>OY288208.1:5000000-7500000 GCA_958449745.1 Ochropleura leucogaster
CTAGTTTATTTAGGTACTTGCTTTTTTGTCTTCGCAATTAAAAATCTAAAAGAGGGCTAACTCATCATCAACATTTTCCTGCCCTTGTCCCATTCTATTTGTGGTCGGCACAACACGTTTCCTTCTTCCATTCTCCCCTATCAGAAGTCATGGCAAAGGAGTAAATGAACTCCTTTCTCCTTCGTCAGAAGTCATGGCATCATTTACTCCTTTCTCCTTCATATTTATCATTCCTTACACAATCCACCCATCTTTTATTTGACCTTCCTCTCCCTCTCCATCCACCAACATTCAGATCCATTGCATCACTCTTTTAGTCACATGTGATTCGTTGTCAAAACCTAACCTAACCTAACTCATAACAAAATATGTTTCAATTAAATACAAGGTGTCGTTTGGACACGTATTAAACTATGAATCAAATTAATCTATTCTGTTCCACACCATTATAACCCAAAATTAATCGTAATTACTCCACAAATAGTCTTATGAGACACCTAAACGACTAGTCGTCATCTCATAACACAGCTGAATATAAAATTAAAAAATCGCCATACCTTCCATCGTAAATTATGCCTTAATAATATGCGGTCTTATCTTAGCCTAAGACATCTACCGTTCAACAACACATTCTGCTAACCATACACATGTTCATTACTCCTAAAGATATAACATTAGGGTTTAGATTTCATTGTGTTTTACTTGCAGGGGTTTGCAGATAATTTGGTATCTGTTTGTAATAAAACAAAGGGAATGATACGTGCAAGTTAATTACGACCAGAAATGTAATTAGGTCTAATCAAATAACGTGATCTTTTTATTCGTTTTTGCTTTATCGTGCCGTTTTTGTTCGTTCTTTGGTTTTTGCGAGGCAGAGGTAATGACGTTTTTGTGTGAATGTCGTAATTGAAATGTGTTATAATATAATAGTTAGTTTATTTATATCAATCAGGATAACGATAGGTCTGGGCTATTTAACTGCGAAATTATGTAAAAGAAACCTAATAGTTATGCAAGTTTTTTGCTTAGTTTGGTTTAGACGGTAATTGACGTACATAATTAAACCAATTTCGCATGTTTTTTTTATCTGTTTTACTTTTCATAATAAATGAGGGGAAGAGCAAGCGTTAAATGACATCTTTCGGAAATGAAGCTGTTTACGTTACACTATGTCACGATTGTCGTTAAACCACTGACTTAAAAGCTTATGGACTGGGCATGCCTTCAGAAATCTGGCACATAGAATGGTCGCTATTTTCATTCATTATCATTCAATAAAGTAACTTTAAAACTTTTAAAATGTGCGAGACCGTTTGACTTGATACCAACGATAATATTCATAAATAGATAGAGGTATACTTTGAAAAGGGCTTTGAATTAAATTTACAACACTTTTTCCTTTTCAAAAATACTTTTTGCACGTGAAGTCAAGTCTTAAACAAGTTTCAACTTAAATAACACTGGAAGCACTAAACGACTTCATAAAACATAACAAGTCATAACTTTCATATTCACAACAAATAGGAATTGTCGTAAAACTGTTTATGTTCTTTTACAAACTGACGTAATAATAGTAATTATTATAATAGCTTGGTACTAAAAATATTAAATGTAATAATGCATCTTCGTATAATAAATAATAATCAGTAATTTGTATCGAATTACGTGGCAGGGTGCGCAAAAACGCGGGAAAAGTGGGACTTTCTCGATGCAATTATAGATTGAGGAAAAGATAGTGTGCGTACGCATGATTCAAAATGGCGGCGACGTTAACCCTTAACTTGCGGGGTCAATTTGACAAGTGAACTTAATATAACACTTTTAAATACGCATTTTTAAAAAGCTAATATTCATTTATACGCTTTAACTTAAATATTTATTGATAAGCAACAACAGAAAATATTTGGGGCCTGATTCAGAAGGCAGTACTTGTAGATACGGCCCGCATTGTGAGGAGTTCCTGTCTCTGAAGTCCACACAACCACCGGTAGCTTGGATCCTGCTTGCAATACCGGCGACCCACTATTTTTAATATTATAGTTTTTTTTAAATGAGTTTAAAATTGAATAAAGGAGATTTTACTATCATAAATATTGCTGGTAAACAAAAATATCGAAGTTAAGGCGTGTAAGCACATTCTAGTTTTTAAAAAAGCATAGTTTCAAGTATTGCTTGTGAAATAAAAAGAGTATGGCGCAGTTTCATTTTAGTAGGCCCGTATAGGTTACAACAAAATACTAGTCTAGTAAAATTCAAGGCAAATTGTTATTTTTTTCTCAAAAACATATTTTTCATACTCAGCTGTTTCATGTTAAGTTCTTGTTATAGCAATACCCAGTATGTTAATTACAGATAAGCAAGAAGACCTTCGACAAGTGTTAAAACACGGTAGTTATCGTAATGGCCCAGCTCTAGATGTTGCCGATGTAGGCGTTACCTTCGCATTACACACCTTTCGGCGGTACTTATTGTTTTATCTTATTAATATTGTAACAAAGAGATACTACGTACTTGCTGGCGCCATTACCGTCCCAGATAACAAGACATGTTTTTTTATAGTTTTTGTTCTTTTCTTTTTTTTTATCTGCATACTGCTGCATTAATTTTTTTTATAGAATCACACTGAAATGAATTACCAATGAGTTGTTTTTTTATTTATTTTTATTATAAACGTATCCCACTCTGCGCTTACGCACTTAAAGTACCTCATTTGAACTATCGGACTATTAATAAATGAAAAATAATACTCTAGATATTTACTAATAAAACGATGGGACACCATTTAATTTCACGCTACACCAGAACTGATAGCTGCAGAATTATATTGAAAAGTGCTTCGTTAGTATACGTACTTATAATATGTATAATAGCTAAATATTTCTAGTCATTGCGCATAGAGTAAACACGTTATCTATCAGTGTTGCCTTATGCAACTACACAGTAATTATCTATTTTAAAATCTAAATAGACTTCAATCACGATATTTTGGTGATAAGATCGTATCGTACAATAATTACTGAGTACAAACGAGCTACCGATTCGAAGCATATATACTTTTATGTGCCGACTTTCGTAAAAGCAAATGTACATGTCCTGTAATTAATTAATTGATAACAGGATCTTAATTAATATTGTTATATGTTTTAAATTAGAGATAGCTTGAAATAAGAACACGTTGCAAACCACCAATCTTAATATAATTGTTTTTTTTTCCGTTACAAAAGTATTCTACGACTTACCAATCGAATTAAAATTGTTCGCCAATTATTGTAACTAGAGAATGCGTTCCGGCAGATTGCAATTATATCGATTAAAATACAATAAACTGATCACGAACCGGCATTTATCGGAGTTAATTAAACTGATTTTAATGATATGGCGTTACAGAACGTTGAGTTGGAAATAAAAATATGAAAGAATTTTAATAATAAATAAAAATAGAAATGCAACAGGCGTAGATGAACACATAAAGTAATTTGTAAAAAAATTGATACTGCTCACTTGGAAGGAAATTAAATTCCCGAGTGCGTGTGTTGTCGCACTAAATTAAAAAATAATTCAATGAGTTCTAATTGCGGTGTGCGGCGCGCAGGGTTGATTTTATCTTCACTACGTTGGTAAAAACATTGATCGATAGTTCTGTACACTCGTGTTTCAAATAATCATAGACAACGCGTCATGATTTTTATTAAATTAAAATCGAAACGGGAAATACCTACGCTTCGGAAAATATAGAAGTTTAAAATTACACTTGTTGCATGCAAATTTTGCCCTATGCGTACATCTTGTATGCATGTAAATATGATAAACGATGTCTATTTTTATTTTAGCACTACAGTTTAAATAAATTATAACTAGAGAATGCGGTGTTAATGGACGTTATTGACATAAATAAAATGAAAAATGAACATATTGTCTAAGATAATTTTGTATGAATAGTCAATTAACCCTTTAATGCGTGCTTTTATTATTCTGTCACTATTAAAGCTGCTCTCATAGCCGTTATTAATAACATCATTAAAACGTTAATATTCTCGGCGCGATAGTGTTGTGCCACGTATAAAAATAATTTTACAGTAATTCGATCACACGTCTACTGTTCGTGCTAATCGACAATTACGGTTATTGTTATTTGTTCCGCACGCGGCCGGACAAAGGTACCGGACATACATATACACATTACAATTACATTATTATTTTACATTTGCAATTTCAAGTAGCTTTTATTCACTCTCACGATGTCCACAAGTGTTCGTTAATTGATTGAGGTGACAGGAAATATTGGTGCTTAAAACACTGCTGTCTTCAACGCGCTTAAGCGCTTACTAATAGATGAAGTTAATTGTTATTGCAGGTTAGATAGTTATTTTAGGTATATAATTATGATAAAGTTGCTGGATTATACTGTTGGTGCGGGAGACATTGGTTAGATGAACCGCTTTTCTTCAATCTGGAATATAGGCTTTTTTTTTTGGGCTGGGAAATCATCAAAAAACTTCCCCGCTCTGGGCGGAGCGTCAGTCTTTTACTGACTAAAACCCACACATGTTTCTTCTATTGCTCTTTGCGTTCCGGGGCGCGGTATCTTTTTCGAACAACCCGCAACGCCGGCAACTGAATATAGGCTGTACCTTAAATATCGTGGTTGTAAAGGAGTACCTATCACAGCAATACTTTTCCCATCACTAAACATGCTTTTTTGTCTAATGTAACCCGCACCATGCTACAGGGAGAACAGTATAGGAAAAAATATAAAATTACGATTATTGTTTTTATTTTATTTACAACAAGCTCTAAACGACTTCATTTCACTAGTGCCAATAGTGATTATTAAGTCGTTCAAAAGTGTTTAAGGTGTTAAAACTAAGTGTAGATTACTTACTCGATTTTGTACCCAGTCATTGCATTTCATCAACATATGGAATTTTGAAGTGTAATTTTAAAGTTTGTTACTTTTACAAATTTATTAGTTTGAAAGCTGCAAAAAAGCGAATGCAGTACTTTAGATGACTAGGTGTAAAAAAAAGAAATATTTGTATATAAAATACTTGACAGGACATTCAATTAGACAGAAGAGCACAAAGGTACTTCTTATTGCATTAGATTTTTTTCCAGTAGAGCTGCTAAAAGAAAATTGGATGATATATGTAGGCAGTGTGTAGAAAAGGCAAAACAGACATTTTTTTTTATAAAAAAACGTACATAAAAATAATAAACATATAAAAATACATACTGATATAGTAAATATATACTTACCTAATATATATAATTATGCAAAATATTGTTGATATTAATTTTTATTTTTCATGAAATGCACCTTATTGAAATGTTTAGGCATCTATCATACTCAGTCATACTATATATCATACTGGAAAAAAGGTATTTCCCATGGGGGTAAGCAGTAACCACCTGCTAGAATCTATACTAATATTATAAAGCTGAAGAGTTTGTTTGTTTGACACGCTAATCTCAGGGACTACTGGTTGGAATTGGAAAATTCTTTTAGTGTTGGATAGTCCATTTCTTGAGGAAGGCTATAAGCTATATAACATCACGCTACGACCAACAGGTGCTGAGCAGCGTGGGTGAAACCGCGTGGAACAGCTAGTCCTTATATATTCTTATTGCGTTTTCCACATTCATTTATGCTCATAGGTTTTTTTTAAATAATAATAAAAGATAATTTAAAAAGTAATTGGTCGTTAATGTCTCTAAGCCTATTCACTTGAAAAACATGTTTAATAACAATAATCTTTAACATAGCTGAAGACAAGTGCATATATAACGTTTGCGTGAGTCATTTAAAAGAACTTTATAGGATTTATAATATCACTGTTTTATTAAAAGGGGAATTACCGGATCATAAAAATATTATCAAACAGTCAGTCAGAATATTAGGAGGAAGATCATTATTTTTAAAATAAATGTATGTATGTAATTAATTCCACTGTAACTAGGTACTTAGTAATAAATAGTTACGTCATTGTGGGAAGCCAGTTTCTAGTCTGAAATTGGCAAAACAAATTGTTGTGAAATTATTAACAGGTTGTAAGAAGTTATCCTTTTAAAGTTGGTGAAAAAAGCCTCAAGATTTAATTTAAGACAATATAATAAGATAGTATTTAGGTAGGCATACATTCATCACAATTATTTCAATCATCATCAATTCATCAGTTTTGACGAACTGTGCGTACCCGCCGGTGCAATTTAACCCTAGAATGCGCGCGGAAATGTCAGTCGGCATAGCGGCAGCTGCGGGCGCTCCCGGCCTCACTTTCAACTTGGTACTTTCGCGCAACCATAAATTACCGAGACGTCCGGACATCGCCTTCCCGTGCGGGCACTAATTGCAAACAAATATCGCCCTTCGCGCCTGCGTACTCCACACCCGTAATTATGGGATCGTTTGCCCGCTACGTAAGTGCACCTTTGTGTAAGGACATTAGATGCGCATGCGCACGCTGACTCCACATTGATACTTACTATTGCCTTCGAGCGTTAACCGTTCGCTAAGAGGGGTCGACCGGTTTAATCTACATAGCCTTTGTAGCAAATTGAATTGATGAGGAAAATAAGTTAATCACCGGTTTTTTCTAAGTATATAATATATGGATGTTGTACGACTGCTTCAATCTTTCAATACTGTGTAGTGGGTGAAACGATGTGTTAGTCACGCTCCTGGGGCAATTCGAGCGGTGACGGGCGTATTATCGGCCGATATGCGTCAAGTTTATGACGCGCATAAATCTTGCGGGGAGAGGCTGATAGGACCGATAACGGCGACGCGGGAATTGGCGACTCGGGTCTCTCTAGGTGGCCCGGCATTCACGGGTTTAATAGTGTCGTATTTGCGTACATAGTCGCTTAGTAACTGTCATTTATTATGTAAGATTTATATTTATTAATTTAATTGATTGATATAAAGTGACCTTGACAGATAATGGTTAGAGTATTCCGACATTTTCAATTTTTAGGACTTCTAATAAAATTATTTCACTTAGTATTAAGAGGAATTTTAAGTTAAAATACCTAACGATAGATAGCTTAATAAATCACAGAAGATATGCGCTTAATGACATTTAAGTGTTTGTAATGTTTATGTTTTTAATATTTTTTTCATCTCACCCTAGTCTCCTTACGATTCTATCTTTTTAGAGTTTGTACCTGAAAAGGAAAAACCGGACCCCTCATTGGATCACTTTTTTGTCCGTCTGTCAAGACCCTTTACCTCCAGAATGTGTGGAGGTATCGGGTTAAAATTAACCATATAGTAGTCTGAAATTAACCATATACTCAAGTGTGGTCTCTTATAGCTCTGAAAAAATCAAGTCTCTACGTCTACGCAGCCAAAAGTTGTGGCCGTTTATGTCGTAAGCTGACTCGCACTTGACATTTTTTTGAAGTCACTTTAATTAGTTCTTCTTATTATTCTTAGCGTGTTGGTGACAATCAAAAATGAGTCAGTCCAAAATTTGGCTACAAGTTTGGCACTTTCAGTAGCGTCCAGATTCAGTAACCCATACATATTGCAATAAAATTGCATGATTTACCACTGGTAATACGAATGGCACACTTTTAACATTCGCATTACCCTTAACACTGTCAACGTGACCGGTCGGTCTAATCGGCCAGCGAGACGCTAATCGCTTTTGCCTCGCCAACCAACTGATTTGCAAACGTCCGTATTTCATATTAATAATCCCAACTTGCATAAATTATTTAACGTTCGCTGACATAACTGGTGTTTGTGTCTGTCTGTCTGTACGTATGTGTGTGTGTGCGTATTCAGAGCTAGAAATAGGATCAAGACTTTCTTTTATGGGATGGTTTACAACTTAATCTGACGGTTTTTTTTTTTGTTATAGTAGAAGTTCCGACTAATGTTTGACTTGGCTTCTTAATGTATCAGCTATCACAAAAAAACACTCATCATTCATCATTTTCCTGCTCTTGTCCCATTGTATTTGGGGTCGACGCAACACGTTTTGTTCTTCCATTCTCCCCTATCAGACGTCACGGCATAATTTACTCCTTTCTCCTTCATATAATTTCTTACACAATCCATCCAACTTTTCTTTGGCCTTCCTCTCGCTCTCTATCCTTCAACATTCAGATCCATCACAACACTATAATAATTACTAATATTATAAAAGCGAAAGTGAGTTTGTTTGTTTGTTACCTCTTCACGCTTTAATGGCTAAACCGATTTTGATGAATTTTGGTAAAGATATAGTTGGGAACCAGGAGACGGACATAGGCTAACTTTAAAAAAAAAATGGGATGTGAGGGAGAAAGAGGGAAAAAGTGAAAACTTAGCGATGCTATTACAAATCAATAAGGCGCAAGGGGAACTGTGTTACCCCGAATTTAACGCGAGCGAAGCCGCGGGCAAAAGCTAGTCATACAAATAAGGAGACTGCTCCAAACATGGGGCCATAAAATAGTCGCTTTAGTAGAACATCATCATTCTGCTGCCCTTGTCCCAAATTATTTGGGGTCGACGCAGCACGGCTTATTCTTCCATAATTCGTAATTTCAGCAGACATCTCCTTTCTTACCATATCTTTCTTCAAAAAGTCAATCCATGGTTTCTTTGGTAGAATCATAAAAGGATATTAATATGAATCACGTTATAATTCCTAAAGTGGTCAAAAGGTAGCTGTGACCATTTTATAAATTCTGTGAAAACGGTCAATTAGGTATCTTCTTAAAACAAACTACTTGCTAGTTTGTTTCTGTTAAACACGTACGAATAAGTATGTTTTTTAAACCAACTTCAAAAAGTAAGGAGGTCGTATAAATTCGAATCATTTTTTTTTCTTTTTACAATAAAATAATGGTTCTGTAGTAATAATGTTACTATTTATATAGTTAGGCAGGAAAATTTAAAATTACATATTACAATTTATGTTGAAATAGAGCACGCTGACATTTGTAATTTTCAGACCAATTTAGGTTGTAATTTTAGGTGACAATAGCCTAATAAACAGGATGTATGTCATACAAAGATGACCACGTCATATGGACAATGGACAGGACAACCGTTTTCCTGAGCATTGAATGTGAGTGTTCTCGTTTTATTTTTAAACACATTTGAATAAATCCTTCCTAATATTATAAAAGCGAAAGTGAGTTTGTTTTTATGTTATGTCTTCACGCCTAAATGGCTAAACCGATTTTGTTGAATTTTGGTACAGAGATAGTTGAGACCCTGGAGGCGGACATAGGCTATTTTTTTTCTAAGTGAGAAATCATCTACAGGTAGCAGGTACTTGCAAATCAGGAAAGGGAAACTGTGTTACCCCAAATTTAACGCGAGCGAAGCCGCTGGCAAAAGCTAGTTGTCAATAAAATAGTTACTTAAATATCAAAAATATATGTCTCTGAGATTAAACAACAAAGAAGCTTATGAAGGATTCTGTACATTCTTCGGATATGGATGTTAAACAAATTTTTGTTATTTATTTATTCCGACACACACAAATTCTTTTTTTTGTTTTCTATATATTTATATTTGACTAATAAGTATACTTTAACATAAGCTTGGTAGATTCTTTTGTATATTTTTGCGTTTTCCATTGTTTTGACGGCTATGTGATGCAAATTCACCTTCTATGTATGTAAATAAGAACTTAAAAAAGTTACTAGATTTCCCTTTTTTGTGGTAGGAAATCATCAAATAACTTCCCCCGCTCTGGGCGGAGCGGGGGGGCGTGTCAGACTTCTACTGACTAAAACCCACCCATGTTCCTTCTGATACCCTTTACGTTCTGGGGCCGCGGTATCTCTTTCGAACAACCCGTAACCCTGGTCTAGATTTCCCTTAGACTCAAAGCAACTTTTCCTAGTAACTTACTTACATTGCTGACGGTACAATCAGCTGTTATCAATCCTATTAATCATAGATTCATAGAACGTTGATTAAACACGTTTAATTATGCATGTTAATTAAATGATTAGCTTATAAATAAAATGTCTGGTATTTTGCGGTGTCATGGCGAAATAACTGATAGGGCAGTTATAAAGATAGATTTTGAAATGAAAAACTTTTTTAAAATGTAAACTGAAATTTGGCAATATCTTAGTAAATCTCGTGGACAGAACTTAATTATGTAGGCTCATGTTAACGAGATTTCCTTTAAAATACACGTCAATAGTTAATATTTATAATAAGTCCAGAATTTTACTGTTTTGGCCTCAAAAATCCAAACAATACAAATTTCCTTGATGGTAGATAATTGGAAATAGTAATATTCATAAACAGAATGATTAGTAACTATTTTACAGTCATCACACATTGTTAATTTTGTATTGAAAAACTTGACGACTCATCCGTTTGGTAATTCATTAGTAACATTTTAAATAATCTGTTTTATACTGTTCTTGTCCAAAGGCACAATACCATTTAACGATTTTTTTTATAAAAATAATTACACGACCTCTCAAAAAAGGAGTGTTATGTTTTTGATTCTTAAATAATGATAGATAGAGCTCGTGGCTTAATAATATCTGCCACTTAGTTCGATAAAGGTTAAGCTGTGGTAACCTAGGTTGGTCTGTGGATGGGTGATCACCCGTTAAATAACGAGTTTCCTCCAAGAACGTTAAACTGTTGATCCCGGTTGCCATTTGTAGATATTTTACAGTTGTTACCAAGGGGTATCGTTATTATTAGTACTAACTGGGTTGTCGAAGTTAGATAGGCAGTCGCTCCATGTAAAATACTGGTAATCAGCTGGATCCAGTTAGACTGGAAGCCGATCCCGACATAGTTGAGAAAAGGCTAAGAAGATGATGGGGGTGCTGTTAATAACATTTGTACCAATTTTACAAATATTATTATTTTTTGTATTGAAAAATAACAAGATGGCGGCCAGCATAAGTTATGATTTTGGATTTTGGTCACGCGCCAAAAAAGCCTTGTACAACTATTGATTTGGTGTTAAATTAAGGATGGTATTTAATACTTTAACTGTAAATCCCCTTTTTTCAATCAAAATATTCGAAATTATCACCAAAAATACTGAATTGCACACTAAATTTGCTCATCAAATAAATCAATTATACTATACTGTTAGAAGACAGCACTACAATAAAAAAGTGTTATATCTTTATCCATTTTCTATTAATGCAAGTCGTTACTGGCACTCGCCGGCCGCTGCCGCGACACCGCTCGCTCCGCTCGCTCGGCTCGTGCGTAGGGGGTCGCAGTTTTAACCTAACCTAACCTACGCATTTTTTTAGCATTCAGGAAAGAATATTTGGTGCACGATCAGTATTTTTGGTGAACACAAAATTTTTTCCCTTAAATTAATACCTGTTTTTTATATCCTACTTTAATATTATAAATGTGAATGTTTGTGAGGATGGATGGATGGATGGGTTGTATGGATGTGTGTTACTCTTTCACGTCAAAACGGCTGAACGGATCTTGATGAAATTTGACTCTATCGCCACCAATTGGGCATGAATTCAAACTTTGACTTTGAGGACACGGTTGGCGCAGTAGCTAGGTGATTGATTGCTGGGTTGCGTGTCGCCAGTTCAATCTCCGCACGGAACAAATATTTGTATGGCCTACAGGTAGTTGATTCGGGTCTGGCTGTTTGTGTGTGTTAGTTTAAATGTTTGTAAACGCACCCACGGGCCACGATACAGGAGAAATTCCAAGTGTGGGGCAACGTTTTTTTAAAAAAAAAACTCTTGCTATTGTAAAAATCCTGAATCACAGCCTCAATAACAATTTGGCCGACCCAGGAATCGGACCCAGGACTTCTTGATAGACAATTATTAGACCCATGGGGCAGTCAGCTTATTTCATAGATATAGAATAGAATATTCTTTGTTATGTACACCAAACATAAATACTGAAAACATTTCACATAGTATGACACAATTGGCAGTTTTTCGCTAATAATCAATACCAATATTATAAAGAGGGCATAGCCACCAAACTGCTGGACCGATTTTAACCATTTTTTCACTTATAGTAAGCTACATTATCAAGTAACATAGGCTATACAGCATGACGCTTTGAACCAAAGACTCGGCTTAAACCGGAATGGAATCTGGTTATCAGTCGTCATTTAAAATAAGGTTTTTTGTCTCGTAAAATCATTTTCTCACAATCTATCGTTTTCTTCATAAATCCCCATTTTTCCCAAACTTAACACTTCCCGTCAATGCTCCATCATACCTCCCGTCACCAAGTTTAACTTAGGCAAGAAAATTCCGATTGATCGAAATGGAAGTGGTTCAGTCTAACAACTTGATTAAAACCTATTATAATTTATAATTTCGCAGAACTTGTAAGGCTAATTGAGTTAAGTGCCCTTGGGACTTCTTGTGGACGATTGATTGATTATAATAATTAGTAATTGTTCCTTATAATTTTATTGCCGCCACCATTTAAGGGTTAATTGGAGATCGATTGATTATTAATTCGAGGAAAGAGCAATTTGAAGTTGTATTGATTGCTATTATAATAGGGTATGTTCCTAAATGAAACTTTAATTAACGCTCTCTGTTTTTTTTTTATTTTCGGTCCAAATGTTTAACTTTGGAATTTAAACCATCATTTACACAAGAACGGGAAATTTACCATGTTTGCTATTTATTTCGTATTCCCGATATTTTGGCATTGTTGCCATGTTCACGAATAAGTTTATCCGTACTTAAATGAAATTGTTTGGTAAACTTATATTTATCAAAGAACTCGTTTTTCAATACCAAACCCTATCCACAAGCTTATAATATTTTTTGCACCCCAAATACAGGTTCAAAAACACACACAACATTGTCGACAGAAAAGGTATTAAAAACTCGGTACTCATGATAATAAAAATAATAAGAACTCCTTTTTGACAGCCCTTAGCAAAACTGGATTGATCCTACGACAAACTTTTATTGCGATCATTACAAGACAATTCACGCCTTATGACTTTTCAAATAAAAGCCATGAGAATGTTTCTGGGTGGTAATGTATAAATTGGTTTTATTCGCGATGAGATTTGTCAGTCAATGAAGTATTATTGACGCTACAGTCGTTTCACCGTTATATTACCTCCAGCCTTGCATGACTGTTAAAATCGCTTATAAATACAGTTGTTTTTAGAATACTTTTACTGACATCTATATCAGTCTACACTTTTACCAACTATGTTGAGATCAGTTTTAAATCCAACGGGATGCAAACTACTACAGAATACTGACATTGTTCATACAGCGACTGTTAACAGACTTCCAAACCCCAATTCTTATGATTGGTTGTCAAACGTTCAGGCCACTGATCTTTGATGTTTATGATCTTTATGCCTATGGTGATAAAGTTGTTATTGGACTGTAGCTATCAGAGATATAATAACAGTGAATGGACTGTAAGATTCTGGATGACAGTCTGTATTTTGACTGGTTGCAATTAATGCATTCTGTGGGCTAAGAGGATTAGCTTGCAGATTTATGAAGAAAAAAAATGAGAGACAATGCTGCTTGGGTGAGCCTTATCAAGTTATTAAGATTTGATGAGCTGTGACTTGGGATGTGAATATTCTTTGTTTTTGTCTCAGGAGCTTGAGAGAAAATTCATTCTCGTAAGTTCTGTCAATCACACGATTTTTAATTGTTGATCATCCTCATCATCAGCCTAGCCTTTTCTCGTTTGTTTGACGGCTTCCAGTCTGACCTAGTGCCTTTCTGACATCCATAACCCAATTAGTACTTTAAGTGGTTAGTGACAGCCTCTTCACCTGACACCATCAGCGTAACATTTGAGTGAGCATGACACTCTGTCAAACACCAGAGCATCGTGAAGTCAGTACATGGTGAAGATGTTTTGTACTTGGTACGTACACTTATAAGGTATGTTATACTGATTAGTACATAAGTGATTCCCTTGATGGATTTAATGCTTATCCTTACTAATATTATAAAAGCGAAAGTGAGTTTGTTTATTTGTTTGTTTGTTACCTCTTCACGCTTTAATGGCTAAACCGTTTGTGATGAATTTTGGTACATAGATAGTTGGGAATCAGGAGACGGACATAGGCAATTTTTATTTAAAAAAAGTGGGATGTGAGGGAGAATGAGGGAAGAAAAGGGAAAACTTAGCGTTGCTATTACAAATCAATAAGGCGCAAGGAGAACTGTGTTACCCCAAATTTAAAGCGGGCGAAGCCGCGGGCGAAAGCTAGTTAATAATAAATACATGAAAACTTTCTAAGTTACAGAAGTGCACTAAACAATATCGATGTGCAAAATGAGAATGACGTACAAACTAGACAATGTTCAATGTACAGCGTAGCTTGTAGACTTGGCTCAATTCCACCTCATCATATAGGTCAACCAGAACCTCGTTCATAGCAGCAACCTCAAAAGGAAAAAAACGGATCCTTTATTGGATTTCACTTTGTTTTTGTCTTTCAAGAAGACCCTTTATCTCAGGAAAGGGAGATATCAAGTTGAATTACTTTATAAATGAATTATTATTATAACCAATTATTATTTATTTACTATTACCGGAAGTCTGTGGTCCCTTTGTGCTCTGAAAAAATCCTCTAAGTCTACACAGTTAAAAGCTATGGCCGTTTATGTTGCAACTTTGTACGGAACCCTCGGTGCGCGAGTTTGACTCGCTCTTGGCAACCATCATCATCTGCCTAGCCTTTTCCCAAGTATGTTGGGGTCGGCTTCCAGTCTAACCGGATGCAGCTGAATATCAGTATTTTACATGGAGCGACTGCCTATCTGACCTCCACAAGCCAGCTAATACTGGGTAATACTATACCCCTTGGTAAGACTGGTTGTCAGACTTTCGGGACACTGACTACCTGTAACGACTGTCAAAGATCTATAAATGACAGCCGGGACCAACGGCTTAACGTGCTTTCCGAGGCACGGAGGAAACTCGGTATGTAACGGGTGGTCACCCATCCACAGACCAACCTAGGCAAGCGCGGCTTAACCTAAAGATCGACCCGAGCGGCTGCTATTATTTAGCCACGAGCTCCTCCTCGCTCTTGGCAACCAAACACACTTATACCACACCCGACTTGGTAACCAAAAGCATTTTTTAAAGATTCAATAAAAGCAGTAAGTACTATGTTTACAATCTTGAACGTGTTAACGTGCCTTAATAAAACAACACTCAATAACCATTTGTATGTTATTTGCACAATTCATTTAGTTATTTTTATGTCATTCTATAATTATTGCAAACACGTTTGTTACGTTTTAATGATATTTAATTAAACAAGTAACTTGCTTGCCTTAGCTTGGTATAGCTGAGAAATGTGCTCGTAATATGACTTAATTGTTGCGTTTAGTTTTTAATACAAGAATATGGGAAACATAATCCTTACTAATATTATAAAAGCGAAAGTGAGTTTGTTTGTTTGTTTGTTTATTTGTTTGTTTGTTACCTCTTCACGCTTTAATGGCTACACCGGTTTTGATGAATTTTGGTACAGAGATAGTTGGGAACCAGGAGACGGACATAGGCTAATATTTTTTCTAAAAAAGTGGGATGTGAGGGAGAAAGAGGGAAGAAAAGGGAAAACTTAGCGTTGCTATTACAAGTCAATAAGGCGCAAGGGAAACTGTGTTACCCCGAATTTAACGCGAGCGAAGCCGCGGGCAAAAGCTAGTATGTTATAAAAATACTATAGTAGCAATGTACGGCTCACCTATATTTGGGGCTATTTGTTCGAAGATGTATCATGAACAACAAGGTTCTGTTGAAATAAATAACTGTTACTAACATTCATTTAAATGCTTTACTAATCTTCTGCGGATGTAACTTGTACCGGAATATTTTTTTTGCCATTTTAAATAAAAAAATCGTATTACTAGTTTTGGGCATTTAACGGCTGCTGTAATGATATCTAATGACCACCTTATGATCACCAACTTAAGCTTATAATTACTTGCTGATTGGCTCTTCATTAGTATAATCAAGAATAGTTTGTAGCTTTTTCGTGCACCGCTTAGGAAGCTGAAACCTTCGGCTGAGCAACATTAACCATTTTGTCAAAAGCATTTTACCAACCTTAGGTAGGTACCTCTATTTGTTGCAATATTCATTTACTAAGATTACACAAGTGGCTTACATTCATAGCTAAGTACCAAAGAATCTATTATTAGAACAATACAATGAAACAAAAACTGAAAAAAACTGTCGGATCTTCGGTACACCATGTTCCATTACCGATAAAAGTTATTGTTCCATTATTCTTTTAATTAGACTCACAACAGGGGGCATTGTTCCAAAATCCGTATTTAATAAATCCATACTTTGATATCACTATAGTGGGAATGGAGGAAAAACTGTATCAAATGATTATATTCCCACGACTTGCAGAATTAGAGAGAAATGTTATTATGTCGGCGTATGCTTGTAATGGGTTAACTACATCTTATTAGACAACTGTAATTGCAGTGCCAAGCAAATCAAATGTAGGGTTTGCAATTTTGAGTGGTAGTAGAGATCCTGGTTTCTTTCCTCTTTTGTTCTCTTGTGAACCTCCTCCTCTTCGTAGAGTTTGTTCTCGAAAGCATAAAGATCAAATAGGAAGACGAGAATGCACTTGTGTGTTTGTTTCTGCTCGTCTTTTGTTTATTTGGAGAATTGGGAAACTGACGTGACGGAATGTGGTATGGACAAAAGGACCACCATTATCAGTTTCTGAGTTTACGCAAGCTGGCTCAGTAGATTCCTATTTGAGGATATTGATGGATGTGACTTTTCAGATACATCCGTCACATGAGAGTCTTTTCCCATTTTTTTGATTGTGCATGCCATTACAATAAAATTTAATTTTGAATTGAACACGTGATTTCCGGCCAGTCCAGATTTTCACAGAGATTTCGTCCAATGACGATTTTGGTTTTGGTTAGGTTAGGTTGGGTTAGGTTAATCAAATCAATTTAAATTAAGTCAGCCCAAAATTTGGCGCTTTCAGTTGCGTCCATCATTAGACGATCCATAGTCAAGTCTTTATCTAGAAACGTTTCCATATTTTTACCATTGAACCCTAACACCACTTATCTTGCTTTGACGTGGCGTTAATTATGAATCGATATTTCCAGCTATAAATGCTTAATCGTCAATAACTAGTTAATAAAGAAAATTATTTAATTAATGCCGTCTCTTCCACGAAGGGACATCTCCCATTCCTTAAACAATAGGTGTTGACATTTTTCGTCTTTCCTTTGTTATCATTGACGTGGATTTTTTTTTATTGATTGATACCCATAGGATTATTAACGGGTAATTATTGTCAATCATACTTTGTTGTTTAATTAGGGTTGATTACGAGGATGAGAACTGCGCTTAATAATAGGTAGTATACAAAATTACAAGAGATTAAGTTTGATCAAGTGCCATAAAGGAAGAAATGAAGGAAACCGACCCTATGGTTATCAGACTTCTAATTAACGGTATGGAGGAAAATCTATAACCAGATCTTGTTATTAAAGCCACTGGACTTTGTAAGAGCACACGACTAGTTTAGTCGGTCAAGGATATATTCACCTTGAATCGATTTTCAGGATAAGCCGTACTTACTTACGTTTATCCGTGGATGGGGGACCATCCATAACATACCAAATTTCCTCCGTCTCTCAGAAAGCACATTAAACTGAGCTCATTTGTGGAGTCTTGACAGTCTGTCAAAGCTTTTAGGCAATAGGTATCATATTACCGAGTATTAACTGAGTTTTTGAGGTTAGAGAAGTAGTCGCTTCACGATCTGGTATTCAGCTGTATCTGGTAACACTGAAAGTCGACCCCTACACAGTTGGGAAAGGCTTGGCAAATGATCTTACAGACAAAGAAAGGAATATTTTACAAAGACTATATTTTCGAAAAAGTCTTGAACTGAGAGAAGCAGAAGTGGAAAATAACAAAGTATTGAACCAATACTTACTAAAAAAAGAGAGAAACAGTACTAAAGACACTAATGATGCATAACTAGCCACTTAAGCAAAGTTGTCCATAAAATAGAACCAAGAAAATGACAGGATGCGTGCAGGAGTACATGAATCCGTTACACTGTAAGCTAAACTAATGTTTAGTTAAACTTTAATTTAAATGCGAATAACTGTCAACAGAAGGTGTTTTTAACTGCCTCTACAAAACCAACATTAATAAAATACACCCGCATAAGTACTTGTAAGATGCAAACAAGTATGCGGGTGAGATAAATCAAGGACAGTTAAAAGAGCGTAGGTACTAATAACCAAGAATACAGTTTTCCCTTGTGTCTAATGGAATTAAGGTTTTTTTTACCATCTTATTAGCCGAAAGGTGTAATCACGTTAGACTGGGCGACTCGGCGACTCGCAGTGGGCCATTCGCGAAAGAATCCACTCGCAATTACGCCAATCAATTATAATGGAAGAGGAAATTGCTCGTTTCCGCGGCCGCTTACACTGAACACAGAGTTGACATGGTTGCCACAAGTTAATAGAAGACGCGAGTTTGAAACTATGTTTTGGCATAAAGATGTGATTTGCAGTCTAGTGGAGTGACCGGCAGATAGGAAAGTCTAAGATCTTGAGTTCGAACGCAAGTCACGCACCTCGGACTTTTGGAATTCATGTGCGAATTGTATAATTATCAAAGAATATCGTGAGGAAATGGCAGCCTAGCTAAGAGATATTTTCAAAACGGCATGTTAACTTGCCCACGAGTGGAATAAAATGTCCGACACCAGGTTAGGCACTATTTAACCACACAATAAGGAAAAAAATCTAGATTGTATAAGTATTCACTTAAAAATTTGCAATGATCGTGAAGAAAAAAGGTTTGTTTATATCTTGATGAAATAGCAAGAAATATTCTGACAAATGAACTCCATTTATAAGAATTAATTTGGGTAACTACACTTCATAAAGTCAGGGTATTGGGTTTAATTCTGTAAATCATGCATCCCTTTTCAATATTTGTTTTTTTTCCACTCACTAAGTTGCTAGATATATAGCAATCGATACTTATTCGCACCAGGCTTAAAGAATTTTAGATCCAACAAAGGCTCAACTCAAAAGCACACTCCGCTTATGTCTTACACCACACTGCTACTGACGCGCCTAGCACGCGACTACGAACGTTTCAACGGATCACGGCACTGGGCTCATCAAGACGGTGTCCTGTTCCAACATGCACCACTTCCAAGAACTGAAGCGAGGGAATGGTATCGAAGGTAGGTCACAAGAAAGAAATAGTTTTTAAACCAGATTCTTCGCGTAGAGTTCTGGCGAATATTCAACTAAATTCTTGAGGCAATTAAATGCAACTATTATTTGCTATTTACTTTTTGTGCGTTAGGTTTCTTATATTTCTTCGTTCAAGATAGTTGGAAATATTAATTTTGTTGAAACGATTAAAAATATTGTTTAGTTACAGTGTGTGCAAAAAAAATTGTGGGAGCATAAATGCTGGTGTACATTTTGTATGTAATTGCAGAATTATCTTGAGCAACTTCATTATGAAACTTAGATTTTCTTTCTGTCTCTTAACTTTCATTTTATATTGAAACAAAAAAAAAAACATTTCAAAACAACTTCTCCAAGAATTTCAAAAACAAGAATATCATCGGTATAAACACAACTGATTGTGGCATTAAGCCTTCAAGTTACAAGTAAACAGAGTTACTAAGAAACGGTTTATTTAATTAAGCCGGGGTGCAATCAACATGCCGCTCCGATGTTACGATACAGCACGAAACCTCACTTTTACAGTATTTGTGTTGGTACTTCTATTTGTATGTAACCCTTTAGTGCATCTGAAGTTGTAAATGTAGTTAATCGAAAATGCTTTGTGCTTAAAGCCTTTAAGAATGATAAAACATTGACTACTATGAGTTTGATATGAACTGAAGTTTTAAATATTTTTGCTTGACTAAGCAACATTAACACCAATATAATTCCAAGCGGGAATTGATTAACGGCTTTTTGATGATAACAAAAAATGGTTTTGAATCTGGACAGCAGTTTTATGTTATTACTTTCTCTTCTCTTTCTTATGCCGACTTTATATCCTTTTGCAGGTCTGTGTCTATTTCCAGGATCTACACTTCGAGGAACAGGCTCGGTTGCTTAATAGCATCACGAGTATTCATGAAGATTTATTCGTCGACGAACTCTTATTCATGGAAAAACGTAGAGCGATGGCTTCAAGCGAAGTGTTTGAGACCATTCTCATCTTATAAAGGAATGTAACTATAGATCTAGAGTCTAGCGAGCCTAAAACATTAACACTCTGGGCCCTAGAGTTTTATTTGTGGCTTTGAGAGTTATTCTCTTCACTTTCTACTCATCCTAAGATTACCATAAATGTGAAAGTTTGTGAGGATGTATGGTTGTTTGTTTCTTTCACGCATTAACCATTAAATGGATTTGATTGAAGTTTGGCACACAGTTAACCTGGAATAACAAATAATTTTAATCCCAGTGAAAAGATCCCATGGGACAATTACCGATCTTCACACAGGGAACACCGCAGGCATGAGCTAGTTACTAAATAAATATGAAGTGACAGTGACTATTGTTACAAGTGTCGTATAAGATAATTAAGGTAAAGTGGTCTACACAAGAAGTTTAATTAGTCACAAGTACTATTTTCCGATAGCTTTTACAGTCAAGAACTGTTTCGAGTACTATTTAATAGAAACACTTATTGGTATCTCAATGGTCTTAATCATAAATAAGTGGAATTCGTGTAGTGTGTGTGTGCTTGGTCAGGTACGATGTGAAGATAGAACGAGCATCCAAGCAATTTTTCAATCTAGGAGTCGATTTGTAAAGTTAATGTTTGTTCCTTAATTACAGGTGATGGTAATCTTAGTTTTAAATGCTCATCAATAGTGACAACTATTTAATAATCCAAGAGAAAAGTTCTTCTACAATCTAAAAAAAAAACCCAGGCTGCAAAAACTACTACAATCACCTCACTACGATATGGTGGAAAACAATGAATCCCGTAATAAAGATTTAACCTAATCGAATAAAAATCAAAATTGCATATCATCGTATCTCCAATTTTATATTTTGAACAAAAAACAACAAGATACCGGTACTAATGAAGACACAGCAGAATAAACATGAGGCTCGTAATCAACAAGCAAAAACATTTTACAATCACGGCTCGGCGGCGGGTGACAAAAATGCAATTTAAGTTATGCCAAACTAAAAACTCAATTCTGACTCGAAACTCGGGTGTAATGGCGACCGCGGTAGAACAAAAACTGTCCTTCGATCATCCCATAGCATAATTAGTCTCATGCTGAGCCGAGAAAGATATACCGATCTACAACTCCGTGTATATTACTTTTTTCACCTATCACATTGAATGCTCCCCGCAATTCCCATTTTATGTCGCCAATGTCTTCAATGATGTTTCTATCTTGAAATTTCACTTTTTCTTAGCACAATTTGCTGTTTTTGTTGTCAGTAATGATCATTGCGTTTACATCTAGATGTCTTATTTATCTTTGTATTATATACAGATGAGGATTGAACGTGTGGCTCTTACTAATGCTTAGGTGTGAGTATAATAACGTTGCTATTAATTTCCGGGCTTTGTACCAGTTCTGGTATTTAGAGAGAATGGCTGGTGTTGTAAGAAGAGGAAATAATGTTACCATTTCATTAATGTTCAGATGAAGTTGTTTCATAAATATTGACGTGTGATTGAATCCATGATACTTGTAA
The DNA here is from genome assembly GCA_958449745.1 of Ochropleura leucogaster. NCBI lineage: Eukaryota > Metazoa > Arthropoda > Insecta > Lepidoptera > Noctuidae > Ochropleura > Ochropleura leucogaster. The sequence goes on from OY288208.1 coordinate 5,021,706, forward strand.
GGTTTTTTTTTATAATTAAATAACATCCAAGACATCATTGAGTCTGCGCTTCTCACTATCGTAATTTTCAGAGAAAAGAGTATATATGTTATTCTTCGTGTATTTTGAAATATTAATACCTCAAGTGGCTTTATCACCTGTGTTTTTTAATAACTATATTTTTTTTTAAAATAATGCGGAATTTAATTTGCCATAACTGGATTTCTAACATTGCAAAGGCACAATCCGTAGAAACCAGTACAAACTTACTATTCATTTAAGTGTATATATTTAAGTGTTTGAAATTGCGTTTACTTCTAAATGTTATAAGTCATATCTATCAGCTTGAATGTCTATATCAAATTGGCTGTCATTAATCCAACAAGATATCTATGGGCATTTGTCCGTTTAAGTTATTTAATGCAAAAACCATTTAATCTCAAATGGCACTCCTAATCCTATTCTCATAGAAATTCACAATTTATTGGCTAGTAGCGTTTGTCGATGACGTTGATATATGGAAGAATAATGTGTAATATTTCACAAACACTTAGTGTAGATACTATGTCGGCAAACAGTAGAAAATTCAAGAAAGATATACTATGTTATTTTATGTTGTCTCTCAATATTTGCATGATCCAGACCACCAGGACGACAAGCAGGATATGAGCCCGTTTGGCATGCCTAATAAAGAATGCTCGACAATCTGTTATTTTGTGTGCTATAACCAGAGCTGGGCTCCCTGGGATTCTTCGCGGAATCAGTCACCTTAGCCTGACCACTTTTTGCCGCTCTGCGACTGGCCTCATACTGTTCTTATACATTTCAAAGAAGGTCCTAAGTACAATATTATTATTAGCTTATACCTGGATTGCGATATGTCCTTTCAATATTGAACAGTCCCATCCAGCAGGGTGGCAAATGAGTCTTTTTTCAATAGCCCCAACTGTATCGTCAATGCAGGAATTTATATCATGGCGAAACGGTACCAATAAAAACCAAATTCCATTTAATTATGGATGATTTTTAAAATCTGTGAACAATGCCAGCCATCCTTTGTGGTCGCACGGTAGCTTTTTTATTTCTGATGAAACTAATTTGATAATTTCTTATTGAAATGCGGGCGAGTCCTTCTTTGAACGACCGATATAGACTACATATAACTGGGTTTCAAAGAAATGAATTAATTGACGGACGAAACGGTAGCATTGCGTACTGCGATATGAAAACCAATTAATAGAATCAAGGATGCGCGAATCAGAAAGTGTTTTGTTGGCAATCGTCATGTACCGGGAGATATGGGGAGATTTATTAATACCTAAGTCTAGACGTGCAGTGAAAGGCACTCAACTGTATCCTACACGTTTTGCGATGAATATTTTAAGATTGTATGAACTTGACCGTGTAAAACTGTGTACTTGTTTTCTAGCATTTTTTATTTGATCTGTTGCTTTACTAACATGGATTTTAAATTCCTTATTGGAACATATTTCAAGCCTATAAGCGACTCTATTATGTTAATACGATAGCAAAAACATGTCCGCCTGCTATTTTGGGAGTAAAAAGATTGGTCAGGATCATTTGCATAAAAAACAAACATTGAGCCACAAATTTTATCTTCTTCACAGTTATCGTTTACCTCACCACAAACATTCCAAAAAGTGGATCTATATCCGGATCATTTTCTCAAAACTTCGCTAAAACCTTTTCGAACTAATCCATCAATATTCTGATTCAGTACAAAACTATCAGTTTTATTAATATATTCGCAATTAATATTTGTGTGTCGTCGCCGTAGCGGCCGCCGTCAGTTAGATATGTCAAGATTTATTGAGTGCGTCACCAGCTAAAAGGTTTGAGACAGAGTCGCTACGATAAGTAGTTACGTGTATAATTAGTGTGGGGACACGCGACCACCGAGACGTGGACGGAATACTAACAGATTGTGTAGTGGAAGAGTATTCTTTTTTGGTGAAATAGGTGAAACTGAAATGTAGGTTAAGGTTTGTGCTATGGTATTTATATAATTACCGATGTATTTTATTTCTGACGTTTAGGATATTTGTTTTGTAATTATTGGTCCTTTTAATATTCTGTACCTACCTCAAAAGAAATAACATAACCTTTAAAGGACTCCCTTTGTTGTCCGTCTGTCTGTCTGTCTGTCAAGACTCTTTATCTCAGTAAGCCGTGGAGGTATTGAGACGTCGTTTGTTGCTGTGAAAAAAATCAACCCTCTCAATCTACGCAGTCTGAAGATATGGCCGTCGCAAGTGTGTACGGAGCCCTTGGTGCTCGAGTTCGACTCGCGCTGGCCCGGTTTGTTTTCGTTGACGTATACTTACAGTGGTTTTTATTATGATAGTTTGATTTTGTTTTGATTTCGCAATTATTGCAACACAAACGCTGCTGTCATCATAAAATTTGCTGAATAATCCTTCCCTGTTGGACCATACGTCAATACAAATGGGATCAGTCATGTCGGAGTCGCGTGACACGTAATAACTGGTGTAGCCGAGATGGTTTGTAATGAAATCGCCGATTCACGATAAGTGAACACGTATTGCCGTGAAGCTTATACAGAACTTCGTGACATATAGTTTACACGCGCCTTTATCGGGTTTAGATCGCGTGTGGCAGGCTGGCGGGCTCAGCCGATCAGTTTGTCTGTGGTAAAATATTGCAGAATAACCCAAGGGCTTGCGCGCACATGGCGTTTTCGCGCCTTTCACTGTCAAAACGACATAATACCGCTATGACATTTGATGTCACACCTTTGCACCTGTGCAGCGTATTTTTTTTTGTAAAAACGTGAACAATTTAAACTCTCGTATTTTATTTTTTCACGAAATAATTTTAAAATTTATTGCCACCAAATAATTTACAACTTCAATTTCTAAAACGTGTTCGTACATATCGTGTTGCGTGTTAACCCTGTGCCTGCTACCCCGGTTGACATTCCGGCGGCGTGCCTGGGGCCTCCGCGACCAAATTGCCGCCTTTATCTTAGGCGCCTTCGACAAATTACGTCGGCCCCAAAAAGTCAACGAGCTTATCACAAAACGTTAGAGCGTGTGTTAGTTGCTTGTACGTCGCTGCTTTTAATTTCGCCCGTATAGTTTTTGTTATGTCCTCATTTTAGGGTTATCTCGGTAGGTAAGGCTGCATGCCTCTGTCACATATTTTCGTCTGGTGTCCTTTTTGGGCTTTTGTCTGAGCTTATAAGTGCTTGTGTTGATTGGACTGTGTTATAACATGTTTTGTCGCAATGTTTGTTTGACACAATTTTATGTTTATGGGTTAAACACGCTTCTGTAAAGGTTGTCGTATAAAGTATGGTTGGACAGTTAAGTCTTTGTGTGGACGATAATTTAGTTGTGTAGGCGATGCGGCTAGTGATGTGCACATAAAGTGCGTCGGGTGGCTTAAAGGCTAACAATTAGTGTTGTGTTTAAAGGTCGGAGTGCGTAAAAAGTGACAGGTCTAGTCACCGACATACGCAGTGGCCTTTGTAGCTAGATGATGTCGATGATAATCCTATAATAACGTTTACATTTGAATAAGACCACCTTGGTACTACTAAGTAATGTGTTACAGTTTACCTGTTCATTTATGAAATAATTATATTCGATTTTGAACTCTAATGCCTACCTAGCAATGAAATATAGAGTATCATAAATATAATATATATGAACACGTGTAAGAAAACGAATAATTTAGAAGGTAGTACTTAGACACTATTTTAAATATACATAAATAAATGACGGTACTAACAGTAAAATTGATGATGCCATTACTTAGTAAGATAATAGATAAATACATTCTAGACACCTTTTAATTTACCAGCAATGCTTAAACAATATTATGAACTAACAAATAGGCTGTCGAATGTTTTAGTGTCTGGAATTTTTTCCTACTAATAAACTAAGTATTTGTAAAATGACTATTTAGATAACGTACTAACACGATCTACCAATTAATTGGTAGATCGTGTTAGTTAGAATGCTTTTGTATGCATAATGTATTTGTGTATTTTAGGCAATAAACGAAATTAGAAAGAGGCAGTTCGCAAGCTCACCCTTAAGAGTTAGTGATGATAATAATCTACAAGGTTGCCATGCAATATGTACAGTCCATTTAAGGAGTTCAACTTAAAGAAAAAGTACAACCATTGAAGCTTAGAGGTTCATTTCCAATAACCGGTTTAAGCAATCATTTAAACAATAACTTACAGTATGTAGTATAAACAACGTACAAAACCAACAAATTAGCTTTTTTTTATAGAATTTGCAATAAAATGCCTGAGAATTAAGTGTCATTTGTCCATTGTGTGTTCAATAACATTTTTCTGGACAAACAAGGGTATTTCTTCATTAGAGCTATTGAGTGAGTTATATCCATATAATATTATAAAAGTTGTAGAAAGTAGAAAGTTTGCTTTTGTTTTTTATAGCAGATCCCCTGAACTAACCGTTATTTTTTTTAATTGTGACATTACATTCTCTGAGACTTGGAGAAGGACATAGACAACTAAAGTGTGGCCATCCATGGCTTTCTGAGTGTTTCTTATTTCTTTCAACGATTTTCAATAGGATTGACATAAAATTGTAGGTAGTGGTCATAAAAATGCAAATAGGGCCCTTAATTAAAGTTACTGAAAAAAAAACCTAAGAAAAACCACGAAAATCTACAATTATGACTGCGGAGTGTTTATTGATACCTCTTAAAACTATACCAAGGATCCTCTTAAGGCAAAATTGTAATCTCCTCCTGCTAATTTGTAAAGTTAAAAAAACAATCAATGAAAATTGGTCTGAATTAAATTTGATATTTAGATTTTGATAATTGACATAGAAGTCCCATTCTATGTCAATACGCAGCGAACCACAAATTTAGTGCATTATGTTTATACTAGCTGTCGCACGCGGCTTCGCCCGTAATAATGAAAAAAAATACCCTATGTCTTATTCCAAACTATACAATCTAAATCTGTGCCAAATTTCATCCAGATCCGTTCAGCCGTTTTGACGTGAAAGAGTAACGAACATCCATACCATCCTCACAAATATTCGCATTTATAACGTTATAAATATTAAGTAGGATTTAAGTGTTCATAAACATATTCAGAGTGAGCGTCAAAAATATTGCTATCATATTGTTTGTTAATACGGAACCCTTTGTTAGAGAGTACAACATGCACTCAGCCATTATTACATTCAGACAGAGATACTCGATTACTTAATTTGTGTACAATTTTTTTATAATTCGTTTTTGCAATAAAGAAACTCGGACAATAAACGAAGTCACGGCTAACAGCCAGTAAATTAATATATTTGCAACCCAATATGGTAGAAACATGGCTGTATAGACTCCATTCCCAAACACACCTTGTCGGTGTAATTTATCTGTTCGTTTTGCATTTACTATGGAGATAAAACCAATGAGTGATTTATTGTGTTTACTAAAGCAACATGCAATCTATGTGCTAGGGAAATGGAACATGGATCAACAGTAAAATGTTTTCGCTTTCAATTTTCAATTCTAAAACACTCTTTTTAAACATTCCTATAAAAATTACACCTAGTATTTGTCAGATTTTACCGAGTGCATTTGAAAATGGAATGATACATTTTTTTTTTAATATTTTTCGTTCTTTAAAAAAAACGAAATCCTTGTCCTTTTTAGAGGCCAGTCAAAAGTTATATTAATTTGTTTGTTCTCCATTGTTCTCTTCATTCATTGCTCGTATAAAAGGTTGTCTATCAGCGATAAGACCGCCATTGTAACCTTATAACTAGCAATTTCTGTAAAACAGTTATGTTGAACTTTTGGTGTGCAATCCTTACTAATATTATAAAAGCGAAAGTAAGTTTGTTTGTTTGTTACCTCTTCACGCTTTAATGGCTAAACCGATTGTGGGATGTGGGGAAGAAAAGGCAAAACTTAGCGTTGCTATTACAAATCAATAAGGCGCAAGGGGAACTGTGTTACCCCAAATTTAATGCGGGCGAAGCCACGGGCGAAAGCTAGTAAAGTATATTCTTTTCTATTCTATAAAAGCCTAATTATGTCAGAAGAAGCTAAAGCTCTTCAAAATCAACTTCACGCTTCGTCATAAACATGTCACAATTATCATGATATATACCAACTTACAAATATGAAACTTTACAAAGCTGATATTTTCATAATAAAGTTTTACAGTTTTCTCTAGCATGCCATAATCTCTTGTTCATTGTCATTTCTTTTCTTTTTTTCACATTTAAACTCACATACACAAACAGCGAGACCCGTAACAATTATTTGTAGGTCATACAAATATTTGTTCCATGCAGGGATTAAACCCGCGATATGCAGCGCAGCAGTATTTCGTTCAGCCACTGCGCCAACCGAGCCGTCAAAATGTGTGTCATCCTTCCCAAGTATGTCATCTCCAGTCTAACCGGATGTAACTGAATATTTTGCCATCATCTCTCATCACGAGAAACATACGTCACTTTTTCTACAGTTCCCAGATCATAGAGCAATTATTGAATGAAAAAATTTATAACTTCAAACTGGTTTTCGTAGCTTTCATAGACATCGGCGTTTTGTTCATTTTTTCCTAATTTATTAACAGCAGTATTGAAAAGGTCAACGCTGTTTAAGGCTTGAGGCTCCACAACTTGATGCTGGTCGAATTTAATGCTATAAGATAGCGGTAGGGGGCGCCACCTGTCATGACTTAAAGAAACGTTAACCTAACTTGGAAACTTCTCATTTTGTACTGCAGATAGTTTTATTTGCTTGTATTATAGATTGTTAATCAAATATGCAGATCAAGGCAATAGGCTCCCCTATTACAATGAGTAAATCAGCTGATATGTGCTGTCATGCAGCATTGTATAGGCCTACATCTTACTAGATGTAGGCATGATGGTCTGAAGACTTGAAATCCTAAGACAGAAGTAGAAGACAGATTTGACACAAAAACCTTAGACAGCCGAAGACCTTATCACTAAGTACGCACGATGAAATATTAAGCTTTACAAAACCAGTTTATGCGGATCTCTCATTTTACGGAAACTATATACAAAGTGAGACCACTTTAAACTGGAAATGTATAGCTCTACATTATGTATGGTACATAAGGGAAGCTTCCCGACAATACTATTGATTTTAAGAAGCTTGCTAGCAAGTTAACCGCCTGGATACTTTCTTATGACTATTAACTCATTTGTATCTTTAAAAAAGAACGAATACTGTATCTATAGATCTTTTTGCCTATTGAAAAACAAAACAGTTTTAATGTATGAATAAGAATAGTTAAATAAAAATGTTACAATATTAGTATAGCCAATTAAAGCATAACATTCAACAAAATTAAAACAGTTACAAATAGCATAATATAATAATCTTTAATTTATGCAAAGTAATAAGAATTACAATGAAATAATTTTACTACAAGATGGATTAATAATTATAATAATTATTCATAATAAAATCGTTAATAGTATAAAATTACATACATAATATTTTATATTTATGATCCATCACACAATTAATAAAGGAGATGTCTCGAAATAAATTATTCATTAAGCATTCTTGGTAAAAAATAATAATAAGTTTTAAGATAAATATTTATTTTTTAACAATTTGTTACCAAACAAAACCGTATAAAGAGTTTTTGATGAAACTGTTTCCGTCGGCAAACACATAATATTAATAAACAAAGTCGGAAGATATATCCATCCACATCCACCAGTTTGTAGGATATTTTGACAATTATTATTTTGTCTGATTAACTAGCTACAGTAATAATAATTTAGCAACAAATTTAATTAAAAGATAACGTGATTTGCCAACATTAAAATGCAATTTAACGAAATTAACATAAATAAACAGTTTTTATGTGAACTGCTTGATAATTCACAACGCAAATTGCATTATAGCAACAGTTCATATAAATGGAAGTAAATAAAACAATATAATTAGAGAGAATACTAGAAACAGAAGTATAAGATATATTTTCGCAACTCACAGTTAAACGTCGAGCAATTGTCTCCCTTGCTGGAACACTAAATCTAATAAAGTTAAACACTCAATTTCAGATATGACCGAGTAATTAAAGAACAAGCAATTAAATGAAAACATCAATTAATTAGAAGGGGAGAGGCGAGCGGGCGCGAGGCTGCGGCACTCACAACTGGTTTGAAGAAACGAACGCAGCATGCCTCATCCATAATTCAAATAAAACATGGGCCCCAGACCCCGCCCCTGCGGTACGCCGGCCAATAGCTTACACATCGAGCACACTCCGCAACTCCGCCTGCTATAAACTTATTTCCCCACCTTTCCTATTTTAAATTAGCCCTATTCGATTTCGCCAATAAATAAATACGTGCCGATAATATCATCCCGCCGCAACCGACGGTATCCGACGTCGCAGATGTAATTGCTCGTGGGTGCCGATTGATTATTTGCAATATTCAATTAATAACAAACGTGATTCCAACGATCACGACCCGAGCCGGTCTTTCGACTATAACAAGAGTAATTTTTAATGTCTTAATTGACAAATTGAATTTCTGAGAAGATAGAAAGCAATTACAACGTTCGATTGATTTTTTCAAAGTGGGTAATCAATTTCGAGTTGTTACTGCTACCGGTAAAAAACGATCGACGTGGATCGGTAGCAAAACTAATTTGGCTTTGAACTTAGTTACTATTATACAAATGAATTCGGCGATTTGTTTTGACGTATCAAACAGGAAATTCTTGGTTACTAAGCGTTATTGCTTTATCAGTATCAATATTTTACAAAAGCGAATTGACACGAAGATAAAAATGGGATGCTGGCCTCGGCTCCGGGTTCACTGGCGGACCAGTCACGCGCTCGACCACTTTATGCACATTAACTAATTTATTTTCGGAGATTTTGCTTGACGACTGACGTTCGACTTAGTCCTTGTTGATAAGAAAATTGAAATGCTTAAAAGGATTTTGATGCCTCTGCTGGATGATTATTAATCCTCGATTGTTTGACTTACACAATGTCTCGGCATTAAGCTCGATGCAAATACAAAAAGGCTTAACCGAGCGCTTCGTTCTTTTCCTGTATTCATACTGTCTTACACATGCAATTGTTACGCGACGCTTTCATTATGAATTGCTGTTTCAATTTCGAGTAAAATATTTGAAAGGTGGTATTAAGGACAATGACAAATAATGAATCCTTTATCATTATGCTTCATTGTCGTTGCGAATAACAAAAGAGTTGCAGTAGGCAATTACTCGCTTACGTAAAGCTTTTTCTTTGTTGGCACCACTAATTCATTTTCGAGGGAGCTTCATTTTTTGCTTTTACCATTGTTTGTTGGTACAATTTGTCAGTTTGTTGCCATTTGAGGTTCAGCCGATAGACGATGGAAAAAATGTGCCCCTTTTCGGAAGTTGCTAATGATAAGGCGCCAGAAGCTTTTGTTGTTTTTTTTTTCGTCTGTGGTGTGAATTAGAGCTATGATTGCTTCGTATTTATTATTGGCTAAATAGTTTGGTCCATTTTCATCCTTATATCAATGAGGATCATAAAATATTAGGGTTTGTCGATCGCATTAGTATCTTGGTCTATATTTTGCGGTTTCTAAGTTGATGACACGTGGCGGCGAGTCAACACACAGTCGGCATTTAATAACAGGGCGAAGACCTCTGTCGGTGTGGTCCGGAAGTCGAGATTGTCATCATGAGACGTTTCGGGAACATTTTTATTATCTTCTTCCGGAGATTCGTTTTCTATTACTGATATTAATGCTAACGGCATATAATGTAATGTAGTTTTGATTATTTAGAGCCACTGAGATTTCAAAATCGTGCAAATTGTTTGTACATTAGCGTTGTAAAAGTTCGTAATTATTAATCATTTTGTGGATTCACAATTTATCTACAATTACTATGTAAAGTGTGTATATTTATCCAGATTACCCATAGATGTATGTTATATGAGCAATTAGCAAAAGCCTCACATTAGCTGGACATAATAACATTTATTGTGCAACAGGATGTATTTTTATCTATGACATCTAAAATCAAGGGTTTCGTTTGTAATTACAATAATTTTAAAACAGATTCAGTGTTGGTGTATAATTGAGCTTTTTAATGCAGTCTCGTAATATTACAAGTGTAAACAGAATATTAACGGGAAGCTATCGCCCGGAATTAGTACGAAACGATTACACAGATAGGGATCTCCTCCCTTATAATTGTTATTTTACTGTCGTTAACGCGCGCTACGTGAATTTAGACACGAAATGCCACCTCATTTACTACCAACCCCTCAATGTCATTTACGGACATGATAATTTCATTTTCCAAATTACATTATAGATGTTTATCTTGAACAACGACAGTGGTAATAATGTTACGAGGCCAAATTGTGGGACCGTTAAAACGGTCGGCTCTGAGGCGAAGCAGCGTTACAAAGAAGGTGAAAAACAAACTAGACTATTTACTAAAGCGTCACTAAATGTAGTTCAATAAAGTTTGTATAGGCTGTAATGCAGTGCGGGGCGGGCGTGCCGCGCGGGCGCACGTCGCCCCCGCCCGCGCACCGCAACCGCCCCGCCGCGCCCGCTACCGTTCCGCTAAACAAACTTCACGCAGAGACGCCAAATCGATTCTCCGCGTTCGCATCTCCGCCGCATCGGCCGCCTAATAATCCTAAATCACTTTTTTATCACACCGAGATATTGTTAACGGATCGACTATGAAATTATAGCTGCAATCGGCGTCTCATTGTTTCCGCTGCGCTCCCAGAGGACCCAGCCGAACTGGGGAAATCTGTTAACTCATAAATTCATTATTCTCAAATCTGTTCTGCATTGTTTCTGATGAACATCTTTGTCTACTAAATTGGCGTAGACGATTCCTCCCCAAATTTGGGCATGTGTTCCGGCAACTTGCTGAAATTAGATTTTTGATATAGAGGAGTTGGGGTGGAACTAAATAGATCATCAATATGTTAAGTATCGTCAGGTGACGTGATGTGGGTGTTCCGGTAAACCAGAGAAATGTGGAGTCACCTAATGATAGAAAATTGAGAACACTACTCCAAGTGATTACAAAGTTTATCGAACCCAAGTTTAATCAACTATTACTGAAAGAACGGAAAAACGAGGGTACGTAAAAAACAAAGATGGCGGTTTGTGGGCAATTTGAATGGTCGTCCATTGAGCGGAGTGAAGTGGAGCGGCGCGCGCGCAGCCGCGGTGACACGAGCACGAGCCACGTACCAGACAGAGATTCGCAACATTTTTTACTCTATTAATCATTTTACAGAACGCGATTTGCTTAAAGACACATTTGATGCGCTTTAACTATGGCGAATCTGGCGAAAATAAATACTGTAAATCTTCAGGTGATTTATTTCGTGACCATTAAGAATTTAACTGGCATTGCATACGAAGTTTCCTATTGAATCGGTGGCGGTCAGTAAAAAGTGTGGCACGCTATTTTAATGGGATCCAATTTAGACCGTCACGTCATACATTTAGGTGAATCTATTGTACTTATCAAAAGGTATTCAAACATTTTCGACATTGGTTTTTTATTGAGATTAAATTGAAAAATCTTGCTAAATTACATTGCGTATAAAATGTTGGGACCCACTGCCAACAATCACAGACGACTAGCAATACAAACACATTTTACATTGAAAGCAGCAAAAGAAACCATTTGAGGTTTGTTCTGCGCGTACGCACTTGATAGGCGCACTTTTTGTTGCGCCTCGCCGGATGCGGTTCAAGTGGCTCAAGCAGTACGTCTCTGATGTGTATATAATTTCAAGTTAATTGCTCGCTAAACAACTTTATAATATATGTCATTATAATTGTATCAACATTAGCACGATTTGCTTTAGATTTGATGTCATCATTTGGGAGAGAAAATCTTGATCTTGGAAGGAGAAAACGATAAGTTTCGTGAGATACTTATGGACGGGTAGATGATTTTGAAATTAACTTCTATGCAGAATCCATTTTGTAAATAACCCGTTGTAAGATGATTTTAAGGTTGTATTTCAAATGCTTTTCGTGAATAGATTTTGTTGCAATGTGTGGAAACTCTTTAAGAAATTGGATGTAGCATCAGGAGAGAACTTAATCATCCGCTGGTTTCTGACCAAACCTTCGTCAGCAAAGATTTAAAGAAACTTACTGTTTCTATTAAAAGTTTGTTTGAAAGTTCGTTTGCGTACTAGAAGAAGCATCGCCAATCGCAGCCACATAGCCACACGGGATCTTCCAGGTTAAGCCGCGCTTGCGAAGGTCGGTCTTTTGATGGGTGACAACCCATTGCTAAGTTTCCTTCTTGTCTCGTAAAACACGTGAAGCCGTTGGAGCCAGCTGTCATTTGGAGATCTTTGACAATCGTGATAGATAGTCCGTGGCCCGAAAGTCTGACAACCAGTCTTAACAAGGGGTACCTTTTTACCCAGTAGTTACTATCTGGTTCGTGCAGGTCAGGTAGACATTCACTCCATTAAATACTTGTATTAGGCTGTATTCAGTAAGACTGGAAACCGAGAGACAATTATGTTGGGAAAAGAATAAGACGCTTAAGGTTGTAGATGAAAAGAAAATTTTATGAACATTCATAACAAACAGATTCAATGCAAATAAAAGCTAAATAACACCAACCCACGCGGGTTATAAATGCCGAAGCAAGATAATCTAATAACGTAGCGTAAACTTTAAAGTAATTAGATTCAGAGCTAGAAGTGAAAAGCATAAAAAAATATTGTAGGCAAACGAGGCTCAATTACGATATTTCTTCAGCGACACAACTGCTATATATATCTACCTAATATTATATTTCCTTAACCTTATATGTAATTAAAAACCTGTCAAGTTTCTACAACATTAAACCGCTAACCACAGACCCTGGTCTACTTAACAAACAATCGTCCATCATCTTGACTGTTCCCTTTTCACAAGTTCAAAATGTCTTGTCCACAACCATGTAACATGTCTATAAATATTAAATTGTTATTGCTGTGGCACTTGCTATATCCGTGCTTAGCAGCCATTAAAATAGACTATAGAAGAGCCATAGACATAATATAATTCTGTGGCGGTCAGCAAAGTAATGACTTATTTTAGTGGGTCCTTGATCAAATGAGGTTGTTACGTGTTGGATTGAAGGATTAGCGGTCATTACCTTTTGTTGATTCTATTTTACAGCCCCTGTTTGTTTTTTCCTTGTTTCCTTTGCTTGAAATGTGAATTAGTTAAGGAGCTTATCCCAAGAAAGGTTGGCAAGGGCTGCTTAAAGTAAAGGGGCTGAATAATAATCTTGTGAACACTTCAATGTTTAATTAAAAAGTCGGATCATGAAGAATGTTATATTTAATGCAGGAAGAGCTTATACAAACTCACATTCAGTTAGTGATTGCGAAGGTGGTAAGGTCAAAAATTACACTATTGGATTGTTAGACACTGCCATTATCATAAGTATTTCAATATTTATTTATATCTGCTGTAAATGAAATCATTTCAAAGCAATAACTACTGCGGCACGTTTGTGTTTCGCGCTCACTTCAAAGAGATGTCAGCAAAGCAGAGTTGCTTGCCAGAGCCTCCGCCTGCCGGGGTTGCGGGTTGTTCGAAAGAGATACCGCGGCCTCGGGACGTAAAGGGCAATAGAAGGAACATGGATGGGTTTTAGTCAGTAAAAGTCTTACACTCCTGCCCGCTCCGCCCAGAGCGGGGGAAGTTATTTGATGATTTCCCACCCAAAAAAAGGTGGAGGTTTTTGAACATTGATAAAGCTCAACTTCATTCTTATATTAAAAAAAATCTAATTATTTCTTACACAAATATTATACTTACTTAGAAATTTTGACAAAAGCGACATTTTCAGGTTCGACATTGCCCCGAAAATCCCTATTACGTTTGCATCGTCATTGTCTTTTTTTTTATTTATAGTAATAAATAACAATGCTCTTGGAGTAGAAAGTGCGTTTAGTTTTTGCCACGAACTATTTATTTATTATCATGTTTGATGTTAATTTTACCTTTTTATAACGTATTTATATTTAATAAAAAAAAGTTGACATTTCATTTTAATTGCCATTGGAACTTATAAAACTCATAAATAATTTCGAATTTATATCAGCTAGCGCGTGACTGGGCTGCAGGTTAAAATACTAGGTTATAAACGTATTTATAATATATTTCTCAACAGCATTTTGTTTTTTTAAGAATAAATTCTGTTTTACTTTTTCAAGATATTAGAAGCTCATAAAAGTATCTACACATTTGTCATATTTTCTCACCATAGTATCTCTTGTTGCACTCAGATCAGGTTCAATATGTAATGTATTTTGAACGCGTGTTTTTTTTCTCATTTATCGAAACGGGGCTGTCATTTTTTCTGATTTTCCAGAGATCAATTGTTTAATGCCGCCGGTCGTTATTTTTTTACAGTAAGATTGCGCATGTTTTTAAGCCTTCATAATTACCTAATGAAAATTTAAATTGTGTAATAAACAGAATATCATAAATAAATATAATTATTTATAAAATAATTTGCTTCTGAAACAAATTGAAATTTACTTAAGTTTAATTTTTTTAAATTTGTATTTCTTCTTTTTATTATTAGAATATTAAATAATCTACAACAACTAAATAAAAAAAAGTATTTTTTTATGTTATTTAATTTCTCCGTAAGTGTATTGAAAAACGTACCTAGTTTGATTCACGTGAGAATTTTATCATTGTTGTTCTCGGCTCCATGATACTCGCGCCTGACGGCTCGGGTGTCCTCGGTAGCAATGATAAAATTTCCTCACATAAATCAAAATGTACTATTCTTTCTTATAGACATTTTGTAATAACCAATGTCATCTATTATGTAGAACATGTAATGTTAAATTTATAGCTATGTGGGTATTGTAAAACTAAGAAGTAACTATATTTAACCATGTAAGAGCTTCTTCGTTAATAGGCATTTGTCGGAGTATAGTTTTGACTCCTGTAACACAGATCTCACAAACCGCAGGAGTCAACGTTTTAAATGGAAATGAAGACCTTTTTTTTGAGTATTTTTTTTTATTTATCTCTTCAAGCACAAAGTACAGAAGTAGGCCATCATGCATTTTCTACAAGTCAAACTTTAGGTAAAGCAGAGATGAATAATGGTAGGTGCAACACAGAAAATAGATTATTGATTTACCTATACTGCTTGGATATATTAAATACTATAAATATATAATAGGCTCAGTTATTCTACAGTTTACCTTTTATTTATAGATATATTTTTATTCAAAATACTTTGGTGAATTCTAGACTTCTAATAGTTATTTTAAATTTTCTAAAAAAAACATAGAATTTTCTCGAGCACACGCGTCAATCTGAATAAGCTTTTAGGCGCTATAAATACCTACCACACCGCTATAATAACATACAAAAATCCATACATAAATATTCCAACAACCAATCATCCAGCCAGGTCTAATGCCTCATCTTCCAACTATTTTTATAGCCCCAATAAAGTGATATTACGAAAGCCAATAGGCCATACCCAACTTTCAAACAATAGTAACTACGGTTGTGCATTATTAAGCAATTTTGGGAGCCATTAATCCAATAACAAGGGTAATAATATATTTGATAACGATGTTATTAGCGTTATTTCTTTGATCGTTGTTTTGATAAGTCCAGATTGGATTGGTTTGTGATCGAATATTATGTGATTATTGTATTGTTTCGACAGCGTTCGTAAAGAGGTCTAATTTCGCAATGATTGTGTGAAGAGATCGGTATTTGAGAAACAGATCAACAGGACGCAATTTTGTGATGATGACTTTTTGAGTTCAGAAATGATATAGAGTTCAACGCTTAACCCTTAGCGACCCTTGCAAATACAGCCACCCTGGTGGATGTTAAGGTTAAGCCGCGCTTGCCTGGATTGGTCCGTGGATGGGTGACCACCCTTTACATGCCGAGTTTTCTCCGAGCCTCATAAAGCAAGTTAAGCCGTTGGTCCCGGCTGTCGTTTGTAGATCTTTGACATCTGTTACAAATAGTAAGTGGAAAGTCTGATAGCCAGTCTTACAAGGGGTACCGTATTTCCCAGTATTAACTGGGCTGTAGAGGTCTAATAGGTCTAGTCCGAAAACCGACTCCAACAAAGCTAGTTAATTAGTTTCTCAAAGATTGACCAATAACAGCAGCCATTGTGGAGGGCCCTGTAATGGGACTCAAAAGTTAAAAAGGATAATTGAATAGAGTAGCTTTTTTTCTTTTTTTTTCGGATGGGAAGTCATCAAATAACTTCCAAGAGTGTCAGACTTGTACTGACTAAAACCTACTTATGTTCCTTTTATTCCCCATTATGTTCCGGGGCCGCGGTATCTCTTTTAAACCACCCGCAACCCCGGCAAGAATAAAGTACCTAGCTTAAAGAACGATCTTTTACTAGTCGAAAAATTTCTTCAAAACATTGAGCCCCTAGTGTATTTTTTATCTGATTCTCGTATGGGGGAATCCAGAAAATTATTGAAAAACATAAGACGACTTGATAGGGTATCAAGACAGCTTACGTCATCGTTAACTCAGAACATTTTATAACAACTTAAGTCCCCTTTTCTTCCCTCCTAAGCTTGACACTATAATCATTCCCAAAACCTTCATAATTCGATCATACGGGAGCATAATCGTCAACTGTTACGGTAAGCAGTAACTAATGTGGTTTTAATACTTGGATAGTTCAGTGAACGGCAATTTGGATGGCGAAAAAAAGCCATTTGGTTTCCAAAGCGTGGGGCTTAATGGCTAACTAATTATTTGTCGCCATTTTGAAAAGAAGGGTTAAATAAATGTAGTTTTTTGGCTGGAGTCCTGTTTCCAATTCAATTGGTTTTTTTTTGGTAAATCTACATGTTTTTTTTACGCAATTACAGCTGGAGGCGCCTATGTCTAGAAATACATGGATTACAGCTTTTACAATTTTGATAGTAAAATGTATTTCTTAATACTTCTTTAATAATTAATTGCTTGGTTAGAGGATTGATATTACTAAACTGTTTTTTCTCAACTGGATGAAGAAAACATATAGCCTTAGAAACCCCCAGGTTCTATCTTATAAGCTTTACCCGTGTCGTTTTGTCTTGCATAAACCCTGGCAAGCAGCGGCCCTGGCAGGCCTCTCTACGCCTGTTAAGATCTGTATTAAACACTGTACTAAACACACTCCATATAGATTACAGGCCAACATCAACCTTTCTATTTTTAACCATCTGTCTAAGCCCACCATACTGCATAACTTAATCCAATAAAAAATAAAATCTAATGTATTTCGAACTAATAGTGATGTAACGACACAATGGCCTGTAATTCGACGGGCTTGCGTTTAGTGAGGTGCCACAAATTGATTCTTATTATGGGTTCTGTACCTACATGAATTAGGAAGGGTTGATAATTTTTAGGGTGATTTCGTAATTATGTGTTTTTTTCTTGTTGTCCAACAAATGGCGATTCATGGTGCTGTTGGGTTCTCCAAATAAAATGTATGAAACGAGTTGTTATATCGTTTAATACTTTTTTTTTGGAGTCAAATCTGAGTCAAAATATATGTGCCAAAATGTTTTTTCTTAGCAGACAAAACATCACGTTTGCAGCCCCGAAGCCATTTTGCCAGATATTTTTAAGTCATACGTAATAGGGGGCGAACCTAAGGCCATCAATTGTGCACAAATCATACTGAGATTTTTTTTTTCTGAATGACGTCTCGCAGTTCAATCTAAGAGGTAATCTGTTTAACCGGGCGATTCCTATGGATGCCTTAGAATTAAGGCCTCCAGCCAGGGCAAAAAACTTATAAACTAAGGTACTACACGCTAAGGGCACCCCCTGTGGGGTACGAGCCTCGGCTTAGGGTGTTGCTGGCGGAGGACAACCAAGGGACAGGCTGGATCTGAGTAATTTTCGAACTTACTGGCTTAACAACACGGGCTGGTTTTAGCAAGAGACGGGTGGGAGCAAGGGATGGGTGGGTACTGAAAATTACTGATGAAAAATCTAATAAATCTACCCGAGATGGGAATCTCTCAATTGTACTTGCTACCACTAGGAAGACGAGGTAGTGATTGTTACTTCACAATAATACAAACTAAAAGACCTTACTTACACCGATACTACTTGTGCCCACCGGTTTCAGCCGCTGCTCAGGTCTCCCTTATCACTTAGGGCAGGGGTTTGAAAAATAGGTAGTAGCTGGTTGCCAGACTTACTGAATATGCAAATTAGATTGGCTCTACAATAGAAAAACCTAATTATGCACAGGCATTAGACATG
Organism: Ochropleura leucogaster; assembly: GCA_958449745.1. Lineage (NCBI taxonomy): Eukaryota > Metazoa > Arthropoda > Insecta > Lepidoptera > Noctuidae > Ochropleura > Ochropleura leucogaster. Next base: position 5,040,011 of record OY288208.1, read on the forward strand.
GTAAATTATACATTACCAGCAGATTAGCAGAACCTTGTGTACAAATTACATAGATTGAGTTATTTATAACGCATTGTTGCTTTAAATTACTATTTATTTTAAATACCTACAGCCCCATTTAGTCATTTAGATAACAAACTAAAATATATCCAAATGGCGCAAATTCATTTAAAATTCAAATGCATGCTTTGACTTTGTTTAATTTGTGTGGGTTTGAATTGTGAGGATGTATGGATGGATCGTAAAAACGGTTGAACGGATCTTAATGAAATTTGGCCCAGAGGTAGATTATGGGCTGGAATAACACATAGGATATGATTTTTTTCGATATCACGCGGGCGAAGCCGCGGGCGCCAGCTAGTATAATAATTTCATTTCAATGCTTCATTTTGATAAAATTTCTTGACAAACAGACATACAACAAAGTGATTCTATAAGGGTTACATTTCTTCCTTTTGTAGCACGAGACTTTGAAACCAAAACGCAGTTATATTTTAAGAATTTAGAAAATATCAAAGAACCTAGGAACTTTCTGTAGCTAATTAACACAACACAAGCCAACAACAATAAAAACCTAATTACAGTTAATAATCAAAACAAATGTGTGTCGTTATTAACATAGCAATTGTATTTAATAATAACAAACAGCTCTTAATATGTGCACTCTTGACATTAATAATAATTCTAACGGAAATCATAGCCACAGCAGAGAAGAACAATAATCAAGCGATTCCTATCAGAAACAGTGTGACAATCACGTAAGTTGTTGTTCATGTAGTCTGTGCCAAATCGCATTTTAATTAGCCAGATAAGGTTCGCCATTAGCTAGCAAATTACCCGAAGAGCTGTTTGTTTTATTTTATTTCTGCTTATCTGTTAATGTTGCATCTTGTACTTTAAATTACCGGAAAACGTGTGAGGTAGCAGTGGGAGCGATTTGGAGTAATGGAGCGATTTTATTTTAATACTAGCTGTTCCTCGCGGTTTCACCCTCGCTGCTCAGCATCTGTTGGTCGTAGCGTGATGTTATATAGCCTATAGCCTTCCTCAAGAAATGGACTATCCAACACTAAAAGAATTTTCCAATTCCAACCAGTAGTTCCTGAGATTAACGCGTTCAAACAAACAAACTCTTCTCCATGTATAAGACCAAATGAATAGAAAAGCCCATGAGATGACGGCTGACAGAAAAGAAGTATCGTAGGAGAATACCATAGATATATTATTTGTGATATCTATGAAGAACACAAACATGCTACGCCAACTCCAAATAAATTTGAATAGGGGCAGGAAAAACACGATGGCCGAGAAAGTACTGGCTGTTTTTCTTTTATCTGCTGATTCTGTATCTAGAATACATTTGAAATAAAATAAAATAATTTGAGCTCAAGAGAGCTTTCATCAGATTTGACAGTGATCAAAGTTTTTCAATTTACATCACATTCACAAAATATACTGAAATAGGTACTGAATAGGTTACTGACACAAAATGACTATATTATATTTATGATATGCTTCAAAATAGTGACGGAGTTGAACATAGCCTACTTAGGTACAGATAATGAGCAACGAAAATAACCAATACATTAGTAGAAACAATACACTCCCCCTAATTTTGGTGTACAATATTGTTGTATTTTCTAATAATAACGATAGCACCAATAGATATCAATAGGACGATCCATTTCCAAATAAGTAATAACAATTTTAAACCGATGATATTGAAGATGTAATTACATAATGTAACAAAAAAAACTTGTCCAATTGGAAAGCATAATGACAACACTTTTGTAATAAACCTGAGGAGGTTTATAATTACGACTGAGGAGTGCTATTTATTTATAAACGAGCCAATCGACACAAAAATACGAATAAAATTTTACGTCCTTGCTTGTTGTGTGGTCTGGATTTAAACAACGTTAATTTCACATCTATTTAAATCCACGAAGAATCTATCAATACTAAAAGTCAGAATAAGCAATGCAGTTATAGCATTATACCCTTACCAATATCCCAACTATCTTTAACGAAATGCTTACTAATAACACTTATTTGAACATGTATCAATGTGATCCCTAGACAGAATCAACTAAACGTATTCCAAAGACAAAATAGCTATTAAGCGTTGCACTAACCATTCCCGCCAATTTCCGCTTACGATGAGACCTCGATCCAAGATGGCGGCGGTAGTCATCAGACGCGTTCATTTTACAATATTTTATACACATTCTATTACGATTGTGTGTACCTACATTTTTTACAACATTTAATTTCCTGTATGCGATTGAGATTATTCTGATGTGGTTGTAATGTGATTTTATTTATCGAGTTACGTATGATCTCTAGTTTTTTATGTTAAGTTGTAAGTTGATATTAAAAAAAAAAGTTGCAGGAATGTTTTGTGGATGCTATTTCATGTAAAATCTTTGTTTTTTTGGTTATTTACAGCTAATATACGTATTTTGTGCAAGTTGTTGGTTTTATAGCGAACAGTCTATTGTACTAACCAAATCCATTCATAACAGTAACAAACTTTCTTCCATTGTTTTGGCTAATATCTGTTTCTGTCACGAACTCAAACCGTTTAATATTTTCAGATGTATTTGGGGCGGCTTATGCTGTTACTTAATATCTGAGCTGAGACAGTCGTCGCTTGTGGAATAACGAATCCTCAGATTAATACGTTACCCGCAACAATGACTCCATGGAGCGTTCGGTGATTTAGGGTTGAGTTGACGGCACGAGACCACGTGGTTGATCACTGACAAGATAGACAGGCTCCATCAAATCTTCCACCAAGTTCTCTGTGGCAGAATGTGCTCGCCATGCAGCCAATAGAGACTGGTGAAAAAAGATCGCCAAGGCAGCCACCGCAGTAAACGACTAAGAAAAAGAGAATATGTGACGACGGTGACTACCAAGAAACTTCCAAAAACGTTGGTGGCACGTGGTTATGCTGACCAGCCCTCGTTTTCCCAAACGCTTAGATTCGATTTCGTTTCGACAAGTTAATAATGTCTATCTTTTCTTTGTCATTACAAAAGCAAGCAAGACAGAAATACGACGTGTTTGTGAATACTGAGACACGTTGTCTTTGGTTTGTGACATGTTATGATTAGAATTCTTTGAGCCTGAGTGAGAGTCTGAGAAACCGACCCAGAGGCTCTGCCAAACTGACATTCATGACTGTAGCAAGAGTCACTACTATTGAGCTACACTTTATTGTCAAAATGATTTCACTATTACTTACATTTCAAGCAATTTTATGATTTACTTCTTGGCCTTTAGGCAGTACAGTTGAGTCAGTCCCTCAACAAAATTGCAAGACGTAATTCAGTTTCACTGTCCTTTAGTAGTCAGATGAGTGTCTGCAGTTCTCTGGTACTTTATTTTGTGACCCTTACATTCTTCAACTGCTCACCACTATCCCTTATCGCCGAGCTAGTACGGGAGTCTCTCCATCAACCATTGTGTAATGGTCAGACGGCATTATTTTTACGAGCTTCATAAGTGATCCTTTTTTATTTCTTTTTAGTGCAAGGGACCGCGCGTGCGCCTCAAATGGGACACTGTGATAACTCTCACTTTTAAATCCATGTCACTGTGTAAAGTCCTTTTTGAAAACAAAGGATTTTAACCCCTACTGTTCCTCAAATAGGGTTCACATCATTTTTGCATTGGTCCAGTACTTTAAATTCCAGAAACATAAGTCATTTGTTAAGTTATCAGCACTTTATTTAGAGTCAAGATTTTCTGAATATCAAAATGTTTGTTTTTCGATTCCGTGCGCGTGCTTCGGATTTTTAGAATGTTTTCGTTACGGTTGTAAATTATTGTGGTGATAGTTAGGGAGCCGTGTTTTTTAAATAATTTGATTGTAGACTTGTAAACATTTGGACATGGTTTCTTTAGAGGGTTAGTGGCCCTTGTGTTTGCTACCATACAGAATGGAGACGCCTGTTTTATGAAGTTAGTTGGTAAAGACTATCTATTTTAGTACTTGAGATATTTCAGTCATCGTATGAAGTTTCCAAGAAATGTAACAGGTCAATAGTAATATATATATATATATATATATATATATATATATATATAATAAGAACCGGCCATGTTCGAGTAGGACTTGCGCACCGAGAGTTTCTTAAAAACTTGTGACATAACCGTTTAAAAAAAATCGGTAACACATAATTTTAACTGGGTAGTTTTAGAGGGTTGATTTTTCAGCTTTAACCATTATATGGTTTATATATAGATACTCAAGTCTGTGTCCCCCTCAATTTAATTAATTCAACTCGAAGCTTCCACGCTTTACCGAGACAAAGGGTCTTGACAGACAGACATACGGACAACAAAGTGATGATTGAGGGTTCTGGTTTTTTTTCCTTTTGAGGCATGGAACCTTAGAGTATAAAGAAATCTAAGAAGCTAAAAATTACTGACAATACGACATTAATTAATGGCAGTAACTGTTAAATAAAAATGGTGATAAACATATTTGTTGCTTAAACTTTGTTTTATAAACTCTGTCTTATATTTTGTATTTTAATGAACAAAACTAGAAACTAAATAATATTATATAATCATTATTTCTAAGTACATACCTACAAAGTTAATTAACATCTGCACATTATAATTAATAAATAAATAGTAAAATTACCATTTTATATTTTTTATATTTATAATAAAAAATTAAAAAAATAACCAACGGGCGACTATTTTCCAGTATCAAATTTCATACAAATTACGTTAGTTGAGTATATTTTTCAAATGTTTCCTCATTTTAATAGTTGTTAAGCATGAGCAAGATTACTTATTGGCAAGGAAATGCATAAAACAAGTAATTATAAACGTACGTTTGAAACAACACCTTTACATGATAACTCCATTCATAATTACTTTTCTATAAAATTATATCAGAATTATGCTTTCGAAATCGTGCAATTTTTTCTACTACCATTTTTAAAGACCCTTAGCTTTCATTAAATCCACTGCTAAGCAGAGGTCACTTCATAATGGTGTAACATTAATTCTGCAACATTTTCTACGCAGTTTACTCGGGTGAAGGTATTGTTTTTTAAATTATACTTTTCTAAGAATTTTTGTAATTATGGGGTATTTCTTACAAACGTATATTAAAAAAGTTTGTAACATTTTAATAAAATTGCATAAAGATGTTAACATTTTTAATGGTGATGAAATAAGAATTTATTACATTTTCATGGAGTAATAATTAAAATGGTAATTATTACATTTAAGTACAAACAAAGTTTTATTATTCACATCAAAACAAAATTAAAACAATTGTCAATCTTTATAGCATTAATGTGTGAGTATGCCCATTATATTATGCGTTCATTTGCAAACTTGTGCAGAATGACACATACAGCGACACATAAGATAGTACCAATATAACATGGTCTCGTTTGTATAGATTTGCTTGACAAGGAGAGATCCACATAAACTAGTTTTTTAGAATTTGATTGGTCGCCATGTGTAGGTACGTTGTATTTCTAAAGATTATTATAAAACATATTGTTTAAGAATTCGAACGAAAAAATCGTTTCGTTATCAAATGCAATAAGTAATTAAATTCAAGACTTTTTACATTGTGGGAAATACACTATAGTACGGCCAACGAGAAGCGATACGAAAGGTCATTAACCTACAGAACAACTGTGGCGTTGACAATCTAATATTTAGCTCTTTCCAACTTGTGCCTTTGTCGTAATGTCTCGTTCTCCCGGCAAAAATATGACAACGTTAAGACGGGTTCGCCAACATTCGGGCGGCCATTTTAGATGGGGTTTTAGCATGGGTTTTGTTTACATTTAGTATCGCTTCTCGTTGGCCGTGCTATAGTAATAATTAATGTATAGTATTTGAGAAAAGTTGCTTTATAATCAACCATGTATTTCTTCCTTTTTTTGAGAATGGGAAATCATCAAATAACTTCCCCCGCTCCCCGCTGGACGGAGCGGGGGGGGGGAGTGACAGACTTGTAATGTAAACCCACCCATGTTCCTTCTATTGCCCTTTATTTTTTGGGGCTGCGGTATCTCTTTCGAACAACCTAATGCGCCCGCGCCTCGACTGTTGCTCGTGTGTGCGACACGCGTCGAAAAAATATGCAACAGTACAAAATAATACACGAACAAGTGACGGAACTACCCATGTTTCAAGTACAAGCGAAAATACTTATTAATTGATTGCGTATACGCACCTGCACGCCGTATATGTAAGAATTGTTACTTGCCTTTAATAACAGGTACACGTACTAGTCTATTATTAAAATTACTGCTGAAATTATATTCGATTCCGTGTTTTTTTTTTGTAACATGAGTTGGTACTTTGTTGTTGGTAGGTACTATGTTTGTAGGTACGTTATTGGTACTTGTTGGTACGGATGAACTTCCCCGGGGAACGGGAGGACAGGCGCTGAGAGGTTGTAATGAGAGGGTTAGTTTTAATTCTGATGATATTGCTTAAGCGATTGTTGATCTATTGATTGATTAGTACCGCCAAATTAAAAGGTGAAATAATTCTTTAAGTATTTAATATCAAACATTGTGTTTAAAATACCTTAATTAAATATAGGTAAGAGGTATATCGATGCATAATTTATAATTTAATTTAATTTTGATCTCATTTGTTTTTCCTTTTGTAACAAGTTTCTTTTTTTTTCGTTTTAAGTGTCTTCTGTTATACCCTAAAGAAATAATATTTTTTGTTGTTTTTGTAGTAGTTTTTTTTTTATTATAAATACATAAATATTATTATTATTACTCATTATGTAAAAATGTTGGTTAACCTGTAATTGGCAACTGTATAAGTCCAATACTATGTAATTTTTATTTTTTAAGATATTTTTATACAGAAGTTGTTGGTGACCTTTTTAATAAATAAAATGCATCAACTGTTACCTTGATGAATGCAATAAGTGGTTCTAGTCTCCCGAAATTGCATAGAAATTTTTACGGCTTATGGTGGAAGTGCCAGGGTAGCCGGCAAGATTCAAAATATCTTTTTTTTTGTAATTTGCAGAGTGTGTTTGTATGTTGATTGAAATATAATTTGCGAACATAACAAATATGGCTTTAAAGCGTTATAATAATTAAAAACCATCAATTCATAATTATGTATACATAGTAATATTCATAAATAATTAAAATATACATAATTTTATAGTTTGTAGTACAAAACCCGTACCATTATAAAAACGGCAAACAAATATGTTTGTTGTATGGTAATCAAATATTTTATTCTGTTTTTCACAGACTGGTGAGAGATGGACAGACGGATGCACAGCGGAGTCTTAGTAATAGGGTCTTCCTTTTGGGTACAGAACTCTAAAAAGCCTGCATTTAACTTTATTTCTCCCACAATAGATCACTCAAACTGCAGATGTTCCAACAGAAGCCAAGCAGTTAATCTTGTTCAATATTTTTTACCCGATATGCATGATCTCGGTAATTCAGTTCACCTTCTGAATACTAAGCAACTCAGTGGGAGACTTCATATTTAGCTGTAAGTTGGCGCAGTAATTATATTGATGCAATTAGGACATATTACTCATGTTGAAGTACCGAGGATCGTAACTAATTGGTAAATGGAGTCGATCGATTGGTAGGCCTCGCACGAACATGGGAGTTAAAATTAAAAATGTTTATTTGATACATTATGTTCAGTTGTAGGCTTAATTTATGTCGGTGGATGACAATTACACTTATTATAATAATAAAGGTGAAACTTTTATCTTTGTTACTCCCTAACGCTCAGACGTTTGGACCGATTTCGGTGAATTTTGATAAATAGATACCAATAGATAGCTTATATCTTGGATTTACACATCGGCTACGACAACCCTCAGTTAAAATTCTATTCCAAATTCGTTTGAATTTTATAGTCACATCTTTATTTGCATTGCATAAGGCGTGAAGATCTTACAATATTCTTTTCTTTATCTTGCTATATTTATAATATGTACCTTCGACGGGCCTGTTGGTCTAGTGGTTAGTGGCCCTAACTGCTGAGCCGGAGGTCGTGGGTTCGATTCCCACCCAGGACAAACTTTGTGTGATGAGCATGATTGTTTGTTCTGTTTCTGGGTGTGATTTATCTATAATATGTAGGTATGTATTTATAAATTATATAAGTATGTATATCAGTTGTCTGGTTACCATAACACAAGCTCTGCTTAGCTTGGGATCAGATAGCCGTGTGTGAGTTGTAAAAAAAAAAACCTTGGATATTAGTGTATAAAGTCTGGTTCATCAAACCTACCAGACAGTTGTGTTGATGGATAGTTTGTTCCACCACTTCTTCTTCCCAGCTAAAGCACAAGGAAGTGGCGAAGGCTAAGCGTTTTAGGGGCTGTCTTGTGCAATGACGTTCAAACAGTCATCAGAAACCATCAGCCAAGCTTGAATAAATGACATTACTGGCGCCTTTACGACATGTTGATTATATAATTTTAACCTTTCGTATGCCGGAATTACAGACACAATTAATTACGCATTGTGTCTCGCGTGGATCCACGTCATAGACACACGGAAGGTTAAACTATAGTACGGCCAACGAGAAGCGATACCAAATGTAAACAAAACCCTTGCTAAAACCCCATCTAAAATGGCCGCCCGAATGATGGCGAACCCGTCTTAACGTTGTCATGTTTTTGCCGGGAGAACGAGACATTACGACAAAGGTACAAGATGGAAAGAGCTAAATATTAGATTATCAATGCCACAGTTGTTCTTTAGGTTAATGACCTTTCGTATCGCTTCTCGTTGGCCGTACTAATCGTAAATTATACTCAGAGTATATTTTCAAATACATCCAAAAACAATTTTTATGCTACATAATATTGATCCTAGTTTATACTACAAAACTAGGATCAATATATGAAAAAATGACCACACGCGTGAAAGGTGTCAACATAATTGTATCCTGTGATGTACATTAACATAACTCGAATTTTTAGAAAGCCATAATGTCACACGATCAGAATAGATATCATCTTAATCATTTGTGCTGTAAACCTCGATCGTGACAATGTCCTTAGAGTTTAATACCATAAAGCGTTTTGTCACGTTTCAATAGTTTCGTTCAAGAATTACAAGACAACATTTTGTTTTTGTAAATATAGGCTGTTACTTTTGTACAAGCATCGTGGCTAAATAATAATAATAGCCACTGAAATCAATATTCTAGGGAGAAATAGCGTTTGTCTACATATGTATGTGGTCATGAGATAGTACATAATAATACCTAACTACTCCAGGTTCAGTCCTATCATTGTGTAAAAGTTTGATCAGTGTTTCGTTTTTTTATTCACCATTAAAATTAACTTTAACACCTACAAATGATTACAAAACATGAAACAACACGAATCGATTGTTCCTTTTTAAAGTTCACCTGTCGAGTGTTCAATTTAGTTCCGGAAGCGTCTGGTTAGGGGAAGTGACGTCACGATGGTACCGGTACTAACGACTACAAGGGTAGGTCCGTGCTAAACGGTTTGTGGACTTTATGGGTGAAAGTTTTGGTTTGATTTATATTAAACTAGCTTTCGCCCGCGGCTGCGCCCGCGTTAAATTTGGGGTAACACAGTTCCCCTTGCGCCTTATTGATTTGTAATAGCAACGCGAAGTTTTCCCTTCTCTTCCCTCTTTCTCCCTCACATCCCACTTTTTTCAAAAAAATATTAGCCTATGTCCGTCTCCTTGTTCCTTACTATCTCTGTACCAAAATTCATCCAAATCGGTTCAGCCATTAAAGCGTGAAGAGGTAACAAACAAACAAACAAACAAACAAACAAACAAACAAACAAACTCACTTTCGCTTTTATAATATTAGTAAGGATTCTCTGGTTAAAAAGTCTGGCTGTGTGTAGGTGAGTTTAAATGTTTGTAAACGCACCCACGATACACCGGGGTTGCGGGTTGTTCGAAAGAGATACCGCGGCTCGGGAACGTAAAGGAAAATAGAAGGTACATCGGTGGGTTTTAGTCAGTACAAGTCTGACACTCCCCCCCGCACCGACCAGAGCGAGGGAAGTAAATTGATGATTTCCCATTTGCAAAAAAAAACCCACGATACAGGAGGAAATTCAAGTGTGGGGCAACGTTTAAAAAAATGGTAATAAGCTGAGGACCTGGTTTCAGTTACAATATCCCAATATTGAGTATAACTATCGCTTGCTTCGATGGAGGACCTCGTGGAGAAACCAGCATAAATAATAGATACTTCTGGATGGCATGTAAATTCAAGTTAAAAGCTTAACGTCAGTCGGTCTATTGACGATAGAGAAAGAGTAAATTTAGTTACATTAAATTTCGTTAGAAAATTAACCATGCTCACCAGGAAAAAAGTAATTTTCTCTATAAAGTGTGAAAGATTATGGTTATTATTTATTCAATACACATTGTTTATATTGGTAGGTAAAAGCAAAAAAAATATATTTGTCATCAATATTTTGGATGGTAAATTGAAATATTTTTTTAATTAAATAAGTACATTATTCTGAACTATTTCAATGTTAACTAAGGATAAACATTGTAATTTCCCTTTCAATATTGTGGTTAATTATACAAAAATTATGATATAAATTAACTATAGCAGGAATTGAAACTAAACGTAGGTAAGTACTCGAATAATGTATGTATTAATGTTTCATATTAATCATATTAACCGTTTGTCCTGCCTGCCATTTTGTAGAGCTTTGACAGTCGTTACAGGGAGTCAGTGGGCTGAAAGGCAGATAACCAGTCCTACCGTGAGATGTCGTGTTATCCAATACTAACTGGGTTGTAGAGGTCAGATAGGCAGTCGGTCCATGTAAAACATTACTTTTCAGCTGCATCAGGTTCGACTGGAAGCCGACCCCGACGTTGCTGGGAGAAGGCTAGGCTGATGATATTTATGAAGCACTAGCTGGCGCCCGCGGCTTCGCCTGCGTGCGTGGTATTCTATGTGTTTTTCTAGAATATATTTAGTTTTATCTCTGTGCCAAATTTCATCAAGATCCGTTCAGCCGTTTTGATGTGAAATAGTAAATAACATCCAAACATCCATCCTTGCTCACAAACATTCGCATTTATAATATTGTACGTATATTAGGATAAGATCTACAGACCCCGGAAGGCCGGCCATTCACCAGTAGGGACTTATACACCACTAAGGGCCAGCAGTTTCCACAAATCTAAAAATATCTATTTGGTTCTAGGACAATGTTTTTCTATGAAGTCTTAGGCAGCTTCCTCTTACCCAGTACTTTCCTACTTCGCTAAGAAAATGCTGACTACTTAAAATTAACATTATGACAAAAATATCGTAATGTAGAGTTTTTTTTTAACGTCAATATCCCACTGCTGGGCCAAAGCCTCCCCTTTCTCCTTCCAAACCCTTCTTTCTTGTACGAACTCTATCTGCTGTCATGTGCCCGAATATGAAAATAAATGAAAAGCTTTATTGTTTAAGGCACGGTAACAAGCTAATCTTTAGGTATTCGCGGAAGTGTGGTTAGCTGCATGCTGGGCATGGTCTAACACAAGTACACGACAGTATTGCATCGAAAGAATAGAAATAAGGTCAAAAATATTTCGGTTTTTGATTTTATTCGAACATCATGTCCGCCAAGATGTAGTTCATTTTGCAGTTTTAATTGAATATAAAAAAACAGTTCCGTGTTTGAAAAATTTTAGATACCTCTTTAGTCTATAACATTTCCTCTGTTATAGATATAAAATATGATGGTTGTCGCTGAAAAAGTTGAGAATTTCGAGACGAAAAAGATTTTTTCCTGGTCTTTTTAAACATTTTTTTTTGTAGTACTAGACCACTTTTGTAAACTGATTTTGTTTAAGTCTTTACTTTATGTATTGAACTATACACGGTATTTTTTTGACTAGTGGCATGTACAGATACGGCTAATTTTGCGACGAAAATCTCGACGTTTTACGAAGTGTTTGCTTTGTACAGCGCCTTAAGAGAGCATTACAAAACATTCCCAGGTTATTAAACAAACAAAACCTTTAAATAAAATAATATCAACCATGCGTATTAATTATATTACATTGAATCATATAATTGCCTATGTTTAGATTGCAAATCAATAAACCCATAAATAGATACTAAACAGTTTTGAATAACGAGGTCGAGTCCCTGACTTGATGACTTTAGCAAATCACTTTGAATGTGACCCATGCGTATACGCATGTCGTAAATATCTAAATTGCATTTTACTTAATACTTTTATAGGCCTTTAGTCACTACATACCAAAAAAATATTTTAGAGTTCAAAACATGTTAAGCTTGCGCTACCTTATTAAAGGTGTTTAATTGATAATGACCGACATCTGTTTTTTTTTTTTATTGAAGTAAGATCTTTTTTACAGATTTATTAAAATTTGTGCATTTGTATTACTAATCAAAGGTTGTTTTCTCGATATTTCCAACCCCTTGTTGCAATAAAAAGTCTCTATTCTAGTGAGCCCAATGTATGTCAACACAACACAAATAAATTACTGCATATTAAAATTGTGTCATTAAATGCAAAATGCTATAAATACTATCTACCCTTAATCTAAGCCAATTAGTCAATGCACAATCTAAAGCTTTTACTTTAATGAAAATTGTCGCAAACTTTTTATCAATAGTTACCTACAGCTGCCAGCGCGTCATACATTATCATTACAGATATGTAAATCAAGGCTAATCAAGTACTACTTATTAAAACAACTTAGCGGCATAATAAATTAAAATACAATCAATAAATAATGCAATTATAACTTGTAATTTATTATAAATTATACTTATAATTGCAAATGACATTAGGTTATGTGGCGTAAGCATAATATGTCCTCAACTGAGAGTTGTCATTGCACTGTCAATTTTGTATGAACAGAAGGGCTACTATGACATCTTATAGCAGTTCTTATTCCACTGAGGGAAAGAGATGGTGCCAGATACCTTGTATAGCTCTGTCTCTTTCCCTCAGTGGAATAAGAACTGCTTTAAGACGTCATAGTAGGCTAGCAGATTGTTTCGTCAGTTCTTTTCGGCTAAGAGGCAAACTAAGCAGCTTTTGTCTTGTATGTTGCGAAGGGCTGTTTTAAGGGACCACGTTATGCAATTTTGCCAATGAATAGTCTAATTTCAGTAAATTTAGTTACTTTTTCTTTTTCAAAATGGCATCTCGCAGTTTAACCTAGGAGGTTGTCGTCTGCTTAACCGGGCGATTCCTGTGGATGACTTAAAAATTAAGACCTCCAGTCAGGGCAAAAAAACTGACAAACTATGCGACTACACGCTAAGGGCACCCCCTGGGGTACGAGCCTCGGCTTAGGGTGTCGCTGTAGGGAGGACAGCAAAGGGACAGGCTGGATCTCATGATATTAAATGGGGACTGATTTGAACTTACTGGCTCAGCATCGCTGGCTGGCTCTAGCAAGGGACGGGTGGGGATTTTGATCTTAGTTGTTGCCAGCGAGGCGTGAACGGCGTGAAGTTTCTGAATGAGAAAAGAGAGAGACGTGAGCTAGCTGCGAAAACGTATCGTGTTCTCTGCGTATTCACTACGTTGCACGACGCTTGTCTCGTTCTCTCTTGCTCTCGTCATACAAAAGCGGCCAAGACGTTGTGCACACGTGGCGTGTTTAAACGCTACTTGCAATTTCGACGAGAATGTTGCTTTAGATTTGCACGTCTTGCTTTGCTTGCTAGTAGCCAATGTCATTTTTAGTACCTACCTATGTATTTTAATAAAGTTAGGAAACGAAAATATCCTTTCATTAAATTATGTTTACGCAGTCTACACTTTTACACGTATTTTTTTTAGACTAGATAAGGCCGGTGTTTCGCACCCGAGTACTCTGAGAAGATACAGCCGAAACGAAGTCAGAGGTTGAAGGATGAGTGTGTTTAGGTGAGTATTTAAACTATAAGTTACAAAAATGTTTGCAGTACAAAAATGCTTGCGGTCGCAAGTGTGTTAAGGCCCTATTTTTTATTATGTTGGCAACATTGTACATCTATGGTCTGTTCTATGATCATAAAAAACAGAATAAAACCATTGTAACAAGGACTTTATGATGTCATCAGTCATCTGACTTAACTTTATGATGTATATACCGATAAAATAGATCGTAAAGTTAGTTTGTCTAAACATATAATTAGCACGCAATGAAATAAGTAAGTAAAGTTATTGATTTCTGGTATATAATTATTTTGTGTACTTTTATATTTATTACTATCATTGTTAACTAGCAAAGCAAAGGTTTTAACAAAAAACACAGCACGAGCCACCTTTTATCCTACTACGATAAAGCCAAAACAAAGGGTTATGTGCTTTTCAGAATAGCGACTGCCGATTAGTTTCAGTAAGTTGCTGATATCCCAAAACAACGTCATTAATTACTAAAGAATTTCACAAAATTACGAATCCTTACTACTATTATAAAAGCGAGAGTGAGTTTGTTTGTTACGTCTTCACGTCTAAATGGCCAAACCGATTTTAATGAATTTTGGTACAGAGATAGTTGGGGCCCTCGAGACGAACATGAGCTAAAAAAAGTAAGAAAAGGGGGAGAAAGAGGGAAGAAAAGGGCAGAGAAAGATATTTTTTTTCGATCATCACACGGGTTAAAGTTAGCGTTAGCCCAAAGTCGGTTACTTTGACTTATGACTTTTTGACTTCGACGAAGTCGCGGGTGGGCGCTGTATAGGTATTATATTTTAGCACATTACGAATGCGAGATCAAATGAGAATGAAATACCATGAAATACGTGATGTTATGGTGTTTTGTATTGTTTCTACCTAACCCCATGAGAAAAATGTGTGAGTTTATGTATTTATGTTATAATCAATCATGTAGCGGAGATGAGGATGTGAAGATGGATGTGTGGAGTGACAAGAATAAAGTAAGGAATTAGACGAAGTTTGAAAGTTGAGTCTGTTACAGAAAATTTTAAAGGGCGACTCCCTTTCAATTTTTCTTGGTATGTACATGTAATGAGGAGGAACGAAGCACATGGTGACTAAGGAGTGATGGATTTGAATGTTGATGGACGGAGAGCGAGAGGAAGACCAAAGAAAGATGAATGGATTGTGTAAGGAATGATTTGAAGGAGAAAGGAGTAAATGATGCCGTGAGGTCTGATAGGAGAATGGAAGAAGAAAACGTATTGCGCCGACCCCAAATAGAATGGGACAAGGGCAGGAAAATGATGAATGGTCTGAACGGACATCTGTAGGCTATACAAATTAATGTAACGATGCGGGTAAGGAATCCCCTGGTCATACGTCATTTACTTTTCCATTGTCATTCACTATGTACCTAGCTATTGTTTGTAAATGCATACCTAGATATACACAATTACGCCTTGTAATTACCAAGGGGTTAGTTAGAGATGTATCTAACAGTTCACCCGATTTTCGCCAGTTTTGGTTATTGTAATAGGTGCTAGCCTATTGGCAACAGCCGAACCCTAATCTGAACTACGTGGCTGCTACTTTGAAATTCTTAATGGAAAAGCAAAATGACAGTTTCCCCTAATCTGGAATCGAACTCAGGATCAGCTGTCGCGCTACTGATCACTACACAGCCGTTTCTTCTGGCTAATTATAATATCCTGCTATTTACATAATATAATCTCACGCACACTTTTCACGGAACCAAGAGAAATACACCTACAGCCAATCTCATCTTCTACCATAAACTAACAGGAATACCTAGACTTTTTCACCTGAAAATCTTTATAAAATATTCTTTATTATATGTACCATACAAATTACAAGAACACCAGTATACAAATTATAAATAGGGTGACACAATGGGCGGTCTTATCGCTGAAGCGATGTTTTCAAGGCAAACTTTGGATAGATTTAAGGAAGGAGGAGAAACAGTACAGTAAGTACTCTGTGGTGTTCCATAGATAGATTTCACTATATTCAACCTGAAAAATAACTCGCTGAGTTATTTTTTAGGTTCCACCTTGGATGTTCCACCTTGTTTAATCATTATATTTAGAATTCATTACCTGCATAATAAGAAGAACCATAATATAATTTTCAGCTTTTATTAAAACAGTGAAAATACTTAATCAACATAGATCAAAGAATTTATCTGTACAAGTCTGTGATTGGCCAAGAAGTTGCCAAGCTATGAAGTAACAACCTCGTTAATAACATTTACACTTATTGCATTACTTAGGGAGTGGTTCTAATTCTAAGTGGGAAAACTTGCAAGTTGTAACAGTTTAGAATTAGCAACCACTTCTATGGGTACAGTTGGTAAAAGACATTTCTGTTCAGACAATTAATATACCTTTCTATATTCATTATCCACATGTTATATTTTTATTCTTTAAAGTTTAGGCAAGTGAATTATATATTTTCCAATGTTTGCTTTTGAGGTGACCATGCCATTTCATAAAGCCTTGGTGGGAGTTTTGCTGAACGGAATTGTCACCTGGGAGAGTGTATTTCATAGACACTAAAGAACAATTAAAGTAGTTGTCCCGTTGCTCTATCTATGTGCTTTTTGTTAGTTCAAGCAGTTAGAATTCATTTTTACCAAAATGAAAGCTATGTGCGATGGACATATGATCAAAATCAATGATCGATTTTTAACACATTCTGTAACAAATAGATATAACACAACACTAACGTGATCTATTCATGACAGTACAATATGTTCTATTAATGCAAAACTCCCTTAATGTCATATTCGCGTTCTTTTTGCATGTTCACGTGTTCATTTTGCCGTGAGTACTAACTTAAAACCTCACATATATCTTGGAATGAAAACTTGATCTTGTTAAAGTGATAACTAGGCAACAGTCAAAGTGTTGTATTAGTTAAGCCTGGTCTTGCCTTACTAGGCAATCACATTAGCAAGCACGATATTAAGCAGAGGGAGCTGCCAGGGCCACTGCTTGCCGGGGTTGCGGGTGGTTCGAAGGATATACCACGCCCCCGGAACACAAATGGCAAAAGAAGGAACATGGATGGGTTTTACTCAGTAAAAGTCTGACACTCCCTTCTGCTCCAGCCAGAGCGAGAGCAGTAACTGAATGAATTTCCATCCGAAAAACGGACGGTGCTAAGAGCATATAATAACATGATTTTGATACGATTACGTAAGTTAACAATTCAGTGTTTCAATTTATTGTGAAATATTATTTATCAGTGGAAATTTTCAGCTACTTTGAGGGTGTAAATAATAACAGCCCATGGGGTCTATCTTGAATTAAACCGTGATTGGTGGCTGACCACCCAACCCCATTATATACCGAGTTCCGTCTGTGTCTCGGAAAGCATATTAAGCCTGACATCCAGTCTTATCCAGTATTAACTTGGTTGTGGAGGTCATGCAGTCGCTCCATGTAAAATACTGGTATTCATTTGCTGGCTAGACTAGTACTGCTAAGTAAGAAAATCTATTTACATATTTATGAAATTGTACTTCTCTTATTTTTGTGTAGTTTTAGTTAGAAAGCTGTCTTAAATCCAAAATCATCCTAGGTTATTGCAATGTCATATAATTGCTGAAAACATGTTAGATTCATCATCCATCACCACATTCATCATGTTTAAAAACAACTCAAACACGGCTCGCCTTTTACTTGCGCAATAAGCACCAGTTATTGTTTTATGCGCCGTACTAGGCTTATTACTGCTACATAGGCGCATTTGGATCAACATTACAAATACAATAAGACTATAACGCTATATACCCGGGGCGCGGGTTGTTCGAAAGAGATACCGCTCATCATAAAGGATCATAAGGGGTAATAGAAGGAACATGGGTGGGTTTTAGTCAGTACAAGTCTGACATCCCCCGGGGGAAGATATTTGATGATTTCTCATCTTTAAAAATAAAAATAAACTATAACGTGTCCACTACAAGGTCCACTGAGGCAACCACTTTGTGATATAGTGAGCTATGTACACACGACGGCAGTTCAACCGATTCTAAACTATTAATACCTGATCTCTCTACTAAGTATCGAACACCGTTGTAGAGAGATCAGGTTTAAATGGTTTTTTGTAGGTTGATGTGCCGTCCTATGTACAATAACTCATTCCATTAAAATTTGTGAATGCTAAATGCTTTAACTTTATTTGGCTGTAGGATGGTAGGATAGGTTTCCTAATAACATTTTCTAACACCATATTGGAAATGAAATAAAGCATTGAACATTTGCACTGTTATTATTACTTACATAACATAATATAACATCGCGCATAAATCCTGGAGTGTTAGGCAGAGGTATACCGAATAGTACTGTTGGAGGTGCATAAGCTCATAAAATACTTTCAAGATTATATTTCAAATCATATTTCACCGATACACGTCATACACTTAGTACGCCATTTTCTAGTCTTCTTTTTATAAAATTCAAATGACCTGAGTATTCGAACGTCAGTCATAACAAAATCAGCCTGTACTCGGATTTGGTTAAGACATAAAACCTCTACAGTACACCCATATTTTGTTAGTTATGTTATTGTCACATAAAATAGGAGGCGACTCTAATCCTAACTGTTGGACATAAATCTAGTCTCCTAGCAAAATCCCAAAAATACTTGCCCGATTTAGGAATAGAACCCCAGACCTCATACTCTGTACAACTAGACCTACAATATAGTCAAATGCTTTTCTTATTAAGATCAATTAAATTAAATCACTGTTGTCTATGCCTAATCAGAATATTCATCGATGTCAAATGTCAGAATGAACGACTGTTTCTAGTTAATAATACAACTAAAATTAACCTAAATGTCATGAGAACAAAACACTTTGAACAACATGTTGTTTCATTGTTAGAAAAAATATTTAAAATTATGCAAAATTTGTAGCTGTCCTTGTGCCTACATAGTTTGTTGAATTAGTACAAGTTTTTTTTTTATAAAATCTATTTTCTCAGTTCAAATGTTAAATAGTTCACATGTCAGAATTTAATTAATGATCCTGAGAACATTTTTTTTTATTTACTTACTAAGTGTTTATTAATTAGAAGATTTTATATATATATATTTTTTAGATTTTGTTTTGTGTTGAATCTGAAAAGTGTTTATTTTTTAAACCAAATTCCGACATGTTAGTTTTTTTTCTGTCAAATAACGTAGCTTAGATTAAATGTTTATTGCAGTGTTTGACTCTACGATATCAGTAGTTAAAATATACATGTTCAATTGTAGAGTACACAAAACACAAGAAAGCAAATACTCCACTTACCATCGCAAGGAGTAGGCGTATTATCGGAAGGTCTATCCGAGTCTCCAGTCCCAACTAAGTTCCTGATGCTGAACGAGCTCGTCTTCCTCGACGGCGTCACTTCCGGAGTCACGGTGCTGACGTCACAACCGCTGTCCGTTCCGTTCACTAGGTCCCGGCACACCTGTTCAGTCCCGTTCAAAGATAAAACGTCCCCGTTTCCTTCCAACATGTCCCCGCGGCGAGTGGTCAAGTCCATTTTTGACAGCTACCTTAGCACAAAACAAATATCTCAAAACAGTACTTTTGTTTTTATTTGACATCTTCGGTCACGCAGCGCGGGAAAGTTTGACAGATGATTCGTAATTGGAACTCATTGCAATTTTTTTAGAGAGGGGATTGTTTGCACTTGTTAAGTCACTGGCCACTAATGTTTTAGTCACAGTTGGCACTTTGCAATTTTTTTTTAAAGTTGCGTACGTGTATAATAAATCGATTGCCACAGTCTAATCACTGAAGTCACTCGGATGCGAATGATAAGAGCGTAATGTTCCACTAGAGGCACGTACTCGTATGTTCCCCGCCGGTAGTTGCGCGAAATTTTTGCGACAGTCGCGCGCAACGCGCGGTGTCTCCGCGGTGGTGAGGCCGACTGGTCCTCCGTCCTCCTCGGCCGTCGCACTCGCGCGGCCCTCCCTACGCCTCCGAAGGCGGGGCCTCTCCGCCCCTCAGCGGCCTACAATTGCGTTCGAGCGACTTTTTAGTCGTCAATGACGTCAATTACTGTGCGATTTTTCCGCTCGATCGATTTGTTTTAATGAGTTCTAATTGCGTTTATTGATAAGTGTCAGTGCTTAAGGTTACAAAAGACACCGGTTGACGCAATTTTCTTAATGTGTTGGCGTTTTTCTGCCTTAATTTCATTCATTAGGCGGTGTAGTCGTATTGACATAATTATGGCGGCTCTTAAGTAGGTGTCATTGTAATGATCATAATTAGACAAGCCGCGACCTCCGGCTTGATGAGAATGGGTAATAAAAAGGTATGGAATGTTTGGACATGTCATTGTTTATTATACCTATTTAGAAATAATGGTACTGAGTAGACTTAATAAACAATGACATGTCACTGTATTAGTAAAAAGACCTCATTCATTATTACACGAGCTGTCCTGCCCGGTTTCACCCGCGCCTTTGGTTACTGTCCAGCTCCCGTGGGTTGTAGCGCGATATCATATAGCCTGTTACTCAGTAATAATGTAGCTTTTTAATTTTTTCAAATCGGTTGAGTAGTTCTTGGGTTATATCGTAGCAAACAAACAAAGAAATTTACGCTATAATATTAGTTTAGATGTGGCTTCTTAACATAACAATATTTGCAAATTAAATATTTTTCCAAACACAAAGATGTCTTATCATTTACCTACAACAAATAAAAATTAATTCACCTTGCATTTAATTAATTGGAAAGTACTAAAATGTAAACAGTATCTATTTAATAGAAAAACATTTAAATACTACCATACACATAATTAACAAAATGCATTCTTATACATGTAGATAGATACTTTATCAATAATTTATGTTTCAATTCACAATTAGCGGTAACAAATTCGCTTTTCGTTTATTTTAATTAAGTAACATAAATTGAGATAGCGTGGGAGCCCTAACTAAATCAACTTCGACATTGAACGAAGTAGAAATATGAACAAAACGTGAATAGGGTTGCCTAATCTGTTCAAAGAAAAGGAGAGAAAAGGAAATAATTCATATTTTCACTCATACGCAACACGTCAATATATAGTATGCTTGAATAGAAGCAAATCCTACTAATATTATAAACTAGCTGTTCCTCGCGGTTTCACCCACGCTGCTCAGCACCTGTTGATCGTAGCGTGATGTTATATAGCCTATAGCCTTCCTCAAGAAATGGAATATCCAACACTAAAAGAATTTTCCAATTCCAACCAGTAGTCCCTGAGATTAGCGCGTTCAAACAAACAAACTCTTCAGCTTTATAATATTAGTATAGATGCGAATGTTTGTGAGGATGGATTTATGGATGTCTCTTTCACGTCAAAACGGATGAACGGATCTTGCTGAAATTTGGCACAGAGCTAGATTATAGTCTGCAAAAACATATAGGATATCTTTTTTCGATTACCACGCGGGCGAAGCCGCGAGCGCCAGCTAGTTTTTAAATAAAATGAGTCGTTCATTTAACTATTGCTTGGACACAATTTGGAAGACTGCCTGGAATCGTTAGCCAGGTTAGACAAAGTAATATTAGAATTTACCATCAGGAATTCCTTGGTAGCATCCACGAAGTCTAGATTTGTGCCGTCTTGATGGTGGTGAAATGTGGGAGAACAGTGTGAGGAAGGTACTGCTTAAACCTTCAGGGATCACACGCGTGATATAATGTTATATTATTGTAAAGAGCCTAAGTCTACCCGGGTGTCACTACCGTCACGATCGCCCGGAGAAGACTGTGAAGCACACTGTTCCCCGCTTGGGCGTAGAGGCAATCGGCGACGGCGACCAGCTATCAGCTATCCCGTCCGGCCCTGATTGATGACCAGACGGAGAGGGAATGCGAAGCGGTCGCCTCTTTCTGCGAAGCAATTATGCAAGCGAAGGAGGTAGAACGTTTGACAAAGAGTATCTGGAACCACCTTAACTCAATCTGATCTCCACAATCCAGTTAGTGTTGGATAATACGAAACGCTATAGTAAGACTAGTTGTCAGACTAGCGGGCCACTGAATGACTGTCAAGGATATACAAATGATTTAACGTTTTAGGAGGCGCAGACCAAACTCGGTATGTAAAATGTGATGACCCACCAAAGCACTTAGGCAAGCGCGGGTTAACTTACAATGAATTAAGCTACAAGCTCCCCAAGTTGCACATAAAATAAGTTAGGTACTAAAACAAAGCTCCTGTTGCAGCAGGCAACCCTCTCAAAGCGAAATACGATTGTCCAAGCCCTAATCATTCTATATTCGTCCTCCAGCAATAAATTCTAGTTAGTTCCTCATCTACGGAACCGCTGCGGGCAATTGCAGATTTTACTCAAGTCTGTCCCCCGATCGGGCCCCAATATTTATGGCAGTGTTAATGGAAATACAGATAATTGCAGCCATTTGATTAGGTATTATTTATTGTTGTTCGAAACTTGGCCCGATTTTGCAATTTGATTGTTACCGATTGAGGCATAACATTGCATTAGCAATAAGGCTGCCCTTTGTACGTTTGCCTATTGTCATTTCCTGTCAATTGTGTGCAAAAACGAATACAATAAATACATTACAATTTTCTTTTATGAATTAGGTCTGAATGAATATTAACGACATTTTATATTCTAGGCATTGAACTATGTGGACGCTTTGCGGAGTCGTCATAGGCTCCGCGGCCTACATTACTGCCTTCGCCGCAGATGCGAGTCTGTGAACGGTGAGCAATGGGTACCTCACCGTCCGCGTCCGTCCGTCTAGTGACGACATTCGTGTTCTACGTGCATCTCAAAGAGATGTCAGCAAGGCAGAGGAGACTGCCAGGGCCACCGCCTGCTGAAGTTGCGGGTTGTACAAGTCTGACACTACCTTCCGCATCCGCCCAGAGTGAAACCGTGAACCGAAAAAATAATATAGTATTCGCGTAATTGCGACTAAGACCCCACGATCTATGCTGAATATGTTGCGCGGCGATCCGAGGGGATTGATTTATGAAGAAGAAGACAAATAAACATCTAATATATAAAATTCTCGTGTCACAGTTTTCGTTCCCATACTCCTCCGAAACGGCTCGACCGATTCTTATGAAATTTGATATGCATATTCAGTAGGTTTGAGAATCGGCCAACATCTATTTTTCATACCCCTAAGTGAGCAGCGGGTGAAACCGCTGGGCACAGCTAGTCTAATATATAAAATTCTCGTGTCACAGTTTTCGTTCCCATACTCCTCCGAAACGGCTGGACCGATTTAAACGAAATTTTGTGTACATATCGGGTTGGTCTGAGAATCGGCCAACATCTATTTTTCAGACCCCTAAATAAGCAGCGGGTGAAACAGCTGGACTCAGCTAGTATTACATATAAAATACAGCTTGTTGAAGATAGATAGATAAAGAAACATTCCCTTTAAAATATTCTTAATTTCTATAGAAACAATGATAGCCTAAATATGACTATTTATTAGTAAAATTATGGAGACAGCATGTCTACCACAAGTCCGTCAAATTCAATTCAAAGCAACACAACAAAAAACATCAAATAGAAAACTTAATAACTCCGACCAGAAAGCCAGCAATTTCTATTGATATCATTTCATTACATAGTCCACCCATCCATACATACAGAGCTAATAACTTTTTTTTTTACAAAAGCATTATCGATCTGCATTTTCTAATAAACAAATAGGGTCACATTTAATCACCATCAACCAATATTTGTGAAGCAATCATTGCAGCCAACATTCACATATATATTGCAGTCGGTGTGTCCGTGTGTTCGGCGGGCTCAAAGACTCAGAGCCAGCGGGGTGCTGTACCCAATTATACGCTGGGCCATGCTGGTCCTATTTGTATGGTAATGTTCTCATTAATGGAGATCAAGAGGGTGGGTCCCGATTTATGTGGAGAGAGGGTTAGAAACCTAATGTTGGGGTGATGGGGTTTGTTTTTAATTGTACCTACTGTCGTGGGGGAAAGTTCTCGTTTACGAGAAAGATTGATCAACGAAGTACACGATTTGGAAAAGACAAAGTCATTTACAAGAAAACAAAGAACCTTATGCTTATATTAATAAGTTCGTCACTTCATTAAACATTGTTTATGAGTTCACGTATCTAGTGCATTCAGCTTTCTTAAAGGGTATTTCGATTATTGAATCCTGTATGTGTGTTTACTATACATGTGGGTATTTTGTTGTATAACTATGCTCCTGCAAAAAACAATTCTATTGTAGTTCTTTTAGTTCTCATTTGGGGTAAAATTAGAAAACTAGCTTGGTTTATCTCTCTCTCTACGTTGGGAACTTGTTTTACATTTGTTAAAAACCTTACAGATTAAAATACTTGTGAGGTAAATATATATAACTGTCTTATGTTCACTATTTCTTCATAATTTGTGCTTGTGATTTTTATGAAAACATAAGAAAGTTTGCAGATTCTATTGCAGAGAAGTAAATCTGCAAAAAAATATGTAATCTAGGCTTTAGGAATTGGAATCTAAATGTTTAAGCAAATTATTAGAGCTTCATAAACTATTTGTTTACGTTAGACACAGAATTATGAATTGATTAAAAAAAATTAAGTTAATTATGTTTCTGCATAAGCGTCATTTTAGACCTCCTAGGAACACCGACGCGAAAAAGCTGTCGACGATCGTTTGAAGTTAAAATGATGATATAATAACATCAACAGTTAGCCCCATGTAATTAAAAGTCTTTAGAGAAAGATTATTGACTCGATATTAAAACTTATTATTATATTGGCAGGTACCGTTTGCTTTTTCTATTTAAAATTATTCTGATACTTCAATGACCTATAAATATAACAAAATTAAACGATCATATACACAAATAAATTGTCCAAAACCTACATAGTCTAAAAGTCTAAACATATATTTACTTACCTAATTTAACGCTATTTTACAACTAATACATTTCTTATACGCTCTCATATCCAGTCTAATTTCTGAACGATTTTCCATACGATAAAAAACCGGTCAAGTGCGAGTCGGAATCGCTCACCGTTCCGTACAATATTGCGATATAAATGGCCATATCTTTGGACCGCGTATATTCTGAGGGTTACATTTTTTCATAGCTCCAAAGAACCATAGACCTAGTATATGGTTTTAATTTTAACGATACCTTCACGCGTACAGACAGATAAACAAGCAGACACACGGACAATAAAGTAAACCTATAAAAGTTCGGTTTTTTTTAGAGGTACGGAACCCCGAATAGTATCATTCAAATATCAGCGACGATAAAAAACGCTACCGCTAGTTATAATATCAATCGCAATCACAATGCTTTCAAAGTAGAACCTATCCAGCATAATATGACATATCATGAGGGCGCCACTTGACAAGCTAAACATCAAAACCGCACATATTTTAGTGTAGTTCCAAAAACCACCACAGTTCAAAACATTTTGGACAGTGGTATATAAGTAGACTTTTATATAAGGCGTTATATCGTGTATATTGAACCGAAATGTATAGTCATCGACGTTTAGTTAGTCACAAAGGAGCCGACGCGGTTACAATGAACTACCGTTGTTTGTTTGTCCGGATTGTGGTGCGGAGAACTACTATTGAATCAATAAATAGATTAAGAAGGCGTACTTTGTAAGCGATATGCCGACTAGATTAAGTTTTTGGGGGTTCTGAAACGAGAATGAGGAAGCGAATTTTCGATTGAATTTTGATGCAGTTCATTCTAGAAGTCCTCTCCTAACAGAATTATAAAAAAACTAGCTGTTCCACGCGGTTTCACCCACGCTGCTCAGCACCTGTTGGTCGTAGCGTGATGTTATATAGCCTATAGCCTTCCTCAAGAAATGGACTATCCAACACTAAAAGAATTTTCCAATTCCAACCAGTAGTCCCTGAGATTAGCGCGTTCAAACAAACAAACAAACTCTTCAGCTTTATAATATTAGTATAGATAGATTTGATACTAAACTTTCATCTGACTAAAGTTCTTTTAAGTGCTCTATTTTTTAGGTTTTGTTTCAATGATAAATAATGTTTATTTTGCAAGTAGGTTTTTACAAACGCTTTTACACGTATTTAAAAAAATAACTAGATGAAGCCGGTGTTTCGTACCCGACTACTCTGAGAAGAAACAGCCGAAACAAACTCAGAGGTCATAGTCTCTTTTATGGTCCAGACAAAAATCTTGGTCAACTTACATTAGGACTATGCAGATTAGTGCCTGCAAAATGTTTTCATACAATAACTAATGAAAGTTTTCAGTAAAGAGACAACTAGAAAACATACATACATAACATCACCCCTGTCTACCATTAGGAGTTTGGCAACGTAAGCCAATTGACATCACCCGAGCTCAAATTCAGACTCAATCAGACTCAAATCAAGAAATTCCTCATTGAAAAACACATCAAGACTTCGCTCGTAACAGGAATCGGACCCAGGACCTGACGCTCAACAGTAGCGCATGACCACTACATTAGCGACAGTCTCCACATATTTCTATTCCTCTATGGACTTAAATGCGATATAGAAATCGCTCTCAAAACAGCCAACTGTCTATAAAAATGCGATCGACCGCCATTTTCTTAATTAAATTCCAAAACGAGCGCATCAAATCGTATTCTATTCATTCTATGGCCGTAGAAATCAATTTCCTCGAGCCCTTAAAATTTTACACATTAGAAAATTAAAACATTCTTTAGTATAATAATCTGTATTTTACCTCAATATGTGGAACCTTGTAATCGTCGGTGACCAGAAAAAAAAGCGTTTTTAGTAGAACAGTGGCACAGTGGAACAGTATTATTTAATCATCTTCAACATTGTTCTAAAATCGATTAAGTGCGAAATACTGACGAACTAATTGTATTAAACTAGAATTTAAATAGTAGATTATTAACCAAGGGTATAAAGCAGTGTCTTCTGTCGCGGGTGACGATTTAAATCGCGAGCGTAACGAAGGACTCCTGAGCGCAGCGAGGGTGTTTAAAACTTAAATCACGAGCCAAGCGAGGGATTTCATACGAGTCCTGATGACTAGTGATGAATGAAATTCAGTACAATTTTCTTTCCCTGTTTTTAACAGATTATAAATGACTATTGTTATTTTTGCTTTTTGTGGCATAGAATGTCACTTTTTTGAGCAAGTGGTACGAAAAATATGTTAAATATAAATACATATATTACCTACGTTACATTCATAACTTTCAATAACGGGTCCGTAATACACGAGGTCTGGTTAATGAATGCACACCCATATTATTTTTAACCAGGAAATAAAATATTTACAAAAACAATGAGGAGGTCGTATGACTAAAATGTTCGATCCCTTTCGGGGCCAGTACCGAGCGAGCGGAGGTTTGAATGTCGAGCCCCTGAAGGGTCCGTACCGAACTATACGGTTAACAGCACTTCAAACGTCATAAAAAAGAAACAAATGCTTTGGCACTAACGAAAGTTGACAGATGGATATTTTTCTAAAGTATGAATTTCCTACGACTTAGTACTTGGCTGATTATAGTAGCCTTTTACTTAACAAGATGGATACTTTCTCGGTCCACCGAGAGTACATATAGTGTGCCCAATTTCACGGCGAGCCGCAGGCGCCCGCGCAACAAGCAAGTCACCGGCGCGCAATCAACCGCGCCCGCGCCGCTTTGTTTCAAACAACGCCGCCGCGTGTTGGCGCCAAAATATCGAACCGCTCGGTGTTGCCAGTAACGATGTAGCGAATTTTTATAATTAGGAAAAATTGGGAAGCTTTGTGAATGAGTCTTAATTTTTAATAGACAAAACTAATTTTCTGTTTTAATTAATTCAGAATTTTTCCGTCAGTAGACTAAGAAGTTTTCATGTTGTTGTTCTGTTTCTAAGGGTTATCTTTTGTTTTTGTGTAGGCTACACAACGCTGGGACTAATACCTACCTATTCCGAACTATTCCCTCTATAATCAACATAACATTTGAATACGATGTAAAAGATATTTATGAAATAAAAGACACGCAATAAAATGCCAAAATATCTTAGTGAGTGTTTCAAGATGGGCAGACAACATTGCTGCCATCACGGGTATACCCTGGATGTGGCTGGCATAAGAACATGGAGCTGGACTCAAGCAAAGAGAAGCCTATGTCCAGCAGTGGGTAAAGTCAGGCTGTGAATTATGATGTGTGTGATTCATGAGAGAGGGCACTTCGAAGAGTGGTCTACGTGGTTCATACTTTAAACAAACTCGAAACTTCAAATAAGGAAACATAAAAGACCCTGATACCCTGAAACACAAAACACTGTTTTGTGTTTCTTTATCATCGCATAAATTGAACACAAAATCACAAGTTAAAATTAATTGTCAAACGGTTCAACACTTCATAAAATAGTATTAAATACGTTTTGCATCTTGAGACGTGTTCGAAATTCAAATCACGTGACATGTCAAAATATATGCGCGGGTAATTGGGAGCGGGAATGTTTCTTTGAAATTTTTGAATGTATTAAACATTCTTTTTTTGAATATGGTAAGTGTTTTTATCGGTGAAAATAGGTGTATTTCTTTTGACAACACAGAAAAAAAGATTTGCAAATTCTTGCGTATTTCTTAAGATTTCTGCCAGCAGACCTGCGGAAGGAGATATGAGAATAAAATGTACTACTTTTAACTATTATAAACTTACTACTTATATCTACTAAATATTAATAATTATAGTATAAATAATAAATATATAATACTTAAATATACATATAGGTATATACCTACATACATTAACATTAAGAGTACGGGTAACGCTCATTCACTCTGTTTTCTAAATAGTGAAATGGCCTTTAAATCACGAAGTCTAGGCGGCAGTGAGTTCCACAACCTTATCCCAGTACAGAAAACGAATACGAATAATAGCTGGATTTGTGAGGATGGTACAGTATCTTAAGCTCTGACATTATAATTATGGGCTTTTAAATCCTCAAGAACCTTTAAAATCTCAATACGATTATTTTAAACAGAGAAAGCCATTATCATTAAATACATTATTACCTGATTCAAATTTTACTAACAATATTTTTTATTCACACTATGAAAAAAATATACTACTCCCCACTGTAGATTAGTAGAATGAACTAATTAAACTATACTTTCGTGTACAAAAACTTGAACAATTACAACAAAATAAAACGGTCATAACCACCCATCAAGATGAAAATAACTCAAGCAAGATTTATCTCAATTAATCTACCGCAAAAGAGGTAGCTAATCTCAGCATCCACAAACATCCACACGGTTAATTTTAACGATCGCTTCCGTGTACATACATACGTATTTATAAGTGTGTACATATATATGTATAGAACTGCCGGCCCGGTCGTGTATACGCCCACTAATTCAATTTACATTAATACATGGTAGCTTAATGTTGTGGGTGAATGTTCTCCATGATTTCGATTATAATTTGGGCTGTCCTCAGCTTAATAAGTGTGTTAACGGAAAAAAATGAAAATGGAAATATATATCTTTAAAAAGATTTTTTTTAAGAAATATTTAAACGAGTTTCCCTCGTACTGACCATTGGTCACAATAATTGACAAAAAGAAAAGTGTCAAGTAATTTTGAATTATGTTGGATGTTACTATTAAAATAACTATGGTTTAAACTGTATTGTTCGAAACAATCAAAGTCGGTTAATCTGTTTAGGAGCTTCGATGCTGCAGACGGACACACAGATACTCACGGTAAACTCAGACCACCGCACATTTTGCGTCAAAAATTAAAAACAAAGCCTGGAACAGTCTTAGTAAAGAGTAAGGAGTATCCTAACTAAGGAGTATCCTAACTAAGGAGTATCATGCCGGTTTTTCTCCGTAGAAATAAAACGAACAACCCGGATGGAAGTAAGCCTATGAAATAATATATTTTGATTTTGTTTTTGATTATCAACGTATAATATGAAAGAGGTGAATGTGACAAACTTTTTAAATCTCCGCTGACTCGAAAGAAACTAGCCATCACTACTTCATCTGCTTACTCATTTGATATAACGGTAGCCAATCATTGCCATAATTAGTTTTTTAACAATTAATTATTATAAATGGCTGCTTCCGTGTGCCCTCACACGAGTCGGGTACCACAGACCCAGCTCGCAGTACGGCACAGCCGCCGCCGCTCCGTGTACACGCCCCCTAATTCAATTTACATCGCTCTCTGTTACTGTACAAGCGACGACATAGTACTTTAGAACTGATTTGTTGATAAAATTATTTTTTATACTACGACAATTTCGATGAAAAGTCTTTCATTCGTTAATGAAAACGACTGTTATTATGAATGCGAAAGTATGTGAGGTTGTCTAGATTTCTGGATGTCTGGTTGTTTGTATGTCTGGATGGCTAGTTGTTGTTGTTTGTTTCTCATTCATGCAAAAACTTTTAAAAGGACTTCATTTAAATTTGACACTCAAATAGTTTCATGTGATTCCGTGGAACGATTACCGAACTTTACGTTGGCAATACAACTTTGATATACAACGCAATTATGCTTTCGAGATGTGTTGGCAAAGGCTGCTACGTATATCATGGACTGTAATGTTCAACATCACTAAACGGGTTTCCACAACCTGCCTGGTGCGTATCCGGGGTTTTTCCAGACATATTATGCATTGTCTAAAAAGGTTTATGATACTGGATCGGTAAACGGTAAACGCACGTTAGGCAAAGCACCGGTGAGTTGGTCAGACGCAATCAAGAAGGCTGTTGGAACCTGCACCGAGCCAGCACACTGCAGGAGACTGCATGACTTTGATGTATATCTGCATCTGCTTGATGTGCATCTGAAGTAAAAACAACTGCAACAAAATAATGAAGCTATACTCTCATTCACGAGGCATGGGCATAGCAGCTTATTCATGGGCATTCTTTTCATTATCTGCCTAACCTTTTACCAACTATGTTGGCTTACAGTCTAACTGGATTCAGATGGATACCAGTATTTTACATGGATCGACTGCCTATCTCACCTCCACAAGCCAGTTAGTACTGGGTAATACGATACCCCTTGGTAAGACTGGTTGTCAGACTTACCAACACTTTCGGAACACTGACGACCTGTAACGATTGTCATAGATCTACAAATGACAGCTGGGACCAACAGCTTGACGTGCTTTCCGAGGTACGGAGGAAACTCGGTATCGGTCGGTAACGGGTGGTCACCCATTCACAGACCAACCTAAGCAGGTGCCGCTTAACCTAAAGACCTGATTGGCTGCTATTTTTTAACCACGAGCACCTCATCCATGGAAACCCTTTAAACGAGAATATTTTTACGGAGAAGAATCAATCAACTCCGTCTACCGTATTTCAGTTTTCATAGGCCTCTCCCAAGGTGGGCCTTAACCCGGGAATGCAGGTTGTTCGAAAGACACGCCGCTTCCCCGGAACATAAAGGGCAAAAGAAAGAACATTGGTGCGGTTCAGTATAAATCTGACAGTAGCCTCCGCTCCGCACAGAGCGGCGAAGTTATTTTAAGATTTCCCATCCCAAAAAAATCTGGGTTCTAACTTTCTGTCCCTCCACCATTCTCATCAAGTCTAGCCAATCTTTTTAGAAAAAAATCTCGTTTAATTCGATTCAGTCTGCTGACTAACTCGACTAAGTCTTATCGATTTAAATAAACAACTGTAAAATTTACAGCACTTTTAGAAGCGTCGCGCGTCGTGTTACGTGTGAGGGCAAAGATCACAAACCTGATTAGATCTTATTCCGTTTTCTTACCCAGTTTAGTAGAACTAGTCTAGGTGGTGTTTTGTAATGATTTTTCCTGTTTTTACCAAAAAACTCATTTTTTGTACCGGTTTTTCGAAATTCGTATCACGTCTATATTTTTACAGTTAGTTCAGGATTCTAACTATTAAAGTTTCGTGGCTCAAAAGGAAAACATGGAATCTTGTTTTTTTTAGATTGGTTCACTTTTTGTCCATTTGTCTGTCGGTCAAGACCCTTTATCTCCAGAACGCGTGTAGGTATCGAGTTGCTTCGAAGCAACTACAGTACTTTCACAAGTTATTATGTCTTGTGACCGGGACTGTAGCTTCTTAATTTTTGTTTCTTGATATTCAAAAGTGCCCGTAATGTTCTAATTGATCGGGGTTGCGGGTTGTTCGAAAGAGACACCGAGGCCCCAGAACGTTAAGGGCAATAGAAAGAACATAGGTGGGTTTTAGTCCGTACAAGTCTGACATACCACTCCGCTCCGCCCAGAGTGGGGGAAGTTATTTGGTGATTTCCCATCCACAAAAAAATGGTCTATTTGAACTAAATGCTTTGAGTTTGAGTTTAAATGAAACCCATATCCTCAACTCTGTGGTACGCAGTCAAAAGAAATGGCTGTTTATGTCGGAAGTTAGAACGGAACCCTCTTGGCAGGTTTAGTTTTGTGTAACAAGCGCTCATGTTCAAAATAAGGTCATGAATTCGATTGCTAGCTCGGGCGAATTGAATTGAACATTGAACAAACCAACCAGGGTCGTTCAACTCAGTTACAGATCGGGGTAAGGATTTATAATGTCAATTATAAGCTTACCTCGATATGGGTCTTGAAACGAACTACATTTCGGGGGTTAGGTGTTATGCATTTATTTTTACTTTCAATTTATTGAATACAACTTCAAAATATTTTAAAGAAAAATAACTTAAAGAAACTAACTTATAAATAAACTGAAAATCGTCAAAAATTCGTCCTCAACGTTGTCAGTTGGTAATGTCACCAAGTGGTTACCACGTTGTATGGCAAGTAAAAGCCTGCCCTTGGGTTACGGGAAGTGTCAATTAAACATTTTGAAATATCTTTAAAAAGGCTATGAACACAGCGACCCACGGTCCCAGAGTTTCGAACACAAACGGTTCGAAAATATTGTTCCCAATAAGATTGTCTGCAGCCGCATCCTTACTAATATTATAAAAACAAAAGTGAGTTTGTTTGTTTGTTACGTCTTCACGCCTAAGTGGCTAAACCGATTTTGATGAAATTTTAATATTTTTTTTTGGTACAGAGATAGTTGGTACTCTGGACCTTCGTCCGTCCTAAAAAATAGTGGAATAAGGGGGTGAAAGAAGGAAGGAAATGGGAGAGAAAGATATTTTTTTTTCGATCATCATGCAAGTTAAAGTTAGCATTAGACCAAAGTAACTATGCCACGCGGGCGAAGTCGCGGGCGGAAACTAATACTTCAATATTTCTAATAAAAACGCCCAAACACTTGACCAGCTACCAGTACAATGTTTGAATAAATGAGCGACGATGATTTGCGAAACAAGAGGCTGCCGGCCGGCCGGTATACGCTCGGTAATTATTCGACTAACCGTCGCCGGCGCCGACCGCCCTACGACGTTCCTACTAGGTATATTAATCAAGTAGCTGATATTCTGCTTTGTTGGTAGAGTGCTCGTAAGGACTGCTGAGCTTAAGTTCCTAGATTTTATTCCTGGGTTGGGCAAAGTGCTGTTGTTTTGCATGTCGCGTGACGGTCAGCCGCGGAGTAGGGATGTCGAAATGTCTATAATGTCAACAATCCTTTTTTTACTCAAGTTATATATGCATAGAACAGATGACTTTCACGCTGTTATCTGAAAAAATGTCTGCGTCGTTGCTCTGCAGAGTACGGGCCTGTTCCAACTACATTCTAAAGACTAAAGCAGGGAGGTACGACTACCCTATATTTGAGGATATAGCTCGTAGATGCATCTCGAACAACAAGCTCGTGTCCTAATAAGTAATAATAAGTTGTGACTAACATAGTTTATATGTTTTCATTTACGAATCTTTTATGGAAGTTGCTTATCCGAAATAAAAGGTATTTTTTATATTATTAGTTTTTGCCCGCGGCTTCGCTCGCGTTAAATTCCGTAGCGCCTTATTGATTTGTAATAGCAACGCTAAGTTTTCTCGTTTCGTCACTCATACTCCCGCAAATCCCACTCTTTTTAAAAAAAGTCTCTGTACCAAAATTCATCAAAATCGGTTTAGCCATTAAAGCGTGAAGAGGTAACAAACAAACTCACTTTCGCTTTTATAATATTAGTAAGCATAGATAAATCATTTATTTGATGCAGCAAAAGCCACAATACAGGAATTATAACAAAAAATCAAAAATCAAACAGAAAAAAGAAAGACATTAAAAAAAAGTAATGTAGAAGTTAGATTGACCCATAGGCATTTAGACACATCACATACATTATTTATAAAGGTCGCCCACTATTAGACACACACCGTGTGTGTCTCAAGATTGCTCAGTCCAGCTCAGCATAACGCCAGGTAGACTACCTGACGCTGGTATTCTGCTGAATCCTGCGAGTGACACACGGATGTCGAGCAAATGTGCGGCGAATATTATGAAGGTGGATTATCAGAAGGAAAGGTTTCGAAAATAATAAACTTTATGCATCTGTTCCACACTCAAAATTAAGGTACACGCACCAATTCTCATCCTACACCTAACAATCCACCATATCGTCACGTCCATCCAAAACTAATTAAGAAAAAGCAAGGTAGCTGCGCCTATTAAAGTCCGGCAATAAATTGGTCCAAATTGAGTTATCGAAGATCTGAGGTTTTTTGCTGAATGCTCGTGAAGGCAAGGGTTGTGGATCGAATCACTCGTCATACGGCTTTTTGTGAAGAATCAAGTTTAATGACTCCAAGCCTGGCCTTGAGACGTCGCTGATTGAATTTTTGTTTGGACATTAATATTTGGAGTTATGTAATGTTGTTTTTATGATGCAGTCTTTTTTTAAATCTTTGGATTCATGGGATTATTGTTTTTTTTGGTACCTACGAAAATCAATGTTTAATTCACAAATCATAAGCCAATCGAATCAAATGAGTCGCGCTTAATTTCGACACGTCCACAATTTTTCTAAAGAAACTTTAAAGCGGGCAGTTTCTGTAGGAAACAATAAAGAGACAAAATTAAAGATAAGATGTTGATTAAAAATAATCTTCGCATAAGTACATAATTTATCTACCTATTTAATTTAATTAAAATATATTTATTTCGGAAAACGGAGATCCATTTTTTGTTAGTATTTCAAGCGGCTTATATATATACTCTAGTGTTATATTAAAACACATACAAAGCAGGAACAATGTGTCCTACTTGATCAACCTCCGAACAAAATGCCCAATATTTGGAGTATAGCTCTCCGCCGCAGCTCTCAGGATATAGCTGCGACTACTCCGCACTCTGAGTAGCAGAAACGCAGTTTTTTTTTATAATTATTATACCTATTGCCTATTTAATTTATTTAAGTTTAGCGTCAAATGACTTAAGTTATATTCATTACTAGCTGTTCCACGCGGTTTCACCTACGCTGCTCAGCACCTGTTGGTCGTAGCGTGATGTTATATAGCCTATAGCCTTCCTCAAGAAATGGACTATCCAACACTAAAAGAATTTTCTAATTCCAACCAGTAGTCCCTGAGATTAGCGCGTTCAAACAAACAAACTCTTCAGCTTTATAATATTAGTATAGATAAACCTATTTCTTGTGTATTTCCTATTAAATTGACCAAATCACATTAAAATCCGAATAATTAGCATGACTAAGTCAGACTTTACAACCTAAGTTAACCTAACATGTCTGCTAAATACAAGATTATGAAGAACTGACCAGATCCTCGTTTGACATGCGAAAATGCATTTACTTCTTCTGTCTCGCATTTTCCCTACCCTGTATTGTAATCGGCTTCCAGTCTAATCGGATGCGGCAGCAGTTTTTTACAAACATGTTCCTAATAATTATTTGTTGCCCACTCAATATTAATTTAAATATAAAAGCAAATTAAGAAACTTGATTGAAATTACTATCCAATTGGAAATTATTATGTTGTCAACTTAGTTTCCAAATAATTTATTACGTCGATTAGACGGAAACCTACGATTATGATGCGATCACTGCAAAAATTTCTTGATACCTACTTCAAATGAAGAGAATGGCACTGCAGTTAATTTTTCCAGTTTTACGGAACATGGCACGCCTCTATTTCGCTCTAATCAAAAATAATTCCACTTCTCCAAAGTAATTTAGAACGAATTCTAAATAAATATCGATTAAATCAAACACGATTGTGTTCCGATTCGATTAATCGCGAAGCACTTTAAATTCGCTCACAACATGCAAATAATGTTTTAATTCAAAACACTCTTTGGGAATTCGATAAAAGGTTAAAAGAAACATCGAAACTCGAAGCAAATAATGCTGGCTGATAACGTTAGCACGAACCCGGGCCGAATCATCCGAACTGTACATTAGAAACAGTCGAATTGTAACCTTATTTTTAACGTTGTACATTCCAAAATAGCTAAGTAAATGCAGTTCGTGACAGTTCTTAATTTTTTTCCAAAAACGAATCATTGGGTAAAGCTTTCCATTAGCGGGCACGCGCCGAAGTCGAAAACAAATGACATTTATAAAGAACTCGATTTGAAATTTGTTTGAAATCAGAACGTCTCGGCCAATATAAATGGCGTCTAGACTTTTGATAAGCTGGCCACGTAACCACAAAATAAAAATGGATTGCATTTAAATGTTTTCCTATTGTGGTTGTTTATGACGACTGTCAAACTTTTTTATCTGATGGTTTTAATTTAACCGAAATTGGGGTTTTCCATTCTTCAACCTGATGCATTTTATTTTCAGCAATTTTCCTTATAAAAGTTATGTTTTATCTTGTTTTCTTGAGTGATGATGTAAAGATTGCCCTGATTTTATGCTTAAGAGCAAATTATTTCCAGAAATACACTACCAACCTGCACACAACACAATTCAGATCTAAAAAAAATAGAGAAATCAAACCCATTGTACTTGATTACCCATAGTCAATAGTCATAGAGTAGAACCACTTTACACCACAGATAATGACAGATAAGAGCAAAAGCAAACATCTCGATGGTTTCGATCGATTTGGCGCCAAGATTGCGGTCTCGCCGAGGAAGTCGCGTGCGATCGCAATTGATCGCGGTCGCAATCGTAATTGTTACTGTGAGCTACGAAACGTTACGATTGAATAGATAAATAATTTGAAAATAGATTTGTTTTCTAAGTGCTATTTAAAGATGGCTATTTAGTTTTTTTTTTTTTATTTCAAAAATCGGGGCGTTGTCATTGCTGAATAACGCAGATTTGCTTGATTGTGTATTCAAGAGTAAAAACGATGGTAGGTAACGAATTTCAGATTAATTATTTATTGGAATTAAACTAGGTACCACATATCGTCACCGCTAAAAAGTACCTATATACTTGAAATGAGTTAATAAAAACCTTTTGGTTTTGTGGCTACTACTAACATAAGGAGGAGCAAATATAATGTGTATAAGAAATACAACGTATTTATTATAAAGCAACAGATAAAAACGGAAACACATGAATATTAATGTGTTTGAATTAACAATTGTCGCTCTATTTTCACCATAGATGAAACTTACTTTCCAAAAATTTCACAAGAATGACAAAAAATTAACAACTTAGGTAATCCACTTCCTGTTAATAAAACACGCTAATAGATTACAAAATTCTCATTTAAAACTAAAAGATTCGTGAAATATAAACAGAAGAAATGCCTTTTCCAATATTCCTAACGTAACGCAAACCATTTATGAAACCACAATGATATCGGTTTGTGTATCCAAGCGAAACAATTGCCGATCGGCAGCCATTAGAAATAAGAATTATTGTTAAGACATGAAAATTATTATGGAAAATTATCGTTATGCAAGTGGATTATTTGAAATGGCAATTTGCAGTTGTGAAATTTTATGCTTAGATGGATCATAGATTTAGCCCTTGTTTTTTTTAAAGGCACCAGAGATAAAAACGTTAATTTAACAAGAGAGTTAACTAAAAAGGCATCTGAATTATTATAATATGGATCACTTCAAAGTTCGCATGAATCGGCAATCTTCTAGGTAAGCGTGCTCCACCCTTTTTTGCGGATAGGAAATCATCAAATATCTTGAAGAATTGTACTGACTAAAACCAACCCATGTTCCTTCTTTTGCCCTTTATGTTGCAGGGCCGCGGTATCTCTTTCGAACAACCCGCAAACCCGGTAGGAACAACAGCAGCCCTATGCCGCGTCATCGCTTGGCCCAAGGGCTGGCTTTTACCTTGGTTAAAGGCTACGTTGCAACGCGACAGTCTCTTGGGTACATTACCAGCTGACAGCGTTGAGGGCGAGTTTTTTGATGCCTTTTAGTCTGTTGTTTGTTAGTTTTTTTTTTTTGATAATTGTTTTAAAATTGTGAGTTGTAAAGTAATTTTATAAATAGCACAATTTTTTTGGTTAGCCCCTTGTATACGTAGATCTACGCGAGACACAATGTGTAATTAATTGTGTCTGTAATTCCAGCATACAAGCGGTTAATGTCATGTTAACTACTTACGAACGAAAACACATTAGGTATGTGCATAAAATGGATAGGCTTATTTACAATTCAATAATGCTAATCATTTGTTCAAAATATCGTTATTACACTAATTTTGAAATAAATCACATTGCTTCTTCCTGATGCAAGCTTTTCCTTTGAGGCACGGAACCCTTAAAATTGGTAAACACAAGAAATAATTAACTGAAGAATGCGCAGAAAGCGTTTTTCCTTTCCTGAATTAAAAGGACAATATCCTTATAATATTTTAAAAGCGAAAGTTTTTTAGAATGTATTGATTTTTTTTAAATACTCTTTTATCCACAAATTTGGTTTAACAAAAGGGATACATTTTATCCCGGTAGTACTACTCCGTGGGACAATTATTGTAATCCAGGAGAAGCGGCGGGCATCAGCTAGATTGAATAAACTGACAGGATACATATTGTCTATAAGTCTGTATCGATTTTATAAGTTTTGAAATGTTTAGATTTTTAAATCATCATCATCCACCTAGCCTTTTCCCAACTATGTTGGGGTCGGCTTCCAGTCTTACCGGATGCAGCTGAATACCAGTTTTTTACATGGAGCAACTGCCTATCTGACCTCCGCAACCCAATTAGTACTGGGTAATGCGATACCCCTTGGTAAGACTGGTTGTCAGACTTTCGGAACACCGACTACCTCTAACGACTGTCAAAGGTCTACAAATGACCGCCGGGACCAACGGCTTAACATGCTTTCCGAGGCACGGAGGAAACTCGGTATGTAACGAGTGGTCACCCATCAACAGACCGACCTAGGCAAACGCAGCTTAACCTAAACATCGACCCGAGCGGCTGCATTTATTTTAGCCACGAGCTCCTCGTTTAGATTTTTAAATCATTTCTATTATATATACTCTACCGTTTTAAAGCAGTAAATTTTCCCTTTAGCTTCTATAACGTAACTAATCGTACAAGGAAAGAGTTCTTATCAATTGGTATACTTTAAAACAATGGCACAAAATAACCTCTTGATTGCCAGTGCGTAAAAACCGTTCCACAAACAGACATTTATTTTCATTCTATTGTTCGATTTTTAAAATTACTTATCCGTTATTAATTTAAAAGTGTCACCATTGTTCCATTACTTAACACAAGATATATTTTTCATCCAACTCTAACATAATATTGCAACATAACTATTTTGAAACTACGAAATCACATAAATATAATTATTATTTATTTATTTTACAGACTACAATGTAGTCCAGTATGTTAGTAGCCATTAGTAATAATATGACTTAGCCTATGTTAGTACTTCGTCACTTGGGCCAATTACGCGCGCATGATGTAAAAAAGAAGTTTTTGATAAACATTTGAAAGGACCATACAGAACTGATTCAACGGCATATTATCCAGCCTCAACTTAAAAACGCTTAAGAATCAACAGCAGACACAAATAACAGAACAACAAAATCCACCCATTTCTAGTACCTTCCTACCACCAAAAAATCGTGACACAGTTACGTCTCATTCGGCATACCAACTCCAGTTTAAGTTAATCAGGTAAACAGGCAGCACAAGTCAGCGGCTGCGGTTTGCGTCCAAATTGCTGGATCCCAGTTGTTAGACAGCCATTAGTTGCGGTTTGTCTACTCGGCCAGCTGAAACTGTGGCATAATGATGGTGATTATGACCTGTGGTGGCTTTTAGAGGATTTTTGTGACAAAGGTTTAGAGCACTTGTGTCAAAATCTCGTATTACAAGATTTGAACATAAATTGGGGATATATGGGTCTACCTCTAAGCCTTCGGCGTTTTCAGGTGTAATGGGTCATGTTTTGTGTCAAAATACGGCCTAAAGATATTTTTCAAGAACTCTATGGATAGACCATTGGATCTGTATGGACTTTTACTAAAATACCTACGCTAAAAAAAAAACTGCTGCAATTGTAATTAGTCCAGCCCTGCTGCATTTGTTTTAGAATTTTGGTTTAAAAACACTACCTCTCTCCTTATTATTTTATATGTAAGTTTATATTAGCATTTGTACCACAGACCACCTACAGTACTGTCTCTCCTACTTTAAATCCATCCAAACATATAATGATATTTATAAGTTGTATACTGTTATTCAAGTAATTTGTATAGTGTACATAATAAAGAATATTCCATATATACCTATCTATTTATCTTAGTCATAAAGAATGAGTCCTTCCTTACCTTTAGTTCTTATAATTTATCCTAATCTACTAGTATCCGGATTGTGCTTAGCTTACCTACTAACATAGGTTCTACTTCTAATTACTCAGAATTAAAAAGTATTGACATTGTTTTTGTGACAGGTGAAAATTCCGCTTCTTCTTTAAATGATATATTTCATAATTTAGAATAGACTAGCTTTCGCCCGCGGCTTCGCCCGCGTTAAAGTTGGGGTAACACAGTTCCCCTTGCGCCTTATTGATTTGTAATAGCAATGCTAAGTTTTCCCTTTTCTTCCCTCTTTCTCCCTCACATTCCACTTTTTTCAAAAAAATATTAGCCTATGTCCGTCTCCTGGTTCCCAACTATCTCTGTACCAAAATTCATCAAAATCGGTTTAGTCATTAAAGCGTGAAGAGGTAACAAACAAACAAACAAACTCACTTTCGCTTTTATAATATTAGTAAGGAAGTAAGGATAAGGATTACCACAAGAGGAGCTAGAGGAGCTCATGGTTAAATAATAGCAGCCATTCGGTTCAATCTTTTGGTAAAGCCGCGCTTGCCTAAGTTGTTCTGTAGATGGGTCATCCGGGATATCCCAACCCAGGTCATAGCCTATTACTGTGGCAAACATCAAAATCAGTTCTAACTTCAAGGCGTGAAAAGCATTACACTCATTCTGAATTAGTCAGTTTTGATTACATTAATCGTATTCAAATGAAATGTAAACCTAAAAGGTTAAAAGTTAAAACATTATATGATGTTTTGGTTAAAAATTCACCAACATTCCACTAAAAATGATGTTGTAATCATATTATTGTAGAAATCCCTTACCGTTTTTAGAATAGGCAGCCGCTTTATAAATATCTGTATTCTGCTGTATCCAGATAAAGTTGAAGCCGATCCGAACATGGTTGGCAAAGGTTAGGCGGATGATGATCCTGAATGTTTATTCGTAATTTAGGCTCAACCGCGCAACTAAATTTGGTTGAAAAACTCCAATAAATTTTCGTTGAAAGTTTAGTACACGTGATACCTACAAACCTAATCATTTTTCTGAATTTTCCACCTATTTAGAAATTAGAGGGCCGTGAAAATTTGCCTAACCCCACCGGTGAGGCAAATTTTTACGGCTTCAGAAGCAAATATGTCATCAAACATTTTTTTGAGAAAAAAGTATATTGTAGCATAAAAATGTTTGTGTTCATTTGTCCAGTAGAAACTTAATTACCGAATTTGGACTCGCCTTACGTGCATCATCGCTACAGCTACAGTAGCGTAGCTACCACAAGGGTAAGCCCCTGCTTAGCATGGCATGTGTTTTACTACTTATTTCCTTAGTAGATGTCAAAAATAGTATATGCTAGTCAATAAAAAGTATCTCCCACTGCACTCAGGATTCTAGACTAAACTCAATCGCTTCGGTCAGGAGTTAACTAAAAGTTTGCCCTACAAGCCCTCACTGCGCTCGGATATTTTATACCTTCGATGTAATCATTCCACTTAAATCATTGAAAATGTAAATCACTGACATACAGGTCAGAAATTGACTACATTATGCTATTGTTTAATTTGACGTTGGCCGTGACCCCTAGGGCTTGCTTTTACGTTGGCTAGAGGCTACGAGTTGCCATACAACGTGGTAACGCCACCAGTCACTAGGGTCAGCTAACGGTGCTGAAGAGTATATTCTCTTCTTCTTTTTGTGTCGATGAAACTCATATTGTGACTGGCCAGTATGTACACCACTAGTATTTGTTAAGGAGTATAATGAAACCTGTTTTATGGGTCCATAGCTAAATTGCTAAATGTACATAATAGATTCATCCTGTATGTCTGTCTGTACATGCCACAGCATATTTTACACGGGGACTTTTAGCACTAGTAAGTTAAAATTTGAAGAGTTAGTGTCTTTTATGTAGGTACGTGTACATACAAGTGATGTGAAGTTATGAAAAAAGAGAATGTCTCTCTATATATGTAACTGAGGGGGCTGTCTATCGAACGCTAGGAGTGTCGAGTCCTAGGTAAAATTCTCGGGTCGGTAAAAGCGTAAGTGCTTTTTTCCATCCAGATTTGTTTCAGTAGCAGCCTCGTAGACTGAATTTTGCCCGATTGATGGCAGTAGATGCAGTCCTCATCACAAGGGAATTTAAACATAACAGACGAAGTGTGGATGTGGTATATGTAAAAAAAAACCACATTAAGAATTTATCGTGGGTGCGTTTACAAACATTTAAACTCACATACACAAACAGCAAGCATACAAATATTTGTTCGAAGCGGGGATCGATCCCGCGACACGTAGCAAAGAGGTTCAACGCTTAGCTACTGCACCAACCGTGTCGTCTAATTGGGTGTACCTTCTGCGACGTGAAGCCATACTATTTAGTACCGATAAATTAATCATTCTCTTTCTCTATAAAATGTACAAAACTATATGCATTATTTAACATAACTATATGCATTTTGGTCTTGTGAGGCTAATAAAAAACCCGTGGCTTATTTGGGAACAACATATAAGCGCCGCCGTTTCGAGCAGTGTTGATAGTTTTCTATTATGAATTCAATCAACATAAATTAGTTTTAATTTGGCCGATGACGACTTGGCTACGGATTCATCTTGTCCGCGTGTTAAGGCGGGAACACACTGTGAACATAATGCATGAAAATTTTAAGTCTTGTTTTTTTTTTTAAATATAATACATAGATCACAAATGCATTTGGAATATTTAAATTTTTCCCGTTTTTTTTTATGAAATAAGTTAACGTATGTTTTCCCTTTATTTTGTATCTATTAATTAAATTTAATTATTAATCAAAGTAATCATCCATGCAATCGATGCAGATTTGCCAAAACAGTGGCAGTTTATTGAAGAAAACAGCTGGACGAGACGCAACAAATTCTTCAAAGGCATTTTGTACTTGCTCTCGGGTTTTGGTTCCCGCTAAATAGTTATTCAAATTCTGAAGTCTGTAGACTCAAGCATCCATTAAGACAAA
Source organism: Ochropleura leucogaster (assembly GCA_958449745.1). Taxonomy (NCBI): domain Eukaryota; kingdom Metazoa; phylum Arthropoda; class Insecta; order Lepidoptera; family Noctuidae; genus Ochropleura; species Ochropleura leucogaster. Next base: position 5,083,544 of record OY288208.1, read on the forward strand.
CACGATTCAAATGCAATGAAAATTTTTCGCTTATACATAAACAAATGAATATTTGTTTTAAAAAGAATTCTATATTTTCAAAATGACATTAATTTGAAATTAGAATTCTTAGCTTAACAAAAAATATTCTGATTGATGTGCTCAGTAACCAGTGAGCCGAGTTTCATAGGTTAAGACCCAATATTATTCTTCTTCCCTTACACTTCAACATTATGATTTTATATAAATTTTACACAATTTCTCTAGAAAATAAATTTCACACTAGATTCTAACTAGCATTTCTTTGTATTAAAGACATCCAAGGATTATTTTTTAATTTCTGTTCACCTTGTCCGTATAAAGTTTTGTCTATTAATAAAGCTATTCATACCTATTTTATGTGTTAAAGAAACTCTTTTCGTTCGTTTGTGGAAGAAAGGGGGGCTATAAATTACCACGCTAATAACTAACGCGTCCAAAGTCCCGGGCATCAGCTAGGGTAAAATACAAAACCGACTTTAAAAAAAAACTGACTCTTGGTTGTTTATTACGTGTTTTAGCACAGACTTCTAGAAGTAATGTTATTTGCTACTTTTTTTTGGAAGTCGGTTATTTTTTTTTGCAAGAAAATGTTTATTTCAGCATTTTTGCTCACACATTTTTTCGAGTAACCATTTTTCATTGGTACTGGAAGATATTAGCAGGACATCCATATAGCCATAGAGGAAAAAATATAACCACCTCGGAAATATACACTTCGAACAAAAAAAGAATAATGAACATCGGTCCATAGTTGGCGGAGTAATCGGTGAACATACACACATAAAAAAATACTGTCGAACATAGAACGTCCTCCTTTTTTTAAAGTTGGTGAAAAAGTAAGTCACTAGAGTGCAAAGTAATAAATCCCTTAACTGGCCGTACCTTCCGCTGCATTGTCGTTTGTGTGTTACTGCCCTAACACACGATCATTCGTTTTTGTGAATCCAAGTTGATTATGAGTAATCAATTTTTTTGTTTATTTATAATTTAGTATCGAAATAAATGAAATTGAGTAGATAATATATGTCTTACGTAAACATGTCCAATGTTAAAATTCAAGGGTTAACTTTTGAACCAAAATTAATTGGAAGCAATTGACGTATATAAAAACTACTATTGTATTCTAATTTTTATCCAAATAATCGATGGTAAACACTTTATTTTGCAACAATTACATTTGTAATTGGACTTGTTAATAAATAAATATTGACCATTCACACAGGAAATACGTAATCGCTATTTTAAAATATTCAAGGTTTTTAAAACTTGTGGTGATTGACGAAATTTAATTTAGTTACTAGCGGACCCAGCAGACGTTATCCCGCCCCTATTATATAGCAAATTATGTTTGGTGACATACCGACAGCAGCGACATTAATCAATTGAGTTTTCAAACCATCCAGGAACCCATTGTTTAAACATAAATGTCTTCGATGTTCAAATCGGTTCAGCCGTTCAGGGGAATAGGTAACAAACGCACGTACAGAAAGATGTATTTGAACTTTAGTATAATACTTGCTTTACACAACGTTCCATTTTCGCTGATACATAATAGATTCATTCTGTATGTCTGTCTGTGCATGCCACAGCATATTGTACACGGGGACTTTTAGCACAGGGAAGTTAAAATTTAAAGAGTTAGTGTCTTTTATGTAGGTACGTGTACATACAAGTGATGTGAAACTATGAAAAAAGAGAATGTCTCTCTATACATGTAACTGAAGGGGCTGTCTATCGAACGCTAGGGGTGTCGAGTCCTAGGTAAAATTCCCGGGTCGGTAAAATTGTAATTGCTTTTTTTTCCATCTAGATATTCCATCCATAAATTATGTTTGGTGACATACCGACAGCAGCGACATTAATCAATTGAGTTTTCAAACCATCTAGGAACCCATTGTTTAAACATAAATGTTTTCCATATCGGTCCAGCCGTTCAGGGGGAGTTAGGTAACAATTTAATACTTGCCTTGCCTTTCGCTGAAAAAGAGGTCAGGTAGTGCTATTGCGCGTTCGTGTTTCACGCGCGCCTCAAAGAGAGTCAGCAAAGCAGAGGGGCTTGCCAGAGCCTCCGCCTGCCGGGGTTGGGGGTTGTTCGAAAGAGATACCGCGACCTCGGAACGTAAAGGGCAAAAGAAGAAACATGGGTGGGTTTTAGTCAGTACAAGTCTGACATGCCCCCCCGCTCCGCCCAGAGCGGGGGAAGTCATTGGATGATGTCCCACCCGAAAAAAAAAAGGTAATGTTATTTTTTTTTAAGGGGAAAGTTATCTCAAATGCCTCAGCAGTGGTGAGTTTTGTTAGTTTCAGTTAGATTTAAGCTACCGACTTCTGAAGCTAAAGTTATTTTAAATACGTTGGTGTTTGTCATGATGGATGATGGCTGATTCTTTAGCCAAAATAAACAGCCAGCCCTGAGTTTTGCTCCGGGCATCGGATGCCTCGAGACAACTCCCAGCCACCGTAGAAGCTGGTATAAGGACCGTATGTCCGTCTAGCGTCGATGAGTTCCAGGCGTGCCTCAAAGAGATGTCAGCAAAGCAGAGGGGCCTGCCAGGGCCACTGCCTGCAGGGTTGCTCGAAAGGTATACCCGAAATATAAAGGGCAAAAGAAGGAATATCCATAGGGTTTAGTCAATTTAAGTCTGACACTCCATCCCGCTTGGCCCAGGACAGGAGAAGTTATTTGATGATTTCCCATCCTAAAAAAAGAAAGCCTACATTTGGAACGAAGTTCCTTATCGCGCGTTGTGAAAGGGGGCTAGACGGAAAAACTTCTTACGAAAAGTTGTCACGACACTTTTTGCTATAGTAAGCTATTGTAAGCTGTGCGGCGTCGCATGTTTCTCTGTCTGTCTGTCAGTCTCTCTCTCTCTTATAGAAAGCAAGCCAGATATTTTCATTTCTATAGGAACTTCGTTCCATCCGGGTGTCCCTTACCACCTCTAATTTTTTTTTGTTAATTGTACTTAAGTAACTAGTAAACCCAGCCTTTGTCAAGCCATTGCTAAGTTAGAAAGCTCTAAGTTATAACCTTTTATGGACATGAGGGCAATAATGTCTGTTACAAGTGCTATTAAATAAAGGTGGCGGTGCTTTTCAAGTATAGGGCTTGGATTCAAGTCGATTAATTACTAAACTTGCACATTGCAAGTCATTAACTTGAAACGCGCTTTGAATATACATTGTTGTGATAGGCAAAAGTCTGATGTGTTATTAGTAGTTAATTTACAGAAGAAACTTTATGTGAAGAAATTGTTGGTTTAAGTTGGTTATTTTATTCCAAAAAAAAAAGTTAAAAATGGAAAATAACTGTACTTCCGGAAGTCGGTGACTTTTGTTGGTTTCTTTGACTTTTTTGCCAGTAGTCAAATTGTGGACCACTACAACGTGAGATATAAGGGAGAACGAGAGAAGAGAAGGGAAAACTTAGCATTGCTATTACAATAAATAAGGCGCAAGGGCAATAATTACAGCTAGCAGGTACTTGTAAATCAGGAAAGGGGAACTGTGTTACCCCGAATTTAGCGCGAGCGAACCGCGGGCAGAAGCTAGTAAGCCTATAAAAGCATGTTAATGAAAACAAACATACTGAATTCTGGTGTCTCTTGAGTCCATTTTGGCTTATTTTTTAATATTATCCAGGAAGACGTTCCTCGCGATTTTACAAGGTTCTCTTTCCAAATCTAAGGCAGAGGTCGATAAGGTCAGGTGTTGTTTCAAGATTGACGTCATTCCAAATTTAAATTGTTGACGTAATTATGTAGGTTACATTTTCGATCAGAAACAATACTGTATAGGCATAAGGAATCCGAGGTTGCGGGCTGTTCGAAAGAGATACCGCGGCCCTGGAACTTATAGGGCAAAACTATAGTCAGTAAAAGTTTAACCGCAAAAAAAGGCACCAGGAACCTTTTTAAAATAAAACGTAAAAAAAGGAACTAGATCACTAAGAGTTGCATTCTACAGTTCCTGATATCTCTTCTACTAATGAGACTAACAAATTCATCCATTTCACAATAAAAACGTGCCTGATTAAAAACACAAACAGGAAACTATAAGAGTTTCCACAATACCATATGTTACCATTAGCGATAACTAGACGTTTATTACATATCGATACAATAATCGATATAAATACAGAATCGATTAATTTCTATAAAATGTTAATTCGATCATCAAACAGTATCTTGCTCGTTATACTAATCAATGTATAGTGCTATAAAAATTTATGTTTGGGCATGCCATAAATAATTTTACGACTAATTGGGGTCGGGCTAGTGTTCTTATGCCTTTCAACTATTAGTTTTTAAGTTAATTGCTCTTTATTCATCTATCTGCACATTTAATACATTAAAAAAAAAAACAAAAAAAAAAGTATTATAAAATGTATTAAGGTTCAATAAGTTACATGTTTTAGCGCAATATGGTTGCATAGAGGCATGTTGAAGAGACATGGGCCTTCAATTCTAATGGACGCACGGTGACCAATCAACCTACACAGAACCAGTTTCTACGGATCTCTCGTTATATGGAATATCTATATAAAGCGAGGCCATGTTATATCGGAAATGTATAGATTGATGTCTCACTGTGTGGATAAAAAGAAAATTTTACTACTTTATTTAGTGATCTCAGAAAACAAGTTTTGCTTCCCTAAACTTAAGACGCATTTTAAAGCGTCCGTTTCTTTAGAATAGATTTCTCAAATAATTTAACAGTGTCTAAGAGCTATCAGTGGGGTTACTATAGTATCGTATTGATTACATTCCAGTTTGGGAAAGAGATCACGTAAGAAATCTGGAAATCGTGTATAGCTCTGTCTCTTTCACACACTCGAATGACATGAAGATAATCCTGCTATAGGATGTCATGGAACTAATAATTACTATTTACATGTGCTGATCGCGTTCAGAATTATTCGTGGAATTCGCCTCAAACATGTATACAACATTATTTTTATTTTATGCGAAAGCCGAAACACCTGTCCAGTATTTTTATATAAAGAGTTTATGTACAAAATTTCAAAACTGTATCATGAAAAACCACAAAGTTATAAGCTTGTTATGTTACCTGGATATCCGTACAAATACACTGCCGAGTGCCGTCCGGGTGTTTTGTGCGCTTGCGAATAGGTACTTAGTGTCGTATGGTGTCCATATTATAAATTTATTTTAAAAAAATTGGGAAAAAAAAAATGGTGTAAAAATGATTGGAATCGATTCAGTTACTTATTCTGAACAAACTATATTCAGGTTTCGCATAATAATATACTAAAAATAATGTTGTATAGTTTTTCATGATGATTTAATTAAGGGAATGATATTAAGCAGGAATGACTGATTATATTACAAATTGCCTTGATACTTAAATACCATAACATACTTAACATGAAGCCTTTTTTTTCTTTATTTGCTTTAACGCACAGCGTATGCCAGTCCCATCGTACCCTAAACAATTGCCAAACTTTAAAATAACGTGGGACATAAATTTGAACAAATTGTTCGCAGCGTCACCATATCTATGTATATCTATACTAATATTAGCTGAAGAGTTTGTTTGTTTGTTTGTTTGTTTGAACGCGCTAATGTCAGGGACTACTGGTTGGAATCGGAAAATTCTTTTAGTGTTGGATAGTCCATTTCTTGAGGAAGGCTATAGGCTATATAACATCACGCTACGACCAACAGGTGGTGAGCAGCGTGGAAGAAACCGCGTGGAACAGCTAGTGGTTGAATAAGCCTATATCAGTTCTGTTCAAATTCAGGAACCGTAAATTTCTTCTACCGGACTTATTCTGAACACATTCTATCAATAGGTGGTGTAGGTCCTCAACAACTCCACATTCTTCACAATAGGGCAGTTTCCAGGGTGAAAGTAATTACATTCTATTTAGTCCGTCTTTTACGGGCGGACGGGCCTGTTGGTCTAGTGGTTAGTGGCCCTAACTGCTGAGCCGGAGGTCGTGGGTTCGATTCCCACCCAGGACAAACTTTGTGTGATGAGCATGATTGTTTGTTCTGTGTCTGGGTGTGGTTTATCTATAATATGTATGTATTTATAAATTACATAAGTATGTATATCAGTTGTCTGGTTACCATAACACAAGCTCTGCTTAACTTGGGATCAGATAGCCGTGTGTGAGTTGTCCCAAGATATTTATATGTATATTTTAGATTATTCAAAAATAAGGGACACGTATTTTTTTGTTTGTAAATTAGAATAAAAATGACAAAGACAAAGCCCATTAAAGTTGCGTGTGACGTCACGCGTTGCTGCATATCGGAACGAGTGACGTCACGTATTTTTTTTTTGGAAATTTGCCTATTGGGCGAAGCTCAACATCACGCCTTGTTATCCCCAAGGGTAAGGTAGCCTAAGTACCCTCATTTCGCCAGTCATATTTAAACTTATTTTCAGATAACAATTTAGTAATAATAACTATCTAGCACAAACCCACACTCCGTGGCTGCTAAAGAGAAGTTTCGGGTAAAAAAAACCAAAAACACGTGGCCCGGCACTGGCAACACCAACCCGTCGTCAGGCTCGTAAAATAAATTAAATATTCATTCCTTTTCAAATTAACCTCATCTAATTAGCAGTTAAGCGGAAGATAAACTTATAATAACTATAAATTCTTTTTTCAAGCGAAAATGGTGACGTATCCATAATAATTTAATGACTCCAAAGTAGAAATTAGATTTCGATAATTTATTGAAAATTCAACTTTTGATTGAGTTGGTGTCTCCAAAAATCATAATTCATTTTTAAATAAGTAGGTAGGTAGATAATCTCAAAATAAAATTGAAAGCAGTGATGTAAATCAACAAAATGGAAAATATATCGAGACAGCTATGCACGACGGAGAAAGAAAACAAACACATAAGTTAGAGCTTAACACAAGGATGCCAAATATTAAAGCGAAATTGATTCAACACAAAGCTCATTATAAATATGGCCGCATTAAACCGTGAGTGTATTTAAATAATTCAAATGGAAACGTCCCAGCATCGTTGCGTGTTCACAAAACGTCTTTATTCCTTGGTTTAATTTACGACAAGCTATAAACTCGGGTACCTAAAGATCGGTGAATAAAAGTTAGCCAGGCGCAGGCGCTTGCACCAGCGCAGGATCCAACACTAAAAAATGAAACGCAATGGCGCGGTATTATCGATAATTGTATCGATAAACATTTGTATACCACGAATGGTCGTGGAAATCGATTTGCTACGCCACTTATTTAATCTGTCGATGTTAGAAACTTCAAATATAATAATAGGAGTTTTTAAATTTAATTTAGGAAATTGGTATAACTATGTGTGACCTTTGGAGCAATTTTCGTTTGTTAGCATACCTATTCAGTTGAAATTTTAATTGGTAGTGGAGCTATTTCTTTAATGTGCGACGCGATCGTTTTCACTTAAGTGGTATGGATTCCAAATTTTTCGAAATGTCTGCCGTCTTTTTCCATTCTCTTTTGTTTTAAACTTACATTGCATGTTTACTCCAAAGGTACTCAACAATCGGCAGTTTATTAGCATTACAACAGGCAGAAATTCACCAAGACGGTTTCTATCAATAAGCATCTAAATTCGATATCGATATTCCTTCCCACCACTAATTGCGATGCGCTGGCCGGCGGAGCTCATAAAATGTTATGATAAGCGCCATTATCATCACAAAGGATGCGTGTAATTGTTTGTCAAATAAATACTAATAAAATTTTGATGTTTATTAAATATAATTTTGAAAAGGACCCTTTTATGTATTCTTGATTGTTGTAAAGAAAATAGTATTTCAGGGTTAGCGTGGTCGATTGTGGAGAAATACGTTGAGTTGTGATGTTCAAGGCTATAAAAGTTTCGTTTAAAAGATAATGAGCTGATAATGAAATGACTGGTACATACGTCACGGTTGGCGCAGTGGCTGAGCGATCGACGCGGGTTCGATCCCCGCACGGAACAAATATTTGTATGGCCTACTGATAGTTGTTCCGGGTCTGGCTGTTTGTGTATGTGAGATTGAATGTTTGTAAAAGCACCCACGACACAGGAGTGGGGCAATGTTTAAAAAAAATACAGGTAAATTAGTGACAATGAATGAATAATTTCTTAATTTTTAATAATTTCTTGCCTTGTAATAAACGGAATTGTATAAAATCTGGTTCTTCTAACCTGACAGACAGATGTGTTGTTTGGGAGTTTGTTCCGCCACTTCTTCTTCCTAGCTAAAACATAAGGAAGAGGCGAAGGGCAGGGCGTTTTTGTGGGACTGTCTCTTGTAATGTGACGTTGAATAAGTGCTGATAATCAGCCTTATCTGAATAAGTAACTTTTGATTTTGATTGTATTAATAATCAAATTGAAATTGGAATGCATTTGTTTGATGTAAGTAGGTACGAGTATTATTACTTGAAATAAATGAATAAATAAATAGACATCAGTATGCCTATGAATAACTAATTTAATTTGTTTTGAAGCTACTTAAACATTTTATTGAAATTACGCAGCTATTGACGACATTGCATATTTAAATACAATGCTTGCCTTTTTAAATTCAATTAATTTGCGTCTAAATAGGTACATATTTGATTAAATTTCAATAATTACGTTTCATCAAAATAAAAATAATTATTTGATTAGACAACGAATACATCAACCACTTGACGTTGATTAAAAACAGGTAGAATATACCAGTTTATTTTGAAAACTTAAAAATATGGCGTCGTTCGTTCATGTAACTTTATATCAATTATAAATATTTCTTCAGAATTAGGTCGCTTGTATATAAAATAGACCAACAGACACATATAGTAATAGTTATTCACGTGTTTTTTTTTTTAAATAACGTTGTTCTACACTTGGAGTTTCTCCTGTATCGTGGGTGCGTTTACGAACATTTAAAATCACATACACAAACAGCCAGCCAGAACCGGAACAACTATCTGTGGGCCATAGAAATATTTGTTCCGTGCGGGAATCGAGCCCGCGACACGCAGCGCAGCAGTCGATCGTTCAGCCACTGCGCCAACCATGTCGTCCTTATATCATGTGAGGTTGAAACATGTCTCGAATTATGTTATTATGGGGTAATAGCAGGCGTAATGTCATCAACTGGGCTCAAATCCAGACTCAGTAACCGCTACTGACACTGCCAAATCAATAACAACAGGACCCTTGTGGTCTTAGTAATAAATCTAATCCTTATTAATATTATAAAAGCGAAAATGAGTTTGTTTGTTTATTTGTTACGTCTTCCTAAACCGATTTTGATAAATTTTGGTACAGAGATAGTTGGGACCCTGGATACGGACACAGGCTAACATATTTTTTAAAGTGAGAAATGAGGGAGAAAGAGGAATAATAGGGAAAGGGAAAATCCCCTTAATGAAGTGAGCAACGGTTGAAACTGGTGGGCACAGCTAGTATTTAAATAACAGTTTGCCCGACCCGGGAATTGAACCGAAGAACCTCTCGCTCAGCAATCAAATGCGACAACTAGACCAAGATGGCAGTCAGGACTCTGCATATATTAGAGCAAATCATCACAAAACTATTTTAGTTCTTAAAAACAGACCAATTACGAAAACACATTTAGCTGGGCTATAGTTACGTACAATCTAGACTTAGCTCAAACCGCAGTATCGTCCCTATGCAGTATGAGGTCAGGTGTAATTGCAGCACGTCGGGCCGTCCCTTCTCCCGGCCTTGGGTGACTAATGCCAAATTGGTGATGATTGTGTGTGATTGACGGTGAATCATTGCGACGTTGGATTGTGACGGGGCTATGGTGCGATTGCTGGCGTTTTTTTAGGTTTCTGTGCCTCAAAAGAAAACACGGAACCCTATTGGATGATTTTTTTTTTATTCCGTGCCGAACACTAGGAATTTCTCCTGTATCGTGGTTGCTTAAAACGTTTAAACTCACATACACAAACATCCATACCCGAAACCACTATCTGCAGGTCATACAAATATTTTTTCCGTGCGGGAATCGAACTTGCGACACGCAGCGCAGCAATCGATCGCTCAGCCACTGCGCCAACCGTGCCGTCACTTTGTTGTCCGTATTTCTGTCTATCGGAAACGCGTGGAAATATCGAGTTGAGATTAAAGCCATTTAGTCTGTGTTTCCTTAGAGCTATAAAAAAATAAACCCTCTAAGTCTAAACAGTAAAAATATATGGCTGTATAAGTCGCAAGTTTGTCCCTCGGTGATTGTCCGACTCGCACCTGGCTGGTTCTTTATTTGAACCTTGTCCCACACTCGAAAATGGAGTCTGTATCGTTTGTGCGTTAACAAACATTTAAACTCACACACACAAACAGTTTCGGAACAACTACTTGTAGGCCATGAAATATTTGTTCCGTGCAAGAATCGTACCCGCGATAAAACGCAGCCTTCAATCGCTCAGACACTGCGTCAATACGTACCTACTATAAGGACCAAATAACATAGTTAATGAGTCCCAAGCAATCCTATATTCGGGGTTGCGGGTTGTTCAAAAGAGATACCGCGGCCCCCGAACGTAAGGACAAAAGAAGAAACATAGGTAGGTTTTAGTCAGTAAAAGCTTGACAATCCCCCGGCACCGCCCAGAGCAGGGGAAAATAGTGGATGATTTCCTATCCGCAAAAGAAACAGTCTTAAATCAAATGATAAAACCTTATCAGTATTTCTATTGAGAAAAAATTATCTCACATTTGTCATGATTCCTATTACAAATCACTACAAAAGCATTTTCTTAACGGACCGTGAATCACGCTGACCGCCAAAGAGTCCAAAGGTGCAGTAAGGTTATTGACTTTTGCATTATTTTCATCTCACGCTTATAGTGTTACAACCTTGACCTTCGTTCATTTTACCAGTCAGTTTTCAGCACCATTTCTAAGTGGATAAGCTTCATCATTCAAGCTTCTTCAAGTCTCAAGAAGAGGGCAAGTAACGCAGAGGTGAAAATGGAGACGTCGAGATTAGTTGGTCTACTTCGATAAGGATTGGTCCGTAACAGGAGTAACCCTAGACGAGAGTGAAGTTTGAAGAGGAAGGAATGAGGAGGGAGGAGGATGGCCCTTAACTGACTAGCTACAATGGGCCATTAGAAGCTCGTGTGTTAATCAAAATAACATCCATATGTAAGTTCTTCTGAGTTTGTCGCCAAGAGTTCCACTTCTTCTATCAGAAAAGAGGCCTGAGACTCAGCTTTAAAGAAAGAACAGCAGAGCCAGATTTTATATTGTATTATTGTATTGGTGACTGCCTCATTTACTTTGAAGACACGGTTGGCGCAGTAGTAGAGCGACTGCTGCGCTGCGTTCGATTCCCGCACAGAAAAAATATTTCGCCTACAGATAGTCTATCCGGGTCTGGCTGTTTGTGAATGTGAGTTTAAATGTTTGTAAATGCACCCACGATATAGGAGAAATTCCTAGTGTGGGGCACCGGTTATTTAAAGCAAAAACCAAATACCGAGGAGTCGTATGCCCATGCAAGTCCTCGACTAATCAGGCAGTCAAACCTCTGAGCGTAAGATCCTGAATTCGTTTTCCGAATTGGCCAAAGTGTTATTCAGTTGTCCCTCATACATTTCAAAGTAGCAGCAAAGGCAACTAGATTTGTGCCCCCTAAAAAAAACCGAATCAAATATGAAAACCTAACGCGTGCGAAGTCATACAAAAGCTACCTAACTTACCTGAGGTTAGGTAGCTAGTGTATTTATGAATGTAGGTAATGCCAGTAGAACGAATGAGGTATTTAAAAGGTTCTTAAAAAAGAAAAACATAATCAAAAGTCATTTATTCAAATTACGTTAATAATCAGCACTTTCGAACTTCATATTACAAGAGTTACCCCCGAATACTGAAACGTCACTCAAAATTTAAGTCCCACTTAAGTTTAACAGAGACTCAGAAGTGACGTTTGACCATACAAAATCTAAAGTTTAAGAGCTGCTCAAATGTTAAGCAGCCCTCACATTTTGAGTGACGTTTCAGTATTCGGGGGACAGTCCCACAAAAACGACTTGCCCTTCGCCACTAAGTAGAGTTTTAGCTGGGAAGAAGAAGTGGCTTAACAAACTCCCCAGCAACACATCTGTCTGCCAGGTTAGAAAAAACAGTTTTTATACAATTCCGTTTATCACAAGGTACATTTAAGAAATTATTCATTCATTGTCACATGTCAGCTAGCAAACACCAATTATGTATGTAAAAATAAAAATATACCCAAGTAGAAATAAATAAATTCTCCAGTCTAACGGGTGTGCCCGCTTGCAGAAGACATCAAGTAAGTAACACGTTCTGAAGTGGCAGACGCGTCGAAAAGCTGCAGTCTGGTGGATGTGTTGTCTTTCTGCTAAAAAAAAGTGTATTTAGGTTTCTATTCGCTATCAATAAGACCGTATCCCCACATCATTCTCAGACGAACAAATTGGTCTTAGCCATATTTTGCGGATGAAACCGTTGATATTAATTACATTAGCCTGTCATGGTGAGCTTTAGACCATAATGTGGTTATCTATGGATAGAAACGTACGAGTCTTGACGTTATTGACCTCTGGAGCTCTGACTCATCTTTTCCTATTGAATTATGAATACTGATGGATTGTATATGAGTGTTTCTCTATTTCTAAAGTTGCTATTTTATCATTTTGTGGTGTATGGATAATAATCAAATGATCTTCATACTCTTGTCCGTACAAGTGGTGGGTATTTTATTTTTTACCAACTTTCTAAGTTTAGGTAGGAGTCTCAGACTGGGTTGTGGAGGTCAAATAGGCAGTCGCTCCGTGTAAATATGTACTTGTATTCAACTGCATCTGGTAACTGGAAGCGACCTCAATATAGTTGGGAAACTATAGGTATATGATGATGGTCTAAGTAGGACCTATGTTGGTAAGATATAACCTAGCTTAGTCTTCCCAATGATGTACAATTGTGAAACAGTGATGTACCTCAGATTTAAATCATTTCAGAATATCGATATCTAATGGTGTCTCGGTTTTTGTTTACTTGGTAAGATTTTATTTGGTAGGTAATACAAACAATGTTTATATAAAATAACTGTATTTATTTATTGAATAATACTTAATTACATAAGAAAGGACGGAATGATGATTGAAAAATGAAAACTTAAAAACTAAAATAACACGCTTACATAGTTAAACTTATTTACAAAATCAAAACTTACATGTCTGGATACCAAATCAATGTTTAAATTAAAATTATTCTGATTGAGAATTATTTACATTAAAATAAGTATTTATATTAGAAAAAATAAGTAATATCTTATTAACACATCATATCAGCTCTCTGTCTTAACAATTCAAGTCTGAGTTCATGTTCCCGAGCAGCTAGTCTCAAGGCAGCGATACTAGATGAGCGTACATCATCCATTACTGGGTGCATATGCAAGCTTTCACTGCCGGGCGATATCGGAGGAGACATGGAAGGTGCAGGGGATCGGGTAACCTCGGGCGACAATCGTGAGTGATTAGACGACGGTCGGGAGAGATCGGGAGATGGATGAGACAGTTCGGGTGCTGGTCGGGAGTGCTCGGGGGAAAGTCGGGGCGGCTCGGGAATGTTTAGGTTCGCGAAGAGGGAATGGAAATGCGCGGGCGATGTGGCGTAGAGTGGGGCCCCGAAGAGAGGCGGACGCGATAGCGGGGGTAAGTACTGGGCGCCGAAAAGGGGTGTGCTTGCGTACCTGTGAGGAGACATAATAGATTAGTATGAAGCAAAATAAGACAATGAAATATGTAGGTTAAGTTTACGAGAACAAAAAATCAAAACTAAACAACGAAAAAAAAACTGAAAGTCAACGCTTGTTTTTTAATGTGAAGCTTCAAATTTCTCCAAGATAATGCAAATCCTTACCTAAACGAAGCCAATGCAGCATCAAACGGCTTCCTCAACCCGAAGCCAAGCTGTGACAGTGGATGAGGAGGTCCCGGTAGAGTAGCTGAAGTGGGCAGCGGCTGAGATCCCCCCAGGTAGCCACTGTAAGGGTGAGCGTGGGGTCCCACCTTCTCCTGCTTGCGCCACTTCGCGCGGCGGTTTTGGAACCAAACCTGGTGACAAGGAAATGTGGGTTTAGCTTGGCTGTGAATTGGATGTAGTAAAATGATAATTAGATTATTGTGGTCCCACTACTGTACAACCAGCCATTACTGTCTCGTTGGTCTAGAGGTGACAACTGTGACAAGTGCAATTACTGAACTGAGGTAGTGGGCTCGATTCTCGGGTCGATCGAAATGTTTGGCTTTTTTTTTATAATACTTACGGAGAAATTAAATAATAGAAAAAATGCTTTAGTCAATAATCAAAATGAAACTATGGTTTAACTTATTTTTTCCCGAGCTTACATTCTTAGATTGAAAGACAAAAAAGGTATGAAGTCGCTAAACAGCCTAATATTAAAAATAAGAAGTTCATCAACAAATTCATTTTTATTTGAGTTAATTATTTTATAAATAACCTACTTAGTTTATATACGATATTCTGTTGATAAACACCAATAACATTTTCATTAAATAGGAAGGTTTTAAAAACATAAGCCTAGTTGCTGTTTAAATAAAAAATACCAACGACTGTAGGGATTAAAACAGTTTTTTTTTTGTTATTTGTATTCATAAAAAAATAACATAGTCATTAAATTAATCCAATTTAATTAATCCTTACTATAATATTATAGAAGCGAAAGTGAGTGTTTTTTTGTTACGTCGTCACGCCTAAATGGCTAAACCCATTTTGATTAATTTTTGTGTACAGAGATAGTTGGGACCCTGGAGACGACCATAGGTTATTTACTTTTTTTAAAAGTGAGAAATGAGGGAGAAAGAGGAAAGAAAAGGGAAAACTTAGTTTTGCTATTACAATAAATAATAATAGCAGGCATCTGCAAATCAGGAAAGGGGAACTGTATTACGCAGAATTTAACGCAAGCGAAGCCGCGGGAAAAAGCTTGTTATAACTAACAAGCTTTTAAATGAGTAGAAAGCATGCGTGTGAAATACATTGCATATTGAACCTAATCTTATTGTAATAAGAGCCTGTTTTCGATAAAGTGTATCGAAAATAAACCGCAAAAAAAAAACAAAGAAAGTTTTCAATAATAGCGCTAAACGATTTCATCAGTTTGTCATAACAGAACATAACTTGTCATCTTAATTGCAAGCAATTGTATTGAGAAAAACAGACAATAATCAATTTAATTCTTGCAACAAAATTAATTTAATAGCTTCACACTTATCTGCAAAATAAGATTCTTTGACTGTGTTTAATGTAATTATGATTACTCCAAAGCCACGGTTGAACTTTTAAAATGGGCGAATTAACTCTTTCCAATATTCACCTGGCAACATTCTTCTTTTTCCTCAATTCCAAATCATTATCGTATTATGCGATGGCAACACTCATTATGTACGGCTAATCAATTTCCACGTAGATTTATAAGCTGGCTTTCTAGTTCTAGTAGTTTTTTTTTAATAATTCTACGAACATAATTAAACAATCAAGAAGAAAGTTTACGACCTACGGACAGTATTATTAGTTGATAATATAAAAAACGTAAGATATCTAACATAAATCAATGTTAATTAAGAGTCACTGTGCGTGTTGCTTGCAAAGGCCTAATCTGGACATAAATGGAATGTCTAGTCATTAGACCCGGTTAGCTATTGAAGGCAAAAAGGTTTTAATTAACACACAGTTAGCTGTAGTACAGCATGTCCCCATGACAATTATAATATATATTTATTTATTGTATAAGCAGTATAAACTATTGATAATTATTTTAGTGTAAACTATTTATATTTTAATTATATCGGCGCCACAATCAACTTTATGGCGTCTATTAAAGAGATTGTTGGGAGATCTGCTTTCTGCCACAAATCGTGACGCGAACGAAGTTTTTTTTCTAACCATGATTAAATTGTTCGTTTAAATGATTAATGCTACAAATTGTGTTTCATTTTAATTACTATATCAATTCGATGATTAATATATACAATAAATAAAACGTTATAACATAAAATCGTACTTGTTCAGTAACTTCTGTCTATGAAATAGATAGCTTATAGATTTAAATGTGTATGTGATTTATTATTTCTGGCAATCAATAACATTTTGTTTAATAACTTTATTTCAATTTGCTGACCGTGGGTTTATTGATGTACTAACTTTTGCCCGCGGTTTCACTCGCATTATTTTGGGATATGACAATCAATTCGGGTTGCACTTTACTTGCTCTTTTAATTATGATTCGAATGACACGTGGCGCCATCTACTATCATAAGAACATTATTGTTGTTTTCGTTCGGGAACAGTATTTTATGTCAGGTTTGGGTGGTACTCTTTTTTTTTCGCTCTCTTTCTTTTCTCTCTTCACCCGCTCTGGGCGGACCGGGGGCGAGTGTCAGATTTTTGCTAACTAGAACCTATCCATGTTCCTTCTTTTGCCCTGTGTTGGGCCTCAGTATTTCTTTCAAACAACCCGCAACCCCGGAAAACAATCGTCCTGGCATGCCCCTCTGCTTTGCTGACATCTCTTTGAGGCGCAAGTGGAACACGAACACGCCGTTGACACGGCATGCCGTCACTAGATGGACGAACGACGTTTTATGCAAAATTTTAACATGATCGTTTTAATGGTTTAAGCGTTATAAGGTAACAGACAAACATTTACAATATTAGTTAAGATTAGGATTATTACAAACCTTGACCACACAATTTTGTAGTGTGATATAAAGGCAATTTTCTACTAAGGCATATTTTTCTCAATTCAAAATATATTATGCTACACGTAAAACCCAACAGAAATTCCTTTCCTTAAACAATGAGTTTCTAATTGAACAATTTTAATATTAATATGTTGCTCACACAACTCATTTACATTGCAAAATGTATTTCAACTCCATAAGCATACCTCCTTTCAGTAAAAAAAAGATCATGACCGATACATACAAATGAATCTACAAACAAATATATTAAACCCAGTAAGTTCTACAACTGTCTAGCTAGTAGGTAAAAACTACCAACGTTTTCTAAGTAATTGGTAATTACCAATAAAGTCGTATTTCCAATTTCGCAGTGACTCGGACATAAATGAAAACATCCGTCGGTCTCGTATGCCGTGATTAAGTGATCATTAAGGTGTCGTTCCACCGATATGTGTACGGGCGGAGCCGCGTTTCCCAACATATCTTATAAGGAAGCTTGATTTCGTACTGTGACCATACTTCGTCAGCATAATGACAGATATTAATCGTTTTAATCTCTTTTAATAGTGCACTTTAAGGAAGGTTTGACAAAAACCGGCCAAGTGCGAATCGGATTCGCGCACGAAGGGTTTCGTATCTACAAAAACGGCAAGAAAATCATATCTGGTGTATATATGTAATAGGAAATATCCCCCTCTAAAAATTTATTTTATTGTGTTTTTTTTTGTGTTTCTTGTTAAAGCGGCAACAGAAACACACTGTCTGTGAAAATTTCAACTGTGTAATTCAGCTGGGTAAGAGACGGACAGAGTATACTAAGAATATATACCCTATTAATGAATACAGACTCTATTACTTAGAAATAATCCCCTTTTACCATTTAGAAGAAGTTAGTTTTTAGAGTTCCGTAAGAACTCTGAAAACTAACTTCTTCTTTGTGACCTTTTTGAAATTGTCAATTTTAAGTGGTTATGTTTTTAATGGAATTTGTTTTTGATTACTACGTTGTGAGTTGTGAAGGGAAATTATGATTTTATTGTCAAACAAATTGATAACATAAAAGTAAACGATGATGATTTTGGAAACGGAAATTCCCAATATGGTAATGTTATGCTTTATTAACAATAAATACCTAATATAATAAAAAATTACACAACTCAAAACTTTAAAAAGATACTGACATTATTGATTGAATAATTTTATTATTCTGTAGTTGAGTTGACTTTTTAAACGACACTGACATATAACTGAACATTTAACATAATTTAATTAATTGACATACATAATTATCTAAGCACTAATTTCATTGATTTATTTTTTGTTTTTCTTTGTGTGTTTGAAAGGTGTTTTTATTTAATGCTTTATACCATGAATATCGGCCATTGTTTTTAAACAAAAACCATTATTTTAATCAAAATTTTATTAATGTTTGCATGCCTAATATAAGGTAGATTGTACAAGGCCTACCCAATTATTGTCACACTTTATTTTATGTACACACGGTGGCAAGTCAACCTATTCTAAACTATTGTAACCTGAGCTCTCTACTACGGATCGCACATCGTAGTACTCTCTATTACGGTGTGTAGGTATAATCAGGTTAAAATGGTTGTGTGTAGGTTGATGTGCCGTCGTGTGTACCTACAATCTATGTAAATAAATATATACTTTACTTTAAGGTTTTACGGTTTCTAACAGTAACTATATTTAAGCTGTCTTCCGTGATAGAGAGCTCCCGATATTTCAATGCTATCCTGTCGTCGTCTGTCTGTATTCCGCAATCATGGCGCTTGCACCAGCGTCGAAATATCGGGACCTCACAGTTATATCAAATCACGGAAAATATCCCGTAAGTGACAGTTAACATTAATAATCATGATGTGGACCAAAATGATCTAGGTTGAACTGCGAGATGCCATTCATAAAAAAACCAAATGGAGTCCATTAAAAAAAAAATACGTGCTAATGAGGCCTTATTAGACTTGTCTGTTTCTATAAAAGAAACTCTGACTTATTATGAGTCTAACTAAATCATATTTATGACAGTATTAACACACAATGAGCGTTATTAACTATATAAGTCCCTGCATAAAGAAATCGCAAATCGCTGGTGAGAGATCAAATTCCTGAGTAATTGTATTATTGTTTCAACTATCTGTTTATCTAGTTCAGAATCCCTTTGAAGTAAATGATACTATTACAAGTTTAGTTGAAATCCATTTTTAGAGTTTCGAACCTCAAAAGGAAAAACCGGAATCCTTATACGATCACTTTGTTGTCTGTCAAGATCCTTTATCTCGGGAACGCTTGAAGGTATTGAGTTTAAATTAAAAGTACATGCTAAACTCTGGGGTCCTTTAGAACTATTAAAAATATAACCCTCCTAGTCTACGCAATCAAAAGATATGGCCATTTATGCCGCAAGTTTGTTCAGAACCCTCGGCGCGCGAGTCCAATTCGCACTTGCCGGTTTTTATTTTTCTAGTCTTATAAATGGCTGTATGACTGTAGATGGCATTTGACGCAAAGATTGCTCATATCGTAAGTTAGAACTTAGTGCACACTGAAGATTTTTAACATGCATAGTGCCCTTTGTAAGTAGTTTTTTTAGAAGGCTAGTAAAATACGGGCTAATATTTATTCAAATGACGTACCACACATTTATATTGTCGATGCAAAAAGTTCTTCAAATTACAGTAAAGTAAAATGTCAGTATGCCATAAAATTATACACTTTTTTAAAGGAAAAACACAAAATTGAATGAAGTTTATTGCAAGTGTACACCAGTATTTTAATGGAAATTGTCCTTTAATATGGCGTTAAATATGGTCATCGTAATAAATGCGTACCCATAGGCGAACTTGTGTACGTGAGAAAAATATTTAACTTTTACAAGTCGAATTGTTTCCTTAATTGCTTTATATTTTTGTTTATTGCGAGTAATGAACCGCTTTTTAAGGTTTTTTTGTTCATGAACGTTGTATACAGGTTGAGTTTTTAAGATGCAATTAAAATGGCCAAAAATAAAAGCTATGAAAAAAACTAATTTTATGAATTACCTAAATTTTAATGAAGTTCCTTTCCAAAGAAAGTATTTAAATAAAAAAAGAAATTAAGATCAAAGACGGCTTTAATTTTGACCAACATGTGGGTTTGTATCTCTAACAAGCTTATTTTAAGTTAATCAAAGAAATGAGTATCATAAAGTCATAAGTAAGTAATTATAACGTAATAAATGTTAATCAGAAGTACTGATTGCTTGATTGGTGCAACTTGCGTGGGACTGTATGTCCGCATGTCATAACTTTTCTCGGAACGTGTGAATTTTTACACCCATATTCTTATCTTATAATTTATAGTATAAAGGGTGCTCTTATTTTTATGCTAAAACAAGTAATAATTCACAACAAGTATCAGTACATACGTTTTTATTAACTAAGTGTTAATAATTCTTATTCATTATGTATGTTATGCAAACTTGATTATAAAGTGCAATTTAAGTGTTTATTTATTAGTAAGTTTAAATTACAAATTAATCCGTTTTCACAATGCTTATTTTTATTTTTTAAGAAAATGAAAAGTTTGTAATAAATTAAAATAAAACACGAAAAATATTTTTTGAACATTTTCAAAGTATTACATTTTTTCACTGTCAGTGATCGTGTAGGAAGAACAAGTATCTAGTTAAGTGGCAGGACATTATAATAATATTATCATAAGTAGAGAACGCAGTACTCCTGGACACGGCTCGTATTGTTGCAAGGTGCTCTCGGAAGCCCTAATCGCTAGATTGGACACTATTCCCCTATTTTTACTCTAAGGATTTTATTAAAATGTATTTTTTGTATGTTAATGCATTTTTACGCATATCATTTCTGTGACCCCATTCAGTATTTTCCGTGGGAATTATTCTCCGATTCTCAATGAGAAATATCTTATTAATATCAAATTAAAATATCTCATCTTAAATATCCATATAATTGAATCCAACTGCGTAAATTAACTAGTGTAAATTATTAAAAGCGGTACTTACAACTAAATTTTATGTGCCATATTAATAGAGCATGGAATGTGTAAACTATCCGATCGAGCGTGACTTGTGAAGCAGACGTCCTGTCGTGCGTCTACAGGGGGCCTAACGTGCGACTTTTTGTCGCACCGCTCAAGAAAACGCACTTTGATTTTATTACTTTACCTTAACTGACGTTTTGATTGACTTAATTATATCGCCCTAATGAATAAATGGATGATTTCGAAATTCATTTCAAGTTTCAGCGAACAAAATTACTAATTTGTCGAAAATAAAAACTCATTTGTTTTAATAATGTTGTTCTTACCTGTATTCTAGCTTCGGTGAGGCCGATTTTCAAAGCGAGTTCTTCTCTGTAACAATAAAAATGTTTTATTAAAATTGCGACTTAATAAAGTTGTTAATATTTTACAAGATGGAGGCACTTAACTGTTTTTACTCGTTAAAATGGGACTTTTATATGAGATGTAATTTTGGTAACCCTTCGAATGTTTAACTTTTTGTTTTTAAAGCAGTACTTTGTGTTCACGTGTTTAGCAAGAAAAATCTATAATGAGAGGTAAAATACCCTTATCGAAGCGAAATATATTTGTTCTCCCCGCGATCGCAATTATTTTTTAGGCTTCCGTACCTCAAAATGGAAAAATCTGTCTGCCGGTGTTTTTATCAAGACGTTTTATCTCGAGAACGTGAATAAGAAAGACTAGAAGTATATAGTTTTGATTTCGATTAGATACCTTCACGTGTTTTCGAGATAAAGGGTCTCGACAGTCAGATACACGGACAACAAAGTGTTCCAAGGGTAGTTGTTCCCTGCCGGGGTTGCGGGTTGTTCGAAAGGGATACCCCGGCCCCGGAACGTAAAGGGCAATAGAAGGAACATGGGTGGGTTTTAGTCAGTACAAGTCTGACATGCCCCCCCCGCTCCGCCCAGAGCGGGGGAGTCATTGGACGATTTCCCACCCGAAAAAAAAAGGGTAGTTGTTCCTTAGGGTCATAAGGGTTCAAGTTTTTTCCTTTTGAGTAACAAAAATCTAAAAATACCGTGCATGACTAAACTTGTAACTGACAAATATCTGAGTAAGGGCTGATTTTTCAATCGTTAGATAACTTTTATCTAAAGAGTAAATGTGACGTTATTCGTCGGATAAAACTTAACTGGTGATTGAAAAATCGCCCCTAAGTAAGTAAAATATCAATTCTTTGGCATCAAAATCTCAATAAACTCACCTAGTAAAAACATCAGGATAATGCGTCCTTCCAAAAGCCTTCTCCAGCTCATCAAGCTGGTAGCTTGTGAAGGTGGTCCTGTACCTTCGCTGCTTCCTCTGAGGAATGTCCTCGTCATCCAACCCGCTACCAGACCCAGGACGCTCGTGTTCCATGGGCGGAAGGTCAGGAGTGGTGGAGGAACCAGGCTCAGAAACACCCATGATGAAGTGAGGGAAGTAGAAAATGATGAAGTAGTTGGAATTGAGCTCTGTAACAAGGAAAATTGTGAAGTTTATTTAGGGAGTCCAAATAACTGGATAGGGTTTTTTTAAACGTTCCTTTATCTCCTGTATCGTAGGTGCATTTACACCGGCTTATGATGAACTGATCAACTGCTCTACCATGACGTCTTAAAACAGAACTTATTCCACTGAGGGAAAGAGACAGAGCTATATAGGGTGTCTAGCACCATCTCTTTCTCAAACAGGATTAAGAACTGCTATAAGATGTCATGGTAACCCTACAGATCTAAGAATTACATAAGAAACTGAAGAGTTCTACAAGACAAGTAAAGAATAAAAAAATACACATTAAAGAATATACCAAAGCGCCTAACCTAAACTAAAATGCCTTCTTTAGCAGAATCATTATAGGATAACAATATGAATTACATTAAAGTTCTTTAAATGGTCACAACCGCATGACCGGACACATTGTATATTGTGAATAATCACTTTGTGACCATTTTACGAATAGTAACGTTATTCATATTATTATCCTATTATGATTCTGATTAAGGGACATTTTGGACCCCCTTATAGACGAAAACAATGACAATGATGATTTGGGAGGATAATCTAATTACAATTATAGAGAAGCCAAAGGTGACGTATGACATATAGTACGGCCAACGAGAAGCGATACCAAATGTAAACAAAACCCATGCTAAAACCCCATCTAAAATGGCCGCCCGAATGTTGGCGAACCCGTCTTAACGTTGTCATGTTTTTGCCGGGAGAACGAGACATTACGACAAAGGCACAAGATGGAAAAAGCTAAATATTAGATTGTCAACGCCACAGTTGTTCTTTAGGTTTATGACCTTTCGTATCGCTGCTAGTTGGCCTTAGTGTAGAATAAAGTTAAATTACAGCGTGGTGTAAAACCGATACACATTTTACAGATAATTTTAATACTTGTAGTCTATATCTTGTATGTGACTATTCGAATCTACTTATATGCTCATAATCTGCTCGTCCAATATTTTATGCGAAGACACTGCCTCCTAAGATACAGGATCTTCCTAGTTTAGGAATCAGGACTCAAATTTTGGATTGACTGTTCTTTAGCCATCAATTGTAAACTATTATTGCATTTAATTTTCTATGTGAAGATTATGTGTACTCGACTTATATTTTTCCTGCTAATTAATATTATTATTATAATGCAACAGCAAAAATTACGTGTCTATAAACACGTCCTTTTGTAATATCGAAATTGATAGGTAAGCGGTAAATATCAAAATACATGTACAAGGATAGCTATCAGTAATTAAACTTGGAGCCACTACCATGAGAACCTTTCACAGTTTTATTTACGTTGATTATGAACAAGATATAATTATATTAAAGATAATGTTGCCAGTTATTACAATGCAACGGGCTGTGTCGGGCAGACCTGGGGGCCTACCACGAATTCTCATAGCAGTACTGTATTGTGTAGGAAAAAGATGGCGCTAGACGTCTAGTATAGCTCCGTCTCTTTCTCGCACTGAAGTAATAATGGTTTATGAGTTGGTGAGATAGGCTCAGGGCAAGTCGAGCCCTTGCGATCAAACGTCAAGCACAATTAACCGTGTATCATTATTGCCGATCTAAATTGCAATACCAAACATCCGCTTTCTTCTTTCGCCATTGTTAATGGAGAATAAAATGTAAGTACCGATGGTGATGGTCGCGACTGTTACGTTTTTGAATGCGTTCATATTGACAACTGAGAAAATAATGGCGGGTGATAAAAACATGGCGAATTTTTAAACTTTAGTTGAATGATTGTAATCTTCTGATGATCTTTAAGAAAAGTGTTATAAGATATTGATATGTGCTATTTACAATTTATCTAGGCTTGTCAGCATAGCAGTTGAAATAATTCCACTCATACGTAAGTTGCTGATCAAAACATTCTTGAGATGTTATCTAAACCATATAATATTATTAAGACGTATTTGTTTGTTTGCTACAATTTAACTCAAAAACTACTTAATCGATTTAAAAAAAAACTCCTTCGCTATTAGAAAGCTACATAATTACTGAGTAATATATAGGCTATATAACATCACGCCACGGGAGTGGGGCAGGGCAAACTTAAAAAAAAACCGACCGCAATACTGATTATTTTTAGTTGAAAACCAGCATCGGGCACTAGCTGCTCGGCAGTTTGCTGAACTGGGCCTATTTGGCGCAGCCGTGAGACACACATTATTTTTATTTTATTTTTGTTTAGAATTAAGTTTCATTATTGGAACGAAGTTCCTTATCGCGCGTTGTGAAAGGGCTAGACGGAAAAAAATCTTACGAAAAGTTGTCACGACACTTTTTGCTATAGTAAGCTATTGTAAGCTGTGCGGCGTCGCATGTTTCTCTGTCTGTCTGTCTCTCTCTCTCTCTCTTATAGCAAGCAAGCCAGATATTTTCATTTCTATAGGAATTTCGGTCCATCCGGGTGTCCCTTGACACTTCTATTTTTTTTTATTACTGTGTGCATTTATGGCTGGCGCCAAATAAACTTGTTTTTTTTCTTTTTTCTTTCTTTAAATTGGCTAAATATATTCACATAAGTTACGGAATGAACGATACCAAGCGCCCCTAGATCTGCATTTAAGTACTAACAGTAAAATAAAATTCTTTTTTATTACGTTTCGCTTGGTGGAACTAACAGCAATGTAAAATAGAAATTATCACCATTTAGTTTAAAAAAAGTGTTTATAACTTAGTATATTTTAACTTAACATTTTTATTGATAGCAATAAAATACAAGTTGAATGATAGTATTTTTATATTTATGAAAAGGAAGATAAAAAGTGAAGTACTTGTGGAGTAATTTCCTGTTTTGTTGATTCTGATGACGAAGATATTGTAACTGTTTAGTAGTTTATTCGACAGACAGGTTACAAAAACTATCGACTCACTGACACTAAATCCCTGTTGGTAAATTGGCACAGACCACGGAGAAGTCTCTTCGGTCACTGCTAGAGCCGGTTTTGTTACTATTCCATACAAAACATTTTTTAACCTTTGCCCCACACTATGAATTTCTACTATTTTGTGGGTGCGTTTACAAACATTTAAACTCACATACACAAACAGCCAGACCCGGAACAACTATCTGAAGGTCATACAAATATTTGTCCGTGCGGGGATCGAACCCGCGACACTCGGCGCAGCAGTCGATTGCTCAGCCACTCCATTTACATTCATTATGTCACAAATTACGTATAAAAACTGAAAACTGACGGAAAATTAAGGGTTCGTCACAACAGATTTATGTCACGCATGCAACGCTCTTTTGGGTCAATAACATATACAGGGTGCAAGGGAAAAACGATGCGCTAACTATTACCACGTATCACGTACATAATTACGAACCACATAGGTTTTTTATAATGTAAGTAGTTTAAAAAAGATCTGACGTTATTTTTACCGTGTTAAAATTGCACTTTTTGTAGGAAAGGACAAAAGCTGTTTTTTTTAGTAACCTATGTATAGTTTTTAAGAATAGTTTTTTTTTCTTTACGTTTTTCGTGAGACGAAATAAGTTTATTTAATGTGAGACGTGTACAATATCTTTCCCAATAATTAATTTAAAAGCCGAACTAGCAAATTTTATATATAAAAACCAAACCGAGCAAAATCGATCGTTTTTTTTAACAGTTTCTAACTGATCTTTATAACAAAAAATTTACGTGATGCTCGGAGGGGGGAGGAAGGGTAGTTCTGGTTTTTGTTTTGGTTTAGTTTTTAGCTTCTTATAAGGGGGAGGGGGGCACAACCTCACGTGATTAAAGGATGGCCCCTATCTGGTCCGTAATGATGAATACGTGGTATTTGTTTGAGCCACGATGTTCCTCCCACCCTGAATAGAACTGCCGTATCTAAATGCTACGGAAATTCCATGCTCTGTGGTAATTGGCTGACAAACTATAGATCACAATGTCAACAACGGCGATAACAAAAACAAAACTAAAGATTACCGTACTGTTGTTAATTACCGCATATTTTTCTAACCGCACAACGACAACGATTCGTTATATCTAAGAAACAATTAGCACAGTTAATCAACTAGAGAGATCCAATTAAACAAGTGTTTAATTACATTTCAGTAATAATTAAACGCTGTAATTTGTTCCAGTGTTCCACGAAATCCAAAAATGTGCTTTAATTCTTTGTAATTGAGTTGATTGTAGTGTGAATGTTAAATGGTGCAAAAATCTAATTTAGACTGCCTTTTGTGTTTTATAAGTATCGTCTTTTGTTTTGTTTGCTTTTGATAGAGAAGTGAGGCTGGATTCTTTATGAATTTGGGACCGGATTATAAACTTAAAATTATGAGTTGGTTCTAATCATTTTGTGGAATAAGGAATAAATACTATAAATAGTTTGAAACTGAAATATTCTACTATTTTTCATGATGCCATATCGATGAAATTAAAAGCAAAACTATAGAAAGTTAGATTTTTGAGAGCAACCTCGCAAATAGATTTAAATGGAGACGAGAGAGATTAGTTACCCTTGTATTTGAATGCTCGGTGATCAAACTATTTAACATAACACAACTTAAATTCAGTGACATTTTACAACCTATTTATGATCTAAAATAAATGTAATTTTCATTACTTTTTACGTTTGGGAAATCATCAAATAACTGTCCCCGCTCTGGGTGGAGCGAAGTTCAGCGTTTGACTAAACCCCACCCATGTTCCTTCTTTTGTCCTTTATATTCCTAGGCCGCGGTACCTCATTCCAACAACCCGCAACCCAGTATTCATGACTTCCCATACAAACAGTACGATCAAACGTATCCTAAAAAAATAACTATGTGTGCGATATATTACAGACCCTTACAAACATGTGTCAAAATAATATGCATGAGCTAAAACTCTTTAGTAACATTAGTACAGATATTAAAATGTTATTGAAAAGGAATAGAAGTATGAATTGACGCAGTTATACGCGCCTTGGACGTGGAGTTCCCGACACCAATCCCATAGACAATATCCATTTATACGTTTTCCATTTCCGTTTTCGTAATGACTAAAGCATTGTTTTACGTTCTCTACTTTATTAAGAATAATATTGTTTAAAGTATTAAGTATTTTAGGTACAAACGCGTTGGGGATTTCATTGACGTTACAAGAAATATACGTAAGCCATGAAAGTACATATAATAGAATGGAGCGGTGATGAATCAAATTTTCCTATAGATGACATCAATAAATCAGAGGTCAAGTCATTGAATAATAATAAATTTGAACCGAATAACTATATAGACAAAATAGTATTTAAAACAGAATCTGTGAGAGACACTGATTAGATAAATAATTTATGAGTAATAGTTATAACTTTTAAAAATGATTGAAACGCTCCAATAAATTTGAGACTCGTCGAATAAACGTTAATTAGTTAGCCATGTACCATTTATAAAGAATAACGTTAAAAACGTAAATTGTTTTTGCCAATTAAGAAAAAGAGGCATTACACGTAATTATAGTTAATCAGTTAAATAAACCAGAGCACAAATCGAGAGATGAGCCACGGATTTAAGAAAGAGTAGAAGAAGACTAAAAGATTTTGCAAGAATATTTAATGCCAGAGATAGAATGGATTACCAGAAAGGCAATAACAAAGAACAGATTATAAATAATGACATAACACCACTTGAGTAAAAGAAAACAGAAAGTAATTGTCGTTATCTTTTCTACGATGGATTAAGCAATTGTAAATTAGGTGAGACTTACAGACTTATACAATATGAAACTATTTCTCACGGCGAAGACACGCAAGAGACGTAAAATCAATTAAAAAAATTAAGTGTATCTAGTAGAAGAATTATTGCAATTATTAAATTAACATAATAATCTTTTGTGAGAGAAGAAAGCCAATTAGGTAGTACCACAACTGCTCAAATAATAAAACCATGCGGATTGAAAACTTAGCCGCTTTTCAGATTCATGTGCGTATTTTATAATTACCATTTGGCCGAACCAAGTGACATAAACAATACGCAAGGAAGTACATCTTGAGGGAACCAGCATATTTCAGATATATTTCTAGACGGCATGTGACGGCATCCATAGGGGCATAATAACCCTGACGCCAGCTTAAACAAACCACAAGATAAAGAGTGAAAGAACAGATAAAATAGCTAGTTAGGAAGTTGACAAAGAGATGATGATTCAAAAAGAAATGAAGAAAATAACACGCTGCGCTGAAACCAAATCAGTCAGAACAGTTCAGGAAGGAAATGATAATTCACGTCAGTCAACTACCGACAATCTTTCGTACATACATACTCTTTAATCTCAAGCCTATGGTTTCTACCATAGAGGGTGGAGAGTAGAGTGGCGTACCTAAGGACAACAATAAACACTAACACAAGCAGACTGTTTAAAAACCAAACATCATCAGGAGTTAGCAGGGTAAATCAAGGTTTAAGCCTTGTATGAACTGGGGTTGCGTGTAGTTTGAAAGAGATACATAACATGAATGGGTTTAAGTCACTAAAATTCTGTACCTCCTTTCTGCTCAACCCAAAGTGGGACCAGTTATTTAATCATTTCCCATCCAAAAAGAAAAAGACTTGTATGACTATTTACGTGGTAAATATTTCGACCATCAGTTATAATAGAAACCCATAAACCCTGGATTTTTTGTTGATAATGTCGAACTACGTCATGCATAGTGCTCATTGCAGGAAGGAAAATAATATCCACATTATCATTGTGTTGATTATGTGAATAAGTATCCATTATCTCAATAAACCACAAATAAACTTAATTAACGAGATTTAAAACTATTTTTTTCCCTAATAATATTGGTTTTTCCGTGTTATGTTACGATACACAATCCATTTATAATTCTTGTTTACCAAAGACAAGCTTTTATCCGTGGGTTTGTTCCAGTTATGTCGGAAATTATACTACTAGAGCGTTTTAAATATAGCCTACTATAAGACTTGGGGATACTGTAGCTTTCCGTTTTAGAAAAAAAAATATTTTCCGAATCAGATCAGCAATTTTGAAGATAATCTTACAGATCCAAACATACAGATTTTACCTACTATTTTTTTTTTTATTATATTATATTTCTTAACAAAATACTATACAGAAATTAATTGAAATAAGTAACTTATAAAAAGTTGTGTCAAAAAGTTCGTCCTAAAAACTGTTAATTAGTAATGTTCCCAAAAGACTGGCCGCGTTGCCACGTTGTAAATTAATTGGTTTGAATTTAGATTTAATTTTCATTAAGTTCAGTTCACTGTTTCAAGTAGAACCCCAATAAAATTAGTAATAGTTCACGAATGATTAGCTAGCTCGGAGTCGGCTGTCTATGGTCTATCTGCTGTGTCTATGAAGCGTGACGACACCTGCGCAGGAGCATCTGTCGCACGCGCCGGTAATCGCGATCCATTGCACACAAAACTTAGGTTTACTTAGTGTTAGCCTATGTACCAGTTGCTATTTTATACTTTATCAACGTTTGGTACAGTTAGACAAGTTGTAACATTTTTTTTACTATCGTTTTCTTCATGTTGTGATGATCATTACCGCACTAACACTTTTGTTGCTGATTGTCTTTTCTCATTTTATTAGTAACTTGGGACGAGTTGCAGAATGCCAAATGGGCCGTAGGCATGTAGGACGAGTTAATAAAGTACTCTTCTCTCTTTGCAACTATACCGATAGACTGGATGATTTTGTTGATCAAGATTATGATCTTTATTAAAATAGATTTTCATTCCATTTTTTTCAGATATCAAGTAAGGTTTTATAAAATATTTGAGTTATATGCCTACCTTTTCTTCTATCTTACTTAGCTATTTATATTAGCACGCTATATAAGTCTCTGAGCCCTTAATCTATTTACCTGACTAAGTTATTTCAACAAAAAATTCTAGTCGTTCAATTTACCTCTCATCAATGAGTTAATAAAAACTTTTTTTTTACCTTAGGTGCAGACATGTCAAATAGATGTACTAGATTTTTTTATTACCCAGATGTTCATGGAAATAAAATTCATTTTCAACAAGGTAATTAATTTGAAGTCAGTTTATCAAACAGCCGGTCTTCCTAGAAATTGAAATTTCCTACGTAAAAAAATCTAATTACAGTTTACAAAAATATTGAAAAGCCTCGGTGAAATTCGCGAACAAACCGATAGAGAGCAAACGAAAAAATAAATGAACCACCGACACGGTCCAGCGTTTCCTCTTTGCCGAGTAATAAAAAAATACTTTGAGTAAATTAAATAAAGCAATCAAGATGTAAATTTTAACGCTTCAGCGATCTCGCGGTGAATATTGGCGAATATTATCCACTGATTGGCTCTGCCGAGCGGGTAATCGACACATTGTTAGACATTTTTTTTTATGGCAACTAGCGGTACTGACTTTACCGAGTTCGTTTGCCCCCACGACTGCTAAATAAACCTTGACTTTTTGCTCCATTACCGCCAATTTTGTAGCAAACTTTCGTTTCAATGCACCTTTTATTAAAAAAAAAAACCGTAAGATATTCGAAATTCAAACTATAATTGAAAATGTGTGAATAAGGCATACGCGAGTTTTAGCATATAATTAATTAGCGATACGACGTGTATCGACTGTATACGATTATAGTGTTTCAATTAATTCCCCCGTAATAAATATTGGCGAAGATCGTAATAATTTAATACACTATTGGTAACACTGGTCGTTATAAAGAATGTAAAAACTTGTAATGTCAGAGTTTAGTGCCGTAAATGAACATGCTTTTGGAATAGCTAATGTTGTATGTGAAGATATACGGTCTAAAGTGGATGGACCTTAATCGATTCACGTACCGATATAATTGTAGACCATGTTTGTAGGAATAAATTAAACTCAGTATCAGCGATGCCCGTATGATGTAGAAAAACTGTAATAATTTGATTTATACGCAACCTTACAGAGCTAACAATACGGTGTGAAATTAGCGATGAATGATTTATAGGAACTATGCAAGACGTTGCTTTTACTTTATATTCAATGTTCGTTTCACCTAAATCAAAACTTGATTCTGAATTAGCGCAAGAAAATGAATAATCAATGAGAGCGATAATTTTAAGCTAATTGGACACCATAAAAGCAAACTAGAATGATGATGAATAATCATTTTTATTCTTCTAAGTTATGGTGATAAAGTTGAGAAAAGAATAAAGATTAAAAATATTAAAAAAAAAAATAGGAAATAGAGAGTTTACAACAGTAGATACTGGCAACTATAAGCTGATAATTCTAACCAGAGAACTACTACATTGTTCCGAGGTTTTTACAATATTTTTACACAGGTATAATTTGATCGGATCTTTGCACCACTCGATTAAGTATGGAAATATGAAGTAAACTCCATAAAATACACGATTCTATGGCACAATACCACGATTCTATTAATTAAATTACAAAATTAACGTCTATTTCCTGTTCAGTTACAGAAAAAAGTATGTTCGCAGAAAATAATGGTATGAATAGAAAAAAATACAAAGAAAAACAATTTAGTAGCGGTGATCCAACGATAAGCTATTATGGACCTTTAATATATTCAGATTAGATAAGGTTTCCTTTATACAGGGGTATAGTGAAAGAATTATAATATAATAGGATTAGGAGCGATAGTAACCGTGAGGCGCCTGCTGGATTAATTTTTTTTTGTCAATTCTTTTTACCAATACTTGGGTGATAATCAACTGTTTTAGCCATTGTAAGTTATTTTATCTATTTAAGCTCATGAGAACGTTTTTAAGGTTTGAATTATTCATGTTTGTTTTTTTATTGAAATGAAAAGTGCAGTTTACGGAACCAATACAACCTACAAAATCATTGTTCGGTACATGTCGGGAGAATTGCCGTATACGCGGAGCCATTAATAATGTATCTCCTTGTGTAACTTCAATTGAAGCAACACAATCAATAGTGTCAACAAAATAAATATTTATCCAAACTTCGGAATCTCCATTCTGCACTTTATCTTTAGCTCTAAGAATTGAGGGATTAAACGTTTTTGTCCATTAGGTCTGGAGTTAAGTGTTAATGGTGTCTCGGATTATATCGCTGAGCTTCAGATAAGAACAGCAGGCGTCTGACTCATCCGTCCCCTGACTGATGTCTGTCTGCTACCTGATAACCCTGACATTACCACGCTAATGCCATTACAACAAGTTCAAATTCCCTTAACGCATCATTCTTCACTCCATCCAGTGGTAATCACTCGGAAAATTCTATCTGCACTTAACACAAAGCAATAAAATCCATAATTGTATGATTTCCTGATTCTACATTTATTTGTTAATCAATTTAATTATTCCTTTGTTCCAAGTCTATTAGCGCATTGCATAGTTTTTCCGTTACATTCTTTGTTATTCCATTGTCGGCAACTAAATTATTATCAATTGGAATAGCGTACATTTCTACATAATTAGTTTCATCGAAAGAACTTGGGGAAAAAGCGTCTGAGCGTCTAATAACATTCACAAAGCTAATATTATTTATCGTAATCACAATCTCAATAACATCCGATTCAATTTCATCACCCCATAACGAACAACAGAGAATCTTCAATTTTAATATTATGAACATCAAAAAAATAATCAAGATACACGCGGTATGGATGTAAATGGACATTCCTATTACGAACGCGGCTAGTAGCATCGAGTAGCGTGTAATGAGAAACCAGAATGTTAATTAAGATCTAATTAAGTCTAATACAATCAACAATGCTGCTCGCGTTCCGAAGGCATCCGCAAGTC
The DNA here is from genome assembly GCA_958449745.1 of Ochropleura leucogaster. NCBI lineage: Eukaryota > Metazoa > Arthropoda > Insecta > Lepidoptera > Noctuidae > Ochropleura > Ochropleura leucogaster. The sequence continues at coordinate 5,116,563 of OY288208.1, forward strand.
ATCACGAAGGTTTCGTATCGTCTAGTCTGCGGAGATCTCTGACCTTCGAAGCGATACTCCTCTTAGGATCGATTTCTAATCGAGTTGGGAAGCGAAGCGGGTCTTTGTGACTGGTGATGTTAATCGAATTGAGATCGGCCAACCCTTTAGTAAAAAATTGGTTAAAATCACTCTTTCCAAAGGCTATTGTGATGTGAGAACTCAATTTAGTGAAGATTGCAGCAATGTAGACGTGAGATCAGTTGAAAGGGTAATAAAGATATCTAACGTCTGTGCACGAGTTACAAATCATTTCTAAAGTGATGAATATGAGTGAGAAGTAATTACACTATACCAAATAAAGTAGTACATAGCAATTATTATTAACTTAAGTAAGAAAGTTTATGATAATTATAAAATTATTAAGTGTTGAGTTTCAGGAAATAATCTTAATTAACTTTTGGTTATTCCGTAACGTCACCCAGTTTTGTTGTTTTTTTCCTTCACCCAATAAAGTAATTTAAAATTAACGCAAGAGTAAATTATAATAGTCATTATTATTAAAAAAATATTGGGACGTCTTTTTGTTTTGTTTTTCGGATAAAAGGCAAATGTTGTTGTTTTAAATGTAATAAATATCCTGTATTGTATTACGAACCAAGTCATAATCAATATTTCAATAATAGTAGTTGATATTGTTCTAATAAAATCTACACAACACGATGCACCACCCGTCGCTGCCGTCGGCAAAATTATGGCTAGATATATAGATTTAATAGCAATTAGAAATCGGTTTTATAGTTTTATAATTAACATACATGTAAATTGGACAAATTATGAACACGACATATTTGCCCACAAACACGACAGCAATAAAATAAATGACACTACACGGGCTCAAGCTTATAAAAAATATGAAATGACCCACACATTCCGCCGTGGAGGCTAATAAAATCAAGATCAATAACATAAATACGCTATTGTTGTCCATCTTTACAATATCTAACAACTTTTATAGAGCTTGAGATATGGGAATAACATTTAAAGCTGACCATAATACAAGCTATAAACAAAATTAACAACACAAGACACCCTGCTGATTTCAATTTTGAGGCTGACATCGGCCCTAATTCAATAAAGCAATAAAATTCACCTAATTATGCAAATGCCTTTAAAATATCAGGTATTATGCCTTTTTTGACTCCCAAAAAATATGATGCGAGCCGTCAAATAACATTGTGGGCTTTGATTAATGAAAGCCGGTCCTAGTTGTTATAGTAATGTCATTATTTTAATAGATCATTGTAACGCATAATTAGAAAGATGGGAAGCGTCATGCAGATACAGTCATTAATTATTTTAACTACATTTTCATTAACTTTGTATTATAACTTTACTTTTTGCAATTCTTTTTGTTTTAAACATCTTTAAATATTACTTTAAACCATTAGAACGATGTTCATTAGTGTATTCGATTTTTGTGCAATCACTTCAGTGAGCTTCAAAATTAGTTTTAATTAATAGCACACTTTTGATCTGTATTTGTTTTATAATCTTGAGGATGTTTAAGTTAAAACTTCAAATGAATTTTTATTATATAGTGAAATCATTGATAAAAATTACGGAAAATACATTTTAATATTCTGATTGATTATTATCTTATATTCATAATCCATTCACTAAGCAAACATTATAAATATGTTTTGAATTTTAAAGTTACCTTTGAATTTCTTTATTATATATTTAGTTTTCTTTACATTAGATAAAATTACTAATATAGAGCATTTTTATGGTGCATAAAATAATAATCATTTCAATATTTGTGTATCAATGATCATTAACATTTTCAAATACAAAAATGCATTTAAATGTTAGATACTAAAAGTTTATTTCACAATTAACGTTTCTACTTCTACACATAAAAAGTTAATTAAACAACTACAATAAAACAATTATTAAAAAACACTTACCACACTCAATTCACACCGATGAACTCCGAAATAAAGTCCTTATTAAGCACGAGACAAAAGATAGTGAACACGAATATATTGCCGTCAATAAAGGCCACAATTTACATGATACCCCGTGACGTCTCAAACGACAACAGAGCAATAAACTATAACACACCAACGCCTTCAATCGACTGGTAGAGAATAAAGCCAGCTACGGTCGCCTACGCACCGCTCGAAAAAGTATAACAAAAAAGAAGCGGGCCGAGACCACACCCCCTGGGCACGCCCGGCCAATGGCGGCGCGCTGATATCACCGCCGCCGCGACTGTGGGCTGAATCACTTGATACGGGTCCCTACTTCGATACCGCTAATTGACTTTATCAACAAACTGACTTTACTGGCCGAAGTCACGATATATGCGTTTGTCTGCCGTGTCAAAAGCCTAACTGTGGCCCACTAGCGCTGTAATTAAGTATGCTGCGAGTTAATGGGTGATTTGAGCTAGAGAAAGATTATTTTGTACCCATTACAGACCCTAAGTGAAGCCCATAAAGTTAGCTTAAGCTAGTACAAGACAGTGATAAAGAAAAGTAGTCATGATTTGGTCTTGTTGATGTTATCCTAAAGTTATATGTTTAATACAACACAAACCCTATCCTTTTTTAAATAAATGCATAACTATAAAATTGAATTACTTTTACTGATATGTATTTTCTTATACCAAAATCAGTAAAATTACATTTGTAATAAAAATATACAACTTTTGTTTCTGTTTTTGGCTTCATTTGTCTCTTTATACTAATTAATGCATTTATACCTGTAGGATAAATAGGGCTCCATATTAGGCATCCAATTAGAAGCTATGAAAACTTTATATAGTTGAGAGTACTATTTATCTGCGAGTGTCGGCTTCTTTGAGCAAATTGCATGTAAGACTATAAAACAGCCTCTATTGGTATTACAACTAGCTGCAACTTAGTTAACGGATACAACTTTGGCAGTCAAATGAATTCTCTCAGTGGTATACATTTTATGGTCATAATAATAAACTCTATTAAGGGTTCTAAAAATTTGATTTATCTGTGTAAAAAATGATAGAGAATAGAAATTCAAGCTAAACAGACAGTATCTTTCACAAATCTTGCTTATAAGAAATTATCTTGGCTTCGCAAAGCCCTTTTAACTAAATTCTGGCAATTTTCATTTCCTAGATGGATTTAATGTTAGCTTAATAATAGCAGCCGCTCGAATCGATATTAACGTCAAACCACGCTTGCCTAGGTTGGCCTGTGGATGGGTGAACATCCGTTACTTATCAAGTTTCCTCCGTGACTCGGAAAGCAGGTTAAGCTGTTGGTCCCGGCTGTCATTTGTAGGTTTTTGATAGTCGTTACAGATAGACAGTGTCCCGAAAGAGTGGCAGCCAATCTTACCAAGGGATACCGTTTCACCCAATAGATACTAGCTGGATTTTGGAGGTTAGATAGTCAGTCGATCCATGTAAGTTTTTTTTTGCTTTAAAAAACCTTTTAACAATACAGTCTGAAAGAAACATATAATAAGCTGTGCTCAGCGGTTTCACGTGCTGCTCAGATCGTCTTCTGAAGAGGCCCATCCTTATCACTTAGGGGTATGAAAAATAATTTCCGACCAATTCGCACACCTACCGAATCCTTACTAATCCTTACTAATATTATAAAAGCGAAAGTGAGTTTGTTTGTTTGTTTGTTACCTCTTCACGCTTTAATGGCTGAACCGATTTGGATGAATTTTGGTACAGAGATAGTTGGGAACCAGGAGACGGACATAGGCTAATATTTTTTTGAAAAAAGTGGGATGTGAGGGAGAAAGAGGGAAGAGAAGGTAAAACTTAGCGTTGCTATTACAAATCAATAAGGCGCAAGGGGAACTGTGTTACCCCAAATTTAACGCGGGCGAAGCCGCGGGCGAAAGCTAGTAATATTATAAAAGCGAAAGTGAGTTTGTTTGTTTGTTACCACTTCACGCTTTAATGGCTCAACCGACTTTAATGAATTTTGGTACCTACAGAGATAGTTGGGAACCAGGAGACGGACATAGGCTATTTATTATTTTAAAAGAGTGGGATATGATGGAGAAAGAGGCAAACAACGGGAAAATTACAAATTAACTACAACAACAAGCTATTACAAATCAATAAGGCGCTACCCAATTAAACGCGAGCGAAGCCGCGGGCAAAGGCTAGTACACATATAAAATTTCATAAGAATCGGTCAACCCGTTTCAGAGGAGTATGGCAGCTAAAACTGTGTCACGAGAATTTTATATAAATACATAGTTCTCTTGCCCGTATTCGGCAACGGCGGCCCATATCAGCTTAGCCATCGATGCGGGAGATATTATAGTGCACAAGGTTCTGCGCAGGCACAGGTGCATTCATTATTCCCTCATTCTCATAGTCCAATGGGACGGCAATCCGGCACGACAGGAGAGAGATCAGACGTAGGACCAACAGCTTGACCAGCTTTCCGAGGCACAAGGGTATCTCACTGACAACTGCCGTACTCCGGGCTGCTACTATGAAATTCCTAATGAAAAAACCCCAATATCACTTTTTACCGGACCCTGGAATCAAACCGCAACTTCGAGAACAACGGAACAGCTATATTTAAGAAGATATTGAAATAAACCTTTTGAAAGCCTTACGGGAACAAACTTTTACCCTGTTTCACTACTTTTAAAACATGTAGGTTTTCGAGGCCGGAAAACGTAGAAAATCGACGGATGATAGTGTAGTGAAATTCAGAATTTTATATTCCAGTATCAACATCAAAAAATATAGGAACAAATAAGTTGTATGATCCGAGATTGGTTTATTTAAAAAAAGAATAAAAAACACACTTGAAAAGGCGACTGCCTAGACAGTCGCTTCATGTAAAATACTGGTATTCAGCTGCATCTGCATGGGTTAGACTGAGAACCTAGGTTAGACTGGTCCTTTTTGGTTAGCCTGTTGCTAGGCAGATGATGAGGCCTTTGGACGGGTTTGCTGGATCCCGAAATCTTCGCATCATAATATTGCTGCTGTGTGACTTGTACTTTATCATTATCTTTCAGATTATTTTAGGTAGCTAACCGATTTCTTATCTAGTCCATCTTGGTTTCAAAACTAATTATTATTTATTTATAAAAAAAAAGAAAACACCAGCCCTTTCTACAATAAAATACAAGTATGTTTAAACTAAGGCGTGTAGTTACGTTTAAGAATCATACTTTTAATTAATGCGTTTTTACACACACAGATCTTCACACTTCAAATCCTAGTTAAAGTCCTACCAGCAGTAGCAACTAAGTACGACCTGTATTACCGCCGGGCGGCTGACTTCTCTTCCAGTACCTAGACGCGGCACCGTTACAGGCTTAACTTCATGATATTTTGTCATGTACAACTTTAATTTCCATAACACGTCTTCTAGAATCTAAGATCTTCGGGTTTTTACGATATTTATTTCTGGTTCAACCTCATGATGAGTGAGAGAACATCGGCATGTCAACATCGTGTATCTACCCTTTTTTGTGCGGATAGGATTTCATGAAATAACTTCCTCCACGGAACGAGTTGTAATGTCAAACTATTGCTGACTAAATCCAAGCCTTTCTTTTGCTCTTTATGTCTTGGGGTCGCAGTATCTCTTTCGAACAACATTATTGACCTATTCGGATTTATTAAACCGATTTAACTTAACCGGTTTAATTTCTAAGCAGTGTCATTTAAAACCAGAATTAAATATGTCATAATCAGCTACCAAAAAACATTTTACTCACTATTTTGTCCAGTACGAAAATCTTTTAAAGTTATTCAAACTTGCAACCTTCCAAGAAACAATTACTGATAGACTTAAAGACACTCCTAAGCTTCATAAAGAATAAAGAAAAAATCTTCCACGAAGAGACATAATCACAAGATATTAAAGTAGTGTACAGTAATCAGTATGCAATTAGTCTCCCCCAAGAGATGTAATTAAAACTATTAAAATGACATTTGGCGCAATCCAAAGCCAGTGTGCAGTTTCATGTACAATCATATGAAATCGCTTTGCGGGTAGTTATTCTAACATAATAATGTTTAACATAATTTTAAATTCGAACAAAGGAGAATGCCTTGTCCAAAATTGTCGTAGAAAGTAAACTACACCACTTAACGTGATTTAGATGAGATTTTGTGCTGTGTGAAACTTTAAGCATGATTTTAACCTCATCATCGTGATTGCGGCCACTTGCTTTTGAGTGTGTTTTCATTTCATACAGCACTGGTTTATGTCTGTGTTATTCATCTTTAATTTGCTTTCATAGTGTGTAATTTAAATTATTTTACTCGCTTATTAGAGCGTTCAAATTGCTCTGACATCTAGGTTTTCAACGCTTTTATATTACTGTGCTATTTTTCTATGCTTTAATTTACCTAACTTTAGATATTAAATCAAGCCATGACACGTCACTGAAAAACATGATTTCCGCGAATTACTTTGTACTTAAAATTTTTTATTGCAATACCGTGTTCATGTTCAAATCTAAATGTATTATAATGAAACACAATCATCATAATAATGTTAGATAAACAGGCACTGGAAACTGATTGCACATTACGTACGACTGATTACAAAACAACGAGGATTTCCTCCCACGAGTAATTACTGCTGTGACACAAATTACACAAGTAATAACACATGAATAATAAACAAGCGTTAGGCTGTATTATAGTTGCTCCAATGCTCACCCTTGCCGACATATTTTGTTCTGAATCACACAAAATTATAACTAACAACGTAATTCCCGCTCCGAGAGTAAATTGGCCCGTATTTAATTTTGGGAAAATGTAAAAATAAACGTTTTTATTTGTGTAAATAATACAATAAAAGTATGGCCGCCATTACCGAACGACACGAAATTTGTACGCGCTCGAAATTACATAGATAGGATCTGTGGCGATGTAATTGTTATTTTACCGTCGTTAGTGCCCCGGATCGCGTAAATTCAGTTAGGGGATATGATTTTTATTTTTCAAATTCAATATTCAACTTTTTGTTACGACCGGAAACGGACGCGATAGAAAAAATTACGCGCATCCGGTCAGGGCGCAGCTTTTGCGCTATTGCAATAACGGTAATTAGTTTTTGATGCGATCGTGATAAAAAATGATGCGTTTGCGATTAATGTGACAATATTAAAGAGTGTGTGGAAAATAAAAAAAGTGTTGTCAGCTCAATTATTTGTGTTTTTCATGTGGAAAGAGACCTTAGCAAATAAGACATACAACCCATTTTGGTGTGAACGTGATGGATCGGAAATCAGTCCTAATGTGTCGAACGGATGACCAATTGTGTCCATTTGCGGTTAACTAAATCAATCACAAGTCACAATGCATCATATTTTTTCCCGTCGCCGGTCAGCAGTGACTCCGTACTCCGGATGTGACTGTCCCTGATTCTTGTCTCGGGTTTCCTTCGTTTTTTCATTTCACCAACTCAATTTAAAACAAATTAGTTAGGACGTTCACTCCAGTTCTTGTCCAGTTTTCTTGTATTGTGATTTAACGTCGGTTTTTCAACAAAACGAACAAATAATTCGATTCGATGCTTTGTTTTATCACAAAAGGTACGGTTAATTGGCTAAAATCAACGGAGTCAGTGACTTTTAACAGAATTGGCGGTCAAAGGAAACGCGATTCGATTCGGATTTAAATGTTACAACTGTTAATCTAACTAGTTTCTTGTTAGTTCGTTTGTTTTGATAACTCTATTCATCGATTCATTTCAAGAACGTTCAGATTAATTAACGCTAATCGAAATGAAATTTCTTCATTACCTTACCTTAATAGAAGCAATTTTAAATTGATAAACGCAAACCGCAGATTTTAAATATGCATTTATAATATTGGCAATTTAAAACTAGTAAATCATTGTAATCAAAGTTAAATTGCCAATACGATGCTTAGTCTACACCAGAGTATATCCGAGACAGAATCCTAACTCAATATTTGTTTTAATGACAAGGTAATTGATTGTGCACGCCCGAATCGTGTATCCTCCGGTCCCGAAAACCGTCACGACGCTCTCAAAGTCTCGAACACGACCGAGAAATAACTTACTAACGAAATTTAGTCGCCTTTGTATCGAGAGAACAAAAAGCAAATCGAGTTACAGCCCGAAAACAGAGAAAATCGACGAACAAATACCATTACCATGGCCATTTTCGAACGGGATGCGCTCGTGATGGAAGCGTTTTTCAGCGCGTCCGTCGGTACTCGAGAACACGATTTGTACACTACCACACCAACAACAACTTCAACCAATGCTGCATTTAAAGCTAAATCACTTCTACAAATCCATAAGCAACCAGTAATGTAACTTGAACAGTCATTTCATCTCAGTTTAATTTTTTTTTCGAAGCAATGCCACAGGGATTCAATTCACGACTCCTCTTTTTGGGCAGATTCGGTCGGGTTGTGGACTAAACAAACTCGGAGTCGTCTCCGAATCGATTGGTCTCGCTTCGGCATCGGCAGTCAAGAAGTTAAACATGGAACTTTTTATGTCACTACATAGTATAACGCGGGTGGTGAGAAAGAGAGATGGTACATAATATGCCACAAATATCAAATTAACATGGCTTAGGAACGGATGACTTTTTTCCTTGACGATTTTAGATCAGGTTAATGTAGCCAGTGTTTTTCTTAAAGAAAGTTTTTTGAATTAGAGACACTCAAAATAAATAGTGACTCCGCAGCTTCTAAATTCTTGTCTCACGAGTTTATGTTCTACAACTGAGTTTGAAATTCAAAATTGGCCTAACATCATATCAATGTTACAAATGAGATATTAATAGTCTCAACTCTAAATCTAGGTGTCTAAAGATTAAATTACCGGTTTGAGTTTCTGTAGAATAAAACGTGCCCAAAATTTGCTTAAATAACATACTAAGTACCTACTAAGCGATTTGTAGGTTATAAAAATTATCAAAAGAAAATAATTCTAATTCTGACGAACTGTGTGGGCTTTCTTCATTTGCTTTAACGACTTCCACTACATCTGATCAAGTTTTTTGTCCCTCGCCAGCGAAAGAATCATGAAATCTTTATGATTAATTATTCTTATTCACCTTAATCAAACTCTAGATGGCTTGTATCGTTAATGACGATCGATAACCGACGATTAACTGCCCGAAACATACAACGACAGAGTAGTAAGTAATTACTAATGCAAACATAGTTTTCTCATAAAAACGTACCCTCAATTCTAATCGGTGTCATTAATTACTCAACTGTCACTTTAAACATTAATCATAGAGTAAAAAGGATTCGCTCAGTTAGTTGTGTTAGTACGTCGTTTGGTGTATAGGTGTCGCTGTTGGCTGTCGGCATTAGAAAGCTCGACTGCGCCAAATCGACTTTTAATTAGTGAGATAAGAGGCTCATTACATCGACATTAGTTGTGCCAACTAACGTTTTTTATGGAACATTTTTAGGGTACAGTGAGTAGGAATAAAAGGGTGAACCTTGATGTGTTAGCACCCTAATTTTATGACAGTTTTTGAGTTTTATTTGTTTTGATCCAATCCACCGTGAAAACAGGGGTTTTGTTTTGTATGGCATCTCGCAGTTGTCGTCTGCTTAATCGGGCAAACAATGGCGTAACTACTGTCGTTTATACGAAGTATCCTTGATAATAAGCCTCCGATTAAAAAGACAACAAGCTTAGGGAAAAATAGCTTCCCAGAACCTCGATTTTTTATTGATGAGGGGCTCATAATATTTAAACTCGCTTGCTCCGTTTTTTCCATGAATACTTTTCTTAGCGAAGCCTAGAAAGCTCCAAGTATTTAAGTTAGCTTTGATTTTCACTATTGTCATTTACTATTCGAATCTATTGAAGAGGCTCGTTATGAGTGATTGGTATGTGAAAATTTTACTTACAGCGGCAGAATATACCTCCAATATTTCGAGCTCACTACCCTAAGCTATTTTCAACTACCCTTAGTTGAGGTTATTAAGTTTTCTATCTGACTTTGCTTGTTGTTCCATTTTCCTAATAAAATCAATGACAGATTATACGACGCTAGTCAGGATATTTTATATTGGTACTGAATATTCCTCTTTTCGACCACTCACAAGGCTTTCTCCGGACTAGCTACGACAATGCTCGAAAATAATATCAACTGATTAATTAGACTTTCTTTGGATAGAGTTAAGAACACACAAAGTTGATGACACGTGGGTTTTCACAGACACCCAAGAAATAGAAGCAATTGTTTGTTTAGATCTAGATTTAATTACTTAAATACCTTCTCTGCCATCTTTGTTTTTATAAGGTTAACAAAATAAACGTAAACATTAATTAGATAAGTATGTTCATAAATCTAATGATTACACATATTCTCAAACAACCAATAATGTTTTATTCAATTGTCTAGAACTTCATAAACATCGACTTGACTGTACTAGTCGCGGCTACACAAAGTCCCCACAGAATTTATTCTAAAATCTACACGCAATCAAATACTGAAATCAAATTAAGTCATATCTCATGGTACCTAATATACAGAACCTTTATAAACACGCTACGCACCCGGCGACGTCCACAAATTACGTCAACTTCGTAATATTAGCGTTTCTAAGCGGCAAGCGAGCGTATCGCGTCCGTAATGTTGTTTTAACAGATGTTAATGGTATTCTTTCTTTATTACCAGCCGTGGAAAATGTCTACAGCTTACAAAGGAACATCTAATATGAAATGTACTCATTCATATTCAGTAGGTATTTCAATTAGTAAGCCATGCTATGGCAACTTAGAACAAAACTAAAATTCCATTTTTTTATTGAAAACAGTGCCATCTATAAAAAAGTTAAGGAAAACAAAATTGTGGTGTTGCTACAGTTAAATATACTATTTTATGCTGGGAGTTACTTTATAACATTAATCAAGAAAAAAGAAAGAAAAACCTGAATCTTCTTATAATTATAAATATAAGAATAAATAAATTAGTACATAAATAGGTTTTTGTTATCAACTTACTTCTAGAAGTTATATTTTGTTTTTTAAACGAGCTAAAGTTGGTTTTTGTATGGCCACACTATAATTGCAAATGGCTGCGTGAGAGTGTAAACTACTCGTTGCTACTCGTGCGCATTTATTTTCCTTTTGCAAATTAAGTTCTTGTTGTTTCGCTAGTGCATCTGCATGTTGACTTGAGCTTTTGTTCCTCCATGTTATTAAGCTGCGTTACAATCCGTTCGTGTTGAGTTGTGTATGCACTACCTAAATCATAAAGGAAGAAAAAGGCGAACACAAAATTTTATTGTAAATGTGTGATGTGATGTGCTAATAAAAATGTTTTATTATACAATTCTGTAGTTTTTTTTCGTTAATATAGTACGTATGCATGTTGTATATAGCGGACACACTAGTCTCTCATACAATTTAATTATCTTACGCTCGTTTTCAATAATCTATCTGCAGATTTGCCTACTAGAAATGGGATTATCAGTCATGTCAAACTCCTAACTAGTAGGCAAATAAACAGATAGATTATTGAAACTGAGCGAAAGGGATCGTATAACCGACTGTACCTATACACCTAGCTATACATCTAGGTATATAAATTAGTTCCCTTAACGAAAAACTAGATGGCGCTAAATTCACCAACTTCATAATACAGAAGAGTTGCCTGTCTATACCCAGTATACTATAGTAGTCTTTGTAGTAAGCCAATTGTTAGGTCAGATGCCAGTCGTGTGTAAGTTATTGACGAAACATCTCGTAAAGTATATCGTATACCTGATGTAACAGTTTAAAATTTATATTCCGCACAGCATTTATTAGCATTGCATTAAGGCGCATTCGATTCCTCTTTGAAACTATGCAAGCGATGCGACCGTGAATTGGAATGCATTTATAACGTTCACAATGTACAAATAAATTGCTTTGAATTTTTATAGACGTAAATTTGGATGTTTTTATTTATGTGTTTTTAAACATTGTACACACAGCAATAATTCATTTGTAAAACAAAAACAAGAATCAATAAATTGTAACGGCTAATTCAAAGATTACGCCCCATTACACGCACTTAGAGATGGAGCGGATTGAGGCAAATGATACGTTCGCGCAGTCCCACGGACGGGTAATCTCGCCAACACATTACGAGACGATTTTCACGGCTAGCTATAATTTAATATAATCCAAAGAAATAGTTGCACTCGTAGCGTTTTCGAACTGCAACATGTGATCGATACTCGATCAAATTGGAATCACTATTCGATTTGAAATTGGAATATACTTTTTCGATGGACTTTATTTCAGTGGAACACGGTCGAAGTTTAAAAATGAAATTATATTTTCTTATAAAACAGGCTGTATAGCTATTTTCATAAGGATATCTCGTGAAAGACTAACGTTGCACACAAATGATCGTGATTTCGATAATCGGATGGTATGTTATCGATCACGACGCTAAAGTTTCGATTTGATTTGATTGTGGATCAATGCTTGTTTTGATTTCCAATTCGCGCTTGCGTCGTTTGACGCTAAATAGCGTCACGTAGACGGCGTTCTCCTCTCTTATTACGTATGCTCGCAATTTTCGTTTTCAATTTGAAATTGTAAGGTTTTTGGTATGTGCGATCAGATCTTTGGAACGATCAGAAATATAACAAATCAAAAAACCACTAAAGTAATCACGTTTGCAGCCCTGCACACAAAGTTTGATGAAAGTAGAAATAAAACTTCTCCGTAGCCGCGTGCTGCCGGGGTTCCAGGTTGTTCAAAAAAGAAACCGCAGCCTCGGAATACAAAGGGTAAAAGAAGGAACATGTATGGGTTCTAATCAGTACAAATGTGACATCTTTCCGATCCGTCAAGAGCGGGTGAAGTCATTTAATAACTTAGGTATTATTCGTTTTTTTTTACCTACTTATAGCTTTAATTCATAATGGTGACAAACTTTAAAAGGCACAGTTTCGTAAGATTCTAAAAACAATCAGAACATTAGAACAAAAGGTGACCTTACAAAGTGACAGCGACTACCAAAGCAATTTAACATGGAACTTAACCTCCAATTATTTCGAGTCAAACACACATTACCGAAATGAGATAAACGAATCGAATAGTCCTGCCTGATTATTAGTTATACAATAGCATTATGTTGACCGAACGTAATAACGTGGTTCGAGAGAAAATGTTTTTTTACAATCGATTCTAACCTTTGTGTCCCAGCACTACGGGCATTTTTGATTCGCTTGGTTAGTTTTTCCCTTTATAAATGGTTCATTTTCGTAATATCGGTCTCAGCGGCCTTGCGTCGATAACAGGTTAAGTAAATGACACAAAATGGCCGCTAAGGGCAATAAAAATAATTCGGGACGGACATCTCATATTACTTTTCGAAAATTCAATTTCATTTCCACGCTTACGTTACTTTTTTAATGTTAACCCGTACTTTTATTGCTACAGGAAACAATTGGTAAAGTCAATTTACTTTTTTGTACAGATGTCTTCATTTTAAATCCAACATTAAATTCCACCATTAAAGACGCATTTAGGTAATTTTAAACTATAATCTGGGGACTATTAAAAGTTGGTATCAGAATAAATAATCGCAGTAAATATAAGTTTATATGAGTCAACATTATTATTTACGTATTAAAGTTTTGATCTGGTTATGTGGATCTACGCTATTTATTTCAGGATTTAAGCATGCATAGAGTGTTTTTTTTCCTATTTTTTTACTTAAATTATTTTGCTTGTAATTAGAGAAAATATCGGTAGGCTTGGAAACTAGAGATTAAAACGTTAGTAACATGTTGTGTTCTTAGGCTCTAGCACAAACACGTGGAACGAACCGTAATTACTTACGATAAAAAAAAATAGTTCTCGTGTCACAAAATTCTCATTTTAAAAAGTTCTGTTATCTATAGATGAATCCGATTATGGTTGTTGCAAACAGTTTAACTAAAATGCTATAGAATAGTTATGTTTCCGATTTAAAAAAAAAAACCGTCCATAGAGAGTTGGACTCGCGCACCGAGGATTCCGAACAAGCCTGCAACATAAACAGCCACATCTTTTGATTGAGTAGACTTAGAAGGTTGATTTTTTCACAGCACAAAGGAACCATAGAGTGGTTTTATGGTATGTGTATATAATTTCAACCTGATACCTCCGCACGTTCCTGAGATAAAGGGTCTTGACAGACAAACAGACAGACGGACAACAAAGTGATCCAATAAGGGTTCCATATTTTTCTTTTGAGCCTAACCTAAAGTAAAGTAATGCAAAATTAAAAAAAAAAGCCACGGCTTCAGATTATGTATTAACCCGATACCCCTATGAAAAAATGCAAGAGAGTTTGATGTAGTAAGTTTTGCAAAGTTCAGTAAAGTGAAGCCACAGACAACTTAAGCACCTTAGGGATAAATATCCATATTCAATTAAATTCCATACTTAAAAAAAAAAATCAAGACCTTTCCAGGAAATAGATCATCATCTTCCTAGCCTTTTTTGGGGTCGGCTTCCAGTCTTACCATTATTTTACATAGAGCGATCTGATTTCCACAACCCAGTTGACAACAGGGTATAATGATACTCCTTAGTAAGACTGGTTGTCAGGCTTTCGAGCCATCGGTTACCTGTAACCTCTAAGAAAAATCCAGGAAACAGATAGTCCTAGTCAAAAAAGTTCTTAACCAAAAAACCCTGATCATCAAAAGCTCTTCCTAATACTTGGTAACGAGGGATCGGACGTGACATCCGCCACACGAACTTAACTCACTTTTTTTACCAATGTAGGTAAAGATTACAGAGGAAATGTTTAAAGGAATAAATTGATAACCAATACTAATGTGATCCTAATTTAGCACAAATTATCTTTATTGATTCATATACTTATGAGATGTTCCGACAAATGTGTTTTGAAAGAAGGATTGAGTGTATTTCGACGTTGCAGTTATAAAACCAAATAAGTTATTTTCATGGCGTTAAGTAAAGTTAACGCCATGAAAATAACTTATTTGGTTTCTTAAAAAATCGGTTCTTTAGAACCGATTTTTTTTGTTGTTTAAGCGAAATTAGAAACAATCTTCCATATTATTGGTAAACACAAAATATGAAATGATATTGTACCTATTACCCATACGTTTTTCGCATTTTTTTACAATCTTCTGCAAAGTTGATATTTTTGAATTTCAACGACGATTCGGGGATTTAAGATTTTCTCTTTTGAACAACCCATAACCCTGGCAGGCAGTAAGCCTTGGCAGGCCCTTCTGCTTTGCTGATATCTCTTTGAGACGCGCGTAGATCACTAACGCGCCGACGAGTAGGCATTTATATTAGCTTTAAATATCATTGTTTGCTACTGGGTAAGTTTTCCAATTCGATAGAATGGTTAAAAGACACTCAGTTTGAAAATCTTGTTAAAATCAATGTGATAATAATTACTCCAATCAGTTTCTACGAAGCATACTCTTCTTTGGACCTTTTGTGTAAACAGATTTCATCCCTGCACGACGCCTGCATGTTACCTGAAAAATAAATATCAATTTAAATTGGAAATAGTGAATAACTGAATATTTCTTACTTACATACTTGTAGATCAAGTAGATAACAAGCATTCCTCTATGATTAAATATATTCATGTCTACTTAGTAAGCTAAACCTATTGCATGTTGCTTGTCTAGTGTTTACCAGTAAGACATTAAAATTAAAGGGCACTGCATGGAGATTAGATAGTGTAAAGATACTACTTCTATTACATAAATACGTTTTTTTGCAAAATTAATAATCACTAAGAAGGTGGAAAATAAATTTACTTCTGGAAGTGGGTCACTTTTGCTTGATTCATCATCATTTTCGACACAAGTACTATTGTTACTTACTGGGGCTGCCTGAATTTATTTAAGAAACAATGGTTAAGAATTTTATTTTTGTATCTATGTATTTTGTTGTCACCGACTGCCACCGAAGTTATTATTTCACCCTATTGGGCTGATTTTTTTGACATTTTCCATTGCTCCTAAGACATACGAGTCTTAGAATATCATCGATATATTTTTTTTTTGTCATCGATGCCATTGTCAAAACTGGAACAAATTAAAATGGGACCATACAGGAAACACCAGCTTTTAAATAAAAAAGAATCGGTTCACTCGTCAAAAGTGCAGAGGTAACAAACAAAAAAAAAACAATCGAATTGAGCACCTCTTCTTTTTTGAAGTCGGTTAAAAAAGAAACGTAATTTTTATTTCCCTTTATTGTTTCGCAAAAATACGTTTATACAAATTCGCAGCTGTTACAAATATTTCTAGTAGTGGTTAAACGGCACAGTTATCGAATAACATGGTCCAGTAACTCCGGCCGACTTTCATTGTAATGACGACTTCGGTTAAATAAATAAACGCAAACTGCTATTCATTAGGGCTGGCCTAATGTGCAAGTGTGAGCCTTAATTAATTAAAAAGTTCATTATTTCCTTCAAGTCAATGTAAAAGTAAGTTAAAAAAACGTTGTCAGTTCTTTATCTCTTCGTGATAGCACTAGTGTGAAAGTTGAAAAAAAAATGGCGATTTTTCTTCGAAACACTGCAAATTTATTAGCGGGGGTCTAATAGAAACTTTGTAAAGTGTACAGTAGCCATTTATCATTAGGTTATAAATACGAAGGACAAGAACTTTACAAAAAGAGTTAACCCAAATGTGTTAAAATAACCCAACCGTAACCCTCGGCTCTCACGCAAGTGAAACTGTAACATGTTTTTGAACTGGCTTGATATTTGACGAACCCTTCTGATGACCTTTATTTTAGACTCAATAATTAAACATTCTTAATTTACTGAATAATGACTATCTCTATATTATATGCTAAAGAGATCATAATTTTTTGAAGACACTCGAACAGTAGGTACATTTGATTACAAAAAACAAGACCTGTCGGTAAAAGAAAGAAAGACAAAAAAAAATCTCACCACACGCGAGGGCTTTTTATAACCTGACAACAGCGTTATCTAAGTATATGTAAAACTGACAACCCTAAGCTGACACGCAGTTTGAGCACACAATGAAGCGAGGTGCGAGGGAGGGGAAGTTCTAAAGGGGGGAGGTGTGAATTGCTCACGCGCATACAAAAGTTTAAATAAACAATCCGTCGCAGGAACCACGCTCACTTGGGACTGAATTACCCGGCCTTACTCCATCAAAGCGGGTTTATAACAAATTGATTTTTTTACCCAAACGACATTAGGACCAGCCAGTGATGTTGGGAAGGTACCCTGGGTGACAATTGACGGGGATTTTATTTGAATTACCGTGCTTTCAAATATACATTAAAATGCGATTAAGAGTTTGTTGGTTATTTAAATATGGTGGGAGATGTATTTCAACTGGCAAATAAATACAATATTTCAGTTACCATTAGAGTCATCGTGATGTTGGTACGTGATGATGATGTTGTATGTAAATTAAATAAAAATCAAGAGACAATTTGTACCAGTGTCGGAACTAACTGTAAATCGGTCAGCTAAGTTCATTGATGAGCAACTTGACACACTTCGTCAATTTATCTTGCTGCTTTTTTACGACTGGCAAGATGGCGACAGTTGCAGTGATTTTATTTGTGAATAACTTAAATTTGATAATCAGTTCTTTATAAAACTTCATTGATGAGCAGCTTGGCACACGTTGTTAGTTTCCCTTGACTTCTAAAAGGTTTCTTTTTTGTAGGCCGTCAAATGTAGGCCGATTTTCAAAAAATATATATCATCGAAAGGGTCCCGTATCGATTGTATCTATATTTGTTTGAGAGAACATCATACCACAACAGTCGGTGGAAAAAATAACGATTAATCAAAAAAAGTCATCAACTTCCGAAAATAGATATCAGTTTTTTTTTTAATCAAAAAGTTTTTATTCTTACAACTGAAAAAAAAATGGCCACAGTTGCAGTGATTTCATTTATGAATAGTTTTAGTTTATAGTTAACTTGTTAATTAATACAGTATTAGATTTTTTTTATAATTCCATTACAGACGTCCATTAAAGTAATATTGACTGCTTATTGTCAGTGCACTTGATTTTCCTTTAAGCCTTTTTTATCCACCAACCCATGATCTAGGCAACATTAATAGCCCTTATCTATCTCATTATAATATTATCTAAGTCGTTTACGTAAATGGACAAGCTCGATCAATTACAAAATCGCTATAAACATTCCTTAACTATATGTTACAAGTTTATCACGTCACTATTTTTTTTCTGTTCACGAACAATTATCTACTGTTGATAGTAACAAACGAAACTTAAGTGTTAATTAAGTTAATGCAATTATGTGACCATATTCGACTATGTAACGGACACCGTTGCATATTTAGAAATAACAGTCTTAAACTGACCTACCAACCTTAGTATGAAAGACACAAAGTTGAATATTCATCAAATTATGGTTATAAAAGTGTAGATATTCGCTTGTTTTTCTTGTCCTGCACAAGTGGCGAAAACGACCTTTTCAAAGGATGAAAAAAATGTTGTTGAACAAGTAAGTGAATGGTGCATTCGTGAAATGCCAGCTGCCAAGTGGAATGGCGTTCATAATAACCGTATTGTGACACTGTCGGTTGGACAAAGGGAGTCAATCAGTCCCGTGCCATAATTATTGGTTGCAGCTCTGCATGGAGGCTACTCTCTGGATTTTGTAATTGATGGTGGCGGTTTAAGGATCTGTGTGCAGAATTGCCGGTACGTAATTCAGTTGTGGTTAGCTGTTTAATCAAAAATTGTTGTAATGTACTTTTTGACTTGGCTTTCTGCATACTCAAGGTATAACATAATAGAATCTTAAACCACTAACGGGAAGACGCTCCGGGCATGAGGCGCGAGACTACTCGCACCGTAAATGCGGGTCTGTGTGACGGTGAGCAATGGGTAGCTCACTGTTCATCCGTCTAGTAACGGCAGGCTGTGACGAAGGCGCGTTTGTGTTCTACGCGCGTCTCAGAGACATCAAACCACTGCCCGTCGGGGTTGCGGGTTTTTCGAAAAATATCAGCAGCAGCTAACACTGAGCATTAGAAAAGAACAAAAAAGGCCAAGACATACTTCAAAAGATGATGGCAATCCGGAGACGACAGGAGGAAGGCACTCCTCTCCTTCAATTTCGCGAAACTCATTTTACTGAGATAGACCTGCCACTAGTTCGATAGCATAAGCGCTGCAATTTGCGGACTTCAAAATTGTACCTTAACCACTTAGCCACTAGCGTGCTAAGACAATACCAACACACCTCAAAGAAAGACTACACCTTTTCAAAAATCGAACGCCATACGGACACAAAATGCAAAAAAAAATCACATCACACCTACATATCCTGGCATATTAACTAGTTCCCAGCTCAGTGTTCACATTCGCTGTATATAATATCGGGGCCGTTATCGACGGGTTGGTTTGAATGAGACATCAATAGGCCCACAATCTGTGGCAGGTCTGTAATGGCCGCCCGCACGCGATGCCTAACTATTGCGTTAGTATTGTTGGCCGTACGTTGATATGTGTTTTATAGCGGTCTTGTTGTAGTTTATTGTTCTGGTGTAAATGCAGAGTACAGGGAACACTGCACAAATGTCCTTTTTTGGTATTGTTTGTCGTGTCGTTGAACTCCTTGGGTTATGAGTCGAGCTACAGGATAACTGACAAATGCTTGCACTGACTGGACAGGTCCAATCTATGTGGTGCTTTCTTAAAAAGACCATTTCAGACACTAATCTGCATAGTCCTCATGTAAGTTGACCAAGATTTTTGTCTGGACCTTAAAATAGACTATGACCTCTGAGTTTGTTTCGACTGTTTCTTCTCAGAGTATTCGGGTACGAAACACAGGCCTCATCTAGTTATTGAAAAAAGACGTGTAAAAGTGTATGTGAAAACCTACTTGCAAAATAAACATCATGCTCAGGGCGGAGCCGGGGGGAGTGCCAAACTTCTAGTGGCTAAAAAAAGAAGATTATCCGATCTACGACAGACAAAACTATTTTGACGCTGGTGCACATACGCACTAACTTATTCTTATTTTGAATCGAACATATAACTGTTTTGAAAAATACGTAACATTATACCTAATTGGTTACATGTTGATCAACAAGACTATTAAGATAACGTTAACATCATTTTCAGTCCATAAATAAAATAAACAACTTTTATATAGATCACAGGTTGGCGGGAAAATGTTTAACAATGGAACGCGCGTGTTTTTTTTTTTAATTTGAGGAGTGTTGCATTTATAATTCAGCCGCTGTTGCAAGCATTTTGAATAAAGAAAATGTAACTAAGTAAATGAGGTAAGCGAACAGTTTGTGTATTTTTTTAAACGTTGTCCCTCACTCAGATTTTCTCCTGTATCGTGAGTGCATTCAAAATTTTTAATCTCACATACACAAATCCGAAAAAACTATTTGTACGCCGCTAGTATTTGTTCCGTGCCGAGATCGAACCCGCGTCACGCAGCGCAGCAGTCAATCGCAAAGCCAGCCGTTTCGTCAACCATTTTTTAAGTTATTTAAGCGTCCTCGTCTCCAGGCAATTAAAATTCAAGATATATTGTTGAGGATGTATTCTTTTGACCATTGCCTGCCCTTTAAACCTAAACCTAAACTGACGTTTTGTTTTTTCGATCCTTGCAGTTCAGTTTTAATCCAACCTTGCATGTTGTGAAACCTTTTCCATATCCGAAAACCATAAACAATAAGCCATAATTGTCTCATTATAGTTTTCGACAAACTTTCGAACGCATTCAATGGCATAATATTTCGTTTTAAACGACACACAATAAACTCTTCTTCGTTCAACTTAAGTTTTACGGAAAGCGGTAACTTAAACGGAAAACTAGAAAAGCGTTCAAGTTAATTTTATTCGTGTCGGCTCTGTTAGTAGACTATTAGTTAACTCTGTTTAAGTTTAACTCACGCGAAGTTAAGTTGTAGTTATTTAAGTTGGAAAACCAATGTTAGGCCTCATTGGAGTTTTTCTTTTTAAGTGTTACCCTAGTTTTTTCCAAAGTTTGTTTAAATTACCGTAGTTTTGTTGTTGATTTTTTTTTGTATGGTATAGCACGGGCGCGTTCTTCTGAATAGCGGGATTTGGTATGGAGTTTGTTTAATGCTGATTCTTTTACTTTGAAATTTAGAATATTAGTGTCGAAATAGTTATGTGGTTACAGTTCCACAAATCCGAACAAAACCCTGACGGCACGGTTGGCGCAGTGGCTGGGTAATCGACTCCTGTGCTGCCTGTCACGGTTTCGATTCCCGCACGGAACAAATATTTGTATGACCTACAGATTATTGTTTCGGGTCTGGCTGTTTGTGTATGTGAGTTTAAATGTTTGTAAACGCTGCCACGATACAGGAAATTCATAGGGTGGCTCAAAGTTTATAAAAAAAAATGTCCGAACCGCCAGTCTGTGGAATTCACTGCTGATTTCTCTATTATATATTATATGATCGTTATAATCTGGAGCTCTTCAAAGTTCGAGTGTTTCGGTTTCTTCTAAGCAAGCTTGCTCCACCATAGGCTGCCTCATCGCTTCACGTCAGGCTAGTTGCAGCCTAGCATTACGGATATTTATTTAAAACAACAAAAAAAAACTACGTCGAAAGCTCAAAATAAATAAACTATTAGTTAAATTATTTTTCCTGTCGTCATACTGTCGAAAATCAATGTAGGACCATGGCACGCTTTGAATACGTGACAATCCACGTGACTATGTTTACTATTATATTATTTAACTTATCCTGTAATGTCCAACTCGTAGGACCCTACGTTCTCCCTAAAGTTCTAACAGAACTTTCTCCATCTCCTTCGTAGCCTGCCGCCTCATCGTGTCAGAGCACCAGTTTTCTTCCATTTTTGCCTACAGTGTGTCCGGCATGCGGCAAACAGTCCCTTTGAATTGGGCAGCCTTTTGACCCAACACGATCTGCTAATTGAACACTACTGCGCTCCATTACACCACAGACTACCTACAGTACTGTTTCTCCTCCTTATAATTCATCCAAAGGTTGCCTTGAAAAGAGTGCCCATTGTGTCACCCTATTTATAAGTTGTTTAATGTTATTCTTGTAATTTTTTATGGTGTACATAATAAAGAATATTCTATCTATCTATCTATCTATCCATTGCTCGTTGTAAACCTTAAGTTTGGATTTCATTGCGATATAAGTCCATGGAGTTTCTTGCCCATTCTTCTCCAATCTCCATAGAAATCTGTGCTTTGGAATGGGCAACTACAATACTTTCACAAGTTATTATGGCTTGTGACTGGGACTGTAGTAGCATATTTTTCTTTATTTCATGACATTCAAAAGCGCCGGTAATGGTTTAACCTTTCGTGTGTCTATGACGTGGATCCACGCGAGACACAATGCGTAATTAATTGTGTCTGTAATTCCGGCATACAAGCGGTTAATTGAGAAGAGGGGCCTGCCAGGGCCTCCGTCTGCGGGGGTTGCGGTTTGTTCGAAAGATATACTGCGGCCCCGGAACGTAGTGCAATAGAAGGAACATGGGTTGGTTTTAGCCAGTACAAGTTATTTGATGATTTCCCACCGGAAAAAATGGTTTAATTGAAATAAATGGTTTGAGTTCATTTTCAAGTTTTTTTTTTCTGTGTACCACCCTCGTTGTTACAGTATTTTTCCAGGATGTTCCATCCAGCCAGTAAAACTGCAGCCAACAAAGCTAGCATGCCATAAAGCCTCGAGACAAAATGTAAAGCCCAGAAAATGAGCCAACAATTTCCCACCTAATTCCGAGCCCAATTACACATTTTCCAATTAAAGTTTCAGCGCGTTTCAGACATGTTGGCAAATTAAATTTGTTCAGCTGATTAGCCGCGGTTCATGAAGTTATTTCAGCTGTTTATCGTCTGTTTGCATGCGCGCGCTTTACTCGAAAACTGTTCGTGGTGACGACGTAAATGTGGGTGGTTGGTACAAGTTACAAGCTTTTTTAAAACCACATCTGTTTTTGAAATCAAAAGTCATTTATTCAAACTATGCTGATTACCAGCATTTTTTGAAAGTTACACAAGACAGTCGCCCAAAACGACCACCCTTTGCTATTTCCTAGTATTTTAAGCTTAATGTAAAAAAAAAATATCGTAATTTTTAAAGATGCTTGTTTAGTAGCGGCCCTATTCTAAGAAGATAATAGGAAGTCTACTTTTAAATTATAGAATAATATGATATAAGGATAAACAGTATATCAGATGAACATAAAAAATAAAGATCTCAATATCAGCGTTGATCTCGTTAAAGCCAAAAAACTAAGGCTTACAAGAACGACTACTAGCAAATGCAGTGCTAAGAAATATTGAGGGCTGGATACTGTTCTATTGCAATCGTTTTTATCTATCTATTTATCACTATTTTTTAATGCAAGGACTACATGCCATAAACATATTATTTCTTTCTCCTGTCTCGAAGTATGTCTAGTGAAGGAGGTGGCCGGACGTCTTGAGGGAGAGAACCTCAAACTAACGTTCTGGGCATCGGGTGCTGTAGCTCACCGTCCGTCCGTTCGACGGCGCGTTCATATTCCACGCGCGCCTCAAAGAGATGTCAGCAAATCAGAGGGGCGTGCCAGGGCCACTGCCTGCCGGGGTTGCAGGTTTTTTAAAGAGATACCATGTCCCCGAAACATAAAGGGCAAAAGGAGGGAGGAGGGGGAATCATGGGTGGGTTTTAATCAAAAAAAGTCTGACTCTTCCCCAGGCAGGTCCTGGGGAAGAGTCAGACTTTTGTCCCTAGAGCGGGGAAGCTATTTGATGATTTATCATCTGTACAAAAAATACAGACCTAAGTTGTGTGTGTGTGATTAGAAAACGAGCCAGCAATCGCCCCAAATCGCTCTCAGTCTCTACCTCACACCAACATGATTTCCTTATAATTGGTGGGTTAAAGTCGGCTTGTTCTTACAAATTGTTTATTTCGGTGTAACGAGCGACCCAGACTGGCAACAGCTACGTCTAATTATGTAAAGTAGGCAAGTTATATGATCGTAACTAGTTAGCATACAGTCTACCGTGAGAACGAACGAAATATAAGGTGCTAGGATTATTTTCGTGCGGTTTATGGCTTATGTAAACATAGTCTTTATTTTATGAGTTCTCGTTTACATTTGTTAAAGGGAATAGTTGCAGGATGTCTGTTGTTATGTTCTTTTAATTGTTTGAGTTGGACTCAACAGCTGGTTTAGTATGTCTCTACAATAAATACCATGTTTTACTACTAAATTAATTTGCTACCCCACTAACTTAGTGATCATCGCATTTGTACGTCTTTTGGTTTTGTTTAAAGATTTTTTATTTATTCTAGAAGGACATATTTTTCACTTGTTGAATAAATACGTAATTAAGATGAAATGTAGTCCATTATAGCTAGTACATGATTTTTAAAGTGACTTTTGGGTAGGTAGTAACTTCCGAGCGTTTATTATTAATATTACTGTTGGAATAACAATAAGTATACTTACTTGATATAATACAAAATAATTGAAGTATTTCTTTGTCAAGATAATAGTTTTTTTTTAATAAAATGCTGACAGAAGATACTTATAACCAAAAACAATTTGTCAATTTGTTTGTTCCGGACAGTTTCCGAAGATAGCTAGCCCGATATTGATGGGGCTTTCACAGGCCAATAGCTGATGTTATAAGGAGTTCTCCGTTATGTTATTGATTGCTTTGGTTAGGACGCGTTTTAAAACAACGTAGTCTGTTGGGTTCAAATATGCTGTCATCATAATCTGCTTAGCCTTCAGCTGATCTTCTTCTGTATCTGTTCTAACCTCCTTAGCTGAATTAGATAATACGATACCCCCTGATAAGACTCGTTGTGAGACATTCGAACCAGCGGCTACCTGCAATGACTATCAAAGATTTACGAGTAACAGCCAGGACCATCATACCAAATGGTCACTTATCCACAGACCGAAGTTTTCAAGCGCTGGCATCCTTGTGGCTCCTGTGGGGGTTGCGGGTTGTTCCTGCCGGGGTTGCGGGTTGTTCCTGCCGGGGTTGCGGGTTGTTCCTGCCGGGGTTGCGGTTTGATCCCGCGGAACACAAAGGACAAATGATGACACAAAGGATGTATGATTTTTAGTCAGTAAAAGTGCTAGTATTTATATAGGTATAAACCAGCTGGCGGAATATCAAATGTGTATGTAAAAAAAAACATAAGTAGTAATATCCTAATGTGTTATTCCAGACTATAATCTACCTTTGTGCCAAATTTCATCAAGATCCGTTTAGCCGTTCTGACGTGAAAGAGTAACAAACATCCATCATTTACATCTATACATCCATCCATCTTCAAAAACATTCGCATTTATAATATTAGTACGATGTTGTTTTCGCATGAAAGAGTAACAAACTTCCATACATACTCACAAACTTAAGCATTTATAGATAATATGAGTAAGATTATAAATATAGGATTGTAAAAAGAAAAAGGCGCTGCCTAGTTTCTATTTAACGAAACCAAGTAATGAAATCGTGCACTAGATAATACAAAACATCCCAATTAACTCACCTGATTAATATCAGGCAGATTATCCAGCACATTTCCTTAAATATTTAAATTAACATCAGAAATAAGCAAAAGCTTATTTAATGAGTTTGTAGAACAGGTTAAAGACATAATTGTGAGCGATTATTTTTTCACTTATCGTTGCCATATTTAGAGGCTAAACATCGGAGTAAATAATCTCTCCTTATCTACGAACTGTAACGTTAATGATCGGTTTAACAGCTTGTAATTACAGGTTGCTAGTCGTTTAACTATGCCTGGAGTACTTGAGTTGTCTTATGTGTGTATATAATTGAATACCTTATCACAAGTGTCCTTTAGAGTGATCGGGTTTGAACCGTTTTTACATTGTTCTTCGTCTGTTGAAAAAGGTAGACTTTTAAAAGAAAATGTACGCAATGTTTATAACAAACTTGGGACTTAAACGGAAATATCTTTTTACTGCATAGACTTAAAATGTAGTATCAATATTTCTATCATACTAGAGGATATATAGGATGGTGTGAATATATCTAGAAGGAATCACAGGTCAAGTAAATTACAAGTATAGGTTTATTGAGGAGCCGAAAAGAAGTCTGTCTACATTGAAGTTAAGTTAAGGACTGTCTTCTAGCCTCTTTTCTATAATTACGTTACCTACTATAGAGTTCACTGCTCTAAGGAACAATAGACTTGAGTAAATTATACGGTTTTAATTTCAATTTGATACCTTTACGCATTCCTAAGATAATGGGGTCTTGACAGACAGACAGACCGACCGGCAGACAGACAGACTGGCAATAAAGTGATCCTATAAGGGCTTCGTTTTTTCTTTTTTATATAAGAAATCCTAAAAAACCCTGAGGAATTCTTTATTTTTTTAGGACTACATTAACTATTTCATTTAAGAAAAATCTTCATAAATAGGACAAAGTGGGACGATCTATTCCAGGTTATTGTCCAAGGTATTTTTGGCCAATCCATCAAAACTCCCAAAAAATGCTTAAATCCATAATCATATCAAATACCTACTTATTTATTTCAAACAACAAGACAAGAACAAGTCAACTTGAATGTCTTCCCTATGTTTTGATCAACTCAGTAACATTCTTAGCACAAATCAGAATCAACTTAGTTATAAAATCTAAAATATCGTAATGCGAACAGACCATCTACCGACCTCTTACGAACCTAGACAATTAGCACAGCAGTAATAATACAGCAATATTAATAAATACTCATAAACCTAATTACGGATATAACCTAGCTATACAACCCGAGTTGACCTATGTTATTGCACAATATCGTAACTTTAATGAGCACCTAATAAATGTAATTGACGTAATTATTCCAACTTTGTATCGAAATTTAACTGCGAAAGATATTGAAATTGTTTACCCTCTTTTACTCATGAACTGGGATTAATTTGTTTTTTTTTTTGGATTTGCTATGACAAATATATTATTACTAGCTTCCGCCCGTGACTTCGTCCGCGTGACATAGTTACTTTGAGCTAACGCTAACTTTAACCACCGTGATGATCGTCTTCTAGATTTCTCGATTATCTTCCTCTCCCGTTTTCTTTCCTCTTTCTCCCCATTTTCTTTCTCACTGATCTCACACTGATTTGCAGGTACCTGCTACCTGTAGTTTTTGCCTTTACGTCTAATTTGTTGTAATAGCAAAGCTAAGTTTTCCCTTTATTCCCTCTTTCTCCCTCATTTCTAGCTTTTATTTTAGCCTATGTCCGTCTCCAGGGTCCCAACAAGCTCTGTACCAAAATTCATCAAAATCGGTTTAGCCATTCAGGCGTGAAGAGGTAACAAACAAACAAACTCACTTTCGCTATTATAATATTAAGTACGTAAGGATTACACAAAAAACCCATACCCGTCCACACAATCCTTACTTCCTAGCTAATATTATAAAAGCGAAAGTGAGTTTGTTTGTTACCTCTTCACGCTTTAATGACTAAACCGATTGTGATGAATTTTGGTACATAGATAGTTGGGAACCAGGAGACGGACATAGGCTAAAATAAAAGTTAGAAAAGGTTATTTTAAAAAAGTGGGATGTGAGGGAGAAAAAGGGAAAAAAAGGGAAAACTTAGCGTTGCTATTACAAATCAATAAGGCGCAAGGGGAACTGTGTTACCCCAAAACTAACGCGGGCGAAACCACGGGCGAAAGCTAATATTCCCATAAATCTAAAGAAAACCAATACGTAGGTACTAACAAAATGCCAATAAGTTCTAATTCCATCCGCACGTTATTAGGATCGTGCACCATTTGACAGATGTTATAACCCTCACTCCGCGACTATGCTATTATAACATTACCACAATAAACATTTAAGCACGCACCGCATATACACATAAACAGGATGAGTTTTTTCAAGCATGCGTGGATGGCTAAATCAACCATTTTCAAAAGTAAAAATGCTTTTGGAGTTTCCAAAATCGATTTTGACATATTATTCTATTTATGTTCGTGAACGAGAATAGTTTATTTATCAGAATATAGTACTTACCAATGATGTTACAGCTATTAAGTACAGAGACTGGTGTACAAAATATTTACATGTAAGTATCTAAATCCAATTATAATAAATCTATCACAATTTTGTCCTCTAATATCCTACAGGATAGCCTAGAGAATACCTTATGGTATTAAGTCCTAATAATGATATGCTACTACTGTTTCATATTAAATTTCTAAAAATCATGATTTTTGCCCCTATGTTATTTCTCTTCAGACTTAATATGTCCTTTCCGACATCATCGTAAAATCAACCAAAAGGATAATTTATTAAAATCGAATATTACCGTTTCATTTCATCAGCAAAGGCCCCGTTTTGTCATCTTGGTGTAATTAATTGTTGTTAATTCTTCATTAATCAAAATTCATCCAATAACACTTGAATAATTCACCCTGTATATGTAAGCTTAATAAAGCAATAATCGGCTTGGCCGTAATTACAGCTGTAATATTGATTATTACACTACCATTACTGTAATATTCATTACAGAGGCCTTAATAAAGTCTAGCTACAAAGTATGCGCGTGATTCGATTTAATTAATACTTCGCTAGCCTTCGTACTAAAACTTTATGTTTTGTTTAGAGATCTTTGCTTTAATGAAAATCGTAAACTGAAAAGCCATCTCAACTCTCTTGTAGGTCTGTTTTTAATAACGAATGGTTGTAGGTATTTTTTTCTAAATTACTTTCTAAAGAACGCTTATGTCGCGACTAAATTAGATATAAAATATTAATAAGAAACAATTTAGTACCATAGGAGAAATATGGGCATCAAATTGATGTTCGCAAAAAATTAAAACGATTTTTATATTATCATCCCATAGCCTTTGCGGGGGGTGCCATGTTGGGGTCAGTTGTCAGTTCCCAGTTCCATTAGATGCAGCTCAATATCAGTAAGGAATGGATGGTCACTCATCCAAAGAGCGACCTAGGCAAGCGCAGCTTAACTTCGAAGATCAAATATACAAAAACTCGATATCAAAAACAATATCTATACTTAATTGAACAATTTATGGTGGTAATCTATGTGCCAAAAAAAAGCAAGAAAATCTCAAAGAGCAATTGATTTTTAACCTATAAACAAATATTGACAAACATTGCTATCTCATTATATAAATAAAAAAAAAAACTAAAAAAATACCTAGTGTAGGACACCAATACAACTTCTAAAACGAAAACGTTTATGAAAACAACTGTAAATCAAACAAAATTCGACCTTCTAAACAATATTCCAAAAATAACCCTTTTAAACACATTGTTTATCTTTAGTTTTCAATTGATAATCTTGTTTTAGTGTTAAGAAAACTTTATCAAAATAAATAATCGTAAATTTTGACTCACGTGTCAACGGCGCCGTGGCTTAGTTGGTTAAAGCGCCTGTCTAGTAAACAGGAGATCACGAGTTCGAATCTCGTCGGGGCCTAGCGGGTTCTTTTTGTATTGTGAATATTACTGTTTTATTTAATTACGATGCAAATTATAAAGAGTTCTTCATACATTTACTATTGAATAGTAAAGTTGAATTAAAATAATTGCTCTTAATTGAAAATTGAAGTACACAATAATAAAATAGTAAGCTCCTTCCTTGTAAGAACATTACAGTTATTAGCGAACCATAGTGAATCCAAAGAGCAGTTGTAACCCGAACATAAAATTAAATTACTAATATAATTACGGTGTTAAATCCAAAAACAATACAAGAATCTTTTTATGATCTAGAAAATTTTAAAACTGCGCGTCACGCGCCGTCGGCGGGAACAAACAGAGTCGTAAACGGGAACAATAAAGGTAGCTTTCGAACTAGAAAACACGACGACACAGTGGCAACCCCGGTTATTACATTCAACAATTTTATAGGACGCAGCCAGTCACAGTGTCCCACAGTGTTCGATCGAGCGCCTAGTTGAAAAACATCAATGGGCCATAACAATAACAAGGGTAATCAAAATAATAAATGGCGGCCCAGGGCGGATCGCTTTTTGTGTCCAATTATTTTTATTGGTGTTCAGTTAATTACATTCTTTGGCGAGAGCGGTGCGCGAGCTCCTTACGTGAGCTTAACTTTTTTATCCATCATATTCTGTGATCAATCGAAATTTGTTGGTTTTACCTACATCTTCATGAGCATAAAATTTTCATGAGCGTCATAAATGCTCATGCAGTCATGCTCGTTTAAGCGTTTAACTTGAGTTATTAAAATCAATAAGTAGGTGCCCAGGCCGGTAAGGGAATGTTTTATGACTGACCAGATTGTTTTTATGAAAGTTAGCAGGTAATTGAAGAGAAAATTCATAAAGGAGGTAGGGTTCTTATCCAGGCAATAAAGGGTTTACTTACGTAGTTAAGTTGTCCGCTATTATTGCGAAAATGTCCTCTTTTTAGTTACTTAACTGATTTTGTCAAAGTATTCATTATCTGAGATCATTTTAAAATAACCATAGGCACGTAAATACTTACATCGTCTTTTATGTAAAAATACCTTTTTCACGAATTCTTCAAATCATGAAAATATTATAGATACATTAGTATCTATATTAAGAATTCGTTAATTTCTACGGTAGATACAGACTGTGTTTTTTGTAAACAATTTAACTATTATTTTTTAAGGAAAATTGTATTTTGCGATTCAAAAACCGTGGTGTCGTGCCAGGTCTTCAGTTACTTCGAATCAACGCAACCGCCGCGCGCCGCGGGAGAGCCTCCGGACATCGGGTGATCGGGTGTCGCGAGGCGATTCCAGCCACTGTAGACGTGGGGCTGTGGACGGTGAGCAATGGGTAGTTCGCCATTTGTCCGTCTAGTCACGACGTGCCCAAAAGTGTGTTCCACGCGCGCCTCAAAGACATATCAACAAAGTTAGTTGGTAGGTTGTTAGAAAGAGAAACCGCGGCCCCGAAACACAAAAGGCAAAAGAAGGACTGTGGATGGGTTTTAGTCAGTAAAAGTCTGACACTGACTTCTGCTCCGCCCAGAGCGGGAGAAGATATTTGTTAATTGCCCATCCGCAGAAACGGTTTCAGTAACAAGTGTAAGAGACAATGAAACAATTTGCTTTTCTTGTGACTGCCAAAAATATTTATTTATAAGTACATGGTTAATCTAGTGGTAATAATATTTTATCACTGTATTTATCGCATTTGTTTGTCACTACTTTATCACTGATAATAAAAATTACAGTCGTGTTTAAAAATCAGTGATAATCAGTGTCTGACTGTCAATTTTTTTTTTTGTTTTTTTTTATTCTCCATCTTACGACTATCCTCTCAGGGTTTATTTGTTACAGTGAAATGGAATTATCATATTTAAATAACAACTGTCAGTCTACAACCTTCGATTTAGTTTACACTTAACTTCTCATGAAACAAATGATTAAATACGTAAATAGACTTTTCTTTATAGAAATTAAACAGAAAACATTATATACTTACTAACTACAAGCCCTAAAAAGGAAAATCAATTAAGTACATGGCGTCCAAAAGTTTATCCACATCGCAGTCAATAGGAAAAGTGCCCAGAAAGAAAGCTGGCAACATTGCCTCGTTGGATGGCAATGCTGATACTTGGTCAAAAAGGCCAGCCTTCTGGTCACGTGAAGAGTCGACCAACCGGTTGGCGATTTCTCAAAATACTAGGTAAGCTCTCGGGCTCCATGGCAAAAAAAAATTTGGGGAACACCTAATTTTAATATTGACAATATATGCTCACTAATGCATTTAGCAGCTGTTTTGTTCCCTCCGCCTCTTATTTCAATTACCAGAGCCTGATAAAAAAAATATTTTTACATCGTTATAAAATGAACACAGTAATCAAAGACTAAAAAGAGGTTTTTTGACGTTTTTTTTAATTTATTTATAAGTTAGGTTAGTTATTAATTTTTTTTTAAATAATTAAAGCCATTTTAATGTAAATATTTATAAAACCATTGCACTTTTCCTTGTAAATAATGATACCTATATCTATAAATAAACATTCCCTATTCCAAAAGAGGCACCTAAAATGAAACTAAACCTGAACATCAGTCATTTGAAATTTGTTACCTACATACAAATCTACATAGCATTTCAACCTCAAAAACATTATATTTCTCTAACTTTACGCAATATGTACCTACCTATTGTTTTTTGTGGCACGCAACTCTCTCAATCATTGTATAATCAGCCATATCTGCGCGTCCACAGACGCTTTTGTGCCGCTGCGCCTGCGTCGTTTTTGTCACTCAATCACCCTTTATTGATTAAGCTATTTGGTGGACCGCGAAATTTTAATAGCTCCACATTGTTTAAAGGCGTACGTGCCGATGGACATTTCAGCTTTAAGTTTTAATTGAGATAATATGGAATCGACGTTTTGTAGACCATTTAGGTAGTAGACTTTCCAGCGTTTTCTGGTACTTTTTAGTAGATTTTGACGACACGATTGGCGCAGTGGTTGAGTGATCGACTGCTGCGCTGTGTGTCGCGGGTTCGATTCCCGCACAGAACAAATATTTGTATGACCTGCAGATAGTTGTTTCGGCTCTGGATGTTTGTGTATTGTGTATAAATGTTTGTGAACGCACCCACGATAGAGGAGAAATTCCTAGTGTGGGGCAACGTTTTCAACTGTTTAAAAAAACGTTCCATATTGATAGCTAGTGTTATTTCACTCGCATTTTTTCACAAGTACCCATTTTGACATTAAAATACCATGAAAACCACCAAATTACCTTATCTTTGTTAACACAGCTAATTGCATTAGACTAGAACAACTACATTAATTCTTGTCTATGTTCAAAGTATATAATCGTATTTATATCTATGATAAATAGATACTAATAGTGTTTATTTTAATGTAATGAAAAAAATCGTTTTAAATTTGCATTACGGCTGAATGTATCCTACACGAAAACACTTTTCTTACTTACTAAACTTAAGTAACCTATTAAGACTAAAAACTTAACCCATAAAATCCACCAAAACCGATACAAATAAATTGGAAACATCTCTCAAAGTCTCCCAATCAATTTATCACTCGTTTCCTACTAACTTTTATTAATCTGTGGCGCCTATAATTGTTCTAATAGCTAATAACTACGCCGTGGAAATCTTTGGTGAAGTTATTAAATTGAACTGCTCATCCGTGACTTGCATTGCAGGGTTAACCATTCAACTGTGAATGACTACATATATGATGATAATTATTTCTTTTTAGACTAATTAATGTGAATGAGTTTTTACCGTCCGTATACAGACAGAGATATAGACAGCCTGCGCACGAAACGCACGGTAGTGTTTTTGCTGTAATAATCTAATTAATGCTTGCTTTTGTGTTTTAGCACTGACTTTTTAATAAACAAAGGGAGACCGAAGTAGAAAATGGATGAATTGTGTAAGGAATGATATGAAGGAGAAAGGAGTGAATGATGCCTTGACTTTTGACAGGGGAGAATGGAAGAAGAAAACGTGTTGTGCTGATCCCAAATAGTATGGAAGAAGGTCAGGAAAATGATAATGTTTTGATAAATGTATTAAATTGTACCTACACGTGGGCTATCTAAATAATTAATCCTAAACGTATCTAATACTTACTAAACACTCACACTATTACACACACTCACGCACTCGTCCACACTCATAATCACACTCATATACGTCACACAAGTGCGCTTTTTTGTATTTTTATTTTTTGTATTTTTCTTTAAATTTGTTTATAGAAACTCTTCTTAATGTGAAATGGAAGAGTGGAGTCACCTAACACAAGCATATCCTTGCTTAAAAGGTGATCTCCAAAACATGTATCTCAAAGTACTGTGTAATTAAAATAATCATTTGTTTTTTTATTAAATAAAGGGGTGGCTTACGTAAGTTATTTTCCTTATTTTATACCGCTTTACCAAGATACTTAATAATATTTATTTATTTATTTATTTATTTAAACTTCATGTACAATAGTGGTACATAGGCGGACTTAATGCCATAAGGCATTCTCTACCAGTCAACCTTTGGGTAAAATACGACAACATTGTGATAGGGTACAAAAATAAATATATCTAAAACTATTTGATTATGAAAACATTTATATTTATACGGATAGTAATACACATATACATATCAAATAAACTAATAAATACAATTAAAAATAAATAAAAAACGAGAACTTTAACAGTAATTACTATGACTTTTAATTGGTAGGCGGACCTAAATAGTGTTTACGAACTTTTCTTTTAAAGGTAAGTTTACTTTCAGCTTTTTTAATGCCAAAGGGTAGCGCGTTCCAGAGCTTTATTGTTGAAATTGCGTATGATTTGGACATAAAACCGGTGCGGTGTAATGGAACTTGGAGGAGTAGATTTTCAGAAGCCCGAAGGTTACGGCTGTGAAAACTGCCCAACACTTTAAAATATTTTTTTAAATAATCTGGAGCATACGGATCATTCAAGATAGAGTACAGCATACAGAGAGATCTGAGGGACCTCCTGAGTCGTATAGGCAGCCATTTAAGCTGAGTACGGAAGGAAGAGATGTGATCATATTTACGAAGGCCAAACACAAAGCGAATGCAATTATTAAGAAGACGATCCAATTTATTGAGAAGTTCCTGGGATAGATCAGAATAACAAACATCACCATAGTCGATAATGGGAAGCACAAGAGACTGAACCAAAATGAGTTTAGTGCTAGATGGGAGAAAGTGCTTAAATCTATAGAGAGACCGCAGCGAGAGAGTGACTTTCTGACTCACTTGAGCCACGTGCTTATTCCAGCTGAAACAGTCGTCAATGTACAAACCTAAGTCCTTAACGTGAGGTGAGAAAGAAATAATTGAATTCTGATACATCAGTGGTGCAAGTTGACTAATGTTCACATTTCTCAAATAGTGCGAGCTACCAATGAGGATGGCCTGACATTTCCCAACGTTAACAGAAACCCCAAATTTGCCAGACCATTCCTCAATAGATCGGAGATCAGCATTAAGGGATGAAATGCATTCATCAAGGTTCGCAATATCTGATTGAGCGTAAAGTTGCAAATCATCAGCGTACAGATGGTAAGAACATTTGAGGATAGCAGTAATGGAGTTAATAAATAAAGAAAATAAGAGAGGAGATAGTATACCGCCTTGTGGAACACCAGTCATCAGGTCGCACCAGTCAGAGTTATCCTGATCAACACGCACCGCCTGCTGGCGACCACGAAGATAAGAAGACACCCAATTACGTGACAAAGAAGACACCCCAATTTGAGAAAGAATAATATCATGAGCTAGTGGCTAAATAAGCTTTCTTAGGTAGGTCAGTGGATGGAGACCACCCACTACATATCGAGTTTTCTCCGTGCCTTGGAAAGCACGTCACACCTATGTTCCCGATTGTCAAGTGTACATCTTTGACAGTCGTTATAGGTAGTCAGAAACCTAAAAATCTGGCAATCAGTTTTACCAAAGGCTACCTACCAGCATCACATCCTTACTAATATTATAAAAGCGAAAGTGAGTTTGTTTGTCACGTCTTCACACCTAAATGGCTAAACCGATTTTAATTTATTTTAGTACTTAAGAGATAGTTGAGACCCTGGAGACCGGCAAAGGCTAACGAAATGAGGGAGAAAAAGGGAAGAAAAGGGACATCTTAGCTTTGCTATTATAATGAATAAGTAAGGCGTAAGGGCAAAAACTACAGGTAGCAGTTACCTGCAAATCAGAAAAGGGGGGGCCCCCCTTTCGGGTTCCCAATTCGGGGTAACACAATTGTGTTAAAAGCTAGTAATCAATAATAAGTAGTACTAAGTTGTGCGGCTCAGTTATACAGTTGCTCCATGTAAAATACTGGTATTCAGCTGCGTGCGGTTAAACTGGAAGCCAAACTTAACATAGACGGGTAAAAGTTAAGCAGATGATGATGTTAGAAGATGAAATAAAGAAAGAAAAAACATTTATCAGTCACAAATTACGACGAGCACACAAAAAAATAAAAACAAACATGCAAAGCATCACAAACATTTACATAATATGGGTCAAAATAAAAGTAGCTTGCAGGCCTTTTAAATACCTAAATGAATAAAAAATAATTTAAATAGTATTAAGGTTTTAATAAAAAAAATGAATGAATTGACACAAGAAAAAATACAATAAAAATATAAATATATAAAAACACAGGCCATGGCGAGTGTGTTTCACAAGAATAAAGAAACATCTGATGACGGATGACCTACTTAAAAAAATGCCGATACAAAATGACTGTGAGAAGTGAAACTCTCTCAAACCAATCTGTTTTACTATCCCAGATGGGAATCTATATAAATCAAATTAACTCATTTAATTGTGTAACAAACAACGTTTATGATGTTATACTAGGAACAGCAATATAAGCGATACCACAAAACTGACAACTTTAAACAGATTTGTATCACAATCAATGGCTCGTAAAGACCAATCAACGGATTGCGTTACAATGAGAACAAAGACGTTTTTATAACCTAATAACCATGATTTGTTTTCTTAAATGAGGGCTCTATGTTTCATCGCACTATTACGTATCAAACCAACCTTTTTTACTATCAAAAACGTGAACTTAAACCTTAACTTTAAACACGTAAAGTTCGATATAACGTTTATGTTCTGTAAACGTTAAATTAGTTACAGTTTTATGTTATTACGGTCCTCTAATTGGAACGAATGCTTTGTTTCAAATGTCATATTTAATGTTTTACTAATTGCCATTATAGTGGTATAAAAATATTATAGTTTCTGTAACTACAGGCTGGTACGAAGTCGGGGTTGTTCAGAACTCAGTATTTACCCGAAGATTTTATAAGATCTAATTGGTAATAAAACCGATATTTTGCATTACATTTTTGTGTAGTTTTATGGTCGTATCTTTGATTAAAAACATTATGTTTAATAACTTAATTGGCTATTTCTGCGACAAAACATTGAATGTGTGGTAAAGAAATATAGCAGACGTTTCTGTATGTAGTGCAATTTTGTTGTTTATAGCAATTTTCAGTTAACATAAATTTTGGGACTTTTTTTCCGGGTCTTTTCCGGCAGCGATGACAGTTTCAATTATATCTATGCGATACCTCACACCAAAACGCAACGTCGTCGGTGAGTCGTGTAAAGTTTTTAAATATGTATAATAAATAATACCAGCGATCATTGTGCCGATAGTTGTATCAGCCAATGGCGTATAGTTGTATCAGCAAATGGGTAAAGCCTCTACCAATACCTAAGATGGTTCCCGTCAGGCAGCTAGAAAGATACAGAAAGCGGTACTCCTGGACACGACTCGTATTGTTAGGAGGTCCCTTTCTCTGGAGCCCTGACCCTGAGCTGACTCTGTTCACGATGGTGGGCTCCTACTTTTTTGTATTTTTGTATATAAGAAAGATGGAAACATATAAAGAATATGTGAAAGAATTAATAAACGAACACCAACCTCTAACTGTCCCACTGAGAAGGCCACCATATACCATTGATCATCACGCTTGCTCAAGTCGGGTTGGCGATTTCAAACTTAATCCTTCTAATATTA
Source organism: Ochropleura leucogaster (assembly GCA_958449745.1). Taxonomy (NCBI): domain Eukaryota; kingdom Metazoa; phylum Arthropoda; class Insecta; order Lepidoptera; family Noctuidae; genus Ochropleura; species Ochropleura leucogaster. The sequence continues at coordinate 5,154,124 of OY288208.1, forward strand.
TAATAATATATATTCACAAAAATATGAATGTTTGTGGGGATTGATGGATGGATGTTTGTTACTCTTTCACGTCAAAACGGCTGAACGGATCTTGGTGAAAGGCACAGAGGTAGATTATAGTCTGGCGTAACACATAGATTTTTTTTTCGATTATCACGCGGGTGAAGCTCCGGGCACCAGCTAGTTAATTATAAGTCTATAAGTTTCCTCACGGTGATTCCCTTCACCAATGTCTGTGATGTCTAAGTCACATTGGCACTTACCCGGATTTGAAACCATAACCTCGTCCATGACTGGCGAGGCCTTAAACCACTGGGCCAACAGTCTTTTTTTAATATGTAATGACCACTTTGAAATACAAAATGGTCGTTTTCAATTTATCTGTGGCCCTTAGTAGTCTGACAATAAAATGGTTACCTACCAATATCACGTATATTTTTTTTATATTGTCATATATTTCTTACTATTATGTCTTTATTAATTTTTAACTCAGTAGTAGGCGCCCGAGCCTACGCCCGCGTGATATCCAAAAAAAAAGTTATTCCAGACTATAATCCACCTCGTGTGTCAAATTTCATCAAGCCGTTTTGACGTGAAAGAGTAACAAACATCCGTACCTACATCCATCCATCTATCCTCACAAACATTCGGATTTATAATATTGGTAGGATATTTACATTTTTAAATATTTCCCAAAAAAAAAAATGGTGGACCGTCGGCATCGGGAGCAGTTACATCATTATTATTATTTATTTATTTATAGTTTATTAAAACGGTATAACACCAATTACAATAATTCACATAGAGACAAACAACTTACACTAGGTTACATACAAAGTAAACAACTTACACTAGGTCCAATTAAAACTAACATGGAACAGTAGACTCTCTTGCATACTTTGTTTCACAAAACACCAAACATACTAGCATGACTTTATTCCTACTAGTATACCTATTATATACCTACTAAGTAAGATAGTTTACCTACATAATAATACTTCTAAATCTAAATCAAACCCTATACCACCGTAGGGTTAACAATCTACCATCGTATTTCTGAAACCCCTGCATCATTTAATTGGGTGCGTATGAGCCGGCTCTGATTCAATTGTCAAGCGCGAGGGGCGGGCGGCCGGCCCTCCGCCCATCCCGCCCATAGCCGCTAGCAATGCGGTCACTGAGCGGCCGTACTGTCGGCGACAACTAGCGTATGTTTGTGTTGTGTAGTTTATTTAGTCACTGACTGTTGATCATGAGGTAGGTACCTACTGTAGTCGATTTCCAGGTTGCTTTAAGTGTTATTTAATTTCTTAGTAGCAACAGAGAGTGTGATTTGTGCAGAAATGCATTGACACTGTTATCATTTGGATCAAGGGTTTGATACAGAAAGCGGTACCTACTGCTGGACACGGCTCGTATCGTTAGGAGGTTTCTCTCTCTGAAGCCCTGACCGGCGGTAGCTTGAACCCTATTCCTGAAACCAGTTAATAAGAAATATATAAACAATATGTGTAAAGACGAATAAACGAAATAATCCTTCCATATATTATTAAAGCGAAAGTGAGTTTGTTTGTTACGTCTTCACGAATAAATAGCTAAACCGATTTTGATGAATTTTGGCACAGAGATAGTTGGGACCCTGGAGACGGAGATAAGCAAAAAGGGGAAACTTAGCATTGCTATTACAATAAATAAGGCGCAAGGGCAAAAACTACAGGTAGCAGGTACTTGCAAATCAGGAAAGGGGAACTCTATTACCCCGAATTTAACGCGAGCGAAGCCGCGGGCAAAAGCTAGTAAATAATATAATCACAAAACAACTTATCTCCCTGAGCATACTCGTAGGTGCGACGGCAATAACTTAGTCGAGTCCTGATTGCGTTGAGCGTCTACTTAATGAGAGCCTTATTAAATAATTATTAATTGCCGACGACCCGCTGCGCGCACCGATTGCAATACAAACTATTGAAATATCATTTAGCTTTACTATCGAGAGAAGTGTTCGTAGATTTGTATAGAGGCAATATGATTTGATGGACTTTTTGGAATTGTTTGTTGTTTGTAATCAAACCAGGGGCCTTACCCCCGAATACTGAAACGTCACTCAAAATGTGAGGGCTGCTTAACATTTGAACTTTAGATTTTGTATGGTCAAACGTCACTTCTGCGTCTCTGTTAAACTTAAGTGGGACTTAAATTTTGAGTGACGTTTCAGTATTCGGGGGTTAGTCTGCTATTATATAGTCTGTTAGGCCCCTGACAGATTGAGGAATAGCTTCGGATATCAAACTTTCACAAACATTTCCCGCGGTGTCATAAATACAATAAAAATAGCCTTTATTACTCAGTTACAATTACATAAAATAGTTGCATATCTATAACATTTCTACATAAGTATCTCATACTACTATTGTAATTTTTTGCTTATTTATATTTTTTCATTTTAATTGCTAATATTATCAACATTAGCATTATTCTAATATTATAGGTAGCTAGGCTAGGTTATTCTAGTATTAATTTATTGACATTATTGTAATTAGTATTTTTACATTATTATTAGTAGGTATTTCAATCGTTTTATAATTGTTCCACGTGATCGTATTTACCCAAATATTTTTTCTTAGTACTTAGAAGAAAAAAAAGTTAGTATCTTGACGTTCCTCTTTTTTATCGACACTGAGTTCTGAACGGCAAATTTATATATTTGTTAAAAAAAAAGTATACTTTATTGCATACCAAAAAATATTTTTAATATAAACCAATAACAATAATACAATAATTTTGAGTTTTAAAAAAGATAGGCACCTAAAAGTTTTCACTTAAAATTACTGACTGAATTTAAACTATACAGCATAGGTAGATTAGGTAGGTAGAATATTGATACCTAGTAACTGAAATATTAGCAGCAATTTCTGAACATCGGTATTAAAATGGTATTTACATCTAACATTGAATTAAATTCACAGAGGTAATCATGTTCAAAGGTCATATACGATATTTATAAAAATAATTGCACATGGAGACCATTATAATTGTTGGATTCAAGTTTATTTTACGCAATTTAGTACTTAAAAATATTATAACTAATAGGTATACTAAAATCATTAGATGATGCAGCCTTGGCTCGTCTATTTACTTTTTAAATTAATCATGTAATACATCAAATACTCAGAGTTAAATTAATATTTTTAATTAATTCTGTAACTAACTAACGATATATAACTAAAACTCAATTAAGTCACGAATTGAACGCGTAAAACTAATTAATTACGGCCATACAAGTACAAAGTTACAAACACAATAACTCTTGTGAAAAATTGTATGTTTGTATATTTGTATAAATGTATATTTGTATAATATATCTTAAGGCGAAGTCTGACTTATCGTCGGCCGTCTACTCTGCCGCCATTTTCGTATTGAAATTTAACCACAATATATTACGTTTGTTTGTTAAGTTAATTGTTAAATGGAGAGCCTCGTTATATTCTCGCGCATATTTTATTTGATATCGGCGCCTGCACTCGCTCGTATTTCACCTGATTGTAAAAGATGCATCCGCTTTAGGTTTCTTTGAAAACTTAACTCGCCTCAGGCCCGAGCGTGTTGCTCAATAATTCTGTTAATTTTCATTAAAATCATCGGAAATATTTAAAATTTTTAGACCTCTCGGATAATTCCAATTTATGAAACTAATATTTTTAATTTCTCACAAATCAAAACTCAATACTGATACCCGAAGGCGCTTAGACCGTCCGGTCCCTTCCAAATTTAATAACGAACGAAATTAGACGTTATTTACGATACTAAAACTATGGCGCCTTATTTTAAACAAATACCAACCGGCCATTTTAGTAGGTACGGTTCCGTCGGCCATACATCGCGGCCTACAAAACATAAATGCCTGTAACGACCTACTTATGTAAGATATTTACTGCCAACTGTATCTTAAGAGTTCTCGGATGTAATTTTGTCCCATAACGCTTGCGTTAACGTCAAATTCCTATACATTTTTCTTTAAGAACGTAACGTTAACGTGTGTGTTAATGTAAGTTTTTACTGGTTTTAAATATCTGGCGATACCGGCTTTGGGTCCAAAAGAATCATAATTAAAAGCAATAACGTGAGATGATTGGTTGGTATTAGGTTCAGAAACGCGATTAATGTTTACGATAACAATTATTAGGGAATTTCATTAGGAATGCAAATATGGGGAGCTCGTATTCCGGTCCCCATTGGCTTGTTGGGTAATCTCGGACCTGATTAGTACCTATATAAGTGCTTTATTTACGCACATGGTGTTATGTATTTTAATTTTATGGATTCATTAATTTGGTACGCGCCAAAATATTGTTTAATCAAATAGGTATTGAAGATTCCAAAGCGAATCAGCCGATGATTTTCAAATGTTGTTGTTGCTTTCGCGGTTTCTAATCCTAATTATAGTATCACTTACGGGATACTTCCGTGGTTTGATATTACTGTGAGCTTCCGAGCAAGTCCTAAGAATATCAGGAGCTCATTTTAATTTCAAATGTCATATATATCCTGTAGGTAAGGGACAACTTACATATTTACAAAAGCGTAGTGTATTTTTTTTTTAAATCTCATAAAATCCTACCTAGTCTTTTGGCACAGAAACAAATTCAGCGTCTGGATCGCATGCTGCACTAGTGCAATCAACTATTGATTGACCAATATCGTCTATACACAATAACTAAAATAATTCTCGTAATCAATTCACCAATAAAACAAGATAACATAAATCTATTCCATTTGATAGTCTGTATCAATTCAGTCCTTTACACAATCAGCATTGTTAGCACAATACCTACTTTCCACAACTAATTTATATCCTAAGCCGAAAGCAATAAATTAAAAGAATGAACTTCCTAATCACATAAAACATTAACAAACAGTATCCAGGCCTCAGGCCAAGAAGGAATTTAATTATTTTCGAAACTGGCCTCTAAACATTTGCATAAGAAAACTATAATTTATCTATACGAGAAATTAACCTCTTGCCTCAACTCAATTACGCTAAACCAAAGCGCATACTAAAAGGGTTTAATAAGCTGGCGCGGTTTTTTAGGGATCCTTGTCAGAAAAATGTTCACTGTGCCACAGATAATATAATACTAACGTACAGATACTCCATCTCATACAAAGAAACGCGACCGCCATAACTTGCTCATTTCACCGGGCTATCCGGGCTATTTTTTTTTTACTCACAACGGCGCTAGATGGTGCTTGCAGCGATAGTTCAGTTTACACAAATAACCAATAGATGGCGATAAAACCATACTGCATAAAAAAATAAGGTAGGCCTTTGACCTTGAAGCTTGCGATACTCGGCAATCGCCTACTTTGCGATAGCGCATGATTTCTTGAGCGTGGGATTATTATTATCTATGGCGTGGGGTATAGCTCCATGTTATTCAGCAGACTTAGTTATTTTTTAGGTTCAGCGTAAACGTCAACGCAAATTATGATAATTATCAAGTATTTAAATCAATTAAAATTATTTATAATATCGAAATAGCTCTTGCAATGATAAGAGACACAGGGCAGGGAGTTATTTTTTAACAGACTCAGTTTCGAGTGTGTAATTTTTTGTATTTTAATTACAAATTGTTACTTAACTGACTTAACTAAGTAGATAGTAATATTTGTATGCTGTATTGGTACCTACCTATAAAAGTAGGTAAGTATACTTACTGGCTCGGATATTGGGCGCTAGATGATAGAGTGGGGATAACCTTGCGCTTTGTACAGTACAGACGCCAGTTCATCAACTTACCCCAATTTGTCAAATCTAATTTAGTTTTTTCGGCCGCATTATAGGTATAAAATGTACTCTGTGGCAGCAGTCAAAGGTTTAGAAATTGTACAGTTCTGGCTAGGTTGACCTGCTGACTGCTGATGTCTGTACGCTTATAGAAAAACACTTACGAGATGTAGGTATTTAAAGAAATTTATTCTCAAAAAAGACTACAGTCATGAGAGTCGGGCAGCGCATGAGAACTTGAGATCCAAAAATTTATCTTCTGCGCATGTGAAGTTAAACAAGCGCTCAAGATCCGTGCCATTTACTTTCCATTCTAATATTATCCAACCACTTACTGGCATATTGAACTGAATGTGGGGTTGAGTTTGTCTCACCCCACATTTAGCGTAAAATACCTACAAACAAATAAAATGCAAGCGTAATTTATGAGTAGGTACCTTTAGATTCGAGTCGCTTAATGTACCTACTTATCAGTTTCATTTGAATTGCGTTTTATGCTACAAGACGGCATCTAATTCTTTTGTATTTTGAACAATTATTATCCGATGGCAGTCCTTAATACTAAATTGACCACTTCAGAGTCGGTTCTTGGTAATTATTTTAAAATACATATATAATAAATATAATAGAAATCGTATTTTTGGACGTGTCATGGTGGACGTTCTCGTGCCGCCTTCAAAGGTAATTACGGCTTGTAATGTACACACGGCGACAGATCAACCTATACAAAACCAGTTTATGCTGCTCTCTCAACAACGGATCGTACACCATAAATTTCAAGTACAATGAGAGATCCGCATAAACTGGTTTTGTATAGGTTGATCTGTCGCCGTGTGTACCTACTTATGCCGCCGGGCTAAATCTCCTGCCTTAACCCAGCGGGTTTTGGTGGGCAGAGGTCTACCCAAATAGGAGGATGATGATGATGATCTTTGTTTGAAGGAAAATTTATAAAAAAAACACAATAAATTATAAATAAAAATAAATAAATATCTTGGGACAACTCACACACGGCTATCTGATCCCAAGCTAAGCAAAGATTGAGTTATGGTCACCAGACAACTGATATACATACTTATATAATTTATAAATACATACATATTATAGATAAATCACACCCAGATACAGAACAAACAATCATGCTCATCACACAAAGTTTGTCCTGGGTGGGAATCGAACCCACGACCTCCGGCTCAGCAGTCAGGGCCACTAACCACTGGACCAACAGGCCCGTCAACAAATTACTTAATAGTTTTTTTATTATGTAAGTACTTTATCATTTACAATGAGTAAGTAGGACTGCCTCGTTGGTCCAGTGGTTGCAAGCGCTACTATTGGGCAGTAGGGTATAGGTGCGATTCTCGGGTGGGACAAAATACCAATACCTAACCCTATGGGAAATAAGGCGTAATGTTATGTATGTATTTAGTCGATATATTTATACTTTTTCTGCTATTTATGAAGTTGACGGAAAATTAATAAGTTTGCCTTTGCCTTTCAGTAAAATACATAAAAAGCAGATACAGAATAGCAGACAAAGACATACAACAAGACCTTTGTGTATTTAATTGAATCTGTAGGTCCTACCTATGTAATTGATTTATCAAACAGCATCCACCTGAAGATTAATAATATCATACATAATTATGAAGAACGATGATTAAACATTTATTTTGAAGTAACCTTAATTTTGATGAAGATTGTAATGATTTTTTGCGACTTTTGGCTTCAAGGACTTTATTCCCAAAGTTGACACTTGAGACCGCAAAATTGTAAATACCTATATTATTATTCTATGGCGCAGATTAGCGTTTTATTCATAGATTATAAGAAAAGTAGGTTTTGTTGTTCTATGTCCGAAATATATTTTGTTTTACTTAATATATTTGCATTTCATAACTATTTCATTCTATCTAAATAGGTATGGTATGTATCATTTAGGACGTGTAGTAAAATTTAAAACAACGCCATCTATTAGCACAATTAACAGCAAATGAGTTACTTAACCACAACGTAGTACAATTTTTTCTCACCAGAGGCAACACCATAATATTATTTAGTAAAATCATGGAATTTGGAACTAGGAGCCCATTATTCCTTGATTTTGTGTTATGGAGATTTTTAACAACAAGGACATACTTCTTTCATGGTCAAACTTAAACAGTTACACAAACCTCAAAAACAAATCGATACATATAACGCCATCTATTGAGATTTATTTGAACTATTTTTTGTTTGTTCGCAATGAGACCCCATGACTGTGCTTAACGAACTCATTCAACGATTGGTAAAGAAAGCGCATCTTTATCAAGAAAGAAGGTTTGTCTGTACTTTTACTCTTTTAATCATTTCAAGAAATATTGTATCTGAAATTATTGCTATCATCTTCCTAATGACTACTTTGGCTACACCTGTAGACTCTTGAGAGTCGCAGAAAACGGGTTAAAAAAGAAACTGTAGTAAACTAGCTGTGCCCAGCGGTTTCACCCGCTTCTCAGGTCTCCTTCTCACTTAGGGGTTGAAAGATAGATAGTAGCCGACTCAGACTTACTGAATATGCATAAAAAAAGAAACGGTCGAGCCGTTTCGGAGGAGTTTGGTAACAAACACACGACACGAGACTTTTATATATTAAATCCACTTGATTATTTTGATAATTCAAATTATTTTACTTCACTTAAACCTAAACTGAAAATGGTGCATGGGTCGAATCGATTGTATTTAAGTATCGAGAAGAATATACAAGAGCTTTCAAGTTAACTCTATTTAAAACCTTTGGCATTCAGCCAAAGTTTATGAATTTGTGACAAAAACACCCACCCGTTTCAACAAATTATCACAAAACCAAATTCACCTAAACACAACTCACGCTTGCACAGTTGGTTTTTTCGTTGTCAATTTAAGTCTTTTATTTTCACGTGAAGCTCATAAGTCAAGCTATCAATTAGACAGAGTATCAGTCAACGTTGCCTTTCGTGACAGACAGCATAAGGCTGGGGGCGTTTTGAAAGCTGACTGTGTAGCGGAGCGGAAATGATCCATATGTTTGCATAGCCAAGAAAGCATGTGGAGTGAATTCTTTATCACGACTTGATATTTGGGTAATTACATGAATATTTGGAAACGTATAGATAACTTCATTGACGTCCAAACGGGTCTTTAACCGGGGTTGTTCGAAATGATACTGGGGCCCCGGAACATAAAGGGCAAAAGAAGGAACATGGGTGGGTTTTGATCAGTGTAAGTCTGACTTGATTTCCCATCCCACCAAGAGCGAGGGAAGCTATTTGATGATTTCCCATCGCCAAAAAAAAAACATAGCTGGTCTTTCAGCTATCTCATGTATGATTCTGTTTATTTTTTTGCCTGGACTGTCCCACATAAAGATTAAATATTTTTATAACAATGATTGGCAAAAGGAAACTTATGGCACAGGTTTCTTTTTGAATACCTGCCCTATTTATGAATGTTTAACTTGTGTAGCCTGTCTTGCAACCTTGCACCATAAATATTAAAATCAAGAGTCATAAATTGGGAATCGGCAAAGCAGATTATGACTAATATAATAATCGCTATACGCTCTCTATGATACAAGGTCCCGAGTGAACGTTACCGACCGATGTATTTAGATGACCCTGACTTTAAATTAATGACATGAAGAATGATATTTATTAATTTTTAATTTCCACTCACGACTCTGCTTATTGGAAAGACTTTAGGTAGATTTAAGACGAGAAATCTATCTTTGAGTTGCGAAATGTTGAGATGTATACCTATCTCGTTGGAATTAATTTTAGAGATTCGGCTTCATATTGGATAGAGGCTTCGATATTGGTTTCAATTAAGCTTTCTTATTAATGTCGGAAGGAGAGAATGATAGACAGCCTTTTACGATAGTATCAGTTTAAAATGACTACACAATACTTAACAGTTTTCATTTACATCAAATATATCGGTAGGTACTTAGGTTCTACGCCAACTCGATAGATTTGAAGTTGAGAAACATCAACTTTTAATCCAATATCTAATATATAAAATTCGAAACGGCTGGACCGATTTAAACGAAATTTTGTGTACATATCGGGTAGGTCTGAGAATCGACCAACATCTATTTTTCATACCCCTAAGTGAGCAGTGGGTGAAACGGCTGGGCACAGCTAGTAGTTTATAGAAAGTGTATAATACTACATGTATTAGTAAGATAATGGTGGAAGCTATTCTCGTATTATACTTTGGCAAATACGATACCAATATATGTATTTCTTATTAACAAGATTAATCTGTTAGTGTTCCAATGTTGTGTATGTATTAAAGAATGCTTCTCTAAGGAACTTGGACATGAAGATGACACACTTTTTCCACAAACCCCCATTTTTGATCGCCATTCACACTAAAAACTAAACCAATCATACACAAACACAATCGTCCAAATCAAACACTGTCCGTAAGTTTTATGGGTGAACAAATGCAAGCAAAACATCGGCCGTGGTTGCCTGCGCCCGCGCCAGTAATTGGATCGCCCCGGGCCGCGTTATTTATGCCTCCATACATCAGAAGGCGAAAACAAACAAGCGGACAGACCAAATTTGTTTGTGAGAGATCCTGAAGAACTTATTTGTGTATAATGTCAAGCTTATAAGCTTATACCTTGCTGCAATAATTCTCTCAAATTGGTACGAACTATGTATATTACTTATCTTGTTTTTCTTCATATCGTTGAAACAAGATTTTTTATATTTTATTAGCCCGGAACTTTGTCAATTCAACTGCGCCGTCATTGAGGACACTTGGGCCGATATATTAAGAGGTTAGGATAAGAACAGCTCTTTGCAAAATCAGTCTACCACATCTAGGGCACAGGTTGTTAGTAGCACATGATAGATTTTCCGCTCAGGGTGCGCTAGAAGATCCGTATAAAAACATCACCTGACCTCAATCTTGTCTAAAGTTAGTAATGAGATCAAAATATAGGACGAGTTAGCCCAAAACAAATCTGTTACTTAACTCTCTACTTAAATAGATCCGGGGATTTTAATGCAATGGTATGTATATTTCCAGAAAGTCTGGAAGAGAAACTAAACTTCAGGATAATGATTAAAAACAACAAAATGAAATACTTGAATAAACAGTTTTGGAGGCATGCAACACTATGCGAGAGAATTGTAACAGAGAACAGGAATCATTTTAATGATTATTGCCAACATAATTGGAAGGACGAAAAAATATGGAACACAGACTGAATGACTAGTTCCAAATAAATAAATTACCCAAGTGAGAACATGAATTTCTAAAAATACGCAACCTTTGCATACTAAATTTGGTAAACAGACCCAAAAAATTACAAACACAGGTAACATCCCAGTAGCAAATAAACTTTTACAACTAAAATACAATCACACTTACTTTTAAGGAAGTGTAAGATGACGTAATAAAAGTGTAGTATGTAAATGCGGTGAGCTGTCGGTGCGAGGCGCATGCGCGCGGCGTGTCGCGCAGCGTGACGTAGCGCCCACTCCTGCGCAGGCGAGCGGTAGTGACACCTATACGAGATTCTGATCTTTGGAATCTGGAGTAGGATGTGGAATTGTGGATAGTCTTGTGGTATGTTCTGTTGGTGTTGTGTTGAGTCGGGAGAGCTAAATTATTTTGGTATGTAAGTATTTATGGAAGATAGGTTTCTAAAACTGTGTAGGTTTGGATCTGTTTTAACATATAGGGTGAGGATAAGGGTCCTGCTGGGGTTGCGGGATGTTCGAAAGCGATACCGCGGCCCTGGAACATAAAGGGCAAAAGAAGGAACATGGGTGGATTTTAGTCAGTACAATTCTGACGCTCCCCGCAGCCCCAGAGCGCGGGAAGTTATTTAATGATTTCCCATCTGCAAAAAAGGATAAGGGTGAACCTCGATCCTTATTAAAACAGATGACAATCCTTAAAGTATCGACTGATTAGCAAAAATAGGTGTTTCCTTCTATCAATTTTATAACTGTGTAAAGTACAGCAAGCAACTAAAACAACTGATTGAACTAAAATGAGCATTGTGTGCACAGTTAGCATTTGAAGCAAAACGCTTATTGATCAAGAAAATAGTATATATTATTAATTCTTATTTATTAAACTCAAACTAAAAGCATTTATTTAAATTGGACCATTACAGGCACTTTAGAATGTCATAAAAAAGAAGATGCTGCTACAGTCCCTGTCGCAAGAAAAATAACTTGTGAAAGTACTGTAGTTGCATTACGTGTCAATGAAGTTTAGGTAAATTGTGTTAGACCATTATGTAGCCTCCTGGACAGGTTTATAAAAGAGATGCATGAAAGGAGCCTCGGGGGATCGGCGTAAAAAAGATGTGATATCTGCGATTCCAAATAGCCGACGCACCCTGGACATTTAGTGTAAGTAACCTTTCACCACGATGATCCAAACTATTAAGTGAGACCTACTAATGAGTATAAAATACACAATATAAATAAATTAACCCCACTAAAAAATCGACTAAATATCAATACAAAATTATGCTAATAGAACGCAATTTAAATGAATTCCTCTATTATAGGAACAGTTCAATTTGAATAATATAGCAGTTAATATAATATTAATTCAATTGTCAGTTTGTGCGTCCCACGTATGGTAATAGTGACGGCGGGGTACGGCGCGTGCGCAGGCCGCCATGCTGCGACACACCGGCGCAAATGAACTGCCTTCCTTAACTACGCGGCGATTGTGACCAAGGAATTGGGATTTAGATACAGGATATTCGGAGATGGATTGCAAATGCTGTACGTGAACAATGTGAACATGAAGAAGCGAGATGTCTGATGTCCGGTTAAAATAGAACACGTTAATCTGGACTACTCAGAAGTGTGAGTACCTTAAAGACAAAATTTTAAAAAAATAATGGAACTGAAAACGACGCAAGTGAAGAACCTTATTATCTAGTGGAAGATATTGCTGAAATTGTATAAAATAGTTTTTAATTGGTATGAGATTGAACTCCGAAAAACCGGCTAATTGCGAGTCGAACTCGAACTCGTTGGGTTCCGTACAAACTTGCGACATAAACGGCTATATCTTTTATCTACGGGACTTAGAGGGTTTTCTCTCAGCTTCAAGGGACCACGGCGTTGAGAATATGGTTTTAATATCAACTCAAAACCTAAACGTGTTCCCGCGATAAAGGGCCTTGACAGACAGACGGAGAACAAAATGATCCTATAAGTAAGTAAGTAATCCTATATCTTTTGACTGCGTAGATTTAGAGGGTTTATTTCGCGGCTTCATGGGACAGCTTTGAGTAAATGATTTTTCAACTCGATAGCTCTACGTGTTGCCGAGATAAAGAGTCTTGACAGACAGACAAACAAACGAAAAGACGGACAACAATGTGATCATATAAGGGTTCCATTTTTTCCTTTTGACGTACAGAACCCTAAAAAGAGTAGATAGTAGATCTATTGCCAAATCTGTGTGTATTTCAGTGACCCCACGCCAAACTGGTCTCCAAACCGTTCTTAATTTCTAAGAACTCATGGAGTCCCTACAAACGCTCAATGGTGGTAATGTGACAATACGCGTCCCAGCATCCTTACATCTGCAGTTCTGCACATCTATCGAATGTATAAACAATTGTGCGCATTGCATCCATTTTATTCGCAAGCACGGACATAACCTTATGAATTTACTACTATTGTAAAATATTTTGATGTCAGCTGTGGGTTGGAGCTTTCTGGTTTTATTATCATTGAATTTTAATAAAAACGTCAGTTTATCGGACTGTACTGGGATTGTGTAGGTACTCATCACCTGCCTAGCCTTCTCCCGTTGGGGTCGGTTTCTGGTGCAACGCAGATGAATACCAGTATTTAACATGGAGCGCCTGCCTATCTGACCTCGATAACCCAGTCTGTACTGGTTACTACGATGCTAGTACGGTAAAACTGGTTGTCGGACTTTCGGGAGTATCAGTAACGACTGTCTAATGTATATTGGGTTTTTCGCTCAGCCACCTCGCCAACCGTGTCCCCGAATATATCAATTTATCATGATACGATCACTAAACAACGCCTGCTACACACGTTCTTCTTAGCAAGTCGATGGCATTCTAGATTGAGTCAGCCCCTATGGCGACGAGTTTGGGCTCTCAGTAGCCTTCATCAGTTCGTCTGAAGTGCAAACAACAAGACAGGAAGGATACGATATCAAGTGTCCATTCGTTTGTGGGGTAACACCACATTATCAGCCAGGGTAGAGTCATAAACTAATCCTCACCTAAAAGACGTCAATTATGCGTTACCTATTATATATTAGGATTAGGATCAACGCTCGTTTCATGACCGTGGGTTGAAATTCCAACAGTACCATGCATATTTGAGCATTCTCAAATGTCACATCGAGAACACATCTTCATAAATTAGTGCTACGTCGAAAACCTACTTCAGACAGGTTGATGATTAGTAGTTAGGATACCTAAGTCTACAGTACATTTAAGGTGTAACGGACTTTTCACAAAGCGTTCTGTAAATACCTATATCAAACTAACTCTACTCAAATAATACCTACTTATTGCTTGGAAACGACTTTTTTTGGGGTGAAATATCACAAATTACAGTAACACTATGTAAAAGTCGTGAGAAACATTGAATAGGAACGGGCCATAGAAGTTTTTAAAATTATAACATAATTAACTAAAAAAAAATTGACTATGTTGGAGCTTTGACTACAAATACATTCCGTAACTAGAATGTTGCCAGGTTCAGAAGAAAACATTTATCGCAACAACAAGGTTTGACGGCACGGTTGGCGCAGTGGCTGAGGGATCGACTGCTAAGCTGCATGTCGCGGGTTCGATTCCCGCACGGAACAAATATTTGTATGACCTGCAGATAATTGTTTCAGGTCCGGCGGTTTGTATATGTGAGTTTATATGCTTGTAAACGCACCACATTCTAATGTGGGCCAACGTCTTTTTTAAAAAAAAAAAAAGGAACAAGTGTTTTCCGGTTTCGATAATGTTATTTTTAAACCCTTCATAATCCATATCCATTATCTACGAAGGCCAAACCCAGCTTATTCTTCTACAGCCTTTACTTAATTAGGTAGTAGGTTCCTGTCAAAAAACAGTAGCCTATGTGCGTCAAATTCGCTTTTGGAAGTCAGTAAAGTCCATTCCATTAGACACTTTAATAAACGCATGAGCCCCTTTTCACCCCATACAAGGGTGATTGTTACCAATTTTCCGCTCGATTTACCCCAAAACTGTAAACGTCCCATTATACAAAGTACGACGTCATCGAGGGAACAAAGACAATTAAAAAAAAGCTGAACAGTTCGTTCTCTTTGTGGGCGTTTAATTAATTAGTTGTAAACAAGAACGATGATTTTCGTAAATGTAAATAGTAGAAAAGCATAGACGCCGTAAAATTAAGCATGTCTGTTGATTTTATTGATGTTTTTTTTTTGTAAAAGTCAATGAATCGGGTTTGTGGTGTCGGTCCCGACAAAGCGTTGTTTCCTCTCTATTGTTGTTTTTAATAAAGTTCACCTCGTTTGGTTCTTGTTAACGTTATTAGGATGCAGCTGTTCTTGGGACCTTATTTAATACTAGCTGCGTTCGCGGCTTCACCCGCGTGATATCGAAAAAGAAAAAGTATCCATGTGTTATTCCAGACTATAATCTACCTCTGTGCCAAATTTTATCAGGATTCGTTCAGCCGTTTTGACGTGAAAGAGTAACAAACATCCATACATCCTCAGAAACTTTCGCATTTATAATATTAGTAAGATAGGATGCCTAAAATTGGCATCTTTTCAGGTGGGGAACTTTACTTTAATTGGATTTGTTTTTAGTGCTTTACAAATAACTCAAAATATTGGTAACTACTACTTATTTATAAACAAATATAGAAAAATCTACCCAATCCGAGGTGCTATGTGTAGCTAGTAGCATTTTAGCTAGTACAGTAAACTTGACGCTTAAAAATATCGTCTTTAACGGCATTTTTCTACCACCTCAATTAAAAAGCTGTTTACGCCCTTAGAAATTGGAAATGAGTCGTCTTAACTGGCAAGGATCGCACGTTAGAACGTGGTTGCGGTGTAAACGTAATCTATACTAATATTATAAAGCTGAAGAGTTTGTTTGTTTGTTTGAACGCGCTAATCTCAAGGACTACTGGTTGGAATTGGAAAATTCTGTTATTGTTGGATAGTCCATTTCTTGAGGAAGGCTATAGGCTATATAACATCACGCTACGACCAACAGGTGCTGAACAGCGTGGGTGAAACCGCGTGGAACAGCTAGTAATAAAAATTAAACTTAATGCAAAATGTATCTACGCTTACACCACTGCACGTAAAAGGACGTCTGCTATACCTACACAACTAGACACCAACATTTCACTAGTAACTATTTGTACCTTCCCAATAATATAATTGAAATCTACACCGTGCATAAAGGTAGAAGCACAATGGCGGCGCCACATAAGGCGTGGCTGCGACTTGCGAGTCAGCGTCTGACGATTACGCAGCGCCATGCGGCCCCGCCCGTTTGACGTAATCACTGCGTTACATTGCACATTTTTAATAAATACGACCTTTTTTTTCTTTTAATTGTTTGCAATGTTAGAATCCCTCGTATTCTAGCTAGTACCGTAAAATATGAGTTTTTGTGTTTGTTGGGCAAATGGTATGGTTGTCAGTTGTTTTTCTGGATGTTTGAAACAGTTTACTGTATTTAAATACGCAGGGTTGTGTGTTTGGAATGATTTTGTGATATTTCCCTACTTTCAGTTTGTACCTTTCAACTCTAACATCCCAATTAAATTCTGGGAACTGGTGGCTTAGTACAAAAAAGGTGTCATCGTCATTTTCCTGCCCTTGTCCCATTCTATGTGGGGTCGGCACAACACGTTTTCTTCTTCCATTCTCGCCTATCAAACGCCACGGCATCATTTACTCCTTTCTCCTTCATATCATTCCTTACAAAATCCATCTATCTTTTCTTTGGCCTTCCTCTCGCTCTCCGTGTATTAAAAAAGGTGTATTATATAAGTTATAAAATGAAAAATAAAAATTATAATTTCGAAAACGTATATACCTTTATTTTATCTACATATAAACATGTGTGTATGATACGATATTGCTACATCAAAGGTACTTAAACTAAGAGACCAGTGCATTACACAAAACGTTTAGTTTTTACAATCAAAATAATATCCTTCACCTTAGTCTTTGGCACATTATCTTTGAACAGGACAAAGACTCGACTCTAACTTTCAGTTCTTTAATAATTCTTAATATCTATTACTTTATACACAATCCATTTGACAGGTTTTATACAACGACGATTTATTTTGGCATCAGTTTTCATTGCAAATAGGGTGTATAAGATCATCCTATTTTCTTACTGATGATTAAGGCATTTGACGTTTGGACACTGGACTATAATTCGCTTATTGCTGGATACTTATTGGTGAAACGTAACAGAAATAAGCCATCCATACTATTATGCAACTTGAAATGGTGCCCAAAAATTATGTAGGTGAATTTCTTTCAACGTATGTAACATTAAATCAATTTACCCGGCACAAAACAGTATATCAAAATAGGAGCATTGCTAACTCCGTAATTTGCCTTGAAATATAAATACTACAACAATATATTCAATTTCTATTCATTAAAAAGACGAATTCAATGAACCTTATTTTTTCCAAAAAATAATCGTCGTTGTATAAAACCTAAATATACATAGAACAACAAAGTTGTATGTGATGATTACAAAATGCATATTAAATATAAAGTTAATGAATAATTTGAATATAATTTCAAATCAGTGGTAACACAACTCTAGGAGCGAAATAAAAACTATTACGTATGTATGTGAGTTGTTCACAAAACTTATAATATTTATAATTAAGTTGGCAGTAAACCACAACGTGAAATGTAAGTCTAAACATAAAATAAAATAAACGTTTATTTCTGGAGTAAACAAGTAAATTTAACATATTTTTTTTATGCATCAATCAATGGCGAAGGGCAGGGCGTTTTTGTGGGACTGTCTCTTGTAATCTGACGTTCAAAAAGTGCTGATTATCAGCCTAATTTGAATAAATGACTTTTGATTTTGAATGGACTGAATCAGTTTTTTTTGTTTTTTGTTACGCTAAGGAGGTTTGAAAAAGAGTCTGTAAAAGAAAAAAAAGCAAAGTCTACTTTTTTCAGCATAATAACAGCACTTGGCTTTTGAAATCTAATTGCAATAAACATAAATAATTTATGAAAATAATTAAATTCCTTCAAGTATAATTCTCCACTCCTTGACATCATATATTATAATTGTGAAGAAAAGGAAATCATTACAAGACAAAAACCCTATTCAATAATAAAGCATTCACATCTGATAAGTTATGAAAAAAAGTTACTAAACACATCACTAATAATAATTATAATTCTTATAATTACATTTAAATTTATACATCATAATTGTGACTTATATTTATGAGAATTGACTATATTTAAAAGTGACGAGAACAAAATTATAAACTAGAATATAATAAGTGTATTATAATAATACCTAAATGAGTATTACAAGAATTCCATATCGATTAGAATTCGGTGGTAAATAGGATATGTGAATAATATTTACAATCTTTTTTTTTAGGAAAATCAATGAATATTTGTGAACGTATTTTAAATGTCTATTGTTTAGTATGGAGTAATTCTACAAATTATTTAGAAGTTGGTAAGAGGATTATTTTATTTATATGATTTCATATTTTTCATATAAAACGATAATCTGCAGTTTGTGTGCCCTTTTAATTTTGATCTAGTTTGTGTATTTTAAATCCTTAATATAATGACTATGTTCATGATGACAATAAAGATGATGGGTGATTCTTATAATTGATGAAAATTCATCTAGAAGTCAAAAAATATACGAGAAAATTCCTTATAATATCACTGCACACACGTACACGAGTCTATTCAGAATCAAAAAGTTTTCGAATAATTTAAAACCTACACAATTCCTAAACAACACGAAACTCGTCCCATTCTATCACGTTTTTTTCTTATACTAAAATTAATTATGGTGCAACAACACGCTTTGTAACATGTAATGTAACGAACCGTGTAACACATGGAGAACAAAATACATAAGCATTTTTTCAATTAAATGTTCTACCTGAATGACACGACTGGTTTCATTCCATGTTGCCCGGTGTAGACTTCGTATGCTAATTTTGAACATTACAGAAGTGAACAAATTCCTTTAATTACTTAAGTATTTCACGGCCGTGATAGTAAATCGAGAATCATCAACTACTTCTAATTCGCGACTACTTTTTAGTAGATAATTTCTAAAGACAGACACAGCCCGAATTATGGTACAATCACATACGTGTACTGGCCCTATGAAGGTTATAGAGAAAACCATTACCAACTTTTGTTAAGAAAACTTTGACTGTAATTATAATTGACTTTAACCAACGCAAACGCATCAAGATCATCAAGTACGGATCTTAATTTGCTAAAGAAACTAACTTGAGTTCTTAAGTTAGTGATTGCTATTTTTCAAACCAACATTGGATTGAAAGCTGTTGAAAAAGATTCGAATTTCGATCGTTTCCAGCCATCACATCCCTTCGGAAATTTTTACCTGTCACTGTCAAATATCATAGAGAATTGATAACTTTATTAAGACTACTGAAGTAGGTACTCGTGGACCATAGATACAAGTAAACACTAACATTTATAAGGCCCGTGCGATTCAATACTAACTTGATAACTTCAACATTCAGACTATGCCAATTTGCTAAGACACTTCAAGAATCTAGTTTGGAGAAAGATGATAGTATACTGTCGAGCAGAAAAAGGCCCATTTTAACATAATTGCCCTACGATTAAACTTCATACAATTGTTCTAATAAAACGTTGCTTTGAAATTAGTTACTGGTCCTTTTGAAAGTGGTCAATATTCTGCTCGCCAGTGTAAAGAGGCACTTGGAATAAAGACGTCATAACAATTTGTCTACTTACGCGGCCTATTCAACATGTGTAAAAATGTTTCATAGAAAATTCACTAATAAATTCGTGTATTGTGCATTTATTTAAAGCACCTTATTGTGATTTTGCATGTATTACTACATTGGCTGAAATTTCTATCTGAATTGACCACAGAACAAAAAACCGACCCGGAGGAATAACATTTTAGGCTGAAAGCACGGCTATGCTTGCCATATGCTTTAAGTTCGGCAAAGTCAAGCTGCATAAGTCCACATTTATTTGATTAGGCCGCTCGGCATTGCCAAATCTTGCCGACGCGAACTGGGTCACCCCTTCTTTATTTAATTTTTCTTCGGATGGGTAATCATCAAGTAACTTAACCCGCTCTGGGCGGAGCGGGGGGAGTGCCAAGCTTTTACTGACTGCCCATCCATATTCCCCCTTTTGCCTTTTGAGTTCTGGGACCGCGGTATCTGTTTCGAACAAACCCTTCACCCCGGCAGGCCCTTTTGCTTTAGTGATATCTCTTAAGAGGCACGCAAGGAACACTAACGCGCCGTCGACACAGCATTAGGTGCCCCATTGAGAACTTAAATGATACTCTTGTTAGAAGCACTGATTCTGTTCTGGGTCATAAAAAAGTAGAATGTACAAAAAAGTCGTATTGCACGAAAATGTCTTACAATAAAAAAGCAATTGTAAAGGATAATTTTCCTACTTTTTTTTATTCCTTTTTCCTCAGCAGATTGTCATGAACTTATACAGCTACGTATTTGATATAACTTTGTGAAATTGAGAGAGCTTATCGTAGTCTTAGAACATTTAGTTCTTTTTTGTTCAAGTTGTATATGAAATGAAAAAGAATGACTTAACTGATCATTCATATACTAACGTATTGCTTGTTATAAAGTTCCTATTCAATATTTACTGACTCATTTCATTTGTTCATCGATATTTGGACCTTATATTCGATTTTAATGTTACTACTAGTAATTTTAATTAGTTTTTTTTTTAACTAACTTGCACCTAGATATTATAATTAGAAAATTGACTGAAATGATTGAAACGGTGCTTTGGCGTATCTGACGACATTTGTGACATATTCGATCAAGAAAAGGAACATCTACATCAGTATGTATTTGAGGATTTTAATTAGCAATCTTGAATCAAATCACAAGACTTAACATTTTATTAGACTAGTTCTAAAATGCCTAGCGCATTCGGTAACATGTCGTATGCAATCGCAATAGGTGTGATAATCGCATCTAGGGACACGCAACTACCGAGGGCTAAATTCAAGTGCCAGTAAGACGCTTTAAATCAAAAACTAGTATCAATTTGTACATCTACATGACTCACGCTTTAACCCCTCTATTGTGACGTAATCCACTGCAACACCATTACACCAATATTCGTGCTTACCTACGATCTTAAAACGCAGAATAGAGTGGACAAGTCACTAACGCCCGTATCAAAGTACGATACTGACAATCCCACCTCCAGCATAGATTTGAAGCCATTTGATTGGCACAATCCAGCTTTAAAATCGTTGTGTGTGATACTGGTTTTATTACAGTTTTTAATTCTGTCCTCCTCGCGTCTTAAGACCGGTGTGGCTACGTGTTGGTGTTCAATTACAGTGACAGTCCAGACAAGGGCGCGAGTGCAAGTTTCGGGCGCTAGGTGGCGTTGGTGACGGCGTGCGGGGACGCGCGCAGGGCGGCGTGACGTCGCAGGAGTTCTGTTACTGTGATGGCGACTTGGACTGTTCCCTTGCCTTCCAGGACATCGGCTGCGCAGCACATTAGTTTCTGGAAGAGAGTGTAAAGGTTAGCAAGGTGCCATATGTGTTTTTTTCTTATAGAAGAATTTGACTAAACATTATATATATTTATATTTCCTCCGTTTCGTTTGGAGGTCATGAAAAAGTTCACATATGCTTGTAAATTTCTGGGGCTGGCTTGGCGTGTGATCAAAAATCACCTTGAAAGATGTAACTGGCCCCGTAACATTTTAAACCAGTTACAGGAGACGACGGGTTTGAAGGTATATTTGTAATATGTATTCAGTTAACACTTAGGGTTTTATATGTATAAATAAAATCAAAATACAAGGGTTGCCAATAAGAAATTTATTTCTTTAAGTAGTTGAAACATTGTAAGTACATACAAAAAAAGTACACTTTAAACATTTTTCTCTATAATAAAACTATGACTAATAGCCAAAACTATTTCGAAAAAACATCGCAATATTACGTAGTTAAGAAAAAAAATCTCTCTCAAAGTGCATTAAGTGAAAAATGCGTGTAATTAAATGCAAAAATGTCTAAAATAACTATAATACTGAATTTTAGTAGAAAATAATCAAAAAAGAAAAAGTAAACCAATCAAACTTAATATTTAATTAAATATAACTGGAATTATATATTTAGACTGGCTTTAATATTTACAGATTGGCAAGAAAAGTCCTTTTGAAAATGTGTTAGTTTGTTATTTATGCTTTAAATATAACTGTTGAGTATAATTATTCGTGTTTAGAAAACACTTCAATACATAGATCGACTTTTGATTCATTAATTTATTTTTCCATAAAAACCAAAGAGAATTGTCGACTTCACCCCAAAATGGAAAAATCTGCCATTTTCGAAAAATTCCATTAAACAATCTTGAAACACAAAAATAGGTGGGTAGTTACAAATATTTAGGTCAAATTAAAACCAGTCAACTATAAACTACGTATATAAGTACCCAAGCACCACAAGCTAATAAATATATGTACGCTATAAGCTTTTAAATTATATATTAAACATCTATTATATCTCTTAATTATATCATATAATTATCGATAATTAGCATTGTACTCGCGACTTTAAAGCTCAAAAATAAGATTATGTTAAGAAGCGTAGAAAGAAAATACCACACATATACAAATAGCTTATGACCAGAATAATTACAATAAATAAATACATTATAGATAAAATGTTTTACTATTTGGCGGATTTCACGTATTAATCTTATATTGTAATGAAAGCATTGGAAGACTGAAATGTTTTACTTTTATTCCTATACTAGCTTTTGCCCGCGGCTTCGCTCGCGTTAAATTCGGTAGCGCCTTATTGATTTGTAATAGTAACGCTAAGTTTTCCCGTTTCTTCCCTTTTTCTCCCTCATATCCCACACTTTAAAAAAAAAATAGCCTATGTACGTCTCCTGGTTCCAACTATCTCTGTACCAAAATTCATCAAAATCGGTTTAGCCATTAAAGCGTGAAGAGGTAACAAACAAACTCACTTTCGCTTTTATAATATTAGTAAGGATATTGCAAGGTATACTGCATTTAAATGACTTTATTTATTTTATTTGATAGCTTTATCGCACTCCTATTTCGAAAATTACGGCCAAATAGCAAAACTACTGACAGGTAAAGTATAATTTCAAGTTTAGTACGTTACAAAATTAGCAAGAAGTATGTAAAACAGCGATAGTTAGTAATAACAGGGTGAATGGAACATCGGTACACAAACGATCAAAGTAATCAGTACATCATTCTGACACCCCCCCAGACATTGTAATAAAAAGACATAAGCAGCTCCATACATTTTTTTCAATGGGGGGGGGGGGTGCCGAATGATGTCCTAAATAGGAGAGTAATTGTTTAAGCGTCGGTATCCCTTCTACCCTGTCTTATTTAGTAAGAAACGATTAACAGAAGCTACAGTCTTTATCAACACATCTTTGGAATGGTTACAATATAATAATAATTATACTTTTTATACGAATACTTTAAACTTGTCATTTTCTGTTACTTTGTAAATGCATTAAACATCATTATCATCATATATAAATATAATAACATTTATACTGATCTTATTGGCATCAATTTTGTTTGGTTGGCGTCGTTAAGGAATATTGATTATTAATAAGAACATTTTTTGTAAAACTTGTCTTTTATATCATATTTTTATATCTTTCGTAAAATTGTTACGCAAAAAAAGCCTCGAAATACTACAATCTACTCGCTACCGATGAAAAAGTTGCCTACTTTAGACGCGGTACGCATTGTATTGGAATTTTATGTCGCGAAATTCTTGAAGTTCGTTCGAAGTTTGAAATTTTTTCTCAACATTGTCGAGATCCTAAATGGTTTTAAATTTAAATGGCTTTAAAAAGTAAAACTCAAAACCAATATTAAATTACTTGCTTTGTTTTGCGAAACCATTATTATTTACCGGTAGTAGCTTTATTCAAATATTTAATTGACCCGCGCAAAGCTGTCAATCTTTTTTTTTTTCAGGATTCCACTCATTCATCCTTCTTATCAAAAAATACATTTACATTTCCATGTACAATGCGCACACGTGCCATACTTTTGTCTAAAAACCAAATTAGTTTTTGCATTAATAATACAATAACGATATGATGTTTCGAATAAGGCATATAATTCTTATTTGATAAGAAATATCGAGTAAACAGCTAAGCTACGTTATCAGTATAATATATTAGTAATTAATACATTTCCGTTCATCTCAATAATACTTCATGCACCAATGTTTTAATATATTTTATTGTACTTTTAATTTTGAAATATGTTTTTTTTTTATGTTATGTAATTCAACAGGGCTCAATCTTTTGTTTTTTCGTGAGAAATAAGAGGAAACTGTTGCCCGGTATACTGGGTGGAAGGCATACCAAATGTTACCACATTCAATATATAATTCTGAAACCACTCTGCCCCCAAAAATCATTATATTATTGTTTTTATGGTGTAGTCAATAAATATCCCAATTGACTGTATTTTGTTTTTGTTAGAAAAAAAAGCTGCCCTTTTATTACGTATACGCCATTCTTCGGCTCTACCAATTAGTCAACCTTCAAATTCTAACAATTGCTACTATTTTATCAAATCACATAACAAATCCGCTGCTGAATAGGCTCAAATCCACCATCATTTTAAATAAGACAATTCCTATATTTGTTCCTTAATTTCTTTACTTATAAACTGTGTTTAAATACTACTTTTAATCAGATATTTATAACCATATAACAATGATTATAAGTAAAGAGTGCTTCTATCTATAACGTGTAAAATGTTATTGTATTTTGGTGCAAAAAGACTACCTAACCTTACAGCTGCTACGTTTAAAAGTTGCATTAATAACTGCATTGCATTGTTACGTAAAATATAAAGACACAAAATAACTAAAACTTACTTATAGCAAATCACTCTTCAACACAACAAATGATGAGATCTTGGGAATAATAGTTCTGCAGACTGTTTGATGCTCGTATAATTAAGCGCACGTTCAAAGTTACACTTTAACTTTGATCCCGCCTTTAATTATGTTACTATTTATGCGGTTGATCGTACTATCCATCGTTTATTATCATTTATGTTATGTTTATTATACAACTCCTTTTAGTGTATATGTTACATTAGACGGAAGTAACCCAGTCTGCAAAACCTAATACAAAAATCAAACACGCAAAAATAGCCGACATTAGCAACCAATAAACAAACCAATTGGCAAAATATGTAAAAAATATTAAGTAATAATAAAAAAACTACTAATTAAAATTTTAAATGCCTCAAATGGGAATGAACTTACAACAAGTGGAATTATACCAATTATAATTAAACTATACCAATCAAATACTAACAAACAAATTCACTGCAACCGTGATGTCTTTATAAAACAAAAAATATATAAATTCCATTGTATAAATCCGTCGAAATACCGTCTAATTCCTTTCAGACTTCTAGTTCAAGATCATTCTAAAAAAGCTAGCCTCAAAATTCGATTTCAGACCAATCACAGTCAGACTGCGTCAAAGGCAATACAGGTTCACTTGACCGATGTTGATGACAAACCTCAAAATAACACATTCCGTAAGAAAAGAACAAATAAGAAAAAATACTGTTATTCTTCAGTGACTTTGATGTATTTCCTTAATATTTATTAACCGTTTAGCTATGGCTGCTCCAAAATGGTAACAGCAACTTTATTTTTATGCGTAATAAGGTTTAAAATCGTCTAAACTCCGCCACATTTTATTCGACACAAATGAACTTGGCTTGATTTCATAACAACATCGACAAAAGATCATTCTTTTTCTTATTTGTACCATGTAGTAATGACAATTATTTCGGTTCAAAATTTAAAAAATGAGGTCTAAAATGTTCGGTCTGTTACAAATCACAATATTATCAAGTAGAGTTTACAAAGGGTACATGATTAGCAAAATGGTGGACACGAAGAACGTGCCAAGGCATAGACAAGTGAAAAGAACTTTGTTCTCGGTCTCCTTGGGAGCTTCAGTCTCTGTAGAAATCACACTGCTGTTCAGATTATTCTGTATATCGAGATTCAATTTACCCCTATCGTATCTTTCAGTATCGACTTCTTCCCTTATCAATTCGGTAGGAAAATCAACTTCATCGGTGTCGTATATTTCGAAATTATCGCTTTTCAAAATGTGGTCTTCCTTGCAGAAGGGCGTCACGAATTGGACTCTATTAGTCTGGTAATAAGGTCCTCTATTCCTGAGCTCGTTGGTCCCGTATACTGGTGAGTAGTGGGCGTTTGAGTCCGTGTTATTGTTCTCTGTGTTTTGGTACTCTTCGGATTCGTCGATTGTATAGTGTTGGTTGTTGTCGGAGAAATTGAAGCTGCTGATGAAGCGTTCTTCTGAGTATCTCCTGAGCTGCCTTTGGTAGTAGTTGACTTCTAGCGATGATTCAGGGTCCTCTGTGTCGTCATAGTCCCCGCCTGCGCATTCCTCGTGCGACTGTTCGAAGGTAGTGTAGTAGGGGTCTGTGTGCGTATCCCTGGGCGGGCGAGGCGGCGTGGCGTGTGTGAGCAGAGCGGTCACTGTGCGAGCGAGAGGCACGATACTGTCGTCTCCGTCGCTGTCCGAGGTTCCCAGTATGTCTTCGGGCGAGCAGATGACCTCCTGCAACACACGCCACCCGTCTCTTAGTTTCATTACAATAATCTCTGTTGCTCGCAAAGGGATATCGTACAAGACCCTGCAACACTCGAAATAGACACGGCGGGAATTCAAAATTGGTGCCGATTTTAAAATATTAATCACGACAAACACAGTTCCTTCCCATTTTAAATCGCGTAAAAGGTGCCAAACAAATCAAATAAAAAAAATAAGTATCACTTTTTGAAATTGTTTTAAATAAAGTAGAAAATTAAAATGTCTAAATGTGACTCACCTCTTCAACTCCAAGTTTTCGACACGCTTCTAAAAAGTTGTCGACGTTTCTCCGGCATCTCGCCATTGTAAGTTTGGGCTGAAACAAACATTAATTTATTCATTAGATCGAAAACAGTAACATTGTTGACTGACGGGGCGATTCAAACTCATTAAATTACCATGATTGTAAAACTGTACCTAATACAACAAGTTGCCCGAAAGTTAAACAACCAGTCTCTTATTACCCAGTACCAACTGGATTGTATAGAGGTCAGATAGGTAGCCCCTTCATGTAAAAAACTGGTATTCAACAGGTTAATCTTAAATCCAACCTCGACATAGTTGGAAAAAGCCTAGGCAGATGTTAAAGACATTTCAATGTTAATTTTTTTTTCTGTGAGAAAGCGGATGGTCAGAAAAATATGCTGGATGTAACAATTGTCATAATTTTGTTGGCATGGAACGATGTTATTTATACAGGGTGTGACAAATACACAAGCCTCGACCTCAAAATTCCAAACCGCTGTGCCGCAAAGCATTCAGCTAAAAATCCTCTGCGGTGCCAACGAGTACCATAGACGTGATCAAGTTTTTTTACTTATCTATACCACTATTATAAAGAAGATTTTTTTTGTGTTTTTGTTTGTATCGAATAGGCTCCAGAACTACTGGACCGATTTTAACAATTTTTTCACTAATACGAAGCTACATTATCAGGAAGTAACTTAGGCTGTATTACATCACCCTACTACCCAAGAGTACGGGCAGCAGACGCGGGTGAAACGGCGCAGTTAGTATAATATAATGCAACGCGTGGTCAATAAGTTTTTTTTTTTAGTTTAGTAGGTACCTGCGCAGGCGACGGCACGTGCACGGACGCCACGGCTCGCGGCCGCACGTGGTTGGCGAGGTGACACAGCACCACGCCGTCACACAGCACGGGCGCCAGGGACGACGGCAGGGACATCTTCAGCCGGGACTCGATGATCTGCCAGACAAACATTACTTTATATTACACGTACGGAAATGACAAAAGTGAACACCTGATAAAAAGCATCACCTATATTTAGCCAATTCTAAATCAATCATTGCATTTTTTTATCTGAATCTCAAATCAGGTAAGTAACTAGCTAGTTCCGTCTAGATCGTAGTATATTACCTCAATAGCTAATATTAAAATATATTGGTACCTTTAGGTAGCACTACCTATTCACCACTTTAAGAAAAGCCTAAGTCTAACTTAACGATTCTCTTTGTGTGCTATGTGTAAAGTTAATGTAAGGCATAAAATATTGGCACCGAGGTTGCGGGTTGTTCGAAAGAGATACCGCGGCCCCGGAACGTAAAGGGCAACAGAAGGAACATGGGTGGCTTTTTAGTCAGTAAAAGTCTGACACGCTCCTCCGCTCCGCCCAGAGCGGGGGAAGTTATTTGATGAATCCCGACCCCAAAATAAAAGGCATAAAATATATACCCCAGAAAAAGTTAACGAGCACTCACCGATCTCAACTGCGTCAGCAGATCCAACTCTTCCTTCTGCTTATCGAACTCCCTCTTCATAGTAAAGCTGAGCTTGTCAGCCGCGGCGTCCTTGTTCCACGCCATCTTGCCGGGCGGCTTGGGCGCGGTACCTTTCACAAACGACACACTCGTCGTCAGCAACTTAGCACTGTCCCCGTTCACTTGTCGCGGTATACTCGACTTGCCTAAACTGTTGTACCCTATTGTATTCGTTGGAGACTTTGAAGGGGATGTTGGCTTTATGTATGTATCTGTTTGTCCATTTACGCGACCGTTGTAGTCAACATTCCCGTTAACAGTTGAGTATATCTTGCTATTATTCACGTTTCTAGATGGCACTACTTTTTGTACGGGCCTTTTGTTCTCTTCTTGTTTCTCTATGACTCCGTTCCCATTCGTTGATTGGTTCTGGAATCTTCTGGGGGTGGAGTGTAGGAGGGGGGAGTTTGGCACTTGGGAAAGGTTAGGGGATGAGGTATTGGATAGTGTACTGCTATTGGAAGAGGCGGTTTTGTATAGACTAGGAGATACGTTACTACTGTATCCGTTGACTGGGGAGTGGGAGGGTTTGTGGATCGGGCTCTGGCTGTTGGAGTGCGGCGACGAGTCCAGCTCGGGGGAGGGCTGGTCGGTGCGGGGGCGGTAGATGTCTTGCTGACGTTGCTGTCTTAAGGCTTCTTTGTATTGTCTGGAATATTGCAAAAATATAGTAAGATATTATCCTCACTGGTAGTGATGTTTGATGACACATAGATTTCGTTTCACGGTAGCTTTTCCTTTGTGAATTCAATTAGTAATTTTACATTAACACAAATATTTATTATGTTCATAAAGTTTTACTATTATTCAAGTAGTTAAACCACACAAGTAGGAAGTAGAAAACGAGTTCCGCAAGCACTTCGTTTATTAAAGCGAGCAGTCAGTGTGTGAACTATTTGTTAGTGCTGCACCCATAGTCGGAAGTTCGGGAGACTCCAATTAGTGTGTTTACCGACAAACGATACCGTGCATGCTATTAGTAATATAACCCCTTTTCACTGGCATATGAGGAAAGAGTTGTTCGTCTACACGTAAATATTGTACTTCATTAGGGATAGGTCAACAACCTTAGTACTTCAAAGATTGCAAAAAAATGAATCAAAGAGTAACCATGGAGTTTCTTGCCCATGTAGGCCTATGTGAATTTGCAAACGAGAACATTTTCATTGAAATGATTTTCAATTTTATTTCCAGAATGTTTGTTTTTATATCTGATCATAATCTGCTAGCGTTTACCTAAATAGTATCTCTAGTTGTAGTATCTCGGTAGTAGCTTATAGTCAAGCATTCTGTACATATCTCTATATTGATAAAGTTATGTTTATTTAAATTAGTGCTTAATTTGATATTTTTACACACTGTGACTACGTGTCTTATCTATCTATCCTACCGCAGATCTGCTGAAAGAGATTTCTTTATGAAATTAGCAGTACCTTTGTGCTCTTTCGTTTGTATTTTTTTCCATATTATGTGTTTTGAGTGTACACAAATAAAACTAAGTAACCCTGTCTAATAACGATTCCTGGAAAACCACTTTTATTAGTAGAACTCAATGTTACGCTATCAAAACATTGTGCTGATGGATGCTTTGTAATATGGGGACTGTGGACGTATTAAAAAAAAAGATTTATTGAAATATTGACCTCCAATATCTCCTCCGCAGCTAGAAGGTTCCCAAGAATGATCCAGAACAAAAAAATATCGCAATGACGGGAAGAACGTATACTCTTCAGTTTTATTTGGGCATTTTTACAACCATTATAGCTAAAAATCTGACCTTCAATTAGAAGTAACATTTTAGTAGATTCCAATTTTCTTCTTACACTTTTAATAGCTTTAAAAACGTTGACCTACAACAATACATCTTTTCTTAAAGGAAATTCTATCTACATTTTAAACGGGACGGCTAACAATAAGTCAA
This sequence comes from Ochropleura leucogaster, assembly GCA_958449745.1. Taxonomy (NCBI): domain Eukaryota; kingdom Metazoa; phylum Arthropoda; class Insecta; order Lepidoptera; family Noctuidae; genus Ochropleura; species Ochropleura leucogaster. The sequence goes on from OY288208.1 coordinate 5,184,596, forward strand.
AGTGTTAAAAACTGCGATTAAAATAGAATGATTGATTGTTCCGTTCACTGTGTAGAAGATAGATATTTTGGGAGGATATCTTGAAAAGTAGGTGTGTTCTGTGTTGCTTCACGTCTGAACGAACGTCGGGTCAAGGCGCCGAGTAGAATTTATTATGTACTAGCTTTTGCCCGCGGCTTCGCTCGCGTAAACTTTGGGGTAACACAGTTTTTGCTCTTGCGCCTTATTGATTTGTAATAGCAAAGCTAAGTTTTCCCCTTTCTTCCCTCTTTCTCCCTCATATCCCATTTAAAAAAAATGCCTATGATGTCCGTCCCCTGGGTCCCAACTATCTCTGTACCTAGCGTGAAGAGGTAACAAACAAACTCACTTTCGCTTTTATAACATTAGTAAGGTTTTAATATTATAATTATTTTAATATATTGGTATTATTATATTTTTTATATTATTTAATGTTTTTTTTTATTATGCAGAAATATAAAATATTTCTATTTATAATTAATAAATAGTAAAGTTAATACATATTACTGGCGTTCTTTGTCAGTCGTTACAGTTAGTAAATCAGTGGCCCGAAATTTTGACAACCAGAGTCCAGACTCACCAAAGTTTTGTATTACCCAGAACTAACTGGGTTGTAGAAGTCAAATTGTCTATCTGATCTCGTAGTTCTATATAAAATACTGGTATTCAGCTGGATTCCGATCCTAATATAATTGAGTAAAGGCTAGGCAGATAATAAGTTATACATATTGTAACAGAATTTATTTACTTTGGTGGTTTTGCTTTCGAAATTTGTATTTTAATACATAACATTACGCTTTGGTTACAAGTTTTTATGTCTTGTGATCAGGACTGTAGCTCCATAATTTTGTTTCTTGACATTCAAAATGCCTGTAATGGTCTTGTTTGACATTAATCTTAGCCTCATCACATTGCTAAGCAAAAGCCTTTTGCCATGATTTTCAAGTTCCATTTTCCAGCCCAGATCTACATGTTAATTGGTATTTTTAACTTTTTATTGTTAAGTCTTATTTATATATAGTGGCTATACATAATAATATTGAATAGAATGAATAATTAATAATAACATGCACGATTAAGGAACCGTATAATATTAAGTATGATGTTGTTATAAAATTAAAGAGCGTACTATCATTTGGCAAATAACATAAAATTATGCCTTTTCTAAAATCTACCGGTTAATAAATTAAATCGATCAGAACTTAGTTATTTTCGATATTTTGCTCTTTTTATAACAACAACAACACTAAAACAACGAAATCTATGTAACAACAAACCACATTCATATAAACCAGTGCGTATGTTAGTGAGTGTTGTGCGTATATGACAATGTATACCTGTAGGTTTGTTGATGGGCTAATTTACTCTTATCGTCGCCATTCGAAATGTTTCCATCGGGTGATATACGGAGGCTGAAAGGGACAACACCGGGGTTAATAAAAAAAAAAGAGAGGCGGTGTTGCAACGATACCTGGATAGCTGTTCAGGGATGAAATGTATTTCACCTAGTTTTTATCTAAGATTGTTGTTATGTTATCATTTGCGAGTTGCAACATACAGGGTGAAACGGAAACCGAAGCGTAAACCGTTATCACGTAATTAGTACATCCCCCATATAGAATTTTTTCGACGGTCATTTAAAAAAAACACAGGAGCAGTTTCCTACAAAATTGCAATACTTTCACGTTTGAAATGTATGTATGAACACCAGTTTTTTTGTTTTATATACCGGTAATATTCTGTGTGGGGGTCAAGTGGTAACCGAGGACGTAGGGGGGAGGGTAGTAGTAGAATGATGTACTGTATCCATGGTAACGAGTTTTTGCGTCGGTGTCCCTCTACTCTGTAAAGTCACTGTCAACATTTCAATAATATACGTAATTTAGCAGCTTATAGGCAGACACAAATACAGGAATCAAATTTTGTTTCCATGTTTAGGCCGTCTGCAATTAAACGTTTTTTAAGGAGAAAATAGAGAAAAAGATAATTGTGTTGACTAACAATTTGGCCATTGTACTGTAATTTGGTCTATAGCAGGCTATTAAAAAAGGTATTACGCCTTTAAGCTGTCAGTGAAACAAATTCGTTCTGAACAGCATCAAATGATATCGTTGCGGAAACATGAGACAGAGGAAAGGAGTGATAATGGCTGTGAAGAACGGAAATAGTTATAAGTTTACCTCTGTTTCTGCCAATGCGAAAAAAAAACAAATAAAGATATAAGCAGCTATTAAAATCTACACACAGTTATAAAAAAACACCCAGAATAATACAAAATTATTGCACTGAATTTAATTTTAGTTGTAACTAAAGCGGAAACGAGTGGAGCAGTTTTGGGGGCCCAAAATTAGGAATTAACAAAAATGCTTTCATTATTCTCGAATTATATTCTATGTGGATTATATCATTACTTTATTTCTACTCAGCTCGTTTCCGCCATAAAGTTGAACTCATAATTGCGAAAATTCAAATTATTTCAAACTGTTATCAAAATGAAAACAACTCTACTATACAGAATTCTTTAATTAAATCTAAATCTGTTGAATGTCAACGACACGACCATGTTTATTTTTACAAATAAATATTATATATAAACAAAATGAAGTTACTTCCGCGTTGTTCGCTAGATTTTTTTAAATACTCAACGGATTTTAATGCAGTTTTCAGAAATATACAGTGATTCGAGAGGCATATGTATAATATTAGTATTTCCATTGCACCCGTGCGAAACCGGGCGGGAAGCTAGTAAAAGATAAAATTGGACTACTTTCTTAAAGATTAAATAAACGTGTCACTGACATTCCGCATTAATATTTTAAAAAATACCCTAATATTGTCTGCTAAGGTAAGTAGTTAAAAGTTAAGATCACCAGTTAAAAAAAAAACAATATTTTTTTTTCTACAAGCCACCAGAATTAAACCTTTTTTAAGATTGTTATTATAATACATACCCGGAGAGTAAAGGGGTGAGGGGCGCGAGGGGTGTCTCGCTGGAAAGAGACTGCGCCCTGGATAGAGCCGCTCCGGGAGACAAGGTGGACGGCGTGCTTGGAGTTGAACGACCACTGCCGCCTCCGCCTGAGTCACCGCCTCCTGCAGAAAAAACTATTTTGTACAACTAGCGCAGGTAATGCAACTTTGGATAACCATAAAGCCCCGTATTCATGGTAAACATTTGTTTAGGAACAGTTGATCAACATTGTTGGTGAGCGGCGAGAATGATGCTAGCAACTATATTTAAATCAATACAGGTTGTCCACATGTATGTCGGTTGCCAGCAACATGTTGACAGCAATTCCGCAACACGTTGATTCAACTTTGTTGCTAAACAAATGTTTACCATGAATAGGGGGCTTAAGACTGTCTGTTTAACTGAGTTCTTGCAGGTGATGTGAACAGACAGCAATCAAAGTATTTGTGTACGTTTCTTTAGTGAGTAAAAAATATATGTATATTGTTGTATGTATTTATTTTATTATTATTAGGCTTAGAGACTCAGGTTGCGGGTTGTCCGAAAGAGATACCGAGGCCCCGAAACACAAGGGGTAAAAGAACGATCATGGATGGGAGTTAGTCAGTAAAAGTCAGGCACTCCCTACCGCCCCGCCCAGAGCGGGAGAAGTTATTTGATGTTTTCCCATACATAAAACTTGCAGTTTAGCAAACCAATGTGATAAAAAGGTGTAATATTAAAAAATAGCTAATTACAAGTCTCCAACACAAATTGGTATCTCTAAACATTACCACGGTAACAAAAACTTTAATATCTAAACTAAGTATCACTTGGGAAGTTTTTTTTTCTCAAAAAAACGTTGCCCCCACTAGGAATTTCTCCTGTGTCGTGGGTGACACCCATTTACTTTCATTACAAACATTTAAACTCACATACGCAAACAGCCAGACTAAGACAAATGCAGTAAATGAATAACTAACCAAGTGAAATAAAGTAAAAAAACACTAGTGCCCGAAAACTTTCACACTACACAAACTGGACCCAACATGCACTTAATAAATCCTGAACTCTTTTTAGGTCAGCAGCAATTTGAGAAACAATTCAGTTAAAAAAGATTTATATTAATAGGAGACACTAAAAACTGTCCCAGAAAGGGTTGAACAGAGTTAATTTTAGTCCGTTCCTATTTCCGGACGTAAAAAAGTTTATATGCCCGTCATTTATATGTTTATGGTCGGGAGCCATTTGTGTATGCCAGCCAGTCATTAAGGACGCTTGACATAGTAAATGGTCCGTTAACGGAGTATGAATTCCAAACGTGAATGAAAATAAATCCGTAATAAGAAATGTAAGTACGGTATTACACAATTTCGTGTCTTGTTTATTAAAACTTCTGTATATGGACTAAACATTCAAGTTTCGAAATTAGTTCAGATGTTGAATGGTTTACGTTAACCCGTGTTGCAGCTTCCTAGTAATTTAAATTAAACTTTTAATGTTTCTGACAGTATTTTCTTATTTTTCTGCTATTATGTCAGTATAACGTATCGGCGTAAATCGATATAATATGGGTATAAAACCCACAAAAAGTTGTTCAAAAGAGATACCGCTACCCCGGAACAAAAAGGGCAAAAGACGAAACATGGAAAGTCGGACACCTTCAAATATTCGGATGCTATTTCGGGTGGGAAATCATCAAATACCTTCCTCCGCTCTTGGACTATAATCTCTCAGTCAACCTATAGTAACGTTACCCAAAGTGATCTGATGGGCAGCACTCGTGTTTGGAGTGTTGATGTAGACCCTATGATTGACGAATATCCTCATGTAGTTCTACAATACACTTACCATCATTAGACCACCTTTTGTCCACACCATCAGTGCTGTACCCGCTATCGACGACATGCCTCGGCTTATGCCTCAGACAATCTATCGTGGCGTTGCCTGAAGTGATCTGATGAGTAGCACTCGGGTTCGGTGAGTTGTTGATGTAGGAGCTGTGCTTGGCTGATCGTCTCGTGTCTTCTACTCGTCTGTGCGCCGGTAAGTTGTCTTTGTTCGCCATATTTTCTAAGTACTTGAATATGTGCACGCGCCCGCGCATGCATATCTATAAAGAAAGAATATAATATTTCAGAAAGATCATGAAGTTGTTGCTGGCTGATAAAAGACAAGGGCTATGAAAACGTCGGAGAATTTTAGCTTAGTGAAACTAAGTTAGTTTAGAATTAACTTTGGTTTGATATTTTCGCGATATGAAAACAAAAGATTTGGAAAACCCTATTTGCCGACGAAAACAATTCAGCTTCGGGCTATTTGTGTTACAGCAGTTGTATATAACTAGATTTGGAAGTTTCCTACGTGGGTACATGTACTTTAGAAGGGGTAAACCCTGAAGAGAATAAACAAGGAAAACCAACAAATATATTCCCTACAAAATATAATAAATACGCTGTTAATTATGCCATACTAAAAATAACATATACTATGATTTACAGCAATGTTTATTTGTTTCATATTCACACTAACCAATCGGAAAGTGAAAGAAAATGTATCGGCAGCTTCACATACCACGCAAGTCATAAAACCCGAGGGAAAGTGTTGCAGTTGCGCAAGTTAAAAGCAACGAAAACAAATGAAAATCATGGAAGCAGCATATAGTAGTAAGGAGTTTTATTACCCTTTAAACTGCATTATGAGTAATGTAGTTTGAGTGTTTTGTCGCTAATAACGTTAGGAGGTCGCTCCTAGAATAACGTTTTGCATAGAACATTAAAATTTGCATTCACATGTGGGCAGTTTTGTAGTTATATGTAATAACTAGCTAGCACACGCGCTTCGACCGCGTGATATCGAAAAAAAATATCATATGTGTTATTCCGTACCATAATCTACCTCTGTGCCAAATATCGAGATCCGTTCATCCGTTTTGATATGAAAGAGTAACGTAATATTAGTAAGGTAGCTGGCGCCCGCGGCTTTACCCACATGATATCGAAAAAAAAGTATCCTATGTGTTATTCCAGGCCAAAATCTACCTCTGTGGATAATTTTATCAAGATCCGTTCAACCGTTTGACGTGAAAGAGTAACAAACATCCATACATTCATCCATGCATCCTCACAAACATTCTCATTTATAATATTAATAGGATAGGATGGTTATGCGCTCTTACTAAGCCGTTCCAATTCTTTATTAGACCTGGGAATAAAATTAAAAAAGGTCCTAGATCCCGAGACTACTTTCATACAAACCTAAAAGCTTGGCTTGCCCTTATAACCTAAACTGATGATTTTAGGGGTTCTGAATAGTCTGCTTGCCTTGTGGGCCGAATTTTTAGCCCTTTGGTATTTCCTACATAACTTGTGTCTAAAAATGTAGTCAGACCTCTGCTACCGATTACGTCGTATAACTTGCCAAATTTTGAGCGAACAAAATTTGACCTGTCGTGTAAAATATAACCACCACATTTGTTGGAAGGTCAGGTAATGCAGGTTCATATCATAGTCACAAACCCTTACTAATATTATAAAAGCAAAAGTGAGTTTATTGTTACGCCTTCACGCCTAAATGGTCAAATCGATTTTGATGAATTTTGGTACAGAGATAGTTGGGACCTTGGAGGCGGATTTAGGTATTTTTTTAATGTAAGATAGGGGGGAGAAAGAGGGAAGGAAAGGAGAGTGAAAGATACATTCGATCATCACGCGGGTTAAAATTAGCGTTAATCCAAAGTAACTATGCCACGCGGACGAAGTCACGGGCGGAAGCTACTAATCAATATTCTTACTGTGGTGGGAGGTGAGACGAGAGGGTTGTTGTCCAGATTAAGCGTTACTAAGGTGTTCATGTTGCGAAGTTCCAGAGGTAGTGACGATATGCAGTTACAGCTCACGTCCAGGTGTTCCAGCCTGAGGTAGGTGATCTCTGGAATGGGAAGAAAGCAATTAATATTAACATTGTATGAAGCAGTGTTGAAACTCGTTTTCTAAAGCCAAGTAAAATCGTATTGAGACAAAGGAGCTGTTTCATTTAGTTATATCTAGGATTACCGCATTGGCACATAATTATATGGTCAGGAGCCGTGTTTGTTGCACCATAGATATCCCTGTCTATGGTGCCACAAACACGCCACTGAAGCGCAGATAATACTGGAGGTGACAATTCTGCGGTGTCCTAGGTATTTAAATACTTAGGCAGATAAACATTTAAATGGTTAAAATTAATTAAAAGGTTACAACCTCTTTAAATTCATTCACCGGTGTAAAAGATATACGATCCTAAAGTTATTCTTCTTGACTAAAAAGCCCTTCATCCCAAATACCAATAATTACATCATCCTGCACGTCATAAATTGTCGTCCCATCTTGGATGATAAAAAACCACAGAAAGCCATACAGTCGCCCAATTTAAAACACTTAAAACAATAAATTCTGTAACACAAAGTAGAGGATGCTAAGTCCTGCAATAGCAACAATGTAACTAACAAGATTGAATCCCTGAAATAGCTTTCTAACAAAGATCAAAGAGAGCTCTCGAGAGGCGCCGCAACACATCAAAATGAATTTGACCACGTCCCAGCGACTATTTGGTTTCCCCGGATAAATAAACATGCGGCAAAGCCCCGGCTGCATAGTGATGCAATTTCTTAGGTTTACGAGTACGAATACGACCCTCCATCTAGCTTGATACTGGATAACCCTAAATTCCCTTAACCAGACATATTTCTCTCTGGATTTACCAAAAGCGTGCACTTACTAACGGTTGGTCACTTATCTCTCTTATTCTCTGAGTTATAAGGTCGATAACTGGTCGACCGTCAGTGAATGCGATAGTACATCCGTCTAGCCTAACTTGATACTTGAATTATGTAGCCTAGACCACTGCTAAGTATCAGACATTATTTCTCTTTAGATCTGTTGTGTTTTTGCTTTCTTTCAATTATGCAATACTGCAATTATTAGATTAGTTCTAAGCGAAACCTGAGCATTCAGACCTGCTACTAATTTGTTAACTGACTAACATTTTTAATATGGCCTAAGCTTTTCTCGTATATTTCAGATGACAGAGGCTAAATGTTTCCACTGATTGTGGCTTCTCTATTGCTTGAATTTCTTCCACAGTCCTTATAAGTCTTGTAATATTAATACTTATTTGCATCGGTGGGTATAGTTATTACATACATATTCAAATGCAAGAATAATAGCGTTAAATGAAAAATCAAATTGGCAATTAATCTAAAGGAAAGCTTTCTTTTCTTCGAATGCGAAATCATCAAATATTTTTTCACGCTCAGGGCGAAGCGGGAGGGAGAGTCAAGACTTTTGCTAACCCATCCATGTTCTTTCTTTTACAACCCGTAACCTCGGCAGGCAGTGGCCCTGGACATCTGCTTTGCTGACATCTCTTTGATGCAAGCGTGGAATACAAACGCACCGTTGACACGACAGGATAGCCTCCTTAACGTTTTCATGTACCAGTTATTGGTACATGAAAACGTAAGGTACGTAACGTGAGGTATCTACCTCATCCTCAAAATCCACGCTGTATAATCCAAACCAACGAGAGAACAAAATTCAATGAAATTGAATCTTAATCCACTCCTGTCTAATTATAAACTCGTTACTGTAACAGGGCCTCACAAAAGGCAAGGTGTTATATTTTCCTCGTTACCGTACTCCCCGATACCAAGTATACTCGTATAACTAGGCCACCGATGTTTTCATCAGAATATTCGCTCGCACTTATCGATATTACGGCGCTGTACTCAATACTGTAACAATGGTATACAGTTGCATGTCTAAATACACGATAAACAGGGTCACATTTATAAGCAAGCGAAACTTCCTGTAATTAATAAATTACAGTAACTGTCATAAATCAATAGCTATCAACAATCATGTGAATGGAGTTCCGCTAACTTGATTTTCCCTTGCAAGTTTTATTCGTATTGCTTTTTTTGCAGATCATAAATCATCAAAAAAATCCCCGGGGAACGGGGGGGAGTTTCAAGATTTTACAGACTAAAACCCACCCATGTTCCCCCTTATGTTTCGGGCCTGCGGTATCTTCTTCGAACAACCCGTAACCCCGGGTCATGCATCCTATTGATACAAAGGTGCAAATTAAATGAAGCTTTTAACACGCATTTATGTCTCCTTGATAAAACCAAGCATTTAAAATGCATCACACATACTGTTTTATCGGTTATTAAATTGATCGATAGCTATTGATTACTAATCAATAATCCATCATTACATCCTTATTTTATCAATGATCATTGCACCTTCTTATGGCGCCTGTGCACGCCCAGATTATGCGACGAACATTTTAAAGCGCATCCTTAATGTCTCATTAATTTATAACTTCCGCACACTCAGAAGCTTAAAGTCTACTACACAATCCCGTCCTTATCTTACGGCATTTAACGTGATCTTTGACCACTTTAACCTAGGTTCAACCAGCCACCTTGTAAATGTCGTCTACAAAACACAATTTTTTAAGACATAACATCACGCCTGTAATTCCAGAAGTAAAACCTGTGATTCTGGGTTTTTAAAGGAATACGTATAGAGCCTGGATGAGCTGGCAAAGGAACATGGAGACTGGAACTAACAAGAAGATTCCTATAGCTAGGACTAGGTGAAGTGTGGCTGTGGGGTGATGGTGATGACGCTGAATATATATATAACACCCTAGTGGTGTCTCGGACCATGTAACGGGTCAACTTTTGTTGTACGAGTTCTTGAAATTCGCAAAAAAAAATTGTTACTTCGGCTTGCTTTTAAATGTGACGAGTCATAGGTACGCATTGAATTACTTTACAGCAAGTATACTCACGTAACGGCAGAAGTCCCAACTGATTATTGCTAAGGTCGAGCGCCCTCAGGCCAGCGCAATCCCCAAGAGGCATGGGAACTTGCGTTAGCCTGTTGTTGGACGCGTCCAGCTCTGCCAGCGAGGTCATCTTGCCAATCTCCTTGGGTAAGGTGCTGAGCATATTGTCGGGTACCAAGAGTACTTGAAGCGGCATCTGACATACTTCACGTGGTAATTCTGTGAGCTGGTTTGAACTGTGGACAAGAAAAAAGAATTTTTCATAAACAAAAACATAACACTCCTTTTTGAAGCAATCGTGTAAAAATAACCACATTAAATCCAGATGGAAAGCTCGAATTTTTATATTGCCTGTAATACCATACTTGGTATCAACCTTTTGTTGCTTTCTTATAGCACTGTTTGACACGCATTTCATTTATCTACAAATCTAAATTTATAATATACTAGCTGTGTATCTTTCTACCTACCCTACTTCTCTTACCGGGATGAAAAGTATACTATGTCCGTCTACTGGTTCTAAGCTACCTCCTCACGAATTTTCAGCCATATCGGTAAAGCCGTTCTTGAGTTATAAACAGTGTAACTAACACGACTTTCTTTTATATTATAGATATTGCTCATAATTTTCAAGACACATTTGATAGAACACGAATTCGCTTTCATATGTCTTTAAGGGTGCTTTGATTTTGATATTATAAGCACAATTGCCCGTAATACCTAGTTAATTACTGCTTCCTCAAAGATTTAAACACTCCTTTTGATTTATAAGGAATCTACATTAAAGAAAGAACCCCACAATGTTCACGATAAACGGAAAGCTTTCTTATATTTTGTAACTAACATAATTCTTAAGAGTCAATGAACGCGCACATAAACAAATGCACCCAATCGATACAACATCACTAATGGCTATTTTTACCCCATCAAACCTACTCCAGAATGGGATTGCATGTAATTAGAGCGGTCGAAACATAAATCGGTCGTCGCCTAACCTAATAGTTTCAGAGTTCGTGCCAAGAGAACTAGTAAACATTGGTGTAAGAGTGTTCTTAACGTATAGGCTTCCTGTTTTTAAAACGGAACGAAATAAAAAAGGCTTTTAACATTATACAACTTATTGGATTACTACGTGTGTGGTTATGTTGATAATAATTTTATTTGCAGATTAGATTATGTGATCATATTTTAAGACCGCCCACGAAGTATCCATATCTTGGAGTAAAGCTATAAACATGCATAAAAAGACTAATAATGTTAGAATATGTGTTATCATGTTTACATGTGAGATCAATAAAATTCTCATGCGTAACTAAGATATCATGTTTGTGGTTTACAATTCATTGCCTACTCAAGCCATATCTGAAAAGGCACATCAAATCCTCCCCGAACAGAACGAAAAACCATCTTGTTACATAAAACCAATGAAATTACTAAACTCTGAACGGCATGAATTAACCCAGCCAAAACACAGACGAGGTCGAGACTTTAAGAGAGCGTCAAAACAAACCAAACTGATACCAAAACACAGACTACCCTACCGTAAACCGTATTTAATACTGCTCCTTCAAGTCTAGATGCTTTTTTAAGCCGTCTAGACACTTCTAGACACGTTCCTTGAAACAGGATTCAATTCAAGACTAGGAATCAATAAATAGATGCGAGGTCAACGGACGATGCAAAGGAAATAATTGTGAAGAAACTTGTGTCGTGGGCTGGAAAAGTTCGGCAGCAACATGTTACACGATACAATGAGAATGGCCTATATGTAGTAGCAGGGACGATAATGGTATGGGATGACGTAAACAATCCAATAAACACGGTCATAAAGCACGTAGAATGGGATCAACGAACCGAAAGACAAGTATCACTAGACGTAGTAAAAGATTCAGTCGTTTCTATCAGACTTATGTTTACTTTTTGTATATCATTTCACTGGCGTGGAAAGCATTCGAGCGAGTTTGAATGACATTAAAATATGCGCATACGAACTGCAATAGATAGCTTAGGAAGCAAAACACTCATGCATTATACAGTAAATGCATTCCCGGATCAGATTGAAAGTTATTTCAAGCCTAATCATAATCTAAATAGACTCGCTCCCCCTGTGTCAACAGCACATCCCAGTAGCACCGACGAAGCAAAACATCCAAGTGCTCCAAGTGCCACATTTCTCAATATCGCTCCGTCAGCGAGATACGACGACCGTTATCGGGCCTCCATAAATGGCAGCGCGACAGTTTCACCAGAAACAAGAATACAAATACTGTCATACGATTGCAATGTAAACATACTTTCTCGATGACTTCGTAACTTGGTGCAGGTTTAGGCTTACCGCTAGATCAGTTTTGGGACTTTCTAAGCCTAACAGTTTTTTTGACAAGCTAGTGTGGTTTTTGAATGATTTGTTTGGTAATGATGTCAGTTCCCGTGAGAACTAAAAATTGTTTTGCATACACTATAGCTGTTTATTAAGAAATGTCAAGTGAGCTATACGAGGAAGAATCAAAAACAAGCCAAGATCATCTGCTGAGTGAAGTGATAACAAATACTTCACCATATTGATCTTGAAAACATCCTTGACGACCTTAGCTCGAATCTCACACGTGCACATAATATGCTTATTATGCAAAAAATAATAACTATATTATGAATCACAAAAAACAGATTCAGTGCCCGTAACATTAACGAACCGTAACCAATTAATGCATGAAGAAAAACTGTTAACTTAATTAATTTAACGCTCATGATCAGGACGCGAATGTAGCTTAAGTACGTTACAATCTGAAACATTTATCATGAGGATCATCCATGACCATCAGCTTTGATCTAATATGGACCCATCTGCAGAACAAAACAGTTGCAACTAATTTGAAATGTACGACATGAAGACATGCATTTAGTTTAATCAAATGAAACTGCAGTACCTACAGATAGACGTTTCAGATTCAGAAAAAGAGTAGTCAATTTACTGTTCTATTATCAGATAGGTTTGTCAAAGGGCTTCAAAGAAATACGCCTTAACCATGTCTCGACGTCTGCAGATTTGCCACAAAACCGAAGTTTTGAATTCAGGACTTCGAAAACAATACAGACTTAGGCATAAGTAATTATTTATCTAAGTAACTCTCCCAAGTTTCTACCAAAATCTTATCCCAGGAACAGAAGCGTTCTCAGTCGGAACATGCCGTAATGAATTTGTGAGACATTTCAATGTGATGTAAATTCAAAAGCAATTCAAACTTAATTATGTTGTATCTTGTATCTCAACGTGTCCTACAACACACCTTCATCAAATTAGCAGGCGCTATGACAACATTTGCTTAAGCCGTTTACTGCGAGGGTCGGTCCCTCCACGAGCTAGGGAGGGGTATGTTACCCCCTCGCTTCCTACGCGGACTTAATTATTTAGACATTGGGGCGAGATCTTAGTTTGCGTAGGAGCTAAAATATTCTGTATGAATCTGGGTCAGCGTAGGAGTTTTTTGTTTATTCTGTTTGAGTTCTTGTGACATATTTTACTTCTTGGTAAATAAGAGAATTATAAAGCAAGCGAGAACATATTCAAAATTTCTGTTTGCGGAATTCGCGTTCTTGTGGCCAAAGCTCACTGGTTTTGGAGCCAACGAAATTAGATTCGTAAAATGTTACAGGAATTTAAAAAATCGGTGCTGTTTTACATGATACTTTTTGGCTAAACAAATTAAATTAACCTTTCCTTATCTCCTGGACATAAACTTTCCAGAAGTCCACACCTTGAAATCCATTTCATTTACCTCACACATCAAATCATCCATCCACATACAGGTGTAATTTTTAAATCACAGCGTACGATTTCCGCGTCTTCCTCGCCTCCCACACTCAATATAAAAGCGACATTGACGGCCCCACATGGCTTCCCCTAACAATTTAGTACAAATAATTCGCACGTTCCGCTCCAGCGATTCAAGGTCGGTATTATATCGATTTATTCGCAGTGGGGTGACAGAAATAACTAGTCAATGGCAATGGAAAAAAAGTTGTAAAAGGACAATAGTACCTTTTGTCCTTTAACACCACATCATCTTCGAGATTCGTTTTACGTACTGTATAACTGTCTTGTGCGCGCAACTCCACGTCCATGGCGCGCATTTTTGCGTACGGGAAAAGACTTTTCTCTGGTCATTTTTAGCATTTTGGTTTGGTTCGCTTCAGTAGAAAAAAAGAGATATACGCTATGACGACGAGCACACAAAATAACCATACGTCAAGTATGGTCATTACAAATGTTTATAAATACGGATGGAACAAAAAAGTTGAATGCTTGCACGTGACAAACAGACGCATAACTATCTCTTCTCTAATTATAGGTAAAGAATTTGATTAGAAATTCTCAACGCAACGGAAAATGGATTATGTACATTGAAATTACAAATCGTGGCTAATTGTTCCGACATTAGTGGAAATTCGTGTCGGAAACATTTTTAATTGATTGCGGAAAAACATAAGACATGATTGTAGTTGGCATAGTTTTGTGAATTTCAGGACAATACTAATATTAACTGAAGGTGCCAAAGTTAAAGCCAAGGCTTGGGCTGACTCAGTTTATACATATTTTCATCGATAGATTCGCCTTAAGTAGAACATGATAGTATGAGTAAGTTCCAGAATTATTGTAGATTGTGTATATGGGAAAGCGCAGGTGATATAATAGCAACTTTTTAAATTCAAATTAAATGAGGTTTTTGCAAATCAAATATGATGAACGATGCATTTAACTAACAGGTTAATATTATCCGTAGAGGCAGTGTAATTATATCTGCCCAATTGAGATACACAATAGCAACTCCAGTAGTCCGCTATTGTACTGCACATTTGGCGCGGACGTCCCATTTTCGAAAGCGTACGTGTGCCGCGCGCATGCCCCTGTTGATCGAGCGTCATGGAGCATGCGCGTGCGACGAACCGCGATCACAATGCGTGAGTTACGCTTTGCTGGTGGTTTTATGACAGTGTTTTGGCAGTTTCGTCGAAATAGATAGCTTTGTTCCTATATAATCAACGGCTCGTGAACAAAACTGCGATCATATTACATAATCATACTAATGTACCTCTAGGTTTTTTAGGGTTCCGTACCTCAAACGGAAAAATCGAAACCCTTATAGGATCACTTTGTAGGCTGAGTCTGTCAAGATCCTTTTTCTAAACGCGTAGAGGGAGGTATCGATATTTTGTGTTGTAAATCTGCTACAGTTGAAATCAACCCTTTAAGTCTACGCAGTCAAAAGATATTAAGTAGCTGTTTATGTCACAAGTTTGTAAGAAACCTGGTAGGTCTTTTTTCAGTTGTAACGATTGGTCAGTTACCGTAACCATTTAAAAATTAACTACAAATACGCAGTGAAAACTGTTGTTTGCGTAACAAACGTAACAATGGACTCGTCCGCTCATGTTTTGACAGTTGTGTTTTTCATAGAAAAGAAACAGTTGAACTGTTTTTGTTACCATATTGTTTCCGAATACAAACTGTTTATAAACGGGGCTAATCGGTCAACTACTCGAGTTACGACTTCTTATTACATAGTTATTGTCTCATTGTATCAATTTTCAAGTTCATTCGCGAAAAGAAAGCAGATACGTTGTAGTTACCCAGAAAGCAAATTACTTGGAAAATTCAGTCAATTACCACCGACTTCGGGAACTTGCGTTTATGAACATTTGTCATAATTAAGAGCTATTATTGTTTTATAAGCAACTAACGAGAACCTTCATTAAATTAGCAAGTAAATTGGTCAATTTGTTAGAGAAATGAGAGCTAATTAAGAAAAAATGCGCAGCCTTGTAAGCAATTTTGTGGCAAATCGTGTATTGCGTTTTGGAATTTAAGTATACAAGCGTATGATAAGGACGACAGCTGGGACCCCACTTTCCCTGTGCCAAAAATAAACGGTAAAGTATCTAATCAAATAAGTCCAGCTGAACTGCCAACATTGTAGGTATGTAGGTAAGTTATTTGAAGGACTTTGGGATAAGAGTGTGGGATGGGGACTAAAGGTTAAATGAAGATCCAGGCTCTTTAACTAAATATTAGTTTAGGAGAACTTTAGTAAATGAAGGAAAATTCGATGTAACTGAAACTGAGTGGAAGTGCTCAAACATTTAATAATTTCAAGTACCTACTTAAGACAAAGAAAATTATATTACGTACTTCGTCATTTTTTAGGGTTTCGTATCTCAAAAGGAAAAAATGGAACCCTTTAGGATCCATTTTTTCCTTTTGAGACTTTGTTGTCCGCCTGTCTATCTGTCAAAACTCTTTATCTCGTGAACGCGCGGAGGTATAGAGTTGATACTCAACTCTGTGGTCCTTTAGAGTTGTGAAAAAAACAACCCTTTAAGTTTACACAGATAAAAGATATAACCGTTTATATGTCGCAAATTTGTACGGAAGCCTGTCTGCGCGAGTCCGACTTGCACTTGGCCCGTTCTTCAGCGTTTTTTTTTTCCAAAAAAAAATTGAATTGACTTTTACTGTAACGAGATGCGGCAAGATATCAATTTTCCATCACCCTTCCATTATCTTGAAAACTGGGCTAACGTTTTAACGCCCATTTTTTTATTCAACGAGATTAATAATCCCAAAAGTTTTTTTTTATCTAAGATGTATGAAATGCCTTATCAAAACCGATACATTTAAAACAAGAGCCGTTATCTTGATATTACGATAAAGGCTCTTGTCTGTCTTATCGAACGCCTTATCCATATGTCATTTTACCTCTTGGCCGTGACATCTGCGGTCATTCACCCCGCCGTAGAGAACATCGCGCGTGGCACTTATCGTGATGTAATAGAGTTCATTTTTGCGAGGTCGGAAGTGAAGTTAATGTTGTGTATCGCGAACACGTGATTACTGTGATATTGATCTTTTATGATCGAACAAAAAAGGTTAGGTCTACTTATTGGTGTCAAGCAGCCATTCATACAAGTCATTGGTTAGACATTGTTCCTATTTTAAGTATTTTTAACCGACTTCAATAGGAGGAGGTTCTGAATTCTTCGGTTTTTTTTTAATGTATTTTCACCGATTACTCAAAGACGCCTGGACCGATTTGGAAAATTCTTTTTTGTTTGAAAGGGTCTTCCTAGGTTCCGGTAGTTTATTGGCTATCGTCTATAATACACATTTTCTCTTCATGTCTATATGGATGATCTGCAAATATTTTAGTAACAATAGAAAATGAATATCCGGTAAAAAATATGTGATATCATTATACCTTAACTAAACATTTTCTTTTGGGATTAGTGAGAGGATATTTTTATTAATCTCATTAGAAGCTATGGAGTCTACATTGGCTGGTTCATGGCAATAGGCTCGCCAACCATTGGACATGGGACATAAACAAAAAAATAAATTCTTAAAGAAATCTTCTAGAATAATCATCTGCCTAGCCTTTTCCCAACTATAGTAAGGCCAACGAGAAGCGATATCAAATGTAAACAAAAGCCATGCTAAAATCCCATCTAAAATGGCCGCCCGAATGTTGGCGAACCCGTCTTAACGTTGTCATGTTTTTGCCGGAAGAACGAGACATTACGACAAAGGCACAAGATGGAAAGAGCTAAATATTAGATTGTCAACGCCACAGTTGTTCTTTAGGTTAATGATATTTCGTATCGCTTCTCGTTGGCCGTACTAATGTTGATGTCGGCTTTCAGTCTAATCGGATGCAGTGGAATACCAGTATTTTCCATAGAACGACTGCCTATCTGACCACCACGATCCAGTTAGTACCGGCCTAATTTGTAATACGATACTCCTTGTTAAGACTGATAGTCAGACTTTCGGGACACTGACCATCTGTAACGTCTGTCAAAGATTTACAAATTACAGCCGGGACCAACAGCTTAACGTGCTTTCCAGTGCACGGAGGAAACTCGGTATTTAACGGGTGGTCAACCATTCACAGACCAACCTAGACAAGATCCTTAATATCGACCCGAGCGGCTGATTTATGGACACAAGCTCTTCTGGAATAATTCCGCGCCCATACAGTCCTCGCACCCATTTTACACCTATAGTAAATTATTTATATCTATCTACTAGCTGTGCCCAGCGGTTTCACCCGCTGCTCATTTAGGGGTCTGAAAAATAGATGTTGGCCGATTCTCAGACCTACCCGATATGTACACAAAATTTCGTTTAAATCGGTCCAGCCGTTTCAGAGGAGTATGGGAACGAAAACTGTGACACGAGAATTTTATATATTAGATAGTAGAGTCATTGCCATCATATTGAACATACAATGAATTATTTACAAGAAGCCTGACGTAATGAGCACATATAACTGCATGCAGCGGTTTTACTAACATATCGCGTGACTACCAACGGTACAGATAAGGGCACCATGTGAAGGGGAAAGTGTTCTGTGTGTTAATTAAAAGTTTTATTACCACACAAATCTGAAATTTGAATAGAAGGGGACAATTTGGGTGACATGTGCATGGCTAATTATTTTTCTGTACCTACGTTATCCTTACTAATATCACAGATAATATAATACTAACGTACTAATATTATAAAAGCGAAGGTGAGTTCGTTTGTTTAAATGGCTAAATCGATTTTGATGAATTTTGGCACAGTGATAGTTTAGATCCTGGAGACGGACTTAATTTATTAAAGTTACAAATGAGGGGGAAAGAGGGAAGAAAAGGGAAAACTTAGCTTTGCAGCAAATCAGGAAAGGCGAACTGTGTCGGGGTAACGCGAGCGAAGCCGCGGTAAAATTATTTCACAAAACAATTATTTCAAATACATAAAACATTTTATTTAATGACTATGGTACTAAGTTTGCATGAATCATAAAGTCTTGCGAATATTTCCAAGAATAAAACAAGCAACAAGGGCATAAATAATGTTGTAGTAAGTCCTAAATATGAGACACTTCGATACCAAAACCAGAAACCGCAAAGTACCCAAACATTGAAAGCGAAACTGACTAAATTAGACAGTACATTGCATAAATACAATAGTTCAATTACAAAAGACAAAAATAAGTTTTAAAACTCCGTAAATAACACGTTCAAAGCAAAATCTTGAACGCGAGAAAGGCATTCTACTTGCCCACGTCGTAAATAGCTATGATAATAATAAACTATGTAAAAAAGGCGAGTCCACTGTCCGCATATAAATCAGAGTTTATTTCTAAACCAAAGCTATTCATTACAGCCATTTTCTAAATTGTTCGATGTTGTTGGTAAATCTGTGAAGCAGCTTCTTTTGTTTAATATAAAAATAAAACTATAGTTTATTTTAATTTCATTCTGACACTTGTTTCTATAGATACCTGCTATGGATTTTATCTGAAATGATTTTTATTTTATTTATAGGCATCGACCTGCTTAGCACATTATCACAGGCTAACAAAATAATATATGACTTACCTATGAATACTGAAACGTCACTTAAAATTTGAGGGCTGCTTAACATTTGAGCAGCTCTTAAACTTTAGATTTTGTATTGTCAAACGTCAAATTAAATTTTGAGTGACGTTTCAGTATTCGGGGGTTAGCTCCCAACTTTTAGTTCTATTGTTTTGCAAGTATCTGAGTTACTCCATGTTTCCATCTGCCTAACTCTCCGCCAAGTGCTACTGACGTCACTATTAGAATCTCTTTGAACTGCTACTTTGGGAGATGCATTTATGTTACACATTTTGCTCGCAACTCGCAGCATAACAATAACAATCTGCATATCATTTACTTCAGCACCCCCTTAGCCACTTAGCAGGACTTATCGTGCTTATGTTCTATTTTAGTCCTGAACTCGGGAGCACTTAGGGCATGCCCTTCACTTGCTATAAAGGATGTACCACAAAACCGCAAGGCTAATAAATCTGGACTACTCTCTCTAAGGAAAGAGCCAAAAAATACTCTTCGTATTAATTGCGTCAGCTCCCATTCGCTATTCAAAAACTCAAACTCAAGGCATTTATTTCAATTAGACCACTTTAAAATGTCGAAAACCAGAAGATGAAGCTACAGTCTCAGTCACAGGGGATAGTACTGTAGTTGCCCATTCCAAATGTAAGTATATTTCTATGGATATAAAGAAGAATGGGGAAGAAACTCCAAGGAACATTCACACATAAGTCTCACCTGAATCTACGGAACGCAACCTGCAACGATCCTTACATACTCCGTTAGCGTTCTCAACATAGTCTGGTCTTACACGAAATGCCAGTTGTGAGAACGAAGCACCTGATTTTTCCGAAGAACAACACCAATAGCGCATGTAACATGCTTCTGCTATTATCTTGTTAGTAAACCGTATCAGCTGTCATAGTTAACTGTCTAGCCGCATGTCTGTGTGTTTGTTTGTATGCGGTGGGACGCGAGATGAATCAATTGGTGCTATCGGTGTGGGGGCAATTGTTTGACGTTTGAACTTGACCTTAACTAAACAGCTTCCAAATTGTTATTGTTTATTTGAATATGTTTGGTAGAATTTGAAGCTATAATTTATTAATTTAAAGTTGTCAGTACTTAATTATATGTGTATCTTCAAGGATTATTGAAGCTCGAATAAAGTTGACACTTAGCTGGTCGTCAAGGTTGAGGACTTGGGAGTACACTGTTGGTAAATAAATGTTCAAAAAGTATGTGAAATGTTTTAAAAATACAAAATAGTAGTGTTAGTTCATATTCTGGCCACGCGACCAAAGAACCGAGAAAAATATTTGACTAGCATGAAAAACGCTCATTCACTAAAAAGGTTGCACACATTTAAAGTACGTATAACTGATTAAAAAGTTTCCTATTTCAAACGCTCAAACGTCAAAGTCAAAAAACTAAAAGCCGGGCGAACCACGTTTGCATAGTAAATTATACAAATCATACACATAGAAAATACGGTCGCGGTTGGCGTTCGCTCGACGGGTCGTCGGCCACAAACGCGCGCGTTTCCCCTCGTTCGGCCCGCGCCGCTCGATACACCACGGGCGTCGCCGCTAAGGTAACCAAGCTCTATATTTTTGGGACAATACTACTTTCTATTTCACTTCATTTTATTCACAGTAAATAATTTTATTAGCGTTGTAGTAGTCAAAACAAGTGTTGATGGTGCATTTTCCTGTAACGAGCTAATTTACACAACAACAGTACCCAATAAAATAGTTATCTTCAGAATGTTAAATTAAGTTCGAGGTATATATAATTTTGATCTTCTCATTTTCCTGAAATAATATAGTCCCAAGTTCCCGACTCTATGTAAACCTAATTATATTCAATTCAAACCTGACTTGAACAATATGTCATCCTAAGTCAGAACAATAGTCGTAATATTTTCATTATTTCCTTATTAATACCACAGTATGCTAAATATAGTCCTTTATCGTGTTCTGATAAAGCTATTCACCCTAGCTTGTGCCGGCCATCTTGGAACGTAACCGCCGCGTTCCCCCGTCGCACGCCAGTCGCTCGCTGCGCGCCCGCCCGTGTGTACGATTCATGTTGACCGAAGCTACAAATTCCCCACAATGCAATTCGAATACGACCCAGAACGGCTCATTGAAGAAGTCAGAAAACGTCCCGGCATATGGGACTACCAAGATACGGAGTACCGCGCGAAAAACATGAGGTACAGACTATGGAACGAAGTCGTCACTGAGCTGATGAATTCGGACGTCAAGGTTTCGAAAAGTGAAATGAGAGAACTTGGTACGTACCGTTGAACTTAGTTTTATTTTATCTGTTATGTATTTAGTGACAGGTTATCTTGAACACACGGCGGTGTTGGATTTATAGTACTAGACGAACACGGCGCGACGTAAACACAAGTTTGTTTTTAAAGTTTAGTTGTTGCGTCGCTTCAATAGATGGCGCTACGTGTCTAGACCGGCGTCGTCGCTCGTTGTTAACCTTTTTTTATTTGAAATGTGTTTTTGATGGCTCTCTGAAGTGGTACAATTTAATGATATTTATGGATACTTTATAATGAATTTGCATAGACATTACTGGGGCAATTATAATCTTTTTGTAACGGGAAATAGCTATACAAATCAAAGATTTCTATTTTATGTTTTGCTATGCCGTCTCTTTACAGCCTATTACTTCAAAAGAAAAACATGATTTTACTCTTGTCTTTAAATTTTGACTGATTGTTTCAGAAATCCAGCTGCAAAAGAAATGGAAGAGCATTCGCGATTGCTTTCAAAAGTACATATCAAATCCAAACAGAACAAAAAGACCTTACATTTACTGCAGACAGCTGCAATTCTTATTGAAAGATCAGGACGTACCTCAGAAAGACGAAGGTGCTGCTACCAGCGAATCGGATGAAGACAAGCCAATAAAAAAGAAAAGAGTATGGAGGTATAAGAAGAAATTAAAATTAGTAAAAGACGAGGAAACTTCAGAGGAAGACAATGATACTACGTTTGAAGTAGCTCTTGATGATTCTAGGGACTATACCGATACAGCCGAAAGCAGATCTAAAGTGCCAAAAATGAGTAAACCCGATGAGTTTGCCTTTGCGAATGTGGACGCACAGATCAAACCAGAATCAGATGATCCTGATAGAATGTTCTTGCTGTCGCTCCTGCCTCACTTCAAGTCAGTTCCAGAAGAATTACGTCTGAACGTGAAAATGGAACTCATGCAGGTGTTACGAAATGCGAATTACAATACGGTGCGAGAGCATAAGTTGATTTGAATTATGATTACCATATCTCAAGAGTTATTTAAACTAAGCATTCATTTAATTAGTTATTTTATGACCAAGCATAAGACTACTGTTGTAAGTTACATTCCAAATGTTTATTATTAAAGTTCGTGATTAAAGTTTTGCATTTGACTTACCTTAAATCTAAATATGTGAGTGACTGGAGACCTCCGACTGCATTTGGAACTGTCCTGATGATATTTTGTGATAACAGTAACTTTTCTAAAAAAATATACGACGTAAGTTCATCTGGTAATTCGCTGAAGCGATTTTTTGACAAATCTGAAACAAAGAGAAAATTGATTTTAGGTAGTCCTTTTATATGTAAATGATTGTTTATTTAGTATCTACGACAAAGCTGATAGTTAGAAGAACTCTAACCATAAGCTTTAGAACAGAGCAGATGAATACCAGATATTGGCAAAATGCACATAATCAAGTGATTTGATCATCTAAAAGTTCTTTGTGTTTCATTCATCGAACAGATTGTAATCGAAAGAATTTCAGAAACCGTTTAAAGCAGCCAATGACTGAACTTGTAACAAAGGGACAATTTAGTAATTCCTTTTAAAATAATCCTCTTACGAAGCCACAGTAGAACGATTAAACTTCAAAGAATAATGAAACCAAATATTTTCGTTCGTAAATGAGGGGGTAACATTAAGGGGATACAATATTTTCTTTTCGAAGTGAGACGTAGTTTTACGGCTTAAGTAATGGCAGCCATGAAAGTTCGTCGTAACAATGATTTAGGACGGTAACTCAAGTATTAATAAATAAAAGGTTATTGCCTGGAGATATGAGCGTAAGCCGCAAAAATAGATTGAAACCATAACTCTTCTAACGATGAACTCTAAAGAGATGAATAACAATGAAAGAGTAAATCAATTTTGAAAGAACCTTGTTAACACTGAGAAAACAATAGATAACAAAACCCGTCAAGTGCGAGTAGGAATCGCGCACCGATAGCTCCGTACAAACCTGCGATAGGTATAAACAGCACTCAAAGTCTACGCAGTCAAAGGATAGGGCTTGATTATTTTTTGTTGGCTGCACGAAAACACAGACTTCAGTTTATGGTTTTAATTTCAACTCGATACCTTGACTCATTCCCTAGATGAAAAGGTGTTGACAGATCAATCGGGTTAATAAGGACAACAAACTGATGCTAAAAGGATTTGATTTTTTCCCTTTGAGGTACGGAACTCTAAAATAGTGATAAAATATATTCAACATGAACTTCTCTTTAAAATTGGGAAGTCCAGATTACATTGTAATTAATTTTCCTTTGAATCTACAAGGCCAAATCAACAAACATTTTTAATAGCCGTCATTAAACTGATATGATGTTATTTATATTTAATTAACAATCAAGAGGAAAACAATATTGTTAAATTAAGGAATTCAAGTTACCAAAACATTTTTAACTATACCAATAATATGGCATTCTTAAAAAGTTAGATAATATAGCGAGCAGTTCTCCCATTTTTTCGAAAATATGCCATTATTTTGTACCTATGCAAAAATATTTTAATAAATACCATGAAGCTTATCATCTCGAAAAACCATTAAAAATTCCCAAAATAAAACTGTTTCCTAATAATATGAATCTTTTTTGATATATTTAATTCAAAATAAAACATGAACCCGAGACGTGATCGTACAACGACACCAATTGAGCTAACCAACAAAATAATCATATTCCAAAGTATACTTGTCTAACAACATCACATTCATATCATATCAACATACCCAATAAGAGTACAAACAATTTCTGGGCTATGTAAACTAGTTAGGTTCGTTGACACAAAACTGCGCCAGAGTGCGGTTGATGGTAACCGCAGGCAAGACTGGCAAGGATACGAACGGATTATTATGTAATCATGGAGCTTGATACTCCTGTATAACTGCTCTGTAATCTGCTAGAAATATCTTTAATGCAAGCCGTTACGATGACGACAAATGCAAATAATTCCAAGATAGAAAATTCAACAAAACATTTCTTGGCTTTGAGGTTGAAGCAACATAAAAATGGTGTACTCAAACAGATCGACAAAAGCGAAATTAATCCACCGCTCATGCTAGACAGCGCGATGACATAATAAAAACGAGGAAACGTAGGAAACAAAGAAATCGTGTGTGCACAGTTGCACAGGAAACGAACAAGTTATGACGAGTAGTAAAATGAATCAAGCTGAATCGCCAGTGAATAGAGATCCAATGTCATCCTAGGAATGCTACAACGGATGCAAGCGTACTTGTAATATGGCAGTGATATCGAGATATCTTCAACTTATAAGGCAGTGTACAAAAAGGATACTTATGAAACGTAACGTAACGTAAGCAAAAGTTTTTATATATAAACGTGTTCGACCTTAACCTCTCATGATTTAATGGTTGCCCATTTTGGACCGGTTTAGTAAAAAAAAACTGATCTGAAATTCTTGACCATAATAAAACTATAATTGAAGCCCACAATAACGTTGCCAAGCTGATACAATTTCCTTGTAAATCGATTTTGTGTATCGATTAGGAAGCGTTAACAGAGCCAATCGATTGTTACGAAGATATTGACACAACAATTCAACTCCACTTGATAGGCGTAACTAATGTAATCTAATCTCTAGTCGTTATTGAGAACACTTATGTATATCTTGGGATAGTTGAACTCAATTCATATGATTTATTAACGGTCTAAATATCCACTGTGGCTGACAGATATAGTGACAGCTGACTAAATAGAAAACATCTGTTATACAACTCAAGTGGGTTCTCTCCTTCTTCCCTATGAAAGCGTATATTTCGTGTGTACTAATTTTCTGTTCTAAATAGGTCTGCTTAATGTTGTGCGGTGACATTTTCCGTGTAACATTTTTTGCTGGCTTTAATCCCAAGTTTTTGCTAAAAGCTGTTACAAGGGGCGCGTTTGTAACAGCCGCGGTATGCTACTGTGAATGATAAATGTTCGTAATACTACAGACTAGCGCAAAGTTGCTCTAAATACGAATGAAAAAGGACAAAAAAAAATCAGTCTTGCACTATGATCGAAAATTAATGTCATTGAGACTGAACAACAAGTAGTCCAAGGAACAGCTGTTGTTTTTTTTTTTAATTAAATTGGCTAGGATTTGGCAGCAACTCGCCTGATGTGCAGCGATGATGCGGCCTAGGGAGGACTTATAAGAAACAGATTCACTCGAACTTTGAAAAGATTGTCATTATAATGATAAGGGAATAGAGAAGCCGACAGTGAATGCAATAATTTTCAAATTTCGAGCAGTTAAATTCAATTGGCAGCCCAACTATTCATCAAGCAATTGTTGTTCAAAAAATGTGTTGGCCAGAAGATTGATTATATCACAATCTTTTGACAATAAAAAAAACTAATGTTGCTGGTTAAGTAATGTAAACGATATCTTTCATTACAGTTAACTATAAATAAATACACTACATATCTGAAGTTGAATCACAGTCTGCTTCAAAAAATGTGTGTCAATAATCAATGGGCGAGACTGCACCAAAACTGGTTTCTCCCGAGTTTCGTGAGAACTGTCCAGTGCATTACGTTTAACTTTTTCTTCGCTATAATTTCAACGTTTTCCTGCAACGACTCTGTGTCATTACACTGTTAAAGCGACTTGAAAATATAATAATTGGATGATGAGCTAAGTTCAAAAGAAGCCGTAGATATTATTGCTAATGGCGCAAAGAATTTCATTCATAAATATAAGACAGTTAACACCTTCCGTAAAGAGTCAGGCGATGATGTCAAACCAACCCAAATGTTTGACAAAAATGAACAAAACGATAAAGATAATATTGTTTTTATCAAGATGAACCAGTTACTAAATGACAGTAAGTACTTATCTAATTTGGCACGTAAATAAGTTAGTCGTATCAAAAACTAGCAAAATATCGTAAATGATAACGTGAATTTGTGATATTATACCAGCGACCTAATTTTTCCCGATGATGCGCCCAAGTAACTAATAAAGTTAATGGAAACAATTCAGGGAGTTACACTTTTGGAAATTGGGTCGATACAACAAATTCGTCACGAAATTGTGTTTTGCCTTTTGAGTTAATGTTACAATTACGGTGCAAGACTATTAAACATAACAACCACAGGTTATATATAGTAAACGATTGTAAATACCCACGAAGATGACTTTAGTCGAGAACTTAACAAAGGCCATATAAATTGAAAAAGTTTTCGTTCAACACTTTTCACCGTATTATTACTAAAACAATGAGAGAGTCACTCCAATCTTCAAAGAAGCCTAGAAAGACGAAGTTCATCAAGTCTTGTTCCTCTGCAAAGGCTGAGAATAAAGGTTTCTTTTTTCCGTTGACAGACAACGTGGGCGGTGACAAAAGGAGGTCTCCTAAGCATTAATGACTAGAGGCACGCCTTTGAACAATGAACATGAGACTAACTACTCTAGACTTGATGAAAGTTTTAGTTCTTGAGGCCTCCTTGCTAATCATAATAACGAACGAGGATGATAAGCAATTAACATTAAAATTAATAAGTTTCGATAAGGCTGTGTAAAGGTTATTAGTTTTTTTTGAGAATAACTAAAACATTGTCTTGCAAAAGTTTCTTTGACAGATTCCACTACGATTGGAATGGATAATAAAAGATGTTCTAACACTAGCATCATATGGTCAAAACGACAAATTACTTTACCAGATACAGACCAGAATATTTGTACTAGCCCGCAATTAATCAGAACAAGAGCTAATCTGAAACGAGTTACAATTCATCAACGGTGCTGACACATACATAAATCTAACGCAATTGAGGCCAACGTGAGACTTAATAACTTCGAGGACAACACTCGACTCCTGATATTCGGAGATAATATCCTAGTTTCCGGCGAATGTCATAAATACACCATGTTCGCTACAAGATTTCTGAATTTATGACTCACGCCCGCTGAGTAATCTCAAAACAATATACCTACCACAGTACCCTCAATAGTAATCCTGGCAAACTCTGAAGATGTTATGTGAATACTACTACAAAATAAATACAAGTGATGTGAGAGAATATAACATCTAATAATAGTATAGGTCTCAAAATAAACCATGTAGCCCGCAATGACATAATAATATGTTATATAATTATTCTCTAAAGCGTTTGATGAGAATTAATAAGCGTAAAACATCACGTAGGCGAACCAATAGAGCGACATCAAAGGGTACAGTCCTCGGCGCAGTTTATAGAGAAAACAAAAATAAATTCAAGAGCAACACAGCGTATGCAGTTTCTGATGATGTAATCCTGCTGAGACGATCAGACGAGACAGCGATCGTTAATACTAACTGGAACACAAACATCGACAACCACAGATTAAAATTACACTTTATTGACAGATTCTGACAAGATGTTTATGATCACAAGCTTTCCAAGAAGTCTCAAAATTAGTCTTACGTACAGACGGATACGCAAGTGGATAAGAAAGTGTTATTTATTTATTCGAGGCATGTAATCTATTTAGAATAACAAAACTATACGTAATGCACGACGGCCTTACTGTACTTTGCCCTAATTCGATTCTTACTGTGCAAACCAGTGTGGTTTCCTTTGCTAACAGAATTCAATATGGCGCAAATAAAATCTGACAGTGGTTTTGGAAGCAACATATTGGAAATCTTGGAAGGTATAGCATTACATATAGTGAATTTCATACGGTTTCTCAGTGTTTACCCTATTGCATACACATATGGTATACTAGAAATGTCGTCCCAGGATCGAGTATATTTTTATACAAAAGGTGAGCTATTTCTACATGACGAAGGGAGGGTTGATGGCTAAAGGCCATTAGGTAATGTCCCACAACCCAACAACCCTGAACTTTTGATTGACAACGTAAATGACAGAGGTTGGAGCAAAATCACTTCGGAGAAATTGAATCCCCAGACATGTCTGATGTCATAATATTTATTAATGTGAAGTTGCCAATACGTTATCGGATAAAACTTCATTGGTAAAGCTTTCCAGGTAGACTTTACCGAAGGTAAACATTGATCCCTTGATAACATCGAAACCTTTTAGTGCGATAGATGAAATACATGTTCATGTTATAGCGTCTCAATGAAAAACCGATAAAAATAAAGCTTTGCATAAACTGTGTAACAAAAAGTCAGCCTAATGTACTGAAGGTCGTATCGCGTCGTTATTCCAGTGTAATAACTATGTATGACTGTCTCTGTCTCGCCATCATATTCAATTCCATATTTCACAACTTGGCTCGGTTGCTTGTATCAACGCCTGAGCTAATACGAAAATATATTATTATGTGATGTACAGAAATAGACAGTTTTTTCATTTACTTTCACTGTCTTGTGTTTACGCACATACCCGAATTTCGGTTTCAAATTCAAAACATGAGCGAATTAGCAATCGTTGAATATTCAGCAATCAGCGTATGAGCGTATTTCGGCAACTGGTTGGCGCCGAATGTTTGGGAACGAGTTTGCAGTCTAGTTTTTACGTTGTTTAGCGTCCTCGAAAAATAACCGTCATTACCACGTGGTATTGCTAACGAGCCTAGTTTTCGACGCCATCTAACTTGTTTTTCCTGCAAGCATGCCTTTCAAAACGCCGGATACTTAAAAATGGAAAGGTACAGGTACATGCATAAAAAAAGATGTCCTTAAAAATCTACGTTTCCGTTGACTTTTAGATTGAACTTTTTTGAACTGTATCTTCCCGTCTCCTACACTAATATCACTAACAATCTTGATGACAACTAACAACTTCTCGTCACGAATCTATTTTGGTCACAATAATCGTTGTTATTATGGTGGCCTAGAAACAATTCTAACTGATTGAGCATCACCTAGTGGCATTTAGACCCACTTATGTCTACCAAAAGACATTCTTTTATGTAGCGAAATGTATTGCCTAGATTGAATATCTGGTGACGTGCCAAGTTGCCGATACATGCGTTGCGGACTGCGGGCCTCAACCAACCTTGACCGGCGACCGAGTCATATAAATCTCAAACGCCTCACAAAGGTTTGGCTATCTCTATTGCAACAATACTAGTATGGTCAGCTCTGTTTATTTATTGGGTTATTCAATCGAAGCACAAAGAACGGTAGATTTGCGTTTATTTGAAGCTGAAATAGTGTTATGTCACGTTATGAACATAGGGCGCAGTACGCGGCTGACTCTTCAATTTGCATTTCATGTTCCATGGCGTTGCATGGAGCGAGGTATCATTGACATGGTGAAACAAGTTTCTATCTAACGACACTCTTGCTTTGATATCTCAATAGCTGTTGCCTACTGTAGAATTTCGATAAAATTTAAAAAAACAAGTTGAGCACGTACAGCAATCAGTGCGAGCCTCCTTGGCCTTGGCAGCAATTCCTCATGATTGTTGCCAGCATACATAATAAACACCTATCGTTGCTGAGGTTACATTACATCATGCTATAAAGTCATCCGGCGTAACATTATAACGTCTAAGGAAACTTGCGATGGTTGAAAAGTTACGATATCTGTGAGAATTGTGTTTAAAATACAAAACAAGTATCGATGCTGTTGCTAGACATACTTTTCACTTTCGCACTACCTTTGTGATATACTGTCTGATAAGATTGTGACAAATATCTTTATTTATTTTATTTATTAAAACTTTATGCACAAGTAACAAAAACATTGTACAAAGGCGGACTTAATGCCTTGGGCATTTTCTACCAGTCAACCTTAGGGTGATGCAGAGACAAAGACATAGTAGGTGCAATGTGACAGTAAATGTTAATTATATTAATCATAAATACATACATACATACATAGAAAATATGCAAAAGTAAAGAGAGGTAAAAACTACTAAATATGATGAAAAACTGACAACTATTTAATTTTGAGATGAGTCTGCCAACTTCTTACGTAAGTGTTCGCGAGCTTTTACCTTAAATGTGAACCGACTGGTAGCCGACCTGATATTCAGAGGAAGCGCATTCCACAGGAAAACCGCCTGGACAAAGAAGGAATATTTTAGGAAACCAGAGCGATGAGTAGGACATCGTAGAAGACGATTATTGGAGGACCGAAGGTGCTTGCTGTGCGCAGCGCATAAATATTTAAAATGAGAAGTAAGGTAAGAAGGAGATGTGGGTTTATCGAGCAGAGAAAACAAGGTGGTCAAAGCCCTCAGCGCTCGTCGCTCTCTGATAGGTAACCATTTCAAAAGCGACCGATGTGCAGAAACGTGGTCATACTTACGAAGATTGAAAACGAATCGAATGCAGTTATTTAGAAGTCGGTCAAGTTTGTTGAGGAGATCTGCATTCAGGTCATAGTAACACACATCACCATAGTCAATTATGGGGAATATAAGTGACTGAACCAGCATTGCCTTAATGTGACATGGGAGAATATTTTTTAAACGATAAAGCGACCGCAACGTTCCGGTGACCTTTTTGCTCACAATCGCGACCTGCTTACGCCAGTCTAAACAAGTGTCAACATACAAACCCAAATCCTTGACGTCGGAGCTAAAGGGGATGACTGTGCCATCAAAACTAACCGGTGGCACTATTAACCCATTCAGCCTTCGTAGACTATAGGGGCTCCCTATAATTATAGCCTGACACTTAGTTGGGTTAACCGCTACTCCAAACCGATTAGACCAATTTTTAACCACGTTTAAATCCCGGTTTAGCTCCTCAATCGCATCGGATAAGTTGTCAACACCCGCCTGACAGTAAAGCTGTAAGTCATCAGCGTAAAGATGATACGCACACTGAAGCTCAGAAGTTATAAGATCGATAAAAATAGAGAACAATAGTGGAGATAATATACCGCCTTGAGGGACGCCAGTTTCCAGGTTACACCAGCTGGAAGAAGAGTCTCCCGCAAGAACCGACTGCTGACGCCCCCGAAGATAGGAAGAGAACCAATCCAAAACCTCGGGAGAGACCATGAGATAGGAGAGTATGGATAAGAGGACTTCGTGACTGACGGTATTGAAGGCGTTGGAGAAATCTATTAATACTAAAACGGAAACTTTTGTGTCTTCCATTCCCCGCCTTATATCATCAGTCACTTTAAGGAGAGCGGAAACGGTACTATGCCCGGGCCTGAAACCAGATTGGAATGGACTAATGAGGGAGTTATGATGGATAAAGTAGGAGAATTGTTTATGGACACAGGCCTCAAGTACTTTAGATAGAAAAGGAAGGATGGAAATTGGTCGAAAGTGACAAGGAAGAGTAGGATTAGGAATTTTTGGTAGTGGTCGAACATGGGCTTTCCGCCATATTGACGGGAAAACACCGGAGTAAAGGGAGAAGTTAACCACATGGGAAACTGCAGGAAGGAGCTGATCAAGAGCCGTCACGATCATGTGGCGACTGATATCATCACAGCCCACGGCTTTGGATTTAATGGATAGGATAATTTTCTTGATCTCTTCCGGGTCGACTGGGGTGAAGGCAAAGGGGCTGATATTGGGTCGCGTCAGACTAGCAAGGTAATTAATCGTATGAAATTTGGTTTGACTATCAAGAATAGGAACAGTGGAGAAATGGCGATTTAGATCGTCCAAACCAAATGTCTTAGGAAGGTCTGAATGCCGCGATTTGCCGATACCTAGAGTCCCAAGGAATTTCCAGATATCAGCAGAAGAAGCAGATGTGATATTATCGAGAATGTGGCGGCGTTTAGCGTTGCGTATCATCTGATTACAACGATTGCGAGCAGTTTTGAAGCGGGTCCAATTATCTTCCGACCGATCCTTTTTAAATTTCCGGAACGCGCGATCCCTTCTCCGCATTGCCATCCGAACTCCCACATTCATCCAAGGCGCAGGCGGGCGCTTCAGCTTAACTTTCCTGATAGGAGCATGGGTGTCATACAACTGGATTACTGCAGTATTAAAAATATTAACTTTGTCATCAACTGAGAAGGCTTCTTGCAGGGGTGTCCAATCAATATTAGAAGCATCTAATCTAAGTTGGTCAGCATTCATTTTCGCAAAGGCACGCCTGTACTGGAAAATAGGTTTAGATTTAGGAGGTTTAAGGACATAAGAAAGGAAAACAAGGTCATGATGGGAAAAGCCAGGTGCAACATGTTGACCATGTGCGGAGACAAGGGAAGGATTAGAAGTAAGGATTAGGTCGAGCCAAGTGTCATCACCGACAACGTTATGATGCGTTGGTTGTAAAGGCAAGACATGCAGACTAGCTGACTCGACCAGATCCAAGAATTTACGGGATCGAGGGGAGTTATGGGCAAGGAGATTGGTGTTAAAATCCCCCATGACGATGTGATGTGCGTACTCCGAACCTAAAGATTCTAGAACCGATTCGAATTCGATGAAGTAATCAACGGAGGGGGGACAATATACAACTCCAATAACGGCTTTAGCTCCCTTGACACAAACCTCAAGAAAAAGAAACTCAGACGTATTGGAGGAAGAAGTAGCGAGAGTTTTAAAAGGAATATCTGATCGTAGGTAAATTGCTACACCACCTCCTCTCTTGCCAATTCGATCATTCCGTATAAGAACAAAACCTGGGAGAGAGTAAGTGGTGGAAAGAAGTTCAGGTTTTAGCCAGGTCTCTGAAATCAGAACGGCGTGTACGTTGTTATTAGTGAAGGTATCATACAGTTCATTATAGTGGCTTGGAATACTCTGGGCATTGATATGACAGACATTAAACAGCCTGTCAAGGTTTTGGTTAAAACTTTGGCGTAAAAGATCACCTAGGGTGTCTGTCATGGAGCAAAAACTATCATCATCAGAAGTGGCAGCAGATTCATTGGCAGAGAAAAAAGATTCATCATCAAAAAAAGTTGTCATAAATACATAAAAAATAAAATAAGGATAAAAAAAAAATACAAAAACTAATTGTATAAAAAGCACACGAAACTAATACGGCGTTTGCTTCTCTGCACCACCCGCCAGCTCACAACATCATTTTAAAGATAGTGTCACAACAAAAACAAAATAAAACAACAGTGAAAACAATAAAATAAAGAACACTAAATCAAAACAGAAGAACGAAATAATAAGGTTGAAAAAGAAAAAGAAAGAATGTTCATAATAATAACGGTAACCGGAACGCACCATACGTGCCTACAACATAATTTAATTTTCGTACGCGTATCCGATCTTAAAAAACGTCATTGAATACAATGTCAAAAATGGACAAGTGTCAAGTATGACAATTTATGACACTTTGGCATGAGATTTGTAAATTACGAACATAATGAGGGTAAACAAACTTAGAACGTGAGATTTGTAAAAAAAAAACTAAGTCCGAGGAAAAATCCAAAGACTAATTTAACAACAGTGATTCGAGCATAAGTTAAAGCGAAAACCAAAGTTCAAACTATGTAAAAGATAATAATTTTTAAGGTAAGTGAATCTAAAGCAACTTTAAAACAGTAAATTTATGCATAGCCTAATAATAGAAAATTGTTACCATATTTAACGATTCTTATTTTTCAGGTTATCTCCGGCAGTTTGAACCTTGGGATACCTCACCAACAGAGGAGTTAGTTCTTCGAGGGTCGTGACTTTGTGTTTGCTTCCATCAGGGGCCTTAATATGGATAACACCGTCCTGCGTCCAACACGACCGCATTGAAAAGTGAAGCCGCGCCTTTCCAAAGATTGATTGCCGGGTTTTTGTCAGGAATTCCTTGACAGAGATTGTAGAACCCTTCAGCCCAGTCTTCGCTCTCCAGACTGCAGACCTGTCATCATAGCTTGAGAACTTGACCAGGATGGGCCGATGGTGGTCTTTATTAGCTACGCCAAGTCTGTGGCAGATATTTATGGAAGACGAAGTGAAAGTATTTAGAGCCAACTGCTTATTAATCACTTCTAAGATGACTGCACTACTGTTTTCACCACTAACCTCTGCTATGCCCTGAAAGATAAGTGCTTTTCTCCGGTTCCTGGTATCCAAGCCATCAATCTGTGCAGTACACTCACTGATCTGCTTTCGGAGCAGACTCAGCATGCTGAAGATTAGTTCCCTGAAGGAGCGAAACTCTTCAGCGACCCTTGCCACAGTATCCTTAGCGGGTCCAGCAGTCTGAATCTGCGCCTCCAGTTCGTTCATCTTCCGGATAAAGTTATCTTCCAGACTCTTCTGTGCCGAAATGATTTCCTCTAATTGAGACATTGTTCCCAGTGTTTATTGCTTCCAGTGACAGTGCAAAAAAACTGATGTAAAATGATGAGCTGGCAGGTGGTGTAAATTTATGGCTAGAGTCACATAAACTTTTTGCAAACGTGAGTGCCAACTAAATAGACCTTAACTAGTGATAATTCGTGAAAATTAAGTGAGAAAACTGTGATTTAATATTTTAAATTTGGGATCAATACAAGAGATACTTCTGTCTTTTATTTACACCTACCCGCGAAACTTTATCCTTACATAGTATAAAGTGAAATCGCTCCCGCTGTCTGTTCGCTAACTACCCAATGGATTTTAATGCAATTTCAAGAATAGATAGTGATTCAAGAGATCTACATTATCTCAGTCTACGTGGGAGAATCCGCGGAGTGAAACTAGTTTATTAATAAACGTCTTGTCATTACCTATAATCCAATAAAAAAAAACTACAACTTAACGTCTTACAAAAAATATAGCTGCCGAAGTATCGGGTTAGTCCATCAATCGAAAGCTTGGACGCAATGAATCGATGTAGCAATACGATCGCGATACCCGTTAACATGTAACATGTACTAGCACTACCAGCTAAGAATGTACTGTTCAGTGACACCGGTGTAGATTGAATAACAAATCACTTGAACAATGCAAATGAGATGGCCTGACTTAAACAAGAACGCGAGCTAGCAGGTATAGTTAATTAATTGGTTGTTTGTTAAATTATCGGACGGCAGTCCCGTGAGTGTTGTTGGAAATGACGAAGACATAGGCGTCATTATTATACAGTATTATGTATGGTCGAACATCAATAGTACAGTTACATCAGTTCCTAGAGGTATTGCAAATGCTTTGATCGAAGATTCGGGTGCATATGTAATTAGTACGCGGACAGTTACTTCAAACGCAAACTTAGACTTCCAAAATTTAAATCAGCACCCAGTTACTCGGTTGCACCCATCTGCTGAAGAAACATTCATGACGTTCCCAGAACGTGGATCGGACGTTCCATCAGCCTATAATGTTCGCACATGCGTCATACTTATAAAAATGGTGTGTCGTACAATCGTACAAGCAAGTAGGTTTCGTCACGATAACGGTGCTATAACGAACGCTGAAGGCGAAGATAGTTTTTTTTCGCGACTGAACTGCCGGTTTCCGACCGTAATAATGCTTAATAAGATCTAATTTAACAATATTATTTTTCTCAGGGAAGCAGATGATTATAAAATGGGTACGGTGTAATATATTTGTACTAAAGTTAGATCTTGTAATTTTATTTTTAAGTACAGGAAGCAACTAAACTTACAGGCCAGTAACGATTATTAAATATCATAGTTGCTTGGCTATCAATCAAAGATGCTTTTAATCGAAAACCGAAAGTAAATAGCTCAATTCCATCGGTTCGAGTGTTCTTGTCGGCACTTATTTGGAAGTTTATCTTTTTTGGATAAGATTCAAGATAACTTTGACACATAAGCTAACTTAAGCTAGTGAAATAAGGCGCGGTCTAAACGAACGCCCTTACTGAATCTAGATCGCTAACCGAGGAATAATTGGTCAAGCAAACCTATATTTTACCTTATAATGCGATTAAAGAGGTCGAAAGCATGACGGTGATTTCAAAACCTTGTAAGGTGTGGTTGGCTATATAAGGCAAATACTACATGTATCTACGTGTTTTGGAGTTTTTGCAGCAATGTGCAGTTACACGTGCCGTCTGATCAATACGCCGCGCCGGTCGGGACGGCGACCGGCTGTCGGCGGCATGGCGTGTCGCCCCTAAACACAGCTGATTCCACCTATCCCCCTCAGCCAGTTCGTTCACCCTTCGCCCCGCGTTCCCCGGCACCCTCCCAAACTTTCGATCTCGTTAAAAACATAGACGTTTCCACGATGCCCTTTCGAATTTCTGTTAGGAAATCACAAATATCCTGGCCGTGTAAAAGCCCTGCCGTCGTCGCAATTTATATGAAAAGCATAATCGCGATGGCTGCGATGCTAATTTCACATCTCAATTGTGTTTCAACATTTTATAGCTAAAATGTATACGCGTAAAGGTTTAGGGACTTCAAAAGAAGGCCCTTACAGATCTGATGCTGAAGTTCACGATGGGTACTCTGAGCAACAGCAAGAACAGTACACTAAATATTTGAAGAAGTTAAAGAATGATTTTGAAGAGAATTGGTGCAAAAGGCCAAAACAAAACATGGATTTCTCCGAGTACGAACGAATTAAAACTCTTGGGACTGGAGCTTTCGGTCGAGTGGTGTTGCTAAAGCAGATAAAAAGCTACAAACTATACGCAATGAAAGTGTTAGAAAAAGAAAAGATAGTGAAGATGAGACAGATTGAGCATACACTATACGAAAAACGCATTCTCGAAGCTATCAGATTTCCTTTTACGGTCAGCATGGAATTCAGTTTCAAGGATAACAGCTATGTGTATTTTATTATGCCATTCGTACCAGGCGGTGAAATGTTTACCCATCTACGAAAAATGGGTAAGTTCGATGAGCCACTAGCGAAATTTTACGCCAGCCAAGTTATTCTGGCCTTGGAATATCTGCATTTCTGCAACCTAGTTTACCGCGACCTGAAACCAGAGAACATACTGATCGATAAGACTGGTTACTTGAAGATCACAGACTTTGGTTTTTGCAAAATTTTACAAGGGAGAACTTGGACTTTATGTGGAACCCCTGAATACTTAGCTCCTGAACTCATATTAAGTAAAGGGTATGGGTTCTCTGTTGACTGGTGGTCTTTCGGAGTGTTGTTATTCGAAATGTGCGCAGGATACCCGCCTTTCTATGCGAACGAGCCAATGAAGACTTATGAGAAAATTGTAGGTGGCAAATACAGATGTCCATCGAGCTTCAACAGCGATTTAAGGGATCTTATCAGAAACATACTCCAAGTTGATATAAGTCACCGTTATGGTGTGATGAAAAATGGAGTGATGGACTATAAGAATCACAAATGGTTTAAAGGTTTGGAATGGGAGTGTATTTTGAACTGTCGGGCTCAGCCTCCTTTTGTTCCTAAATACAGGGGTCCAGGTGATACTACTAACTTTGATCGCTATGATGACGAGCCTATAAAGCCATCTTCACGATGCCAATTCGAGGCGGAGTTTGCAGACTTTTAATTCTATACAAGTTATTGTTAATTCCTTGTCTTGCTTTTGAATTAAATAAGTTTCCTTCCAATATTGTTTGATTCTAGCATTTTATTTAAAACACAATTGTAACTTTTTTGTGGTACTGTACAATCTCCTAACTTAAAAAAAGCACATCCTGACCCATTATCTTGTGTCATCGTGTTTGTTTAGAGACGATTTGAATTCATAATGGGGCACGTGTGGGGCCCCCTCTTGTCATGCGCCCGCGCAGCGCCGGAGGACTATAATAACAGCAGGCAGAGGGCACGCGACGAAACTGCATTATATTTGAAGTTCGTGACCAAGTGTCGGGTAGGGACATTTATAAAATGCACTGCTTTTGTCGGAAATGTTAGAAGCGACACATTATATAAGTTAGAAAATAAGTTCGGAGATCAATTAATAAAAATAACAGGCTAAAATTTAAGCGCTAAGTTTCCACATTAAGTATGCTTTAAAAATCAATAACCTTGGATTATGTCTTTCTTAAAACTTATGGGGCAAACAAAAATCAAAAATAATACCTACTTCTATTTGCACATGTACAGCAAAAAAAATCAAACATATGTCCGGCATATTCCTGAAACAGTCGACTAAATAGATCTAGTATGTGACCCGAATTCGCCTCACTTCTCTGCCAACATTACCATGAGTATGAGTAATGATCTGTGATGGGAGCATGTTTTGGCAAAACAAATCCTCAAAGAGAGGAATGAACTGAGATATTTTATTGAATTAGGCAATAAAATAAGTCGTAGAATACTTCAGTGTTTCAGTGACGAGTTATTCAGTTATTCACCATGATAAAACACGTGCGAATTACGAGGAAAACATGTGTTGTTTTATTAGTTTATTTCTGGAAGTTATTCCAGCGTTACTGAACGTTAAGAGAGAAGTTTATTAAATTAACATATAAAGGTTTACGATTAGCGTCTTTTATCTATGATGAACGGGACTTTGACGGCAAACGGAATGTAGTGCTAGTGAGAATATTGATTTACAACTCTCTGAAACGCTTTGGAATTTTCTTTAATGGTTAATTGATTAGATGAAGAAATGGTCATTGATAATTATGTCCAGTTATACGAATTAAACTTGGCAGTAATGGCAATCAAGATTTGGTTTCTCATTCATTAAATGTTTATTAGCTAATAAGACAATTTTAATGAAAAGAATGACAGCAAATTATGCAAGTTTTGGAAGAGAAGTTACTGTCGATTAAGTAGTACATGTACGATCAGCTATCATCGATCTTTCGACTATTCCGAAATCAAATAAAATTTACCACAAAAACCAAGCGTAAACAATTCTCGTGAAACTGTTACAATCGGTAATTCGATTACACAATTTAGTTAGCAAATCAAAGATACACCAACTATGTGCGAGCAATTTTCTGGTACGGCACCCATGATAGGGACAATGGCATGAAACAATAGCCTTTCCCAGCCATGTGATCGTTGCAAGGGACCAGCGCAGCCGACCGGAAAGTGAAGGAAGCGCAGTTCCGTCTCACGATGAGGATGTGACGTCAGGAAATAGCCAAGGTCCACGTCTTAAAGGGTTGGCGGCAAAAGTGGCGATGACTCACTGGGTACATTATTACGTTTATTTTTTA
This sequence comes from Ochropleura leucogaster, assembly GCA_958449745.1. Lineage (NCBI taxonomy): Eukaryota > Metazoa > Arthropoda > Insecta > Lepidoptera > Noctuidae > Ochropleura > Ochropleura leucogaster. The sequence continues at coordinate 5,224,028 of OY288208.1, forward strand.
AGACAAAGTACTTGTTATATCAATATTTTGACTATTATAGCGGTTGTGTCTACATTCTACTCTAATATTTTACTATACTCAAAGCAGAACTTAGCGTAACGTCGGGATAGATGGCCCCGGAAGACCCCCAATGGTAATTACTTGATTCATCGCTTGCTATTCTATTTATCTATCGAAAAGATTTCTACAAAATTGACTGTGTTTTTTTGTCTCTGTGCGATTGCATGGGTAGGCAAGAGTAAGATTGAAGGCAAGGCAAAGTTTTATGCGGAATGGGGATATACGCCTTGCTTTTCAGTGGGTCATCTATCTTAAACGTTATTTATATGGACTAAGCATTTATAATAAATATGAGATAGATGTCCCAAAAAGTAGGGGACCTCAAAAATTCTAAGAATGCTACTACTCTAAAAATATCAGAACAAAGTTTCAAAATTTGTAGTTAAAGAACGAAAGTACTTGCAAATTCTACAAATAAAATATTTATATTTTTGTAGTGAGAGAAAGAGTGAGATAAACAATTCTTTCCAAAAGTCTCTCTAGCGTCTATCCCGACTTTACCCCACTGATAGGTAAGTCCCCGTACGATATTAAATATCTCTAGTCAATCCATTAACTGCTATGAAGTAACGTTACTGACTGATATAACTTAACAATCAACGTAACAGCTTTCCAAGTCGTATAAATCGTGAATGGGGTTTATTAAAGCCAAAGTACGCCCATTTATGTTATACGATGCATTCTCAATGTTGTAGACAAAGCACTGTAAGTTCAGGCGAGCAAACTGTCCTATTCACAATGGTATTTCTTGCGCAAGTCTTGCCGCATTGAAGCCTAGGTCTCACGATACAATTGAGTATTCATCTCTGACATTCTGTCTCAAATTATTCATCCACCTATAGTATATCAGTGTTTTTATGAGAATAGATAACGTGCTGACGGAAATAAATATTTCTACAAGAATTTCGTCTTACTTGATTCTATTTTGAATACAGAGACAAATGTTGGTCATTAATTACAGCCAAGCTTGGATGTTTTGACAAATAGGCGCAATTCCTAAACAAGATTTAGGGAGTGAACAAAAACAGTAATAAAAAATAACGATAGAGTAGCAAAAACAGCTCTAACTGTCCCATACAAGAAAAGAAATAAGTCAAACATGGTGTGATTCAGCAAAGCCCAAATTTCCTTACATCAATTTACAAGTAAATTAAGACTATGTGTGTGTGACGCTAAACCAAAGTACATTTTATGGGACATTAACACAAATTAACAGTCATAAAGGCAAAGGAGAGATTGCACAAGCTATCGCCGCGAACATAAAGCACAATTACATAACCGTGCTTTTAAAGCTATAGCCAGATTGAGCTATTGATAGATTTTACGAAGAACGATTCAACGTTAAATGGTTAATCTGTTTTTAATAGTGGAAATTGATTTTGGTCATGGTGGTATATGTGGAAACTGGACCACATTGTAGTCTATAAAATAAATGAAGAACTATCGGCCACCAGGCTCAATCAAATTATTGTATAGCACGGCCAACGAGAAGCGATACCAAATGTAAACAAAACCCATGCTAAAACCCCATCTAAAATGGCCGCCCGAATGTTGGCGAACCCATCTTAACGTTGTCATGTTTTTGCCGGGAGAACGAGACATTACGACAAAGGCACAAGATGGAAAGAGCTAAATATTAGATTGTCAACGCCACAGTTGTTCTTTAGGTTAATGACCTTTCGTATCGCTTCTCGTTGGCCGTACTATAGGTACTAGCAGAAAACAATGCAGAAATAAACAGAAGTCTGTTAACGACGTGTATGAGATGTTTGTAAAAGCATACTAGCAAAATGAAGACCATTTATCATTTAAAAGTACAGCCATCATTAAAGTGGGCGTCTCTCGTCCTTTTATGATTTGGAAAGATTGCCTGTGAAGCTCCAAAAGCTATACAGAAGGGAAGAAATCCAGAAATCATCTTTATTGTGGATCATAAGAGAGTGAACATAATACAGCTGGTGTTAATGAATAATTTGTGAACAGCTATGTCCCTTTGGGTGTACAATAATAAGTAGAAGAAGAAATTAAAAAAGTCAGAATTTACATGATTGTCACCTTTACTTTAAAATATATATTAAACTAGCTGTGCCCAGCGGTTTCACCCGCTGCTCACTTAGGGGTATGAAAAATAGATGTTGGCCGATTCTCAGACCTACCCGATATGTAAACAAAATTTCGTTTAAATCGGTCCAGCCGTTTCGGAGGAGTATGGGAACGAAAACTGTGACACGAGAATTTTATATATTAAAAGATAAACCATTCAATATTTTTATTACACAACATTTTCGCCTTTTTATCGACTTATTTTTCAATTCCTTTAAATTTGCAGTGTTTCAGTTCACACTGAACTACTTAGTCTAGCTTCTAATTACCATCACATGTTCTCATAAAAGGAGAACTCGTCAAGTGGTAACAGATATCCAAGGGACGCTGTTGATTTATCACTTGAAGATTCGAAGCTTCGAATCCAATCTAAGTGCTTAAAGATACCGCCGTTAATGAATTAGAGACACTGATAACTTTATTGGTGATAGCTCAGTTGCTTTCTAGTTCACTTAGTACTAGAACTACTAGATAATGAACTGGTTCAGATCTGTCGTACTACGGCTTCGCAATCAGCGGAATTTGTCGACAAACTGTTTTCGTTTGAATTGACAAATGGTTTTGCAAATCGCGTGCCGTACAAATGTGTTGTTGTACTACAAGTCACACTCATAAAACTAATTGAAAACATGTTGTGTTTTTATATTGAGAAAGTTTGCGTGAAAAATATTCGAATGAAATTAAAGCTTCATTTCTTTTGCGGAATATGTAGCAGCTTGTGTTGAAAATACGAAAGTAGTTTGTGTAATTAGATTTTAATCTAAATGTCATCAATTAATTAATTTCAACCATTTTATTTGCAATCAGGAACTACCCGTATCTTTGATCAAGGAACTTGTTGAGTGCTTTCTAATGCGAGCGGAGCCTTTCCTTGCAAGTCGTGGACTTACTAACCAACCGAGAAAATTTGTGTTTACTACCATAAAACTTCTTTTCTTTTTAGAAGAAGTGTGGCCAGTTCCTTGTCTCATTTGTCTAGGTCGAGTTTTCCTTTGTAGCCGATCCAACAACACAATGTATAGTCAAAGTGTGCCTGTTTTCAGCAGGACACATAAGTATGCACTGAACAAAAGAACGCTAAGTTGTCGAGAAAATTGCAAAAAGGTTCACAGAACGCTCCCTTTAAAAAAAAAAACTAAAAATTACTTCATCAAGATAAAACACGAAAACTGCAACCCTGTTACGAGTTAGTCATTGAGTTAACGCCTACGATATGGGTCAGTGACGATGCCGCTGCAGCAGTCGATGCGGCGAAACGTAAAGGGCGAGATGAGAGGGGCTGAGGGTAGCTAAAATTATTATTTACCGACTATTGGTAATATTGAGATTGCTCTCAAGCAATAACAGGGAAATATTGAGTGTTTAAGCTGCTTATCACCTCGGAGTCGATAGAGTCGTATTTTCCAGAAGATTTAGAAAAGCTGTCAACATTTCAGTCTAAATTTTGGACGTTCTTATTTATCTGCCGGTTTCAATAGGTACTGGAAACTCTTGAATGGGATGTAAACGCTTGATGGCTGAATCAACCGATTACCACTGACTTTAATGCGATTGCCAAATAGCACGCTCAGACGAGAAACGTCTAACTGCGGAACACTAAACGTCCAAGTGCTGTGCAATATCAATAACGCGAAATTGCACGATTTCGATGAGAAATGAAACATGTGCGAGATGGATTCCAGTGTGTGTTGAAACTTTGAAAGGATAGGGAGAGCGAAGAGGGCAGTGTATTTAGGGTAGCTTGAAAACTTTATTTGTATACTTAGGAGTATTGATTGGTTTTTCCGGAGACCCTACAGCTATATTTAATCCGCAAGGGATTTGAAACGAATTCGAGTTTTATGAATGAAAAAATAAAGCTTATTCATAAGTTATAAGCAGTTTTATTGGGAAACAGATAGTAAAACTGAAACAGGTTTTTATGGGGCTAAGTGGGCGATGGTCTAAACTTTCACTGCTTACAAACCACTGAACTTATATGGCTTTGCATTCAAGCCCATATTTCTGTCTTGTAATACATTTATTGTTTGTTAACAGACAACTTTTATATTGAATCAATATCCTGTCCTTTTTTGGGTGGGGAATCATCAAATAACGTCCCCCGCTCTAGGCGGAGTGTTTACAGACTAAAACCCATTCATGTTCTTTTTTTTGCCTTTATTGTTTCAGGTATCTCTTTCGAACAATCCGCAACCCTGTCAGGCAGTTGCCCTGGAAGGCCCCTCTAGTTTACTGACATCTGTTTAAGGCGCGTGAGAAACACGAACGCGCCGTCGATACGGCCTGTCGTGAATAGACGAACGGACAGTGAGTTACTCATTGTTCACCGTCCACAGATCCGCATCTACGGTGGCCGGGACTTGTCTAGCGAGTATCCTGCCCCTAACCCAAATTACTTGGGGTCTCTATTACAAGACAACTAATCAGAAAACTCGTTTGTTACCTTATCTTCCTTCACATAGGTCCAGCATCGATTCTTTGGTGTTCAATTAATCAACGACTAGCTGTTCCACGCGGTTTCACCCACGCTGCTCAGCACCTGTTGGTCGTAGCGTGATGTTATATAGCCTATAGCCTTCCTCAAGAAATGGACTATCCAACACTAAAAGAATTTTAGAATTCCAACCAGTAGTCCCTGAGATTAGCGCGTTCAAACAAACAAACTCATCAGCTTTATAATATTAGTATAGATATTGGTACTAAGTTTTAAGGTTAACGCCTATCAAAGCTAACCTCGCCACAAAGACAGTCTACAGGTATAATTGTAGTGCTTCACCCAAATTAGCATTTCCAACGTTACAAAGGCTAGACATAATTGAAGTTTATGAGGCTAGAAGACCGACAATTCCCAGAATGGATATCCCATTATCGTTGTTAAATATACCCACTTTGCTGGCAATTACCTAAATTAATTGAGCAGCCATAGGCGGGCAATGACACTATCACCTGGAGATTTCTAACATAAAATACTAATTAATTGAATGACGAAGTAGAAAAAGTATGGAGGCCATGAACCGGTGATATATTGTGACATGAGGTGGTTTTGTATTACCCATTGTGGTCACGAAAACGAAATTGGTGAATTGGGATAATGGTTCTGTGTATTAACTCCAATGTAATTGATAAAACAAGATGTCGTTGACCTGAGTTACCAGTTTTTTTGCCCAAACTTAAAAACCGACTCTTCACTAATCAGTCAATTTCACAAGGCGGTCCTTTATCCAGTCTGCTTCAATAAAATGTAATTGCATTATCCACTCACAAATAAACCAATAACACGAACACATGACGCCAAGATGGCTGAACATAATCCTTCTTGTGTTGTTGCCAATCGAGACTTAAACTCACGCGCATTTTGATCTGGATAAAGTGCGCCGGCGCAGATCTGTACCGAGGAGTTAATTTAATATTCTTAATTGAATCAATGCACTTCCCACGAGCAGTTGGCACGCAATCTTAGAAATCGTAGGTTTTATTGGAGTACTCACTTTTACTGGCGGGTTTGCTTGATTAGTTGTTAAATTTATTCAGGGATGTCGATAAATTGGTTTTGATAGCATATTAGTAGTAGCGTATTAATTACTAATTTGTAATGAGATAGCTACTGGACTTGTAAGAAGGCTCGCTGAAGTGAGGCATAAATAGCATTATCTTATAATTATCTACTACGATGAACTTCCTTGAACTAGCAACGCAACGGTCATTTACCTATCAAAGCAAAGTTTGACGGATGGTTTTAAAGCTAGAACAAAATTACAAAGTTAAATTCCAGCGGAACCAAGTGGTACGAACATGCCCACTTTCACAGTCATACTATTGGTTAGGATAAGTAATCAATGTGCTTGCGGTAGCTCTTACTTCGTGTCTCGTTGTGTTTATTATCATCCGTTTTGAGTAACGCCTGCGTGGTTTACAGCATGAAAGTTTTAAATTGATTGCCGATTGTTTTGCGTGTGCGCACGCTTCATGCTTTCCAGTTTTGACAATCGAATTTATTGCATTTGCTCGTGGAGTTCTCATCATGGGTTCTCTTCTTAGAATACGGAAATCAACCAACCGCACAGCGTTTAAAGTTTTGCGATCGTTTTAATCTTATGCTATTATATATTTACCTACTTTAAACAATCTGATCGCAGCGGTAAACGAAGCACAATATTGTGTGGTAACAAAAATAAACGTAAAACACGGTAAATACAAAAACGTTCTCTTTCAGCGCAAATATAACATTAATTTAAACTACATTTCTTGGCTATGTTTAACGGTACAGAGTGCTAAATTATGTAACGAAACCGTGAAAGCATACCACATTTTCATTCATCATAAATTCTGGAGCAGAAAACGAAGGGATTAAACCCTTTTTAGACTGAATACTTAACAAAAAAAGGCCACACGAGTACGCCGTCGTGTCGCCTACGTCTATGTAAATATTTAAGGACATGCCCAGACAAGCTCAGCGTGAAGGAAGTTGGTATCCACCTGCATACTAATTTATTACCACGCTAAAATTATCCGACTAAACGAAAAGACAATACAGGTCTTCACGAGCCTACTAATTCATATTCAACACGCATAGTCGGGCTACATCTATCAGTATTCTTGGCATCACTACCGACCAGCGAATCGAATAAGAATGATGCATTGTAAAGTTTAAAGTTCGCCAAAAGTATGGTCCTTGCGAATATTTAAACACGCATAAATAATACTAATGTACCCTTGGGGCCAATTTTACGTTAATTTAACCGAAGTCAATGAAGCAACGTATTGGAAAATTTAAAAGGGTTACGTACGTGAGATAACGCCTTAGTATTAAAATACATAGAGGTCATCCCATGGTACAGTTGTGGCGTTAAACGATAACAGAGTATGGAAACGATATGGTGGTTTGTTTACTTTTTTTTACAACACCCACTCTTCCGCCCACATAAACTTGTTATGGTACCTGCGTTATGAGTGTCAACGTTTGAATGGGATCTCCAAACAGGGGACTGTTTTTTTCCGTGCCTTTCTAGTTCATTATTCAGCTTTTTAATTTCGGCAAGCACCTTTATTGTGAAGGTGATAAAGTCGAGAATTTGTTAGTATAGTTTGCATATAGTTAGCAGGCAGCCAACTGGAATTACCTGGCTCTATCGCGCCCCCCGTATCCGGAGCGTGGATACGCTCGAGCGCGCTCGGCTGCACCTGTCGCACGTACTCGTATTTTGCCATTAAGCACATGAACCGTGGCCTGTATCTATGTAAAGTGCACAACTTTGCAGACGACACATGTATCTGTGATAAAATGCTCATAAACATAGGGAAACGTACTAATAAAACAAACGTTAAAAACTAAGCGGTATGTTGCTTCTGATTTTACTTCAAATGAATTACATTTTCCTTTTAGATATTACACAGTAGAAATAATAATGAATATTAGGAAGTAGTAAATAAGTTATTATTGTTGTGCGCGTCATATGTGCACAAGCATTTGTCTGAGTTATTGAATTTACAGAATATTGCTATCTATTGATAGCCATTTGCAGAAAACCCATTTAAATGGCTAGTTTGAAACCACCAGTCCGTATAACAAGTATGCTTAACTACATGTCTGCTTATTAATCTTAAGAGCAGATCTTACGATAAGCGTAAATAATCACAATTACAACTTTCATCGCACATACAAGAGCACTTTCGAGTTATAAGCGAGAAATAATTTGAAAGCCAGCCACACGAGATGTTTCCCTCATTGATTCAATTGGTTGCGCATTATTATTTACAGAAACCTAATTCACTGTATTCGTTTCTGGTAAAAAAGTAGTGATTGCTTATTACCTAGTTATAATGCTACCAGAGTAGAAAAAACACATCGCTTTAATGACGAGAGAACTTTGAAGGATGACTCCACATAGACACACTATCTCTTAAACCTTTCAGGAGTAGTACTCTGTGGTTTGGACTAGATTCCGTGCAGCTTCATGCATACTGGCATGTCATTATACCTCATCAACTGCTACAGTTTCCAGTGACCTGGTTATGCGAGAAAAAGCTGTATTTAACTGTTAAAAGTGGAAGGAAAAGGATAATAACGCGTTTCCCTCGTTTCTGATTCTTGTGGATTTTGTCGTACTGTATTGAAGCTATGTTAATTACCGTATTACCTTCTCCTAATGTAAAAACTTTATCCGCGAGACATTCGTTGGATTTTAAATAGCTACAATTTCTACAGTGTTTTTTTTTTCATTTCCCCTGTTATATGATAGTCTTCAGATAAAAGTATGGATAGCCTAACAGAAGAATGTCTTCGTTTCGACACTAAAATAATTTGGTAGTTGATAAGACGTTCTAACGAGTATATTAACAAATGTAGACATTAATTACATTATTAATACAATACATATATATTATGTACTAGCTGTTCCCCGCGGTTTCACCCACGCTGCTCAGCAACTGTTGGTCGTAGCGTGATGTTATATAGCCTATAGCCTTCCTCAAGAAATGGACTATCCAACACTAAAAGAATTTTCCAATTCCAACCAGTAGTCCCTGAGGTTAGCGCATTCAAACAAACAAACAAACTCTTCAGCTTTATAATATTAGTATAGATATTAAAATAATCAAGTCTGGGAAAGCAAATAAATGTAAAATCTATACTAGTCTGCATTAAATTAGATCAGTTTCTGACTCAACCGATTTTATTATCGTAATATTAAACTTGACCTTTACATTTAGCTTGCGTCAGTAAAATAAATTAATGAGCGAAATACCAGAAATCGCTAAAATTCATAACAAAGCTTGCTTGTTCACGAAACTTCGTTAATTAACAGGAGTTAGCTACTACGAACCTCGAATTGTTAAAATACCACATGGTCGAAATCTATACGAATTGCATAGAAGGAAGGAAAACTTTTATATTCCTACTAATACTATAAATGCGAATGTTTGTGAGGATGGATGAATGGATATTTATTATTCTTTCACGTCAAAACGGCTGAACGGATATTGATGAAATTTGGTACAGAGTTAGATTATAGTCTATTAAAAAATAAACTCAATTTTATGTATCGTTGAGAGACAGGGGTGTCCCACGCAACGAAATTTACGCGCGATGGCAAATACGCCATAATTGAGAGAATTTATTCTGAACGGTACTTATTATTTAGATGTTTTGTCTAGTCACTAGTCAAAGAAGAGTCATCATTTGTCTAGACTTCTCTCAAGTTGTTGGGATAGGCTTTCAGTTTAACCGGATGCAGCTGGATACCAGTATTTTAAATGGAGCGACTGCCTATCTGACCTCCTCAGTTAGGACTGGTTAATACGATACTCCATGACTGGTTGTCAGACTTTCGCGACTAGTCAAAGAAGAATATTTTAAGAATAACGTAGATAATTATTTTTTTGTCCTTGAAACTTCAGCCAATTTTGAACACCTCAAGAACACAAGGCACATTTTTAGGGTTCCGTAGTCAACTAGGAACCCTTATAGTTTCGCCATGTCTGTCTGTCCGTCCGTCCGTCCGTCCGTCCTCGCTTAATCTCTGTGACCGTTAGCACTAGAAAGCTGAAATTTGGTACCAATATGTATATCAATCACGCCGACAAAGTGCTAAAATAAAAATTGGAAAAAAATGTTTTATTAGGGTAGCCACCCTATATGTAAAGTGGGGAGTGATTTTTTTTTTAATTTCAACCCTAACGTGTGATATATTGTTGGAAAGGTATTTAAAAATGAATAGGGGTTTACTAAAATCATTTTTTGATATTGTCAATAATTTCGGAAATAATCGCTCCAAAAGTAAAAAACAATGTGTCCCCCCCCCTCTAACTTTTGAACTATAAGTTTAGAAAATATGAAAAAAATCTGAAAAGTAGACCTTTATAAGGACTTTCTATGAAAATTATTTTGAACTTGATTGACTTAACAGTTTTTGTACAAAAAAAAAAGTTGTACAAAATAATTTCTGGACTAAGTTTGTAGTATAATCGTATATGCAAGCATTTTTTTTTAACTTCGTTACATATTTTATTATCCTGAATGTGATCCTGAACGTATCTTTTTTCAAACAAAAAAAAGAATTATTGAAATCGGTTCTCGCAATCCAAAATTATTAAAAAAAGTATTAATTAGGAAATACAATTCTCTAGTGTTCAACGTCAAACAAATAATAAACTCATAAGTGGGAACACTTATTGTGACGGACGGGAAACTACGGAACCCTACACTGAGCGTGGCCCGACACGCTCTTGGCCGGTTTTTCTTTACAAAGTTCGCATCAAAAAGTTTGACGTAAGATTTTTTACGAACAATTTAATTAAAAACAAGACTTTTTCTGTTGTGTAATGTTAGTATTTCGTTGTTTATAAGCTAGTTCAATTAAAGCGCTCATCCGTTCCTTTGTTTAAAAAGACCTTGGTAATGATAATGACATAAGTGGCGTTCTATGATTAATTAGATAAGTATTCTTACAGAGATCGGTAATTGTTAATCGGATGTAGGGACCAACTCTGTGATGCTGAGGTCATGTTCTGTTGATCTAACAATAACTTAACGCCTGTTAGCCCCGAAGGGTTAGGCAGAAGTGTACCTTCCTTGGGTTGGTCGGGGTTGCGGGTTGTTGTTTGTATAAAAAGCAAAAAAAGGGCATGGGTGGGTTTTAGTTAGTAAAAGTCTGACTCTCCTCCGCTCCGCCCAGAGCGGGGGAAGTTAATTGGTGAAATTCTTACCGTAAAAAAGAGCTGTACATAAAAAGTACACCCATATTTCAGCGGTTATGATTAAGTCTCATGTTCAGTTATTATGTCATAGTATGACTATATTTGCATTCCTAACAACATTGTGGTTAGCTGTTCGATTTCTATGTAAACAGATGAGGTTAATTAATACATGATACTCATGGACCCACACCTGCTACTGTTATTATTATGACCAAGGTCCATTGTTCAGAGACCACAAAGGATGGAGGAACGGTACATTGATATGATTACAATTCAAACAATATTGAAGCTCTTGAAATCAAAATAGTGAAGAATTGAACGAGTTTCATTACTACTAGATTTCTGCGAAGTTTTACACGCGTCTTTGGTTATTGCCCCGCTCCCGTGAGTAGCGTGATGTTGTGTGTTACTCAGTTATTTGATAAAAAAAATTGATATCTGTACAGTAGTTTTTGAGTTCATTCAATACATATTAAAATACGAATCTTATCTCCTATAAAACATTAGTGTAGGAATGTAGAAGTTTTTTGAGACTGCCCTCTCAACTCTTGTCGTGAAATACAACATTATCATCTGCCTAGCCTTTTCCCTATGGTTAGTTCGAGTTACAGCGTTGCTGGATTCAGCTGAAAACCAGTATTTTACATGGAGCGACTGCCTATTTGACCTTAACGACCCACTTGGTACTGGGTAATACCCTTCGGTAAGACAAATCTGTAACGACTGCCGAAGATCTACGGCTTAACGTACTTTCCGAAGCAAGGAGGAAACTCGGTATGGATGGTCACCCATCTACGGAGGAACCTATAAGACAAGCGCGCATAACCTTTTGAAAGCCGAAGTATAAACGCAAAACGCGTGCTCTCCGCGCCGAGAAACTCATTTTACCTATAATTATGTTACATATTTGTGTCGTTGGCGTCCAGCGCTTGTTTGTCACATTTTTGTGACAATAGCGTTCAACAGGTTAAAATACCAGAATATGTAGAGAGTAGATACACGCCGTGGACCCTTTTAAAGGAATTGATACTTCCAATTCCAACCAGCCGTTTTCCACGCAAGCTCTAGTTACCGTACTGTTAATTTGAAACACAATACTTTAACTGACACAAAAAAATATAGCCAACAAAGGAAGTTGCGTCATTGTCTACCAAGATAAAGAGATTACGAACTTTAGTTGTTTTTGAAGTAAACCTCCTTTTATGGATAGTACTAATCAGTCAAGCTTTTCTGAGTTGCAAAATGTAGTGAATAAGTAAATACTTAACAAAAACAAGTAAAGTGGAGTATTTCTGAAAATGAGAAGAAGAATGATTTCTTAATGACTTTAGATTACTTTGACCTTTTCACAGGCAACAAGAAAGAACTAAGTAATAAAAGTTTTTGAAGTACGATCTACTTTTACCCTATAACGACAAAGCCAAAGGAGGGTTTTGATTTTGACAGGATTTGTTTGTAGGTATGTGTGTGTGAATGTTCATTTATTCCCTCAGCTCCTAATCGGAACTAAACAAATGAGGTATTGTTAGAACTGTCTCAAGCGTCCGCTGAACATAGCTACGTGAGGTGTCATAAAACTCAATGTAGCGACCTCTAGAGGTCAAAATAAACCGTTTTTGTTTCATTTAAAAGGGTTTCACTTGTACCTACTTTTTAAAATTATCATTAAAGTCAATTCTAAAGGTTCAATGATTAGATATTATGATTAGTAAAAGGAATTATGCTTTCAGGGGAGATTAAGCGATTCTACCCTAGTATTGTATTTATTGCTTGTTTTCTTTTAAACTTTTAGTAAGATTTCTTTCCTTCCGACTACATTAGTAACTTTTCTAACCTAATACTGGAAAACAGCCCTAGAATCTAACGTGTCGTATTATAGCCACGCATGACTGTAGGATAGTACTAGTTGGTACTACAGATGATCTCAACCCAGGCTCCGCACATTTCCGTATTTAGCATACAAATTAAACAGCGCCACTCTCTCTTTTGGAATGTGATTATACTGATTATCACGTAGTGAACACACGCTCTTTGTCTAAACGTTACCCATACGATAATATTACACAGATATTACTGAACATTGGTGGACACGAGCTTTAAGTAAATTTTTGCTTGAAAGGAGTCTTCGGTTTTGCTTTTTTGGCGGATTTAAATCTGGCAGTAGACTCCGAATCGAGTTCTTATTAGAGGAAGTTTGTCTTGGTATGGACATGTAATCTAAATGTTAATGGATGGGAAGGGAGAGGCAGGCCAAAGAAAAGATGATGAAAAGATTGTGAAAGGGATGATATAAAGGAGAAAGAAGTAAATGATGCTGTGACGTCTGACAGGCGAAAATGGTAGAAAAATACGTGTTGCGCGGACCCCAAATAGAATGGGACAAGGGCAGGAAAATGATGAGTAGAGTCAGAGTTGCGTAGCGAGAAAGTAACGTATCGTATAATCAATATGACGAATATATTCAACCAATAAATGAATATGATTCGAGATATCTTTTTTAATTCTCTAGAATCTGAGTCTGTTAGCCTGGGAAATAAACGGATGATCTCGTGAGGGTCGTTTCAAAACTTAAGTTTAATGGAGAACCCAGGTACTTGAGAATAATGGGATTATGAGCGAAGTAAGTTCGATCTCACAGTTTTGCATCGTATCCCGTATGGATTAGGTTGTGTTTTGACCATTCATATGCAGAAGTAGGAGTTACTGTGCCGTCTACGCAGAAAAAAAATGATAATTAAGAGAGTTTAGGATAAAAGAGCAAGCAACGTGTGCCAGAAAACTCCGCATACCAGAATACGTTGCCTTGGATAATTATGTCTTACTAGCTGTTCCACGCGGTTTCACCCACGCTGCTCAGCACCTGTTGGCCGTAGCGTGATGTTATATAGCCTATAGCCTTCCTCAAGAAATGGACTATCCAACACTAAAAGAATTTTCCAATTCCAACCCTTCCGTCCCTGAGATTAGCGCGTTCAAACAAACAAACAAACAAACTCTTCAGCTTTATAATATTAGTATAGATTTTGACACCCTTACTTAGTCACAACTATGGTAACCATTTGCACTTGAAAGAGTGGCTACCAGAATAGACGTCCCTACACTTTGAAGGTTTTGTAAATTGATGATGACATAGTCTAAGATCTTACTTTGATCTGTTTTTTTTTTGATTGATCAATATCGGCAAAACTCAGCAGTCATACAACTAATTTTTTTTTAAATTGTGGCGGATAAGGATACATTTGATGGATCACACAGCTGCATACTTAACTTACTTGACAAGTACCGGCAATTACTAGCACACCTACTTAGATAAAATTAACAGTTGTCGACTGTGTCTAAGAAAAACGGAGAATAATGTGAACTTATGCGTCGTAAAATCAACTGACGGGAACTGGTTGCAGGAGCGTGGGTGGTTGCAGTGGTTATGCGGTATTACGGTTTATATAACTGACATTTTATTAGGTACCAACTCATCGTTTCTTGTGTAGCTAAAAAACAACGTTACTTAAAAGTGTGTGGGTAGTTTAATATTTTAGGATTAAAGGGCGCCAAGTGGGACTGTTTAAAGACAACCGTTCTCTGCCACAGATAGCGTTGCCAGGCGTTCGGATTAATGCGGATATAGGCTTTTTGATAGCGTGTCCGGACAAAATATTTTTGTTTCGTACCTATTATTACTGAGACATAAAATGCTCAATATTAATGATTGGTGTCCGAACTTTTTAACACAAAATGTCCGGCCAAACTGGCTAGCCTATCTGGCTATTAGGTTTGGCGACCTGGCAACCCTAATCCTGATGTCTGTACTACGGTGTGCGATGCGCTAGAAGAGAGATCAGGTTAAAAAAGTTTAGAATAGGTTGACCTGCCATCGTGAGTATGTCGTCAAGAATGGTAGTCCGCCCATTAGCTCATATTTTTACAAATCTCCCGCCATTACCTACTATAGTATTTCCTGGTAGTGCTTTTCCTACTAAAAACATCAATATCATGAATTCGTTAGTAGTTTACCTACGTGTCGGTCATCATAACATAATATTATTAGGCACTGACCTGTCTAAACTACAAACACACGCGCTCTCCGCCCACGACAATAAAACGGCGAAATGCCGAAACATATATATTTTTTTTTTAGAATAGCCCACGCCGCACCGTATCTCATGGCGCCTGTAGCAATAAAAGAAACCAGTTATGGGCACAAGTCACTGACATACAGCCATTAGGGACATTTTCGCCTAATAAACTCTTTTAGATCCATCTATGTTTGTTGTTACAAGATGTTATGGCAATAGACAATAGTGGAAACGTTTTTAATTCCCATGCTGGTCAAGTAAGAAATTTTCACATCATAGAATATTAATTATCGTACTTTTTTTTTTTTTGGTGTGGCTCTAAATTATCATACTTTCTGAGGCAATTAAAAAATCAACACCTCAATAATGTTTGTTAATTGAAAACAAGTTACCTACTTCTATTGTTTTTATGAAAGTCAGAAGGTTTATAGTGTTATCAAAATATGGCTATGACTGAAGTAAATAGATAAAACTGCTGATAAATAAATAATGCACTTTATCAAACTTTCCTAAAAAGAATAATTAGAAAAATTGATAAACTGCCAACATACAGCTATAGAAAATAATAGGTAGTTGCAGTCAATTCCCAGTGCCAGGGTATTTTTTCCTGAATCAAAAGGGCAATACCCAATACACCTATATTATGCATCTACTTTGTATGTATTGGGAGGAAACTGCAGTTCATAACATCCTTTCTATGACTAAGACTTAGTTTATAAGTCCTAGGTATTCAAATGCAATATGGATATGAGACAGCTGTAGGATGATTTAAGTGTCTGTTTCCAACAAGAATATGCAGCTGCACTTTTTATTTATGCATAGTAAGATGCAGAACTATTGAAGCTGTATCATCTGTATATAAATAATACTTTAACCTGTTTTGTATTATGAAAGAAGAATATAAGGACTTTATTTTGTCATTTATTTACACAATATTGATAACAAGGAATGAAAGCTTGAGACTGAATACACAAAAACCATATCCTGATTAACCAATAATTACTTCGTTGAGCTAATTTCGTGAGTCAGTCAATACGTAGATAACCATGAGGGTTCAAGTAGTTTTAAGTTTTAGTGTGAGAGTGATAGTTAACAACATAAAATGTTAAAGTAGAACGTATTAAAACTTCCTAGTAATTATCTAGCGCAGTGTTGTCTCAAAAACACCGAATAACTGTATATTTTACTAATCACATGGCCAAAACGGGTGATAGCTATTTCACAACTCCGATAAAAAAAATACACAATCATTGTATCGTTTAGAATAATCATACGTATCGAAGAAACAAGTCCTATATTTTATTTTTCCTCTTCGTTTCTTAGAAATGCAGGTGACTATCGGATCGAAATTCCTGTTTCAAGTAGTTATCTTAGCCGATCGATTTGATGACAAATAAAGGCACCGCGACGCTACGACAGCCGGCATACAAAAATAACACAGTTACGTCTCTAAAACACTCCGCTATACTAACAGAACATAGAACAAGCCCCAAAATAAAATATTATACGTAAAACGCATAGAAATGCAGCACGATTTATTTATAAAACTCGACTTACCAGCAACAACTGTATCGCTCAGGTCATACTTCACTGGTTTAGGAAACTCTCTCAACTTGCGTCCACTTAGTTTTAATTCACCACTCAAGTAAGCATCCTCCAAAATTCTCTCTAACGATTTTGTTAACTGACTATGAATATTATTGTGCCCATTCATATTTCCACTTACACACGGCCCCAACACGGCCATATTCTTTTTGAACTGAAAAGAAACTGTTTTTTGTCTATTGCTTACATGCTGCCAACTTAACGATTGTGGCCACAAACGGCTTACTTCATGTGGTATCTATTTGTCGATGCCATAAGGCTAATTACCAGAAAACAATTATTGAGTGTTTTTGATAGAAAGTGCCAAAGATGAAAAAAGTTGAAATTTAATTTAAGCCGAAACAAAAACACTTCTAGCCGAATTATTTCATACGATTTTATTCCAATGACAAATTAAATTTTACTGCTCAAGATCAATTTGTGCCGGCCATGCAATGCACGGACAGGTTTAGAGGTTTTTTTAGTAATTTTTTTACGATATGTTGTATTGTACAACATTAATTATGATACAGCTTACAGATACACCATTTGCATGATAGTTTTTACTAGTTGTTTCTTGAACTAGTTGGAAATTGGACTTGCATCCGCTGGCATGGCACTAGCCTAACGTCAAGGAACACTTTTACTCTTCTAACCTGCTCTACAATTTTAGTAATCTGTGGTTACCCTCTTGCCCTCCCTCTTCCTTCTCTCGTGTCTTGGCCCTCCGCCCCACATGACATTGACATGAAGTCGTAACCTAAAAATTCTAGAAATTCTGTGATAATTTATTTTTTATGAAAGCAAAATGACGATAACAAACTTTTTGCGGTTAACAAACGTTTTAAGAAGTGTAAATAAATCAAATGTGTCACAAATTGAGGTAAAGTCAAGTTCTAAACCTTTAATATAATTTGTGAATTTTCCGGTCGATTTTACGTAATTTTATTATTCACGTAATTATGAAACAAAACGTTATTAATTTAGTCAGGAATGTTGTTTATTGTGATGTGTTGCAGAAATTCTCGTCGCACGTTAAAGATGCTGATCACAAAGTTTTGGAAAAGATCCGAAACATTGGAATATCTGCCCATATCGATTCAGGAAAAACTACACTAACAGAGCGAATATTGTTCTATACCGGCAGAATAGACCAAATGCACGAGGTATGTACTATATATTCATTAATTGTAAGCCAGCGAGTGAGCTACTTGTTTTACTGCATCTTGTACTTGTCTTGTACTGTACTTCTTTATGTGATTTCTAGAATAAAATTCGTTTTTGATCTTGCATTTAGCTAGCCAAATGGGAAAGCTCTAATACATAAATTACTTATATTAGTTAATTTCATACTTATGGCCATAATTGCAGGCTGAACCAAAAACATTCAAGGAGATTTATTGAGTGCAACTTAGAGCAACCTAATTTATTTCATAATTAGGTTTTATTTTTAGTCTATCCTTAAAAAATGACAACATCAATTTCAATTACCAGGTTAAAGGCAAAGACAATGTGGGTGCTGTCATGGACTCTATGGAATTAGAACGACAAAGAGGTATCACCATCCAGTCAGCTGCTACCTACACAATTTGGAAAGACCACAACATCAACATCATAGACACACCAGGTCACGTGGACTTCACTGTTGAAGTGGAACGAGCTCTGAGAGTGTTGGATGGAGCCGTGCTTGTCTTGTGTGCTGTTGGTGGAGTACAGAGTCAAACGTTAACAGTAAATAGGCAGATGAAGAGATACAATGTACCTTGTTTGGCGTTTATTAACAAGCTTGATAGAATGGGAGCTAATCCTCACAGGTCAGTGAAAATATGACCTAGAACTTCATTTGTTTGTACCAAAACACAGAACTGGAATTATCCTCTCTCCTAATTTTGCTGTGTCCGACAGGGCCCATATTGATTTTTTACGTTGTGATAGCGTCTATTATACAAATATGGAATGCAATAAGATTTGAGTATTGAGTATCACAAATTTTAGTGTTTTGTTAATGCATAGCAACTTAAAAGCCAGCCATACCTTTTCCATGGATCTTGTAATTGTCCGTTCCCATAATTTTCAATTCCATCTCAAGACAATTAATTTCAAAACTTATTAAAACAGATGCTACTTCTAACAGATTAAGGCTGAGATTATTTTTGGTGCAGTTGCCATACTAAACAATTTAAAGCGCATAGACAATGAAATACCATCAATTTGTTTATAGCATGCATATCACTCTAAATAATTAACAAGCAGTGTAAACAATCAATGACTTTTTTATTTATAATCCATTTTTCAGAGTAATAAAACAAATGCGTTCCAAAATGAATCACAATGCTGCATTTGTTCAACTCCCAATTGGCCTTGAGAAAGAATGCCAAGGTATCTTAGATCTGATTGAAGAGAGGGCCATCTACTTTGAAGGAGATTATGGAGATAAGATCCGATATGATGAGGTGCCTCAAGATAGGAGGACGGAAGTTCAGGAGAGGAGGCATGAGCTTATTGAGCATTTGTCTAATGTTGATGAGAGCTTAGGTGAGATTTATCTGACTATAATGTATTTTTACTCATATATAACACAGAGAAATTGTTATAAAATTATTTTTAAATGGACAGCAGCTGTACAAACCCACTATTGGGTTTCTAACAGCTAACCTTCTTTGTATATTTTCTTATTATTTAATATTCTTTATTGCATTGAGCAATAAAGAAATAAAATTTGACAACTATGATGAATTTGGTGCCTATCCAATTAACTGTATGTAAAATAAGATTTTCGTAAACCAATTTCCAGATCCCTGATATTGAAATGTTTGCAATAACCTAAAGTAGGTTCTACCAGTGCCTATATGATGTTATTTAATTCCGTGATAATAGAACCTACTGCTTGTACCCATTCTGGCGGTATCTGAATTATTACCACATGCAATATACTTATTTTTACCATAAACATTCCAGGTGAAATATTCCTTGAAGAGAAAACACCAACAGTTGCAGATATAAAGCAGGCAGTCCGCCGCTCTACACTCAAACGTGCCTTCACTCCAGTACTCGTAGGAACAGCCCTCAAAAACAAAGGAATACAACCTTTACTAGACGCAGTATTAGAATACCTTCCACATCCAGGTGAAGTGGAAAACACAGCTTTACTGAATGAAGATAAAGATGGAGAAGGACAGACAATACTTTTGGATGCTGCGAGGAATGATAAGAAGCCGTTTGTTGGGCTTGCTTTCAAGTTGGAAGTCAGCAAGTTCGGTCAGCTTACGTACTTGAGATGTTACCAGGGTATGTTGAAGAGGGGGGAGCATATTTTTAACGCTAGGACTGGGAAGAAGGTTAGTGTTTTTTTACAAGAGAATAAAAATCATGTCTTAACCATTTCACTGCCCAGAACTCAGCATATGTCAGCATGAGTCCAAAATATAGATATTGTATAATTTGGACTGGGCAGCGGAAATGTTAATGATGACTTTGCTCAAGGAATTAATATGAATTGTTTATAGATACGGGTGCTAGATTTTTCTGACTTAAAAGAAGCATTATGAACATTATTAAATCGATAAAACTTTAATTTTCAATTATCTTGTAAGCAAGACGTTTTAGAAAAAAGTTAAGTCAAAGTGCGCTTGATAAACTTTGTCCCCAGAATTATTTCTAAAACTAGACTGTTACATTGTTAAACATGTATAAACCAAAACCTACCCATTGAAATGACTATTTTAATCCTGTTTTGCTGCAAAATCATAAAAAACAATGATGGTCCACAATGCAGGCTCTTGAAAACTAAACATCACACTTAATTTTCCAGGTCAAAATCTCTCGTTTAGTACGCATGCACTCAAACAACATGGAAGAAGTCACCGAAGTGATGGCCGGCGACATCTTCGCGTTGTTCGGCGTAGATTGCGCGTCGGGCGACACGTTCGTCAATGACGGCAAGATACAACTGGCAATGGAATCTATACACGTACCGGACCCTGTTGTGTCCATGTCTATTAAACCGAAGAATAATAAGGATAGAGACAATTTCTCGAAAGCTGTTGCTAGGTGGGTTTGTTTTTAGAGTAATATATTATAGCTGTTTGTGAGCAGCGCTTTAACCTAGTAGTAAGTAAGTAGGGCTTTAAAAACCGAAGATTTTACAGTTAAACTGATAGCTACACCATATAAACTTTTCCCGTGGGTACTTAAGACACTTGTGGCATTTTGTCTTATGTTCTTCTGTAGGAACATAACGACATTCAACGGGTTAATGGTTTCTTGTGGTGATTTTAGCTAGATGTTTGGTGAATCTATGATTGTAGGGGTTGTGGCAAAAAAAAAGTGAAAAGTAAACAGTAAGCTGCTACCCTACCATGACGTGTTAAAGCAGAACTTATTCCGCTGAGGGAAAGGGACAGAGCTATACAGGGTGTCTAGCACCATCTCTTTCACTCAGTGGAATAAGTTCTGCTTTAAGATGTCATAGTAGGCCTACTGTTGTGGCAATGTTGGAAATAGTACATTTTGGTTCAAGTAAGGAAACTTTGTCATTGCGGCGGAGGCGATAATAGCAGTGTAAATTACATTGCATGTTGAACTTAATCGTAGTGCAAAAAGAGTCTCGAAAATCGAGAAAGTGTATTGCAAATAATATTTCAAATCGTGTGGTCATTCAAGTCATGGAAATTTTATCCTAAAACACGACAGCTAACAAGCGAAAATATTCAATTTTGGTGTTTTATTACTATTGAAAATAGCTGACTCAGTAAATTTCGCTCACACTATATCCTTTTACGATTTTTCTCGCCAAAATTCTGCAAGTTCTGATTTAAAATGATATCCAGAAAATAATATCAGAGCAATCATTCAATTCCTAATTAATTAATTCCAGATTCACCAAAGAAGACCCAACATTCCAGTTTCGCTACGACCCAGATAATAAGGAGACGATCGTATCTGGTATGGGCGAACTTCACTTAGAGATTTACGCGCAGAGAATGGAGAGAGAATACAATTGCCCTGTTGATCTGGGCAAGCCTAAAGTAGCATTTAGGTAAGTCAAGGATATTTGGTATGAGCAAGATAAATATATTTTTATTTGGCGAATGGGGCGGCGGAGCGGGGGGAGTGTCCACCCATGTTCCTTCTTTTTCCCTTTATTATTTGGGGCCGCGGTATCTCTATCGAACAACCCCCAACCCCAGCAGCCGGTGTCCCTGGCAGGCCTCTCTGCTTTGCTGATAGCTTTTTGAGGTGCGCGTGGATCACGACCGCGCCGTCGACACGGCCTGTCGTCACTGGACAGATGGATGGAGAGCTACCCTTTGCTCACCGTCCACAGGCCCGCTCGGTGCCGCGAGATAAATATATCTTGAAAAACCGATTCATTGATAGTGGCTGCTGGCAACTGAGCTTATCCCAGTTGTAAACGTCCCTTTGTGCCTTTTGGCATTATTTTATTCAGTCTCCTATATGGAGGAAAGTAGAAATTATGTTTATTCATACTTCTACGCTATTCTTTTCTGATTAATTTTGTTGCGGAAATTTTGAGAAAAAAATTAAATATTTAATTTTCGGGATGTATAATTTTCGTAATGGCTCAGTGGTTAACGCGTCGCCTCTCATGCATGAGAGCCCGGATTTGGACCCACAAGGGTTCAAAACCGGGCAAGTACCAATGTGTTTTTAATTCATCTGTACTTTCTGAGTTTATCTTAGACATCTCAGCCATCGTGAGTCTTCCCCACATTTTCGTCGTTAGAGACAAGCGATGCTGGGCACTGATTGTATTAAAAAAACTCAGTCATAGAGCTTTTGATGCTTACCCTTACCCCCCTACGCGTCTGTACTTGTGATCAAAAATACTAAAATGAATCCAGATAATCAATGTGTATTTATTGAATTACAGAGAAACAATGATGTCACCGTGTACATTTGACTACCTGCACAAGAAACAGTCTGGTGGTGCTGGTCAGTACGCCAGGGTGTCAGGCATCATGGAACCCTTGCCACCGCATCAGAATACAAGTAAGTGCTCATTCTATAAATACATTGTAGATATATGAAAGACAGCAAGGAGTTTTGGATGTTGTAACACTCAAATGGAAATATTGGTATGGATCTGTTCGATGGGGTCAATAATGAATTTTCTGCGCGGCCATTAAACATGCAAGAGAGACAAAATGTTACTCAGTTCACACGTTTAATGACTGTGACACTGCTCAGTCTTACCGTTTCGTTTATTTAGCTTTTTTTTAACATCAAGCACATATTGAACATATCATAATTTATGAAAATAGAATAGACTATTTCTATTAAATCACTACATAGTATAAAACAAAGTCGCTTTCTCTGTCCCTATGTCCCTTTGTATGCTTAAATCTTTGAAACTACGCCACGGATTTTGATGCGGTTTTTTTAGTAGATAGAGTGATTCAAGAGGAAGGTTTTTATGTACAATACATACATATTATAGTAGAGAAAAGTGGGGATTTTCAAAGATTTGTAACACCCGTGCGAAGCTGGGACGGGTCGCTAGTATTGTACAAATGCAATATTTAAATTACTTCTCTAAACTTGATTTGTGTAAGGCAATAGGATAAAAACAAGCGAAATGTGGGTGCATTATCGTCTGATTATTGCCTAAACCTAAATAATCATGTTTCTAAAACGTAGCTTTTTTATGTTTCAGTACTAGAATTCATCGACGAAACCGTAGGCACGAACATTCCCAAGCCGTTCGTCCCCGGCGTAGAGAGAGGCTTTCTTGACACCTGTCAAAAAGGTTATCTGTCAGGACACAAGGTATCGGGTGTCAAGTTCAGGTTACAAGATGGCGCGCATCATATCGTGGACTCCAGTGAGCTGGCGTTCTTCTTGGCGGCTAAAGGAGCGGTTAAAGAAGGTTGGTATTGATTTTAACCGTTTTTTTATGGTTGTGCACTACCCATCGAGCTTTTATTTGGCCTTCCTGTCTCACCACCCATCAACATTCATATCTGTCACTATTTTAGTCACATGCTTTTCATATGACGGGCTTGTTGGTCTAGTGGTTAGTGGCCCTGACTGCTGAGCCGGAGGTCGTGAATTCGATTCCCACCCAGGACACACTTTGTGTGATGATTGTTTGTTCTGTGTCTGGGTGTGATTTATCTATAATATGTATGTATTTATAAATTATATAAGTATGTATATCAGTTGTCTGGTTACCATAACACAAGCTCTGCTTAGCTTGGGATCAGATAGCCGTGTGTGAGCTGTCCCAAGATATAAAATATATATATATATATATCTCTTCATTCCAAATGTCTACCCAGACAAACGACTCCCTTTAATTTTTTCTGTAACTTTCAAATTTCCTCTAATGTACTCATTCCTTACTTTATCCATTCTTGTATGTACCATGCCGGGATAGGGGCCTTTTGGCCTCGTACAGGACTAATTTAATTAAATGTCCTATTTATTTTGTTCCTTAATTTTTGTTGTGATTTTTTAAAAATAATTTAGTTTTATTGCCTTGTCCTGCGCAAGTGTAATAAACAGTCTTTCTTGTCACTCCGCACATCCATATCAATATTATTTATGACGAGATATATTTTATAATAAACCTCGTTTTTATTCCACAGTATTCGACAACGGTGCCTGGCAGATCCTAGAACCTATAATGTTCGTAGAGGTAGTGCTTCCCGAGGAGTTCCACGGCACTGTGATAGGGCAGCTGAACAAAAGGGGCGGCATCATCACGGGCACGGAGGGCTCTGAAGGATGGACCACGATATACGCTGAAGTACCGCTCAATAACATGTTCGGATATGCTGGGGAACTTAGGTGAGATTCCCTTTTAACCAACTTAAAAATAGGAGGAGGTTTTCCGCCCAATTCTAACAATGTCATCTATGAGAAATCCGAATGTCCTAATTTTTTCTGCTTTTGAAGATGGATGATATTTTAATACTTGATAAGAATTCGTGTAAGATATCATCAACTAAAAAGGCTTTCTTGAGTCTCTTTATAATTATGATTTCGCAATAATAGTGACTGTGAAAGAGGATTTCTAGTCTGATTTTATATTTCTCTAGATGTAGAGAAATATAAAATGAGACTAAAAAAACAAGGTAAGATAACCTTCCGATGGAAGCGAAGCGCTATATCTAAAAGGTTGAAAAGGCACTTTAATTTATGTAAATAAATAAAATAAAGGCCAAGTGCGAGTCGGATCGCATACCGAGGGTTTTGCACTAACTTTCAACACAAACGGCTATAGCTATTGACTGCGTAGACTTACGAGGGTTAAATTTTTAGTAAGTATATGTTTTTTTCCTTTTTTATATATAAAAACGTTGCTCCACACTAGGAATGTCTCCTGTATCGTTTCTGCATTTACAAAAATTTAAACTCACATACACAAACAGCCAGACCGAAACAACTATATGTAGGCCATACAAAATTGGTACCGTGGGGGGATCGAACCCTCAACACGCAGCGTAGCAGTCGATCTCTCAGCCACTGCGCCAACCGTGTCGTCCTTTTAACGGCACGGAATCCCAAAAATCACTAAACAGTTTATTTATGATAACCCTGGCTTCTACTTCAGGTCAATGACCCAAGGCAAGGGTGAATTCAGCATGGAATACAGCAGATACTCCCCCTGCCTACCCGATATTCAAGAAAGGCTCATCAGAAAACACCAAGAAGACATGGGACTTGTACCAGATCAAAAGAAAAAGAAGAACTAACCGCCTAACCAATGTTGATAGACTAATTTATTTAATTGTTATTTTTATTGTTGTTTTAAGGCAAATCGTATGAATGATAAATAAGATAATTACACGTAAATGATTTTTAGTAGTTTTTTTCATTCGGATTTATGGTTTACTAGCTGTTGCCCTCGACTCCGTTCGCGTGTTTTCTGACTACAATCTGAGATAGGCTGTGCAATTTTTTTCAGATATAGATGAATATGTAATTTTCAGATATCGATGAATATAAATTTTTCAGGTATCGATAAATATAAAGTTTTTAAATATCGATGAATACAAACTTCATCCATGAATTTATATTTTACTAGCTTTCGCCCGCGGCTTCGCCCGCGTTAAATTTGGGGTAACACAGTTTCCCTTGCGCCTTATTGATTTGTAATAGCAACGCTAAGTTTTCCCTTCTCTTCCCTCTTTCTCCCTCACATCCCACTTTTTTTAGCCTATGTCCGTCTCCTGGTTCCCTACTATCTCTGTACCAAAATTCATCCAAATCGGTTCAGCCGTTAAAGCGTGAAGCGGTAACAAACAAACAAACAAACTCACTTTCGCTTTTATAATATTAGTAAGGATTCAGATATAATTTTTTTTTTCTTCAAATATCGTGGTAACGGTCTGTGCGTCAGCGTCCCTACCACTGTAGATATTTGCCTAGGATAACCTCATTAAATCTATACTAATATTATAAAGCTGAAGAGTTTGTTTGCTTGTTTGAACGCGCTAATCTCAGGGACTACTGGTTGGAATTGGAAATTTCTTTTAGTGTTGGATAGTCCATTTCTTGAGGAAGGCTATAGGCTATATAACATCACGTTACGACCAACAGGTGCTGAGCAGCGTGGGTGAAACCGCGTGGAACAGCTAGTTCTAAATAAAACAACAAAAAATACATTTATAAAAACCCATTTATTCATAACACTCCACAAATATATTCCAAAAACGATACAAATCGTAACAAACGCTCCAGGTACAAACAATAATTGTTTTGCTTACATTTATTGACTTAAATCTATATCTATTAACATAAGTACTTCTAACAGATAAACAGAATTATCTTAGGCTTATTATAAAGAATATTCTGGATACGGAATGTAGAAAGCTAAAAAGTATTTTAGGATTATATCAAATAGGTTTATTTTTCTAGAAATGGCGACTAACATTTAAAGAGAATCTGTTTTATTTTTCACATCAAGAATTTAAATATACTGAACAATGGTTGAGTTCTACTTTTAGAGAGATAACGTTTCCACAATTTCACACGGTACAGATATCATAGAGCATTTATGTACTTTTTTTAAACTTTCAACAATTGACAAACACCAACCTTGTTCATCAAACCTACCGGACAGTTCTGTTGCGGGAAGTATGATCCGGCGCTTCTTCCCAGCAGCCAGAAACTCGAAATGCGGGAGCGTTTTGAGGTACTGTCTTGTGTAATCATCTGCCTAGCCTTTTCCCAACTATGTTGGGGTCGGCTTCCAGTCTAACCGGATGCAGCTGAATATCAGTATTTTTACATGGAGCGACTGCCTATCTGACCTCCACAACCCAGATAGTACTGGTAATACGATACCCCTTGGTAAGACTGGTTGTCAGACTTTCGGGACACTGACTACCTGTAACGACTGTCAAAGATTTACAAATGACAGCTGGGACCAACGGCTTAACGTGCTTTCCGACGCACGGAGGAAACTCGGTATGTAACGGGTGGTCACCCATCCACAGACCAACCTAGGCAAGCGCGGCTTAACTTAAAGATCGACCCGAGCGGCTGCTATTATTTAGCCACGAGCTCCTCCGGTACTGTCTTGTGTAATGACGTTCAAAAACTGCTGATCATCAGCCTATGTAGAATGCATGGATTTTGGTTTGCCACCCCTTGTTGCCATTAAGTTTTATCCGTAACTGAATGAATGCGATTTTTTTTTGCGCATGGGAGATCATCAAATAACTTCCCCCGCTCGGAGCGGGGGGGAGTGTCAGACTTGTCCTGACTAAAGCCCACCCATGTTCCTTTTATTGCCCTTTATGTTCCTCGATCTCGTGATCTCTTTCGAACAACTCGTAACCCCAGCAGGCGGTGGCCCTGGCTTTGCAATAATTTTTGAGCGAGGTATACCTATGTAAAGTGAAATCACATTATCGTGCACATATCAGCATTTTCTTACAGCATAGAATAATAAACATACAATATTGCTAATTCAATAGTTACCTATAATAGCGGTCTTGCTTTCTACTACCTTTGGATGGACTCTACAAACATCTTTACATCGTATAATGTCATCGCTTGCGCTGTTTGTTCGCTTAGATCTTTTAAACTACACAACGGGTTTTAATGCAGTTTTCAGCAGTAGATAGACTGATTCAAGAAGGAGGTTTATATGTATAATAACTAAGTCCAGTTATATAGGACACATAATATAAATACATATAATTTTTCCTTTCTTTCACGAATTTTTTCATTAGTATTCTGAAGCCAATGAATTTGGCTTCTGACCGAACTTCTCGTTCCACCAAATGACGTCTTTACACGTAAGGCGTCATTATGAGATAGAAATATTCGAGGCTTATCTGTGCATACAAATGTGGTTGCACCCTTAGGCATTCATATAGATAACCTTGTTGGTTTTTGAGTTACAGGTCCCTAAGTAGTCAGTACTACCAAGGAGTACCTTATTACAAAGTATTAGCTGGGTTTTGGAGGTCAGATCGGCAGTCGCTCCATACAAAATACAGGTATTCAGATGCATCCGGTAAGAATGAAAGCCGGGCCCAAAAATGGCTGGGTAGATGATTATGGTGTTGTTTAAGTTATTTCTATGCATCGTCGTGTAAAATTGCAGAATAGTTTTAACTAAGTTAATGTAGTAGCAATTGCATTTCTGAAGGTAGCGATTCTTTTAGAACTAGACTTTGCAGAATTAGATTAAATCACAAAAAAATACAACACTCAATTTGAAACAATGTTTTTTTTCTAAATGAATGTTAACACGAGAAATTACAAACTAACACAATTGAGTTGCTATAAAAAAAATGTCTAAATGTGTATTTTATTACAGATTATTTAATTTATTACTCTAACTTTATTTTTATAATTGAATATTTATACGCACCTAATTTTACATAATTATAATATTTAAGTAACTATACTGTTACAATAATTTCTTCAAAAATATAAACAAAAACGTTAAATAGCAAAATAATATTATTATTTAATAAACATGGACCTATTTTGGCGACATCTAAAAATACTATAAGTACCTACTGGATTAGATTGTAAAAATCTAAAAACTAATGGTGTTACTCTATTGGCACTTCGTTTTTTTTTTATATTGAGAGACCATCTACTTGAGATTGCTTATTTTTCCATTCATTAATTGTTATAAAATAATTAATTTACCCAAGTATCTATATTAGTAATTGATTGGTTTGCAACATCTTCTATGGAAGCGTCAGCTATAACGCCGCTAAGCTACCTAACTCAAGCGATCAGCCGCGCGAATAAACGATCGTCTCATTCAAATGTCACTCATTCGGAAGACCGGAAGATGTCCTGTCGGTGCATCCATGCGTTCGAATCATAAAATAAATGTGTCGGTTGCATGTACGCGGGACAATCGCGTGCCTAGCTAACGATCGCTTGTATTAGGAGGTTACTATAATGCTATAGAATTCCACGCAGAAAATAAATCACATTGTTAAAAGAAGGTATCGTCAGCATATAGCTAAGATCACACGGGGCGGTTTCTACAAGAGTTATCGAACGATCGCGCGTGGAATTATGCAAACTTGCAGGTTCGCGAGCGGTCGCGCGGTTTTCCGTGCGCTCCGTGAACAAGTTAGTTTGAGTTACACAGTGCAATTACGTAACACACTTAAAATGGCCATATCTTTCATTTTAGCCGTTCAACAACACTGAAGGACGTTTTTTCACAAATATGAAGCAATGAATTGTGAGATATGGCACTATGGCAAAATTAGCGTCAGGTGGCGGCCATGTGTTGCCATCTAGCACTATGCTGAACAGAGGCCTTTTAGCATTTTTAGGGTTCCGTAGTCAACTAGGAACCCTTATAGTTTCGCCATGTCTGTCTGTCCGTCCGTCCGTCCGTCCGTCCGTCCGTCCTCGCTTAATCTCTGTGACCGTTAGCACTAGAAAGCTGAAATTTTGTACTAATATGTATATCAATCACGCCGACAAAGTGGTAAAATAAAAATTTGAAAAAAATGTTTTATTAGGGTAGCCACCCTATATGTAAAGTGGGGTATTTTTTTAATTTCAACCCTAACGTGTGATATATTGTTGGAAAGGTATTTAAAAATGAATAGGGGTTTACTAAGATAATTTTTTGATATTGTCAATAATTTCGGAAATAATCGCTCCAAAAGTAAAAAACAATGTGTCCCCCCCCCTCTAACTTTTGAACCATAAGTTTAGAAAATATGAAAAAAATCTGAAAAGTAGAACTTTATAAGGACTTTCTATGAAAATTATTTTGAACTTGATTGACACAACAGTTTTTGTACAAAAAAGACAAAAAGTTTAACAAAATAATTTCTGGACTAAGTTTGTAGTATAATCGTATATGCAAGCATTTTTTTTAACTTCGTTTACATATTTTATTATAATGAACGTATCTTTTTTCAAACAAAAAAAGAATTATTGAAATCGGTTCTCGCAATCCAAAATTATTAATTAAAGTATTAATTAGGAAATACAATTCTCTAGTGTTCAACGTCAAACAAATAATAAACTCATAAGTGGGAACACTTATTGTGACGGACGGGAAACTACGGAACCCTACACTGAGCGTGGCCCGACACGCTCTTGGCCGGTTTTTTATGTTTTGTTTAATTTTAAGGTGGTTTTAAAGAAAGTTTGTTACGCAATTAGGGAACATATACTCATAGGCTAACTTTACTGAAATGTAGATTTAAAATTGTAAACATATTGAAATTCTGCGTCTAACACAATAACAGTTAGACAGGAATTTTATTAATAAAAAACAAATTCAACAGTATCTGAATACTTACTAATTTATATCAACACACTTTGTGCCAATTTTCTTAATTTCTACTAAATATAACGGTAACATGATGATATTTTTTATTGACAGCCGAACTCGCAAAGTTAACTCAGGGCCGGTTACACCATCGATTAAGAACATTTAAACTGTGCTTAGTTTAATTCACTAAATTCAATTATGGTGGAAGTAGGCGTAGAAATAAGTTAACTTTAAGAATTCGGCAGTAAATGACGTAATTGAGGCTTTAGACCGAAGTTTCAGCGGAGACGCTACCTTTCCTAGATTCTGACTTTCTGATACCACTGCTCCATGAATCTTTGCGCCTCACGTGGTCATTCTGAAATATTTGAGAGGGCGATGCTCAAATAGAATAATAAAAATAAATTCTGAATAAAAAAACATGCTTTGAAAAATAATTATAAATAAGTATTTAGCTATGCTTTAATGCAATCACTTTGATTTTCAACACTCAGTTCAGGACTAAGAGTTAAAATTCCAACAATGCCAAAATATTGACTTATAAACGAGTATCAGTGTTCTAAATGTTTTGGAAGTCATTTAAACGAAATCAAATAGAGGAAGTTGATCATTCGATTCTATATAGTCAACGCTTTTAAGTGCAGCTAAGTATGTAATTATTATGTGTATGTATATGCATAACGTCATTCGAGAAAATTATATAAATTAATATTAGACTAAGTTTGCCTAAGAAAGAGCATGCAATAAAAGAGGAAAAAAAATATATAGGGTACATTACAGAGTACTTATTTAAACTTAATAAATGATGCATAATAGTTACTACACATGACATTCAAATATGAAAAAAATAACATAACCTTCCTCCTTTCGACAATCGCGTAGGTACTTACTCTTATAATTTATTTAAAATCTACTTACGTCATTAGTTTGACCGCTCATTTCTATTGGCTAAAACTAATTCTATGTTCACATTTACATTCATATAGGACGTCTAAACTACATTTAGAAATTACGTTTAAAACATACAGTATCTACCTATTAAACAACATTTTTTGTACTATAAAAAACATACCCTCCTAAAATACGTTATGTATGGACACAGCAAATTTTTTAATATGGATACATAAATTACGATTTGCTCGTTAGAAATAAACAGTTTAACACGCTATTTACAATTGTCATTACATCCAGTGCTCATTCTAATAACTACCAAATACAGCATGTATCATTAAGGTCAATATATTGTAATAAATAAGTCTCTTCAATATTTCAAAAAAAACAGCTGAATATTTTAATTTTTTTAAGATTGCCATTTATGTGTCAATTTTCAAATAATCTCGAAATAATATTCGCGATCGCAACTTGTATGTATTCACAGTTCACAACTCCGAACAAAAGGTTCCGTACGGTTATCTATAAAAACGGCAAAAAATCATGATTGTTTCTTGTGTGGGACCCTAAATATTAATTGTATTCTGTTTATTAGTATTTTGAACATTTCAACTGTCTTACCATCACGGTTCATAAGATAAAACCTGGTGACAGACAGACGGACAGCGGAGTCTTAGTAATAGGGTCCCGTTTTGCCCTTTGGGTACAAAACCTTTAAAATATTCAACCATCCAAGTTCATTTAATCCCATTGAACGACTATTTTGTGAAAAAAATCAAACAGCTTTCTCCATGGGGCCATCGCCCCAGGGCCATGGTGAAAGCTGTTTAATGGTAGATCATCAGACCTTTACTGGTACATGCTGTACTTATAATAAAATCGTCTAGATAGATCAGCTCTATCAAATAGGGATTTACAACCAAACAATCAGGGGTGCTATCATTCTATACAAGTAAGAATTTCATGCTTGTGAAAACGTTGTTTGTTCATGCAGAATCTTCAAGAAAACTGTGCAATCATGCTTCACTTAAAACTTTGTGTCGTTGATGCACACCTTGGCTGATGAATCATCTTCTTCTACTTCATCCATAGTAGATAATCGCCTCTCGATTTCAGTTTGTGCGTTTTTAGATATTATTATTTTCTTGTGTTTGTTACTGGAAAACAGGAATTCATTTAAGTTTTTGTTTCCAATGCTTTTTCGAATCTCCAACTTTGAGCATTATAATTGGGTTGGGAAACGTTTGTTTATGGTTGTTTTTCAACATTATTTATTTAATAATTTATATACACACAGGAGAAATGATAAGGAAACGTCATAGCAAAACATAGAGTACAAAGACACAGCTTATTTCAAAAGAAAATTCTACCAGCAGGCCTGCGAAAGGAATTAAAAGAAACGTAGACGTGGTGTGTGAGAACAGGAAGAGAATAACATTTAAAATACGAATGTCTTAATCTAATTATTAAATATAAGTAGGTACACTTCACCAATAATACAAGTACCTACATAAGTTCCGTTTACTTTTTTTTAAACAAAGAAGTTACTTAATATGGTTGGGAAAAGGCAATCTTTAAGATTGAAAGTACTTATTCAGAAAACTGAAATATTCAGACACAGACATTGACCCGAATTTGCCCTAGAAAGTGATCATTAACATCGACACCCAATTACATGAATAGTAGGTATATTCTTACTTACTTTTTCTTTCCCGTCTTAGATTTTGAATTCTTCATCTTGTTGCTGTTATTGACTTGCTTCCATATCCCGGTTTTGTTTACTTCCTCCGATATATTAATTGACGTCAGCGGTATGTTCATTATATTGCCATTAATCAGAGGTATTTGCAGATTCTCTTGGTACGACGGCGGGTTTGACTTGCTGGCATCCTACAAGGATATAACCTAAGAAACTTCCTCAAAGAAATCGTATGGGCTACTACCAATAATAAAAAAATCTAAAATAAAAACTTCGAAAATAGGTTCTACTCACCATAGTAAGGTACAAAGACGAAAAAATAAAGAATAAGGAAAATTTCGAAATAGCAAAAAATAAAATGCGAGTATGTGAATGTAACACTGAGTTTATTTCTTAGTACAACATAGATTTATATGAATAACAAAAAATATTTAGGTAAACGATAGGATGACAAAGGAAACTAAAACGATTAAGGAGTGCAACATTTTAGTTTCGACCGCAAAAGTTTAATAGTTTTGCATGCCATCCCACCTCTGCGTCGCCGAGTTCCCGAAGTTCATCTTGGTTTCTTTTAGTCATTTCGGGCATTACGTCGTCAAGTATTTTCATCTCCCGCCTAGTGAAGAACAAGTCGAGAGCTTTTCTTATACCTATCATGACAACGAGCATCAAAGGGAAAAGAATTGACGTCATGGAGAAAGATTTGATTACCCAGAGACAAATAAGACATGTCAGTTGAATTGTTGTGAATACATGGACTCGGCGAATTGGTACCTAAAACAAAAGAATATATGAAAATCATTGCACCTATAGAGGAATCAGAATAAAGAAGTGACTGATTATTATTACCTGTCTCAAGAACATATGATCAGGTTGGTACTTTTGGGGCATGAACATAATCAAGATTCTGTCAAAGAACTGCAAGCCCTTCAGGGAAGCTACGCCCATATAAAGAAACACGCCAAACAAAACTGGCATTGGTATATGGCTTAGGACAGGTGTCAGTATTACTGAACATCCAATCATTAAGAAGATTAGAATATGGGTAACTCTTTGTTCTCGAACTCCTAAAAATTGTGGCTTCTCTCCAGGTGCAGCACATTCTGATTCTACTTTTAAAGAATTTACATGATTGATGCTCAATACTGTTGCTGCTACAAACCATGGGAGACCCATAACAGAGCATATCTGTATTAAAATGGCCAGTACGAACAAATCCAGATGATAACCACACCCTTTCTTCAATTTATTCTCTTTTCGATTCACTATTACTGCTGTTATTTGTTGATCCATGAATATGAGTATAGTTCCCAATAAAGCTGGCAGTATAGCTACTAGTGCAGACCAAATAGGGTTCCCGCTAAACGGAGTGATAACCCAATTCCTGGTCGGCAATGTTGGTTTGAATTCCGACGGCACTTCCAATTTTGGGGTCTTTACACCGACTTTGTAATCCAAGAAGGACATTGATAATATGGCTATGATTACTGAGAAGTCGCTTATGATTTGCCTGACCTGTAAAAATAAAAAGAAGTTTAATTAAGCTTGCAAATTTGTTGAACTTGCATGCCTAATTTGGTGTCAGTTTTTATACTGCCCATGGACATGACTTGACTGTTTATGCCGTCGAGAAATATGAGACATACCGTCTCCATACCGTTTTTTTCTTTACCGAAACAAGTGCGTTGGGTCCGTAATTAAGTACTTTCACTTTGCACTAAGCTATCACTGCTTGCAGAAATAAAAATATCAAAATTAATAAACCCACTTTACGTACCTTAGATGGAAAGAACAAGGAGTTCTTAAAGTCTTTTAAAATTATTGATATGGTAAAAGTGCCCAAGAAGAGAATAATGGACATTAAATACACGTCTGGGACATACACTTTTGTGTCACACCCGCCGCCCGCTAGGGTCCCGTTGTAAAGCTGTAATTTGAGAACATTTATTATTAGCTCGTTAGTATAATGAGGCATACAAGTAACATGTGTTGTCACGTCTTAAGTGCCATAACTTAATTAGGTAGATACCTCACAAGACTCTTTGTCTACCGAAGTCCAATTAAACTGCTCCGGCACTTTCGAGTAATTGCTTGGCAAACAATAGCACTCATAATTGAGAACTTCATCGGGGCGTGTCTTTAGAGGGTACTTTTTGCCGATTGATATTACATTTTCCACCGCCTACAATGTTACAAAATTAGAATAACGTAAAAGCTACTTAATTTTTGAACAAAATTAACTTACGTAACTTCAGATATTTACCTTGTAAATGAAAATAAAGGCTATCAAAGTAGCGAAATTTTCTTCAGTAAATCTGGTTATGTAGCAAACAAATGCGCTAGCATCTATCGCTACTAATATTACCAAAATGATCGTTATCCACGTTCCGATACAAAACCTAAATGACATGTAATTCCAACCAATCTGTCGACAGAATTCGAATACTATTGTTTCAAATACTAATACTGGACCTGTTGATCCTAAAATTGTTAAAGGTTGACCTGAAAAAAAACCGTAACCCATTCCACAGACGAATCCGGATATTAAAGATTCCATTGCAGCCATATTTTTTCCAGTTGCTTCTCCCAGTAACCCTCCAAATGTAATAATAGGTGACAAACATGCGAAATATAAAAATATCCAGGAGGCGACACATTGAATCGCTAACGCATCTTTAAAATCTGACCAGTACCAAGGCATCTTTCTTTTGAGATCATTTATTAAGCCACCGAATAGCTTTCCACTTCTCGCCAACCCTGATTCCTCTCTCTGTTTTTGTTCTTCCTCTTCCTCGTCTAACTCCTCTTTTGGATGATTATCATTTGGCCGTTTTCGAGGATCTTGAGAAGGTATGGCGGCAGGAGGTTCAATACGGATGGCAGGGTCCCATTCTCCGGGTGGTAAAACTGTAACTGCATCCAAAAATTCATCTATACCAGCTAAAAGATGATCCCTTTTCTTAGCTCGATATGCAACTTCGTGGAATATTTCATCGGACATCAGGGTAGCCATAGCTCGGCCGATTTCATGGAAACTGGAGTTGCTATTTGGTGGTCCGAGTAATACGAACATGAATCTGGTTGGCACTGGTACTTCGGTCAAATCACCCATTATCGTTCCTGTTTTCAGCCTAACGAAGGCTGATAGTGTTTTTTCAAGGAAATCTACTTCTCCCACTAAAATATTGGAAGCTTCTGCACCCGGTGGTATCTTTCGCATAAAGTTTGTGTTACATTTATGATTGATGTCTCCATTCATTGGCAAGTCGCCAGAGCTGTGATTTCTTTGCATTGATATACTGCTGGGGCTTTTGACCATACCATCATCGTGAGCAGCACCTGAAATACGTAATTTATGTGACTGAATGCTGTAGTCATAAACATCAACCAATTAAAAGCATTATTTATCACATCTAAAACCAGTTAGAATTTAAAATTGTGCTAATAACGTGTTAAAGCAAAAAAAATATAGAACATTTACGAAAAAAAATTACGAGATTATTTCACTAAATTCTCAAATCGATTATGAGTCGCATAAATTATACAAATTATTAAAAAAAAACTTCTTTTTGCTAAACCTATATTATTAATGGACGCCTCTTTGCAATGTTATCTAGCAATGTTTATACCATATATTTTTATACACAACACAGGCGGCGTGAGCTAAAGCTGACAAATAGCAGACTGTACCAAAACAAGGACACCAGCGTAGAGCAAAGCTACATGAAAATGGTAAGATGTAGGTCGAAAATGTTAAGGAATTAAGAAACAGAAAACAGTTAGAAAGAGAAGAAACAACATTGATGAGGATAAGCGGTTACCCGCACTAGGGATGCCTAGAAAACGGCTGAATTCTCCTTTGTAAGAGTGTCCACTGGATGACCCGCCTTCTTCAACTGTAATAATATAATGCCAATTTTCAAAGGGATTTTAGAATAAGGGTCACAGATACAGATTAGTCACAGTTAACTTCCTCCAAACACTACACCGATATATACAACATAACATTAGCCTCGTGCGTGCTGTGAATGTCAGTTAAAGGGCGTGAGTTCAGTGAGCAGTTTAGTGTTAGGTACCATCACACGCATGGCTAACCTGGTACTGCCAGGTAAGAACCTCTGGCGTCTGAAGCTTGAAGAAGAGCAGTGTGAGGAGACGAGGTGGTGGACCCCCGACAACTCCTCGAACTGGAGCGTCGAGAGCCACCTTCCTGGAAATCTGATGGGATCGGATGACCCGTGAATTTTATGCTAGAAAACTTTTATTAATAAAAACAACACGAGAAATGATTCTAAGAGAAGTTGTTAGAGCAAAGTTTTAACTCACTTTTACAAGATGAATGGTTCCGTCCAATATCAGCCAGAGAACGGATCAGAGGAAGTCTTGACATATTATTATGATGGTTCCGTCTCTCGTGTTGATGCCTGTGCCTCCTCAGTAAAGCGTCCTTAACTTTCTCTCTACAATCATATCCTATGCCGCCATCGGCTACCATATTATCTAGTACATTATCTGCGACCTGTTCCAAGGAGCCCGCTTCCATATCCAGAATCACCGATCCGTTTAGTATGAGACTCCTTAATTCAAAGAGAGAGTGGAGTGATAACGTTGCTACATGAGGCTTTGACCATCGGTTGCCACCTTCCTCAACATCCTCTTCAAATTTTATCCATCGAGCTGTCTCTTTCCATTCAAGTTCATCGCCATCTTTAACCAGCTCTTCCATCTCGGAGAATAACGGATGGGATTCAAGTGTGGAGTCATCGACATCTTCACCAAGAATAAACTGCACTCTTTGGGCCGGTGGAGTTACTGAAATCAAAATTATAGTCGTTAATAAATATTCAAAAGAAAATTTTAAACACCCAGAAATTAATACTAGGAAAAGTAAAATCAAAAGACGAAATCTCGAAGGCTCATGAATAAAACAGATAATAAAAATGTAGGCTGTAAGAACATGCTTAAGTAATCTTAAAACACAGAAATGGAAGGAAAGATCCTGATTGAATAATCCATGCTGATTTAGACGCCAATGGTGAAATGAGTCTATATAATAATGGAGATTTAAAATTGAAAAGGAAATTGGATTGAATAGAAACAATGATAGGTACTGATTCTACTACATTATCTTACATGTCTCGCCGTCATCTGTGACGCTTAGTCTTCTAACTCTGGACATTAATCCCGGCCCTATGGATTGGGAACCAATGAGAATATTTTGAAAATTTTCCTATGTTGTAAATATTATTATGATCTACGTTATTTATTTCGCTTTCAGTTATAAGACCGCAGAGACTAACAAACTTCATTGTGTTTGTGTCAAAGGAGTTAATTTTATGAGCGTAGTGATTGGGTTCAAGGGCATGAACAATGTCAATGTAATTTGGTCTCATATTGTGCAGTGATTTACTCTATTTGGCTAGGTCACATAGAGGGTGTCATGCTTCTATATCTCTGAGCAAATTAAGCAACTTTTGGGTTAATTTCAATCACAAGTAGGGTGTCAGTCAGAGGAAGACATGAGAGGACCATTTCTAAAATTGAAGGGATTCACTCCATATCTGTTAAGTTCATGTAGATATAGTCAATTATACTACAATGTTATACCAAGTTGATATTATAGCGTATCTGGAAGCTAATATTTCACCCTCCCTTGCTATTCTCTTTTCATGTTGACTTTTTAGATTTTTATCCAAAACGTTGACTCAGTTGATGCAGAAATGTTTATCAACTCTACTAGGTTTATATTTTCATCTCTACCAGCAACTTCTTCTCTACCAATTCTCTTACCAGGTCTTTCAGCATCCTTGTCCCCATTACGGTGATGATGTTTGTGCTTCCTATGGGAGTGTCTTCGGGCCGGCACGTGCACTCCCACGAACACAGTGTGGGCGCGGTGACCTGAGAACAAGATTTAACGCTGTTGACAAATGGTTGTATATTGACGATAATGTTTTTTTTTAATCTATCTAGTTTTGTTTTGCTGGCTAATTTTCTCCCTTTTCTCTTTTCAGACCTTTCTATCTTATGGGAAGTCTGGGTATGTTCACTCCGCAAACAAGATCATAATAGCACATTATTGTTGACACTTATAAGGGAATTATTTATCACGTCTTAAATATAGCCAACAGTACTCGAAGATAGTGTAGCTTCCCATAAGTGATAAAATATCGTAATCTGATCAGTAATTCCGGATATTACACCTTACATCCAAACTTATAAACGCTACCTATTTGGAAGATTGGTAGAGATTATTTGAAATAAAAATGTTAACTTCCTAAAAGTGTATCTTTTATTGTTCTTCTTCTTGGCGCTGTAAGTCCCAACTGACAGCGCCCGGTCACGACGCATTGAGAACTTATTGGCGCCTTCTGTCCCATCTAGACGAGTAAATAGGTCAAAAAGAAGAAAATATTTAAATCGGTGAGTGTAAGCAAATCCTATTTAAGTTTACTTCAGCTATTTTGTTATCAAGTTAAATGAAATTGAGCTCTGGAGTTAACAGGACCCTCAATACAAGTAAACAAGCTAAAATTTCATCAATTTCTTCTTTTCAATTGGTTTCAACTTTGTCGTTGTTATATAAAGTTCGATTCTCGTTGAAACTTTGGATTTTGTCCCTAAGGAAATTGTCGTGGGAAATGGAATGAGTTGCTGAAATCGTGAAGATATTTCACTGAATAAACTTTAGGTAAGTAAGAAATTAATCAGTAGTCTCAATTGTGTGCTGACACAACTGAAACTGAAAGCTTCTGTGTTCGAAAAT
This sequence comes from Ochropleura leucogaster, assembly GCA_958449745.1. NCBI lineage: Eukaryota > Metazoa > Arthropoda > Insecta > Lepidoptera > Noctuidae > Ochropleura > Ochropleura leucogaster. Next base: position 5,263,645 of record OY288208.1, read on the forward strand.
ACATATGTTTATTATAATTAACACTTGAAACGGGATGTTCACCATGTTTATTATTTATATTGAGTTTCCTATATTTCGGCGATGTTTTCAATATAAATAATAGACATGGTGAATATCCCGTTTCAAGTGTTAATTATAATATTAGTAAACATGTCAGTTTAAAGACTTATACATAGATTTATTTAATGATTGTATCAGGATTAAAAAATCACTAAATACTGGAAAGAACTTTAACTGGAGGACGGGTTTCAACTGCCAAGAATCTGGAATTCCGTAGTTTTTCTGTGTAAAACCGAAAAAGTACTTCGCAAGTGGACACAGTAAGTTACGTGTGTCAAGAACTGGGGGTCTAAATTGGCCGATTTAGCTGAATCATAATAGGATAATAATATGAATTACATTTTTTTTTAAATGGTCACAGACGTAATTAAAAGTGGGGAGTTTCAGACTTTTACTGACCCATGACCAAACCCACTCATGTTTCTTCTTTTGCTCTGTATGTTACCGGCGTATAATTTATGACGATTCATAAATTTCTTGTTAAACTTAAGATTGATACTGACAGTAGATTGTTACCTAAAACATCCCCAAGTAATAACAAGCGGTCTGTGATAATATAGCAATTAACAAGGCGGAAACGTCTCCGGATTGATTGGATCATTCAAAGTGTTTAAATGTTTGGGTTTGACGGCAGAAGTTTTTGTGCTAAATTATATGAAAATAATTGAGCTAAAACGACTTGGATTGGGGAAATTATTAGGAAAGAGGAATCAGGATAATTATGTTTATTTAATATTATAACATTCAAATGAACATACCAGGTATGTAATAATTTTAAGAGTAACATAGATACACAATATTTTTAACTTATTTTAGATGTAAGAGGGTAGGTCTATTTTTTTTAAACATTGACCCACGCTAGATATTTCCCCCATATCGTGGGTGCGTTTACAAACATTTAAACTCACATACACAAACAGCCAGACCCGAAACCTGTAGGCCATACAAATATTTTTTCTGTGCGGGGATGAAACCCGCGTTAGGTAGCGCAGCAGTCGATCGCCAGGCCACTGCGCCAACCATGCCGTCAAAATAATATACATAATTATATAGAAAGGTACGTGACGGATTTCCTTATCAATATTTAATTTTTGTTTATGATTTTTGCTCCTGTATGACGCGAAACTCATAAATAAATATTTTGACGTTCCATAATTACTCTTATTGTTTTGTTTTTTTAGTGTACTTGACTTAGGTCTACTTGAGATTTTTTTGTTTTAGCATTTTGTCTCTAATATTCATTACTAGCTTTCGCCCGCGGCTTCGCCCGCGTTAAATTTGGGGTAACACAGTTCCTCTTGCGCCTTATTGATTTGTTTTCCCTTTTCTTCTCTCGATCTCCTTCACATCCCACTTTTTTTAAAATTAGCCTATGTCCGACTCCTGGTTCCCAACTATCTCTGTACCAAAATTCATCACAATCGGTTTAGCCATTAAAGCGTGAAGAGGTAACAAACAAACAAACTCACTTTCGCTTTTATAATATTAGTAAGTAATAGTAAGTGTATAGTAAAGTATTCATTTTGTCAATGTCATGCATACCTGTTATTTGGCATTCACAAAACGGTATTTCTGTAACCATTACTGAAATACCGTTTTGTGAATGCCACTATAGGAAAAAAAAGTGCCGTTTTTAGTTAGTTTATTTGAACTTGTATGTGATAGTACTGTAATTGGTGTGCTAATCTATAATTTAAAAAAATAACCTCTATAGGAGTTGTGGTTGTCAAATTAAAGGCACCTTTGCAGTATCGTGGATTTATTGATCTCTTCACAATGTTACATTGGTTGTACTTGCACTTTATTTAGGTAACTACAAATCCTACAGTGAGAGCTAAGAAGGACACGTGGTATCGCTACTTAGCCTCCCTAGACACACTCTTAAAGACCGCTAGGCTATCGAATAAGAGTATGCTTACTAGATGCGAGTGGACTGCGGGGCTATCGCACTCGGATCCGTCGAGCTTACGAATGAATCTAACTGTCCACAGCCGGCCTTTATATAGTCGCCGGTTACGTCTATGTAGTATGTCGATGTCGTATGATGACTCGGTGACTCGCTCGTTGTATGTGTGCGTTTGCCGGTGGTGATGCGTCATTGCGTGGAGTTGTTTACTTGGTATGTTATATTCTCCCCCTCTGGTACACTGAAGTCGTCCCGACAGGTGTACCAGGATCCTTACGTGGTCTTCCTCGTTTACGAATTGGTTTGATGGTTTTGGGCATGTTGTCATCCCTCATGTTGAATTTAGTTAATGCTGAGGTATGGTACTTCCCAATGGGTTGTGTAGGAGTATCTGGATGCGCTACTTCATATGTAGATGTACCATATTTCTTCAATATAATATAGGGTCCATCCCGACGTGGAGCAAACTTCGCTGAATACTGATTTTCAATATTGCTGATTGGATGAGTCTCTACCAGTACTAGGTCACCCATATTATACCCTGGATCTATTCTTCGTTTGCTATTTGCCTTAAGTCGATTTGTTTCCAGATTATTCTCAATATTTTCTTTTGCAAGATCTAAATCTCGAGCTAGTTTCCTCATAGTTGGTGAAATTCCTTTTACGAAGTTTTCAGATTCCACTATCGAGCTTAAGTCATGTGTTAATTCATACACTGATCTGAGTTCACGACCAAATGTTAGGTAAGCTGGCGTGAAACCCGTAGTTTGGCAGACAGCAGAATTCATAGCAAATCGTATTGCAGGCAATGTTTCCGGCCATTTGTCGTGTTTATTTTTAACCATGATAGCAATTTGCGACTTCATATCTCTGTTCTTTCTTTCCACCATGTTTGGTTCGGGGTGGTAAACAGGAGTATATATTTGTTCAATTTCAAAGCAAAATGTAACTTTTTGCATGATTGCCGATACAAATTGCACACCATTGTCACTTATTATTTTTCTTGGTAACCCATAGCGTAGAAATATTTCATTTATTAAGATTATAGCACAATTTTCTGAGGTAGCTTCTTTTAAAGCGAATAGCTCTACCCATCTTGATGCAGTATCTTCCACAATAAATATCCATCTTTCATCTATAGGTCCTTTTGGCAAGGGACCAAACAAATCAATTGAAAGTGCCTCAAATCTCTGATAACTTGGTGAAGACTGGTATAATCCAGCAGGCTTTTGATTTGAATGTTTGTATTTTTGACAGTCAGTACACGTTTTGATGTGTTTTATTATGTCTTTTCGGAGTCCTTTCCAATAGAACTTATTAATTATACGTTGAAACGTTCGTTCCACACCCATATGTCCAGCACTAGGAGTATCATGGAATGATTTAAGAATATTTGGTATTTCATGTCTTGGAACTAATAATTTTGCGTTTTCATCCTCTTGTTCAGGAGTATAACGATACAATACTCCTTTATGTAATAGGTAGCCTTTTTTTGTCCAGTCGATGTAATTCTCAGATTCTTTTCCTTCTTCTAATGTTTCAATAATTGATTTCAACTCTTCATCTTTAAATTGTTCTTCTCGCAGCTGGTTTTCATTGAGTTTAGGCAACTCAAACTCTATACTACATATCATACAGTTGTCGTTGTGATTTGTACACGGTGGTCGCGATAGTGTGTCCGCAACCACGTTAGTGCGACCTGAACTGTACTGAATTGTAAATTCATATGGTTGTAACTGAAGTGCCCATCTTGCAAGTCGACCAGTTGGAGTTTTAATATTCATTAACCACTTTAGGGGTTGATGGTCAGTTATAGTAATAAAACGAGAGCCTTCTATATAGCCTCTAAATCGGGAAACTGCCCAAACTATGGCTAATGCTTCCTTTTCAGTTACTGTATAGTTGCATTCAGCAGGAGTAAGCAAACGACTTATATATTCCACTGGGTGTTCTTTATCACCCTCCCCCTGCACTAAAGCTGCTCCTATAGCATATTGACTAGCATCTGTCTTAATGATGAAAGGTAGGTCTATATTTGCCTGTTTCAATACTGGTGCAGTAGTCAATGCAATCTTTAGTTTATTGAATGCTTCGCGTTCTTCAGTTTCCCATCGCCAACTAACTTTCTTTCTTGTTAAATTAGTTAATGGTCTCGATATTTCTGCGAACTTGGGTATGAATCTTCGATACCAAGACGCTGTCTGAAGAAACGATATCAATTCCTTTAAATTTTTCGGCGCCTGCCGATCTGCAATAGCAGAAATTTTCTCTGGGTCTGTTTTTATTCCTTCGGAAACTATAAGGTGTCCGAGATATTTAATTTCAGAACACATAAATTTACATTTCTTTCTATTCGCCCTTAACTTGTATTGACAGAACGAGATAGATCTTATTATTAGATCATCTAAATAACTTAATACACACTGAGCATGCAATCCTTGTATGAATTTATCCATTAATCTTTGGAACGTCGCTGGCGCGTTTCGTAGACCAAATGGCATTCGCTTGAAACGGAACGTACCAAACGGTGACACAAAACTTGTTTTGTCATTATCATCTGGATGTACCAAAATTTGCCAGTAACTTGCCTGTAAATCGATTGTTGACATGTATGGCATTGCTTTTGCCTGATGTAATAGATCGTCAATACGAGGCAAGGGATATCTATCCGGTTTGGTAATTTCGTTGAGACGACGGTAATCTACACAAACTCGAACGTCATTTTCTCCTTTTGGAACCAGAATTACAGGTGCTGACCATGGGGAATCACATTCCTCGACAATGTTATCATTAATCATTTCATCAAGCTTTTCCCTTAGTTGTTTTTGTCTTGCAGGTGACAATCTATAAGGTTTGACACTGATGGGTGAATGAATACCTGTGTCTATTCTATGTTGTGTAAATGGAGTTGGTTCAGTGTTTTTATCAAAGATGTCGCTGTTTTCAATTAATAATTCGTTGAACTTTATTCGTTCATCGTTTTTAAGTGAGGTTCCTTCATCGGGGTGTAAACAAATATCAATAGAATACAGTTGTATACGGTTTATTGGTACATAATTAACACGAGGATCAATACAAGAAATTTCATCAGCTGGCTCCCTTGGACGAACTGGACGTGGTGGCGTATCCAATTTATGGAGCATCCATCGCCTTCTTTTGTTCTCTGGTGGGCTACATGGTTCTTGAACTGGTGACGGAGTGGCTGTCATTGGAGTAACCATGGTTAGTTCCCGTGCCCATTTAAGGAAGTCTGGCAGCGATTCCTCTTCTGATTGCTTCTCAAATGTAATCATTTTAGTAGCTTTTAATGGTATGTTTATATTTTTTAATTGTAAAAAGCTGTAACTTGTATCTGGGTCATCAATAAAATTCCAACATCTCTGTGGCAGATTCAGCACAATTCCTGCTGCTTCTAGAAAATCTATGCCCAGGAGAGTGCGGTTATTGTTGGCTTCAGGTATTGCAGATAATGTTACTGGTCGTATACGTTGACCGATAACCATGTCTACTTCTGCAGATAACAAAGTTGTAGTTTTTACTGTACCATCCGCTAGTATTATCTGTGTGCTATTTCCTTCAAAATTGATCCCTTTTTGCAGTAACATCTTATATAATTCGGTACCAGCAATACTTATTCTAGCAGCAGTATCGATGTACACATATCCTGTTTCACCTTTTATTGAAACTTCAATTGTAGGTATCTTGGTATTGTTCTCAACTGTAGCTTGAATCTTACAGAATGATACCGGTTTTGGTGGCGTTTCTTTATTTTTACATGTCTTACACTTGCTTCTGACTACTCCCGGTGTACCGCATCCGTAACAAGTAATTTTGTCTTTGGGTTTCGACTCACTTGTTTTCATTTCTGCCTCTCTTTTCCGACACATTTCCATGGTATGGCCTTTCTTTCCACAGTAAGTGCAACGTTTTACAAGTTTTCGTTCACTCACCTCGGAAGTTTCTCCTGCCTCGATGGCTAAACTCTCAAGAAGACGTCCTCTTTCCAATAACTCGGCAAATGTTTTGATTTCATGCCTGGCTATATGTTTTTTGTAGGATACTTTTAATAATCCATACACCATATCTAGATGTTCATCTTCTTTTTGACGTTTCGCTGGTAACTGTGCTAACAAGGCTCGCTTTCTACACACAAAGTCGTCTATATTTTCATTAACTTGTTTATTGCTAAAACATTCGATGTATATCTCGTGTGGCTGTTTCTTTGGTGCAAACGCCGACCTTATTGCGTCAAGAGCTTGATTCCACTTTTTCGTTTCCGATTTTACACCCATCCACCATGTGGCAGCTTTATCGGTTAAAAGAAGTGTCAGTCCTTCTAACGCGTCTTCGTCTGGTATTTTCTCGATCTTCTTAAATACCGAAATACTTGTTATGAACTCTTCCACTTTATTATAGCATCTTTCGCCATTATACTTCGTTTTACATTGGGCAAAACTTTTCGCTGACATCGTAGTTGATAATTTAGCAAACAATTCACTAAACTGTTGTATCTGTTCCAACGTTATAGGTTCTGACTTTGACATTTTATTTTGTGTGCGTGTAGGTAGACACACAAATTGTTTTTTTAATTATAAAAATATGAGGGTTTTCACTGGATTTATGTGGGTATTCCTTAAATAAATTTATTAATCTTCTTGTGGGTATATTTAGAAAACTTGGGCACCAATATATGTAGGTGTATGTTGGTCTGCCTCAGACAATTTCTCATGAACGTTGGGTGCCAATATACATAGGTGTATGTTGGTTTGCCTCGGGTGATTTCTCATAAACGTTGGGCGCCAATATACATAGGTGTATGTTGGTTTGCGTCGGGTGATTTCTCATGAACGTTGGGCGCCAATATACATAGGTGTATGTTGGTTTGCCTCGGGTGATTTCTCATAAACGTTGGGCGCCAATATAGGAGTTGTGGTTGTCAAATTAAAGGCACCTTTGCAGTATCGTGGATTTATTGATCTCTTCACAATGTTACATTGGTTGTACTTGCACTTTATTTAGGTAACTACAAATCCTACAGTGAGAGCTAAGAAGGACACGTGGTATCGCTACTTAGCCTCCCTAGACACACTCTTAAAGACCGCTAGGCTATCGAATAAGAGTATGCTTACTAGATGCGAGTGGACTGCGGGGCTATCGCACTCGGATCCGTCGAGCTTACGAATGAATCTAACTGTCCACAGCCGGCCTTTATATAGTCGCCGGTTACGTCTATGTAGTATGTCGATGTCGTATGATGACTCGGTGACTCGCTCGTTGTATGTGTGCGTTTGCCGGTGGTGATGCGTCATTGCGTGGAGTTGTTTACTTGGTATGTTATACCTCTGAATTTGTTGCCAAGCGCAAATCTCGAGAACAGCTGAACCGATTTCGCTATTTTTTTGTTGTGTTGTTTAATGTCAGAGGAATGTTCTTACTTTAAAAAAGTACGGTAGGCAGACAAACAAAAGAAAGAACGCTCAAAAAGTCGGATACCGCCATTTTGATGTTTTTATTTTTTGCTCATAATATAGGATTTCATTTTTGTCTCAATATCTAGTGATTTCACTGTAAATATATTTCTCAGTTGAATGAAAACTACATTTCAGTGAAGCTGGATAAAAGGATCACGTTTCATCCGGAGTAAAGAGGTATTCATCTGCCGTCACGCGAAAGGAATTCTAAATGAATAGAATATCGTGACAGATAGCTACCTACAGGTGGGAATGCTGTATTATTTTACATGAGGATCTTTGTTAGAACACCACATTTTTATTACAGACTAGCTGTTCCCCACGGTTTCACCCGCGCTGCTTAGCACCTGTTGGTCGTAGCGTGATGTTATATAGCCTATAGCCTTCCTCAAGAAATGGACTATCCAAAACTAAAAGAATTTTCCAATTCCAACCAGTAGTCCCTGAGATTAGCGCGTTCAAACAAACAAACAAACTCTTCAGTTTTATAATATTAGTATAGAATTAGATGATAAAACTAACAAGAAAACTTATGAGTGAATGAAGTGTAAGTAAGTTGCAAGGTACTTTTAGTGATCGTAAGAAATCATCTTCCTCTAACTAAACACATGAAATGCAGAAGAAGAAAAGGGGGAACTTTAAACATAATTAGAACATAATTGTGTCATTAATCAGTGATTAACTTGGGTAAAAAAACCGGCCAGGACCGAGTTGTGCACCGAGGGTTCCGTACAAACTTGACACATAAACCGGTATTTCTTTTGACAGACTTAGATGTTAATTTTTTTACAGCACTAAAGGACTACAGACTTAAGTTTACACTCAAGTCTGTAGTCCTTTTAATATCAACTCGATACCTTTACGCTGTTTTGAGATAAAGGGACTTGACAGAAGAACAACGAAGTGATCCAATAAGGGTTACGTTTTTTCCTTTTGAGGTATCTAAGGAACTTCGTTCGAAAAACGCAATGGTGGCGAACACATAATTCCTTTCGGCTTTGTTAAGGATACTTTAACATCCTTTATAATAACAATAATAAAACCAGAAACTACAATATATGAAAAATGTGTCATTTATTCCTCATAACTTTTCTTTTTAGTACCTCAGCCACGTAAAACATTTCTCGACCGCGCCGCATCTGCTCAACATGTAAATGAAACTTCTCCGTCCGTTTGAAAAGCAAATGAGAATGTAGAAGTACCACAGAGTTGTCCATTCACAAAAGTTTATAGCTGCTCATATTGTAGCTATTTTGATGCCTGGCAAAATGAAAATATCATTGCACTTATTAAATTTTTTTGCGGCTCCTCTGCAAGGGGCTTGGTATTTATTTAAGGGGACGTACATCCTGGATTAAAAGTAACCGAAATCTTATCAAAAGTCACGGTCTAGCCGTACTTATAGAAAATTTCATCTAAATCGGTACAGCTTTTATGGCGTGAACGCGTGCTAAGCTATTAAACAACGAAACAAGCAAATTCAATTTCGATCAAATATGACACCTTGTTAAAAAACCTTGTAGCAAGAAGTGTTTTAAGGCAATAAAGATTCGGAAAATAAAATGCTATTCTTTAAGTAACAATGGAAAATTAATGCTCGATAAAAAAGTATGTGATATATCATTACACCATAACTAAAAATACTGAAATAAAAAACTATTTTGTAAAAAATAAAACCAACTTCCAAAAAAAAAGAAAAATCTTTTTTTAAGTTATTTTCCACTTTTTAGTTTTTTAACTTAAGAGCACAATCCTTACTAATATTATAAAAGCGAAAGTGAGTTTGTTTATTACGTCTTCACTCTTAAATGTCTAAACCGATTTTGATGATTTTTGGTACAGAGATAGATGGGGCCCTGGAGACGGACATAGACGAAATTAAAAAAATAAAATAAAAAATGACGGAGAACGAGGGAAGAAAAAGGAAAACGTAGCATTGCTATTACAATAAATAAGGCGCAAGGGCAAAATTTATAGGTAGCAGGTACCTGCCATTCAGGAAAGGGGAACTGTATTACCCCGAATTTAACGCGAGCAAAGCCGCGGACAAAAGCTATTTTCCTATAATTTATCAACCTTGTAACTCATCTGCCACCTTCGAAGTTCACTCACGTCGATCCGACATGGACCATTTAATCTGTAACCAATCGGAAAATATTTCATCGACAGACTTAGTAATTATGCTGTTCACTCTTGAATTATTTATGTTAACTGAACTTGACCTTTAAGTCTATAAATATAGAAGTTAGCTCTCAAATGGAAATAGGGTTAAGTTGTCGCTATTCGTTTTTAAAACAGACTTGTAATACAAAAGAGGAAGTTCTATGTTTCAGTGTTTTTTTAAATCTTAAAACTATTTGATTTATTTTTTATTAATTTTTAACATTTATGTATGCTGTTTTGACTTCCGTACGTTTTACTCACGGGTTGACCACTGAAAACCAGCGCTGTGCTGTGGGCTCCCATGGCACAGCATCATGCTGAGTGGTGACCTACCTGTCGCAGTCACGACGTGCAAGTTATTTTTATTTTGTGCCATGTATGTTGTATGTTTATTTTTTTGTTGCTCGTCGTAATTTGCGACTAATAAATGTTTTTACTTTCTTTCTTTCTAATTCAGTTGTGATTGTATCATTTAGTAGAGGAACCTCTAACGGGCCCATTTTTAATTATTTATTTATTAAAACTTTATAAAGGCGGACTAACCCTCGAATACTGAAACGTCACTCAAAATTTGAGGGCTGCTTAACATTTGAGCAGCTCTTAAACTTTAGATTTCGTATTGTCAAACGTCACTTTTGAGTATCTGTTAAATTTAAGTGGTATTTTGAGTGACGTTTCAGTATTCGGGGGTTAATGCCTTAGACATTTTCTACCAGTCTATATTCTATCTCAAGTTATATTCATATTGCTTGGGTAGTGTACAAGTAATTTTCTACATATTTTTCAATTCAATTAAAATGTTTTTTTCAAATACAAATCAGCTGTTCTTTACATTTTGCCCTCGAAGGTTATGCAGTTTTGTAGGAAACTGCTGTTATTTTGTTTAATAACCGACAAACAATGTATATATGGGGGAAGAGTGGGGGGAAATGCTGTACTGAATACGTGGTTACCGTTTTAGAGGTTCCGTGTGACTTTCACCCTGCATAGGTCTAGTGGTTGGAAGCGCGACTGCTGAGCATAAGATCCAAGATTCAATACCAAGGTCGGGCAAGTTATTATTGGATTTTCCATCACGTATGTCTCTGTAGCAGCAAAGGGGTCAGAATTAGTTCCCGGTTAATGGTTATAGGTTGCCCCCCCCCTATTACACGATAAACTAGCGAAGCTTCGCGGAGTAAACGTGTCATTTTGTATAATAGACCTTGAATAACAAAACTTTGTATCTTGTTACTTAATAAAACTTTATCAATTACTTCTCCAAGTTCTCCGAAACAACAGATCAAAGATCCTAAACCAACAGACATGTCACATTTAATATAACCTTGTATGTTGTGACGTAACATGTTTTACTAACCAAACAAAAGCTTCCTGATTTGTTCCCCGCCTGTTATTTGACGCCCTCGCTGCAGTAATATAGCTGGTATTAGAGATTCATGAATGTACAGTAAAATATATGCGCGTCACGGTCATAAAAATGTGATAAAATGCCGGAATTGTTGTCGTAAATAAACACCATGAAGTAATATACGAAGATTTGGAATTAAGAATTTGGTCGATTGGTAAGACAGAAACATTCTATCTTAATTGAGTTTTAAAGGTAAATACAAAACAAAGCCACCATACATTGTTTTTTTTTTTATTGCTTGAGTAGTTTATGAGTTATTGTCTATGATATTTTTTTGTCTATTTCTATATGGATGATCTACTAATATTTCTTAACAATGGAAAATAAAAACTCGATAAAAAAATGTGGCTAATTAAAACTAAAAATGGTGGCTAAAACTCCATGAAACACGCAAAAGTCACCGACTTCCGGAAGTGAAGTCATTTTCCACTTTTTAATACTTTGGAAGTCGTTTTTTTTTGCAAAAATGTATTTATGAACCAAAGATATTTGCTTAATGCTGTATAACTGTTTATTTAATTAGACTTGTCGTGTTTTTACGGTATTTTTAGTTACTTTGAAGATTTAAAGATCATTTGAATGCTAAAAGATCTGGTATATCACTTTAATATGATAAACGCGAAAGTTTGTATGTGTATGTATGTTTGTTACTCCTACAGATTCAAACGTTTGAACCGAATTGGATGAAATTTGTTATGTAGATATCTTAAGCCTTGGATTAATACATAAGATACTTTTAAGTTAGGTATTCGCGGGTGAAACCGCGAGGCGCAGCTAGTTATTTATAAAAGATTTCCCTGTTTTATTATTTTGAAGTAGAAGAATTAAAATGCGAGACACACTTGAATTTTAAGGAAATGGCGCATTCAAAACGCTTTCAGATACTGCAAACTCCATTTTATTTTATAGTTGTTCGAATTTTATTTTTGTTATTATTTAGTTTTTCCATTATACGAATACCATTATAAAGTTACCTCAGGGTTTCTGTTATTAAACAAAACTTTAATCTGTATTGAAATCTCGTCTAGTCCAACCGGATTCAGCTAAATATTTTTGTGTTTGTTTGTTGTATTTATGTTTTTATTATTTATATGTTTTTTTATTATTTATATGTTTTTTATTATTTATATGTTTTTATTATTTTTTTATATATATATTTTTTAAAAAAATTGTTTTATTGTTTTGTCCTGTGCAAGTATTTTTGTTTCTTTCTTTATTTTACATTGAGCGACTGCATAATTGACCTGTACGTCTCGGTTACTTGGAGAACAAAGTATCGCGCGACATTTAAAAAATAGAAAACTCAAAATTTTGCATAAGTAAATCGATGCAATCTCGCAAATCGGCGTATCTGTAAGTGGTTTCAGGAAATCTTATCTTGACGGGAATCGGGTCAAGTGCAACGGTGGGAGAATATTAGCTATTTCATGGACGATTTCGACGCTAATTCGCAACCTCCGGTTTTTGAAAGGCTTTGGTAGCTATCTTGATCTTATATCAAGCCTTTTAGCTGTGCTGTTGACTGATCATTTCAAATTAATAAAATTGAAAATACACGTTTTTGTTATTTTCTCGTTCTTGCAAAAATCCGAACTTTTTAGAATTCTCCTTGTGATTCAAGATATGTCCGATTATTTTCGGATCTTTAAATAAATTGAGTCATTTAGGACAAAAGTCGTTCGCGCTGTGACGACCCGGTCTTACCGTGATTACCCGAATATGCCAGCGATGGGTAATGGCAAATAGCACTTTATGACATTCTGAGTTTTATTTTCTTAGCCCAAAATAGTTTTCTATCCTGTGAGGTATACCTCTATTAGAAAACTTATTAAGAAAACAAGTGCTGATTTCATGGTAACAAATTTCGGGCTGATGTCCAATTTTTTTTTGCTGATGGGATTTTATCAAATAATTACCCCCACGGAGGGGGGTTGTTAGACTTGTACTGACTCGCACCCACCCATATTCTTTCCATTGTCCTTTATGTTCCGGGGCCGCGGGTATCTCTTTCGAACAACCTGCAACCCCGGTGTTGTCCCTTATACAGGGTGGCCAGTTGATAGGCGTTCAAAGAAAAAAAATAGATGCCTATGCTAAGGGGTACCCGAATTACCCCCATGTATGTTCTGCGATTATTTGTAGTTTAGGAGCTAGAATTTTTTAAGTACTATTTTCAAAATTTTCACCTAACATTGGTTTTTATTTTTTATGTCTTTATTCCTATCATTTTTAGATATTTTTTTTTGTGGAATCTATTAGCGATAGCAATAGCTACCATGCAAAAAAAAAACCGTTTGCCTAGGCATTGTAGAACTTACCACAAAATTAGTTCAAAGTTCAAAATTACCGTTAGAGTTCAATAATGAAAAATGTTCAGAGCTTAAAAAAATAAGTTAGGGGTGCCAAAGGTTTCTAAATGATCTTAAAAACTTCTATGGACCTTCAACAGACAAAATCGGTAAAAAAAATATAGAGCTTGATCGGGGATTATTTCCTGTAATTAGCGTTGATAGCAATAAAGGTATTTTTACAGTTATTGTTATAAATAGTGATTTCTTTATTTTTGCCACTTTTATGATAAAAAAATACGGTAGATAGTTTACAATTTTTATTAAAACACGTTACAAAAGGTTTTCAAAGTGCCGCCTTACCACAGAAATGCACAAGCTACATCTACGGAGGAAATTGTCTTTTAGTTGTAGGTACACCATGTCTCGTCTCAGTGTTAAGTTAACGTCTGACAGCAAAATTGGTAATTCTTCAAGAACTCTTTGTAGGTGGCTCCATCGAGCTTGGGCAGCGGTCTGGCTATGGATTCTCCATAGTCCGCTATCGAAAAAATAGCATATGTCCGTCTCCAGGGTCTCAACTCTGCCGTCATAGTTGTAAGTGCAGTAATCGTCATTTTTGCGATTTTCACTTTTTTGCAAAAATGACACCTCAAGGGGTTAATCTTTACATAAAAAAAATAATTTCATGATTTTTTTAATTATAAACCTGTTTTTTATATAACAAGATACGCAGTACTTGCACCAAATTATTACTTTTGCTAACAGGATATACAGTACTCAGCATGTGCTAGAAGGTTGTGCAGTACTTGCTATGTTTACTGCAACTTTATTAAACGTTCTAGTACTTTGCAACGAATACTAACTAAAGCTTAACGCAGTATTCAACATTGCTGCGTGTGAGAGTAGCAAGTATATTATAGAGCTTTTCTTGCGCCACTAAAACTACAAGCAGTATTCGACAATGCCGCAAGTATAATAAATCTTTCAGCTAGTATCAGGCATGATAATAAGACACAATTAATAAATAGAAACGCATACTGCGTTTCTATTGAACACGTGCTAGGTGATTTTGCAGTAATGAACACAAATACTGCCTTTGGGCTTAGTGATACTGTCATGTTCACAAGTCTAGATGGTAGAAAAAAATGCAGTAATGCGCATTTTATCGTAAATAAATAATAAAGTAAAGAAAAAAATTGATCAATACAAAGTTTGATTTTTTTCTTATTTTTCTGTTATATTTAAAACGTTATTAAATTCAGACTTGTTGTGCAGATATCATAAAACACGTTTACCGCGTTTATCTCGAAACCGCCAATTTGCGAGTACTGCATTTACAATTATCAGGGCAGAACTATCACTGTACCAAAATTCATCAAAATCGGTTCAGCCATTTAGGCGTGAAGAGGTAACAAACAAACAAACTCACTTTCGCTTTTATAATATTAGTAAGGATTTCTAGTAATATTTCACCAATCTGTGCAAGGCGTGAGATAAATGAGATTAACAACAGATTAAATTGCAAAGGCTGTCAGATTGTAACACAAGCTGTTAGTGTCAATCTCGGTCCCTTTAATTGAAGCGTTAGAAACCAAGGACTTACGGTAATTGAATTCCGTTGCCATAGAAACCGCACGCGAGAAGTAATCCCATTGTCTTTGTCGGTATAAATCGTTCCATATTTAGAAAGGAGCAACGAAAATTAAGCGGTGAAAATGATTTTCTACTAAAAATAACACGCGCTGAAAATTATTGTTCTTTTTTGTCTTTAGGGTCCTGCGCCATAAAAGGAAAAAAGGAACCCTAATAGGATCACTTTATTGTTCGTCTGTCTAATCAAATCAAATCTATATTTCCATTAGACCATTACAGGCACATTTGAATGTCAAGAAACAAAATGAATCTACAGTCCCGGTCACAAGGCATAATAACTTGTGAAAGTACTGTAGTTGCCCATTCCAAACCGTTGATCTCTATGGAGAAGAATGGGCAAGAAACTCCATGGACACTCTTTTAAATTATAATATTTTTACAAAATCGTATTTGCATCATTCATGTTGAGATTATACAAATATTTGAGAACGATGTAGAAAGACGTGCACAGTAAGTGTTTTTTTTGCCATCTTTATAGATAATGGTACGGAACCCTTTGTGCGCGAGTCGTACTTGCACTTGGCCGGTTTTTTTTATATTTTACCTGAATAAGTTAGGGTTTCTATAGAAACCCGCCCAAATAGAAATTATGTATAATTTCTAGGTATTCTGTAGCATAACGAAGGGCGTTTGTATCCCTTGATACTTGTTTATGCTTCACAATGCAATAAACAACAATTTGTAATACTATTTGCAGTACTGCCAATATGGACAGTGATTGAGTGGTCGCTACGTAACAATGACGATTAGCTACGTGTGCTACGGCGTAGCGGCGTACGGCGTAGCCCACGTAGCTGACAGCTGCAATTTGCTTTACGAGATTGACAGTCGCGGATGGATTATCCGCAACGGACCCAATAGGCGTATGTTAAAAATAGAACCAAATATGTATGAAGCAATCTGATAGAGATTCAAATTAAAAGCGATTGAGAGAGTTTATGAGAGACTTGTTACTTACTACTTAGGAAAAAGTCTCTAACCAATTACATCTGGTAGATAGATAGATAGATAAATCATTTATTTGATGTAACAAAAGACACAATACAAGAATTGATATAAAAAAACATCACACAGAAAAAAAAATACATTAAAAAAAAGTAAGGTAGACTAAGTTAGATCGACCTATACTCCTATAGGCATTCCGACACATAGCAAATATTTATTAAGGTCGCCCACTACTGGGCGGTGTGTGTCTCTTATTTTTTTTTATTTCTTTAAAAAACATTTACAATTATAAAACTAGGTTTCCGCCAGTAACCAGTTAGTGGTTGTTAAGGTTCCAGAGATAGGAACCTCCATACCATGCGAGCCGTTTCGAGGAGTACTGTCTTGTGAATCAGGCCCTTGATCTAACCACCAAAGGAGGGCTTCGACAAATGATTTTATTTATATATCTGTATAAGTTATAGAAAACAAAAAAGTACTTATAAGTTTTTATTTTTTTTATATAATTTTTGTACCCTATCACAATTTTGTCGTATTTAACCCAAAGGTTGACTAATATAGAATGACTCATGGCACTAAGTCCGCTATGCACCGCTATTGTACAGACGCCTGCAGGTCAAGCTACCCGAAACTGACAATTTTTCCCAATGAACCTTGAACCTATGATGTGCAGGCGTCTGTACATGAAGCTTAAAAAAAATACAACACCCGTCCAATCAGAGGACCCTTCCTTTTCTATGTCGAAACTTTCCACCGTGTTTCTCATATCGTTAAACTGATTAACAACGTTCCCGACTTACCTTAACCTTTCGTATGCCGGAATTACAGACACAATTAATTACGCATTGTGTCTCGCGTGGATCCACGTCATAGACACACGAAAGGTTAATCAATAATCCCCATCCCTTGAGAAAAGTCACAAAACTTTATCCAAAAAAACTTTATCCAGACGGGCCTGTTGGTCTAGTGGTTAGTGGCCCTGACTGCTGAGCCGGAGGTCGTGGGTTCGATTCCCACCCAGGACAAACTTTGTGTGATGAGCATGATTGTTTGTTCTGTGTCTGGGTGTGATTTATCTATAATAATATGTATGTATTTATAAATTATACAAGTATGTATATCAGTTGTCTGGTTACCATAATACAAGCTCTGCTTAGCTTGGGATCAGATAGTCGTGTGTGACAAGTCCCAAGATATTTATTTATTTTTTATTTTTTATCCCATTCTCTTAGTTACTAAAACCCGTTGGTCATTAAGGCGGCCCATTCATCTAGCTCGTCGCGTTGTTTGCGATCCCTGAGGTCTTTTAAAACTAAAGAATGTATGCTTGACCTTTCCATGTACATCTTTATGCGCTTTAAGGTTGTCGTATGATAGTGGAACGCTTTTTTTAAGTTGTTTTTCGAGTCTTTGTAGCTTTTTTTCTGCAGATGGGAAATAACTTCCCCTGCTCTGGGGGGGAGTATCAGACTTGTACTGATTAAAACCCACAAGTGTTCCTTCTATTGCCCTTAACGCTCCGGGGCCGCGGTATATCTTTCGAACAACCCGCAACCCCGGCAGTCTTCGTACCTTAACATACTGCAACGCAGATCATTTGTTTCATTTATATCGTTTCAGGCACTTTTGAATGTCAAAAACAAATATAATGAATTTACACAGCCCAAGACTCAAGCAAGTAGGTACACTTTTTTTTGGGGTTGTTTATTATCAAGTAACATTCCCCGCTCTGGGCGGAGCGCGGGGGAGTGTCAGACTTTTATTGACTAAAACCCATGTTCCTTCTTTTGCCCTCTACGTTCCGGGGCCGCGGTATCCCTCTCGAGCAACTCGCAAACCTAGGTACACTTATCGATGTCCCTTCCACACTTAAGATACCTACACATTGCAATTACGGCTCGTAGGGGTAACTTAATTAAACTATTGCTACGTATTAAGCCACCCATGCAGCTGTGCTATTGGATTTGTGCATAGGTAACGTGCGTGGCATAGTGTCGCTAGCATTCTACCCTTATGCGTTACTGAGCTTCCTCGTTATCAACATATCGACGTAAGCTGTGATTTTCAATCATTCCGTTGTTTTTATATTTAACTAGCTTTCGCCCGCGGCTTCGCCCGCGTTAAATTTGGGGTAATACAGTTCACCTTGCGCCTTATTAATTTGTAATAGCAACGCTAAGTTTTCCCTTTTCTTCCCTCTTTCTCCCTCACATCCAATTTTTTTCAAAAAAATATTAGCCTATGTCCGTCTCCTGGTTCCCAACTATCAATGTACCAAAATTCATCACAATCGGTTTAGCCATTAAAGCGTGAAGAGGTAACAAACAAACAAACAAACAAACTCACTTTCGCTTTTATAATATTAAATTAAAATTAATATAGTAAGGAAGTAAGGATGCATATCTTATTGCAACCTTCGATTTAGAAAAAGGTGTTGTTATTTCATATTGATGCATATAATCGTATCGTATGCTTGTAAACTTGTATATTGAACTTTTGGTATGCAATAAAGGATGGAATGGCGGGAATTTGGTATGCAATGGAGGAGGAAAATGATGTTTATTTTGCAAGTAGGTTTTCACAAACACTCTTACAATGTCTTTTTTAAAAACTAGATGAGGCCGGTGTTTCATAGCCGACTATTCTGAGAAGAAACAGCTAAAACAAATTCAGAGGTCTTCGTTTTTATTAACTTTTTTTTTATAATACCTTGCTCCACACTAGGAATTCCTTCTGTTTCGTGGGTGCGTTTAAAACATTAAATCTCACATACACAAACACCCAGACCCAAAACAACTACCTGTAGGTCATACAAATATTTGTTCCGTTTGGGGATCGAACCCGGTACACGCAGCGCAGCAGTCGATTGCTCAGCCACCGTGCCAGCCGCGTCTTCAAGACTTTATCGACTAAAACCCGCCCAGGTTCTTTATTTTGCCCTTTATGTTCCGGGGCCTATGGTATTTCTTTCGAATAACCTGAAGAGTTACCTAGCTTAAATGCTACCGACAAAAACACTCAGGTGTGCAGTATAAATCCTACCACAACTTACCTCAAACTACTACGTACCCCCTTTTTAGCATGCTAGTACAGCAGTTAGTTCAACTTTTCAGATCGATATCCTTAAACTAAGTTTAGACTTAAATTGAACCGTATATCAGTCGGCAACAGTTTCCAAACGACTTGCACTAACCCAATTACGTATGGAGATGGAAATTCTGTAATAGGAAGTTGGAACGTCACTGGACGTGAGGTTTATCCCTTCTTTTTTGCATGAATGGACAGTGATTACTAATTTAATTTGTACAATGTTGTGATCGGCTTCTAGTCTGCCCGGATATAGTTTGATACCAGTTCTTAACGTTAAGCCATACTTGCCCGGGTATGGGCTGAGGAAGGGTGACTACTCATTATACACCGAATTCCCTCCGTACCTCGGAAATCACGTTAAGCCGTTGGTCTCGACAGGTATTTGAAGTCATTATAGGTAGTCAGTGTCCCGGAAATCTGTCAAAAAGTCTTGTCAAGGGGTATTGTATTATCGGGCTGTAATGTAAAAACTGGTCAATTGAATCCGGTTAAAGGCTGGAAACAGATCCTAGACAACATAGTTCCGAGATTGCGGGTTGTTCGAAAGAGATACCGTGGCTCCGGTATATAGAGGGCAAAAGAAGGAACATGGGTGGGTTTTAGTCAATACAAGTCTGACACTCCCCCCCACTCCGCCTAGAATGGGGATGTTATTTAATGATTTCCCATTCGTAAAAAAAGGCAACATAGCAAAAGGCCAGGCAGATTATGGTGATATCCATATCCATAGCCTTTATCTAACTATTATATCTACTATTAGTCTGGCTTAAAGATATCACGTACTCCGGTACAGGATCTTGAAGCCACGCCTGTCTAAGAACAACAAAAGACGAGCCAAACGTGTACGTGCTTCCCGAGGCATGGAGTCATCTCCATATATTGTGGAAGGTCACCCATCCAAGGATTGTTAGTGAACCTTGGCAAATGTGTCTCAACCTTGAAGGTAGACCCGTGTGGCTGATATTATTTAGCTTCGAGTCTCTGTTGTGGAATTGTGGTTCGGCGTGAATTATTTATGAAGTTGTAATTACGGTAAGTGGTCGGATGTCGGGGATAATGTGGTTCCATTATTATTCATCTTATCCAGTTTTCCGGGTTGTTGTTTTCCCGATTATTATTATTTATTAAAATGTAGCACTAAGCAGCATTATTTTTAGCTTTCTGTAACTCAAGAAGAGGAAAAATTGAATGACTTTGTTGCTCGTCTGTCTGTGAATCTATACTAATCTATACTATCTATACTAATATTATAAAACTGAAGAGTTTGTTTGTTTGTTTGAATGCGCTAACCTCAGGGAGATACTGGTTGGAATTGGAAAATTCTGGGTGAAACCGCGGAGAACAGCTAGTACTCAAATATGTGGTCACTTGAAGCTGTAAAATCGAAATCAACCCTCTAAGTCTACGCAGTCAAAAGAAATGGCCGTTTACGTCGCAAGGTGTACTTAGCCGTTTTATTTATTTATTTTAGCCCAATAAAACAACAAAGAAAATATTTCGTTTTGAAAAAGGTGGAAAGTGTCACGGATTCATTTTTTTTTGTATTTCTCATCGGTTGCAGATCTGAAGAGCGTCGAACGCCTTTTATTATTAAGTGTGTGTGCATATATAATCTGCATCTGTATTTTCTGGATTTTGTTTTTTTAGTTACTCATATTTTTTTATATTCATGTTTGTTTCTACTGTTGTTTGTACCAAAATACTTCGGCCATAAAACGTTATCACCACAAGTGCAATCAATCGTAACGTTGCTTACAGGACGCTGAACATTCATCACAGTTGGCGACACCCCATCAATCTCAAACTTTTCCTATACTCGGCATGGTTCCACAATACATCGTTATTTTTGATGAAATCCTTACTAATATTATAAAAGCGAAAGTGAGTTTGTTTGTTACCTCTTCACACTTTAATGGCTAAACCGATTTTGATGAATTTTGGTACATAGATAGTTGGGAAATAGGAAATGGACTAATATTTTTTTGAAAAAAGTGGGATGTGATGGAGAAAGAGGGAAGAAAAGGGAAAACGTAGCGTTGCTATTACAAATCAATAAGGCGCAAGGGGAACTGAGTTACCCCGAATTTAACGCGAGCGAAGCCGCGGGCAAAAGGTAGTGCTATATAATTGTTTTGTATTCACTTCTCTTTAAAATATAGGTAGTTGTCAACCTTATATTTACTGTTATTCTATAATTATATTTTTCTTTATTCACTTTTCCTCTTAAAATTATTTTTTTAAATAATTTCTTATAATAAAAACATTTACAATTATAAAAATAGGTTTCCGCCCTTATCGGGGGCAGAGTCCAAGCTACCGCTGGTTAGGGTTCCAGAGACATGAACCTCCTTACAATGCGAGCCGTATCGAGGAGTACTGCCTTCTGAATCAGGCGCTTCATCCAAACGCCTAAGGAGAGCTTCACTTGTATTCATTTAATATTACAAAATGAGTAACATTCATATGCGTCTAATTAATTATTTTTAGGGTTCTGTACCTCAAAAGGCAATATCGGAACTGTTATGGGAACACTTTGTTGTCTGTCTCTCTGTCAAGATCCTTTATCTCAGAACGCGTGGAGAAAAAATAATTCTCACAAATATTTACACCGCAAAACTCCTACTTACATCAAGATTTTACAACCGAACGATATTGCAATAATATTTCACCGGGAATTGTATAGAAATTTTTATTATTTAAAATAACAAACATACCAAACCGACTTTGATTTAGAAATCACTAATATCGATATTTCTAACAAGTTCCAAACTCACTATTATCATTGTATTGGGCACTTTAGGAATTTCAAATATCAATAGTTTTATATGTATTATAAAAGATAGATTAATTATTTATTTGATGCAACAAAAGACAGAATACAAGAATCAACACTAAAGAAAAACAAGCTGGGAATTACGACAAGAATAAGATCTGGAATGGGCAACTACAGTACTTTCACAGTTATTATGCCTTGTGACTGGGACTGTAGCTTCATTTCTATTGTTGTCAATGATTCATTATCATAATCATTTATTTATTTGTGAGACATAGGTAACTACCTACATTCTAACATTTGTTATATTCATTGGATGTTCTAAGTAAAGCTCGTTCTTGCTATGTCTTGTCATACTGACATACAAATTAAAATTAAAATTTTAAAATCCCAATATACCAAAATAAAAATAAAAACACATTAAAATAAAAAAAAAAACAAATAAAGAACAAAATATTAAATGTCATTAAAAAAATTATATTACATATAATATGTCAATTAGAATGAAAATTGCAATTAGGATACGTCTATAATTAAAATTAAGTTCAAAAGTGCCTGTAACTGGC
Organism: Ochropleura leucogaster; assembly: GCA_958449745.1. Classification (NCBI taxonomy): domain Eukaryota; kingdom Metazoa; phylum Arthropoda; class Insecta; order Lepidoptera; family Noctuidae; genus Ochropleura; species Ochropleura leucogaster. The sequence goes on from OY288208.1 coordinate 5,285,971, forward strand.
CTACTTGAAATAAATGTATCTTTTTCTGTCAATTGTTAAAGATGACACATACAAGTTTGGACAATAATTTGTACTTTGACTTACATTTATAATATTACCAAAAATACCTCGTTATAAAGAAAAGGTACAAGAATAACATAACAGCTATGGGATTCGGGCTCCCCTATACCATCCGTTCACCCCTGACCCAATTTCCACCATGGTGGTCGAAGACAATCTTCCTTCTCTTTTACTCAAGTTATTAATTCGAAAAGAGAATTTCATACAAATGAAATATTGCTTTGCAGTTTTTGATTTATTTTTGTTTTGTTCGTCTTGTGTCGCTCTGTTGATCAAAATAAAAAAGTTTCTGAGAGATTTTACTGTTGTCGAAATTTTTGGATGTGAAATTCTCGTGGTCCTGTTTTTTAAGGTAATGATTTATTGATTAATTGTTTTGTTTTGAAGCAAATAAATAAATATTTTGCCGACAACCAATGATATTATAAGTATTTTGTACTTATAATATCATTGAGGCTTACTATAAACAGAAATAGTTTGTGTCAAAATCGCAATAAGGCCGAGATTTATTTATCCTTCACATCAATGTGATATTTTATTTGGATCATTTATAAAGACTTTCTACGTTAATAATAATGGTCGAAATTCAATCAACATTTAAAATTTTTCGTCGGTAATTTTTTAAGCTATTGCATAGCTTCTATCGTGGGCCTTGAGCGCGGGGACCGAATCCAGAAATTCCGTAACAAAAAATAACCTGACGCTCCCCACTAGATAGTCCATCGACATTACGCTGGATCAAACCCAAGGTCTTGATTTTCTTTTTGCGTCTTCTTTTCATTGGAAGTACTTTTTAAATATTGTATTTAGTTTTTTATTTATTGTCTAGGTTGATAAAAAAATGTTTCTTTTTGCGACTTCTTTTCATTGGAAGTACTTTTTAAATATTTTATATGGATTGTTTTTATTTATTGCATAAGTTGATAATAAATGCAATGCAATAGCTTTACCGCGGCAGTCCCCGAGTGCCACACGTATTTTTATGTGTGTGAAATGATTTTAACTCTATATGCAAAGATGACTTTCATTTTGGTCTTTTGACATATTCAATATCTGTCTTAAAAGTGTCTTTTGATAATTTTGGTAGGTTTGACTTATAAGAAACGAGAAATGAGAACTTAGTTGACGAAAAAGTTTTACAATAAAAGTTTAAAACAATACTAGATAATATGTCGTATACGTTTTCGTAGCATCATCAGTAAGGAGGAAAATGTTCCTTTAATACACATATTAAACTTCCTTCGAAATGTTTCTCTTGTATAATCTAAACAATATTTTAATTTAGAATTCAGCAATATTTGATGTGTACGCAATTATTAACCCATTTTCTTGGCATAGCATGGTGTCCATAATTACTTTAATTACCCTTAATCAATTACGGTTCTAGAAAATTTCATTGATTGTTTGAGTTAAGGTACATTATTTCAATACGTTTGTGTTTGTTTGAGGAATTTCAAATTTAGGCCTTATACATAAAACTGCAATGCGACCTCGAATACAAAAATCTACGATTTCGCACAACGCATCGTAAGAACTTGTGGTTTGATTTGTATATTCATTTTTCAAAACCGTCTTTTTTGTTTTGTGCTCCGATTACTCAAAGACGCATTTGATACCTTCCCATATCAATTTTACTTAGGTAGTTTATGAGTTATCGTCTATCTTACATATTTTTTTCTATATTATGTATATGATTATGGAGATGATTGCTAATCTTTTAGTAACAATAGAAAATGAATACTCGATAAAAACTATGTGATTTATCATTATACCATAACTAAAAATGCTAAAATTAAAAACATTTTTGGAAGGCCGTGTTATTTTTTTTTAGTTTTTAGCAAAAACAGGAGTGCGCACTTCTATTTATGATCTACGTTACGACCTAGTTTACAAAAGGACTGGTCACCCGTGTCGTGGAAGGGAGAAGCTTTGCCGCACGATAACGTATCGCATCCATTCGTGTCGCAACTTTCTGAGATGCGAATTCGCATCGCACCGATTCGCAGTTTTGTGAACAAGTCCTCACAAAAAGACAGATAACTGGGCTTATGTAGTACTAGCTTTTGCCCGCGGCTTCGCTCGCGTTAAATTCGGGGTAACACAGTTCCCCTTACGCCTTATTGATTTGTAATAGCAACGCTAAGTTTTCATTATCTTCTCTCTTTCTCCCTCACATCCTTCTTACCTTAAAAAAAAGTGGGATGTGAGGTGTGGTTAGCCTATGTCCGTCTCCTGGTTCCCAACTAGCTCTGTACCAAAATCATCAAAATCGGTTTAGCCATTAAAGTGAAGAGGTAACAAACAAACTCACTTTCGCTTTTATAATATTAGTAAGAATATACAGCATATTTTAAATTATTTTTTGCGGATGGGAAATCCTACTTGATATTATAAATGCGAATGTTTGTAAGGATGAATGTTTGTTACTATTTCACGTCAAAACAGCTGAACGTATCTTGGCACAGAGGTTGATTATAGTCTGGAATAACACAGCATATATTTTTTGATATAGTATAAATAAATAATAAGTGCGTTTGAAAGTTATTTTGTAACCCGTATTGGCGATAATAAGTCGTTAAGTTGTCGTGTTAAAATACTTCCCTCACAAATGCAGGTAATTGAAGCAGCTTTTATTTACTGCGGACATGAAACTTACAGTTCCAAGTATCTGAAAGTTTATTTAATCGAGAAACTTGAACGACAATTCTCAGAAGTTACGACACAAAGGGGAGACTCACAATAAACGACATTTCAGCTGTTTTTCTACACTTGTTATTTTCTACTGACGAAAATTGTTTTGTGGTTTGTTGTCGTTTAAAATTGCTGTGTCAGTGACAACAATTTAGCGATTAATGGTGTAGGGTTCATAAAAAATTACTGTATAGTAAGCGATAACTATGTAGATTGTTAATAAAGGCTGTACTTCGTTTATTCATTCGAATAAATACGAATTACATATTTAAATATTTCTTAATAAAAACATAGAAGAAAAAGAAAGATTAAAAAATACAAAAAGTAGCCCACCGGTATCGGAAACAGGGTCTAAGCTACCGGCGGCGGTCAAGGCTCTAGAGAAAGGAAACTTCTAACAATACGAGCCGTGTTCAGGAATACTGCTTTCTGTATCAAGCCCCTTGATCCAGCTGCCTAACGAAAGCCTCCATAAAGGCTGTTATTATTATCATGAATGAATGATTAATTTATTTTAGACTAAGTCCATAGTGTTAGTAGTATCAATTCCTAATAATGTCAATTTATGGTAGGTCTACAATGCAAAACGAAAAAAAAACTCTCTGGTAGGTTTTATTTTTTTATAGTTCACTAGAGCGATATAACGTAACCTTTAAATTTTGAACGTGCCAACGTTATGAGGTGTTATAAAACTTAAGCCTAGCGCCAAATCTTGGGTATAATCCCTCTGTGCAAAAGATTTTCATAAAAGTTTTCATGATATTTTTTACTTCAAAAATTCTATTTGGCTCTGTTTTGTTAAATCTAATCTAATATTTAACTTTTTATTCTAAGCTTTGTCTATGAAAATATATTTTAAGAATTGGTCTTAGAGTATGTAAGTACTGGATAGTCAGATATGTTCAGAAATGAACCCACGGGAACGTTTTAATTGTTATTTACACCCGGATATTATAAAGCTTCCCGTTGCTGAAAGAATTTCAGGGATCAGACCAAGAGGTCTAAAAAGTTTGCTTTAGCAGAATTAGAATAGGATAATACATAATATGAATTACGTTAATATTCTTAAAATAGGCACAGACACAGTTAATATTGAGAGGGATGTATGAAAGGGACGATCCCTTTGTTTTTGTCGTTTATTCACTGAAATACATATTATAAATTGCATTATTAAATCTTTACTAATATTATTAAAGCGAAAGTAAGTTTGTTTATTTGTTTGTTTGTTTGTTACCTCTTCACGCTATAATGGCTAAACCGATTTTGATGAATTTTGGTACAGAGATAGTTGGGAACCAGGAGACGGACATAGGCTAATATTTTTTTGAAAAAAGTGGGGTGTGAGGGAGAAAGAGGGAAGAAAAGGGAAAACTTAGCGTTGCTATTACAAATCAATAAGGCGCAAGGGGAACTGTTTTACCCCGAATTTAACGCGAGCGAAGCCGCGGGCAAAAGCTAGTATTTCTTAATAAAAACATAGGAAAAGTAACATTTAAAAATACAAAAAATTGTTTATTATTTTGAGCAATGGGTAGCTCACCGTCCGCCCGTTTGTTGAACACTGGCCGTGTCGACGGCGCGTTAGTGTTCTACGTGTGCCGCAAAGTGATGTCAGCAAAGCAGAAGGGCCTGCCAGGGCCACCGCCTGCAAGGGTTGCGGGTTGCTCGAAAGAGATACCACAGCCCCGGACCATAAAGGGCAATGGCAGGAACATGAGTGGGTTTTATTCAATACAAGTTTGACACTCCCCCCGCTCCGCCCAGAGCGGGGGAAGTTATTTGATGATTTCCCATCCGCAAAACAAAGGTTAGACAAAGAGCAAGAGCAGCTATTAGTCAAAAAAAAAAGATAGGGATGTTACTTACCTTCAAAGTCCTGTTCTGTGTAGTCATGGTGTGTGAGCTTCCTTGCCGCAGGGTCTGTCGGCGCCTCGTCATCATCAGCTCTGGTCTCCATTGTCCACGGTCTGTGGACAAAATGAAGTTTATTTATTACGTAGCCTGTACAAACGGATTTCGACTTGGATGACATTTATTTGCAGTAAGAGCTGAAGGAGGACAAAAAACGCTGGATTGACAATCGGCCGAGTCCCCATTCCCTTCCTCTCATTTTTCCGCCTCTCATTGACACAATAGGACGACGACACGGTTGGCGCAGTGGCTGAACGATTGACTGCTGCGCAGCGTGTCGCAGTTCGATTCCCGCACGGAACAAATATTTGTATGACCTACAGATAGTTGTTCCGGGTCTGGCTGTTCGTGTATGTGAGTTTACATATTTGTAAACGCACCCACAATACAGGAGAAATTTTTAATGTGGGGCAACGTTTTTTAAAAAAAATATATCTTCTATTATTCTCGTGTCACAGTGTTTCTTACCAAACTCCTCTGAAACGGCTTGTCGATTTGTATGAAATTTGGTCTGTATATCGGATAGGTCCGAGAATCATCCAACATCGATTGCCAACATCGAGAAGGTGACCTGAGTAGCGGGTGAAGCAGTAGTCCGGCGCGTTTTATTATTCTACGCGCACCATGACATGTTAGCAAAGCAGAGAGGCCTGCCAGGGCCACCGCCTGCCCGGGGAGGCCTGCCAGGGCCACCGCCTGCCCGGGTTACGGGTTATTCCAAAGAGATACCGCGGCCCCGGAACATAGGGGTCAAAAGAAGGCGCATGAGTGGATTTTAGTCAGTAAAAGTCTAACACTGGGCCGGGCAGAACGGGTTGCTGTTTCACTCAGAGCGGGGGAAGTTATTTGTTGATTTTCCTAAATAAATAATAGTGACCCCAATTATAGTGTTATTCCAATATATACCACTAGCTGTTCCCCACGGTTTCACCCGCGCTGCTCAGCACCTTTATAATATTAGTATAGATTATATGTTGGTATATCACAGCCAATCCTCATAGGAACTAATTGGTAATCAACGAGCTGAGAACACATATACAATACCCACACATAGGCACAACTATGAACGTTTTCGCTCGATTCACCTACACCCTTATATCCTTAGTAATAAGGTTGTAAACTTACACCCTTGAGATACACCTACACTATACACGACTTTAGGGGATTTCAACCGTGACTGATTACTTACCTAAATCAATTAAAACTTGTGTCAAGACATAATTTAAATGCCTATTATTTCCACTTAGGTGTAGACTGGCTTTCTAGCGTTTTCCATCTTTTTTTTTTGGGTAAATTCCAGTGTAACCTTTGCAGTTGAATACCAGTATTTTGCATGAACCGACTATCAAATCAACCTTCACAACAAATTATAAGCACTAGCTTTGCCCAGCGGTTTCACACGCTGCACAACTTCTAAGTGTCGCAGCTTGATGAAATTTAGCCTTTCTTACTTCCTGATAATTAAGCAAGAAGGTTGCGATCGGTCTAGTAGTTTCGGAGCCTATTCGGTACTAACAAACAAACAAAAAAAGTGTGTGTGTCAGCTCCAATGCACGACTGGAGTTTACTCCTTAAGTACAAGTATCTAACCATACGCAAAAAGAGTTTATTCAACTGAAAAAAGATTCATATCACATGAAAGGGTAAATTCACAAATTAATGAAAAACACTCACAGCCAAATTAGAAAGTTGCGCACTAAAGGTTCGCACCAAAAACGTGACACATTTTCGTTACTTTAGTAGGTTTTACCCCTCGGATTTTTCTCATACCGGGTGCTTTATATATGAAAATCGATTCTTAAGGAGTAAACTCCAAAAAATCTTTCCTTGTCATAATATTGGTAAAGAAAACAGATGAATGCTTGATGGTGACAACGCTTTTCTTGGTGCTGCTAACCTACTATGAACTCTTAAAGCAATTCTTATTCCACTGAGGGAAAGAGACAGAGCTATACAGGGTGTCTAGCACCATCTCTTTCACTCAGTGGAATAAGAATTGCTATAAGATGTCATAGTAGCCCTTCTGAAAGTTGAAAATCGAAACATTTGGCTTTTATTTATATGGGAAAATAGTATTATTTACACCTAAAAGTGACGAAAGAGTTTGACGAAGATATATTAGAAAACATTTCAATATGTATGTTTGGTGAACGAGATTTGCCATTTAGAGAAAAAATGTTTCTGAATATTGAAGAATAGCAAATTGTACCCGAGATAAAATTTATTTTATTTGTCACATAAAGAGAACTACGTTATTTCCTTAAGGGCCTATAATTCTTATAGTTACTTGTTAACATATTTTAACAGTAATATACACAAAATATACATAAATAGAAACCAATTTTTTCAAATAGGCCTAATCTTTTGAATGAAGCTACTGTCCCAGTCACAAGGCATTATAACTGCTGAAGGTACTGGAGTTTTTTTTTAGCGCTGGCAAATCATCAAATAACTTCCCCAGCTCTGGGGAGAGGAGAAAAAGAGGGGAGCTGGGGTGGGCCGGGTTGGGCAGGTGGGGCGAAGTGTCAGACTTTCAAAATTCCTCTTTTCTATCAGAAATCTCTGCCCAGTTTATGATTTCCTACCACTCTGGGGAAATATGAGGAATGCTATATACAATGTGTCCGGTTATGGACTACCGATATTCTAGATACTTATGTAACGAGTGTTTTAATATACTATTACGATACACACTTGGTCTAATTCACTTTTCCGCTTTTTGGCAGCCATTTTGGAATATTCTTTGTGCGTGTACAAAAAATAATCATATCTCTCAAAGTTTTGGTCTTACTGAGACGAAAATTAGTTTATTCAAACGGCAGCAATATTGCTTATCGTTTAAATCAAGAAAAGATGACCTTACATTTTCGTAACTTTAGTAAACAATAGTCCAAAAAAGTATCATCCATGCGGCTTTTACATAGGCACATTTGTGTTTACTTATTTACTTTTAACCCCAGTTTAACATAACCGGGTAGGTAATCCTATAAAGTACACACATTTGACAACCCGGAAAAACGCTAGTGCGACATAAAAACATCCGTCTTTACACAATAATATTTGTTCAATCTCTTTATACGATGAAAAACATTGTTGAAACCGACACATTCGTTATAATTTATGTTACACGTGCCCCTACAATGTTATGTATTATTAAATACACATTATATTATTTAACACGTTATTTTTTTTGAGGAGCTTGTGGCTTAATAATAGCAGCCGCTCGGGTCGATCTTTAGGTTAAGCCGCGCTTGCCTAGGTTGGTCTGTGGATGGGTGACCACACATTACATACCAAGTTTCCTCCATGCCTCGGATAGCACGTTAAGCTGTTGGTCCCGGCTGTCATTTGTAGATCTTTGACAGTCGTTACAGGTAGTCAGTGTTCTGAAAGTCTGACAACCAGTCTTACCAAGGGGTAACTGGGTTGTGGACGTCAGACAGGCAGTCAGTCCACGTAAAATACTGATATTCAGCTGCATCCGGTTAGACTGGAAGCCGACCCCAACATAGTTGGGAAAAAGCTAGGCAGATGATGACGTTATATTATTTGTTTTTCGTAGATGGAAAACTTGGTTCTAGTAATTTTAAAGTACGAACTAATTTGTAATGTTTCGCAGTTTTAAAATAACAAAAACACTTTTGGAAAGCTAAATATTTTTCTATACTTTAGAGATTTTTATGTTTTACCATGGACGCTTTTGATGTGCATTTATACCATCCTTACACATATATGAATGATCTCAGCATGAGTGATGTCAGCAAAATTCAGATTTTAAAGAGATGGTGTTTCTTGTCTATTCTTCTCCATATACAACGCTTTGGATTGGAGAACTACAATATTGGTCATATCGACGGAACTTTCGTGTTCCACGCGTGCCCCAGGGCCGCTACCTACCGGGGTTGCTGGTTGATCCAAAGACATACAGCGGCCTCATAACGCAAAGGGTAAAGAAGAAACATGGATGGGTTTTCAGTCAGTGAAACTCTGTGGGAGTAGTAATTTGATGACTTCCCATCAGGGAAACGAAACCCTGAATTTATATTCAGTAGGTATGGATGTGATGGATCTGAATGTTAAAAGACGGAGAGCGAGGGGAAGGCCAAAAAAAGATGGATGGAGTGGGAGAAGGATGATATGGCAAGACAGGTACATGATAAGATGAGGAGTAATCCTTACTAATATTATAAAAGTGAAAGTGAGTTCGTTTGGTTGTTTGTTACGTCTTCACGCCTTAATGGCTAAACCAATTTTTATAAATTTGGTACAGAGATGGTTGGGACCCTGGAGACGGACATAGGCTAACTTTTTTTTTAAGAAAATTGAGAAATGAGAGAGAAAGAGGGAAGAAAAGGGAAAACTTGCATTGCTATTACAATAAATAAGGCGCAAGGGCAAAAACTACAGGTAGCAGGTACGTGCAAATCAGGAAAGGGGAACTGTGTTACCCCGAATTTAACGCGAGCGAAGCCGCGGGCAAAAGCTAGTAGAATATAATGAAAGAAGAAGTCGTGCTGCGCCAACCCCAAGCTATTAGTGATAACAGCAGGAGAATGATGAAGTATGGGGCAATAGTTTCATCAGAAACTTTTTCAATCTACGTAGTACGTACTCTAACATGTCAGTTGGTCTATAAAAGTTGAATGTAACCACGTCTTGTAGTTAATTAGCAGAAACTAAACAAAAAGAAACAAGTCACATTATTTTCATTTCAATTTCAGGAACAAATCTCTTCAGGTAAACCGTACTTATTTTTTTGTTATTCTGTATAATAATAATGTTTTTCTTCATTGTTAATTAAGCTTAGTCGCTTATTTTCACGTTTATTTCACTTAGTGTGCGGAATTGTATTTTCTTATGTGGGTGGTAAGGCGACGGCTTAGCGTCATCACAGCTGACTCAGCGATAAAGCGCTTTATAATGAGGGCGCTGTTTTTTGATGTACATATAAAAATCGTAGTTGGTACGAATAAAACGGTAACACAAGAAAAATAATAGAAATAAAGATTGTGTTTTAAAATTCTAATGTGTTCACTATATTTCCTTTTCTATTTTCCTGGTTCTGTACCTAAAGAAAATGTACCTAAGGAAAAGGCGGAACCCTTATAGAATTACTTTGTTTTTCGTCTGTCTGTCTGTTTGTCAAGGCCCTTTATCTCGGGAATACGTAGAGGTATCGAGTTGAAATTAAAACTATATTTTTTGGGAATATATTGCCGTAAAAATAGGCTTTATCTGACAGATAAGCGGACAACAAATAAGGAACGGGCAATAGAAGGAATATGAGTGGGTTTAAGTAAGTATAAGTCCCCCACCCCGCTCCACCCAGAGCGGGGGATGTTATTTGATGATTTCCCATACGCAAAAAAGGAAGAATCCTTATAGAATCGTTCTTCTCCATAGAGATCAACGCTTTGGAATGGCCAACTACAGTACTTTCACAAGTTATTATGCCTTGTGACCGGGACTGTAGATTCATTTTGTTTTTTGACATTCAAAAGTGCCTGTAATGGTCTAATTGAAATAAATGATTTGATTTGATTTTGTATGTATTTTTAGGTACAGAACCCTAAAACGTTAGCTAGTATCCAATTTAAAATCCCCATAATCCTCCAATCAACATCAAAGCTCGCCATCAAAGTTATCACTAGTCAGATATCCTATCACACAACGCCATCCAATTTGTATGTAATCGTGGTTTGCACGCGACTGTCACGGTACACCGTATTGCAGGGATGGCAAACCTTTGAAAATAAGCGTTAAAATATACACGTTATTGTATAGGGTTGATAAAAAAAAGTAACTATATTAACTAATTAAGTATTTCTTTTGAAACACCTTTTGAATTTCGAAATCTCAAAGACAAGAAATGTATTGAAACTAAAATTACTTAAAAAAGACACAAAAACAATGGAAAAAAATCGATGAACCGAACAAAAGCACTGGCATCCGGAAGTAAATTTTTAGTCGTTTTTTTTTTATTCATAAGAATCAATCAAGTTTGTTTTTGTTATGTAGATTTCGTACATCGATTGAATGTAATATCACTAGTCTTCATTTGCGTCTCACTAGTCTGCAAACCAAAGGTTCGCCACCCCTGCCGCACAGCTACAATATAGCAAGGTGTTCAACAAACAGCCAATCTACTGATGGCTGATTGTATTTACATAATGAAACGGTATGCTTGTGTGTATTGATTTTGAAACCGATTTCTAACGATTGTTTGGGAGTAACATTTTACTTAAATGCTGATCCTGGTCCACAACCATATAACTCTTTGACTAGCATCCGAAGTTATAGTGGAAGCTGCAGAAGATTGTAAAACTATTTTTGCGTTGTATAGACTCAATGTGCTAGTTTTGTATAACTACTATTATTGACTTGACGATGCCCTGGTGGTTGACAGAATGCCATGCTCACTTAAATGTATCGCTGATGGTGGCGGGTGTGTAGGGTCATTTAGTTCCCTTAAAAATGGTTGACGGACCATACGTCGTGTTCGTGAACGGGCTGTCAAATTGTAAGACTGTTATATAAGTTCAAATCCGGGCAAGTACCAATATTACTTTTTCTATTCATATTTACTTTATTTTTAAGTTTATCTTGACATCACAGACATCGAACATCTTACTATCCTACTAATATTGTAAATGCAAATGTTTGTGAGGATGGATGGATGAGCGAATGTATGGATGTTTGTTACTCTTTTACGTCAAAACGGCTGAACTGATCTTGATGAAATTTGGCACAGAGGTGGATTATAGTCTAGAATACAACAAAATATACTTATTTTATATCACGCGGGCGAAGGCGCGGGCGCCAGCTAGTAGTAATAGAAGTCTGAAATCGCCAACCAATCTTGAGCAAGCGTGGTGATCAATGCTCGTGCCTTCTGTTTGAGAAGCGGCCTTTGAACAAACCATAGGGCGGGATTGTTATTACAAAAACTTGCCGAAATAGAGTTAACGCAATCACGACTTTTATTTTTGTTTTAAAGGTGAAATGGAGTAAAGATATAAAACAAGGTTGCGTAGTTTAAAATGGCATAAGACCTAAATTGTTTGAAAGCTTTTTTAATTCAATATAACGACGAGAGTTTCTATGTTATAAAATTACAATCTACGATCCCGAATCGCTGTGCTTTCACACGAATCGCCTCGCCAGTCTGTGGCGATCACTGCCAGCTATTTTGCGATCGGGCCCTGGCAAGCCCCTCTGCCTTGCTGCAGATATCTCTTTGAGGCGCGCGCTCGTGGTTCTCTCCCACAAACGTTCGGCCACCTCCTTCTTCGAAGCACCGATACTGGCGAAGGAAGTGACCGCTTCCCATTCCCTTTGGCTCCGGACCATGGACTGCACCAGGGTCAGACGCGAGAGATCGCCGCCGCTGATGGCCTCTACGAGGGCACGGCGGTGCTCCGTCCAAGGTGGGCAGACCACCACTGTGTGCTCTACCGTGTCCTCCGGGCGATCGTCACAATGCAATGGTGACACCCGGACGTTTCCTCCCGCCCGATTATGTGCAGGAACCTCCCGAAACTTCCGCGTCCGGTGAGGACGCCATGGCGCCTCTTCAGCCACTTCTCAAAGAGGTGACTTACCGCCACCATTGTGACGTACTCTGCTATTTTCGTCTGTGTCTATGGAACTGTACGAATATTTGAGTGAAGGTTCACAAATAAATCATTAATTGTGTGTAATTGATACAAAGTTAATCCTAAATAAAGAATGAGCAATTAATCTGTTAGCCATTTAAGTAATCTAGACAATAATAGCGATTCAATGTTCATGATTAAATTACGCACACGATAAATAAATGATTATAAGGCTGTTTACATGCCGTAACGGTCACGTTCATTTGTTATTTTGTAGATTGTATGTTCTTTATTACTCTGGGGACAACAATAAGGTTGTATTTAGTGAATACATTAGCAGTTTATTCTGTATGAAAAGACTGCCCTGAATTACTTTGTGTCCGAATAAATTATGAGGTTAGAGCCTACATTTTATAACCTTCATCATTAGGTAGTGCCGTCTGTTAGCGATAGGACTCTTCTAATGACTGCTAGAGATAATGGCGTAAATGAAAATTTATTCAATATGTGGTTATTGGGCTGGGAAAAGGCCACTCATGTCTTCCCAATCTTTTAATCAAGGGCTTATACACGCCGTCTCAGCTCGTGCGTGTTCCACGCGCGCCTCTTAGAAATGTCAGCAGAGGGGCCCAACAGAGCCACTGCTTGCCGGGGTTGAGAGTTGTCAGAAAGAGATACCGCAGCCCCGAAACACTAAGGGCGAGGGAAAGAACATGAACGGGTTTTAGTCAGAAAAAGCCTGACACACTTCCTGCATATAGAGTAGAAATATGTCGTCTGTGAACATTTCAACTGTCAAATTATGACGGTTCATGAGATACAGCCTGGTGACAGACGGATAGATGGACAGATAGACGGATAACGGAGTCTTAGTAATGGGGTCTCGATTGCTACCCTTTGAGTACGGAACCCTAAAAGATAGTCAGTTCTTTTTGAAAAAAAAAAAAAACGTCGCCCCAAACAGGAATTTCTCCTGTATCGTGAGTGGAGGAGTTTACAAATATTTAAACACACATAGGTACACAAACAGTCAGATCCAAAACAACTACCTGTAGGTCATACTAAAGTCGAATGCTGAAATCGAATCCACGACACGCTACGCAGCAGTCGATCGTTCAGCTACTGCGCCAACCGTGCCGTCAAATTAATTGTCATTGGGCATAATTATAGCACATTTACTTTGTAATTAAATATTTACTTCGAAAGGTCAACTGTTTCATTTGTGTAAAGTAAATAATATATTATTAGGCCACTGTGGGTTTAACCATTATATTGCTCGGCGTCCGTTTATTTTTAGCAATTCCCTTTGTGGCAATCGTCTCTTCGTTTAATTTTAGCAGTTTATTTGTTTCACTTTAGATTTTAATTAAAAAGTGGATAAGACAAATGACTATCAGGACTTTCGATTTCACGCACTATTTATGGTGTCGACCATCCATTGACCAAACCCAGGCAAGCGCGGCTTAACCTGAAAATCATACTGTTACCTTTTTTTGCTGGAGGTACTGATTTCATCAAATAACTTAACGGAGCGGGGGAGAGTGTCAGGCTTTTACTGACTAAAACCCAGCTATGTTCCTTCTTTTGCCCTTTATGTTTCGGGGCCGCGGTATTGGTTTCGAACAACCCCGCAACCCCGGCCTTAGTAGGCCCCTCTGCTTTGCTAACATCTTATTAAGGCGCGCCTGGACCACTAACGCGTCCTCGACACGGCCTGTCGTCACTACACGGACCGACGGCGACGGTGAGCTACCTATTGCTCCGTCCACAGACGCATCTACGGTGGCTGGGAGTCGTTTCGCGAGAGTTTGCCTAAGCTTCATTAGGAAACAAGCGCGATGTTTTGTTAATTAAACGCAATAAGCGTTTTGGTGCATCACGCACACACGAAGACATATCAACCTATACAAAACCAGTTTATACTGATCTCTTAACAACGGATCGTACACCACGAATTTCTCGTACGATGAGAGATCCGCATAAACTGGTTTTGTATAGGTTGATGTGTCGTCGTGTGTACATAATATAAAACTAAGTCAGTTCCCGCTGTCTGTCGGTCCTTATGTATGCTTAGATCTTTTAAACTACGCGACGGCTTTTGATGCGGCTTTTTAGTACATTCATGATTCATGAGGAAGGTTAATATGTGTAATATTGGTAAATTCGTATCTACATTGCATCTGTGCGAAGTCGGAGTGTTATTGTTAATAGGCTTATTTTGGGTTAGATCGTCTCATTATGAATCTCCTTTTTCTCTACAGACAAAAAACATGACTTTTCAAAAACAAGAGACCGGCACACGTAACAATCCTAACACACTCCTTCTTCTTTTTTTTATTCAATTTAAAACGAGATGGAAAACTCTTTGAAATGAAGCCAGTTACACACCTGGGGCAAACCTACTTCGTTATTGAAATCACCAGTCTCTACCTAGCTTTACAAGTACCTACCCACCTATTTTAATATGATTACAGTTTACCATTTTAACTTTATTCGCATACTGAGGAACTTTTAACCGTTTTATTTTAACCTGATTGAGTTCGGACTTTCAAAGTAATATAAAAGGGTTTAAATGCTGAAATGCTAGTGAACTCTGGTTTTAACGTTTACTAATAGAGTTACGGGACGAAAAGCTTTTGTGAATTAATCAAATCTACTATCGAATCGAATTACTTACTTAGACTGTCAAATTAAACTAACTAGCGGAACTCTTAAGATGATGGGAAAGAAGTGAGATGTTTGGGGGACGTTTGCATTTCTATTTAGTTTTGATATGTGTATTTTGGTGAAGCTTTAAACATATTTTTAGATAACAAGATATCACGCTCGTAATCCCCGAAAGGTAAGGCAGAGGTATTCCTAATAACAGACCCATATTCCCAGGTAATGTTAAAGTCCCTTTTAAGGCAAGCAACGCAAAGTTAGTCGTGTATCTGTACATGCCACTAGCCAAAAAACATTACCGTGTATAGTCCAATACATAAAGTAAAGAGTTACACAAAATAAGTTTACAAAAGTGGTCTAGTGCTACGAAAAAAAAAAAATTAAAAAGACCAAGAAAAAAAAATCGTCTCCGAATTCTCAATTTTTTTCAGCGACAACCAGCATATTTTTTATATCTATAACAAAGAAAATTGTATAGACTAAAGAGATATCTGAAATTTTTCAAACACGGTGCTGTATTTTTTTATATATTCAATAAAAACTGCAAAATGACCTACATTTTGGCGGACATGATATTCAAATAAAATCCAACACCGAACACCGCTTTCCGAGGGAAGTAGGAAACTCTAACTAACTTATGTATTTACAAATGAATTCGTTACCCATCGTAAGGATGAAGTCTCGCTATCAATATTAATTTGGCTCTATAAAGGTACGAATTTAATTAAACATATTTGGGTATTCGTATATATTAGCATATACAATATATGCTAATATATACTTCTTTATTAAATTTTAATCATAGTTTATTTGTTTTGTTATAGCAAAATTTTCCTTTTTAATATTGCCATTCCACATTTTAATAATAATAATAGGCGAAATAATAGCAGCCGCTCGGGTCGATCTTAAGGTTAAGCCGCGCTTGCCTAGGTTGGTCTGTGGATGGGTGACCACCCGTTACATACCGAGTTTCCACCGTGTCTCGGAAAGCACGATAAGCTGTTGGTCCCGGCTGTCATTTGTAGATCTTTGATAGTCGTTACAGGTAGTCAGTGTACCGAAAGTCTGACAACCAGTCTTACCAAGGGGTATCGTATTACCCAGTATTAACTGGGTTGTGAAGGTCAGATAGGCAGTCGCTCCATGGAAAATACTGATATTCAGCTGCATCCGGTTAGATTGGAAGCCGACCCCAACATAGTTGGGAAAAGGCTAGGCAGATGATGATGATGACCTCAAAAGGAAAAAAAAACTCAGAGGTATCGACTTGAAATCCAAACTGATACTAAGGTCTGTAGTCCCTTATACCCGTTACGTTTTGTACGGAACCCTCGGTGCTCAAATTCAACCTTCATATTCTTAATTATTAAATGGGTTGTCACAGTGGGAAGTCAGATACAACTGAGGAGGTTAAATATGCAGTTGCTCCTTGTAAAATACTAATATTCAGCTGAATCATTTTTTTTTTTTTTAGAAAAACGTTGCCCCCACACTAGGAATTTCTCCTGTATCGTGGGTGCGTTTACAAACATTTAAACTCACATACACAAACAGCCAGACCCGAAACAACTATCTGTAGGCCATACAAATATTTGTTTCGTGCGGGAATCGAACCCGTAACACGCAGCGCTACAGTCGATTGCTCAGCCACTGCGCCAACCGTGTCGTCATCAATCTGGTAAGATATGAAACCGACCTCAACTTAGTTTGGAAATAGCTTGACAGATGATGAAACTATATTTATAAAATGATTATATGTATTGGAGATCCTTGTACAGCTACCCTACTATGACCTCTTAAAGCAATTCTTATTCCACTGAGGGAAAGGGACAGAGCTATACAGGGTGTCTAGCACCATCTCTTTTACTCAGTAGAATAAGAATTGCTATAAGATGTCATAGTAGCCCTTCAGTTTAGTTTAGTAAAGCAGGCAAAATGTAATGTTTATTTAAAATAGTTATGTCAGGTTCAATGAGAAACTAGCATAATAGAAACTAAGAATGTCTTTGTGTCAGCAAAGTAGACGGACTTACCAGGACCACCACCAGGGTTGCGGCCCCGACAAAGAAATCCGTAGGTTTTAGTCTGTAACAGTCTGACACTCTCCCCCCGCGCTTCGCCCAAAGCGGTTGAAGTTATTTAATGACTAGCTTTCGCCCGCGTTAAATTTGAGGTAATACAGTTCCCCTTGCGCCTTATTGATTTGTAATAGCAACGCTAAGTTTTCCCTTTTCTTCCCTCTTTTTCCCTCACATTTATTTATTTATTTATTTATTAAAACTTTATACACAAGTAAAAACTGTACAAAGGCGGACTTAATGCCTTAGGCATTTTCTACCAGTCTACCTTAGGGTGATGCAGAGACAAAAAACAGTAGGTGCGATAACAGAAAAAAAGGATTAGTAAATGAATATTAAAATATATATATATATATACATATATAAATATTAATAACTATAAATACTTATATAAATACATAAAACAACATTATATAAAGTTCAGAGATCGTAACAAAACAACAACCACAACTTAATTACGAGACGAATCTACCAACTTCTTGTAGATATGCTCACGAACTTTCCTTTTAAAAGTAAAGGGACTGGTTACCAACCTGATACTCTGAGGGAGCTCATTCCAAAGGAAGACTGCCTGGACAAAGAAAGCGGATTTAATAAAACCAGAGCGGTGAGAAGGACATCGAAGAAGACGATTATTGGCAGAACGAAGATTCTTGCTGTGCGCAGAGCATAAATATTGCCAATGAGAAGACAGATAAGAAGGTGAAGTGGGTTTGTTAAGAAGAGAAAATAGGGTCGTTAAAGCTCTCAATGCCCTGCGCTCCCGAATGGGTAACCATTTCAAGAGCGAACGATGTGCAGATACGTGGTCATACTTGCGTAAATTAAAAACGAATCGAATGCAGTTATTAAGAAGTCGGTCAAGTTTATTGAGGAGATCTGCATTCAGGTCGTAGTAACACACATCAGCATAATCAACTATAGGGAAGATAAGGGACTGTACAAGCGTTGCTTTAATATGTGATGGGAGAATATTTTTCAGCCGATAGAGTGACCGCAACGTTCCTGTGACCTTCTTGCTCACAATCGCAATCTGCTTACGCCAGTCAAGGCAAGTGTCAACATGCAAACCGAGGTCTTTGACGTCAGAACTAAACGGAATGACCGCGCCGTCAAAGGTAAGCGGTGGCACGCCATTGAGCCTTCGCAAGCTATGGGGGCTCCCTACAATGATAGCCTGACACTTGGTCGGGTTAACAGCCACCCCGAACCGATGAGACCAGTCCTTTACCACACGTAAATTCCGGTTTAGCTCCTCGATCGCACCAGATAAGCTGTCAACACCCGCCTGACAGTACAGCTGTAAGTCGTCAGCGTAAAGATGATACGCACACTGAAGTTCGGTAGTTATGAGATCTATAAAAATAGAGAACAAAAGTGGAGATAAAATACCGCCTTGAGGGACGCCAGTTTCAAGTTCACGCCAGCTGGAAGAAGAGTCACTAGCAAGAACTGCCTGCTGACGCCCCCGAAGATAGGAAGAAAACCAATCCAGAACCTCGCGAGAGACCATACGATAGGAGAGGATGGATAAAAGGACATCATGACTGACGGTATTGAAGGCATTTGTGAAATCGATCAACACTAAAGCCGTGACTTTAGTGTCTTCCATTCCCCGCCTTATATCGTCAGTCACTTTAAGGAGAGCAGAAGTGGTACTGTGCCCGGGCCTAAACCCGGATTGGAATGGACTGATTAGGGAATTTTGGTGGATAAAATAGGAGAATTGTCTATGTACACATGCCTCGAGTACTTTAGACAAAAAGGGAAGGATGGAAATAGGGCGAAAGTGACTAGGAAGAGTGGGATTAGTGATTTTGGGTAATGGACGAACATGGGCTTTGCGCCACAAGGAAGGAAAACCACCGGAGTAAAGGGAAAAGTTAATAATATGGGAAATAGCAGGAAGGAGCTGATCAAGAATAATCACAATCATGTGCCGACTGACGTTATCACAGCCCACGGCTTTGGATTTAATGGATAGGATAATCTTTTTGATCTCTCCCGGGTCGACTGGGGTGAAAGCAAAGGGAGTAATATTTGGTCGTGTTAGACCAGCAAGGTAGTCGATAGTTTGACATTTGGTTGGACTATCAAGAGAGGGTACAGTGGAGAAATGACGATTTAGATCGTCCAAGCCAAATGTATTAGGAAGGTCTGAATGCCGCGATCTGCCGATACCTAAAGTTCCGAGGAATTTCCAAATATCAGCTGGGGAAGCAGAAGTGATATTATCAAGAATGTGGCGGCGTTTAGCGTTGCGTATCATCTGATTGCAACGATTGCGAGCAGTTTTGAAGAGGGTCCAATTATTATCCGACCGGTCCTTTTTAAACTTACGAAACGCGCGGTCCCTGCGTCGCATCGCCATCCGTACTCCTCGATTCATCCATGGCGCAGGTGGACGCTTCAGTTTGACTCTCCTGATAGGAGCGTGAGTGTCGTACAGCTTAACTACAACAGTGTTGAAGAAAGCAACCTTATCATCAACTGTAGTGGCTTCCGTCAGAGGTGTCCAATCAATTTTAGAAGCGTCTTGCGAGAGCTTTTCACTGTTCATCCGCGCAAAAGCACGCCTGTACTGGAACGTAGGTTTGGGTTTAGGAGGTTTAAGGACATAAGAGAGAAAAATGAGGTCATGATGGGAGAAACCAGGAGCGTCAAGTTGACCATGAGAGGAGACCATAGAAGGATTTGAGGTGAGGATCAAATCGAGCCAGGTATCATCACCTGCAGTATTGTGATGAGTTGGTTTGAGAGGCAACAGGTGAAGACTGGCTGACTCGACCAGATGTAAAAGTTTACGGGATCGATGGGAGTTATGGGCCAGGAGATTGGTGTTGAAATCCCCCATGACGATGTGATGTGCATACTCCGAACCTAAAGATTCTAAAACCGATTCGAATTCGATGAAATAATCCCACACATCCCACTTTTTTCAAAAAAATATTAGCCTATGTCCGTTTCCTGGTTCCCAACTATCTCTGTACCAAAATTTATCAAAATCGGTTTAGCCATTAAAGCGTGAAGAGGTATCAAACAAAAAAACAAACTCACTTTCGCTTTTATAATATTAAGTAAGGAAGGATAAGGATTTCCCATCCGCAAAAAAAGTACGTCTTTGTCATGAATTAAATATCAATCAATCAATATTTTTGCTTATTATGTTATGGTCTTCAAAGCATGTGTTACATTGAATAAGTCTATTCTAGCTCTAAAAACCTACATACCAATTTATCTGCAGTTTAAAACGAAAGAACATTTCTGCAAAATTAAATTTACAGCGTCTGCATTGCCCATTGTTTGTGCGTCTGTACTGTAGTGTGGCCTTCAATATATTGCAGAGACAAGCCTTTGTTCTCAACCAGTCGTGGTGTGAACGAATGTCATGCAACTGTACATGGAACTAGTAAGTTCACACTTTATTTCCTGAAGGCCAGAGACAAAACAAGAGCTTCGGTCAAACTGTTACGAACAATTTGATCAGATTGAATGGTTTTTGACAAAGCGGTAATAGTGAGATGTAAGTTGGACAAAATCGAGCGAGAATTGTTCTATAGTTTGTCCCGAGGCGCCTGAATACAAAAGGCAAAAGAATGAGCATGAATGGGTTATAATCATCCTTACTAATATTATAAAAGCGAAAGTGAGTCTGTTTGTTTGCTACCTCTTCACGATTTAATGGCTTAACCGATTTTGATGAATTTTGGTACAGAAGTAGTTGGGAACCAGGAGACGGACATAGGCTTTTTTAAAAACAATTGGGATATGAGGGAGAACGAGGGAAGAAAAGGGAAAACTTAGCGTTGTTATTACAAATCAATAAGGCGCAAGGGGAACTGTGTTACCCCGAATTTAACGCGAGCGAAGCCGCGGGCAAAAGCTAGTAAAACCATAAAAGTCTGACACTTCGGCTCCGTACAAAGAGCATTATTTGATGATTTCAGACACGAAATATGAAAGACATGCTCTTCTGTTTTTTCGGATTCTTGTGCGTAGAGTATTATCACATTTATCACTTGTGGTGAAGGAACAAATCGAGAAAACCAAGTCAGAACCCATAAAAATTCTGACAAAAAATGCAAAAACAATTTCAAGAACGGACAGTCAAAACAAAAGATTTAACAAGCAACAACAAAAAGCAACACCTTGAACACCATTCAAATATTTGAAAACCCTTCTAATATTTATCAAGTGCCCTCAAATTCTGATCCAATTAACTAATTAATTTAACGTTTAACACACATTTCGGACTTAATCAAGCTTATCAACACAGACAGGCGTAATTAAGTTAATTAAAAAAGAAGATTAATATCTCGGATATCCTGTATATAAAAAAAATAGAAAGCTTTGAAGAGTTTGTTTGTGTGAACGCGCTAATATAATTATATATTAAGTATAATTTACGCAGAAGTTCTTACATCAAATATATTCTTTTAAAAACTTCTTAATTAATTAACTGCTTAATGGCAATCAAAAGATAATCGCGGTAGTGTTTTCGACAACCACGCAAACGGAGTCGCGGGCACAGCTAGTTTATAATAAAGCGCAATCACTTTGTATGTCTGTATTTGTGACTGCTAAAATCATATTTATGGTTTAAATTTTCCAACCTACAATGAGTTTTGTAATTTTTTTAATCTGGGTAAGATTAAAAAAAGTGAATGGATTTTTCTTTCTGCAGTATTATTTCGTTTTGTATTTATACATTTTGTTTTGTAGCGGAACATGACTCGGTAAATTGGTGTCCTTAATGAAAAACAAAGTAAATTTCGTACGTTAAACGGAATTTTAATTTACTTTGTTAATTCTAAAGAATTACCCCGCATTCCGACACTAAAATAAAACTCCGGAGGTAATAATATGTCAACCTTGACACGGTATGAACCACAATTATAAATAAATAAATATCTTGGGACAACTCACACACGGCTATCTGATCCCAAGCTAAGTGGAACTTGTGTTATGGTAACCAGACAACTGATATACATACTTATATAATTTATAAATACATACATTTATAGATAAATCACACCCAGACACAGAACAAACAATCATGCTCATCACACAAAGTTTGTCCTGGGTGGGAATCGAACCCACGACCTCCGGCTCAGCAGTCAGGGCCACTAACCACTAGACCAACAGGCCCGTCAGTTAATTGTTCCCAACAAACTAAACAATATTTTCATAATGATGTGATGACTGAGCTAAACTAAGTATCGGTAAATACGAATCCTTACTATAATATTTTAAAAGCGAAAGTGAGTTTGTTTGTTTGTTACCTCTTCACGCTTTAATGGCTAAACCGATTTTGATGAATTTTGGTACAGAAATAGTTGGGAACCAGGAGACGGACAAAAGCTATTTTTTTATTAAAAAATAGTGGGATATCAGGGAGAACGAGGGAAGAAAAGGGAAAACTTAGCGTTGCTATTACAAATCAATCAGGCGCAAGAGCAAAAACTGCGGGTCTGCTTGGTGTGTTATACCGAATTTAACGCGAGCGAAGCCGCGGGCGAAAGCTAGTATGTAGATAAAACAGTAAAGTAAATATAAAAATCAGCCACTAAGTATGTCAGGCGTCAGATTATCGATATACGTCAGTTTAGGAGATTCGTTTTCTCCGATAAAATCCTGGTAAGTACAGCAAAGTCGCAAATCCCTGTTCGACAAAATGAATTCGGTGTTAATTATCGACAATGGCGATTCTAAGCTAAATTAGTTCGTTTGGCTTCAAATATCCGGCGACTCCTTTAACCAGACATTTCTGAAAATATTACTTAACTAGCTTCCGCCCGTGACTTCGTCCGCGTGGCATTGTTACTTTGGGCTACTGCTAACTTTGACCCGGGTGATGATCGAAAAAAAAATCTTTCTCTTCTAGTTTTTGCCCATGCACCTTATTGACTGTAATAGCAAAGCTGTAATGGTGGCGATGGAATGAAACCAACGATGGATGACAGATAGGGTTTATTTACAAACACTCATACACTTGACAGAGTTTTAGCAACAAAATTAGACTGATGTGAAACCTATTAGTGGGCCTAGGGATGGACTGCGGGGCTATCCTATCCCTTAACCTCCTAGCTCGGCTGTTCCTGAGGGCGACGGGGCCTCCGCTCAGGACAAGCTTAAGACAACAGTAGTGACTGCGGGGCTATCGACCACTGTGTCTGCTAAGTCGTGAGTGACCAGGTTTCTTCGTGGTGCCGGTTTATATAGGTGGTTTGCACATCTTAGTGTATATCTTCAACGTATCATGCTTGTATGTGGTTGTAACTCGCTGACGTCACGTACACTTCACACGTCCAATGATAGATGTCGCTAATAATCTATACACGTTATCGTTTTATTGATGTTTGATCCTGTTTGTGATTTGATCAACTTGGATGGCGTAGTGTTGTGCCCAACATCCGATAGATGGCGTAAGGCGTCGTGTTACAAAGCTAAGTTTCCCTTTTCTTACCTCTTTTTCCCCTTTAAAAATAAATAAATTAGCCTATGTCCGTCTCCAGGATCCCAGCTATCTTTGTACCAAAATTCATCAAAATCGGTTTGGCCATCAAGACGTGAAGACGTAACAAACAAACAAACTCACTTTCGCTTTTATAATATTAGTAAGGATATGTCGCAAGTTTCATATCCGACTATCTTTTGACCGGTTTTTTTCTTCTTGAGGTACATATTCTAACGGACGTTTTCCGCCATATTGAAAGTACAGGGGTCTGGCACACTCATCATCATTCATCATTTTCCTGCCCTTGTCCCACTCTATTTGGGATCGGCGCAACACGTTTTCTTCTTCCATTCTCCCCTATCAGACATGACGGCATCATTTACTCCTTTCTCCTTCATATCATTCCTTACACAATCCATCCATCTTTTCTTCGCGTCGTGGGATGGGAACTAGGCCTAATATAGCCTTCACAAAGCTTAGCTCGCTACTTATAGATCAATGTCGCCACTTGGCACAGCCGGTTTATATTGAAGTCGCTCGGCCAAGCAGAAGGGCTACAAGCCTCCCAGTAAATGAGATGACAGGCTGCTTGCGGTAATAGGGCTGTCATCTGTGAGCTGAAAATAGGCAATGCTTCGATTATTATTTAAACAGTAAAGCTGGCGCAGTGATTCAACGATCGACTGTTGCGCTGCGTGTCGCGGGTTCATTCCCCGTACGGAGGAAATATTTTTTATTTTTAGGAAATGTTTTTTACCAAATACTTTTTCATTGGGTTCAGAAGTAAAAAAAACGATTTTAAATGTTATTATAATCAGTGATTTCACTTGAAAGTTGCTAGCCTAAGTAGAAGATATCTAGGTATTTACCTAAGCGCCAATAAAGGAGATTGCGATGTCTAGCAACTAATGACATTTTGATTCGATTATCTGCTTGCTAGCTTAGTGACAATGTCATTGTCTTGTTATTGATCGCATACAAAGTCTATTGTCCGTTTCTAAGGCCCGTTAGCTTAAGCGAAGCGTGCGATCGTCACCTGTTTCCTGTCACTCCTTAAGTGGCGTCGCATGCTCTGAACAATTTGCTTCTCCACAGTTGCAAGGCACGTGTTGTCACATGATCTTGTAATTCCTGGGGCCCTAGTATGGTCGATTTAGCAGAACCATACATACATGTTGCAATTAAAAATATGAAAAACCTAAAGTCAAGTCAATAAACACTTATACGTTTGCAGAGTAAAATGAGAAAGGTCCGGGAGGCCTTTATCCAGCAGCTGGGATAAAAGGGGCGTCCGAAAAAAGTTAACATAATTGTTTGGTTAATCAGTGGTTTTGTTAAGGTTGGTAACAATGGAAAAGTTTCGTAAGGGTCTACCTTCGTTAAAATGTTTTTAGGTTAAAAAAACAAAAGTTTCCCATTCACAACTTTCAAAAACATAATAATCACTTGATGTTATTTGATAGCCTTGAAAACGATGCTTAAAAATATATTAAAGAATCCTTACTAATATTATAAAAGCGAAAGTGAGTTTGTTTGTTTGCTTGTTACCTCTTCACGCCTAAATGGCTAAACCGATTTTGATGAATTTTGGTACAGAGATAGTTGTGACCCTGGAGACGGACATGGGCTATTTTTTTTAAAGAGTGAAAATGAGGGAAAATAGGGAAAACTTAGCATTGCTATTACAATAAATAAGGCGCTAGGGCAAAAACTACAAGTGGCAGGTGGATTCCCTCTATCTGGCAGAATCTTGATGCTCCGAAATTTATTTGGCATAACACACTTAGCATAATTTTCTTTAAACGAACATTTTAAAGGCATAAAAATTATTTGGTATAATTATCGTTTGGCATAATGTTTAAAACTTCGAATTAACAATGGCATACTTTTAAGATGGCAGAATTACATTAAGTATAATTCCGATTGGCAGGGTTTAAATTTCGCATAATATATTATTTGGCATAATTTCACTTGGCATACTATGCAGACGGCAGTAATGGCTAGGCTAGGTTAGGTTAAAACTGTGACCTCCTGTCAGAAAAGATTTGCATTAATAGAAAAAAGAGATTGATTTAAGTAGGTTACCCGGAACTGAACTATTTAAATTAGGATACCTCATTACTAAAGGAATATACTGCGTAGTTGTGGTAAATAATTAAAGATGTTTTAATTATATATCAGAGATTTATTTGTATCAACAACGTGAACAAACAAAAGAACAAAACTACAATGGCGTCAAAACGAGCCTAAAAAAAAAACAAACTTGGTTGCGTTCCTATTCACACTAACACCCTCCCTTGGGACGCAACCCCATCTTTGTGATACAATACAAATGTTTTTCGGTAGTAGTGCCTTTAGTTAAGTTATCAGCAATCATTTCCTCACCCTTAACATAACAAAACTTTATATTCAAATTGCTAACATGGTCTTTAAGAAAATGATAACGAATGTCAATATGTCGTGACCTAGGCAAGTAACAATCATTATTAGACAATTTAATTGCACTTTGGTTATCACTAAAAATTACGAGTGGTTTGTTCTCTTCTTGCCCGAGTTCAGCGTGCAGTTGTTGGAGCCACAACGCCTCCTGCGCCGCCGATGACATCGACATGTACTCCGCCTCAGCCGTGGATAGTGCCACAGTCTGCTGCTTTTGGGATCGCCAAGATATAGCACCACCCTGTAACAAAAATATATAACCCGTGCACGACTTTCTGTCGCGCGTATCGCTCGCCCAATCAGCATCACAATAACCAGTGATTTCCTCATTACCATCTTTGGTGTATATTAGCTTTAGGCCTTTGGTACCTTGCAGGTATCTGAAAATTCGTTTGATTGCAGTCCAGTGTGCAGCTGTAGGATTTCTATTAAATCTGCTCAGAGTGTTAACTGCAAATGATATATCAGGTCGTGTGCCTTGAGCCACATATAGCAAGGAGCCAATAGCCTGTTGGTATGGACAGTCACAGATTGTTTCTTCCTCGTTTTTATGAGCAAATTTCATACCAGCTTCACAAGGTGTTTTCACGGGTTTACAGTCTGTCATTCTGAATCTTGCTAATATTTCATTTATGTATTTTTCTTGATCCAATAACACTTTATCCCCATCTCTAGTAATATGTAGACCAACACATTGACTTGCTGGACCAATATCTTTCATATCAAAATGTTGTTTCAATGCCTCCTTGAAAACATTTTTTGTGCTTTCTTCAGAAGTGAACAGAATTAAATCATCCACCCAGATGGCTATAAAAGTATTCTTTTTGTCATTATAATAGACACAAGTATCTGTTTTAGATTGAATCATTCCTAGTTCAAGCAGGACTGAACTTAACTTCAGGTTCCAGAGTCTGCTGGCTTGCTTAAGTCCATATATAGACTTTTGTAGCAAGCATACCTGTGATCCTTGCTTATACTCTTCAGGCTGTTGCATGTAAATGTCTCTATCAATCTCTCCTTGCAAAAAGGCAGATACAGCATCCATCTGATCTATTGCCAGCCCATATCTAGCTGCTAAGGCAAATAAATAGCGTATAGTTGTATACCGGACCACTGGTGAGTATGTCTCTTCATAATCAGTGCCCCATCTCTGTGCATACCCCTTTATGACAAGCCTGGCCTTATATCTCATAACATTTCCAGTCTGATCTGTTTTTACTTTAAACACCCATTTATATGGAAGTGCCTTTTTGCCAGGGGGCAAGTCGGTCAATGTCCATGTTTTATTTCTCATCAAGGAAGAGTATTCCTCATCCATAGCCTTCTTCCATTCTGTAGCTTTAGGAGATGTGAGTGCTTCCTCGACAGTCTGTGGGTCAGTTATATCAGTAAATAAACAGAATAAGCCCATTTTTTCCTCATTTTGCTTATTTTGTGATTGTCTTGGCCTCAGTGTTACATTACTGTGATAATCTTGTTTAATAGGATATGGAGGATGGTAAGTTTCATCAGGGTCGTCAGTTTCATACTCACTTGAGTCCTCGTTTTCACCTTGTATATGTAAGTCTTCACCGGACATCACAGGTGCTAAAGTGGGTAATTCCTCTGTGTTCATTTTATATTTCTGACTGCCCAAGCTTGTACTCTCTTGTAGACCGGAGCTGGTAGTGGCTGCTTGACTGTCACAATCAATTGGTACACTGCCAATCTTATCACAGTTTTCAATGAAGGCAACATCTCTACTCTTGACAACTTTGTGTGATTTAGGGTCCATAAAACGATATCCTTTTGTATTATCACAATAGCCCACAAATATCATTTTTACTGACTTCTTATCCCATTTGTGACGTTTTTCTTTTGGTGTAAGAACCATAGCTTCAGAACCAAATATTTTCATATGAGATAAGTTAGGTTTCTTACCTTTCCACATTTCATATGGGGTTTTACCTTGTAGTGACTTTGTCGGGGAACGATTTACAATATATGCAGCTGTTGCCAGAGCTTCGGCCCAGTATTTCTTCTCTAGGTTAGGGTAGAACAGCATACACCGTGCTCGTTCAACTAAAGTCCTGTTCATTCTTTCCGCCATGCCGTTCTGCTGTGGAGTATATGGGGTAGAGGTCTGATGAATTATACCATGATTAGATAAGTACTTTTCAAAGTTTACATTGCAATATTCGGTGCCATTGTCAGTACGGAGTTTTGTTATCTTATGATTCAATTCATTCTCTACTTTCAACTTGAAATCTTTAAATGTCTCTAAAATATTTAACTTATCTTTCAGTAAATACACAAAGACCATTCGTGTGTAGTCATCAATATAAGTGATAAAATATCTCATACCTCCGAATGAAGAATTCTCCATGGGGCCACACAAGTCGGAATGTATTAGTTCCAGTGGTCTTGTAGCTCTAGAACCAACATTTGTGAATGGTGTCCTTGCTTGCTTACCTTCCATACAGTGAATGCATGTGACATTACTTTGTTCCTGAGTCAGAGTCACACCATCAGTACAACTGGGTAGCTTCTTCACATCCGGAATGTTCAAATGGCCCATTCGCAGGTGCCACAGGTAAGTGTTGTTACTATTCTGAGAACTGGAGGCTAAATGTGCAACTTCTTTACTGGTATCTATGACATATAACTTGTTGGTCAATGTTGCAATGCATACAACCTCGTTCTTTCCATTTCGAACTTCACAACCCTTGTCATTGAAAGTAACCTTGTGTCCCTTGCTCACAATGGTGCTAACTGAAAGTAAATTGGCAGCTAGTCCTGGAACATACAAAACATTGTTAACTTGTATCACTTTATCTTGACCTGTGTGTATATCAACACAACCAACTCCCTTCACGGCTAATGGCTCTCTGTTAGCTACAGTAACACTCTTTATAGACGGCTCGGTGACATTGTAGATCCAATCTTCTCTGCATGTCATATGAATGGATGCGCCTGAGTCAAGAAACCACTTATTGTCACAGGTGTTCTCTTTGATGGTCACTGAAAAAGCTGCTACAAAATTGGAGCTCTCTCCTTTGTTTGCCGATTGTTTCTTGGGCTGTCTGCAATATTTGGCAA
This sequence comes from Ochropleura leucogaster, assembly GCA_958449745.1. Classification (NCBI taxonomy): domain Eukaryota; kingdom Metazoa; phylum Arthropoda; class Insecta; order Lepidoptera; family Noctuidae; genus Ochropleura; species Ochropleura leucogaster. The sequence goes on from OY288208.1 coordinate 5,314,944, forward strand.
AATGGCCACTCTTGTTACAGTTGTAACACCTTGGTCCCCTTGATTTCATTGACTGTGCATCATTTTTAGTCTTCTTAGTGTTTGTGTAGAAAGCTGTTGACTTTGATGTGTTAATTTCTTGTATGAGTTTAGATTTCACTGAGTCAGCACTTATTTGGATACCAGAACTCTCTAATCCCATTATCATTGGCTTGTATTCGTCTGGTAAGCCTGCCAACATTAAAGTTCCAAGCCACTCGTCATTCACATCAAAACCAATATTGCGCAGTTTGTGTGCAGTGTTCATTATTTTACTCACATAGTCTTCAACACTATTGCTCGATTCCAGTGTAGTGTTTATGAGATCTTTGAGTAGACCCACTCTTCTAGTTAAGCCATTGTCATCAAAAGCCTTTTGTAAATTCTCCCATACTTGTTTTGCAGTCTTGCATTCCTGAACATGTACGTAATTCTGTGGATCCAACAACAATATAAGCTTCGACTTTGCCTTGACGTCTTTGGCAGAATCCACAGGTTTGTCATCGGGGCGTTCGACACAGCACCACAAATCTTCGTGTTCCAAATATGTTTTCATACTGAACTTCCACGTTGCAAAGTTTTCTCTTCCGATCAGTTTTTCTAAATTAAACATATTGGAACCCATCTTACTGAATTTCTTCAACAAAATAAGAAATTTACACCGTGATCGTAATTTTCTTAACCTCAATTTCAAATTGCACCGACAATTTTTACTGATTGAAGTCAATTTTCTTCTCTGATATTTCCACTGTACCACATCGGAACCACGCTCTGCTACCATAAAGGAATATACTGCGTAGTTGTGGTAAATAATTAAAGATGTTTTAATTATATATCAGAGATTTATTTGTATCAACAACGTGAACAAACAAAAGAACAAAACTACAATGGCGTCAAAACGAGCCTAAAAAAAAAACAAACTTGGTTGCGTTCCTATTCACACTAACAATTACTCATTGAATTCAATGACATTATTTCAAATTCAATTAAACAAGAACTAAAATAAATGACATTATTTTAAAGAAATAATTAATCAAAATAAATGACAACTTATATAATGACAAATATGACCCTAACTATAAACTTTATTATATGATAATTCTGCCGTTTAATGATTATCGATACAAAATATATGCCAAAAGACGATTCTGACTGTGAACTTTCTGCGATATGATGTTTCTACTTTTAAAATATTATGGATATGAAGTTTATGCCTAGAGATGATTCTGACTTACAAAATTATGAGTTTAGAATGTATGATAAATGAGTGTCTGCTAAACAATTTTCTGCGAAGTAAAGTTTATGCCATCCGTTGTTATGCAAAATAAAATTATGACATAAAAAGTTCTCCTATAAAGGGTGGACCCGTGGCAGGTACCTGCAATTCAGGAATGGAGAACTGTGTTATCCCGAATTTAACGCGGATTTTAAAATGTGTTGATGTAATCTTATCCTTACTTAATATTATAAAACCGAAAGTGAGTTTGTTTGTTTGTTACCTCTTCACGCTTTAATGGCTAAACCGATTTTGATGAATTTTGGTACAGAGATAGTTGGGGACCAGGGGCCTAAGTCTGCTATTACAATGGTGTCAGAATGGTCGATCACTGATCGCATAATGGTTGATTTTGACAAGTTTGGTAATCTACTAATACACTGTCGTCATAATGACATTCCACTGGTCAGTCACTGACAGTCCATTGAAAGAAATTGCTTAAAATGGTAATCTCGTACATAATGACAAACGAATGACTGACGCTTGCGGCAATCTGCTAAAATTTTGACAGTTCCTTTGATCATTGATCTACCATTACAAAGTCATTGTGCAGTCATTGCTTTTAGTAGCTCGGTTTGACAAAAAGTGTTTGCTATCCATCGTGTTTGTGGAGTATTGATTGGAGAAATATGTTCACGACGAGCTAAAGAATATTTATTAAAGATATTCATGCCCTATAAAGTGGATTTACATGTCCGAAAACCACATTTTTCATGATTTTTAGCGTCGACCTACACTGCCATCAAAATTGCGATGATCGTAATTTACGGTCTTGGACTTTACAAGCGTCTTGCTCAATAACTTAAGAACTTCTAATGACGTTTACATAAGAGTTTTTAATTCTATTATCTTAATTGATGCACACCCATATTATTTTTTAACCAGAAAACTGCCCATACGCAAAATACGCGCCTCAGACGTGGAGTTGCGGACACCAGCCCTTTATACAATTAACCAGAAAATAAAATATTTATAAAAATAATGAGGTAGTGGTGTGACTTAAATATTCGACCCCTTTCAGGGCCAGTACAGTACCGAGCCAGCGGAGGTTTGAATGTAAAGTACCTGAAGGGGTCCGTATATAAAATGTACTCTGTGGTCTGTACAGAACTATATGGTTAACGTTAGTTGCTTATAACTGACATTAATATCACATTTGACTGTGACAGCTAAAACATTATTGAGTTGTTTTACAAAAATTGTATTACTCATCAAAGAGGGATGAGAAGCCGCCATAGTGACTCTCATCCCTCTTTATGGCACTCAGGGCCTTACCCTGAGTGCCCACAAGCAACATTGAATGTTGATATTAGTATGCCCCCCAAATAATATAGTAATAAAAGAAAATTTATTGAAAATTATTGAAAAACATTGGAGTTTCCAAACTATAAGGTTATTTTTATGTGCCCTACACAAGTATTGAAAAGTCTTCCTACATAAAATATAAAAGCTAAATATACTATTTCAATATTACAGATAGTTGAAAATAAAACAATAATAATGTATTAATAGAAAACATTTAATTCATCATAAACTAAAACATTGTCAAAAATTGAGTATCAACAGACAGGCTGCAAAAAAAAATTATATAATGTTAGCCTTTTAACATTTTAGAGCAATCTTACTGCATTCAATAGGATTCTAAAAATAGTATAGTTTGTCTTCTTATCTTAACCTGGTTGTGGTGCAATTTGATATGCAATCACATTCCTGATTTGGTTTACCGTTGTGGTATATCAATGTTCAGCAAATATGCCCTTTGCCTTAGAAGAGAGGTGCCACAGCTAATAGAGATATGAATGTGGACAACAATAACAAAATGTGGACTGTTGAGTGTCGACTTGTTCCCTGACTGATTTTATTCCTGCTTTGGTCCAACATGCATGTCACACCAAACTATCACTGTCTTGTAACTGACTGGAAAAGAAAAAAACAATATTATGTATTTATTTGCAAGGTATCGTAGTTTGAATCATATTTGCATATTATCATTACAGTTGTAGACTTGTTATAGTTAAGTACCTGTTGATGTCCACAGTCCAACCCATGTTTTTACGAGAGATCAAACTTCGACAATTTCCAAAAGGTGTCTTTGCAATCCTGATATGTTAAAAATTACAATTTATTTACACAGCGTACATATCCACTTGCAACAGTTCGCAGTGAAGAACTCGAATCAGATTGTATGCCGGGTCTTCGATAGGTGCTGACATCAAATCCATGTTATCGTGGGAGTTGTCATTATCAGCAAGAGCGGAATCCATATTCAAGCCGTGGTCGTCAGGTATAGGAGAATCACCAGAGTACTGACTCTGGTGATTCTCCTATACCTGATTCATGGTCAAAAACGGCGATTTTAATAGAAAACGAAGCTCACTGTGAAAATATAAACAAAGAAAAAATGCAAATGTAAACAAAGTTATGAAATGACATTTCTAATATTGTCAACTGACAAATTTCAGTGTTGTATTGGTTAGGTAGGATGCATTATGTAGATCATTTTAAAATCATCATTTTATATTTTTTAAGTTGACTAAACGTGTGAACATAAAATGCATCGGGACAGGAAAAATATATCAAATAAAATCTGGCTTGAATAAACGTTTAAAATGTGGTAGTAGTTTTTCGAAAATCATTTTCTACCAACGGGTTTTATAATAATGGCAATACTACAATGTCATTCTGCTACGATTCCATTACGAGACCACTGGCCGACCAATGATCGACCATTGTAATTTAGCAGATTACGAACTTTTAGCACAATGACAATGGGATCGTGTTGGAATGACTAAGTTATATATAATAGCAGACTAGAGGCCCAGGAGACGGACATACACTAATATTTTTTTGAGAAAAGTGGGATGTGAGGGAGAAATAGCGAAGAAAAGGGGAAACTTAGCGTTGCTATTACAAATCAAAAAGGCGCAAGGGGAACTTTTACCCCGATTTTAACGCAAGTGAAGCCGCGGGCAAAAGCTAGTAATATATAAAATTCTTGTGTCACAATGTTCTTTTCATACTCCTCCGAAACGGCTCCACCGATTCTTATGATTTTTTTTTGCATATTCAGTAAATCTGAAAATCGGCTACTGTGAAACCGCTGGGCACAGTTAGTAATAAATATTTTTGTTGTTAATTTAAACTATAAACTTTCGCCACAGACTGTACTAAAAAAACTATTACACCAAGTAAGTGTGCAGAGGGGCTTCCCAGAGCCTCCGCCTGCCGGGGTTGCGGGTTGTCCGAAGAGATACCGCGGCCCCGGAACGTAAAAGGCAATAGAAGGAACATGGGTGGGTTTTAGTCAGTACAAGTCTGACATGCCCCCCCGCTCCGCCCAGAGCGGGGGAAGTCATTGAATGATTTCCCACCCGAAAAAAAAAGTAAGTAAGTGTGTGTTGACTTGTAACTAGGAGAACGGTAATTTTCAATCAGTTAATGTAAATCTACGCTAAATGCGCTGCGAAGCTCCGCCATTTCTCCAGCTAAGCGCTAATGGAATTAGTATTCGGACTGCTAAGTCCAAATACTAATTCCATATACTAATCCCATTAGCGCTTCTGATCATTGAGAAGATAGAAGTCAGATATTTACTTTTCTCTATTTTGTTCGCGATTGTTTTTATCAATGGTAGCGAGTGTTATTATTCGAGAGATAGAATCGATTTTTGTTCAGCTTATAACTTAGTTACTGAAGATGTGCAATGTTCTATTAAAGATTTTTGGTTTACGGGATTTTGTTTTGGGTTCATTGAGTGACATTTTGAAATGAATATTGACTAACTCACTTAATTAGCATTTCACACGCGACATTGTCCGAAAAATTTTAGTGCGGCCAACAAGCATGTCGTTAATATTACTTACTAGTTTCCGCCCGCGACTTCGTTCGTGTGGAATAGGTACTTTGGGCTAACTTAACTTTAACCCGCGTGATGATCGATTAAAAATATATTTCTCTCCCCTTTTTCTTCCCCTTTTCTCACTTAAAAAATAGCCTATGTCCGTCTCGAGGGTCTCAACTATCTCTGTACCTAAATTCATCAAAATCAGTTTAGCCATTTAGGCATGAAGGCGTAACAAATAAACAAACTCACTTTCGTTTTTTTATAATATTAATAAGGATTGATTCAGTAAATTTAAGAGATTACTTACTTCCTATAAACTAACAAAATTTAAATATAAATTTTATATTTGAAATTCTCGTGCCACAATTTTAATTGCCATAGGCCTCCGAAAGGACTTGACCGATTTTTATTAATTTTTATAATTATGTTTACTCCGTAGGTCTAAGAATCAGTCGCCACAGGCAAACGTCATAGTGTAAACATGAAAAAAATGCTACACGACTCTCGTTACTAAATCAACCACTAAATCAACCGTTGATTTAAAAAGTAATTGCAATAGAACACCTAACAACATTAATGGCAGTTCCTTTACGAATTCTCCTTGACTAATATCAAGTGGATAATTTCATCTTAAGATCACTCGTCAAGTGCATAAATACTAAATTAGATAATGTGACAAGGCGAGTTCATGACCACAGTCAATCTAGAACTAGGGACATAAAACGTTAAGAGTCATTTCCTCACATGCCACAACACCTAGGCAACTTACGCTGATCTTACGAGATACCTTTTTCAGGGTTTCGTTCAGTTGTGCTAACGATTTATGTCGAAGTTGTTGCAACTAATTGATTTATTCGTAAAACGATTCCACGTAGCGGAGATGAGAATGTTGAGATGGATGTTTGGAGTGACAAGAATGGATAAAGTAAGGAATGAATATGTTAGAGGAAGTTTGAAAGTTACGCATGTTACAGAAAAATGGAATGAAAGGGAGTCTTTTGTCTTGGTATGGACATGTGATGAGGAGGGATGAAGAACATTTGACTAGAAGAGTGATGGATCTGAATTTTGATGGACGGAGAGCGAGAGGAAGGCCAAAGAAAAGATGGATGGATTGTGTTAGGAATGATGTGAAGGAGAAAGGAGTAAATGATGCCATGACATCTGATAGGGGAGAATGGAAGAAGAAAACGTTTTGCGCCGACCCCAAATAGAATGGGACAAGGGTAGGAAATGATGATGATTCGTAAACCGTCGGGATCGGTTTTTGTGGTATGGTTGAGGATTAAGAGAAAGATTATTGAAAACTAAAGAGCATCGGGCTTGTTCCGTACCTCAAAAGACCAACGGAATCCTTATACTATACCTATCCTTGACGTGCCTGTTGGTCTAGTGGTTTGTGGCCCTGACTGCTGAGCCGGAGGTCGTGGGTTCGATTCCCACCCAGGACAAACGTTGTGTGATGAGCATGATTGTTTGTTCTGTGTCTGGGTGTGATTTATCTATAATATGTATGTATTTATAAATTATATAAGTATGTATATCAGTTGTCTGGTTACCATAACACAAGCTCTGCTTAGCTTGGGATCAGATAGCCGTGTGTGAGTTGTCCCAAGATATTTATTTATTTATATTAATTTATTTATAGGATCACTTTGTTGCCCATCTATTTGATCTTATTATTCGATCTCGGAAACAGGTGGTGGTATTGAGTTGAAATTAAAACCATATAAGTGCTCAAGTTTGTAGTTCCTTGAAACTGTGACAACCATCTAAGTCTGCGCAGTCAAAAGTAATGGCCGTTTTTGTCGCAATTTTGTACGGAACCTAAGCGTGCGAGTTTGAATCGCACTTGGCCGGTTTTCAAAGTGATAAACTTTAGATAAGATATTACAGACATTGACTAAATACAGTATAGTACAGAAAAATGTAATCTAAATACAACTGAAACTTAAGAAAACTCCTATTTCCTATAAACTGTTAGTTAAATTAAATACGGACTAAAAATTATTATCTGCAGTGCGTATTTTAAAGATTTTGCAATGAGACGCAGTTGGCAAAGCGACAGTGTCTACTACCAAATATGTACTAGTTTTTCTAACGCATTTAAAAGGTGAATATTTTGATGGTTGCTACAAAATTATACAAGGAAAGCATGTTTTTATGCTGCAATTGTTTTAATTTCATTTTGTTATTTTAATGTAATTTTGTTACTAGCTGGTGCCCGCGGCTTTTACCCGCGTGAAATCGAAAAAAAGTATCCTATGTATTATTCCAGACTATGAACTACCTCTGTGTTAAATTTCATTAAGATCTATTCAGCCGTTTTGACTTGAAAGAGTAACAAATATCCATACATCCATCCATCCTCAATCATTCGCATTTATAATATTCGTAGGAAATAGGATGTTAATTTAATTTTGTTTTTTTTGCCTAATGTGTCTTTCTTTCCTTATATAATAAAAAAAATTAGTAGTTTTGGTATTAAGGATTATGTTTCAGTTGATGTATCCGTTAAATAATAAATCAAGAACTTCAGTAATCTACGTAGAATTTGATATAATTAATGGCTTAAGCCTCGGGTGTCGTCGTTGCTGAGATACGTTATGGGTCAAACATTAATTATGACGACAAACAAGCAATTAATTATATGTTTACCACAGGTTTGTCATAGTATGTATATTTTATGTGCGAGCAAATATGGTTATTAAAAACATGTTTATATTTTAACCAACAACAGGTGAGAAAGTTTTACATCCCCATTAGGAGTTTTGTCAAACAACCTGCTTGGCAACAAGGTTCAAAATCGAACTCCACTGAAACGGAGCTGTGCGAAGCAGATAGGACAGGAGATGAAATTAGGATAAATTTACATTGCAATTTTTTTTGGTGATTTACTACATCTTCATTACTCTAGAAACGGGAAGGAGTGTCAGACTTTTACTAACTAAAACCCTTCCAAGTTCCCTTTTGTCCTTTATGTTTCGGGGCCGCGGTATCTCTTTCGAACAACCCGCAACCCCGGCAGGACCCGCTACTCCGGCAGGACTTAATCGGGTACAAAACAGGCCTCGAATATTTTCCCAAGTAACAACTTTAGTACTAAAACGATACTCGATACAAAAATACTTCAACCATAACTTCAACTGCAACCGTCATTTGAAATTGGTATTTTTGTTTGCGCTCAGTTGTGGTAGCCATTTATATCAAAGTTGTTGAAATTAATTGATTTATTCGTAAACCGTCGGGATTGCTTTTGTGGAATCGGATTTGGTCAAAGATTGAGGGAAAGCTTATTGAAAACTAAAAACGGGCTTCTAGGTATGTACATAAAGTTCCGTAGGTACCTCAAAAGAAAGACTCAAACTTTTACTGACTAAAACCCACCCATGTTCTTTCTTTTGCCCTTTATGTTTCGGGGCCGCGGTATCTCTTTCGAACAACTCGCAACCCGGTAGACGGTGGCTCTGCTTTGCTGACATCTTCCTCTCATCTACTTTCCTAACGTGCCGTCGACACCGCAGACATGGTATGCGCCGATAAGATAATTAATAATCTGTCAGACAAATTAAATTAGTGAAAAACCTATAAATCTATGAAAATGTGCAAATTAATCATGTTGCTCTATTCACATTTCCCACAGCCAATTACCGTAATAGTCTGTTAGAGTGGCTTTTAGTGAGCTAATAGCGTCATTATGTTTGAAATATAAGCATCAAATTACATGTTATAGGTACCTACCTACCTATTAGGCAGGTAAAGTTTTTGCTTGATATGTATACGGAAAATATAATGAGCGCAAGATCTCCCGAGTGGTCTTGGATCATTGAACTGGGCAACTTTGTTCTATGACTTTTAAGAAAACTTTATTTTAGGATTCGTACCGCAAAGGAAAAAAAACTTGAGCGGTTTCAAGGGACACACTGATGGAACGAAGTTATTATTTATTATGTACAAAAAACTTGTATAAACTCAACAACAATAATCGTCGCGACACCACACTGTTCAATGCGAAATAGAAAGACGAAACGAAAATAACTGGCTTGCTTTGTATGAGAGAGAGAGAGAGAGAGAGACACAGACGGAGAAACACGCGCACGCCGCACGCTTACAACTATAGCAAAAAGTGTGGTTACCACTTTTGCTTTTAATTTTTTCCGCCAGCGTATAGCCCCCTTTCGCAACGCGCGATAAGGAACTTCGTTCCAAAACGAAACTTTATGGGATTACTTTGTTATCCGTTTGTCTGTCTGTTAAGATTTTAATTTCCTAAACGCGTTGAGGTATCGAGTTGAAATAACATATACCATACCACATACTCAAATCTAAAAAAACCGGCCAAGAGCGCGTCGGGACACGCTCAGTGTAGGGTTCCGTAGTTTCCCGTCCGTCACAATAAGTGTTCCCAGTTATGAGGCCAACCGAACAATTCGGTAATACCCGATCCAATGTAATAAGTACCTACAGCGCCATTTCTCGAGGAATTGGGTTACTAATTCATACAAAGACGTGCAATTTCGGTGGTAATTTTGGATTGCGAGAACCGATTTCAATAATTCTTTTTTTGTTTGAAAAAAGATACGTTCAGGATAATAAAATATGTAAACAAAGTGACAAAAAAAGCTTGCATTACGATTATACTACAAACTTAGTCCAGAAATTATTTTGTACAACTTTTTGTCTTTATTGTACAAAAACTGTTGTGTCAATCAAGTTCAAAATGATTTTCATAGAAAGTCCTTATAAAGTTCTACTTTTCAGATTTTTTTCATATTTTTTAGACTAATGGTTCAAAAGTTAGAGGGGGGGGACACATTGTTTTTTACGTTTGGAGCGATTATTTCCGAAATTATTGACATTATCAAAAAATGATCTTAGTAAACCCCTATTTATTTTTAAATACCTTTCCAACAATATATCACGTGTAAGGGTTGAATTTAAAAAAAAAAACACTTCCCACTTTACATATAGGGTGGCTACCCTAATAAAACATTTTTTTCAAATTTTTATTTTACCACTTTGTCGGCGTGATTGATATACATTTTGGTACCAAATTTCAGCTTTCTAGCGCTAACGGTCCCAGAGATTAAGCGAGGACGGACGGACGGACGGACGGACGGACGGACGGACGGACAGACAGACATGGCGAAACTATAAGGGTTCCTAGTTGACTACGGAACCCTAAAAATGGACAAAAAGAGCGAACATTAAAGTTTACGCAGTCCAAAGATAAGGCCGTGTATGTCGCAAGTTTGTACCCTTGGTGCGCAAGTTTGACTCGCACGTGGCCGATTTTCTTTTTTAGCTTTCCCTGTTTTTTTTTCTCTCCGGTCTAATGGCCTTAAACGCGACTGCTTAACATGATCTTGATACTAATGACTCACTCATCTTCTAGTTTTCGTCGCAAAAGGGTTTGTTTTTATTTAAAACCGATAACTCTTCGCGTTCCCGGGATAAAGGGTCTTGACAGACAGATTGACAACATAGTGGTCCTATAAGGGTTAATTTTTTTTCCTTTTGAAGTGACTGTCCTGGAACCCTAAAACAAATAATTTATGAATCTACAAGCCTTACAACGTTGTCACACATTCGCAAACAAGGAGTAAGGAGAACCTATTTTGAGTCACTGATTTTGCATCAACAACTACAGCAAATTTTCATATCCAATTCAATCCATTTTTCGAAGGTTTAAATGTCAAATAGCAAAAAGGCAAAGAGGATTCCTTTGTTTTCCTGAATAAGGAACTTATAAAATCACAGGTGTATCTACTGGGAATAGATTGTATAGCGCCAACGAGTTCCCATTATGTCTGCTTCGCTTCCACGTGCGCTCTACATTGACTTTCATTGTACTAGCAAACTACGTCTATACATTGAGCATTACCTTAACGAGAGCCCATTTCCATTATGGACCGCAGTGATGTTGTAAACAGGGTTGTGTTGTACTTTATTCTATTATATATACTATACATTTGAGGAGGTCAGATACAGTTGCTCCATTTGTAATTTTGGTATTCAGCTGCGGAAAATGCTAGGTAAACGATGACAATTATATTTTTGTTGTAAATTTATTATTTTATATGTTTTAGTATCTGTATAAGTATATTTGTTCTCTTAAATAAATAGCTAGTTATATTTTTTTTTGTGTCCTAACCCTCGTATTTTACGGTACGGTATAGAATGCCTAATGGCATTTAGTACGCTTATGCACCACTATTGTACATGAAGTTTAAATTAATAAATTTTCTCAAATGTACTCTCTGAAGCACAGGAGGTCCCATGCGATGGATTATAGAAGATCAAACGCAACCATTTATTTCAATTAGACCGTTATATGCACTCTTAAACGTCAAAACTAAAATATGAAGCTACAGTCTCGGTCACAAAGCATAATAACTTGTAAAAGTACCGTAGTTGCCCATTCCAAAGCGTAGATCTTTATGGTGACGGAGTGTCCATGGAGTTACATAATATTTCTACAAGATCATGGTTACATTATTCTTTTTAAAATTATAAAAATGTGACAACGGTGTAGATAAACGTGAACATTAAGAGCGTCCAGAGTAAAAATAGAAGTAATCCTTACTGTATAGGCTACTTTAAAAAAAAAAAATATTGAGATATGAAGGAGAAAGAGGGCAAACTTAGAATTGCTATTATAGGAATTCAGGTTATGGACATGAATTAAAATGCAGAGATTAATTTAAATACTGAACGTTATATTTATTCACTTTGAATTTATTCACAGAGAAGGTTTTGTGTCTGATTCCTAGCACAGCGAGTTGAGAGAAAAAAGAGGGTCGAATTGAGGGCAGTTGTTGCTTTTATAACAATTATAATGACAGTGTTGCTATTATTGAAAACTAAGAATCGATTCATTTTTGTATACACAAATCGACTAAATACCAACACGCCCCCTCAAAAATTAATTATAATCACAAATCAAATATTATCTAACTTGTTACAATACAATATAAAGTAACCTAAATGATCAGGACACAAAAGCCTTCAAAGTGATTCCTGGGAGAAAAAAAAATACATTATGGCCCAACATTCGTTGCTAGGATTAGGAAAACCAGGAAAACCTAATCAGACCATTTCATCACAATCAAATGTTATTGACAACATTGATTAACACAACATTAATATAAAAAAATATTAAAAAAAACATACAATTATTGTTTACATAGACCAAGTTCTTGTCTATGCTTGGTAAACGTGACAGCTGGTAGCGGTTTGGTCAGCACATCCGCTATTTGATTACCTGTGGGTACATAATACAATTTTATTACATTGTTTTCAACTTGTTCCCTGGAAAAGTGATACTTGATGTCAATATGTTTTGACCTTTTGTGACTAGTTGGGTTATTAGCTATACTAATACAGCCATTATTGTCTTCATAAATAGCAACTGGACTGACAATATTTAGTTTAACACTGATTGCAAGAGACTTTAGCCATAAAGTTTCTTTTACAGCTTCGAATAATGCCATGTACTCAGCCTCAGTCGAAGAAGCTGCTACTGACATTTGCCTCTTTGTATTCCAGGTTATTGTACAATTATTAAATAATTTAAATAAATAACCCGTTGTACTTTTTCTATTATTGACATCGTTACCACCCCAATCGGAATCTACATACCCACATAGAATATTATCAAAATTATTACACCTGCTGTATGTTAGTTTTAATTCTATTGTGCCTTTCAAATATCTAAGCACTCTTTTGAGGCATTGCCACAATTCTTTACTACTGTTATTAGTGTATCTACTCAAAATATTAACACTTGCACTTAAATCTGGACGAGTACATAACATAACATACATTAAACATCCAATAAGATTGCGACAAGGTGCTTTATATTCACTGTCTATGTTTAGAGCTTCATAATTTGGTTTAGTTTCTAAAGGAGTACTTATAGGGTTGCAATCTGACATACCGAATTTATCTAAAATGGATTTTATATATAAACTTTGATCTAAGGTAACCATATTTTGATGTCGAGTTATTCGAATGCCAAGAAATAATTTAATCTCATTTAAATCTACCATTTTGAATTTGCTCTTAAGGTAAATCTTTAGGCTGTTCATTACATGTTGGTCAGCACACATCAAAACAACGTCATCAACATACAGTAAAACGTAAACATTCTTACTAATATCACCCATGTCTAAAATATAAATACATCTGTCAACCGAGGAATTTACAAAACCCTTTTCTTTGAGACATTGATCAAATAATTCAAACCAACATCGGGCAGCTTGCTTTAACCCATACAAAGCTTTATTTAGTTTGCAAACATAACCGTCTTTACTAAATACTCCCTCTGGAACTTTCATGTAAATTTCTTCCTTTAAAATTCCATTTAAAAATGCGGTTTTAACATCCATGTGATGAACTAATAATTTATATTGATTTGCAAAACTAATCATAAATCTAAAACTAGCTATACGAGCAACAGGGGCAAAAGTTTCATTGTAATCGGTTAAGTACTCTTGACTAAAACCTCGAGCTACAAGGCGTGCCTTATATCTTAATGGATTACCGAATTCATCATTTTTAATACTAAAAATCCATTTGCAATCAACTATATTTTTGTTTCTAGGTTTAGGTACTAATTTCCAAGTGTCATTAACTAAAAGTGAATCTAATTCAACCTGAATCGCATCTTCCCAATGAGTTTTATCACTCATATTTTTAATCTCGTGAAACGAAGTAGGTAGTTTGCAATTGATCGATTCAGCACACAATAAAACATCAGCCATTTCTTTATAAGATACGGCAGGACGACTTTTAAGCCTATCACTCCTTCTTAACTGAGAAGAATTATTGATATTTTCATTAGAACTTTGTTTATTATGTAGTATGTTCGAATCATTTAACTTACGAATTTTACTATGAACCAATTCATCAGATTTTGAATTATCTGATTTGTTATAGTCTAGTATTAAATCATCTGATTTTAACTGTACTGATTTTGAACCATCTAATTTCAAATCATTGGATTTAGTTCCATCAGTTTTAGAAGTGTCAGATTTAGGACTGTCAAAAGTAGAATTAATTGGCACTGATTTTGACATTACGTCAATATTATCAGTTTGGTTATGAAAATGTTCGATTTCATTTCCTTCAAGTTGTAACGCAGGCCTCGACTGCAGAAACATTACTTCATCTACTATGACATCCCTAACTGTTTCATATTTTTCCCTGTTTGTGTTCCATACTTTATAGCCATTTGGTACATAGCCTACCAGAATACCTTTCCAAGACTTTTCATCAAATTTAGTTTTAGTGGTTTTATTATGCACATAGACGGTAGAACCGAAAACCTTTAAATATTTTATTATCGGTTTTTTACCGTGCCACAATTCGAATGGCGTTTGTGATTGTTTCAAAGCGCGGGTAGGTGTAATATTGATTAAATATACTGCAGTTAAGACTGCCTCACCCCAAAAACATTTTGGTAATTTAGCACCGTTAATTATAGTTCGGGCTTTCTCTGTAATTGTCCTAACCATACGCTCTGAAACGCCATTTTGTTGTGGTGTTCTAGGAATAGTGAAGTGATATGAAATTCCTTTAGAAACACAGTATTCTCTCATTTCATTTGAAAGATATTCCCGTCCATTGTCACAATACAAATTAACCAATTTTAAATTGAATTTGGCTTCACTTTTTGCTACAAAATCTTTAAAAACCGAGAAAACATCTGATTTATATGCTATCAAGTATGTCACACAGTAGTGGGTAAATTGGTCAACAAACAAAACAAAATAACTTTTATTATCGATTGTAGAAGGAGTGATTGGCCCACACACATCAGTATGCACAACAAATAATGGTCGTTTAATGTAAGTCTTATCTTTGCAGGAATTAAATGATAATCGTGTCTGTTTCCCGTTTATGCATGCTTCACACAATTTGTTGTCAGGCAATACGGTTTTAATTAAATTAACGTCATCAACCATTGAGTTATTTCTCAAGTCAATAAATTTTTGCTTACTTATATGGCCTAACCGTTGATGCCATAAATCGTAATTATTATTATCACTTTTGCATATTTGAGAAACAGATCGATTTATCACCACAACAAAATCTATAGATATTAAATTGTTCACAGCCATACCTTGCATTAAGACTTTACCGTCCTTACTGATGTTAGTCCCTCGTTGATCAAAGGTAATTGTCATACCGGCTTGTTGCATCCTCGTTACCGATAGGAGGTTGCATGGTACATCGGGGCAAAATAGAACATCCTCCAGCGTACCACGTATTCCAGTATTGCTAATGACTTCCAATGTGCCTTTTTTGGTAGCTGAAATGAATGAGCCATGTTTAGCAACTGAAATTTTTAATGGAACATTTAATTTAGTGTAGGTACTGAAAAGATCTTCCCTGTTAATTATATGATCCGATGCTCCGGAATCCAACAGGAAAGTTATTTGGTTACCCTTTGAGGCATCCGGGTAATTACCAAACATGAATGCAAATCCAGAAACTTCACTGGAATATGTTGGACCTTCAATAAGCTCCACTGCTTGAATAGTTCGCGATATTTCTGCAGGTTTCCTTTGATTCAATCGCTTGTAATAATAACAATCATTTTTGATGTGACCATTACGTCCACAGTGGTGGCACTTGATGAAAGACTTCTTCTTAGCCTTGTACTTTTGCTGGTTGCGTTTAGGTTTTTTAAATTCTGATTTAGATTGGCTGAAATTTTTGAAAGTGTTTTCGACGTGTAGAATTTTACCAACGGTATCATTACCCTTGTTTCTTAATTTGACCTCGTGGTCCAATAACCTTGTCTTAACAAAGGCCAAGGTCAAATTATCTTCAGATAATGTCTCTATTGCAGTTATAACACCGTCATATGAAGTTGGTAACGTGAGAAGTAAGTGAGAGACCTTATCAGTCTCTTCTAACTTCGCACCAGCAGCCTGTAATTCTGTAATCAGATCATCAAAAACAGTAAAATGCTTAATTAGAGTAGTGTCACCTTGAAGTTTCAAACCCAACAGCCTTTTTCGTAGCGCCAGCTGAGTCGCCAAACTTTTTCTCTCGTATAATGCGTCTAAGTTTTTTAAGATTTCTCGTGCCGTAGACTCGTTTTTGGCAAAACCTAGGAATGAATCTGCTAAATATTCAACAATGATACTTTTGGCGATTCGGTTGCTCTTCACCCAAGCCTCCGATCGTGTTTCTGGATCCATGTCGATTTCGTTCATAACGTCCATCTCGGTCAGCAACGCTCGAATCCGGAACTTCCAAACGCTGTATTTCTCACCGTCAAACGGTTTAATGTTTCGCTTCATCTTCAAATTCTCCATGGTGAAAGATTTTCAAATTAAAACAGTCAGAGCCAAAACCACGTGGGTTTTGAGAAAAAATAAATTCAAACACTTACGTGAGCAGCGCAGTACTTACTAAGTGTAACTGGGCCCATAACCTATAGGAATTCAGGTTATGGACATGAATTAAAATGCAGAGATTAATTTAAATACTGAACGTTATATTTATTCACTTTGAATTTATTCACAGAGAAGGTTTTGTGTCTGATTCCTAGCACAGCGAGTTGAGAGAAAAAAGAGGGTCGAATTGAGGGCAGTTGTTGCTTTTATAACAATTATAATGACAGTGTTGCTATTATTGAAAACTAAGAATCGATTCATTTTTGTATACACAAATCGACTAAATACCAACAGCTATTACAATAAATAAGGCGCTAGGACCAAAACTACAGGTAACAAGTACCTGTATTTCAGGAAAGGGGAACTGTGTTACCCCGAATTTAACGCAAGCGAAGCCGCGGGCAAAAGCTAGTTAAAAAATAAAGTAATTAAGATAAACCGTAGCCGCTGAGCCATGAACATCCCAACTATCATGTCGCATGGATCAGCCCCATTCAGCTCAACCATTTTAAACTAAATGACAGATTCGATCGGCTTATCTGTCTGTTTCTACTTATCCCAGTATATTTTGGACAATACAATTGGTAAATGCAGCTTAAATCAGACAATTTAATCAGTGGAATGATTGCGAAATGAGACATGGTAAAATGGATAGTGGCGAGTGTCGGAATTTCTAGTAATTAAACTTATTGTTTGTATGTTGTTTTCGTGAAAATTAAACTGTTTTGGGATAATGAGTTTGTTCGGCATTTATAGTTCACTTTGATTTAAATTTAAATGTGCGATCTGGAATTATTGGGGCATAGTGTTCGATAAATTAAAGTAATGTGTGCTTTTCCAAAAATATTTTTAAGCAATATTTTCCTCAAAGAGAAATGATGTTTGGTTACCGTTACAGCTTCATTTTAAATGTCGGTTCTAATATTTTTTTATGTAAACGCTTTACTTAACAATTTTGGTACAAAGTAATTGAAAATGAGCCGAAAAAGCATGTAAAAACGCTAAGTTTATGTATTTATGTATCCTATTATATAATATTACTAGTTTTTCCCACGGCTTCGCTCGCGTTAAATTCGGGGTAAAACAGTTGCCCTTTCCTGTTTTGCAGGTACCTAAAAAGAGAAATAACCCCGAATGATTCTGGTTGAGCATCTATTCCGCATATGAATCTTCTTCTCATGCCTCTTTCTCTTTCATTATTATTTGTGTTGCTATTTTAATAAAAGCTGAAACAGCGATGCAAAGCGCTGTAGCGTCCGGTAAGCTGTTTTGTTGTTCAACCTCACAATTTCAGCGTAGTGAGAGTTTAGTGCAAAACAAATAAACAGCGTTAGAGAACAGCCTAGTTGGAAGAATCCAACTAGGCTGTTCTCTAATGCTAACTTTGAATTTATGAAAATTAAGTTTTTGCCCGCGGTTTCGTTTACGTGGCTGTCGCAAATTGTTGAGATAAAAAGTGTTCTTACTCCTACGTGTATAATCAACGTAGTTTATAGTATATTTGTGTTCTAGGCACGTAGACAACTTAAGTACTTTCGCTTTGAATTTGTCATAAATATGGAATAGCTTTGCATTCGGTAAGTGTTGTTATTAACTTCAGGTTTTTAGTTACCTTGGCAAAAAAAAATGAAATATTGTACCTTTTTTTTGCGGATGAGAAACCATCGAATAACTTCTCCTGCTCAGAACGGATCGGGGGACATACTTTTACTGACAAAAACCCGCCCATATTCCTTCTTTTGCCCCTTTATGTTCCGGGGCCTCCTTTAACTTGCTTTTTTTTAATCTTTAACTAATTTTTCAGAGTGAGTTATGTCGTGTTTATAAGTTTAAATATAAGACGATTTTGCATGTGTGTGTTCTGTTAATATTAATCGTTGAAAACTGTTTGTGCGAATCAGTAACAATAAATCCTAAGCCGCATCACCAAAAGTGAACTTTATCTCCAAAACAAGTAGTGCTTAATTAATCGAGACAATTTTAGGTTTTCCAATGCATCGTACCATTTAAAACTTCATCATCTGCCTAGCCTTTTCCCAACTATGTTTTAGTTGGCTACCAGTCTAACCGGATTCAGCTGAATACCAGTACATTATTAGTTACATGAATCGTCTGCGTATCTTACCTCCACAACCCAGTAATACGATACCCCTTAGTAAGACTGGTTGTCAGACTTTCGGGACACTGACTATCTGAACTGTCAAAGATCTACAAATTACATTCGGGAATGACAGCTTAACGTGCTCTCCGATTCACGGATAAAACTCGGTATGTAATGGGTGGTCACCCATCCACAAGTCAACCTAGGTAAGCGCGGTTTAACCTTAAAATCGACCAGCTGCTATTATTATATTTAAACTTTTTATCATAAAATTAAAATGTCGATAAAGTTATTATACAACAACGAATAGTCATATTTACCGGTTACCAGAGCAGAGCGAAGTTTCCAACATTTTAAAATTCAAGCATCACTTTCTTCCAGCTTTCAAATACGATTTTATTTTATATATTCTCTCTGAAATAAAAATGTTCAGACTAGGAAACGACATCTGGTGGCCCTTTCAACTTCAAGCGATCTAGTTAACAAGATTTATAAAGTTATTCTACAATTTTATTCTTAGATACTTTTCAGATTGGTAGGAAAGGTCAGGGACGGGGTACGTGCGTTCTAATTTGATGAGAAAGTTGGCCGGTTCAAGATTGGCTGAGTTTGACATAATTTGATTTGAATTTTGGAATTTCGTTCACATCAGCGCAAGGAACGTAACGGAGTTATTTTGGATTTCGCGCTGACGTACTTTACCGTAATTAAAATAAATATGATTATTAGTTTAAAGATACGGTTAAATTGTGAAACAGAATAGAATAGAATCATAATTTACATTATTTAAAGTTGGTTAGGTAGCTCACCGTCCGTCCGTCTATTGACGACAGGTCGTGTCGACGGCGCCTTACTGTTCCACGTGCGCCTCAAAGAGATGTCGGCAAAGCAGAAGGGCCTGTCAGGGCTACAGCCGGCCGGGGTTGCGGGTTGTTCTACAAAGATACCGTGGCCCCGGAACATAAAGGGTAATAGAAGGAATATGGGTGGGTTTTAGTCAGTACAAGTCTGATATTCCCCCCCATTAATTAAACCGGGGAAGTTATTTGAAGATTTCCTATCCACAAAAAAAAAAAACAAAAAAATGGGTGCAAGGGGCGGAATGGGCGATCTTATCAGGTGAATCTTTGGATGGATTATAGGAAGAGGGAGATAACACTGCAGGCAGTCTATTTTGTACCAAATATATATTATAACAACAATATTTACTTGTTTTCAAGCAACTTCGGTCACCATACCTTGCAGACAAACATATATTCGCAATGTGAATTTGGTTTTTTGGTATGATTCGTCTAACTAAACGATAACTGACAAATACTTGCACTGACTGGACAGGTCCACTCAAACTGTATGAGGCGTTCTTAAAAAACCATTTCAGACACTAATCTGCATTAGTCCTCATAGAAGTTGCCCAAGATTATTGTCTGGATCTTAAAAGAGACTGTCCTCTAAGTTTGGTTCGGATTTTTCTTAGAGTAGTCGGACAAGATACTCCAACCTCATCTGTTTAAAAAAAAAACGATCAATTCGATTTATCACTAAAAATAAATCCATAACGATAATGTATTTGTGTAATGTCTATGAATGTTTTCAGATAAAGTTGAGTTTATTTGATAGAGAATAAACAGTTCTTTCTTACTAAATAATTTAAGAACTAAAGGTCCCTAGCGCAGCACGCTACCACTCCAACACAGACAGTTTCAAACATAAAAGTAAAAAATAAACACCAAAGAAAGCTTTTGAGCGTTCGTTGACCTTTGGTGGCTAGATCTCGACTTCTTTGAAAAAAATACTCGGAGGGGAGAAGTACAACTCTACGAAGAAAGAAAAGCAGATAATGTTGTAGTAAGGGGCCGGAGAACTCAATGGATTGCATTTTTTTATTTATAAATAAATAATTAAAATTGTCTTTGGACTATAATTGTTGTATTTTTTAAGCTATCGAATATAAAACAATACAAAAACTTATCAACTAAAGTATTAGTGGGTTTTCTCCATCTTGCAACAATCTCATTAATTAGAACATCCTTTAATTTACAAATTTAGTACCAATAATCCAACATCCTACTTACATCAATCTAATAATATGTGTGGGTAAGTTTGTTACTCCTTAACGCTCAAACGGCTGAACGGATTTTGATGAAATTTGGTAAGTATCAAAATAGCTTATATTTTATATTAATACATAGGCTACTTTTTATGCCAGTCTACACCGGACTTGTACGAGTAGTGTCTGGAATATAAATAAATGGAAATTTCGTAGGTACACTTAGAAATCTACGAATGAGAAACATCAGCTAGTCCTTACTAATATTATAAAAGCGAAAGTGAGTTTGTTTGTTTGTTACCTCTTCACGCTATAATGGCTAAACGGATTTTGATGAATTTTGGTACAGAGATAGTTGAGAACCAGGAGACGGACATAGGCTAATTTTTATTAATAAAAAGTGGGATATGAGGGAGAACGAGGGAAGAAAAGAGAAAACTTAGCGTTGCTATAACAACTTAATCAGGCGCAAGAGCAAAAACTGCAGGTCTGCTTGGTGTGTTATACCAAATTTAACGTGAGCGTGAAAGCTAGTATGAAATAAAAGCTCCTGTTGACATTTCTATGGATGCTAAAGTAAGGATCTCTTGGATTGAGTCCGCTCTGGAGTGTGTCTGTAGATGTTACGTCCCATCTTCACTATGATATTGTCTCTCAGAGTAAACATAATTTTGTTTGGTCTTATCTTATACTATGTGGCAAAGATTGTTAAATAATGAACGTTTTTATGTTGATAAATTGAACCAATTTTTAACGTTTTAGTTCTGTGTCTGTGTATCACTTTGTTTTTTATTTCTGTAATGATTTTGTACGGAACTAATAAAATGAAGATGAGATGAAAGAAAAAGGAGTGTGCGATGATCTTATTTGGTGGCGTTCTGCTGTTTTGTATAATAAAGAAATTTTGTGTGTATATACAGGGTGGCCAGTTGATAGGCGTCCAAAAAAAAAATTAGATGCCTTATGCTAAGGGGTACCCGAATTACCCCCATGTATGTTCCGCGATTATTTGTAGTTTAGGAGCTAGAATTTTTTAAAGTACTTTTTTCAAAATTTTCACCTAACATTGGTTTTTATTTTTTATGTCTTTATTCCTATCATTTTGAGATATTCTTTTTTGTGGAATCTATTAGCGATAACAATAGCTACCATGCAAAAAAAAAACCGTTTGCCTAGGCATTGTAGAACTTACCACGAAATTAGTCCAAAGTTCAAAATTACCATTAGAGTTCGATAATCAAAAATGTTCAGAGCTTAAAAAAAATAAGTTAGGGGTGCCAGAGGTTTCTAAATGATCTTAAAAACTTCTATGGACCTTCAACAGACAAAATCGGTAAAAAAATATAGAGGTTGATCGGGGATTATTTCCTGTAATTAGCGTTGATAGCAATAAAGGTATTTTTACAGTTATTGTTATAGTTTGGGATTTCTTTATTTTTGCCACTTTTATGATAAAAAAATACGGTAGATAGTTTACAAATTTTATTAAAACACGTTACAAAAGGTTTTCAAAGTGCCGCCTTACCACAGAAATGCACAATCTACATCTACGGAGGAAATTGTCTTTTAGTTGTAAACCATGTCTCGTCTCAGTGTTAAGTTAACGTCTGACAGCAAAATTGGTAATTCTTCAAGAACTCTTTGTAGGTGGCTCCATCGAGCTTGGACAGCGGTCTGGCTATGGATTCTCCATAGTCCGCTATCAAGAATCCTCATTCCGTAAGACTATAACATTTTAAATAACTGTAAAAATACCTTTATTGCTATCAACGCTAATTACAGGAAATAATCCCCGATCAACCTCTATATTTTTTTACCGATTTTGTCTGTTGAAGGTCCATAGAAGTTTTTAAGATCATTTAGAAACCTCCGGCACCCCTAACTTATTTTTTTTTAAGCTCTGAACATTTTTGATTATCGAACTCTAATGGTAATTTTGAACTTTGGACTAATTTTGTGGTAAGTTCTACAATGCCTAGGCAAACGGTTTTTTTTGCATGGTAGCTATTGTTATCGCTAATAGATTCCACAAAAAAGAATATCTAAAAATGATAGGAATAAAGACATAAAAAATAAAAACCAATGTTAAATGAAAATTTTGAAAATAGTACTTAAAAAATTCTAGCTCCTAAACTACAAATAATCGCGGAACATACATGGGGGTAATTCGGGTACCCCTTAGCATAAGGCATCTATTTTTTTTCTTTGGACGTCTATCAACTGGTCACCCTGTATATTACAATGGACTGTCGGTCTGTACAAGGGGCAGGACAACATATATCTTTAACATACAATGTTACGTTTTTAATTCCATTTCTTTAGCTTAATGTTGACAATAGGAAAGCATGAACACATAACTTTTAACTTATGGACAAGTAATCGTAAACCTGTTAAAAGAAACACAGTAATCCTATTCTAGGCAGCCGTGACCGCGAAGACGCGCTGGTCCCTAAATATTATCACTCAGATCCAGCCTATTTTTTGCGCTGTCCTCCTTCAGCGACGCCCTAAGCCGAGGCTCGTACTCCACAGGGTGCCCTTAGCGTGTAGTCGCTTATTTTGTTCGTATTTTGCCCTGGCCGGAGGCCTTAATTTCAAGGCATCCACAGGAATGGCCCGGTTAAGCAGACGACCATCTCCTAGGTTGAACTGCGAGATGCCATTAATAAAAAAAAAAGTATTATCTTTTATTTTTTTGTATTCTCTATTTAAATAACCTGAGTATTCGAACATTATTTCAAACCAGCCTGTAGGTACTTTTTAAGATTTGAATAATCATATACAACCTTCACAGTACCGATGTGAAATGAAACAAATAACTAAATCACTGAAAAGACACACTACTAATCTTACAAATATATCTGAGCTGGTTCACGAGGGAGTACGTATTTATCATTGTGACAGCTCATACGTTCCTGTTGCCGGGAATGCTCCTGGGGTCTCGTTAATGTCTAGATCGACCGGGGAACTGTATTATAGTTCAGATAGTAAATATGGCCATCTGGAACCGTGAAGAATATTTTTGCACTGTTTGTAGTAAGAACACAAACTCTGGTAAAACGATTTGCGCAGTGGTTGAGCGATTGACTGCTGCGCTTCGTGTCGCAGGTTCGATCCCCGAACAATTATTTTGTATGGCCTACAAATATTTTTTTCGGTTCTGGCTATTTGTGTATGTGACATTAAATTTTTGTAAACGCATCCACAATACAGGAGAAATTCCTAGTGTGGGACAAAGTTTAATAAAAGAAAAAAAAAACTATACAATCAAAGTCAATATACTAGAACATACTCCACATTAAGTCTCTTCTCCCTCAGTGTCAGACAGAGGTGACCCATGGTAGCTTCAATATGTTTAAGCATATTGTAAAAGGGGGCTATTTGCCATCAACTGGACACAAATCAACACTCAGGCTTGTCAAAAAGAAATTCCTAATAGAAAACCAAAATAACACTTATTAAGAAAGTGAGCAAAAGAAAAAAACTAATCATAAACCATCACTTGTAGAAAACTACTTCAACCTATCTCCTCAATTCTTTAATAATACTTAACTTAGATATTTTTTTTCACTAAGGAACTGTGTAGAAGATTCGAGAATAATTCTAGAATGTATGGTTAGTAGAAGAACAAAGTGTCTGTGCTCGATGGAGGTAGTGCTTGAAGCTAAAGACCCGGCCCCCAATTGCTCCTACCAAAAAGCGCGCACGATCAGCAGTAGTAGCAGACGTGTTCAGCATTCTTCTGAACCACTCTGCAGAGCTTCTCAGCCCACCGTCTCTGGGAAAATGCATGGTCGGGTTCTTCAGTATTCAGGCCAGTGACTTTCCAGGGAACGATAGTCTCGGAAAAATACATCAAAATCAATTTTGTACATTGTGAAAGTTTCATGAAAAACACTCAGTGGTTTTAGCCTCCTTATCGTTTTGTGGCATGAATGTATATTCATATATACTCCTTATAAAGTAAATAGGCAAGTTTTAAATTTATGATTGATGGATTAGTCTTTTTTTTTGTATTTTAATTTATTCTTATTTCAGACAGGTAAGTCCATATGTACAAAAGGCGCTAGTGGGGTTGTTAGTTTGTAGTATACATAAAAATAACAAAACTTTAGTAATTTGTTAGTAAACAAAACAAGTTACACAATTATCATTTTTTTTTTTGTATAAAACGATGTGATGTTGGATTTTTAGTCATAAAAAATCTTACATCTGCCTCTTAAAAATTCTAAAAGCTATTCACGGTGTAAATTTAAGTTTAATAAACCACAATCTTTCTATTCAACACATTGTAGTTATATTTACCCCTGCCACAGCCGACCACGTGATCGATTAGAAGTCCGACCCCTTACCGATCAATAATGCAGTAGACCAAAATAAATCTGTAAGTGGTGTGGCTTGGGTTGAAAGACCTTGCCGATAGGACTTGTTGACTTTTAATACATAATTTGAGATAATATAGTACTGGCACTCGACTATTAACACGATATGAACCACAAAGATGTTCTAAAGATAAAAAGAATGATTTTGAAAAAGAATTTGATTAAAAAGGAGTTTTTAATGTACCTACTTTTTTTTTTTTCGAGAATGTACTGTCTTTCGTCTTAAATGTGGTTTGTACAACGGTCGAGGTCTGCCTTTTCAAAGGACTGCCATAAAGTAATCAATTTGAAATATACTGCGAAGCCACCGAGAGAGGGACTCCGGGCGTCGGGAGCCACGTGATAACTCCCGGTCACCGTTGGCGCGGGTTTGTGGACGGTGAGCTATGGGTAGCTCACCGTCCATTCGTCTAGAGACGACAGACCGTTTCGACGTCACTTTCGTGTTCTGAAGAGCCCGTCAGAGCGTCCACCGTCTTAAATGCTGGTTAACCTTTGTTAACGTATTATTTTACTAGCTTTTGCCCGCGGCTTCGCTCGCGTTAAATTCGGGGTCACACAGTTCCCCTTGCGCCTTATCGATTTGTAATAGCAACGCTAAGTTTTCCCTTTTCTTCCCTCTTTCTCCCTCACATTCCACTTTCTTATAAAAAATATTAGCCTATGTCCGTCTCCTGGTTCCCGACTACCTCTGTACCAAATTCATCAAAATCGGTTTAGCCATTAAAGCGTGAAAAGGTAACAAACAAACAAACTCACTTTCGCTTTTATAATATTAGTAAGGATTTTACGTTTTGTAAAATAATGCAATGACTTATTGTTGGGCCTATACTGTCCTCTCATAATTAAGTACTAACGCTGTAACAACAACATTGTAAAACCAAATGATATTAAAAGAGTAACCATGGAATTTCTTGCCGGTTCTTCCCCTTAGGATACGACCAAACCGAACCGTGTATCTTTTGTCGACGTTTTATAAGTGCCCATGTAGGTCTATGTGAAACAAAAATATTTTGATATTGCTTTTGAGAGCCTGCCGGAGATACGAAATGGTTCGAAAGAGATACCGCGACCCGGAACAAAATAAAAAAAAGGAAAAACATGAATGGGTTTTAGTCAGTACATGTCTGACACCTCCGCTCCGCCAAGAGAGGGATGATTCATTTGACGATTTCTCACTGTAAAAAGAACCCCTCATTATTTTCTCTTAATTATGTATGCGATTAAAGAACAATTTTCAAGATAATACCTTCCTAAAGTGTATCAGGATAAAATTGAACCCTTCGAGATGAATTAAATAGTTAATTACTGGTTCTTGACGAAGCTCTCACTAACGGAGATTGATTACAAATTAATGAGTAACTGCAGACTTTTGTTAAAAAGAATCAAAGATTAATTACGGGTTATTAAGTAAGTAGTAGTAGTAAAGTTTCATAAAATTTAACTTACAAGGTCGACAGAGCTGCTTACCACGCGCGCCTCGAAGAGATGTCAGCAAAGCAGAGGGGCCTGCCAGGGTCACCGCCTGTCGGGGTTGCGGGTTGTTCGAAAGAAATACCGTGGCCCCGGAACATTAAGGGCAAAAGAAGGAACATAGGTGGGTTTTAGTCAGTACGTCAGTAAGTCTGACACTAAGAGCGCTGCTACTGAAAAAAACCTGATTGAAAAATCCAATAACACTGCCCGGATACTGCAACCGAACCATGTTCAGCAGTTGTGCTGGTTCCTTGACAGATAAAGTTACTTTCTCAATTACAATCTTATTATAAATGAGTTAGACCATGCCATTAATATTCAGTACGTCTAAGGGATTCAGGGACTTAATTTTAATCGGAAAACGTCTAAGATTGGCCGTCAATTTCAAATTCTCAGGGTGTAATTAATTGTACTTGTAATAATAAATTTTCGTTGATTTCGAACGATTCGTGTCGAGAATCGAATGGACACTGGAAATGTCAATCGTTTTTGTTTAATATCATTCTTGTCACTAACGTATACAACCATCAAACATGTTTATCATAAAGTGGAATGGAATAATATTTATTTGCCAAAAAAAAGATGGTCAAATCATTACATAATATTATAAAAGCAGTTTTTTTGTATAAATATCTAAATAAAAAATATAAATATCTTGGGACAACTCACACACGGCTATCTGATCCCAAGCTAAGCAGAGCTTGTGTTATGGTAATCAGACAACTGATATACATACTTATATAATTTATAAATACATACATATTATAGATAAATCACACCCAGACACAGAACAAACAATCATGCTCATCAAACAAAGTTTGTCCTGGGTGGGAATCGAACCCACGACCTCCAGCTTAGCAATCAGGGCCACTAACCACTAGAGCAACAGGCCCGTCAAAATGTTTGTTTGATACGTCTTCCGCATAATTGGCCCAACCGATTTTGATGAATTTTGGTACAGATATACTTGAGACCCTGGAGACCGACATAGGCTAAAGCTATTTTTAAGGGAAAAAAAGGAAGAGAAAGATTTTTTATCGATCATCACGCGGGTTAAAATAAGCGTTAGCCCAATGTAACTATGCCAGGCGGACGAAGTCGCGGGCGGAAGCTAGTAAAGTCCGGGTAAACGCCAGTCGGACTCGTGCACTGAGGGTTCCGTAAAATCTTGTGACACAAAAAACCATGCGTTTTGACTAAGTAGATTTAGAGAGTTGGAGGGGACCGTAAGCTTGAGCATATAGTTTTAATTTCACTATGGTGCCTAAACGCATTCGGAGAACAAAGTGATTGTCACGTTTTTTTTTCGGGATACGGAACTTCAATAAGAACAAGAGCAGACATGTTTTTGTTCATCAGTAATAAACGTACTATTAACAATTATATTCAACATTTAATGTCAAAGAAGTCTTTGGAATTATAAAAAACTTCGGTTTTATATTTAAGGCTTTAGAAAGATTATTTTGTATGTGTTTTTTGCATTTTTGTTTTTTTTTAAACATTACCTCACACTAGGGATTTCTCCTGTATCGTGGGAGCGTTTACAAATATTTAAACTTACACACACAAACAGTCACAACACCCGGAACAACTACCTGTAGGTCATACTAATACTTTTTCTGTGCGGGGACCAAACCCGCAACACGCAGCGCAGCAGTCGATTGCTCAGCCACTGCGCCAACCGTGTCGTCATCTTATTATCTATACCAATATTATAAAGCTGAAGAGTTTGTTTGTTTGAACGCGCTAATCTCAGGGACTACTGGTTGGAATTGGAAAATTCTTTTAGTGTTGGATAGTCCATTTCTTGAGGAAGTGTATAGGCTATATAACATCACGCTACGACCAACAGGTGCTGAACAGCGCGGGTGAAACCGTGGGGAACAGCTAGTTTATTTATAAATATAGTAAAACAACGTAAGGACATCTAGTACGAGCCTGTGGAGGTCCTTTGTAAGGAGGATGTAAATAATTTGCATTACATAAATCATTTGATAGTAACAAACATAAGGCAAATCACAAGCTATAAAACATCCTGCCGAAGTTGCGGGTTGTTCGAAAGAGATTCCGCGGCCCCGGAACGTAAAGGGCAATAGAAGGAACATGGGTGGGTTTTAGTCAGAAAACTAGCACCGGGGGGGGGGGGTGCTAGTTTTTTCTCCGCCCAGAGCAGTGACAATTATTAGATGACTTTCTACCCAAAAAAAAAGCTCTGAAACATTTGTAAATCTCGACCTTGTGTCGATTGCAAAAGGTAGCATTTTCGCTAAATTTGCTCTCTCCGATCCGTTAAATTTAATGACAATGGGAAATAAATTATTTAACACATCAATAATAAGAAGGGTTGCGCAGTACCAAAGGCAATTATGTAATTTAACAATGACTGAACAGGGTTATAATTTTGAGTTGATTAACATGTAGCTTGGAGGTTAGTAGGGTTAAAAGGGATATGTTATTTTTTTATTTCAGCTATTGTCTACAAGATTGTGATGTAATATAGATATTTGAAAATAATTGTTATTAAAATCTAAAATGTCGCATCAATACAAAACGACGGTACGGTTGGCGCAGTGGCTGAGCTATTGACTGTTGCGCTGCGTGTCGCGGGTTCGATTCCTGCACGGAACAAATATTTGTATAGCCGACAGGTAGTTATGTGAATTTAAATGTTTGTAAACACAACCATGAATTTCCTAGTGGGGGGCAAAGCATATTAAAAAAAAACAAAACTGTCCCAACCTTACACCAGCCGTCATGAGTTCATGACAGTTCGTAGGAGAGATGTTTTATTACAATATTAAACAATTGTATCAAAGCTATAAAGTCTTTACATTATATTTCCCGTAACTCCCCTACTCAGCCAACAAACGCGTCCGCGCACATTCGATTTTATAACAAGATTGAACAATTGTACTTATTAGAAGTCATTGTACGAAGAAGAAAATGACTAAAACCTTATTTTACTGACTTTTTACTAATATTTTCTTTAAATTTAATGGTCATGGCTATTTTTGAAGTTATACTTCTTTTGGGGCGATGGAGAAAATTGATGAGAGTGATTTGGTACTACAGCGACAAAGTGAAGTTAGTTCTAGGTGGTATCCAGTGTGACCATATGTGGCAGGAACCTGCATTTTGGCAGGTTTAGCCCTTTATTTTACTCTCTGGCACTTTTGTTGACAAAATGACAATAGCGATGTATAAAGAAAGTGATCAAGAAGAATTCGATGTAACTGAATTAAATTATACATTCGTAATGTATAATTTAATTCAGTTCAGTTTTAGACTTTAAGATCAAATATTTTAAATAAAACTCCAAAAAATAATGTGTCTATTTATTTTTGGAGTTTTATTAAATTACATTGGCCTTTTGTGCTTTCGATTTTGGCAGGATTTGTCAGTTTTTTTGCCTAAATTGGGCAGGATCTCTAATTTGTAGTTGGTCACACTGGTAGATTCATCGTGATCGTGAAGTTAGTTCTAGGTGGCATGAAAATCGATAACATACGTTCAAGTTGTAATCTACTACTAATATAAAATCTACTTTCTAGTATTTTTATATTTATAGCACGTGTTTCGTAACAGTACAATTAAACAGTGTGAATAAATGAATATTATTTTGGTGTTTTTATAAAAGTATAAATGTCAACGAACTGTCAAAGTTACGAGCCGTTTTCAATGTGTTTACTGTTCGATTTCGGTCAACTATCCTCAAAAATGTAAAATATCTTGTTCAGATAGTGAATCAAGTGATTTTGAAAGATTTTTGGGCTGGAGTAACTCCGAACCAGTTGAAGAAAGTGGTTCTAATCAATGAAGATATAAATTGAAGATGGATCATTTTAGTATCTTCGATAATAATGAATTCCAAGTTAGATTTTCCGATGGATAAGCCATCTGTACAAAGTTTACATGTCGAAGCCAAGGAGCCAGGTATGTGTATGTCTTACCGCATAATATTCATTTGAGACAACCAAAACAACACCATTCATTACGCATTTTACTCATGGTATACATGATACATCCTTTTCACCAACTCATAATGACTACGATTTTACGCATTATGACTGACTTTGTTGGTGTATCTAAATCATCAGTTTTTTGTATGTTATAGCAGTATTTATTTGTTTCATTGGTACCTTGTAAATCATATAATAATTTTATTTCATCACACATGTGTTATTTAGTAGGGGATGGGATTAGGTTTTACTATATTAATTTTTGTTAACACAATTCAATTCTTTCCTTAGGTTCAGAGACTGGAGAATTTAGATATTGAAAGGGATCCCCTAATATAAGCTGTGTGATGTAAAATGATGAAATATGAATTTAGTAGCCTGTTGGCCTGGTTCAGCTTCTGATGCCACTATATTTAACAACTAATAAAAATTACAGGTAACTTTTCTATTATATTACAGCATTATAAAGTAAGTTTTGTGACCAAATTATTGAATTCAGTACCCATCCCGAACTACATCTTTTATCAGCTCAGTGTGAAAGTAAATTGTACGGTCACAAATGGCTGCTTGCAGACATTGCATATCTTTTAAACCTTACACCTTTGTTAAACCCTTGATTACATTATTTAGGTGTACTGGTACTTATTTAAAATGTTATTTATTTTAGGTTTTATAAGAAAACTAACATACCCGGTGTTATAGAATGTATAGATAGCACATTATTTGCTATGATGAGACCTAAGGAGAATGAAGAAAGATAATATACATATAATAATATTACTGTCGCAAAGGATATCATGCAAGAAATGTTCTATTGGTAAGTTCAGTGAAAGAAACACTTGCTTAATTTTTTTATCTGTTTATTTGGATATCAAACAGTATAATAATAATGTGAAATTATGTGTTTAAGAAATATTTAAAAATATAATTTTATGTAAAGAAAACAATAAATGGACTAAATATCAAATTACATAAGTACATTTAAAACCTTATCATTTATGTTATCTATACTAATATTATAAAGCTGAAGAGTTTGTTTGATTGTTTGTTTGAACGCGCTAATCTCGGGAACTACTAGTTGGAATTGGAAAATTCTTTTAGTGTTGGATCCTAGTCCATTTCTTGAGGAAGGCTATAGGCTATATAACATCAAGCTACGACCAACAGGTGCTGAGCAGCGCGTAGTATTAAGATAATAACACCAAAAAAAAAACCAATTTATTATTTTACTTTAAACAAAGTGTAAGTAATAAGTATTTTTTACTCTAATTGCAGATAACAGATGCAGATTTAAATATTATACACGTGGACGCTTCATAAGGTGGATACAGTCACGATAAACAGCCTGGCACCTCAATTAAATATTCATCAATATCCTGAATCAATATTTTTTTTAATGTCAAAAATTAGATAGTATTAAACCAATATAAATCATTGAGGTTGTTGTATTTTGTCAGTTTTGTTTCTGTTGTTGTTTCCTTGATCGTGTTTGTAAACATGAACGAGAAAGTGTTGTGTGCTGAACTGATATTGATTATGGTGACAAAATTCAAATATTAGCTTATAATTATTTTTCTATAAGTACGTCAAAGAAGTATAACTTCTAACGCGTGTACATAAGTACACACACCCCTTTTTTTTTGTTGTAAGAGTCTTTTAACTTAACGCAGTCCTTTAACATTCATATTATATATTTTATGTGAACCTGACGTGTGTAACTGACGCGTTTCGAATGAAATATGCCACGGAACTACGACTAGTCTGCAATGCTCGATTTTCGTTTCAATTTCGAATAAAGGAATTCGTTTGTTTTTAGTTTTTTTGGGGAAAATCGTTCTGTGATACAGAAATAGGATTGTATTCGAAATACCGATTCACATTTATTTAAAAGCAGTAGCGACGCATTATTGCAACCAACGAGGTATGAAGTAAATGTGAATAAAAAAGCGAGGGAAAGTATAAAATATACTTTCCCTCGCTTTTTTATTCACATTCACACACACACAAATTCACAAAATAGACACGTGAATGTGCCTCCGATGTTTAAAGTATAAAACACACACTAGCATTCCACATAAAGCGTTGACAAGCATCTACCTAGTCACCGCGAAGAGCCCCGGACACGAGGCGCCGACGCAGCTGAACGTGATGCTTCGCAACACCGGACTTTGCGACCCGTGTATACGGTTCATTTTGGACACAGCATCGGTCTATTGTTGACTATTCTAATTTTAAATACATAATTACATTTGAATTTTTTGATTATTAAATTAAGTTGAATATTTTTTTGTTTTTTTTTCAATCCTCCGACTACAGTCTTCGTAATTAAGTTTTTGGTCACATTTATATAAAAACAACAACAACATTGATTAAGTAACGTAAGTAATAAAATAAGTAACCCATTAACTCAAACAGTAAACTAATCCAATGGCACAGTAAAAATCCGTTCAGAAACATATCTTTCTAACGAAAACTATATGGTTCCCGAATTAACTTTGTCAGAAGAAAGTTATTATCACTCTCAAAAAAAATATATTTTCGCAATATTATTGTTTCGATATTATGTTTATATTTTAGTTTTGTTGCTATAACTGTCATTTAGCTTTAAGCCTTTTGTACCACCTACTACACACATTATGGTACTCAAATAAATGAATTTGAATACATTTTTTTACGATACACTAAAAGCCACAACTGAGTATGTCCTCTAGTATAAGTGAGGGGTATACACGTCGCGTATATAGATCGATTTTTAAATTAAAAATACTCGTTTCACAATAATGTTTTCATTACTTTAAGATAATAATATCAATGGGTGATAATGATTGTGAAAATTAAAAACCGGTGTATTTTCGTTACCTTTAAATCGAACTCATTTTTATGTTAAAATGCCGCAATATATTACCTCACTACTTCTGAGAGTGGGTCTCTTAATAATAATATCCAATTTTCAAGCCTGAAATTGAGCTTTTATAAAACTTAAAACCAGTAGAATATTTTTTGTACGTAATTTGATTCTGGAAAAGTGCGGTAAATTGCTTTTGAGTTAAAAAAGTCGCACCGTTATCAAAGAAAGTACCGACGCGTTGTCAAGGGCCGCCGTCATTCTGGATTTAAATTGCAACGTTGGGTTAAAAATTTAGAAGGGCAGGTGCTTCGGCATCTTTCGGCCAGCCGTCGGATGTTTTCGTTTTTTGTTGCGTAAAGGTACGTTGATGAGTCCTAAATAAATCAGTGACCGAGGTGACCAAGGTCAATATTAGGATCGGTATCAATTAAACTGAGTTTAGGATAAGGGGAATAGGGTTTTTAGTTGTTTTAGGGTATCGTACCTCAAAAGGAAAAATAACGGAACCCCTATAAGTATACTCCGTTTTTCGTCTGTATGCTTGTCTGTCAAGAGCCTTTATCTCAAGAACGCTTGCAGGTATCGAGTTAAATTAATACCAAATAATGAAATTTGCGTAATTTTTTTTTTTTAATATTTTTCTAATTATAAGCGTAGATACATATTTTGTAGTTTTGTTAAAGTTAAATAATAGTGATAGTTTAGAATCTAAATATATGTTACACAAAAACAAAAATTGTAGGTAATAGTGTATTTATTTGAAGGTCAGAGAAAATAAAGGCTATTTTTATTTATTTACTTTCTGTTGACCAAGAATCATGAGAGGCAAGAAGGAATCATCAAATGACTAACGCTATGGGCGGAGTGGAAAGAAGTGACAGATTTGTACTGACTTAAACCTATATTCCTTCTTTTGCCTTTTGGTTCCGGGCCCGCGGCCGGTATCTCATTCCAAACAACTCGCAGCCCCGACAAGCTACGCCGTAGGCAAGAACTAGTGTTAATTCAAGTTTAATCTAAGCTTACCTTTAGCGCGTAGGCGGCCGATTTCACCTGAAACAGAAATACAGTTTTGTTTACTAAGTACGTTTCATAATATTTTAATTGGATTTGTTACAGTATCAAGTTTTAGGAAGATTAAAGGAAAATAGAAAATGAACTGGTTACAATTTCCATGAATACAAATTTCAGCTGTGAGAAGAAAGTGCTTAACAGGAAATTATAAAGTGTATAAACTGGGAATGGTAATTAGTCTGTTACGACGTGAAAATCTTTAAATCTACGCAACGGATGTTAATGTAATTTTTAATATGTAAACAAGAGGAAAGTTTATATGTATAATACTTCACGCTATGACTCTTAGGAGTTAAGCAGCGGGTGAAACCGCTGGGCAGGTCACTAGTAATATATATAGGAAGTAAGATACAATGATTTTAAAAGAACACTCACAATCGCTTACCCCATCAACTGAAACAAAATATCGATTAACACGATATCCCATACCGCGTTACGGTTAACAAATAAACAAACCGTAAAATAACAATCATAAATATGAAAACACACTTTCAGTTGAAAATACGTTAATTGGGAAACTGCTAATAGTCATTATGTCAAGGATTTGTAGATAACGTCATGTAGGCTGTAGGTGAATTGACAGGTCGTATAATTGAACTACAGTTAACAAACTGAACGAGGAATGTTTTGGACAGCTCTTTCATTCAATTGCATGATTCAAGTTAAATTCTGCATTTAACGCTTGTACAGACGCCTGCAGGTCAAGCTACCCGAAACTGTCATTTTTTCCCAATGAACCTTGAACCTAATACTTTAGAAATAAAGTCGAAAATCTATCAAAGAAATCTGACAGATTGTGGTAGCTTGATGTGTCTGTACTAAAACTGCGAATCGGTACGATGAGAGCAACACAGAAAACTGCGACACCAATAGGGTAGTTTCACAATAATTACATTCTATTAAGTCTGTCTTTAATATTATTCAAAAATAAAGGACACGTATTTTTTTATTTGTAAATTAGACCAAAAATGTCAAAGATTGTTGCATTCGCGTCGCGTTGCTGCATTTTTTCGCAAAAAGTGACGTCACACGTAACTTTAATGAGCTATATCTTTCACATTTTTGGTCTAATTTACAAATAAAAAAATGCATGGCCCCTATTTTTGAAAAATCTTAAAGACGAACTAATAAAATTTTATTTGGAAACTAGCCTAATGCTGCGATTACATTTATTTATTTATTTATTACATTTCGTATGAGATCGCGTGTCCCTTCCGCGATTCGGCCATTCCTTCAACGACCGTCAACCATACTGAGCGTGTTTTGTAAACTGGGTCCTGACACGGATCGTAAAAAGAAGTGCGGACTTCTGTGATTGCTAAGAATATAAGAAAATGAATATGTGAATCAATTTGCAAGTTTTTACGATGCGTCGTATGAGCTTGTCGATTTTTACGATGCGACGGCGCATCGCAGTTTTGTAAACAATCCCTATAAACGGTCAAGGAAAATATCTTGAGGACACCGGTGTGAAGCAAATAAATCAAAATAATATGTGTGTGACATTTACCATCCCGTACTGTCTCCACAGTGGATTATCGGCCCAGTCCTACTTATATAGAGACTTTTGTCCTGGAACCTAATGGACTATTCGCTTCTCCTGGCGTCGTATTCCTCATTATTGTAGGTCGAGATTTCTTAGACATGAAGCAATCTACGATGTTTCGACATTCTACCTATCCTTGGCATCGTAAAACGCGTTGTGGAATGTTGAGTCTATCGATGAGCAAATTTGGCCCGTCTGTTTAACGCACCGGGCGTTAAACAGACGGGCCAAATTTGCAATCCAATAAACAAAAAACAAATCGTTTTTTGTTTATTGGGACTAGGCGTAAGTGAACTACGACTTCTCGGACGCTGGTTGTCCACCCTGCCAGCGGCCATAAGTCTATTTAAAGTTATTGCAATCTGTACTTACGATGTGACCAAAAAGGGTAGAACTCTTTGCAAACTTGGGCTGTATACAAGATTAGTTTTAAATTATGCGAAACTCAAAACATTATGAAAACAAAATTTCAAATCTGCTATTTATGTTACCTGGTTGTCAGTAAAACACAGTCACACCGCGGCACGTGTCTCTTTGACCTAGCGTGACCTTATGTTTATGATTAAAAAAAAGGATGCGGGTGCGCAACCTTTTTTAAAATGTTGTAAAAAATTGTAATCGATTCAGTTACTTATACTGATTTTAAAAATACGAATATCTTGTTGTTGTTTTATGTATGTGACGGTAACGTAATTATACTATTTTTCATAACGGTACATTTATTCTAACAACGATTAAAGCGACAACGACATTCTAATCAAAATCTATTTAGAGACAACAAAAGAGCTTCGGACAAAATTGTTTGTAGATTTCCTTCAGCTTCAACTTATATCCTTCAATTAGGGACAATATCCTCTTTTAAATTTCAATACAAATTAAACTTTATCGTAACGCTATAAAGATAAAAATGGTTTGAGTTCATTATACAATTTATTATCCACCGATACTAGTTTAGAATTTCAAATTCAGGATTTATCGAGACGTAATATGATTATTTTTCAATGAATACAAAATTGAGGGACGATTAAATAGAATCGTCTATTGTCACACTAATGAAGTTTTTGAAAACATGGCGCGTTTTAAATTGAAGATGATGATATTTTTAATTACAGATTTAGGAAAACAGCGCATTTATGTTTGAGTTGTTAAGATTAGGCAAAGCCAGACGTCAAAATCAATGTATGGTCAACAAAAGAGAAAAGTAACCAGGCTCCTCAAATATTTTTGTTTTTTTTTTGAAGAAAACCGGTGTGCGTACTCAACTCAAATTTAATAAATTTTATTAAATAAAAGGTTTGTTATTAACAAAAAAAAATAGGTACCACGGTATCTCTTTCGAACTAACATGCATCAAGTAGGCATAAGCCAGATTTGCTAACATTTCTTTATCGCAAAGACTGACGGCCTTTGTTGCCACAACCCTGTGCCTACGGTGGCCGGGAGTCATCCTGTAGTTCCCAACGCCGAGAGGGTCTCTCACGGCGAGTTTAGTAATTGCTTCGATTAAATCGAAATATCAATCCAAACAAGGGTTTACCAAAATAAGTAACATTACACAATTTTTTAAACCTACCTATGGAGTTAATTAACCGAAAGCATTAACCTGCAAGGGCTGTACCACATCTATTAGCACAGAATCGCGTTGCTCCATGCTCATATCCTTTAAACATTTGAGAAACAGAGCGCGTCGTTGCTGCTGAGCACTTCCGCTCAGTTCAGCCTTAGCAAATGTCGGTCCCAAGCGACAGAAAAAGATAAATTTATAGAAAAACTAGCTTCCGCCCGCGGCTTCGCTCGCGTTTATTTCGGGGTAACACAGTTCCCTTTTCCTGATTTGTAGGTACCTGTTACTTGTTGTTTTGCCCTAGCGCCTTATTTATTGTAATAGCAAAACTAAGTTTTCCCCTATCTTCCTCATTTCTCACTCTTAAAAAAAGGCTGACATAGCCTTTTTTTATACTACAGAGATAGTTGGGACCCTGGAGACGAACATAGGCTCATTTTTTTTTAAAGTGAGAAATGAGGGAAGAAATGGCAAAACTTTGCATTGCTATTACAATCGATAAGGCGCAAGGGCAAAAACTACAGGTAGCAGGTACCTGCAAATCAGGGAAAGGGGAACTTTGTTACCCCGAATTTAACGCGAGCGAAGCCGCGGGCAAAAGTTAGTATTTCATAAAAAAAAACTGCCTCGTTGGTTTTGCAAGCGCGGCTATTCAGCATGAAGTCTTGGAGTTAATTCCTGGATCGGCAAAGTGTTTCAGGGTTTTTTAATAAGTAATTTCTCAGTAGCAACCACAGAGTCTGGATTTGAGCCCGACTGATGGCAACACGATACATTTTACGAAGTTATATTACAAACGAATGCTCTTGGGTCTTACCAGATACATTCCCAACATTTGTATTTGTTTGCTTTTGTATTTCAATGACGGTGTATAATCTAGTACATATTGTTTATTTATTTTTGATTTCTAACAGTGGGTACACAAATTACATGATTACAAAAAATATATGAACTGGTTACTGTGCTACTTTGATTACAAGAAAAGACAGCATTTACTTAATTATTAGTTCCCAAAATAATAATAAGAAAATACAATAACGTTGTAAAGAGATGAAACAAAAAACACATACTAAATAACAATGATAAAATTGAAAAGACAACAAAAATAAATGAACATGATTAAAATCTGGTCGAACACAGTGGGGATATTACAGTTTTATGTACATATATATATATATTAAACAAAAGCAAATTTAGAATGGCAGCAACAACAAACTAAACCGTAATAAACTTCTAAAGCATTTCTAGTAACACGAGCTTGATGCGTTGAGTTAATAGGACATTAGCTTAGCTAATAGCTCATAAGAAGCTGTTGCAAACCCATTATCTGGAGACGCTAGGCTATTTACAATTTCACTTTAGTTTTGTCACTGTGTTTATAATATTACATACTAGCTGGCGTCCACAGCTTCGCCCGCGTGATGTCGGAAAAAAGTAATCAATGTGTTAGTACAGACTATAATCTACCTATGTGCCAAATATCATCAAGATCCGTCCAGCTGTATTGACGTGAAAGAGTAACAAACATCCATACATACATCCATCCTCACAGTATTATAGTATATGTACTAGCTGTGCTCCGGCATGCGTTGCTATGCAATTTTCTACCTTTCTACCTACACTACCTACCCTACCTTTTCTTTGTTATAAACCTCACAGAGCCCGAGACCTTTCCAACGAATGCAAAACAGTGGAAATCGGTTCGTGTGTTCTGGAGTTATAGCGTCAGGAAGGAAAACCCGACTTATTTTTTATGGTAGATTATATTACATTGCATTACATTACATTATATCAGTAGGATAAAAATATATGTTCGTGTCTCAAGCCCGGGCTACAGCCTACCGGGGCTGCGGGTTGTTCGAAAGAGATACCACGGCCCCTGAACACAAAGAGCAAAAGAAGTAACATTCATGGTATTTAGTTAGTAAAAGTCTGACCCCCCCCCCCGTTTGTTTATTTGGATCTCCAACACAGGATACACAGATACATTAAAATACACAATACAAAATATTGTTTTAACTGTGTTCCCTCAATTATTATTACCACAGCCTGTACATATAACTACAGTACGGCCAACGAGAAGCGATACCAAATGTAAACAAAACCCATGCTAAAACCCCATCTAAAATGGCCGCCCGAATGTTGGCGAACCCGTCTTAACGTTGTCATATTTTTGCCGGGGGAACGAGACATTACGACAAAGGCACAAGATGGAAAGAGCTAAATATTAGATTATTAACGCCACAGTTGTTCTTTAGGTTAATGACCTTTCGTATCGCTGCTAGTTGGCCTTACTTTAGGTGTTAACACAGTTTCCGCCCAGAGCGGGGGAAGTTATTTAATGATATCTCATTCTTAAAAACAGTAGCCATATTTATGGACGAAATACAATGAATAAAGGACTGGCTTGTTAGTACGACTTTTTTACACAGTACTGCTAGAAATCGGTTTCCAATAACTCACCGTTACCCACAATTTGTTGACGAAGCTAAAAGGGTCGAATTCTGAAGGATTTCAGTGATTGACAAAACATATCTTCATATAAAAATCCTAAGACTTTTGCAGTGTTTCAGAAAATTGGATATGTGCGTTATTATTATACAGGAATGTATTGCTTTTTAGACGATATTTTTCCCTGTAGACCTTTGAAAAGTGTTGAATTTGCGTCTCTTTGTCTAGAATAGGTACTTTGACATGCCAGCATTATTATTTTTTTTTTATAAGAGCATTTTCGGCACGTCGCCATCGTTTTTAAACGGTACCTATTGATATTTGAGTTTGCATTTATTTTTTAACTAGTTCTTGCCCGCGGCTTCGTTCGCGTTAAATTCGGGGTAACAAAGTTCTCCTTTCCCTGATTTGCAGGTACCTGCTACCTGTAGTTTTTGCCCTTGCATGCTAAGTTTTACACTTTCTTCCCTCATTTCTCACTTTAAAAAAAAAATGAGCCATGTTCGTCTCCAGGGTTTCAACTATCTCTGTCCCAAAATTCATCAAAATTGGTTTAGCCATTTAGGCGTGAAGACGTAACAAACAAACTCACTTTCGCTTTTATAAAATCAAAAGGGGACTCCTTTTGATTTTACAGCAGACCAATCACCTATAAATAATGTTACAATGAAATCCCAGATTCGATTTTGTACACAAACAAGTAAATCTGAAATGTTAGGGTTGGGTTGCGGGTTGTTCCAAAGAGATATCGCGGCTCCGGAACATAAAGGTCAAAAGAAGGAACATAGGTGGCTTTAAGTCAGTACAAGTCTTTTGAATATTTCCCATCAAAAAAAAAATGTTAGGTTCGCGCCACATTTAACAGCACGGAATCGCATCCTTACTTATATTATAAAAGCAAAAGTGACTTTGTTTGTAATGTGTGTTTGTTTGTTGTGTGGAATGTGTGTCCCTCCGTCTTTGCGACTTTGATGAAGCGTCTATTTTTCACGCGCGCCTCAAAGAAATGATAGAAAATCTGGCCTATGCCTACTGGATGAAAGTTAGTTCGAAAGAGATACCGTGGTACCAATTTTTTTTTTTTGTTAAAAACAAACCTTTTATTGAATGAAATTTATTAAATTTGAGTTGAGTAGGTACGAACACCGGTTTTTAAAAAAAAAAAAACAAAAATATTTGAGGAGCCTGGTTACTTTTCTCTTTTGTTGATCATACATTGATGTTAACGTCTGGCTTTGCCTAATCATGACAACTCAAATCTAAATGCTCTGTTTTCCTAAATCTGTAATTAAAAATATCATCATCTTCAATTAATAACGCGCCATGTCATCAAAAACTTCATTAGTGTGACAATAGACGATTCTATTAAATCGTCCCACAATTTTGTATTCATTGAAAAATAATCATATTACGTCTCGATAAATCCTGAATTTGAAATTCTAAACTAGTATCGGTGGATAAGAAATTGTATAATGAACTCAAACCATTATTATCTTTATACCGTTACGATAAAGTTTAATTTGTATTGAAATTTAAAAGAGGATATTGGACTATTCCCTAATTGAAGGATATAAGTTGAAGCTGAAGGAAGTCTACAAACAATTTTGTCTGAAGCTCTTTTGTTGTCTCTAAATAGATTTTGATTAGAATTTCGTTGACTCTTTAATCGTTGTTAGAATAAATGTACCGTTATGAAAAATAGTACATGTTACCGTCACATACCTAAAACAAAAAAAAAATCGTATTTTTAAAAATTACAGTATTTTTCTTTTTTTTTTAATATAAAGCTGTATAAAAGTTTGTAAAGAATAAGTAACTGAATCGATTACAATATTTTTACAGCATATTTAAAAAAGGTTGCGCACCCGCATCCTTTTTTTTTTAATAATAAACATAAGGTCACGGTAGGTCAAAGAGACACGTGCCGCGTTGTGACTGTGTTTATACTGACAACCAGGTAACATAAATAAGCAGTTTTGAAATTTTGTAGACAGATTCTTTTCATAATGCTTTGAGTTTCGCATAATTTAAAACTAATCTTGTAAACAGCCCAAGTTTGCAAAGAGTTCTAGCCTTTTTGGAGACATCGTAAGTACAGATTTCAATAACTTTAAATAGACTTATGGCTGCTGGCAGGGTTTACAACCAGCGTCCGAGAGGTCGTAGTTCACTTACGCCTAGTCCCAATAAACAAAAAACGATTTGTTTTTTATTTATTGGATTGCAAATTTGGCCCGTCTGTTGCCCGGTGCGTTAAACAGACGGGCCAAATTTGCTCATCGATAGACTCAACATTCCACAACGCGTTTTACGATGACAAGGATAGGTAGAATGTGGAAACATCGTAGATTACTTTCATGTCTGAGAAATCTCGACCTACAGTAATAAGGAATACGACGCCAGGAGAAGCGAATAGTCCATTAGGTTCCAGGACAAACCACCGTGGAACCAGTGGATGGTAAATATCACACACACATTATTTTATTTGTTTTGTTCACACCGATTTCTTCACGATATTTTCCTTCACCATTTATAGGGATTGTTTACAAAAAAAATAAAAATTGTTTGTAAAAATTAAAATAAAGATTGTTTGTAAAAATCTACAAGCTCATATGACGCATCGTAAAAACTTGCGAATTGATTCGCATATTCATTTTCTTATATTCTTAGCAATCACAGAAGTCCGCACTTCTTTTTACGATCCGTGACAGGGGGTCTACTCTAATTCTACGTAAAACGAAATTGCGGCCGAAACTTTGAACGTTTTCTACCACGGTTTCATTTCATTTCATTCATTTCGAAATTTTTGGACGTCCGAAGTTTATTTGACATTAAAATTTTCTAAACCTACTCTAATTCACGCAAAATGATATAGAGTAGGGTTACAAACGTAACTACTTTTTACTTTCGTTCGTTAACGAAGTTACGTTTCGGAGAAAGAGAGTAGACCCCCTGGACCCAGTTTACAAAACACGCTCAGTATGGTTGACGGTCGTTGAACGAATGGCCGAATCGCGGAAGGGACACGCGATCTGACACGAAATGTAATCCTTACTTCCTTACTTATAATATTATAAAAGTGAAAGTGAGTTTGTTTGTTACCTCTTCACGCTTTAATGGCTAAACCGATTTTGATGAATTTTGGTACGCAAATAGTTGGGAACCAGGAGACGGACATAGGCATTTTTTTAAAGAGTGGGATATGAGGAAGAACGGGAGAACTTAGCGTTGCTATTACAAATCAACATGGCGCAAGAGGAACTGTTTTACCCAAATTTAACGCGGGCTAAGCCGCGAGCGAAAGCTAGTAAATAAATAAATGTAATCGCAGCAATAGGCTAGTTTCCAAATAAAATTTTATTAGTTCGTCTTTAAGATTATTCAAAAATATGGGTCATTTTTTTTTTTTATTTGTAAATTAGACCAAAAATGTCAAAGATGCAAAGATATAGCCCATTAAAGTTACGTGTGACGTCACTTTTTGCGAAAAAATGCAGCAACGCGACGCGAATGCAGCAATCTTTGACATTTTTGGTCTAATTTACAAATAAAAAAATACGTGTCCTTTAT
The DNA here is from genome assembly GCA_958449745.1 of Ochropleura leucogaster. NCBI lineage: Eukaryota > Metazoa > Arthropoda > Insecta > Lepidoptera > Noctuidae > Ochropleura > Ochropleura leucogaster. The sequence continues at coordinate 5,358,511 of OY288208.1, forward strand.
TTTGGAATAATCTAAAAGACAGACTAAATAAAATGTAATTATTGTGAAACTACCCTATTGGTGTCGCAGTTTTCTGTGTTGCTCTCATCGTACCGATTCGCAGTTTTAGTACAGACGCCTGCACATCAAGCTACCACAATCTGTCAGATTTCTTTGATAGATTTTCGACTTTATTTCTAAAGTATTAGGTTCAAGGTTCATTGGGAAAAAATGACAGTTTCGGGTAGCTTGACCTGCAGGCGTCTGTACAAGCGTTAAATGCAGAATTTAACTTGAATCATGCAATTGAATGAAAGAGCTGTCCAAAACATTCCTCGTTCAGTTTGTTAACTGTAGTTCAATTATACGACCTGTCAATTCACCTGTAGCCTACATGACGTTATCTACAAATCCTTGACATAATAGTCCAGGGTCGATTATTTTTAAAACCAAAAAAAAACATAATAGGATGAAACCCATTAGAAAAGGAGGGAAATATGATAAAAATGAAAGGAAAAATAATTTACGGGCGATCTGAGGTTGGGAAGGGGATGGGGGTGAGTTTTTAAGGGTAAAAAATGGTTTTTCTCGATTTCTGGCAAAACTAAAAGTCCTATCGAAAAAAGTCAAATGGAAAAGTTGTAGATAATAAAAAGATCTAAAACTTTTGTATTTACACTTTTTTCACATAACCTCAAAATTTATGTGAAAAGAAGAAAAAAGAAGAAAAAGAATAAAAGCTCAAAATTATTTATAATAATTTAAAAAAAAAAATCGAATTCAAGTTTTTTTTTAATTTTTGCGTTTTCTGAGAAGATTTACCATAGTAACATATAATTTTTTTTTCACCATCGGAAAGTAGAGATTTCAACGTACAGAAACCATACCAACTTTTTGAAAAAAGCTGATATTTTGACGGGTGAATTTTCGATTGAAAATTAGGGTGTTTTTTCGATATTAATTCAAAATAAGGTGAAAAAATAAATATTTTTAATCAAATAAGATACAGCGTATTTGGGACATAAAAAAGTAAGTTTTCACAAAATTTCGTTAAAAAAAACAAATTTTTGTAAAAGATAAAAATAAAAAACCAAAAACTTGGTTTTTTGAATTTTTCACATAAATTTTGAGGTTATGTGAAAAAAGTGTAAATACAAAAGTTTTAGATCTTTTTATTATCTACAACTTTTCCATTTGATTTTTTTCGATAGGACTTTTAGTTTTGCCGGAAATCGAGAAAAACCGTTTTTTACCCTTAAAAACTCACCCCCATCCCCTTCCCAACCTCAGATCGCCCGTAAATTATTTTTCCTTTCATTTTTATCATATTTCCCTCCTTTTCTAATGGGTTTCATCCTATTGTGTTTTTTTTTGGTTTTATAAATAATCGACCCTGGACTATTATGTCAAGGATTTGTAGATAACGTCATGTAGGCTACAGGTGAATTGACAGGTCGTATAATTGAACTACAGTTAACAAACTGAACGAGGAATGTTTTGGACAGCTCTTTCATTCAATTGCATGATTCAAGTTAAATTCTGCATTTAACGCTTGTACAGACGCCTGCAGGTCAAGCTACCCGAAACTGTCATTTTTTCCCAATGAACCTTGAACCTAATACTTTAGAAATAAAGTCGAAAATCTATCAAAGAAATCTGACAGATTGTGGTAGCTTGATGTGCAGGCGTCTGTACTAAAACTGCGAATCGGTACGATGAGAGCAACACAGAAAACTGCGACACCAATAGGGTAGTTTCACAATAATTACATTTTATTTAGTCTGTCTTTTAGATTATTCCAAAATAAAGGACACGTATTTTTTTATTTGTAAATTAGACCAAAAATGTCAAAGATTGCTGCATTCGCGTCGCGTTGCTGCATTTTTTCGCAAAAAGTGACGTCACACGTAACTTTAATGGGCTATATCTTTGTATCTTTGACATTTTTCGTCTAATTTACAAATAAAAAAATACATGACCCCTATTTGTGAATAATCTTAAAGACGAACTAATAAATAATTTTATTTGGAAACTAGCCTATTGCTGCGATTACATTTATTTATTTACTAGCTTTCGCCCGCGGCTTAGCCCGCGTTAAATTTGGGGTAATACAGTTCCCCTTGCGCCTTATTGATTTGTAATAGCAACGCTAAGTTTTCCCTTTTCTTCCCTCTTTCTCCCTCACATCCCACTTTTTTTTAAACAGAAATTAGCCTATGTCCGTCACCTGGTTCCCAACTATCTCTGTACCAATTCCTCCAAATCGGTTCAGCCATTAAAGCGTGAAGAGGTAACAAACAAACTCACTTTCGCTTTTATAACATTAAAGTAAGGATAAGTAAGGATTACTTTTCGTGTGAGATCGCGTGTCCCTTCCGCGATCCGGCCATTCCTTCAACGACCGTCAACCATACTGAGCGTGTTTTGTAAACTGGGTCCTGACACAGATCGTAAAAAGAAGTGCGCACTTCTGTGATTGCTAAGAATATAAGAAAATGAATATGCGAATCAATTCGCAAGTTTTTACGATGCGTCATATGAGCTTGTAGATTTTTACAAACAATCTTTATTTTAATTTTTACAAACAATTTTTATTTTTTTTGTAAACAATCCCTATAAATGGTGAAGGAAAATATCGTGAAGAAATCGGTGTGAACAAAACAAATAAAATAATGTGTGTGTAATATTTACCATCCACTGGTTCCGCGGTGGATTATGGGCCCCGTCTTCCTTATATAGAGGCTTGTCCTGGAACCTAATGGACTATTCGCTTCTCCTGGCGTCGTATTCCTTATTACTGTAGGTCGAGATTTCTCAGACATGAAAGTAATCTACGATGTTTCCACATTCTACCTATCCTTGTCATCGTAAAACGCGTTGTGGAATGTTGAGTAAATCGATGAGCCATTTTGGCCCGTCTGTTTAACTCCCGGTTACCGGTCCCGGTCGCGGAACTAGGCGTAAGTGAACTACGACCTCTCGGACGCTGGTTGTCCACCCTGCCAGTAGCCATAAGTCTATTTAAAGTCATTGTAATCTGTACTTACGATGTCTCCAAAAAGGCTAGAACTCTTTGCAGAAATGGGCTAAACAAATGTTGTTTAGCCCATTTCTCTAGTTTTAAATTATGCGAAATTCAAAACATTATGAAAAGAATCTGTCTACAAAATTTCAAAATTGCTTATTTATGTTAAATGGTTGTCAGTAAAAACACAGTCACAACGCGGCACGTGTCTCTTTGACCTACCGTGACCTTATGTTTATTATTAAAAAAAAAGGATGCGTGTGCGCAACCTTTTTTAAATATGCTGTAAAAATATTGTAATCGATTCAGTTACTTATTCTGAACAAATTTTTATACAGCTTTATATTAAAAAAAAGAAAAATACTGTAATTTTTAAAAATACGATTTTTTTTTTGTTTTAGGTATGTGACGGTAACATGTACTATTTTTCATAACGGTACATTTATTCTAACAACGATTAAAGAGTCAACGACATTCTAATCAAAATCTATTTAGAGACAACAAAAGAGCTTCAGACAAAATTGTTTGTAGACTTCCTTCAGCTTCAACTTATATCCTTCAATTAGGGAATAGTCCAATACCCTCTTTTAAATTTCAATACAAATTAAACTTTATCGTAACGGTATAAAGATAAAAATGGTTTGAGTTCATTATACAATTTCTTATCCACCGATACTAGTTTAGAATTTCAAATTCAGGATTTATCGAGACGTAATATGATTATTCTTCAATGAATACAAAATTGTGGGACGATTTAATAGAGTCGTCTATTGTCACATTAATGAAGTTTTTGATAACATGGTGCGTTATTTATTGAAGTTGATGATATTTTTAATTACAGATTTAGGAAAACAGCGCATTTATGTTTGAGTTGTCAAGATTAGGCAAAGCCAGACGTTAAAATCAATGTATGATCAACAAAAGAGAAAAGTAACAAGGCTCCTCAAATATTTTTGTTTTTTTTTTGAAAAAAAAAACCGATTTTCTTACTCAACTCAAATTAAATAAATTTTATTCGATAAAAGGTTTGTTTTTTTAACAACATCTCTTTCGAACTAACATGCATCCAGTAGGCATAGGCCAGATTTCTAACATTTCTTTAAGGCGCGCGTGTAAAACAGATGCGTCATCGAAATCGCAAAGACTGACGGACGGTGATATAGCCTTTGTTGCCACATCCTGTGCCTACGGTGGCCGGGAGTCATCCTGTAGCTCCCAACGCCCAGAGGGCCTGCCTCGGCGAGTTTAGTAATCGCTTCGACTCAATCGAAATATCAATCCAAACAAAGGTTTACCAAAATAAGTAACATTACACAATTTTTTAAACCTACCTATGGAGTTAATTAACCGAAAGCATTAACCTGCAAGGGCTGTACCACATCTATTAGCACAGAATCGCGTTGCTCCATGCTCATATCCTTTAAACATTTGAGAAACAGAGCGCGTCGTTGCTGCTGAGCACTTCCGCTCAGTTCAGCCTTAGCAAATGTCGGTCCCAAGCGACAGAAAAAGATAAATTTATAGAAAAACTAGCTTCCGCCGACGATCGTTTATTTCGGGGTAACACAGTTCCCTTTTCCTGATTTGTAGGTACCTGTTACTTGTTGTTTTTGCCCTAGCGCCTTATTTATTGTAATAGCAAAACTAAGTTTTCCCCTATCTTCCTCATTTCTCACTCTTAAAAAAAGGCTGACATAGCCTTTTTTTATACTACAGAGATAGTTGGGACCTTGGAGACGAACATAGGCTCATTTTTTTTAAAGTGAGAAATGAGGGAAGAAATGGCAAAACTTAGCATTGCTATTACAATCGATAAGGCGCAAGGGCAAAAACTACAGGTAGCAGGTACCTGCAAATCAGGGAAAGGGGAACTTTGTTACCCCGAATTTAACGCGAGCGAAGCCGCGGGCAAAAGCTAGTCCGATATACAAACCAAAATATTCAAGTATCATATCGTTTAAAAACAATGTGCCATAAATGCTCATGCAAAAAATAATAATGATGCTGGCATGTTAAAGTACTCTAGACAAAGAGTCGCAAATTCAACACTTTTCAAAGGTCTAGAGGGAAAAATATCGCCTAAAAAACATGCCCGTGTAATAATAACGCACATATCCAATTTTCTGAAACACTGCAAAAGTCTTAGGATTTTTATATGAAGATATGTTTTTGTCAATCACTGAAATCCTTCAGAATTCGACCCTTTTAGCTTCGTCAACAAATTGTGGGTACCCGTGAGTTATTGGAAACCGATTTCTAGCAGTACTGTGTAAAAAAAGTTGTACTAAAAAGCCAGTCCTTTATTCATTGTATTTCGTCCAAAAATATGGCTACTGTTTTTAAGAATGAGATATCATTAAATAACTTCCCCCGCTCGGGCCGAAACTGTGTTAACACCTGGTTATATGTACATGCTGTGCTAATAATAATTGAGGGGACACAGTTAAAACAATATATTGTATTGTGTATTTTAATGTATCTGTGTATCCTTTGTTGGATATCCAAATAAACAAACGGGGGGGGGGGGGGGTCAGACTTTTACTAACTAAATACCATTCATGTTACTTCTTCTGCTCTTTGTGTTCAGGGGTCATCATCTTACTACTACTACCTATCTTGATAAAATTTGGCACAGAGTTAGATTATAGTTTGGAATCAAACAGATTGAATACTTTTTTCTCGATATGACGCGGGCGAAGCCGCGGGGGCCAGCTATTAATATAATAAAATAAATATAATATTATAAACGCGAATGTTTGTATGGATGATTGTTACTCTTTCACGCAAAAGCTACCAAATAAATTATGATGAAACTATACAATAATATAGCTTAAATAGCAGAATAAAACATTGGCTACAATTCATAAAGATATATTGCATGTTCTATTATCACGTGACTGAGACCGCGGGGAGCAGCTAGTCTTACATATAGTTAGTGAACAGCGTCTTACAAGACAAAACTAAAGTGAAATTGTAAATAGCCTAGCGTCTCCAGATAATGAATTTGCAACAGCTTCTTATGAGCTATTAGCTAAGCTAATGTCCTAGTTAGTCAACGCATCAAGCTCGTGTTACTAGAAATGCTTTAGAAGTTTATTACGGTTTAGTTTGTTGTTGCTGCCATTCTAAAATTAGTTTTGTTTAGTATAATATATATACTAGCAGTGCCCAGCGGTTTCACCCGCTGCTCAGTTAGGGGCATGAAAAATAGATGTTAGCCGATTCTCAGACCTACCCGATATGCACACAAAATTTCGTTTAAATCGGTCCAGCCGTTTTGGAGGAGTATGGGAACGAAGATTGTGACTCGAGAATATTATATATTAGATCTGTACATAAAACTGTAATGTCCTAACTGTGTTCGGTCAGATTCTAATCATGTTCTTTTATTTTTATTGTCTTTTGTATTTTATCATTGTTGTTGTACCAGCTACCCTCTATGACGAGATGAGTATGAGATGGTGCTAGACACCCTGTATAGCTCTGTCTCTTTCTCTCAGTGGAATAATAACTGCTATAAGATGTCATAGTAGGCCTACAGGTGTTTTTTGTTTCATTGCTTAGCTCTTTACAACGTTATTTTGTTTTTGGTTATTTTCAGGCATCAACGGCCCATGGCGTAATAACTTGCTTGCTTAATATTCAAGATTATATCAACAAAAGTATGGCAGTTTCTTTCGAAAAACGCAATAAAACGTTCTTTGTACACTGCAGTGCAAATATGTCGGCCGCCTATTTCGACGCTAAGCTCGTCCTTGATCGCTCTGTCTATTTTTTTGCTGTAAAGCTGGTAGGTTTTTTGATAGTTGACATCACTGGCTTTTTGGCCAATATGGTTTTGTGTATTGAAACAATTTTTAAAAGGAGTTTGTTTTTTGTGTACATGTATGTGAATGTTATTTACATTGATATATTAAACAGTATTTTAAGGAGGATTGTGTCTGAAATGCTAATAGTATCAGCAGTTACCGTGACACTCACTTTTTTTGGAAATATTTGTATTCCCGGAAAATGGATAAATCTTATCTATGATGATAAATCTAGTTTATCTGTGTTCCCGATAAAATTATTTCACAAATTTGTGTGCATCTTCATAAACTTGAACTAAATATTAAGTAGATATTATTTTAAGATTTCAATGAATAGTTTCAACCTTTGTCCATGTCATTGTAGATCTTTGACTGTCGTTACAGATATCAGTGTCCCGAAAGTCTGACAACCAGTCTTAACAAGGGGTATTGTATTACCTAGTACTAACTGGGTTGTGGAGGTCAGATAGGCAGTCGCTCCATGTAAAATACTGGTATGCAGTTGAAGACGACCTCAACATATTTGTGAAAATGCTACGCAGATGATGGTAGTCCCTATGTTTTGTAAACACTGTATTTTTCTTTTTTTTCCGTGTTGTTTTTATTACGCATAGGTAGGTTCAATCATCACATAACTTCTCGCACTCTCGGAGGAGCTGAAATGAGTCAGAGTCAGAATTTTACTAATTGAAACCCATATTCCTTTTTTTTTCATGAAGGCCCCCATGTTCCTTTTTTTTGCTCATAAAGGCACCCATGATCCTTTATTTCCCCATAAAGGCAGCAATGTTCCTTCTTTTGCTCATAAAGGTACCCATGTTCCTTTTTTTGTCCATAAAGGCACCCATGTTCCTTTTTTTGCCCATAAAGGCACCCATGTCCCTTCATTTGCATATAAAGGGCAAATGCCAACATGGGTGCTCCGGGTCCGCGGTATCTTTCTCGAACAACCACAACCTTGGCAGGTTGTTCTGCCCTTATACATTTGGGGTCGACATAATATGTGTTATCTTGTACCACTTTATTTCATAGATAATAAACTGTTTTCTCTTCTTTTTCATCTTTGATAGAGGAATATTTTTTCAAACCGTTTGGCGTAAACCTATTTATATAACCTTTTATTTCAAAGTTACAATAATAAGAATTATTTAATAGATATTGTTGACCTTTCATAGGGATCTACATTCTTAATGCAAACGTGTTAAAAATCATTTTTGAGTGTCTGTATTATTTTTTTTCATCGAGTAGCAGTCATAATCTAATGAACTGACACATTTAAATAAATCTTAATTTTATAAGCGCAGGGTTCAAATTCGATCGTTTTTAGGGTGGGTCAGCTAACAACTATAACCGAATTTACGTAGCGTAAGTACGTAGCGTATACGTAGTCTATATTACGAAATAACGAAGTAATACCAAAAAAATCGACTCTCAACCTCAGTATTGCCTAAAAGCAGCACTCCTTACTTTTGTATTTTTTTGTTTGTAAAAAAATATTAAAACTTATAAATACGTGTTGTTTGTGAAATCATGTCCAATTCAAAAAATCAAATAAATCTCAGTTTTTGAATGATGGAGGGTTAAATTCAATTAGACCAAATCATTGCTACCAAATGAGTGCTTTGGCAGTCATACTAGGATTACCCTGTATCAGGATGCCATCACCTTCCTCTGGACTCGGTAGGTAAGTCTTTAAACAATTATTTATTTACAACATTTTAAAAATACAATCCGTTCAACAATTGAGACATGTAAAAATTAAAACAGAAAAAGAAAACTAATTTTTAAATGAGGAAATTATTAAGAGAAAAGAAAAGGAATTGTGAATTGTTCCTGAAAATATAAATTTTATTAGTTTTCTGGAAAAACAACTCGAACAGAAGACAAATTGTTTAGTTTGTCTTTATAAATCAAAGTCTTGTCGAGTTTCGAAATAATCTTTTACAATATTGTTTACTGTCAAGTTTGTAGGTGACGTACTATCAATCTTGCCTCAAGACATCCAGGTTCATCAAGATAGCAGTTATTTTCCAAGGCTTTATTTTGATCGTAAAGCTTTTAAGGGCATTACGCTTTCGTCTGACAGACCATTTTACAGATGAGTAAGCTGTAATAATTATCACTTGTAACGGGATATTTACCATGTTTGTTATTTATATCGTGTTTCCGATATTTCGGCGATGTTGCAAACGCCATGATCACGGATGAACTAAAAATAAATAAATAGAAATATCCTGTTTCAAATGTTAATTATAATATTAGTAACCATGTCAGTTTAAAAACTTGTATTGAATAAGCTGTAAGTTTTATTTTTTTTAAAATATCACCGTTATCTTTTACAAGCTTTTATTTAACTTGCAATGTTTGTTTGTTTAATTTTAAAACTGTTATCCCTAACCGATTCTCCTGAATATTTTAATAAACATTTTGTTTGCATGAATATTCATGGTTTAACTAACCAGTGACGGTATTCTAAATTTAATATAGTGGACTATACATTTTTTATGCACCATCATAAAATGGGTATCAATAAAAAGGTTTTGCTGAGAAGAATACTAAAGAAAAGCTATAGTAAAATGTATTTTTTTGAGTTTACTCCTTAAGAATCGATTTTCATATATAAGGCGCCCGGTATGAGAAAAATCCGAGGGGTAAAACCTACTAAAACAACGAAAACGTGTCACGTTTTTGGTGCGCACCTTTAGTGCGCAACTTTCTAATTTGGCTGTGAGTGTATTAAGACGTACATATGGTATGCTGTATAGGCGACTATACCTATATGTTATTGGGCTTGTTTGTTTCTATTAGTGTCGATGTATTTATAATGTTATTTTTTTTTCATTAATTTGTGAATTTACCCTTTCATATGATATTATCCTTTTGTCAGTTGAATAAACTCTTTTTGCGTATGGTTAGATACTCGTACTTAAGGAGTAAACTCCAGTCGTGCGTCGGAGCTGACACACACACTTTTTTTTTTGTTACAGGATTATTTTAAATATAATACAAAAATAAAATGTAAAAAAAAATAGTTTTACAAGCAGATCTTAATATTATTCCAGCACCAAAATACCGAACGTGACTAATCAAAAAGTGTTATCAAGATGGCGACTTTACAAACCTTATTCTTAAATTTGAGTTTGTGTATTTACTCATATGTAATGTGCCCTCATTTGTAGGTATATGGCCAACACATGGTTATATACTTACATATACAAAACCTAAAAATCACATGCCATCAAAAAAAGTTGCATAAACTCTAGCAAAACTTAAAGCGTGCACTATGCTTTGGAATGACTTTCGCATACTCAAATTGTTTAAATAGAGAATATGAAAGGAAGATGAGATTCACATTAAAAATACACTCTAGAGCTATGAATTAATGAAACATATAAATCTTGGAAAGTAAGAATGCTAGCTTCATTAAATAAATAGTGTTTAATAGACAATATAAAAACTCTAAAATGAAAGTAAGTCTCTACATTTTATTTACTAAAAATGACATGGATAAAACAAACTGCTGATCTCGCATTAAAACAAAAATGGGAAACTTGACAATTATGTTTATTAAAAATATACTTTAAAGTCTTCGCAGCTTCTTTTATTACGACTAAACACACCTACATAAGCCTCACTTCTGCTGTACTTAAGTATCTATTTAATACATTATTCGAAAACATTCCTCCTCACTTCAGTTGAATACAAAACAAGTTTGCTAGCTCTGTTGTATGTACACAAACTGTTTGCGTAGAGCTTGTTACTCGCGATACGCTACGTAGAGTTCGTAGCGCTCCGCTACGTCGTAAACATTCGCTACGCCGTAGCATCCCGCTACAAAGAGCTACGTTAAGGGCCTTGGGTAAGCGTGATTCTGAACACAATTATCTGAAGGGTATTTTAATAAACATAAGTTAATAATAAATTATTTTATATTTTTCTGTCGGATATTATAATATAGTGATTCAGATATTAATATTGGAATTAAAAGGTTAAGATGAGAAACTTTAAAGGACGTGTCTTTTATTTAAATCCTTAAAAAACACACTATGTATACAGATACACCTACTTAAACTGAGCGTTTTGATATTCCCAATAATATTTAATGAAAAATCCTTTAACAAATATTTGTCCCCATTTTCGGATAGCTATATCATGGCACACTTCCCCTCAGAGATATTTTAGAGATAGTACTAGAGTACGTTAGCAAAAATAACGGCAACGACACAATTCTATGTTTTGTGAAAAAACCTAAAACTCTACGTCCCGTTTTCAGCGTAATATTTAAAAGTGACACATTTTCCTTTGCAGAGCTTTTTATTATTTTCCTTCTGAATATATTATTAATAATAAAAAATCCATTTACAATCTTAGTTATCACGTAACGTATTTTATTCCAGTTAATAAATAATTTAATTTAAAGTCCAAGCAGAACAAATCATTATCATAAAAAAATGGACATATTTATCAAGCACACACCAAAAAAAAAAACATTGATTGTAGTTGTTTTTGAGATACACCTTTTTCGCTTTTGAAGACGGATAAAAATAAAACACAAGCGAAAGTACCGTTGTCCCTATCTTTAGAAGGATGTTATAAAGGAAGGGATGTTTCCTGACGCTTTTAGGGGAAACTGAGAAATTTTAAGTGTTATTTGGGTCTATCTTGTACATGATAATTACTGCGATACCGTAACTAAACCCTATTTTCATTAACTCGGGTTTGGTTAACCCGCACTCAAATATTCTAAAATAAACGTAAGAATCCCCATTCTTTTTTTGTTTTAGAATTATATTTTACCTTATGCTCCGCTAGACGCGTACTCAAATAATATTTATTTAGGTGATTAAAAAAACAATTTTACCCCTCACACCATGTTCTGTTTTAAGAATAGAATTGGGCTGTGTGCTGTGGCTTTTTTGAGAAGAAACAACCGAAACAAAACTCAGAGATCCAGAGGATCTTCTTCCATGGTCTGCCATGCACCATCCTCCGGTGGCTGTAGCGCGCGCACCCAGCATGCGCCGCACGATGAGTCCCGCTCAGCTTACGCATCAGAATCGCCTTTGGATCTTCAAGCATGATCTCCAGCTTCTCCAACAGCTTCCGGCCGGCATTGAGCTGCTCATTGGTTTCGTCTTTAAATGCCCTCAGCTTGGGAATCGGCGCTTTTTCATCCGATATGGTCGTCAGATTATTCAGCGCATGCTGCCATTTCCTGTCCTGTTGGCTGAACTTCTGGAAGCACTTCGCTAGGCGTGTCTAAGATGATCTTTTGAATAAAAAACCATAGATTTTAGTGGATCAGTTCAGTCAGTGCATTTGTCATTGATCGATCGTCTAGCTCGACACATAACTTAAGGAGACTCGTGCCCCGAGAGTTCCGTACAAACTTCCGATAAAAATGGCTATATCTTTTGACTGCGTGGACTTACAGGGTTGATTTTGTTACAGCTTCTAGGACTTAAATACATGGTTTTAATTACAATTTGATATCTCTACGCGTTCTCGAGGTAGATGGGCTTAACAGACAGACAGACGACGAAGTCATACCTGATTTAAAAAGCCATTGACTCTTTGCCCGATTCGAAATCGAACAAAAGACTCCACGCTCAGCAGTCATGCTCGTGATCACTTGATCAACGAGACAGTCATCAGTTGACATTTATCAGTATTAAAATACATTTGACGGCACGCTTGGCGCACTGGTTGAGCGATCGACTGCTGCGCTGGGTGTCGCGGGCTCGATTCCTGCACGGAACAAAAATTTATTTGACCTACAGGTGGTTGTTAAGGGTCTGGCTGTTTGTGCCTGTGAGTTTAAATGTTTATAAAGGCACCCACGATACAGGAGAAATTTCTATGTGGGGCAAAGTTCATTTAAAAAAAAACTGTGTGAGTCTGTGGACCACTCGTTGCATACCGAGTTTCTTCCGTGTCTTGGAAAGCACGTTAAGCTGTTGGCCCCGGCTAACGACAGGGGCTTGAAAGTCTTACCAAGGAGTTTCGTATTACCCAGTTAAGGTTTTGGAGGACAGATAAGCAGTCGCTCGATGTAAAATACTGACACTTAGCTGCATCCAATGAAACTGGACGCCGACTCAAACATGGTTGGGAAAAGGCTAGGCAGATGATGAATGCCATTCGAATGCTCTCCCCAACCAATTGCAGTAATTGAACAAGACTGACGTGACTTAGTACCTACTCGAGAATGAACTGAACGACTGCACATTCGCTCTTTCATTCATTATGTTTTATGAGAACTTTTTATGTTTGCTTGCATTAGGAAAATTAGCTCGCATTGGCATCTGCATACTGTGATAAGGATTTTTCTTTTATTGTTGTTAGGGTTGAGAGGAGCTCGTGGCTAAATAATAGCAGCCGCTCGGGTCGATCTTAAGGTTAAGCTGCGCTTGCCTAGGTTGGTCTGTGGATGGGTGACCACCCGTTACATACCGAGTTTCCTCCGTGCCTCGGAAAGCACGTTAAGCCGTTGGTCCCGGCTGTCATTTGTAGATCTTTAACAGTCGTTACAGGTAGTCAGTGTTCCGAAAGTCTGACAACCAGTCTTACCAAGGGGTATCGTATAATCCAGTATTAACTGAGTTGTGGAGGTCAGATAGGCAGTCGTTCCATGTAAAATACTGATATTCAGCTGCATCCGGTTAGACTGGAAGCCGACCCCAACATAGTTGGGAAAGGGCTAGGCAGATGATGTTGTTAGGGTTGAAGTGAGCTTCAACTGAAATTATATATGGCCGTGTATAGGCTTTAAGGCGCGGTAACAGGCTAATCTTTAGGTATTCGTGGAAGTGAGGCTAGTTGCAGACTGGGCATGGTCTGCCACTAGTACTTGACAGTATTGCATTGAAAGAATAGAAATAAAGTCGAAAATATTTAGGTGTTTGATTTTATTTGAATGTCATGTCCGCCATAATGTAGGTCACTTTGCAGTTTTAATTGAATTTAAAAAAATACAGATCCGTGTTTGAAAAAAATTAGATATCTCTTTAGTCTATAAATAAGATGGTTGTTGCTGAAAAAAAATAGAACTTAGAGACGGAAAAGTTTATTCGTGGTCTTTTTAAACATTTTTTTTTCGTAGTACCTACTAGACCACTTTTGTAAACTGATTTTGTCTAAGTCTTTACTTCATGTATTCACCTATACACGGATTTTTTTTTGGCTAGTGGCATGTGCAGATATGGGTAATTTTGCTACAAAAATCTATAGACGTTTTAAGAAGTGTTTAAAATAAAAGTTTTTCTTTCTTTTCTTTGTTTGTTTTGTACAGCGCCTTAAAAAGGAACTCTTATAAGATCACTTTGTGTTTTGTCTGTCTGTCTGTTTGTCAATAACTTTTATCTTGGGAATAAGTGGAGGTATTGACTTTAAATTTAACAATGTAATCAAGTTATTGAGGCAGTATAAAGTTAAAAAAAACCATCCATGTTCCTTCTTTTGCCCTTGTATTCTGGGGCCACAAAATCGCTTTCGAACTACCCGCAACCCCGGAAAATCAGAGATCTTTGGGCGTTACAAAAACCCTGACATCAGGATAAGAACTAACCACACCATAAAGTATACCACGTAAAAAGAATTGATCAAAAATTTTTCATACAAAGTTTTTTAAGACGTATCAAAGAAACTTTTAAAGCTTGTGTATCTTAAAACCTCTTAACAAAGTCACACAAAATGTAGAATTATATTCATCGGCATTGTTTTAATTATTTTAACCTAAATTAGGGTCCTAATTAGTATGTAAGCCTAGACCTGATAAAGTGTACTTAGGTCTACATTTTGGTCTGAAATTCAGGTTAATTTGGTTAGCCTAAAGTTTAACTGTTAAGCGTAATGAATATTAAAGCACCCATTAGATAAACGAGTTGACCCTTTCAACTCGTTTTTTAAACGGCGGTTTTGATATTATTAAAGAATTTTGTGTTTATGTCTTGACTTTTTGATTCAGTATATTACAAATAACGTTTGACGTAATTGCACATAACAACTTCAGCGAAAATACGCATTAAGTGGCGCAAATACTGAAAACATATTTAAAAAAAAATATTATTCAATTTTCTTACAATTACTTTGTTGTTCATTAAATGCGAGTTATTTTAAAAACAGCGCAGCTGTTTATAAAACCCAAGAGAGAGAAGTTATCATAATTATAATCAAACATTTTTTTACGTGATTACTTTTGTGTTATAGCATGTTGGAAGAAAGCACTCTTATCATTATTTTTTTTTCAGGCTTTTACTTACTAAAACCCATCCATCTACCTAAAGTCAAGGTCAAGGTCAGGGTCAAAGTCAAGTAAAGTCAAGAAAAGTCAAGTAAAGTCAAGTAAAGTCAAGTAAAGTCAAGAAAAGTCAAGTAAAGTCAAGTAAAGTCAAGTAAAGTCAAGTAAAGTCAAGTAAAGTAAAGTCAAGTAAAGTCAAGGTCAAAGTCAAAACATTTATTGCAAACCAAATGAAGCCAATCAAACCGAGTCAATAATGTGTGTACCAAGAGCAACCTTCAGAACGAAACCACATTTCCTCGGTAATACGCGAAAGCTGTAAAGCGTATTATCAGTACGTTGAACGAACATTATCACGACGCTGAAACATTGAGAGTAACTCTCAAGCGTGGACCATTATTAGGTTCTTACTGTGATAATGTTATGGCCAACTGGATCTCAAATTGGCCACAAAAATAAAGGTTTTCCACTGAATAGTTGCAATCAAGTAACAAACGACAACTTTTTGGAGTTGAAGATACGTGAAAACCTGTTTTTTAGGGTTCTTAAAAAACCGAAAAACGGAATCGTTATTGGATCACTTTGTTATCCGTCTGTCTGTCTGTCAAGAGCCTTTATGTTGGGAAAGCGGATCGAGTTGAAATTAAAACCATCAACTCAACTCTGTGGTCCCTTTTTGCTGTGAAAAAAAAAGCTTTTAAGTCTACGCAGTCAAAAAATATAGCTGTTTATGTCGTATGTTTATATGAAACCTTCGGTGCATGAGTCCGACTCGCTTCGGGCCGGTGTTTTTTTTTTACATCTAACTAGCTTTTTCCCGCGGCTTCGCTCGCTTTAAATTTGGTAGCGCCTTATTGATTTGTAATAGCAACGCTAAGTTTTCCCGTTTCATCCCTCTTTCTCCCTCATATACCACACTTTAAAAAAAATTGCTTCAATCCGTCTCCTGGTTCCCAACTATCTCTTTAACAAAAATCATCATAATCGGTTTAGCCATTAACCCCTTGTATGCCGGAACGTAGATCTACGCGAGTCACAATGCGTTTTTAATTGTTACTGTAATTCCGTTCCATACAAGCGGTTAAAGCGTGAAGAGGTAACAAACAAACAAACTGACTTTCGCTTTTATAATATTAGTAAAGATTAATAGACATCGGGTTATATGCATTTTCATGTCTCCATAACATGCTTTTAGTACTTTTATCGATATGCTTATTTTAGTAGTTAAAGGTGCTCACTGTTCTTGATACCTGGGTATTGTAGGAATACTGAAAGCTAATGCATGTATCAATGGCACCGCCCAAAGCATGCCTAAAGAGATAACTGCCCAATGTTTAAGTTAAGTCTTGTCTCGACATAGACATCTTCAGCCCACTAATTAATATTCAAAATACAAGTTTGCTCTAAAAATCCAAAAAATATTTGATTTGAAGTGTCACAAGAATGACAATTAATAATGGTATCACAATGTATTATATTAATAAATGTGAATTTGTATTTCACTTTTCAGTGTATATTTCGCTCAGTATTTAAATAGTACACATAATCCGATATCGAATGAAAACTACAAGTTTGCGTTTATACGAACACATAATATATAATAAAATAAACGTACTTAATTTTATCTGTCTCGGGACTATTTTGAAGCTTTGACAACTAAACAAATGAAGTCTACAATCGGCACATTAACAGCACGGTTGGTGCAGTGGCTAAGTGATCGACTGCTGCGCTGCGTGTCGCGGATTCGACCCTGCACGAAATAAATATTTATATGTCTTTAGACATTTTTTTTTTTTTTTTTCGGGTGGGAAATCTTCCAATGACTTCCCCCGCTCTGGGCGGAGCGGGAGGGCTTGTCAGACTTGTACTGACTAAAACCCACCCATGTTTCTTCTTTTGCCCTTTACGTTCCGGGGCCGCGGTATCTCTTTCGAACAACCCGCAATGTCCCGCAATGTCTTTAGACCTTAGGTAGTTGTTTCGGGTCTGGCTATTTGTGTATTCAAGTTTAAAGGTTTGTAAACGTATCCATCCATGTTACAGAAAAAAATCCAAGAGTGGGGCTAAGTTTAAAAAAAAAAACACAACAAAGACATATAGTTTGTTGTCACAGATTTACTATATATAAAAAAATATAAGCTATAGTATATTTCGAAAACCCTGTGTTGTAAAAGTATTCAGCTAATCTACTTCTGTGTGTCAATTATGTAATAACAATATAACATCAATATAACAAGGTAGGCACCTACTTTTAATTTACACAAAAGCCCCTCTATGTTTTACAACCTTAAACAACTCTACTCATACTTAACGACCTGCCAAAATGACCACAACGTATCAAGAACGTTAGAATAAAAGTAAAAATAAAACTTACTTACTTTCCTTCCTTACTAATATTATAAAAGCGAAAGTGAGTTTGTTTGTTTGTTTGTTACTTCTTCACGCTTTAATGGCTAAACCGATTTTGATGATTTTTGAACCAGGAGTCGGAAATAGGCGAGTGAGGGAGAAAGAGGACTGAAAAGGGAAAACTTAGCAAATCAATAAGGCGCAGGGGGAACTGTGTTACCCCGAATTAAACGCGAGCGAAGCCGCGGGCAAAAGCTAGTTATAAATAATTTTGTGTGTGTAAATTGCAAAAATTGTAGGCGGGGGGCAGTTTGCGTTATTGTACAACTAGCTTTCACCCGCGACCTCGTCCGCGTGGCATAGTTACTTTGGGCTAACGCTAACTTCAACCCGCGTTATGATATAAAAAAAATACTTTCTCTCCCGTTTTCTCCCCCTTTTTTCACTATGTTTGTCTCGGGTCCCAACTATCTCTGTACCAAAATTCATCAAAATCGGTTTAGCCATTTAGGCGTGAAGACGTAACAAACAAAAAAACTCACTTTCGCTATTATAATGTTAGTAAGGACTGTACATACACCTATTGAATGTTAAATAATTGTCTACTTTTAGCATTTATAGCATAAGTCAAAGTCAAAGTCAAAGTCAAATTCTTTATTGCTAACTAAGTGTAGAATTTAGATCTTAACAAAGGGTAGGTTCTTAGAACTTAGTTGCCTGTTTAGGCATTGCAATTTAATTAATAATACATAAAAAAAAAACATTCTAAATCATTCATTTATAGCATTAGCAGTGTAATCAAGGGGTATCGCATTCCGGGGTTACGGATTGTTCGAAAGAGATACAACGGCCCCGGAACATAAAAGCCGGGCAAAAGAAGGAACATGGGTGGGTTTACTCTCCTTACTCTCCCTCCGCTCCACCCTGAGCGGGGTAGATATTTGTTGATTTCCCAGAAACAAAAAAGGGGTATCGTATTAGACCGGTATTTATACCGGGTAAAACGGGATAATACGGTAATCTCGGTTGTGGAGATCTGATATGCAGTCGCTCAATGTAAACTGGTATTCAGCTGAATTCGGTTAGACTGGAAGCCGATCCCAACATAGTTGCGTAAAAGCTTCGCTTTAACAGTGACACGGCCTAATTTAGTGGATGGGCTTAGAATTCCAGAGACATTCCTACTTTGTCTACGAGGTAGTCAGAACATTACCAAACTCCTTCGTGTTGCAAGGTATCTACGGGCAAAAGGAACCGTATAGTTTCGACTAGATTAGAAATAATTACTGCGCAAAACGATTTATTTCGTAAATTTTAATGACAAGACCCTAAAAGCAGCAAAAGGTTTTTCAAATGAGTTTTAGTGAAGATTATTATCATTTACTTGTTTGTTTACACATTTTTTATATTTTGACATATTTCTTAGCAAAAAAAAAACACATAAAAAAAATAAAAAAGTAGCCCACCGGTATCGGGAACAGGGTTTAAGCTACCGGTAGTCAGGGTTCCATAGAAAAGAACCTCCTAACAATACGAGCCGTGCCGAGGAGTACCGCTTTCTGTATCAAGCCCTTGATCCAGCTGCCTAAGAAGAGCCTTCTCAGATGTTGGTCGAGGCTCTTAGTGAAGATTATTATTAGAAGATTATTGTGGATAGTGATTCACAGATCGAACTTGGCAAACAACCGACTAAACCTTGAAGCTTCTCACAATACAGAAAATTCATACATGATCATATTAAACGATAGCTTTGGTAATTAAATCAAAATAACATTATTACCTGGAGAGATGCGTAAAGATCGTCACTCATAGTGGACAAAAGGTAGACATCACTACACCATCGAGGTAAACACGGTGAAGGTGTAGTGATGATCTGGTCAGCCATGTTCACAGGGCATACGCGATTATAAATTGCACCAAAGCAGAGAGGCTCGGGGGAATCATTGTGCATCAAGTGTGTGCTTTTTTTTTTCTAGTGGGAAATCATCTATTTGGGGGGGCATGTCAGACTTTTACTGACTAAAACCCACCCATGTTCCTTCTATTGCCCTTAACGTTCCGGGGCCGCGGTATCTCTTTCGAACAACCCGCAACCCCGGCAGGTGGCTCTGGCAAGCCCCTCTGATCAAGTGTATGCCCTGTGAACTAACGTCACCGTTGGTTATGACAGCGGGCGTGGTGTAGGCGACCAGCGCACATACTTCTCCTTCCTTCTAATACACTCCATCGGCTTGAAAAGTACTCGCTTCCTCACTGGTATTCGACACTTCACTATATCGTTGTTTTTTTTTAGACGTTATCCCACACTAGGAATTTCTCCTGTTTGGTGGGTGCGTTTAAAAACATTTAAACTTACATACACATACAGCCAGACCCGGAACATCTACTTATAGGTCATACAAACATTTTTTCTGTATGAGGATCCAACCCGCGACACGCAGTATAGCAGTCAATCGCTGAGCAACTGCGCTAACCATGCCATCAAATTACATTTCCATTATATGTTTCGATTATATTCAATTAATCTTCTGAGCCCCGAACAGAAAGGGAGGCTTTTGCTCCTCGCATTGGGACACAATATAGGCAATGAAAATAAATAAAAAGACTATTACCGTGAACTGACGTAAGTTATAAAAACTCTTTACTTCAGTAAAAAGCAACGTTTTCATCTATGGACCCGTCTTCGCTCCTTTATGAAACTTTGAATTAATTTCGCCTTGCTTAGACAAGCTTAGTCTTCCCCTCTTCGTAGAAGTAACTAAATTATCTTTGTGCTTTACTTAGTTTTCTTATTAAAATGTTAGAGACGCTACAATTAGGTAGAACTTGAAGGCTGTATCTGGGTAACCTGGCTTGGAATTTTCCAAGAACTGTGTTATAAGAACAGGCCTTTTATGTCAAGAGAAATTGTCAAATAACTTACCCCGCATAGCTGGAGCGGGAGGGAGTATAAATTTTTTACAAAAACTCATCCATGTGCCTTATTTTGCCTTTTGTGTTCCGGGGCCACGGTATCTCTTTCGAACAACCCGCAACAGAGTTCGTAGGCACACCGCCGCTTAACCCTTCGAGGATTACACTCGTAAATTATGTTTTGTTTATTTATTTATTGCTCTACAAAAAAGTACATTTAAATGTACATGTACTTTGTTTGTTGTATTTAAATGAGACTGAACCCCACACTAGATACCCTGTGTCGTGGGGTTCTGTCTCTTTCGTCTCTAGTGGAACAATTTACATTTTTTTCTTTTAACTAAACCTACTAAAACCTTTTTTAACGAAAAAGAAAACATAATCTTTACCTCTTTATAATCTAATTAACGGCCCGGTACGTGCTTCGCTACGTATTTACAAAAAAATGTGATGCAGCGCCATCTGCCGGACTGATTTGTGAATCTAAACCATTCCCAGATCCCCTTGAACACACAAAAAAAATTCATCAAAATCGGTCCAGTCGTTTGAGAGAAGTTCAGTGACATACACACTCACAGAAGAATTATATATATAAAGATATATAAAATTCTCGTGTCACAGTTTTCGTTCCCATACTCCTCCGAAACGGCTGGACCGATTTAAACGAAATTTTGTGTACATATCGGGTAGGTCTGAGAATCGGCCAACATCTATTTTTCATACCCCTAAGTGGGCAGCGGGTGAAACCGCTGATAGAATATATTTTTATGAATGGTAGTCTATGTATTATTCTGATATGTAAGCTATATTATTCTGAAGATTTATCTAAATCTATTCAGTAGTTTTTGTGTGAAAGAGCAAGAAATATACTTATTTACATACTCACAAACATTCGCTTTTTATTGTATAAGTGGGATATTTCGTACGTATCTGTAAAATTCTGCCAATATACATACATGCAAATTTGTTATCTAAACGAGTATAAAATTGACATGACCAGAATTTAAAGAGCGCTGTATCACTCGTTCTTAAGTACAATACAGTAATAAAAAATTTAGAGGTGTCAAGGGACACCCGGATGGAACGAAGTTCCTATAGAAATGAAAATATCTGGCTTGCTTTCTATAAGAGAGAGAGAGAGAGACAGACAGACAGACAGAGAAACTTGCGACGCCGCCCAGCTTACAATAGCTTACTACAGCAAAAAGTGTCGTGACAACTTTTCGTAAGATTTTTTTTCTGTCTAGCCCCCTTTCACAACGCGCGATAAGGAACTTCGTTCCAAGACCTCTTTTGACTTATAGTCACTTTTCTCCATAGAAAAACCTAATTCCCAGCATTAGATTACGATTGACCGGGATTCATAAAAATATATTTTTTTTGTTATGTAGCCTAAACCATATCTGGAACCAGCAGAATTAACGTTATAACATTTTTTTATCAAAGGGTAAAGGGGTGAGCGCCTAGCCTGTTTTCAGGGCTGAATTTTAATGAAAGTTAAAAAGGTCTGCCTTTGAAAAGGCGGTCAAAGTAACGAGTTGTCTATGTTACGATCTAGTTAAAGCGTCTACGTTACAATCTAGTTTTTTTTTTGTTGGCTGTGAATCTGACAATAGAATACAAGAGTTTAAAGAATCAATCTACTGACGACAAAGTTGGCGCAGTGGCTGAGCGATCGACTGCTGCGCTGCGTGTTGCGGGTTCGATCCCCGCACGGACCAAATATTTGTATGACCTGCAGGTAGTTGTTTCGGGTCTGGCTGTTTGTGTATGTGAGATTGAATGTTTGTAAAAGCACGTTAAGCACGGCAACGTTTTAAAAAGAAAAAACTTCAATATTGGAATTTTAAACTTTATTACGATTTTTTTTTCCTGTTTGCCTTTTTGTTGTGGATGGAAAATCATCAAATAACTTCCCCCACTCTATGCGGAATGGGGAACGACGTGAGTGTCAGAGTTTTACTGACTAAAACCCACCCATCTTAGCCCTTTATGTTTCGGGGCCGCGATAACTCATACGAACAACCCGCTGCCCCGGCAGACTTGAGTAAAAAGCTAATATTAGAACATTCCAAAAATATATTTGGAACTATATGATGGAACAGTTTATCTAAACTAAATACACCAGATAAGCTCAATTTAATGTATCAAATAATCTTATAGGTCAGCGAGCAGTACATTTTACTTTAGCTAGGGGTTAGCCACTTGATGACAATTTAAGTTGGACTATTGAGATGAATCGTAGCATGTTTTAAAAGAGCTTCAAAATTCGTCCGTCGTCCATTATCCGTACTATATATATCCGTATTTACTTTTATATTTTATTTTATATTTTGAATGCGAGAATAAGTCTGTCTGTCTGTCTGTCTCTTCTTCACGCCTAAACCACTAAACCGACTTCAATAAAATTTGGTATAGGTATAGTCTGGGACCCGAGAAAGGACATAGGATAATTTTCATCCCGGAAAACCCCGCCACGCGGACGAAGTCACGGATAAAAGCTAGTATAAAATAAGATACAGTCTCGAAGGAAAGAAATACCTAACGCAAAACACAAAATATTCATAAGACTAAGTTTATTTGGCAAAAGAAAGCACAAAATAAGTCATCAAGTTACAAGCGAACACAGAGAAACTTATTATAACAACTTCATTCCATTTACCCCCACTTTACCGCTTAATATTCGTCTGAATATAAATCAAGACCAATGTATTCATTCGATTGTATTTTATTACCTTCCTGAAAGGCTTTTTATGTTGTTCCCCTCATAAATATAACCGCTTTACTAATATGTATGTAGGTAGTTATTAAATACTAGCTTTCGCCCGCGGCTTCGCCCGCGTTAAATTTGGGGTAACACAGTTCCCTTTGCGCCTTATTGATTTGTAATAGCAACGCTAAGTTTTCCCTTTTCTTACCTCTTTCTCCCTCACATCCCACTTTTTAAAAAAGTATTAACCTATGTCCGTCTCCTGGTTCCCAACTATCTCTGTACCAAAATTCATCAAAATCGGTTTAGCCATTAAAGCGTGAAGAGGTAACAAATAAACAAACAAACTCACTTTCGCTTTTATAATATTAAGTAAGGAAGTAAGGATTCCTGTTCTGGGTGCCATGGTTATTTTATTTGACACAGATACAAGTTGAGATGAATTCATAACATGTTCATGTCGAGGAGGAAAAGAAATGGTTGTAAATTATTGAAGACGGTTTTTTTTTTGTTTGCTGTTCGGATGAGCCTTTTACAAATTTACACACGTACACGAAAGTTCTTAAAATGTTCACAGACGTAGTTACTCATAATAAAATAATAAATATATTATTACTAGCTTTTGCCCGTGGCTTCGTTCGCGTTAAATTCGGGGTAACACAGTTCCCCTTTTCTTCCCTCTTTCTAGCTTACAAACCACTTTCAAAAAAATAGCCTTTGTCCGTCTCCTGGTTCTCAACTATCTGTGTACCAAAAATTATCCAAATCGGTTTAGCCATTAAAGCGTGAAGAGGTAACAAACAAACATACTCACTTCGTTTTTATAATATTAGCACAGATAATATAATCTAGATATTAGTAAGGAAGTAAGGATTGAAACTCGAAACAAATAACAAACATGGTAAATATCCCGTTTCAATAATAATGTTAGTAACTAAATACATATAATTTTAATACCATTACGAATAGTAACGAAAATCATATTATTAATGTAACCTGCTTTAAACTCGCGTGGGTTGGTGCGGGTTGATGACAGTTGTTGGCAATAGAAGGAACATGGGTGGGTTTTAGTCAGTAAATGTCTGACACTCCTCCCCGCTCCGGACACAAAAAAAGCAATTTTTGGTATATTCTATGTCTCTCATATCTCTCTCTCACTTTTTCCTATTAGACCACGAAAAATTTTGACGCTGTATGTCAAAATTTATTCCATTTAATCTAACAGTTCCCCCTGGAGGTTCAAAACAACAGACATCATTCGTCGAAAACAAAATTTATTCCAAAACAAATAGCGTTAGTCTAGCAACACTCGTCGACTATATTAATGGGAATACAAAGAGAAGTAACGAGTTTCCTGTGAAATCTAGTGTAGATTTAAATGTTTTAATCCGATTTCGTATGTTCGTTTTTGCGAGAATTTTTAATGAATAACCCCGCGGTTTCACCCACGCTGCTCAGTACTGTTGGCCTTAGCGTGATGTTATATAGCCTATAGCCTTCCGCAAGAAATGGACTATCCAACACTAAAAGAATTTTCCAATTCCAACCAGTAGTCCCTGAGATTAGCGCGTTCAAACAAACAAACTCTTCAGCTTTATAATATTACTAGCTGTTCCTCGCGGTTTCACCCACGCTGCTCAGCACCTGTTGGTCGTAGCGTGATGTTATATAGCCTATAGCCTTCCTCAAGAAATGGACTATCCAACACTAAAATAATTGTTCAATTCGAACCAGTACTTCTTGAGATTAGCGCGTTCAAACAAACAAACAAACAAACTCTTCAGCTTTATAATATAAGTATAGATAGATGAATAACTGCTTTTTAAATAATGTGTTTTTTCTTTTGTATTAATGAGAATTTATTAATTGACTTCTCCCTCTCTTTCGGGTGAAGTGGAAGGGAGTGTCAACTTGTACTGGTTAGACCCATCCATGTTCCTTCTTCTGCTCTTTGTGTTCCGAGGATTCATGCGTCATGTTCGTGAACGGGTACTCGTGGGACTGGTCATCTCTTAGATGCCAGTTTATTTTATTAAACACTAGATTTTGCCCGCAGCTTCGCTCACGTTAAATTCGGGGTAACACAGTTCGCCCTTTCTTATTTGCAGGTACCTGCTACCTGTAGTTTTTGCCCTTGCTCCTTATTTATTGTAATAGCAAAGCTAAGTTTTCCCTTTTCTTCCCTCTTTATCCGTCATTTCTCACTTTAAAAAAATGTCTGTCTCCAGGGTCTCAACTATCTCTGTACCAAAATTCATCAAAATCGGTTAAGCCATTTAGGCGTGAAGAAAGATGTAACAAACAAACAAACTCATTTTCGCTTTAATAATATTAGTAAGAATTTTATTTAATTTATTCATATATTTATTGCCATTCTGGCTTTTACTCTGGACGTTCTTAATATGCACGTCTAACTACACCGTTCTCCTAATTTGTATAATCTCAACATGAATGATGTAACCATGATATTGTAAAATTATTATGATATAGAAGTGTCCAATTGTCCATGGAGTTTTTTGCACATTCGTGGCCATAGAGATCAACGCTTTGGAATGGGCAACTACAGTACTTTCCAGTACTTTCGCTAGTTATTTTGCATTATATCTTGGACTGTAGCTTCATTCTTTTGTTTCTTGACATTCAAAAGTGCCTGTAGTTGTCTCATTGAGTGTATTTGAGTTTGAGTTGGGCCGCGGTATCTCCTTCGAAACAACCCACAGCCCCGGATAAAACCGTCTTGATTTGATTTTTGCCTATACAAATACGTGCACACATACGTTCAACAGCAAATAGGTACAAAACACAATGTGACTAAGCACTTAGCTTAGTATTTGTTCTGAAACGGATACCCTCATTGTTCCACATTGTGTTATACCTAGAAACTGTATCAGGCTATTGTAATAGGAATTCTGTTTATCCAGCCGAGAGGGGAAGGCTTCTCTGTTTCACGGAATTAAGTTATTAAAAAGGTCTCGCCCCTAATTTTACAAATTATAGTTGTCGATTTATTCTAAACTAGCTGACGCTCGGGGCTTCGCCCGCGTGAGAACCGAAACAAAAGACTATAATCTACCTCTGTGCCAAATTTCATAAAGATCCGTTCAGCCGTTTTGACGTGACAGTCTAATAAACATCCATACATCCATCCATACTCTTAATCATTCGCATTTATAGTAGGATAGTAAGTATAGTAACAGTATAAATAGTATAGTAAGATTAGCTTATGCCTGCGGATTCGTTCGCATGGAATTTGGTACCTACCTAATTGTATATTACTTTTTTGTTGTTGTCCGCGTGAAGTTCCATAATTGTCCAATAGGATCGTACTACCGGAATTTAAACTAAGTTATTAAGTGTATCTGTGGGAAATGCATCAAAATTCAGAAAACCATTCAGTAGTTTTTGCATGAAATAGTAAAAAAACATCACGCCTGTACTGAAAAATCATGATAAACACCATAACGCTTTGCCCAACCCGAGAATCGAACGTACAATCACATGCTAAACCGAGCGTTTGCAACAAAAAAAATCGGTGAAAAATTTGGAAAAAAAAACAGTCGTCAAATTTAAAATGTTTTGGGAAAAAACTTGTGAAAATGTTCAATGTGTATGAACAATACAAATTAAATAAAAACGGCTTTTTGCTTCACGTAAATGCACTTCCAGTTCCACTACTTCCAAGGCCATAAAAAAGCTTAAATGTGTATAAAACTATTAAAATTCCAGCTGTGTTCCTGTGTTTGTAGCCATTATCACAAATCAAAGCATTCACATGTGACTTGGTATGTCCTCTGCTATTTATGAGAACATTACTTATTAGTTTGAAAAAAAAAAGCTTTTGTGAAACTCATTTACAAAAGAGTTAAATTATGGTTATTTAAAAAAAAAACAAGTTAATCTTTAGACAATATTTGGTTTATTTTCATTGAAAACAAATTGAAAATAACACAGATAATTTATTTTTCAATACATTTCTTCGATAACTTGGTCTTTTTGCACTACAATTATCTTCAACACGCAATGTATTTCACACGCGTGCTATTTTCTCATTTATCTCAACGAAGGCTTTAATTTTCGGGCGT
Organism: Ochropleura leucogaster; assembly: GCA_958449745.1. NCBI lineage: Eukaryota > Metazoa > Arthropoda > Insecta > Lepidoptera > Noctuidae > Ochropleura > Ochropleura leucogaster. The sequence continues at coordinate 5,385,617 of OY288208.1, forward strand.
TTGAGGGAGAGAACATCTGCCCAACCCAGCCGCCGCGGGAGACGCCCATGGCGCCGGGCGCCGCGAGACGACTCCCGGCCACCGTAGATGCGGGCCTTTGGGCGGTGAGCAATGGGTAGTTCACCGATCACCGTCCGTCCGTCGATTGACGACAGGCCGTGTCGGCGGCGCGTTCGTGTTTCACGCGCGCCTCAAAGAGAGTCAGCAAAGCAGAGGGGCTTGCCAGAGCCTCCGCCTGTCGGGGTTGCGGGTTGTTCGAAAGAGATACCTCGGCCTCGGAACGTAAAGGGCAATAGAAGGAACATGGGTGGGTTTTAGTCAGTACAAGTCTGACATGCCCCCCCGCTCCGCCCAGAGCGGGGGAAGTCATTGGATGATTTCCCACCCGAAAAAAAAGGCTTTAATTTTATCTGATTTTACCACGGATAACAATAAACAACTGTTCAAATCCCTATAGAAGGCGGTGATTGTTCGTTTTAGAGCTAATGAGGCGCTTCTTTTCAGGGCCTTCATATAACAAAGTATCACAAATAAACATAATAATTCATAAAATAATTTGCCTAAATCAACAAATTGACACTTATTTGAATTCTATATTAGAAAATAATTTTAATTTCTTACTCTTAATGTTAGTCAGAAGACAAAGCGCGAGGAAAAATCAAATTAAATCACAGTTTCATTGTAATAAATGACAAAAGTACTTTTTGTTCTCCGTAATTGTATTGAAAAAACGTAAAATTTTTCAACTCTCGTGAGAATTTGTCACTGCTGTTCTCGGTTCTATAAAACCATCGTGTAGAGTTTCCTCACTTTCCTCACCACCATACACTCAAAATGTACCATTACTCACTCAATATGGAAAACCGATTATGCACCAAGTTGATAAAGCCGTGTTTGTGTGTAGTGTAGGTACAGATTTTCATTTGAGGTTCTAAATTCAAATCGCATTATTGACCAGTATTAAAATACACAGTATACCCGGTTATAGTAGGTATTAACTGGCTAGAGACTAGGCAGGAATGACTTGGTTACGTTTTTAACCGACTTCAAAAAAGGAGGCGGTTCTCAATTCATCGAAATATTTTTTATGTTATTTTTTAGGACGCTTGAACCGATTTGCAAAATTCTTTTTATTAATAGGGTGGTATACTTTCCAGGCGAACCTATATTTTTTTTATATTGCTTGGGTAGTTTATGAGTTTTCGTCTTCGTGTTCGTCACACATTTTTTTCAATATTATTAGAATATAAATGTACATGTACTTTTATTATTGACTAGGTTTCGCCCGCGGCTTCGCTCTCTTTAAATTTGGGGTAACTCAGTTCCCCTTTCCTGATTTGCATGTACCTGCTACCTGTAGTTTTTGCCCTTGCGCCTTATTTATTATAAAAACAAAGCTAAGTTTTCCTTTTCTTCCCTCTTTCTCCCTCACATATCACTTAAAAAAAAATTGCCTATGTCCGTCCCCAGGGTCTCAAGTATCAAGTATCTCTGTATTAAAATTGATCAAAAAGACGTAACAAACAAACTCACTTTCGCTTTTATAATGTTAGTAAGAATTCTACTACGATAGTTAACATCGTCCTCCGCATTCGTAAGCCAGGTTATAAATACATACTAACGTAAGGTTATACTACATCCCTCTACTAACAAACTAAGCTGTAAAACTGTTTGTCTGTTTACTTTTGCCACACCTGCGTTATTCGGCGTACTACACTTTTTCGATTCAACCTGTGAATTACCGTGGCCATGTGTAAATTTACGTAAAAAGGTGTTTTAAATGACGTTCGTCCTTAATTTGTTTCGTCTATTTGTTTCCTACCGGTTTCATTGAGCTTCTTTGATTATAAAGTACTTTTTATTATGTACGTGGATAACATAGGCTGTAAAAGGTTTTATACCTTAGCCAAACCCGAATGCAGGCTGATTTTGCTAAGAGATTCGAATACTAAAAGTACACACACATACCCCACACTCACACCACGGTATGGTGTGGTGTCAGTGTGGGGGTAAATTTTCTGAGTGGGTTTTAGTCGATAAAAACCTAAAAGTCCCCCCCCGTTCTGGGGAAAGTTATTGGCTAATTACTAATTCGCAAAAAAAAAAACTCTTTATTTAATGTTTGACTTGTGGAATTTCTGAATTTTGTTAGCTGTACCAATATTACTATTTTACTAATATTATTAACTAGCCGGCCACCGCGGCTTCGCCCGCGTAGGTTACCTATAGGATATTTTTTTAGATATTGCGATATCACGCGGCCAAAGCCGCGGGCGTCAGCTAGTAATACATAGTTGTTAAGTTAATTATCTTAGTTCCTACCTAAAGACCATTGTTTTAGTTAGAGCATACTAATACTAGAATGTACTAGAACAAAAGTTGTTTCTTCTGTATATTAAACCTTGTATAACAGTTTCATTAATGTTGTCGTGAATCGCTGGCCAGGCAAGAGCTGCCCGTTATCGAATTCGTGCTGCGCGAGCGCCACTGCACCCTTCCACACACTCGGCTCACAGACACCAGTCGCTCAGAGTTATCTGTGGCATTATACCTATTCTATACATACAGTCCACTTATTTATGACGGGCCTGTTGGTCTAGTGGTTAGTGGCCCTGACTGCTGAGCCGGAGGTCGTGGGTTCGATTCCCACCCAGGTCAAACTTTGTGTGATGAGCATGATTGTTTGTTCTGTGTCTGGGTGTGATTTATCTATAATATGTATATATTTATAAATTATATAAGTATGCATATCAGTTGTCTGGTTACCATAACACAAGCTCTGCTTAGCTTGGGATCAGATTGCCGTGTGTGAGTTGTCCCAAGATATTTATATATTTATATTTATTTCATTAATGGAAAAAGAACATGGGTGGGATTCAGTCAGTAAAAGTCTGACACCCCCGCTCTGCCAAAAGTGGGGGAAGATTTTTGTCGACTTCCCATCTGCAAAAAAAGCCTACTTAATGAAACTTAATAAGGTTATGGTACGCTGTGTTTCATGTTGACTCAATATATGCAATGTTACAATTGGAAACTCAATTTAGCTAAAACACGGCACGTATCAGTCTTATTATTGAACCTAAGATAAGAAAACATTTCCTGTTAAATTGATAACTCAAATGTATAATCCCAATGACTGATATTATCGCTGATAATTTTGAGTGTTACATGTATATAAATATACAGTTTCCACATAATATGACGTCAATTTATTTTTAGGACATAAATCAATTGACGTCATATTTATGTGCAAATTTTCCAGCCAATTTTAAGTTTTATATTTAATTTTGTAGCACTCAAAATTATCAGCGATATATATCAGTCATACATTTGGGTTATCAATGTAACAGAAAATGTTTTAATCTAAATGGCTAAACCAATTATCTGGAATTTTTTTAAAAGATATTTTTTATAAGTAGTTTTTTTAAAGATAAAGGTATGAGGGAGAAAGAGGGAAGAAAAGAGAAATCTTAAACTAAAGCGCTAGGGAAAAAACTACAAGTAGTAGGTACATGTAAATCAGGAAAGGGGAACTGTGTTACCCAAATTTAACGTGAGCAAAACCGCGGGCAAAAGCTAGATCAAATATAAAATTACCACAACATATAGACGAAACCTAATTATCCAGGTGGATGCATTTTAAAACTTTTCTAAAACAGTGTCAGTCACGGCTCAGATAAAATACTGGCAACCCTACAGGAGTAAGTACATTCTAAGGTATTTACGTATTCATGTCACTGTTGTAGCCACTAGAAAACGTCTACCCTTGTCACTCATACACTCCTATGTGAAGATGTAGACAAATGAACAACTGACACGAGAAGAGCGAGAATGAAATGTATTATTCTAATAATAAGTATCAGTTTACATTAAAAATTTTATTTTTTCGGGCTCTGTACCTCAAAAGGAAAAAGCGGAACCCTTATTTGATCACTTGATTGTTCGTCTGTCTGTCTGTCTATCTGTCAAGACATTCTATCTCGGGAACGCGAGGTATCCAGTTGAAATTTAAACCATATGTTTCTTTTTAAAAAGTCAGTAGTCCCTTAAGTCTACGCAGTCAAAAGATATGGCCATTTATGTCGCAAGTTTGTACGGAACCCGCGGTGTACGAGTCCGACACACACTTACCCTTTTTTGTGTATGTCATAAACTTGATGATATTTGACCACAAATGCAACCATGTTAGTTGGTAAAAAAGAAAAGACGTTCGGAAGACAGAATTTGATTTGTAGACTTTCATTTGTTTTCACACAAGCGTATCTACATAGTGGTGGCTATACTACATACACAATGTCTCTACGTTTCATTTTTGAAAAAGGAATTTTGCCAAGGCAAACAGCTGTAATTTTTTGGATTAATGTGCGTATTGTAAAATAATCACTAACTTTGGTGCAGAAAAACCTTGTGAGGAAACTCAGGGATGTTAGGACGAGGTAGTCGGTTTTCGTTATTTTTTAAAAAAAAAAATAATTTAAACGTTGCCAACATTAGGAATTTCTCCTGTATCGTGGGTGCGTTTAAAAACATTTCAACTTACAAACAGCCAGACCCGAAACAACGACCTGTAGGTCATACAAATATTCGTCCGTGTGGGGATCGAACTCGTGACACGCAGCGCAGCAGCCGATCGCTCAGCCACTGCGACAACTGTCCCGTTGTCTTCGAAAAAAATCCACAACATAACATCAGATGCACTTAATAAAACACCCATATTTCGCCAGTATGTGTAAGTCCCTTTTGACTGCCCACCCTGAATGTGATGTGTTTGCGGATGAATAGAATAAAGCCATGCTAGTATGTCTGGTTTTTGTGAACAGTGGATACAAGTGTGTCCACTCTTCCGTGTTCGTTTTAATTGAACCTACTGTAAGTTGTTTACTTGATATTAACAGAAAATAAAGTAGAAGTACTATTTTTTTTGTTTCTATGTTAGTTATTATAATTGATGTTAGACCGTTTTAATCCTTACTAATATTATAAAAGCGAAAGTGAGTTGTTTGTTACGTTTTCACGCATTTTTTTTTAATGAATTTTGGTACAGAGATAGTTGGGACCATGGAGACGGACGTAGGTTATTGTTTTTAAAAAAGGAGTGAGAAATGAGGGAGAAACAGCGAAGAAAAGGGAAAACTTAGCTTTGATATTACAATAAATAAGGTGCTAGGGCAAAAACTACACGTAGCAGGTACCTACAAATCAAGAAAGGGGAACTGTGTTACCCCGAATTAAACGCGAGCATAGCCGCGGGCGAAAGCTAGTTAGCGCTAAACTATTCCTTCAACCTTTTTAGGTTAAAAAGGTGCTAAAATCAAACCTAAATATAACAAAACTTGCTTGAATAAGATGACACCAAAAATACATACAGGGGAAAAGAAAATCCCTGTGAACAATCGATAACACTTTGGAAGTCAATAAACTGTATGATTGTAGTTTTTGGGTCACTTGTTCCCGATATTTCACGTCAATTTGTAGGGTTCCGTAACTCAAAAGAAAAAACAAAACCTTTTTTTATCACTTTGATGCCCGTCTGTCTGTCTGTCTGTCTTTATGTCTGTATAACTGCCTGTTAAGACTCTTTCCCCCGAATACTGAAACGTCACTAAAAATTTAAGGGGCAGCCCTTAAATTTTGAGTGACGTTAACATTTGAGCAGTTCCTAAACTTTAAGATTTCGTATTGTCAAACGTCACTTTTGAGTATCTGTTACATATAAATGCTACTTAAATTTTGAGAGACGTTTCAGTATTCGGGGGTTAGTCTTGGGAGTACGTTAAGGTAAAGAGTTAAAAATAAACTATATAAGTACTCAAGTCTGTAGTCCCTTAGAGTTATGGAAAAATCATCTCTAAGTCTACACAGTCAAAATATATGTCTGTTTATTTAATATAATATAAAACGATATTAAAGCATTGTATGCATTTTTCACGGCAGAGCATGAAGAGAATTAACCACTTGGAACATCTAATTACAATTTAGCCGTGTGTGCAATTTAAAAAATGGAAGGATTAAATAACTAGACCAATGAGGCAATTTGACGACACGGTTGGCGCAGTGGCTGAGCGATCGACAGCTGCGCTGCGTGTCGCGGGTTCGATTCCCGCACGGAACAAATATTTGTATGACCTGCAGATAGTTGTTTCGGGTCTGGCTGTTTGTGAATGTGAGTATAAATTTTTGTAAAAGCACTCAAGATACAGGAGAAATCCTAGTGTAGGGCAATGTATTTTAAGAAAAAGAAAATAATTAAAATTATCATTATATTATCTTTCTTAAACTTCAATTTGAAAACTCTCCTTATGTTACAAATATAAATATCTAAAAAAAGCGATGAAAATGTCCTATTAGAAAATCTTCAAAAAAGCACCCAAGTAAAAGCACCCAAGATACAGGAGAAATCCTAGTGTTGGGTAACGTACTTTAAGAAAAAATAAATAAAAAAATTAAAATTATCATTATAATTATCTTTCTTAAACTTCAATTTGAAAACTCTCCTTATGTCACAAATATAAATATCTAAAAAAAACGATAAATATGTCCTATTAGAAAATCTTCGCAACAGTAAAGAACCAAGAGTCAAACTACCTGACCTGTCCTAAGTATTTACCTACTTTACCAAAGTGATTGAAGTACGAAAAGGAAAAATCTAAGACAGCCTTTTTGATTGAAGTTCCCAGACATCTATTGAATACCGTTAGTTGGCCGGTATTGCTCCTTCAAGTTGTCTCCGGGGATCTTTCATTCATCTCTTTAATAAAATTGCCTGAAGCTGATTTCATTTTTGTTTTTTTTAGAGTAACCCTGTAGACGGATTGGAAGATTTAAGTATGATACACGACTTGCTCAATCTCCGTATTTTTTTGGATTTTGTACCGTTGATAAAAACCGTTTGTTATCGTTGTTGTCCTTAATTATTTTTTTAATATTGGGCTTGCATAAACCTTTTTTAAATCAATAGTTGGTACCAAACCAAAACAAAGAAGTGTTTTTTGGAAGAAAATCTTCTTAAGCGTCGATTCGGAATTAAAAGCTATTAAAGTTGTGCTGATGGTTAAGATGTTAACGCTGATAGCCTATTTCTTGAAAACGTGACTCTTTAGAAGACTTGCCCTCAATCATAACTTTTTTGGATTTATGTAAGCTATTGATCCACGCAGTTTAATGCGTGGCTACTATTTTGAAAATACCATAAAATGGCGGAAGATGGCAGGCCAAATAATTCAACGCCCTTAATGGTGCTGTTCCACAAACGATTGGGCACTCTGTTATGCAGATGGGAAATCAAAATCATCAAATAACATCCCCCGCTTTGGACGGAGCGGGGGGAGTGTCAGACTTTTACTGATTAAAACCCACCTATGTTCCTTCTTTTGGCCTTTTTGTTCCGGGGCCGCGGTATGTCTTTTGAACAACACGCAACCCCGGCAGGGGCCCGATTGAGCACTTAATGTCATGTTCTGCGTGTCTTATAGTTAGTTAATGACAGGAATCGATGGAAGCTACTGAAAACGACAAACTCAGGGCTCAGTTTTGGGCTATCACAATTCAGATTGTCGTTGGCAACCTAAGAACAAGATTAGAGTCTTTACTTTTGTATTGGATGTTGTACGCGTTGAAATTAAGCCACGCTATGAGAATATCTGGTTAAAAATTTAACCTATGTTTACCCCAAGGCAAAGTCTATAAATCCATTCAAGCATTAAAGCTTGAAAAATAAACACAAACATAGACGTTCTCGTTGGTTAGATTTTGTACGAACCTTTTTTATATTAAGTTTGGGTCTAGACTAATATAATTTGCCTTAGTTTTTTCTTTTGAGCTTCGAAAATTTTGTAGATATAGGAAAATTTCTCAGATACTTTTTTGAGGAATAAAGTGTAATTTTTATCTTTTATGATTGATTCCTTAATTGGCTTACCCCCATTACATCTCTCGGTTATGTATGGAATCAGATTAACTAACTTTAGTTTGGATCTGTGTTTGCTTGGTAATTTGTGACCAAGTATACAAATAATTTTGTTATTGTGTTCGCATACCCTCATATTTGTTATTTTTTCTAAGAACATAGACTTTTGTACGCTCTACTACCCTGATATTTATATTTAAATTTAGTTTCTCAGTAAGTGAATTATTGTTAATTCTTTATGAGAAATAATAAAGTTCTTAAACCCCATCAGACAGTCTGTAAAATGTCGAGGATGTTTTAGACGCATGCCTACATGAGCTGGTTGAGCATGGCAACCTAAACCAAGTTTAGTACCACACAAGCTATGGCTTGTGTGGCACATCATAAGTAAACCCAATTACACAGATGAAAGATTAACTGTGTGAGTTGAACTTTGTGTAATTTATTTCCGGCTAGGTTTTGCCCGCGACTTCGCTCGCGTTAAATTCAGTATAACTCAGTACCTGCTGCAGGTTTTGCCCTTGCGCCTTATTGTTTTGTAATAGTAACGTTAAGTTTTCCTTTTTCTTCCCTCGTTCTCCCTCATATCCTAACTTTTTTTTTTAATATTAGCCTATGTCCGTCTCCTGGTTCCCAACTATGTCTGTACCAAAATTCATCCAAACCGGTTTAGCCATTAAAGCGTGAAGAGGTAACAAACAAACTCACTTTCGCTGTTAAAATATTAGTAAGGATTCAGTTCTGCTCAAAAAAATTACGGGAACTGCTCTTTTCCTTCCCAAGTTATTTAGGTTCGGCGGAGAATGTCTTCTTCTTGCATACTCCTCTATTATGAATCCTCTAACGGATACCTCTTTAGTAGTGTAGTAGTGTGGCTACATTCTCGTGGTAACTTTATAATATTCGCCGCGCAATGTCGTAGTTTGTTCTTTTTAGACCATTGCGTTTTTTCGACATCCGTGTGACACTAGCGGGACCCACCAGAATATCACCGTCAAATAATCTACCTGGTATTATGCTGAGCTGAATGAGACACACACCACCCAGTAGTGGGCGAACGTTATAAATGTATGTGATGTGTCTAATTGTCAATGGGTCAATCTATCTTCTATCTTAGATATTTTCTCAGGTTGATATTTTTGTATTGCGTCTTTTGTTGCATCAAATACATGATTTATCTATCGTATTTTCCTACTTATATTATAAATGCGAATGTTTGTGAGGACGGATGTATAGATGTACTAGCTGTGCCCAGTGGTTTCACCCGCTGCTCACTTAGGGGTATGAAAAATAGATGTTGGCTGATTCTCAGACCTATCCGATATGTTCACAAAATTTCGTTTAAATCCGTCCAGCCGTTTCGGAGGAGTATGGGAACGAAAACTGTGACACGAGAATTTTATATATTAATTAGATGTTACCATTTCACGTCAAAACGGACGGAACAAATCTTGATGAAATTTGGCACAGAGGTTGATTATAGACTTTTTTTTCGATATCACGCGGGCGCTAGCTAGTCTAGCATAAAATGATTTTTATACAGTGACTTTTGAGTTTAATTACTAACATAAGATCAATAGGGCTCGAATCGATTAATGTAATACCTATCTATAAACACCTTCCTTAAGTGATCCACGTTACCGGTAAGACCTCTGAACCACACATGTCCATTGCCTTTAATATCCTATTAATTCCTGACACGCAGCTGGCACGTGATGTCAAAATATAATAGATCTGCACATAGGGCGGTAAACGTGTAGTTCTGTATCTAGAGGAACAATTGATTTTGATACAATTAACACGCGACGTCACGTGTTAATTAGGCTGTAAGTTGAGTTAAGTATGTAGGTAAGTAAGTTTGTTTATATCTCAGCTAGACATAAAGTAATAGTCCCAACTAGGGACTAGTACTTATATAGCAAAAAATATGACAGTCTTGTTTTAGGTGCAACAAAACTTACGAAATAATCCGAAAATGTAGTAGTAGTAAATGTAAAATTCCATAATTCTATGTGTTTTAAAAAAAAAAAACAGACCATGGTCCATATAATATTAGTAAACACATAACTTACAGTTGTAATAAGCCCAATAAAAGATTTAAATCTTAAAACTACTGCACCCGCCTGACCGACCAACTAGACATTTTTTTTATTTTCTGTCTAAGGTTGCACTTAAAAAAACGGTAAGTGGTCCGGCCATCATCAGCAACATCATAATTTTAGGCGAAATAAGTAGATTACGAGGCATTCCTTCAGAAAACGTTGTCGCTACATTGCCCAATAATGTGTTTCAAGAATCTATTTGAATTCCACGGCCTTTATTGTATTTTGAGTATTCATTCCCGCCAACTCACTACAATTGTTTGCAGCCCTTAACTTTTTTTACGTAAGGTAAATCCCGTGTTCTTCCCCTTTTTTGCCCTTTATGTTCCGAGGCCGAGGTATCTCTTTCGAACAACGGGCATCCCCGCTATGGCCCTGGCAAGCCCCTCTGCATGTGTATAAACACCTACAGAGGTAGTTGGGATCCTGGAGATGGACATAGGTTAGAAAAAAGTGGGATAACGGGGAGAAAGAGGGGAATAAAGAGGAGAGAAAGATATTTTTTTTAGATCATCAGGCGGTAAAGTTAGCGTTAGCCCAAAATAACTATGCCACGCGGACGAAGTCGCGGGCGAAAGCTAGTATAAAATGAATGTAAGAGGATTTTCAAAAAATAACTTCATGGCTAAGGGCATAAGTTTTATAATCAGAAAATATGAGTTTTTTAAAATATGAGCTCACCATCGCATACTAAGCTCGTTCCGACATTAATAACTTTTTAAAGCGAGCACGGAAGTTTCGTAATTGGATAAGAGATTTTTAAAAGCGAAGCTCAAATTAGCTTCGTCCTTAAGTATCGCTGGCTGTGTCAAGTTCAACGTTAAAGTTACATTTTGATCTTAAACAGGCCTCGCTCAGTTCGGAGTTTTAATAGTATAAGAGGTCTGCTTATACTAGTTTTGTGTTACTGACGTGCAGCTTGGCGTGTTAGCTCATCTTTGATGCAATTCAGTCTTTTTTTTTATAAAATAAAGAAGAATGACCATATATGGTCTAAATTTAGAGTTTCCGTTCAAATTAAAAAAATATATATTTTAAGCATATTTTTTTGTATATACGTCCATTATTTCTGCATAGTCTGATGCAATTACGACTTCAGAATGTGAGGTCGTGGAGTCGGTCCCCAAGTCGAGCAATGTGTGTTAATTTTTAACCCACTTAAAAAAAGAAGGCTTTCCATTCGTCAGATTTTTTTTTAATTTTTATGTGGTAGTCCGGTGCAGAATTTACTTAAATAATATGCCATTAAACTCTGCTTAACCCTATGGGAAAGACGGGTGTGAATATTTCTAACCAGTTTGACGTAGACTGTTATAGAAAATCGTTAATCCGTCATATAGTGAAGATTAAGGGATAAATTAACAGCTTACATTTGTACGGGTTCAATAGGTGACGAGGGTCAAGGTCACACAGTCACACTATGATAATAATGACATCGGCCCAAACGTGTTGACGCATCAATTAGAGAGGTTTCTAATCACTTGTAGGTACTTAGTTATTAGACGAAGTTCGAAACATAAATTTTCACGCGATGTGATGTATCATTACACGTAGTACATGCCAGTAGATTGATTAAGTATATGAGGTATGTAAGGTGCATTTAAAACTACAATCTCTAAAACTCTCTCTCGAAAATTACATACAGTTTGTCGGCAGTGCTCTCGTGGATAAGCTTTCTTGATTCACACATTTAACTAACAAATGCAGTACAAAATATATAAATATATATATATATATATAAATATACATTGCTTGCCAAACCAGCATGAACAGCACTGATCAACCCCTGGGTCTGGTTGTTTCTGTATGTGAGTTTATGTACGTGTTGACACATTGAGCATTCTCCTCTATAAAGTTTAACATACACGCAATCTTTCTATGTAGTCTTTGTATAAGAACCGACGCGATCTTTTACGCCATATTTTACGTTTTGTAAAGTAAGCAATGACTTATTGTCTGGCCTGAGCAGCCCTCTCATATTTAAGTACTATAGCTATAGCTTATAAGAGTAACCATGGAGTCTTCTTGCCGGTTCTTCTCCATAGGTAACGACCAACCCGAACTCTGTACCTTTTCTCGACGTTTTAAGTGCCTATGTAAGCCTATGTAAAATAAAAATATCTTGATTTTGATCTGCAGATCAACATGTGTGGAAAAACTAAAAAAAATATATGAATGACCCTGTATGCTCTGACATGTATTGGTAAATTTTTGTTCAAATCCTTACTAACGGTATAAAAGCGAAAATGAGTTTGTTTGTTTGTTACGTCTTCACATTAAATGGCCAAACCGATTTTAATGAATTTTGGTACACATATAATTGGGACTTTAAAGACGGACATAGGCTAAAACAAGTAAGATAAGGGAGAGAAAGAGAGATGAAAAGGGAGACAAAGATAATTTTATTTTCGATTATCACGCGGGTTAAAGTTAGCGTTAGCCCAAAGTAACTATGTTCCGCGGACGAAGTCGCCGGCGAAAGCTAGTAAAGAATAATACCGCGCCAGATGTTAAGTGCGACTTTACTCCCGCCGATTGTGTTAACTACCTTTTCAAAAAGCCACATGACTCTTTAACTTTTTTTAACAATCGACACACGCCGTTACGTCGCAAAGATAGGGTCTGGTACTTTATCAAATAACTAGGAGCACTTTGTAGCACACTAGCTGGCGCTCGCGGCTTTGCCCGCGTGATATCGTAAAAAAAAGTATAAAAAAGTATCTACGTGTTATTCCAGACTATAATCTACCCCTGTGCCAAATTTCATCAAGATCCGTTCAGCCGTTTTGACGTGAAAGAGTAACGTACATCCATCCTCACAAACATGCGCATTTTTATATTACTAGGATATAGTAGGATTATCAATAGACTTTCATCCTTTTGCTGAACGCAATAAGTATCTACACACATTGAAAGCCCATAAACACATTCTGATGCTATTTTCTATACGATTTGTCAGCAACAGCTTTACATACATGGCTACCCGAACAGTGTTCACCCGAACTGATTGTGACAGGAAATTGGCAGACGCCTACTTGTATCCGTTCATATAAATGTCTGTGTACTGACGCAGATATGTAATATAATTATATTAGCATGCCTTGTTTTTCTCTACAATTACAGCAAAAATCCAACTATCTTCTAACTTCGGCTTCCAGTCAAACCGGGTGCAGGTGAAGTATTTTACAATTATAATGGTTAATTTACATATGTAAAAAACGCCGTTGAGTTTATCAAGTACACAAAAAGAAAACTGATACGTGGCAACACCTAATCAGAAACTGCAAAAGAAAAATATACCAGTCTTACCTCAAAATTAATAATTCCCTCTTATTAATAACCAAATTCTTAGAATGGTCACAGACGCAGTTAAGATTGTGACTTGTCACTTTTTTTTGTGCCTGGGAAGTCATCATCATCATCTCTTTCGAACAACCCGCAATCCCGGCAGGCGGTGGCCCTGGCAGGCCCCTCTGCCACCTCTTTGAGGCGCGCGTGGAATACTAACGCGCCGTCCACACGGCCTGTCTTCAATAGACGAACGGACGGTGGGCTACCCATTGCTCACTGTCCACCACTGGCCCGCATCTACGGTAACCGGGAGTCCCGCGGTGGCTGGGTTGGTTTGAGGTTCTCTCCCTCAAACGCCAGGCCACCTCCTTTGCTAGCATGACTGCTTCGCAGAAGGAGGTGATCGCTTCCCATTCCCCTTCGTTCCGGACCATGGACTGAACCAGGGCCGGATGCCATGGCGCCTCTCCAGCCACTCCTCAACCGACCGATCCCTGTGGGACACCGCACGACATCTCTTGCCGGTTCCACTCTCCGGTGAATTGACACTTTGTGATCATTTTGCGAATACATTAATAAATATCTTGGGACAACTCACACACGGCTATCTGATGCCAAGCTAAGCAGAGCTTGTGTTATGGTAACCAGGCAACTGATATACATACTTATATAATTTATAAATACATACATATTATAGATAAATCACACCTAGACACAGAACAAACAATCATGCTCATCACACCAAGTTCGTCCTGGGTGGGAATCTAACCCACGACCTCCGGCTCGGCAGTCAGGGCCGAATGGTAACGTAATACATTTTTTTTATCCCATTATCATTCTGCTAAAGAAAACACTTTAGACCCCCTGATAACCTTTTATTACAACAAAAAATAAAGTTCAACATTTTCATAAACAACAAGACAAACACCTAAATAACAAAGGTTAAACATGAGTATAAGACAATGTTTCCAAAATGTAATACAAGCAAAAAGTAAAATATTCAAACCAAAATCTTTCGGTCAACTGGCGGATCCGGCTAAATAATGTAACGCTCTAACTTCGGGTACCCGTGAAAAGATAAAAGGTTCGGTATAAAACCTTGACCGGATCTCGGCGGGTTGAAACAAACAACTCGTAATGTTTCACCAAATAAAATTGGAAATACATGAAGGAAATTGCTATAACTTAAACGTTTGGGTTTACGTTTAGGTTTACGTTTGGGTTTTCGTTTGAATGTTCCGCGAAAACTCCGCGGAGCTCGTGGCTAAATACCGCTCGGGTCGATCTTTTGGTTAAGCCGTCTTTGTCTAGTATGGTCTATGGATGGTTGACCACCCGTTACCTACTGAGTTTCCTCCGTGCTTCGGAAAGCACGTTAAGCTGTTATTTCCGGCTATTATTTGTAGATTTTTAAAGTCGTTAAGGTAGTTATTGTCCCGAAAATTTGACAACCAGTCTTACCAAGGGTATCGTATTACCCAGTACTAACTAGGTTGTGGAGGTCACATAGGTAGTCGCTCCAAATACTGGTATTCAGCTGCATCTGGTTAGACTGAAAGCCGACCCCAACATAGTTGGGAAAAGGCTTGGCAGATGATGGTTCTACAAAAAGTCCACGTTCGTCTCGACATCGTCCGAGAGAATTATTGTGAATGAATTTGAACCGAAGATAACACGATTAAGAAACATTAGAAGAAAAAGTTATAAACAAAGTTTAGAACGCAGTTAGCACTGCTCTTTGTGAAAGCCAGACTTGATTTGACTTGCCACGAGCACTGAAACTACTCATAACTTCAAGAAATACCGAAAGTTTAATGAATCGCAAAATAAAATGCTAGAGCAATTTCTACACGAAAATTTTATTATTCTAATAAAACTCTCATTTCACTTTAAGCACACTTAAAGTAAAGTGAAAGTTTCGATTTATTGAAATTTTCAAACTAGCTGTATATTCAAATTGAACTATTATAAGTGCTTCTGAACGTCAACGAAATTAATATCGAGTAAGATAAACAGGGAAATGCGAAATATTGGGATCAATATAAAATATATTTAATAAATATTCAAACAGCAAATTGTTTTAATGAAGAATAATTTTCATAGCAGCTTAAACGTGAATAAATGACAAAAAACAGTTGCGGGTTGTTCGAAAGTGATATCGCGGCCGCAGGACGTAAAGGGCAAGGGCACGCTACAATAGTGGCGGTAAGTCCCCTCTTTGAGGAGTGGCTGGAGAGGCGTCATGGCGTCCTCACCTACCGCCTGACGCAGGTCCTCACCGGACACGGAAGTTTCGGGAGGTTCCTGCACATCATCGGGCGGGAGGAAGCGCCCGGGTGTCACCATTGTGACGATCGCCCGGAGGACACGGTGGAGCACACAGTGGCGATCTGCCCGGCTTGGGCGGAGCACCGCCGTGCCCTCGTAGAGGCGATCGGCGGCGGCGATCTCTCGCGTCCGGCCCTGGTTCAGGCCATGGTCCGGAGCGAGAGGGAATGGGAAGCGGTCACCACCTTCTGCGAAGCAGTAATGCTAGCGAAGGAGGTGGCCGGGCGTTTGAGGGAGAGAACATCTGCCCAACCCAGCCGCCGCGGGAGACGCCCATGGCGCCGGGCGCCGCGAGACGACTTCCGGCCACCGTAGATGCGGGCCTGTGGGCGGTGAGCAATGGGTAGTTCACCGTCCGTCCGTCGATTGACGACAGGCCGTGTCGACGGCGCGTTCGTGTTTCACGCGCGCCTCAAAGAGAGTCAGCAAAGCAGAGGGGCTTGCCAGAGCCTCTGCCTGCCGGGGTTGCGGGTTGTTCGAAAGAGATACCGCGGCCTCGGAACGTAAAGGGCAAAAGAAGAAACAGCCCTCCCGCTCCGCCCAGAGCGGGGGAAGTCATTGGATGATTTCCCACCCGAAAAAAAAAAAAAAAAGGACGTAAAGGGCAATCGACGGAACATGGGTGGGTTTTAGTCAGTAAAAGTCTGACACGCCCCCCGCTCCGCCCAGAGCGGGGGAAGTTATTTTATAATTACCCACCCCCAAAAAAAAAATGACATAAAACAAATACTCCTGAGCATATACTATGCAGTCTTTGGATCTTCCAACAATTCTGTTAAAGCAGAAATGTGTGATTTCTTTATTTACTTTCTTCAAATGTTGAATGATAAACAGAAATATCAGCAATCAATGGTTTGTCAATAAAACATTTTGGTAACGGATTACCAACTCATAAACGGGGTTCCAAACTTTACAATCGAAACTGACGCCATAATTCTCCAAAAAAAACAAAGATAATGGTGTCCAAAAGAAACGTCACCTTTCTATGCCCAAATCTAGTTTAAAAATGTGTCAAAAGTTTATTATAATTATAATATTAACAATATCCAGTATTGCTCTAGAATATTGTCTTTTACACATAAGAAAGTATTCACATACAAAGTGTTGCTGCTCTATCTTTACTAATCCTTACTTATATTATATATTATTATATATATATATATATATTATGTATAATATATATATATATTATACATAATATTATAAAAGCGAAAGTGAGTTTGTTTGTTTATTTGTTTGTTTGTTTGTTACCTCTTCACGCTTTAATGGCTAAACCGATTTTAATGAATTTTGGTACAGAGATAGTTGGGAACCAGGAGACGGCCATAGGCTAATTTTTATTTAAAAAAAATTGGGATGTGAGGGAGAAGGAGGGAAGAAAGGGGAAAACTTAGCGTTGCTATTACAAATCAATAAGGCGCAAGGGGAACTGTATTACCCCAAATTTAACGCGGGCGAAAGCTAGTATTTCATAAACCCATTAGTTCTTTAGGTGAGCTAAGCGAACATTAATCAGATCAAGTCAGAAGGTAGCAACACTGAGAACAACGGCGACATTGTAATTACATTACTGTTAGCGAAATGGGCGCACTGATAGTTTTGAGAAATAAACGTTCGTAGATTGTTGCAGGCTGTGGTTGTGTTCTACTATAGCTGAGATTGCTGTGCAGAATAATTGCAAGCGGGTTTTGTAATTATATTTTATGAATGTTTCAGTGATAAAATTATATTGGACTAGCTGCGCTCCGCTGGTTTTGTCTTGGCAGACCAGAATAAAAAGTATAGGTGTTAATTAATCAATTACATACTGTACAATTCAGTCTAGATATTTGAACGTGAACATACAAATACAAACTTTAACATATTACCGTGATAGTGTGGTCTTTTGTTAATTATATTTAAGTTGTTTTTCTAATTAATGGTCAACGGCTACCACCACTTTTACGACTTTTAAGTTTTATCCAACGGGGTAATGTAAATAACAAATGCAAATATAGTTGATATCGAAGATTTTCTTCCCTGCTCAGTTAGAGTGGGACATCATTCACTACACGCGCGCAGTGCAGATTAGTTGGGGCGAAGTTGGCTGCTTCTCGGTTACTATCATTCATTTATTCAGGTCATTTTCAAAGACAGTGTCCGAAAACTTTATAAAACCTAGTACTCCCTCGGCGAACGACCGAATCAGGAGAGCGTCTGCACTCAGATGTACAGAACGAGGAAAAGGTTTCCTTAAAAATCTACGTTTTTGGTAGGAAGAGGCGCTTAAAGTAATTTAATTTAAACGGTGTTTAATGGTGGAAAACATAAGGATTGTAGACTGGCATTAAAAAGATTTTTTCAATTTAGAACAATTTTAATGGTTTTGGAAATATAGAACAATTTTAATGTCTTATTCATATTGGTTTTACCCAACTGCGGCGTAAAATGAGGGTAATTTTTATGACCAGTAGATGTTTCGCCATTTTTTTAAGACATAAAATAATCCGTTTATATGATGATAATTTTGAAACAAAGAACTTACTACTTTAACTAGTTTTAACATAATATATATCGGTATCTCTTTCGACTCGGAACCCCGGCAGGCAATGGACCTGACAGGCCCCTCTGCTTTGCTGATATCTCGCTGAGCCCACCGTGTCCTTCAGACGTTCGTTACAGTTGTGACACCAGGGCATTTCCTTCCACCCGAGGAAAATACAAACCTAGTGATATTTACTGTTTTTAGATAGCTGTTACTCTTGAAAAGACATTAATATGGATCTAGCAGGTGCGGGTTAAATTGGAAGCCGAGTGAACATAATTGGTAACAGGTTAATCCTCAGAAGGGCAGCTTTAAGCCATTGCTCACTAGCAGATACAATGGAACTTCTATTATTGTCTCTGTTCCACCATTAGAAGGTTACCTAACTGGTTTCTCGGGTTGATGGAAACTTAAGAGGAAATATTGCTAAACAGATTACTGAACACACTGTTTTGGGAAAACTCATAAATGTTACTCCAACTGCAAAATAACACCAAAGTCATAAGAAAAACAAAGGTGTTGTATATCCTCGAGTTTTATTTAAGCCGTATGTTATGCACCAGGGTCACTGCCTGTCAGGGTTGCGGGTTGTTCGAAAGAGATATCGTACCCCCCAAAAAAACCATTGGTATATAAGTATTATTTTTATAAAATGTACTGCCAGCTGTATCTTTCCAATACAATTTTTTTTTTGCTAAGTTGTTGGTGAACTTTGTTAATCCTTACTAATATTATGAAAGCGAAAGTGAGTTTGTTTGTTACATCTTTTGATGAATTTGGGCACAGAGATAGTGGGGACCCTGGAGACGGAAATAGGCAATTTCTTTTTAAAAAAAGTGAAAATTGATGGACTTCCTCCATCAATTTTCACTTTTTTGGGAAGAAAAGGAAAAACTTAGCATTGCTATTACAATAATTAAGGCGCTGGAGCTAAAACTACAGGTAGCAGGTACCTGCAAATCAGGAAAGGGGAACTGTGTAACCCTGAATGTAAGGCAAAGCCGCGGGCAAAAGCTTGTAAATAAATAAACTAAAACGAAGCTAAATATAATATCGTAGCGTACTATCTTGTCTGGTTACGCCGGCGTATAATGCGTTCTATTAAAAATGTATGCCTGTAAATCTGTTTATTTTAAGCAAAGTATTACTGAAACCATACCTCATATAATTTGCATTCCGCTGTGAACCGAGCTGGCAAGTTAATTAATTTTTCAGGGTTGCCTTACTTTACAGTCGCATCTAAATATGCATTTTTTTCACTTTCAATACTAAAACAGGTTTTGCAAAAAACACCGACTTCTAAATAAACAAGAACTTTTTTTCAAAAAGTTGGAAAAAAACAGTTTCTTTAGTGATTTTTATTTTTTATAGCTTTCGCCCGCGGCTTCGCCCGCATTATATTTGGGGTACTGCAGTTCCCCTTGCACCTTATTGTATTTGATTTGTAATAGCAACGCTAAGTTTTCCCTTTTCTTCCCTCTTTCTTCCTCACATGCCACTTGTTTTAAATAAAAATTTTATTTGTTAGCCTATGTCCGTCTCCTGGTTCCCAACTATCTATGTACCAAAATTCATCACAATCGGTTTAGCCATTAAAGCGTGAAGAGGTAACAAACAAACAAACAAACTCACTTTCGCTTTTATAATATTAGTAAGGAAAGGATTTGATCCTTTTTTTCATTTTCCATTACTACTGAAGGATATTAGCACATCGTCCATAAAACATTAGCAGATCAAAATCTCTCATGGATGTCATTGATAGAACTGAACCAAATTTAAATGGGATCACACGGGAAACACCAGTTTTCAAATAAAAAAAGAAACTTCCTTTTTAGGGTTCCATACCACTAAAAGGAAAAAATAACCCGTATTGGATCACTTTGTTGTCCGTCTGTCTATCAAGACAGACGGACATCTCGGGAACGCGTGGAGGTTGGATTTGGAGGTAAAGGATCGATTTGGAATTAAAACGATATACTCTACTCTGTGGTCCAACCAAATCAACCTTTTAAGCCTACACAGTCGCCGGGGTTGCGGGTTGTTCGAAAGAGATACCGCGGCCCCGGAACGTAAAGGACAAGAGACGGAACATGGGTGGGTTTTAGTCAGTACAAGTCTGACACTTACCTCTTCTCCATCCAGAGCGGAGGAAGTTATTTGATGATTTCCCATCCACAAAAAAACAAGATACGGCTGTATATGTCGCAAGTTTGTCTGACTCCCTCTTGGGAGTGAATTTCGTTCATAATTTACCTTCCGATAACTATCTCCGGAAAAGTAAATGACAATTTTCTGTGAACCTGAGTCACTTGCAATTAAACAGTTGAATGTAGTTTTCGTAACTAAGCGAAAACTGTAGTTGTTAGACTAGTTAAATGTTTTGGTTCAAAGGTGAGTTTCGCTGTGGTAATACATCGTAGAACGCAGTTACAGCAGTTAACTGTAGCAAGTTAGTTAGTTAGTTTTCAATTACTGATCAGTGTTAATTATCAAGTGTTGAGTCAAGATTATAACATCAAGCCTGCTATTAGACAATTAAATGATATCCTTAGTACTTAGTACAGAGATAGTTGGGACCCTGGAGATGGAAATGGTTTTTTTTTTTTTAATGAGAAAAGGGGGAGCAAAAGGGAAGAAAAGGATAGAGAAACAAAAACTTTTTTTTGATCATCACGCGGGTTTTAGTTACTGTTAGCCCAAAGTAACTATGCCATGCGGACGAAGTCGTGCGCAGAAGCTAGTAATTTATAAATATTTAACTACGGCCAGAAATTCAACCCTTTTTGGACGAAGCTAAAAACCTTTTGCCGAAGGTTCAAACACTACTATTAACTGACAATAATCTTTTACGAGCTACCCCACTGGTAAGTCTCACAATCGGTGATTGAAGGTGTTGCAAACTTTTGGGTTCGCCATACAAAAAACTAAGCAGGCGTGTCATCATCATTTTCCTGCCCTTGTCCCATTCTATTTGGGGTCGGCGCAACACGTTTTCTTCTTCCATTCTCCCCTATCAGACGTCATGGCATCATTTACTCCTTTCTCCTTCATATCATTTCTTACACAATCCATCCATCTTTTCTTTGGCCTTCCTCTCGCTCTCCGTCCATCAACATTCAGATCCATTACTCTTTTAGTCACATGTCCTTCATCCCTCCTCATTACATGTCCATACCAAGACAAACGACTTCCTTTCATCTTTTCTGTAACAGGCGCAACTTTCAAACTTCCTCGAATATATTCATTCCTTACTTTATCCATTCTTGTCACTCCACACATCCACCTCAACATTCTCATCTCCGCTACATGCAATCGTTTTTCATCCACCTTTTTTACAGCCCAGCATTCTGACCCATACAGTACAACAGGTCTAATCACGGACTTATATATTTTCCCCTTTAACTTGAGGGGCATCCGTGGGTCACAAGTTGTTCCAGTGACCTGTCGCCATTTCATCCATCCTGCGTTGATCCGGTGCGTTACGTCTCGGTCTACTTCGCCGTCCCCTTGGACAAGCGACCCGAGGTACCGGAAGTTGGAGCAGATCGGTATAGGCGTTCCGGCAAGGGTTATGGGCACAGGACTGGAGAGACCGCCGAAATCGCAGAACAAGTATTCTGTTTTAGTTCTGCTTAATTTCAGGCCAACGTTCTCCAGTCAGTTAGTGTAAATACTAAAAACAATTGCTTTACATTTTCAGCTTAATCTTAGTTTTGTTTAGCATCTTCAGCTGGAACTCTGTTCAGCATCTACCTCCGCTATCAGGGCGTTTTATTACGAACATAATCTGTTTCTAATCTTACTCTTAACTTAAATTTTTATATTATAAATGCGAATGTCTTTGTGGATGGATGTTGGTTACTCTTTCACGTCAAAACGGCTGAACGGATTTTGATGAAATTTGGCACAGCGTTAGATTATAGTCTGGAATAACACAGGATACAACATAAGATACCGCTTCATTACGCATATTTCAGTTCACTTGTACTACTTTTCTCTTTTAATAGCTTGTAATAACGAATAAATAATTAGTATGTTGTAGAAAACGTTTTTCCTTATAAATTTATAACTAATATGTTTTTAATTTAGTATAAAATATACCTGTTTATTTCCCAAGTAAATAAAGTAAAATTTGAATATCTTCCAAAATCCCGAGGTAAGTCCCGTCTTTTATTCCCGTAGTTTGCCCATCTCTACTTCGCTACAGAACGTCGAGAGGTGAGAATATTAAATAAAAAGGCTTCTCTTTGTACTTCTTCGGCTTCCCAGCGAGGAAAGCCTATAGTTAAGCGTAGGTATATGTTTTTATACATCTATTATAGGATGTTTTATGGCTTCGTAAATATTTGATCAAGAGTGTTGTTGGCTAAGAAATGTATCGGAGTTGTTTGTTGTGTGTTTATCCCATTTGGTTCGAGGAAGATTTTTGTAACAATGGTTTCTTCACGGTCTTGTGCAATGATTTATTTATACTAAAACTATACACTCAAAGTTGACGGGCCTGTTGGTCTAGTGATTAGTGGCCCTGACTGCTGAGCTGGAGGTCGTGGGTTCGATTCCCACCCAGGACATACTTTGTGTGATGAGCATGATTGTTTGTTCTGTGTCTGGGTGTGATTTATCTATAATATGTATGTATTTATAAATTATATAAGTATGTATATCAGTTGTCTGGTTACCATAACACATGCTCTGCTTAGCTTGGGATCAGATAGCCGTGTGTGAGCTGTCCCAAGATATTTATTTTTATTTTATTATTTTGCTATTAAGTTTTTATTGTTTTGTCTTGGTATGAACATGTAATGAAGAGGATTAAAACAAATGTTGATGGACGAAGAGCTAGAGGAATTTCGAAGAAAATATGGATGGATTGTGTAAGGAATGATATGAAGGAGAAAGGAGTAAATTATGTCGTGACGTCTGATAGGGAAGAATGGAAATGCGCCGACCTCAAATAGAATAGGACAAGGGCAAAAAAATGATAAAGTTTTTATTGTTACCATATTTTGTTAATTTATGAGTTTTTAGGCCTGTTTCTCAATTTTCGAGGAGACCAACTCCTTAAAATCACCAAATAATGGATCAGAATTTCTATGTTTATGAATGTAGCTCAATGTCCGTCCGTCTATTGACGACAGGCCGTGTCGACGGGCGGCGCTTTAGTGTTGCACACGCGTCTGAAAGAGTTGCAACAAAGCAGAGGGGCCTGCAAGAGCCACCGCCTTTTTGCGGGTCGCGGGTTGTTCGAAAGAGATACCGCGGCCCCGGAACATAGAAGGAACATGGGTGGGTTTTACTCAGTACAAGTCTGACACTAAACCCTCTCGGAGCGGGGGATGTTTTTTGTTGATATCCCATCCACAAAAACAGGAGGGCCATGGGCGGGATAAAAACTCTGTATGCAAGAAAATGGAGCTCATTTCGAGCAATTAATTAGTTAGTTTTCCATTTTTTGTTAATGATTAAATTAATTTAAGATTTCATTGTTTACTATCTAGCTTATGAAGTTTTTAAAGAGATTTCATCTTTATTGAACCTAACGGTCGATGCAATAAAAGTACAGGGTGCAACATTTACAGATTTTAGTCGGTTCGATTACCGTGTGCGGCAAGCGAATTTAAAAAATCTATGAATGCCGTTTTCTTTCTTTTCAAAAATAAAGGAATGTTTTCTTTGAGTTAAATTTTCTATCTGAAGTATTAAGAGTACTTTCCCTTCAGGTGGCATTTCAAAATTTCACCCTGTATACTAGCAAAATCGGCAAATGTTGTCTTATCTCTTGTAGAACAAATCAAATTTGGTGGCATACGGACAGATGACATGATCCACTAAATGGGTCCAATTGTGTTTTCCAACCCATCCAGGAACCTATTGCAATAAACACACAAAATTTCTCCTAAATCGGTCCAGCCGTTTAGAAGGAATTAGGTGACACACACTAACGGATCAATTATATCTGTTAAAGTACATAAATTAAATGACCATTTGTCATAAAATCAGTTTATGATGGCCCACAATGGTAAAATCCTAAACGCCTAAATGTCTTAAAACAACAGCAGGAATATAGTACGGTACATACAAAATTGGATCAAGTATATGGAGGAGATAGGGGAACTAATACACTCTACGTGACACGCTTGAGGTCCAATTAGAGGAATAGGGGGGACAGGAAACCACTCGTTGTCTCATTTATAAAACACACAAAGTTTCGTAATAATCGAGTTTGTACGTATTGGAATAAGTTTGCTTGATGTACTAATAGAAATATCGTAAAAAGCTTTATATTTTATGAAATATGAATGAATAGATCTGAAAAAAATCGTCGAAAAATTTCGTAAGTAAATATCCTGTAATAACACAGATTCATCTGTGTTCATTTTGTACACAAAAGTACAAGAAAACAAATAAATAAATACCTGATCAGTAAAGCTGTATTTCCATAACACACCCAGATATGAAAACTTCAATTTATGACACAAAACTATAGAAACTTATTACTGCACCCGTTCTGAACAAGTCACACACAAAAGCACTGTGAATTTCTGTTAAAATCACTTATTCTTTTAAACATAAATATTTGTTTGGATAAAGGTAAGATTTGATTTACGCGCGTTAGAACGACCGCCTCAGGTTGAAGCGACGCTCGTCTGCGTTCGTTCGGTCGCTTATTTGTTGTTCGGATCGCGCATGCGTTGTTAAAGTCGTCGAAAACCAACTCCATACACGCACCGCTCTGTGTCTACATCAATTGCTGTTTGGACATTATAAAATGACACAGTGACGTTTTATCCGCTCAGCTGAAACACATAACACTGTTTTAAATGACAACTGAAAATTTTACTTTATCAGCTTGGCTTTAGGCGTTGTTTTTGCTTGCAACAAATAAATTCAGAGTGGTGGATTTTCTGGCTTGTATCAAAATGCTAAGGACTACGGTTGACACTTGGATATGGAATTGCAAAAATAAACACGACTGAATTTCAACATTAATGATTGATTGTTAGGGACGAACTTTCTCTGGGAATACGCGTTGGTGTTATTTTATTCGAAAACATTCATTTAACGGGTGTTCAATAAATTACGAATACAGTTACTTCCGGATATACGTATGTATTGGACTGGCCTGTTGGTCTAGTGGTTAGTGGCCCTGACTGCTGAGCCGGAGGTCGTGGGTTCGATTCCCACCCAGGACAAACTTTGTGTGATGAACATGATTGTTTGTTCTGTGTCTGGGTGTAATTTATCTATAATATGTATGTTGTTTATTTATGTAAATGGGCGACATGAACGAATACAGAGAAAGGTATACATTTGTATTTTGTATGTTGGGAGTTCAAATCCGGGTGAGTACCAGTGTGATTTTTTCAATTAATAATATTTATAATTTTCTAAAGTTTATCTAAGACATCGGTTTAGGAAAACATCTGAAACATGATGAAACCTGGACTTATAATTAACTAGCTCTCGCCCGCGACTTCGTCAGCGTGGAATAGTTACTTTGGGCTAACACTAACTTTAACCTGCGTGATGATCGAAAAAGAAAAATCTTCCTCTTCCCTTTTCTTCCCTCTCCCCCTTATACCACTTTTTTTTGTAGTTGGAACCCTGGAGACAGACATAGGATATTTAAATAAAAAAAACGATTGGAGTATGAGGGAGAAAGAGGGAAGAAAGGTGAAAAATTAGCATTACTATTACAATAAATAAGGCGCAAGGGCAAAAACTATAGGTAGCAGGTACCTGTAATTCAGAAAAGGGGAACTGTGTTACCCCGAATTTAACGAGAGCGAAGCCGCCGACGAAAGCTAGTATTTAATAATTATTTCCTCTGACCTTTAACTCTTACCAAGAACCACACAAGTTATTTGACACGATCTTAAATGTCAAACCTATCCCTAGTATTCAAACTTTATTATAAATGTTTAGTTATTCAATAAAATGTTTAGGGGCTTAATTAAATTGTGTTTTGCTTCGGCAGGGCCTGTCTAGTCAGAGTTTCAGGTCAAAATTCGACCTCGGAGGTGAGACCGCCGAACTAAGTTCAAGATCTGTCTGGAAAAAGAAAACTAGTTAATCGAATTTTGGTTTAATAAGTATGAGTTTAGTAAATACACTTATAAAGCTTTCAATGATGATAGAAGATTACGTCTTGGTTTTTAGGGTTCCGTAACTCAACACGAAAAAATAGAACCCTCATTGGATCACTTTGTTGTCTGTCTGTGTGTCAAGACCCTTATCTTGGGAATGCGAGGAGATATCGAGTTGAAATTAAAACCATATACTCAAATCTGAGGTCCTAATAGTGCTGTGAAAAATAAACCCTACAAGTTTAAGTCAAAAGATATGGCAGTTTATGTCCCAGTGCGCGAGTCTGACTAACTAGATCAACTAATATTGTTTGAAACGGGATTTTTAGCATAGTTTTTTTTATTGTATCTATCTATCTATCTATCTCTATATTGAGCTGTTTCAGAATGACTCAAAGATTTATTAGAGGACAAACAATTTTTTATAAGATATTGAATAATATTAAACTAAAACTTCTACAATAAGTTTCTCTGAAAACTAATTTTTAGAGAAACTTATTGTAGAAGTTTTAGTAAGAACGTTATTAGTGTTCGATTTTGTGTAATTTTTTATCTACAAATTGCTTGTCCCAAACTTCAGTAAATGAAAGTTATTCTCAAAATAAGTTTCATAATTTCCAAGATATCGATAAACTGATTAACAAATTATTGGTGCTTGTTGACATAACAACCATTCACAACTTAGAAACTTGGTGTATGATTAGATTTAAATAAATTAGACCCCTAGAATATCCCATTATGAATTAAGACCCACGTTTTTATTGAATCTGAACCTATACATGGTTATCACACAGTGTGTGGGTTGAAACATCCTTTGCTTATGTTTTCACAATGAGTAAAGGCTCGTTTACACAGTGATCATTTCTGGTTTAGAACAGGCGATTATCGAAACGAGAAAAAAAAGTGGACTCATGTAAACGATACTTGCTTATCAAAGGAAGTAAATCACCTTGTCTGTTAGAATTTAATATTTCCGTGCACATATATATGGTTCGTAGTTATAGGTGATATGGTAAAGCGAGTTTAACCTCTAAATTATTTGGAGTATAATAATCAATGAGATCTACTGACGAGATTAGCGTTCGAGTCTTGCATAGCCTTTTTCGCATCTGGAAAGGCAAGAAATTCCTTTCATTTAAACGATCCCTTAACAAATTGTCACCTAATCGTTAAGTGTGTTTTCCAGTAGGACGAGATCGGCTTTCTTGTATAAAATAACAATACGCTTTATTATTAAGGGAAGTGTACGCACATCCCCCGCATTGCGAGGGTGTTTCCTTCCAAAATATGTGTAGGATTCGTTAAACAAATACCTAGCATAGAGTAAGAACAAATATTTGTAGGTCCTAATAATTTTGGTTATAGTTAAATATGCAAAGTTATATATCCTTTTTTGTAATTATGAATCATCAAATAACTTTCCCCGTTCTTGGCGGAGCGGATGGGAGTCGAGTGTCAGACTTTTACTGACTAAAACCCACCCATGTTTCTTGTTTTACCTTTTGTGCCGCATTATTTCTTTATAGTACTATATATACTTGCGGTTATTATGGTACTATACTGCTAATAACGTAACTAGGCATTTTTGGGACTTATGACAAAGGAAAAATTCAGCTGCAGATTTCAATTTATTCTTAGTGAGGATGGAACTGACTAAACTATTTATACCATACTAGCTGTGCCCAGCGGTTTCACCTGCTGCTCAAGAGGGCCGCCCTTATCACTTAGAGGTATGAAAAATTGATTACGACCGATTCTCAGAACTACTACCGAATATAGAATAAAATATACTTTATTCCAAACAAAAAGTAAAACAAATTGTCAAACAAAAAACCGGCCAAGAGCGTGTCGGGACACGCTCAGTGTAGGGTTCCGTAGTTTCCCGTCCGTCACAATAAGTGTTCCCAGTTATGAGGCCAACCGAACAATTCGGTAATACCCGATCCAATGTAATAAGTACCTACAGCGCCATCTCTCGAGGAATTGGGTTACTAATTAATACAAAGACGTGCAATTTCGGTGGTAATTTTGGATTACGAGAACCGATTTCAATAATTCTTTTTTTGTTTGAAAAAAGATACGTTCAGGATAATAAAATATGTAAACAAAGTTACAAAAAAAGCTTGCATATACGATTATACTACAAACTTAGTCCAGAAATTATTTTGTACAACTTTTTGTCCTTTTTGTACAAAAACTTTTGTGTCAATCAAGTTCAAAATGATTTTCATAGAAAGTCCTTATAAAGTTCTACTTTTCAGATTTTTTTCATATTTTTTAGACTTATGGTTCAAAAGTTAGAGGGGGGGGGGGACACATTGTTTTTTACTTTTGGAGCGATTATTTCCGAAATTATTGACATTATCAAAAAATGATTTTTAGTAAACCCCTATTCATTTTTAAATACCTTTCCAACAATATATCACACGTTAGTGTTGAAATTAAAAAAAAAACACTTCCCACTTTACATATAGGGTGGCTACCTTAATAAAACATTTTTTTCAAATTTTTATTTTACCACTTTGTCGGCGTGATTGATATACATATTGGTACCAAATTTCAACTTTCTAGCGCTAACGGTCACAGAGATTAAGCGAGGACGGACGGACGGACGGACGGACGGACGGACGGACGGACGGACAGACAGACATGGCGAAACTATAAGGGTTCCTAGTTGACTACGGAACCCTAGAAACAGTTATGTTTAAAAAAAAATGCAAAATAATAAAAAAAACAAACGATCAAGCCGTTTCAGAAGAGTATGGCAACTTAAACTGGGACACGAGTATGTTGTTGATATGTAAGTTTAAAGATTGTGTTTATATTTATAATCTATATTAATATTATAAAGCTGAAGAGTTTGTTTGTTTGTTTGTTTGAACGCGCTAATCTCAGGGACTACTGGTTGGAATTGGAAAATTCTTTTAGTGTTGGATAGTCTATTTCTTGAGGAAGGCTATAGGCTATATAACATCACGCTACGACCAACAGGTGCTGAGCAGCGTGGGTGAAACCGCGAGGAACAGCTAGTGCAATATATGTATTTATTTATATCTTGTTGGGTATACTGTCCTCACATTTTTATTAGTAAGTGAAACAGAAAAGTCAATGACTCACAACTATACATTTTAAAACCTCTTTCAAACAGTGTTAACCATAGAGTAATAAAAGTTTATGTTCGCTTAAAAGCACTAGTTCTAGTAAATCTTTGCATAGTGCCCTTACAATGGCGACAGTCACGCCACTGTGTTATGACCATAGACAAAGTTGAGCAATAGACAAGACATCCTTACTAATATTATAAAAGCGAAAGTGAGTTTGAATCGGTTTAGCCGTTAAAGCGTGAAGAGGTAACAGACAACTGTTACCTCTTTACGCTTTAACGGCTAAACCGATTTTGATGGATTTTGGTACAGAGATAGTTGGGAATCAGGAGACGGACATATGCTATTTTTTAATGGGATATGAAGGAGAAAGAGGGAAGAAATGGGAAGACTTAGCGTTGCTATTACAAATCAATAAGGCGCTAGGGCAAAAACTACAGGTAGCAGGTACTGTATTATACCGAATTTAACGGGAGCGAAGCCGCGGGCAAAAGCTAGTGCATACATAAACTCAGGCCTTTTTGACTTAAAAAAGTCACCTTCTGTGTGTTAAAACAAACTGGCAAACACTGACCTAACCTTTCGGGTATCACAAGCGTTATTTTATAATACTCTTGTACGGTCAGCATCCGCTCATTGTACTGCGGCCCAGTTAGTAATTACTGCTAAGCTGGTAAAAGTAGGATCGCTTTATCGTCACATACACAAGTACGTTGGTTGTCACCGAACTCTCACAATACAACGTCTTGCATATTGTGGGTCAACTTGTTGACAGTAGTAGACAGTTGTTAACGAACGAAACATAACAAACGAGTAATATAATATCCTCACAGGCAACTTGTTGTCTGTTTATGTGGGAAATCAACAAATAAATTCCCACGCTCTGCGGAGGTGTCAAACTTTTACGAGTTAAAACCCACATATGTTTCTTCTTTTGCCCTTTATGTTCCAAGGCTGCGCTATCTCTTTCGAACAATCCACCACCCTGGCTTTCTTGACGTTGAGCGAAGCTCGCAGAATCTGTGAAAACAGAAATTAATGAGAAAATGGGAGACCTTGTATTAACCATATGTAATAGTTTATTTATTCGAAAGTAAGACGTGTTTTCGGATTCTTTCCTTGTACCCATTACTGAGAAAAGATAAAACTAATTAGAAAACGAACTACAAACATGCCATAGATAGAGTGACGTCATTTTATATTCCGTATTCTTTTTGAAGGAGCTCATGGCTAAATAATAGTAGTTCGGGTCGATTTTAAGGTAAAGCTGCGCTTTATTTGTGGATGGGCGACCACCTGTTTCATCCCCAGTTTCTCCTGTGCCTCGGAAAGCACGTTAAGCAAAGCAAACAAATGACAGTCGGAATTAAAACCCGACTTTCATTTGTAAATCTTTAATAGTAGTTACAGAGTCAGTGTCCCGAAAGTCTAACAACCAGTCTTACCAGGGGTATCGTATTACCTAGTACTGACTGGCATGTGAAGGTCAGATAAGGTAGCTCTATGTATAAAATAGGAAACGGACCCTAATATACTTAGGAAAAGGCTAGGCAGATGATGATTATTTTAAGAGAAACCTTTTCATTTTGAAAATGAACTCATCATTGTAATCCTTACTAATATTATAAAAGCGAAAGTGAGTTTGTTTGTTTGTTTGTTTGTTTGTTTGTTACCTCTTCACGCTTTAACGGCTAAACCGATTTTGATGAATTTTGGTACAGAGATAGTTGGGAACCAGGAGACGGACATAGGCTAATATTTTTTTGAAAAAAGTGGGATGTGAGGGAGAAAGAGGGAAAAAAAGGGAAAACTTAGCGTTGCTATTACAAATCAATAAGGCGCAAGGAGAAATGTGTTACCCCAAATTTAACGCGGGCGAAGCCGCGGGCGAAAGCTAGTGGTTCATAATTATCACAAGTCACAAGTCCGCTATCTTTAATAAAAGATTTAGATTAAAGTCATAAAACTACAGTCCTTTTTAGGGTTTTATACACCAAAAGGACGAAAAAGTATTTTTTGCTAATATAATACATATTATATAGCAGATTCTTGGATCAACGACCGCAGACGTAACGGAGGATGCTTCTCCCATCCATCCAGTTTCTTTGTTATTCTAAACTAAACTTGAGTAGAAAATCTCATAAAAATACTACACAAGATAAGCACTCTGAATACTCTCAGCTTCTATACACTGGAGTTTTCCTTTTGAGGATAAAAAGTATTGTTTTTTCTGTAATCATGTCGCCATGATTTTTTGTTTTGTTTTTTTATTTCCCCATTTTATGAATGTTGGCCTGCCAGGACCTCCGCCTGCCGAGGCTGCGGGTTGTTCGAAAGAGATACCGCGGCCCCGGAACGTTAAGGGCAATAGAAGGACCATGGATGGGTTTTAGTCAGTACAAGTTCGACACTCCCCTGAGCGGGGGAAGTTATTTGATGATTTCCCACACCAAAAAAAGGGTATAAAATAAAACGGTTTACCCAGAAAAACAGAATGTTCTTCTTGGCCAACCGTTTTGTTTTTCGTTTCCAACGTTGTTTTTTTTTTTTTTGTTTTTGAGGCTAAAATATAATGTTGGAGACAGCTTGTTGTAATTACTATTAGTAAAAGTAAACAAAATTACAAGTATGTTTCATAATTTATCGAACCAGTAACTAGCTAAGCGATATGACATTAAGAATCTCATGAAAACTTTTCCGGAACTCAGTGCTAAGTTGTAACGTGACATCACTACATAAAAAGAAATAACAGACAATGTTCTAGCGTGCCTAAGGGACTACTTTATTTTATCATTTGCTGCTCATTTCATATACTTCAAGTATACTTCAAGTATATGAAAGGTTACATACTCAAGTATACGGTATACGTAGGTGTAATATCCTAGTTATAATTATCTCATTTAAACTATTGTACTATCGTCTATCTCAGAGTTTGCGGCTGTTAAACCTATTTCACCAACTCCAGATGCGAATATAGAGATTGGATCGAAATGGGATTTACAGCGATATCAGGATTTATTTATTAAAATGGCTTGAAAATTACGTATTAATAAACAGTAGACATAAAATCAATCGGGATCTCATCATGGGAAATCATCAAATAACTTCCCCCCGGGGAGAATCTTTCGGGAGCGGGGGAGTGTCAGACTTGTACTGATTAAAACCTACCCATTTTCCTTCTATTGCCCTTTATATTCCGGGGCCGCGATATCCCTTTCGAACAACCCGCAACCTAGCAATACGGGACGTTGAGCTGCCAAGTACTTACTACCTTTACTTGTTAAAACAATCGAGTCATAAATTGCGAACTGCATTCCAGATTACCCGACCGTTTTATTTAATTTTCGGTACAATCCCGTGTTTAATGCCTGCTACAATTTCAACCTTATTGCACCGGCTCACTCATTTAGTAGCAATTATTTTGTACTGCAAAGTGTGAATGTGAAATTATATATTTTAATCACAGAGAGGTCACGTGTGCTAATGAGTTTTAGTATCAATTAACAGGTACAATTAGTGGTGTTTTATAACCCATTCTTTATGTATTTTATTTTGTTACTAGCTGTTCCTCACGGTTTCACCCGCGCTGCTCAGCACCTGTTGGTCGTAGCATGATGTTATATAGCCTATAGCCTTCCTCAAGAAATGAACTATCCAACACTAAAAGAATTTTCCAATTCCAACCAGTAGTCCCTGAGATTAGCGCGTTCAAACAAACAAACAAACTCTTCAGCTTTATAATATTAGTATAGATAGTATTTTGTCTTGGTATGGACATGTAATGAGGAGGGATGAAGGACATGTGACTGAAAGAGTGATGGATCTGAATGTTGATGGATGGAGAGTAACAGGAAGGCCAAAGAAAAGATAGATGAATTGTGTAAAGAATGATATGAAGGAAAAAGGAGTAAATGATGCCGGACGTCTGATAGGGGAGAATGGAAGAAGAAAACGTGTTGCGCCGACCCCAAATAAAATGGGACAAGGGCAGGAAAATTATGATTTATTGTGTTCTTTTCGTGTTATTTTGAAGGTAGATGTGGCAGGTACTTTGTACCCGACGTCTATAAGTAGAAACCAACGCAACAAACTAACTTTACAATCTTTCTTTTAAGGTCCAGGCAAAACTCTTGGTTAACTTTTATAAGGATATGTCTGAAAACTGCCACTGCCAAAAGCTAGGCTGGAAAATAGAGCAAAAGAAGGAACATGGGTAGGTTTTAGTCAGTAAAAGTCTGACGTCTAGTCTGATTTCCTATCACTAAGTAATTTATCCCGCTATGCGCGGAGAGGGGGGGGGAGTGTCAGACATTTTCCCTTTATGTTCCGGGGCCGTGGTATCTCTTTCGAGCAACCCGCAACCCCG
The DNA here is from genome assembly GCA_958449745.1 of Ochropleura leucogaster. NCBI lineage: Eukaryota > Metazoa > Arthropoda > Insecta > Lepidoptera > Noctuidae > Ochropleura > Ochropleura leucogaster. Next base: position 5,419,325 of record OY288208.1, read on the forward strand.
GCAGGATCCCGTTCACCTGCGTTTTAATTTCAAAATGATTCCCCATTGAAGTTAATTTATGAAGGAACCTTTTAACCAATGAACTACTAATTTATAACCCAATCAGTAGATTGCTTCATTGGGTCAATTGAACCCTAACTGCCGTGACCTTAATATGATAATGTAGGTAAACGTAGAATCTGGAAATGGTTAATTTATTTTACTTCAACTTTACTCACAGCCTAGCTTTTAGCCGCGGCTTTGCTTGTATTTAATTAGAAATTATACCACAGGAATATCTTTAATGTAGCTTATGATACTCAAGGATATTGTAAATGTAAATCTGTTACTTGTAATCGGTCGGAAGTTCAACATATTATACACAGTACAAACGTAAGATTGTAGACAAGGACTTAAGAAACTCTTAAAATAATTATGATGGGTCTGATTTAGTAGGTAGTACTCCTCGAAACAGCCCGCATTATGACGAGGCTCCTGTCTCAGGAACGCTTACTCTAGTAGCTCGCCCTGCTCCCGATACCGGCAGAAAACTTTTTTTTTAAATGTGTTTTTTTTTGTATATATTTTTTTTTAGAAATGTAATCATAAAGGTATTGTGTACATGTGTAAAAAAAATAGTAGGAATCTTAGAGCATCCAAAAAAATAGGTCCTCTATACTCTCAACGTGTGAAGAATTAAAAAAAATCTACTCTTAAAACTAACTGACAATAGAAGACATTCCCTTGCTCCATTTCAAAGGTTCATCAAAGTTATTAATATAAAAAATCAATAGAGGGACGTTCCGAAGAGCTGTGAGGAGCCCTCTGCGAGTGTGAGGTACTCATAATCAAGTCGGGACCGGTCTTTTCAAACAACTCTGTTATTACATTGTGGCAATAGACGGGGCACGTAGTTACATTAACGCCGAATGGACGATTTATCTACTAGGTTCACACATCTCAATGTGTGAACCAAAGCAAAGTTAAAAAAAAGCACAGCGCGTTGAGACGCGCTGTGCTTTTTTTTAACTTTGCTAGGTTAAAGTTAAAAAATAGCACAGCGCGTCTTAATGTACAGCCGCCTGCACATCAAGCTACTACAATCTGTCAGATTTCTTTGATAGATTTTCGACTTTATTTCTATAGTATTAGATTCAAGGTTCATTGGGAAAAATTGACAGTTTCGGGTAGCTTGACCTGCTGGCGTCTGTACTAACTGGGTTGTGGACGTCAATAAAGGCAATGCTGTATGTAAAAAATACTGGTACTCAATTTCATCATGTTAGAATAGAAACCGAACCTAACAAAGGAGAAGCAGACGATGATAACATATTCTTTTAAATCGCAAACGTATTGTTATCAAAATTAATCTTTAAAAATAAAACGTTGCCCCACACTTGGAATTTTACTTATATTGTGGGTGCGTTTACAAACATTTAAACTCACATACACAAACAGCCAGACTCGAAACAACTACCAGTAGGTCATACAAATATTTGTCCGTGCGGATATCGAATCTGTGACACGCAGCGCAGTAGTCGATCGCTCAGCCACTGCGTCAACCGTACCATCGTTTTTAAAATACGTTTATGTTAAATGAGTAGAAATTGTGAAGCGGAATCACGAAAGTTTTATGGCATATTATAATAATGAAAACAGTTAAAAAAATTTAGTCATTGGAATCTTAGGCGCTACTACGAGCGCACGGTGTAAACGTTACAAAAATACGTCGATTTTTTTAATTAAAATATCTTTTATAATAGTAAGAATTTATTTATATTTATGGATGATGACATTGATGACTTTGTTTATTTCAATCAAGTCCTAAAATCGTCAACATCATCGCAGGATGATGATGACGATTTTTCAGGTCTTGTAATGGGACAAGGGCAGCCTTTTCCCATTCTATTTGGGGTCGGTGCAACTCGTTTTCTTCTTCCATTCTCTCCTATAAGACGTTACGGCATCATTTACTCCTTTCTCATTCATATAATTCCCCACACAATCCATCCATATTTTCTTTGGCCTTCCTCTCATTCTCCTTCCATCAACATTCAGATACATCTCGTACTTTTACTTTAGTAACATGTGCTTCGTCCCTCCTCATTACATGTCCATACCAAGACAAACGACTCCCTTTCAACTTTTCTGTAACAGGCCCAACTTTCAAACTTCCTCTAATATACTCATTTCTTTAACTAGACCTAAAATGTTAAAGGATATTACTTATTTAAACATTTTTTATTTAAAACTCGACGCCTTAACATTACGTTTACACAGTACTCTTGTACTAGGGCGTCTGATTCGACATAGTTGTAACAAATTGAAATTATAGGAATTTAGGAACTGGAGGTAATAAAATTATATTACTAGACTCCGCTCAGTTTTAAAACGTCTTAAAAGACTTAAACGTTAGTCTCCAAACGTCTAATAACAGATGTTTTAAATAAAATACCAATATTAAACAACATCTGGTCAGAGTACAACCCTAATCTATTTCAGAAAAGGACCTATTTGGATTAATATTACAGTACCCCAAGGGACTTGTCGTAAAAATTACCCAAGTTATGACTACCCATCCAAAACCTTAGATAAATTAGCCCCTTTAGACTGAGCGTCAATAAATAAACATGCCAATGTTTACGTTTTAAAAATTGGCGTTTTACAGCGTAGCTGCGTAGACTTGCGTAGCACAGTTGGCGCTACGCCAGAAGTCAATGACACCGCGTAGCGTCCCCGTAGCCGCTCCCCTTCGATTATGGCATTGTGGTGATGTGATATTGTGTTTGTGGAAATCGGTGGGTAGTTTAATATGCAGATTTGTTATGGGGGTAAATGAAATAACGAAAAGAATTTTCTGAATGATTTTTCGTTAATTTCGCTTTTATGCATTCATTTATGGATTTGTTTTTCAAAGGTAATGTTATTTTAGGGTTCCGTACCTCAAAAGAATAAAACAGAAACCTTATAAAAGGACTTTTTTGTTTGCCTATCAAGTCTCTTTATCTCGGGAACGCGTGAAGGTATCGAGTTGAAATTAAAACAACATACTTCATGGCCCGACTTTTTCCACCCTGTATATTGTACTACTTCAATTTGCAAATTTTAGATATTCCTACTCCCTCATCCATACTAATATCCTTACTAATATTATAAAAGCGAAAGTGAGTTTGTTTGTTTGTTATCTCTTCACGCTTTAATGGCTAAACCAATTTGGATGGATTTTGGTACAGAGATAGTTGGGTACCAGGAGACGGACTAGGCCATATTTTTTAAAAAAAAGAGTGGTTATAAGAGGGACGAAACGGGAAAACTAAGCGTTGCCATTACAAAACAATAAGGCGCTACCGAATTTAACGCGAGTGAAGCCGCGGGCTAAAGCTATTAGTTTAATAAAAACATACCCTGACTCGAATTAGCTACAATCAATACAAACAAGGCGCAAACCACGTTAATTACAGGGACGTCTGTAAAAGATAAATAATAAAACGCTACGCCGTAGACGCGTAGCTCGCTACGAGGTCATCGAACGCGTAGCATCTAAACAACTCGTAGCAAAGTTTGTGACCGTAACACGTTACACCACGCAAAGTTTGGTCACAATATGTCGGAGTTTCGTCAGTAGTTTTATGAGGCTATCTAGCGAAACTGTTTTAGTAAGATGGTAGGATAGCTTATTGGAAAGGCGATTATTACTTTATGGTTTTCGTAGCGTGTTTATTAGTTTGTTTCTGTGTTGTTTTATCTATTATTTTTATTAGCCCCGACGCAAAAAGGGGTCTGTGTGGCTGTGGCATCGTAGCTCTAAAACGGATGAATCGATTTTTATTAAGACTGGTTTGCATTTTTTTTTGTATTAAATCTGTTTCTTTAATAAAACACAATTTGCAATGTTTATAAAATTGCTCTTACTTACTTAATATTATAAAAGCGAAAGTGAGTTTGTTTGTTTGTTTTGTTACCTTTTCACGCTTTAATGGCTGAACTGATTTTGATGAATTTTGGTACAGAGATAGTTGGGAACCAGGAGACGGACATAGGCTAATATTTTTTTGAGAAAAATGGGATGTGAGGGAAGAAAAGGGAAAACTTAGCGTTGCAATTATAAATCAATAAGGTGCAAGGGGAACTGTGTTACCCCGAATTTAACGCGAGCGAAGCCGCGGGCAAAAGCTAGTTTTTATATAAACGCACATCGGTTGCGTTTTTATTTTTCCAATATTTTTCTTCACTTAATCTTTTTTACAATACTCTTTTTTCTAAACCTGACATTACAACCGTCACGAAAGCACTTATGGTGTTCAACGTGGGGACCGTGTTCATCAAAAGTGCTTTTAAAAGCTACTTAAAAAGAATCAAAGGTACTGGATTGTGTTCGAGGGGGCAGAAAATCGTTGGGTGGAATATCTCTGGGTTGAATTTTAGCATAGAGCCGTGACCGGGTTGCAATATTTTAGTTCATTAAACCAGATTCATTTCCAGTTCGTAAGTAGCGTTAGCAAAGCAGTCCTCAATTACTTTTCCATCGTTACAAACTATGCAGGTGCCATTGAGAGAAAATAATTGTCTATGGAAAAGCTTAGGAATACTATTAGAACACAAAAAAGGGTGTGTGTCAGCTCCGACGCACGACTGGAGTTTATTCCTTAAGTACGAGTATCTAACCATACGCAAAAAGAGTTTATTCAACTGAAAAAAGATTAATATCATATGAAAGGGTAAATTCACAAATTAATGAAAAAAAATAGCAATATAAATACATCGACACTGATAGAAACAAACAAGCCCAATAACAAATAGTATATAGGTATAGTCGCCTATAGGTACAGCATACCATATGTACGTCTTAATACACTCACAGCCAAATTAGAAAGTTGAGCACTAAAGGTGCGCACCAAAAACGTGACACATTTTGTTACTTTAGTAGGTTTTACTTCTCGGATTTTCTCATTCCGGGCGCCTTATATATGAAAATCGATTCTTAAGGAGTAAACTCCAATAAACTCCAAAAAACATTATATGATATAGTTTTCCCTTGTGTACTTTTACTGTCATATGTACTTTTTGTCCTATTCTTTAAATTATCCGTCAAAGAATTGAAAAACATCGTTTGATTCACAAGAAAACATGTCACTGCTGTTCTCGGCTCTATAATACCCTCGCTTGGTGCTCGGGCGTAAATTCCGCGTCGGCCGCAATAACAAAGTTTCCTCATTTGAATCAAAATGTCCTATTGTGAAAAAAAGACACTGCTTGAATATAATATAACACCCATCAACTTCACGCCTGTAATCCCCAAAGAGTTAGGTAGAGGCGTACCTAAAAATAGTAGCATAGCTGAATACCACCGTATTCAGTTGTAAACGGTTAGAATTAAAGTCGACCGCAACAAAATAGGGGAAAGGCTAAGCATATGATTATGCATTGTACTTTTAAGAGGTTTTATACTTTAACTGGCTGGTTGGTCATGACGTTCCAATAATCAGGTCGTTTTAAAAAAAGAACTAGAAAAAAACATAGAAAAAAAATGGGATAAAAAGTGTGAGATGTATCTATAAAATATAATATACACAAAAAAAATATACCTACAGTGCAACATATGACAATACGGTTCGCGCAGTGGCTGAGCGATCGAATGCTGCACTGCGTGTCGCGGGTTTGATTACCGCACGGAACAAATATTTGTATGGCCTACAGATATTTGTTCCGGGTCTGGCTGATTATGTATGTGATTTTAAATGTTTGTAAACGCATCCACGATACAGGAAAAATTCCTAGAGTGGGGCAACGTATTTAAAAAAAAAAAAAAACGAATAGTACTTCTGTCGTTTCCACTAATAGTGGTTCTTTTACGGGCGTTTAAAGCTAGGTCATTGATGATGTGGCTAGCGACTGCTCTCATTTCGCTAAATTGTTCGCGTCGTTCCAAATTATGATGTAATGACTAAAGTGCCTGCCTGTTTAATGTGGTTCGCAATTGTGATTAGGTTTGTAGATGTCATTTAGGTTTTACTGACTCATGCCTGTGACTTCGCCCGCAATATACTATATATACATGCCCGCAATATATATATATACTCTTTCATGCAAAAGCTACCGACCTCTATGGTCGGTAGCTTTTGCATGAAAGAGTATTAACATCCCTGTATCCACACAAACTTTTACATTTGTAACATAGACACATACAAATTTTTAATCCAAACCGGTACAGATGTTTGAGTGCAAAGGAGTGGCAACCACACAAACTTTAGCCTTTATAATGTTACTAGCTTCCGCCCGCGACTTCGTCCGCGTGGTATAGTTACTTTGGGCTATCGCTAACTTTAACCCGCGTGAAAAAGGTTTTTACAAACGCTTTTAAACGTCTTTTTTAAAAACTAGATGAGGCCGGCGTTTCGTACCCGACTACTCTGAGAAGATATAGCCGAAACAAACTCAGAGGTCATAGTCTCTTTTAAAGTCCAGACAAAAAAACTTGGTCAACTTACATGAGGACTATGCAGATTAGTGTCTGAAATTGTCTTTTTAAGAAAGCACCACACAGATTGAGTGGACCTGTTCAGTCCGTGCAAGCATTTGTCAGTTATCGTGTAGCTCGACTCATAACCCAAGAAGCCCAACGACACGACGAACAATACCAAAATATGGACATTAGTGTAGGGCCTTAATAGTACTCAACTGCTAGAAAATCGCCAAAAACAAACCAAGTAAATAAAAGTTATGATCCACATGGTCTTCACATTTATAATAAACAACTTTTCTTTCCTATTTCTCACTTTTTTTTTAGCCTATGTCCCTCTCCAAGGTCAAAACTAGATCTGTACCAAAATTCACCAAAATCGGTTAGGCCATTCAGGCGTGAAGAAGTAACAAACAAACTCACTTTTCGCTTTTGTAATATTAGTAAGGATTAATGTCATAGTAGGATAGGATGTATGTGATTGATCAGAAGTGTTTTGTGGCAGGTGTGAGCAGGTATATAAGAATATTGGTCATGACTCATGATATTCTCTCCTGTATGCAAAATACACGCCTTGAACGTGGAGTTGTGGACACCAACTCGTTATACAAAACAAGACCAACTGGATCCGGGGTTGCGCGTTGTTCAAAAGATACCGCGCTCCCGGAACATAAAGAGCAAGGTAGGAACATCGGTGGTCAAAGTCTTACAGTCCCTCTAGCTCCACCTAGAGCGGGGGAACCTATTTGGTGATTTTCCATGCGAAAAATAAATAACCATGGGGTTCTGGACTGGCAACCGCGTATAGCAATACGTAAAATTGCATGGCAGGCATCCTACAAGATGGACTGGACCAATAATTTGATGAATTTCCCTAAAGTTGTTTGGATATCTCTATTTTGACGGGCCTGTTGGTCTAGTGGTTAGTGGCCCTGACTGCTGAGCCGGAGGTCGTGGGTTCGATTCCCACCCAGGACAAACTTTCTGTGATGAGCACGATTGTTTGTACTGTGTCTGGGTGTGATTTATATATAATGTATGTATTGTTACCAGGTTACCATAGGTTACCATAACACAAGCTCTGCTTAGCTTGGGATCAGATAGCCGTGTGTGAGTTGTCCCAAGATATTTATTTATTTTATATAAGAAGCAGAACTGGCTATATGGCCATCCTTGAGAAAATCATGTGTGCCAAAGGCAGGTTTTTGTTTTGAATGAACCCGGGTCAGTAGTAAAAGTCTGGCACTCCCCCCTGCTCCGCGCAGAACGGGGGAAGTAACATAATGATATGCCATCAGCAATAAAAACCAATCAGTAATTTTTAATCGACGCCTTGTAACTCGCTCACTACTCTTTAAAGCTTTTGTTTATTAGATTGGTACCTGCTACCCTACCATGACGTATTAAAGCAGAACTTATTCCACTGAGGGAAAGAGATAGAGCTATATATGGTGTCTAGCACCATCTCTATCGCTCAGTGGAATAAGAACTGCTATAAGATGTCATGGTAGTTCTGGATCTTGAAGTGCACTTCGAAACTTTTAATTTCCGGTTAAGATTGCGTTTTATTAGAACTTTAGTGTTGAAAGATGAAACAATACTAAAAATTGACTTATTATAAGGCATTGATTAAAAACTATTGTAACTGTACTAATATTCTAAAAGCGAAAGTTTGTGAGGACGTATGTAAGTATGTTTGTTGCTCTTCCACGTAAAAACTACTGAATTGATTTTGATAAACCTTCATCACAATATAGTTTACTAGCGACCCGTCCCAGCTTCGCACGGGTGTTACAAATCTTTGAAAATCCCCACTTTTCTCTACTATAATATGTATGTATTATATACAAAAACCTTCCTCTTGGATCACTCTATCTATTAAAAAACCGCATCAAAATCCATGGCGTAGTTTCAAAGATTTAAGCATACAAAGGGACATAGGGACAGAGAAAGCGACTTTGTTTTATACTATGTAGTGAAGTATATATCAGAGTAACACATAGGCTACAATTTATAAAGATAATATTGTATCACCACGCGAGTGAAATTGCGGGTCACAGCTAGTCACTAAGAAAAGTTGCTGAGTGTTTTCATATTTGTGCTTGTATGACTGTACTATGAAATATTTTTGTGTGTACATATTTAGTTAGTTTACCTAAATATATAAAGTTCAGGTTGCCGTATCAAACTTCCAACTCTTCATAGCTTTTTTTTTTTTTCGTTTGGGAAATCATCCAATGACTTCCCCCGCTCTAGGCGGAGCGGGGGGGCATGTCAGCCTTGTACTGACTAAAACCCACCCATGTTCCATCTGTTGCCCTTTACGTTCCGAGGCCGCGGTATCTCTTTCGAACAACCCGCAACCCCGGCAGGCGGAGGCTCTGGCAAGCTCCTCTGCTTTGCTGACTCTCTTTGAGGCGCGCGTGAAACACGAACGCGCCGTCGACACGGCCTGTCGTCAATCGACGGACGGACGGTGAACTACCCATTGCTCACCGCCCACAGGCCCGCATCTACGGTGGCCGGAAGTCGTCTCGCGGCGCCCGGCGCCATGGGCGTCTCCCGCGGCGGCTGGGTTGGGCAGATGTTCTCTCCCTCAAACGCCCGGCCACCTCTTTTGCTAGCATTACTGCTTCGCAGAAGGTGGTGACCGCTTCTCATTCCCTCTCGCTCCGGACCATGGCCTGAGCCAGGGCCGGACGCGAGAGATCGCCGCCGCCGATCGAACTCTTCATAGCTTTCAAGCCATCCCGGGACACACAACAACGGATCCTGTTTCAACCGCAAGCAACCAATGGTTGCGGGTGTTAACCTTGCAGAGCCTTTAATTGACATGGATATTAAAATAGTTTGTCGTACTTAGTAAGGACGTTGAAGTATGTAAATGTAGCTCTGCATGCATGCATCATTTATCAAGGTTTAATTGGACACGGTGCCAACGACATCTTTGTGTGTCGAATCCTTACTTCCTTACTTAATATTATAAAAGCGAAAGTGAGTTAGTTTGTTTGTTTGTTACCTCTTCACGCTTTAATGGCTAAACCGATTGTGATGAATTTTGGTACATAGATAGTTGGGAACCAGGAGACGGACATAGGCTAATTTTTATTTGAAAAATTAGCCTGTGGGATGTGAGGGAGAAAGAGGGAAGAAAAGGGAAAACTTAGCGTTGCTATTACAAATCAATAAGGCGCAACGAGAACTGTGTTACCCCAAATTTAACGCGGGCAAAGCCGCGGGCGAAAGCTAGTAAAAAAATAAATTATTAGTTGTGAACACGGCTATAATCCCCGACAGGATTCCGAACTTTTCCAGTTATTTTTTTAATCTCACGTAATAGGGGATGAGCCTATTACCATGCCGCTGATAAGGCATCCGTGTTCTACACGTGCCTCAAAGAGATGTCAGCAAAGAAAAGCGGCCTGCCAGAGAAACCGCCTGCCTGAGTCACGGCTTGTTCGAAAGATCACGGCCTCGGAACAAAGAGCAAAAGAAAGAACATGGGTGGGTTTTAATCTGACACTTTCCCCAACTACGACCAGAGCGGGGAAAGTTATATATTTTCCATCTGCAAAAAAGTGCCTATTACCAGAATTGTGATATTCTTCATAGGAAAACCAAATAACACCACCAACACACTTCGCCTGACCGGAGATTTGAATCCAGGTCCTTATACTTGGCAGTCGGGCTTGCGACCACTTAACCAACGGAGAACTCAAGGTACCTATTAGTATTACTTAACAAATAATCGATTTGATTAAAAGGGTTTTTTATAGTACTAATTCCACCATACTTTTCGTATTTAAAGCAATATTAGAAATACTATAATTAAAATCACTAATATTATTACATTTTTATATTTACTAATTAATAAAAAAAAAAACATTTTTTTCTTTCAGTTGTGACATAATGTCCCTATTCAAAATCACAACTTTTAACTAGATTCATAAAAAACCTCAGTTGCAACGACACAACTGAAACTTATCTGTCTATCGCGTCGCGTCTAGCCGCGCGATATTGATCGCGACCAACAACCGCGCGAGCGTGTAAAATCGCTCGTGTGTACTGTGCATTCATCTGACACGGATGTGAGCGGGTTGAATTATGTTATGTTGTTCATTAACAGATGAGAAATTGTGGGATGTAAGCGAATTTGTAGGATGTGTTTGTCTTAGAGGAAATTAAAGATACTACCTCAATATGTGGTGTTTGAGAGACCGCTATTTTTAAACGACGATAGCAATATTGGAGGTTCTCAATTTGACACGTATATTTTTTAAAGTGAAACATTACATTGTCTCAAACTCTTTGTCTGTGTGTTGCATGTCGCGTGACGGTGGGCCGTGGAGTAGGGATAAAGTAAAGCGCTCGTCAGAGCAGAGAGTTTTGCAGCAGCTGACCGTGTAGTGTACCTATTGGTTCCACCGTTTTGGTTGATGTACATAATTATTTGAAAAAAGTAGACAGAGGTCTCTTTTTTTCAAATAATTATGTTCAAGCGGTGATATTTGAGATCAATATAGCATTGTACTGTAACTGATTATTATAATTTTGTAGTTAATCTTACAAAATAAACCTTTAAAATACCACAGAAAAGTTGCATTGAACCAATTTTGGGATTTCTTCAAATCACTAGATTAAACTAGATTTCTTTTGTGGGATATGTAAAATCACCAGATTTGCTTAGGGAAATGATAAAATCGTGTTGTTATTTTAACATCCTCCGTGATTTGATCAAATCCCTTAGGGATTTGGCCAAATCCCGTTTTTATCATATCCCTGCGACATATAGACTATTCAGCGATTTTATACCCTTAATGGAATATTATTCCAAATTATTTTAGTTAAATGTCTATAATGTTAAAAAAAGTTTCACTTTTACCGTGGTTTCATAAACCACACAATCTTTTTCTCTTTACATCTGTTATCAGGAAATTGACTGTGCATGCCACTCAAACTGTAACAACACATGTGCTTATAATCACTGGACTGATTGCACGACATAGGAATAAATAAAAAAAAAACATCGGTTATCAGAAGTAAGCAAAAAGAAGAGCTCATAGGTTTGTGATAATTTAAGAATTCCACATGTCAACTTAATTTCTTGTTGAAATAAAATTTTCATGATTCTCAAATTGGAATAGAATTATTTTTCTGTGCCTAAAAAAATTATAAAAATCCTAATTTTGAAAAAGAGTGAAGGAATTTAACTTTAAAACTGAGATAAAGTCAGTAGTTGCAAACAAAGGACCAGGTATAAAGAGGAAGGTACACGAACCATGAATGTTACCCGTTTCGTCGCGACGACTGCTATCGATCTGCGACCAATGACCGGGCACGAACGTGTGCAGAAACTATCCTTTTACACCCGTGTGCAGTAGCAAATGCATATAATGATACCCTTTATGTGAAAAGTAACATTTAAACGTATGAATATGTCTGAACAGATATTACGCAAACAGGATGAGATCGTATGGTGTCTTTTTGGATTTGTAAACGGTTTTTATAGATATTGCCACAGTAGGATTTCTCTTATATCGTAGTTACAAACATTTAAACTCACATACACAAACAGCAGGCCCGGGAATATAAACTTTAGGGGATACAAATACTTGTTCCGTGCGGCAACTGGCCATAAGCAGCGCCGCAGCCAAAGCGTCAACCGTGCCATGACATGAAATTTGAATATTTCATAATCGTGTCCAACTATGAACCATGTAAGTGTCATGATTTCCTTACTATCCTTACTTATAATATTATAAAAGCGAAAGTGAGTTTGTTTGTTTATTTGTTTGTTTGTTTGTTTGTTAATGGCTAAACCGATTTTGATGAATTTTGGTACAGAGATAGTAGGGAACCAGGAGACGGACATAGGCTAATATTTTTTTTGAAAAAAGTGGGATGTGAGGGAGAAAGAGGGAAGAAAAGGGAAAACTTAGCGTTGCTATGACAAATCAATAAGGCGCAAGGGGAACTGTGTTACCCCAAATTTAACGCGGGTGAAGCCGCGTGCGAAAGCTAGTTTAATATAAACTCGTTAACATAACCGATACAGAGAGAAAAGTATGGCTCCAGCACTAAACATACTTTCTTAAATTATTATAATTTTGGCTTTGGGATGTGTTCGCTGGTCCCTTCCGTTTCCTACCTATTTTAAATACACCGCCATTTGCACTCGCGCATCGCTGAGTGAAACCAATCAAGGCAACGCATCGCTCCCGCCACCTGACGGTGAAAAGAAACAACGTGAGTTCGAATCAACAGAAAGCCGGTGGGCAGCAAAAACCACGCGCGTGTTTTAAAAACACTAAAATACTGTAAAATAAAACAACAGTCAGATTAACTCTTTGTTTTTTTTCGTTTAATAACTGCGTTAATGTAAAGGTGCTCCCATACGGGGAACATTCGCCTGTAATGTAACACTGCAAGATTGGATTTTGTAGAGAAACAAGTGAATCCCAAACGTTACGTTACAAGTAAATGTTCCAGGTGTGGGAGCACCTTAATACACAATTATGAAACGTTGTATACCTAACAAGTTGTAAACAAAAGCTGGAGTATAAAGCGACGGGTTTACTCGTAACTTCGTGAATGTTATCGTTTGCAATGTGCCGGCTACTATCGAACGCGACCGCAGACCACGTCGGTGTGGAGATGCGGCAATGGCTATGACGACTTTGTTCTACTCAACAACTGGTACGTTGATCTCAAAACTGAAACTCAAATAATTAATTGTAATAGGCCGTTACGCACTATTGAATGTCAAAAACAAAAGGATGAAGCTACAGTCCCAGTCACAAGGCATAATAACTTGTGAAAGAACCGTAGTTGCCAATTCATATATTAACGAAACGACTGTTTTTAGGGTTCCGTGCTTTAAAAAGAACAAACGGAACCCTTAAGAATCACTTTTTTGTTCGTCTGTCTGTCAACACCCCATAACTCAAGAACTCGTGCAGGTACCGAGTTGAAATTAAAACCGTATACTTAACCCTCTAATTGTCATATATTTATTACACGGAACCAAGTGTGTGAGTCCAACTCGCACTTGGCCTGTTTTTTAGGTGAATTAACGGGTTGAAAAAATCCAAATGATTTTTTATAACAGCTAAAATCGGATTAATCAGAAGTACGTCCTATTTTGAAAAATATCTAACTACAAATTTATGAGTCAAATTAAAACTTCTGCTTTTGTCGCATCCAATTCAACTTGAATCTCCGTTTCACTCAGACGGCAGAAGAACGCCAGACAATGTGTAAATATTAAATTTTTGCGGGAAATCCTTACTAATATTATAAAAGCGAAAGTGAGTTTGTTTGTTACCTCTTCACGCTTTAATCGCAAAACGGATTTAGATGAATTTTGGTACAGAGATAGTTGGAAACCAGGACACGGACATTGGCTTTCTTTTTTTTTAAGTGGGATGAGGGAGAACGAGGGAAGAAAAGGGAAAACCTAGCGTTGCTATTACAAATCAATCAGGCGCAAGAGCAATGGCTATGACGACTTTGTTCTACTCAACAACTGGTACGTTGATCTCAAAACTGAAACTCAAATAATTAATTGTAATAGGCCGTTACGCACTATTGAATGTCAAAAACAAAAGGATGAAGCTACAGTCCCAGTCACAAGGCATAATAACTTGTGAAAGAACCGTAGTTGCCAATTCATATATTAACGAAACGACTGTTTTTAGGGTTCCGTGCTTTAAAAAGAACAAACGGAACCCTTAAGAATCACTTTTTTGTTCGTCTGTCTGTCAACACCCCATAACTCAAGAACTCGTGCAGGTACCGAGTTGAAATTAAAACCGTATACTTAACCCTCTAATTGTCATATATTTATTACACGGAACCAAGTGTGTGAGTCCAACTCGCACTTGGCCTGTTTTTTAGGTGAATTAACGGGTTGAAAAAATCCAAATGATTTTTTATAACAGCTAAAATCGGATTAATCAGAAGTACGTCCTATTTTGAAAAATATCTAACTACAAATTTATGAGTCAAATTAAAACTTCTGCTTTTGTCGCATCCAATTCAACTTGAATCTCCGTTTCACTCAGACGGCAGAAGAACGCCAGACAATGTGTAAATATTAAATTTTTGCGGGAAATCCTTACTAATATTATAAAAGCGAAAGTGAGTTTGTTTGTTACCTCTTCACGCTTTAATCGCAAAACGGATTTAGATGAATTTTGGTACAGAGATAGTTGGAAACCAGGACACGGACATTGGCTTTCTTTTTTTTTAAGTGGGATGAGGGAGAACGAGGGAAGAAAAGGGAAAACTTAGCGTTGCTATTACAAATCAATAAGGCGCTAGAGCAAAAACAGCAGGTACTGTGTTATACCGAATTTAACGCGAGCGAAGCCGCGGGCAAAAGCTAGTATAACATTTACAACTATTTATTTCGTGAGTTCACCAGACGGTATGATTAACATAATAACAGTAGCTTTGGTTGAGGTGCTTGTTACCCTTATTGCGATTCACCTTTATTTATTTACTAGCTTTTGCCCGCGGCTTCGCTCGCGTTAAATTCGGTATAACACACCAAGCAGTTCTGCAGTTTTTGCTCTTGCGCCTGATTGATTTGTAATAGCAACGCTAGGTTTTCCCTTTTCTTCTCCCCTCACATCCCACTTTTTTAAATAAAAATTAGCCTATGTCCGTCTCCTCGTTCCCAACTATTTCTGTACCAAAATTCATCAAAATCGGTTTAGCCATTTAAGCGCTTTTATAATATTAGTAAGGAAGTAAGGATTTGGATCTCCAACAAAGGATACACAGATACATTATAAAACACAGGTTGTTTTAAATGTGTTCCTTCAATTATAGGAGACCAGAGCATGCACAACTATATATATATATATTATATATATAATATATCTGTGTTAAGTAGGTGTTAACACAGATATATTTATGGAAGCCAAAATTGTACACTATTTAAAAATTATTAAAATTAAAAACATGATAGTAATTAAATGACAATAGAATTAAACATGAATCACATTAAAATTATAATCATAATCTTTGCGGTACATACAATGTAGTAGTCAATTTTTTTTTCGTTACACTTCGAAATCTTAGGGAAACGAAATAAAATGAAGTTGTTGTTTAGCAGATCTATATAAGTATTCGAAGTATTTAAAACATTTATGTAGGTATGCTGGTTTAACTTCCGTACGTTTTACTCACGGGTTGACCACTGAAAACAAGCGCTGTGCTGTGGGCTCCCATGGCACAGCATCATGCTGAGTGGTGACCTACCTGTCGCAGTCACGACGTGTAAGCTATTTTTATTTTGTCCCATACATGTATTCGTAAATGATTGTGATGCTTTCCATGCTTAATGTTTATTTTTTTAGTTATTTTGAGTGCTCGTCTTAATTTGCGATAAATAAATATTTTTTTCTTCTTTCATATAGAATTAGATTTTGCCCGCGGCTTTGCTCGCGTTAAATTCGGGTTAACACAGTTCCTCTTTCCCGATTTCCAGGTACCTGTTACCTGTAGTTTTTGCCCTTGCACCTTATTTGTTTTTCCCTCATTTCTCACTTTAAAAAAAAATTGCCTAGTCCAGGGTCAGGTCAACTATCTCTGTATGTACTTAATTAATCAAAATCGGCTTACCCATTTAGGCGTGAAGACGAAACAAACTCACTTTCGCTTTTATAATATTGGTAAGAATATCACTTGAAGACACAGAGTATAATACTCTATGTTCATATGTGTTTTTAAGTGACGAAACAAGTTAAGTAGAAGTTTATGACGTGTTGTGCCTTCGGTTTTGTCAACTTTCGTCTATTGAGCGTATCTGTGGATCTTATACAACCTGTTTTAAAAACAATGGTTTTCTTTGAACGAAACATGAAACGGGTCGTGGAGCCAGTTTTTAACGTTATTTAAATAATAGTATTTTATTCCTGTTTTGTTTTGGCATCAAAAAGTATAAGACCGGTAAGTTTAGACAAATAAACTAACTTGACCGGACTGTTTTACCTACTTTTCAACTTAATCAGAATCATCGTCTCCATAGTCTTTCCTTACTTTGTTGGGGTTGACTTCCAGTCTAACCGGACGCAGCTGAATACCATTATAAAACATAGAGCACCTCATATCTGACCTTTACATCCCAGTTAGTACATGATAATATGATACCCCTTGGTAAGACTGGTTGTCAGACTATCGGGACACTGACTATCTGTAACGACTGTCAAAGATCTACAAATGACAGCAGGGAGCAACAGCTTATTATCTGGCAGTTTGAGTACTATAAGCGACCTACACAAAAGTCCTTTTTTTGGTATTGTTCGCCGTGTCGTTGAGCTCCTTGAGTTATGAATCGAGCTACACGATAACTGACAAATGCTTGCACTGATTGAACAGGTCCACTCAATCTGTGTGGTGCTTTCTTAAAAAAAACAATTTCAGACACTTATCTGCATAGTCCTCATGTAAGTTGACCAAGACTTTTATCTGGACCTTAAAAGAGACTATGATCTCTGAGTTTGTTTTGGCTGTTTCTTCTTGGAGTAGTCGCATTTGAAACACCAGCCTCATATTGTTTGAAAAAAGACGTGTATTAGTGTTTGTAAAAACCTTCTTCCAAAATAAACATCATTTATCATTTATCAATTAACTTGCCTTCCCAGGCACGAAGGAAATTCGGTATGTAAAAGACTGACAAACTGGGTGTCAGACTTTCGGCCCACATAATATTATAAAAGCGAAAGTGAGTTTGTTTGTTTGTTCTAACCGATTTTGATGAATTTTGGTACAGATATAGTTGGGTAACTGAAAAACGCATAATTTTTAAAAGAAAAAATTGAGAAAAGGGGGAGAAAGAGAGAAGAAAAGGGGAGAGAAGGTTTTTTATCATCATCACGCGGGTTAAAATTAGCGTTAGCCCAAAGTAACTATGCCACGCGGACGAACTCGCGGGCGGTAGCTAGTATAGACCTTATCAATATGGACCCATAGTTCGAAAACCATAACTCGTAAATCAAACTAGACTACACAAAATCGTGGTTAGTTGGAATGCAGGTGGAAATGACCCAGTTCCCAACCACGAAGCTCGTATGGAGTCTATTATAGTAGATTCTGCATACGGCAGCTGAAATTAGAACAAATAGGTATCGACAATCGATGTTAGGGTGTGGTCACTGTGTGGCTTGAGTATTTTGTAACTGTAACACATTTTCAATGAAAATCTGAAGAATAGGAAGGTTAACCTTCTTAAGGAGTTAGGGAACGTTTGAAAAATTGGTTTATCTACATAGCAACAAAAAATATTAGTTTTACTGACCTCTTACGGCCATGGCGGAAATATCTCAGAAATCGGCACAGCTGCACTCTTTTCCCTCAGCCTCATAGTCCGATGGGACGGTAATCCGACATGACCGGAGACAGATCATTCAGACGGACGGTCGCTCGGTGAGTGCATCTTTTCTCGACGTAAGTGCCCATGTAGGCCTATGTGAAATAAAAAAGTGTCTTAAGTAGGTACGAGTACCTAACCATACGCAAAAAGAGTTTATTAAACTGAAAAAAAGATTAATATCATATGGAATGGTAAATTCACAAATTAATGAAAAAAATAGCAATATAAATACATCGACACTGATAGAAACAAACAAGCCCAATAACATATAGTATATAGGTATAGTCGCCTATACAGCATACCATATGTACGTCTTAATACACTCACAGCCAAATTAGAAAGTTGCACACTAAAGGTGCGCACCAAAAACGTGACACATTTTCGTTACTTTAGTAGGTTTTACCCCTCGGATTTTTCTCATACCGGGCGCCTTATATATGAAAATCGATTCTTAAGGAGTAAACTCCAAAAATATTTTGATTTTGATTATGAGTTACCTATTGCTCACCGTCTACAGACCCGCATCTACGAAGGCCGGGAGTAGACCCACGGCGGCTCGGTTGGTTTGAGGTTCTGTGCCTCAAACGTCCCATCACCGCCTTCGCTAACATAACTGCCCGCCTCAAAATAACGATTGGTTCAGCGGTCCATGCGTTAAAATATAACGCAGCCAGACATAGTTATTTTCACACTAGCTTTTAAAATTCGGTATAACACACCAAGCAGACCTGCAGTTTTTGCTCTTGCGCCTGATCGTTTTGTAACAGCAACGCTAAGTTTTCCCTTTTCTTCCCTCGTTCTCCCTCATATCCCATTTTTTAAAATAAAATTAGCTTGTGTCCGTCTCCTGGTTCCCAACTATCTCTGTACCAAAATTCGTCAAACTCGGTTCAGCCATTAAAGCGTGAAGAGGTTACAAACCAACAAACAAACAAACTCACTTTCGCTTTTATAATAATTATTAGTAAGGATTATCAGGAGCTCTTGGCTAAATGATAACTGCCACTCGGGTCTATGTTGAGGTTATACCGCGCTTGCCTAGGTTGGTACATGGATGGGTAACCAATTACATAACAACAAAATCAACTTTCCCGCGTGTCTCGGAAAGCGCGCTAAGTCGTTAGTCTTTGCTGTCATTTGTAGATCTTTGACAGTTGTTATTAAGTGGCTCAAAAATCTGACAACCAGTCCTACCAAGGAGTATCGTATTGCACAGTCATCCAATTAGACTGTAGGCCGATAAAGTTGCAAAGCAGCCGCGCAGGTGATGTGTAACCAGAACCAATAGTAATATTAGACAGAACCAAACTGTTGGCGAAAACACCCCTCAGCAGAACGATTCGCGTTGTGAACGAACTTCACGAGCGACTGGATATTTTCTCTTGCACTTTGAGTGACTTCGCAAGAGTTTTATTAAATATAGTTAGTTAGTTATGTAAAACTATAAGGAAAGAAAAATATATTATAATTAGGTACTTAGAAATTGAGAGTTTCGATGTAAAGTGTTTTAATTTTTAATATTTTTTTTATTAGTTGATAGCTTCACTGTCGCTTTAGATTAAGGCCTGAACTAATAACTTCGAAAACTATACTGTGAGTTTGCACGACGCCGCCTAACGGGCACGACTGCTTTGCATACGTCCACAGATGCGCCGAAACCGCCTCCCAGAGTATTGGTAATGCACGCGGAAATAATCATCCAGTGACTAGATGATTAAGAGAGATGAGCTATTCTAGGGACTAGATATTAGTGCAGACAGACGATTGATTACCATATATGAAGAAAAGCACTTGTGTGAATTCCTACCAGCAAATTATCGGATACAATATATGCGACTCCAAAGTTGAGGATTGTTCGAAAGAGGTTTTCGAAACACAAAGGGTAAAAGAAGGAATATAGATTAGTTTTAGTCACTTAAAGTCTGTCACTTCCGCCGGCTCCAGAGTAAGGCAAGTTATTTGATGGTTTCCCATCAAAAAATATAACCTTACTACCAAACTGAGTAACTTCATCTATGGGTATATTCCACCTTGCTTTCCAAGAACAGACAGGTAATAACCCCTTATCATCGTACCAATAAACTACAACAGACTGGAAATAGGTTACCTAAACCTTCTATTTGGACAAGTTCAAGTCAAGGTATGACTCGGTCCAATATTTGTTCAAACAACAAACGCAGACGTTTGCCATTACCATTTTTGGAAGACCCACCCTTTGCCGATAGTATATCGCAACTTGCTTTGTGTGTCAACTCATTATTTCCATCATTTTGAAGTGGATAGCAAAAGGCGGTGATCATGTGACCGTCAAGATCTTAAACATGTTTAGTTATTGTTTTTTTAATGTTTTATCGTTTTGTGCCGTTTCTATCTTTGCTACTAAGATTGTTGAAGGGTGAGTTTTCTTGATGTTTTAATTTTTTATGATAAAAATCGTTGGCACTTTTTTTTGTTGTGTCCGTAATATTTCGGATTTTTGCCGCACCTTCTCTTAAGTTATTTATTTTAGCAATTCAGTAAAATTTTAAGATGAATTATTATGTTGAGAAAAATAATTAGTGATAGTGAGTTGTGATTGAAAACAATTGACTTCGGCTGTTTGGTTAGGTACCTTGTGTAGTATATAATTTCATCAGACAGTGTACATAACTACTTACTTAGAACTAAAATGATTTGATATAAACCGATGTGAAATAAATTTATGGTGAAAGCATTTGTTAATCTTCTTTAAAATTCTTTTTTCGAGGAGTACCAAGTTTGTTTCAAATTCAACGAAATCCATTTTCAATAACGATATTTAGATAGATTTTTTTTCAATATTATATTATTATTCACTCAGACATACATATTTTGTTGTATGAAATTTGGTTGTATGTGACTTTTAGTAGTACGACCAATATATATTTTTACAAGGAGTCTTGTCTCTCATTCTGGCTCATTTAAACCAATTAGTAAGACAATAGAAGATACATAGAACATTAGTGTTTACGTCATCAATACCAAGAAACCTTTTTGCTCTCAAATAGAAAATTATCAAAAAGGGGGCAATATTTGTTCCAAACCAGAAATTAAGATATAGTTCAACTCATTCAAGGACTCCTTTTTAATACTAGTATATAATAAATTTAATTACCTTTATTATTAAATACTGTTCAATCAGCAAAACTTAAACATGCATTTGCATTACGTTCTTAAAATCGGCCTTACTGATTACGATGAGAGTTACGATATAGGGGTTTTAAGGGGGCGAAGAATTAACTAGCTAGGTCTCATATCTGGAAAACTTCGTTTTATGTATTTTTAATTGAACAGTGCTTGGCCATTTCTATCAGCATACACTTAGTAATAATTATATTAATCCAAATAATAATTGTTCACAGATCTCAACCCATCTTACAAAAAACAATTGAAGCTCTATTCAGCGACCGAACTCAGGAAATGTACCCCGGAGCTTGCAAATTGATCAGAGCTTCAAAACGGCAAACAAAAATGTGCGACCGGGACACCGGCTTATCCAACGTTCTGACCATAGCAAAGGAACAAGCCATATCCGCTTGCGAGGAAACCTTCCATTACGACAGGTGGAACTGCTCTCTCGTGTTCAACAAAAAAACTAAAAGAAGCATTTTCAATAAACTATTCAGAGAGACTGCTTTCATTCACGCGTTGATGGCAGCATCTATTACACATTCAGTAGCAAAAGCATGCGCCTCCGGAGACCTGTCTTCTTGCTCATGTCCCGGAAATTTCGGCAAAAACAACACTTGGAAAATGGCTGGTTGTGGAGACGACTTCAGACATGGAAAGAGACTGACGAAGAATTTCTTGGACTTCAAACACGCTGGCAATGACCAGATCGCCGAAATACTTAAACAAGATGTTGTGGTTGGAGTAGATTCTATAGGAGAGCAGCTGAAAGAAGTTTGCAAATGTCATGGATTCTCAGGATCTTGTACCACAAAAACTTGCTGGAAACGGTTAGGACCTTTTAACTCTGCTATGGGTTTATTAAAGAAGCACTACCATCATGCAACAAAGAAGAAACTAATGAACTACACAACGAAAAGGGCGATTTCACCAAAAGTGAGGAACAAAATGAAGATAGAAAGGAAAAATTTGGTGTACTTGCAGAGGACTCCGAATTTATGTGTTAGTACGAAGGGAAGGCTGTGTAAAGACAGACATAACTGTGCGACTTTGTGTTGTGGAAGGGGCTTTACGACAAGTAAGAAGACGGTGAGCTCTAGATGCAGATGTAAGATGGTTAATTGCTGTTTTGTGCAGTGTGATACTTGTGTTGAAGAGGTCGATCAGTTTACTTGTAAGTAACTGTTAGTGCCATATCTCAGTATTGTACGATAAACTAGTGTTTACGCTGTAGCATGGTGCACATGGTGACATTAGTAAAATGTACCATTCCTCTTCAATCTGGAACGTTACCTCCATTTCTAACCATGACTGGCCTTTAAGGCTTTACCCTGAATGTCATAGCTGTATAGGACTACACACAGACATTGTTACTGATGGGATGTATTACTATGAAGCACTAAACATATATTTTCATCTAATCTCACCCGAACCATGGTACAGCGAAAATATAATAATGTTGAAACTTACGTGTAACGGTAAGTGTAGCGGTACTTTCATACAAGCTTACGAGCTTGGCTTGTCTTTATTACCTAAGTCTCTTCAAGGTGTTAGTATTCCGAAACAGTCTGCTGGAGTTGTAACGTGTGCTTAAAGAATTGTTGCCCCATAAGCACGCTACTGATTTAGGACATCAAACCAAAATCATCTGTCTAGCCTTTTCCCAACTATGTTGGGGTCGGCTTCCAGTTTTACCGGACGCAGCTGAATACCAGTATTATCCATGGAGCGACTGCCTATCTGACTTCCACAACCCAGTTAGTACTGGGTAATACCATACCACTTGGTGAGCCTGTTTGTCAGATTTGCGGGACACTGACTATCTGTTAAAGATCTACAAATGGCAGCCGGGACCAACAGCTTAACGTACTTTCCGAGGCACGGAGGAAACTCGGTTTGTAACGGGTGGTCACCCATCCACTGACCAACCAAAGATCGAACTGGGTGGCTGCTATTAATTAAGATCAAATACTAGGATTTTAATGAGTAGATATCACACAGTTGATATGAAAGTTACGTTACCCGTAAGTTAAAACTGCGAAATAAATTACTATAGCACGGCTAACGAGAAGTAATACGAAAGGTCATTAACCTAAAGAACAACTGTGGCGTTGACAATCTAATATTTAGCTCTTTCCATCTTGTGCCTTTGTCGTAATGTCTCGTTCTCCCGGCAAAAACATGACAACGTTAAGACGGGTTCGCCAACATTCGGGCGGCCATTTTAGATGGGGTTTTAGCATGGGTTTTGTTTACATTTGGTATCGCTTCTCGTTGGCCGTGCTATAACTATGTATGTTGTAAACTAAATCTACTAATTTAAATATGTAATTGCTCATATATTTGTTTTTACGATAAGATTGAATGTGATAGCGGCCTAGGACTAGGATGTAGGAGTGTCTCCGTCTAGAGATATGGCTGATAAAGCTGTGATATAAGCCACGCGCTTTAAGTTAAGATAGTGAGAAAAATGCAGGTTTTTATGGAATGATTATATAAATAGTGACTAGCTGTGGTTTGATTTGTGTTATCCTTACTAATATTATAAAAGCGAAAGTGAGTTCGTTTGTTTGTTTGTTACCTCTTCACGCTTTAATGGCTAAACCGATTTTGATGAATTTTGGTACAGAGATAGTTGGGACCCTGGAGACGGACATAGCCAATTTTTTTTTAAGTAAGATTGAGATATGAGGGAGAAAGAAGGACGAAAAGGAAAAACTTAGCATTGCTTTTACAATAAATAAGGTGCAAGGACAAAAACTACAGGTAGCAGGTACCTGTAAATCAAGAAAGGGGAACTGTGTTACCCCGAATTCAACGCGAGCGAAGCTGCGGGCAAAAGCTAGTGGCGTTATGTTCTAGTGTTCCTAACCCACATCATTACAAGCAATAATAATGAGTAACTTCAGCACGCGTAGATTGTCCTCTCAGTATAACCTAGTCCTTTCAATGATTCATTTGGATACAATACCCACAAGTGGGTAAACTTTCTCATTATAGCTGTGGCGGAGCTGACCGAAAACCATGAAAAATGCCCACGCTAACATAAGACCTTTCGGTAAAATATTTAAATAAGACTTTCGGTAAAATATTTTTTTAAGTTAAATCGCAAACCAAATTGTCGATTAAAGCAAATAATGATGTACTTAAATAAATCATGTTTATTTATTATATTTTATATAGATTAAATAAAAAAAAAACTAAAACTTGCTGTAGAAATAAACGAACCACCAAGTGTAAAATACATTGCATTCCAAAATACAAAAGGACCATTACAAGATTTTCAACCAAAGAAAAAGCTTGAAACCAGCTGTGCTAGCGCCATTCATAATTAATTAGGTATATTTCTTAGAGTAAAAGTACTTTATTCAATAAAATTATTATTTCAACTATACATAATTATTTCCTACTCGCCTGCCCTCTGGCCACGATCACATGTACTCCTACAAACTACAACGCCATCTATTCGACTATTATAAAACTACAACAAAAGCTCAAAGCTCTTTTGACGCAATAGTTTCTATAACTCCTGTAAGATGGCGCTGTTCAAAACATTGTTTCGTTATTGTATAGATGGCGCTAGTAGAAACCATCTCAGTATTTAATGACTCTTTTTTTTTTTCTTAAAATAAATAGATATTTTGTATTAAATATCATCACATTCTTCATTTCGAATGAATAAATAACTTAAATTAAATTATTTGACATTTAAATACAGCCAGCAAAAACAAAAAGGTTTTATTTTAAAATTCCTCAGATTCAAACATGTTTGAGTTGATGCGTTATTCATAATTTCACCGCTATGGAATCCAGATGCATCGATAACATCAGTTTAATGCATGTCGATCGCGAAATATTATATGCGTGGAAATCTTTCTACGGTCAGAAGAATAAATAAATTGGTGAATTAAAATTCCAATGAATACTTACCTAACATGAATTAAGTAAGGGTTATGAAAACGTTAAGAGGACATGGTGTTATCGGGTTTTTCATTAAAAGCTTTTAATGTTAGCCTGAATTCTCTATTCGTTCTCAATACAGGGAAAAAGCACGGACGCATGATCCGTTACCACGTCTGTACAAGCGTACATTCCGAACACGTTTTCTGAACACTGACATTTTCAATCGATATTTAAAAAAAAAATCTGCGGTCTATGCATTTTTATAAATTCAAAGAATTTATTTCAATTAGAACACAGGCAGCTTACAGGCGCTTTTGAATGTCAGGAAACAAAATGATGAAGCTGCAGCCCCGCAAGGCATAATAACTTGCGAAAGTACTTAGTTGCCCATTCCAAAGCGTTGATCTCAATGGAGAAGAATGGGCAAGAAACTCCATGGACACTCTTTTAAAATTTTATTACAAGATCTTAGTTTCTATCATCATTCATGTAAAAATTTAACAAATATTTGAGAATGATGTAGAAAGACGTGCACAGTAAGAGAGTCCAGAGTAGAAGCAAAAAGGGGAGGGTGGCCAAAGCAAAAGAAGGACCATGGGTGGGTAATAAGTAGTCAGTAAAAGTTTGGTCTAGTCAGTGAAGTTATTTGGCGATTTACTATCAGACTGTACATTTTAAGAGTCCTACAGCTGTGGGTACATAAGCAGGTGTTTCTACGATAAATAATAAATAAAATAAATATCTTGGGGCAACTCACACACGGCTATCTGATCCCAAGCTAAGCTGAGCTTGTGTTATGGTAACCAAACAACTGATATACATACTTATATAATTTATAAATACATACATACTTATTATAGATAAATCACACCCAGACACAGAACAAACAATCATGCTCATCACACAAAGTTTGTCCTGGGTGGGAATCGAACCCACGACCTCCGGCTCAGCAGTCAGGGCCACTAACCACTAGACCAACAAGCCCGTTAAAGAAAGAAATATCTTCAGGTTTTCGTTTAGTATTCTTTTCTTCTCAATCGACTAATAAAAGAATGGTTACAATAAATACCTATACAATTGAAAGTTGAAGCCATATCACCAAAATAAAGCTTAACCTTTTAAAAATCGAACTCACATAAACCCACCACATTAGTGATGTGTATAACCAATATAATAAATAATTATCGATATCGAAGGCACCCACTATCGATTCACTGGTACGTGAATGATGTTACAAGACATATTCGGCTTGCAACTGAGGGAGCGCGAACAAAATAAATTTCACCTCTATATCGACTACGACACAATATTTGAAATGTCACGTCTTTATATTAATAGAGGATGGTGTTATTTTATGTGGAACATAATTTGCGTAGAGTAACGTTTTTTTTTTTAAACCGTGCTGCACTAGGATTTTTTCCTGTATCGTGGGTGCCTACAAACATTTAATACGATACTCCTTGGTAAGACTGTCATGTTTAAAAAAAGATGTTTTAAACAAACCGGCCAAGTGCGAGCCGGACTCGCGCACCGAGGGTTCCGTACAAACTTGCAACATAAACGGCCATATAGACTTAGACAGTTGTTTTTTTATTTGAGTAGATATATGGTTTTAGTAATTTCAATTCGATACCTCCACGCGTTCCTGACATAAAGGCATCTAGACAGACAAACTGACACCAAAATGATCCAGTAAGGGTTCTGTTTTCTCCTTTTAAGGTACGGAACCCAAAAAAACTAGGGTGTGACAGTGGTTTTCTTTGCAAAATAAATGAAAGGCAATTAACAATATGCCAATATGAGTGGTGATAGTTATTGATGTTAAATATTAGATAATAAAGACATGTTTAGAGTTGAATAAATTGCTATGTCACTTACGTAACCATAGTCTAAAGGACTATCCATGTAGTCTTTTAAGACTATGATTAATCATTAATCCTGAAACATCATCATAGCCTTACACTACAAAGAATACAAACAACTTCAAAAATCTTTCTATTCTATCGATTTCGCATGATTACACCGGATCCATGAATCCCGTGACGTCATCACTCCCTTACAACTGCTCAAAGAATGCGAACACTTCAAAAATAAAGACAGAATTTAAATAAAAATCGTCTACAATCAAATGAATGACTAACACGGATACGTATTAAGTCAAAAGATCGCACACAACATTGTGATTATAACGCCTATAATTGACCTCTAAAGCATTAAGACAGGCCACAAGATTGCGGTTGATTTTCGATGCCAACTCACATAATTACGATATAAATGAAAAATAAGCTAAAAAACGGCAGCTTTGAGATTTATTTATTTATTGACCCGAAGCGAGGTTTGCCCTTACTCTTGGTGTAACTCAGACGTTAGTCACCCAATATTGGTCGATTAACGAAAAATAGAAATACGGATGTTATTTTTCAAATTGACATGGTCAGTAACATTATTTTAAGATCAGGTTATCCGTGACCATGTGACGGCCCTTTTTTAACAGTGCTGAAATATGGGGAACTAGAACTTAATAATAAACATGCTCTGACTTACCGTTCGGAAATTAAAAGCATTGTGTTCTGTTTAAGTCATCTCGAACAGATTCTGATATAAAAAGTAGATCTGCTACCCTACTATGACGTCTTAAAGCAGTTCTAATTCCACTGAGGGAAAGAGACAGAGCTATACAGGGTGTCTAGCACCATCTCTTTTCCTCAGTGGAATAAGAATTGCTATAAGATGTCATAGTAGCCCTTATGTTGTGTAGTGTCTTCGTTCAGCATCGGTTTTTTTTGTATGTTTGATTTGATGTGTTAGTATGTGTGGCTCTTTATTTGTATGTTTGTTTGTTTGTAAACTCTTCACGGCAAAACGGTTCATCAGGGGCCTTAGTCTGCTATTACAATAGTGTCAGAATGGTCGATCACTGATCGCATAATGGTTGATTTTGACAAGTTTAGTATGTAGCAGATTACCAAGCTTGTCAAACAGACTAAGGTTCCAGATCGTAATGAAAATTGACAAGGAGATAGAAAAATCTTGTCCTCAAGACAATCATTTGAAGCAAGAGCAATCGAGTTCCATGAGTAAGAGAGGTCGTTACCTAGCCGAGACAATACTAATAAAAATTATGTTATTCTGACCAATTACTGACCATTAAACCAAACTCTTTACAGCTTAATGTACTCCTCGGCCGACGTTTTAATATGCGCCCCGTTTTTATTTATTATTAACTGAATGAATTATTATTGTTACTATTAAAAGTTTATTATTGAATATGGGAACGTTGTCGTATTTTATAGAAATTATTATGGGAATTTAATTGATTGTGTTATGCGTTCTGATAGTAATAATAATATGATATAGAGTTTATTCGTTGGGAATCTGCGAGATTTTTTTGCAGAAAATCAATATGTTATTAGTAAATGTTTGGTAGATTGGATCTTTTAACTAATTTACTGAGCAAATGAGATATCTTAATTATGAAATGATGTTCTTTTTCTTCTGGGAGATTTGAATTCCTGTGGTGTTCGGTGTATTCTCAATTGGAAATGGTAGTTCAGTGATAGCGGACCGGACTAACGTATGGTCGTGGGTTTTACCCAGACAGGTACCTTGCCTGCTGCAGCCCTGGAACATAAGGCACAAGAAGGAATATAATTATATGGGTTTTAGTCATTACAAGTCCCTTTCGCTCAACTCAGAGCGGGAGAAATCATTTTATTTTTCCATACTGTCAGACGTTAAGGCATCATTTACTCCTTTCTCCTTCGTATCATTCCTTATATCCATCCTTCTTTTTTGGCCTTCCTCTCCCCCTCCATCCATTAAAATTCCAATCCCTCACTCTTTTAGTCACATGTATTCCGTCCCTATTGCATGTGCGTACATAAAACAAGGGACTCCCAACTTTCTAACTTCCTCTAAAATACTCATCCTTACTTAATTCATTCTTTTCACTCCACATATTCATCTTAGCATTCTCATCTCCGCTATGGCAATTGTTTTTTATTAATCTTCTTTACATCCCAATATTCTGGCTCATACAGTGCAACAATTCACAAACAGGAGAGGAAACTATACAGGATAATATTCGTTACAGACTTATCCATTGATCTGCATGCCCTTCCTTTTAAATATTGATTATTTGGAAGCAATAAGATACACATTATTATACTCATATCATATCATACATACTCTGCAGTCCAATGACTACCGAGGGGAATTACGAAAGTTAATACACCATATAAACTACTTATTGTTAAAACTACTATTATACTACCAATATCAATATATTAGTAGTATTATAGTAGTTGATAGTTCATCAAAAGCAACACCCTCTATTTAAAAGCTGAAGGGAAATCAAACGTCAAGTCGAATTATTAATGTTTGCTTAAACAGATGAAGCTGTCGATATCGTATGAAGACGTAAAATACTTTACTTGTTGTTTTGTCAATCTGTCTGTTGTGAGGATTTTGTTAATTAATTATGTTAAATAATGCTATATTATGCATATCGTGTTTAACGCCTCGGTTCATATTGGAGGCGGGTTTTGTATAAGTGTACTTACTCTTTATTACTGTCCCACTGCTGGGCAAGGGCTTCTTTTCAAACAGAGACATTCAAGGCAGTTGACAGGTTCTTGACAGTGACAGGTTTTTGACAGTGACAGCTTCTTGACAGCTATGAGGAGAGCAGCAAGCTGCTCCAAGCAGTGAGCCGAAAAGTCGTGTCTATACTCGACGATAGTAAGCCAAAGACCCGACTCCCACTCACCCACAGCCAGGCACGTATGCTCACAACAGTACCTACCAGACGTGTTATGTAATTTACGGACGGAGTTTTTACGGCACGGTTGGCACAGTGGCTGAGCAATTGACTGCTGTGCTGTGTGTCGCGGGTTCGATCCCTGCATGGAACAAATATTTGTAAGACCTACAGATAGTTGTTCTGGGTCTGGCTGTTTGAGTATGTAAGTTTTATTGTTAGCGCACCCAGGATACAGGAGAAATTCCTAGTGTGTAAAAAAATAATTTGTACTGAACTAGTCTGCAAACCAGCTCGTTCCACCATATCATCATACCAGTAACAGCAGCTAATACATCAAATGTCAGAAGTTCTTACTAGAGATATCTAATCTTATAAATTATGGTCGACTACAAAGTAACGAGACTAAATATTATCCTATCGCGATTGAGATCTCCGCGACGATGGAAATCTTGGTATAAATAAATAGCATTAAATTGCAGGTTGAAATAACGACTATAACGGAAATGATTTAGAAAAAGAAGAAATATACCAACTAAATATTGACTTACGAATAATTTAAGGTTAAGTTTCAATTTGGCACATATCATTTAATTTATTTTTGCTATTCAAATGTTAAATTATTAGTCAGCTAGTAAGCTGTTAATAATCCTTGGTATTAAATAACCTTAAGCCTCTTGATCTCCACCATTTCAAGCTAATCATTGATAATAGCTAGCGCCCGCGGCTTCGCCCGCGTGATATAGAAAAAAAAACTATGTGTTATTCCAGAACATAATCTACCTCTGTGCCACACCAAGATCCGTTCTGCCATTTTGACGTGAAAGAGTAACAAACATCCATACATCCTCACAAACATTCGCATTTATAATATAAGTAGGATAGGATTTGTAATTATTATTAATTAATAAACTAGATTTGGCGCATTGATTACATTAGTATACTACTGAAACTTAGAAGTTCTACGAATAATAATGCCTTCTAAATACCAATAAAAAAGGTAAGTACTTATTTGATTTCAATTATGGAACTCTACCAGCTACCCTACCATGACGTTTTAAAGCAGAACTTATTCCGCTGAGGGAAAGGGACAGAGCTATACAGGGTGTCTAGCACCATCTCTTTCACTCAGTGGAATAAGTTCTGCTTTAAGATGTCATAGTAGGCCTACAGACTACATCACCGGTGGCGCTGTCAGTGAAATCAATTGTGAGGCGGATATTAAAGCACTTAAGCGTAATTAGCGTACAGATAAAGACCACACGAACTCCTTCAAACTTCTACCAACATAACCACCCACTGACAAACCTAACAATACTTTAAACACTCAATAATTGCAAATAATGTATGCATAATTGAGCACATTTCACTAAGATCACTTCAAAGACTAAAACTAACTACTTAAAAGACCTTTTGGAGGATTAGAAATAGAAGCTATTATTTGACGGGTATTTAGCTAAAATACGACAATAACCACGCAAGGTACACGTAATTAGGAGGCTGTTGCCTCAAATAGGGCTCCTGGAGTTCCTTTTGACAGCTTATAGGAAGGCAGTGGCTTGGAAAATTGATGGTCGTTCGAATTTTAAAGAGAAAGGGTGATTTTGGAAATTATTGTAAAGAGCAATTTTGTAACGACATTTTTTTACACACGTCCTGCTGCCCTACTATGAACTCTTAAAGCAATTCTTATTCCGCTGAGGGAAAGAGACAGAGCTATACAGGGTGTCTAGCGCCATCTCTTTCACTCAGTGGAATAAGAATTGCTATAAGATGTCATAGTAGCCCTTCTGTTCTTTTAGCCTTTTTGTAAAATTATAGTAAGTTATACAAGGCTGTAAGTAGGTAATGTAAAAAAGTTAATAAATATACTAGCTGGTGCCCGCGGCTTTACCCGTGTGATATCGAAAAAAAAGTATCCCATGTGTTATTCTAGATTATAATCTACCTATGCGCCAAATTTCATCAAGATCTGTGCAGCTGTTTTGACGTGAAAGAGTAACAAACCTCCATACATCCTCATAAACATTCGCATTTATAACATTAGTAGAAATAATAGGATAATAGATTATTGACACACAAGTTACTTTACATGCAACGAGTGAAGTTATAAGAAAACGAAGTAGAAGTAGTCGTGGGCCGCAATATAGGCACAACCTGTATTTCGGTAGTCCAATATTAACTATGCACGATTAAAGTGAAGAGCACGCAGTGTCCAGAAGTAATAAGTGAAAGATAAAAAGAAAAACTAAAACAAGGAAGACTTAAAATCTCATATCTAACGACATTTTAAAGTAATCAAAATCTAAAGTCATTATTTATGAAATTAACACTAGAAATCAGTGCGTTTCTTACGTTAAATTTATATCCTTCCTTACTTATATCTATCCTGTATACTTATATCCTTACTATAATATTATAAAAGCGAATGTGAGTTTGTTTATTTGTTTGTTTGTTACTGCTTCACGCTTTAATGGCTGAACCGATTTTGATGAAATTTGGTACAGAGATAGTTGGGAACCAGGAGACGGACATAGGCATTATTTTTTTAAAAAAAGTGGGATGTGAGGGAGAAAGAGGGAAGAAAAGGGAAAACTTAGTGTTGCTATTACAAATCAATAAGGCGCAAGGGGAACTGTGTTACTCCGAATTTAACGCGAGCGAAGCCGCGGGCAAAAGTATCTGCACATCGGTCGCTCTTGAAATGGTTACCCATCAGACAGCGTCGAGAGCTGAGGGCTTTGACTACCTTGTTTTCTCTGCTCGATAAACCCACATCTCCTAATTATCTTACTTCTCATTTTAAATATTTATGCGCTGCGCACAGCAAGCACCTTCGGTCCTCCAATAATCGTCTTCTACGATGTCCTACTCATCGCTCTGGTTTCCTTAAATATTCCTTCTCTGTCCAGGCGGTTTTCCTGTGGAATGCGCTCCCTCTGAATATCAGGATGGCTACCAGCCGGTTTACATTTAAGGTAAAAGTTCGCGAACACTTACGTAAGAAGTTGGCAGACTCTTCTCAAAATTAAAAAGTTGTCAGATTTTCATCATATTTAGCAGATTTTACCTCTCTTCACTTTTGTATATCTTCTATGTATGTATTTATGTATTTATTATAAATTTAATTGATATTTCCTGTCTCATTGCACCTACTATGTCTTTGTCTCTGCATCACCCTAAGGTTGACTGGTAGAAAATGCCCAAGGCATTAAGTCCGCCTTTGTACAATGTTTTGTTACTTGTGCATAAAGTTTTAATAAATAAATAAATAAAAGCTAGCTAAACATATGTCTTACCACGCGGTGTAAACGAACCTTGAAAAGGAACGTCACCGCGAGCTAGGACTAGTCTTCCAAAACTCACGTTGCACTAGTTCTTAATATTACAAGTTATGGACATATTCTACTAGATACGTCTTGCATGTTGTGTGTCTTAAGTACTATAGATATCAATCTGACAGTTGATGTTTCGTTCACAAATGTGCACCTTCCACGCTTCATTTCTTAACGAAATTCTCTAGAACCGTCATTTATTTTTCAAAAAACATCAACAAACAGTCAAGAATCTCTTGACTATGTGCAAATATCACAAAAGATTACCATCATCCTTCACCAAGACGAATGCTACCAATTATACGTATAAGGGCTTAGCTAAAAAATCTATACTTACATACCTCAAGTATCGTTTACCTGCTTTTTGAATGGATAGATTTTAATCCCTGCACAATGGTATTAGGATCAATAAATGTGAAGTATTTTGTTTGCGACAAAATTTACAGTTACGCCGTCATTCGTGAGCAGTCGCGCGTGCTATGCTTGACGGACAAAGGGGATTGCGTCCTTAATGTATACTGTTAAAGGCTAATAGATTTGTTACCAGTTTTTATGTCAGTTATTATTGCAAAAGTTTGCGAGAATTAAGTTTTCGAGTATGGGGAAGTCAGCATTGTGTCAAGTTTTGGGTGTTCCTGCTTTGAAATTGATGTCCAAATAAACACAAACTCTGTAGCTGGTTATCGGCACTGAACCCAGGGGTCGATAAATTAGCCTCTCAACCGCCCCACTTTTGCATACATTCTACATATTCCAAAAACAATAATTGCTAACTGTTCTCTACACGATTCGATCAAGTTTTTTTT
This sequence comes from Ochropleura leucogaster, assembly GCA_958449745.1. Taxonomy (NCBI): domain Eukaryota; kingdom Metazoa; phylum Arthropoda; class Insecta; order Lepidoptera; family Noctuidae; genus Ochropleura; species Ochropleura leucogaster. Next base: position 5,453,094 of record OY288208.1, read on the forward strand.
TCGATTTTTTGGTCTGTCTTATCATAAATGTTGTTGATGAGTCCTCATCCTTACTAATATTATAAAAGCGAAAGTGAGTTTGTTTGTTTGTTACCTCTTCACGCTTTAATGGCTAAACCGATTTTGATGAATTTTGGTACAGAGATAGTTGGGAACCAGGAGACGGACATAGGCTAAATTTTATTTTAAAAAGTGGGATGTGTGGGAGAAAGAGGGAAGAAAAGGGAAAACTTAGCGTTGCTATTACAAATCAATAAGGCGCAAGGGGAACTGTGTTACCCCAAATTTAACTCGGGCGAAGCCGCGGGCGAAAGCTAGTTTATAATAAACCGTAAAAGTTTCAGTGTGTGTACGGTGAGCAATGCCTCACCGTGCTCACCCTCCGTCCGTCTAGTGGCGATAGCCCGTGTCGACGATGCGATCGATTTCTACGCGCGCCTCTAAGAGATGTCAGCAAAGCAAAGAGGCCTTCCAGGGGTGCGAGTGGTTAGAGACATAAACATGGATGGGTTTTTAGTCAGTAAAAGTCTGACACTCCCACCTACTCCGCCCAGTCTAGAAAAGTTATTTAATGAAGTCCTATCGCTAAAAAAGGGTTTAGTTATATTTTAGATTTTAAGGTTAAGCCGCGCTTGCCTAGGTTGGTCTGTGGATGGGTGACCTGTTACATACCAAGTTGAATTCGTGCGTTGGAAAGCACGTTAAGCTGTTGGTCCCGGCTATCATTTGTATATTTGACAGTTGTTACAGGTATTCAGTGTCCCGAAAGACAGACAGCCAGTCTTACCAAGAGGTATCGTATTACCAAGTACTAATTGGGTTATGGAGGAGAAATATGCATTCGCTCAATGTAAAATACTGGTATTCAGCTGCATGCGATAAGACTGGAAGCCGACCCCAACATAGTTGGTAAAGGCAAGGCATGAAGAGATAAGGATAAGTCTAAAGCACTAATCACTAATCTGCATAGTCCTCATGTAAGTTGACCAAGATTTTTTTTGTCTGGACTTTAAAAGAGACTATGACCTCTGAGTTTGTTTCGGCTGTTTCTTCTCAGAGTAGTCGGGTACGAAACACCGGCCTCATCTAGTTTAAAAAAAAAGACGTGTAAAAGTGTTTGTGAAAACCTACTTGCAAAATAAACATCATTTATCATCTAAGATGGGGAAGTAACATTTGTATATTTTGTCAAATACCTCCAATGCTAAATCACCCAACAAATCATGACCCTAAAAACTAGGTGTCGAACATAAACACAAACTCATTAGCATTTCATCTAAAGGCTCCAGTATCAAGGGCACACAATTCTGATTATTTAATTAAGAACCACATCGGTTGATGTCCGTTGATAATCAGGAATGGCGTCCGGCTGGTCCCAAGCCGTTTTGTTAATAATTTTTAATCTCTTCATTCTGACGTTCTGGGTCGCAGGGAGGATAATTGTTGTTATTTATTTGCTGGATAGATTTTTGGACAAGTTTTTAGTGGTTGAGAAATATAGTTATGATGATGATGAAGAATTTAAACTGTGAGAAGGCTGTATTAAAAGAGTTGTACAGACGCCTGCACATCAAGCTACTACAATCTGTCAGATTTCTTTGATAGATTTTCGACTTTATTTCTAAAGTATTAGGCTCAAAGTTCATTGGGAAAAAATGACAGTTTCGGGTAGCTTGACCTGCTGCCGTCTGTACAAACATTACCTTTAGAACACTTAGTCTGGAATATAATGGTTGTTTTAGAAACATTGCAAGAGCGTCCTTCACTTATAAGGGTTCCGTACTTGAAAAGGAAAAAACGGAACCCTTATTAGATCACTTTTTTGACCATCTGTCTGCCTGTCAAGACCCTTTATCTCGGAAACGCGTAAAAGTATCAAGTTGAAATTATAATCGCATACTTAATTCTGTCGTCACTCTGTGTTTTGCCCTATCGTAGACTAAATGGTTTTCAGGAGTTAAATAGTTATATTTAGGATTCCGTACCTCAAAAGAAGAAATTGGAACCTTTATATGATCACTTTGTTGTCCATCTGTTTGTATATCTATCAAGACCCTTTACCTCAGGAATGCGTATAGGTATCAAGCTGAAATTTAAACCGCTGTAACAAAATCAATCATCTAGTTTTTATGCCGCCAATTATGCCTTTACATGTAGAAAATGTTGGGCTTCACAGAAGCAAGTGCAATACGCATATGAATTCGAATAATCAGAGTTTGTTTGGCTTCGAACTCAAGTCCTATGATTTGGCAGTCCTACGTTCATACCACTGGGCTATCACTGTCAGGAGTTGTAATAATTTATTGTAGAAAATGTATTCTGTCTGATTCCCTCACTTTTTTTTAACATTTATTCTCATGCCTCACTAGGAATTTCTCCTGTACCGTGGGTGGGTTTACAAACATATAACACTCATACTCACGTACACAAATAGCCAGACCCGGAACAACTATCTGTAGGCCATACAAATATTTGTTCCGTATGGGGGTTGAACCCGCGACATGCAGCGCAGGAGTCGATCGCCGCCGCCGTGTCGCCAAATTGGTAAAACACTTATACAAACGCACCAATAATATATTTTCTGCCGTTCCGATTAACAAATCTATTTCAATACGGCAACATCGAAGTATTTAAAGTAAAATAATCAATTAACATCTATATTTTTTTAAATATCTGAGAACTTCAGTGATACAATCAATAAATAATAGAGTATGCATTTAATACAAAAATAAGTCTGACTGGTCGTAAATATCAATTTACCAGTTTCAATGATTAAAATGATATTGGTTAAATAAGATCTTAACAAGCCAGGCCTGAGATCGCTAGTAATTATAAAATTCCTTACTGTATCAAGAAATTATTGGACGAGAAAAATAATTTATCCATATCTATTCGTGAATGGTTAAGAACTAATTTAATGATTTTTTCGAGGAATCTATATAATAATATATATTTATTAAAGAAAAGTATATTACACTTCGAAGAGATAAAGGTAACTGAATAATAATTACAAGTAAATAATGTCTCTGGTGTCCTAGCTAGATTAATCAGTAATTTGTCGCACTCTTAAAAACCTAATCCAGAATTTTGTATTTTTGACTTTCTTTCTTAAAATGACCTAAATTCAACATTTAATAATCAAACATTTAATATAGCTAATTTTATTAGGTTTATATTTATGATTTATATGATAAATGATGATATGATTTATGATTCAACATTAAATGTTGAATTTAGGTCATTTTATAAATGATAGTCAAAAGTACAAAATTTTGGATTACGTCATTTTATGAATGAAAGTCAAAAATACAAAATTTTGAATTAATCACTACATTCTAAGCATGCGTGGTGCTATGGTTCACCAGCCCAAGTTCCCATGACAGGAATACAAGCTTTTAGAGAGACTGCCAAAATAATACGATCATAAGGCATGCTTGCTTTACTTTGTGCCTGCATTACATATTAACTTCTGTCTATCTATTCGGAGATTACAGCCGTGATATTAAGTTATGTTACTTACTTGCCTTCTATTCTGAGATTGTTCCGTTAACCAATTTTGGTTTCCCAAAACATTTCGAAATCAAGTTATTAATTTTTTGTTTTCCGCTGCAAAAGGAAAAACGGAATCCTTGTTTTATCACTTTGCTGTCTGTCTGACAGACTTCGTGGTCTCTTTGTGCTGTGAAAATCAACACTCTGAGTCTACGCAGTCAAAAGAAATCTGTTTAAGTCGCAAATTTGTACGAAACCCCTGAGTGCGCAAGTCCGACTCGTTCTTGACCAATTTTCTCTAAATCTGAACCAATATTTATCAAACCTTTCTTCATGACTGATTCAGTCAAGTTCTGCATTCATATTCATGGCAAAAACGTCAAAAGTAAACACCGACTATTTAACCACAGTTGCTTAACTTACAAATATAAGAATTCACCTTAGTTAGTAAAAACGCATACCATATTGGCGCAGTCGGTTAAATTCGTCGCTTCCATGTTATGGTGGCAACTTTTCAATTATGTATCACCACGTTAATGTATTATTTAACACTTAGTCGAGTTTCGACATATTTCTTGTTGGCTCCCCGTAGAGCGACTACATTTTGGCTTGTGGTCCAAGTTATAGAAGAAGGTCGTTGTGATTGAAAACATGTTTCGATTGAATACTGTATGTTGATGCATTAATTGTAGATACGTGTATGGCTTTGTATATTCTCTAAAATCATTTTAAGATTGATGCAATGAAACAGACTCCCCTTCTCTCTGCCCTTTTCCCTTTTCACTCCGATAATATTTAGTTGCCATCACCAATCTGGTAGTGCACCCATTAAATCTTTATTTTATTTATATCATTGCCTGAAACCAGTTTTGTTGACTAATGACTGTCTTGCCACTGTCCATAACTAGACCAAGTCTTGTCCTAAACTTCGTCACCATAACATATAGTAAAAAAAGACTGCATTTAGTCTTTCCTATGGTCGTTGATATAAACACAAGTAATGAAAACATGTGGTCGCTGCGAAGGAAGAATTGACTTCCCAAAGCAACTTTTTTCAACCTTCATAAAATCGCTAATCACTCTCCTCTTGCACCACACACCCCATGGTGTTGGTTATTTTTTTCACAGTGACAACGAGATCGGATTGACAGCAGCGACGGGTTGAGAACACTGATACTGCAACAGTGTTTGTCAATCAAATGGAAAGGGTTAACATACAGGTTTTTGTGACGCTTAGTTAAGAAATTACGACTGCCCAGCTTGTTGGCTGTTGCCTATTTTGGGTATAATTTTGCAGCATTAATGTGGAATAGAACTTTAATTTGCTGCTTGATTGTAAAGAGTACTATTCAAAGCGCGAAAATTTGAAAATTATTGCGAATTTTACTAGTGTATCTGGACGAGCACATTAAACCGCGTTTAAAAGCTGTCAGGAGACTTCATGGCTAATATAATTTAGAGCTCAGTTTGGTACGCATATGATTTCTGGCGTCCATGGTTATCGTGTTCAATATCATTGATGAAATGCGCTGAATAATTTTTCTTTTTCAATAATTATTCGCCTAATTCAGATTAGTAAATCGTACGCGTGGCATAGTTACTTTGGGCTAACGCTAACTTTAACCCGCGTGATGATCGAAAAAAATATCTTTCTCTCCCCTTTTCTTCCCTCTTTCTCCCGCTTTTATCATTTATTCTAAGCCCATGTCCGTGTCCAGGGTCTCAACTATCTCTGTACCAAAATTCATCAAAATCCGTTTGACCATTTAGGCGTGAAGATGTAACAAACAAACAAACTCACTTTTGCTTTTATAATATTAGTAAGGATAGTAAGGAGTTTTAATACACAACAACATCCCCCACAACTAATTAATAAAGTATCAAAACATCTCATAACGTAACCAGATCCAGACAGGTATCTAAAAAGAGCACAAATTTTACTGACCATTTGCTCTTAATCAGTATTCAAGATACGGCATTTCTTAGGAGTTATTAACCGTATAGTTACATCCTTTAAGTAATGAGGTACTTCGCACTGCGGAGTGTAAAAGCCATACATTTTAATTGAAGGTTCTAGTTAAAGCGTTAATGAAGTCCTCTCCCATACATGATATATCTTTTCAATTAACCAAGTTATAGGCTGTATCATTTGTGCGTTTTTTTTAGCAATGATTTTTATCTGTTGGTGTTTTGTTTTTGTTTATTGTGTCTAGATTTTATGGACGCGACGATTTTTTGGCGATTATTTTGATGTTATTTTGATGTGTATAGTTTTTTTTCTAACTAAGTTTTCTTTTTAGTGTTTGAAAAGAAAAAATAAACTCTTATTGGATCACTCTGTTGTCCGTCAGTCTGTCAAGACCCTTTATCTCGGAAACGGAAACGCCTGAAGGTATCGATTTGAAATTAGAACTGTACTCAACTCCGTGGTCCCTTGAAGCTGAGAAAAAAAACAATCCTCTAAATCTACACAGATAAAAGATATGGCGGTTTGTATTGCAAGTTTGTACGGAACCCTCTGTGCACGAGTCCGACTCGCACTTGGCTGGTTATTTCTTAGCGTTTCGATGATATTCTGAAGTCTCATTCAGGATTGAGTCGGTTCAGAGTTTGACGACAATATTGGCAACATCGGTCCTTGTTACATTGGTACAAATAATAATAGGACACCCAAGAAATGATGTACCATATAACCAACCACGTTTATTTACTAAAAGGAGCATGGATCTACTCCCCCTGAAAACGTGAAACTACCGCAATTTTATCCGGGATTTACTTAAGGACATTTTCAGAGGTCCGTACGTGAAAAAGAAAAAAACGGAACCCTTATAGGGAAATAGGATTACTTTGTTGTCTGCTGTCAAGACCTTTTATCTTGGTAACGTGTGAAAGCCTCGAGTTGAAATGAGAACCATATACTCAAGTCTGTAGTCCTTTACGGTTGTGTAAAAATTTCAACTTTCTAAGTGACTGCGAATACGAATTTGCTATATAAACAGCCATCTGTTTATATAGCAAATTCGTACGGAACCCTCGGTGGGTGAGTCAGACTTTTAATACCGGTTTTTTTTTCTATTAATGAGGTTTAATTGTAACTTTTTATCTACTATATTATAGTCTCCATACATTATTGAATAAATAAGGTCCCAGTTAATCCAGCAAAATATAAAAGAAATAAATATATTTTACAAAACAGCCATCGGGGTCGACATTCGCACGAAAGTCAATTAAAATAATATCATTAATCCATGTCGTTGGTTCCGGTGGCAGAATGCTGGTTGTGCTTTTGCCGAATTAAAATATAGCGTTACACATAACTTGATCTGATGACAGTTTAAGATACAGCTACTAGTGACGTTGAGGGTAGAACGAGGTCTCTTTGCAAAGTTTTGAGAATTAATATGTTATGCGAAGTATTTAGGACGACTTTCGAAAAAGATCCAGCCTTGGATATAGGATGTAGCAACACCGTTCTCCTGTCCGTAAAACTATGGACGTTAAGAAAATAGTCTAACCTATAAAATAAGAGAATACCTTGCAGTATATAAAGTAAAAGTTATATAATAAAAAAATAAAAAGTCTGCCTGACGCTGTTCTGAATATCAGTCAATTTACTCTGACAATATTAAAATAATATAAATACGAATGTTTCTGAGGATGTATGGATGTTTGTTACTCTTTCACGTCAAAACGGCTGAACGGATCTTGATAAAATTTAGCACAGAGGAACAACACATAGGATACTTTTTTATTTGCTCGATTAAATTATATTCTACATCCATTTTATCAGACTACAATAAATATTAAGAACGTGTCCTTGTCTTGCTTTTTTAATTTAACGTTCCTCATTCAAACTCATATGAATTTAAATGTTTGTCACAAACAGTCAAACCCGGAACAATTAATCTATCTGTAGATCCTAAAAATATTTGTTTCATGCGGGAATCGAAACCGTGACACGTAACGCAGCAGTCAAATGCGTAGCCAATGCGCCAGCTGTACAAAAGTTCTTTGCAAAACTTAAATTTTGTAATCCAATTATTTTTTTGAACTGGTAAGGAAATATTCCAGTTCTGTCACCCCAACACTACACCGCGTTTGCTGACATTTCGAAACAGAAATATTCAGTTTGCATATCTCGTAATTTCACTTCTCAATCACCAAGTTATCATCAGATCAGTATGTGTACATAATTTTTCATCGTTTCACTTGCCCCTACCTTCGGTGCATTGCAGCCTTATTTCTGACATGGCCGATTAAGATGATAAAGTTGGCAAGATATTAAAATTTAAACTGATTTCGTTATCAGATGTTTTTGGATTTAATTTTGGTATTTTTTTTTATATCCAAAACGGTTTTGGCTGTATAATTGGAAGGTGTTTCGTAACTGGTTCAATGTATTTATAGATTGTTAATTAATTAATTGTATTAGTTGCTTTTGGGGCTTCATTTGCGTCAGCTTAATGAAAAATTTCTGCGTCTGCAAATTGGTATTAGTGGGCAAATAATACAGACACGTTCGTTCGCCTAGCCACCTTGTATCTGATTGTCTTCCAGTCTAACCGGGTGTAGATGATTACCACTATTTTAATAAAGTGACTGCCTATCTGACTTCCAAAAGACACTAGGTAATTTAGGCACCCAGTCCTCATAAGTTTGTAATATGCGAGAGTAATATTCCATCAGGAATTGCTAGAATATTCGAGGACTTTCCGATTCTCGATCATTTCACTTTCTTAGTCAACATTATTGTCCTTTGTCTGTCACTATCCCTCAAAATTCCCCTTAAACAATTTCAAAAATACCACAGTAAAACCCGACTAATTAAATAATTATGGAAACACTACGGTAAATAGCCAAAAACCTCAGGTTTATAACTTGTCCATTCTTTTTAAAATTACGTAATTCACTGGCGCCTTTGCCTTCGGTACCAGGGAAGCATAAAATCGTATTGTTCTTGGTATTTTCATTGAGTAGTGCACCATTTCACCCATTACGTAAATTAGTACCAGTAAATCGTTTCATTCATTGGAGGAGTGGCCTTGAACAGAATTCGTTCTGGGTGGTAGGATTAAAGAGATACTAAAAACAATTTTGTTGAGTCGCGTTTGGCTAGATAGTAGATTGTTTGCAAGTTTTTATACGTTAAAACTGTAATAGTTGACCAATTACTGTTATTTCAGAACCAGCATTAGATACTTATAAAGAATGATTTACTCGTTAAAAGATAATACAAAGAATGATGGCTTTTTTTTGCGGATGTATTTTTGCAGATCATGAAATAACTTCCCCGCTGTGGGCGAAGCAGGAGGAAGTGTCAGAGTTTTAATGACTTAAACCAACCGCTGTTCTTTCTTCTGCCCTTTATGTTCCGAGCTGGTATCTCTTTCGAACAACGACTTCGGCGACGCAACGACAACTGCAACTCCGGCGCGCGGTGGCCCTCTGATTTGCTGAAATTTCTTAGAGGCGCGCGTAGAATACAAACGTGCCCTCGACACAGCTTTAAATTATGGCTGTGAAAATGAAGCCAAGAGGAACTTATTTGCACTGTCATCGCCATCGTCGTCGACGACATTTTTTTGGACCAAACCTCGGAACTATCTAATTACGAAAATATTGAGCGTCAAACTTCCAAGTTTTTCATAACTTTTTAAAGTTTTACCTTGATTACAACTGCACAATTGAATCAATGAATGAGCGCAAATGTTCTGATTGCATTGAGTTCCAATATAAAAAAGGTAAAATAATCCTGTAGAATTTTTTAGGTACAGTTACTCAATTTTATGTACAGAATGCTTGTTTAGCGTCCTCGTAAAGGGTCCACATACAGCTTGTCTAAAGCAAACAAAAAGTAAGAAAATATTCCATTCATAATTTTCCCAGGCCAAACCTCTCTCATTCCTAAACACATAACACAAAAAATCAGCACGTCAACCACATGAAGTATAGACCAGCCCATTTAAAATCATAGACTAGACCGCCATGATTTGCGCCACGCCATCATGAAGGCGCGAAATCGCTAAACAACTGTTTTTGGAAAAAATCTATCATTTATTTACATGTCAGGACAAGAATGCACAACACAAAAATAAATATGTAACGGTCGGCGTATACTGGATACGCCTTAGAACACTTTATAGGATCGTTTCGTGCCGGCGCTAGCTCGCACAAAGGTAACAAAAGGGAAAAAATAAGAAAAAAAATGTCGAAACTTGTGTGGGTTAAGTGGTGAGTTGAAAGCGAGTTTGCCATACTTGTTCAACTTCGACAGTCCTTCTATGATCCTTGCAGGCTGACAAATCAGTTAAATTAAGTCATGTGCGCCGATAAATTTGTTTCTGTAAGCACTTGTCAAGTTTCAACACCCATGGTTGACCGTTGGAGAATACCTAAAGCCTCCGGAATTGCGGGTTGTTCGAAAGAGATACCGCAGCTAAGGGTAAAATATGGAAGATGGATGAGTTTTAAGCAGGAAAAGTCTGACACTCCCACCTGCTCCACCCAGAGCAGTGAAAGTTATTTGATAATTCCCATCCCCGAAAAACGGCTTATCAGTCCGCTTTTGGACCCCTTTTGTGTGCGACAACTTTAGATTTACATATCTGTATATAAAACCGCAAGTATTCGTTAAATAGGTATATATAACACTAGCTGTGCCCAGCGGTTCCACCCGCTGCTCACTTAGGGGTATGAAAAATAGATGTTGGCCGATTCTCAGACCTACCCGATATGTACACAAAATTTCGTTTAAATCGGTCCAGCCGTTTCGGAGGAGAATGGGAACGAAAACTGTGACACGAGAATTTTATATATTAGATAACAGTTGGTGGTCACGATTTAGTTTGTCATAAATAAGAACAAAACTCAACTTAAAATCAGATTGAGTAAATAACCAACTTTCAGAAAGCATTATTTTGTCGTACTGCATTTCCGCGACACTATAGTGTCTAGTGTCCAAAGCTGTAAAATCTCCTTCCTTCGGAGGAGGACACTGGCTCCTGTAATACAAGTCTTAACAAGCTCTTACTTGGACTTCGACTAGCTACTACAAAAAAATTAACCACTTATTGTGTAATAAAGATATATATTACTAGTTTTTGCCCGGAGCTTCCCTCGCGTTAAATTTGGGGTAAAACAGTTTCCCTTTCCTGATTTGCCCTGCTTGCTGCAGTTTTTGCCCTTGCGCCTTATTGATTTGTAATAGCAAAGCTAAATTTTCCCTTTTCTTCCTTCTTTCTCCCTCATTCCCACTTTAAAAAAAAATTGCCTATGTCCGTTTAGTGAGTCCCAACTATATCTGTACCAAAGTTCATCAAAATCAGTTCAGCCGTAAAGGCGTGAAGAAGGAACAAACAAACTCACTTTCGCTTTTATAACATGAAAATGATCGTCCTTGGAAAATTGACCATTGATTTAAATTATTCATTTATTAAGGCAGATTTCAGTGAAACAAATATTCATTTTGTTAGCAGTACTTACTTTCTTCTTCCATACCCACGCGTTCAACCGCTTCGTTCAAGTAAAATCGCTAACGCTCATAACTAGTCCCCCACGAAAAGAAGATGTCGGATCTTTTAAGAAAATTTGGATGCGCCGGGTGCGATGTTTTTTTTTTCAAAATCACGTGGGAGGTGAGACGTAATTGCCGAAATTCCTAATTTTTGACAATCAATGGACAGGATATTGCTATTATGATGTACCGAAACGGCCGCCATCTTCTTTTTGTGATGTTTAAGAAATATGTTTCGGGATAATGTCCATGTTTTTGATTTGATTACTGGTTCATCGGTAATATTACATTTTTTGAATATTGTTTACGAGTATTTTATTGCTGAAATTGTGTGGGCCCCAATCAATGGATGGATGATGAAAGTGATTCTATTCAGCCATTCACATGGACGAAAGAAAATTAATAAAGTACTAATTACTGGTTATTAAATGAAACCCCAAGTCTATAATGGGGTGTTAAATAACTTCGTTGGACAGGTCGCTAATTTAAATGTCCTTAAAATAAATAATGGCATAAAACCTAATTTAAAATGAGAGGGTCATACATAGGTAACCATCACCTTTACAAATTCACCCCAACAAAAATAAAATAAATAATAATGTTAAATGAAAAACAAAAATGTAGGTACATTTGCAATTTTCATGGCCAAGAATTTCTACCACGTATTTGCTACATGATAATTCACATTCCTAACCCAAGCCTATTCGTCCAGAAACCTCATTTAGAATCATCATAACTTTCAAACAATAAACCCATGTTTATATTGTATAATTCAGTTTAATTGTCCATTCACTCTTGGCGTGAATGCATCTCGAACCCACACGTTGATAACCACTCCGAACGCTGATGTTTTAATAAATTTATTTCACATCGAATCTCTCTGTCTTACATCTGAAGAGTGAGCGAGTAAACGACAGGTTCCTTGAGAATAGGTTCCCGGTGCTCTCACACCCTGCTTTGGTCCATTCGTGACGGTCGTCTGAATTTCATCTCAGAAATTGTTGGGTGGTAGGGCTGGGAAAAGAATTTGTAGAAATACCGATGTCGATTAGGCATTCTTTTGTTATATTATGGTATTAAATTTATTTCATCAAATATGGCTGTGAAAACGAATCTTAAAAATGTAAAATAATGTTAAGATACCTATTTTAGGGTAGCTTCTTGTATGCAATGCAAAATTTGTAGATTTATAAACTAGCTTTTACCCGCGGTTTCGCTCGCGTTAAATTCGGTAGAACACAGTACATGCTACCTGCAGTTTATGCTCTTGCGCCTTATTGGTTTGTAATAGCAACGCTAAGCTTCCCCTTTTCTCTCTTCGTTTTCCCTAATATCCCACTTTTTTTTAAATAAAAATTAGCCTATGTCCGTCTCCTGGTTCCCAAATATCTCTGTACCAAAATTCATCAAACTCGGTTTAGCCATTAAAGCGTGAAGAGGTAACAAACAAACAAACTCACTTTTGCTTTTATAATATTAGTAAGGATTGAACAATTATTAATATTTTATTAAGAATCCTAAACAGATAGTGAAATTCAACTACATGTTTTTTAATGTAACTATTACCATATTGTATTTCATCAACTCGAATTTTCGGAATGAGGTGACAATGGAAAACATCCCTCAAAATTGTCCTTACCTTCTACGTGGGAGGCTCATATACACAGAGGTTCTATGGCATACAGTAAGCTGTCACGTAACCATACAAACTCAAGCTAACAAAGAACATAAAATATCGACAGACACGCACATCCCATCCCTTTACCACGCCCACAAGGCATCAATAATCTTGTCCCACAAAACAATCTAAAATACAATAATTTACTTTCAAAAACTGTGGAGTTTGTCGCCTAATTTGTTAAAATTATTCCATCGCCCATTTTTTGTCTCGTACCATTTTTAGCAAAATGAGTAAGCGATTATATTTTTCATTGTGTGTGTTCTAAGATTAATTGTTAGAATGATTATTATAAAGGCATTTTTCTGTCGACGGGACGTCTCTATTAATATTGGTATTCCTGCCTACCTGGTGGGCGGGATGCGCAGGCGCAATGATTCTTGTGTGTGCTGTTAACTAATTTTTCTTATTTATAATTCGGTTTGTGGTATGATGACGTATTGTTAGATTAATTATTTTTGAACTTGTTCGCTGGGAATTGAATTTATTGTGGATAGAACTAGTTTTTTTGGGTTAAAGATTTATTTGTATTAGGCTACGGAATTAGATTAAAGATCTATAGAATTAAATTTTGATGGTTCTACTCGCTGCGGTATTATTATTTCAGCTTCAAAGTTTTTGACTACATATACACCACAACAGACATCCTGAGATAATTCTATAGGAATACCATATTTAGCAATATTTATTATTATTGGTATAGTAATTAAACAATAAGAGCAGCTGCCTATTCCTCTTATTCCATAATTATTCTTTTCATACTTTAAGTCAATGCACAATAGAAGAATATTCCTTGTATGTAAAAACAATAGATACATACCTATATACTTAACTTACTTTTCAAGTCAAAGATATGTCAGAATCTTGTAGGTACCACCATAATTCCTTGAACAACCCCATTACTCCAAAAATCGAACATAAGTTGCAATTCGTAAATTATCTCAAAGAAAGCAAAAGTTCGCAAAGTCGGTCAAACAAAGGCTATAATCCTTTGTTTATAACATTCAACAAATCGCTAATACTAAAACATGGGATATTTCTTTGTACAACAATAGATAATCTTTCTGAGAAGCCAACCTAACCATATGGGTAGCCAATTAGGTAAGATCTTTTATTACCCCTTTTGTTCATAACCGAACTAGTGCTAACCTGAACAGGGGTAACAATTGGATCACTATAGACCTTAACCAGGACAAAATGGACCCTGGAACCCGGAATATAAAACTTTATGGCCCGTATTGGACAGTTGAGGCTGTAAAATCTAACTGTATAAGTGTAACTACAATTTGCACCTTCAGTCCTTATCTAGTTGAGATAACGCAAAGAAATTTGTTTTTAAAGAACTACGGGTATTTTAATAGTTTTGGGTTTATTTTTCCTTATAGATTTAGAGTTTTTTTTTGACAGACTAGAAGTAACAAGCAATGTTCACATGTGTTCACAAGATATACAAAGTGGCTGAGCGATCGACTGCTGCTCTGTGTGTCGCGGGTTCGATCCCCCATACGGAACAAATATTTGAATAGCCTACAGATAGTGGCTTCGTCGGCTTCTAGTCTGATTGTTTGTGTGATAAATGTTTGTAAACGCACCCATAATACAGGAAAAAATCCTAGTGTGGGCAAAGTTATTGAGAAAAATGCACAAGCAAACAAACCATCTGAAGGTAGGTGATCACGGCTGCCCAAGAATATCTACTCTAGTTACCTTAAGTACCTATCTAGAAATAAAACAAAAATCCCGCATGTCTACGCTCGTAAACTCTTCAAATTGTAACAAAACTTTATCGTTTGGCAACTAAATAAGGTATTATAATTAACACTTGAAACGGGATATTTACCATATTCAACAACATCGCCGATATATCGGAAACTCGATATAAAAACAAACATGGTTTATATCCCGTTTCAAGTGTTAATTATAATATTAGTAACCATGTCAGTTTAAAGAAAATAGGGTATGTTGGACTTTGCTGAAAAAGTTCATATAAAAAAGATCTCCAAATTTCAAGGAACCTAGAAAAATGTTACTCAAGCGTGCTTTCATATTATTTTAAAAGGTACATGTGCTATTTCACAATATTTCCTACTAACTCGTTACTTTATTTTCTCAGAATTGACACATATTTCCGACCATACACTGCCAAAAAGTCTACATGGAGAGTCTTTCATTGTCTAAATGAATCTTACCTCTTTGTCTCAATGGCCGTCGGTATTGTCTTCAAAACCGAAGTGTGGCGGTGTCTTCAGATCATTTAAAAAGGATTAGCTTAATGTCTCATTGTTCAAATTGCAGAACAAAAGTGCCGATATTAGAGAACAATCGATTCTTATCTGATAAGGTTTGTTTCGCTAAACTTTACTTGGAAGTTTTAATTTTTGTGTAATTTGTAACAATTGGGAGTACGAGCACTTGGGTAGTCTCCTTTACAAATTGTTTTGGAAGTTTTTGGTATCTATTTCATTTTAAAAAAAAACCATTGAAGCATATTTCTACTAAGTAGGTGCCTTAATATTGGTTTTCCGAATTGCAATACCTTCTTATGTACTCACTGTTTTAAGTCCATTTTCAAATGTAACCACAACAATGTTACTGGCACGTAATAATTTATTCTAAATTTCAAAAAGGTATGTTTGTGCGCTTGTTGTGATGCACTTGTCAATTTCTGGTAATACGCAGGTGTCCTTTAGGACGCCTCCACTTTACAGGCCACCATAAAAGCACCATAAACATAGCTACACTAAAACACCCAAATACAGTTTATTTTTCATATTTAAGGAGCCATAAAAACCACATATCACCACTGATAAACCCATTCCAAGCGCCATAGGTCCCCAAACTATAACTTAATTCACCTAACGGGATACTAATAAAAGATTAAAATGTCATTTGGTTCCATTAAAAACATATTCCACATAATCTTAAAGATCGTAAAAGTGTTGTATTCTAGAACTATTTATTGGTTGAAAACATTTACAAATAAGTTTGGACATCAATAAAAACGGGGGACCCGTTTATAACTTGACGAATATCTACAAAATATTTTGGTTGGTATAACTTTACGATGAGATACAGTCACGCCTTCGGTAGGTTGTTCGTGTAATAAAATTAAATTGAAAGCTGGGAGACGGGTTGCTTCCAGATACCTTTGTCGGGCCTTCCACAACTTTATAGCTTGTTTCCTCTGATACTGGTGATTTTTGAGGTTTTTGGTAGCAGTATTGCACTTGGACAAGAATATTTGGATAGGTCTAGTTGTGAAGTATTTATCCAAGGTTAAAAATTGTATTACTCAATTTGACCATGTCTGTGTTGTCAAAGTTTGTTTATTGTTCAGTGATTTTTTTAGCAGTAGCTAACAAAATCACTGATCAATAAACAAACTTTTCTGCGGATTAGAAATCATCAAATAAATACCCCCGCTCTAGGCGGACAGGTGAGAGTGTCAGACTTTTATTGACTAAAACCCACCCATGTACCTGCTTTTGCTTTATATGTTCCGGGGCCGCGGTATCTTTTTCGAATAACCTGCAACACAAAGATCATATTTGTATTACATTTGCATTGTACGGACATGGATACTGTCTTCAATGTGGCAACGTATGATGGTCAGGTGGATCATAAAATCCGCTTTGGTGTGATAAAGTACTACAAATAAAAGTAACTAAAAGGAGTTATCAGAAGCAACTGCAGGCCTTATACATACTAACCCACGAATACTGAAACGTCACTCAAAATTTAAGGGCTGCTTAACATTTGAGCAGCTCCTAAACTTTAGATTTCGTATTGTCAAATGACACTTTTGAGTATCTGTTAAATATAATAGTGCTACTTAAATTTTGAGTGACGTTTCTGTATTCGGGGGTAAGACCCCTAAAGCCCAATACATTTTCACTATAACTTAGTCAGCAACATACAATCATATTCATAGTCATTGGATTTTAAGACAATTTTCAAATTACAAAGCTTGCAGAGTTTCGGTAATCCACCTGTGTAAATTAAAATATTGTTAAATAATTAAAGTAACTTAACATGTTATAAATATTTAAAAACTTGTATACGGGCATCTATGTATATAAGGGTTAACACTGAAAGTTATAAATTCAAAAAAAATAAAATAGTAGTAAATTAAACAAAAAAAGTTTATCTATTTCATTATTAGTCATAAAATTGTTCATAATTAATTTTTAAATGTTATGAAAAAACCTTAGCGTTATTAGAATAGTTAAAATAATAATGAGAAAGGAAACGCGCTTAATGTGGTTCTCGGCCACAAAAGTACATGACAAAGCCAAAACGTAAGCTGTTAAGGTCTCTGATCATTTAGAGGGACACTTGGAAAGGCAGGAGTGGTTTTAAGTCGGTCACAATCTGTGAGGCAGTCGAGGTGTCCGTGGAGATTTTACACATCAGCCTAAAAAAAAAACACCTGTGTATTCTATCCCCAAAAACTACACCCATCTGCCTAGCCTTTTCCCAACTATGTTGGGGTCGGCTTCCAGTCTAACCGGATGCAGCTGAATATCAGTATTTTACATGGAGCGACTGCCTATCTGACCTCCACAACGCAGTTAGTACTGGGTAATACGATACCCCTTGGTAAGACTGGTTGTAAGACTTTCGGGACACTGACTACCTATAACGACTGGCAAAGATCTACAAATGATAGCCGGGACCAACAGCTTAACGTGCTTTCCGAGGCACGGAGGAAACTCGGTTTGTAACGGGTGGTCACCCATCCACAGACCAACCTAGGCAAGCGCGGCTAACACCTAAAGATCGACCCAAGCGGCTGCTATTATTTAGCCACGAGATCCCCAAAAACTACACAAACTCCTTTAAATTTCTCATAACTTGCATCCAACACTTGCGCTGCCAACGTTACCAGTATAGGAACCTCTCATTATTCCTTCGCTCCCACACTAACAAACTTTTCCTCAATGGGAATATATTGGGCATAGTCCTTTTTTTTTCATTTAAGGTACGTTTCACACGCTCGAAAGTGAGACCTTGTCGTCGGTGTTAGTTCAACATGTAATCAGACTATTAGCTCATTTTGGCGGCTCGATTGATGGGTGATCTCTGTGTTAGGGCCCTTTTTTGTGGCGCCAAATAGGATTGGTGGGCAGAAATGTTGCTCTGGTAAATGTGGGTGTGTCAGTGTAAGCTATTTGTTGAAAATAGGTGCAAAAGTAGATTGTCAAATTTTTACCTTAACTTATATAAAACTAGCTTTTGCCCGCGGTTTCGCTCGCGTTTTATTCGTGGTCACAGTTCCCCTTTCCTGATTTGCAGGTACCTGCTACCTGTAGTCCTGTAGTGCCTTTGCGCCTTATTTATTGTGTTAGAAATGCTAAGTTTTCCCTTTTTTTCTCTCATTATACTCCATTTTTCACTTTAAAAAAAAGCCTATGTCGGTCTCCAAGGTCCCGATCTCTGTATCAAAATTCATCAAGATCGGTTTAGCCATTTAGGCGTGAAGACGTAACAAACAAACTCACTTTCACTTTTATAATATTAGTAAGGATAAGGATATAATATATATACATATCTATGGGGTACCTTTATATACAGATAAAATTAAAGAGGTAAAGTTTGTGAGGTCGTATTAATCTCTGGGTCCAGTGAACCAGTGATTTTGACTACTGAAAATTCTTTTACCAATAGGAAGTCACGTTATTTGTAAATGTCATAATCTATATAACATCAAGCTATAATACTTAGGAGCTAAGCGGCGCTAGGCACAGCTAGTATTAGTATAGAATAGCCATTTAAAAAAAAGTTCTGTAATCGAAATGGAACCTCTCGAAATTCTAAATACAAAAATTCAAATTATTCCAAATCGCAGGTCTTGATTAAATAAATTCTTTTTTTTAACCCGACTTGTGACCACACACACAATTAATGCCTACCTAATTTCAGTTTCGCTTGCCGATAAAACCGTAATTTATGCAAATATCTGAATTGAAGTTTACGGTCGCATGTTTAATGAATTTCGGTAATCGGAAATACCGCAAATGACGGTTTTTGCTTTTGGGTGGCAAAATTAAAATGTAAACTAATAGAGTGTTGTCACTTTTGAAGTCTATTAGGACTGTTTATGTCCTTGTTTAAATATTTATGCGCATAATAATTTAACGAGTAGCTCCGATTTCCCTTTTTATTTATGAATATTTATGTTTTTGACGCCGATTTGTTTTTGTGTCGCTTGGTTTTTTATTTTTAATCGTGACACACTAGAGGGATAGAGAAGTCAGTCCCGTATTCTTTTTTTAAACTTAACGATAGCAAAAAGTTTAAATGTGTTTAGTTCAAAACTCAGCCACGCGTTTTCCAATGTTACTTGATCAATTCATTTGTACTTTCTAAAAAATATCTAAGACATCACAGACAACGGTGAATGAAAACATCGTAAAGAAACCTGGACCTAAAATGAATATAAGTAAGTCTAAAATAGCCAAGCCGTCTTGAGCCCAGCTGTGGAACAGTTATAGGCTGGTATTATTTATATATTGTTTTCAATCGAGAACTGAAATAATTACCTACAACCAAATAAAATGTCAAGTAAGTTTCAACTAAACTGCGACCACTCAAAGCGGGCCAACAGCACTGTCGTAAACAAATTTAAATAAACTGAAATTAAAAAATCCTTACTAATATTATAAAAACGAAAGTGAGTTTGTTTGTTACGTTTTCACGTCTAAATGGCCTAACTAATTTTGATGAATTTTGGTACAGAGATAGTTGGGACCCGGAGACGGACATAAGCTAAAAGTGAGTAAAGGGGGAGAAAGAGGGACAAAAAGGGAAGAGAATGGAGACGGACATAAGTTAGAAAAGGGGGAGAAAGAGGAAAGATAGGGGGAGAGCAAGGTATATTTGTTTCGATCATCACGTGGGGTAAAGTTAGCGTTAGCCCAAAGTAACTATGCCATGCGAACGAAGTCGCGGCCGGAAGCTAGTGATTCATAATACATCCTTACTAATATTATAAAAGCGAAAGTGAGTTTGTTTGTTACCTCTTCACGCTTTAATGGCTGAACCGATTTCAATGAATTTTGGTACAGAGATAGTTGGGAACCAGGAGAAGGACATAGGCTAATATTTTTTTGAAAAAAGTGGGATGTGAGGGAGAAAGAGGGAAGAAACGGGAAAACTTAGCGTTGCTATTACAAATCAATAAGGCGCTACCGAATTTAACGCGAGCGAAGCCGCGGGCAAAAGCTAGTTATTAATATATGTTACGACCCAAACCGATAACGATTTACTTAATAAAAATAGAAAATGTCTCACCTAAAATTAACCAAACAAGCCACACAGATTCAAATGACTCCTAACATTAATAGCTATTTTGCAAGATTTACTATAATTATTGCCAATATGTTGTCACGGAACTAATCTAGCAACATTTTAAGCCCATCTAAGGTACATAAAAGTCAATGTAGGTATAATTTAGGAGGCTGGGAGCCATAACTTGACGCATCTTAATTAAGTGTTGAACTTGGTTATTTTGGTAGAATTGCGAAGCTGGTTGAAAGATTTTTTAGGAGTTGGTTGAAGAAAAAGTTGCGTTTTCTTCAGGGACGACTTTATAATATACTAGCTATGTACAAGCTATATACGTACTAAATCTGTTGCACCGTTAGAGACTAAGAAACATACACACACATATACAAACTTTCGCCTTTTTAACAGTAGTGTGAGGAGTGATTAAAGGAGCAAGAAGAGCTTGATAAGAAGCAGGAAGATGCGTATTAGTAAATAAAAAAAATAAAAGCCTTAATTTTCTCTGACCTTATAATAAATACACTATTAGCTGCAATTTTTGTTTTTGTGTAACATATATGTAAATTCTAAACCATCACTATTATTTAACTATAAAAATCTATAAAATATGTATGTCTTTTCATGACTAAGTGTTATTTGTGTTCCACTAGCGGCTCAAAAATATGTCAGCAAAGCAAAGCCGAGGAGGGTAGCCTTTTGGAGGTGCGGGTTCTTTGGAAGAGATACCGCGGCCCCGGAACCAAAAGGGGGAAATAAGGAACATGGATGGGTTTTACTCACTAAAATTCTGGCACTCCGCATTCCTCCGCATTCGGACACCTCTGCCCAGAGAGCGGGAGAAGTTGGAGAAGTTATTCTAATTAAATTACTAAGTGTTAGTCATACGGCAGCAAAATGGGCAGACAACATCGTTGTCCCCGTCGGTGTTACCGGGATGAGATTGGCACAGGAACGTGAAGACTTGCACAAACAAAGACATGCTTATAGAATAACCAACAGTAAGTGAATACGGGTTGTGAGTGATGATATCCTGCATAAATTCTTTGAGCAGTTTGCTCATTCATCATCTGCTTTTTCACCAAATATACTTACTAACTATATGTATAGGGTCGGCTTTCAGTACCGGATGCAAAATTCTGTAAATTTATAGCTACCTTTTAAATTATGGTTAGAATCCTATGCAATAAAAAAAAATTACCTAAAGAAACTACTAGTGAATAAACTAAAAAATAAAAAATCGTCCTCAACGAGACTGGCCGCTTTTCCACGTTATATGGCAAAATTTTACGTCTGGCCAAGGCAAGCCCAGTCACGGGAAGTGTCAACTAAGCATTTCTGGTTATTATAATTGAAACAATACCCAAAATAAAATCATATCAGTTCGTCATAAAATACAATTTAACACCTGAGAAACGTCTATCGATTCGCACAGCTGCACGCTGTCCGCATAACATCGCGTTCGCGAAGCTGTGTGGTCTGGCCGCGGGCTCAGTGCTTGACGGATCAATTGCTTTATTGTTGCCACCCCGTGGCCCTCTCCTCTGAGCATAGTGATGCCTATTGCCGGACTTTCTTGGTTATAGGGGGATTTTTTGATAAGTTGTTATTTAGGACTAGTTGAAGCATCTCTGTGTATGATGTTTCTGAGAGAAATTTCTCCGCGAAATTTGAGAAATTTTCTACCACCAGGCTAGGCACTAAAGATGTCTTGAAAAACAAGTGCATAAAACAGTGTTTGACTTCAAAAACTAATTTTTACAGTTACACATATGTGGTCTAAACGTCTATTTTCTAAATATTTTTCAGAACATATTTTTTCTTGAATTTTCTGGATTAACTTCCCAAGTTTTCTAGGTATTTGCAAAAGCTTAAATGTAAATAGATCTACTCTTGGTCTTGCAGCAAAACAATTGCAGAAAAAGAGTTACATTTGCCTAAAAAATAGCCTAAAAAATAGCCAAAAAAAAATTAGCACATTTTTTGTAAAGCAAATTATTGCTGCGTTTCTACCATCTCTATATAAACATAGCTAATTTAGCTCAAGTTTTGGAAAAGGAGCTTTACTATTGCTTAGGTTCACACACAACCCTCACTACGCATCCTCGCTCATCTCGGGTAGAAACGAAGCCTTACACAGTGGTTACACGAATTAACGATTGATCATCAAAATGTCAGTCCGTGAAAAAGTCCCCTGATCTCTTGAATCTCGGGAACACCCGCACATCACTAGCCGAGACCTCAGCGTGCCCTCCCGTGACGCTGGGAGATTCCGCAGATCGCCTCCGGTGGCGTTGTGGTGAGGCGCGGAAATTTTTACACGATGCGTGTATGAAATAGGTGTTATGACTTATTGTTAACCTACAGAATTGTCTAGAAGAATCTCTGTTGAAGGGTCTTTGTTTTCTTGGGAAATGATTTTATTTTACTGAGAATTGTCTTGCTGATAAAAAAAATATAGCTGGCAATGTTTTTGACCATAATACTCCATCATAAGGCTCATCATAAGTTTGGATTAAAACTTTATGAAAGGTAACATTTTTAAAATATATGTTGAGCAACCTTTTTTTTGAGTTTTTTTTGCACTAAAAATATCAAAACTTTGGATGATCTTGGCCTATAAACTAATTTTGTATCAAATAAAACGATATCAAAAATAAACCAAATATTATGAGAGAATATCATAAATTAGACGCGGGGTGATCATTAAACAAACCTAATTTTTATTTCAATACCTTTTGAAATATTCAAAAAATGTTTTAATAGTCTCCGACCTGGTTTCGCCTGAGGGATACAAAATGTTATAAAGACACAGTAGAGAGGCTAAAATGCTGCATCTTTGTAAAACAGGGTTGTGAATGAGAGGAATGGATTTTAGGACAGTAAAGATGTAATAAAACTAAAAAAATTGTGGAACTTAACTCATAGACAATGAACTAACTGCGACATTTTCTGTCCTTGCTTGATTTTAAGGTAACTAAAACTATTCTCAATTGGAAACAAAAACATTGGTTAAGTATACATAGATCACTCTTAATTTTTATCTACCAATCTAGAGGTTAAACTCAGAACAAAGCTGTGAGCGCAATTATTTACAAATGTTGACCATTTTTATTCAAATTTTGTCGTACCCTATAAATCGCTCTCATACACAGCTTCCTTTGAAATTACCCAGCGCGATTTTAGCGCTGCTTATTCGTCTTGTTTGAACTTGTTCAAGGTCACGACCTTGACAATTGCTAGATGATGCCAAGGCAATTATACTAAAACTAGTTCGTTTAGTTTTTGCATCGCGTGATGAACGAATGAAAGGGAAACTCATTTGATGCCTTCGGGCGCTATGTAATAACACTTTTTAATGTCAAATGGAATAGTTTTGGTGTAACAGGGTCAGATAGTTTATTTTTAAATTGTGCTTGATTTGTGGCCAATTAATTAATTATTAATCTGACATTTAACCCCTTCTTGTAGTATTAGATGAATTTATATAAAGAGTCGATTTGTCACGTATATTTTGATTCAGTTTACTATATATTTATAAGTGAGCGTATGAAAAAAATATTTTTGCGTGCCATTTAGAAATCAAATTTGGGCCGATGATAAAACGCGCGTGATTAAAAATATGTTTTCGCGAATTATAATGCAAACGAGATTAATTTATAGGGAAAACAACGTAGAACATCATATTCATATCAGATTATTTTCATTGTGTAAGGCAGCGTGTCTAAAGGGAGCTCCTCCGCATGCACAATCAGTTTTTAAGGTTCCGTAGAGTTAATTTGTTGTCCGTGTGTCTGTCTGTCTGTCTGTCATGAACTTTTATTTTGAGAATACGTGGAGGCATGTTAAAAATTAAACTCAAATTCTCTGTGAAAAAATTAAACCTATAAGTTTACGCAGTCAAAACATATAGTTGTTTATGTTGCATGTTGTACGGAACTTCTCGAGTCCGACTAGCGTTTTGACCAGTTTTGTTTTTCTGTGTATTTTATAATTTTGCACAAGTCGACTAAGTATTCAATGCTTGCCTTAATGACCAGTATTATATCATATCCTTATTTTTGCTAAAAAAAACATTGATTTTGAAGAGTATATTGAGATACCATACTCACATCAATTTTGCTGACAGTCAACAAAAGGCACTCCAAGCTACCACATTACAAAATTAAGAAGAAAAAATACCTCTCCATTAGTATGAACATTTTAATTTGCTTCAAAATCCCGAAAACTGTGTGTGGCGAGGAAGCTACGCCAAAGGAACCGCACTGACACGCATGCATATGTCATAATTTAGACAGTTCGACGGTGCAAAATAAAGAGCTCGGCCCGCTCCCAACGAAATTACTGACACCTCCATTTTTGTTTTTTTTATTCCTGTTCTGTTGTTATATTAATTTGCATGTATTGCCAGCGCGTGAGTTGTGAATCATATTGCGGTATTTATTCGTAACTAGCTGATGTACGCTGCATCGCCCGCGTGAAATTTGAAATTTATCCGAAGAAAAAATAGTACTGAGTTTAAAAGTAAGCCTATTTGTAAATACAGGTAATCTTGTATCTGTGTGAGAAACTGAAAGAGTAATAAGCATCCGACACAACGAACACCCCACAATTCCAGGAGGCAGTGGCCCTGGCAAGCACCTTTGCTTTGCTGACATCTCTTTGAGATGCGCGGGGACCACGAATGTCGTCAATAGACAGACGGGCAGTGGTCAGTGGGCTACCAATTGTTCACCGTCCACTGACCCGCGCCTACGGTGGCCGGCAGCTTACACGATCTGAATGGATTGTCTCTATGGTTTGGAAGCTCAAAGTATTTTGAGCATCCAAACCATAGAGATGAACGAACGAACCACAGACTCGCCTTTATATGGTATATCTGTATACCACTCCAGGAATTTATCCGTAGCAGTGCGGAGTATGGAGTTGTGCCTGGTTGACGGCAATAGGCTCTATTACATGGGGCTGAAAAATGTCTTGCGAAATGTTGACGACCTCTGTCTAACTCTTCATAGTTTACAGGTGTGATATTAATACAGCAGTGCCATTTGTATAGTCTGGTTTTCTATAGAGATAGATATTTATATTTTATTGGAATAAATCTTTATTTAATTATTAAATTAATAACTATACATAGACACAAATAATAAAACGTGTACAATTGAAAAATGGTAAATAACAGGTCGTCAAAAAGTTCGTACGCATCGCAGTCAATAGGAAAAGTGTCCAGAAGGCTGGCAGCATTACCGCGTTAGATAGCAATGCTAATTTTTCGCGCAAAAAACAGGCCAGCCCTCTGGTCACGAGAAGAGTCGACCAACCGCTTGGCGATTTCTCGAAATTTTACGTGGGCACTCGGACCCCATAGCCCTAGTGTTTAAGCTAGTGCTCAACCAATCAAATTGTTAAATTTGCGCCGTTTGAGGTTTTCAGCACCTGCAGCAGCAGCCCCAGCGGAGCCCACCGCGATAGGCAGATGGGACGATGCTAGGTTGTCGACACAAGTTGCATCCCACACCAAAGATCTACCCAACTTCCATAGCATTATGGTCATACCATCTGGTCTAGATAGATTAAGTTACTAATGATGATTGTTCTAAAAGAAAAAGTCTGCCAGGTGTTCTTGTGGCTTGTTTCAGAAATTGTTATTGTTTTTTGGCGGATGGGAAATCATCAAATAACTTCCCCTGCTCTGGGCGGAGCGGGAGGGAGAGTCAGGCTTGTACTGACTAAAACCCACCCATGTTCCTTCTACTGCCCTTTATATTCTGAGGCCGCGGTATCTCTTTCGAATAACCCGCAATCTCGGATAAACGGAACCCTTATACTGTCACTTTGATGCCCGTAGGCTTTGCTGTATGTCTGTTAAGACCCCTTATCTCGTTTAGGTATCGAATTGAAATTAAAACCATATACATGAGTATATGGTCCCTTGAAGCTCTAAAACCAACCATCTAGGTATAAGCAGTCAAAAGATGAATGGCCGTTTATGTCGCTATTTTATACGCGAGTCCAAGTCGCACTTGGCCGGTTTTGTTCGTAAAGCCGTTGCCCTACCTTAGGAACTCACATACACAAGACAACCAGACCCGGGATAAATATCTGTAGGCCATACAAATATATGTTAAAGTCAAAAATTGAGCCCGCTAAACGCTTAGCCACTGCGCTAACCATGCCATCAAATTAAACCAAGATTTTCATCAATTAAAACGAAACCTCTAATTAAATAATTTCACACAAAAACCACACTTCTTATAGCAACAGGAATTTCATTGAACATAATTCCGGCATCTTTTATTAGAGGATCACTGAGAGGCTCACACCTTTTTTTGTGAACCGAGTTCTCAATGACTAAGCCATGATATTAAAATGCTATTAGTCTATATGAGCGCTCAATATATCATTTGGGGGCGGCCATATTATCGAGGACTAAATGCGCTCAAGAATTTAAGTCTTATTTTTTTTTCTGAAGTTTTTGCGAAGCTATGTTCTCTTGTGCCATTAGTAAAGATGTGGTGTTAATGCCAAATGAGTTTGTTTCTTTATTTGATTGTTTATGCTCCTTGCCCGAATTAGACCTCCGTGGTTTGTCTGTGGTAGGTTTTTGTCTACTTTGTTTTTCTTTATAGACGTTGATTGGATTTATTTTGCCGCGTTTTTGTGGTGATCTTGATTGTAGAATTAGGTTCAGATTAGATATAATGATTAGTCCTAAATGTTTTTCTATAAGAGACGATATGGTTTATTTGTTGTCACAAACACTGTGGTCCTTTACTAGTTCTCATAGAGAATAAGAAATAAAATCATCTGCCTAGCCTTTTCCCAACTATGTTGGGGTCGGCTTCCAGTCTAACCGGATGCAGCTGAATATCAGTATTTTACATATATACATATTTATTTTTTTACAGCCAAAGAATTTCTCAAGCCATAATAATTCCCATCACCATTAAACCCGACACAAACCAGCCCAAATAGAGATGTCCAAATTAAGGCCCGGACCGCACTCCGAACCATGAAATAACGAACGGATTGAAACGATGACATCGTACATTTTCATAACAGCCTCCGATATTTAATAGTTTCAATGGTTTGCTCCCAAAGAATACGCTCAGTCATACATAAGTCATCAGCTACTTTACCTCTGGTGTTAAATTTGGCGGTCCCGTAACAATTCCGGAGATGGAAATGGGCGGCTACTTAATACAGTTGTCATCGCCATAAAACTATTGTGGAGTTCGGATGGTCTATGGTATTTTTTTCCTATCACACTCCGGGAGGCGACCACACTGACTCGTTTCAATGGAGCGACTATCCGTAAATACAATAAAACCGTATTTACGTTCACTCTAAGCAATAAAGATACAATGAGCTAGTACCCAGTAAAAACTTTATCTGACCGCTTTTCCGGATAAGATCTTTCTGATGTGAACTCTAATTTTTTTACGATAAAGTTGGTTTTTGAATGGGCTGTTTCTGTATTTAAGGTGTAGCTCATTGTCGGTTTATAGAACTTATTTGTAAAGTTGCGTATGCGCATTGTCTTAAAGCGATGATATTTGTGTTTCGTCAGAGATAAGCGAGGGTTGGGAAAGCGCCGCGCTGTGAATCATAGACACGTTTGTTTTTTTATTTCATGTTTATTTTTGGCAGTAAGCTGTTAGTTGTTTGAAATTTATTTATACAAAGTTTGCTATGTTCGAAAAAATGTTTGTGAAAAATATTAGGTGTGTATTATTTTATTTGTTCGTGTCTCTGTGTTTTGTTAACAACTGCTTCGCTTTTATATGATTTTCCACTTGTGGGGTAGGTAATGTTTTGGGTGCTAATTCAACTTGAATAATATTTTTTGTATTTATTTATGCACACACTAAATGCTTGATAGGACATTAAATTAAGACAAAAGAGCACAAAGGTACTGCTTATGTCATTATAAATTTCTTCCAGCATACCTGCGGGAGGAAAGTTGGATGAGATATGTAGACACAGTGTGTAGAAAAGACAAAACAAGAAAATTCTCAATTATCAATATAATTAAAATAAAATAATTATTTTCATACTTTTACATATTTTTATTACTAGTATTATATGTCTATTTATAGTTTGTAAATAATAGTAGTTAATTTAATGAGACAAATTAAAATTATGAAAATCATAAATTACATACAAATAATACACATATAACATTATTATAATATTTATGGTAATTAATGGAGCAGAGTTTATCCTAATTAAAAATAAGCTAGTTGTTCACGATTATAAGATTTGCCCAACTTTTAATAAAACAGGTTCTCGATCCAAACTGCTTTTGCTTATGAAATGAGTCACTAATTTTCATGACAAATTTTCGTTGGCCGTTGGAGATTTTTAAAAATAGTGATCAGATTTTCGCTATATTTTAATTTCACTCCCTTTGCTTTCGTGGACTCCTCAAAACAGTGTACTTATATTTGCAAGATCTACTACTGAGCAGTAGGCTCAGGATTCGATATTCATGTCATGAAAAGTGTCATATGATTTTTCACAAGAAATTTTGCATTTGTGATACGATCCTCGGGTCGATGCCGCGGTTGGCCCGTCGATGGGTTACCACCCATTTTAAACCGAGTTGCGGCACGATAAGTTCCTCGGAAAGCATTGGTGTCAGTTTAATAGCAAATTCAAAAATATGTTCTTAATTTAAATCAGGTCCCTACCACTATGCCGAACCCTTCGAGAAAATTCAGGCGTCATGTTATGTTCTTACCAGATAGCTGGCAGCTGATGACGCATGCGCAGAAGCAGCTGATGCTCCACATATCTTTGAACCATTCACTCGTTCATTCACGACCTCTAACAGAACTAATCAATTCAGTTCACATATCACAATGTACACCATAAAACACACGAACAACGCCATCTAGAAAAAAATACACTGAATTTATGTTCGACACCCCCATTGTTAATTATTTACAAGATTCGGTCACCCGTGAAGTGCTACTACGTTTTTGTGACAAGGGACTTTCAATCTTAGACTGAAACGTTTTAGGTGTAAAATCGAATGGTTAAAAAATTTGAGCAAAATTACTCAACAATGCTCAACAGCTCGTAATGAGCGTTTATTCATTTCCACTAGTCTTAATTTCACGGTAACCATTGTCCAACAAACTTCTGTTTCACTGAATGAAATTTTCAACGCTTCGTCTAAAATTCACACGCGATTTTCAACTCTGTGTCTTGTACATAAAGTGTGTGTATTTTTCAATTGGCAAATTAACAGATTTTACCGTGACTACCAAAACTTATGGCGTGATTTTGTCAGCATAAAGGAATTCCATTGAGTTATAACAATGTGTACATTTAATTTTGTATGTTTTAATTATTAGTTCGAGGTACCGTTAAAATTAGGTGGGATCGTATCTATAGGCTTTCTGTCTTTTAACAATAATACAGAAATGGCAGCTTTCATGCTGATTTTAGAAACAATTGTATTGTTAATTACCTTATACACTTCAGTTTTCTTGACAATATTTGTTTTAGGCACTGATATATTTTATTTACAGAAGGTAGTATGCAGCAAATTATTATAAAGTAAACTAATTTAAACCGGTGGGAAATGAAGTTAGTAAAAATGTTGGACCCATATTTGGCTATAGTCCCGGATTATCATGCCTTCATGAGGTTGAGGGTGGCAAATGTGTGCACTGTATTTTTGTTAGTATAAGCGAGAACAAGAAATGACGAAATATTAATATTTAAACGTGTTTACTTTATTTTAGTTTTTTTAATGTGTTTGTGATTTTAATATTTATAGTGAAAGTTTTGATAGTTCTTTTTTATTTATGTTTTTGATTATGGGTATTTTGCCTGAACTAAAATACAATTTATTAATTTACTTTTAACCTGGGCTGGTCTAGGCTTTTGTGTAATTTACTTTATTTATTTACAAATTTATTTTGTGTGTATTCTCACACAAAATAAATTTGTAGTATTTAGAAGGAATAGAATACACTTTAAGTAAGTTATTCTCATTCTCGCCAAAGACCACACATTAAAGCTATGTAAAAAAACCTCAAAATATTTAATTACCTCTTCACAAATACGGAACACCCAAAACCAATTAGGGGTGACCTTCAACATCTGGGCTTCACCCCTCAAATTAAATATTTCAACCTTTTGAACCCTACACAGATATTCACTTAACCCTAAGTATCTTGACGACACATGTCATATAACTTACGACAACTGAGACACGTGCCCAGTTTTTGTTGATTTCAGAAACACTTGAGAACAGTTGTCATATTTTATGAGCAAAAACTTTGTTTTATTTTCGTTTAAGTGGCGTTTGGTAACTTCCTTTTGAAATTAGCGTTTATACATCTTTTTTTTCCGGTAAGCGGTTGAGGGTTAGCGCCATGCAGCTTGCAGAACAAGGCAAACTTAAAGTTTTATATTCAATCAGGAGTTTATTTTACAATCATACAAATATTTATCATTTTTTTTATTAAAATCTTTTTTTTTTTAACTTTGCATCTTTTTAATTGGAAAACAGACTGTTCAATGGATATCAACACTTTTCTTCTCATAGTTATAAAAACATAAAAAAACCATTCCATTTTAAAAAATATTAATAAAATAAATAATTTAATATCGGACTATAAATACGGGTACAAATTGTTTACATTCTGTAGCCCGCCCGCGTTGATGTCTTTATAAGGAAGCGTTTGATGCGTAATTCCGTAGCAAGCGAGAGTTAATTGAAGGCTTTTATT
Source organism: Ochropleura leucogaster (assembly GCA_958449745.1). NCBI lineage: Eukaryota > Metazoa > Arthropoda > Insecta > Lepidoptera > Noctuidae > Ochropleura > Ochropleura leucogaster. Next base: position 5,483,809 of record OY288208.1, read on the forward strand.
TTTTATATTTTTTAATAGAATATTACGGGAAGAAACCTAGATGAAGTGCTATTAGCAAAATAATTGGAAGTGCAATCAATATGCAACTGGTATGTTAAAAATAGATGTGGAAATTGTAAAAATAAATGTTAGTGCTACGAATTGTGCTACGAAAATAATCAAAATTGTTTGGTGATCTACGAAATTATCAGTCGACCTATTCCTGTATCATATATCAAAACTGCAACAGTCACTAATAGACTAAAGGTAAGTCTAGCATATTACTATGTAACAATTAAGTGATAACACTTCGATAAGGGTTAGTTATGTTATTTACAGCAATGCATTCCAACACGTTCGTTACATTTTCACTCATGTTGACAAAGACTTCAACTAAGTACAGTGATTTGTATGCCTACACTAAATTGAAATAAATTTATGATTTTGTAATGCTGTGCTGATATTTTTTATCTGGTCTTTTTCAGTTCACTTTCTTCATCCTTCTTTTTGAGATAATTTGCAGCTTAATGTGTATGTATTTTCAAAATTACTTATTTTGGTATGTCTTTAACTGCAAAAATAATAATAATTAGTATATAATCCCACTAACTTATAAAGTGAGTTTTTACTTGCATGATGCGTTTGAAATCATAAGCAGAGAGCCTGGAGAGGTATTCTACCAATGATAATGTTAACGGAAAAGTCGAAAATGGTAGATAATTGACGAAAATAACTTCCAAAAACAAAATTAAAAAACTTTCTTCCAGAAATACTTTGCTTTGAAAGCGCTGGCCACTCACAAAGGCGAGACGATTGCTTGTTATTAGTTCCTTAGTCTAAAATACGAGTTTATTCTATCATCATACAAACTAAATATGTATTTCCTGAAAAAAACAAAATCTAAACAGAACACTGGTGTGGCGTGGGCGCACGCACGGCCTGAGCCGCACGTGGTCGCGGTCTGTGTGCGCGCGCGCTGCGCCGCTGCACTCTCATTGGTCGCCGCCTCACCGCCGCCCCTCCCACCGCGGCGCGCGAAACGCTGACTCACGCGCAGGCAAGTGTGAAGAGAAATGAGGTTTTTATTAATTTTTCTGTATGATGTAATAGTTTGACGATTTTTTATATATAGTTTCAGTAAATAAATTGTTATTATCCTGTTATTTCGGACGAGTAAAACATTCGTTAATGTAACCGACAGGCCTGAACTTGAAATACTATTTGTTGTAATATAACCAACATTTAAACTTAAACTTTAATGCTTTATGAATAGTTTTTTTTTTAACAAATAAACAAGTTGATTCCATCACGTAAGCTATTTTATTTAATGCAATAAAACAAAATATTGTAGCACTGTTATTAACGACACATTGATTAATTTCTGACAAAGTAATTTATGACATGTTCATCACCATTGTCAGATTATGACATAGTTTCTTTCATATTTATGCTCTTAAGTATTAATAGTTTCATAGAACTGTGCGCAAGAGTTTAACAAAGTTGCAAGTCAATCAATGCTTCTAAGAAGTTCATACGTTCTTGTGATAATGCGCAAGAAATTATGATTTATTTTATGATCTTTAGGGTATAGGAATAAGGATTATAATCGCGTATCTGTAGATAGTTGTCAGGTTATAGATATGAGGTGTCAGTTTTCAAAATATGTATTTTCTAGTAAATCATTAAATTTGGAAAAAACTGCTATCAACCATCTTATAAAAAAAACATCATCAAATTAAAACATTCAACATCTTTTGGCTGCAAAAAAAACTAAAGTTACTTTCTAAAATATTACCGAAAAAATACGCTTTTTTTTAAATCCAATTAATTGTCCCAACTGCTGTAAACCCAATAGTTAAGCCTACCGCAAACCAATTACCAAAAAACATCTCACATAACCTAATGACCTAAACACGACAAAGATTACTCGTAACATCGAAAAAAAATAACAGAAGTGTGAGACCAATCGGGCGGTGTGACAGGTAGATGCCTCCCACCAATTCTTAGTGCGACCCCGCCTCGATGGCCGTGGGTACAGCTTGCCGGTCCGGCCAGACGTAACCGTGACTCGAAACGACGCGCTCATGTTCGCGGGGTCCGCCCATCGCAATGAAGTGCCTGTGGTTATTTGTGATCATTCTGTGTTTTACGTGCGACGCCGCCAACAAGCCTCGGAGAGGACGAGGCAGCATGTGGTGGTGAGTGGCGTGTCTGTTTTGTTTTTTTATGATCTTTGATGTTTTGGTTTAGTGTTTGTAGGTTGTATTGTTGACGTTTGTTATGTCAAAGTTGTGGAGAGATTGGCGTGTAGATTTGGCCTAGTTACTGACTTAAATGTTGTATAGTATTGTAGTTAGGTCCACGTAAATGTGTCCCCAATTGCTCCCATATCTATGTCATGTCTCATCTCTAAATAATCTATGTTAAAACTTCAAAAACATCAAAGCCAATTTGTACACCAATACGAAAAACTTAACAAACATAAAACATAAGTAAAATCTCTCACTATTTGATAATTACTCCCGCTGTCGTAAACTATACGGCAGTGTGAGCAATTTACTGTTGTTGTCGTACACCTTCCGCATAACACTGTCCCACACCTCACAACAAAGTTGATACCAGATGTTCAACACAAATTGGGCTCAAAATAATTAGCGGAGTATTAAACGAGGCATAAAACTTGCGTAGTAGTGTGAAATCGATAATAGCATACTAAAACTTAATACTGTACTACGTCAAGTAACCAATTGGTTGTTCTGTTTGTAACGGGTTGATCATAAAAGGGAATCAATTTAATGACTTTCTGAGAGAACAAAAATAAACTTTAACTTAAAGACTGCTAAGTATAAAATGTAAAAACAACGTAACTAAAAGATAAATGTAAATAATAGATGATAATATTAAGTTGACGCAAGATTAAATATGACATTTCACGTATTCACGTATCTGTATTTAATATCTAGTGACTAATGTTTCTTAACTTAACTAACTCATTGACATCCAAGACACGTCTTTCAGCCTACTCATGTACCTTGAATATTATGGTCATGAGTTCACGGCACGATAATATACGTCAAAGCAAATATCTTATGTTTCAACAGCTTTTTTTTGGCATAAGAGCAGCTGGTTGTATTATCTTGGTGACAAAATGTGTCTTGTTAGCTCCCATTATGCTTCCAGTGACTGACAGGGACATCAAGTTTTATTTGCCTTCACTATCACACAGCTTCTGGTATGCGACTCACCTAATCCCTAAATGTAGACTTTGAAATCTATTAGAACAAACATTTAGAGTGTATTTTCGAAAAATGCAACTGAAAAAATATGTTTTGATCAAAAATAAATAATAGATAAAGTACTAAATGTAATATGATTAAAATATGTCTAATTAACATGAATTAACAGTTAAGTGTCGCGAACATTTCCCAAAATATTTACAATCACAATTTGAATGATGACGTAAACTGCAAAAAACGTGATAGAAATTATGATAATGATGATTGAAATATAAATTCGCGTCAAAATCTTTATAAAAATGAATTTATTAATGGATATTAGTCAAGTTTCTAATATATTATGGTTTTAATGGCGACGACATTATTTTTCTTCATATTTATATTTAATTTGTCAATCAAACAACTTTGGCTCAAAGGTCGAATTATTTTACACCTACTTCTTAAGTCATTCGACTTAGTTTATGACTGTAGATACTTAATACCGCATATATTAAGAACGAACAGTTATATTATCTCCTACATAATATAACTAGTCATATAAATATAAAAAAAACTGCACAAGTGCTAAAAAGACAGAAAACTAATAAAATTAAGAATGAAAGTAAAAAAAACACATAAAATTGAGTACATTAAAATGCAATAATTTTCCCCAAATTAAATAAAATGACGCAGAAACTCATTAATTTAGTGTAAACATTATAAAAGCGACATCACATAAATACTGCGCCAATTAGTAATGTATCAAGCGCAGCATTAATTATGTTGATATTGAAAATGCGCATACGCATCCGCGCCGACCGGAACGTAAACGTTTATTTACGATACTAATAAACTTGTTCGATGTTTAACCATTTTGTACATTTTAGTGATTTTTAAAATACATTGCTGATGTTTTAAAACTACCTATTTAATGAGATTTAAATGTATTAAAAAAAAAGCAATATAATTTAATCACTTACTATGCCAACGGCTTCGTCTGCGTTGGAGAAGCAAATAGTACTCCGCAATTAAACAGTTTTCTAATAAAAGAATTTTAGAAATCGAATAAGCGGTTTTTTATATTACTTCCAACATTCAAACTAACAAACTTTACTTCTTAACAATATGGTGATAATAAATTTACTTAACAAGTTAAATTCCAGCATCTTCTTCATCATCATTGTGACAGCATCTCAAAACATCATCATTTTTCGTATCTCTCACTTGTTTCTGCTTCATTTATTTATTTATTTAATATTCTATGGAAGACTTACAGCTATATAAAAACTTAACATAAAAATAAAGAAATCATAGAAACAGAAAGCCAATTACAAGTCAACACGTGTAAAAATGCAATAGAAATTATGTGAACAAACGTCAGTACCTACAATGTGTTAAATTAAAGTTAATATAGTTTAGTTCTATTAAGTATTGCACAATACAATTATTTTTCAACTATTGCTGACTTTAAATCAAGCAGGAAGCGTTACTTACACTCAAGTTACTACAGTTTAAATTAACTACACTGTAGTATTAGGGCTTTCCCCTAATTTATGCAGACAACTAGTCAACAACTTGTCCATGTTTATTTTAGACCAGTCCAAAGACAGCTTAGTTTAGTCTATCATAGATATCAAAGGAAGTTATTTTAATCGAGCTATGAAATATTCAATACTTAGTGACGACTCTGTCTTGAAAACTAAAATGTTTGCTTTGAGGTGTGTTAATCCGTATGTATCAATTTATTTGATGAATATTAATTTAAGGAGTTAAACCTCAAGTAAATTAAAAATTTAAACAAATTATATTGTTTATTAAATGCTAGCTTTTGCGCGCGGCTTTGCTGTGACAATTAATTTGGGTCGTACTCTGCTTGTAATAATTTAATTCAATTATGACTTGCAAGTCATGTGGCTATCTACTATCATAAGAAAGTTGTTGTTGTTTTCCTTGAGGGCGTTATTTTTTTTCCAGATGAAAATTACTAAATTCGCTTCAGTAAACCTAAAAAAAATGACTCAGTAGTTTAGGCATTAAAACTTAACAAAAAGAACATCTTCTCACATAAAAATATTTGTAAGGATTACAATGAAACTTTTTTCATGAACAGCTCAGATTTTTATTTCTATTATATGAGAAATATAAACAATTTATAAACTACAAAAAAGTATGCACTTGTATTATAAGAAAAAAAAAACGTCAAATATTCGCTTGCATTACTGGCAACAAAGAAAACGCCTTTAAGTGTTAATCTATTAAAGAAAAAAAATACAGCAGTACCTTTTTGAAATAAGAAGTGAGTTTGTAACATTATAATTTTGCCGAATTATAATGAATGATAGATCACCTCTATACAATTTATTAGTCATACATTTACTTTATCTAGTTAATATCTTAGTCAACAAACGGTGGCGCGTGCTATTGCAATGTACAAATACACTCTATGTTTGAATAATTAATCAATTTAAGATAAAAAAAAAACTATTTGTGTTAGACGTCCCGTTGCCATTGCTAAAGTGATGAAAAGATTGCAAAAAAAATGGGTAAGAGAAAATCCTGAAGTTATTGACCCTAATTTACTTTAGCAATATATATCGTTATTACTGTATAGTATTAAAATTATTTTGAAATAAGTGTATTATAAACTATACTTTTAAACGTAAACACAGATTTCATTCTGCCGACGGCATACACGCAGCCGCCGACCGCAATGATTTTAATTTTCATTCATGATAAATTACTATTAAATCCTTTAGCAAAAAGGTATAATTATTTAGCTGTTAAATAAAGGAAATAACTAAGTATTTGACAAGTATATCTAAGAAGTAAAATATAAATTAAATAATCAGTCTTGAAACAGATGATTTGAATGCAGAAAGCTTTACAACCTTTATTTAAAATATTCCACGTTTTTTAGTCTGGCAACAATTATAGGTATGTAAAAACATAATTTTCTTTATAATAAAATGGCTTTCTATTTGATCATTTAAACACGTATAAGAGCGATCAAAAGCGGGCGATACAATCGGCGTTAACACCCGACGGAGACCCGAATTCTTCCGACGGAATTTTTACCCACTTTCTACAGCACTGTCGTAAACGTTACGTTAACTGTGTTTATAGTAATACTTACTTAAAGACAAAAAAAAACATTTTTAATCAATCATCATGATTTATTGACGAAAATATCTTTTTTTTTGGAATTTTAACATATTATTGTATACATACAATGACAAAACTTTAAATAATTTGTAACCCCATCTTAAACTCATTTTCATCTCATTCATCAGATTTAATATTAATCAATATAACGTCAAACATAATAGCTTTATAAAGATTAATATAAACTAATAACTCTTATTATAAATTCGGTAAGCGAACAAAACATCACAAAAAAAACATGCAACACTCCTTATTTTTGCTGTTTTGGCCATTAATCATCAAAAACAGATACCTTAATGACATCCGAGACGTTAATAGGCACCACAATTAACTTAATATATTTTTATAATTTAAATATAATTTAAACAACAGGTTAAAGTGAGCAAGTTCAACTATAAATCTTATCGAAGCAATATGAAGTATAATGCAAGGCACTTAGTTCTTCAGCCAGCTGCCGGAAGATAGTATATCGGTCCCATTCCTCTCAAGCCCGCATTATTAAAGTGGACAGATTTAAAAATAAACTTGCAGACTACTTGAGGCCAGCAAAAATGAGTTAAATGTCCTTTTATAAAAATGACAGCTGAACCAGTGTTGCACTACTTGATTTAAACGTTTAATTAAGCGGTTGTTTATTTTAACGTAAATGAGAACGAATTGAATCATTATTTAAAAATAAAAATGACAACATGAAAAATGGCGTTCATTTTTCAATTTAGAGCACAGAATAAATCAGAAAAAGGTAATTAAATAAACAACGGTATGAGAAAATTATCAATATAATTGATTCCCTCTCTTAGTTTTAATTGCTAGGCCTTTTAAAATATGCCCAGTGGTTCGATGGATTGAACCCCGGGGCACTAATATTCAACTGGAGCACATAAAATCCCCGTACATTGCCTCAAGCAAAAAAGAAATCGCCACACCTTACTTCATTCGTATTCATCACCCGTAGTCCATATTACATTACACTTGAAATCGCGTGCCGGCGTCACGATAGCCTGATAACAGAGACCAGCATACCAAGACACATGCTCCACATACAAAACTTAACCCTGCATGGGTTTTGGGCAATTGGTTTATAAACTTTGATATTTTGACGCCTCGCAAGTCGCCAACAAATTAAATAATAAAGGTCTTATTCGTATGCAGGCGGTGTGCCGCGAATGAAGTCGTCCATTTTGAAGACATGTGTTGCTAAATCTAAATTGCGAGGAAGTTGTGTCAAGGAAATATAGCTGGCATTGATCTTGTGCTGAATGTTTATTTATTATCATTTTATGGTTGAAATGTAGTAAAGATTGTTATCACTATAATGCCAGTTACAGCTTACAACTAGAAATAAGTAAAAGTCTATGTTTTATACAAAGAAGTTCCTAATAACTTTCACATCCAGTTTCAAATATTCCTGATTAAAGCCAACAATTCAGTATAGGGTCAATGGGTAGCTCACTGTCCGTTCGTCTAGTGACAACTAGGCTGTGTCGATGGCGCGTTCGTGTTTCACGCGCGCTTCAATGGGATGTCAGCAACCCCGGCAGATAGTGGCTCTCTCACGCCCGTGCCAGAGCCACTATCTGCCGGGGTTGCTGATTGGCATTGATTGACATGGATGGGTTTTTGTCGGTAAAACTGTAACACTCCCTGCACTCCGCCAAGAGCAGGAGAAGTTATTTGACGATTTCCAATTCTACAAGAGATAAATACCTCAATATCAAGTTCAAATATTTTTTCTGCCAAAAACACATCCCGAAATGGGGTTAAAAACATTCCTATGCCCTAAGTACTCCAAAACGGCACAGGAACACTCTTAATTACTCAAACATGGAGACACAAGCCTCCTCAGACAAAAGACAATATTTTGACACATTCACACAGGCTTTATCGCTGTGCACACATTACGTTTGTCCGTGAAAGCCATTCAGAATTTTTTCCCTGAGGACTTTGTGTTGTACCACTATTTGATTTTCTACCAACGTGACAAGTGCCAAGGACCTTATATTATGGATGGGCAAATATGGTTATCCCTCGTTTTTGTTTTTAAGCGGTTGTGGGTGTCAACATAACTGGGACCCAATTTATTGCACCTACGTACGATTTATATTTTCCACGTGATTGCTGTTGCATACCCATTTAAATTAGATTGATTTATGTCTTCAATCTAGATTAAATTCACTTGTCCGACTGTTTTTTCAACTTATTACCTCCAATAAATGTTTGGAGCAAAAACTAAGTCCATTAAGATTTTTTCGCCAAAAACGGAGACCAAATTGCTCAGTTTATACTAATATAAAATATTAAGTGTCGCTTTGACAAATGTGTAAATGAAGTAGTTTATCTCTTTATGTCTTATTGGCTGTTAATAGTTCCGTCAATATCCATTTATTTCAATAAATATGAAAAAAACAGGATTAACAGTAATAAAACTTGGCCGACGGTTCTCATATAATATAATCAAATTAAATTATTTTGCTAATAAGAAGTGTAATAATATGACGTGTTGGTGCCTAATCTGTTGCTTAATATGGACATCGAAGTGCTAATGTGTTTAAATAATGGACTAAAGTCAAGAATACTATTACCAAAGAGTCTCCCACGCATACGTGAAAATCGACACGCCGCACTCCGTCTCCATAGCTACGCACCGTCGGCCGCGGCGTAAACTATCATTCCTATATCCGTTTCATCTCTTTGTCTATTATTTTTAAAAGTAGAACAAAAATTTTTAAACCATCACATCGTCTCCATGAATTCTCGAAGGAAACGAGAATTTCCGACGAACACGTTCATATTTACGTAACACTCGACTACAAAGAAAAGCAAATAGAAAAGTAATACGATTTCCAGCGGTCCAAACGCGAGGCACCGCGCGAGAGTGCACCGAGGCCTTTTTTTACTGTAGGCCGAATATGTTGGTGAAGCGAGGCCGAGTCAACAGGCCGTGATCTCGATCGCTCTCAGGCCGTGTTTACCCGCTCGGCCCTCAAGGATTAATGCGCGACGCAAATATTTATCTAAACGTCTGCGGATTGACAGTTCGGTCGTCAATTGTTTGTTGTCTTTACCTTTTCAAATGAGCATTTCATTTCGAGTTGCACCCATTGCCTTAAGTGGCATTCGGGTTGTGTTTATTTTCCTTTTTTTGTATATTAAGTTTTTCGAACGCCAGGCATTGTCTTTTACAGTGACAAAAGTCAATCTTATCGTTTTTGGACATTGAGTTTTGTTTTTTTGTGAGCTCTTCATTAGCAATTCTTGAGGATATCATTGTAACAAATACTATTTTGTTGTAGGGGTATAGCTAAAGCTGGGGAGCCAAATAATCTGTCGCCGATGTCACCAGGGGTTCTGATCATGGACCCAGCCATACACTCCACACTCAGACGGAAACAGAGAAGACTAGCCAGGGAGAACCCTGGAGTTTTATCAGCAGTTGCCAAAGGCGCCAGCATGGCTGTCGCAGAATGTCAGCACCAATTCAAATACAGAAGATGGAACTGCTCAACAAGAAACTTCCTAAGAGGAAAAAACTTGTTTGGCAAAATTGTGGACAGAGGTAAGCTGATATTATATTAATTAAATCCAAATAACAGACAAAGGTTGACGAGTTAATACTGTGATCACGATTTTATTGTCGCCTTTACGAGCAAAAACTGAACAATAAGCACAAAAACGGTTTGGGTACACGCGTCATTCATTTGTCTCAATTTTGATATCGTGAAACAAAACCAACAAAACACTTTTTAAAGAACTTAAGAAGATAAGCTCTAAATACCCTTCAGAAATACTAAGGAAACAGATTACAGAGCATTGAGATGTTTAAAAGGCTAATCTTTAAAAAACTCAATCGAAAATCTCGCATCGTATACAGTTTTACATCTTAACCCTGTAAAAAGCAACGGTGGACAAAAGGATGTGTTTTGTATAAGTCCCCAATTCCTGTTACAAAGAGAGGCTACAAATTAAGTGATATCTTTACTTGGCAACCCTTTTAAAAGATTTTATCTGTATTCAACGGGAGGGTAGCGAGCCGGGGGCACATATAAAGGACTCATCAAGATAAAACATCCTGGATCAATTACACGAGGTCGAACGACGTTTGAGTTCCCGTTTGTCGATAAGTCTTTTTTACGTTTTTCAATTCCGTTTTGTGAACGTGTTTTTAATATTTTACTACAGATTGAAATATAATTTTACTTTTTTTTTATGAATGAGATCATAATCTGATTCTAATTCCGCGTCGATTATTCTATAGTCTATTGAAAAAAAAAACATGTTTTTATACCCCATAAACACCGGTCCACAATTGCGCGAGCGTCGAATCCATTTAGCTGATTTGAATGGATGTAGATTATTATCAATAGATATAAATCAGCAAATAGATACCCATTAGCTCCACAATACTGGTTACAAAACTAAATTCAATAGGTTAGGGATATTTCTCAAAGTAATTACCCTTTTATAAGAAGCTTTACTCTATTCAACGCATTATGTGTTTTATTTAACAGTAAAAAGACTTAGTTTTCAATTTAAAATAATAACCTACATTTATAAAGGTACACTTCGAAATTAAAATGTTTTAAAACACATTGCTTTATTTTGTTTTGTCGTGTCTCAAATGCTGCTGCAGCTTTAGTGGGATGTGAATAAGGTTGATAATTGTTTGGCAATCAAGTTTATGAACGGTAAGAGGTTATTTTGTTGTCAGATCGGGGCTGCCCTATCTCCGGTGTCCGATTTCGATGCTTTGTACGCGATATGCCTTATTATGAGCCTGTGAACATCTGTTCAGTACAACAAGAATTATTAGCAATAATAGCAAAAAAAGGTAGTTTTGTGATTCAATTTTGTCGTTTACTTTTTTTTTGTATTTGCTAATAAGTTTTTGCAACAAAACTTTTTGATTCAAACGCTGCGTCCCGCGGTTTCACCCGCGTAGACTAGGCTAAAAAGTAGCCAATCTGTTAGTTCAGAAAGACTTTATCAGTGTGCTAATGTTTATCCAAATTCGTTTAGGAGTAAAGAATAACAAAACATACATCCTCACAAAAAAATGAGTTTCAAAATTAATTCTGTCAATAAAATGAGTTATTTTAAAAAGCTTTTGGTGGATCAGAGTTCAGTTTGAGCATTACGGGGTTATCATCAAAATTAAGAGCTTTTGCTGGCGTATCTTGAGCTAATTCGATCTCATTTAGGATCGACTCAGGCGCAATATATCGACTATGTGTCTCGAATGCTCCGGTTATTGACCCGAGTTTTAAATGCGTTAATTAATAGTGCAAGCTGGGTCTGTAAATGTCTCTTTTACTCGAGAATTTAGATTGTAGTTGGTTTCCTTAAAGAAGTTGTATTTAAATTTCCTTCCATAAAGGTTAAAGAAACTTAGAGCTTTGAAGAAAGTACATTCCATTTTTTAATCGCCTCCTCTTTCTCCTTCCAAATTTGACTGAGACAGTCTTGTGGAAAATCTGTCATTTTCTAAAGTTAGTAATAAAAACGATATTATTTGAAGTAGGTAGTCACCTAGTGGTCTCAATAAAACTTAAACCTACAAAGGTCACAAAAACAATTAAGAGATAATAAATAGGTGATCTTATCACAATAGCAGCTTAAATACAAAAGAACAAATAACTTAATTTATTAATTGAATAACCTTCGTGTTAATTAATTCAATTCATTGATGACGCTAATGATTCAAACGTTAGAACCTTTACGGCCCTGAATTATAATTTGTTTGTATGTCTGCTCGATTATAGCTTCGAAACGGATGCTCTTGTTTTGATGCAATTAAGAGTTTTATAAAAAGTTGTACAACATTATGTGCCTTTTAATAATCTCTTGCTTGTGTCAATAAATTTAACGCGATACAGCGATTCAAAATTATTACAACAAATCTATTGTTGATTCAAATGGCGTTTTCTCATTATAAAACGAGATGTCATAAACCATTATGCTTATAAAATATTCATGAAGAACAAAATTGGTAACAAATCGCAATTAGGTACATGTTTACACAACACTAATGTTGGCAATAAAGAAAAAAGTGAGGTTGGGTCGCCTGTACCCCGAGGCGATGTACAAATGTGGGACCAACCGACACATACGAAGAAATATGTTAAACTATTTATGTTGTAAAACCAATTAAAGCTATCCATGATTTCTTTGCCGATTCAAGAATTTAAATGTCAACACTCCCACTCTAGAAAGTTATTGAAAGTTCTTCTAATAAAACTCATAGCCAGACATCACTTACTAGTCAGCTTATACCGCAATGAATAACCGTTAATAATTCAGGCAGACACAAAGCCACTCATATTAATTTAAAACATTAAATCATTTAATTCTAGTACTCGCATCTAAATGATATATAGTTCTTACGCACACACTAAAGTATTTACCATCGAAGACCATAAAACGAATAGCCGAGAGCAAAAAATAAATATTGATATTGTATGTGAGCGTACAAACTATAAAAGCAAAGTACCATTTTTCTAAATTAAAAGCAAGATATAGCACGGGCTACGGACCACCATCGTAATAATTTCACATGATAAAAAGACCAAGTCGATTACAAAATTTATGTTATATGCGTGTGCATTTAGAGCATATTACTTTATTAAGGGCATGCAGGGCGGGCGAGCCACACGGCGGTATTGCCAGCCGCAAATACATTCGATGAAAAAAATTAATACATTGCAATTACGTTCGTTTAAGAAGCATAAAAACGGTCTCAACCCCGCGGGATCCCGTCACAACGCTACTCAATAAACAAAAAATGTATACTCGCAAATGTGATCTTCGAAACTCATCAATCCCAATGGATAGCTTTGGAGTCTGTATGGTCCCCTCATAATCACATGCTGGTTCACAAAGGCCCCCCGGACGCGACACCTATAATTACTAATTTACACCATGTCACACCATTGACACTTGGACGCGACAACTTCATCTCTTTGTGGTGTAAACCTCAAGGATCGTATTAACACAAATGATGACAACGACACAATAGTAAGGTCTTTATTTGTCGCGTCATTGTTGAGTCGAGAATAGAAAATATATGGTCCGAGTTCCCGCGGCGAGACCCCTGCAGTGTAGTTTAGCGATTCCACTGCACTCGTACAAGCCCCACGGAAGCCACGTTTACACCTAACGCAGCTCCTAATGGCAGGTAAGTCGGCCAATAAAACCCGACCTTTTTTCAAATATTTCCTGTTTTGGTGTGTATCGTACGCGCACCCGAGATGCCGACGTCGTGGGTGGATAAAACGTATAAAACGATCGACACCGAAAATAAAGCCGATATAAAATGCCCTCGACGAAATATTTAATGCTCAATTAGATAAGCGTTTTAGGTTTTGTGGCGTTTGAATTGTTTTTGAGATAACGCGCGTTTTGTGAAACTGAAATGAGACGATTAAGAGTGGCGACGACGAGCGGGGGCGACCGAGATCATATTTATCGACGGATTCCCAGTTCCCAACGCTCCGATCAGCCTTTTATTGTTTATGGACAGCTCACTTAAAACCAAATTATTTTCGGTGCTTTTTGTGGAGTTGGAAAACAAATGTCTTTGTCCATTGTGTGAATGGGTATCTCGGTGCTGGCTGCTGGCTGGTAGCTCGTGGTAGCTGCAGCGCTTTGTGCCACTCACAATGAGTGATATACGACCGACGTAATTTTGAATTGTCGCACCGGAGCCTCGGGACGCGGACTCAATGTGAAATTATCACCCATACATGGCATAACGAAAATGAATTATTGCTTTTTATTGCCCCATCTTCCAAGTGCCTTTACGGCGAAATTGCCTTCCTTGGTTCTATTGCTCTCCCAGTTTGCTTCGAATTCCATTCTTATTTCATTAACGGAAGAATCTCGCCTTTTATCATCTCTACGATCCGTCTTTCAGTAGATAAAATGTCATTATAAACTCGTAAAAGACATGTTTAAATACAAATAACACGACGTCAATGACTTCATCTTGGTGCGATAAAGCGGAGCGAGCCGGAACGATTTTTGAACCGGCCAAACACCGTATTATAAACGGAGTGATTTATGGATGTTTTGAGTAATTACGTCTCATCAAATTTGAATAATGCAAGTCGTCATAAATACGGCGCGAGAGGCGCGACGCGCGAAACCTCCATAAGTCAATCTTTCAAATTAATCTTATGGAAACACCCCAGTGTGATGACTCAATGTGGACAGGAACATATTTAATTAGTACATTAATTTTGAATTATTTAATGGCTTAGGCCGCGGGGCCAGGTGTTCGTCAAATGTCAACAGTGATTAAGTTTTATTTTAACAGTGCAACGCGGCGGACGCTCTCTTCGATTTACGAGTTTTTGACTTTTATAAATTCTCAACGCCTCGCCTTAACTGCCAATCCGTCGGGACGGAATTATCGCTCGGTGCTCGCGTTGTAAACCCACCACGGGACCATTTATTATCTGCACAGATAATCCACGGACAGCACTTTATTATCAGTTATAATAATAATTTACTTTTATAGATCCACATTACTCATGTTTGTTCTTATTTGACTGCGATTTGATGGGGCGAAATTGCCTCAATAAAATAATAGCACACCTTAATTATGAATATTTTATTGCGTAGGCCTATACGAGCAGGTAACGAATGACTGTTTGTATTAGAACTTATACATTGCAGGTGTCGGATTAGTGCTGTTTGGCCGTTTAATTAGACTCGAGTCGGGAATTTACATTATATTTAATGCCGTGACTAATACGCTCAGCGGACGGAGCCTCTTTGCATCTGTCATAATTTTTCTACGTCGCGATTTATTCGCAAAACGCGACAATCGGCTTTGTTGTTCGTCGCGTCGAACACAATGAAATATTGAAACAATTTATTTATAGTTGTATATGGGTAGTTATGTTAAATACAGAACAAAGAATCACTACCGTACGATGTCAAACGGGTTGAGGCACCATCGTGAATCATCGATAGATAGACGAGCCTTAAAATTCTCACAGCCCAATTAAAAATTATTTCCAGTTGTCGTTTATGTATCTAATTGGTCGGGTAGCCGCGTACCGTTAGATCATGTTGAGATAAAGTAAAAGTAGCGATGTTCAAATCACAGCGGGCAGTGATTCACATCTGTGGTGGCCAGATGTGGCGACATTTATCTACGGGTTATGAAGACGTGTTCGCAGCACGTGGTGTGGGCACCTGGCCGGAGCGGGGCCGGCACCCCGCCGGACGACCTCCGGCTCGCTCACTCGAAATACACTAAAACAGATATCCGTGAAGCCTCCGATTTATAAGTCGGTGATAAAACACAACATTACCTCGCGGAACTGAAACCTACCCGACTGTAAGCGATCATCGGCCATCACATATTACACGTCAATATAAAACCCGATTAGCAGAAAGCTATAACTTCACAAGCGTTATTTACGTGTTCCATATTTAATTGGCGTCACCTATATGTTATAGTTAATGCGGTTGAACGTTTCCAAGTCATTACAGAAGATAAATGCACAAGTCCACGACCGCTCGTATGTACGTTTCCCTCTACCTTGAATTAATTTCGTCTGAGCATTGAATGATGGCGAAATTGACATTAAAATTCCCGGTGGAACGTCTCAAGTAATTGCTGAATAAAATACTTTTGTATAACATCCCAAAGGGAAGCACAAAAAGCGAATCCGAGAGCGGTCTGCGGCAGTGTGTGCGCACCGTAATTTATATCGGTGCACGATGACAACTCAATAAAAAAATGATTTCATTTGCTTATTGAGTCCTTAATAAAGCTGGCGCGGGCTGCTCCGGGCCTGTTCCACATATTATTATTATAAATAACAACAAATACGCGTTCCTTATTATTTTTACATCCATGCGGGGTCGGTGAGTTTTTTCCGAAGGGGTTTTATAGTTGTGCGTCGGTGGCCGGAAGCCCACCTAAGGAGCGCGCGAGCCTCACTATATTACTTAATGAATGGTATTAGCCGGCGAAGTGACACGCGATTACACTTGTGTTAGAACGGCGTTAATTGTCAGTTTTATTTTTATTCAGGTATTTAGCGATCGGAATCGGCCCTTAATAGCTTTTGAGGAATTCCGTCATAACCTCGTATGCGATCAGGCTTCGGGGCGAGACCGTTTAATGAGCAACTCGACAATAGCCGTATTAATCCGCATTATGCCGTAAAATTACAATGTCTACGAGATAAAGTCTCGGCCACCACGGCACAGACGTCCTCCAAAATCATGTTCTGCGTGTTATGATTCATTAAAAGTTATAATCGAATATTTTAATGATGTCGTATGGTGAACTTGAACGGGTTACGTCACCAAGTTCTGTCCGTTAATAATATCGTCTCATTGTGGAGTCGAGCTCGCGTAGACAAAGGCCCGGTATGGTATTAATCGTTAAAGTACAAGGGCTATTAAATCGATATTAAGAGAGAGAATTCGATGCGCGCGCCGTACCACTTGTAATGATCAAATTTATAATCTCTCGGGTAGGTAAGAGGCAGTTCTTTTATTTTCAATCTCAGAGATATACCCTCTCTCTCTTTTAATTGTATTTTATGAGTATTTGATTCTAATGCCGGGCCATTAATTATTTATAGTATTCGATACGGGATGCGAGCATCGATTTATGTATTCGTCTGAACGGGATGAATGAACGCGATGCAATCATTGCTCAAGTCTTTATTGTGTGAATATAAACTTAATGATCTTGTTGCTTTTAAACGATTATAACCTTACTCGATAACTCCAAACATAGTGATTATCCGGAATATTCAGCTTACTTTGATTGCACCTCTCGCCCCGTTTAAGACTGTCTCATTTAGAACTAAAAAGAGTAGACCCACGCTCTTAAATTATCAAGAATAAAATGAAGCAGACAGGTCGAAACTTGAGATAGAATTTTACGAAGGAAATTAAAAAACTAATGTGCCCATTGCTCTCGGAAAGGATTTTAATACTGTCAACAAATTAAAAATGTCAATAAAATAATAAGATTAAAAAGAGCAAAGCCAATTCAATCCCTCGGATGCAGTTGCTTGATGAGCCAAAATGTTTTGCGTGTTTAAATTATAATACCTAAAATATTTTTAAAACGTCAAGATTTTTTATCCCCATACCCGGAGCAATAATAAAGTTTGATTAAAATATGGACCCCTCTGCAGTTGGGATGAATTAATTATACGAATACCAAACATGCCAATGTGAAATATGTGAAACTGCCTTATTTAATAACGTAGGTATTGGTATAGTAGTATTCTATTTTTAATCAATGAGTTTAATCTAAACGATTATCTAGATGGTCTTTGTGCCACCTGATTTCTGTCTCAAATCTATTAGAGGCATTCCAGTGTCTTAAATTATAATTTTAAGTAGGTAAGTTGAATAACCACTTTTCCTTTCTTCATAAATTAACATAAATTAATGAAACAACATTTCTATTGTTATCAGGTTGCCGCGAAACGGCGTTCATCTACGCAATCACCAGCGCGGGAGTGACGCATGCGGTGGCACGCGCGTGCGCAGAGGGCTCCATAGAATCGTGCACGTGCGACTATTCGCACATTGAGCGCGTGCCGCACCGCAACAGAGCCGCCGCTGCCGCCAATGTACGCGTCTGGAAGTGGGGGGGCTGCAGTGACAACATTGGCTTCGGCTTTCGATTCAGCAGAGAATTTGTCGACACTGGTGAAAGAGGCAAAACCCTTCGAGAAAAAATGAACCTACACAACAACGAGGCTGGTCGAGCGGTAAGTGTCGAACACTCCTGTCAATATGCTTATCCAATCCCCACTCGACAGTAGCACCTTATAAACATCCATGAAACAATCAGTTATCGCCAATGACGGCCATTGTCATCGCGCCGTGTTTACATTACCATTATGGATGACGATCGATCGTCCGCCACTTGACATGTCGCGTTGTGTAATATTAATTATGCGTCGGGCGGCACGGCCCAGCGCGCGACGACTGCGCAACAGGCACTCATTCGTCGCGCCTGCGCATCTCCCTCCCACCGCACACCCACATTTGCATATCCACTGTCCGCTCCTTCCCAAAATTCATCAAAAAGGGACGTCGGGCGCCCCGAGCCACCCAGACGCGTCATTAACCGAAGCGCTTAATTCCTGTCACGACAGACGCACTGGGTGTCCACCTGATGAATATTCACAGCATTCCATCGATTGTTTAACACATATTTGGACACTAGACTGTATAACATACGCGGCTATCTACATGTCAATGAATAAATACTGTCGACGACATTCTACGAAGCGCCTGCGCTCCGAGATAGGAAAATATTTACTGTCTCCCATCCTCGCGTCATTTATCTACCTTCTAAGAATGATGAATGTCCCTAGAGTATGATTTATGATCGGTCCACGCGCGGTGACGACCGGCCCACCTCTTCACGATTTGTAACAATTTGCTCGATCGTGAGATGCGATCGATGGAGTACGCTTAAAAGATCATCGATCACGCTGTATCGAAGCTTATCGGTGGAATTTAAAGATATTTGGACATCATTATAGACCTCCCCATGATAGAATAAATTAAACTACGAGATGTTGATTGTGTTCTGTTGTCCGCAGCATGTGCAAACGGAGATGCGGCAGGAGTGCAAGTGTCACGGTATGTCAGGCTCGTGTACCGTCAAGACCTGCTGGATGAGGCTGCCTAGCTTCCGCTCTGTGGGCGACTCGCTGAAGGACCGCTTTGATGGCGCGTCGCGTGTCATGACGCCCAACACTGACCTGGAGCCGCCGGCGCAACGGAACGATGCAGCGCCGCACAGAGTGCCGCGGAGGGACCGCTACAGATTTCAACTGCGGCCTCACAATCCAGACCACAAATCGCCAGGAGCAAAAGACTTGGTGTATTTAGAATCATCGCCGGGTTTCTGCGAAAAGAACCCGAGACTGGGCATCCCCGGAACACACGGGCGCGCCTGCAACGACACGAGTATCGGGGTGGACGGCTGCGACCTCATGTGCTGCGGCCGAGGGTACCGGACGGAGACCATGTTCGTGGTGGAACGGTGTAACTGCACCTTTCACTGGTGTTGCGAGGTTAAGTGCAAAACTTGTCGCACGGAAAAAGTAGTGCACACGTGTTTATAGACTCGGGCGCTGATGACGAAGTGATCAATGAGAGAAACTCTAGTGTCGGACAGATGTGATTGTGACTCAGACTCGAGAGTGGACCTGTTTTCTTATTCGGAGGCAGATAACGGACCTTGTATATAATCACTTCACTTTTTCATCTATCCAAGTCGTCGAAATCGTATATCATGTTGACTTATGTAAATAGTTTCTCTATCACTGTTTATTTCTTCTTTTATACATGATAATTGATCCGGCGTAAAATTAAAGTAAGCTCCTCGTTCGGTTAATTTATTTGACTATTAAGTGCGAACATGTGATCTAGTAACTTTATTTTTTTGAACACTCGTTTGGAAATTAATGAGACCAGTTTACAGACGATTTATTTCTATCATCGACTCATTTTGTATTTATTCTAAATTGGGCTTATTGGTTTCCTTACGGTCAGCTGTGTAATTTATTTATTCGTAAGCATCGTACATACTCGACTGAGCAGCTCAAGGAGACACGTACGCAAAATGAAATGTACGAGACTTTAAATGATATTTCTTAATATCATTCTAAAGTACACAGGTTTTTCAAAGAAGTTATTTGCAATTATTAAAACAGCGGCAATAATCATTTGAGTTTTATAAATACTTTCTTTTATATGGACGTCCGCGTTGGGTGCATGCTCGCATAACTGTTTTGAAATTCAACAGCGAAATTATCTTGTAATTATAATTTCATATTATAATTAAACCGGCTAATGGAATTTGTGGCTTAATAGCATTTGCATAAAGTGTCTTCTTGGGTGTTCAGCGGCGGAGGTAGCGTTGGGGTCTTATCAGTCAGTAAGAAGCGTCATCGTAAAAGTGTCCCACATTACGAGATAAACGCTCTGAAGAATTTTAATTAAATATTAAACGAATTAAATAATCAGTATTATACGTATAATATTGTATGCGTGTTGCGTCCGATACACGAAGATAGCGTTGCACGCGAGCTCACATATACAGGTGCAAAGATGCTTGTCCTTTCAACCGCTCTTTATGTACATATATGCATGTGGTACTACAATAGTAACATTGTACATCAACGCCTTCATACATATGTTTCTGAAATGAGACATGCTACATCGCAAACTATTAACTTGGCAAGCTTCATTTTTTGAACTAACATAACTCGTTAACTTTGATTAACTTTTTGAATTAACATTGACCAATTTCTGACAAATTCTCTGTTCTTTTGGAATCATTTTGATGACAAAAATTTTGACATTCCAAATTTCATAGTTTGCCAGTATATGTGGAAGCTTTATTAATCATACAAGTAATTATATCAACTTGAATGATATTTCATATGTGATATAAACGTAATGTAGCCAATAAGTTTGTATAGGTAGTTTAATCCTACTGAGCTTAATAATTGTGTATATTAAAATGCACTGAGCATACTGACTCGTCTAGTATGTTTTATATAAAATATTTATTAAAAACTTTTTTAATTTATTTTATTTTACTTTAATATAACTTGAAATATTAAAGTAAAATAACGTGTTAGTTTTAGTAAAAAATCCGATGTTAAAACAATCGGTATTATTTAAAACAGGTATTCGAGTACTTATCAATGTATTGTTAAAAAAAAACGCTTAAAATCGGATCTCTGTACATATGTAACTTTTAAAAATGTTTCAGAATTCAATGACAGAGTCTGAGGAACTGATACCACATCGGATTTAAAAGACTGAAGTATTTTTTTTAATTTCGTAGTTGTAATATCCACGACTGGATTTATTAAAAGCCATTGTTTTGAATTTTAGCATGATAGCTATTGTGATAAAAAAAAGTATTTTAAACGTAATTTAAAACCGAAACCGTTATGAATTTTGAAAATCGAATTCGTGCCATTTTTTTAACCTTTTACACCTGACAGCTTTTGCCGGTTTTAATCAAAATTATTATTCTGCCTAATCGAATTATTGGCAATTTGTCATTGTGAAATCATTTTTACGCATGTAAATATTGTCTTTATTGATTATTTTAAGTTATTTATGTGAATGTAGCATTTTAAATTGTTAATATTAGGTAAAAAATACAATTGAAATCAGCTGAACTTTTCTGAATCTCAAATCTTATTATTTGTATAATAAATGTACCTTTTTGAAATATATTTCGTCCAGTGACCACTTTTTGGGGGTTGACACAATTTATTATTATATTGGTTGTACATTAGCAGTATCTATTTATAATTAAAATATTGATTAGTTGTTACTAAAAATATTAAATTGATCAAAAACTTGAACTTACTTGTTTTACTGAAAAATTATATTCTTCTTATTTATATTCATGTACATACATACAGATACACACTTAAATGATAAAAAAGACTATAGGTACTATGAGAAATGAGCTAAATTACTACAATTAAAGGACATAAAATATTTTTAAAGATACATCTAACACTTACTACGCCATTCTCTCGTCTTTCTCTTAATTAATTTAAACGAACTGAGTATTGGAGCATCATGGCCAACCAACCAGGATTCGGCTTTGGTTAAGGTATAAAACCTCTTACAGTACTGTAGAGGTCTGATAACATTGATCAAACCTATAACACTACAGGCTGGTTTGCAAAGACGTTCGAAATTCGAACACTCAAGTTTTTGAATATAGAATTAACAACAATAGAAGAGAATAATAATGGTGTAGGAATTGAGAGACATGTTTTGCTGAAATTATGAACAAAAATATAGTCTCAAAGTATTTTATGTTCTTTTAATTACGTATAATCATTACACACTACATTACCTATACATACGATAGGAAAAGAGTTGCTCGGAAATATGTTTCATAGTTTAGTCGTTTTCATAGTTCATTATATTTCTGACTTATTGATTAATGCAGCATAAAAGATAAACGTTTATAAGGACAATAACGTCTACAACTTGCATTGCTTTCCTTAAAATATTGCTCAACCCGCGTCTACATCCAGAATTCCAGCCGTATTATGCAATACAGTTACAAAATGTACAAGACAGGAACATCTCCATTAAACCTTTATTATCTACGTTCTCGCTCCAATCTATCTTCTGTCTCCCTTTCTCTCGTTATAACGTAAGACGATGTTAAAAGCATTAATTTCGATATATAGCATAATACATCCCCAAAGATGTCTCTTCGATAAACGATGTTCTTATTTTGAAATTTATGCGCGCGCATTTATTTATGCAACTGTCACATAGGGCTGTGTATGTTCCTCATTCCTGCGGTACTAATGGAGAGGATTTGTATCATTAATTCCTTTGCCAGACGATTTGATTTATTTCAAAACCATGTTGTATATAACTCGTGGACTTAGCATTTGAAAGATACACTTGATATAGTGTTGAAGCATTTTCAGTAACGTAAAACTGATTCAGTTGAGTCAAGCGAAATTACATCCTGATGAATAAGCAATAAAGTAACTTTCTAATAATCCCTACCAAATTACAACATCACTGAAATAAATGCCAACCCTGCAAAGCCTTCTCCATTTTGTTTTATTGCGAACGCAACCGTTGTAGTTTTGATAGCGTGCAATTTTCTGAAACAGCTTTATTTTCTAGCAGTCATTGTTGCTGCGCCGAATTTCAACTTTAGTCGGGGCACTTTAAAGTTTAATTTTGGTTGGTTTTGGATTAAGAAAGTGAAAAGTCGTTGAGTGTTGGTGGTCGAGTGCGCCCCGAGGTGGGTTCCCACGAGTATCGGCCCCGCTGGAAAATTTATGTTTATGAGCAGAGAAATCTGTCATAAGAGATACGAACGGCGCGGCTGAATCTGAAATAGCGTGAATAATTTTTCATGCAAATGGAATTTGGCCGTGTGAATGTTGTTTCTTGGTTCAAAATCGTATGTGAGATACACGTAAGATAGAATTAGTCACATTTTTTTGCAGGTATTTTAAACTCGTCTAAAATTCAAGTTGTTGAGGAGGTCAGAGATAAGCAGTCGCTCTTTGTAAAATATTAGTATTCAGCTGCATCCGTTAAGACTGGAAGCCGATATGATGACCAAACCTTACCCCTGAAAAAAATTTCAATGGGCGAAATGCATTTTAGTATAAACTTCTTTTTAAGTTAAGGTCATCTTCAAATTTCATCATTTTACTTCTTAAAATTCTCCTTCCCTTACCCCAAATTATTTGAGGTCAGCGTAGCACGCTTTCTTCTACCAAACTCGTATACAATTTGTCATATCATCATTTTACTACATATTTTCAAAAACTAACCTCCCAATATTTTTTTATTTAAACGATAGTGTTGTCAGAGACAATATGTTATTAAGTTTTGTTACGAATGGGCAACTACAGTACTTTCACAAGTTATTATGTCTTGTGACTGGGACTGTAGCAGCATCATTTTTTTTTTTTGCTTTCATGACATTCAAAAGTGCCTGTAATGGTCTAATTGAAATAAATTGTTTGTTTTATTTTTATTTTCGTACAGTCCATCCAAAGGTTTTTTGGAAGACATCGTTATCAGCGATAACACCGTCATTGTAGCCATGAAATTAGCAATTTCTGTAGAACAGTTGTGTTCTTATTCATACTATTTTATTTCTTTTCTATTCTACAACTAAAACATTTTTTGTGAACTCATTCGAGAACTATATAACTAATCACTAGAGAACTATTAAATAAATCTAATTAATATGCCATGCCACCTAACAGATTGTATGTATCTTCTTGTGTCATCATCACATTTCAATGATAAGATGGGGTCCTTTTATGCCATAGACAAAATGACCACAGAGCACGTTTCATTACGCATTACGTAAGCCCCTAAAACAAGGAAAGGAAACAAACAAATTGCTAAATTATTTGTCCTTTGTATTTTGTATTATAAAAGCGAAAGTGAGTTTGTTTGTTACGTCTTCATGCCTAAATGGCTAAACCGATTTAGATGAATTTCGGTACAGAGATAGTTGAGACCTTGAAGACGGACATAGCCTATAAGTGAGAACGAGGGAAGAAAATGGGAAGCTTGGCTTTGCTATTACAATAAATAAGGAGCAAGGGGAAAAACTACAGGTAGCAGGGACCTGCAAATCAGGAAAGGGGAACCGTGTTACCCCGAATTTAACGCAAGCGAAGCCGCGGGCAAAAGCTAGTTATTTATAAAATCATAAAAAAAGAAATAATCCTTATCAAGTGCTATTGAATTTGTATAATAAATTCTACGGTAGTAAATATTTATTTCACACTTAAGAATGCATTGGCCAGGTCTAGTGAAATGTTCAAGTTTATTTATTACTGTGTTTCTTATGTGCCCAAGACGTGAGTACTTCATTTATTATATACTACGAATGTACTAGGGAATACAAGGTGGACACTAAAAAATACCTAAATGGTAATCTGACCCTTACCCCCCCCCCCTGCCGGGATTGCGGGTTGTTCGAAAGAGATACCGCGGCCCCGGAACGTAAAGGGCAAAAGAAGGAACATGGGCAGGTTTCAGTCACCGTCGTCGTATTAGCGGGAAAAGTTAGAAAAAAAAGGCATGCACATCAGATTTTGTGGATTAATGTGCGAATTATATAATTATCACTTGCTTCAGTGAGGAGAACATCGTGAGGAAACCAGCATGCCTAAGAGATATTACTCACCGGTCTGCTATCCTTAAATATTCCTTCTTTATCCAGGTGGTTTTCCTTTGGTAAATGATAAATGATGTTTATTTTGCAAGTAGGTTTTCCCAAACACTTTTACACGGCTTTTTTAAAAAAACTAGATGAGGCCGGTGTTTCGTACCCGACTACTCTGAGAAGAAACAGCCGAAACAAACTCAGAGGTCATAGTCTCTTTTAAAGACCAGACAAAAAAAAACTTGGTCAACTTACATGAGGACTATGCAGATTAGTGTCTGAAGTGGTCTTTTTAAAAAAGCACCACACAGATTGAGTGGACCTGTCCAGTCAGTGCAAGCATTTGTCAGTTATCGTGTAGCTCGACTCATAACCCAAGGAGCTCAACGAAACGACGAACAATACCAAAAAAAGAACATTAGCGTAGGTCCCTAAATAGTACTCAACTGCCAGAATCGTCAAAAGAAAAAAAAAAAAAAGAAAATGCGCTGCACTGCATGCACCGCACTGCACGCTTGTGCGAATCAAATCGAATTTAGGACCTACGACTCGGCAGACCGCGGGTCATACCACTGGGCTACTACTGCTAGAACAAACAATAACCTAATAATCACAGCTGCATCACCCAACATGTTTTTACAGGAATCCGTCCGTACAAACACGGTTACTTCCATGCCGTCAGAAGGTCAAATGACGTCATAGATGCCAACAATACATCTGAATCTGAAGCTGTAAATGATGAAGAATTCTTGTCAGCAAAGCTTCCTGACTATGAACCAGGTTTTGATTTGACTGATGATGAAATTAGAAAGTTTAAATTGTGGCCTAAAGGAATTATACCTTATTTTATTGATGTTATTTCTTTTAGTGGTAAGTAGATACACAATTATTTACAGTATGTACATATATTTAACTAATAGATAGTAGCCGATTCTCAGTCTGAATATGCATAAAAAAATTATAAGAATCGGTCGAGCCGTTTCGGAGGAGTATGGAAATGAACATTGTGACACGAGAATTTTATATATTAGGGAAGATGGATGGATATTACTTTTTTTAGTTATATTAGATTTGGACTCGTTAAAAAATGTATGGATTGTGTAAGGAATGATATAAAGGAGAAAGAAGTAAATAATGGCGTGACGTCTGATAAGGGAAAATGAAAGAAAACGCGTTACGCCAACCCCAAATAGAATGGTACAAGGGTAGGGAAATGATGATGAGATTTGGACTCGTTACTATAGATAGCCAGAGAAAGCAAAACAGCGAGCGAGTTGGAAAGGAATGAGGGGAGCAGGGGCTTTGTCCAGCAGTGGGCCAAAATAGGATTTACAAATACAAATATAGATAAAGAGAGGAGCTCGTGGCTAAATAACAGCAGCCGCGCTTGCCTAGGTTGGTCTGTGGATGGGTGACCACCCATTACATACCATGTTTCCTGCGTGCCTAGGAAAGCACGTTAAGCCGTTGGTGCCGGCTGTCATTTGTCGATCTTTGACAGTCGTTGCAGGTAGCCAGTGTCCCGAAAGTCTGACAACCAGTCTTACCAAGGAGTTTCATATTACCCAGTAGGTACTATCTGGGTTGTGGAGGTCAGATAGGCAGTCGCTCCGGTTAGACTGGAAGCCGACCCCAACATAGTTGGGAAAAGGCTAGGCAGTTGATGAAATACAAATATATATAAAATATACTTATCTTAAATGAATATAGGTATTTAAAACTAAGTAAGTATTAAATATAATATAGTTTAGAGGAAAAGAAAAAAAAATGAGCTGGTTGAGCAATCGATTGCTGCTCTGCGTTTCGCAGGTTCGATCCTCGCACGGAACAAATATTTGTATGACCTACAGATAGTTGTTCCGGGTATGGTAGTTTGTTTATCTGAGTTTAAATGTTTGTACCCACGATACAGGATAAATTCCTAGTGTGGGGAAACGTTTTAAAAAAGATAAAAATAATTCTAGACAAAGTACTTCGCGACAAAATCCGACTGTTTCTCAATACAGTCAACACGCAGACCAGGATTAGTTTCCTCGAGTTGCCGAGTCCGCCAAAAGATGAAAAGTCCCGATGGGTGTTCTTCGCCAACCGCCGAGCTCAACTGGGCTGTTCTGATCATTCGATCCTAAACTTCACCAATGAAGGAGTCCAGGTGAAGATTTGTTTTTTTGACCTTATTGTTTTTTTTGGGTTCCGTATTTCAAAAGAAAAAACGGAATCCTTATTGGATAACTTAGTTGTCCGTCTGTCTTGTAATCCCCTTTATCTCAAGAACGCGTCGAAGTATCGAGTTGAAATTAAAAATATATACCTACTCAAATCTGGAGACACCTGGCAGTACAACGCAAGCTTGTACGGAACCGTCGGAGTGCGAGTCCAACTCGCCCTTGCCCGATTTATTTTAAACTAAATAGATGAGCTTGCTTGCTTGAAAAAAATATATTCTAACACCACGCAAGTGAAACCACGGAGCGCTGCTAGTGTAAATATAAATAGCAGTTGTCGTTTTGTAATGTCCGCCTATAGGAAAAAGGCGTATGTTTATATGTTTGTATTTTCTAAAGTTCATAGTGTAGCTATTATATTATAATAATAGCTTTTATTATATTGATACACTAGCTTTTACTCGCGGCTTCGCTCGCGTTAAATTCGGGGTAACACAGTTCCCCTTTCCTGATTTACAGACCTGCAATCTGTAATTTTCGCCCTTGCGCCTTATTTATTGTAATAGCAATGCTAAGTTTTCCCATTTCTTCCTTCTATCTCCCTCATGACTCAATCTTTTTAAAAAAAAAAAACGCGGCGTGAAGAGGCACGAAGAGGTTACAATCACACTCACTTTCGCTTTTATAATAATATTATAGTAAGGATTTATTAATTAGTATTTACATAATAAGAAAGAAATAAAAAATATGTATCCGATTACGGTTTCTGAAGATTGTTTTGCTTTCGCATAGGCTTCCTCATAATCTACCACATTTCTGTCATAGGTTTACCTGTTCCACGTGGAACCTGAAGTTGTCCCACTTTCGTATCTGGCTCCATCTTTTTACCTATTCTTGGGTACCGTTCGGATACTATTAAAACCATTTCTCATTTCTATTAGATATCTTTTTTCGATTGGGACGAAGTGAATTGCACGTTCTGCATGTATATGTGACATCTGCAAGCTTGTTGCCATAAACCGGGATTAATGGCAACAATCTTGCTCCCTGTCAAATGCGAAATATGGGTGAACTATTAGAAGCACCTTTGCTTAACCCACCGGACATTACAAGCGTGATAATATGTAATTTAATTGACGGCACGGTTGGCACAGTGGCTGAACCATCGACTGCTGCGCTGCTTGTCGCAAGTTCGATCCCCGCACGGAACAAATATTTGTATGACCTGCAGATAGTTTTTTCGGGTCTGGCTGTTTGTGTATGTGAGTTTAAGTGTTTGTAAAACGCACCCACGATACAGAAGAAATTCCTAGAGTGTGGCGCCGTTTTTTTTAAAAAAAAAAGAAATGTCATCTTAAGTGGTTTGTTTTTTTTCTCTATGACTAGCATGTAACCCTGGGGTACGATTGTCTGTTTACTGGTGGGGAACTGGCAGAAGCAGTGCTGGCTATAGCTGGAGTGCCACCACAGCACAATGCGCCCGACCGCGACGGTTATATCAAGATCGTGGAAGAAAATATCATACCTGGTAAAGTACACTTAATTTCAACATCAGAAAATTGCCTTTTGGAACGAAGTTACTTATCGCGCGTTCAAAAGGGGGCTAGACGGAAAAAAATAAAACCAAAAGTTGTAACGATACTTTTTGTTATAGTTGTAAGCCGTTCGGCGTGCGCGTGTTTATCTGTCTGTCTCTCTCTCTCTCTCATAGAAAGCAAGCCTGGTATTTTCGTTTTGTCTTTCTATTTCGCATTGAACAGTGTGGTGTTGCGACAATTATTTTTGTTTTTAGGTTTTTACCCAACTGCGCGCTACAATGGAGGGTAATGTGTGTGTAAAAAACCCGACTGCGTAAAAATAAAACTGATCAGAGAAAAACAACTACTAACCACCCACCCAGTTTCATCCGGGTGTCCCTTGACACCTCTAAAGTTTATTTTTATTTTATTTTTGTATTGCAAATCATCAAATCCACACGCTCTGGACGGAGTGAGTGTCAGACTTGAACTGACTAAAACTCATCCATGTTCCTTCTATTATTTTCTGGGACTGTGGTATCTCTTTCGAACCAACCAGCAACCACGGCAGGCAGTGGCCCTGGCGGACCCCTCCAATTTGCTGACAAATCTTCAAGGCGCGCATCGTCGCTAGCCGGACGGATGGTGAGCTACCCATATTGCTCACCGTCCACAGGCGATCGCAAAGGCTACTGCTGTGCCATGTGGCCATGTGTGCGATTCTAGGTCAAGTAATAAGCAATCGGGAAATTACACCAGGAATGTCTCTCTCAACGCTGTAACAACAACATTGTAAAACCAAATGATTTTAAAAGAGTAGCCATGGAGTGTTTTGCCGGTTCTTCTTCATAGGAATGTTCCATACAAAAGAGGACAGTCACGGGTGGCATAGGGCCTTCCTTTAGGCCTTCAGTCAATAACGTTTGATGAAAAGCTTGATGCTTGCTCGGATGCAGCGCTCCCTCTCAGCCATATGGGACCAGGCGAATGAACTCTTAAAGTACCCAGCGGGTTTCAGCACACCACTGGTGAACCTTCAAGATTACCGACATGAAGTTGTTTATAGATAATTATGTTTACGAAAGAGATAAATAACCAGGCTCATCATATATGATAGTCGTCTCAAATTTAATATATTCAAATGTTTTATTGTATAATTAATATGTGATTGTTTATTCAATTGTTTGTTTTTATCAAATAAGTTTAACGTTCATAGATTTTTATAAAAAATTCAACTGTATCTGATGAGCCTGCTTAATTATGGCTTTTACTGAAATGAATGAACCTATATTTTTTTGTATTTGTATTGTATTTAACCTAAGAAGTACAAGTCTCTTTTATTTAGTAGCACGGTCAGCGGCTTAACAAGAAATTAGCTGTTGCAGTTCTCAGTTTCTTTTCTTCTTTATCAATTGAGGTAGGTATAGTTATTAATGGGTACATTTCATGTTCCTTTAATTTTCAGAGAAGAGATACCTTTTCAAAAAGTTGAATGACGATGAATGGCTCTTTCATGGCGTCGCGTACGACCTTACCAGTGCAGGCCATTACCACCACCACAAGTATTCTATCAACGGAAAGGCTACCATTGAGTTCGTGGTAAGTTTTATTTTATCAAGGACCTTTTCCGGGATTTCTTTTCACAACAAAATATGTGAGACTAAAATACTAAGACTGACTCAAAATTATATTCCTGGCAATACAGTTTTCAGTTTTATATGTCTACTTCACCACGAACTACTATCGAATTTTTGTAAAAAATATGCTTTAGAAATGCTATGATCTCAAATCAAGGAATTTTATCAGACTAACCCCGAATACTGAAACGTCACTCAAAATTTAAGTACCACTTAAATTTAACAGATACTCAAAAGTGACTTTTGACAATACAAAATCTAAAGTAAGGGCTGCTCAAATGTTAAGCAGCCGTCAAATTTTGAGTGACGTTTCAGTATTCGGGGGTTAAAAGAATAATATTCAAATAATTGGGTAGTTGACACCATTAACCTATAATTTAAAACACAATTTTTCTGAAAGAACACCTTATTCTAGACCTGAGAACTCCATTCATTTCAAAATAACTTTAAAATTCGATTTTTAGTTTCTTTCTTTCTTTCTTTTAAATCAATAAATAGTTGCATCAATGACTTGACAAATAGTGACGTCATCGGTTGCGAGTATCATACAAAATCTATGGAGGAAGCGCGTTTTGACAGCTCATAAAAAGTATATCAATTGATTGGTGGTGTCAACTACCCTATTGAATTGAAATATTCTGTTATAGTTGTAATATTCAAGAGAGCAATAAAACTGAGCGATTTTCTCGCTTCGCTTTTCATATGACTCAGTGAAGACCCAAGTACAGTTGAACTTCGTTAACAAAAATTGGCATTCTCCTTTAGTTTTGATCAGGAAAACTATACAACGTATAAAAATTGGAGCACTAAAACTTGTAGGTAGGCCCATATATCATGTAAAGAATAGGTACACTGTGTAAGAATCACAATTAAAATCAATGATTCTACTTTCTTTTTTTTACGATCTTAGGCGTTCAGGTCAATGACCGACGACAGTCGGTACCAAGGATAAGTCCAAATGCGGTGGTTACATGAAATACTTTTTCCTTAAGTTTTTACCTACTGGAATAACTTACCTACCACTGACTGGATGTAGAGATATCTACCTCATCAAAAAAACTTGGATATTAAATCTCTCTGCTGATTTTAGGGTTGATGCAAGGATATCGTGCAAAAAAAAGTTCATATCTTAGTTAGTTAATATCTTTTTGTCTAAAAGAACCTGAAACATGCACAAATACTGCTTATATCACCTTAGCTGTATGCCCCTTAAATGTTATTGCTCTTTTTTTACACGTTGTATATGACAGTTTTTCTGAACAAAACATTTAATTTTACTGATTAGTCATAATTTCCCCACTCTCAGACTAAATTAAGCTCCATTAAGAAGTCCACACCTGTAGGTAAATTATAATTAAATGAAGAATGTCAACATTACAAACTGGGAAAAATAAATGCAGTAGTACCAGTAAATTTTTTAGCTACTTTTATCACTTAATAATGGCAACTAAAAGCTATTTGTTTCCTCTTTGTTACATAGATAGACCCATTCTTAAAACTATCTGTTGGACTCCTACATGGGTTGGGAGAGGGTCACAGTTTCACTAGAAGCGACATAAAAAAACTAAGAATGCTCTACAACTACATTGTGAAAAAAAAAGAGACTAAAGTTCCAGAATGTGAAAAACTTTTTAGAAAAGGGTACAATTTCGACGAAGAGGTCTTAAAGCGTCCGGATATCAAACCTAGAAAGAAACCAAGTAAATACCTTGGAGAACGGGAAGCTGTTACAGAATCCATCTATGATGAAGATGGTGAGGATGATGATGATGATGATGAAGAATCTGATAATGATCAAAACAAGGAGGACAATGACAAAAAGGATGCAGAAGATGAAGATGCTAATGAAAATGATGACGAAACAGCCACCAGAAAAATGGACTTGAAAAGTCATCCTAAAAATCCGAAACATAATTTGCATAAAATCGACCCACTGTTGTATCTATCAGATTATCAAACGGACGAGGGCAGAAGAAAGGCATCAGAGAAAAAATCAATTTTGAAAACTGAAAATATATCATCAACTACTTTTTCCTAAGTTACTGATGATCCAGTGAGACTAGAAGTTGATCCCATCAAATTTGGCAGTTCATGATTGGGTGAATACCAGGCAATAAATAAAAGCAAAAATAAATTTTAATATTAAACATTTATTATATCGTCTATCACATTATAAGCATGTTTGTATATTCCGTTTCACGTAGCATGTTTCACATATTACTTCGCAACACCATTTAAATTGACAGTTACAGTTCTCAGTTTCTTTGACTGAGGTTTCTTTGTAACCTCGTCTGCAGCATAATTGATCACAACTATCGGTTCCTGCTGA
This sequence comes from Ochropleura leucogaster, assembly GCA_958449745.1. Lineage (NCBI taxonomy): Eukaryota > Metazoa > Arthropoda > Insecta > Lepidoptera > Noctuidae > Ochropleura > Ochropleura leucogaster. Next base: position 5,516,522 of record OY288208.1, read on the forward strand.
GCTGATGTTGCACTGGCGGCCCAGGGTACCGAGGGAGCCAGTCTTCATGTTGGCTGAGCAGAAGTCTGGTGACTCTTCAGAGTAGATGATGTCTTTCTTGCCAGGTTTCTTGATACTTGGACTCTCTGGCATAAAACTGTCGCCATCGTTGCTGGCGATTACCTGGCGACAAAATTGTAAAATGTATGGAGGATATTTCTAGTTTTAGAATTTAACTAGCTGTGTCCAGTGGTTTCATCCGCTGCCCAGCTCCATCACTGTTATATAGTCGGTTATTGTGGTGCCAGAAAGCCTATGCAAAATTTCAAGTCTTTCCGGTTAAGAAATCGCGCTCTCCCAAACAAACTTTGCCACTATGTTTCACCTGCTTAGAGGTTGAATTTTCAAATTGTTAAAGTCAGCCTTAGTGAGCACTTATGCCCTAAAAATCCCCTATGCGAAATTAAGGACTCCTAGCACTTATAGTTTCTGAGTTTCGTGATGAGAGAGTCAGTGATTTTCGCTTTTATATGTAAAGATTGTTAATTTATTTTTACTTCTTTCACTCGTTTTAGGGTTCCGTACCTTAAAAGGAAAAAACGGAACCAGTATTGGATGACTTTGTGGTCCGTCAGTATGCCTGACTGTCAAGATCCTTTATCTCGAGGACGCATGGAGATATCGAGTTGAAATGAAAACTATATTCTCCAAAAAATCTAAATCTACGCAATCAAAAGGTATAGCGGTTTATGTCGTAAGTTTGCACGGAACCCTCTCTAACCTTTCTCAGTATATGTAATCACACATATGATCTTGACGATGTAAATCGATGGTTTTGTAAAGGGAATCTGATATATGAAAAAAGTATGGGATCTAAGTTAGCAGAGACCTCATTCAACGTCCTTCACCTTAATAATGGTGAGTATTATTGGTTTAACTTACCTTCGCAGCTCCTTCAAATCTGTCCCGCAGTCTATCACCAACCTCCCTGAAGGTTGGCATCCTCCACCAACAAGTCCTGAGCGTGCATGAGCCCGACAACCCGTGGCACTTGCATTCCATTTTCATATTATTCTTGATTGCCTATTGACAAAAGATATCCTTTATGGCAAATGTATAAAATACTATTATAGCAGAACTGTAGAAGCATTATATTTTGTTTACAGAACTGCTACCCTACCATGACGTCTTAAAGCAGAACTTATTCCACTGAGGGAAAGAGACAGAGCTATACAGGGTGTCTAGCACCATCTCTTTCTCAGACAGGAATAAGAACTGCTTTAAGATGTCATGGTAACCCAACTAATTTACCATTATTTCTGTGTATTTAGTTGAATTAACTTCTGGTCTAAAAATATATATATTAGGCGGTTATCACACGACCCCGCTCACACGCGCGGTTAGCGGCGAAGCGGGTCTAACGTCACGTTGACGTGTTTGAAATCCGTTAATTCTTACAAGTACACAGCCAGGGGGTCTAAAATGGAATCTAAAAGAAATGGAATCCACTCAGGAAAATAATATGTGTTACGTTAAATGCTTAAAATGGTCAATTGTAATTTCCCAATATTAACCATTTTAGACCCCAGATCGCGCGGCCTAGCAGCGCTCACTGCGTCCCCGCGCGAGGTTCACCGCCCACAAATTCTACACCACTCGACCGCGCAGACTAAATTCAACGATGAACTTATGTATTTTTATACGTGTGTAGTTATTTCTGTTGATAGCATGATCAGTATTTTCAGATTCCCACTACTGGAACACAGCTGATGTCCATTCAGTTATCCACCATATGGGCCTATTGTAGGTTGGCCAGTATGCAGTCACAGTGAAAGTGAGGTCACAGTATTGACAAACTTTAAATTTGATTTCCAATAGAAAATTCTTACTAACCAACCTCCCAGCATTATGGTTATGCAGTTTGATGAGGGTTTTGATGTCGCTTCGTTTTCTGTAGCGGCTGTCCATAAATTCTCTGGACTTCTTCAGCCCGAAGCGCACATTGTCACTACATCCTCCCCATTGCCACCTCTCTGTTGGCACTTGGGAGGGGGGGAGCGTGACGGATTCGCGTCCACGACGCGGTTTTGGTGCTCCCTGTAGAAAAGGTAAAAAAAAATGTATTATAGAAAAAAATATATACACTAGCCAAGCAATATAGATAAAATTGATATGGGACAACTAAATATATTGCGATTATAAAACGAATTTGAGAAGCGCCCCAAATTGACGGAGAAATCGCGTAACAAACGTACAAAAAAAACAATCGAATTGAGAACCTCCGCCTTTTTTTAAAGTCGATTAAAATACTTAAAACTGTGATTTAGACATTAAAGCATTATCAGATTGAAAATTACTGTTATTTGTATTTATTAGATGAGATGGTGCCCTGTACCGGGGTCGCATAGGTACGGAGAGACAAATGTCAAACCTTTTCGCAAGAGCATTCGAGCAGGGATCCCGCGGTGCATGCTCGGGTGATGGAGTACGTCACGCCGGCCGCCGTGATTGCGTTCACGAACCCTGTCTCCCTGGTATCTGTTGACAAAGCAATACACTGTTACGAGAATATCGTTAGGAAACAGGCAACCGAGGAGAAATTATATTAAACTAGCTCTTGCCCGCGGCTTGTCCCGCGTATGTCAAGACGGACAAACAAACAGGCACAGAAATACACTTTTCCATTCATAATATTAGTATGGATGAGGATCCAGAAAATAATTGAAGGACAGTAAACTTCATGGAGTTAAAGCCTATAGAACGCCTTTCGCATGTTTTAAGATCCATGTAATAGGGGTGAGCCTACTGTCATCGATCGGGCACGAATCCAGACTCCTCTAGTGATAAATTCTAAATATAAACACCTAATATTACCTTTGCCATCGTAAGAGAAGACAAATTAAAGTAACCAATAGTAGTTTTCCTTCCCCGTAATAATGCAATAGACAGAGTTAATAAGTACAAACTCAAACCTTAACATGCAAATTGTAAATTAACAGTGATCATACCTTCCATTAGCTACACGTCAACTCATAGTCAATAATGAAAACAAACACTCTATTGTAATAACCGAAGTTATCAACATAAACAATACATATTTAATGAGACACACACATTGCGAAACAATACTAGTCATTTTCGCATTTGCCGGTCGTTTTATTACCGAACACATTAGTCTTGGTCATCGTAGGGCATAGAAATAAAATGCTAAACGACATAAACCCGAACAAATGATACAAAGTGAAGCTGTTGACCCAAAAATCAATATTCACAAGAGTCATGTAATAAAAGGCGATGAGCTTCACAAATCGAAGGTCCAATACATAAAACATTTGGGTGGGATACAATGAGAGATTGTTTTGTGAGTTTCTGAACTGACTTGCTCGGTGTTTATGGAAAATTTTGTTTGTTAACATGAAGATTGTGGGAAAATTTACGTTCTATGGGAAAAGCTTTGATTCGTGGATATGAATAATGATTGTAGAGAAAATGTAACTGGAAATATAAAAGCTGTTGATAATACTTTAATGACAAAGAAACTGTCCTAGCTTGATTGATTAAAATCAATAAAAAGAAATTAAACTAAAGTCATCAAATCATCAAGTACCACAATACTGTAGAATCTGATAAATACAACACTGATTCAAGTACTGATTCAAAAAATGATAAATAATCACCTAATGTTCCACTTTATAGTTCTCGTAGACATCACCAGTTTGTCAATTTCATCACCAGTGTGTCTCATGCTAACAGGCTTGGCTATAACAATTAATGGCCGGGTCAACCTGTGTCGAATGAATATTCAGTCGACATGAATAATGTGAAATTCACTGCGGCTGACATCCATTGAATATTCCCTGGACATCAACAGACTGCCTATGTTTCTTTCCGGTGTTGAGGCTACAATAAGATTGGACACTTCTTGATAGACATTGTAATAAATGTAGTTTGTGCCAGGGGATTCAATGAATATAAATTTATTGTGTACTGTTTTAGTATTGTGTTAGTTAATTGGACAATTTTTATTGACGTGTCTGTAGTTTCTACTTTCTCAGCTGATGAAAGACTTGAATGCAATATTTAGACCATTTGGATTTTCTTCATGAATGACTTTTATTATTGTAGTTTCTGTTAACTTTCACCAACATCATTTAGCTAAGCTGTTCCAGTTATATTGCGGTCAAATGCAGCTGGAGTAATTTTTTTTCATCCATCATTTCAATTAGATTCTTCACCATCATCTGTCTATTGCCTTTTTCCGATTTATTTGAGCGCAGTCTGTACTGCAAGAGGACAAACGTGTTCTTTTTAACAAAATAATAAGTAGTGGTTGTGTGTAACAGAACCGCAGGAAACATCATCACTCAACACTTTCATTACCATTCAACGAATGATTCAAATAAATTTTCCACTGCAAGACTAATACAAATTATTGAACTAATCTAAACCCTATCTAACTTTAATTGCATCAGTCATACACTATGTTAATAATCTAGTTCCAATTGTTGCCGCTTCACGGTACGAAGACCATGATTATTGCAAACCGCATGGCTATACAACGGCTAAAGGCTATTAGCCATTAGCGGACAAAGCGTCAGATTCTATAGCCTATTATACTGAACATTATTGTCATTTCGCAATCAGTTTGATGAGATGATTTCGTACGAGTTGAATACTTAATTATAGGTGAATATTGGAGATTTATGCTTGGAATAGCTTTACCTTTGTGGGTCTTCTTGGTGTTATTTGGAAAGCGGGAAGATATTTCTTGTTTGTGCTTTCATCAAGTTTTAGAAATGGTGTTCTCTTTGGTTTACAAAACTGGTATTTGGCGGTGGTTTTTGAATTCCTTTTGAAGTTCCTACGTGTAAAACAGTTTTAGTCTCATCAGTAACCATTGCTTACTCAATCTGAATCTATTAATGATGCTTGGTACAAAAGAAGCAGAAGTAGTAGAAGCAGACTTATGAAAATTTTATTAATTGCAAATTTCCATAGTACTTTATTGAAGTTCACAATGCATTCTTGGAATTTAACATAGAACTATTAGCAAAAACGTAAATTCTATCCAGCCTATGTTCTAGTGGCTACTAGAACATAGGCTGGATAGAATTTACGTTTGCAAAATGCAAGCGAATATGCTCGTTCACCTGATTTCACCGCTAGCTTCAGTTCGGCGATAGTATTGTGGCATTCATTAAGTTTAGATTAGATAACCGCGCTGCTTGCGCAATGCGGTGCAGTTGACAGCAGATCGGCATCAGCAGCGCCTATCGATCCCATGCTAATTGGACCCAGTGCGGGACGGCGGGACGAGCCGTATCGTCGCCGCATTCCCGTCCCGCCACCCGTCCCCAGAGATACAGCGAAATTTATTGCACCAACAATTTATATAATTGACGTGCGACAAAAAAGCGAGAGTGCACACCCATCCGATGCAGAATTCGAACGTAATTACGCCCCGTCACTCCCTGTCGACGCTCGATTTTCATAGACATTCTTGATTAAATTTCGACGGACCAAGGATGCGTCCTCTGGAATTATGAGAGGAATGTCAATTTCCAGATATTTCGCTAGTCGTTTAGCAGCGGGTAAAAAAGGTGCGTCTTGGGTGCGGGGCCGGTGCGCGGGGTGCGGGGGGGTGCATGGGAACCGCTCCGCCCCGCGCGGATGCCGCGGACGCCATGGTTTTTCTGCCGCGCGCTGCGCTGTCGATAGGGCAGCGCGGTCGCGACACTCGCTCGTCATTATAAATCCGTGGCGGTGAGCTCAGAGCCGCGCATTCCGCGCGCACCGCCCGCGTTATGCGCTGTAATTATCACAAAACGCGGGCCCGACTCGCAAATATGTCGTTGGGAACGGGGGACATGACATTCTCATCACCAAACGCTGCCTTTTTTCAAGCGTCTCCGGCTTCAAAATATGTCCAGCGCCGAACCACTCCCACGACGTCCGCCGCCGATTTTATTCGGGTGCCTCGCGAGGTGCGTTTTTGCCCGGTCTGCCACGAGCGGCCACGGAATGTCGGTATTTGTGTCCATTGAATAATTCAGTGAAATTGTCGATCGATCAATAAAACCGATGGAATCAAATTGATTCACACTTGAAGGTTGTATAGCTTCAATATTGCGAGTGTTTTTGCGACTTCAAAATACTTGGGAGTCGTTCCGCCATTCACATCGAGTCAATCAGTCGCACGAGCGTGTATGTTGGCTTATCATAATGCTGCAATGAGTTTCTGCTTCTGGATAATTGGGAACCAATTTTATATGAGCACAGGTCTACATAAATGCAAGTGCACAACCTGTTTGAGTAGGAAATGTGTAATTAATATGGTTGGGAACTTGTTTTACCAGCAACATAAGACCTTTTTGCTAGTTAGTGACCATAGATCACTAATGGCTGTCAGGGCTGTCTACGCGATTTGACGTTTGATATCTTCACTGACTAAATTTCAATAACATTATGTAGAATAATTACTGCATTGCACTAGCAATGCATTTATTAGGCAGTAATGCTAGCAGTATTGGTACATTCTGCAACAATTGCAATCGTTTTATATACAGTTTATGTTCAGAGTGATATATCCATCACAGATGTTTTATTTGAACGTGAATGTGGAAAACACCTAGATACAGAAGCACGAAAAGACTGTTGTAATACTGCCCAACGGATAAAGAAGAAAAGATAATGAATATGATACAACAACTAATTTAAACAATAAATTGAAACCTGACCATTTGATTGTTTGAATAAAACCTGCAAGCAGAACCTATAATCAAATCAAAACATTCAAATATCATCAACTGCACCATATTTAGAAACTTGAACTTCGACATTTGGTTGCGTTCAATCTTAACAAAAACCAATTTTTTACCACGTTTTGTTTAAACGGATAATTACAAGCCTAACATATAATCTTCTGTATATAATAAATCGCAAATTACAACATTAATCACTGGTAATAACAACATAAATTATGTTGATATAGAACATTGAATGCCTTGAGGTAACGTCAAATTGAGCAGATAACGCGAGGAAAGACGTCTCGAGATGATCTCGGACTCAGCCCATATGTGAAATTGCTGAGAATTTTGCAATTTTAATTTTATTTATAACGAGAGCGTCGAAGTTATGAGATTATAGCGTGGAGCTGGTACTAGATTACAAATCAAGTATGTTGCTATTAACGATCTGGGGGTCTAAAATGGTCACAGGTGCAGTTAATATTGTGAATTATCATTTTGTGACCATTTCACGAATTTTAATGTAATTCGTATAATTTTCCTACTATGTTCTGCTGAAGCGATCATTTTAGACCCCCAATAGGGTTACCATTACGACTTAAAACAGTCTTTATTTTCGTGTGGGAAATAGATGGCGCTAGAAATCCTGTAGGATCGCAGTTTATCTCCATTCCATTTGAGGAAATATTCAAAATTCTTACAATATAATAATAATAAAGCGAAAGTGAGTTTGTTTGTTTCTGACGTCATCACGCCTTAATGGCTAACCCGCTTTATATGATCTTTTGTGCATAGATAGTTAGAACTCTTAAGATGGGCATAGGCTTAAAAAAGTGAGAAAAGGGGGAGAAAGAGAGAAAGAAAGGGGAGAGAAAGATATTATTTATCATCATCACGCAGGTTGAAGTTAGCGTTAGGTAGCCCAAAGTAATTATGCCACGCGGACGAAATCGCAGACGGCATGAGACAGAAAATGGAGCATAATATATATACATGTGGATAACATGACAACAAATTAGTTTGGCGATAGCAGAGCGCACCTTAGCCCATGCATGATGTTGGTAGTCAAATTAGTAAGTTGTCATCTAACAAGAATATAATAATAAAAAGCTTTATTTCATAAATGGTGTTGCAGTAAATCTTCTAATATATAAAATTCTCGTGTCACAGTTTTCGTTCCCATACTCCTCCAAAACGGCTGGACCGATTTGAACGAAATTTTGTGTGCATATCGGGTAGGTCTGAGAATCGGCTATCATCTATTTTTTATACCCCTAAGTAAGCAGCGGGTGAAACCGCTGGGCACAGCTAGTACAATATAAAAGTTGCACTTAACAAATAAACACTAATATGCTACAATAAAAGGTTTGGGTTACTGTCCTCTTAAATAGGCTACATAGTATCCTGGAGTAAAGAGAAACAGTGCCGTATCCCTCTAGAGTGGAGAAATCAATTGCTTAGTGCTTTTAGTAGCTAATCTATACTTCTATATTAATATTATAAAGCTAAAGAGTTTGTTTGTTTGAACGCGCTAATCTCAGGGACTACTGGTTGGAATTGGAAAATTCTTTTAGTGTTGGATAGTCCATTTCATGAGGAAGGCTATAGGCTATATAACATCACGCTACGACCATCAGGTGCTGAGCAGCGTGGGTGAAACCGCGTGGAACAGCTAGTGATTTTATATAAGTTCCTTGGTACCAAAGCATTAAATCTAGTTGACATGTTCAAGCATATACTCGATCAGATCCTGCGGCTTTGCTGGCGTTAAATTCGGGGTAGCACAGTTCCCCTTTCCTGATTTGTAGGTACCTGCTACCTGTAGTTTTGTCCTTGCGCCTGATTTATTGTAATAAATAATAGCAAAGCTAAGTTTTTCCTTTTCTTCCTTCTTTCTCCCTCTTTTCTCCCTTGTATTTAAAAATGTAATAAAAAATAGTCTATGTCCGTCTCCAGGGTTCCAACTATCACTGTACCAAAATTTCATTAAAATCGGTTTAGCCGTTTCGGCGTAAAGAGGTAACAAACAAAGAAAAAAACTTAATTTCGGTTTTATAACATTAAGTAAGGATTTAGACCTGCGTCACCTGCGTGGAAAGATTGCCAGCTACTCTAGATGAAGAGTTTGGTGTTTTTACCAAAAAACACCCGGTATTTACAATAATCATCGTGATTTAGTTAGGAACTATAGTCACCTATTTTGTTCGGTTTGTTATTGTTCCAAAATAAATCACTTGCAAGAGTAAAAGAGCATTTTTAGGGGACATTTTTATGAAATTTTGACTTCCCAAAAATTAAATCTTTACATAGTATAAAAATAAAGGCACTTCCGCTGTCTGTTCGCTTAGATTTTTTAAATAACGGATTTTATTGTAGTTTTACGCAATAGAGTCAAGTACCTAGTAGGTTAATATAAAAATCTTGTGTCACGGTGTTTGTTACCAAACTCATCCGAAACGGCTGGACCAATTTGTATGATTTTTGTGTACATTTCTGGTAGCTCTTAGAATCGGTTAACATCAATTTTTCATACTTCTCTCCAGAACAGGAGCTGAGCAGCGGGTGAAACCGCTGGGCACAGCTATTATTAGTATAGGCGGATCGCTAGTTCTCAATAAAATTAAAAAAAAAAACTTAAAAATTTTTCGTTTTAAATCTCATCGTCTCTGGTTTAAAGTGTGGTCGTCCGCTAAAGCCTACCCCAGACACCACCACACAAATCGGCCGGACGGACGTTCCCGCTAGAAACTGATAAACTGAAACTCGCTCCCCGATACAGATCGCAGTCGCATTCGCTCACAGGCCACTTTAAATTAACCGTTCACGCACTCCCGTTCAGGAATTTTAGATTTGAGATGGATGCAAGCGGAGATCAGAACACTTGTTGCTCGCATCCGAGGGTTAATAAACAGCTGATTATATTACGGCAGACGCTATGTGAATAATTTATTTACGTGGTTTATTTTTTTGATGTGTATGTGGGATTATTTTATGTGAAATAGATTTGCGGGCGTTGCGTGTTTCTTTATGTGTGTTTTTGTTGTCATCAGAAATCATTTTATCGATGGTTACTTTTATTTTTGTGTGTGTGTGTTTTTAATGGTGCCAGCGGTAAAAGTTGCTAGAAGTTTTCTAGAAAGATCTTTCTTGTGTCTGGTATCTGGTTACCCAGTTTTAAGCTGTTAATCTTTTCGATAATTGAGTCCCATTGGAGTCTTTTCTTATGTGCCAACAGGACGCCTTTATGATTTTATACTGAAATGCTTTCGTCAATAAACGTATCGATGAATCTTTTCATGTCCTCAACTGCTCTTGTTTTATAATATAAATGATGTTTATTTTGCAAGTAGGTTTTCACAAACACTTTTACACGTATTTTTTAAAAACAAGATGAGGCCGGTGTTTCTTACCCGACTACTCTGAGAAGAAACAGCCGGAACAAACTCAGAGGTCTCTTTTAAGGTCCAAAAAATCTTGGTCAACTTAAATGATATTATTATGCAGATTAGTGTCCGTAATGGTCTAAGAAAGCACCACACAGATTAAGTGGAACTGTCCAGTCAGTGCAAGCATTTGTCAGTTATCGTGTAGCTCGACTATATATTATGTTATTTTCTGAAATCAACTGCTTTTCGTATGTTTACATATTATGCATTCTCTTATAGAAAATCATGTTTATGTCTTTTAATCACAGAACGTGTTGACTCTGTTTACGTTTCAGATAAAATCACTTTACTAGGTTTGTTTAATAATTCACTATGATTTATTACGGGTCCATTGCTTGCAAAATTCCTACACGTAATATCTTCATCCCCATTTCTTACAGGCTCGAGTGAAACATGCGTCGCGCGGTGCGATGTTTCCTTACCGAGATGTCAAGTATCGTGTGTCGGGCAAACCCTGGTGTCGTAAACATGTATGTCAAACTCACTACCTACGTGCGCCAACCGCGACCTGCTCGTAAAACGATCATAACAACCTTTATTACCATTTAGTACCTTACAAAGATGGAAAGCACAGATTATTATTGCAAATTGATTAGCCGACATTCTCGGTGGTTTCACTTTCTATAAATTCACAGAGACATGAGCGGACAAAGTAAATCGTCCGCATAAAAAGAGCCCGATAGCTTGTTTAAGCGCGGATCAGCTTAATGCGAAGACAATACATCGAGTTGTCACCGCGACCGCATCGGAATGTTTAAACGAACGCGACCATTTTATCTCATCTGATTAATTCAAATATTTAGCGCAATAAATACGGGTTGGCGGGGGTGGGGCGAGGGTGAGAGGGGTGCGGGGCGGCGGGTGACGTGCGCGGCTGTCGGCGTGACGGCGGACGGCGCATGCGAGCAATTGCGTCAGTGTCAGCGTGTCACCGGCGGGCCATTGTGGCCGCTGTGGCCGATATACGAGCGTGGCGAGCCCGCAGCGGCCGCGCACCTGATTTATCGACGTCCCGCGCTGGGCCGGCCGGGACGCGCTGTCGCCGCCGAATAAAGCGCATTCTCACGCTACTGAACGCACGCGAACTCACCCGTCTCGTACCCCGTATTTAAATGGAACGATCGTTTCTCATTCCTTTCCCCCAGATATTTTACGTCGGGTAATACGATACGACACTGTCCGGCTCTTTCTGCAGTTTTCGCGTTCGTTTTTTCCCTCGGGCCGCTATTGTTCACTTGTCAATTTCTTTAGCTAATGCGAGTAAGCGTCTCATTATGCGGTGCGGTGCGTCCGCGACGCGCATTGCGTGTTGTGACAGCAACCACCCACCGGAAGGGGCCGAGCGTCATTCAGCCGCACACAAAACGCGAATACTTTATTCAACGACGTCCGATGGCTAATTTGAATGGATTGTGCCCGTTTAATGGGAATAATTAGCTCTGTTAATGCGCGCGCCGGTCGGTCCGGTGGAATATCTCTGTTAGATCGTGTGTGTACTTCGTGCTGTTAACTTTTGTTTTACCAGTTAACGCTTAATTAACGCAGGTTGCTCTAGGCGGTGTTGCGTCACATCGAAGGCGCATTACTATTGTGGGTGATATGCTCGGGCACGCTCGGGTCCATCGTGTAACAACCGCTGTGCGCAGGCGGCGACACCTCGCAATCAGTCAACTTGTTACGCGTCATAGCCGGCCGTAAACGCATTTCTCACGTTGACGGGTGGACATCGACGAACCTGAATACCGCCGCAACAAACGACTTCCCTCATTTTCCCCTCATTAAAATCGAGCGAAAGAACACTTTAACACAAAGTTATCTTGGAAACGGTATTATAATTCCTTAAAGGTAACTTTTTGAAAAAAGTAAGTTATCACCGTGGTTTCCAGCGCCTATGTCGTAGTTGGGTATTTCGTTTAATTTGGCAAGGGGCGATGGTGACAAGTGCGGCCTGTCAGCCTGATGGACAGGTCCATATTGTGGAGAAAAAATAAAGTGCTGCACAGCATTAAGTTATGAGTGAGATAGCAATATTGGTGTAGGCTAAAGTGCGAAGGAGAGGTGAGAATGCCAAAAGGCTCGATTCCTGTGAGTTCTTTGGACAGTAGTGATGGGGTGAGTCTACCGACAATTTCGTGCTTGAGACGTCGATTACTGGTCGCGAGGCGATGTTTGACTTTCAAATAGCACGCTGTGGCTATTGTTTATTTCACAACGAGGCAAAAGCCTGACATCCGTTGTATCGACCACTTATAAATATTTAGTCGAGCTTTATTTGGAGATCTGCTATCGTTTGTCAGACACGTTGAGGCTTCTAATAAAATGGAGTTTTAGTTTATAAGCGTTTGAAAGTAAAATTCCTGTTGCCTTATTCAAGTTGGTTCGCTGTGATGGATAGATGGCTCATCTTTAGTGAAAAAGGACGAGCTTTTTTAAATTTATGAATTCTCATTAAGTATCCTACTAATTATATATTATAAATGCGCATGTTTGTGAGGATTGATGTAGGGATTTTTGTTACTCTTTCACGTTAAAATGGCTGAAGGATCTTGATGAAATTTGGCACAGATGTAAATTATAGTCTGAAATAAAACATAGGATATGTTTTTTATATCACGCGGCCGAAGCCACGGGCGCCAGCTAGTTAGAACTAATAACGTTTTGGTTTCTGTTAAGATTATTTCTCTTCATTAGTAATATTACAGACGATTGTAAAAATTGCTACTTTCACACAAAATGAGGCAAAACATTTTTATACATAAGACGGTTTATGATCGCGTAAGTGCTGCGCTTAAGCCAATAATCGATATCGATAAAACTAACGACAGCCGCCCGGATCGTATGCGCATAAGAGTTGAGATTAGATACGAAATGCAGCCCGGATATTACACTATAATTAAGAACATTTACGTGTTAGAGGGCGCCAAATTTATCGCTGCCTTTTTTTTGTCGATATGAAGTCATTCTTGAGTATTTATGTTGGGTTCTCGGGGCATGTGTGAGGTCTCAAGGGTTCAGTAGTCAGGTTATCGTGTGGTAATCTTTACGAGTTTCTTGGGGACTCCTTGCTGGGAGCTGTCAACAGTTAATGGTCGCATGAGATTAGTCCGTATGGTCCTGTCGTTGAGTATATACAGAGTCCGTGTTTGTGGCTTTGTTTATAACTTAATTAGGCTATTTTGTTAGAGTGGGAATCGGGATTGAGTTCGGCGTCAGCTCTAGCGAGATAAGGTGTCGCGGTATTTACGATTTGATATGAAGCTGCTGTTTTATAGCGTACGTTGTTTTGATTGGCTTTCTTGTTGTTGGGTATAAAAGTTGCTTATCTTGAAGTACTGTGCCTGTGTGGTATCGACGGAGGACGGACTTTTAAAAGCTATTCTTAGTATTTGTTCTTAGGGTTCCGTACCCCATTAATAAACGAAATCCTTAAAGGATCACTTTGTTGTCCGTCTGTCTGTCTGTCAAGTCCCTTTTAACCTAGGAACGCGTTGAGGTATCGAGTTAAACTATAGCTATTTCTCAAAGTCTATTTATAGTCTCTAAATCTATACTAATATTATAAAGCTGAAGAGTTTGTTTGTTTGTATGTTTGTTTGTTTGAACGCGCTAATCTCAGGGACTACTGGTTGGAATTGGAAAATTCTTTTAGTGTTGGATAGTCCATTTCTTGAGGAAGGCTATAGGCTATATAACATCACGCTACGACCAACAGGTGCTGAGCAGCGTGGGTGAAACCGCGTGGAACAGCTAGTGCTGTGATAAAAAACAAATCTTGTAAGTTTTGTTGTGTAAGTGTTCTTCAAGTATACGCAGTCAAAACATATAGCCGTTTACGTCGCAAGTTTGTACGGAACTGTAGGGGCTCGAGTCTAACTCGCACTTGACTTGAAAGCCTTTTTTTCTTTGCTGTAGAAAGCAATGCGAGGTTCTAAAAAAGATGATTCATAGATAGAACTTAGAAAAATTAAATCTCAAATAAAAATCAGCGACCTACATACAGGCATGCCAAATGCCTGATTCTGACACCTAACTTAATATATTTTTGTGTTCTAGTTGATATTAATTTTCTAGATATTCATACTACTAATTACTGCTTTGTAAAATAAGCTCTCCTTAGGCGGCTCCTTGATATGGCCTGCATTGTGAGGAGGTTCCTGTCTCTGGAGCCCTAACCACCAGTAGCTTGGGCTCTGCTCCTGATACCACTGGACTATATATTTTTTATTTTATTTTTTTTAATTTTATGTAATTTTTTTAAATTTTAAAAATGTAATTTAAATAATAAAAAAGCAATAATTAACGGTACCAATAACATAAGTGGGTAAGTGAAACATTATTTAAACGTTCCGCGCTCACCAGGCAGCTGATAAAGAAATTTAAATAAGAATGAAATACTTTTTTCATTGATAAAGATTTGACACAGAAAAAATAAAGTGTAGCTGGAATGCTGAGACCACGGACTTACTAATGAAAGGGACCAATTAACGATGATTATTTTTTTCTCATGAGCAATGCTGCTTCATACAGGGTGTTTTAGGAATACATTTTTAGTGTAACTGTATTTAAAGCGATTAAAACTGACGAAATATACTAGATGTACTAGATGGCACCCGCGTGATATAAAAAAATATATCCTATGTGTTAATCTAGACTATAATCTACCTCTGTGCCAAACTTCATCAAGATCCGTTTAGCCGTTTTGATGTGAAAGAGGAACAAACATCCATAAATCCATATATACCTCCATCCATCCTCACAAACATTCGCATTTATAATATTATTATCGTGCCCTTGTCCCATTCCATTCGGGGTCGGCGCAACACGTTTTCTTCTTCCATTCTCCCCTATCACACGCCGTGACGTCTCACGGCGTGTCGACGGCGCGTTAGTGTTCCACGCGCGCCTCAAAGAGATGTCAGCAGTCAGGGCTTGCCAGAGCCTCTGCCTGCCGGGATTGCGGGTTGTTTGAAAGAGATACCGCAGCCCCTGAACATAAAGGGCAATAGAAGGAACATGGGTGGGTTTTAGTCAGTACAAGTCTGTCACTTCCTCCCGCTCTGCCCGGAGTAGGGGTGGGCCCAAGGTGGGGGGTATTTGACGATTTCCCATCCGCAAAAAAAGACGTCACGGCATCATTTACTCCTTTTAATATCAATCCTTACACACTCCATCCATCTTTTCTTTGGCCTTCCCTTTCCATCCAACATTCAGATCCATCACGCTTTTAGTCACATGTGCTTCGTCCCTCCTCATTGCATATCCATAACAAGACAAATGACTCCCTTTCGATTTTTCTGTAACAGGCGCAATCATCGGGGGATTACAGGATTATTATTGGTATTATGTTATGGCACTGTATTATTTATTATTTAAAACAGTGCCCTACACTAGGATTTCTCCTGTATCGTGGGTGCGTTTACAAACATTTAAACTCACATGCACAAACATCCAGACCCGAAACAACTATCTGCAGGTCGTCCAAATATTTGTTCCGTGCGGTAATCGAACCCGCGACACGCAGCGCAGCAGTCGATCGCTCAGCCACTGCGCCAACCGTGTCGTCACTTTCATTCATGTCATTTGGGGTTAATTTTGGTGGTAATGTTACTGGTAAACTGGTAAGGTATGTTATACATTATATTATTTTTGCAAGATATATTCTTGCAATCAATCACAGGTTTCCGTTCTATTCGGAGGTTTTAAATATTGTGTAGACACTAGCCTAACCTAAATAAAATTACATTATCTTAGGTAGCCATTGTTAAGTTGGTAATATACCCTGCTTATTGCTTACTGGATCAAGACTTAAAAAATGAATTAAAGTAGTTAATTACCAATTATAAACAACAACCCCTTCCATCACCGGGGGATCTGGAGGCAATAGTCCTCACGCGCCTGTACTAGTGGCGCGCGGAGGCACTACACCGGGGGTAATCTCTGCTGCCGCGGCAAATTGCCGCACAGCGGACGAACTCCGGTGCGAACTCATGGTGGCATGGAGACAGCGACTGTCGCAAACCCGTGCAGGGCACGCCACAATAGTGGCGGTAAGTCCCCTCTACAAAAAAAACCCTTCCATTCTGTATGCCTTAGGACAACTCTTAACTAATAATAACTCATCAGATATCCAATTCTCCAAAGTACTACAATTATACTGACCACATCAACCTGTACACAATATTTTTTCTTGTCACCAACTGATAAAAAATCCGAGACTAATTCAGCTCTGTAGGCCGCTGCGCCTGCGCCACCCATCGCTGTTCGCATCAATTTATAGGCTTTTAACCTAATTTGTTGACCGTACACCCCCCTCATCCAACCCCCTCCTCCGCCCCGCACCACCCCCCTCGACACCCGTCCCGGACCCACCGCCCACGCGACTCTCATCTTTGTTTTACTTTTTTAATAATTAATTTAGTATTGATGACGTTCCCTCCTTATCTCTCCAAAATGGGTTTTAATCCTGGATTTAGAAGCTCGAGGATTCAATTAATAAGATAACGATGATCCCGTTTCGCCAAAAAAAACGATGATCTTTTATGAGAAACAAAAGCACCAAATTAAGCTATCATGTCCAGCAATAAAGTATCTAATTAATGTATTTTACATTAGCAAAATGGCTGTCGATACCCAACAAAATCGTAAAAACAAGCGTTGAGTTTTAATATCCACGCGTATTTTATATTTTATAGGCACCTATATGCAATAAACAATTTAGGAGTATACATTTTTTTTGTTAATCTGACCAAAAAAGGTGTGGGCACAATCGTATTTAAGTTATTGTAGTACGTTCTTATAAAAGCCTCGGGGTAGTATATTTTATAAATATTTAGTGTGCGCCCAAAATTTTGACAAATACCACTTAATTTACGTTAATGATTCCGAAATGAATGCATGTTGACGACGAATGGTCGGACCGTAGTGTTGTCAATCTATCGATATTGTGTAGGTGTGGAATTAATGTTCCCGATAACCTTTCGAGTTGTTTTTCTAAATTGCCTGGTAACTGGAATTCGTTACTAAATTATGAGTGGCACTAAACGAATTAGGAAGGCTTGATACATTTTAATAACGTTGAAAAGTATGATAATGCCAGTTAAATTATTAAAACTTTAAACAGACGAATCTAAAACATATAATTCTCAAGAATTAATATCAACACGTTAACTTTACAACAGTAAAGCTTTTGCTTAACCAAGGTAACCACAAAATACTTTACTACAGCAAAGTAGATACATAGATAAACCTCCAAAGACTGAACAAAAAAAGTATCGACTATCAGCACATCCCTAACCCATACGTATAGATAAACGACCGGTCGCATAAAAATCAACTCCTTTGGCCTAATCGAATTAGGCTCCGATATCCATCAGTACAATTTAACACGTTTTGCATTCTTTTGTCCATCGGCTAATAAAGGTAGCAGGTAGCAATCCGCATCCTACAATATCTTAAGTGTTGGTGAACTCATCGCTGGGACATCGATAATTTATATATCTATTTGACGATGTTCTTTTTTATCGATTTGTATCGAGACGTTTTGTTTGGGATTGTTTTATGGATCTTGGTTTGTAATTAGGAGTTTTTTGGTTGCAGAATTTGATGGAATCTTTAGCTAATCTACAGGAATAAAATATTTCGTATTATGTTAAAACTTAAGAAGAAATAGAGGCTCTACTGTATACAATCACATAAATCGGAACAGATCTATACTAATATTATAACGCTGAAGAGTTTGTTTGTTTGTTTGAACGCGCTTATCTCAGGGACTACTGGTTGGAATTGGAAAATTCTTTTAGTGTTGGATAGTCCATTTCTTGAGGAAGGCTATAGGCTATATAACATCACGCTACGACCAACAGGTGCTGAGCAGCGAGGGTGAAACCGCGTGGAACAGCTAGTTGTGGATAAACTGAAACAAAATTACACAAAACAACGTATCTTAACACCCACAGTCACATGCCACACACCCTAAACCACACAAAACACAACAAACTGTTAATTTTTCAAGCGATATAATTGTGCAACCTGTGGAATTACCATGACGTCTTCAATAAGTACTTATTCCAATACGAGAAAGAGATGGCGCTAGACAGCTTGTGTAGCTCTGTCTCTTTCCCTCACTGGTAAATGTACTGTTTTAATACGTCATGGTAGGGTTTAGTTTATAACAAGAATATTTATTAGCAAAACGTGACGATCAGTGTGACATTTTATAGATACTTAGTTATCCTTAACCTTTTTCCAGTGAAAGTATGTTTATACCTTTCGTAACTAAGTATTATAATATTCAACAAGTCTAGCATTCACGATGTTTCCTACTAATATTATAAATGCGAATGTTTGTGAGGATGGATATACATCCATCGTATGGATGTTTGTTACTTTTTCACGTCAAAACGGCTGAACGGATCTAAATGAAATTGGGCACAGAGGTAGATTATGGTCTGGAATAATACATATGATATTTTTTTTTCGATATCACACGAGCAATACCGCGGGCGCCAGCTATCTTACTAATTTTATGTTACTCTTTTTCGTCAAAACGACTGAACGGATCTTGATGAAATTTGGCACAAAGGTAGATTTTTTTGCAGTGAAAGTATATGTTTATACCTTTCGCAACTAAGTATAATTATATTTAACAAGTCTAACATTCATGAATCACGATGTTTTATTAATAATTGTTTTGTATTGCATAATATTATATAAATACTATTAATTTTCGTAACATTGAAGAAGGTAGTCGGTTGCTTGGGAACCTTGAAAAAATGGTTTATATTCTGCAAAGTATCTGCTTAGCCCTTTCTCAATTATTTCAATTTTACCGGATTCAGCTGAATACCAGTATTTTACATCGAGCGACTGCCTTTCTGACCTCTAAAATCCAGTTAATAACTGATTCACGAGATTCACGGAGGAAATTCGGTAAGTAATGGTGTTTAAGGCTTTTACTGACTAAAACCCACCCATGTTTCTTCTTTTGCCCTTTTTGTTCCGGAACCGCGGTATCTCTTTCGAACAACCCGCCGTTACCCGCTACCGGCCCTGGCAGGCCCCTCTGCTTAGCTGACATCTCTTTGAGGCGCGCGTGGAACACTAACGCGCCGAAGACACGGCCTGTCGTCAATAGACGGACGGATGGTGAGCTACCCATTGCTCACCGTCTACAGGCCCGTATCTACGGTGGCCGGGAGACGTTTCGGGGCGCCCGACGCCCGGGGCGACTCCTGCGGCGGCTCCCCCAAACCTTCTCTCCCTCAAACGCCCGGCCACATCTTTCGCTA
Source organism: Ochropleura leucogaster (assembly GCA_958449745.1). Lineage (NCBI taxonomy): Eukaryota > Metazoa > Arthropoda > Insecta > Lepidoptera > Noctuidae > Ochropleura > Ochropleura leucogaster. The sequence goes on from OY288208.1 coordinate 5,535,980, forward strand.
GCATAACTACTTCGCATAAGGAGGTGACCGCATCTCATTTCCTCTCGCTTCAGACCATGGACTGAACCAGGGCGGAAGCGAGAGACCGGAGTAAGTGCACCGCTGTCTGCCTTCAGGGATTAAAGATGTGATGTTATATGTATTTTAATCTCTATCGTCTTACCTCTCATAAGTATCTTCCTCATGCTTCGTCTCTGAGTGGTACAATTCCACCTCCTATTCCTGAACTGGTGTGCGCACTCCGTGGCACCTAGAGTGACTCCCCTGGTGATCTCCTTCAGTAGCCCTGTCTCGTTCCTGCAGATCTGGGCTAGTCTCCCTCTTGTCCGTCGGTTCTTCTTGCAGATCATTCGAGGGTCTAATATCACTGCGCTGCCAGACGCCCTGAAACAAAGGATTGAGGATTTTTAGTAAGGGGTTCGCAGGACAATATTTAAAGCACGTCTCTGAAAACATAACCAGTATAGGATGATTACCTACTATTAATTTTAATTTGTTTTACGTCCATTAAATTGTGAATGCATTTCCCTAAGTTTGTACAGCAAATAATATTTATATAAAGAGCAGGTCTTAGTCTATTTATATTAGGGCGATCCAATATTTATATTTACTTGCTCTGACTACTAGTAGTACTAAACTAAACACATAAATTATGTAGTATTGATTCACCTACTTAAAGAAACCATATTCCTATCAACAGATCCAAGTCAAAAAGTTTCATAATCACAGAATCAGTCATAAAATTCGACTCACTCAATACAACTAGTGTTGTTCCAAACGGTATCGATTTACGATCCGCCACGCGAGTGTCGACAAGCAAGCGCCAGGTCGCGCCGACAGATCCTTTGTTTACTCGATAAGAGTTCATTGTCAGAGTATCGAGTGCGAAGCTAGCTCGAATAAATTTAGACCCGTCTGCTTCCCGGAGTCGATTCTTGAAGAAACTAAGACTTAGTTACACTATCATCCGTCTACCTGACACTGTTCAATCAACTGAGATTTGATAGCAATCGATCTTCATTATTTAAAAACTAGAATTGTTTATGTTGCACATTTTTCAAATGTAGGAAACATTTTCTTCGAATGTTTTACGTTAAATAGTTTAATGTAATACAAATTCTTGGCGTCCCTATTTTTTAATTTCATTCATGTTTTCTAGCAAAGAAAATATTTGGCACGTGATTCTCTTTTTAGCTATAATTAAAAGTGTTATATTGAACTGAAATTTACATCAAGTGATACCGCAAATTCTGGAGTGTTCTATTTTTTCTGTTGTTCGATGTTTAAATATTTATAGTTAAAACAGCGATCGACTTCTTCAGTATTGTTGTGATAGTCTTTTACCGCTGCACGTGCGCCTGTTTGCACAAGAACGGGAATGTTTTTTTCTTTACTTATTGTCAAAAAAACATTGTTTCATGTATTGGTTTTGCAGAAGTCTCGTACAATACCATATTTACGTAAAAAACACGTGTTTATCTTCAACAAATCCAGAAAACCAAATCAATTTTCTACTAGGAAAAACAGGAAACACCCGTTCTAACTTCTATTCTACAGAACATTCGAGATTAACAGAAATATTTCTGTATTCATGATTTCATGGTATTCTAGACGGCCTTGTTACAACTACAGTAAAAATGAACGCAAAGTACAACAGTAAAAGTCTGAGAGTAGGTAAGTTACGACCACAACACGTCTGTGAATTACAGGTTGGTTTACAAAATGATTTTATTAACCCCCGCTGTATTAGTTGTGTTTACATTCAGTTGAACTGGTGTTTTGTAATACTTCATATAACGATGATAGCTGTAAGCGTAATGTCGGCGGAATTCGGTATATGGTTCGGGTGTTTTTCTTCTAGCCAGATTGTAGCTGGTTATTTTTCGGCACTAGTTTGAGAATACTGTATTTACCAGTTTATACTGGCTGGTACCTGTAGGTCGTGCTCAAATTTTGCTATTTTCTTGTAGTAAAGAAACCGGCCAAGTGTGAGTTGGACTCGCGCACCGAAGGTTCAGTACAAACTTGTAGGTAACTAATGAAAGTACCTAGCGAACATTGCTCTAACGAAAAGATGAACTGTATTTAAGGACAAACTTAACTTTGCCGTTAGAAAACTGTTGCTGCAATTACTGCATTAAGTTTGTAATATTTTTTTTTGTGATGCATCCAAAATGTAATATTTTTCGATTTTTTCCTTGACTTTCCTCCATGACAGGTTTCTTGCCAAATTTCATGATAGTGAAGTAGATCAACAATATAGAGACAAATAGATCCATTCAAAAAGGTAAATGACCTAATCCAAATACAATTTTCCCCGTCCATATTTACAAAGCAAATCTTTCAACACGATAATAGGACGTTGATTTGTCAGCTACTACGAACCCCGTTGAAAGATGGTTAAAAATAAACCTATTAAAATGTTGATTTGCGTCACATGTATAATCTTTAACAATGCTTACGTTAGCTGAATTGCTCTCTGAGATCTTCCCACGCAAGTGTACTTTGAGGATGGTAATGGGTAACTAGACTAGAGCTGATGATGTAATGAAAGTAAGCTGTATGGTTGGTTACAAAAGAGGTTACAGTTTTTTCGTACACCAGGCAGGTAGGAACTTTCTAATGGTCATGTATAAGTCGGTGCCTCTATCAGCGCATGCTCTTGTTTTTTTTTTTTTTTTATTATTGGCATCTCGCAGTTCAACCATGGAGGTTGTCGTCTGCTTAACCGGGCAATTCCAGTGGATGCTTTGAAACTAAGGCCTACAGCCGCTACTTGCTAGAGCGTGTAAATATTCATTTCTGACCATTGTTTGCGGATGGTAAATCATTAAATAACTTCTTTCTCTGGGCGGAGCGGGGAAAGAGTAAAGAGTATTATAAAATTATTCCTTGCTTCTGTGAAAGAAAACATCTTGAGGACATTTGTCGAAGAAATATTTCTCAACGGGCGGCGGCATGTTATGCTAAATCAAAGGCCCATGGGAACCACGAAGAAGAATTAATGCCCCGTTTCAATAAACAAAAACGACTCGTTTTGCTAACGGATAGTTGTATTTTGACGTAAGTTCTATGAGACTTATGTCAAAATATAACTATCCGTAAGCAAAACGAGGAACGGGGTATTTGCCATTTTTCCCAAACACCGAACCTAGGCCTTTTCAATTCACCTAGTATGAAAACCCAACAGTATCTCATTTCCAAACTACTTAACGCATTTCAAGTTAGAAAATCATCATTACGAACGCTTATATTAGCTGAATCAATCGCTGCGCACGAGTGGCGTCTCAATGCGCATGCGCTGACAGTTGGCGATGTATGTCCAATGGGGAAACGCGCTTTATGTCTTACGGGATGGGCAGAGAATCAGGCACTGAGTGAAGATAGGTGTAGTTGTTTGGTTTGGAACAAAAGGAAGATGGTAGTTTGTGCCTTTCTGTTACAATAAATCATTTACTAAATGTAATTCAAAGAATCAAAAGAAAATATGATATTTATTCGTCGGTTTTCGTCCTTTTCGTCGTTTATGCCACAATGTTTTTGTAACAGTAGAACTTTAATTGTTAGAAATAAACATAAGTTAGCAAAATCCAATAAATTATGAGCATCTCAATTTAATTTAGGTAACAATAAACACAAAAACAAATTATCTTAATCCATTTTTAGGTCTCACGAGAATAAAGAAGTAGTGGGCGAATAATCTGTCATTTGAACATCAATAAAATATCAAATTGATTTACAGCTTCTATAAAACTAATAAAATTAGCAGCTCTATGTGAAGTTTAGAAATCAATATTTAATTTATTATAGTTATATTTATTTGTTGGTTGACCAAAAAGGTAAAGTATCATTTGCTTAGGTTTTTTTTTATAACAGTGTAAATTGATTTCGCACTTTGAAATATTTCAATGAGGCTTATACAGATTTGATTGATCTTCGATGCACGATTCTCAATTGGAAACAGAACATAAATTCATTCATTTTTTTCATTGATATCTGTGGACTTTTTTGCGGTTTTGAAATCAGTAAATAACTTCTGGCGAGATATCTCTGGGACGTGTCAGAGTTTTGCTGAATAAAACCCACCCATGTTCCTTCTTTTGCCCATTATGTTCCGCGGTATCTCGTGTCTTTGGCCAGGAATGCAAATGTAGTGTTATTAAAAAATGATGGGACACTTTACATGGTTTCCTACTTATTCTGTCGCTTATACACTGCAGTACCTGATGTGGACCTCACAAGAGTTGATGGACTCAACTGAAAGTGCCAAATTCGTCGTCAAATTTTGGACTGACTCAATGTAGCAATGACATCCACTAGCTACGAAAAAAAAAAATTACAGTTTTTCATTTGATTTATAATCGTGTCCTCTAAACGTACGTAGAAGTATGAAACAAAACTTACGATAAGACCAACATTTTCGTTGTTGGCATCTAACTCTGAATGCTAGAAGCAAAACTGTACCTGTAATCTTAACCTTTTGAATGCCAGTGTCTCATATATGTGCTCTCATACATGCAAGAGCGTACCCTGGACGCAAACGACACAAATATGTAACAAAAATTGAGGTAAAATTGCTGAATTGGCGTGGAGGGCACGAGCGTTCGTTCAAGCTCTCTCGTTCAAAAAATTAATACAAAACAAATTAAACATTATTCAGTATATTTTGGCACGCAGTTACACCATCTTATCCAATTTTAGTTACTTCAATATTTGCTATACAATTTATATGTCAAATGAGTCCAGTTACAATTACGTCACTGAACAGTTCCGAATTTATTTTGGCTAAAATTTAGGTGTTTCTAGCACCAGGATTCTCTCAACCAAATCCTAAGCCAAAACACTAAAAATCAACTTTATCGAAATCAAATTAGAGTTTAATTTCCAATGGGGTGATGAAAAATGGACTTTTGCCAACATGGCGACACACCTCTGTATACTCAGACGAATAAATTAGCTGTGATAAGTTGTATGTCAATTAATTATTCTTCAAAGCCCCATCTGGTTTGAAGGCGAGGAAGTGGTTAGATATAATGACACTAATACTAACTAACTATAAGTACTTGTCGAGGAGAAGTGTGCTGAGAAATTATTAAACAATCGACTGTGTGTTCAGTTAAAAGGTAATAACGTGTAATACATTATGACGGTTCAAAGAAGATTTGTTCAGATCTTTGATTAAATTATGAGGGAGTCGGTCTCATCCTTAGCATAAATACACGCTTTATAAATCGTATTTTCTTCCATTAGTACCTATTAGCTTTTGCAAGTTTAAACTTTGTATATTTCATTGAAAATGATATCTTTAACTTTTTAGAGTTCCGTTCTACAAAAAGAAAAAACCGAACTTTTATTCGATCACTTTGTTGTACGTCTGTCTGTCTGTCAAGACAGTACGCAGTGAAAAGATATGGCTGATATTGTCGGATGTTTGTACGGAACCATCGGTGCGCTCTTGGCCCTTTCCATTTTACCTGTCTACTAAAAGTCTATAGACCTAGTTCTTTTTAAAACTGAACTGGAGTAGACCATATATATTTTCAGGTTTAGCGATTAACTTTTTACATCGCTAAATGCAACTACGCTGTCATCAAAATACAACTCAAACTTTTTCTCATACGTTTTTCATTCAGCTATACAAAGGAACGTCCTGCAATGTGCTCGATGCATATTCACTCTGAAAACATTCAACAGGTAATTGGCATACTATCATAATTGATTTCAGCAAATGTGACCCACTGTCGTGTTAACGCCCTTTCCCTGTACCGTCAGTCCTGTATTACTAACATGTGTCATCTTTTTAGTGTTTGGTAGCTGTAGTGTAATGCGTAACTGAAATTAACATTATGACAAAATTTACAACATGAAGAAAACAGGTTTTCCTCAAAAATGATGACCGATGAAGTTCTGATCATGGAATTAGTAAGTACTAAAGCTACCATTGGTCATGGAATTAGTAAGTACTGTAGCTAAAACACTAGGAAGTGACGAAAGGCGGACGGTTTGAGGGAATGTCTTTAGTAATGTTGAAGTTCAAAAAGTGCTGATTATTAGCCTAGTTTGAACAAATGACCTTTGATTTTGATCGGGCAATGATACTGGTTTTGTCTTTCGAGATTTAGGACGTGAAGAAACTGGCTAAACTTAGAATTGTTGGTGAATTGTAGCTGCACTGGCGGGAATGAATAACGACCTGTTGGAAAAGAAAAGTTTAGAAAAGTGGCCTGTGTCCTCACATTGAAAACGTTATATGTTATTGGCTGATTACGTCAGCCACAGCGAAGAACAGTTCTTTACGCTTTGACGCTCAATCGGTCAGTTGTCACAAGAATCATAAGGTGACGCACTGACGAAGCGTCAGTTTAACCCTGACCTATGATTACAATGGAGTTGGCACGCCGTGCTGTCGTTTAGACCGATGAAAGATATTTGTGGCTAACGGGCCCGAGATTTATACGTAATTGTTTACAAGACTAGTTAACTGGCTGAAATTCTTCGTTGTTAGAAAGCGAGATTTTCGTTTGAATTTGACGGATTCTTGATCAGTGAACTTTAAGTTGAATATATGCTAGGTAGGAGTGTATATGTAGAGTTCAACATCCACAGTGAAAAAAATAATAATAAAATGAATATTTGTTAAATAGATAGATAAAATACTCTTTAGAAAGCACATCATACAAATTACGCAATAGGCGGTTACGGGCGGTACGCAAAGAAGAATTTAAGGGAGAAGGAGAGACAATACTGTAGGTAGTCTGGCCTGGTACATATTGACAGTTCTATAGAAGTTTCTAATAAAGTCATTTTAGTTTTTAAAATTCGAGTGAATCTTTTTTTTCGGCAAGCGTTCCCCAGCCTAGGTTACATCATCATCCCATCAGGCGAGTTGCGGTTAAACACAAGCTTACTTAGTGTAAAAAAGTATACCTTTTGTTTACACTTTAGCTACTAGAAACATCGTGATACTGACAAATTACTACATCCTTCACCACAAATCGTTACTCAAAACATTAATAACAAACTGAAAGCCTTTTAAACATCCATCAGGAAAAGCCTCTATTCAACTAGAGTGACAATACATGACACTGTTTGTGGACACCGGGCGAGGCGCTAACGCGCGACTTCGGCGCGATTAGCGACTGCATGACGACTTAACTGTAAACATTATTACCATTACTATACACAAATAGGTACATTTTTAGAAAAACTTCACACAAAATACACTCTATTTAGTACAAAATAAGGGTGTTTAAAACAGCTTCGAGGCATCTGTCAACAATCTGCAATCGTCATACTAGATTGCTCTGTCACTGTATGTAAGTAAACACTTTTAAAAGTTTATGTGGCTATGAGCAATGTTGTCGGAAGGTTTTAGCGGTCGCATCATGAACTCTCATGGCGGCGAAGGCAGCTATGGCATGTAGAGGCGATGGCCGTGTTTGACATGTCGTTAAAATTGGGTCTGAGACCGTCCCGTCAGTATTGTTAAGTCGTTTTACGCTTTCGAAAGTGTATTCGTGTTAACTTTCGATATTTTGTCATTTGAACTTCACTGAGCTGAAGACTGAAGAGTAATAAGTTTTCTTGAAAATTTTTATGAAGATTCTCTGATGAATTTGTGCATTAGGAAATTAATTACAAAATTTTACTGATCATTGCTCACTGGTGCAGACAGAAGCCGAGCAGAAACACATTATCATCTGTTATTCTGAATTTCTTTCTATATTCTTAAGGCCGATTACACAATTAAAACTGAATGTGAACGTACTTTTAAACAAGGTTCAAATGTACTGATTGCGTTTAGTTTGTTTGGTGAAATTCACCTCAATTCCCAAATGTCAAAGAGTAAACTTCGACGCCGTTACAAGCACTTCCATTCTTCCTCCCCCACATGTCTGAACTTTAAAGCCAATTCGTCATCCATGTGGATTTTGGCCAAAGTAGTTTGTGTCAATCCATAATGGTCTGGATGCGATAATTGGTGAAATACTACGCACAATGACGCACGCCCATCCTCTCAACGCTCAGAGGCATAGACTATGAAATTAATGCAGATGTGGCTTCAATGTGGGCTTGTGATAACTTGCACTTTGAATGAGATTAGTGTGAAGATAAAGAAGACTAGTACTATATCTATTTATTAGGTCTGTAATGGACGAACTAATCTTGTATGATAATAATAACCTTTGAATGTTATTATTTTAAAATAGCTCTATTTGGTACGGGGTCAGATGAACCGGTCATCGTCTACTTCGTACTGTTTCAAAAATTTGAATCTTTTAGACTTAAACTTTAAAAACTTTGAACAAGGAAAAGTCGAACGAAGGCCCATCGCCTTTACTCGAGTCAGAACGGTTTCTGTCTTTTAGAATATATATTCTGAACATAAATAATCCTGAACGGCACTGGTGTATCACCTGGTATCGAGACTGTAGAGAAAGTGGCGTTGCCAAACAAAGAGCTTGAGATGGATGCCCGAAGATTTTCCATAGACTATCATAACCAAAACTCTTTTTCCGTTTCAGCAAATCTAAACAATTCTACCTACCTCCGCCTCTGTCACGTAATCTACAAGCAACAGATAGTTAGCAATACACCGCTAAGCGGACAACAAACTTGTGCGGGTGGCAGCGCGACAGCGGCAGGGCATCGCACCGAGTGCTAAATGAACTAGTTTCATACGCCATACGCACCGGTATGCCGCTGCGGGATTTTATCGAGTAGGTAAAATTGGTGCTTCGTCAGGTAAACGGGGTGTCGTGTCTTTTTGGAACAAAGTTCCTTATCGCGCGTTGCGAAAGGGGGCTAGACGGAAAAAATTAAGAACAAAAGTTGTAACGACACTTTTTGCTATAGTTGTAAGGCGTGCGGCGTGCGCGTGTTTCTCTGTCTCTCATAGAAAGAAAGCCAGTTACTTTCGTTTCGTTTTTCTATTTCGCATTGAACAGTGTGGTGTCGCGACGTTTATTTTTGTTGTAAGTGTATACAGGTTTTTTGAACATCCGGGTGTCCCTTGACATCTCTCAAGTTTTTTTTGGATATTTTTGGTCTAGCTAGGCTCAATCTATCTATAGCACGGCCAACGAGAAGCGATACCAAATGTGAACAAAACCCATGCTAAAACCCCATCTAAAATAGCCGCCCGAATGTTGGCGAACCCGTCTTAACGTTGTCATGTTTTTGCCGTGAGAACGAGACATTACGACAAAGGCACAAGATGGAAAGAGTTAAATATTAGATTGTCAACGCCACAGTAAGTTGTTCTTTAGGTTAATGACCTTTCGTATCGCTTCTCGTTGGCCGTACTATAGGTCAATCTATGCTATAGTTAAATTCTTTAAACATAATTATCGAATATTAAACAGATGAAGTAAGAACAAAAGAATCAGACAAGGAATCACCAACCAATGTTATTATTCGCAGACAAAAAAGACTGAGGCTAAAACAATGCAGACTAGTCTTTACCCTGAGACTGAGTCCCGTAATATTTGATTGAAAGTTAAATAATAAACATTGCGCCAATTAAAACTAACTTCAGCTAAAACTACCACAGAGTATATGATGAATAAATCTGTTTTGTATCACAAATTGTTCGCACCACTCACTGTGCAGTTACGTCAGAAGAATACTGGTGAACTATGATGATGGTTCATCAATATTCTAGACTATGATGATATTAGGAACGTATTAAAATCATAAAAGCTAATTGTTTTTAGTGAAACTAAAATTATTAAACTAAACTAAACTTATAAATAAATTAAAAAATAGCGTCAAAAAATACGTCCTCAACGCTGTCAGTTGGCAATGTCCCCAAGAGACTGGCCGCGTTGCCACGTTGTATGGCAACGCTAAGCCTCTGGCCAAAGTAAAAGCCAGCCCTTGGGTCACGGGAAGTGTCAACTAATCGTTTTGAAATTGCCTTAAAAAGGCTGTGAGCACAAGGACCTCACGGTCCCAGAGTTTCAACCCCAAACGGCTCGAAAATATATAAAAAATATATTTTAGTGAAAATTTTCTATTTGTTAAGAATCATTAACTCGCCTGGGCTTTATAAATGCCTTGTTAACAAAAGTTTCATTATACAATTTACCGTATTGACACATTAAACGTACTCTGTTTACTCCAAAAGTAAGTAATGACCATAAATAAACAATAAAATCGAATTAATACATTAAACTAATACAGTCTTGTTATGATTATAGTAACAGGGTACGTTTAACTGACAAGTGGTTTTATCCGACATCGCGACTAGATTTATAACGTAATTAATTTATTTACTTCGCATTAAACTGGCTACTATCAAACTGTTAAGGGATAGTATGTTTCGTTTTATAAGTATACACTTCATCAAAGATTTAAATCACAAGATTCTCTTCCTACCACTTCAAGAAAATATTACGTTGTATTGTTGACATATAAATAAATATAATAACCTGGTTTGTATCACACTTTTTTTTTGGGGTGGAAAATCATCAAATAACTTCCCTCTTGGGCTTTCCCTCCGGGGGGAGTGTCAGGCTTGTACTGAGTAAAACCCACCCATGTTCCTTCTATTGCCCTCTACGTTCCGGGGCTGCGGTATCTCTTTCGAACAACCCGCAACCCCGGCAGGCGGAGGCTCTGGCAAGCCCCTCTGCTTGGATCACACTTTGACCAGTCTTTCAAACTGTGTGCTCATGGTCTTTTTAAGTAAATTTCAAAACGGTTAGTTGACACTTTGCATGACCCAAGGTGTTGCTTTTATTTAGAAGCGATGTCATATTACGAGGCAAGCTCCTTTAGGCAACACCAGTTGACAGCGTTGTAGAGGAGATTTTTGAAGTATTTTTTTTAGTTTTTTGAAAAAGTTATTTAAGTAAACTATTTATATTAGTAAAAAATAAGTTTGATCTTCATTTACAATGACACTCGCTCACTCACACCTACTCGATGTCGTAAATATCGTTCCGAAGCTTTCTTTTTATTCTCAATGCGCACACTTTTCGCGCGACCTGTGTATCCAAATTGAGGTGTTCTAACTATTTGAATCGTTGCACATAATAGATTGACAGTCAAGCTGTTGTCGACAGTGACAAGGTTCCCTAAAGAACATCCAAAAATTTTGACAACCGCATAAAATTGGTCGGATTTGTGTGTGCATGTCATCCAAATTTTAATAAATAATATTAAACGAACAGATTGACAGCAGGAGGGTGATACGAGGATAGCAGAAAAAGGTTTACTAAATAGTATAAATACCGTCAGACATTGCAGTAATTGGGTGAATCCATACTTCAATAGTAATGTTAGAAATGTGAAAGCATGTCTGTTTGTTAACTTTTGACAGTTAAACGGCTGATCAGATCCGCCATCTTTAGGAATCCGCCATATTAGGTTTAGAATAGCATGACTTAGCAAACCAAAAGGGCTACTATGACATCTTATAGCAATTTTTATTCCACTGAGGGAAAGAGATGGTGCTAGACACCCTGTATAGCTCTGTCCCTTTCCCTCAGTGGAATAAGAATTGCTTTAAGAGGTCATAGTAGGGTAGCAGGACTAGTTCAAACTAAATATGTTTGCAAAAATCAACTCAATCGGACACCGGGTAAGGGTACTAAATTTCAATTTTAAGGTTTTTTTAAGTGTTATAAAACGGTTATAAGTGTCTAAAATAACAAACGAAACATGACAAGAATTTATACTCTTCAAATTCCACTTCATTCCAAAAATGAAACAAAAGAATAAGCGGACACACTTACCCTTAAGTAATATAATAAACACGGTAATATCCGCTTTTGTAACCGCGCTACGGTCAAAACATTCGGATACCGGTTACCTAACGACAATAAAACTTGATAGATAACCCACTGTTAGATATGAACGTTCTGTACATGTCTAATTGGTATTTATACCTGTATAATACCATCACCAAAAGTTCATTATTGACATTTTTAAAACAAAATCCGGTGTACACGATAACCACATCTGTAAACCAAAACGACCAAGTATAAAATAATAAATAAATATTTTGGGACAACTCACACACGGCTATCTGATCCCAAGCTAAGCAGAGCTTGTGTTATGGTAACCAGACAACTGATATACATACTTATATAATTTATAAATACATACATATTATAGATAAATCACACCCAGACACAGAACAAACAATCATACTCATTACACAAAGTTTGTCCTGGGTGGGAATCGAACCCACGACCTTCGGCTCAGCAGTTAGGGCCACTAACCACTAGACCAACAGGCCCGTCGAGTATGAGTCTTGAGTTGAGTCTATGAGTATGATAACACGCACGTATTGCCGTCGGTTTGTTTAAAAAATGAATTTTGACATTTTGATGAGTTTGACGTTTACTTACGTTTTATTTTAGCAAATGCATTCGTGTTGACATGACAGAACGCAGTAACTAAACGCAATCATTCAATCACTTCATTCAAAATGTATTTTTAACTTGCAATACTATTTAATGTCGTCTTTAAGTGGTCTTTAGTTAAATAACCATCTTAGGGACCCGTAACAGTTTTGTGCAACGCCTTTAAATCTAATGAACTAATTAGCGATAATGACTCATTAACTAATGTTGACTTTAAGGACAGCTTTCTGCAACTGACTGTGAGTCTTCCATTATGAGTACTCCAGGACTAAGGTTCCGAACAAACTTGCGATTTAAACGGCCATATCTTTTGACTGCGTAGACTTCGAGAGTTGATTTTTTCACAGATTTGAGTGTATGGTTTTACTTTTAACTTGACACCTCTACGCGTCTCTCGAGATTAAGGGGCTTGACAGACAGTCAGACGAACAACAAAGTGATCCTATGAGGATTCCGTTATTTCCTTTTGAGGTACGGAATCCTAAAAATATCTCAAATATACGTAATTTTTGTAAAATATTTTGTTTTTAAATAAATTTACAAAAACAAGGGGTTCAGCAAGAATCTGAAATTGTGATATCATTGGTCGTTATCATCGAGCGTCAATAATTGTGCTTCTGTAGCGGACGGGCGATGCAAACCAATAGACCATACGGAGTTCAGAAGGGTTACCATGACATCTTATAGCAGTGCTTATTCCTGTGTGAGAAAGAGCTGGTGCTAGACAGCCTGTATAGCACTGAACCCGTTTCCCTACACTAGGATTTTCTCATGTAGAGTGCGTTTACAAACATTTTAAGTCAAATACACAAACAGAAATACAGACCCAGAACACCTACCTGTAATTCATACAAGTGTTAGTCAGCGGCGATCGAACCTACGACACGTAGAACAGCAACCAATCACTCAGTCACTGCGGCAACCGTGCCGTCCGATTTTATTATCAACAAATTTGCGATACTGCTACAAATTGACATACGTATAGATAAGAACCAATACACAAACTAAGCATCCTCTTAGTAAAATGTAAAAAAACATCTATTTTTATCTCCCAATACATTGATCAACATTAACACGAACAAAAAATGCAATTAACGCTAACATCCCGTTTAGTATGAACTCGTGGGCGAAACGCGGACACCTACGTACCAAACTAATAGATATCGACATTTATAGTTAAGTAGTGTATCTACTTTAACGGATCATTAACTTAATTGTAACGGGTTGTGAAACTAGGTTTAGCCCACGAGATTTCTTGGCTTCCGGATTCTTTTTGTTTGGCATATGACAATTTAAAAAAAAAAAACGTTGCTCCACACTTGGAATTTCTCCTGTATCATGGGTGCGTTTACAAACATTTAAAGTCACATGCACAAACACCCAGACCTGGAACAATCATCTGTAGGCAAATATTTGTTACGTGCGGAGGTCGAACCCGCGACACGCAGCGCAGTAGCCGATCGCTCAGCCACTGCGCCAACCGTGTCGTCAATTCATTCACGTTCGTCATTTAAAATGAGAATGAAATTCGAAATTCGAATTAGTGCCGTGTTTTAGGTATCCGTACCTTAAAATGAGAAAACGAAACCTTGAAAGACCACTGTTTTGTTAGTCTGTCTGCCAAGACCCTTTATCTCGGGAACGCAAATCAATTTGAAATTAAAACCGTATACCTAATCAAGTTTCAAGTCCTTTAGAGTTGTGAAAAATTCATCTCTCTAAGTCTACACAGTCAACGCACCAGAGCCTCCGCCTGCCGGGGTTGCGGGTTGTTTGAAAGAGATACCGTGGCCCCGGAACGTAAAGGGCAATAGAAGGAACAGGGGTGGGTTTTAGTCAGTAAAAGTCTGACATGCCCCCCCCCCCCCGCTTCAAGTCATTTGATGATTTCCCATCCGAAGAAAAAAGTCTACACAGTCAAAAGATATGGCCGTTTATGTCGCAAGTTCGTACGGAATTCTCGGTGCACAAGTCAGACTTGCATTTGGCTAGACTTTTTGGACAAAAATTTGCCAAATAACTGACAACAGAATCCTTAAATTAAATCTTAAAAGTTCACCATAGGAAAACTAAACTATGACGCTCAACATAATCTGTTTAGCTTCTTCCTAAACCAGACGACCAAGTCGGCTTCCAGTCTAACCGTGCGCAGCTGAATACCAGTATTTTACATTAAATCACTTTTAAGTTACACATCACACCAATAACTGGGTTATACGATACCTCTTGGTAAGACAGGATGGACTATAAAGCTCATTAAAACCAAATTCTAGTAAGAGTATTATTTGTCAATTTGTAATATTTTTTTCTTTAACACTTCTTTACTAGCATCATATTTTAACTTTTATCTGGCAGGCCCCTCTGCTTTGCTGAAATCTCTTTGAGGCGCGCGTGGAACACTAAGACGCCGTTGACACGGCCTGTCGTCAATAAACGGACGGAGGGTGAGCTACCAATTGCTCACCGTCCACAGGCCCGCATCTACGGTGGCCTTATAATTAAACTCCACCGGCTCTATATCAGAGGACTGAAAGCCAAGGAAGATTATTGTTCTGACTTTCCACACGTTTGACAATTAATTCACCGACATTTACCAAACCCAGACAAAACCGCAGTGTTAACCACTAGAGATATTTATCTATATTTAATTCAATCTTTGGTTTGCAAGCATGGCTTACCCACAAATTTATAGCCAGTAAGTAGAAACACGTAACACTTGCAACCGTAATGTTAACTTTAAAGTTATTAGAGAGATAAATCTAGACTTAACAAGCTTTATTAAGCGTTAAATAGATGGATATCTTAAGGATGTAGATAAGTTTATCTTAGGCTAGGCGCACAAGAGAGGCACTGTCATACTTCATCGGCCAACAAAAGTTTTATATCAAAACTTCAGTATCAAAGCTGCAGTTGCAGGCTATGTAATGAAAGTCAAGAGCTCGCAAGTGATGAACCATTTAAGCCAAGGGAAGGGGTGAGGGGGTCTAGAAAGTTCAAAATTATTATAGGTGAATAATATGAATTACGTTAAAATTCTTAAAATGTTCACTAACGCAGTTAACATTGTGAATTGACGCTTTGTGACTGTTTTACAAATGGTAACGTAACGCCATTTTAGACCCCCAGGTCTTACAGCTCAACAAAAAAACAGCTCTGGAGAAGATCAATATCTGCTTAATGTTATGTTCCTATTAAGCCCGTAGTACACATTGAGCCAAGGTATTGGGCCAGCTTATTGGGCCAAGATAATGAATTCCTAATGTCGCTGTATACACATCGGTGTCAATCACGACGAAGCGCGCCAAGATCCTTTGATGTGTGAATAAAATACCGACAACAATCGGTTTGCTCGCCAATGTTGACGCCAACCGAACATCACTGCCAACATACCACCAAGTAGCCCTCTACACTTTTGGCCAATAGGCTGGCCCAACACCTTGGCCCAATGTGAACTGTGGGCTTTATATCAATTTCCAACATTTATTAAAGCATGTCTGCATATGCGAGGGCACGGCTGGCGCAGTGCCTAAATGACTGGCTGTTGCGCTAAGTGTCACGGATTCGATCCCCGCACGGAATAAATATTTGTATGCCCTATTATTGGTAGTTGTTTCAGGTCTGGCTGTTCGTCTATGTTTCGTTTAAATGTTTGTGAACGCACCCACGATACGAGAGAAATTCAAATAGTGGGGCAAAGCTGACAAAAAAACCGGCCATGAGGGAATTTGACTACCGAGGGTCTAGTAGAAATTTTCGACTTAAACAGCCATATCTTTTGTCTGCTTAGACTTAGAGAGTTGATTTTTTCACAGCTCTAAGAAATCTCAGAGCAAAAAATTATGGCTTTAATTTCAACTCGATACCTTTTTTTTTTTCGGGTGGGAAATCATCCAATGACTTCCCCCGCCCTGGGCGGAGCGGAGGGGCATGTCAGACTTGTACTGACTAAAACCCACCCATGTTCCTTCTATTGCCCTTTACGTTCCGAGGCCGCGGTATCTCTTTCGAACAACCCGCAACCCCGGCAGGCGGAGGCTCTGGCAAGCCCCTCTGCCATAAAGGGTCTTGACAGACAGAATGATAACAAAGTGATTCAACGACACCCTAAAAAACAACCACATAACCGTAGAATAAGTCCATCAAATTCAATTTATTTGAAAACAACCATCTTCAGCCTGCCAGTACAAAACACTCCGACCGCACTCAATTACGATAATTAAGTTAATCCCGTGCAAAATCCATTTATAACCTTTGAAACTTGAATTAACGCCACCTACCAATTTATTTGAAAATAATCGATGTTCGCGGCAGCAAAAAATCATTTACGAAGTCAATATTTTCTCCGTAGCAATATTAACATCAATCCATCAATCTGCCGGGGGGACTTTCAAATTGCTAAAATTGAGTCATTCTTCTCAATTATGCCGCGTTCAGTGACCAACGGGGTTTGGACGTCCCATCAGACCCCATTGACTTACTGCCCACTATAAAATGTGGTAAAGATGCGTGTAGAGTGCGCAGGAGTTGGCATTTGAGACGGGATATGAGAGCAGATTTCACCAATGTAACTGTATGCGGTCAGTACCTACATCTAAACGAAGTTTAAGAGCAATTTAAATTTAAGTTACAATAATTATATCACATTATGTATAATGTTAGCACTTAAAGAAAGATCTTCAAATAAGCTGGTAGTAATCAACTTCTTTGGTAAATTTTTTCCTTAGTTGGTTCCTTTTTTTGGATGTTTTAGTTGTCCGTCTGACTGTTTATAAGTCTGTCAAGACCCTTTAACTCGAGAACGCTTAAATGTATCAAGCTGAAATTTTAAAAAAATATACTCAAGTATGTGGTCCTTTGGTGCTGTGACAAAAATGAACCCTCGGAGTCTACGCAGTCAGAAGAAATGGCCGTTTATGACACAAGTTTGTACGGAACCCTCAGTGCGCGAGTCCGACTCGCACTTGTTTTGTAATCAAATTAAATTATTGCATACTAGCTTCCGCCCGCGACTTCGTCCGCGTCGCATAGTTACTTTGGACTAACGCTAACTTTAACCCACGTGATGATCGAAAAAAAAAATCTTTATCCCCCTTTTGTTCCCTCTTTCTCCCACTTTTCTTACTTTTTTTAGCCTATGTCCGTCTCTAGGGTCTCAACTATCTCTGAACCAAAATTCATCAAAATCGGTTAGGCCATTTAGGCGTAAAGACGTAACAAACAAAGTCACTTTCGCTTTTATTATATTATACAGTAAGGATGACTATCTACTGACGTTGTTATTCACAGTGCTCTAGGTGACCCTAAGATTAACAGCCACCATCATCATAACTTTTAAATCCATTAAACTAATACAACCTAGCAAAAAACGAACTCAAATCATAAATCATAATCTTCACACCAGCTATGACTTTATTAGTCCTCCACCATATTATTACATCCAATAAATAAATTATTATTCGAACATTTATTACCCGAATAATGCCAACAAATAATAATAATAATATGCATCCCGCATTATGGACGCAGCGTTGCGTATGCGCATACATTTTTGTTGATCGTGCACGAAACTCCTAATTTAACTTCTCGGTTTGATTAATTGCAAATTAAAGTCCCAGCTCGGTGGTGCCTGTCGAATATGACTTTATTGAATTTCATGGCAAATGATTAATGTGCCAATAACTAATTTATTATTATAGCGATAAGGTTTAAAATTTAATGTTATTGTTGTAACTGTTTTGCCGTGTGGTCTCTACGTTATATAGGACAAGTTTTTCAGTTACAGGCCGTTGACTGTTTGTCGATTGGTCATGCTCAACTGGTGAAGGGAAATGTCAAACGAATTTTGAACTTTTTTAGTATTGATTAATATTACTTTTGGTTTTAAAGTTATATCTTTAAAAGATACGCAAAACAGTTAATTTTCTGTATCAAAACATTCATGGTATTTTCTAAAGCTTCCTTTAGCATGCAACTAGTACGCTGTTCTGTGGACGGTGAGCAATAGATAGCTCACCATCGTCTAGTGACGATAAGTCACGTCGACGGCACGTTCGTGTTCCACGAGCGCCTCAAAGAGGTGTCTGCAAAGCCTGCCAGGGCTGCTGCAATGTCGTGCAAGTTACGAAAGAGATACCGCGGCCCCGGAACACAAAAGGCAAAAGAAGGAACTTAGATGGGATTCAGTCAGTAAAAGTCTGACAGTCCCTCCCGCTCCCAGAGCAGGAGAAGTTATTTGATGTAATCCCAACCGAAAAAAACTATGGAACAAATTTAGCAATAGTCTTTTTTAAATTTAACCTCGTGAAAGCGATAATTATAGGGTACATCACGTTAGAACATGAAAATATATTAAAAAAATATAATCATCATTGTTCTGCTCTTACCCCAATTTATTTATCGTATAATCTGTCGTATAATAAAATATAGTTGGGCAGTTTGTATTCTCTTTCCACACATTTCATCTAATCCTTCTTGTATATTACACCCTCCTTTCTTACCAAATAATTCTTCAAATACTCCATCTTTTCTCTATTCTTCTCTACTCTTATTTCCACTCTCATTCGGATCCCAAATTACAAAAGTGGATGAATCTTTACCAATAATATAAAAGCGAAAGTGAGTTTGTTTGTAACGTCTTCACACCTGAATGGCTTTATCGATTTTGATGAATTTTGGTAAAGAGATAGTTGAGACCCTGGAGACAGACGGACATAGGCTACTTATTTTTTAAACTAGAAATGAGGGAAGAATAGGGATAACTTAGCTTTGCTATTACAATTAACTAAGCACAAGGGCAAAAACTACAGGTAGCAGGTACTTGCAAATCAGGAAAAGGAAACTGTGCTAACCCCGAATTTAATGAGAGCAAAGCCGCGGGCAAAAGCTAGTTACGTATAAAAGTGAAACCGCTTTACGACCCCCTCAGAGCTTAAACAAAAGTGTTTTTTAACAATATCTAAAATAAAACCAGATTCGCACAAAATGTCTATTCTAGACACCTCATCAACGATTTCGTAGGTATCAATCTATTTAGCTCTACTTATAAAAAAAACGTGAATGACGATCTTAAAATATATTACTTGATTAACACTTAACTTTGTAGAAACTAAACGACACCTACATTTTATTTCTTTATATCTCAACATTATTGACAGCATAGTTTCGATTTTTTTAGGCAACGATTCAAACTACAAATCGATTCTGTATTCTATTATTTCAAGGCTTAAGTTGAATTTGCCTTAGCTGTAAGGCCATATAATTAATAATATCTACCGATCATAACATAAATTATAATAAGTCAAATTATCTTCGTACAATATTTATATGACACTGTTTCTCAAAGACGTATATTAGTCCGTTGAAAATCATCTTTATTGCACTTCCTTGTCATAAATCTGATAGTCTAATTACTAAACACTGTTGACAAAAAAGCAATTGGTCTTAATGACTAGAATTGGACACACCTGGGTCTTCCAGACTATGATTAAATCTGCAACATTGTATGGAAGAAATTTAAGGAAGAATACAGTTGAATAATGAACACACTGAAGTACGCACGAGTACTAGTCAGGCGATTCAACACCAGTATAAAAGGATCTCTGATTTTACAGAAAATTGATACAAACCGAAGCCATATATGTATTGGTTGGATGTGTCGCCGCGTGAACATATATTATTTACTAGCTTCCGACCGCGCCTTCGTCCTCGTGGCATAGTTACTTTGGGCTAACGCTAACTTTAACCCGCGTGATGATCGAAAAAAAAATCATTCTCTCCCCTTTTCTTCCCTCTTTCTCCCATTAACTCACTTCAAAAATGCTTAAGTATGTCCGTCTCCAGGGTCCCAACTATCTGTACCAAAATTGATCAAAATCGGTTGGGCCATTTAATTGTAAAGACGTAACAAACAAATTGACTTTCACTTTTATAATATGATAAGTAAGGATGCTAATTGTTATAATATACATAGTAAAATGGGCGGATTTTCTCGTAGTTATTTTTCCTCGTAGCAGTGAATAAGAACAAGAAGATTGTTTACAAGTTTTCCAAGGACTTTTTCTGAACCCGGAATTGACTGATGCATTTAAGGTTTAATAATAATTAATGAACACAACTATAAACTACTTTATTTGCCAACGAACCTGCTTACTGCGCCTTTCGTACATCTACTGCGCACTGTAATATTGCAATATACGTTACTCCGTATGTAACAAGTTTCACGGAGTCATTTGTATATCTTCACAATCATTACAGAAAGTCAGAGTCCCGAAAGTCTGACAACCAGTCTTACCAAGGGGTATCGTATTATCCAGTACTAACTGGTTGGAGGTCAGATAGGCAGTCGCTCCATGTAAAATTCTGATACTCAGCTGCATCTGGTTAGACTGGAAGACGACCCCAACATAGTTAGGAAAAGGCTAAGCAGATGTTGATGTGTTTAATCTATTCAACTTTAAACGTACATTTGCTATCAATCTTGTATAATAAGTAGGTAATGTTGTAAACGTGAGCTTTAAAGCCGTTATTATTTATTATTATGACAAACGTTGCTTTCAAGAAAGTTGTCCATTATAAGCAATGAATCTCAATCTTCTATAACTTATTTAACATAAATTCTTTGGAGTAGAACAACTGCCATGAGAATGGGTAAGTATATTTAGTAATTTGCAAAACAAATGACTTCTGTTTAAAAAGTTCACGCTTGACCACGATGTTGGGCAAATACACTTAAAACAAAACAGAAACAGTTTTTTTTTTAAATCAAATCATATTTAATTTACAAAAATAAAAGCTCTGCCCCGCGGTTTAATGCGGGTTGACCAAGATAAAAAGTAGCCTGTGTGTTAACTCCAGATTTCTTTCAAAAAGGTCCAGACGTTTGAGCGTAAAGGAGTAACAAACATATACACACACATACAAACTTTCGTCTTTATCATTTTAGTGTGATTCTAGCCGAGGCTTTTCTCCAACATATTGATAAAAATCCTCTTATTGAAGACCAAAAGTACTAGGCTTGCATACATTCAAGGTGGTGTTTATTCACATCATTATTTAGGCCTTTTGTTGGAGCCTGAATACCTCAACTTACTCTGTATTACTTGGACCACCTTGATGACTTGATCATTGTCTGGACTTTGAAAGAGACAGTGACCTCTTAGTTTGTTTTGGCTGTTTCTTCAGAAACTTTCAGAGTAGTTGGGTACGAAACAGCGGGCTGGTTTAGTTATTACACTTATGTTGAAACATAACATTGATGAGACTTGTAAAATTGTTTTATAAAGCCATTTTACAGAAATAAATATGATTCGATTTGATAAATAATCGTAATTAAAAACCTCACATTGATTATTAGGGTTTCGTACCACAAAAGGAAAAAAACGGAACCCAATAAGGGTTCCGTTTTTCCTGGATCTGGATCACTTTGTTATTCCAATCCAATCCAATCCGCCTCTCTGTCTGTCAAGACCCTTTATCTCGAGAACGCGTGGAGGTATTGAGTTGAAATTAAAACCATATACTCAAATCTGTGGTCCTTTGTAACCGTGACAAAATCAACCCTGTAAAGATATTGCTGAAAAAAAGTGTGTGTGTTAGTTCCGACGCACGACTGGAGTTTACTCCTTAAGTACGAGTATCTAACCATACGCAAAAAGAGTTTATTAAACTAAAAAAAATATCATATGAAAGGGTAAATTCACAAATTAATGAAAAAAATAGCAATATAAATACATCGACACTGATAGAAACAAACAAGCCCAATAACATTTAGTATATAGATATAGTCGACTATACAGCATACCATATGTACGTCACATACACACAACATTTTCGTTACTTTAGTAGGTTTTACCCCTCGGATTTTTCTCATACCGGGCGCCTTATATATAAAAATCGATTCTTAAGGAGTAAACTCCAAAAAAATTAGAGAAGCGTTTATTAGAATTATGGTCAACTAGCTCATGCCTGCATCATTGCCTACTTGTTTTGGTAATTGTACCACGGGATCGTTCCACCGGGATTAAAACTAGGTATTCTATGTGGTTATCCGGACTATCGACTGTATGTGTGCCAAGTTTTATCCAGACAACTTTATCATAAATCCTCACTTACTTTCGCATTTGTATTATTAGTTGGATGGGCCATTTTAAGGCCCCAAGTACCTTTTCCAAATTCAAATTCATTTTTTAATTTTGTGAACACAGGCTACAATATTATGAAGTTATATAAAAAAAAAAATGATCCTTACAATGTCCCGCCGAAAGGCATACAAAATGGTTAATTAATTGTATTGTTCATTCAGGTTATAAATAATTCAGTGTTCCATATGTATTTGTTATCCTTGTGCCCATCGCCTTTGAACTATGTTTATGACAGGTTTGAGGTTTTCTATGTTCATGTTTAACAGCCATTATACCATAAAAACAGAAGTATTTTAATCTAAATTCACGTGTGATAGAATAACTGGGGGTCTAAAATGGCCAGTTTATAAAAATCTTATTATGATAATAATATGAATTATGATAAAATTCTTAAAATGGTCACAGACGCAGTTAATATTGCGAATTGTTAGATTTTGTATGTAATGGTTACGTAATGTATATAATTAACATCTTATGATTATGTGTATATATGACCATTTTAGACTCTCAGCTCTAAAAAATCCTTTTGACTTAGAACTTTTTTAAGCTTTTTTGCAAAAGCTAGAAGAGTAAGATAGGCTGACTCTTGCTTGAATGTTTCCTTCATTTTCCATAGTAATCTTCTTAAAATAATCATGCAATTAAATACTTTATTACTAACTAAACAAAGACCAATGCTTAAAACATACTTACTCTCCAAGAAGATGCATTTTAACAAATATATCCTAACTTGTTTTTAACATCAAATCAGCAAATATGAATCTGAAGTAAACTTGAGTTCCTTGCAATATGAAATAAGCGACAATTGACAAATCATAAACTTTGGGTAATTACCGACAAAATTAATAAGCTGACAACCAACTGAAACTCAAAGCATTTATTTAAATTAGACCATTACATAAACAAAAGGATGAAGCTACAGTCCCACTCATAAAGGCATAATAACTTGTGAAAGTACTGTAGTTGTCTATACCAAAGCTATGGAGAAGAATGAGCAAGAAACTCCATGGATAGGTTAAAACCATCCTATTTTAAAAGATCATGGGGACTTCATTCATACTGAGATTACACAAAGAGGTGCATATTAAGAGCGTCAAACAAAAATGTAAATTAAAAAATAACAATTAAAGTAAACCGTGGCAGCTTAAACAGCGGCAGCCATTAATATATCGCATTTATGTACTTGAAATTGCAGCACATACATGGAAATTAGTATACAGGATATGTAATGGACTTGCAAGTAATCGATGGGTTATCAACTAGGTATATTATTTCTGTGAATTTATGTATTAATGAAAAGCTTTCATCATCTGGTACTTTTAAAAAGCGTTTATAGAAGATATATTCTTTACATAGGTACTCTTAAAGATGTTTTCATTTTGTTTGCATTTTTAAACCTGAGTTTTTGTTCTTTATTTTATAAATCGAAAAACTTGTTATTTTAAATTAAGTAATGATTTATTATAAATTGTTCTTTGTTGTAGTACGATCAAAAAATGAATGCGCCATTCGTTCTTTGTTTAAACAAATCGAAACACGTCATTACAAACTACTAATTAAACAAATAGTTATTACAAAACACTGATTTAATGAAGACCGACCAACTGAATCCATTTATTTATAAGAATAAATTTAAACAAAAAGAATTAAAGCTAAAATCAAGTTTCCTCTAACAAAAACAGCGACGGAGAAGTTCAACAGAATCGAGAATCGACAAAAACTTATAATAAACACAAATCAGCTGTTTAGGCTCACGATTCTTATTAGATTTTGATGATCTGTCAGTTTAGGACTATTTACTGTACAGGAAAGATTTTTATATGTAACGATTGGTCGTTTATAGAGCTTTTCAGGTACTCACCACCAAGAATCGGTGATGGGCGCGAGCAGCAGCAAACAGGCGGCGATGACAACAGGCCGCATAGCTCGACGGACATCACTGCCCCGACACCTCGGCTGTAACCATGTCTCTTCACCCGAAAAAACACCCAAAAAAAACCCTTTTACCCCAAAACTCGCCCCATTTCTATTCTCTAAACGACTCGATTTGTTTTTATGCAATTTTTCTGTGTAGAGAACGAAATGCGCTCGATTTTTCTAAACAGTTCCGAAATTTCGCGGCGTGTCGTGCGTGGATCCCTGTCGGCGGGAGATCGCGGCGCGGACTGACGCTCACCTGTGCCCACCCCGCCGCACGCGCACACCCAAACGATTTTCGCGCTATTTTGGCTAAGATTTTAGCAGATTAGGCTTCGCGTGATTAGAGATATGAAGGTGGGGATATGAATTTGTTATATTAACGATGCGTGTGGGCGAGCCACTAAATTATCTCTTCTGCTGCATTAATTAAATTATGAACCTCTTAATAATCCAGTTTTGCAGCTATTAATGCAGTCGATGTTGGTTTTATGGCTTCATAAATAGATTTTACAGTTGCATTTATAGATAAATAAATAAATTTAAAAAGCGGAGTGCATATTTTTCATGGCGGTGCACAGCTGTTTAACTTCCTATAGGGCAGCTCTAATACGAACCAGACATTGCCTGATTTCGAGTGATGGACAGTGAGAAGCGTCCGAACACATTCTATAATTAGAATACACGTGCGAAACTATAATTGTGTTAAACAAACAATCTCGTGTACACCTACACCTGGCGTTTCTGGTGCGTCTTCTAGATTTGACATTAATAAAATGTAACTAATTTGATTTGTAGGTGCTTTTTTTCAAATTTCAAACACAAACAAGCAAAACGAAAATAAATTGAAATAACTTTAAGAAAACAAACTTATAAATAATCCAAAACGGGCTTACTCTAAATACGGGTACTCCTGGAAACGGCTTGTATTATTAGGAGGTTCCTTTCTCTAGAGCTTTCACTACCGTTAGTTTAGACCCTGTTCTTATTATTATTAACCGGGTTAATATTTTTTGTATTTTTACATGTGTTTTTTTTATATGTATTTATTAAGACATACCTATTTAAAAATGTATTAAAATGAATAAACGAAAATAATAATAATAGTTAAATCCTCAAAAGATTGGCCGCGTTGCCACGTTGTATGGCAAATGTAACAAATTTTACTAACATACATTTTGTACGACACGGAAGACTGAATGTAAACTGGTGTAATAAAGCGTATTATGACGATATAATAACACCTTATTTAACTTGATGTGTTGGCCTTATGTGGATAATAGCATGCGTTTGTATTCAGGCGGAGCTTTTAAAGTTTGCTCAACGAGTGACGTCATTAGTAAATAAAAAAAACTTTTATTTGGAACATTCTACGTTTAACCATGAAACAAAGATAGTTGCAATATTAGAATACTGTGGCAGAGCTTATATAAAAATTATTTTTAATACTTGGGTTTTATTTTTAGGCATAAAATTATGATTTTAATGTATGTATGTACTATATGTTATTTACATAATTACAAATAAGTAAACGAACAGTAAAAATATGTACAAATATAGGTAAAATGATTACAGGGTTTTAAAAAAAATCTTGATGAAATTTGGCACAGAGGTAGATTATAGTTTGGACAAGACATAGGATCCTTTCTTTTTCGATCATCGCGGGGGCGAAGCCGCGGGCGCCTGCTAGTAAAAAATAAAAATTACTCTAGTTTTTCATTATTAGATATACATTTATTAGATATACATGTGAATTAAAGTGTTTGAGTATTGTGTGTGTGTGTGTGTGTGTGAAGGTATAATAGATCATCGAACAGTTTACTTTAGAAAAACAATCCGTGCGTAATTTGCTCTTTATTACACAATTAAAGTAAGAAGCGCACCTAATTATAAACAATCGAGTATTTATTGAGGTACTCACATTTCGCAACGTGGTGCTTTATTGACTTTACGATTTTATAAGTGTTTTCACCGTGATTGTGTCATTAAAAAGTCAATAAAAACGTTGTTTTTTTTTATTTTATTGACATTTTAACTAGCAATAAAGTACGATGACCTTTCAAGTTGATTGATATATTTCACTATGTAGTATGAGCTTTCTATTTAGCGACTATTTATTGAGATGTGAATTCTTCGAGCTTTAATAGCAAATTACACATTGTTCGCGACTAAGTATACTTTGTGTGAGCCAACGATAGGTGTCACAATACATGTCTCCTATTTCTATTATCCCACAAATCACACCAATTTCATAAAGGCGAAAGTTTGTTTGTGTGTGTGTATGTTTGTTACTTCTTCATGTTCAAACGCCTTTACCAATTTGCATAAAATTTGGTATGTGAATAGGTTTTTTTTATATCGTACTACGCCATGCGACGATGCGAGGTTCAGTTAGTATAATAAAAGCGAAGGTTTTATGGATAGAATTAATGTTTGTTACTCTTTCACGCAATAACTACTAAACAGATCAATCAAATCTGTTACTAATATTATAAGTTTGTTTGATTGTTTGTTACGCCTGAATGGAATGAATAAACCGATTTTGATGAATTTTGGTACAGAGGATAGTTGAATTCTTTGAGACGGACATAGGCTATATATTTTTTAAGTGAGTAATGAGGGAGAAAGAGGAAAGAAAAGGCAAAACTTAGCTTTGCTATTAAAATAAACAAGGGACAAGGGCGAGAACTACAAGTAGCAGGTACCCGAATTTAACGCGAGCGAAACCGCGGGCAAAAGCTAGTAACTTATAAACTGTATTAACACAAGCCTTTTTATCTGAAACCGCGACACACAACTAGTCCACGATACAAATATCGTTTCTCTAGAATATCATAAACTTAATCGGTTTCTCGGAACCGGCTGCAGATCTTCAACAAAGAAAATTAAACAATGTGAATATCAAAGCTGTTGTATTTGAGAAAACCGTTATAATATTCATGGCAATACGAAAATATCCTTTAGTAAAAATGGTGTCAAACAAAACTGCAATAGTTAACTTTGAAGTTTGGATACACCAACGTTTTGTGGAATTATTCTTTTGAAGCGAAGTTTGAAAGTAAACACTTCAGTTTCCTAATAGACTTTGTTTGCTTAGCTAATTGCTTATTATATTCGCTTCCGTTTTTCGTCATAGCCAGAAACCGTTGCTCATGTTTTTGGGAACAAGTTGTGAAGGAAAATAAACAATATACATGCACACTTTTTTTTTGTAGATGGGAAACTATCAAATAACTTCTCCCACTCTGGGCAGAGGGGAGTGTCAGATTTGTACTGAATAAAACCCACCCATGTTCCTTCTTTTGCCTTTAATGTTCCAGGGCCCGCGGAATCTCTTTCGAACAACCCGCAACCCTGCCAGTCTGTGGTCCGGCAGGCCCATTTTTTTTTCGGGTGGGAAATCATCAAATAACTTCTCCCGCTCTGGGCGGAGCAGGGGGGCGTCGTGTCAGACTTTTACTGACTAAAACCCACCCATGTTCCTTCTGTTGCCCTTTACGTTCCGGGGCCGCGGTATCTCTTTCGAACAACCCGCAACCCCGGGCAGTCCCCTCTGCTTTTCTGTCATTTTTTCACAGCGTTGTTACAGCGACAACAGAAAACATCATCTGTAAAAATTTCAACTGCCTTCCTATTACTGTTCATGATATACAGCCTGGTGAAAGACGGGCAGACAGACGAATAGCAGAGTCTTAGTAATAGAGTCCCGTTTAAAAAAAAAAACATTATTTTTTAAACTACACTTTGTCTTCATCTAAACAACACAAACTAACAAGGTAAACAAACATTGTTTCAACATTTTTTTTTAATATTTGACATGTACGTTAAACGAAAATGGACACGTATTCATTTAATTTTATGAACGTATCAGTGGCCTTAGCAGTTCTCTGCCGTCTCAATATATGCATCAAGTCATAGTTATGCCCCATCAACTCGTACCAAGGAAATTTGAAAGGGCAGTAAAACTTAACGTACCTGAGAAATAGATGTTTTGTTGCCAGTTTATATGTCAGATAATATTTATCATCTAGTATAACCTTATTCTTATAGCTTTAGTAGAGGTTAAAGTGCCAAGTACTATGCTTGACTTGAACCAGGCAATTCATGAAGGATAGACATAGAAAATTAATAAAAATTCTCTGAAAACTATAAATATATTAGAGGAATTCTGGAAGTGGAGAATATTACAGAAAAAATGAAAAGGAGTCGTTTGGCTTGGTATGAACATGCAATGAGAAGGGACGAAGCGCGTGTAACTAAAACAATATTGAAGAATGGAGAGAGAGAGGAAGGCCAATGAAAAGATGGATGGATTGTGTAAAAATGATTTGAAGGAGAAAGGAGTAAACGATGCCGTGACGTCTGACGTCTTCGGGGAGAATGGTGGAAAAAAACGTGTTGCGCCGACACCAAATAGAATGGGACAAAACAGGAAGATGTGGATGAAAGACGAGATTACCAAAACTCTTTATTTTTTTAATTTTTTTATTTTTGAACAACGATAAGTCAAAAGAAAATTTCAAGAAATGTGGAGTACAGAATAATAATAATATAATAATAATATCTTGGGACAACTCACACACGGCTATCTGATCCCAAGCTAAGCAGAGCTTGTGTTATAGTAACCAGACAACTGATATACATACTTATATAATTTATAAATACATATTATAGATAAATCACACCCAGACACAGAACAAACAATCATGCTCATCACACAAAGTTTGTCCTGGGTGGGAATCGAACCCACGACCTCCGGCTCAGCGGTCAGGGCCACTAACCACTAGACCAACAGGCCCGTCAAGATACTTAGACAATCTTATGTAAAACTCAACCAAACAATATAACTTTGAAATTTATCTCGTAAAAAACTTACACTGTAAGTTCCACACAGATACAAAAGTTTCAGATAAACTTAGAATTTTTATGTTTTTAGTATTCCGCACCTCAAGAGGAAAGCATAATTTTGTTGTCCGTCTATCTATCTGTAGGTAGGCACATATACCATGTAAAGAATACACTATGAAAGAATCATCATCATTAAAATCATTGATTCAATTTTCCAAACATTTTACGCTTTGGAATGGGCAACTACAGTACTTTCACAGTTATTATGCCTTGTGACTGGGTCTGTAGCTTAATTTTTATTATTGTCAATGTTTCGACAGTTCAAAAGTGCCTGTAACTGGCCTACTTGAAATAAATGATTTTGATTTGATTTGATTTGATTTGATTTACCTCACTATTACGACCATAGGCGTTCAGATCAATGGCCGACTATAGTAGGCACTAAGGATATTAAATACGCTGGTTTCATGAAATACTTTTTCCTAAAGTTCTTACCTACTGGAATAACTTACCTACTACTTGCTGGATGTAAGGTATCTCTACCTACCTAATTGAACATAATTGAAAGAAAAAGCTATCAGCTGATTTTAGGGTTGTCCCACGAGGTTCGTGCAAAAAAAAAGTAAAATGTCTTTCTCTCCAGAAGTATAGTATTTGAGAACATGGACAATGACTGCTTATCACCTTAACAGTATGCCCTTTAAATGTTATTGCTCCTTTTTTACACGTTGTATATACTAAGACAACAAAAATTTCGAAAAGCTCACACACATGTTCTTAAATAATACTTTCCAAGCAATATTCAAAAATAGAATCTATTTCGTGACAAAACTAGGTGACCACAGAGCATCTACACAGCTATCACAGAGCAAGATAACTAAAATATTACACGACCACAAACTGTCATATTCGTCTGGCAACTTAATACTTGTGCCCACTACTACAAATATACCAATTATGCAAATACTGGTCAATTATCACGGCCATACTTGTGGTCACCGGTAGGCGTATGCCCCCTATATCTGTATCTCAAACTTTTTTCGTTTAACACCTTTTTTTGCTTTATAAATATTTGCCATGTCTGGCTTGGGGTCAAAGTGATCAATATGTTTGGGTGTAAAATTGTGTATATGATTAGCGTTATTTGGAGTCGTGTGACTAACTTTATTTGAATTGTAACTGGTTTATTATTTTTCTACCCAAATAAAGTGAGTATTCAACTTTGAACAGATTGCATCAAAAATTCTGTTTGTCGTAGACATAAATTTTGTCCAAACAAGATTTCTCTTTTACCGATTTTACCCTTTGAACCATGCGATTCAAATAAAGGTACAAGACATTTTCTTTATTATTAAGTTTTTTTTTTAATTTTTGACATACACTAAATTTTTCAGTTACTATTTTTTTTAAACATAATTGACTGTCATTAAAATAAATTATTAATAACTGTATTTGTAAGCTTTTGGACATAACATAGCGCACTGTTTTACTAAGATCTATATTACTATTGTTAACCTATGTTAAACAAATGAATAAATGATTTAATTTGGTCACATTGTAAGTTATTAAGTTGCGTGGCAGTCAGTGGTCATGGTTTGGGCACGTGATGGGTAGAAATTTAAAAACTTGATAAGAGAAATTTTGATAATGAATATTGGAGGCTAACCAAAGAATCGATGGATGAACTGTGTGAAGAAAGATATGGCTAGAACAAATTTGTCGGACGACATGACGAGTAATTGAGAAATATGGAAGAAAAACACATGCTGCCGACCCCAATCACTTTAGTATGTAGAAGACTAAGAACCTAATTATCTATGCTAGGTAATAATTTTAGTAAAAGAAAGATGATTAGGTATTTTTCCCCGTACGCAAAGATTTTTGCGCACAGAACGGAGTTCAGACCATTATACAATACAAT
The DNA here is from genome assembly GCA_958449745.1 of Ochropleura leucogaster. Taxonomy (NCBI): domain Eukaryota; kingdom Metazoa; phylum Arthropoda; class Insecta; order Lepidoptera; family Noctuidae; genus Ochropleura; species Ochropleura leucogaster. The sequence goes on from OY288208.1 coordinate 5,567,179, forward strand.
TCCTTGAAAACTTTGATAATATACCTAGGTATATATTCAGTACGATATCTGTTGAAATGAATCAAAGAGAAAACCGTCATTACCCAGCAAACTTGGCAGACTAATTGATAGGTTATCACAGTGTTTATTACACGAAGTGGAACAATCATTTCAACATAATCTCTCAATTAAAACCTCTTACTTTTATCAGTTGAAAACCATAAACAAAATTGCAGTTTCTCAAGCCCAGAATTGCTCTACAGTGCATTAAAGTGATACATTGCACTGTCGAGGAAATAAACCGACCTTTCTCAAGCTTTCTCTTTTAACATGTTTCTCCCTGTTAACATGTTGAGTACCGCTGTCGTATCGCGTTAATAGTCATAGTAATTACTGTTGTTAGAAGTGTTTCGCTAATTCTCGTAATATTTTAGCAGCAACAAGCTCGGTTGTGAAGCAAAAAAGTCTGATGTTTACAAACTTGATTGGATTTTGTTCGGGTTCCGTATTTTTTTAAAATATAGGTAAACGATTGAAATAAGCCCTTTTTTCAGACATTCACAATGAATCGGTTGTAAAGGTGCACTGATAGATATATATATATACTGTACATATGGAAATTAATCGATGTAAGTACTACATACATTCGTTCCGTGACCAAGGCCTCTTATAACTCCCTCCATTTTGTTCTAGTTTGTGTTGATCCCACATTCAATCCAAATTGTTACCGCTACCGCAATTTATATTTTATTTTTTATTTATTCGGAAATCAGGGATCCATTTTACCATTAGAATTCCCAAAAGATGTATGGATAATGTAAGGAATGATATTGACAGGAAGAATCGTTTTTTTTTTTTAATTTTGTTCCTTATAAAATCTTAAATATTTAATAAGCATTGTCTGGGGCAATGCTTATATGTAGCCAATGTTTCGTGAAGGTACATTTTTTTAAACTTTGCTTCTTACTAGGAATTTCTCCTGTATCGTGGATGCGTTTACTAACATTTAAAATCAAATACACAAACAGCCAGACCCGAAACAACAACCTGTGGACCATACAAATATTTGTTCCGTGCGGGAATCGAACCCGCGACACGCAGCACAGCAATTTATCGCTAAGCCACTGCGCCAACCGTGCCGTAAAATTAATTAAAACCTTTCCAAATACGGAACCCTGAAAACCGGGGCTAAAAGTAGGTCTACAATTAGCCGCTAAACGCAGCAATTTTATGTACCTCCCGCCGTAGTTTTCAATTGCCTGCAAAGTATACAATTTTATACATTGACAAGACACTTGTGACATTAATTTGTTATCTATAGACGCTTTACTATGCTACTATTTATTATCTACGTTTGATAAATGCTCAAGATATGTACTGATTTAATTTCGATTCAAATGTTCTAACTTAGGTAAATAACAAATTTAAGAAATTCTTTTTTTTAAACTTTGCCCCGCTCTATGAATTTCTCACGAGTCGTGGGTGCGTTTACAAACATATAAACTCATATACACAAACTGCCAAATCCGGAACGCTGTAGGTCTTATTTTTTTTTTGTGCGGAGATCGAACCCGCAACAGGCAGCACAACAGTGAATCACGTAGCCACTGCGACAACAATCGTTAAGTACGAATATCTTGCCCAGTTGACGGGTCGCTGTTACTGCCAAATGGGGATTTAGAATTAGGTTCAACTCTGACTAACCTTTTGGGGTAAATGCCGTCATGTTAGCATTCGTTATATGTCGTGTTCTATGTTTCTGAAAAACCGATGAAGTGTACCTATAATAAATTATTTTCACTTTGACACGATCGCTTTCTTCCAAGACCAATTTAGGGTTCCGTATCTCAATAGGATAAAATGAAACCCTATACCATCACTTTCTTGTCCGTGTGTCTTTCTGTCTGTCAAGACCCTTTATCTCGGAAACGCGTGAAGGTTTCGAGATGAAATTTAAACTATAACTCAAGTCGGTCGCCCCTTGGAGCTGTGGAAAAATCAACCTTCTAAGTCTACTCAAAATATATGGCTGTATATGTCGCAAGTTTTTATGGAACCCTCGCTGAGAGTCTGACTTTGTCTTGGCCGGTTTTTAATTTTATTTTCCATCATATATTCTAAGTCTACGCTAGGAGCTCGTAGCTAAATAATAGCAGCCGGTCGGGTCGATCTTAAGGTTAAGCCGCGCTTGCCTAGGTTGGTCTGTGGATGGGTGACCGCCCGTTACATACCGAGTTTCCTCCGTGCCTCGGAAAGCACGTTAAGCCGTTGGTCCCGGCTGTCATTTGGAGATCTTTGACAGTCGTTACAGGTAGTCAGTATTCCGAAAGTCTGACAACCAGTCTTACCAAGGAGTATCTTATTGCCCAGTATTAACTAGGTTGTTGAGGTCAGATAGGCAGTCGCTCCATGTAAAATACTGATATTCAGCTGCATTCGGTTAGACTGGAAGCCGACCCCAACAAAGTTGGGAAAAGGCTAGGCAGATGATGATATTCTAAGTCTACGCAGTCTAAAGACATGGCCGTTTATGTCGCAATGGTACGGAACCCTCGTTTTCCAAGTTTTACCAAGTTACCTCCTTAAGTATACTTAATCCTTATATTTGTATCCGGGGCTGCGGGTTGTTCGAAAGAGATACCACGGCCCCGGAACGTAAAGGGCAATAGAAGGAACATGGGTGGGTTTTAGTCAGTAAAAGTCTGACATGCCCCCCCGCTCCGCCCAAAGCGGGGGAAGTTATTTGGTGATTTCCAAACACAAAAAAAAATATTGTATCGGTAGTACAAAATAACACCCAAATCACATAAGTCGACAACATTCCACATAAAACCGGGTGTACCTACACCATAAGCTACCAAATAAACACATCTATTTTCTTAACTCCATCCAACAGCCATACACCATAGTTCCTAAGGCCGCAAACACACGAGCGTAGCGCTACGGTATTCACACAACAAGCCCCACTCGTCATGGTACAGACTAGCCCTCTCGAAACTCAAACATTTCAAGTGTGTGCTCAGCTTAAAACGATTCCGATGTCCCGGTTTCGGTGGACCAACTAGACGTATAATTGCCTCTAGTTAGAATGAGCCCTTATGTTTGGTTTGGGGGACTGTTTGACGGTACTCCCACGGTTATAGGTCTTTGGAAGTTGACCTAAGACAAAGATAATAGGTATATTTACTGCAAAAATACACGTTGAATTTTTGGTCTGGGATAACTACTGCAGGCGCTGAAAACCTCAAACGGCGCAGATTTATTTATTAATGAGCAGCTATACGTTTGAGCTGTTTAGGGTTGAAACACTAGAAACGTCCAAGTGCCCACCTGACATGTCCCGAAATGCCAGGTGGGCACAACGAGCCCACGGCTTGGACATGATCAGAGAACTGACCAAAAAACAGCATATAGCCATAGTGGCCATTCAATAATGTAAATCTAAATGTAAATCCTACTTCTTTATTATAAATGCGAATGTTTTACTCTTTCACGTCAAAACGGCTGAACGGATCTTTGTGAAATTTGGCACAGAGAGAGATAATGGTCTAGAATAACACATAAATTACTCCTTTTTTTATCATCACGCGGACGAAGCCGCGGGCGCCAGTTAGTCTTTAATAATACCAGTACCAACTGAGCTGTGGAGGTCAGATAGGCAGGTGCTTCATATGACATACTAGTATTCAATTGCATCCAGTTATGCAACCTACTAACATTGTTGACCCCAACATACTTAAATAAAAGGCTAAGCAGATGATGATGAAGATCTGTAAAGAATAAGAAAAATATTCTTTATCTTTATTGCACCCACAAATAAAAGAAAAACACAAATTGCAAGCCAATGTTCAACGGCGAGCAGAATTCAGAATTTGGTTTTTCGCAGTCGCATAGTATAGTTTGTTGTTAGACACCAATAAGCAAAAACTGTATAAATAATATACTGTGTAAAAACTAAATTTACTCTGGTTTCAGCATTGTTTGTTACAGCACTTCCCATTTTCATAGTCATTGTTATGGCAAACTTATAACATAATTTCAAAATTAGTCATATACCTAATTAGAACCTATGAATCTATGAGCATTCCGAAATCGTTTGCTTAGTGCGATTCCTGATTTTAATTATTTAATCATTTATGTACACGCATGAGAAAACATAAGGAAACATCATAACAAAACATAGACTACAAAGGCACAGCTTATTTCAAAAGAAATTTCTACCAGCAGGCCTGCAAAAGGAAATATGAAGAAAAGAAACGAGTTTACAAGAGTTTCATATATACGTGTTTTATACGAGTTACAACTCATTTTTTCTACACAACTGTGTGGGCTCACATAAACTTGATCTTCATACTTTATTAGACAAAAAATACATAATAATAAAAGAAAACATACCGTTACTGCAAAAGGTAGTCATAATTGCGAACTTTAATTACCTACTTACTTCAAGAATTAATAGACTTGGACAACTCTATAAAATATCAATAAAACTTCTATTTGTAGAACTCAGTGAAAATTAATACAAATTACGACTCTTTAATGCAGTTTTAATATTATAATCAAATGTTTGAAAATACTATAAAATCATGATTTATATTGTTGGACTAGTTTTAAATGGTATCAAGATTGCAGTAGGTATATCGAAAGTAGGCGGTGTGAGCATTTATTTTTATATTTCTTTTATATCTAATTAAAAAATATATTTTGCAAATATTGGTCACTAAATGATGATAACGTTAAAAACATTTTGACAGGTTCAGCCATATTTTATCACGTAGGCATCCTATAAATTTATACACAATCAATATCTAACTAGAAAATACAGTATCAAATTATTACACAAAAAGAAGAATGTAGATAATAAAGAATCTTTCCATTTAAGTACTAACTTATTTTTATAAAATACTTAAGTCACTTAATGAACGCTTCAAGGATTTTTTTTAATAATTGAAGCGAAAGCTCTTTCCACCTCTTTTTCATCTAACTAGAGCCATGCAGTAGACACTTTTACCATTCCATTACTATTAGCGCATAAGCGCTGTCTAGCACAATGGAGTACTTCATGGCTTTATTTATTAAATAATTACAATTTAACTGACCCTGATCCAAAAGGTTCTAAAATTTTGAGATTGCATCGCTTTTTTTTTTGGGTGGGAAATCATCTAATGACTTTTCCCGCTCTGGGCGGAGCGGGGGGGCATGTCAGACTTGTACTGACTAAAACCCACCTATGTTCCTTCTATTTCCCGTTACGTTCCGGGGCCGCGGTATCTCTTTCGAACAAACGGCAACCCCGGAGCTTGCTTCGCTTGCTATTGAATCGCGGTCCAGAAAGCTGGAGTTATAAGAGATCGCTCTGTTCGCTTTTCGATGAAAGCTCTACCTGTGCGAGACATTATCGCGGTTACGCAGTATTATATCCCACTTCGGTATATTATCATTATTCAAATTAATGACAACTTAAGCGAAACAAGTCAGAATGATATTTTAATCTTAATATCTAATATATAAAATTCTCGTGTCACAGCTTTCGTTCCCATCCTTCTCCGAAACGGCTGGACCGATTTAAACGAAATTTTGTGTACATATCGGGTAGGTCTGAGAATCGGCCAACATCTATTTTTCAAACCCCTAAATGAGCAGCGGGTGAAACCGCTGGGCACAGCTAGTAATATATAAAATTCTTGTGTCACAATGTTCGTTCCCATACTCCTCCGAAACGGCTGACCGATTTGTATGAAATTTTGTGTGCGTATTGGGTAAGTCTAAGAATTGGCCAACATCTATTTTTCATACCCTGAAGTGATAAGGAGGACCTGAGCAGCAGGTGAAACTTCTGCACAGCCAGTATCATAAATATTTGATAGGTTGCTACAGTCTGTTTCGTAGAGCTCCTAAACTAGGACTAACTACGCCACTGCTCTTGCACTACTGCGCTACCTATAAGCAGCGGAAATCTGGATCTTGCTTCTGAAATTATAAGAACCTAAACTTATGATCATAGAAATCAGCGGATTCTCCTATCAGACGGGTGAAATGTCTGGTAGACGACGACCCGCCGACAGCTGTTGTCGGATTTTCTATGCTTCGATCAAAAATGTTCTATGTGATAACTCTATAGCGCGGTTTAAAATTTTGATCCTAGTTCTTCATTTGTGTCATAGGTGGCGCTGTAGTATACTTTTGTAGTGCCAGTAAAAATTTAAATTATAAATTGGAATTGGGAGCTACAAAAAAGCTTATATTAATCCCACTAAACTTTGTTCTAAAAATACAAAACGAAATGAAAGAATTTTACTTTCAAAACTTCAATACCCTTTTAAATTACAGATTGTTATAGTTTAAGTATTCAGAATGATGTGTTATTCTTGAACCAACCACGATTTAATAGAGTACTGTCACTTCAATCAATTTCAGAGTGAGAAATGCCGTTTGACGGAAATAAATTAAGTTTTAGTGCAGTTTTAGTTGGGATTATGACAAGAGGTAACACAACTTGACTATATTGTTTGAGAGCATTCATGATAGTTTAGTTACTTACTCATTTAAAAAAAAAGTGTGTGTGTCAGCTCCGACGCACGACTGGAGTTTACTCCTTAAGCACGAGTATCTAACCATACGCAAAAAGAGTTTATTCAACTGAAAAAACATTAATATCATATGAAAGGGTAAATTCACAAATTAATGAAAAAAATAGCAATATAAATACATCGACACTGATAGAAACAAACAAGCCCAATAACATATAGTATATAGGTATAGTCGCCTCTACAGCATACCATATGTACGTCTTAATACACTCACAGCCAAAATAGAAAGTTGCGCACTAAAGGTGCGCACCAAAAACGTGACACATTTTCGTTACTTTAGTAGGTTTTACCCCTCGGATTTTTCTCATACCGGGCGCCTTATACATATATGAAAATCGATTTTTAAAGAGTAAACTCCAAAAATCGCTATATCACTTGACTATTCTGAAATTGACGTTTTAACAAAAAAAAAATAGTGATTGTCAAGCTAAATCGGACTATCTTTAATCGCGACTAAAATAGTGTGGAATAAAATAAGATGTGATTAGGAATGTCATTTTAATTTTAAGGTAGTTTAATCCGCTGGTTCATCATCATTGGCACCATTTTCAACGAAGTAATGACTCTAAAACATCAACAGAATAATTAATATTCCAAAAACACTCCTACTACAACATTCGCCATTCACAACGTCTATATCAAAAGTAGAAACAGCTTATACTTCTCAGATTGACAAAAGCAATGGCGGATATAGCACATCGTTTTTATTCAACTACTTATTTTCACAGACGATTAATAATCGGAATTAATTCGGCCGACGGGTCAGGTCATGTTTTTTTTCAACAAATTGAAATCAATTTAGGTGGTCTCGCCACAGCCAAAAGAACGATATAATGTTTTAGAATCTCAATTAAATACGGCTCACTCAACGAGAGATATCTAACAAATCAATTAAGTAATGCAAAGAATTCATTCACCTTTAGTGTTGTTGTTGGGTTGGTAGTATTTTTGGGGTTATCGATATCGATGTATGTTGACCATCACAGTTTTGTTTTTCAAATTCAAGTAAATTTAAGATAAATTAAGTCTTGGGAAGGGGAGTAAAACGATTATGAGTACAGTTTCAACTATACAAGTAATTGTATGTTCAATAACGAAATCTAGTTAAATAGAATTGTTTCATAATGCATTATTTACTGATATTATGCAAAACTTAAAAAAGAATACGGCAGTTCTATTATCCATTAATACAACACCTGATTACACAAAAATATAAATACAGTAATCGTTTTCAAAAAATTTATTGAAAATTTAACAATCAGCAGTTTTAATAGTTCTCATAAAACTTTACTGAGCATAAGAAGGAAGAATAAAATCAAATATGACCATCATCATTAACGATACAAACTAAACCATTAAATAATACATCTCAAGAACCTCATGAAATATTAATAACCAATACATCATTCAATAAAGAAAATTAAATAAATCATCGATAGCAAAAACCATCACAAAAACAAGACAAGCGCATCACTAATGTTATCGCGTCATCGATTAAAACATTTTGATTAGCTTTCAACTTACGACCAATGTCATAAGATACGATCTAAACGAAACGTCTTAAACGCCATTACGAACATTCTACAAACTGTCTTTACAGTATTGGATGAGTTTTAGAAATTAAATTCCATACATTAGACGCTTAATATGGTACTAGTAACACAAAGCGACGGAGCCACCCCAGTCAAGTGACTGTGCAGGAATGTCGATAGTGATCGGAGATTATAATGTCGATATGTCTTGCAATAGCAGTCACTCGACATCCCTATTGAAGTCAGTTTGACGATAATTTTAATGAATTGTGACTTATAATGACGCATGGAGAGGATGTTGTGTCGATAACGAAGGATAGAGTGTGGGTAAGATAGGTGGACTTTGTAGCTATTATTAGAAATGTGCAAGAGTTATGACTAGGTTGAAGGTTCTATTTTTCCCTACATAGTTACTGTGTTTTACTTCTAAAGATATGATCATTTAGATTTGTTGTAGTTTAATTTTTCATTCAGAGACTGTTGTACATATTTCTGTAGGCTTTCGATAAATTTAAGGAAGCATTTTAGTTGCTCTATCACAAATACAGTGTTTTTTTATTTTGCGTGTGTGAATCCTCATGGACTTTCTACACCATGGGGTAAACTGGGTCTGCAAGACTCTTATTGACTAAGACCAGCGTTCTTACAACTGCCTTCGCCGTCGGGCGCTAATACAACAAGAAAAATAAGTCTCCTTTAAATAACTCATCAAGGATTCAACAGAACATTTTTAACAACACGCCAATAAACTTAAAAGGGCATTCGTCAAAATCGTGTGAAAGCATCAACAAAAAGGGCACAACCCACAACCACATACACAAAATCATAAAAAGCTTCTTTTATAATAAAATAAGAAGTAGCATTTTTCGACCTAATGACCATTAACGGCCGATGCTGAAGGTTTAAAAGTGAAAAACCTGAGGCAAATCAATTGTTCGCTGTGTTTCTACCAGCGGATTGTGGAAATAATTAGTGCCCCTTGAAAAATATTCATTTACAACGCGTGATAAATATTTACGAGTTATTGTTCTTTGATGGTGCGAAAGAATAGTGGTGACCTGCTTGAATAAAATATGACATGTGCCACATGTGGAGTAGCAACTATGAATATTTTTTTCCGAAGAATCAAGCAGGAAAGTAATAGAAATTTGTAATGTTTTATTAGTATCATCACAACCATATTATCAGAATTTTATTTTAAGGAAAGATACTTGATGTTTTGGAATTATAATATCTTGATTAAGTCTGTATCTACGAATTAGAAAATTATGGATACTGCATGAAATTAAATTAGTATTTATCAGACAGTTCAGTAGCTTCAAAACAACTTCTTTTTGATCATAGAAATAGAATAGTAATAAAATAGTGCATCACTGTCAAAACTGTAACTATGATGGCTTAAAACAGTAGTCTATTTTTCGTAAAAATAAGGCTTTTGCTGGCCTAATACTACTGACAAGTATTTCAAAATCACTGTAATCTTTATTCTATTTGAAATAAGGTTGCTATGGGGTAATACTGTCAAGGTTAAAAAAAAATAACAAGTGCACGGTTCTCAAATCACATGTAGCCATGTCCACACAAATCCAACTCCGTCCACAACACGTTTAATAGTGTAGTAACAAACGTTAACAGTAATTTCTTAATAACATAACATAACATTTTATTAGCCCCAGTTCTCGGTGTAATGAGTTAGTTAATTAGTCGTATTTACAAGGTTTTATTTAAACAATAGCCCTGATAAGTTGCCGCCTTTATGTGTTATATAATACTAGCTTTTGCCCGCGGCTTCGCTCGTGTTATAAACATAGTTCCCCTTTCCTGATTTTCAGGTACAGACCTGCTACCTATATTTTTCACCCTTGCGCCGTATTTATTGTAATAGCAAAGCTAAGTTTTACCTTTTCTTCCCACTTTCTCCCTCATATCTTACTTTAAAAAAAAAATTAGTGACAAATAGTCCGCATTCCAATTTTTAGCTTTCTACCTTGAAAAGTGCGGAATACTCCATACAAACTTCCACCCCCAAATTTGGGATAGTAGGTGGTCAGAAAAAGACAAAAAGTAGCATATGTCTATTTCCAGGGTCCCAACTGTACCAAAATTCAACAAAATTGTCTTAGCCATTTAGGCGTGAAGACGTAACAAACAAACTCACTTTCGCTTTTATAATATCAGTAAGGATTGTTATAGTTAGTTGTAATCTAGGCAACCTTTACTAATTCGTATGTGCTCAACATTATTTCGATTGAGTAACAGTTAACTCCACTAACATGTCTTTTTATTGGGTAGAGCATGGATTTTTTCATATCTCTAAGGTATCACAAACTTCAGTATACAGTTTTTATTCCAAATCGATATATCCCCGCGTTTCCGAGATAAAGAGCCTTGACAGACAGTCAGACGGACAACAAAGTGATCCTATAAGGGTTCCGGTTTTTCCTTTTGAGGTACGGAACCATTAATATCAGAAGTACGAATTCGTAACCTATGACTTGGTAGTCTGACGGGCACACCATTCTAGACTACCACTGCCAAAGCAGATATATACTGTTCCATTTTTCTTGCGACTACTGATCACGGGGTCCAGGGTTCGATTCTCGTGTCGTGCAGAAAGTGGTATTGGGTTTTTCTATAAGGAACTTCTCAGTAAAAGCCCGGAGTTTGGAAGCTCGTTAAGCTTTTGGCACCTGATTTCTCGGATTTAGATTGCCGTCCTATCGAACTATGAGACTGAGGGAACAGAGAGTGCATCGTTGCCTGCGCGCACACCAGTGCTCTATAATAACTCCCGCGCCTCCGTTGATTGGCCGTCGTGATCAAAAACGGTCAGATGGACCATGTATACTGTGTCTTTCTTAGTACCCAAACTGCATTTGATCTTTGGACCCTTGATATCAAAACGTTTACCTGCTCCCGGGTTTTCCCTCATAGCCTATTTATTACTCTGAATACATGATTCACTTCAATAATAAGCATTCAATTATCGTCTGAATCATTTCCTTCCCCTCATAGTTTATTAGGGGCAAATGACGTATATTCAGAGAACCATGAATCTTCTGAGTTTCTGAAGAATTTTTTGGACCTTGTATTAGGTATTTTCCAAGCCATTATCATTCGTTCTGGTCTTAAGTAGAGCGTGAATCAGAAGTGATGATTTTGTACTTAATTATGTGACTAACTAAATGATGAATAACGTGGAATGAAAAAGTAAAAAATATATACGCGTCGACTTGAGAGCCTACTTTTTTTTGACGGTTTAAAAGAATCTATGACCAAATGACCAAAAAGTAGGAACAGATAAAGTTATATCTAAGCTGTGACGAAATTTTAATGATTATAATGATAAATCCTTAATTGTTGAAGTTTTTTATAAGTATTATCATAATTTTTAACATTTTTTTTTTTTACGAATAAAGGCTTTCATTGAAAGTAGTCGCGAACTGTTAATTATATAATAGAATATTCAAAACTCAACTAAGTGTAATTTTGTAAAAATATTTAGGCACATTATTAGGTGACATTTAGATAGATAAATAGATTCTTCATTATGTAAAGCATATAAATTACAAGAATTACAGTATAGAACTTACAAATAGGGTGACTCAATGGGCAGTCTTATCGCTAAAAGCGATTTTGTCAACACAACCTTTAGATGGATTTAAGGGAGGAGGAGAGACAAAGAAAGAAATGAAATACTTATATATTAATACATATCATTTACAGTTTTTTTTAATATATTGAATGGACCTATTCTTGACCTCAATTTTGTTCTGAAAAGAGAGATGAGATTAGCGGTGGAATGAGCTAAACAAATAAACCTAATGAAGGTTAGGCACAATAATAGGCGATGTTCTTTTCCTAAATTCTGGGTGCTATATCCGTTGTCTCCTACTGTACGGTAATCTTGGTTTATTCGGTATGCAATGAATAGGAACTCCGTTTCACACGTTCACAGCTTCAAGAGACTTAAGTATATGGTTTTGATGATCAACTCGAAACCTGTACATCTTCCCGAGATAAAGGGTCTTGACATACAGACAGACGGATAACAAAGTGATTCAATATGGGTTCCATTTTGTTGCGGGTTGTCCGAAAGAGATACTGAAGCCCCGGAACGTAAAGGGCAATAGAAGGAACATGGGTAGGTTTTAGACAGACACTGCCCCCGCTACGCCCAGAGCGGGGGAAGTTGAGAAGATGACTTCTCATCCGCAAAAAAGGCTTCCGTTTTTTCTTTTCGTTGTACGGAACCCTAAAAACGAACGTCCATTCTATAAATTACCGATGACCATGTTCAAGACTCAACAAAATGATTTGATGATGAAATGATGACAGAAAAAACTTCCACAAGAGACTATAAATTATACTGAACATGTTACAAATGTTCACACCTACATAGACGAGCAAAAAATGAAATTCTGAGAAATTAAAATTGGAGCACAAATCGAGACACTGTCAATCATTTTGACTCATTTCCGTCTAACGAATCGATTAATGACTCAGAAATACCGTGAGGGGGCTCTTGGATACACAAAGACAGGCGAACTGGCCGATCCTGAAGGTTAAGCTGCGCTAACCGAGATCAGTTAAAGATGGGTGACCATCCATTACATAATTAAAAATAACTTCCCCCTCTCTAGTTGGAACAGGGGGGCCGTTCCACCCAGAGCGGGGGAAGTTACTTGATGACATCCTATCCCCAAAAAATATATTAATGAAAAAGATTAATGTGAAATATTTAAAAAAATAGTGATAAATGAGGGAGAAAAAGGAAAAACTTAGCTTTGATATTACAATAAAACAGGCGCTAGAGCAAAACCGATAAGTAGCAGGTATCTGCAAATCAGGAAAGAGGAATTGTGTTAACCCGATCAGCAGATCGTGACGCCACCTTCGCTGCGGTCAACACGGTGGATCCATGTGAAATACCATAATTGCGTCCACACCACCCGCTGTTCCTTCAGATGCCATCCTCACCATCTGGATGTTTGTTTGGCTTCGTTCGTTTTCAGCGACCTCTTTTAAGGCGCTGTACAAAGCAAACACTTCGTAAAACGTCTAAGTTTTTCGTCGCAAAGTTAGCCGTATCTGTATATAGCCATTAGCCAAAAATATATACCGTGTATAGTTCAATACATAAAGTAAATAGTTAAACAAAATAAGTTTACAAAAGTGGTCTAGTACTACGAAAAAAAAATGTTTACAAAGACCAAGAAAAAAAAAATTCGCCTCGAAATTCTCAATTTTTTCAGCGACAACCATCATATTTTTTATATCTATAACAAAGAAAATTTTATAGACTAAAGAGATATCTTAAATGTTTCAAACACGGAGCTGTATTTTTTTTATCTATACTAATATTATAAAGCTGAAGAGTTTGTTTGTTTGAACGCGCTAATCTCAGGGACTACTGGTTAGAATTGGAAAATTCTTTTAGTGTTGGATAGTGTATTCTTGAGGAAGGCTATAGGCTATATAACATCACGCTACGACCAATAGGTGCTGAGCAGCGTGGGTGAAACCGCGTGGAACAGCTAGTATTCAATAAAATCTGCAAAATGACCTACATTTTGGCAGACATTATATATTCAAATAAAATCAAACACCGAAATATTTTCGACCTTATTTCTATTCTTTATGCAATACTGTCGTGTACTTGTGTCAGACCATGCCTAGTATGCAGCTAGTGTCACTTCCGCGAATACCTAAAGATTAGCTTATTGCCGCGTCTTAACAAACACGACCATCTTGTGGAATCGAAATCCAGCAACGGTGTTTCCGAACCGTCCCGATTTAGAGACCTTCAATAAAAGAGCTGGCTTAAACTCGAACTCAAAGCATTTATTTCAATTGACCAGCGCTTTTGAATGTCAAAAAACAAAAAGGCATGATAACTTGTGAAAGTATAGTAGACTAGCTTTTGCCCGCGGCTTCGCCCGCGTTGAATTTGGGGTAACACAGTTCCTCTTGCGGCTTATTGATTTGTTATAGCAACGCTAAGTTTTCCCTTTTCTTCCCTCTTTCTCCCTCAAATCCCACTATATCCATCTATGTCCGTCTCCTGGTTCCCAACTATCTCTGTACCAAAATTCATCAAAATCGGTTAAGCCATTAAAGCGTGAAGAGGTAACAAACAAACAAACAAACTCACTTTCGCTTTTATAATATTAGTAAGGAAGGGTGGTCATTCCAAAGCGTTGAACTCTATGGAGAAGAAGAGGACCTTCTTAGAGGGCCGACAAGTCAACCGCGTTGCTGACTCCCCTGGTACTGCGGGTGTCTGTGGGCGGTGGTATTTATCACAGCAACATAAAAAAATCTGCTTCATCTGGAGACTGGAAGCTAGTTAGCTGCTATTTTTAAAGGGCAAGGCAGGTTATGACTCAGAAATACCATGAAGATATATCACGGGGATACAGTTAATTCGTTTCATTCCCATGAAATGCTTACAGGCATATTTTTGCATGGGAATTTAAGCGCTCAGACGAAGGCGATTCCCATGTCAACCTACCGCATCTGAGTGGTGAGGAATGTTCGGAATTTTAGGGTTATTTATAAATTAAAAGTTGGAGATGTTTTGAGATATACAACAGTCTTATTTATTTCAAGTTGATGTGGATAATACTAACTAATATAATAAAAGTGAACTAGGCTATTTTTTTTTTTTTTTAAAGTGTTAAATGAGGGAGAATCTTTATAGGATTAAAGAGGGAAGAAAAGGTAAAACTTAACTTTGCTATTACAATAAATAAGGCGCTAGGGCAAAAACTATAAGTAGCAGGTACCTGCAGATCAGGAAAGGGGAACTGTGTTACCCCGAATTAAACGCGAGCAAAGCCGCGGGCAAAAGCTAGGTTGTAATAAAGGCAAGAAAATTATGATGGGGATAAATCGTAATAAAAGTAATTGTGAAAATGCATTGTTTTTTTCAAAATTTCATTTTTATCAAAAAAATAAACTATAGAAAAAATAAATAATAAATTAAGAAAAAAATATCGTTCTCAAAAAGATACATGCACTGCCCGGGAATCGAACCCGGGTCGCAAGAATGGGAATCTTGCATGATACCACTACACCAGCAGTGCTCGACCTTGAGACGCGAAATAGTCGAGCATAGTTTGCGTGCATCCTTAATACGTATATATTAACGCTCACTTTTTATAGGGGTACAACTATAGAACATTACCTAGTTTTGCTTCGTTTAAATGTATTAATCTGCTCGTGGCGCTTTTCTTTGATGTAAAATGTTACAAATGAAGAAATTTTCGGACGAAAAAAAACATATTCACATCTTTACATGTCTGAAAGTAATTAGATAACATCGCGCCTATAATCCACGAAGGATTAAGCAGGCGTATAGCTTATAGACACCCACATTTCGCAAGTTATGATAACATCCCATGTCATTGAAAATGAGACTATTGCCATCAACCAGGTACAAATTCAATTCTGTGGCTACTACTGAGTAATTTGTGATGGAAAAATCCAATCTTACTAATAATATAAATACGAATGCTTGTGAGGATGGATGTATGGATGTTTGATACTTTTTCACGCCAAAACGGCTAAACGGATCTTGATAAAATTTGGCACAGAGGTAGATTATAGTCAGGAAAAACACATAGGATACTTTGTTTTTCGATATCACGTGGGAGAAGCCGCGGGTGCCAGCTAGTTACAATTACTTCGAGCCGGCTCGGATGCTCAGCAGTTACAATTGGGACAATTAGACCGACGAGGCAGTAAGAATTAATTTTAAAAGAAAGTAAAAATTAACAATTACATGAAAATTTAAAAAGAAATCTGGCCATATCTTTTGACCACTTTATCTCCAAAGATGAGAGAAAAAAGAAAAAAAAATGACAGTTGGGTTCATACCACCTTTTCTCACACTGTCGTCGCTTGCATGCCGAATTCGTCTCGCTCAAAGGCTGGACCGTATTTGCTCAATATTTTACAGGCATTAACAATTTAATTTATTTCACCCTAACTTGACTTTATAGGATTAAAAGACAGCTTAGTGATAAATTCATAACTTTATTTGGATTTTAATTTTATCTGCCCTTTTGTTGTACGTTTTAATAATTTCATTTGGCTCAGCTTGACAGTTGTTGGGGCCACCCTGCGTGTAACGTTACAAAAAAAAATGAGTTTGCGAAACATTTAATTTTTTTAATAAAATCATTTTCTGTTTATCTCTGCATCATATCACTCAAAGATTGATTGGTAGATACATTAATATTTATTAAAACTTTATGAATATGTATGAAAAATCTGTTTTCTAAGACGGACTTAATGCCTTGGGTATTTTCTACGAGTCTACTTTAGGGTGATGCAGACCGGGGTTGCGGGTTGTTCGAAAGAGATACCGCGGTCCCGGAACATAAAGTGCAATAGAAAGAATAGGGGTGGATTTTAGTCAGTACAAATCTTACATTACGCCCGGGGGGGGGGGCGTACATTAGGGCCCCTCAAATATTCATACATACGGTTAATTAAACTAACAAACTGTTTAACTGTTTTTAAATGTGCATAAACTAAAATACATAAAATTAGGTTTTTTTCATTTACTTAGCTCAATTTTAATTTTCACACGATAATTAACTCTTAAATCTCAACAAGCCAATCATTCCAAACATGTATAGATATTTACATGAAAAAAATGTGGTTTTACCTCAATATTCGGAGCACACCACCTACTGCCCAACGCCTAAACTTAAACCGGACGCCAACATGTAAACACTCGGATCAACGCGAGCGCAATAAAAACGCTGTAAAATTTTGATGTTTCTATTCAAGATCATCCGTCTCTTTCACTCCAGTACAAAATCATATCTCCAGCCCCCTCTACGCCTGAGAATGGCTCAGATTATTATCAATGCACTTTACACAAAGCAGAAGACCCCGACTCCGGCCGACATTTATGTGATTTTGAAAGTAAATCGTATAGGTTTAGTACCTGATAAGTAGTACGTGAATGAGGTGTCAAGCGATAAAATTAATAAATGGAGCTAGATTTCATCGTTACTAGAACATGCCAGTAGAATTATAACATTGCTCTTCAATTACAACGGAGCATCACACAGCTTTCCGATCGTCTTGAAGATTCTCAAGCACTTTGATGTCTAATACAATTAATTAAACTAGTCTAAATTGTATTCGAATAAACTTTCATTTTTATTTCTTGATTACTGTAGCGGGAGAGCTTGAGAACTACGGGATAATGAATATGTTCTATTGAAAACTTCTACATCAAAGAGAAAAATGGTGACTTGTTTGAAGTTCTTCTATTTTATTACAAATCTCATTCCATTCCTTTACGTTTCAAAATGTTCTGTAAGTATTATTCTTATTGCTATCACAAGAATTTTATTTTACAATACTAACTCCAACTAATAAATGACTTTCTCGTGTATGAATTATAATTTGCTATGAATAATGACTTGATTCTTTCTTGACTCTTTCTCCCTATAATCCATCCAAAGGTTGTCTTGGAAATATCACTTTTAGCCATAAGACCGTAGATTGTGACACCTTTTGTCAAATGTATTGTTTAGTGTTCACATATCCACGTGTCCACATATTAATCTACTAGCTGGCGCCCGCGGCTTCGCCCGTGCGATATCGAAAAAAAAGTATCCTATGTGTTATTCCAGACTATATTTAAACTGTGCCAAAGTTCAGCCGTTATGTCGTGAAAGAGTAATGAACATACAAACATCTATACATCCATTCATCCATCCTCACAAACATTCGCATTTATAACTTAGTAGGAAGAGTGTTCATTACAAAGAATATCTTATTCATGCTAGTCTCCTGAATTTTCAGAGATAAACTCTTTGTTTTTACTTGAAATGTCAGTCTCATTTACTTACACAATTAATACCTCAAAAATACCACTTCAGAAGAGGACAGGGGCCGACGTCCCTATTAATACCTAATATTAGATTTCCCTTTACGTATGACCCAGTACTAACTGAGTTGTGGAGGTCAGATAGGCAGTCGCTCCATGTAAAAAACTGGAATTCACCAGCATCCAGTTAGACTGGAAGCCGACCCCAACAAAGTTGGAAAAGGCTAGGATTCGATTTCCCTTTAGAATTACGAAGCAGCCCTGGATTTGAATCAGATTAACAGTTTTACGATCGCCCTATTACCTACGGGACTTAGTCGAATTTCACACTGTAGAATCATAAAACGAAGGCGTGAGATTATGCGTTTACCTTGCAGGTTAATGAGAGAAAACTAAACCCAATTCACGACCTAATTTTCGTGGAAATCATGGTTAATTTCCACGCTTACCCAGCGAAGGCACAGCGCAGCAAGCGCATCGAAATGCTCCCGACACAGAATGATGTTAAATAAATTAATTTTGGGTGCAAATTACTCGACGCGGCCTTTAATCAAGCGGACCGCGTGATCTTGGCTGCGCTTCTACCAGAAGCTACGAAGATTTGGATGTGTTACTTTGGGTTAGATAGGATTAAAAGGTAAAAGGCTAGTTCATCATATGCCTAATTGTACCTATATGTCATATGCATCATAATATGTAAAATTTTATTAAGGTCGGTTTCCAGTCAAACCAGAAACAGTTGAATACTACTATCTTACATGGAGCCACTGCCTGCCTGACCTACACACAAGTTAGTACTGGGGTATATGTTAACCCTAAGAAGACTGGTTGTCAGACTTTTAGACCACTTACTGCCTATAACGACTATCAACCAACCAACCATGACACAACTATGACCAACGGCAACGGTTCAGCGTGGTTACCGAGGCACGGAGAAAACTCGGTGGGTAATCGGTGGTTATCCATCCACAGGCCAACCTAAGCAAGCACTGCTTAACCTAAGAACGACCCTAGTAACTATCATTATTTAGCCACAAGCTCCTCAGGTCATTCTGTGAGAAAACATGAATCAATAAGGATATCACAAAACATGCTCAATGTATTAAAATCAATTACCAATAAAAGTTTTTTTTAAAGGTTGCCCCATTTTAGGAGTTTCTCCTGTATCGTGGGTGCGTTTACAAACATTTAAACTCACATACAGACTCACTGCAGATCATGCAAATATTTTTTTCGTGCACCATGGGAATCTAACCCGCGACACGCAGCGCAACAGTCAATCGCTCAGCCACTGTGCCAACCATGCTGTTTAGTTTTTATAACTTCGGAATTACTTTTAATGATTACTAGCCTTCGCCCGCGTTGAATTTGGGGTAACACAGTTCCTTTTGCGCCTTATTGATTTGTAATAGCAACGTTTTCCCTTTTCTTCCCTCTCTCTCCCTCACATCCCACTTTTTTCAAAAAAATATTAGCCTATGTCCGTTTCCTGGTTCCCAACTATCTCTGTACCAAAATTCATCGAAATCGGTTCAGCCATTAAAGCGTGAAGAGGTAACAAACAAACTCACTTTCGCTTTTATAATATTACTAGCTTTTGCCCGCGGCTTCGCCCGCGTTAAATTTGGGGTAACACAGTTCTCCTTGCGCCTTATTGATTTGTAATAGCAACGCTAAGTTTTCCCTTTTCTTCCCTCTTTCTCGCGCACATCCCACTTTTTTAAAATAATAATTTAATTACCCTATGTCCGTCTCCTGGTTCCCAACTATCTCTGTACCAAAATTCATCAAAATCGGTTTAGCCATTAAAGCGTGAAGAGGTAACAAACAAACAAACTCACTTTCGCTTTTATAATATTATAGTAAGGATGCGTCATCTCGTTCACCCTGTATATTGAAAAATCATTGTTCCACTCATTTTATTGTCGCTTTATTATCCATACGAAAAACCATTGTTCCATCAAAACAGACCTTAATAAAGTTAACAAAAGACGACCTAAATTTAATAACCACAATCTTGACACCATAAAGAACAACATTTCACACATCGTTCTTAAGACTCAAATGCCTCATCCATAGAACAAAGACTTACTGTCATCTAAGAGGTTCCTGAGATCTTTATCTGATTACCAATTTCATCGGAATGTGATCGCAGCATCATCGATACAGTTCCTACCCTAATGGAGGTGTATTAGCAAACCTATATTTACTGCAGCTTAAAATAACGCCATGTTTTTTGCACAGATTAAGAGATTTTTCGTGTGGTGAATCAATAGTTTGGTAGAGACCTAAATGGTTCCAAAGGTTACAAATGTATGATCAGGGGTTCTAAAATCGCCGTTTAAGCCGAATCATAATCCTACTATGTATAATATTATAAATGTGAATGTCTGTGAGGATGAATGGATATATGAATGTATGCAGGTTTGTAACTCTTTCACGTCAAAACGGCTGAACGGATCTTGATGAAATTTGGGACAGAGGTAATTAAAGTCTGGAATAAGACAAAGGATTTTTTTTGATATCATACGGGCCAAGCCGCGGTCGCCAGCTAGTAGGTTAATAATAATGAATTACAATACCATTCGTAAAATTGTCACAAAGTGACAATTCGCAATATTAACTGCGTCTGTGATCATTTCAAGAATTTTTAACGTAATCCTTACTAATATTATAAAAGCAAAAGTGAGTTTTTTTGTTACGTCTTCACGCCGGAATGGCTAAACCGATTTTGATAAATTTTGGTACAGAGATAGTTGCGACCCTGAAGACGGACATAGGCTTCTTTTAATAAATTGATTGAGATATATTATGAGGGAGAAAGAGCTAAGAAAAGGGAAAACTTGGCATTGCTATACAATAAATAAGGTGCTAGGGCAAAAACTACAGGTAGCAATGTGTTACCCCGAATTTAACGCGAGCGAAGCCGAGGGCAAAAGCTAGAATTTACATATTATAATCTATGATTCTGCTAAAGCGCCCATTTTAGACCCCCAGGTAAATATAATTGGAAACGATAGTGTTTGTTCACGTTTACAACCAGATCAAGGATATGTTCTGGCTTCTACATTTACGATATGGTTAGAGCTAAAGATACTTTGTTATAATAGGTGGTTGTAAAATCTCTTAAGATAATACACCTTGGCGCTAGATTTGTAGGTAACCTTTATTGTGTTTGCCATAGCTTTGATGTACAGACGCCTGCACATCAAGCTACTACAATCTGTCAGATTTCTTTGATAGATTTTCGACTTTATTTCTAAAGTATTAGGTTCAAGGTTCATTGGGAAACATTTACAGTTTCGGGTAGCTTGACCTGCAGGCGTCTGTACCGTTTCCAAATAACTAACCTTGCGCTCTTATGAATAAAGGTCTTTTTCTTGATTCTGTATCACTCACGTGTAATTTTTAAACTCGTCATCAACCTAGCCTTTTCCCAACCAGTAATTTACAAAGAACGACTGCCTATCTGACCTTCAAAACCCAGTAAGACTGGAATTCCTCCTGAGTCGTGGATGCGTTTACAAACATTTAAACGACTATCTGCAGATCATACAAATATATGTTTCGTGCGTGAATCGAACCCGCGACACGCAGCGCAGCAGACGATCGCTCAGCCACTGCGCCAACTGTGCCGTCGTACAGTGACGTTCGTGATACAGTAAACCCTATGGAATGGCTCGTTGTCAGCCATTCGGCCACCTGTAACTACTAGGTATCAAAGTTCTATAAATGGGAGCCGGGACCAGCGGTTTAACGTACTTTCCTAGGCACGGAAGAAACTCGGTAAGTAAAGGTTGGTCACCCAACCTTGGACTGACTTAATAGTGTCGATTCTCTTGCCACAAACCAACCAAAACTACTCTATGGCTCGACCGATATTGATGAATTTTGGTACAGAGATAGTTGGGAACCAGGAGACGGACATAGGCTATTTTTAATGTGGGGTGTGAGGTAGAAAGAGGGAAGAAAAGGGAAAACTTAGCGTTGCTATTACAAATCAATAAGGCGCAAAGAGAACTGTGTTACCCCGAATTTAATGCGAGCGAAGCCGCGGGTAAAAGCTAGTTTAGTATATTCCTGTCAACATTTCCTATTTTGAAGTTGATTGAAGTGACACAAGTAAATTTTGTTTTAGTGTGACACCATTAATCATAGTTTAGTTTCTCTATTTACAGAATATTGCTTTAAAAAAAATGGTTGTCAAGCTAAATCGGACTATCTTTAATCGCCACTAAAATGGTGAAGAATAAAATTAGATGTGATAAGATAAGTCATTTTAATCATATAATATAATCATATAATCATAAGCATAAACAAATGACAATCGCTTCAAAAGCCTTTTATACATAAAAAAAAAATAGTCTGGTTGAATCCGGTTATTCACCAGAATCGGCACCATTTTCATACTCATCATTTAGGTACCCATTGATGACGCAGAATCGTTTCAGTAGTCGAATGCTTTTACCGTTGATGTCTGTTTATCCCATCTGGTTCTTCAGGTTGGTGTATTTACCAAGAACAAATCAACTAGAATGATTTCTAGTAACAATGACTCAGAATAAATAAGAAATCAAAAGCGTCATTTTATACTATCGGCTTTAGATGTACTTTCAGCGTAAAATCGTGTTATTAGTCATACTTATCCGGGATATCTAAGGTTACCAAGTTGCGTAAGCGATTAGTCAGGCATTTCTCATTACTCAAATTAGATTTTTTCAGCAGATTGAAAGAGTAAAATGAAATTAAACATAATATTAATATAATATTAATATAGAACCTCTAAATAACTATTATAAGGCCAAGTATATGCAGCCGCGGGAGACGCCCCGGGCGCCGCGAGACGACTCCCGGCCACCGTAGATGCGGGCCTGTGGACGGTGAGCAATGGGTAGCTCTCCGTCCGTCCGTCTTTTGACGACAGGCCGTGACGACGGCGCGTTCGTGTTTCACGCGTGCCTCAAAGAAATGTCAGCAAAGCAGAGGGGCTTGCCAGAGCCTCCGCCTGCCGGGGTTGCGGGTTGTTCGAAAGAGATACCGCGGCCCCGGAATGTAAAGGACAATAGAAGGAACATGGGTGAGTTTTAGTCAGTACAAGTCTGACATGCCCCCCCCCCCCCCGCTCCGCCCAGAGCGGGGGAAGTTATTAGATGATTTCCCACCCGAAAAAAAAAGACCAAGTAAATAATCACTTCTAAAATATACAGCACCCACTTCTTACATATAAACAAGCCGTAAATAACTCATTCAATTACTTCGTAGGACGTTTCATTGAAGTATAAGATTCACATCAAATTAACACACAATTGATATTATCAACACGGTAAATAAAATCATTGCAAATACACTATGAAAAGGCTTTTTAAATCCCATAGTATGTAACACATGACACCATGCTTACTACCCCGAAGGGTAAGGCCCGGGTTCAGGTCCCAGGGTTGCGGCTTGTCCGGGTTTGCGGGTTGTTCGAAAAAGATACTGCGGCCCCGGAACATAAAGGGTAATAGAAAGAACATTGGTGGGTTTAGTCAGTAGAAGTCTGACACTCCCCTCCACTCCGCCCAGAGTGGGGCAAGTTATTCGATGATTTCCCATCCGCAAAAAAAAACTCACCTGAGAAAAAATCGACTCACTTAAATCATTATATATAACACTAGCTGACGCCCACGTGATCCAAAAACAAGTATCCTCTATGTTATTCCAGACTATAATCTACCTTTGTGTCAATTTTCAACAAGATCCGTTCAGCCGTTTTGACGTGAAAGAGTAACAAACATCCATACATCCTTATACATCCTACAAAAATTCGCATTTACAACACTAGTAGGATTTATTGACCAAAACCCATCCATGTCCTTTCTTCTACCCCTTGTGTTCCAAGGCCGCGGTATCCATATCGTATAAAATGCAACTCCGGACACAACCCGCAACTCCGGACACAACCCGCAACTGCGGACACAACCCGCAACTGCGGACACAACCCGCAACTCCGAGTCTGAATAGGCTTGGGTATGGATAAAAACTTAGGTCACCCTGGCGCTCCCACCTTAGGTATCTTTTTAAATGATACCCAACGCCATCTTAGACACACAACACAGCACAATGTTAACAAACTTAAAAATCAATACAAAAACAAGAATCCATTAGAAAAACATGACTCAGCTTACTCTCACAATTAAATAATATAAAAATTAATTACACAACAAACCGATATTACCTAATAATTGTAATGTTCTTCGTCAAAATTACTGGTTACTTCTCCAGATTTAAAATATTTCTCACGGCAAGCGGATTGAAATAATTATTAATAACGACTACAGAGGAGCAGCGATTGACACGTTAATATACCCTACACAGATATAGTAAGAAAGTTACGAAGAGTAAAAATGACTTCTATGTTCACAAACATAAGGGTTACAATGGCAGACAATGGTAAGTTTGCCTATAAGCTAAGCGATGGTTATCAGTAGTCCACTCCATAAGATATCTTCGTCGTCTGCGCATGCGCTTTGACGTATGAGACAAAGTGATTTTGACGCGCCGTATCGTAAAGTAATTATTTGCGTATCATTCTCTATAATTTTAAATTTTAGGGTTCTGTTGGAACAAAAAATTAAATGGAGCTGATGTGTTGATTATTTTTTGACGTAATGCGTCAATAATAATTATGTGGTGGGTAATTTTGAAACGATTTGGTTCTCTAATAGCCTTGAATTATGAAAGAATTTATTACGTTAAGTGGTAACCAATTGTGGTAACTAAATATTTATATAAAAATATATAGGTATACTGCGTACAAATGGAATACATAACCAGGTATTGCTACTTTTAATTTCTAAGAAACTAGATTGTCGATACCTCCGTGGTGGTAGGTTTTTTCAAGCCAGTGTACGTAACATAACTTCACGCCCATAATTCCCGTGTGGCTAGACAGAGGTTACCTACTACACCTACATTAGAGAGAGAAATTCCCCATGGAAAAATCCAACAAACGTTTGCCCTACCCAGGAATTGAACCCAAGACCACTTGTTGAATTTACATTTACATACCTGCTTAAAAAGTCGTGCCTTATCCAGATGAGATGAGCAATAATTAGGATCCTTACATTCTCCTTTTGTTTGGTCCTTGTTCATACGTGGTCCCAAATCTTCGACAAATTTATTTTCGGTAAAACGAATTTGTCTCCAAAGTAACAACAGTTCCATTACAACTGGAACAAGTCACGATTATCACTCATCTTATCTTAGATAAACACTTCATTTTATTTATCACGCCTAAATAACCGATAAGTAGGTATTATCAACGACGCAATATAGCACCATGCGTCAGCCGACTAGGAACGGCCCCGCCCCGAGCACGCCCACCGCCCCCCTCACCCCGCACCCACGCATTTCCAGCTTTTTCAATTTGAAATTCCATAGTTTCGAAATTTGAAATTTCTCGCCGCTCAACAATTCGCGAGCGGAACCAGACTGCGAAACAATGCGACTCGATGTCTTTGTTGTTTTTAATTTTGGAACATTTTTTTTTTATAAAATTTTTCTGTTGCTTATTTTGATGTGTATTTGTTTTTCTCTAGGTATTGAAATGAGGTTGCCACTTGTTTGTAATGAAACTCCTTGCCATTTGTAAAAGATAAGATGGTTACATGGGGGTGACTCAAGAAATAACAAATAATGGAAAAGTATGTAGGTATATGGAGAAGAAAATATGTTGCGCCGATCCTAAATAAATTGTGTTGATTTGACTTTGCTTTTGACTCCAGTTGTGTGGTAGGCTAATTTTTATTTACTGGCTTTTGTTTGTTAACACATCATGATCATTTCAATTTTAGAATCTTTGAAATCGGATCATGGGTTCTAAAATGACGGCTTAAGCAGAATCATAAAAGGTTACTTATAAACATACGTAAGTAGTTATTATATTATGAACTGTCACTTTGTATAAATTAATATATTTATTATACTATAATTAATATATATTATTATACTATTATTAATATATAATTTTAGACCCCCTGTAGAGTAGTAAGCATAGATTGCATAAGTCACCGAAAAGCTATCTTGCACAGGTATCAAACAGGTCAATAACCAATTACAATCATAAAAGAAGCACTTACTAGAATTTTCTACAAACAATTAAAAAATTCAGAGAATTAATTAAATTCACAGAAAACCAACATTTAATCAATTTAATGGGTCACCTTAACATTATTGAGAACTGCACAATTAACTATAAAAGTGATTAGTCATTGAACCATTAAGACTGTGTACCTATTTAATTGAAATGCTCTTCAATCTTTACTCTCCGTTACCTACTCAGGCATCGAACGGTGGTCGTCGAGGAGTTTACTGAGAAATTGTGGATGTAGACTAAACCTTTGAGTTGTTAAGCAAATTCAATTAAGACTATTAATTATATAATTATTAAAAGTATGTATTTCAAAGAGCACATGCTGAACTTTTTTTTTTACTTACTTTTGGCTGCGGTTTTCGCTCGCCTTTTAGTCGAATATTTTTCTACGGAAACTTTTAAAAGCCTGTGACAGTCAAAAATAATATAGCTTTTCAACTTTCACTTACATATTCAATTATTTATTTATTTAATTAAGGTTCCAACAACAGTTGTTACAGACATAATAAAGATAGAACATACAAATAATTATGTGTTAAGTCTCACTGTACAACAAATTACAGGCAAACACCACATGCAAAGTAACCAGTGTTCATGTAAAGGGGGCGATCCTATTGCCACCAAACACGGGCCTACGGTACTACGAAGAATTCTCAGATGGGAATATCCACCTACCGGGGTTGCGGGTTGTTCGAAAGAGATACCGCGGCCCCGGAACGCAAAGGGCAATACAACATGGGTGGATTTTACTTAGTAAAAGTCTGACACTCGCCCCCGCTCCGCCCAGAGCAGAGGAAGTCATTTGATGATTTCCACACCAAAAAAAATTAGAGGTGTCAGGGGACACCCGGATGTAACGAAGTATCTATAGAAATTAAAATATCTGGCTTGCTTTCTATAAAAGAAAGAGAGACAGACATAGAAACATGCGACGCCGCACAGCTTACAATAGCTTACTATAGCAAAAAGTGTCGTGCTCTGGTTCGTCTAGCCCCCTTTCACAACGCGCGATAAGGAACTTCGTTCCAAATGGGAATATCCAGTACCACTTTGAGATTCGTTTCTAGGTCGTCCTGCCCAGCAAAATAAAACCAGTCGCCATTGTCATATACTTCATAACGTATCTCGCAAATCCGCCTCAAACGAAGGCCATTCAACACCAAAGTCCATTGACCCAAAGTAATGATCTATCCGTTAGTAGGTTCTGATCAAACAATAATAGGTTGCAATAGGTGCACACACAATGGGCCAATGAATTGGGGCCTGACCACAATGGGTGGTAATTAAACCACAGTCCAAATATTCTCATGTCTGCGCGGATTGAACGCTGGTGGTCGCAATAGTTATATTAAACATAGATCGGTATTGAGAATTGGGATACATTTTTTGCCTATGTTAGAAGAGCTTTCTAGAGGTCTGAAGAATTAGATTTTCAAAACAAAAAAATAAATGAGTGACCAAGCTTGATTCGACATCATTCTTGCCAAACTAAAAACTTAACTTTTCTTGTGACCAGAGGGCTGATCTGTTTTTTGCGAAATTAGCATTGCCATCCAACGTGGTAATGCTGCCAGCCTTCCGGGCACTTTTCCTGTTGACTGCGATGCGGACGAATTTATTGACGCCCTGTAATTATTTTTCCATTTTTTTACTTGTACCTACATATTTTTACTATTAGTTTATATACATATATTTATAGTTTGTAATAGTAGTTAATTTAACGAGAGAATATTTGGAACTAATTTTGCTGTGTCGACATATTATCATTTTCTTATTTTACGAAATATTCAGGAGAAGTACAGATATTTGGAAACGCAGTAATGATAAATTACAAAGTTTGAAGAACTATGTAGTTCTTTAATAAAGTTATACGACTGAAGAAAACAAATGTTTTAACAAACACGTACATTTACAAATCACAACCCTTCTTATGCTATCCGTAGTCGGGTAAAAATAAGTTTACTTTTTTTTAAAGTTTTTTGCTGCTTCTACTGTGCCGTCTAAATTATAGGAGTTTATGGGATAGTACTTACCCTGTTATGTGTTTTCTAAAACTAATTACAAGCTCAGTCCATGACCATAAACAAGGTAAACATATAAATCTTCTTCATATGACATCGTATAAAACATCGTACCAATTAACTCCGCTCAAGTGAATTTAATTTACTGTATACAATAGTCATTAATAAATCACTCCGGTCTTGTCAACAATTTGTCCTGTTACTAACAATAAATCACTGCATTAATTTGTCGCATCTAGAAATCGACAGGACAACTATTCTATGGCATGACTGGCACTGCGCAGGCGTTCCCACAGCGCAGGCCATCGCTCACCGGGCGAACTGATGAAATTAGATCGATTAACATGATAAATCTCTCGATTCTAGAATCGATATAATCGATATGCGACTGACAAATTACGCTGTGTCCTGTCTCTAGTAGGATGTTGGTTGGAATTGAGCAACTTGATTTTGTATTGTTTTTGTTGATGATACGTTCTGATGGACGGGTTTCACTGTTTTAGTTGAGAATTAAGGAACAAAATAACTTCAAATTGAGTAAATATAATGGCACTCGTTTTAATATTATAACAGCATTTACTTTATGATTAGTATATTTTTAATTAATTTCTAAAAATATGAACCTACGTCACTTACGTGAAACGGAACGTAAATTTAGCTACTTACATGTTGACGTTTTAGATATTGCATCTCAAAAATAAAAAATGAATAATTAGGTTATTGGAGTCTCACGGTTTGGTGTGCTCCTTCGACTTTGATCTCTTATTATTGCTTAAATTAAGCAATTGCCCCTTCTATGAAGGCGACTTTTCTAAGAAATCATTCTATAAAAATTGTAACTAAAGTACGGCCAACGAGAAGCGATACCAAATGTAAACAAAACCCATGCTAAAACCCCATCTAAAATGGCCGCCCGAATGTTGACGAACCCGTCTTATCGTTGTCATATTTTTGCCGGGAGAACGAGACATTACGACAAAGGCACCAGATGGAAAGAGCTAAATATTAGATTGTCAACGCCACAGTTGTTCTTTAGGTTAATGACCTTTCGTATCGCTTCTCGTTGGCCGTACTGTAGTAAAAAATCATGAAAATTAACTACGCACCTCCGACAGGTAGGCGAAACTAGACGCGACTCTACACGACGACCCACAGCCCTCCCACTACCTTCACCTCACAATTCAGGTGACTCAATTCTAAGTCTTACCCGTGTAGCTACCCTACTATGACGTGTTAAAGCAGAACTTATTCCGTTGAGGGAAAGGGACAGAGCTATACAGGGTGTCTAGCTCCATCTCTTTCACTCAGTGGAATAAGTTCTGCTTTAAGATGTCATAGTAGGCTTACTGACTTCCCAAACTTTCTATAAACGAGAGAAAAATCATCTCAAAAACAATTAACATTTTCTTAAGCTCCAGTAAAACCAACGTGAAACTTCAACAATCCCCATTAACCAGTAAACAAAACGATCAGTTTTATAGCACAGCATCCAATACACACATCGCCACATATAATCACGCCGGCACGCTAGCTATGTGAGCAGAGGTAATGAATCAGAGGCTGGCATTCGTCGTGCACTGACGAATAACTATCTAATTGACTCCGAGAAGGCCGTACATTTGATTATTTTTTACTTCGTTAGTGACCGGTTCCTATTTTAAATAACGACTCTTAATTCTTACCGATGTTAGTTGGTCACACTGTAAAAACAATGTAAGGTAAAACAATTATTGAGAAAAAAATACGTTCGTTACATGGACAGTTTATTCTGTGCGTCACACGGATCATGGTGTTGAAGAGTTTTCATTCATTTGCTTAAACGTAAATATTATCTATTCTTATTATTTATTGTACACACAATATTACATAAAATTGCATGATATTTTAATTTTTAATAGAAAACTGGACTGATCAACAGAAATAACCTTGAACTTCATGTTGTTTTATCTATTTTATTATATTATCTGTTTTATATTATTTAGAGAAAATCGGACATACTCATTACGAAATTTCAGAAGCTACAAGTGGTAAGAGTCTCAATTTTTGCATAAGGGATTCGTTTTGGATGTATACCCCACATATGGTCACAAAGACTTTACCTAAAGAATTTAAAGGAGGTGGCAAAGTTTGTATGGCAGAACGCGCCTTTTTGGCGGAATTTACATGAAATTTTGCACACACACTAAGGAGCTGAGCAGCGGGTAAAACCGCTGGCAAAACTATTAGATTATAAAAGTCAATACTAAACATATCTAGTATTTTTATTCTGTCAGCCGTTAATGACGTATCTTTCCAGATACTTTTGAAGTACTGTTAAAGAAAAAATTTTTTTTTTCCGAAAGAAATGAGTCTCAGAAGTAAATGTGTTGCAGAAAATTCAATTCATTATTTACAGAAAAATATTTAAACCTTTATTTCGGGTAAAACTGCGGGCACGGCTTGTTATAAATGAATCTTATTTTAAATGTCACCAACAATTAAAATCCAGGGTATGAATGGAAAATTGTTCTCTAGTTGTGGGAACGGAATTAAGAATGCCATATGAAGGTTAAGAATTTGCTGTGGCTTACAAGGAGGTGCATAGTATGTGACTTAACATAGTTAAATAACATTAGTTTTGTTTTTATTGTAGTAAAGCTTCTTCCAGCGACTTTGCTTTCGTTAAACACTTATGCCAGTCAGGAATTAGTGAAGATTTCGGAACCCACCAGAGCCTGCCGGGGTTGCGGGTTGTTCAAAAGACACCGTGCCTACTCTGTCCTCTCATACTTAAGAACTAACGCTGTAACAACAACATTGTAAAACCAAATGATTTCAATAGAGCAACCATGGAGTTTCTTGCCGGTTCTTCTGCATAGGAAACGACAAACCTGAACCGTACACCGTTTCTTGACGTTTTATAAATACCATGGGTATTTATAAAACGTCAAGAAACGGTGTACGGTAAAAAAAGAAAAAATCATAAATAAAAACTAAAGCCGTTAAGTCACAAATATAAATGTAATTATTAATAATTTTGTACAGATATTCAAAAAACGCCGGGCGGTCACTTATCCCTGGGACACATTGTATAGTAAATAAACAATAATTTAATATAGGACAACATAACAAATTTCTCTAAGTTTATCGCAACAAATAACTAAGATACTTGAATGCAAATACAATTCAAACTAAAGATATTTTGCATTCATTAACTTATTCTAAAACGTGTATAAATTAACGTATAATCAGTAAGAAGACAGGGTAATAAAAATATTTGTATACTTGGTTAATACTTGAGAACACAGAGTACGAAATAAATGAAGTGCTGAAAAGGTTTTAGATAAAGCGGTACGTAGTTCTGAGTAAGTACGATTTTAATCTGACCATCGTATATATGAGCACCATTTCTTTTATTAGGTATATTTTATTTAGGGTATAACATACAAAAAATAAAAAGTAACATGCTCATTGAGATAGTTATAAAATACTTATCTAGAAAAACTCTACTTTGAGACAAATCTTTTCTGTTCCATATAGAATTCTGTTATTCCTTTGGTGATAAAACTGTTTACGTGATGTTTCAATTGTTTGACAAATAAAAAAACTTTTGTTGGTCTAAATCACCATATTTAAAGCAAACCACGACAGCTTATCGCAAACGGTAAATATCCAACGATGCTACAAACAGCACCGACGGCGACGCACACTTCGCTGACTTCGCAAATTCTCTAAATGATTTCTCCATTTTGCATACTACTCCAGGTATTGCTTGAGAATGTTTAGTGCCGTGTTTCAATTATCATTCAAGTTGGCTAGGGAGAGTGTTTAGAATGCTAATGGAAGGAAATCGATGGAAGAGATACTGTGCCAGAGATTATGTGAACAGAGAGCATGAGATAGGCATGAACCTCCCGAGATAAGTGCTTTGAAGAAACTTATTGTGGTTTTAAAAAATGGCGACAAGAAAAAAAGGAATACTTATAGTTATAAAGTTTAGTAACACGATTTACTAGTTTTAAACATAACTGTTATATTACCATCACATTTATAAAAAAAACCTATTGCTTGGCATCGAATTTTATTGTATAGCTAGGCTGGACTATCTTCCTCCAATCTTTTCATTATTCCCAAACATAAAAATATGCTCTCCTCCGAAATTTAAAAAAAAAAAACAAGTTACTTATTTCCAACTTAAAGCAGCCGAACGCGTCTGCACAAATTACAAACAGTATAATCTACACCATCTCACCGATGCGTGTAGGGCAGCCGGGCGGTTTATCAAGATGACTAAATGCTCGCAATTAGTTCACGTGAAATGTCGCATACGCATGCTAACGAGATCCTGCCTCGAGTCGTACGCACGGCCCGCTTGCCGTACGCGCACCGCCGTGCACCGGTCCGATCGAGGCTATCGGAGATAGGCGGGCTGCAGTTTTGCGTTTAAATTGTCGTATGTCGTGATTTCTTCACGGCATTTGTTGAAGACACGACATATCTTGTAAGTTTGAATAGGAATGGATGTAAGTGTAGAGAGGGATGTAAGTGTAGAGAGTGACCTAAGAACGGATGAATGGACTGTGTGAAGGTTGATCAAGAATGGAGGTGCCTGCGGCTGTGGTAATCCCGAATGATTTGAGAGAAGGGCAGGAGCATAATGATTATTTGTTCCTTACGGGTTGGAAGCCATTATCCAGCATGTAACTGCTGTTAGTCGTTACTAACTGCAGCATTTGCCACACTCGGAGATATCCAAGAAATACCTACCACCACACATGCTTAGTTGACATTTTAATGTGCGTCGTATACTTCCAAATTATTATGTTAATACCTTTTCTAGAAATTGATACAAGCGATAAGGTCCAAATTTATTTGTTTCAGTTGCCGTTAAAAAAGCTCAGTATGTTCAGATACCCATTATAATTTCTAGACAAAATTGGCCTTCTAAAAATAAATTAAAAAGTTTATTTATGTTTTTAATTAGGCACTGACCAAACGTAAACCAAAAGTATTCTTTACATAAATAAAATAAAATGAATTGCGTTTTTCTTGTCGCAACATCAGTCGCAACCCTATCGTATGCAAACAGCCTAAAATATCGCGTTCGACCCTCTGCTGATTTATAACCCTTTTATATAGCCCCCTAAAGTTATCTAATTGAGCCTGTGAAGCGTCTCTACAATCTTTGGTTAAAATAAAATTAGCGTAGTTTAAGAATATTCTTTGATGAATACATGTGTAATGTTAAAAGTATTGGTGTTTATTTTTTATTGTGCCATGGAACGTGGAGATGGTCTTCCTGTCGTAAAAGTCGAAAGCGTGTGGGCTATTTATGTGAAGAATCTATGGATTGAAAAGATGCGATTTATAAGAAAATATTAATGGTTTGTTTCTTTCCCCGATATGGGCGGAGCAGGGGCGGGGGATGTAGTGTCAGATATTTACTGTCTACCACGTTCCTTGCATTTGTGTTCCGGGGCCGCGGTATTTTTTTCGCACAATCCGTAATACATCATACTCTATACTATACATACTATAAATAAATGATATGCTGATCAGATCTAAAATAACAAGTTTACAAGTTATACGGTGTACAAATATGTATGACATTATACCAAATCGATACAATAATGAAGTACGAAACAGAATTTTAATAATAGATAATGACATACAAAAATGTCGGTGTTCAGAAAAGACTTTATTTCTCTTCACCAGTCTTAAAAGCCCATAAAACAATACACTCACAAAACCGCAAATAATAAAAGTTTTTTTACTGGCATAATGGGTAATTACAAAACGTGTCTGGCAACACCACACGCCGCGAACATTTCCCAGCCCATATTGCGGTGACGCGATCGGTTCGCGGGGTAATTGATAATGACAGAAAATGATGCATGACAGTAGCTGCAAGCGATGTGTTGTATGTAACACTTAATCGCTTGAAAGTGCTGAATTGTGTTGCTAGATTTAAAAAAGGGATGTTAATAATTTATACTTGATTTTTGTCAGTCAATATTTTTGATCGGGAATAGTTGAAATTCACTGACAGAAGCATTATTACAAAAAATCGCTTTTTTGTTTTTTTTTTTAAATTAAATGTAGATGAAAATTTCATTATGTATATTCTAAGCAAAGTTCTAATAGAATGTTGTTTTTAGAAGTATATACCCAGATAAGGAAAAATATTTATTTCCCCCGATAATATTGTCAATGCTGACAACCCCATAATATCCGCGGTAACCTACCCGCCACACAATCGTCTGAAGATATTTATTTAAATATGAGTGTTTACGTTCTAATGACGGCCTAGAGCCTGCAATTGCCGACGATGAGGCGTGCCACCTCATACATTATTAGATACCTACGCATGTGGAAATCACAGCTTTGTAAAACATGGAGTAAATGTTGGACAGAGACCTAACTTGCAAATATAGACTTCGGCTTTGTTTACGATTTTCTAGACAGTATACTTAATTTTTACTAAAGGACAATAGTTCAAAAATGATTGGATGGCCTTTAAAACGAGCAAATTTAATGAAAAATGTGATCCAGTAGAGCATCAAAGTTAGGGGACAGTACCCATTTAAAGTGGCAATTGACCAACCTTATGAGCCATAAAACCGATTACCGTTGGTGGATGTATCTTTGTAAATGAAACGGTAGGAGAGTGGCGTAACGACCTTCGAAGGCGGGTTAAAAGCCAACTTGAATATCCTACATCCAGCAATGGATTGTTTTAACCTGATATTGGTAGAAGAGTATGAAGGTTAGAAAATGTCTTTGTGAACATACTTTCGTTTCATAAGAGTGAAATGCAGATAACTGAGTCTTGTCGATTATACAATGCTTAGTCTCTGATGCATATTTACTCACGTCGTTTCCTACTGCGTAGGGTAAACGTGCTAGTTATGTGCTTGACGGTTTGATGTTAAAATTAGGTGCTGTACTAGGTGTAAACACTACCTTAGGTACAACGTTTAAAATAAATTTGCAACGGTGCCTTGTAGACATATTCTCTGATTTACTGCAAAAATTATATACTACCATTTTGCTGTAACAAACTTAACTTTTACCTTCAATATTTTTAACTATTTTAGGTCACCTGCAAGTGGGGACAGTCGCTTAAAATTTATATACCTTTGAATAAAATATTTTTGATTAGGTTTTTTCTGAGAAGGAGAAGTTATTCGTTAAAAATCACGTTAGCATTTCAACATTTTTATATCCATTGACTGTAACTAGCAATAGACTACTACGAGCACTAGGCTGTAAAAAACAACGTCACTAGCAACTAGAATACAATTTAATAACCTGTATCAGTCAGTTTAAACCAGAATGAAATAAATATAAATAACGGACGCATAACAGTCAGACAGTGGATCTGTTAATATAACTAAACCTGAGTTATTTCAGCTTGCAATTGTTAGACTGAATTGTTATTCTCAATTTGAGTAAAACTAACAACTGTTCTTGATATAGACTTGCGTCATCAAGGTGTAGTGTGTATACTATTGTGTAGGACTACTCACCTTATTGAAATTGTATATATTCTGTTTGTTTATATTCTCCGGCTTTTGGAAAACTTAGCAGCTCCTATAAGGGATTATAGCTACTAGAAAAATAAAGGTGACTTTATCTAAATTGTGTTCAATTATACCCCCTGCACTTGATTTTTGATAAAGAGTTGCTACTTCGTACAGATTGACTGTATTTTTTGGATTAAGTTTATTTTGTTCTTTTAGAAGTGCAAACTTTTGTCTTGCCAGTACCTATCTGTTTTATTTGTATGGTCCACTTAGCCATGTTCTTAACTAGATATTTTGTGTAACTGACCCTCGAAGCATTTAGTTATTGTTCCAAAAAACCAGAGACAACACTAAACATAACAACAATGACTTCACAAAACTGTTATACAAACATAATAGCCTCAACTGCCTCATCAGTATACACTTTTATAATAACTACGTCAGATCTAAAAGAAGTTGGCAATACTACAAATGTTTGGGCCAAGTTCTAGCAGAAGTGGCGACGCGTGGCGTGAGATCAAAGCTAGCATTAACATATACCCTGACTTCGCATAAAGTATGATGAAAATAGCTGAGCTAACGGCAGATGTTTTTGTTACGTGAAAAATAGGGTTTCAGATGATAAATATATATGTATATATTTTTAAATACATTTTTATATAATTCTTTTAGGACTTAAATGTCATTGACAGGATGGCCCTGTTTGTAAATTTATCGCATACTTAGATCTAAACTGGGAAAACACAAAAAATAAAATTTTTTCAGGACACGAAACAAACTTATTACTGTTTGTATGGGTATTTACGAGCAAGAAATTGATTGTAGATCATAAATAGGTTCCAAAATGTGTAATATAGTTTCGTATGACATGCGATGGTCTTAGTAAAAGATTGACTTTTAACTAGAGTTATGTTCGTATTCCAACATTACACATGTAAGCGGGTTCACTAGTTATCCTTGGAAGCTTTAATTTTGTTTTTTTTTTATAAGTCTATTCTCTGACTCTGATAAATGACTTTTGATTAGGATCACCCAGCTAACTATATATAACTGAAAACTATATAACTGAAAATTCACGATTTTTGAGTTGTTTTACTTTATATCTAGGCGAGCGATAAGTGTTGTAAAATTGATTGTGGAAATTAATTATGGCAACGCATTAATCACTTTACTTGTAAAAGATATCTTGTACCCAATTGTCAGCCAGTGTTGAGTCGATTTTAGTGTTACCAGTTGCAGCGCATTTTTTTGTTTACACAGCAAATAAAGCCTTGACAAATAAAAAAAAATACTGCATACAATTAGAGTCCCACCAAACATAGCAAAATACTATCGTCAAATATTTTGTAATAATGATACCCTTAAAAAGTAATAATAGCTTGACATGACCCTCGATCAGCATTGACATAGAGGAGTCTATTAAATGCCATCAAGACCATTATTTTTAAACAAAAAACAGACCATACAGAACTCGATCAAAAATCTCAGTAGAACAACGAAGTCTAATATGTTTTTTTACACTGTGGTGGTTTAAATAAACCGTCACAATTTTTTCTTGTACCGGCGAATTTTGAATTTCAACTTTATGAGGTTTAAATTAGGGTTCCAGTGAGTGTAAATATAAGATTGTTGGTAACTGATTGTTATTACGCACGCGACAAACCGCCCTAACTAAGGGGTTGTCGTCGCCCTCAAGTGAAGGGTTGTTGTGACGTACGATTATCGCAACCCCCTCGATTATTGAACAATTTGTCATTCATGCTAGTTCGGACTCTGGTTTCGTTGAGATGACGTCATGTTCGAGAGATTTTAAAATTCGAAATAAGGTAGTGGTGATAACAGTGAAATTCCTGATATCAAATAAATCAAGCTGGTGATTACTAGTGACCGTGGTGGACTTATTTCAATTTAATAAATAACTAGATTGAAATAATTGTGATGACACAGTGCGGTGCCACAATCCTTTTCCACCTAAATCATATAGTAAGAAAGTATGAAAACTATTATTAAATAATCAAAACTTCAAAATCATGTGATAATTGAAAGGTTTTTAAATATTTGTCTTGTCAATTCTTTAATCTGTAAAGTTAAGTCTATGTTAATAATTATGACTAAAAAGTATCTATTAGTATCCAATAACTTTAAAACAGTGAAAAAGCAATCCCTAAAAACGCTAAGACCAATAGCAACGGGTCATTGTTTCCCACAGTCGGGATGCCGCGTGGGGCGGCATTTTATACGCAGGGATTGCGTCCAGTGGGCCACTGTCAAACGAGAGCTCACTGTGTTCACACGGCCGGCCATAACACATAAAAATCATCTGTTCCGTGCCGAAATATAGGAAATAATCGCGTAAACGAGGATAATGACGCGAGTAGGTGGGGCCGTTCCGAAGACGCCCCTCTAGCTTTTTTTTTCTCGACGTCTGGGCGGCGCGAAGAGAACGCCTCGCGTCCCACGCGCCGAACGCACCGACATGCGCGACCGAACACGCTCGCTATACAAACCGACGGCAACGCGCCGACGGTACACCGACTAAAAACGTAAACAAACAATAAAATGCGAATAAAAAACACGCGACAAACAAACACAAATAACAAGAAACGGCGCGAAAACCGCTAGCTCGAAACACATTAAAATATCAACGAGTTACATTTAAACCGTTCTAAAAATCGCATTCTAAATTCTAGTTTGGAGCGAACAATAACATTTGGACCTGTATCCGAAGATGTTTTGACGTTCAGTGACAGAAACCAGTGCGTGGTGTCAATTTTCGCGGTAAAAGTGACAAGTTGAAACAATGAGCCCGCGAAAAGAGGACCTAGTGTTGCCAACATGAAAAAGTTGCGTGTTTTTATTGGAAATAACAGAATGCAAAGGACAGTTCATGCAGCAATACTTTTCTTATTAGTATTTTTGTTGAATATTGCGAGGTAAGTAATTGTCTGAAACTAAATATTTTTATTTTTTTTCCAGGTCTTATAGGCGTTAAAGAAAATCTTAGACAATATTCCCACAGATTACAATGTTAATGATATTAATGCAGTTTATTCACAGACGAGCACGACAGCTCATTAAAACTCGTGGGGTAATAAAACAGGCACAATAGCCACACACATGCACAAAGAAAATAAGCCAACAAGCTTCAAACAAATAGGGGCGCAATGAATACGAAACTAAAACATCACGACACCTAATCATGCAAAACGGTCCTAAGTAGACAACACGGGCACTAATGAATAATGCTTCGCGTCGCGTAATCTATGGTAATAAATGTAAATTTAAAAGGTGACAATCATTTTGTCGGCCCACCCAATAGTGTCGAGATTTACGTAGTATGTTAATGCGCCGATATGCCACTACACGCGGTCGCATAATCGTAGGGCTGTTTACTTCGTGATTGATATTCAGGGCCGCAGAATTAGTTGGGACTGGATGAGCTACTTTTGATGTAAACTGGTTTTTGGTAAATGTTGGTGCGATTTTTGTAAATTGTGATTCGTAGGTACATCTTAAACTAAAACTTCCATTATGTAGATATCAATTTAATACTTAGTAAGTTTCATTTTGAATACTATGATGTTTGCTATTTTAGTAGTAAATTATTGACTTACATTTGGCAACATCTAATTATTTGATGTAAGTCTTTAAACTGACATGGTTGATAACATTATAATTATTAACACTTGAAACGGGATATTTACAATGTTTATTATTTGTTACTAATATAGCTAGCTTTTGCCCGCGGCTTCGCTTGCGTTGAATTTGGTATAACACAGTAGTATAGGCTACTTTTTTTAATAAAAAATAGCCTATGTCCGTCTCCTGGTTCCCAAATATTTCTGTACCAGAACTCAGCAAAATCGGTTTAGCCATTAAAGCGTGAAGAGGTAACAAACAAACAAACTCACTTTCGCTTTTATAATATATTAGTAAGGAAGTAAGGATAAGGATTTTGTACAAATAACAAACATGGTAAATATCCCGTTTAAAGTGTTAATAATAATCTAATATTTGTTTTGACAGCTACTTCGTTGGTGCATTAAATTACTAATTTATTTAAAAGCACGTTCGTGTTAATTTCTATGTACTCTGCTAGGTATAGGTTATACATGATTATACAGAATGTAAACCAACCCTTCACAGAGCTTTTCGGTAGAACTGAATGATACGCACTTAAAACATGGTACTGATAGATGCATTGTTATTTATAGTACGGGAATCGGGGAGGAGCTCGTGGCTAAATAATAGCAGCCGCTCGGGTCGATCTTTAGGTTAAGCCGCGCTTGCCTAGGTTGGTCTGTGGATGGGTAACCACCCGTTACATACCGAGTTTCCTACGTGCCTCGGAAAGCACGTTAAGCCATTGGTCCCGGCTGTCATTTGTCAATCTTTGACAGTCGTTACAGGTAGTCAGTGTCCCGAAAGTCTGACAACCAGTCTTACCAAGGGGTATCGTATTACCCAGTATTAACTGGGTGGTGGAGGTCAGATAGGCAGTCGCTCCATGTAAAATACTGATATTCAGCTGCATCTGGTTAGACTGGAAGTCGACCCCAACATAGTTGGGAAAAGGCTAGGCAGATGATGATGGGAATCGGGGAGGTATTTAATGTAAAGTTACAAAATTTTTAACTAAGATATAAAAAAAAAATATGTAAAGCAGTTGGAACTTTGACCCCCATATCTCCGTTTCTAGAAGGTTCCAAGGTTTAGTCTAGAACAAAAAAAAAACGCAATGAATAATAGGAGAATACGTGCATTTCGGTTTCTTTCTTTTCTTCTTACACATATTAAACTAGCTGGCGCACGCGGCTTCGCCCGTGATGATCGAAAAAAAAGTATCCTATTTGTTATTCCAGATTTTAATCTAACTCTGTGCCAAATTTCATTAAGATGCGATCAGCCGTTTTGACGTGAAAGAGTCAGAAACACCATACATCACATCCACATACATACATACGTCCATCCATCCATCCTCACAAACATTCGCATTTATAATATTACTAGCTTTCGCCCGCGGCTTCGCTCGCGTTAAATTTGGGGTAACATAGTTCCCCTTGCGCCTTATTGATTTGTAATAGCAACGCTAAGTTTTCCCTTTTCTTCCCTCTTTCTCCCTCACATCCCACTTTTTTCAAAAAAATATTAGCCTATGTCCGTCTCCTGGTTCCAAACTATGTCTGTACTAAAATTCATCAAAATCGGTTTAGCCATTAAAGCGTGAAGAGGTAACAAACAAACAAATAAACAAACTCACTTTCGCTTTTATAATATTAGTAAGGATTAGGAAGTAGGATAATATAAAATTCTCGTGTCACAATGTTCGTTCCCATA
Organism: Ochropleura leucogaster; assembly: GCA_958449745.1. Classification (NCBI taxonomy): domain Eukaryota; kingdom Metazoa; phylum Arthropoda; class Insecta; order Lepidoptera; family Noctuidae; genus Ochropleura; species Ochropleura leucogaster. The sequence goes on from OY288208.1 coordinate 5,608,133, forward strand.
CTCCTCCAAATGGATTGATGGATTCTTATAAAAAAAATATGCATATTCAGTAAATCTGAAAATCGACTACTATCTATCTTTAAAACCTCTAAGTGACAAGGAGAGCAGCTGAGCAGCGTGTGAAACCGCCGGGCAAAGCTAGTATTAAATAAAATACATTATCTGTAGAAAAGACAAAATCGTGCTTTTCAACTCTCGATAAAAATTTCCAAGACAGATTACTTAAAACCCGGACACCGTTCGAATTTCGAATTGGATTGAAAGGTCAACAACCAATTACGTTCAATTAGTGCCGGGCTATGAAACGGCAAACAGGTGATACACAGATATACACAGTTCTCGTTTTTTCTTTCATTGCCAGCATTGAAAATTTAATGGTCTACGCCCGTTTATATTCCAACCATAGATTCTAGTTCAATCCGATTTTATTCACAGAATATCGTTTCACACACTCAAACTCGCTAATTTAGACGAAACTTCGTCAAAATGTGTTTTATTGAGCGTTGTAAAAGGTGCGAAAATCTTACTAGTATGCAATTAGTACACTTTTATCTGTTCAAATATCATAAATAGAGAAATATGTTTGAGTTCCGAAACGGCTGAGCCGATTTCGAATATTCTTCCATTTATATGGCTGGTTTTGAATTTCATGGTATTTGGGGAACATGTGAATTTTTATCTTGGAACGCAAAATATTGCCGTATCAAAACATTTTGCATTGGTACGGTTTTTAGATTTCCTCGCCCCATAAAACCAATGCAAGTATCGTTTTTAACTGTCAAAACTTGTTTTTGAATGTCAAAGTTTAAAGACCAACAACAATTTTGGACAGAAATTATGAATTTTTGTTTAAATTCAAACTCAAAGCATTTATTTCAATTAGACCATTACAGAAACTGTTGAATGTCATAAAAACCAAAAAGATGCTGCTACAGTCCCAGTCACAAGACATAATAACTTGTGAAAGTACTGTAGTTGCCCATACCAAAGCGTTGATGTCTATGGAGGAGAATAAGCAAGAAACTCCATGAACACTCTTTTAAATCATAATATTTTTTCAAAATCATGGATACATTAGATTATACATATGTAAGAGTTTATTAGAAGTCAATGCATTTCATTCAATTTATTGAATAAAAACTTAAAGAAGACAATGCATTTATGATATTTTACGACGTCAAAATGTTCCTGCAAAAAGATTCATAACAACTTCTTTTGATAATTCGTTTTTACGTTAATAACGAGTCATACCAATAAAGATTAAAATAACAGTTACGAATTTTATATGTTAATAGTTTCTCCAATATTAATATCTACTTTATTTATTGACTGTTGTAAATCAGTCACATTTTTGAGTAAAGTTTTACTAGTTTGAGCCGCTCCTTATTTTCACCATAGCATTTTAAGTGATTGATTTTTGCGTGGGTTTTTTGCAGATGGGTTATCATCAAATAACTTGCCTACTCTGGGCGGAGCGGGAGTGTTGGACTTTTACTGACTACAACCCACCCATGTTCTTCCTTTTGCCCTTTGTGTTCCGGGACTTTTTTTTTTACGGGTCTGAAATCATTCAATGACTTCCCCCGCTTTGAGCGGAGCGGGTGATGTCAGATTTGTACTGACTAAAACCCAACCATGTTCCTTCTATTGCCCTTTACGTTCCGAGGCCGCGGTATCTCTTTCGAACAACCCGCAACCCCGGCAGGCGGAGGCTCTGGCAAGCCCCTCTGCTTTGCTGACTCTCTTTAAGTTCGATATGGCCTGTCGTCAATGGACAGACGGACGGTGAGCTAACCATTGCTCAGCCATCCACAGGCCCGCATCTACGGTGGCCGGGAGTCGTCTCGCGGCGCCCGGCGCCCTGGGCGTCTCCCGCGGCGGCTGGGTTGGCCTGATGTTCTCTCCCTCAAAGTGTTCCGGGGCTGCAGTATCTTTTCCGAAGAACCTGCAACCCCGGCAGGCGATGTGCTGGCAGGCTCTCTGCAAAACATGGAGTGCTTGCGTTTTTGTTATCAATATAAATTAATTTGTGGAAATTAAATCATTATTTGGCTTTTCTTGCTCCCTTACTCCACAAATATATTGGGGTCCGCTTCCAGTCTAACCAGATGCAGCTGAATATTTATATCTTTTTTTTCTTTTATATCTTGGGACATCTCTCACACGGCTATCTGATCCCAAGCTAAGCAGAGCTTGTGTTATGGTAACCAGACAACTGATATACATACTTATATAATTTATAAATACATACATATTATAGATAAATCACACCCAGATACAGAACAAACAATCATGCTCATCACACAAAGCTTGTCCTGGGTGGGAATCGAACCCACGATCTCCGGCTCAGCAGTCAGGGCCACTAACCACTAGACCAATAGGCCCGTCAAAGAGATTAATTTTAACTACTTGTGTCTACCTATAAAAGGCCTAACAACAATCCTTCTTAATAAAACTAGGGTTTGTTCCTGTATCGTGGATGCGTTTACAAACATTTAAACTCACACACAAAACAGCCAGACCCGAAACAATTACATTTAGGAATATCCAAAGAAATATTTGCTCCGTGCTGGGTTCGAAGCCGCGGCACGTAGCCCAGCAGTCAAACACTCAGCCACTGCGCCAAACGTGTCTTCAGAAAATATTCGCTTAGACATCTCCAAATCGACTTAAAATGTTCGTACATCACAATCCTCCTACGCGTACAGCAGGCTCCATAACAATAGCCTATGAAGGCGTATTTTCGTATTTTAATGGACTACTAATTTACCTCAATCGACTCTTTGTGCACGAAGAATATTGTGGGTAGCTATTGAGTATAACCTCAGTAGTTATTGGTCATTGTTGTTCCTACCGAGTTGTCCCCTACAATAACTCAACTTTAGAAGTCTGACAACTTGCTTTTGAACCCTTATCTTGAAAAGACTCGTATTTACTCCTTTTTTCATTTATTTAATCACTTGCTTTACCCGCGGATTCTCTCGCGTTCAATGTGGAATAACACAGTTCCCCTTTCCTGAGTAGCAGGTACCGCTACCTGCAGTTTTTGTCTTTGCGCCTTATTGATTTGTAATAGCAAAGCTAAGCTTTCCCTTTCCTTCCCTCTTTCTCTATCACTTCCCATGTCCGCCTTCAGAGTCCCAACTATCTCTGTACCAAAATTCATCAAAATCGGTTTAGCCATTTAGGCGTGAAGACGCAACAAATAAACAAACTTGTTATAATAGTGGTAGTTATAACTTATTAGCTGCGCCTAGCGGTTTCACTCGCGTAGTGCTAGAATATACAATATATCTTTATGAATTGTAAGCTTAGGTGTTATTTTGATGTATAAGCTATATTATTGTAAAGTTTTATTAAAATCCAATCAGTAGCTTTTGCGTGAAAGAGTAACAAACACCCATACATCCATACAAACGTTCGCGTTTATAATATTAAGTGAGATCGTTATTATCACTCACCTGTCCTTATCAAAATGTATGTGGGGTTAGCGCAACATGTCTTCTTCTGCTATTTCTTTATTACTTATTATCTAATCAGTCACATTCTTTCCAGCCATACCATCCTTTATGCACTCCATCCATTTCATTTATTAACAAATCTTAAGTAGATTTGTTCTTTAGATATATTAGAGAAGAATCTCATCTCATCTCACCAGAAATCTTTTAAAAATATTATATTCATCACATTAAGTTACCAAGACGGTAATACAATTTTCGTACCACTTGCTCAAAAAAGTGACATTCTATGCCACAAAAAGCGAACATAACAATAGTCATTTTGAATCTGTCAAAAACAGGGAAAGAAAATTGTACTGAATTTCATTCATCCCCTAGGGAGAGAATGTGATTTAAAATTGGAATACTTAATACTGAACTACATCTGTGTTTACACCATTGGGTTTGCAGGTATATAAAGCATTAAGCATCTTTTTTAAAAAGGAACACGCAATTAATATGCAGTTATGATTATTAAATAAAATTACCAAAACCGACGAGATCGTATATTAGTCTAGGAATTTGCCGTGATTTTGTTTTCTTCAAATATATAAACGTTAAGTTTATTTTTATAAATAAGTTAATGCTCTAAAAATACATTGTTAAATCAAAGCGACAGTGACAGTGTATTGTCGGATTCCATCAGTGCAAATGCTGCCGCAATCATACTCATCAACAATAAATGTACCAAACAAAAGTGTAGCTCTCTTTATAAATAATTGGACCAATGTTCGAATCTTAACTTTTACTTTTAATGTCAGTATCTTTAATAAATGCTTATCTCATATTATTACTGTGTTAATTTTTTCGCAAATGGTACGAAAAGTAGAGTATTTTCCTCGGTGATAAAGCTGTCTTAGTCTTGGGTAAACTTAAATCTCTCGCTACACTCAGGACTCGTCTTAAATCCCTCGCTTCGCTCGTGATTTAAGTTTTTACACCCTCGCTACGCTCGGGAGTAAACCTCGGGTCCTTCGTTACACTCGCGATTTAAATCGTCACCCGCGACAGAAGACACTGCTTTATCCCCTTGGTTAATAATCTACTATTTCGTGTCACAGTGTTAGTTACCATACTCCTCCAAAACGGTTGGACCGATTTCAACGAAATTTTGAGTCCATATCGGGTAGGTCTGAGAATCGGCCAACAGCAATTTTTCTTTTAAAATCATCAATTTCAATCTTTAGAAAAGGAGCTGAGCAGCGGGTGAAACCACTGGGCATAGCTAGTAATATATATATTAAACTTAAAAGACTTAGAAAGCAGATGCTTTAGAAAAAAACTACGTTAATTTCAAAGGTAAGAATATTATAGGTTCTACGTATGTCAAAGGGACTTGGTGTTTAATCGGGACCAAACTTTGAAAGGTATTTTTACAGTAATTTAAGTTATTGGTAGCCTATAAAATTTGATTGGTAGGTACTCATATTTTTTATCCATTTAAATATTGTCAAACTTACTTGTGACATTTTGTTTTTTATTACCAACCTTATAAAAAAACGACCAAGTGCGAATAACTTGCGAAATAAACAGCCATAATATCTTTTGACTTCGAAGACTTAAGATTTCACAGATCCAAAGGACCACAGACTATTAATAATATTGTTTAAACTCAAAAAATAGACTCTTTTAGGATACCATAACTATTTCAAGATTGTAAAGTAAATAGTAAACTCGTATAAACTTTCGTCCAAACTCACATGTAGTCTGCCAACATAAAAGATTAATTCCTTGCATTGATTCTATATACAAGTGCTGCCATCTCGTATTTCGATAGTAAAGCTAAACTTTTACACATCTAGTCAATTTAAATCCTTGTAAAAATTAATATTCATAATCGGAGTTATCGTTAGGTACTAATCTATTGGCGGCTTAGCTTCTATGAATATTTTAACTAGATATTATTTAAAACAAAAGAATTTGTACATAAGCTTAGTAAGTTTCATGAAAAGCCTTATTAGCATTCGTAATTTACAGCCATTTACAAAGTATTCTGAAAATTGAGGTTCTACCGATTGATCATTTATTTCATTGGTTATTTATAACTTCCTTTTTCAGGCTGTAAGGAAACGTTTAATGTTTATTTCATACTAATATACATAATTTAACTTAAATGAACAATACAAAATAGGAAACTTAAGGGTATGGTATGTGTGGCGTTTCCTCTCTCTTATTAGTGAACAATGCAAATAGTGTTGCCAGTGTTGTCATGCGTTGGGTATTTCAGCACTTGTGTGAGAAAACTCTTTGTGCTCTGTACTGTCAGCCGAAACATTTCTAATACAAAAAGAAATGCTTTAGCCTGAAAGATTGGCTAGTGGCAACGGTAGATAGAGACCATCGGAGGGAGGGAGGAGGGCCCTGCTGTAAGACACAAATCCTACTTTCCTATCCCTACTAATATTATAAATGCGAATATTTGTGAGGATGAATGGATGTTTGTTAACCTTTCACGTCAAAACGGCTGAACGGATCTTGATAAAATTTGGCACAGAGGTACATTTTAGTCTGGAATAACAGATAGGATGTTTTCTTTTTCGATATTACGCGGGCGAAGCCGTGGGCCCCAGCTAGTTACTCAAAAAGTGACAACCTACAACAGTTTCTTGTTATTTTAAGCTGAAAATTTATTTTCTTATCGTTTTTAGGGTTCCATACCTTAAAAGGAAAAACGGAACCCTTATACTTACACTTTGTCGTCAGTCTGTCAGTCCGTTCATCTCGGGAGCGCGTGAAAGTATCGTGTTGAAATTAAAACTATATAGCCAAGTATGTTTTCCTTAAGAGCTGTGAAACCTTAAGTCTACCAAGACAAAAGATATGGTGAGTCAGACTCGCACTTGGCTAGTTTTTTTCCTGCTTAACTAAGTCAGTTACAAAAAAGTCTATAAGTGTAATTGTCCAAGTGAATGGTTATTTGAAAATAGATTAAATTGTAAGTAAATAAACCTGGGTCAGTATTCGATCGACGATTCCTATTCTGAAATTGATTGAAGTGATGTATCTTAAATATATTATAGTTTAACAGCATTAATAATAGTTTAGTTACTCAATTTAAAGAAAATCGCAATCTCATTATTCTGAAATTGATGTTTGTCACTAAAAAAATAATGGGTGCCAAGCTAAATCGGACTATCTTTAAGGCGACTAAAATGCCACACGCTTTTTTTAAACTAGATGTAATTAGTTACGTCATTTTAATCTTAGTCTGATAAGCAGTAGACTGATGCCAAATACTGTACTCAGCTGGATCCGGTTCGACTAGGAGCCAAGAAAGGCTAAGCAAATGATTATCACCGATAGTATATTCCTTTGTCGAGACCCGCATAACAGAATCACCTTCGATATTCAAAAATATATCATGCTTCGCGCAATCACAAGGAAAAGTCAATGTCTCAGTCGCCGGTGGTCCAAATACCCGACATTTTAATCAAAAAGGGAAATTAAAACCACTTTCTAAAGGCGCAATTCAAGAAAAAAAGAACGTTAAACGCATTTTATCATTACCGCGCAAAGAACAGGACAAATTAATGCATTTTAAATAACAATAAATAGCACTGATTTGTCGATACAACTTGCTACGGGGAACCTCGGAGACTCGCGATAAGGCGATATTATCCGATTTATGCACATATTAACACTTATCGGACTAATTGCTACTGTTCCAGCATTTTTCAACGTACCACAAATTAAGTGTATCTCATAGAAGAGCATAAATCCTGCTTTAGATATACAGTACCTATATACATTGTTTGTACACGGAATTTCAATCAGACTTGCACGTTCCATCCGTGGAATGTCATATCTGCAGCTGGAGTGGAAGCAAAATTGCAGCTTATGTTATTTGGGTTTAGAGTAGGATGTTCCCTGAATGATCTGAAGGTAAAACATTTTAAATCTCAGTGTTAGAGAGGATAAAAGTATTTGCAGAATTGTCGGCACGCAGAGAGAAGCAATGCAAGTAGCTGTAATTTGTATTGAAATAACCTTACTGAATGAGTATCGTAGCATTTCATCAGGCCGACAACGCCAACGGATTTATTATTTTTTACTGTCGACAGTATTAAAGTACGAAATTATTGTTTTTATCTCGTCATGTGGAATTTTTAAAGCAATTATTAAGTATCGCGCCATGTTTTAATTGGATCAGTCGGGTTTAACGACTTTGGAAAAGCTGTTAGGCGTTTTGCTAAATCCTTTTGCGATGTGTGTCTGGTTTTTTGGCGGACCAAACTTATTTTTGCAAACATTTACGTTTATTGGGATGTAAACATTACGATTTAAATGCTTTTATTAAGCGCGCTTGGCATTGGACGTAATTGTATTTAATTTTGCATTCTGTTCGAACAAAAATGGCTTTGTTGCGTTCCTGAGATGTTTATGATAGGTATTGTTCAAAGAAATAATATCATTCGAAATTGATTAAACCTCTGAATCCGTATAAGTTATTTTGTGCGATCTCAGAAAGAATTGGGTACCTACGAAAATCGTTATTAATTAGGCTCTAGATTATTTAAACTTTTGTTAATAGCGATATGCCATCAGGTTTCCTAAAATCAAGGCGAAATATGTGTGTAATTGTTTGTTACTCCTTCACTCTAAAACAGCTTAACTGATTTAGATGAAGTTTTAAATGTAGATAGCTTATTTCCTCGATTAATACGTATTTACTTTTTGTTCCGGTATACGCGGGTGAAACCGCAGTGCACAGCTAGTAAAAATAAACATGAAAGCAAATTGTAATAAAATAGACACAAGTTATTGTGCAAAATACGAATGTACTTCATGAAGTTTATGCTTGAATGCTTTATCGAAACAATGATGGTTTGCTTATTGGCAACCATCATACAGCCAGAGTAATTAAAAATCAGCTTAAAAACTTTTTGACACAAGACAAGACTATTTTGAACCACATTATACTTTTTGACACAAGACAAGACCGTTTTGATCGAACATAAAACCCTTTTGACACAAGACAAGACTATTTTGAACCACATTATACTTTTTGACACAAGACAAGACCGTTTAGATCGAACATAAAACCCTTTTGACACAAGGCAAGACTATTTTGAACCACATTATACTTTTTGACACAAGACAAGACTATTTTGAACCACATTATACTTTTTGACACAAAACAAGACCGTTTTGATCGAACATAAAACCCTTTTGACACAAGACAAGTCTATTTTGAACCACATTATACTTTTTGACACAAGACAAGACTATTTTGAACCACATTGTACTTGTTGACACAAGACAAGACCGTTTTGATCGAACATAAAACCCTTTTGACACAAGACAAGACTATTTTGAACCACATTACACTTTTTGACACAAGACAAGACCGTTTTGATTGAACATAAAACCCTTTTGACACAAGACAAGACCGTTTTGAACCACATTATACTTTTTGACACAAGACAAGACCGTTTTGAACCACATTAAACTTTTTTACACAAGACAAGACTGTATTAACCCACAATATTTTTTTTGACACAAGACAAGACCGTTTTGATCGAACATAAAACTTTTTGACACAAGACATTTTGAACCATATTTTACATTTTGTGACACAAGATAAGACTGTATTAACCCACAATATTTTTTTTGACACAAGACAAGACCGTTATGACCGAACATAAAACTTTTTGACACAAGACGAGACTATTTTGAACAACATTATACTTTTTGACACAAGACAAGACCGTTTTGACCGAACATAAAACTTATTGACACAAGACTATTTTGATCCATATTTATTATACATTTTGGCACAAAGCAATACGGTTTGACCGAAAACCAAACTTTTTCACACAAGAGAAGACTGTTTTAACCACATATAAAATTGTTTTGTCTCAAGTGTGGACACTGTCAAGTCCCACCCTGTACATGTAATGATACGGACACACCGTGGGAAGGGACGAGATAACTCCAACAGTTAAGCAAAGACGGAAAACTGTATTTAACTTGAGTTACGATTGTTTTTAGTGTTCCTTATTAAAATGGAAAATTAACTGACACTCAGCGAAATTATGGTTTGATGATTCTTTTGTTTTTTTAAAGGAAATGAGTTTGTGTGTGTCGCAATTTATGATAATTGTTATTTTTTATCGTAGTTTAAGTGTCTTAAGGAATAGATTTAAAATATAAATTTTCCTACTTTTCCATTTTAGATAAATTTTTGAATTATTTTTGGATCGATACTGACAATCCTTTTTTAATCAACTTTAACAGTATTGCACTTATTTTTCAACTTGACCATTTTTTCAAACTGTAGGCCTACTATGACATCTTAAAGCAGAACTTATTCCACTGAGTGAAAGAGATGCCGTTAGACACCCTGTATAGCTCTGTCCCTTTCCCTCAGCGGAATAAGTTCTGCTTTAACACGTCATGGTAGGGTAGCTGTTCTGTGATATTTGATAAACAAACAAAATGGTCACTTCCTTTTTTGCGGAAGGAAAATTATCAATCCTGCCCCGCTCTCAGCGGAGCGAGGAGTGTCAGACTTTTACAGTCAAACCCACCCATGTTCCTTCTTTTGCCCGCAATTCGCAACCCCGGAAAATGGTGGCTTTGGTCCCCATTTTAAAAGAAACTTTTACTATAAGCTCTTAGGTTGTTATATTTTTTTATCAATTAACTTATTATTTTGTCATAAATCTAAAAACAATGAAAATCATTTTCTTCAATAATATGGAGGCAGAACCTTCAAGCTCGCCGTGTTCTCACGCTTGACCAGTCTAAATTAAGAACATACGCCTTTCTGATAAGAAATGTATGTACACAGTTAAATAGTCGTGTATGCCTCGCCCTTAGAATATGCAGTGACCAAACAAACTGAAGAATTCAAATGTATAACACAGGTTTTATTGTGAAATACTATTTAAAAACACACACTTACCATCATCTGACTTTGTTTTGTCACAACTATGTTGGGGTTAGATTCCAGTCTTACCGGATCCAGCTGAATGCCAATATGTTATATTATTTGTATAACTTCAAGTGTAACTGTAACTACAATCTTGTGATCCTACTTATTAATATTAAAAGAAGTATTATAGACAGTTTATGAGGATGCAGGATGTATGTACAGACGCCTGCACATCAAGCTACCACAATCTGTCAGATTTCTTTGATAGATATTCGACTTTATTTCTAAAGTATTAGGTTCAAGGTTCATTGGGAAAAATTGACAGTTTCGGGTAGCTTGACCTGAAAGCATCATGCTCTTTCACGCAAAAACTACTGAATGGATTTTGATAAAACTTTACAATAATGTAATTGTGAAGCTGACATATCAGAATAACACATAGGCTAAAAATCATAAATTCATATTCTATCACCCCGCTCCACCCCGCAGTTTCACTCGCGTGGTGAAGCTACTAATACTATTATTTTAAAGAGTGGCCATGGAGGTGCTTGTCCAATCTTCTCTAAGATAATAGATCAATGCTTTAGAATGGGCAACTACAGTACTTTCACAAGTTGTTATGGCTTGTGACCGGGAATAAGTGCCTGTAATAATCTAATTGATATTAAGGCTTCAAGTTTGCCTTTTTTACATAAAACAATTGTCTTGTATCTTACACATAGATTCTCATGGAAAACCAAAGAGTATTATTCTTTGCAAAACACTGTACCAACTTAACAAAAAAAAGAAAAAAAAAATATCATTCACATGCTCTATTTTTAAAATATCAATCTAGCCACAGATCATAAAAAAGTTAACAGACAAGTAAATTCGAAACGTTAACACATATAAAACACGTGCTTAGTTTTATCAGTGTTGATCGGAACACAGTCGCGTACATCAGATTTACCAAAAGTACCTACGTGCAGCCATAGTTTTTTATTTAATCTGTGACACTTCCTGTCATGCCCCATCTAGTTCTATGATTTGTATTTTATTTTTGAAACTTGGCTTTTAACGTGGTTGTTGTCACGATTTCGTTTTGTTGTAGAAATTTAGTTGTCTATTTTCTACAACTTACTAACTATCCTTTCATCATTTGCCTAGCCTATTTGGGTTAGCTTCCAGTCTAACCGAATGCAGCCAAATACCAGTATTTTACATACGACTGCCTATCTGACCTCCGCAACGTAATTAGGTAATACTCCTTGATAAGACTGGTGGTCAGACTTTCGCGCCACTGACTAATTGTAACGAGTATCAAAGACCTACAGTAAAACAGCTGGGACGATAGGCTGGGCTTAAAGAGCTATCCGAGCCCTACCTATTCACTACCAACCTAGGCAAGCGCAGTTTAACCTGCGGATCAACCCGAGCGTCAGTTATGATGTAGGTATAAACCACCATCCGAACAATAATCTAAAGTTTAACATAAAGCTACTTATAGAGGGGCCTAACAGGACTACCGACTGCCGTGGTTGCTGGTTTTTGGAAAAAGATACCACGGCCCCAAAACATTACGGGCAAAAGAAGGAATATGGGTGGGTTTTAGTTACGTAGTAAAAGTCTGGCACTCTCCCCCGCTCCGCCTAAAGCGGGGAAAATTATCTGAAGATTCGTAAAAAAAACAACAGAAAAATAGCTACTTATAAATAAAAAAACTGTTCCTTTAGGTACTAAATACATTCAGCCTAAGGCTTTTAAGCTATATTTAACAACAAATTTTAATTTTAGAGTTTAAACTCCACCACAAAACCTTCGAACACAAACAATTCAAAACTAAATTTAATATTAAATTTCAAAAGTCTGTAAAATTCCTTCGCTCACGGTCCGAACAAAAACGACTCACAGGCATTCCCGATGTTACCCATAACTTTTGCAGCGAGACTTAATTATAAAATCGTTGGAACATTTTCACATGCCAACGAAATATTAGCTGGTAGCTACTGACTAACCCAAACAAATTGTTTTATTCCAAAACTATTTAAACCTCGCGATACTATCAAATACTCGTATAGATTCACAAATAAATTAATTATTGTGACTTTAATTATGAGAATAACCCAATTAGTGGGACACGGTAGTGTGACGTAATATTATGTATGTTTGTGTTGCCAGATTAGTTATTAGTTTTATTTACTGTCGCCATTTGTAAGAGGTAGCGATAGTAATGTTATGAATAAATTAAACGCTAATTATAATTATTTTGTATTGAGACATGCTGTGCGGTTATAAAATTATGTTATTAATTATGGTTTAATGCGATTGAGATATCAGCTGGGTGGTCGTTTCGTTTTATAACATTTAAGTAGGTAGGATATTAAAAGCACTGGTTAGGTATTATACAACAGTTTAATTGTGACAAACTTTTTGAAAAATGAAGCAAATATAGAAACTTTTAACAGCATTAGAGATGACGAAAAGTTTAGATTATTTAATTTATTTGTTAACTAGCTTTTACCCGTGACTTCGCTCATATTTATTTAGATTTTTTGGGTAGGGTCACTCGCAGTGCAACTCGCTGTTGAGTTGTTTTCTGCTTAACCGGACGAATTTATTTTACAGTTCACATTTATTTCGAATTAGCTTTCGCCCGCGGCTTCGCCCGCGTTAAATTCGGGATGAGACAGTTTCCCATTCCTGATTTGCAGGTACCTACCTACCACCTGTAGTTTTACCCTAGCGACTTATTTATTGTAATAGCAATGCTAAGTTTTCCCTTTTTTCCCTCTTTCTCCCTCATTTTTCACTCTTTTTTAAAAAAGAATAGCTTATGTCTGTATCCAGGATACCAACTATCTCTGTACCAAAATTCATTGAAATCGGTTTAGCAATTTATGCGTGAAGACGTAACAAACAAACTCACTTTCGCTTTTATAATATTAGTATGGATATAAATGTGGAATCGCCAACCCGCCTTGAGCAAGCATGGTGATCTATGTCTGGTGTCTTCTCTGTATGAGAAGAGGGTTTTGCCCAGCAGTGGGACAGTTAGGCTGGAATTATTTATTCTACTTATAACTATGCCCCATAAAACCGTTATAACTGTTTGTCTGTGAAAACGGAACAAACGATAAATAAAGCTAAAATAACATCTCGGTTGGTGCAGTGGTTGAGTGATCAACTAGCTACGTCTACAGGTAGTTGTTCCATGTCTGGTTGTTTGTGCATGTGAGTTTAAATGTTTGTTAAAGCACCTACGATGCGGAAGAAATTTATAGTGGGACAACGTTTTTTTTTGTTTAGAAACAAAGAAACAAAAAGCCATTAGCCGTTTGCTTTGAAGTAAAATCTTTACATCAATCAATCAATTTAAAAAAAAAACATTAAAAAGTGACACTGTTTAAACTATCACTTACGGAATATCTTACGTGATTTTCATTTGTTATGAGGTCCCTATTCGTTGTGTGCGCGATGACAGCGCCCCTAGTGGCCACAACTATTCAGGACTTGTCAGAAGTAGTTGGTATTTCTACTTGGATCTCAGCATCACAGTTATTATTTTGAACGTACCTATTACAAATAAATGTTGTTTCTTTCAACTCGAACTGATTATAAATATCTGCTTGGCATCCTTTATCGGCCATCATAGTAAATTCCCTTTCATTTACTTTAGTAACTGTTTCGATTGGTAACTGATTCTGTTCGTATTTTCCAATAAATTGTTAATCCGGATATCTTCGTGTCATAAAACGATTATATCTAGCAGTGACCTGAGAATGGTCAATTTTCTTACACCGATATATTGACGGGAATATTGTTGGAATATAGCTAGGGCTCGCCTCTGCGTCTGACTTTTTGCCTCCAATAAAATGTACACTGCATATTGTATCATGTCGTTTTGGGTGCCATGGGGACCCATCAGCACTAAAACAAATAAAAAAGGACTGTAATTTTGGAACGCTTATTATTATAGTGTACTAGGTTAAATTTCTTACTTTTTTCTCTTCACAGCAGCTATCCATTTTTGTCTTTGCTGTAATGTCCACTTTGATGTTGGAAACGAATAAAACTTGCACGAACTGTTTTTCTCATTGTTTTTACAATTTACGACACAGCATGTACTATGATCCATATCGCAAATTTTTACGTTTTTACTTAAAATTATAAAGGAAGTTATGAAAATAAAGCAAGTTGACACATGACAGCCCAGAATTAATTCACATTTCTGCCACGTCGTGCGCTACGATCGATTTGCCGTTCCCCACCACCCACTTCGCACATAGTCAATATTATTTCGACGCTGTGGCAAACGCCATGAATGCGGGATGACTGGATTGTGGAGGTCAGAGAGGCAGTTTTGACTGCTGCGCTGCGTGTCACGGGTTCGATTCCCGCATTGTATTTCCTACAGATAGTTGTTTCAGGTCTGGCTGTTTGTGTATGTGAATTTATATGTTTGTTAACGCACCCACGATACAGGAGAAATTCCTAGTTTGGGGCAACGTTTTTTTTTTAAATAATATAAATAAATAAAAAATAAATATCTTGGGACAACTCACACAACTCAAAAAAAAAGAATTAATAAAAGAACAAAAGTCGATCTATCCGGTAATCCTGGAAGTCGACCCGAACATAATTGGGAAAGGTTGATGATGGTGCAGGTAACACAAGTTAGAGGAACTGTTTCTCTTCAATCTGAAAAGTAACCACGATTTACAATCATGACTGCTATGGGACTTACCCTGAACATAGACGTAAAGGATTACTGTAGGCCTACTAACTATGACGTCTTAAAGCAGAACTTATTCCACTGAGGGAAAGAGATGGTGCTAGACACCCTGTATAGCTCTGTCTCTTTCCCTCAGTGGAATAAGTTCTGCTTTAACACGTCATAGTAGGCCTACTGATCATAGCAATGTCTCCTATCACTAAAGATGTCTTGTTAGCTTATGTCAGCCGTAACATGGTACAGCAAAAATAAATGCTTAACTAGTTCTAGTTTTGTTGTTTCACACAAACATCTCCAAAGTTTTTCGATAACCTTCCAATATATACCAACTTTAGCTGAATTTTCTCCTTTCAGTTCCAGAGACAACATGCTGCCAAGCCACGTTAAGCTCAGTTCATCCCTCACTTGCCGCCTCGTCGGAGGGCTGTCCAGAGAACAAAGAACCGTCTGCAACGAAGCACCCGATACAGTCGCCATAGCCTTCGAAGGTCTACAGCTAGCGGTCAAGGAATGCCAGCATCAGTTCCGTTGGCACCGATGGAACTGCTCCAGTCTTCTGATCAAGAGCAGCAATCCACATGGCAGTTCTATTATGAAGAGAGGTTAGTTGTGTTCATAAATCTGGTTCATCAAACCTGCCCGATATGTTTTGCTGGAGAGTTTGTTTCGCCATTTCTTCTTCCCAGCTAAAACACTAGGAAGTGGCGAAGGGCAGGGCGTTTTTGTGGGACTGTCTCTTGTAATGTGACGTTCATAAAGTGCTGATCATCAGTCTAGTTTGAATAGATGACTTTGATTTTGATACTTTAAATACGAAAGTGACTACCTCGCTGGTCTAGTGGTCCTCAAGGCCCTAGATTAGATTCCCGGGTCGGGGAAATGGTGATTGGGTTTTTTATTAGGTATTTTTACAGCAGCAACCACTAATATTGGCTTGATCCCTATTACATGTTAATATGGAGGAGGAGATAAGTTTACTAGAATGAAAGCGCATAAAATAGCTTCAAGATTATATTTTAAACTAGCTGGCGCCCCGACTTTGTTCGCGAGATATCAAAAAATATCCTAATTCTTTTTCCAGACTATAATCTACATTTGTGCCAAATTTCATAAAGATCCGTTCAGCCGTTTTGTCGTGAAAAAGTAACAAACATCCATACTTCCATACATCCATCTAACCTTACAAACATTCGCATTTATAATTTTAGTAAGATCATAGATCTTAGGAGTACATCTCAGTGATCTCACACAATGAAAAAACAAGCTTGCTTCTATTCTTTTAAATCTTTATTTAAAACTTTGAGTATTCGATCGTCTTTTCAAACCAGCCTGTACTCTTACAGGGTTGAACAATGTTATCAAACTTTTTACAGTAATATGGCGAAATATGGGTGTACTACTTAGGTACACCTTTGCTAACCCACCGGGGATAACAGGCTTAGGCATATTATGTGAGAGAAACTCCATCTATATGTTAATATGGCTGAATGGCTTTTGATGACATTTGGCCTAAAATTAAACCACTGTTTTTTTTGCGGATGTAAAATCAACAAATAACTTCCCCCGCTCCGAGGTGTGGGGGAAGTGTCAGACTTGCACCGACTAAAACCCACCAATGTTACTTCATTTCCCCTTTATGTTCCGGGGCCGCGGAATCTCTTTCGAACAACTCGCTACCCAGAAAATCATTACCTGGGTTAGGATTTAGAATGGTATTACAATTCCGCAGCATATTTGTTAACCTCCCAGCGAACGCGGCTGCGGACAAAAGCTTCAGTTTTCTCAAAATTATTTACAGAATGAGTAACAGTCAAAAGCCACCGACTTCACCTCTATAAGTGTCAGGGAGAGGCTAGTCTTCATTTGAAATGTAATTAAAGCATAAGGGAAATAATAGTGTACGTCCCAAGAAGCACAAACTAAGACTTAAAACTGCCAAGGGTCTCCCATAAACCAGCCAGGGAGACCACACTACCTTGTCACAGAATCACAAGACTTTAACTTTACAAGCCCAAATAAAACTTTCACAATAAACATATGTATTTATTCAGCTTTTGTCGTAACAGAGTACCAATAACATGAGGAGATTATTTCCAAGAACGTAGGTGGTAGCAATCATTGTCGATTAATGCCAAAACCAATCCCACTTGTAAGTAATACCAACATACTTTTTTTTTCTATATTAAAATAAACACAACTCAAATTTCGAACCAATCGCGATCAACCATTACAATCCGAATTTATTACGACGAAAAATTATTCACGCACATTAAGGGGCCACCGGTGAACGGACATATCCAGGTATTATGTTCTTAATATACGTATTTACTGAGTCGTCCGTCTTTATGTCCTATCTTCGGGTGTGAAAAGGCTTTGTCGACCTCGTTTTTTCCACAATCATCGCACACGTTGCCGTAGAAATTTACGAGCATGGACGATGGGAGACAACAAATAATAAGCTGGTGGTGTCCAGGTGGGGCTGGCACCCGCGCCCCGCGATTTCACGCTACGTGTGCGTCCGACAGCCCCCCCTCCCGTACCCGCCCTGCTTCGTCCCACCGTCCCTCTAGCCGCTCAACCAATTAATATCTTAACTGGAATTGCCTGGACTCGAGTACCAACGGAGTTACTCAATTTTCTCCACGCCCTTTTATTGCTGCGCGCATTTTAATAACAGTTTGAAATTCTTCATTAAACCTCATAAACGCAGATTGGATAATACAAGCTTTTAAAATAGACACACTAACATATAAAACGTAATTGAACATTCAAATAGTGAGAAATCAAACTTAAGAATGTTATTCAGAGCATTGTGTCGTCGACATTATTAGTATTAGTAATACCCGTAACGACACCTTCCGGCTCTTCAGCGACACGGCCGTGTTTAAATTGAAAAATTGTGAAAAAAGCAGCGTAACTAAACACTTAAACATCTTTCTTAACGTGCCCATTGTTTGAGTCCCGAATTGAAACGCCGACGGGAGAGTGAAACGAAAAAAAAGTGAAGAACAAAATCGAGATGCTTTTAAATAGGATAATAGCGATCGATGATCGAAGAAGAAAGATAATAATGATTCCGGACCGTTGGCTTTTTTGTCCCGAACGTGTAGGATCGATGAAAGAGCGCTGTGGACGGATGGCATTCTGGATAGATCACGGGATTCGTTCCGCTTCCCCGAGATCCTCCACACGTTGTTAGCGCTCTTGTACGTGACGCTGTTACAATATATTGTCAAACATTTAATGACTTTTGTGAGGCTAATGAGACTATTGTAGGAAAAGTTTTTCACTTCGGGCGTTAATAGTTGGATGGTAGGTGAGATTAGCGTGAGATGTGTGGGTCGGCGCGTCGGATGTCGGCGCGGTCGCGTGAGAGAATGGCGCGCGACGCGTCGGGGCAGCGGGGCACACAGGGTGGCGCGCATGCGTCGATACAAATCTGACGGCGCGAGCGCACGTGACGTGAATTCACGACGCGAATGTGTCATAAAAAAGTGACATTTATTGGCGTTTTATATCAACAACATGTCGTCAGGTGACGGAGTGCCGACGACAATGTGGTTATGATGTTGCAAAAACATGATGCGTTGTTATGTCTTATCTGACGATGTGTCGTGGGAACTTAGTCGGCGAGACGAGACGACTTTATTAAAAGAGAATCGGCCATTTTTTTATGAATCCTGTGTCATGTTAATAATTTGTGGACGAAATATCAGGCTTTAAGTGAGACGTCAAAGTTTTGAGGCTGTAATTTGCGGTTGCGACAACTCGAGTACGGTGAAATGTCAAGACGAATACCGATAAAGCGCCATCATTGACCTAAAATAACAACTCTTAAAAGGATTTAAACAAAAACTTTGGACGTGTCGAAATGTCTCAATGCGATGAGGCTCAACCCTCTAATGGTCGCGATAACATCTTCCTCGGTGCGTTACCGAATCGTGCTCCTTCAGATGCCTCACAACTGTGAGAAAAAACACACAAAAGCCCCATAAAAACATGAATTTGTCCGAAGTTCCCAGTTTCAGACGTGACATCGAGTGGGCTTTTTTTGTCTGGCCCTTTTTGTTCCCTGTCGGATTATGAGTCCGCTTTTAAGGGTTAATTAAGTCAAGAAGAGTATAAGTGATGTTGCGGAAATTTTAAAAACGATATCGTGAAATGAAGATGAGTCATCGAAAAGGATACACGTTTGAAGCATTCATTTATTTTACATCGATTTTAAATTTATTTAATCGTAATACTTTCTAAATTATGTGTTCTTAATACGTACTTAATGTGTTTGCCATGTTTGTGAGACAGAATTGATCTGAATTAAAATCATTTGCTTTGAAGTTTCATTACATCTTGTGTGGACGCAAATCACATAGATAATAGATAATTCCTTTTTTTATAAATTAGCTTATTGTTGGCAAATAAATAGTGATACAAAGCACGTAAAAGTCCCAGACAGACAAACTATTTGACTATATTAAATCCCGGTAGGAAATTAATCAGAAATAAAAAAAAAATTACTCCGTCTTTTACATTATTCAACGTGTGGCTCGTTGCGAAAAAATGCAGCAACGCGTGACGTCACACGTAACTTTAATGACCTATATTCTTGTAATTTTTATTCTAATTTAGAAAGAAAAAATGTGTCCCTTATTTTTGAATAATCTAAAAGACGGACTAAATAGAATGTAATTACTTTGACCATGAAAACTACCCTATTGACACTTAGATATACAATTTTCACTTGTAGTCTACGATGTTGCAGGCTTAGAAGAAACCTATACATTCAAGATTTAAATATGACTACTACCTTTAACCCAAATTATTTTGGGTCAGCGTTCTATTATAAGTCCTCTTAATTTCTTTCTGTATCATTTGACTTCTAAGCCTCATCATACACACAGCCCGCTCATTATTCACCTCCTTCTGCGAAGCAGACATGCTAGCGAAGGAGGTGGCCGGGTGTTTGAGGGAGAGAACCTCAAACCAACCCAGCCACCGCGGGAGACGCCCCGGGCGTCGGGCGCCGTGAGACGACTCCCGGACACCGTAAATGCGGGCCACGGTGAGCAATGGGTAGCTCACCGTCCGTCCGTCTATTGACGACAGGCCATGTCGACGGCGCGTTGGTGTCCTATGCGCGCCGTGAATGAAAAGAGATGTCAGCAAAGCAGAGGGGGCTGCCAGGGGCTCCTCCTGCCGGGGCTGCGGGTTGTTCGAAAGAGATACCGCGGAGAAGGAACATGGGTGGGTTTTAGTCAGTCAGTACAAGTCTGACAGCCCGCTCCGCCCAGAGCGGAAGTTATTTGGTGATTTAAGACCTCATCATTCGCATAGCTCACTCATTGTTTTCTTGGCCTTTCCCTAGTACAAGAATCATATTTTGAGGGATAAATAAAGAAAACGTTATTATGATCAAATACAAATATTTTATTTGTTGAACATAGGTGAAAGTACAGATATTATTATGAATTTTAATGAACGCTATGTCTAGCCGTGATCGGCGTTAAAATATTTTTGGCACAAGCATGCTGATTTTAACAAATTATTAAATTAAATTAGGATATAATCTATACTATCTATACTAATATTATAAAGCTGAAGAGTTTGTTTGTTGGTTTGAACGCGCTAATCTCAGGGACTACTGGTTGGAATTGGAAAATTATTTTTATGTTAGATAGTCCATTTCTTGAGGAAGGCTATAGGCTATATAACACCACGCTACGACCAACAGGTGCTGAGCAGCGTGGGAGAAACCGCGGTGAACAGCTAGTTAATTATAAACAAGAGAAAAAAAACTAAACTAAATTATGATCAGTCAGTCTTTATTGTTTTCTCCTTAAATCACATAGATAAGCAGTCTTCTACATTTTAATTTATTAATAATCAACATTTACCTATTAATATTTCCGAATCTAGAACAAATCATTAAGTCACAGCTTCTCAATTTTGATATTCAACCAAATCCAATCGGAGCACGTGCGAGCCCTACGGATCGTAAATTAGTCCTGCTGACGTCACAACCAAGTTATCGTCTGGTTTTGGTAATTAGCGATTCGCAACACAAGGCGAAGGTACAGACGCCTGCCGGTCAAGCTACCCGAAACTGTCAATTTTTCCCAATGAACCTTGAACCTAATACTTTAGAAATAAAGTCGAAAATCTATCAAAGAAATCTGACAGATTGTAGTAGCTTGATGTGCAGGCGTCTGTACCAAACGGGGCTTAATTGCTACGGAACCCTTACAGCGTCGTATATCTGCAGCTCGTATTATTTTTTTCTGGTAATTTTAATTTTGAGAGTTTATATTTTTTAAACACTGTTTGAAGCTTTCACAGCTTGGAATTAAACTTATAGCACTGTAACTTACTGTTGTGATTTCAAATTATTGGTCCCGAAATGTCAACGCTTGTGCAAGGCGCCATGTTGTAAAGGGCAATAGAAGGAACATAGGTGGCTTTTAGTCAGTACAAGTCTGACATGCCCCCACGCTCCGCCCAGAGCGGGGGAAGTCATTAGATGATTTCCCACCCGAAAAAAAGGCGCCATGTTGTTGTTGCAAAATTTGATCCCGCCATCATCTCCCCATATAGTTATACTAGCTTTTGCCCGCGGCTTCGCTCGTGTTTAATTCGGGGTAACACAGTTCCTCTTTCCTGATTTGCAAGTACCTGCTACTTGTAGTTTTTGCCTTAGTGCCTTATTTATTGTTATAGCAAAGGTAAGTTTTCCCTTCTTTTCCCTCATTTCTCACTTTAAAAAATAAGTTAGCCTATGTCCGTCTCCAGGGTCCCAACTATTTCTGTACCAAAATGTATTATATATTTTATTCGATTTAGCCGTATAGGCGTGAAGATGTAACAAACAAACTCACTTTCGCTTTTATAATATTAGTAAGGATTCGAGTGGATGTTTGATTGTAGTGTTTTAATCATATTATAATCCTACTAATAATATTAATGCGAATATTTGTGCGGATAGAAGTATGGATGTTTGTTACTCTTTCACGTCAAAACAGCTGAATGGATCTTGATGAAATTTGCCACAAAGGTAGTAGGCTGGAATAACACAGAGGATACATATTTTTCGATATCACGCGGGCGAAGCCGCGGGCGCCAGCTAGTTCGGTATAAATAATCGTTGTCTATATTTTTGTCGCCTCAAAAGTCCCTTAAGCATTTTAAGAAGTTTCGCTCTATAAAATAAAGTGTCTTTGGTCTTATAGCATATCATGTAAAAAACCTACTGACTTACGGAATCTCATCGGATTTGGTCTAGCGATTTAGACGGCAGAGCTGTTTGCACATTCCTTAACATAAAGAGTTGCTTAATTAAGTACATTAAAGCTGAATGCTATTACAATTTTACGTAAATAGAACATATTTACATAATGGCATCTAATACTGGCAGACAATAAGAGTTTAATTGTATCCATTAACGAAGCGAGTATTACAGTAAAAAGTAGGCCAGCCCAACCCATTTGAGTTGCAGAGCATAGCAGAATATTCTGTGTCCATTCCAATACCGTTTTATATTATTACAGACTTCAAATGGATAGGTTTTTGTCATTATTGACGGGCCTGTTGGTCGATTCCCACCCAGGACAAACTTTGTGTGATGAGCATGATTGTTTGTTCTGTGTCTGGGTGTGATTTATCTATAATATGTATGTATTTATAAATTATATAAGTATGTATATCAGTTGTCTGGTTACCATAACACAAGCTCTGCTTAGCTTGGGATCAGATAGCCGTGTGTGAGTTGTCCCAAGATATTTATTTATTATAAATCTGATACCTCCCGCTCCGCTCAAACCGGGAGAAGTTATTTGATGATTTCCCATACCTAAAAAAGGTCTTTGGAATTTTCTTAATAACTAATTAATTACTTCCCAAACATGTTTTTTTCATAGCGTGCTCTATCCCCTTCCTTGGCAAAAGCCTTCCTCAGCTCCTTCTACATCTTACGAACCCGCGCGTCCTGCTTCCAATTGTGCTATCTAGTTCGTCCTCCATGCTATTGTGCTATCTAGTTCGTCCTCCATGCTATTGTGCTATCTAGTTCGTCCTCCATGCTATTGTGCTATCTAGTTCGTCCTCCATGCTATTGTGCTATCTAGTTTGTCCTCCATCCAATTCGTGGCTTGCCTCACTTCGCCTCACTGTGTTAGGGCATGAGTGTCCATAATAAGCTAAATTAATCCTGACCGTCATAGTCTATATTTTAAATCTTTATGTGAGAAAACGCGAGATAAGACGACTAAAACCAGTGCAAAAGGTAGTCCATTATATTTATATATTATTGCAAATAAAGAACGACAAAAACTTAAGTAATCATTACCAGTAATTGTATGAATATATACGGAGTATTTCCAATAATTGACAAGCGAAAAACTCAATGGAGTTCATTCATTTTGGCGCCAGATTTATAAGCTATCCAGTTGGAAGCGAGAACCTCCACTAAAAACTGTTTTAAAAATCACAAAGTGCACAATCGTAAATCACGCAAGATGCGCGAGCATGCGCGTTGGCTGCGCTGCGCGCGCGCATCAGAAACAATGTTACACAACACGGAAAAAGACGACCACCGCCGACGCTGCTCGGAAAAACCAATCATTATGCGCATTCGATTAAATAAAACGTCCGCGTTCGTATACGCTTAAGAATCGGAAATGAAATAAAACGTTCAATGATAAAATTGAAATTTGTATTTACTTAGGCTGTTCATTTTTTGCAAGTCGGCGCCGCGTCGCCTTATATGGACGAATGTAGATTTACCAATTTAATCCGCGGTTCGAGGAATCGAGGTGGCGCTGCGGTCGCGGCCGGCCGTCGTGCGCTGTCCAACTGTCCCACTGATGGACAGGTATATGTAATTAGGTCCACAAGCGTTACTTGTTTTTGCTACATTGACCAACCGACCAACTTTAAATCGCAAATGTGTATAAAACTGCTGCCATTTCAACATTGTATACCTACATATGGTTAACGCGAACGCTATTGGACGGATAAATTAATATTTAAATTGCAAATATCGGTCCCATATTAATTATACAGCAACAAATTATTATGAGGACAGAACTCGTTGTAGATCGAGTGTCGTAAATCGCCGAACGGTTTTTTATTCGTCGATTCGTAACGAATATAATTACATATCATGAATTATTAAAACAAACACGTACAAAACGCTTTCGTACAAGTGTAAGGGAAGAATTTAAAATCTGTCACCCGTTCGAAATTCAGAGCATTTCGTTGGAAAAAGTCGAAAACGAATAATCGGAATTCATTAAAGTCGATTAAAGAATTCGGCACGGGCATCGGTGCAGACGAAATACGACCCTACGGTCGACTAATTGGCGCAAATTGACACTAAAACGTGGGATGCTGGTAATTATAATACAACTGAGGTATAATACGGCTCAGTTAACTCCCTATATAGATATGTTCCTGTTTGATTTTTAAAGCTCTCGGCTCAAATGATTGTTTGTGTCCACTTAGAATTCAATAAAACAAATTTTCGAGTCATGCTTAATTATTTGTTAGTGTGAGAACATTTGTGTGGACAATACGGAGCCCATTCAACAAGTTGGTCTACCCAGTTTTATTATAGCAGGCATCTGCGCTCTAAAAAATAAAAGTAAAACATAAAATGTATAATAATATCTAAATTTAACTCGTCATACGAATGCCGCCATTCAGTAATGCCTAGTCGTCTCTTTGGCTGACACAAAAACTTGAATTAACCGTATCATTATGGAATACAACAAGACTAAAGTAGAGTAGGCATTGCTTAACTGGTAAGCAATTTAAGTAGACTGAATGTGGTGTTTTCATTTTTACAATTTAATATTTGGACTGCCAAAATTTAACTTAAAAAAAAATGGACCCAAACAAAACGTGACCGGCTTGTGGCACCGCTTTCTTCATCCCGTTACGAAATCTTTCCACAAGAGCCGAGTCCCCATTTCAAGACAAACAAACTTTGGCAAGCATACAATAATTCGTCGATAACAGTACATCCAATCCGATACATAACTCGGAATCATCGAAATCGATCAATCGAGCGTGGTATAAATCGCGACGCATCGATTCTATCGCGTCTCGGTCGATCGACAAATATAAATTTGTCACTGGCCAGTCGGAAAACGCACGTCCTGGATGGGTAGAGTTTATAAATAAACAATAACATCGCCCTATTTGGATGGGACACCGTAACATACATCAGCAGTTTATATTCGATCCCGAGTGATAACCATAGTAAGAAAATGCTATTATAGCTTACGATTTTATGGTTTCGATCGGTCGTCGGATACTGCTTTTTTTGCGGATGGGAAATCTTCAAATAACTTTCCCCGCTCTGAGCGGAGCAGTGGGGAGTGTCAGACTTGTACTGACTAAAACCCACCCATGTTCCTTGTATTGCTCTTTACGTTTCAGGGCCGCGGTATCTCTTTCGAATTCGAACAACCCGTAACCTCGGCAGGCCTCTCTGCTGACATCTCTTTGAGGCGGGCTTGGAACACTAACGCGCCGTCGACACGACCTGTCGTCAATAGACGAACGGACAGTGAGCTACCCATTGCTTACCGTCCACCTCCTCCACCAGCATGACTGCTGCGCAGGAGGAGATGACCGCTTCCCATTCTCTCTCGCTCCAGACCATGGACTGAACCAGGGCGAGAGATCACCACTGTATGCTCCACCGTGTCCTCCGGGCGATTTTCACAATAATGATATCCCGGGCGTTTCCTCCCGCCCGATTATGCGTAGGAATCTCCCGAAACTTCCGTGTCCGGTGAGGACCTGCGTCAAGCGGTAGGTGAGGACGAATAAGCCTCTTCAGCTACTCTTCAAAGAGACTTGCCGCCACTATTGTGGCCTAGACTTTAAGTGTAGATTTTGACAGCTCTCCCATGACAGACCAATGACTTGAGCATATTATTTTAATTTCTACTCGATACTTAGACGCGTTCCCGAGATAAATGGTCTTGACAGACGGACAATAAACTGATCCAAAAAGGGTCCTTTTTATGTACGAAGCCTTAAAAAAGAAAGGCAAACACACAGCCGTGGCCAAAATATTATCTTTACACAAAATGAGAGCCATCAAAATATCGTACAGTCTAAAAGTCAGTAATACAGTATTAATTCATCGAACGAACGATCACTTGACGAAGATAATGGCTGATTTATAATGATTATCATCATATTGAACGTAATTCATCCTAAATTGTGTCTTGGAGTTTTTGCGATCATCTGCCAACTAGAACTTCAAATTACCACATTGTGGGGAAGATGAGTTGATTTTTCTAGGTGTTTTAGTTTTTTTTTTTCCCGATGCCGTTTTGTTTCGTTTATTACATATTATATAGGGTCTGTGGACAGTGAGCAATGGGAGCTCTCCGTCCGTCCGTGCTGTGTCGACGGCGCGTTCGTGGTCGGCGCAAGAGATGTCAGACTGCCAGGATTGCAGTTTGTTCGAAAGAGATACCGCGTCACCGAAACATTAAGGGCTATTGTATTGTACTGTTTAACGGGCTGGTGTCCGCAACTCCACGTCTGAGGCGCGTAACATAAAGGGCTAACGGAACGAACATAGATGGTGGAGTGGGGGAAGTTTTGATAACTTACCTACCAAAAAAAAAGTATAAAATCGTCCACGCTCCCTTCGATTAAGTCTTTACTTCCAGGGATACCCTGTGTAGTGAAGACTTGAGAGAGTAGGGATCCAAATAATGATACTTCTAAGTTTATACTTATGGCTCATTGTTATCACAAAATACACCCAAAGAACAGCCTTTTTGCAACCTACGGGATTGGTTGCAAACTAAAGAGGTCTTAAAAGGATAGAAAACCGGCCAAAACCGAGTCAGATTCGCGCACTGAAGGTTCCGTACAAACTTACGACATAAAAGAACATATCTTTTGACTGCGTAGACTTAGAGGGTTGATTTTATTACAGAACAAAGAGACCACAGTCTTGAGAATACGGATAAACTGGATACCTCTACGCGTTCTCGACATAAAGGGCCTGGACAGACAGACGGACAGCAAATTGATCCAATAAGAGTTCCGTTTCCTCTTTTTGAGGTACGGAATCCTAAGAGCAACGAGTACCTGATCGTTATGAACCTCGTTTCATATCTTATGTTCCTAAGGTAAACTGTTTTTCACTAATCAACACAGACAATTATCAATAAGTTATCAATCCCAAAAAGCTTTTGATTTATGACTTATTCTTGACACTAGAATAGAATAGAATATACTTTATTGCACACCAAAATCTAAAAACAAAATTGTTTTACAAAAAGATGTTAAATCTATGGTTACAATGGCGGTCTTATCGCTAATAGCGATATCTTCCAGACAACCTTTGGATGGAATGTTCGAATATAATAATACAACGGAGGTAGTCAATGTGTACCTACAACTAATACTACACAAACAATTAAAAATTTAATGTACTTTACGATAATTACTACAAACAAACCTCATAATAGCGGAACATTAAAAAATATAATATTAAATCACATGTAATAACATCGAATATCATGCCCTAGATGCAAGAAAACGATAGCTTTAAATACCCAAAAAATAAAACCCCCATTATTTTAATAAACCATATCTCTGAGTGTCAATTAGGCTCACTCTATAGAGGGAGCCACTAATCCGTAGAGATAACTCCGATCCTCGAATTAATCACTCGATACAATCGTTTTAATTTATTCGATTCATTCGGATCAAATTTATCGAGATAAAGATTCGGGTGCACTCGTGGGAGCGAGGAAAAACAACGATCGAATAAAAAAACTTACTAATTATGGGGACACTTAATTAGTAATTATGAATCGATTATTTTATACTGATCTGAGATAAAGGGTCTAGAGATATTGGTACTTTATTCAGGCACTAAAATCTTACTTGTCTTTTTTGCTTAAATTACAGAACTGATCGATCGATCGGATACTTAAGATCTGTAATGCGTCGGAAAAAAAACAACCGTTTAGCGGAGGAAGAAACGATAATTACACTTCAACAAAAACTCGAGAAAACGTTTGAAAAACTTAATTGATGTAACGCAATTTCATTGAGACCATATCAGAAGCAATAAAATCTAAATCAAACCATATTAAAACCTAACTTATCATCTCTAACATGAGGTACCTACGCAATAAAATCCACGCACCCACAAATTACCAGTTCATATAGCCCAAGAAACTAGTCACAAAAGCAGGTGGAAACCCAATAATTGCCCATTAAAGAAGGCACTTAAAACCCAAAGGCCTATTCAGGTTACACAATGAAATAGCAAGAATAGCACAATTAATTTAAAGACAACCCTTACTCAAATGCAAATCGGTCGTCACACTATTTATGGTAAAAAGATTACATTGTGCGGGTTGAACAGCTTATCTGAACATCACACGAATGGATTCACTATTTAATTTATTGGAATAAAACAGATAAATGGTGGTTGTTGCGTTCCGCGTTCCTTTCCGTCCTGTGAGACCAGACTGCTAGGGTTTTGTGGGACAGTCCTTTTGTCTCTGGGTCTTCAAATTGTGGAATTATAGAGGTTTAATGATCGTCGAAGATGTTCAGATCTTTTATGATTTTTGTTTGTCAGAACAATGGATCCCATGGAATATGCTTTCTATTTTTTACTATTTTCTCTGAGACATCCTGGTGTTTTGTTGGGACTGTGTGTGGTAAATTGAATAACAGTCTGTGTCGTAACTCTCTTTGCTGGACTAGACCACATACTAGCGCGTGAGTCCGGCCCAAGGTGCCAAATGTGCAAGACTGCAGATCAAAAGCATTTCGTACTTATTAATTACCATTCCGACATATTAGCTTTAAATCTCTTACGAATAACAAATCTTCGTTTCGTGTGGTCCTCAAATTAGTCCATTGGCCACCCGTGGGTTACAAAAAGGAATATTGTCATTAGTGATCTTTAAATTCTGCGCTTTTGCCAAGCTTATTATGTTGAACTGATTGATCACATCAATGTTCAAAAATAGAGACAGTATTAATTATATTAAGTAGTAGAAGATCAGCAGATAGGCATTTTAGTTTTTACTTTTTTAAAGGGATGGAACATCATCAAATCACTTCAAAACTTCGAAACGGGTTGGAGTCTCAGACTTTTACTGGCTAAAACCCAACCATGTTCCTTGTTTTGCCATTTGTGTTCCGAACAAACTGCAATCCCGGAACACCCACTACCCCAGATAGTTATAAAATCCTTACTAATATTATATAAGCGAAAGTGAGTTCGTTTGTTTGTTACCTCTACGTTGTAATGGCTAAACCGATTTTGATGAATTTTGGTGCAGAGATAGTTGGAAATCAATTATTTTTTTTAAAGAGTGGTTTATGAGGGAGAAAGAGGGAAGAAACGGGAAAACTTAGCGTTGCTATTACAAATCACTAAGGCGCTACCGAATTTAACGCGAGCGAAGCCGCGGGCAAAAGCTAGTTATCATTATATTTTATGGACAGGGAAGCATAATATTTGTAAGCTCACCTCGAACGATACAGGAGAAATTCCTAGGACAACATTAAAAAACACAAAGCGAAATTCGCAAACCCGACAGATGATATTTTGTTTGGGCGTAGAGTTCTTGCTTAATATAAATAATTATCTTCATCATTCTCCTGTCCTTACCCCATTATAAATATTAATAGGTAGTAAAAACAAAAAATTGTATATGGCGGCCATTTTAACAACTATTTGAAAATTCGTCACCCCCTTTCTCTTTTCTTGAACAAGTCCCATTTTCAATCCGAAATATTCTGGTCACGTTACATAAATCGAATGTGGACTCGAAGCCTCCTAGTTTATGTTATGATAAATACCGTATCGCGATATCATCGGAATGCACCGTACACTCCTGTTGCTTTGAATTTATTGGAAGTGCTACAGCTTTCTGCTAAAGCGGTAATGGACAACGTTTGAAATTATTTCAAGCGAAAAACTGCAGAGTAGCAGCCAAAACCAATGCTGCATGAATATTTTGCATTACTGACCCTATCGGAAGGGTTGTTAAATTATCGATAGGCATGCCATAGGCGTGTATTAAAAAACAAGGCATTGTAAGGTTGAATTAAAGCCACGCCACAAAACATCAGCGAAGCTTATCTTCCAGAAATTTCTAGAGCTAGGCTTTTGTTTTTTTTAAACGCCTTGCATGTATTTCGTGTTCTGCCAGTCACTTTTCTACCAAGACATTTAAATATGGAATCTTTTTGCCACGGTGATATCATATTTTCTAAAGCAACATAGTTTTTAACCAGACAAGCTGTCTCCTAGGTTGATACACACGGTGATTTTGTTTTACAGTATGGTCTAAGGATTCCTGGATGGTTCGGAAACTCAATTGGACCCGGTAGGTGGCGCTGCTATTGGTATATCACCAAGAATTTGCTGTACAAGGGGCAGGACAAGCTCTACCGAGTCCCTTAGTCTTATTTTATTTTCTTTTTGCACCTCATAAATATTTGTTTGAATCTTTTAGCAATGTTCATTGATTCAAGTGGATTTACAGCCGATTCTGCAACAAGTAGATAAAATACATGTAGTGTGGAATGTTGCGAACGTTTTCTTCGTGAGACGACCCGACCACACACCGAATAAGGGAAATAAAGAACTAGATATGTCTGTAGGCAAGGATGTATATTGTACGGTCCCTGGATGCGGTGCAAAGTTGTGATGCTATACTTTGTAGATTCGTTATTAATATTCTGTTTGCTTTGTAAGAAACTGATTCAACTGCGTCAGGTTTCCACGATACCTAAAATGTATGTCTCGTGCCAGATAACGGTACTATATTACTAAAATACCCTTTAAACGGGACTGATCATCTCTTGAAAAAAATGCTTTAGCATAAATGAGAGCTGAGATATGGCAAAAGAGTATTTATGAAGATTATTTAATGAAGCTTTACGGTATTTTTTTCCAAAATATTTCTTTTTTGTTGTCGAGATGCCGAGTTATATAGAAGTATGGAAGAAGAAGTACACGGTATACGTTGCGTAGACCCAAATAAATTGGCTAAGCTTACTTTATTTTATTTTATTTGGAACAACAAACAATTACCTACATAATAAAGCATAAATATAAACAAAAATAAACAATTATGTAATCAACAGCGTTATTCACAGCATACATGCAAAGTAATAATAACGCGCTTCAAAACAAGCTAAAAGTAACAAACAAATAAATGAAAAAAGAATACGGTGATTTTAAAATAATAAGTGCATCGATTTTTTATGAATATAAGACCCACAATAATTTAAATAGTAAAGGATAAGATATCTAATTCCTTGAGTTGACTTTCGGAATTCTCCACGAGTTGCACAGAATAAATCGATATCAAGAAAATTGGCTAAGCTTACAGAAGAATGATGATGAATTAATTTTCCGTGACGTGTGAACTAAAGAATGTCCATGGAGTTTCTAGCCCATTCTTCTCCAAAGAGATCAACGCTTTGGAATGAGCAACTACAATACTTTCACAAGTTATTATACAATGTGTCTGGGACTGTACTGTTTATTCTTTTGTTTTTAGTCATTCAAAAGTACTTATAAAGGTATAATTGAAATACTTTGGGTTTGAGTAATATTCAAACAGCTTTTCATATGCGAATTACAATACAAGCCCATCCAGTATTTCTACATCTTCGTTGTCTGTTTTTAACCCATCAAACGCGATCACATAACTTCTATACCAGAAAATAAACTAGTCCTATTCAATATTCAAATATTTATTCATTTCCCTTACTTTACATGATCAGTAAGTGCCAGTGATTTGCTTAGCAGGATTAGTCAACTTTATCCAGTTGATATAAACGAGAGCATTCGTGTTTAGCTTGGGTGGGCCTTTTAGGTTCTATACTTAATTGACTAGTCCTACGCAACGATCTAACTTTTAGGTTATTCACTTAGGTGTCTGAATAATATTCGAATTTGAATTTATCAAGTAACAGTTCATCGTTTATGCAACTTGAGTATAAACAGTTTCTTGCTCACCAAGTCTTATTTAGTCGTATACGTTGCAAAATTCGTCTTTCTACGCATTTTAGTTGTTACGCAGAATTCGTCTTGTCTATGACATGTCTGCCAAGTTGAAGCACCATGCTTAGATAGAGGCCTTTTGGCCTTGTACAGGGCCAATTTAGTTTTGTTTTTTAGATTATGTTGTTCTTTTTTTGATTAATTTCGTTTTTTTTAAACGTTACCGCACAGTAGGAATTCTCTTGTATTGTGGGCGCGTTTACAAACATTTCAACTCACATATGTACACAAACAGCCAGACCCGAAACAACTATCAGTAGGTCATACAAATATTTGTTCTGTTGAACCCGGATTAAACCCGCGACACGCGACGCTACAGTTGATCGCTCAGTCACTCATGAACTCACAATTTTATTTTCAGTTTTTGTTTTACCTTTGCAAGTCTAATAAACAATTTTATTCTTTCCTCTTTCCTATGGTAAGCTTTTGACCCAGGCTTTGCTCGCGCGATGTTTGGAATTTAACCCCCAGGAACGTACCCGAAAACCAAATGGCTAAGGCCAGGTCTTACCTTCATACCAAAAAGTTGTGATCGGGATATAACTGACATGGTCTTTGAACTGACATGGCACACTTGAAACGGGATATTTACCATTTTTAAACTCGAAACAAATAACAAACATGGTAAATATCCCGTTTCAAGTGTTAATTATAATGTTTTCAGGGTTATTAATATTTTGACTTGTGAGCACCTGTTTTATTCCTTTCGCAACTAGTCGGTAAACTTTTCTGCTGTGTTATTTTATTTGCTAAGATTTTCAATTTTTTTTTGCCTTTTTAACTCCATACACATTTTATAAGTTGAATAGTCCACTTTTCGACTTAAACATATTTGTGATTGTTCCAAAATTATTCTAACCGATGAAATTTTGCTTTTCTATTATTTAATAATTGTATAAAAGAATAATAACCAGACGGTAACTCTTTTCACCCGACAGCCGAAAGGAGGAGAGTTATGTGTTTCGAGCGTATGTATGTATGACATGTGTTATTCTTTGGCTCGCTCCACAACTTAAACCGTTTAACAGAATTCGACGTAAGAATCTGCCTTTGAATTCGTCTTAGTACAGGAAGTGACATTTGGTACTTTTTCTATTAATTAAAATACCTGACTCCCTAAAAACTTAAAAGAAAAAAAAACAAGTTCCCAATAATCGGTGTAAATATTATTTAATTAGAATATTCCCAATACATCGGACCCGACTGTTAAAGATTGGACTTGTTTTTTTTCGTTACAGTTCTTTTTTAAAGTGCTCATTGGTACTCCTTTTAACCACCATTTTCTTTTTACAGGTTACCGCGAA
Source organism: Ochropleura leucogaster (assembly GCA_958449745.1). Taxonomy (NCBI): domain Eukaryota; kingdom Metazoa; phylum Arthropoda; class Insecta; order Lepidoptera; family Noctuidae; genus Ochropleura; species Ochropleura leucogaster. The sequence goes on from OY288208.1 coordinate 5,641,596, forward strand.
TCCTCCTTCCTCTACGCACTAACGGCAGCAGGGGTGGCCCACTCAGTGGCCCGCGCATGCGCCCAAGGCCGCTTGATCTCCTGCGGCTGTGACCCTCTAGGCTACCGGGCCTCCCACGACCCCCGCGGCAGGGCGAAGGTTAACAAATGGGAATGGAGCGGCTGCTCACATAACCTAGCATATGGGATCGAGTTCTCGAAGAAGTTTCTAGATGTGAGGGAGCAAGTGGATGATTTGCAGTCGAAGATCAATGTGCATAATAATAACGCGGGGAGATCGGTGAGTTTTTGAATCCTTACTTAATATTATAAAAGCGAAAGTGAGTTTGTTTGTTACGTCTTCACGCCTTAATGGCAAACCGATTTTGATGCATTTTGGTACAGTGATAGTTGGGGCCCTGGAGACGGACACGGGCAATTTTTTACTATTTAAAAATAAAGATTGATAAATGAGGGACAGAGAGGGAAGAAAAGGGAAAACTTAGCATTGCTATTACAATAAATAAGGCGCAAGGGAAAAAACTACAGGTAACAAGTACCTGCAAATCAGGAAAGGGGAACTGTGCTACCCCGAATTCAACGCGAACGAAGCCGTGGGCAAAAGCTAGTAGTGGTATATAATCATCATTGCGCCGATGATGATTCTAAGACACACATTTTTTTATATTTAACTAGCTGTGCCCAGCGGTTTCACCCGCTGCTCACTTAGGGGTATGAAAAATAGATGTTGGCCGATTCTCAGACCTACCCGACATGTACACAAAATTTCGTTCAAATCGGTCCAGCCGTTTTGGAGGAGTATGGGAACGAAAATTGTGACACGAGAATTTTAAATATTAGATTTAATTAATTAAACAAAAACATTCCTTACATAGCATAATTATGATATACTAGCTGTTCCACGCGGTTTCACCCACGCTGCTCAGCACCTGTTGGTTGTAGCATGATGTTATATAGCCTATAGCCTTCCTCAAGAAATGGACTATCCAACACTAAAAGAATTTTCCAATTCTAACCAGTAGTTCCTGAGATTAGCGCGTTCAAACAAACAAACAAACTCTTCAGCATTATAATATTAGAATAGGTTTAGTACAATAGGGTTTACCACCCTATCGTATATCATTCATGCTATGTAAGCAGCACTTACAAGTTTCAAGCTCAACGATATTGGATGAAATTCGGTATGTGGTATAAGCTATTTAAATATCAATTTTGCCCATTTTTTGTGTTAATTCAGCACACTACAAACGTAAAAACAAGTAAGTACATAATAAATAACTAAACATAACTAACAAAACACAAAAACAAATCTCTCCAATTAATTATCTTTGATGTCATATTCAAGTGGTAGACGCGAGGACACAAAAGACACCGCAGCGTCATGATGGTACTCCAATTTACTTCGTTAGCAACCCTATGTGCTTCATGTAAGGGTGAATTACAAATAAGACATTATACGGATAAATAAATTATCATGATTAAATGTCTTTCACCGTATGAGAGGCCTAAAACTATTATTGTCAATGGTGAAGATTCTGATGAATCAACGGATTCAAATTCAAATTCATTTATTTTGTGAACATGAGTAAAAATTGATGGTAAAAGGAAATCAGAAACTATCTATGTTCCGCCGTTAGGCATTCAACTTTTACAAATTTTAAAGATTGAACTAGGCTAATGTTAAAATGACATAAATAATCCTTACTAATATTATAAAAGCAAATAAATAAGCGATAATAAAGCGAAATATTACGAAAGCGAGTTTTTCTGTTTGTTTGTTACGTCTCCATGCTTTAATTGCTAAATAGTGTTTTTAAGAGTAGTTCTATTTTAGTTTGTGACAACAGAATGGACACCAAATTTATTTAATTTGAAAATTAGGAATTTATTGATTAGTAGAAATTGATTGGTATAATTGATGCCGTTTATTCATTTTTTTTATATTTTTTACATATTTCATATTCAAAAAATAAAACATTTAAAAATATATAAAAGTAGTAGCCCACCGGTATCGAGAACTGGATCAAAGCTACCGGCGGTCAGGGCTCCAGAGAAAGGAACCTCTTAACAATACGAGCCGTGTCCAGGAGTACCGCTTTCTGTATCAAGCCCCACCTAACCAGAGCCTCCTCAGGTGTTAGGCGACGCTCTTGGCAATTAAGCCATTGAAATAATTGATTATTAATAAGCCGTCACGGTTTAAAATACTAATTAAACTGTCACTTACGCGATATCTGGCGTGATTTTCATTCGATAAGAGCTCCTGATTTTCCGCCGCTGTTGCAAACGTCATGAGCCCGGGATAACTAGAGAATACCTTGGGCTAGACACAAAAACTCAATTCTTAAATCACTACTTTAATATATTTATTTGCCATTATTATAAGCCTAAATTGTCCAATTGTAAGTGAAACTTTTAGTCGAATTCTTGTAGGCCAATCCAATTCAAAAAGAGGTATACTTTACAAAATAATTTTCACTTTACGAACTTAAAAAAAGGTCATGGTTTGTAGAAGGCCGAAAACATTTCAATTTCGGCAACCCTGCAAAAACTTGCGTAAGTATTATAAGCATGGATTTATCATAAATCCCTGCGAACATTAAAATATGTAATTTCGAGCCTCTTACAAAATGTTTTCATCATAAAAAAACACATAAGCTCTCGAAATGACTCAATTATTGAAATAAAGCTGCTGTAATGATACTACCAACCATGTGACGTGTAATTTACCGACGTGACAACCTAAAATTAGCCTCCGAAGAAACCTTCAATTTTCAATTCGATTTGAATAGGAATACCGATGAAGTCATTACTCGAATAATCGATTATTTCAACTTACCGATTCCTTTGTGGCGGTCTATTGGGGCAAGTTATATTAATACAATCTTGATCATGCCCTAGATAAAATACTTAGTCGTAATAATTGATTAAATAATTGTTTAATATCTCTCAACTATCGATACTAAAACTAAGTGCATAGATTATCGATACTTATTCTTGAAAATAAATCGACTAAAAAAGTCACGTAATTTAACTGTCTAGTCGATCCGTCATCGACACCCCTACAGGAAAATTACGTAGGTGTACAAATTATGAAGAAAACACGTCAAAATAACACCCAATTCATGTCAAATTGGAGTCTGAAGAGTGAGGCTTTAATAATTTAATGACCCATGTGTGTGGTCTCTGCGTTTATGGAAACACTTCAAGTGTCTACGTTTTTATTAGTCGAATAAGACTATTGTGTGCTGCGATGGGTTGCATCGATGCAATTCATTGGTTGGAGATGGAAGGATATTAATGATAACGAGGTTAGCCAAAATAATTTGTTCGGAAATAATTTAGATGACATTAAATGAAACTGTATTTTTAATTATCATATATTTACTTTAATTCACAAATTAAAGGATTTTACAGCAGATTTGTTTATCGAATGTAAGAGAAACGCTATTAATATGTATCTATTATGTTCGCATCACAACCACGTGTCTAATAAGTGTACCAGTAACCATAATTATCATCTTCAAATCAGAGACATCAGAAAAAATAAAATCGATAAAAAATAGTCCCAACTAATCGACTACACCCATCCCTTTACAATTCGAATAGAAACTGATCACGAACCAAATCGAAAATATCGTAGGTGTCCAAATTAGTAAGCCAAGGCGTCAAACCAACACCAGATTATTTCCTCAAAATTGAAGAGCGGTAAATGGGCGTGGCTTTCGTAAATCGACTATGTGGGTGGTCTCCCAGTTATGGCGATACATGCCTATAAAATATGGTATTATATTGCATTGGCCGATCGTTTTGTACGATCACACCCCGCTTTATGTGCTATAAACTTTGTCGTATACGGTATTAATTATGTTCTCGATCAACTATACGCACATGTTCGCGGGTGATGTAATTTTCTGATTTAAATTTTATAGGTAACATGTGTTCGGTTAGTGAACAAAAATTATGGTGTATGACGTGTTTATGGTAGTGCAATTAAACAATGGTCTTGTTTCTCGACTTGTTAACAAATTGTCTCTTAATTTATTTGTATGATCATTTAAATATGTCCTAAACTTTGATTATTTTTTTTTTGTTTATTGTCTCAGTTTATAATAACATGCTTTTTTAACCTTTACAATGGAAGCCCACCATTTACCATCACCCTTATTTAGGTTGAATTTTCATCATTCTGGAATCATTAATGATTGCAGGAAAATTTTGTTCCTCGCATTATCATCTCCTTTTCCCAACTATGTTGAGGTCTGCTTCCAGTCTCAACGGATTCAGCTGACTACCAGTATTTTACATGGATCAACTGCCAATCTGACTCCCATAATCCATTTAAAAACTGTTAATACAATACCCCTTGGTATCGGCGCGTTCGTGTTTCACGCGCGCCTCAAAGAGATGTCAGCAAAGCAGAGGGGCTTGCCAGAGCCTCCGCCTGCCGGAGTTGCGGGTTGTTCGAACGAGATACCATGGTCCCGGAACGTAAAGGGCATAAGAAGGAACATGGGTGGGTTTTAGTCAGTAAAAGTCTGACACGCCCCCCGCTCCGCCCAGAGCAGGGGAAGTTATTTGATGATTTCCCACCCCAAAAAAAAAATACCCCTTGGTAAGACTTGTCTGGTTTAATTTAGTTCCTCACATAAATCTATAAAACACTTCATAGTCCGAATCTAAATATGTACTTCATTGTCTATCAATGATCATGTTCACTTTATAAAGAAACTGGAAATCGTGAAAAATAAGATGATGTATACTACAATTAAACAAACTCATTGTCATCAGACTTCGCCGGTCATATTTTTTATTCTATCCGCAAATCTCAGCTCAAAGTCGTATCATAACATTCCAATTCATCGATCCTCCTAATAGAGTATCATTACAATTTCCTCGCTGGCACCTAAACATGTCGTAAGCCCAGATTTGTGGCCACCAGCTAATGCTACAAGCATTCTGACACGAGTGCTCGACAGTTGAACCAAAATACCGGGACCTACCGTTCAGGATTACTACAAATAATTTAATAGGCCCCTTCCGACTAATAATAAACATGTCAAACCAAAGTTAAATACCACCCAACAAAGTCGTTTTTGCAGATACGACGTTCTTAATTTTCACGAATTTATACCTTATGTTTTAGAGTAAAAGATTGATGTTAGATTTTGTTAGATGCCCGAATTAAGTTGGTTAATAATATTATATTAATGTCCGTAACCAAATCTGACATGAGACCGGCATACCACGTCCCGTACGTACTTATTAAGGGGATTTACGATTTAATACAATTTACGTTCATACATTCGTTTTTAGGGGTGCGCACAATAAAAAAACGGAACTCTTATAGGATCACTTTGGTGTCTGACTGTCAATACCCTTTATCTCGGGAAAGCGTGGAGGTATCGACTTGAAATTAAAACCATATACTCAACTCTATGATTCCTTTGTGCTGTGAAAAAATCTACCCTTTAAGTTTACTAATTCGAAAGATATGACCACAATTGTTTAAAGGAACTCTCAATGCGCGATTCCGACTCACACTTGGCCGGTTTTTTTTTAATACAAACACGACGCTTAGGTACAAATTATTTAATTTGTAATACGGTTATAGTTTGTTAATTATAGTCAGAGTCGGCCATTTAATTTATTTCGGACCCACCGGAGTCTAGTGACATTTATGGCGAGATAATAAGGCTGAATATACACTGTTGTTAATTTATGGCCGCGTACAAAGAGGTATAGTGTTGTTAATCAGATATGATCTTTATTGACAATGAAACATAAAAACTGTACCCTATTATGGAAGTTGTCACTGGCATATAAATATTGAGTATGAGAAGCAAAAACGTTATGAATTAAAAACAAAAAGAATGCACCGTTTTTTCCTTACCTACATTACAGCACTCGTGCTTTTATTGAAAAGTGGCTTAAACGTTTGTGTTTATGCCAGTAAACAGCTGTTAAAAGGTTCAGTAGACATGTTGGCATAGCACACATAATCGCGTTTTCAAAAATAAAATTGGTGACACAAGAAATCCCCGCAAAATCCTTACTAATATTATGAAAGCGAAAAAGAGTTTGTTTGTTACGTCTTCACGCCTTAATGGCTTAACCGATTTTGATGAATTTTGGTACAGAGATAGTTGGGACACTGAAGACGGACATAGGCTTACTTTTTATAAGGCCCAAATGCAAAAACCACAGGTAGCGGGTACCTGCAAATCAGGAAAGGGGAACTGTGTTACCCCGAATTTAACGCGAGCGAGGCCGCGGGCGAGAGCTAGTAAATATATAAAAACAGAGTGCATACGTTAGCTCGTTACAGGGATGGACTAAAACACTTGTGCGGCAAAACTGTAATGCGCCTTACCATAGTCCGAAACCACGACACGACACTAGTGCAACAAACAGCAACTCGACATCACGCTAGTGCGACAAATGATTGCGCAACAGTAGTATGTAATGTACTAAAAAACAACCAAAAAGGATTATATCTATCAAATTAAAAGTCTCTGTTTTATTAATATTTAATTCGGTGATTCCTCTTAGATAACAAATCAACTATTTAATTTTCAAGGATCCACATTTGATCGTCTCTCAAAGACCATGACGTATCACTTAAAATAAGTACTTATTTTGTATTTGCGATTGTTTGTCTGTAAACAAATAATAAGCATGTGCTATTTCCATTTGAACTTTATAACTTACACATAAAGCTTAAGTACTTGCGCCACATGCTCAAACATTTGAATTATATTTTCTTCAGTAGTAGATAATAGTACTGTTTTTTTTTAATCAACGTAACTTACAGCAGCATAGAGTCCATGTGAAAATAACACCAATCAGAAAGAAGTATTTTCAATAAACCTTAGTTTCTTACAAAATAAAATTTCCAACTTAGACTAGTAGCTAGATACATTATGTAGCAATTAAATATAATTTACAACTATACGTATAGTTTTATGACATAAATGTTCAAGCGATCGGATGATCTTTAAATATAACGACTATTACAATGTTGCCATTACTAAAATCTTCTACAACATCTCGTAAAATTATTAAATACTGAAGAATTAATTTTTATAGGCGCCATATCTTTTCGTCTCATTAACATCTCATTGTTTACTACTAGTTTTAGTACAATTTCATGGTCTTTATTTTGATTTATTAGGAAAATAATTATTTAATTAAAACTTGAGGCCGTAAAAGCGTAGATAAACTGATGTTCTATCTGCATTAACCTGTTGAACGCTATTGTCAAGTATATTTGACAATCGCTAGTGCGTTCTGAAAGGAAATACTTGGTGTACTCTGGCGTTCAAAATGTTAAGTATGTTGAATAATTTAAAAATATATGAAATTGACAATGCTAACGAAATCCTTATCCTTATCCTTACTAATATTATAAAAGCGAAAGTGAGTTTCTTTGTTTGTTACCTCTTCACGCTTTAATGGCTAAACCGATTTTGATGAATTTTGGTACAGAGATAGTTGGGAACCAGGAGACGGACATAGGCTTTTTTACAAAAAAAGTGGGATGTGAGGGAGAAAGAGGGAACAAAAGGGAAAACTTAGCGTTGCTATTACAAATCAATAAGGCGCAAGGGGAACTGTGTTACCCCGAATTTAACGCGAGCGAAGCCGCGGGCAAAAGCTAGTCTTAAAATAAATGAAAAGCCGTGAACTGCGAATTCGCTCATTCTCTAAAGTTAATGTTTTGAATTTTCAAAGACAAATACCGGAGCCGTGTTAGGTACCATCATGAATGTTAGGTTGTATATTCGTCCCGTTACAGAACGATGCTGAGATAGGAGCCCTTTTGTCCTCGTACAGGACCAATTAAGTTAAATCATTGTCTTTTTTTTTGCTGTGATATTTTGTACATAAATTACAATACATTTCTTTCTTACTTTCTTTATAGCTTGAAAAGTCTTCGAAAGACTAGATTCAAGCCCTCCGCAGACGTAGACGTAGATACAGATTGTCAGAGCACTGAAACATATTCCTGCGAAACGAGCATTTTAGCTTACTGTAGGTATAATCAGGGAGAGGAATAGTCCACTCCTCCCCTTTACCTGAGAAGGGGTTTGCCGCAAGCAAACCGTCACTGCTGGGGTGATTGTGTAGAATGCAAATGTGTCCCCGCACCCCAGCCAGAAGTGGCGAGAAGGAACACCGTGTGGTTTTAGTCAGTAGGAGTCTGACAGACCCCTCCGCAAAGGCGGAGGACATCCATTGAGGATTTACACACGAAAACAAAAAACAGGTATAATCGACCATACGTCCAAGTTAATACTTTGACCTTGAGCTGGCATAGGGCAGTACCTACCACAGACTACAGTAATATAATCGGAGGCAGTACAGAGTTTCAATGTAATACGAACCCAGCCTATGCTGGTTGTTATTACAGAAGTACGACCCACTTTAAGTTATTAGTATGTCTGATAAATTTTCTTTTCACACTGGTTTTTAGCATAGGTACCTAACTTTGTTAACGATAATAGGTATTAAAAAATAGATTTTACACCCAAGTGTGCAAAACACCAAAAAAAAAATCGCAATAATCTCCACCCGCCAATACTACACACTACTTCTGCTCATCTCAAGCAACCAATCCAAACAAAAACCCATCAATTGCATTGCAACCATCAGAGCTCACCCACTTTTTATCCATATACATCAAATATTTAATATTACATATTACGCATCAAGCCGTGAAGGTAAATTGACCCATTAAGGTGAGAGCGAACCCGGTGGTCCGGACCACACTTGACCATTGTTCCGCAGGGATCCGACATTTTGTTTTGTGGCCTCATAATTAACAGCCTCCCAGAGAGATATGTTAGACACGCTCGCTTATAATAACCCCTGTGATGATATTTTTATTAATGTCAAAATAAAGTTGGAGGTGCTCACACCGTTTCGAAACAGGTGTTCTGGCCAGCTGCAGTGGTTTATGGACAGCTGTGACGTTTAAACGTCATTCTTTTTTCAAAAGTGATTGTTCGATATGTTGGCCTTTCTTGCTGGTCCTGATTGTAAATGAAGGCAAAATAAAGCGAATGATACTAACAAGGTGCTTGCCTATTTGTATTGTCTATAGAAAATTATCATAATTTATACATAACAATTCATCTCAGCACGCTTTGTATCGTTAACAGATAAACCGTAGAAGGTAAACGGTTCTGGTAAATTAGATTAGGTGCTATTTCGATTAGTACATGTTTGAGACATATCTTGCTGTCAATAGATTTAAAATAAACTGATTGAATTATTATCCTCAGAACTTAGTTACATTATTCCGAAGAGAATTACTAGCCACCAAGGTCGTCTTTTGGTACCAAACCATCACATCGTTGACGAATGTCGCCTCCATTTTATAGAACGTTACTTTTGGAGCACCAATAGATACATCACGGTGTAACAGGCAGTTCTGAGGGCCCCTCAGCGGGATCTATAAAAGATCTCGCTTCGACCCACACAAGAAATTAGGTACCACATTAGAGGCGAGGTGATAATTACGTTATAAAAAATCTATAAGATGAGTTAATATTTCGTTGTTTCGATGAGTCGAACGTCGATTTAAACATGGTTTTGTAACAATTTTTTTGGGTTATTGTTATGTAAAATGAATTGGAATTGACGTGAGTTTGCTTAATCATTGTTTGAATTAGTTTTTTTAGTTCGTAATGAACTTATTCTTGATGGATAGTTTAAATTGGATGTTCCTGCGATGGTGAGATCTCTTGTTTCTTAGTTTATTATGATTTCAGAACCCGGTCGGACCAAATTCTGACTGGCGATGACTCACTTTAATATTTATTTTCCTTCTGTACATGTGTTTTTCAACTAACTCCTAAACGGCTGGACCAATTTGAAAAAAAAAAGTGTAGGTATAGGTTCCTGAATTGTTTGAAGACACAATTGGAGCCGGTAGGTGGCGATGTTGTTAGTACGGCACTAAATTGGATTTACAACATCTGCCAGGTCCGCCAGTATTTCTATAAGTTTCAACAACATTAGCAACGGGCTTTTCCGTAGCTTATGTCAGATTATGAAATTTTCATTTCCATTATCGCTATCGAAAGCCTCTTTGTCCAGGCATCCAAAAAGAGACGTGTTATATTTTTTAAGTGTGTATCTGTTTGTCGGTCTGTGGCTTCGTAGTTCCTAAACGGAGAGAACGAGAATTTTGTTTTTGTTTGGATGATTCCTTATTCGAGTATGTTCTTAGCTAGTTTTAAGAAAATTTGCTCAGCCAAAAGAACATCAACTCTTTTCTACTTGATGGAAAAAATATAAAAAAACACAAAATCCTGTCAATGGTATTACAAGAAAATTATAATCATGACCGCATGAGCGCAGGCATCACCAGGATCATGTGGGATACTCAACCAGCCAGAAGAACTCCATGTAACGGCATCGACATCTGTGTTTGGGCTCAAACGATGCATTTTGACAGACATTTGCTGGTACAAACTGGGTGGTTAGAGTAATCTACAAGTTACTCTAAATCTTAACATAATTGAACACTTAGTACAAAATCAAATTCTGCCGAACTGTCATGATGATTATAAAACAGCAATTTTATTTGATAGAGTCGATGGTAGCGTCTCTACTAGAAGTATAAGTTTAAACAACATAAAAAAGAAATTACACAATTAAAAAAGTCGCGGCAGAAAGAAAATTGCTCATAAAAAGAAAATAATATAGAAATATGGTCCCTTTGCGTTTTAAAAGAGTAAAAACAAAGCGGACCCCCGGAACAACGACACTTTTTTTGAGGTGAGAAATCATCAAATAACTTCCACTTCTCTGAGCAGAGCGGGGGGATGTGTCAGACTTTTACTGACTAAAACCCACCCATGTTCCTTCTATTGCCCTTTACGTTCCGGGGCCGCGGTATCTCTTTCGAAAAACCCGCAACCCTGGCAGGCGGAGGTCCTGGCAAGCCCTTCTGCTTTGCTGACATCTCTTTGAGGCGCGCGTGAAACACAAACGGGCCGTCGACACGGCCTGTCGTCAATAGACTGACGGACGGTGAGCTACCCATTGCTCAGCCGTCCACAGGCCCGCGAACAACGACGCTTGGATTAAAACATTCTACTTTTTCAAACATAAAGGTAATTTTCTTTTTAGAATATTTACCAGAACATAAATTGAGTCAAAATCACTTATCACCAAATTGGAAGCAATATTAATGCGTTCGCTTCAGACTAGTGAGTAACCAAATACATATATCTACAAATGTCTCGGTTTAGAACAAGTTTACGTACGTCCGTCACAAATTCCAACATTACTTCTGCTAGGGTTGACAAAATGAAACTACATAATGATAAAAGCAAAAGTGAATTTGTTTGTTTGTTACGTCTTCACACCTAAATGGCTAAACCGATTTTGATGAATTTTGGTACAGGGATAGTAAGGACCCTCGAGACGGACATGGGCAATTAAAAAAAATGAGATATGAGAGAGAAAGAGGGAAGGAAAACTTAGCATTGTTATTACAATAAATAAGGCGCAAGTGCAAAAACTACAGGTAGCAGGTACCTGTAAATCAGGAAAGGGGAACTGTGTTACCCCGAACTTAACGCTAGCAAAGCTGCGGGCAAAAACTAGTAAGGCAATAATTCAGACCAACACACTCAAGCATGCAATATATTTCACACTAGCTGTTCCCCACGGTTTTACCCGCGCTGCTCAGCACCTGTAGGTCGTAGCGTGATGTTATATAGCCTATAGCCTTCCTCAAGAAATGGACTATCCAACACTAAAAGAATTTTCCAATTCCAACCAGTAGTCCCTGAGATTAGCGCGTTCAAACAAACAAACAAACTCTTCAGCTTTATAATATTAGTATAGATTTCTTGCAATTCCATAATTAATGTACCCCTTGTGAGACTCACAATATTAAAAATATCCTCATTATTACCTTAAGAAAAGATCTTTTTACAATACTCTAAACTAGCGTCGTCCCAGGGCAAAGGCACCCATGACTTCCAGTTGTTTCGATCCAGGACTAATGTGAATCATTGATTGTTTTGCCCACCTCATCCTGCAATCTTTTACGAGGTTATGGTTACGTCACGTCTTATGGTTGTGTCACGGCGCTGGAAAGTGGCTATTTTGAACAGCAGCTCATTGTGGCTGTTCTTTGGTAGTAAAAATACAAAACACCGCCATTGTTGTGACTGAACTTAACATCTCTTGATTCCAAAAGTTTTCTGGTAAGTACACATCAAGCGCCTTACACTACACTTCAAGCAATCTTCAAAAAAACCGGCCAAGGGCGAGTCAGACTCACACACCGAAGGTTCCGTACTATCTTGCGACATAAATTAGTGCTTAAGTGAATAAATGAGTGCAAAGATTTAGAGGGTTAATCTTTTCGTTTTTGTGTTGACAAAGGGACCACAGACTTGATTAAATCGTTTTAATCTCAACTTGATACCACGCGTTCTTTAAATAAAGGTCTTGACAGACAGACAGACAGACAGACGGACAACAAAGTGAACCAATAAGGGTTCCTATTTTCCTTTTGAGGTACGGAACCCTAAAAATTTATAAAAATAAGCACAAAGCTTTCATCCAAAATCCCCAAATCTTCTCTTCCTTGACAACCCTACCAGAAGTTAGAAGCAGCTTCTCCGTGTGCGGTTTAACTAATGGTTAATTTGCCCGTCAGATTAACCATGGTCATCTTAAAACTATTAGCGTTAGTCTGTTAATCGGTAGTGAGATTATGTTGTGAATCACATTTCAGAATGATAACGAAATGTCTGTCTATTTGTTGTTTATTTATATAGGGACCAGGGGCGTAGCTACCGCCGTATCTGCCGTATCAATTATACGGGGCCCCTACCCCCTCACTATTGTCCATAGAGGCAAAAATTTTAGAAATTATTAAAATCATCATCAGCCAATTCAGTATAATACATGATTTAATAAATCAGTTTGCCGAAAAAAGGCAAGGAGACAGAATATTTAAAACTTGATTTTTATTTGTAAAATGGTTAAATTACGTTATGATGAATAAATATTTCTTATCGCAATATTTTTTTTCTTTTGTGAAAAATCTTTACCCCCATATAAGGGCCTCCAAACATTTTTTTTTTAACGGGGCCCCGACAAGGCACACTACGCCACTGATAGGGACAATGACGCTTCGTTACTTGAAAAATCGGACTATATGGTACAATGGCATGTGAATATGATGAATACGTAAATTTAAAGATGGACCTGCTTTTGATTTTAAAAAATTCTGGCAGTTGAATCGTATAATGCGACCGACACAAAGTCCATTGGTTGGTTTGGTTTTCCGTCACCGAAGCGAATGATAATTTTACAAAAACCGATAAAATCAAATCTTTATTCATTTGTTTAACATAGGTTAACAATCGTAAAAAGTGCGCTTTTTTATGCCCAAGTACAAATATGCGTACAAATATATGTGTTAATCATTTATTATAAATTACAGTCAATTATGATGAAAAATAATAAACATATTTATTCGTAAAACTTAGTTTCAAGGTCACAATCTCATCCAATTCATTAAAAGTGGGTAAAATATTATACGACTTGACAGTCCGACATTTACACCACCGCGGATTTTCTTTTTAAATAACCATGCTATCTTTGGAAGTCTAGTAAAACGGATTTTCCATGGAAATAGACAGTTATTCTTCTAGAATCAGTTTATAGGTTGCTCTAGAGGTCGCGGGTTCAAACACAGGTATCCCCTGTGAAATTTATTTTTATTTAACATAGCTATCCTGCACGGTTTTACCCGCGTGTTTAGTTACTGCCCCTGCCTTCATGGGTAGTAGCGTGATGTTGTATAGCCTAAGTTACTTCCTGATAATGTAGCTTCCTATTAAAGAAGATATAGTTAAAATCGGTCCAGTAATTTAGGAACCTATTCTATACAAACAAACAAAAATCTTTTCTCTTTTTAATATTAATTAATAACTAGCTGTGCGCAGCGGTTTCACCCGCTGCTCAGTTAGTGGCATGAAAAATAGATGTTAGCCGATTCTCAGACCTACTCGATATGCACACAAAATTTCGTTCAAATCGGTCCAGCCGTTTCGTGACACGAGAATTTTATATATTAGAAGAAAATAATAAGTATAGATTTTAGCTTCTCCTTTTTAAGTTAGTTTTCTTCCTAAACTTGACCTTACTTTAGCATCCGTTAATGAGCCACTTCTCGGTACAGTATAAGCAGCACATAAATAAACCATAATATTTTAACAGCACTTTAATGATAACATGTTTAGTCTGCACTTAAGGGCTCGCAGTCGTCATTAAGCAAATATATCAACTGTAGTGCTTCAAGTTAATTTAGATTGATGATATGTACCTGATGATTGAGCTCTTTAATGCTCCCGGTGTTTAATTAAGCATTGAGAAGTTCTCAGAAACGCTGCTTATTTTTAGCACTTACATTAAATGATTTATAGAGTTATTAATGGACGTGTGGGTAAAATATATTATTAGAAGCATTCTCATGATTTCTATGGTATTAAAGTGGAATTATAATTTAATCAAATGGGTTGTCGCGACTTGTGGAAAGGCTCTGTCGTGTTATGCCTTCTTGATAGTAATCAAGAAGGTTGGAAGCATGATCTGAGCTTTATTAAGTAAGAACTATTACTTAGGAATGCTCTGATCATTGCAATTACACCTTACCTTATACCGTCTTAAATCTGTATTTAGGAGCAACATCATGTTGAGATTCTACCAGAATAATATTTGTATTAGGCTTCGCGAAACAGGTTCCAAAGAATCAAACATTAAGATTCCCCGTCACGTATCAAGTCGTGATCAAGTGCTATAAAAGTGAATTGAGCCGTGTTGCGTATAGCGCCACAATTAGGAACTATTGGTAGTGGCGGAGGCCTGAGAGGCCCGGGGCTCCGTATTAGCCCGCCGTATTTCACGAGTCCGCCGCCCCGTCGAGGTGAGAACATAATAAGCGGTTTGGAGCCATTTTTAATATTCCGGCTTCATTACAACGTATTACAAACGTCTTGGGTGGCGAATTCTATCGCGAACGCTCTTAATACTACGCTATTAAGGTCCGGGGTTCGAAGGGGCGTGGAGGATGCCGATTTATTTGAATTTTTGCTCCGACTCAATTTGGGAAATTGTTCGGCCGGCGGCTCTGGCGAAATTAAGACGTCAGTTTGATTGCAGCAAGGCGTTTAATTATGTAAATGTAAAGCTAGCTGTGGGTGGCACAATCAGTGAGTGTCGATGCGGTCACGTATAGAGAGACAACAGATTTACGATTCCACGCGATGGAGAGCGGTTTCGTATCATAATATTATTGTTTCTGGTTTTTTTGCGTTCGGTTGCGAATGGTGTGTTGTTCAGGTGATTGTGTGAGGGTAATTTTGTACGTAATATGTGGAGGATTGAGATTGATTTCTTCGTTGATGTTTGGCTCTTTTTTGCCCTGTTTCTTTCTTATAATATTTAGAATTATGTTTTTCTGGTTGAATTTTGGTATTGGTTCTAGTGATTGGAGTTCAGGAGTAATGTATGACAGCGACAATAATTTATTACTTTATGCACATGCGTGGTTTTATTGTCATAGAAATTTGCTACGAGTCAAGCTTCAGCTTTCCTCTAATTTCAGACAAAGGCTATTTCTTTGAACATTCTAACTGTTATTACAGTAACCATTACTTTGTAAAAAAAAGAAGTTTTTTTTTTTAATTTTAATGTATGTGTGTTGCTATATTTTTTCCAGATATTATCATCCCACATGGAGGTACGTTGCAAATGCCACGGTTTGTCAGGCAGCTGTCAGCTCAGGACATGCTGGAGAGCTACACCCGACTTCAGGGCAGTAGCATCTACAATCAAAAGACAGTATAGAAAGGTAACCATAATAATAAAGATATACATGGATTGACTTGGCTCGCGAGGTTGTCGACATGTGGGATGTGGACTCAGCGATCATTGTGCCGATAGTCGTATCTGCCAATGGCTTAATTGCCAAGAGCCTCGACCAATACCTGAGGAGGCTCTCGTTAGGCAGCTGGATCTAGGGCTTGATACAGAAAGCGGTACTCCTGGACACGGCTCGGTAGCTTGGACCCTGTTCCCGATACCGGTGGGCTACTATTTTTATATTTTTAAATGTTCTTTTTTTAATTTTTGTGTTTAAGAAATAATTAAAAATGTAATTATTTATTGAAAAATAAATAAATGTACGAAAAAGATATACATGGCAATAATAGAAGAACTTAAGAGTATCATAGATAATCTGAAAACAGTACATCAAGACGCAAGACGTGTAATCTGTCAAACATATAAATAAACTCAGGCTTTGCAACCTACGACGATCATAACGCACCTGTTTGAAATTTCTTGCCCATTCTTCTCCATGGAGTTCTTCGCTTCGGGCAACTACGGTTCTTTCACAGTTATTATGCCTTGTGTCTGAGGCTATATCTTCGTTTTATTGATGTCATTGTTTTGACAGTGCAAAAGTGTCCGTAACTGGATTTCTTGAAATAAATGCTTTGATTTTTATTTCGTTTCTACCAACGTGGTTCATTTACAATGGTTGCAAGAACCGTACACTTGACCATTTTAATGAAAATTTTAACAGTCGAAAGCAACAATAGGACGATTTCAATAATATTAAGAGGTGCAACGTATGCAAAGACAGACCATCCATAACCACGACTCTCTCGATTGCCAATATCAACATTTTGCAAAGGAAAAATCATAGCAGTTTTTTATTGACTGACGGGCCTGTTGGTCTAGTGGTTAGTGGCCCTGACTGCTGAGCCGGAGGTCGTCGGTTTGATTCCCACCCAGAACAAACTTTGTGTGATGAACATAATTGTTTGTTCTGTGTCTGGGTGTGATTTATCTATAATATGTATGTATTTATAAATTATATAAGTATGTATATCACTTTTCTGGTTACCATAACACAAGCTCTGCTTAGTTTGGGATCAGATAGCCGTGTGTGAGTTGTCCCAAGATATTTATTTATTTATTTATTGTCTTTTTTTTAACTTGTTGAGATAACATCATGCTCTTCGTTGTCTGCAGGCCCTGTTAGTAGCTCAAGAGGAGCTGAACAACAGCCCTTCAGTACTGCGAGGTCGACCCAGAGGCAGAAGGCGAGGGAAAGCACGACCAGCTCCTAAGAGCAGCCTGCTATTCTTTGAAAGGTAAGTCCAACATCAGTGGTCATTCAAATAAACAACTTCGTAATACTGAACCAGACATTTTAATGACTGCTTAAGAAAACTATACTACTTAAGAATAAGACCACTATACTTATGAATATACAAAGGCTCAGTAAATTCGGAAAAAATACTACAAACTGAGGTGTCGCCGGAAAATGAAGGACACAACTGGCGACGAACATAGCCTAGATGCAATAGACAGACAAATTTTAAGCGAAATCCCTTGCTATAGTGTGTACAGTGTGTACCAGAAAGGTGTAGCCATATTAAAGGGTGTGATTCAGACCATGAAACCTTTAACCTTTTCGAACGCCATTGTCACATATGTGACAAGCAAGCGCGTACCTACCCTAGACGCCATCGACACAAAAATGTAGGTGTGAGTTTCTCAGCGTAGTGGGCACGCGCGTGTTTTTGTGCTCTAGCGTTCAAAAAGTGCGAAACGCGAAAACAAATAACTCTCCCGTATACGCTGAAACATGTTATATATCCTAAAATATTAGTACATAAGTTTTTTAATTAGTACCTAAACTCATTTGATTTAAAATTCCCTTTTCTAGATCACCAAGTTTTTGCGAGGTAGACCCTCGCACGGATTCCGCAGGCACATCAGGTCGTGTCTGCCGCATCGGTCGGACGTCCAGGACAGGCTCCTGTGACCTGCTCTGCTGCGGGCGAGGACATGCCCTCATCAGGAAATCCAGTATCAAGCCATGTAACTGCACCTTCCATTGGTGCTGCCGAGTCGACTGCGAGAGGTGTCGTGATGATAAGTGGGTCGCCATTTGTAAGTAAATTTTGAGAGATCAGAAATTAGGGCCGCATCCAAAACATTTGACGGTCGCGTTCATTTTGTTCGCTCCGAGAGAGGGCACCTTCGTGTTTTCCGAATAAATGATCGCAGTTTTTAAGAACGTGTGGTAAAACAGAGACAGGGCGGTGTCTATAAAGAAGCGGTTGCAACGTTGCCACTATTAGAGTGGTCACAGATAAGTAAAGCATCAATAGTGAAACGAGGTTAGAGATATTAAGTTGCCACGCACGCTGCCGCTTGTTGAACCGCTCCCGCTTATGCCACAGACTACAACCGAAGAGTTGTTGTCATATATTAGGGTTATACGTAATACTTTCGCAACACATTAATATTATTCCTCAATATATAAATTTACATTCCTCTGTACATTCCATTAGTAGGTAAATATTTCAATTTAAAGTAACCCTGCAAATACAAGTAACCAAATAATGATAATATTTTTAAATAAGTTAATTTTACAAAGTAGGCCGTACTAAGGGCAAAGACACGATATAGATCTGACGGAAAAGGTAGAAATCGTATCGTTTATATTTCCATCAGCATCTGAAGGGGTTTTGAAATTAATCTCCAACGTTTAAATTCTAGAGTTCAAATTCCTCTGCTCGAGGTGCAGCTTAAATGCTGATAAAGCATTTACGACGTTTTTTTTTTAGATCATAAAGCACAGATTGAAAACCTAACTATAATCGCATTTATAGTAGTTTTCTTAAAAGACAATTCACGTCAATCGTCCGAAGTTCAAAAGTGTATATTTGTTATCGCGTAGACTATTTGTAATTTTTCTTAAAATATAAATCTTAAGCTAAGTTGTTCATAAAATCAGTATTAACCTTAATTAATGTATTTACTAGACGAATAGTTCTTTAATTATATGCATTCCATTGTGTAAATAGTCACATATATACTTAATATTGTACTTAAGCATTCCTGTTCAGTGATATTTATTAAATTAACTATTTATTGTAGATTTAAGAATTTGTACTGACGGTTTTTATTTATGGAAATAAAAATTATAAGGGAATATGTCGCTTTTTATTTTCATCAGGTTGTATGTTTTTCTTTTAAGTCATATAACCTGTATTAATTTAATATTTTTCTTTTTCTCCCGATTCGTAGGTGGGTTTACAACATTTAAACTCACACACGTGCCGTGGGGGAATCGAATCCGCGATACGCAAGGTAGCTGTAGTATATCGCACGGTCACTGCGCGCCAACCGTGTCGTTAAATGCCTGTTTACTTGCTATTCATTTCATACGACTTATTACTTACCTATATTTTTATTTAGTTTAATTCATACACAGTAAGTATACATAGACGCACTTAATGCTACATGGCATTATTTACCAGTCAACCTTTATAGGAAATTATAAAATTGTGTAAAAATGAATAAAAGGAAAGGTACATACATACTACAACTACTACATATTACATACTATAACTAGACTTCTAGTTCGGAGCTATTAAGTCTTACTGAAAAAGCGCTGACTTTTCTTAACTTTGCTGTTTAATATTAATACATTTTATTTCATAAAATATGTATCTCAAAAAAAAAATTAAATTATTTTTAAAACATTGGTTTACACAAGTGTATAAAACATAAAAAATAAACTTTTCAGATTAAAAGTCAGCGGAACTTTTCGAGATCATAGAAAAAAGGACCCCACGTTTATTATTCCCAACCATTCATAACTAATCTGATACAATCCCATGCTTACAAAACACTTACAAACCCAAGTAGGTACTTATACAGAAGCGATATTTGAAGTGGGGTCCCAATTATCGTTTTACTTTCGGCTAATTTGACCTCTCATTTCAAGAGCTCTCAAAAGCTTTGACGCTTTGTTGATGGGTATCATTCCAAATAATAAAAGAAGATACTATTCAAGTAGGTAATACATACGAAAGAAAAGTTTGAAGACAAATCTTTATAACAAATACATTGAAGAAGAGGACATCAAATGTGAGGATATGTCGAAGATACATCAAATTTGGTTAAAACTCTTCTAAACAGAGGAATTAATAATACCTTTAAATGTCAGGGAGTTTTTGTGAGAAAATTTTTGAGGAGGAAAGTTACATAAGAGCGCAGGAGGACCAAAGAAACGATGGATGAACCCTGTGGAGGTTGCTATGGCAAGAAAGGAGGTGGCTGATAAGATGAGTAATAGAGAAAAACGAGACACACTGCACTGACCCAAAAAAATTGCATAAGAGTGCTTTGTTCAATGATTACATACAGACCAATTTAGGACGTTTTCACGTAACGTAATTTTGACGTTATACGTCACCACCGCTCCAAAAGAGGCGAAGGAAAACACCGTGAAGCAACCAGCATGTCGTCAAAAAAATCGGAAGACATTATACCACCCAGCAACCCACAATCTCACATATATGATTTTTATGCAATGCAAGAAAAATATAAGAACCGTGAACAAAGCATAGCTACCTATTAGTTGTAACTTTTGAAGTTTTATCTTTAAGCAATTATTAAAAGTACAGCATAAAAACTCAACTCAAGTAATCATATCGACTTATTTATAGATACAGGAATAGCCTTATTAAACTATGTTATATTTCACCAAAATAAACCTCCCTAAAAACCACTAAACGAAATTAATCTTACCCTTCCGTTTTCATCCCCCAATAAATACAAATACACATTCTCATTCATACATCTTTCCCTAACTCTATATTGACAGATCTTTTTGAAGATTTCAATACTTTTGACAGGTTAACGGTATTCGGCCATTTTGTATTCATTGATGTTCCGCTTTTAGTATTAAATGCGCTTGATCGAATACTTGTTGGTATGACGGATCGATTTTTTTTAGAAAAAGATGTATCTTGTAATTGAGTGGGTGTTGCGAATTAATTTTGATGATTGTTACCTAAACAGGAATTTTACACTCAAATTTCGGATTGTATATGGTTGAGATTGTTTAAATTGAGATTGATTTTGACAGAGTAGGTTTTAGAATAAAGCTACCTCATTCATTGTGAAGATTTTGAAGTACGAAACTCGTTTCCATATTATAATTTGCCAGCATTAATGATAGTTTAGTTACTAACTTAATTTAGTGAAAATCGTTATCTCACTGTTCTGAAATTGACGTTTTTCACTAAAAATAGTAGTTGTGAAGATAAATCTATAGCTCACCGTCCGTCCGTCTATTGACGACAGGCCGTGTCGACGGCGCGTTAGTGTTTCACGCGCGCCTCAAAGAGATGTCAGCAAAGCAGAGGAGCCTGCCAGGGCCTCCGCCTGCCGGGGTTGCGGGTTGTTCGAAAGAGATTCTTTTTTTTTATTGGAGACATTTTTTTTTCTCTCTCTCGGCGATCATTTTGTTGATTTTTGACAGTCATTACTGGTTGACATTGCCCAGTAATTAACTGGGTTGTGAAGGTCAGACAGGCAGACGCTCCATGTAAAATACTGGAATTCAGCTGAATCTAGTGAGACTGAAAGCAAACCCCAAACATAGTTGGGAAAAGACTAGGCAAATGATAATGAATTGCAAAGGTATGAAAACTAAAAGACTATATTTTCCAGGTTCATAAAAAAGGTTATATAAAAACCGTTTTTTATTTATTTGTCTTATTCTGTCGCACTTAAAAAACAAAATTGAATACAGTAGGTACCTAGATAGCAACCTACATAATGAAACTTAACAAACACAAGGTACAATTAAACGCGTCCCCAATTAAATTGTATCCAAGGCATGCAGGAAGGTCGTCGGGCATTATGACCTAATACTATTAAGGGGATTAGCAGCGTTCTTAATACCTGAAGCCCCGGCACTTGTGAGCTCTCAGCGGTGGATGGAACACTCGGCCCTGCGCCGTTGTCCACGTCGAGTCGTTGGAACTGACTGGCGGGAACGTGGGTGAGTCCTACTTTATTTATTTTAAAATTAAGGATTTTCGTTTAAAATTGGATTGCTTATATTCTTGAAAAAAATGGTTTAAGGAATTAAGCAACATAAAGGTACATCGCGAATCATTTAATTTTTTTAATAATTCTTATTCCATAGACCAGAGAAATTAAGACTGTGTGACGTTAATAATGTTGCCATCTTTTGAATTGTTTTCATAGAGCAACATCTTTATCAGCCATATCGCTTGGGTTAGTCATAGTGAAAGGGTGACGTTGTCATTGCAGTTTGCGGTTAACTGCAAACACAAACAGCAGCAACAAAACCTTCGGAATGATACCTCTAATATCAAAAACTGAAAATCAGTAGACAAAAGTTTGATATTGTCTAGAATAAACAATTCAACAGCATTCTTTTTTTGTTGTTTGATTTACAAAAATTAAAACAATCATTTATGTGAGTTAAGTTTCGATTTAACCGCAAAATTCAGTGTGAAAGACAGGTAAATATGGCCCATATGGCTGCTATAGGAAAAAAAGATAATCTGTCTATCTTGTAATGATATCTTATGGTTATTTGCAGCAATCATCGTTCACGAATATTCACGATATTGATGCTGGTGACCTCAAAACTAAATTCGCCATTTGTTCATCAGTAACGTTATAAACTCAAGTAAAATAAAGTTACTGACGATAATTAAATATGCTAGCAGTTTTGTTAAAATTTTGGTGTGCAATAAAGTATATTCTATTCTACCCCCGCAATGATTGTTAATGTTGGTCAAGTTCCAGAATATCTTAAACTAGCTGTTCCCCACGGTTTCACCCGCGCTGCTCAGCACCTGTTGGTCATAGCGTGATGTTATATAGCCTATAGCCTTCCTCAAGAAATGGACTATCCAACACTAAAAGAATTTTCCAATTCCAACCAGTAGTTCCTGAGATTAGCGCGTTCAAACAAACAAACAAACAAACTCTTCAGCTTTATAATATTAAGTATAGATTTCTTACATCCCGCCAGGAAAATTCCAAGCACAAGCAGCAAGCAAAGATACTACTTTGACATATACATTTATTATCCTTTAAGTGGATTTTTCAGCTAGTTACATGATCAGCCGCCATGAAGGACGGACTGAACGTATCGGCCCTGCCGAGCCCCTTCGACCGTTACAAACTTGAAGGTAAGCTCGGTTCGGGTATCTTCGGTGAAGTACATCGAGCGTCGGATTCTCAGGCAGCCGGCAAGAATGTCGCCGTCAAGATACAAACGTACACAGACGAAAATGAAGACCACATACAGGAAGAATACAAAATACTAAGAGATTTTTCTAAGCATCCTAATCTGATTGACTTCTATGGAGTGTTCTGTGAGAAATCGGAAAGCTTGAAGAAAATTTGGTTTGTACTTGAGGTACGTCAGGCACTTCTATTTACGACTTGCTATTTACGATTTACTACGTTGAAGACAAACTCCATAAAAATGGAATGCATAACATTTGAATGCCCGAAATTATTTGAATAATATCCTCATGATTCAAATAATTCAATGGATCATCTATTTTCCAGTTGTGCGAATGTGGATCAGTCATTGATATTGTCACAAAACTGAAAGCAGCAGACAGAAAAATGTCCGAGGAACACATCGCTTACATCCTCAAATATACGATCAAGGTAAGACCATATTCGACTGACTATAAACATGTCGCTCGTCACATACGAGTCGAGATGGCTGTTTATAAAACAAAGGGCCTGCCAGTCCAGCTTTCAACGGCTGAATCAATTGGTAGGTACTTTGAATGCAAACTCAATTGTTCTCGGATCTGTGTCCCGGCTATTTCTGTTGCTCTCGTGACGTCGAATAAAATATTGCCAGGCGAATGTCCACGTACGTTGAAATACAATCTAGAGCCATTACTTAAAATGCACGCCGCTTTATTTGATGTGATTCGCGACGGAACAGTCGAACTTGTCGATGCGAATGTCGGTGCGCGCCCGACAACACCATGATGGCCCCCCATCGCGGCGCATCGCTCAATTATCGTAAATAATGCTCGCGCACACAAGATATACGGATCTCAGGCGCGGTAGCCGATGATCTCTCTAACACGGATCAGTCAATCGAAAACCTTTCTTATGTCCTGTTCATAAGACTCATTAAAAAGGATGCCCGTTCGTCCTTCGGGCTCTCAAGTTATCGGAGAGGGTTAAATGCGTATTATCTTTATGCAAGCCACTTGGTTCACAATACCGGTGCTCTGTCCTCTTCGTAAGGCAGATCTTCCACGCATATCTATTGATGTTGCATCTCGTAAAGTACGATCAAAGTCAAAGTTGTGATGTCATCTTTGTCGATATTATGATGAAACATAACATCGATTATTTTATTACTGTATGAAAATCAGGTTCGAATACCTTAATTAAATATAAATTGTAGTTCCATACATGAATATATTTTCTTACATATCAGTAAATACATATTAAAATATTAAATGAAATTGTGAGCGAGATATGTACCATGAAAAAATTTACCAACCTATTCAAAGACTATCACGTTTTCACGGTAAATGAAACAATTATCGTTACCGACGTACTTAGATTCCCAACTCAAAGCTGAAAATCGATAATTAAACACCATCAATAACTTACTATTGCCAAAAACTATCGATAAACCACAGCTACATCACTAACAACTAAACGATCGTAATGAACGCATTAAACAAGCTGATATATCAGACAGCACAGAGCGCGGACAGCCCGCCTGCGACAGCACTGAAGCCCCGATACGTATGCAAATAGGCCCCAATGAATCTCCGGGGCGTGGAGACTTGATTGACGCTGACGTTGCTATCGCCCAACCGTCTTAACAATCCACGAGTCCACCGCATTAGGGGCGGTCACTACATCACTCCCTGTCAAACTACCGTGTTGACTGACTCGATTGGTGCAATCAATTCTACCTCACTCATTTGTATTCTAGGCGCTCGTTTACTTGCACGAGAACAAAGTGATACACCGCAATATAAGATGCAGCAACATTCTGATTACGAAGGATGGCGAAGTGAAGTTAACCGACTTTGGATTGTCTTGCAAGTTGAATGGAACTCTGGATACGAGTACGACGAATGTTGGATCTCCGAGCTGGATGGCCCCTGAAATGGTAACGTGTGGTGAAGGAGGTTATGGGAACAGGATAGATGTTTGGGCTTTAGGTATCACAGCAATAGAAATAGCTGATGGGAAAGCACCATTTCAAGATATGCATCCAACAAGAGCGCTTTTTCAAATCGTTAGAAACCCACCTCCAGGATTGGTGAAAGCATCTATGTGGTCCAATGATATAAATGATTTTATCACAGAGTAAGTGTTCCTGATATAAGTGTAAATATTTTTAAATCTTAAAACATTTTTAGAGCGGTCTCGTGTTTTCAGATGTCTCGAGAAGAACCCTGAACATCGACCCTACATGATGGAATTAGAAGAGCATCCTTTCATACAATCTGTTCCAGAAAACGATTTTCATGTAAGTATTTTTTTAATTTGCTCGTACACACGACGATATATCAAGCTATACAAAACCATTTTATTCTGATTTCGGCTGACGGGAAATTTGCAGTGTACAATCCGTGGTAGAGAGATCTGCCTAAAATAGTTTTACATACGTTGATGTGTCATCGTGTGTACTAGTATTGACACTTACAATTATCAATATATATGTGTATTTGTACAGCTTACTACAGAACTAAAAGTACTAGCAGCAGAAATGAAAGATAAAACTCTAAAGGAAAAAATACCAGAGAGGATGATAAAAGATGGTCTACTCACAATTCAAGGTGTTTCCGAACCAGAAACCATGCAAGTAGAAGATTTGGCTGCATTAGAAAAAATAACAGAAGACAATATATTGACAGAGTTACAAACTAAATTAGCCAAGGGAGCATTCACATCATTCGTTGGGGATGTTTTACTTATACTGAATCCAAATTTGAGTGACGATATTTATAATGAAACTGTGAGTATAAAAACGTTAATCGCATTTAAATTATAATGCAACTAGCGACCCGCCCCGTTTTCGCACAATGAAGATACTAATATTATACATAGTAACTTCCTCTTGAATCTCTATCTATTTAAAAAAGAAACCATCTAAAACTATTGCGGAGTCTTAAAGATCTAAACATACTTAGGGACAGACAGATAGCAGATAACCAATGTATGACTTCTTTCAGTACCACCAAAAATACGAATGCAAATCAAGATCGGATAACGAGCCCCACATATTTGCGGTAGCAGACAGTGCATATCAAGACGCTCTACATCACAACGAACCACAACATGTCGTATTTTCTGGTGAATGTAAATCTGGGAAGACTACCAACATGCTACATGCACTGTCTCACCTCACTTTCTTAGGTTCAATGAAAAATAATACCGCTGACAGGATCCAAAAGGCAACCAAGGTCATACAAGCTGCTATAACTGGAGCAACACCACTAAATGCTCATTCTACAAGAGGAATCTTCCAAATACAAGTCACTTACGGCAGTTCTGGAAAATTAAGCGGTGCTATATTTTGGCTTTATCAACTGGAGAAATGGCGCGTCTCATCCACTGACATGTAAGTAAATTATAATGATATATGTTTTTAAATTTACCGATAGACATAAAAGTCAAATAAGTGTTTCAGGTCTCAAGCCAACTTCGATCTTCTTTACTACTTTTACGATGCTATGGAAGCTGCGAATCGCACAGAAGAATTTAATTTAGAAAAAAACAGAAAACATCGATATTTGAGGATACAAGATGAAGGGACTAAAGGTTTAAAAGGAGTAAGAGAAAACACAGAAAATAACGTGGCATTCTATACAGAATTTATAGAAAATCTTAAAACTCTTGACTGGGAAGAGGAAGATATAACATTTTTCGAAACAGTTCTAGCATCTATTCTAGTTCTTGGCAACGTCAGGTTTAAAGATGGAAAAAGTGGTACAGCAGAAATAGAAAATCCTGATGAAGCAAAGAAAGTTGCTAAATTGTTATCTCTCGAGGAAGTCAAGTTTCTTTGGGCGTTGCTAAATTATTGTTTGATAGAAAGTGGAACTGCTGTGAAAAGGAGACATTCTACTGACGAGGCGAGAGACGCTAGAGATACTTTGGCAAGTGCACTTTACAAGAGGCTTATCGACTGGATGATTAATTTAATCAACTCCAAGCTATCATTCATGAGATCTGTATTGTAAGTATTTTTATTTCAGTATGAATATTTTCTAGTTCTGCATTATGTAACAAACGCAATTCCTTTTCAGCGGTGACAAATATTCAGTGAGTTTGCTGGACATGTTTGGTTTCGAATGTTACCACAGAAATCGATTGGAACAACTAATTGTCAACACAACGAACGAACAAATACAGTTTCTGTACAACCAGAGGATGTTTGCGTGGGAGATGCAAGAAACAGCTGAAGAAGAAGTTCCTGTGGTATCTTTACATTTCTATGACAATAAGAATTCGGTTGATCAACTTATGGGGAGGCCTCTTGGACTGTTTTATATTTTAGATGAAGCCAGTCGCACTGGTAGTGGACAAGAGTTTATTATGAGTAAGTTAACTTCTACAACGGTTTCCTGAACTTAATATTAATAAAAAATTATATATTAATATAATTTTTCATCCGTATCTTCCTTCTGTTTTAGGTACAATTAGAACGACCTGCAAAGGACCCTACATCAAACTATCAGGCAGTCACGAATTTAGTGTAGCTCATTACACAGGCAAAGTGAACTATGATTGCAGGGAAATGGCAGACAAAAACAAAGATTTTCTTCCTCCCGAAATGATAGAAACTATGCGGTCTTCCACCAACGTAACTGTTCAACAACTTTTTAGAAATAAATTGACTAAAACTGGAAATTTGACTGTGTCGTCCAGCCAGCCGAAAGTCACTGTTGTGAGGTCTAAATCTGAAAAGGAGATAGAAAATCTGAAAGCTAGAGTAAGTCACACAGCAGAAAACATTTAATATTTCTTAAGGTGCCTTTGGTATAAAGTCCATCTTAATTGGTTGTTCGTTCTGAAACATCGATTAGGCTTAAACTTTTAACAATATAATTTCTAAAATAACAATTAAAATATGTAAACTGACTTTTAGAAATACAACACGGTATCCAAAGGCCAGTATTCTCAAGTACATCGCATGAGAACCGCTGCTGCAACCTACAGAGCCTCGAGTTTGGAGATTCTGAAGCAGTTGTCCGTAGGTCCTGGCAGTGGAGGCACCCATTACGTCCGCTGCATCAGGGCTGATCTGAATGATAACCCCAAAGGATTCCAGACTGAAGTGGTAAGGCAGCAACTGCGAGCCCTGGCAATAATGGACACAGCGAAAGCTCGGCAGAGCGGTTACTCCAGTCGAATACCATTTGCAGAGTTCATTCGAAGGTGAGTTTGCAATTTCAAAAAGGAAGGATGGGATTACAGATTTTCTGTTTAAATTAAATAGTAACCCCATTTTCAGTTTAAATAAATAATATCATTATTCGGATTTTGCAAAGCTTCGAAATGTACCAAGTGAAAATGTCACTCAATCAATAACATTTAAAATAATTTAGAAACGAGATATTTAATATGTTTACTTTTTAACATAATGGTCGAAATAACGGAGACTAAAACCCGTTCAAATGTTACCAATAATGTAATTATCTATTAATTAAATACATTTTAATTTACTTTACTATTAAGTAAAACATCATCTCTCTTTTCGAATAGGTACCGATTCCTGGCATTTGATTTCGACGAAAATGTGGAAGTTACGAAAGAAAACTGTCGCTTGCTGATGATTCGGCTAAAAATGGAAGGTTGGGTCCTCGGAAAAAACAAAGTTTTTCTGAAGTATTACAACGAGGAATTCTTATCGAGGTAAATATTAAGTGGATACTAGGGAAACAGCTGGTAGCAGTTAGGTGAGAGTTGCCAAAGTCCTAAGTGTAACAGTGAACCGCTGTAGGTTGATGATGATAATACTAGACATCGGTAAAAAGAGGATAAAGGGCAATCTTATTTTATATTATTTACAGGCTCTACGAAACTCAGGTGAAGAAGATAATTAAAGTGCAGTGTATGATGAGAGCCTTCTTGGCAAGAAGGAAAGCTAATAAGGACAAATCGAAAGCGCTACATAGTGAGTATGGTGTAGTGGTAAAAGTGCCATGATAGTGATATCCAATTAAATATGTACCTGCATAAAACGTTGGACTTTAAACTTTCGACGTTGCTGATGAGCATTTTTATTCCAGAATCTCATGTTTGTGGACACGGAAATTAAAAATACAATATTCATTATTACATACTACAACATTTTTAGGGCATCCGTACCTCAAAAGGAAAAGTGGAACCCATACAGGATCACTTTGTTGTCTGTCCGTCTGTCTGTCTGTCAAGACATTTTAACTAGGGAACGCGTAGAGGTATCAAGTTGAAATTAAAACCATATTTTTAAATATGTCCCTTGGAGCTGTGAAAAAAATCAACAATCTAAGTCTATGCAATCAAAAGATATTGCCATTAATTATGTCGCAATTTGTTTTTATTTTCAGTAAAGGAACTCAAGAAACAGCAGTCAATGAACGTAACTGAGGACGAAGCTGCATTATTGATACAAAAAGGTAAACAACCAAATTACTAATTGCATTTTTTTCCACGCTCCGCTCTAGATTATCATCATTTTCCTGCTTTTGTCCTAATATATTTGAGGGCGGCGCCACAAGTTTTCTTTTTCTCCCCTGTCAGACGTCAAGTCATAATGTACAAGGAGGTACAAGGAGTACCGTCTCCGTCATATCGTTATCTCTCCATCCATTACTCTTTTAGTCACTTTTGCTTCGTCCCTCCTCATTACGTGTTCCTACCGAGACAAACGACTCCCTTTATTTTTTCTAATTTCTTCTAATTTACTCGTTACTTACTCTTTCCATACGCTCCGCTCTCGATGCTGCATCGTCATTCAGCAGCTTCTTTACATCAAGTTACAATAAACCGGAGAAACCTTAGGATTACTCTTCAAAATAGGGTTCAAGTGAAGTTTTCTAGAAGAACTCGATCTA
Organism: Ochropleura leucogaster; assembly: GCA_958449745.1. NCBI lineage: Eukaryota > Metazoa > Arthropoda > Insecta > Lepidoptera > Noctuidae > Ochropleura > Ochropleura leucogaster. The sequence goes on from OY288208.1 coordinate 5,671,597, forward strand.
TGATCTCCTTCATTAGTTTTGAAAATTAAAGCCATATTAACGCTTGTAAGTTCTTCCTTCATCAATATATTGTTCTTGTTACAGCTTACCGCGGATACATAGTGCGCAAGGCGTATGGGCCACTAATAAACCGAAGTACAGGACAGATAGACGAAGAGACAGCGTCATTCCTAAAAAGATTTGCCATGAGGTGGAAAAGCCGCTCCATATTTCAAGTTCTGTTGCAATATCGGGCCGTTCGTTACCAGGATCTTGTGCATTTTTCACAACAGGTAAGAAACGACTAGGTATCTATCCGTAGATACTGGTTCATCCCCCCCAACTTAGTTTGTTTGGTACTAGTCTTTTTTTGTGTGGAAAGGGGAGGATGTAACAAATTCCGTGGGGACGAATGTAACATGTAGCTTCTTTGTCTGACTTTGTAGATGCCTAAACAATACCTGAGAAAGATTAAGAGACGTTTGACAGAGATGTCACAACAAACAGTCAAGTACGAAGAGTTAAAGAGTACTTCTGTGATAAAGGATGTTGATCAGTGTGGAGTCAACTACGTGTATTCTAGGCTGTCTTCTCTGAGTTCACGTAAAGGGCACGGGTGGTATCAGAAACTATCTTCACTATAACATTTTTTAAACGACTTTCATAATAGAGTAGCCTTTTTTGCACTAACTAAGAGGTGCTAGACAATTGTTTTTCAAGAAAACGTATTTTAAATTAAGTTAGTAAGCACATACTACGATAAGATCACGCTAATTGGCTGAAGCCGACTTTTTATTACTGATTGGTAAAATATAAATAGAATAAATATATATACGATAGTCATAACATTTCTGACCATTGACAACCACTACTGCAAGAGGGTAAGTTATCACAGGGTTTAACAAGTTCTAATGTTATATACTACACCTAGACTAATTATCTTCGTTTCCAAAAATCAATGGTATGAGCAACTGAATAGATTTCGCCATCTATTTCACTCACTTGTCATCCTCAGGAATTACATACGACAGTGCCAAAACGCCAAGCTATACATTCCCAGCATCACATGACCTCGCTTTGTATAAATTACTTACTCGATAATCATTTTTAAACACATAACTTTACATTTATAAATCCCCAGTCCCCCAGGGAGGAACCTCCTAACGATAACGATACGTGCCGCCTCCAGCAGTACCGCTTTCTGAATCAAACCCTTGATCCAGCTGTTAACGAGAATCTCCTCAGGTGTTGGTCGAAGTTTTGGCAATTAAGCCATTGATTGTAACGACTATCGGCACAACGATCGCTAAGTCCCACATGTCGTAAACCTCGCGAGCCAAATCAATATATTTAAATTGCTTTAGTACATTACTTTTATAAATTTTGTATAACTTTGTTCGAAATAAACTACATTCAACTAAAGCCTCTAAACGACTTCTACGTTTTTTTATTATATTTTTTTACGAAGAAGCACCTAAACAAAACTGGCTCATCTTTTTCAGGTGCATATCTACAACCAAGCAGTTTTGGAAGCTCTGCTCAACACCAGTACTTCGGTCCTCCTCGACCGAGTAGACCCTAACTCCAAGGAAGGAGACTTCCTTGGTTCTGGCCCTCCTACAGTGTGGAAACTACCCTTCAGGATCGACCAGCTCCAGTACTACGACACCTCGTACATGTGCGACCCTTCTGCAAAGAGCAAGTGAGTATTTATTTGCTACATGTAATATTTTAACGTTAAACATAAAGAAGATTGGAGGAGCCACTAAAGTAGACCGTATAATTTAATAAAAAAAAACTCATCTAGTTGCCATATCCTGAGAAAATAAGGATTCCAAAATTTAACTTCGAATGATCGTTTGATACTTAGATGATCTTTTAATAACCTCATTTCTTTGTTAACGTTTCCAATTTCTTGTTGTAGCGACACATTTGCCAGTCAATACGATTCAGACCACGAGCAGTGGGACGAACCGTTGAAACGTCGATTTAGTTCAGCACAAACCGACACAAGTAAAACATCAGCGAGCACACAGACGCTCATCACAGTGCCATTCTGCAGAGACCCCACGCAGCCGGTCCCCGTCCTACCCCCCGATGAACCGGACAAAGTACCCGCGCCTATATCAACGCGCAAAGACGGACCTGCCAGCAGACCAGCAGTATACAAGAAGAAACCAGGCCAAGCACCGCAAAGCTACTACCAACCACCAGAACCTTGGTCAGGAGTCAGAGATGATACAGACGTCCTGGAAGACACGGCACCGAAATTACGAAAGTCAAACTACACCAGAAGCATGTACGCTATAGATTCTGAAGCGCAAGATCCGATAATGGAACTCCAGGCAATGGCTAAATCAACCAACGATATGAACGAGGACGAACCTCCGTTCAATTTTCAGGCAATGCTGAAGAAAACTCCCCGGAACAGAGCGTCCATGAAGAGGTCTAACGAGTTAGGGAATGATTTGGAAGAGAAGCAGACGGTTGCCAAGCATATTATCTCGCCGAGCAAAGCGAAGCCACCGGCAGCTCCGAAGCACCCAGCACCAACACCTCCGACAGGTAAACCACCTCCTACTCCACCCGCGACTAAACGCACTGCGCCAACTCCTCCACCATGCAAGGTGGCGCCCGAAACTCCGCCACCCAGCAGGGTCACTCCACCACCACCGCGGTCTTCAAGCAGAGAAATCATCAGACAAAACTCAAAAGACCTTATCATTGCTGCATTGAAAAAGAGGGATTCGATTGACTCATTAGCTGATCTGATTGGCTCGGACGATAATAAAGTAGAAAATGAGAAGGTGGAATTGGCGCCAGGAATCACAGTCGAGGGTACAGTCACAGATTTATAAAAAACAAATTAAGTTTCGTAAAAAATATATTTAATCTCCATTGCATTGGAAGTCCGCATACATTATTCTTTATATTATGGCGTTACAATATTAATATTGTTTTTGACAATTAAGTTTTTAAAGCCATAAGTTTTATGTAAATCATAAGTGTTTTTGTTAATTTCTAAATTATATAATTTATATCTCAATAGAGTTAAGTATATTAAATACAAAAGATATTCTTAAAGCGAATTATGGCGAAACGTTGTGTTATCTAACACGTTTATAGAGTTCCATCACATCGTAAAAAAATATATCAAGTTTTATATTAAATCTTAAGAGAACCTTAACCGAAAACGCTTTGGTAACTTATTTTATTTGCTTATAAACCAATGTTACATGGTTACTATGACCCTAGAAACAGTAGTGAGGTCCATGGAAGGTTAGCATTTATTGATGAGCGATACCTTATTTATTATAAATATAAATTAAATTTATAAGTAAAAGAGTGTTTTGTGTAGCAGTTCAGACTGAGAAAGTATTGGAGTTAATTATTAAGAATGAAAATTCAAATTTTAGGATTTATTTTACTGAACCTAGTATCGCTCATACGACATAAGTACTAACAAATAAATAGATACAGTAGGTACGTTTTATTATGCTTATAAGCTCACTGTTATTATTTTAAAGAAGCTCGATCGAATAATTTGTACAGTGTGATGATATGTTTGTTAAAACTTTGATTTATATTTTAAAGGTTATGTTTAAAGAACCAGTTCATTGGCTAGTTCATAATGGTGTAAAATGAAATATTGAAGCCTATTTGACAAGTCGACATGATACTTTTAGCAAAGATTTAAATCATATGGATGTGCAGTAAGACATAAGGGTCGAGCGATACAGATTCTTTGTGTCGTGCGAAGGCTTGACAGCTTTAATAGGAACACTATGAAGTAGTCTTTATGTTTGAACTCATCGTGCGACGAAAGCTCATCGTACGACGAGAACTCATCGTGCAACGAAAACTCATCGTACGACGAGAAGTCATCATGCGACGAGAAAGCATCGTGCCATCGTACGATCTTTGCCAATGAGGACGACGCATGGAACACTACGATTTTCAGTATCACACGAGCATGAGGTTTTTAATCGCAATGATTTAAATCTTTGCTGGAACACGTTGTTTCGAGTACAAATGAAACTCGGGAGTGGCTTTTGTTGCTCCCGCATTAGAAGGAGTATTCAAATAAGTGCATAGAAGAATATTTCAGTTTAAAAATCGATTAAATGTCTTCAATTGGGTGCGAAACAACGTGTTTCTAAAGTCACCTTAATAGGGTGTGACAAAAATAATAACATACAAGTTTTACAACCACAAATTTTAAACTGCCTTACATATTAAATCACTTGGAAAAATAGTTAATGCAATAAAGTACCAAAATATACTTCTACTTTCTTTTTTATCTCGTTCCCATAAATATTTTCTTTCTTTTAAATTTAGGCCACGCATAATTTCTAATCGAACATTTAATTTCCGAAATATTATTTTTCATATACCTCTTGAAATCACATACTTATGTTATTGCCGAATAATTGACTTAAGAACTAGTTTTTTTAATTAGAAAAATACATCAAAAGGGTTATAAAAATATCAAGTATTTCTTACGTTCTACATTAACCTTAAGCTCTAGGAATTCAGTCAATGTGTTAAATTGATTAATAGATTGTAGGTACCAAATTTAGGCTTGAATTAAAACTTTAGTACTGATACCGCTATGACTATTTTTAATATCGACCCATACTGAAAACTGCACTTAAGCCTCATGCACACCGGGGTTGCGGGTCGTTCGAAAGAGATACCGCAGCCCCAGGCCTTTTGAGTGACCCGTTCTTGCATAGTTTGCCTAACAGTCTTTTAGACGACCTAAGAAGGGTCGATTCGAAAATCCTTTAAATTTTTTTTTAAATTTATTGTAAGTATTGGTGTTTGTTACCAAACTCCTCCGAAACGGCTGGAAATCGCTGGACACAGTTATAAGTAAAAAAAAATACTGAAAGCTAGTAGGCATTTTTATGAGCTAAGACCACTAGAATGGGTTGAATTGAGTCCAGAACCACTGCCTGCCGGGCTTGAGGGTTTTTTGAAAGAGATACCCCGGCCCGGATCACAAAGAGCAAAAGAAGGAACATGGATGGGTTTTAGTCAGTAAGTATGACACTATTTTCCGCTCCGATCAGAGCGGGAGAAGTTAATTCAAAGATTGTTTTGGAGTCGAAATAAAATGGTATACCAAAAAACTTATATCACGGGAGTACTTATAAGACAATTTTTAATTTTTTGGAGCATTCTAACACAAGCAAATTAATTGCTCAAAAGGATGCTTCTCAATGTAACTAGCATAAATTATTTAAGTTACTGAATAAACATTTTTTTTCTTTTGTCTCGAGCAGGCTTGAGCGGTATCAGTACATCAGGATTAACAAAAAAAGTATCCATTTAATGGTACATCCAAAGAGTACTTTCCTACATATTTTTTTGTCTGATTTATTTGAAGTGTGACTTGATACATTGATTACAAAATACAATTTTATCTTAAATTCTTTAAAGCTAAATGATTGATTAGGGTTGCCCCAGAAATTATTTTTAAACCTATAATTCCCGTGCAAATAGTGACTTAGAATAAAAATGTTTTTTTTGTTATTATATTTAGAAGCAATTAATATGGCGCTTACGTTACTAAAAACCGTGATTTCATAACTATGAGATCATCACATACCTTTATATAGTTTAAACAATAAATACGAACAAACTAAATATATTAGCAAAGTCATCGTATATAATATCCAAAAATATTTCCAAACGGTTCCATTGTATGCCTTACACAACATTTTAAAACTATACGGTACAGACCCCAGGCATGCCTTTTTGCTTTCGGCCATTGTCGACAGTCTGTACCTAGCTTTACACACAAGTGAAATATCTTACCGGCAAATGGCAAACATTAAAATCATATTTACGGTTCTCGCCACACCTTTTGAACGCCAGCACCTTTTTACGTCACTTCACGCCCGAAGCGAAGCCTAGTATTTTATTTTTCTTTTTTATTATTATTATTTTCGCTAGTTATGGGGGGACATTATAGATTATTATTCAGTGAATTATAATTGAAATAACGTTAATTGACGTTGACGTCTCAGCAACTGCAACTAAAGTGGTGAATGGCGTTCAAACGGTTAAACATTTTCTTTGCAATTTAAACGCAGTATAAAATACAATAACGTGTAGTTGGAAAGTAGTACATTATAAGTTTAAATAAGTGCAAAAATAAAAACAAGTGTATATTACTGACCATATTATTGTCAACTAATGCTTCAACTGGCCGTGTGGTACTTATATTATAAATTTAAACCGAAAATGATAAGACCAGAAGTTTTCTCACTGTGCAATAAAAAAGTTACAACTTATGGTACTATAACGTGTTACTTTCAGAGATGTTATGGAGTTCCGTAACAAAAACTAACAGATATTCGAAATAAGGAAATATCCGAGAAACCGTAAAAAATGTTTCGGATAGTTTCGGATAAAGGTCAAGTTTAAACCTCGGGTGACGATCTGTTTTGACCGGCGGAGCCGTCACTTGTCGCGCTATTTGTATTTTACTTATATCGTTTTAAAATTCTAATACGTAACCGAAACTATCCGAAACTGGCATATAATTCTAAATAATTTGATATCCGTTACCGTCATTGAAACCGACTGAACCAAATTGACCCAGATCCGAAAATCCATGTCCATAACATGCCTGGTTACTATGTTGCTTGATTTTTAACAAGACAAGAGAGCAATCAACTGAATTGTCAATGAGACTTACACATCCCTTCAATTTTAGTAGTTTACAAAAATAAATGTTATTCCGTGGACATAGAACAACGTTTACAATAAACAAAAGATCAGCGTCGACACATTCGCAACGCAGTGTATGGTCAATCGCGGTACGAAAAGGTTTAAGCACTTTCGAACACTAATGAACTTTACTTTCAAAACGAAAAAACAAGATTTTCGTATTATCTTTTCCAATATTATATTACACACCAAAAGAGCAAAGATTTTGTTTGTTTGTACCGAATAAGTTTCGAAACTACTGGACAGATTTTAACCATTTTTCGCCAAAAGAATGTTTAACTATAAGGAAGTAACATAAGCTATTTAACAACACGCTACGGTACTTAGGAGCTGAGCAGATGGCGAAACTGCTGGGCACAACGAGTATGCTTAATTGCTAATATAACCTTTTCATTCCGCAATGTATACTGGCCGTGTCATTTCGCTACTTCACGAATCTGCGCGTATCATAAAAGTATAAAAAGTTTAGTAACTAAAACGGTTATCACACGATACCGCCCGTCCGCGCGGTTTGGCGTTTACGCCGATCTCATGTCGCATTGGCTTGTGGCATTGCCCATACAATCACATCGCCGCCTATGTCCGCGCTTACGAGTGTTTTCGTATGACAATCACTTAAACGTAAACTGACCAACAAAATAAGGTTTACATTAAAAAAAAACAATTTCAGGTCGACTTTAATCACGTGAGGATAAAACAGGGGGGAACGGGGTTAGAAAGAACTAATGTGAGGTTGAAATAGGCGGGGAGGGGGTTAAAACGAATTCGCGATGGGAAATCCGAGTAATCGTTTTTTTGTCTAAAATACTCAAGGAAGTTTTTTTTTTCAATGACTCAGAAACATTAGTTGTTTTATTAAAACAAATTCACACAGATCAGATCGACTCTGACATGTCTTCAACAAGAAAATACACGTAATGGAGGGAAAAGGGGGGATAGCCTAAAATCTCTCTGCGTTTCACCAGCGGGGGACTATAAAACGTCTCACGTGATTAAAATATGGCCCCTTAGGTACAATATTTACGTCATACCTCCACGCTTTCAAACAAGTAACTGAGTGACATTAGGTTCGTTGAGCGTGAGAACGGCGTGCGCCTCCACCATGACGACGAGCGAGTTCCGCGCCTCCTCGTGCGGCACGCCGTGCGAGCGCGTGGCGTGCGTGTACCACGCGCCCGTGGATGGCAACACTGACACGCACCATTTGCACGACAGCCTGGAATTATCACAAATAAAACTAGTCAAATAACATTACCTCTCCTTTATACTTCGATATTTTGTGTATTATTTTAGAATGTATTTATATAAACACTAGCTGTGCCCAGCGGTTTCAACCGCTGCTCAGTTAGGGGCATGAAAAATAGATGTTATCCGATTCTCAAACCTACCCGATATGTACACAAAATTTCGTTTAAATCGGTCCAGCCGTTTTGGAGGCGTATGGCAACGAAAACTGTGACACGAGAATTTTATATATTAGATATATTTTGTCGACACGGTTGGCGCAGTGGATGAGAGATGAACTGCTGCGCCACGTGTCGCGGGTTCGACCCCCGAACGGAACAAATATTTGTATAGCCTACAGATAGTTGTTTCGGGTCTGGTTGTTTGTGCCTGTGACTTTAAATGTTTGTAAACGCACCCTTGATACAGAAGAAATTCCTAGTGTGGGGCAAAGTTGCCTTAAAAAAAAATTGTATGTAAATTTTCCTATATTGAGTTATGTTTACTTAAGTTACTGTTTAATTTGTTATTTTTACACACTGTGTCTACGTGTCTTATCAATCTGTCCTGTCGCTGGTCTACTGGAAGACATTTGTTAATGAAATAAGCAGCCCCTTTGTGATCTTTTATCTGTAAGTATTTCTTCCATAATGTGTTTTGTGTGTACATAAATAAATAAATAATAAGTGACTATACTCAGTGACAACGTTATGCCATTAAACCTTCAAATTCCAAGACCACAAGGTTGAATCTAATAGCAGGTGTAAATAGATGTTGACATGTAAAATTCAATTGTAATAAAGCAATTATGAGGTCAGCTGTACAAATGTAGTTGAGAAGTTGTATAAATAAAACGTACCTGTTTGTAACATGTCTTGATTTGACATGTCTTCGCCTATACCCCCAACTGTTGTACACGCGAGGACAAAACGGGCATGGAAATGATGGATCTGCAAATTAAAACGGCTAAGTTATATTATGTCTCTATCTAATCCTTGCTGGACCACATCAAATTATTATAAAAAATGAATTCTGTTGATAATTTAAAGGGTTTTTTTTGTTCAAGAATCCTTTAGCATTAATAAAAGTAAAAGTATTTTTTATAACATCAGCTATCTGTCAGTAAACCTCCCATCAAGAAACAATCAGCAATCAGAAGCAATCAGCCATTTCCGAGATTATCCAGAACAAACATACAGTTAGTTTTTTTTTTTATTAATGTGTGTTTCTGTTAAAAGTAACATAGTTACATGATTTTATAGGCAAGCTGTAATTTTGAAATTACTAGCAGATACTTACACCAACTTTTTTTTATTTGCAAAGATTGATAATAGTTCATAATTCTCAACATGAAAGTTTGCAACCACTTCAATATGCACAGTTGCATACCATGAAATGAACAAAATTGTATTTGTAAAGTACATCATGATACAAACATTAAACAAGTATTCAAAGCAAAACTGAATCCATGTTTAATGTTTGTGACAGAGTTAAAAAACGTGAAATTCTGTACCTTTACAATGTGCATCAGTTGACACCAAATTAAGATTCTCCGTTTTAATACTTAGCGATTCAATCCTCGTTCCGCTTTGCAGTACTGTTTCCACTTCTTTGTCTATTTCAATTATTTCATTGGATGCATTACCATTGTTGATCTTTTCATTCAAACATGGCTGTGTGCTGCTCACTTCAATCTTATCAATGCGGTCACTTAGCATGTACGACTTTTTGTTCAAACAGTTTTCTGAACTTATTTGTTTCTTGTCTGATGAATCTTCTAGTAATGCTATGTCTGTGTCATTTGTATTGTCTCCAGAATAATCGGTGAGGGGTGATTCTACGGGCTCAATTTTGAGTACAACATTCTGAAAAAAATGGTGGATGTGATATTTTGGCAGTTTTATAATATAAGTAAGAAGAAAATAAATAAATAAATATCTTGGGACAGCTCACACACGGCTATCTGATCCCAAGCTAAGCAGAGCTTGTGTTATGGTAACCAGACAACTGATATACATACTTATATAATTTATAAATACATACATATTATAGATAAATCACACCCAGACACAGAACAAACAATCATGCTCATCACACAAAGTTTGTCCTGGGTGGGAATCGAACCCACGACCTCCGGCTCAGTAGTCAGGGCCACTAACCACTAGACCAACAGGCCCGTCAAACACAAAATTCAGCATTAGGAAGAGGAAGTTGCAAGAAGAGGCAGTGTGCAAGTGGTGTGACATTGTCAATCTGTGTACCACATTTTGGTCATACTATAAATCCAGCTAATATAGCCTTACTTTAGAAAAAACAAATTGCATAATATGTTTTATACTTTGTATGTGCTTACAATGTTAAGGGACAAATATTTTTCCAAATGATGGTAACCCGACAGTCATAAGAGACATGTGCGCACTTTAGGACTGCAGCATTCAGCTTAGTGATTGATCTTGTAACTTTTATTAAACAGCACGCTTATCAGCCCTTGCAATAATAATAATCTTTATTGGCATAAACAAATTACAAACATATGAATTCCCTAGCTCCTACGCTAGTGTACACTGTATTACAAGAGCTAGTGTCTTCCCCTTATATCTATGTTTCATTATATTTATGTCTTCCAAGGATTAAAAAAGCAAATCAAAATATTAAAATTAAAAAAATAAAACACGCATTTAACACGTGTATGTGGCGGGCAGAATGTGCTCGCACGTGTTAGTTGGGGTGTGAATGTGTGTGAGGGTGTGTGTGTGTGGTACACGTACACAAAATACGCTCCTTGGATGTCAAGTTTCAGACACCAGCTCATTATACAATACAGCCCTTAGAACATTTTCCACTAGAGGTAGTAGATATACTTACAGATTGTTTCCCACTATCTGAACTAATCTTGTGTACAGATTCAGAATCTATGGTTGGTATACACTTCTTGCATTTATTATTGTTGTCTTGTTCAGCCCTTTTCCGTTTCTTTGATTGAGCTCCTGACAACTTCTGTGAAATTGTTAACAAGTGGTGAGATAAAATGTTTAGACCTTCTAAAATGAAATGAATGTGTTAATAGTTCTGTTTAGTAACTGATTGAGCAAAACATTAACCATGCACAGAATTTAACTTTTTTTTTACTTTTTTAATAAAATAACAAATTAAAAGTTAAATTTTACATAGGAACCTCCTTTTAAGTAAAAGATATACCTGTGCTATGAGTAGTACACAATTTAAGAAAAAAAAATTATTATTGAACCTATGACCTTTTTACAGTCTTAGTAGTCATGGGATAGATATTAATTATTTTATTATAAAGGGCAGCGGAATTTTAATCTAATAGTCTTTTTGCATATTTAGTTTTAGTAAATTCTATTGGAGCGACATGGTATTTACGTCTTTTATTCTGACAGTGAGAATAGTGCTAAAGGAGTATTACTCTTATAAAACATACTCACATTATGCTTCTTTTCCACAACATCATCTAGCACAGCTATATCAGCATCAATTGTGTTTTCACCGGAATAGTCTGTTAGTGGTGATTCCGCTGGTTCTAATTTTGGCACTAGATTCTGTAATCATCAGAAATTTATGGTCAATTATGAATTTTATAAAAGTCTGCAAATCGCAATAACCTTCATTATTGGAAGAGTAATATTACAGTTAGTGGACAACAACATTAGAAATGCTAGATCACTTTGAGAGAGCATTAGTTAGTGATATTTTTGAGTCCTGTTCATACAAAGTATATCTAATCTCAGGAAACAAATGGATGAGGGGAACTAAGAATGGCAAAAAAAGGGGATGTGTGTGACTAACAGTTGGTAATTCCTGAAATGATGATGATGACATTCAAGTATTTTAAGCTTTGCACTTTAAGCTTTATCTTTGCTTTGTATAATGGCCTCGAGTCTGCAACTCCACGTCCAAAGCATGTATTTTGAGTAAGGGTGGGAATATTATTCTATCCACCCCAGCTCCACAAGAAACGCCAGCAAAGTGTTGCTGATGATTTCGCGAAGAATACCTGAATTTTGCACATATTTGCCCAAACATTATGTTTGCTGGATTATGAATTTCTGAAATTCAAATAAATTATTGTGAAAACAAACCATGGAGGGCAAAGCACATCTGCAAACCCTTGTTGCAAAACCTCTCAATCCCATTGATAGCCAAGTGAACTGAACAGTTTCAACATATTGTATCTCTAGAAAATACACTTGCAAATCAAATAAAAAAGTGGCCACATTATAACTTATTGCCATTTTATTGAAACCAGTAGCTTAAGTGAATGTGACTTACATTCTGAACTACATCTTGCCTATTCTGTGCTGACACACATTTCTTGCATTTGCTGTTGGCATCCTCTTGCTCACTCTTCTTACGTTTCTTTGGCACACCGGTCCCAGTAGTTTTCTATAACAATGTTTTAGTTAGATAGTTTGAAAAAAATGTCATTGAAAGTATGAGCAAAACCTAATCAATATATTATATTTTTAGATGACCTGATTACCAAGGGACCACCTGGAATGTTAACCCTTTGAAACTAAAAAAATCTAATCTTTTAAGGCAGTACAAGTGTTTTTGAGTACTTAGGGAACATACATAAAAAGAAGATTCCAACAAATTGAGAACCTCCTCCTATTTTGAAGGCGGTTTAAACTATCAATTTATACTAGTAACTTACATCTTCTTCGCGGGAAACCTCACTGCCAGTCGACAAACCACAAATTCTCAATGTCTCTGCAGTCTTCAGCAGTATTGGCAGGAATTCTTCAGTCACATTCACCTCCCCATTGTACATAAAAGTCAGCAGCGTCCGCAGAGAGGCCGTACTGATGTCATGAAGCACTATAATTGGATCCTTGTGGGGGTTTTGCTACAAAAAAAAAACGTGTGGGTGTTACGACAAGACCTCACGTTAGGAAACCATATAAAGGCAATATGACCCATTCTAACAAAGTTAGGTACCTGAAATATCGTCCTGAAAACTGAACTATTCGCCGATAATATCACTTTATGAGCCTTAAAACTGAGGCCCTCGGAAACCAAAGTAACATCCGACAAGCCCTCATCTTTGAATAATTCTTTAACGTTAAACAATATGTTGCTCTGATACCCATTCCATTTTAAACTTATTTCCTGATTCGCCATTATGAGCCACTAAGTTAACATAAAGAGATATATAACTTTAATCTTTCTAACAAAGCAAAATAAATAATAGAAAATGAATCTACATGAAACGACGCAAAATTGCTTTGCTTTGATTGAAAGAAAACAATGCCACAGATAACTATAAAAATTATTCTATAGTGTTTCCAGCATAAAAAATATTATTAAATTTATCGTGGCTACTTGTTTCGCTGCTGTAAAGTGTCCGTTATGCTAGCGTACCCCAGAGCTAGATCGAGTTGGTTACTATGCCAATAAACTCTGTGTAAATACTGCCTAATTAGTGTAAAAATAAAAAAAACTCTTCCTCTTTAGTCTAGGAGATAAACACCACTTTCAATGGGTACGCTAGCGTCACGATCAAGCTAGCGTACCCATGGCCGTACTCGAAAACGGCTAATTGAAAAGCAACAGAGTTTACACACAAAAACTCTGTACAAATACTGCTCCCGCTATGCAAAATTTCATAACGATTACTCTTGTAGGAACGGAGATATTGCACAAGACTTTTCAATGACCTTCAAAGCGGGCGTTATGGCAGCGTACACATCATAGTTCTTATAGAAACGGAACTTTTTTTAAAATAAATGCTATATGTATAAATAGTGTGTGAAATTCTGACTCTATTAGTGTAAATACTTTATGCGAATTCGCAGTGAAATAATCAAAACATTTATGTTAAGTTCTAGGAACAAATGTATTGACGTACAGTTGCGAACAAAATGAATTAGTAGGTAGTGAAATTATAAAGCGTTGGATAAATAAATAAATATAGCGTTATTTTCTAATATAAGTTTGGTAGGTGTGGTTTGATATAAATATTTTCGTTATTAATTAAAATGATTACCTTCTTATGTACTAATTGACTGTAAAAGTTGGTTTGTGTGGAATGGAACATGTGCAATGCTATTGTGAAGTAGACTATAATACTTTCTCCCTCGCACTTGCACTTCTTTGGCAACTCTCATGGTCGGGGAATAGGGGTTTGCGGGTGGGTGGGGTAAGGATGCGCGGAAAAAACCCGCTCACATCACAGGTTTCTTTACTAAGATGACAAATAAATATTATCTAAGACTGATTGTTACAAATAAATATGTTAAATTATAACCTGTTATGTTGTAGGTATTCTAATATATATGTCCATATTATAATAAAACAGTAATAATATGGTTATACTGTAAAAGAACATAATAATTGTTTTTGACAAAATGAATGTTATTTTTCTGATAAAACTATTTATTTGATTTTTTCCAATTGTTTCATTTTCAGTGAGAACTATATCTACCAATTAATGAAGTGAATATCCTCCTAGTTCAGTATTTCATCACGTTTGAGTTTTACTACTGTATTAAAAAAAATGTTAAATAACTTTTGAGCATATCTGTACCTGTACTATGAACAGAAATTAACATAGATTTTTTATATATTCCAGTGCGAATTCGCATAAAGTATTTACACTAATAGAGTCAGAATTTCACACACTATTTATACATATAGCATTTATTTTAAAAAAAGTTCCGTTTCTATAAGAACTATGATGTGTACGCTGCCATAACGCCCGCTTTGAAGGTCATTGAAAAGTCTTGTGCAATATCTCCGTTCCTACAAGAGTAATCGTTATGAAATTTTGCATAGCGGGAGCAGTATTTGTACAGAGTTTTTGTGTGTAAACTCTGTTGCTTTTCAATTAGCCGTTTTCGAGTACGGCCATGGGTACGCTAGCTTGATCGTGACGCTAGCGTACCCATTGAAAGTGGTGTTTATCTCCTAGACTAAAGAGGAAGAGTTTTTTTTATTTTTACACTAATTAGGCAGTATTTACACAGAGTTTATTGGCATAGTAACCAACTCGATCTAGCTCTGGGGTACGCTAGCATAACGGACACGCTGTAAACAATCTTTTTATTTTTTTGAATAGTTACATGTTTTGAAATTCATTCCATATTGTTTATTAAAATTTTGTTTTAATTATACTAAAAGATCATGTTCCCAGTTCATACAAAATAAATATGGCGGGGAAACATATTGGCGGTAAAATTAAAAAAAAAACTTGGTTTCTCGTTCGGATCATAATCACTTGACCTATTTGCTTTTTATTTATTTTTACATAAGGAAAGGTATGTCCACATGAAATATATTTAAGAATTAAAAAGAAGGAAAATATGCCTATTCGTTAGGTACCGTCACATCATCGAAAATCCTGTTGGGCGTTGACTATATTAGTCAGACTGGGACCATTTGTTACTAAATAAATATCTTTATTGTGAGTTTTCATCGCGCAAACTTGATCAGAAAATTAGCATAATAAACTAGCATGGAACGTGTAAGCATGACTGTTTTGTATTTATAATACGGGATACCTTATAGTTAGGTATTAAATAAATTTATTTAAAAGCTGGTGGAAACGTAGAATATCTACTGAATTCATAGCAACAGTTTGCACGTTGATGTTCCTTCATAACTGGTGATCAACTTTATTACGTCACCTAGGAAATTATAATTAAAAGTGGTACAAGTACCGGGGTTGAGGGTTGTTCGAAAGAGATACCGCGACCCTCGAACATAAAGGGCTAAAAAAGGAACATCGGTGGGTTTTAGAAGTTAAAGTCTGACAGTTAAATTCTGACACCGCAAATCATGTTTTATAAGAATCTATACCTACCTACTTTCAAATCTGTGTGCTTAGCACCTCCAAACAGAAAATAATCTTGGACCCAAAGTGCTGCCTTGTGGAACGAAATAATCGTGTTGATTATAATTTATTATCGTGCTGTAATCGTGGCTTATTCCAAAATGTTCAGTTTTATGTATTTTTTGCCTGAAACCACTATTATTCGCTTTCTAAGAATAATCGATTTGCGACATACCAGTTGTAGGTGTAGGTAACAGATTATACTTAAAAGTAATCAGCCAATGTCGTAAACGTTGTTTTTGGAATACTGGTTATTTATTTATCTTCTAGCCTTGATCGTCAGCAAGGTTGGTAAACAGCTACTTATTAGATAAACTGAATTGCGAAATCTGTTACCTTATCAGATAACTTGTCCAATAATTAAGTTAGTTCGAACAGCTCATCTTTCATATCTACGTAGTTATGTCCCCACTTCTGTATCTTAAGAATATTTATGCCGCTCATGAGTCTCCGACTTAAAATATCTCTCAGGTACAAATTTAGCAAACCTTCACTGAATTTTGCCCACACGATTGTACAAATTACAATGTTTGATATTGCTACATTACTTTTCAATTTATTTCTACATTTCGTAATTTCAAACCCGATGTTGTTTATTTCAAATTACATAAGTTTAGGAAACTTAGCTCTCACAGCTATTCCTAATAATTTTACATGATTAAAAAAAACACTGTGCGTCGTTCCGTGGACTGAGCCACAAAGTGGAAACCGGTACCTAGTGAGAGTGACAAACAGTAGCTAAACATATAAATCAACAACACTAATCCAATATTTATACAACAGATAAAATAATAGTTGTCTTCACACTGTAGAGGAAATAAACAATAAGTAGGTCACCAAACAATATCCGTGCATTGCCCTGAAAATGGGCTTATCGTAGCTAATCAAATAATCTAGCCCTTATGAAACTGTTGTCTCAACTTTGGTCAACAGTCTATCATTTACAATTGATGTCTCTTCACCTACTATAAATTAAACTTGATAGGACTGTTCACTGGTTACTGAATAATCATTTGCTTCCAAAATGTTCTGTATTTCAAGACTGTTGTGTTATTTAGCCGTAACAGTTGTTCTACCCAAAACCGTGTGTTCATTTGACTATTATACATTCTATTCTTCTTCTGAAGATACTACGTCGGAATATACTTCTTCTGACATTTTAGATGACGCTCGGTTAGACACGGTAAGTTCTTTATCGTCGTTATTATCAAAGATGCTCTAATTTCCGCTATTATGCTACTCTTCCTTAATTTTGTACCTATTCACCTTACCTAAAATATTATATTCTGATTAAATGTCAGTTTCCAAAATAACTACAAGAGTTACTGAAACGTATAAGTGTCTTGGCATTTGACTCTTATCGAATTTGTTAGTATGACTCACTTTAATATATGACTTTCCCAGCAATTTGGCAACTCCTGGCAGACAGTTGTCTGGTCTAAGTTTACGCTGACTCACAATTTTCTCCGTAGTTTTCGTTGATAAAAAAATATGGGTATCCATGCGAGATTCATCGTGTTTACACAGAAGATAAGTATATACTGGAGATGCATCGGATACCGAACAACTCACCAACAGCACCCGTTGTTCTCCTGCAACATGGTTTGTTGTCTTCATCTGCCGAATGGGTGCTCATGACACCTGGCCGAGGACTTGGTATGACATTTTAAAGTTATTTTTTAGCTTGTCAAGTTTTTTACTGCGGGACAAACCCCCGAATACTGAAACGTCCCTCAAAATTTAAGTCCCACTTAAATTTAACAGAGACTCAGAAGTGACGTTTGACCATACAAAATCTAAAGTTTAAGAGCTGCTCAAATGTTAAGCAGCCCTCACATTTTGAGTGACGTTTCAGTATTCGGGGGTAAGGCTCCCAAAATAATATCTGTAGATATTAATTTTTATTAAAGACTAGCTATCTTGCGCGGTTTCACCCGCGTCTTTAGTTGCTGCCCTGCTCCCGTGAGTAGCAGCGTGATGTTGTATAGCCTATGTTACTTTCTAATAATGTAACTTCGTAATATTGGTGAAAATATGGTTAAAACAAACGAATCAAAATTTATTTTATATAATATAGAGGAAAGATTTGTGTCTTTCCTCTTTATTATATAAAAATAAATATTAATATACATAGATTGTATAGGAAATTGCTGCTGCTGTTGTAACTGGCACTAGAAATCTATTTCACTGCTTGTTTTTTTTTAGTCTTAAGTTTGAGATATATTTGACACAGTTGGATGATGTATTGCCATTACACTTATTTACGATATCAGATTAAGTATTTTAAAAGATTTTTATTGCAGCGTACATCTTGGCAGACGCTGGTTATGACGTATGGATGGGCAACGCACGTGGAAACACTTACTCGCATAGACATGTCACTTTAAAACCCACATCATCAGCTTATTGGAAGTTCAGTTGGCATGAAATCGGCTACTATGACCTTCCTGCCATGATTGATTACATTCTGAAAGACACTGGAGCTTCTAGGATCCAGTACATAGGCTTCTCTCAAGGGACCACAGTTTTCTGGGTGTTGATGTCAACTAGACCAGAATACAATGATAAAATCGTTGCTATGCAAGCTTTAGCACCCGTTGCATATGTGGGTAATATAAAGAGTCCTCTTATAAAAGCTATTGCGCCTTTCACAAACTCCCTAGAGGTAAGTTGGGGTGAATGTTTTTTTTTTTTAAATAACATTGCTTTAAAAAATAATCATTTAAAATGTTATTTTCTTTCAGATCATATTCAAAATATTAGGGACGAATGAAATACTGGCGAATGGCAAGATAAATGAACTTGCCGGACAGAGCTTGTGTGTGGAGGAAGCAATAACCCAATCTCTTTGTACAAATCTTTTATTCCTTATTTGTGGATTCAATTCGGAGCAGCTGAATACTGTAAGTTTATAAGTTTATTTTTTGTTAGGTGTTTTTTTGTTCTTTTCAATGCTGCCTGCACCTTTGAAGACATCATTCTAAAAAGTTATTATATTTTTGTTCTCAGACGATGTTGCCAGTAGTGCTAGGCCATACACCAGCAGGAGCTTCCACAAGACAAGTCATACATTTCGGACAATTATACAAATCGGGAAAGTTCGTACAATTTGACTACGGATGGATTGCGAACAAACGCAAATATGGAAGCTTCAAACCGCCAGCATATAACCTACAAAACATCAAAACTCCCATTTTTCTTCATTATGCTGACAACGACTGGCTATCAACACCTACAGATGTTAAAAAGCTGGCTAAAGAAATCCCAAGTGCAGTTGGAATATACAGGGTACCATTGCCAAAGTTTAACCACTTAGATTTCGTTTTTGCCATAAATGCGACAGAATTAATTTACAATCGGTTGCTGAATATAATGGCGCAATTTAAACATGAACCATAAACTAAGACACACTATATTTAACGAAACTTATGACATTACAATACAAATACATTTTTTTGTCGTCAGATGGTCTATCTTTCATTTTAACCTCTTGTCTGAACCTGTGAAAAACAAAAAATAATTCTATTTAGTTGCTCTTAAACGGGTCGCAAAAACAAAATAATTTTGAAAAAATAAAATTGTAGCTACTTACAGTTCCTCTCTAAGTGTTAATACCAATAATGTATTAAGTATTCAGAAATTGGATACGAAAACTGAATCACTACTGGCAAGTGTAGTTGCTGTACATGACGATGAAGACTTGCAAACATTAACTGTACTGAATGAAGCATCAATATCACATTTGCTTTCACGTTTTGAGTGCGCTATTCCCATTTCTCGTTTCACGATAGCACCGAAGGTGTGTTGTACTGAAAAATAATTATTGTTGGAGAAGAAAGAAGACGTGCTATGCCGACCACAATTACACAGGGACTCTCAACACGTAATGTGATTTAAATTATTGTAAATCTAAAAAACAAAACTAAATCAAATTCAAAAGCTCCATTATATCAATTTTAATAGACTACCTTTGGCCAATAGCTCGATAGGATCTTCTTTCTTATTAGAACATGATTTTTCCATATTTAACTCTCTCATATCTGGACTATTGGTTTTATGAAGTACTTGTAACAAAGAAATGTGTCCATAAGCCTGCAAAAAGATACGTTTATTAATTTTCATATGACTTGATAACAGTTTGCAAAGAATTTCACCCGTGTCATTTTGAGAACTTACATCATTTTTACCACTTTTCATTGTAATGATCATTTCAGACTCGACACCTTTAATTGGATTTGTATTAACACTATCATCTGCACAACATTCAATGTGCTTTGGTAATGTAGCAATACTATCATGAAAACTAGTGTTGGTAGATTTTGAAGGAGTAAAATTTGCGGACTTCCATGAACTATTTTTGTTGTAAACATTTTGAAGATCAAGTCTTAAACAACTATTTTCTCTTTTCAGTTTGTCTATATCTTGCTTTTGGCAGTAACATTTTTCTTCCAAATTAAGTAAAATAGCTTTCTGACTTTCAATTTCTTCACTGACTAGGTTGCATTCGCACCCTGCGTCTACCATTTTGACTTTTCTAGTGCTGCATTTACTATGTCTACGATAATTGACCGATGAACTTGTTCTATTAGATCTATTTACCATAGGGTTTGATAAGTAATCAGTATCTGTTGATTTAACTTTATAAGATTTCATGACGGTAAACTCGGTCTTGCCTGCACTTTTAATAACGCCATAACTTTTATGATCGTGACCATTGGGCATGTTACAAGGAACGGATTCGTTTATCGCTAACTTTTCTTCCCAAATACAGGGATTTGTAAATTCAGGGGAACGATTCAAATACGAGATATTCTTTACAAACATAGCTTGTTGCGTCATTTCTGACTGCCAAATTTTTGCTACAGTCCGCACACTATCACTACCGCGACATCGGTTTTGGTCTAGATCATCGTCGTTTGGAATAGTTATATTAAATATTTTTTCAATTATTATTTTCCAAAACATTTTAAGGCTTTTGAGAGCTTCCAAGCATCGATCACAGGGCCAATGACTGGTTTCAATCTCCTCCTAAAAAAATATAAGAAGGTACCAAGGTCATATGAATCACACATAAAACAGTGCGCACTTGAAGAATTAAATGATAAAAAAACTTACATCGTTAAAATATTTTTCAAAATGTTCTTCATTTTTTAAACAACTTCTCATTGCATGGCATGAATTGCAAATGCTTTCCAGCACGACTTTCGATTTGCAATCTTGATGGCAACGGGGCGTAACCTAAAAAACATCTATGAGGATTATTTACCATTTAATGATGAAACAAAAATGTGATGATTAGTCGTCTATTTCTTACCCTGCATCGGCTTCTGCACGTCATTGTCCTCATAAATCTGGCTAAAGCGCCCGTGGGTAATACGCAAATAGGCATATCAGCCTTAATCCAATCCCTGAGGTAAAGATCGCGCGTCCGTATATCATGACTCCATGCCCTGACGTCTCGGCAAGACTCGTATGATTTGATCTTACCCTCGTTGCGTGAGTCCAGTCGTAACGTGATACGAGCCGCTATGTGATTCATTGAACACAAACACTTGTCCAACTATTTTTCGATCGAGCTTCCATGTTGACGTAAAATTTTGAGATCCAGAAATGATGATGACGGTTCAAAACGTCAAGGTGTCACATTATAACGTGACGTAGCTGTAGTATTTTATAAAGATTCCGGTACAAATTTCATCATTTAATAAGATTACAAACTTTTTAAAAGCTTCCTTATTAGTCCTGGCATTACATCACACAGTGAAAACAATTTTAAAATTTGACATTCTATTTCAAGCCACCATTCCACCTAGATTTCTTTTGACAGTTCAAAATATTTGATAATTTTCGTTATACACATTTTACCGTAAGTAATAGCAAAACTAAACATTTTAAATCGTATCGTTACGCGTAAAATGGATGGCGGAGAAAAGTAGTATATAATTATATACATGCATATGTTTAGAAAAATCGTATATTATCCTTTAAGTAGACAAAATAGTTGGCATTACAATGTCTTTCATAACGAAAAGAGAACGTGTGTTCAACGAATATGAGCTATTCGATTTACCGGCGAGGAATGAAGGGAAGCTAAAGGCCTACGCGTCATGTACGGATGCAAGAGCCTGGTCCCACTTTGGTACTGACAAAACTGAGCACTTGGTGGATTTAATAAAGAGGAACAACGAGACCGTCCGACCAAAGTATTTGCCGACGAACGTGATAGTTGACACACTTATGGTAGCCAAAAATGCCGAAATAGCGCGCTTGAAGCGAAGGATTGAAGAGTTCGAGCAAATGATGACCGCATACGATGTACTAGAGCTATCGTGCGACCAGAAGTGTGAAATTGCTCGTGCTGTAAGTTTATACTATATTTAAGGTTTTCATGTAACGGTATTAGATTGGCATTAGACATATTATTATGAACCTTAGGTTTTCATTGCTAAAAATTAAGGCTTTTAGAAGATCGAGGTGCAGTGGTAAGTTTTACGTATGAGATTTGGTAAAGATATGATGTGGTGATAGATAAATTGAAAAATAAAAACTCGAGAAATGCGAAAGAAGAGTTAGGGCAAGAATTTTCCTTGTGTTTGCCTTCATTGTTCACGTTCATTAATTTGTTTTTTAAATGAAGAAATTATAACTTATCAATTGAACCATATGCCTTTTCAGCACGCAGCAATAAAGGCAGCCAATAAAGAGCTCGATGAAATGGTAAGACAAAACCTTAAATAGTATTCATTAATATCAATTTGATTATTGAAATTCATCATTCGCGTCTTGAGTTCGAAACCATTTCGGATTCACGTAAGTATTGTATAATTATCACTTGCTTTGGTGAACAAAACTATCGTGAGGAAAGAGATGTTTCTCGGCGACATGATAAGCAAAGACAGAGACCGGAGGGCAGCAAAAAACTATAGTATTTTGACATGTCTCGTAGAAAATACTACTATCTGTAAGCAAAAGGAATCGTTTTTTGTTTATTGGAATCGGGCGTTAGGCTGTAAGTACACGTGGGTACACATATAAGGCCTGAAACTGCGTTAAGCGGGCGCCCGCGACGGGCTACCGTCGCGTGTCTGCGCGCGTGGGCTCTGTGGGTACGTGAAAGACCCTGTCACAGGTACCTTGAGAGTTCATTCGCTTGACCCTATATGATAGAACGACACTGCAGTTCCACAATTACTCTCTCTCTCTCTCTGTCGAAAGTCATTTTCACAAGCTTTTCATCAAGCGTTATTGACTGATCAAGCCCGCGCGTGTTACCGCTGGCGGGACCCGTGCGTGTCCCCGCGACGGTGCGCTTTTGTATGAAACCGTGCGGGTGCCCGCTTAACGCAGTTCAGGCCTAAAGAAAAGCAAGTGATAATTAGACTGTGACGACAAGCTCTGTCGACGACGGTGCAAAGCCGGTAGCAAAGCAATAGGCCCGGTAGGGCCACTGTCTGCCAGGGTAGCGGATTGTTCGAAAGAGATACAACAGCTCCGGAACTTAAATGGCAAAAGAAGAAACATGGATGAGTTTTAGTCAGTACAAGTCTGACACTCCCTTCCGCTCTGCAGAAATCATTTGATTATTATACCAACCGAAAAACTCTCCCATTTACTTCAGTAATTTGACTGATTTATTTGTATCTTATAAATAGGTTTACCTTACCATTGTTGTTTAAAACAGGTTTGAATTATATCTAAATAACATAATTATTAATAGTTAACAAAGCAAATAGTAACTGACTAATTTTCCTGTTTGCTTACAGTTCTTAGATTTGGATTTATCCGGCTACACGGAGGTCAGTATAAAACCCTATACATATTTTAACTGATATCAGTCTCTTCACTAGGGTATGTGGGTTACCCAATTATACATGGTGTTTAATCCTTCACGTAGCTGTTGACCATGCATTCTTCTTTCTTCGCATTTTTAGGATTCCGTACTTATCTCAAAAGGAAAAAATTGAACCCTTATTGGATTGGATTTTTGTCCGTCAGTCTGTCATAAGCCCTTATCTTGGGATTGCGTGGAGATATCGTGTTGAAATTAAAACCATATACGTATTTGTAAGAAACCCTCGGTGCGCGAGTTTGACTCGTTTCTATTTTAAAGCAATTTTTTATTTAGGATAAATAATCACGGTTACACACACATCACATTATGTTGATGGATGCATTCAATAGTACGGGGTCGGCAAGGTATCTAGTAAAGAATAAGACATGACAACAGAGCAGAGGGGCCTGCCAGGACCACCACCTGTCGGGGTTGCGGGTTGTTTAAAATAGATACCGCGGCCCCGGAACGTAAAGGGCAATAGAAGGAACATGGGTGGGTTTTAGACAGTACAAGTCTGACACTCCCTGAGGAAGTTATTTGATGATTGTCTATCCGCAAAAAAAAGCTTGGAAAAAAGTTTTTTTTCGTAAAATAAATAATAACTTTCTTCCAAAAAAAAAATGGTGGTGACTTTTGTTGTGTCGTTGACTTTTTACCACTGCCTTTCTAAAATCAATCACAAAGGTAAAATTAACAAAGTCGGCCTCACTTTCTGTTCATTTTACCTCTCTGATTGATTTTGATTCAAACTGAATTATTAATTTATTTACAGGGAATGGATTCTGAAGGTTTTGCGGTAATTATATATTGATTTATTTTGATATTTCTTGTACTAACAAAACAAATGATTCGCTCTAAATCCAGTTTCTTGTTACAGACCGGCAAGTCGAGGGGAGATGAGGTATTTTACAATAAAATATACTTTTTGTTTTAAAAAAAACTTTTCATTGTAAAATATACCAAAGACTGCGCCAGGGTAGCCCACAATTTTTTTTCAAGTTTTTTTGAAAGGTTATAAATGGGAAAGTGAAACTTTCACGGCGAAATGGAGAAACGAATTGACGTCATTTTTTTAGTGGAGATAGTTGAAGAAATGGAGAGTGACATAGGCTACTTTTTGTCTCTTTCTAACCCCCCACTTCCTTAAGATGGAGGTGGACGGGAGCGAAGCTGCGGGGAAAAGCTAGTACTTATATAAATGAGGAAACTTATACGACTGTACTTCTTCTTGAAAATAGATTAGTGCACTCGTTTTATCATCTGCCTAGCCTTTTCCCAACTATGTTGGGGTCGGCTTCCAGTCTAACTGGATGCAGCTGAATATCAGTATTTTACATGGAGCGACTGCCTATCTGCTACCCTACCATGACGTGTTAAAGCAGAACTATTGCGCTGAGGGAAAGGGACAGAGCTATACAGGGTGTCTAGCACCATCTCTTTCACTCAGTGGAATAAGTTCTGCTTTAAGATGTCATAGTAGGCCTACTGACCTCCAGATTTCCATAACCCATTAGTGTACTCCTTTATGCGTCAAATTCGGTAACTGACCCACGGGATCGCTTAGCCGAGATAAAAAGTATCTTGTGTGTTAATACAGGTAACCAAAACCAATACTAAAAATAAAAAGATTAACATAACCTTGTGCCGAATTTCATCCAAATCCGTTCAGTATTCGTTCGTCCTCACAAATTTTCACATTTATAACAGTACTAAGCTGTTCGATCCACCCTCTGCTCAGCTCCTTAGTACCGTAGCGTAATGTTACATATCCAATAATCTTCCTCGATAAATGGGCTATCCAACACTAACGATTCTTCCAATTCGAACCAATAATTCTTAAGTTTTTGAAGCGTACGTTAACCAACTTAACATTTTTATCTAAATAGTTAGATAATAATTAGTCAATTACATTTGTATAGGTCGTTGTATGATATTGACAATATATTTTTAACAGGAGCCGAACTCTTTCTCGAAAGGCAATCAAAATGATATGCCATGTAAATGTGATGTTGCCACACGTAAGCAAAACTAAAATAATTAGTAGTTAGTTTTTACATAAATATTCCCTTTTTTTAGTTCCTTAGAAAGGCTAAAATGCATTGTTTAAGAAGAACAAACATATATTAGCACCAGTAGAAATGTATACATGCACACATCTTCTTATAAATGGACCTATTTATGCAAACAGGAACCAATCCACACAGAGTTGAGACAGAAATACAGAAAGCTTCAAAAATGCTTTTTCTACCAACCCTGCACAGGCATCTGTCAATTTTTACAAACTCTATGAGACTTTGTTTTTTACGGACTAAAACATTAAATTGTCAAATCATTTTGATCTCTGAACTCTGGCACGTATGTGGATTGGTTCCAGTTTGCATAAATAGGCCCAAATGATCTCCACATCATTGTGATAGAAAACGTTGCAATCAGTTCAGTTAGTTAATACACAATTCACTATTCAGTGGCATCAAATTTGTATATCTAGCATTGTTAAATCTCTTTTCTCATGATAAATGATTTACCAATGCTAAAATTGAAAAAATCGTAATATTGTACAGCTTTAAAGTAGATAAATAGGTATCAGGTCAAGATATTTTAAGTACATATAATAATAATATATACCAGTATAAATACATAGCACTAAAATATATAAACAAATATGTATATAAACATTTAATTCATATTCAATAATGAGAGGAAACTATGTTAGTATAGACAAATTACGCGCAGAAAAACATATTTAAGTAGCTACACTAAAATACGCATATTGAGAAATGTCTTTTGTAATAAGGGGGCCAAAGGCTGCGAGTCGAAAAACGCCAAGGGTCTAACATAATTAATGTGCGCAACAAAATAACAAGGCGATGCCTATTCGAGTGCTGTGCTTTTAAAAAATCTAGATTTACGTAACAATAAAAACGAATTACCTAATATCCAAAGATATAATTATAATAAAAGTTTTATTTATGACCGACAGTTGTTAGAGATCCAAGAATCGATGAAATGCAAGAAACAATTATTAAAAAAGATGCAAAATTAAACGCTATGAAAAATACAATCGCCGTACGTAAATGATTCAGTTTATCTTATTTGTATCGTTAAAAAGAACGGCACTAATTATATCTATCATCTGTTTTGTTCTGTTGCAGGTTATGGAAAATGATGTGTGCGAACCTTATTGTATATATGCCCATATCTACACAGCATTAGAAAAAATATTTGCTACTCTTTGTCAAAATGACAAGTATGGACAATACTTGAAGTTATTGGTCTGTAACAATCATGTCTTTATGCTCCTTTGCTCTTGTTAGACACAGTTTAATTTATTTTGTCTTTAAATTCAATAATAACTTGAAATATTTAAAATTGTGTTTGTTCTAATTAAAAATATCAGGCAATATCAATCGTGGCCAGTTGAGCTAAATGTAAACACGTTATTGAATTAATTTTATACTATCCTTATTGCAGACTGCCGGAAAAGATATTCGTTGCATTGACATTAAGGGTAAAATACTGTTTAAACTTAAAGTCTTGGAAAAATTTAGCATCGCATTGATAGCTCCTTGTACCCAAGATTTTTTCGCGTATCCAAGTAAACCTTCTGAAGATTGTGCTTGTTATCGTTTCGACATAGCTGAATCTCATGTTGTTCAATCGAACTACACTCTACTAGCAACTGAATCACAACAAACGAACCGTGATAACAAAAGAGCAAAACTTGTTGCTGATATTATACAAAATTATGAAATGAAAGAAATTCTTAGCAATGAAACATCGGATGATGAAGAGAAAAACGATACTGTGAGTGTCGATAACCCTTATAACATAGACAAAGAGAATCTTAAACGCCTAACAAGTCTTCAAGCGAATTACGACGACTTACTTAAATGTTACGAGACCTTAAAGCACGAAAACGATGATTTAGAAAAACGTTGTAATTCATACGAAGAAATAGAGGAAGAATATAAAGCATTAAAAATACAAATGCACGAATACAATTCTCTATGGAATGAAAAAGAACATTTTCGAAAGCGTTCTGCCGATCTCGATTCTTTGAAAGAAAAGTATCTTATACTAAGTGATGAAACTTCTAATTTAGAGACACAATTAAAAGCTGAAGGTGAAATAAATCATATCAAATGTAAAACAATGGATAACTTGCGTTCTGAAAATATTTCGTTGTCGGAAAGGATTAATGACTCTTCAATTACTTTTGAGAAGGAGAAAAATTCATTATTGTGCAAGTTAAAGGAAGCTGATTGCAGAATTATGTGCCAAGAACAACAAATCAAAAGTTTATTACAGCAAATTGATAATCTGCTAGACCAAGACCAAGGAAATGTAAGTTTTAATATGTAGTGTAACAATGAAACGGTTGTAGTTACCAAAAAGTTTTTGATAAAAATATTTAGAATACTTAATTACCTAAGTTTTTTTGTATTATTACTTCTGGAAATACCTAATCAAATCAAAAGTCATTTATTCAAATTAGGCTGATAATCAGCACTTTTCGAACGTCAGATTACAAGAGACAGTCCCACAAAAAAGCCGTGCCCTTCGCTTACATCACTGATAGTTACTTAAGCGGCTGTGTCCTCATAGAGGTGATTGGCGGCGGCGATCTCTGGCATACGGTCCTGGTTCAGTCCATGGTCCGGAGCGAAAGGGAATGGGAAGCGGGCAACTCCTAAGCAGTTATCCTCCAACTGGTGAAGAAGAAGATGGCTGGAAAAATATGTCTGTAAACCTGAGGGGCCTGCCAGGGCCACCACTTGCCGATGTTGCTGAGGCTAAATACTGAGGCCCCGGACCATAAAGGGCAAAAGAAGGAACATGATGGGTTTTAGTCAGTAAAAGTCTGACACCCCTACGCTCTGTCCAGAGCAGGGGAAGTTATTTGATGATTTCCGATCTGTAAAAAAAGTAATATCTAGTAAACTAACAAATATTTTTAGAATAAATAATTGTTTATCATCCAGGTGGCTTAAAATCTAATATATAAAATTCTCGTGTCACAGTTTTCGTTCCCATACTCCTCCGAAACGGCTGGACCGATTTAAACGAAATTTTGTGTACATATCGGTTAGGTCTGAGAATTGGCCAACATCTATTTTTCAGACCCCTAAATGAGCAGCGGGTGAAACCGCTGGGTACAGCTAGTATTTCATAAAAAAGTGTTGTTTCCAGTGAGCTCAAAGTAGTCAGTTCATTTCATATTATCCACAAATATTGATATTTCAGGTTTATTCAAGAGATTCAGATAATCATCATGCAATAGCGTTACTTGATGAAATTGAATCTTCCAAAGAACAAATTCAAAATTTGAAGGATGCCTTAAATACCAATGAGGAGGAGAAACAAGGAATACAAAAGCATTATAAACATCATCTAGAACTTATCAACTCACTCAAACTGGAAATAGAAGATTGGAAAAGTAACGCAGATTTTTTCTTATTGCTTGTTTTTTTTTTGGAAGTCGTTGATTCGTTTGTCTTGGTATAGATATTTATTGAGAGAGGATGGAACGCATGTGACTATAAAGAGCTGGATGTGAATGATGGATGGA
This sequence comes from Ochropleura leucogaster, assembly GCA_958449745.1. NCBI lineage: Eukaryota > Metazoa > Arthropoda > Insecta > Lepidoptera > Noctuidae > Ochropleura > Ochropleura leucogaster. The sequence continues at coordinate 5,700,796 of OY288208.1, forward strand.
GTGGGAGAGGAAGGTCAAGAAAAATGTGTATAAAAGCAATGCAAACTGAATTTGACACTAAATCGGAACAATCAATACAAGTTGCGTATACCAGAAAGTATTCACGCGACAATAGAAAAGTAAGATGTGGGTTCTGCCATATAACAAAACAGATATTGTTATGGGTAACTAAATCTACTGTATTCTGTGTCTTTACAGTTTACGAACTCAAAATTATAGATTCACTAGCTTTTGCCCGTGGCTTCGCTCGCGTTTAATTCGGGGTAACACAGTTCCCCTTTCCTGATTTGCAGGTATTTTTCGTTGGTAACAAACCTGTTGAGCCTTGAAAACTGTGAAAAGCCCATGTAAAATATCATCCCCTCTTTTAAGGGATTAGGGGCAGATTTTCAAAAAAAAAATACCTTGTATCTTGCGGAATTCTCCATACAAACTTCCACCCCCTATTTTAGTGAAGTGGGGGGTTATAAAGAGACAAAAAGTAGCCTATGCTCGCTCCAGGGTCTCAACTATCTCTGTCCCAAAATTCATTCAATCGGTTTTGCCATTTAGGCGTGAAGACGTAACAAACAAACAAACTCACTTTCACTTTTATAATATAATATAAGTAACGATAGATACACTCATTGACTAAGTACTATGTCTCATCGCACAAAAATGTCGTCAAAAAAATTAATGACGAATATTTCTTTACTCGTAAATTGTTAGCAATTGCCAAATAAGGGTTTACTAGTCTTTTAGTCAGGTTGGTCGTTTAGAACTGCGAGGCAGACTCACTATCAGCCGCAGTTGAAATTGGATAAAAAGTACTAAAATGAAAGGTTGGTATAATAAATCATGTTTTGATAATCTGTTCTTCAGTTAACTTTTACGTGTTCGACATACTTTCTATGAAATTTGAGTATGATTAAGTAGTATTCACAAGATTATTGGGAATTGTTTACGTTGGAACGTGTTTTTTTTTTAATTATTTGAATCTTTTAATGTGTTGAAAGTAATGGCGTTCGAGAAAAAGTTTTCTACAAAATGCAAATCTATCTTGAACAAGTTTCAATTATATACTATCATTTTTTTAATGTTGCCATGTAAAACAATACTATAATATCAAACGTTCTGCTATGATAATTTCTAAAGCATATCTAAAAATATTGAAAGAAAAGTATTTCATTTTAGGCACGTATGAAAAAACTTTACAACGAAATGACTATTTGGAAAAGTGTAACGAGAATTTATTAGAAGACGCTGGACATATGAGTCATGATATGGAAGAAAAAACAAAAGCAGTAGAAAATTTAATAAACGTCATTAAAAATAAATCCCTAGAAATAAATAAATTGATGCAGGACGTAGAAAATAGGAAAGAGCAAAATAGAAACCTTTATAAACAACTAAATGAATTGCGAGAGAGATTTGATACCAGCCTAACAAGCTTAGAAAAAGATAAATTGGAGGCACTTCAGTCACTAGAAGTAGCCAGACAAGAAAGTCAAGAATTATTAGATAAACTTAAAGATTATGATCAGGTTATTCATAAAAAAGCTGATTTAACAAAGTCATTGGAACAACAGTTACAAGATAACAAAGAACTGCAAGATTTAGTCACGGCTACCATAGAGGAAAACAGGCAATTGAGAAAGGATTTAGATAGCCACGAAAGTAATAACTCTCTTCTACAACAAGAGTTTCAAAGATTGCATAATGTAAATGAAATTGCTGCTAAGAGCATCACTAGTTTAGAAGATGAGAAGATGCAATATCAAATGTCTTTGGATTTAACTAAAAAAGAAAGTGGAAAGCTATTAATGGATTACGAAAAATTAAAACTTCAACTGCAAAAATTACAAGATTCCCACGAAAGCCTTTTAAAAGATAATATCCGCCTCGAACATGAATTGCTTGAAAAGTCTTATGAACTTGAAAATGCAATAGATTCCATTCAATTGAATAAAAGAGAAAGTGAGGAAATGATTGATAGATTACAACAATCTGAAGGCTCAAAAGAAAATGAATTATCTAGAATTCGTAAAGATTATGAAATGCTGTCTAACGAAAAATATACCGTCCAAAAAGCTCTTATGGACAATAAAAGAGACATGGACAGTTTACTTCAGACTTTGAATAATTTTAAACAAGAAAATGAAAAATTATTACAAAAATGCGATCAAGTTGATAGTTTGCAGCAAGAGTTAGAAGGCTTGCAAAAAGCTTTTACTGAATTAACAAACGAAAGAAATATCTTAGAGGCAAACAAAATAGAGGAATATAACCATTTGTACAATACATTAGAAAATAAAATTGAAGAAAACAGAGAATTAATGGAACATATAAAATCTTTGGAAACCAAACAATCCACAGCTGCAAATGCTATACATACTTTACAGGGAGAGAAAATGATGACACAAAGTAAACTAAATATTATAACAAACGAGAGTGCCGAATTATTAGATAAAATTAAACACTATGAAGCTTTAGAAACAGAATTTCAAAAATTGAAAAGTGGCCACGATCAAATGGCTCGTGAGAAAAAGAATTTAGAAAATGAACTAAATAAGCAAGTGGCTGATCTAAAAAAAGTTGAGCAAGAGAACTCTGAATTGTATAGTCAAAGCCAAAACTTACTAACTTATAGCGAAGACTTGGAGAGCGCTTTATCGGGAGCTAGGACAGAGGTGAAATAAAATTCGTCTTCTTTTCACAATGACTGCTTTTGTGTTACTGTTACTGCTAGCCTACGTCACCCTACTACTGGCCAAAGGGTTCTCTCCGTGACATTCTGTTGGTACTAACCAGGGCTAAGTAAACCACTCGTCGTTGGTTTTATTCAACTCGTCCCGCCATCTTCTAAGAGGTCTACCGCGATGCATTCTGGCTGTGTCATAGCAGCAGTGGCTATTTTGGCCTACAGGGCATTTGGCATGCGGCAATTATGTGTATCTGATTTAAATTATTTCTTTTCCGTGTTTTTTTTTAGCTTATTAAAAAGACCAGCAGTACGTTTGAACCATTAAAAGATATTATGGAAGAAATCGAATTGATGCGGCAAGAAAAACTACAGAGCCAACAGAAAATTAGGGACCTTCGCGACCAACTAGACGAAGCGGTTTGTACAGTCAAGTCTTTTATAAATATGTCAGATATCAAGTTAATCATATCAATTAAAGATTATTTTACTTACCTTAGCAGAAGTATACGTAATATATATATAACCTAAATTTTTGTTATATATCTTATTTACATTGTAACTTTAAATTATTCGCATATTTTCACATTGACAAAGAAGATAAATGATTTTATATGGGACCACCGCGAGAGCGTCTTCTAACAAATGAAAAATAATCACTCAAATCTGTCCAATAATTACGGTAAAACACCCTTGGAAAAAACTGTAACTTTTTTTGAAAACCTTTATAAAAAGGCTTTTCCGAAAACAAAAGTTCTATAGGTACCACTATTTTGACCCAGTATATACATAAAGTGTATTGTCACCAATTTTGTACTTTAGGTTTTAAAATAAACTTTTAGGAACATATGATGGCTCGGCTTGGCGAGGACGTTTTGAGTCGGGATGACCATATATCCACTTTACAAAACCATATAAATGAATTGGAAGAAGAAGTATCGAAGCTTCAAGAAAACTTGGGCGACGTCATCAGCACCAGTGAAGAAATTAAAGATTTTAGTTTTCAAAAGATCGATACTTTACAGAATATTGAAGCCCATCGTAAGTATTACAATATTTACAACCTTTTAGGTTTAATGTCTAGAGGTCACAAGTGGGACTGCGGAGCATCAGGTCCTGGCATGGATTCCCAAATTGTGCTTAGTTTTACGTTTTTGTCCAAAATTTTGCGCACCGTATTGTCAAAATGTTCTATTTTTATTTAGACTCGAGAGCTACACATAACATGAAAATGGAAATAGCGAAACTTCAAAACGAAAACTTTATGCTATCCGAACAGTTATCAGTAACGAAAATAAAGTCTGATGAGTTCTCAAGAAATAAGTATCACAGTGAATCTCGTTTAAAACAATTAGAAAATGAAAGAGAGATAATTGTGACTGATATAAAGCAACTTGAGTTAGACAGTATCGGTGATACTGCCTTATCACCAGATAACTGCAGTGTTGAAGTTATTTTAGCGTCCTTAGATAGAATCAGAAATATGTTCAATCTGAAAATTGCTAAGAGCTCCTCTTTGGAACGCACATTACTAAAAGTGCAAACATCTTCTCAGTTACTTTTAAGTAAAGCAGATGAAGCAAAGAAATATGTCGAAAAGGAAAAGCAAAAAATTATTCGTGAAAAAGAAGATGCAATTAAAGATAAACAACATATGGAGACTGAACTATTAAATCTTAAAACAAAACTTGAAAAGCAAATTTCTAATGATAAAATTGTAATTGGTGATTTAGAGGCGATAATATCAAATCAACAACTTATTATCGATAGGATAAATAATTCAACACAAGAATACATTGTTAGATTAGGAGCAGAAGCAAAAACCCTTAAAAATCTTTATGATAATTCTGTTGAAAATGTTGAAAAATTGCAAAAACAATTGGAATTAATGACCGAAGATAAAAACGCACAATTAATAATGATTGAAGCAATAAAAGCGGACTTTGAAAAGAAATCGATTGAAGTAGAGGAATTACAAAAGCAATTAGAGGCTTTAAAGAAAAAACCACATACCAACGTGGCAGCTCAGGCTAATATAACGAATATTAATCGAAGTATAGAAAGTCAAACGGACAAGGAAGAGTTATTTATTGACTCAAACGAAATGCCCGTAGAATCACGTACAATAAATAATGCCAAAGAGCAATATCTTGACGGTACAAACATTCTTGAAAATTCTAAGCCACCTCTGGATAGGAGGCAGACCCAAACCAAAATGAAGCTAGAAAACCGATACGGAAATGAAATTCGTGTATTATCAGTAGCTGTAGAACAACAGTTTAATGGCAATGTAAGTAATAATGTGGATAACAAAAACGTAGAACAAAATTCCATAGCTTGTTCTACTGATAAAGAAAAAAGTGAAAACAAAGCAACCATGAGTAGCTCATCTAAAATTCCTCAAACGGCGGAACAAATATCCTCTAATACAAACGAATTATCTATTGATTGCCTACTTACTATCGATTTATTAGTAAATGGAAATAAAGATTCAGATAATAACAGTATCGTTGAAGTGGCATCTCAAAATCAAGAAAAAGCCACTGAATATGCAATAAGTGCTGAAACAGAGAATAATGTAATCAGTAAAGGCAGTAAAGATACGAAGAAAATATCTGGAGGATCTTCATCAGGTAAATCGACTGATAAAGATTTGTTTGTTATCTACAAAGACAGTGACAGCAGTCATAAAAATAAACAAGGATATTTAAAAGAACAATCGTCACGCAGAAGAAATTCGTCTGGTGTGATAGTCGAGGCTGTAACTGTTCATCCAATAAAAAAAGGAATAAGCGCCGGTATTAGTCGTCCCAAAAAATATATGGAAGAAAATAATGAAAATTTCGAAGTAAACCGCCCAAAACATAAGCTAATTATTAAACCACCGAGGGTTTTAACAGAAAGTACTTCTGTTGTTAGTACTTCGGATGTTGATATTGTTTACTCATCCCCGAAACAATTTTCTGACTCGGAGACTAAAATTACCGATGGCATAGATAACAAAACTATAATGATCTCAGCACCGACAATAGCTGATGACCTGAATCAGCTTTCAGGAACTCACGATATACATAGTATGAAACCAAAAATAATGAAGAGTAAAGCTTCTGAAACGGAAAGCGACTCATCAAAACAAAAACATTATAAAATGCCTAGGGATAAGGCTACGATTTCTACTACTGACGGCAACCAATCTCATCATAAACTGTCAAGAGTAGGAGCCGATGTTCGTCTACTTAAGGCAGAACAAAATGAAAAGGATCCTCATTTTGGTATGAAACAAAACTATGGATTAGAATACATTATAGATACCGTCCAAGGTGAAGTTGATCCTGATCTTGAGGAAAGATATTATGCTGCTCAAGAACTGCGCAAGACCAGGAGTGATGAAATATTTAATTTCATGAAAATAAGAGGAAAAGATGGTTCAAGCCCATCAAGGCTAAGTGAATATAAGACATCAAACACTGATTACAAAACTACTACGACTAACAGTAAATCTAGTGATAAAAGTGAGACAAAATATTACACTGAACGTAGCGTTATGGCTAAATTAGATAGTAGTACTGATTATGAAATACAGATAAACACTCTAACTAAAGCACTAGAAAACATTGAAAAAGATTATAAGAAAAAAATTGAAGCTATTAAAATGCAGTATGATAACAACATAAAAAGTATAATGAATGAACACAACCTGGGTGTTAAAAGCATACAAAGCCTGCATGAAGAAACACTGCAGGACATTATTAAGCTTCATGAAAGCGAAGTGGAAAACTTACGAACGATGAGTATGGAAGCAATGAGAAAGGCAGATAAATTAGAAAAAGAAAATCGAGCTTTGAGAGCAACAGCTCAATATCCTGGGACTTCATGTTTAGATGAGGTATGTAACGAGATACAGATATTATTATTAATGAATTCAATTTTATATATTTATTATCTGCTTAGGTTAAGCAGATAATAAATATATAAAATTTCCCAACTATGTTGGGGTCGGCTTCCACACTTACCGGATTCAGCTAAATACCAGTATTGTACATAGACCAACTATCTATCTGACTTCCATAACCCAGTTACCAACTAAGTAGTACGATATTCCTAGGCAAGACTGGTTGTCAGACTTTCAAGCCACTGACTAAATGTAACGACTGTCAAAGATCTACAAATGACAGCCGGGACCAACGGCTTAGCGTGCTTTCCGAGGCACGGAGGAAACACGGTATGTAACGATTGGTCACACTGGTCACCCACCCACGGACCAACCTGAGAAGCAAGCGGCTTAACCAATTTAACCATCGACCCGAGCAGCAGTGATATAAAATACTGACATTCAGCTGCATCCAGGGTTAGTCTAGAAACCGATCCCAATATTCATAGTTTGGAATCCTACCCCAACATACAAAGTTTGGCAAAAGGCTAGGCAGATAATGGTGTCGATTGAGCTTTCTCAAACAATTTAGTTTAATTCTCTCAAATGACGTTTCTTCTTCAAAAATTGATGATTTTGAAGTGACACAACTTAACCATAACACAGTTTGATTGCATTAATGATAGTTTAGTTATTAATTTAGAGAAAATGGCAATCTTGCCATTCTGGAATTGAAGTTTTTCACCAAAAATAGGTTAAAAAGGTTTTCAAGCTAAATCGGATTATCTTTAGTCACGACCAAATGGTGTGAAATAAAATTAGATGTGATTAGGTACGTTATTTTAACATTAGTCAAATTTAATCCGATGATTCATCAGAATCGGCATAGATGATGACTTTTAAGTAAAATTCTTCACAACGGATCATTGTGATTAAGAAAAGTCCATAAAAAGGTAGAACAAACTTGTCGCGTGGAATAAGGTTTTAGCGAGCTTATTCAAATATTTTAACCTCTTTTTTATTTAATTTGAAAGATTACTGCGGTTGGAGCAGTAATTCCGTAAGCATGAACTGCTCATTTCTGCAATTATCTATTTGTAGGGTTCCGGTTTTCCCAATTGAGGTACGGAACCCTACAAATGACCCTTATTTGATCACTTTGTTTTCTGTCTGTCCGTCTGTCAAGTGTGTAGAATTAAAAATTAAAACTCAATACTCAAACTGTGGTCCCTTGTAGTTGTGAAAAATCATATCTATAAGTCCACGCAATCAAAAGATATGACCATTTCTGTTGCAAGTTTGTAGGGAACTGTCGGTGTGCGCATTTTTTTTAATCTTCGACCTCTATAGGAACCAGTCAAAATGACATCCCTCGAAGTTAAGCAGCGAAGGAAATGCCGAGGTGATACCAGGCTGTTAACAACGACTACAGTAGAGGCGATTGATGTCGCTAAGGCACGCTTGACCGGCCCCTGTACCTGCTCTATGGACGTCAACATTTCGGACACGATACGCAACATATTCGAACAAGTTGATGTCGAACAGCGAAAAATGGCTGAACATACATATTTGAAATATATCGCTAATAAAATAATGACTGGAAGTGTAGAAGTAAGTGCAACTTTTCAATACTAGGTTGATTGGTGGACCCTTTTTCGACATTCTTTTTCGTCAGTCTAACGTATACGACACATCTCCAAACTATACGGTTTCCTGTCATTACCACTGCCAAAATACCCAGATATTAATATATAATGAACGGAACAGAAAAGGATTTTTTGGAACGAAGTTCCTTGTCGCGCGTTGCGAAAGGGGATAAGACGGAAAAAATTAAAACCAAAAGTTGTAACGACACTTTTTGCTATAGTTTTAAGCAGTTCGGCATGCGCGTGTTTCTCTGTCTGTCTCTCTCTCTCTCTCTCTCATATAAATCAAGCCAGTTATTTTCGTTTCGTCTTATTATTTCGCATTGAACAGTCAGTGTATACAGGTTTTTTTTTGGAAATAATAAATAATAACTTCGTTCCATCCGGGTGTCCCTTGACACCTCTCAAGTTTTTTTTAAACAATAGTATCTACCATAATTTTACATACAAAAATAGTAAATTTTGGATATTAATAACTGCAGAAGTATATCATTGTGTCGCAATTTCGAACACCACGAAAAATTATTGCTTTATTTAGCGGGTCCTGTCTGGCGGGGTAAACATGACCACAAATTGCACAAGATAGAGAGATTTGGGAAGGAAAACGGGACACCTTTGCCCAGTAGTGGGACTCTTAAGACAGGCTAGCAAAACAAAATATTATTTTAGTCTCGCCTAAGGATAAAAAGAGTCCCGTTTTAAAAACCTGTGCCTTCTTTTTTACTGTTTTTATGCATAACTTTATTTATGTACACACGACCACTTTTTCCTTATCTGTCATCGTACGGGAAATCTATGATTTACAATCCGTATTTGAGAGATCAGCATACATTGGTTTTTTAAAGGTTGATGTGTCGTTGCGAGTGCAACCCATGCAGAAAATAAGCGACTTTAGCCAGTATCAGTAGGATTACTATGACATCTTAAAGCAGTTCTTATTCCTGTGTGAGAAAAAGATGGTGCTAGACAGCCTGTATAGCTCTGTCTCTTTCCCTCAGCGAAATAAGTTTTGCTTTAAGACGTCATGGTAAACTACCCGCTGGTCGTACTTGTCTATTAAAAACCTGTAATTTTAAGCAAGTACCCTAACTCTGTGAATGTATTTAGGGACCTGGGAAGCATGACGCTCTTCAGGCTTTGGACGCCCAAGAGCTGTCATTCCTCCACCTAAAAGTATGTCGTTCATGGAAAACGAAACTAACCAAAGAGGAAGCACTAAAAAAGAAAATAGACTCTTTGGAAACTGAACTCATGAAAAAGCAACGGAATGCGCAACAACACAGTAAGTTAGTTATTTTGATTAATTTTCCTTCCTTTGTTTACAGGAATAGCGATTACACATTGGATTGTTAGTATTAAATTAGTATATTGTCATACACACGTTTTAAAATATTCACCTAAATAACAGTAGGATTTCCTGTTATGCGGTTTTCTTAGGTTTAACTACTATCTGTTAGACAAATTAGCTGTACAGCCAGCCGCTGTACCTACAGGGGGGGTACATTGGCTTTTGGCACTGAAATCATTGACATTCATGAAATAGTATTGAAAAAATAAAATGTCGGAAAATGCGCCAAAAGAACGTACCAGTGTTACATCAATATTAACCACAGTAAACTTAAGTTGGAATGTAAGTCTAAAGTAAATCACGTCGGGGTCACCAGTACACAAAAAACACGACGACGAATGTAGGTTTACAAACCAGTATAAATGGATCTCTCCATTGTACGAGAAATCTGTACAAAGCGACGTCATGTTATACTAGAAATGTTTAGCTTCCTGTGTCGCTGTGTGAACGAAAGATTAATTATTTTGTGTGTAGACTCCATACCTCTCACTCGGCAAATCAGGGGGAACTTACAAGGAAATGTGCTGAAAAAAATAATATAGTAATCAAATCCAGTACATTTGCCATTCATTACTTCGTTCTACCAAATAACAGGTTGTAATAAAGTGGGTAGTCGTAAAAATTAAAAGCTTACTTTTTTCCCTTTGCCACCGCGTTTTTAAAGCTGTTCCATACAATAGAGCATAACCGGTCCTAGCAGTGTAGAATAGTTTTTTTTTTTTAAATAACTTGTCTTACTGACAACGGCAATTCGTTCCATAAACGGACAGCCTAAACATAGTTAAGTTTTTTGTAAAAAAAAATAACTTTGACCTTGAATTTCTCCATGAGTAGAAGGTTCTCAGGTATATAGTATTATCGAGAACAAGAAAATTGCACCATTTACACAGTATTAAACCAAGTGTGACTATTACTATTTAGCCATACCGATCCGTCTCCTATTTTCCGCACCTATGATATAGTGAACCTCAAACCAACCAAACTCCCGCGAGGGACGCTCCAGCTGTCCGCGTCGGGCGGCACGAGAGATGCGGGTCTCTGGACGGTGAGCAATAGGTAGCTCACCGTCCATCCGTATAGTAACGCCGTAAGCCGTACAAACGCGCCGTCAACAAGCTGTCGTGTTGACGGCGCGTTTGTATTCCATGCGCGCCTCAAAGAGATGACAGCAAAGCAGGGGCCTGCCAAGGCCACCACCTGCTTGGCTTGCGGGTTGTTCGAAAGAGATACCGCGGCCCCGGAACATAAAAGGCAAAAGAAGGAAAACGTCTGACATTCACCCCAGCTCCAAGTCATTTGACGATTTCCCATCCGTAAAAAAAAGTATATATATATAGTAAAATATCCAAACTAACACTCATTACTATGATTGTAAACAGTCGTGGAACTGGATCGTAAAGTGGCGGAAGAGCGTCGACGTCTGCAAGAAGTTCTAGAGACGGTTTGTCGCAAGACTCCAGCGAGTTCTAGAACGACTAGTCCTGAAAATGATGTACATTTGGTAGCTCATCCAGCCCGACTTAAAAGTTCCGAGCAACAAGCGTGAGTACCAATATTTTTAGACCATTTAAGGCAGTAATTAGTGAGGTACGGGTAGAATAGAATAGAATATCATTTATTTGCATAAAACATGGTACATAAGGTCTTGTAATTATAATTGTAAACTTACATGTTTTACCATATAATGACATACAAATATTAGAGCATCATAATATGTAACATTTTTAATATGAAACGATCATACAATAATATCCTTACTTATCCTTACTAATATTATAAAAGCGAAAGTGAGTTTGTTTGTTTGTTTGTTTGTTTATTTGTTTGTTTGTTTGTTACCTCTTCACGCTTTAATGGCTGAACCGATTTGGATGAATTTTGGTACAGAGATAGTTGGGAACCAGGAGACGGACATAGGCTAATATTTTTTTGAAAAAAGTGGGATGTGAGGGAGAAAGAGGGAAGAATAGGGAAAACTTAGCGTTGCTATTACAAATCAATAAGGCGCAAGGGGAACTGTGTTACCCCAAATTTAACGCGGGCGAAGCCGCGGGCGAAAGCTAGTAAGTAATAAAAAACAGCATACTTAGAAAAAATTTGTAACTATATCTATCTGTTACTTTTTTATCCAGAAATTCGCACTCGCATAAGCGCGTGTACGCGCGTTCGATGCGCGTTAAAATTAAGTAAAAATTTATCCTTTTATTTCCTGAAACATTAATATAATGTTTTTGAGCAATAGAATTGTTCAATCTGCTTGTCTGGGGTTAAAGCTTTAGACAATTTACATAATTGACAAAATTTTCGAAATTCACAATACAGAAAAAGCCAAAACAGTATTCAGAATTAATAGAAAGTTGTAAAAAATTGTCCTAAAGATACGGCAATACAAGCTGTTGCCTACGATTTCGTTCGCATGGAAATTATGGCGTGTTTTCGGGTATAATAAGTACCTACACTTTGAATTATTTGGTGAAAGCAAGCGTGATTGAGTAACAAATATTACTTTTCCAAATACGATATAACAACTTTTTAATAAAAACTTTTACTTTTTTCATTGCGGTTCCATTAATAGAGTTTAATATGCTTTGTATAATTTTAATCTTTAAATACCAAACAGTTGCTCATGCTACGCACCCCTCGGCGGTATGGAGGCAAGCGGCCACACATCTACAGGTGAGCTCGCTCCAAATCTATCCAGCCATGGACTTCGAGCCATGCGTCGACCGCGTCCCGAAAGTCACAGGGTAAGTCATATGACAATTACATATAACATTCGTAATTCTGCCTAAATAAGGAGCTCGTGGCTAAACAACGTCTTTGGCATAGATCATTCTTTAAGGTTATATCGCGCTTGCCTAAGTCGGTCCGTGAAAGAAAGAAAGAAAATTGCGTTTATTCAGCATTACTAAAAACAAAAACAAAACAGGAACACCCTACCATTAAACTATATTAAATAAATAATGTCACGGGCCTCAGCTCAACATAATGTCAGATGGCAACCCAAGGCCACCACACCTGACGCTGACTTTCAGCTGCTGCCCACCCGTACCCCATGCCCGTGGATGAGTGACCATTTAACATGCCGAGTTTCCTCCGCACTTCTGAAAGCACGTAAAGCTGTTGGTCCCTGTTGTTTTTGGGAACCTTTGACAGTCGAAACAGGTCTTGTATTGCCTTAGAAATCTGACAACCAGTCTCGCCAAGGATTATGGTATTACCTAATTATTAACTGGGTTGTGGAGGTCAGACAGTCGCTCCATGTAAAATGCTGATATTCAGGTGCACTCAACCAGACGAGACGCTATCCAAACAAAGTTGGCAAAGGGCAACGCAGCCCACATTACCCTAAGTCTTTTATTAATTCAGTTGTGATAATATGATAAATTTATGGTAAATGATGTTTGTTTTTGAAATAGGTTTTTACATACACTTTTAGACGGCGTTTTAAGGGTTCCGTACCTCAAAAGGAAAAAAAGGAATCCTTATCATAACATGATCACTTTGTTGTCCGTCTGTCTGTCAGTACAGTTGTCAGTCTGTCTGTCGAGAATGCGTTGAGGTATCGATTTAAAACTGAAACCATATTCTCAAGGTTGTGATCCCTTAAGCTATGAAAAAATCAACTCTCTATCTATAGATGAGGCTGGTGTTTGGTACCGTATGTAAACTGTCAAACGATATAATCTTGTTGCAGCATCCAAGACAGTTAGATTGTTTGGGAATAGTGAGGCGGGTTTGTAATCAAACAATTTGACAAATGTGATTTGTTACATTGCTGTCCAATAAAATTTAACACAAATATGTTAAAAACGAACTTACTAAGAATAGATTTCAAACTGCATTTATTGTTTACTAAGAATATCTAGGTTAAAAACTGCGTTTATTGTGCGAAATCATTGCTTTGGATAATGGTAAAAGATTTCACGTGTGGGTTGAACCATACGACAAAATCTTGTCACATTTTGGAAGAAATGAGTTCATTAAATAATTTTTCAATATTTCTGGTTACTATATTGGTTGCCCATGCCTAAAGGCATGAAATTCATACTCAAATTGTTTCGCAGGGAACGCATGCAAGACTAGAAGCTGACGGTCGTCACGAGAGGAGACAAGTATACAATGACGAGCCCCCGACTCGGCTGCGTCGGTCCCACGACCGACACTCACAACGTGTAGCGAAAAAGTAAAATACACGCACTAACGGAATTTGGCATTCTGCATCCACTACGACGGTACAGAATGTCGAATTCTGAATAAACTCAAGGATTTGACGCAAGACCGGAGTTACTTCTTCTCTTTTGGAAGGATCCGTCCAGATTTTTGAAAGGACACTCAAATATTTTTGAGGTGATGGCAAACTTCATCTAAAGAGTCCTACTGAACATTTTTTTTTTATTTACGTGCAGTCTCTGATCTACATTATCTGACCCTCCCTGAAGTATAAGTAGCGGTGAATGTGGTGTGGTGCGGACTTCTTGGCGGTGTAAACCACTATATGAGGTCAAGATTCATGTGTGTCCATTTACATATTCGGTCTTCATGACTGTCTGCACTACTCTTTCATGCATAACAAGTACTGGTAAAATGTGACATTTTTCTTTTGGCAAATAAATAACATTGGGTGTTGTTAAAATACGTTTGTGACATTTTTTCATGAAAATTTGTTGAAAAACAAGATGGCGAACCTAAATCCGATGGTTACCATGCGCCAAAAGATCCATGTGCTAGTACAATCATATTGTTTAGCGATTTTAATCATTATTTGGTTGTGTTTAAGGTTGTGAAAAGTTTATGAGTGTTATTATGTGACTGATGATAGAAATTGCTTTCGAATGAACAGTCTGAACTTTACTAAAGCGGCTATTAAAACTCCAGACCTAGAGCCTTACGCTGATTGAAATAAGTTCTAAATTTACCATATTTCAAGGAGGGTCGGATAATATTTGTCAGCGGCTGCACAAGGCGTTGGTCGGTGTACTGCTGTGAACATTTCGTCGTATAAATTGTAAAAGATTTTTTAAATTATTTTATAAACTTTTTATTTATATAATTTATTACATATTTATTTCAAATTACGCGGGGGATACTGTACAAATTTTGAGTAAGTACCTACCTAATAAAAAAATTAAATATAAATGACTTTTATTTTAATAATCTGACTGGATTTATCAACAGTATTTTAGGGACTCACTCAGTAATGAAAACTTGAACATTGAAACAGGTTAATCAAGCAATAAGTTACAAACACAACTCAGTACATTTATATTATTATACTTATATGAACCTCTTTAAATAAAGAAAATAAGAACATTATTTATGGTGTACTCTAATACACCATAAATAATGTTTTACAAAGAATTGGGTACACAATTCTTTGTGAAACATTATTTTCTGTATTCCAATTCTTTAAAAGTCTGTGTTAAAAGCTAAATGTAGAAAACTACTGCGCAAAATATGTTTATTAACTATTCAAGCACACAATAGACCATTAATTTTACCTGAACATTAATTATCCTTTGGTTTTATCACAAAAATGCTGTGCCAACAAGGTTTATTTTTGACAAATAGGAATATCCCTGTCCAATTATCCTCAAAGATTATGTTATTTATGTTATTGACACATAAATTCATACTTTTTTCCTTGTTTACATCACCATAACCATTTAAGAACATTGGTTATTATATACTGGATTTGAGAAGTTAATTGCAGGTTCCTGATACAATGGATTCTGAGAAACGTCATAACCCTGGGCCAATGCTTCAGCTGAGAATTTCTGATATTCTTTTTTGTCATGTATATCCACTAGAATCTTCCATATGATCACTGTTAATATTCCAATCAATAGAACGAATCCTATCGCCGAGCCAGCAGTAACTGCAAAGAGACGAACACAACCATCTTGTAGTATATTGAAAAATGGAACTTATAAAAAACTAGCTGGTGCCCGCGGCTTTGCCCACGTGATGATCGAAAAAAAAAAGTATTAGTATAATCTACCTCTGTGCCAAATTTCATCAAGATCCGTCCATACATCCATCCTCTC
The DNA here is from genome assembly GCA_958449745.1 of Ochropleura leucogaster. Taxonomy (NCBI): domain Eukaryota; kingdom Metazoa; phylum Arthropoda; class Insecta; order Lepidoptera; family Noctuidae; genus Ochropleura; species Ochropleura leucogaster. The sequence goes on from OY288208.1 coordinate 5,716,385, forward strand.
AAATGTTCGCATTTATCTAATACTAGCTGTTCTCCGCGGTTTCACCCACGCTGCTCAGCACCTGTTGGTCGTAGCGTGATGTTATATAGCCTATAGCCTTCCTCAAGAAATGGACTATCCAGCACTAAAAGAATTATCCAATTCCAACCAGTAGTCCCTGAGATTAGCGCGTTCAAACAAACAAACAAACAAACAAACTCTTCAGCTTTATAATATTAGTAGAGATAGTAGCTAAGTTTTTCTTTAAGTTATCTTTGCTACCATAAGATGATGCAGCAGAAATATCCTATACCACTCGAGATCGAAGGCTGTCTTCGATTGAATCCAAATGAATCTAGTTTTGGTCCCGAGAAATTAGTAGTATAAGATAATAACTTACAAACTGACTAATTCAATTTGCGTGTATATAAAACCTCACGCAGTATAAACTACCCTGCCGAGGTTGGAAACTGCCGGGGTAATACCACAGCACCGGTAAACAAAGGGCAAAAGAGGGAACATGAATGGGTTTTAGTCAGTAAAAGTCTGACACTCCCTTCTGCTCCGCCCAGAACGGGTGAAGTTATTTGAAGATTTAACATCCAAAACATAAGAGATTTAACATCCACAATTTACAAAAAGCACTGATTTCATTACACAATAAGCAGCAGTTGTACTTACTCCAGATATCAGCTTCTGGTGGTATTCCTAATTCATTTTGAATCGTGATTTGTAAATTGTTTTTTTCATATTGGTATTTAAATACCATGTAAGTTCCATTCTTTGTATCCAGTACTTTCTGGCACCACTTGGCCATGTACAGTTGTGGACTATTAATATCAGTTTGGTTTACGAAAAAGACTTCTGTTCTTGACTTCGTTACATTATTCTCCTTGTCGCAGAATGCTTTATCATTCTTGTGCATATAGTTGCAGTAAGCGTAGGTTTCAAGTTCTTTGCACCGATCCTCGGAACTGTCGCAGAATGCTCCTAAGTGTGTTTCGTTTTTACCTTCCAATTTGTCACACTGGCACACGCCACATACGCAAGATCCTTTTCCTGAACAAACCTAAAACCAATCAAAGTAGGTTAGTATTTTTTTCGAAAATGCTTCGAAATTTGAACATTATTTTGGCGAACTTGTTCGAGAAAAATCGAAATTAGGTACTCATATCTGTCGTGTAATTTAAAAATGAAAGCAATCTTTTACTCCAAAATATGGCAACCAAAGTCCTATTTAAATTTCGAACTGGCTTGCATATAGTAAGCGGTTTGTTGAAAAAAAAAACTAAATATCTTGGCGTCTAAAAATATTGTTTGTTTTTTTTTTTAAACTTTTTCCCACATTAGGAATTCTCCTGTATCGTGGGTGCGTTTACAAACATTTAAACTCACATACACAAACAGCCAGACCCGAAACAACTATCTGTAGGTCGTGTTATTTGGTGTTCGTTATTTTCTGCGCATTATTTGAGAGAAGTACTATGTAAGCCTTGGCCACTTGGCCAGGCATTGATGGCTTACGTATGAGTTACACGTACATCCATCAATGCCTTCTTTGCTGGCCGCTGCAGTAACGTACTATTTAGTTGTTATGTGATTTCTTACTCTTTTCCAATAGCTCTCAATAATGCAGTTCAGTTCTTAGTTTGTGCAAGGATAAATATTTACTGCCACAGAAAATGCACTTATTCAATTATTCTAGTGTAGTATGAAATTAGTGTGTACCTGCTTAGAATACGGTGCGTAACAACTTAAGTTATTGTCAGGGCAATTGCAATCATCCCCGGTAAAATGCGCGTCACATTGGCACTTCCCTCTTATGCATGCACCATTCCCAGAGCATAGATTATTGTTGGGCCTCGGACATGACTTATCATCAAATTCACAAAAATCCCCTGAGAACCCTTCCACGCACTTTTCGCATTTTCCGCATCTAAAAAGATACACAATTTGAAGGATAACGAATAATCTAATACTGGAATATTGAAAATGACGTTTTTGACAATGGAAGCCGAAGTTTGTCAAGATTAGAAAATACAGCAGCCAAATATTCAATAAAATCATGCAAGTCCGAAAGGTATATAATATAATAATATAGTACCAGCACGCTGCGTTATACAGAATTATAATGATATAATTCTGAGGCTGAAACCGCTAGTCTATGAATACTACAGTACGGCCAACGAGAAGCGATACCAAATGTAAACAAAACCCATGCTAAAACCCCATCTAAAATGGCCCCCCGAATGTTGGCGAACCCGTCTTAACGTTGTCATGTTTTTGCCGGGAGAACGAGACATTACGACAAAGGCACAAGATGGAAAGAGCTAAATATTAGATTGTCAACGCCACAGTTGTTCTTTAGGTTAATGACCTTTTGTATCGCTTCTCTTTGGCCGTACTGTAGCAGTTTCACTATCGTGTTGAACGCTACGACGTGAAGGAGCTGAACAACGGGCATACAGTGTAATAAATTGCATGAATGAATGCTCTAGCAAATTTTCAAGTCAATTCGGCGAACCTTCGCGTTCCTGCGTACAAACTTTGCTTCCCTCTTCCACTCTTTTATGGGTTCAATTTTACAAAATCCCGTCTTACTAGCAAATTACGTTCTAAAAGCATCACCCATGTAAAATTTGAGACTTGTAGTTTCTGAGATTTCGTGACGTGTGAGACAGTGATTTTCTCTTTTAAATATATAGATTTTACCTGCATTCTCCTCTACCGCTGCACAGTTTATTGTCGTCAGCATTCAATTTACACTTTGCCATATCCGTCTGGTCTGTGGATGAGCCGCTGCATTGACAGTCGGCGCCATAGCTAAAAAAACATTTTATTGTACAGACGCCTGCACATCAAGCTACTACAATCTGTCAGATTTCTTTGATAGATTTTCGACTTTATTTCTAAAGTATAAAGTTCAAGGTTCATTGGGAAAAATTGTCAGTTTCGGGTAGCTTGACCTGCAGGCGTCTGTACCTACGCGTATTTAATAAGGTTCTACCTATATGTAGGTATAATTAAAAAAAGCATTTTACCTTCCCGGTTGACATTTGCAAATACCACATTGCAAAAATCCAGCCTTATGACATTTGTCGATTATCGCCCCTGGTTTCGACTTCTCGCAATCACATTCACAATCTACCTCTAATTCTATGACGAGTTTATCTGCTAGTCCATCAGGGCTGATTGTAACTGTCAGATTCTTTTGACCCTCAGGTAAACAGGATAACGCTTTTATAGTCCCTGTTATACTGACTATCTGTTTGTGAGGACTTTCACAGTTTCTCTTGGGTTCCGACATGCAGTCCTGGTCTATAGTTACCTCCACTTGATTTGTTGACTTTTCAACTTTCAACTGAAAACTGTTTGCATATTCCTAGAAAAAGAGTTAAATTGAAAGAAAACGTCAAACCTGATAATTTGTATAGGTCTATAATATTAGTTTTTCTCACCTCATACGCTTCTTTAATAATCTTTATGACACTGCTTCCACCTTCTAATTTTGCATATCTGGCTCCTTCTATCTGGTCGGCTAATTCCTTGTATTCGGTTTCAGGAGTTGTCTGAATTTTAAGTAATCAGGCGTTAGGGATATATTGATCGAAGTTCAGCATAGTATAGTCACTAGTGCTTGCGCACAACGCACCTACATATTTAAGTATCTGTTATAATGAACCACCGACCGTTAACAAACAGTGGAATTTCACTTGAAAAAAAAACTTATTTTTCTTACATTTTGTAAATGCTGATGATGGACGCATTAATGGATATTTGTTAACAAAAAAACATGAATTTGAATGACTTTCTCACGCAAATCTACAAAAGAGACACACTTGGGATTCTTTTGATCTTATTTGATCGGTAGTACGATCTCGTGGCACATTAACCGAACTCCACACACTGGTGAAATCACGAGCATAAACTAGTCCTATTAATATAATAAATGCGAAAGTATTAATGTGCGGATGTATGGATGGTTAAGTGTTAATTTTTCAATCAAAACTGCTTGATGGATTTGATGTCGGTGGATGAAATTTGACACACACATAATATTTTAACGTGGGGACAATTACCAAACTCTATACGGTCAAAACCGCGGGCATTACCCAGTAATAATCTAATTTACAATTTAATTATAAGTACTTACACCTCTTTTTCCTTTACTTTGATTTTCAGTTATGGCAAATATGAGTCTAAATTTTCCATCTTTCGCCGCTTGGCTGATCTGACTTACAGACGGGTAATCATACGTCAAAGCCTCGGAGTATGTGTGATTTTTTAGGTGACATTTCATGTCATGAGGTTTGATGGCTCCGACGATTTTCCCATCTCCAGCACTGTGATACGTTGAATCCGTACACAGTACTATAATGCGCCTCGCTCCCGGTCTCCATCCTACTTCATCACATTTCATTGCTTGCATCAGAGCATCTAATCCAGCTTCTGGATCATCAAAATTAGAACCGAACTCAATTTTGCCAATCTTCTCCGTGAATAGTTTCATATCGTTTGTTAACTGAACATCATTTCTAAAAGCTTCACTTCTGTGCCTAGAATGGAAGAGGTTTCATTAACTTTTAGAATCGGTTATATTACATATGGTCATTAAAAAAAACTAGTTTATTTTGATCAGTCAAACAATAAGCATTATTCATTTAGTTTTTGATAATTTTAATCATTTGTCTTTCACCTCACAATCTTTGGATTGTAAGGTTTCTTCCAAAAATATTCGGACCCATTTTTTCATTATCAAACAAACTCCAATAAAAATACAGTCTAACACTAAGTTACTTTCACATTTAATCTATAAAATAAAATTTTATATCATCCACATAGGCGAAGAAGATAACATGCATATTACAGAGGATAGCTCACAAAGTACCGAAGTAAAGTTAATCTTATTTATATGGAACCAACGGGCGAGTTTCCTCTACCACTTAGAAAAACACTTAGAACACACATAAAAAGATGCTGGTCGAATACAAAACTAAGTCTTATGATGTCGTTCGAAAATAAAAAAGGTGCTTGTTTTGACGTGAGTAGGTACCATAAACCCGAAATTCGAAAGTCAAAAGTTCTTACGTTTTTTCTAATTTGCAGGTCAGTGTTAGGTTGTATGTTCATAAAATGTTGTGTTTTATGTCATTTAACTATGAATCGCGATCGTAACAAATATGGTTTTACACAATGGCAGACCAAGCAAATGTTGCCCTGCCCACGGTACAGATCCATCACACACTGACAGATGAGCCATTTACCGAGTCCAATTCTGTACACACAAAATTTCTTCGAAATCGGCCCAGCCGTTTAGAAGAAGTTAAGTGACAAACAGACGTACCTACAGAAAAAATATACACTCTCTTAAATAAAATAACTTACTTGTTAGGATCAAAGAATGGAAAGCCAGGTTTCTCGACAAAACTGCCGATGCCCAGTCTAACGTTATTTGTGTAACTTGACAAGTCCCTATGTATTTCTATTGCTTGATTCTGCAAGTCGGTTAACTTCCTTTTCATGGTATCAGAGACGTCCATTAGATAATACACATCCAGAGCAACATCTTTATCCGGTTTGAACGACATATCAAATTTCATTGTTACCCCTGGACGTGCCTTCATTTTGATCAGCTGTGGTTTGAATTGTACTGGGAAGCCACCTTTCGTATTACCAAAATCTTCAGGAGGTGACACATCCTTTGTTGGTAATGGATTCTCAATCTTGCCACCCTTGCACCAAGTATTAGTTTTGTTCAAGTAACTTAGGGGGCGACATCGGCGATCTAGTGCTACGTCCTAAAAGAAATAATCGTAGATCATTTAAGTTTTCAAGTAGTTATAGAGAAAACGAATGTGAACGAGTATCTGTATTTATTATATACCGACATATATGAATACTCCTACGAAACTATTTCAATTTTAATGTCAAATTACCAATATCAGCTACCCTACCATGACGTGTTAAAGCAGAACTTATTCAACTGAGTGAAAGAGATGGTGCTAGACACCCTGTATAGCTCTGTCCCTTTCCCTCAGCGGAATAAGTTGAAGATGTCATAGTAGGCCTACTGGTCATTTCAAATAATTATATTAATTAAGTACGACCTCCTTACATAGTACTAACCGTACAAAATTAAATACTATGGTTGAATATAACATGTTTCCTGTGATCCCCTGAGGGTTCGGCAAAGGTGTACCTACAACCACTTTATGTCAGCTATGTTAGGGCGAGCCCGTTGCCATCAACCGAGCACAGTTCTAAAGTCCGTAGCTGCTACTGGGGAATTCCAGAGATATCCCGTTAATTAAAGTGAAGAAGAAAGATCTCGTATTCTTCTAAGCAAAACCTTTCATTTGAGACCCGTACCGTATCATGGGAATACTTTTAAAATAAAAAGTCTGCCATCTTTAATTTTACCATATTGCATTTAGAGTTTATTTTTTTGCTAACTACATTATTCAAATTACTAATTATTCATCATTACTATTAAAACTTAACATGTACGCAAAAGTTTCACTTCTTAAGAAGCTAGTAAGGGCGTCCATAAAATGTTTTTATGGACGCCCATTAAACGACGTCCACGATTGTTGATCGTGGACGTCAAAAACAAATCTTATTATACAGGAAGTCATTTGGCCTGTGGGATAAAATGGGGTAAATGCCCATAACGTCTGTCTGTGTATTTGGCTTAATATTTTTATTCATGTTGGAGCACCATGCTGAGATAATAAGAAATCCTTTTGACCTCGTACAAGAGTAATTTAATTAATGTCTTTTTTATATTATTTTTTAGTTTTTGTTGTTATTTTTTTTAAATTAATTTTGTTTTATTGTCTCGTCATATGCGGGTCTTTTTCTTTTCTTTGTTTAAATCGTCTAAATATCAAGTTATATTAGTTAACCTTTCTAATTACACAATCAATGTTTTTATGTACTATCCTTGGGTGTGGAATCGCTAATATGCTGGGTACAAATCACTATATTATTTTGTACCCAGTATGTAAGTGAACACATGGAAAATAACAGATACAAAATGTATTTATTTAACACTTGAAGCACAAAGTACAGAGGCGGACTTACTGCCATAGGCATTTTGTACCAGTCAACCTTTAGGTGATGCAGAGACAAACTGTGGTAGGTGTAAAAAAGTGTATGAACGTGCAATCAAAATAGAAAAAGTAACACAAATGTTTCAATACTCACAATAGAACACCAAACGCATCTTTCAGGCTCATAACCTATACATTCGCCGCAAGTACCGAAATTACAATTATCAGTTTCACATCTCACATTATTAAAAAAGAAAATGAATAATATGAGAACTAAACAGTTCGCCATTTGTGTGATTCTTCCCATAGTGGGAACTTCGTCCTACTATGGACTAAGAGTCAAGTTATCTCAACGATGGACTAGCTACTAATAAGTACACATTAATAATTGATTAACACACTACCGTACATACAACGGTATTGGTAATGACACCTACTATTGCTATTTGTAGCCGTTGATGGAGCACGGAAAAACGGAAAGCCACAAAAGAGGAAACTTACGGATAAAGCATAGTACACAATGGAATTGTTCGTTCTAAAGTAAGTTTGCCTGAATGTGACCTATTTCAAGCTTTTTGCAGAAGCGCAAACAGTTTCTAGTTCACCTGTCCCGTTTTATCACAAAACACAGTTTTTTGTATTTTGAACCTTATTCCTACTTTGACGAAGATTTTAAAACAAAATAGCCTTCCTTTCGGTAGTTGGTTAATTTGACAACTTATAATCAACTTTTAATTTCGTTTTTGAATTTAGAAAACTAAACAATAATGTCCAAAATGGCCCCATGCAATTTCTATTTTACGCAGAGCAATGTCCTTTACTGACAAACCCCAAAACTTCAAAATCTAATGATAAGCCTTGCTTTGTAATAAGGTCGGTCGACAGTGTAAATATAATTTGAAACAGTGATGAGTACATCCCTTTAGGAAACGTTATTATCCTCAAAGTAATATCCTTACCCAGTATGTCATGTAATATTTTTAGTTTAGAGCGGTCGTTTCGACACAATGTTAGCTAAGTGCATAATATTCTGTGTGGGCCTAAGTTTGCTATATCATTTGGTTTCCACAACAGACTCGTGCCAGAAGAAGAGCACGTGTCAAGAATGTATTAGTGATCCTAGTGTCTGTGTGTGGTGTGCCAAGGTAATTTCTTTTTTTTTTAGAGTGGGCAAATAGCATGCAGGTTGGCTAGGTAAATACCGCCGCCAACATATACCCATACACGTTACACATCACCATACACAGTTGTTGTCACAACCAGGGGAGTCGCGGTTTCGTTATTATGTAGATAATACTAGCTTCCGTCCGCGACTTTGTCCACGTGGCATAGTAACGCTAACGCTGGGCCAACGCTAGTTTTAAACCGCGTGATGATGGAAAAAATTTCATTCTCTCCCCTTTTCATCCCTCTTTCTTCCCCTTTTCTCATTTTTTTTAGCCTATGTCCTTCTCCAGGGTACCAACTATCTCTGTACAAAAATTCATCAAAATCGGTTTAGCCATTTAGGCGTGAAGACGTAACAAACAAACAAACTCACTTTTGCTTTTATAATATTAGTAAGGACTAGCTGTACCCAGAGGTTTCACCCACCACTCAGCTCTCAACTATTGCAGCGTGATTTTATACAGCCAATAGCTGTGTATACAGATCAAACTGTTAGAAAGAATACCACTGTGAATGTCATGCAATCCTAGTAGTTTTATCTACAGTACGGCCAACGAGAAGCGATACGAAAGGTCATTAACCTAAAAAACAACTGTGGCGTTGACAATCTAATATTTAGCTCTTTCCATCTTGTGCCTTTGTCGTAATGTCTCGTTCTCCCGGCAAAAACATGACAACGTTAAGACGGGTTCGCCAACATTCGAGCGGCCATTTTAGATGGGGTTTTAGCATGGGTTTTGTTTACATTTGGTATCGCTTATCGTTGGCCGTACTGTAAACGCAATTGGTTCCACCAAGAACTTGCCTCCACAGATCAAACTGTTGGAATTAATACCCCCGTAAATTCATTCAAGCCTAGTACTATAATCATAATTCATTCCAATCGATCCAGCCGTTTAGTTGCAGTAGGTATAGTTAGATAACCTAGATATACCGACTGCAGCGCCATCTGCCGGGCTGATTTTTGCCGGGCTGATTTTTGGCTGAATGTACTATAAACCATCCAGGGCGCCCATGGTGAATATGGGCGCGCCAAACCATACATAAAAAATCTTTTAAATTGGGTCAGCCGTTTAGGAGTTCAGTGGTTTACTACGAATCTGAATTAAGGAAAACGTTATTTAGTTGTGAGTTTTACCTGTTTAACGTTTTAAAGGTACTAATGGAACCTGAGGCTCTAGTAATAAAAATACTCGGTTCATTTGTTTATTTTCTACTGATAGGCAAAGACCCCGTTATCCCTTCCACACCTCTCTAGACTATGCGATCTCAAACCATGTAAGCCTCGCGAATATGATCAGCTACCCTACCATGACGTCTTAAAGTAGAACTTATTCCACTGAGGGAAAGAGAAAGAGCTATACAGGGTGTCTAGCACCATCTCTTTCTCACACAGGAATAAGAACTGCTATAAGATGTCATGGTAACCCTTTCACATACTTTAGTAATTTTAAGAATTAATTCATATTTTATCGATGAAACTGGTTAAGAGCATTGGCACATTATATGTATAGTTTTAGATTTTACCTAAACAAACATTTGCTTAGTTGCCATTCCTTGACCAGGTATTTCCCCCACAACTATTATATTAACCTATATTATCCTTACTAATATTATAAAAGCGAAAGTGAGTTTGTTTGTTACCTCTTCACGCTTTAATGGCTTCACCGATTTTGATGAATTTTGGTACAGAGATAGTTGGGAACCAGGGAGACGGACATATACTATTTTTAAAGTGAGAAATGAGGGAAAAAGAGGGAAGGAAATGTAAAACTTAGCTTTGATATTACAAAAACTACAGGGAGCAGGTACCTGCAAATCAGGAAAGGGGAACTGTGTTAGCCCTAATATAACGCGAGCAAAGCCGCGGGCAAAAGCTAGTGTAGTAGTATGTAGTGTGTAGTAATTTATGTATTTTTAATATTTATGTATGTCATAATAAAAAAAAAACGGAACCCTTATGTCTGTCAAGGCCATTTATTTCGAAAACGCGAGAAGTTATCGTGTTAAAATTAAAAATATATGCTCAAGTCTGCGGTTCCTTGGAGCTAAAAATAAACCCTCTAAATTTCCACAATCAAAAGATTATGTATGTATGATATATATTTTCAGAGGCAAAGGGAATAAAAACTTATAGGATATTTCCCGTTGACCTATAATCGTGAAACTTGGGAAGAACCAATATCATAGAGCACCAGTTAAGTAACTAGATGCACCACAAGAAAATGTGATTGCAAACTTAATTGCAGTTGGTAAACTAACCACAAATTGGGGACTACAGTTACCCATCTGCAAAGCTCATTTTGTCCATCAAACCAGTGCAGTACTTTTCGTTAAAGCAAGTTCGGTAATTTCATTACCTACAAGTTTCCCGGACCCCTCAGTGCGCGAGTCCAACTCGCACTTGCCCGGTTTTTCCTAATAAATTGACAATCATTTACGGACACAAAACAGTGTTTTTATTTCCTGTAATCCGTGTGATTCGTCCACTGATTGTGCTTATTTTAAACAACTGAACTAACGTGCCATATGATAATAATATGGACCGTAGGCTCGTGCCATCTGTACCTTTGAAGGACTCACCCCCGAATACTGAAACGTCACTCAAAATTTAAGTAGCACTTATATTTAACAGATACTCAAAAGTAACGTTTGACAATACGAAATCTAAAGTTTAAGACCTGCTCAAATGTTAAGCAGCCCTTAAATTTTGAGTGACGTTTCAGTATTCGTGGGTTAGGAATGAAACTGTGTTAAACGGGCATTCGCGACAGACACCCGCCGCGTGTCTGCAAGCGTGGGCTCTTCGGGTATGTGAACACCCTGTCGCAGGTGCCTAAAGAGTTAATTCGCTTGGCCTCATATGACAGCGACACTACAGTTTCACAATTACTTTTTCACTGTCGAAAGACATTTTCACAAGCTTTTCATCAAGCGTTATTGACTGAACAAGCCCGCGCGTGTTACCGCTGCAGCGGGCCTCGCGCGTGTTCCCGCGTCGCGGTCGGTTCACTTTTGTATGAAATCGCGCGGGTGTCCGTTTAACGCAGTTTCAGCCCTTACAAGATACGGAATATATGCAGTAATATCCTCGTCACCGGACTTCCAGCTTTCCCAGTAACAGTCAGCAAAGGAGATCAGTAACCACGCTAGAAATATCATCTGGTGCAACAAAATACATAATACAGACTGATTAAATTATTTCCTTAAACATCCATAAGTAAAAGTGTTCGAACAATTTTTTTTTTTAATTAAAATAATTGAGTTGAACACGTATATCGGTTTCTAAAAAAAAATAACGATATCTGATAAGACTGGTAACGTACCTACCTCTTTTGCTGACTGTAGGTACATTAAGACAACATCGTCAAGTCAAAAGAATAGTGGAGAGTTAAAAGTTCAAAGACGATTTGGACGAACAAAAAATTTGGGTTTTTTTAAAGGTTCTTGCTTCGCAAATGTTACATGTTTTATTTACAATATTTCTGCTGTTTATTTAATTTTGGAAGATGTAGGTTATTAATACTGAAGGTAATATACATTACCTCCAAAGATTGTCTTTAAAATTGTGTTTAGATGAATTGTCAATAAATAGGCATTGAATGTGATGATCTGTCAGTCGGTTAGGTGTTGTAAATAATTATTTACCGAAATCATTGACGCTTAAGGAAACTTGAAATGTGTTTTCCATAGACATTTTTTAAATTCTTCTCCATAGAGATCAACGGTTTGGAATGGGCAACTACAGTACTTTCATAAGTTATTATGCCTTATGACCGGGACTGTAGATTCATTTTGTTTCTTAACATTCAAAAGTGCCTATAATGGTCTAATTGAAATAAATGATTTGATTTGTTTGACAAAAAAAATCCATTAATATTTTCAGAACGACTTCAATGGTAGTATAAGATGCATGCCACGGAGTTCTGTCGAAGAAAACTGGTGTTCGGAAGCTCTACAAAACCCAAACAATTCTATCCCGCTCGCGTCACAAAACAAAGTGTTCAGCTCCGTTTCGGAGCACGTCATACAAATGAAACCTCAACGATACAAGTTGAACCTACGGCAAGGAGTGCCACAAACTTTTGATTTTTCTTTTCAGGCTGCTAAAAATTATCCAGTAGATCTATATTTTCTGTTAGACGCATCTTTAACCATGAGCAAAATAAGAAATAATACAGCCAATCAAAGCGAAAACATTTATTGGACCATCAGAAATATGACTGCCAATGTTCATTTAGGGTTCGGTACATTTCTAGATAAAAAAATGTTGCCGATCATGAGCAAGTAAGCAGAATCGTTTATTTTTTATAATTGTTTGTTCCTTTGATGTTTTATTACGTTACGTTTATAATTCATTTTTAGCGTGGAAGGTGCCAACTTTACCTACTCATTTAAACACCATTTGAAATTAGTTGATGACTTTGACCAATTTAAAAAGGAGTTGTCAGAAGCGCCTAGCGGGGTCGGACGTGATGCACAAGAAGGCGGCCTAGACGCGCTTGCCCAGGTGTTGGTCTGTAAAGATATTATAGGATGGAGAAACGAGTCCAGTAAAATAGTAGTGTTCTTAACTAATGGGCTGTACCATGCTGCCGGTGATGGAAAATCTGCAGGTCTATTTGAACCATACGATGGTGAGTGTTATACTGAAAATGGCACTTATTCCAAAGAACGAGAAATGGACTACCCGTCAGTCGGGATGATAAGCAAGCTAGCTGCTGACCGCGACATTATAGTTATCTTCCTAGTCGAATACGATTTTAAAAACGTTTACGATAATCTTCAACGAGCCGTCAGCGGTTCTCAGTTTGCGACATTTAGCAGAAATAAAACAAATGATCAATTGACGGACGATGATATAATAGTGAAACATTTAAAAAAAAGTTATGAGGTGAGTGAAACTGTATTACATAAATAATATTTTGTTGGGTTTGTGCCTGCTTGTTGGCAATAGGTTCGCCCCTATTACATGGGACTTAAACATAGCAAAATGTGGGTGTACTATTAGGTACACTGCATGCATAACTCTTACAGGCGGGGGTGTTATGAAATATTCAGTTTTTTTTCTTTGTGGAAATAACAAAACACTCAATAAAGACCTTCAATTACAGGACATTTCAAAGAAAATAAAATTGATAACAAAGGTAAGGTCGGGTAAAAAGAAAAATTTTAAAATTTCCTTTGATCCCGATTGCACCACCGGCAGCACTAATGCTGCCTGCAACGTGGAGATTGGTAAGGAACAGCATTTGGTTGCGACGGTACAATATGATGCTGCAGAAAGCGCTCTTGTAGATATAGTAGTTGAAGGCATTGGAGAGAAACTCACCCTTGAGATTGATACTATTAAAAACTGTGATTGTGAACGCGACGTTGAGGATCATTCTCCAGCTTGCTACGGAGAAAAGAGAGTGTGTGGAACATGTAGCTGTAGTGAAAATCGGTACGTATTCAACTAAGCTTTGATGTCCTATGATGATGCTCTACCCTTTGTTGTGCCCTACAGAGTTTAATGATCACAATATTATAAAAAAAAACTACCACCTAAGTACACATTATGGTAACGCAGAATATATTGAGTATTGATTTGACGTCATTGGCAAAAACACCACACCAATCACCGTTATCAGGCTCGTCAAATAAAGTTATTTTTTACTTTTACACGGCGTTTTTAGGGATCCGTACCTTAAAAGCGAAACACGAAACCTTATAGGATCACTTTGTTGTCCGTCTATCTGTCTGTCCGCCAAGGGTATTTATCTCGAGAAAGCATAAAGGTATCGAGTTGAAATTAAAACCATATACTCAAATCTGTGGTCTCTTGGAGCTGTGAAAAAACCCTCTAAGTCTACGCAGTCAAAATATATGGCCGCGAGTCTCACTTGCATTGGGTCGGTTTTTTTATAGAAACCGATAGACGAGAAATGAACTGTTTGTTTTCTATCCAATTAGTTGTAACTTTATTCGAAAACGTTAATGGTTTTTTTTTAAGAATATTTCAATTGTAGCCTGTTAATTTACTGTTTTGCTGACTGATATACTTATCAGTAACCCTACTGGGTTACCATGACATCTTATAGCAGTTCTTATTCCAGTGTCAGAAAGAGATGGTGCTAGACACCCTGTATAGCTCTGACTCTTTCCCTCAGTGGAATAAGTTCTGCTTTAAAACGTCATGGTAGCGTAGAAGAACTAAAAACTTAATAGTAACACTTTTTCTTTAGGTACGGCGTTAATTGTGGTTGCGTCAAAAGTGTGAAAAACGGTTACAATGACAATTCAACTTGTATAGCTGAAGGCAGCACGGATATTTGCAACAATCATGGCACCTGTGATTGTGGCATTTGTCTATGTAGTAAAAGGTATGAAGCTTTATAGTCAACTAGCTGGCGCCCGCGGCTTCACACGAGTCATATAAAAAACAGCATGTTATTCCAGACCCTAATCTACCTCTGTGCCAAATTTCATCAAGATCCGTTGAGCCGTTTTGACGTGAAAGAGTAACAAACATCCATACGTCCATCCATCCTCACAAGCATTCTCATTTATAATATTATGGTAAATTTTCTGTTTAGGACGTGACGGGCAAGCACTTTTACTTTTTCAATTGATATACTTTCATAGGTGAAGTTCTCGTGGCTAATAATAAAAGCCAATCGAGCGCTCTTTACTCTAAAACATGCTTGCCTAGGTTGGTCTGTGATGGGTATATGGGGGCTACCCATATACCGAGTTCCCTTTGTGCTTCGGAAAGCACGTAAAACTGTTGGTCCCGGTTGTAATTTTTCCCGAAAGTCAAACAACCAGTATTACCACACACAATTAGCAGAATTCTTTTGTCTGATCCTGGTATTAACGAATAATCAGGATAATAAATTCTAATAAATTTACTATAACATAGAAATTTACATGAAATATTACACAATTTAAATCAACCCTTATTTCTCAGGTACAAAGGTAAATTTTGCCAATGCAACATGGATAGCTGTCCGCGCAGTACTTTTAGTTCACCTGAGATCGTATGCAGTGGTCCCGAGCATGGTGAATGTGACTGTGGAAAATGTAAATGTACACCTAATTGGTCCGGCGACGCTTGCGACTGTTACAAACCAGACACGTATTGTAAAGAAGACAACAGCACCAGTGTGAGTACAGGATCCGGCTCGAAGGATATTTTTATGTTTTGGTTCCCCAACTATAGCAAATAGAACCAATATTAAAAAAAGTAAGACAAAAAGGGATCCGTGTAGGTGAACACGTAATGAATTTTAAAGCAAGTTGTCAAAATCAGTTACTGAACTCACCGTTGGAAAGTTTAAAAACTACATCAAACGTGTTCGTATTACAAAATCATAATTATTCCAATATCAAGGACTACTTTGAAGATAAATAAGTCTGGCTATAGTTCCTTCTGCGCATGCGGCTTCTCTGATAGTTTATAAACGGCACAAATTTGTGGATGTCTCTAACTATTCTCAATCTTATTTTTTTTGTGATCTCTTTAATCAGTTTTTTTTTTTAACATTAGTTTTCAAATCACGTATTTATACAACCTTTGTTCTGATTAGTTACAGTACTGATGGCAACATGTGTGTCTCTTGTTTCATTTAGGTTTTTTTGCAATATTGTGTCTATCCTTACTTCCTTACTAATATTATAAAAGCGAAAGTGAGTTTGTTTGTTTATTTGTTTGTTTGTTTGTTACCTCTTCACGCTTTAATGGCTTAACCGATTGTGATGAATTTTGGTACATAGATAGGTGCGAACCAGGAGACGGACATAGGCTAATTTTTATTTTAAAAAACTGGGATGTGAGGGAGAAAGAGGGATGAAAAGGGGAAACTTAGCGTTGCTATTACAAATCAATAAGGCGCAAGGAGACTGTGTTACCCCAAATTTAACGCGGGCGAAGCCGCGGGCGAAAGCTAGTAATATTATAAAAGCGAAAGTGAGTTTGTTTGTTTGTTTGTTTGTTACCTCTTCACGCTTTAATGACTGAACCGATTTGGATGAATTTTGGTACAGAGATAGTAGGGAACCAGGAGACGGACATAGGCTAATATTTTTTTGAAAAAAGTGGGATGTGAGGGAGAAAGAGGGAAGAGAAGGGAAAACTTAGCGTTGCTATTACAAATCAATAAGGCGCAAGAGGAACTGTGTTACCCCAAATTTAACGCGGGCGAAGCCGCGGGCGACAGCTAGTTTCTTGTATAAATTCTTTTTCACCACTTTTTTGTGAATAAGTCGAGCCTTGTAGATTCTTAGACGCTTGTTAACTCTTTATCATATTTTACCTTTGGTAAAGTAAGCAATAACTTATTGTCAGGCCTACGCTGTCCTCTCATACTTAAGTTCTAACGCTGTAACAACAACATTGTAAAACCAAATAATTTAAAAAGATCAACCATGGAGTAATTGCCGATTCTTCTCCATGGAAAACGACCAACCCGAACCGTGCTCCTTTTCCCGACGTTTTATAAGTGCCCATGTAGACGTATGTGTAATCAAAATATATTAATGTAAACACCAAAACTAAATTTGCGTTTTCATAGTATTTTACTTAAAAACTTAGTTACTGGTGAAATTTCTCAGAAAAGTGCCATGTCTCAAAAGTTAAATAGCAAATTTTATTCAAACGAATGGTCGTTGAAAGTTCTTTTAACTATATACAAACATACATTTATTATAAGAATTTTGTTCTTTCGAAATAAGGGGCCAAATTCCTTGACCGCGATTTATATATTAGTTTATACATGATAATAACCTGCAATATGAAAAACGTAAGAAAAAACTAATTTCGTGGATTACCGCTACCGTTTCCATCTTAAGTTGATTTCATAATAATTTACAGATTTGCAATGGCCGTGGAGAATGCGTGTGCGGTAAATGCCTATGCGAACCAATGGCCGACTGGGATGCGCGAAACAGCTTAAGCCCACAATGCAAAATAAGCGCCTGCTTAGACTGTCACGAAAGGCAATGCACAAAATTGGAAAAGTGCGCAAAATGTCAACGAAATGGAGAAAAAACTTGCAACTACTGCTATGACCGAATAAAAGTAAAAGTAGTTCAGTCCTTATCAAATGAGGAAGAATACAGAAATGAGAGTCTATGGAATTTGTGCAATAATGTGAAGGTGGAAATTGGATGCCAGACGAGTTTCGTCTACAGATACGACGATATCAACTATATGCTGGAACTCGTAGTGGCGAAAGACAGGGATTGTGCTCCAAGTTATTACAGTAAGTTATTTTATTTTTGACGTGACAACGTCTTATAAATTGGTTTGCCGGGTGACACTTCAAGAAACTGCGTTACGCTCCGCTCACGTTATGCGCTCACAATGAGAGCGAGTGAGAGGCACGCGTCCCTTCCACTCGGGCATGGTTAGCCCGCCTAAGAGCGAGAGAGACAGACATAAAAAGTGAAAGGCACGCATCCCTTCCACTCAAATAATTAATGTTTTAAATATAATTCTTTGTATAAATAAATGTTTTAAATTGTTACTATTATTTCATCCTTCTTCCTACTATACGAATGAATATTCACATTAAAATTATTTTACCACTTAAAACTTTCGCCCGTATACCGACTGTACAGGCAACCAATTTTTTTTTATCTTTTTCTTCATGTCATTTTGGAGGAGCTCGTGGCCAAATAATAATTATTTATAGAAAACAAGTAGTTCATTAAACAAATTAACTTCTAGTAGACACGTCCATAGGTCTTTAAAAAAAAATGCAACTGTATCTGTCGAGCCTAGATTTCTCACTGACACAACATCTTCGTAATTGGACAAATGTGTTATTCTGTTATATAACCTTTTTAAAGTTTCATTAAAATCCTTTTTGTAGTTTTTGAGTGCGAGAGTCACAAACTTTCCCGTTTTAAAAAAAAAGTGAGGATATAAGAAGAAATACTATATCACGTACAAAAATATAAATCGTTTTATTTCTGTACCAAAAAAATAAAACATTAGTTTCTGATTGGAACCTCCTTTTAAGCAAGTAATGCCAGTATTATGAGACTCCGCTCGTCCATAACATAAAATTACGTTTAAATTATATCTAAACTAGCTTTTGCCCGCGGCTCCGCTCGTTAATTTCGGGGTAACACAGTTCCCCTTTCATGATTTGCAGGTACCTGCTACCTGTAGTTTTTGCGTTTGCGTCTTATTATAATGTAATAGCAATGCTAAGTTTCGCCTTTTCTTCCCTCTTTCTCCCTCATTTCTCACTCTTTTTTTTTAAAGAAAAGGCTATGTTGACTCCAGGGTCCCAACTATCTGTACCAAACTTCACCAAAATCGTTTTTTTTTTGGGCGTGAAGACGTAACAAACAAACAAATAAACAAACTCACTTTCGCTTTTATAATTTTTAACCGACTTCAAAAAAAGGAGGAGGTTCTCAATTCGACTGTATGTTTTTTTTTTTTTTTTTGTGTTTGTTACCTCATAACTCAGGTCTGAGTGAACCGATTTTGATGATTCTTTTTTTATTCGAAAGCTGGTGGTTGTCGTTTGGTCCCATAAAAAATAAAAAAAATATCAAGATCCGACAAGTAGTTTTTGAGTTATCTTTAATAATACGTATTAGATTGACTTCGTGTACGTTGATGATATACTCATTCGTCGATTATATTTTAGAAGTTGTCGAAGACAAATGATCAAAAAATGGTATGTACTACTATGGTTTGGAAGGTCATCGCAGTAATTTGGTGATAGATCTTCAGTGATATACAACGGCACTCTTTAATAAATGACAGCAAATCTGCCGTGATTGCTGCAATCACATGTATAAGTATGGGTTTCGCCAGGGTAGGCAGGCGAGTGGGAGCAGGGTGACCGTATCCCCTCCCCACCCCTCACCTAGTCATTAAGAAACATAAACATCAGATCAAGTATCAGCTGTATCCCCTAGGGGATGATGCATATGATTTCTGAATTGGTTTAATACTAAAGCATAATATAGATACTTAGTATTTAATCTATAGCTTGATGTGGAACTAAAAATTGTATCTAAGACGGGACTAAAGCTAAAAATAAAAACTTTTTAACCGTGTTTGCGTATTATATCATAATACTATAACTAAAAATGTTGAAATAAAAACTTTTTAGTAAAAAAATAAAACCGACTTCTAAAAAAAACTAAAAACTGGAAAATAACTTTATTTCCGGAAGTCGGTGGCCAATAAAGTCAACGAAACCAACAAAAACCACCGATTTCCGGAAATAAAGTTATTTTCCAGTTTTTAGTTTTTTTTAGAAGTCGGTTTTATTTTTTTTAGTAAGTATTTTTTTTAACCAACTCAACTCATATTCCAGTGTTCGGCGGCATATTTCTCCTGACACTTCTTCTGGTGGGGGCCGGCACACTGATCGCCTGGAAGCTGCTGACGGACGCGCGGGACCGCCAAGAGTACCTCAAATTCATGCAACAAAACAAAGCGGATGGGGCTGGACCTAGCAGCAACCCCTTGTACGAAGATCCTACTACGCGATTCAATAACCCCGCCTTTAGGAAAACATCTGTTGATATACGATAGAATAGTCTGCTTTGAATAATTTTAATGTATGCTAGGGGCGCTACATGTATTTAGATCGACATGAATTTTACAATTTTTGTATGCTAAAATTTATTTTTTTGTGTTTATTCGATTTTTTCTGTATTATAATATTTATTTTAATATTTTCGATTTTATTTTACACTAGCTTCCGCCCGCGACTTCGTCTCGACGTCCCTCTTTATCTCCCTTTTTCTCAATTTTTATTTAAATTGCTTATGTCCGTCTCTACGGTCCAAATCCCAACTATCTCTGCATCAAATTTCATACATACACCCATCCATCCATCCGCACAAGCATTCGCATTTATAATATTGGTAGGAGTAGTGACCCGCCCCGGCTTCGCACAGGTGCAATGTAGATACAAATACTATACATATAAACAACCCTCCTGAATCACTTTGTCTAATAAAAAAAACTGTATCAAAATCCGTCGCGTAGTTTTAAAGGTCTAAGCTTTGATAAAGACAGACAGAAAGCGGGAAGCGACTTTGTTTTATAGTATTATTACTAGCTGGCGCCCGCGGCTTCACCCTCGTGATATTGAGAAAAAGATATCATTATATGTTATTCCAGACCATAATCTACCTCTGTGACAAATTTCGTCAAGATCCGTTCAGCCGTTTTGTCGAGTAACAAATATCCTCATTAACATTCGCATTTATAATATTAGTACGATGTGTGTAGAGATACCTATTATTTGTATACGCTGAAATTTGAATTAAAAAAATATTTTAGATGTTTAAATTATTATGTATACGGCATATGTTTTGGTGAAAATCGTATACTTTGTTTTGTAACTTTACATGGTTACGAAAAATATGGAACATTTGTTGTATATAATATCTACGAAGTGTACATGATCCTTTCAGGCAGCATGGTTGATACCATGAACTGTGCACTAAACTAAGAAACTCTACACACTACATGCTACAAATTAGTACCTTTATAATAAACCCTTGTCCATGTCTATATCTTTTTGGCTGTGACTATGCTCTCCGAACGTGAAAGGAAGAAGAAGAAGAAGAGAGAGAGGAGAGATATTTTGCGCTCATAGACTGTTTTTTTTTTTGTACAATGGTCACTTTTTTTTGCGGATAGGTAATCCCACCGATGTTCCTTCTATTGCCCTTTACGTTCCGAGCCTCGGTCTCTACAATGATCACATTATGCGAAAAAACAAGTCATTTGTTTTGTTTATTTTGCATAAAAAAATTAAAGCTTAGAATTGCAAGTTAGATTCTCAGGTCAAGTATTTTTTCTTAATTTCTTGAACCGAATGCATCTTTTGGACAACTTTATTTCATCGTAGATCTTATTTATTACTTCCATCAGGTAGAGATCGTGTAAAAAGTAATCCTTAGTTTTTGATTATAGTTTTCCATACTTTATGGCAGACGCCTGTTCATTTTAATGTAGCAATGAGTTGTTAAAACTCGACTTCAAACTGCCACGCATTTCAATTGGAACCTTAGTTGGCATTTACATTACTGATACTATTTAAAAAAAATTAAAACGAAAATGAGCACACTTGTTCTAAAACTGACTTTTTTTTACATTGTTTTTAGCTTTACATTTTTTAGTTTGTTCAGACTATAAAAAATCAGAAATACACCCGTATTAGTGCGGCAAAGTTTGCCATAAATATTATTATGCTCTGTTGTTAGTGACAGGCGTTTTTTTTATCACATAACAAGACAACGTTCAAAACGGGACTTTACGCTAGATTGTAACTTGTGATATTAAATTACAAATAATCAGAAATTGTGTGTGTTAAATAATAAAATATAATTTATTTTATATTATAATAATGGCTTTTGCCGCCAGTATTATGAGACTCTGCTCGTCCAAAACATAAAATTACGTTTAAATTATATCTATACTAACTTTTGCCCGCGGCTTCGCTCGTGTTAAATTCGGGGTAACACAGTTCCCCTTTCCTGATTTGCAGATACCTTTTACCTGTAGTTTTTGCCCTTCCGCCTTATTTATTGTAATAGCAATGCTAAGTTTTTCCATTTGTTCCCTCTTTCTCCCTCATATCACAATTTTTTTTAAATAGCCTATTTCCGTCTCCAGGGTCCCAACTATCTCTGTACCAAAATTCATCAAAATCGATTAAGTCATTTAGGCGTGAAGACGTAACAAAGAAACTCACTTTCGCTTTTATAATAATTAAAAAAAATATAAGGATTAACAATTCAAAGGCGATGAAGACCAATCACCTAAACCGAAGTAAGCCGGACGACACACGATAATTCACGAACGTCAATTGTCAGCTTGACCGAAGTTTTGGCTAATTTCATTGACCATTATTGGCTGAAACCGATTCATGGAACCACTAATGAGTTAATGACTTTACTAATCCTTACTATCCTTACTATAATATTATAAAAGCGAAAGTGAGTTTGTTTGTTTATTTGTTTGTTACCTCTTCACGCGTTAATGGTTAAACCGATTTTGATGAATTTTGGTACAGAGATAGTTGGGAACCAGGAGACGGACATAGGCTAATATTTTTTTTAAAAAAGTGGGATGTGAGGGAAAAAGAGGGAAGAAAAGGGAAAACTTAGCGTTGCTATTACAAATCAATAAGGCGCAATAGGAACTGTGTTACCCCAAATTTAACGCGGGCGAAGCAGCGGGCGAAAGCTAATTATATTATAAGTCTTACGTCACATGGAATCGTCTGAATACAACTGGCCCTGTCAGAATACCAACGCTGTTATTTTAATCCTAAAATATCGCAGCTTATGCTGAGACAGGGACCTTTTTGGCCTCGCACAGACAATAACCTTGTCTGTACTATTTTATTTCATTTTGTTATTGTTTTACTTGTTTTGTGCGAGTCCCAAATAAAAGTTTTTCACTCTTTTCTTTCTTTACATACTCGTGTGTATTAGACGTACCAAGCTTACATTTAAAAGTTAGCTTACACGCAATGGAGCTTTTCTTCCAATACTCTTTCAATACTTACAATAAATGTTTTTCGGTAAGTAGTTAGTTAAGTAGATATAATTATAAAACAAACCGTAATAGCCCTTGTTATTCAACTGTTTCATAAACCACTGCACTATGTACCTAGTATTATCAAAATTTAAAATGCATGAAGAATTCGTGGCGTTTAATGAAAAACATTTTGTAACTAACGACTACCATTGCGGGCATTAGTTCAAAAGTGATTTTCCCGTGTTATATTACGAATACATATTATTCTTCTATCCTTTATTTTTATGTTTGTATGGTCCATCCAAAGGTTGTTTGGAACGTATTTTTTTTTAAATGTTGCCTCACACTAGGAATTTCTCCTGTATCGTGGTTGCTTTTACAAACATTCAATCTCACATATACAAACAACCAGACCCGGAACAACTATATGGGCTATACAAATATTTGTTCCGTACGGGGATCGAACCCGCGACACGCAGCGCAGCAGTCGATATCTCAGCCACTGCGCCAACCGTGTCGTCGGAACATATCGCTATCAGCGACAAGGCCGTGATTGTAACCATTACAATTAGAAATATTAGTAAACGGTGTTTCAATTTTGGTGTAAAGTAAGTTTATTCTTTTTCATAATTATATGGGATCAATAATATCATCTTTTTCAATCAAAACAGTAGGTGTTTCTATCTGTCTGTCTGTTCTGCAATCACTTTTATCCATAATTTATATAATATTACGCATTGGTGCTAGCTTATTGTCCCTTTCAAATGTAATGAAAAATACGTTCCTAATGATTATACTATTTAGACACTATGGACGAATGGATTAATAAATACTAGTTTTATTTTGTTTATTGCTGATGGTAATCATCAAATTCTCCCGCTCTGGGCGGAGGGGACGGGAGTGTCATAATTTTACGAACTAAAACCCATCCATATTCAGTCTTTTACTTTTTGAGTTCCGGGGCCGCGGTATCACTTTCAAACAACCCGTAACGCGGACCCCTCTGATATAATCAGTACTAAGTAGGTAATCAGGCGAAAAAGTAACATTTAAAAAATTTTGTAAGTCAAGTTACCTACTCATAAAATAAAAATACATGTCTTATCAAACAAGAAACAGTTAATTTTATTTTGATTGACCCAATGAATAATACACAAAAAAAAGTTGTAGTGCCTCATACCAACACGAGATGGCGTTACTGTCGCTCCTCAAACATTTACAACGGTACCGTGCCTTTATTACACATTTGACAACAAAATTCATTAAAATTAATCAGTTTAAATATCAAACAAACACTTGATCTTGAATATACATGATAAACTGTTTATAATTTTCGGGTAAAATGTGGTTTATTATACAGAAATTCTACATCGCGCTATCAGTGTTTTCAATGCGTGTTGTATACATACAAGCGCGACGAACATAATCCGGGGAGTCCTTTTCTACGCAGTAATGTAGTGGTCGGAGTGGAGCTATCCTAAATCCACACCGCCTGAGACACATTCAGCCTGGGGGAACTGATGTGTAAATCCCGCCATCGCGCACCGAGCTTCCGAGAGTCATCTCCTCTCGACTCGACGCCGCGCGTGGATGAGGTGAAGCCAGCGCAGGCCCTTGCCTGTCGCACGTACAGACCGCCTGCTCTTGACGACGAGAAGCAACCCTTGCACTCTTCGTCCTTAGCAGGTAGCAGTCGAAGTCCGCGCTTAAATGTCGCACACACGGGTCATTCGGACCGTACCGAAGGCTTGCCTTCACACCCACTGATGTAGAAAATTTGACTCTCTTTTGTTGCCTCGCATCAAGATTAGTTTTGTCGTACATACATAGAAATGTAACTATAACCATTTTTTGTTCGCATTAACATCATCTGTATGGGAATTTAATCCGCACTGGACACAGAAACTAATCGAACCTAAACGTGGGTTCATAGCTTAATTGGGAATTATATTATTGTATGTATGTGCAGTAGATATAATAGGTATACCTATGGCCAGCGTTTCAGACATTACACGCGACACATTGTTTATATTTTGGATGTCGTACAAACGATACACAGAAACATTATATTACACAATACAAAATGTTCTTTTAAGGCGCGGCAATAAGCTAATCTTTAGGTATTCGCGGAAGTGACGCTAGCTGCATACTAGGCATGGTCTGACACAAGTACACGACAGTATTGCATCGAAAAAATAGAAATAAGGTCGAAAATATTTCGGTGTTTGATTTTATTTGAATATCATGTCCGCCAAAATGTAGGTCATTTTGCAGTTTTTATTGAATATATAAAAAATACAGCTCCGTGTTTTAAAAATTTTAGATATCTCTTTAGTTTATACAATTTTCTTTGTTATAGATATAAAAAATATGATGGTTGTCGCTGAAAAAATTGAGAATTTCGAGACGAAAAATGTTTTTTCTTGATCTTTTTAAACAATAGAAGGAACATGGGTGGGTGGGTTTTAGTACAAGTCTAACACCCCCCCCCCCCCCCCCCCAAGGTAATTTGACGATATCCCATCCGCAAAAAAAAAAGGTGTTTTCTTCAATTATAGAAGACAACATCATGCACGAAACATAACTTGGTTTTAACACAGTGATAGCCCAGTGGTGTAACCGTCGGAATGACAAGGTCCCGAGATCGAACCGAAGGTACGCACCTCTGATTTTTCGTAATCATGCGCGTATTGTATAAATATCACTTGCTTCGGCAAGGAAACCAGCATGCCTGAGAAATATTGCTCGACGGCATGTTCTGCAAATTGGAGGCCCATGGACGGTATAGAAATTCTGACACCAGGTTCGTCACTAACCACACGATTAAGAACACAGAAATAAGGAAAAAGACAAAAATAAAAAAAAGGTTTTTTGTTTTAATATATGTATATGTTTAAAATCAATTAAGACAAGAAATCTGTAGTATAAAAAAATATTCACATAAAAATTATAATCATTGTTCTACATTGAGATAATATGCCTTGTATGTTTTTATAATATCAAGATATTTACCCATATAGTTCCCCACTTTTTGCCTGGAACTAAAGCCTGTAAAACGCTAATTTTGTACACTTCAACGAATTCGGAATCTCGTGTTAATAGTCCCGGCATATGACAATATCAAGATCTTTGACGGTCGTTATCTACAGGTAGCAGTGGCCCAAAATTATGGCAACCATTCTTACCAAGGGGTATCTTATTATTATAATTAGTAGCTAACTGGATCATTACTGTTATTTAATTTGTTTGTTTTTGATTATCAGGCAGTTTGAGTAGCGTAGTACTATAAGCGACCTACACAAATGATCTTTTTTGGTATTGTTCGTCGTGTCGTTGAGCTCCTTAAGTTATGAGTCGAGCTACACGATAACTGCCATTGTTTGCACTGACTGAACAGGTCCACTCAATCCGTGTGGTGCTTTCTTAAAAAGACCATTTCAGACACTAATCTGCATAGGCCTCATGTAAATTGACCAAGATTTTTGTCTGGACCTTAAAGAGACTATGACCTTTGAGTATGTTTCGGCTGTTTCTTCTCAGAGCAGTCGTAGTTCTCAGGTACGAAACACCGGCCTCATCTAGGTTTTTTTTTTAAAAGACGTATAAAAGTGTTTGTAAAAACATACTTGCAAAATAAACAGCATTTATCACTGACCACCACAAACCAATTAGTACCGGGTTGTAGATATCCAATAGATTTTTTTGGAGCTACCGCCAGCTCGAAAAAAACTGGTTTTTTGTTGCATCTGGTTAGACTGGGTTCCGGTCTCAACATAGTTAAGAAAAACACATGATGGTGAAACGACAACAAACAATTCAATGTTTTTAATTTAGTGGGTTTTTTTTTATTAAATCTAACTAAACTAGTACCAGGTAGAGGCTGTATAAAAAAAAACACTAGGTACTAAAACCGGGTCTAGTTCACAATATCGACAGTAACTACATCGATGGTCGCTGTATCGAAAACGTTCCATCGACGAGCTAATGTATCGACAGTATCCCAAATCGATGGTACGCTACATCGATAGTACCCCAAATCGTTGGTGCGCTACATCGTTAGTACACTAAAGCGACGGTATGCTACATAGATAGTAAACCAAATCGATAGTACGCTGCATCGACTACCCGATCCGAGCCAGATTTGAATAAAAAACACAGCATTTTTAAAAGTTTTTAATCACAATTTGTTAAATCTGTAAATTGCTTAATTTTGATGGAACCCACATTAAATGGTTGAAAATAAAAACATAAATTCGTATTCAGTAACATTGATTTCTTATAGTACTAATTTAAAAAAAAGGAAACTACTAAAATTAATAATAACAAAAACTGTGATTCAATAACATAAAAAAAATTAAGTTTCTTAAAGGGATTGCTAGTCGATGGAACGTTTTCGAAACAGCGACCATCGATGTAGTGACTGTCGATATTGTGAACTAGACCCACTAAAACCATGTTAAGAGACATACTTTGCTAAACAGCAACATTAACATTCGCCAATATTACTTCCCAGACAATATAAACTTGACGTAGGTACTTACCACGAGAACGAAAAGAATTTGAAAGAATTCAATTTATGTCGACATCTTGAGACGCTCACGTAAAGAGTAATTTCCGCGAATTTTCCTCACACACCCGCGCAATGTATGATTCATCTCGCTCGCGGGTTGAACACTCTGCTCGTCTGACAATAGTTCGTGCACACTACCAGTCTGTGCTCAATCGTGTAGTCGAGCGCGCGCATTTTGGATTTCGAACGCGACATCGCGTCTTCGAATTCGAATTAAGAAAAAAACTAACCTCCATTTTTTTCTTTAAAATTTTATTGTATTTTTGTGCGTGCTATATTTTTCGAATATTCCTAATTTAAAAATGAGAACTATGGCTAGTGTGTGTTTTTTTGTGATTGTGCTTGTTTTGGTACAAAATGTTTTCGGAAACGTATGTCTGAAGGAAGAAAAGGAGTTTACTTGCGATGAATGTCTCAGGTGCGGAGGTGACTGGTGTAAAGATCCTGGGGTAAGTGCCTTATTTTTATTTTGTATGAATTTAATTGAGATAGCCACACACACACCTGAACTCAAAATATTCCTATACTAAATCATTAATCGATACCTTGATAATATAAATACACTCACATAATATAAATTACTCACATAAAATAAAGGTTTTCATAAATGTCAAAATTATCCTAAGCTTTGGTAAAAATTCGACGAATTTTGAATAACCGTGTTAAAGTTATTCAAAACATAAGTACTTAAAGTAGGTTCTAAGGAAAGGTAGTAAGTAGGATATTTATCCTGTTCTTAGTTTATTTAATTTATTTTGTTAGCTTTATTGTTCTCAAATACCGTAGTACACCTTAAAAATAAATATTTATTCGTGTCAACACTAATTCAATTACCTTTATTATAATCATCTAAATTAGGTAGATACCCACTAAACACACAAGCATTTAAGATATTACATAAGTACAAGTACTTAATAATTCTAATATGATCCTTGATTGACAGTCAAGGCTCTAATCAGTAATTCTGGACTTGTTACTTCCATAACCTTTATCTATCAATTATAATTCGTTAGCATAATTTAATCTAAACGTTTAGTCAACACAAAGTATTGTGTAAATTGCTACCTATACAAACTTTTTATTTATTGTTCTCTTTGTTTATTACTAGAAACTTTTACACAAGTATACATGCCAGTTCCATCAGACCTTAAAACGCCAAATAAACGTTATACCTACTGCCCCGAAATAATATGATGAAACACACCAATATTGCTCCACATATTTATCTCGAGGTTTCATAAGTTAATCCTCTTTTACAGACTAAAATCTGACACATTCCGTCAAAAACTGTACCTATGACATCTACCGGTGTCCTCACAATTTGGTGAATCTATATTAATTTCGTTACCAACTTAATAACTTCCAAGAAAAATCATGTAAGGAAAATCCGAGAAAAACCGGTTTAGGACATCCAAATAATCTATTTTTATACGTAGAGCTCATTAACAGCTTTGCATCCGTATCTAATCACACAAGCAACATAAATTTCGTATTAAAGAATAAATAGCTATTTTTATGACACGGCCAAATTAATTTTACGAACTCAGATTCCAATAACCACGTTGACACTTTTAAAGAAAGCAATTAACTTTAATGAAAAGTCATTACATAGATAATTACGAGAAGAACATTAAAAAAATAACCGTTGACTTTTCATTTAAACGTTTGTAATAAGATTTTTAAGTACGGTTAGTTACGTTTTCACGTTGTAAACTGCTGAATGGATTTGGATAAAATTTGGCACACAAAAATTACCTAGATTAATACATAAGCTTTTAGGAACCGCGGGCGCAGCTATATAATTGCCATAATGCTGCCCTAAAGATAAAGTTTTAAACGGCCATTATGACATTAAAAAGAGCAATAAATTGATCGAAGAAAAAATAACTAAGATGTCAGAAGTCAAGCCGAGCGGAAGGAAACAATTGATTCAATGAACGTACTTACTGGCCGGCCGAGAAAATCTATTTTTGATCATCAACGGCATGCAGTATACCTGCTTATACTTCGCTGTTGTCGTAAACAATGACCATTTGATCAAAGGATAATTTATGATCTACTTTAATTGAAGAAACCTCCTCTTGCTTCTTCTAACGATTAGTTCTGAGACGACAAAAAGTTGCAAGGCAGCTTTTTTATAAACCACTAGCTGTTCCACGCGGTTTCACCCACGCTGCTCAGCACCTGTTGGTCGTAGCGTGATGTTATATAGCCTATAGCCTTCCTCAAGAAATGGACTATCCAACACTAAAAGAATTTTCCAATTCCAACCAGTAGTCCCTGAGATTAGCGCGTTCAAACAAACAAACAAACAAACTCTTTAGCTTTATAATATTAGTATAGATATTAGTATAGATGGTACGGAACTTCTTGTGCGCGAGCACGACTCGCACTTGGCCGTTTTTTTTTTGTTTCTGGTTCATGTTTCGGTTTATACTTCTAGATTCAATTTAGGCAGTGTCTGTTAGTAAGCGAATGTTTCAATTTAAATTGTGACTTCGATAAGGTGTGTGTCTGTTTTTTTCCTGTGATTGTGATGACAAATAGAACAGTTACCTTATTGTAAAACTACACTAGAAAATCCCCGTTTATGGACTAGTCATATAAGCCACACTGAAAATGTTTGTACATATATTGCCACACTGCGTATTTTTGTACATATAGGGTAGGTTTGAGAATCGGCTAACATCTATTTTTATATACCCATACCCTTAAGTGATGGCCCTCTTCAGAAAGGGACCAGAGCAGCGTGAAACCGCTGGGCTGTGGCTGTGTCTGTATAAAATATGTAACAATAAATTCTCAGGCTCAATGAAGAACCAATAAAGACGCATTATAATGCAAATATGCAGAGTAACTCTTGAACTTATGCATATGGATAGTTAGTACATAAAGGCTAGGTGTTATGTAAATATTCTACGGAGTAATGCGTCAATAAACCTTTGCGAAGTTGGGTTTATTTTGAAAATATCTATCATACCACGAAATGTGGGTGTTAAACGGCTTCAGAAAATTATAGAACTCTAGTGAGATTTTAAGGCCATTATGTATCAGAGGGGCCAGCCAGGGCCTCCACAGGTTATTCGAAAGAGATACCGCGGCCCCGAAACGTAAAGGGCAATAAAAGGAACATGGGTGGGTTTTAGTCAGTACAAGTCTGACACTCCCCCCCGCTCCGCTCAGAGTCCCACCCCAAAAAAAAGGCCGTTATGTAGACCCCTCACGAACGGTGTTGAGGGGTCTACAAAAGGGTCTATTTCGTTCCATCGCATATAACTGTTTTCAAGCTATGTATAGATAAATAGGAGCGGTATATCCATCATACATCGTACAACACGCTTTCACAGTGGGCTCACATTCAATCTATCATAAATAGGTTTGAAGTTAAGGCCTAGTTTGCACATAATATGGAAACCTTTCGCGGGAATAGAGTCGGACATCCCTATGATCCCTACCTTTTCTTTCTTGGCGTACTTATAGGTACACCATTGACTACCCCCGTTATATTTTTATATTCGTACACTCCATCCAAAGGATGTCTGGAAGATATTGCCAGCAGCGATAAGACCGCCAATGACCGCCATCATCAATTTCTGTAATAATGTTCAACTTTTGGTGTGCAATAAAGCATATTCTATTCTATTGCTCACTTCGGCCAAAGTTTTTACGACTTGCAGACCTGAAGGGTTACCATGACATCTTATAGCAGTTCTCATTCCTGTGTGAGAAAGAGATGGTGCTAGACACCCTGTATAGCTCTGTCTCTTTCCCTCAGTGGAATAAATTCTGCTTTAAGACGTCATAGTAGGGTAGCTGCTTACTGTCTTTAGGAAGTATTTGAAGATGACATAGTAAACTTCAAAGCCATTGTAGATGGCCTGTATAATTTAAGAAGACACTGCTATACGGTCTACCTACGAATCTTATAGGAGTAGTAGTAGTTGGTCACGACAGGACCACGAATAGATGACTTCCTTCAATTCCCGCGTCGTAAGTAGGTGACTAAGATTGAATCGGAAGGAGGGCATCCAGCTATAGGACGGAAACCAAACAGTTGATTATCAAAATGTGACTTTGATTGTGGAAAGGTCAATGTCAGCTGTCAAAATATACGTATTACTTATTTAGGTACTATGCATATTTACCTTAATTCTTTGGCCAACAAAGTATGGAAACGGCTTGTTAGAATATTTGTATAAACCCCGGGATTTCAGGATTGCATAACTAATCGGATGTATTTATATTTACATTTACTTTTATTCCCTGAGGTTTAATCGCCTGATTTGACATTTGTTAGAAATCTCTTAAAAAAGCACTGACAATAAAAGTTGGGGAAAAGCAACCATATTACGTTGTAACAAAAAAACAGTCATTATTGTCAGATTGGTTTTACGTCTCACGGAGTAGGTATACACTTAAATTAAATTTCCCGAAATCGCGGGATTTATTCGATAAAAAAGAATGTTTTGATAAAAGCCAACTCTCAACGTTAGCATATGTATCCGAATTTCCCATCACTAGTAATGACGCATATACAGACAATGTCCAAAAAAGTTAATTGATCAATTTTCTACCTAGATAAACTTCCTCGTGCATTCGAAATACCTAGTGTATTATTATTTATTCCGCTTTATTTATTTGTCTCTTCCTCGTTCGACTTCAATTTTACTTAAACTACCTATTTAATTATTTTTGCTGATTCATCGGAAAATACTTAAGTAAAACATGACGAAATTTTCCTCGTCTGTCGATTTCACCAGATGTTACAATCAGAATGTCACCTTTCGTAGCAGAGAAGCCTGCCAGGTAGCGGGTTGTTCGACCGTGGCCCCGGAACATAAAGGTCAAAAGAAGGAACATGGGTAGGTTTTAGTCATTTAAAGTCTGAAACTCCCCTGCGCTCCGCCCAGAGTTATAATTAAAATACGTCATTTATGGCCTACAGATAGTTGTTCCGGGTCTGGTTGTTTGTATATATGAGTTAAAATGTTTGTAAACGCACCCACGACACAGGAAAAAATCCTAGTGCGGGGCAACGTTTTTTTTTTTTAAACAAGCGCAATTCTGAATCGATGTCAATCGATTAGGTTTACACGCATTAACTGCTGGTCAGTTTTTACAGCCGATGGACCATGACCTGAGTAGGGACATAGCGTGCTTTGATCCTGACATTATTCCATAGTTACCTCTTCCCTGAAATTATTTAAAGGCACGAAGCAAGCGAAGTAGCGGGCAAAATCTAATTATAAATTAATGAACCCTGACCGGTAAACACGTTTATCCCTTCACTTATTAAGCTAATTGTTCGTCTAACATTTGTACAATTTACAAGACAAGTTCCATAAAAAATACCTAAGGATGTGTAAATTGCATGTAGGCACATGATTTAATAAACATTTGTGTATTCAGCGCAGCTGTAGTTATTATTTCGGAAGATGTTACGGCTGTAGTTAAGTTCAAAATAAATTTAAAAAATAGTGTTAACCGATTCAGTCAGTCAAACCTCCCTGTTTTGCACATAAAATTTCATACAAATCAGTCCAGCTGTTTCGGAGGAGTGTCTTAACAAACACAGAATTTAAATATTATTATTAGACTAGCTGTGCCCAGCGCTTTCACCCGCTGCTCAAATTCATTCCAGCATTTAGGGGTATGAAAAATACATGTTGGCCGATTTTCAGACTTACTGAATATGCATAAAAATTTCATAAGCATCGGTCGAGCCGTTTCGAAGGAGTACCTAGGGGAACGAACATTGTTACACGACAATTTTATATATATTAGAGATACATGCTTTTTAGGAACTATTTCTTTAACACCATTACCTTAAAGACTATAAAGGGAATAGTATTCCAACAACAAAAAAAAGCAAATGGCCAAAAATGAGATAACAACATTTTTTGTACCCCAAACACGATTTTTATAAAAAAAACCCGAGAGCTATCATTAAAGTGTGAACTTCGAACCCATTTCAATTCAATTAACTCAGCGAAGTTAACACTTCAGAACGTCTGATTTTATAGGTTTTTGGTTTATTTAGTACAGTTCAAGCAAGGATCATGTCGTTACGAATGCTTACTCAGAGTCGAAGCATGCGTTTATCGCCTCAACTTTTTTACAAACACCATCTATGTCCTCACATTCTTAAGATAAAACCTCTTCAGCATCAGAAAAGATATGACGATATCTTTTCTGATTAAGTATTACAGACGTGTAATACTTGTCGATTTTGGTACAGGTGTAGGTAAGCTATTGGTTCACTAAGATTTCGTTTGTTTTATGTCATATGGGGCCAAAGACATTGAAATAGGATATGACCATAGATATCAGAAAGAATGCCTCTAATATCAAAGTTTTCTTTACTTCTGCTTTTAATATATCTATGGATATGACGAAGAAGATCTTAATCCAATACTGGTTCAACAAAATATCGGTTAAGAAGACGAAAAGAAGAACAAATCGTTCTTTCTAGTGTCCACTCTAGTCCGCATCATCACTTCACTTCAGGCGGCGGCAGCCCGTTTGGCTGCAACTACCGATGTACGCAAGCATACTTTATTTATTTTAAGCACACTGAGTCAAAAAAGTCTCATACGTCCGCTGTCAGCCAGCACGTGTGTGTCAAAATGTCCGGGACCAAAATTTTTGTACAAAAATATTCCTAATGTATCGATAAATCTTTTAGATACCTTTTTATTAGGCAAAAACACAACATACACAGTTTGTCCTTCATTAAAACGATATTTTCTTGTGTCGCTAGAGTCTATAATCCAATAAACAATATGCCAATAAGTTCAAAATCTTCATTAAGGGGACAGCATACAATCAGGTGAAGTGCCTTTGTATAGCGATCGATACACGAATTTCCTGCGCTACCCCATTTTCCAATATCCGCTGCTCAGAACAAACTACTTTTTATACAAAAACTAACAGCTAATAATGTTAACGGTAAATTCAACGGAAAATATAACATGTATTTTTAATCTTTTAATGGATTTGGATTAATCAGTCTTTGCCCAGAACCAACACGGCTTTTGTTTGGCATACAAAATCACCACCGAGCAAGTCTTAAGTCTGATAAAAACATCATCAATTTCTAAATGTAATTTTAATTTGCAGAAAACTATAAAAAAGCAAGCATGTTGCAACGGCAACTGCAGCAATCAGCTATAAATTTGTTACTGCAAATGCGTCGCCAACAAGACTGAGACGAAAAGTGACGTCACAAGAATTCCAAGTGCAAGTCTAGTCTTAAGCTATTAAGAGTTACTTGCACTATGTTTGGTACTAACTTACGTCTTCCTAGTCAAGATACAGGGTGTTAAAGACTTGCGTGTCACAGTTTTAGCTCTCATACTCCTCCGAAACGGATCGGCTGTATGAAATTTTATATATGTATACCTATTTGTATTCGGTAGGTCTAAAAATTGATCTTAATTTATTTTCCATACTTCTAAGTGATGATAATGAGCTGAACAGCGGGTGAAACTGCTAGAAACAGCTAGTTTATAATCTATTTTTTTAAGGGATTGGCTACAGCTTCGTTGATCTTGGTGATCGCAAGCGCTACTGATGAGTGTGAAGCCTGGGCTCGATTCCTGGTACGGGCATATTGTTCTGTGTTTTTTCGAGTCGTGCCTGGTTGATACCAATTGGCGAAATCTCAGGTACACCTCTGCCCCTTCGGGGATAAAAGGCGTAATGTATGTGATGTTACAAAGCATCAAATTGATCAACTTTCTTTTTGGAACCAACATCAAAAACCTTTCAAATCTAATTTAAATGTATGGGACAACTTTTATTTGTTTCAATTTACTGTACTGTACTAAGCAGAAAAATGTTCAGATTGATCGTTTGTACGGCGTGTGACCGTAAAAGGTACAAGGCACAAAAATGTGTGGACATACCACAGCATGTCCACACGTTTTTGTCTAATACATGCTGTATAAAAAACCACAAAACAGGCATGTGAATGTACCTTAAGCCGTAGTGAATCATGTTCTCATATTCAATCATTGTTATTTTTGCCATAAATGCCTCAAACCGTTTGGCTCTGTGCCATTCATCCTTTTGTAAGAAGAGTGAGGGGAATAACGGCACTGAAGCTTAAATGAAAGATAATATTATAGTAACGGATCATAATAATATGGATGCAGTTTCGCTGCAGACGCAATGGCGTTTCAGAGCAATCAAGATAACACAAAATGGATTGCTTTTGAAGTTATGATAGCAAAATGTGAAAGATGACACACACTACTGTAAGGAACCGGTCTTGTTCTTTGACAGGAGTCCAGTAATAATCATTTAAACTTATTCTGGAATGTTTTTGAAAATAATTTTATAGTTAACCAGTTCTAAAACTCGAAAGACCTCTTTCTGTTTTGTTTCATTCAGTTTCCAAATTTAAAAACAACAAATAAATCCAGGGGGAACGTAGCGTAAGTTACCTGCAGTGAATCACGTACGCACAAGACGCGAATAAAATGGGCTTCCCGCTTAGCGAATGATGACTATTTGTAAACATTAGGATCCTTTTAGACCCGCAGAATACATTAAAATTCAGGTATTTAAAGTTGTTGCTTTTAAATGCATTTCCTTTAAAAAAATAACAACGGTTATAAAATTTCCTAGAGTTCTAAATTAGTAACATAAACAATCAAATACTATCGATACATTACAATGTAATTCTTCTCGAATAAACTTCCAGTTAAGTGGTTAGTACACATGAGGCGCAATGAAGTGCACACACTCAGCAAACATCCGCGCAATCACACCATTCTGAGAAATTATAAATACAACCCGTTGACCTATATCTGGGCATGTTTTATACATTAAAATGTTACACAATTTTCATGCACGTCAATGTAATCGGGGTAACCGTTAAAACGCACTTGATGAAACTCACGCCACTGTCATCAATCATTGGTAAAGTAATAAGTTGTAAACATACGCAATCCCAATTACTTTTTGTCACTTTTTAAATATGTTTTTACAATTATTTGCATGAACTTTACACGCTTTCGAAATATCATTGGATCGAAGTTACCCTTTTGTTACTTATACTTTAAATTGAGGATAATCATAACCTCTGAATGATTGATTGATGGGGTTACTGATCGTTGGGTAATGTTGGTATTCTGAATGGGCTTGAACCACGACACCTGACATTTGGAACCACTCACATATGGCCCACGAGAATGACACAGATCATGTAAAAAGGTCACGCCAGTCAGGGGTCCCATGTCTTAAATGCCTATAAGAATTATCGTAACGATTTATTTGGAAATTACGCTCGTTTATCAATTTATGCTTAAGTAAACTGACATTTCGTTATCTATTTCTCAATTCATTGACACCATATTTTAATGGAACACGGTCCAGTTTTTTTCTGATGATTTCTTAAAACAAATTACCGTGGTGTTTACTTTGTGTAGTTATGTAGGTCTGATAAAGTTTGCAACAGTGCACTTAAATTAAATTAGTTAGTCTCATATGGCTTTGCTTAACTACTACATTGGGGAATATAGTAGTTATAAGCATGTTCTTACAAGTAGGTGAATTCCTAAAAAAAGTCGTTGAGTTTAATCTTATTTTTTTTTTTCAAACAAATCTTTACGTATTATAAAATGAAGTCGTTTCGCTGTCTGTTCGCTTAGATCTTTTAAACGACTAAACGGATTTAAATACAGTAATAGACAGAGTAATTCAAGAGGAAGGTTTATATAGTTCTTCATCCCAGTCTACGTAGGTGTCATCGCGGAATGCCGTTATTAATAAAAATTCAAATTCTATTACTAAATCTAAGTCAACATCTCCCAATTCCTCTACAAGTAGTAAATAAAAAACAGTGAAAGTAAACTGGTCCAATAAATTGAGCTCAACTTGTAATATTTTTTTTTACAACAAAATCTTAGCAATAAAATACAAATCTTGACTTCTATCTATACTGATGTCTACTTAGCGTTGTATTGAAAGTCTAATCAATCATTAGTTTTACTTAGAAAACAAAGCTGTGTTTGTCGTAATCGGACACTTTTATTTTGTTGGCTTCGGGCTTCCACTTGGCTTTATACACATAATGTATTTAACGATATAAGCCCTTCGATATTGATACCCTTACTCTATTTTGGGCTCTAGTAACTAAGAGCTAAGGTTCAGTATTTAAGAAGGTGCCAAATGCCAGCGACCTTGAGGGACTAGGGAAGAGCTGGTGTCACTCCCCGGCGACCGAATTTTATTTGAATAAAAATATACACCTTCATTTTATGAAAGAAAAAAAAAGAAGAATGAAAAAAAATCAAAAGATTGACAATTATAAGATTTGTAGATTGTGAAAGTTTCATAAAATACATTCAATGGTTTTGGCCTCATCATTGTTTTTTAGTCCGCGTTGGACATAACTTCAAAATTAAATTACAAGAAAAATAAGTAAGTATATAATATATTCGAATAAGTACCTACCAAATTATTACCTAAGAAAATAGTTTAATTTCACATATTTTTTTGCTAAATTATACAGACTAGCCCTTTAGAAGTAATATCGGATAAAAAAATGATCAAACATCATATACATACACCTTGAGCTATCATCAATCCTATAGATCTCGAGAGTTTAAGCAGTAGTGCATCCACATTTGGTCAATTATTTTAAGTCCCATGTAACCATATAGGCAACCTCTCACCTATTACTAATAATCGAGAACAAAGCCAAACTTCAAGCTTCTAAATATTAATCCAACAGAAAAAGCTTTGCCCTAGCTGGAAATCAACTCCAGGACTTTATACCTAGTAGTAGCACTCACGACCACAAAATCCTCGAGGAAGAACGGAAAGCAAAATTAGAAATCATGATTTGAATGAAACGCCAAAAAATGTCTAGAGCATAAAACTCGATTAGTATCGCTATCGCAAAGTAATCGATTTAAAACTGCATCGATCCAAACCTTTTTGCAGATAGAATTGTGCAGGACTGACCGCCTGACCATGACATGAAATGCACCGGCTAATTACGAAAGAACTCGAGTCAACTAAGAATCTTGCGAACCATTACATTAACACGACTCTTTGGTCTGAAAAGACTGTAGTTTTTGTGTTTTAAATGCCAAATTAGTAAAATAATAGGTACTTGGTTTCTGAGTAAAAAACCGGCCAAGAGCGAGATTTGCGCACCGTGAGTTTCGTACAAACTTCCGACATAAACAGCACATATCTTTTGACTGCGTTGATTTAGAAGGTTGATATTTTCAAAGCACAAAGAGCTTACAAACTTGTGTATATGGTTTTAATTTCAACTGAATACCTCTACACGTACGCGAGATAGAGACAAGGTGATCCAATAAGGGTCCGTTTTTTTCTTTTGAGATACAGAACCATAATAAGTGAATGATCAAATTTTAGTTCTCTGGAGGATTTGCATGCAGTTTCCAAGGACTGATAGAGACATTTGAGCAGAAGTCTTCGTTACAAAAACGTTTCTTGAATATTTGCAACTGGTGCCCGCGGCTTCGCTCGCGTGATAGCGAATAAAAAAGTATCTTATTTATTTATTTAACAATTTATGTAGATACACACTGAATACAAAAAATAAAAGACAGGAACAGAAAACGGGTACAAAGGTAATGCTTATTTCCATAGAAATCTCTTCCAGCATACCTGCGAAAGGAGAGTAAATAAAAAGAGAGAAAATAAAAATATGTTATTCCAGACTATACTATACCTCTGTGCCAAATTTCATCAAGATCCGTTTAGCCGTTTTGACGTGAAGGAGTAACAAGCATCCATACATCCCATCCTTAAAAACATTCGTATTTATAATATTAGTAGGATGAAATTACTAAGTACCTAGGCAGGTGTCTAGTTCGATTCCTGGGTTGGGCAAAGTGTCACTTTGTGATTTCATTTTACATTTATTCATGATTTTGTTGAATTTTGGTACAGAGTTAACTCGGTGCCTGAAGACGGACATAGGCTAACTTATTTAAAACAAAAAAGTCAGAAATGAGGCAGAAAGAGGAAAGATAAGGAAAAACTTAGCATTGCTATTCCAATGAATAAGGCGCAAGGGCAAAAACCACAGGTAGCGGGACCTGCAAATCAGAAAAGGGCAACTGTGTTACTCCGAATTTAACGCGAGCGAAGCCGCGGGCTAAAGCTAGTCAAGCATAAACTCACTTTCTAAGCAAACAAAGAGACGAAGGCGTCCAGTTCAAAGTGGTACAATGCAAAACTAGACCAGAGTTCACAATTTCGTCGCCTACAATCTGCAATAACTGGTTATCCTCAGTTTTGCCCTACTGGTTACAACACAGGGTATCATAACATCTTGGTACGGATATAAATAGAAGTGCACTATGTACAGTCAATAGAAGAGATAAATAACCAGACTCGTGAGATAGGTACAGTTGAAATTCCCTTAAAAGTCCATAATTTGAGGCTTCAGTACAACCACAACAGTAAAATTCGGAACCCTTATAGGATCACTTTGTTGTCCGTTTGTCTGTCAAGACCCTTTATCATCTTAAGTTAAAATTAAAACCATGTACCCAAGTCTGTAGTTCTTTGGAGGTTTTAAAAAATTAACTCTCTAAGTCAAAAGATATGGCATGTATTAAGAAAACAAACAGTTCATTAATTTATTTAAATTTGAGTTCAAAACCTCCATCATTTTTTTTAGAAAAAATCACTATATTTGAGCGTGGTTACTTTCTTGCCGGAGTTGCGGGTTGTTCGAAAAAGATACCGGCAAAAAGAGGAACATGGGTGGGATTTAGTCAGTAAAAGTCTGAAACCACACCCTCCGCTCCACTCTTTGTTGATTTCCTAACCGCAAAAAAACCTGGTCACTACAGTCTTTTGCTGATACTACAGACGCCAGCAGGTCAAGCTACCCGAAACTGTCAATTGTTCCCAATGAACTTTGAACCTAATACTTTAGAAATAAAGTTGAAAATCTATCAAAGAAATCTGACAGATTGTAGTAGCTTGATGTGCAGGCGTCTGTACATAAAAGGTACATTTCCTATACAAATGAGACCACCGTGCACCGCGGCACCGCACATCTGTCTCCCAACAAATCAAACCCAACACAGATCGATACTAATTACAGCTAATTAAAACAAAAATAAACGAACCACCCAAAAATGGGTGCGCGTGAAAAATTAAAAGATCCCATTGCATATCAATCAAAGCAATTAACGGGCGCTCCACTTACCCATTAACATGTTTTAAAGATTTTAACACTGAGCGCGTAAAACATCTCATTTTTTCGTATGTTAACACACGTTGCGTAAGGTTTTACCTTTAAAAAATTGTTATTACAAAGGGCACGTTATTTCACAGTTGCTCAGTGAGTTAATATGATAACGCAATCTCACAGCTGTCTAGGTATAATTGAGTCTGGCCACACCGGTGCAGTAGTTTATTAACGCTCGTCTCTCATCAGAGTTGCATTGTTAATGAAGCTGATTCTTGATAGTTCAGCTTGCCTCATCCTTACTAATATCATAAAAGCGAAACGAGTTTGTTTGTTTGTTTGTTACGTCTTCTCGCCTACATGGCTAAACCGATTTTGGTGAATTTGACGGACATAGGCTATTTAAAAAAAAGAGTTAGAAATGAGGGAGAAAGGGAGAAGAAAAGGAAAAACTTAGCTATGCTATTACAATAAATAAGGCACGCTACGGAAAAAACTACAAGCAGCTGATACCTGCAAATCAGGAAAGGGGAACTCTGTTACCCCGAATTAAACGCGAGCGCAGCCGCGGGCGAAAGCGAGTTCCACATAAAGGCACGCATGTAATCCTAAAGAGTAAGGCAGAAGTGTACCTTACAGTACCCACATTTCGCCCTCACTGGCGAGTCCATTTCCATCAACTCAAACTTGAAGCATTTATTTCAATTAGACCGTTACAGGCACTTTTGTATATGAAAAGAACAAGAAGATAGAGCTACAGTCCCAGTCACAAGGCATAATAACTTTTGAAAGTACCGTATTTGCCCATTCCAAAGCGTTGATCTCTTTGGAGAAGAATGGGCATGAAACTCCATGAACACTCATTAAGAGTGTTTTTTTTTACAAAATCAACCGGACATGAATCTAGACTACGTGACGTGAGATATTTCTTATTTAAAAACCCAAAACCCTTTTCCCGACCCAGGAATGCTTAAACCTTATGCTCAAATAATTTATAATGCCTTTAAATATGAAATGATAGAGGACTGGTATAGTGATTAATGTAAAGAGCAACGTTGTCTATCTACATCTGGGTATCCGCTTAACGTGTTGCAATAATAGGGCACTGAAGCAATTCGCTGGCCAGACCACTAAGGCAGGGCCTGCCGACATAACTAAGTTCTACAAATTAACAACAAAAAAACAAAATCATTTATCATTAAAACCTATGTTAGTACTTAAAAAAAAGGAAAAAAAAAGTGCGGCCAAACTCAACCCCAGGTAGATTTATCAAGGCCCATGGACATGTAGCTTGATAAACCTACCCAAGGTAGGCCCATCCAGCCTTTCGGCAAAGGCCAGTTACGATGCCTATAAATTTTGTCATGAATCTGTTTAAAAATGGAATCTTTCAATTACGAAATCAATTTTAATTAATGTATCGGACGCGATGTTCCTCTCAATTTAATTAACATAATAACGCAATCGAAAAGTATTCATTGCATGCGTTTATATCTTTTCGTTTTTTGAAGATTTTCATCAACTATGATAACCATAAACAAAAAAAATATATCGTCCATAGATATTATTACAAGTAAAAATATGTTTTTAATAATATTATTATAATACTATTTATTATATTGTCCCATTTAAAATATTATTATGATAATACTATTGTCCACAGGTTTGGACATAATAATTATTTTTTTTTTACGACTGGAATATCATCAAATTCCTTAACCACTATGGGTGAAAGCGGGGGGAGTGTCAGACTTTTACTACTTAAAACTCACCCATGTTCCTTCTTTTGCCTTTTATGGCCGCGGTATCTTTTACGAACAACCCGCAACCCCGGAGATATAAAGATCATTGATATTAAAACCTTTAATGTATCTAATTTCACAGAAGCTAACAACGCATTTCGTGAACAT
Organism: Ochropleura leucogaster; assembly: GCA_958449745.1. Taxonomy (NCBI): domain Eukaryota; kingdom Metazoa; phylum Arthropoda; class Insecta; order Lepidoptera; family Noctuidae; genus Ochropleura; species Ochropleura leucogaster. The sequence goes on from OY288208.1 coordinate 5,758,770, forward strand.
CTTTTCTTATCCGATAACGCACTTTCCTAATCATGCCTTAATGAATGTCTTTACTATATTTGGTATCTCAATAGACAGGAATTTAGAAACTTATGATATAATCTTGATTGAGACAAGCTGTTACAGTTAAAAGGCCTGTCAATAGTCAAAAGGGATTCACTTTTATATAGTAATATGATATTCCTAAAAACTATCAACAAAAATATTTATATATTTTACGTCAGCTTATGTCATTCGAGGAACTTTTGAAAATTGAAAATTTGAAAATTTTGACATTTCCATCGTCAACTGACACAAAGTCACTTCAAATAGGCCGACCGATTCCTTTTTTTTTTTTGAAAAATGAAGCGTAATAGTGGACACGATGTACGCTTCATTTTTGAAAAAGGAATTTGCCAATTCATAGATCGAGAGATCGAACCTAAAGCACGCCCAATGGATTCATGTACACATTGTATAATAATAATAATAAATAAATAATTAATAATATTATCGCTTGCTTCGGTGAAGGAAAACTTAGTGACAAAACCGAACTTGCTTGAGAGATATTTCTCGAAGGCATGTCAAGCCAAATCAGAGGCCCACGGTTGGCAAACAAACTTTTACGCTAAATTAGACACTCAACATACGACAAAAAAATAGTAAATGTCTTAAAACGATAAACATTCTGCCGCATATTGATTTAGTTCACTTGCACCAATTAAATTGTTGAACAAAGGACGGCCAGTTACTATCTGAAGAATAAATATGGTCACTTGACATATTTAAATAGAAACCACAAACAATAGCTGATACACTGGAGATTTTATTTCCATGTACATCATTTACAAACTACAAAATATTACCAAAAATAATAATAAAAATATCAAAGTGAGAAAATAATTATTTCAGGCCATCAAAAAATTCGCCCACATAGCTGTGAATAGGAAAATTTAAAAAAGATTTCTCAGCATTACCAAATAGGATGACAATGCATTTTTTTTTTAATTTTCAAATTTAGAAATAAAAAAATTAAATTGTAAATTGGCCTACAATCGTAGAATTCTGCCAGCACATTCAGAAAGTCATTTACGAATACACAATCGCAATTGGGTAATCTTTAAACATCTCGAAATCACTTCTGCTTACTCTACTGTAACGCGTGTCTACATGTTTATAAACCACTCAAAAATCTTCTCAAATATTTTATTACTTAGGTCTGGAAACTAAATACTTGACTCCATAACAAAAAGGCGATATACCAGTATAAACTTGGCACCAACTCCAAACTGTAAATATTCTAGTTTAATAAAAGTATCTTAAAGATATCTTGATGATACTTAATCCCTGCATTTGTATTCTCTTTTTGGAATACTTGCATTGCGACACTGGTTTACTCTTAAAGTCTGGGTTTTATTTTAATTCTTGAAAATAACTTCTTGCTTACGAGTTTCTTCCTTTGTCTTGACTCTAGTTGGATAGTTTGTGATGATTTTAGGCTTAGGAATATCTGTTTTGTTGTTACTTTTTCTACTATGATTGGGCATTTTTCCAATAGACTATTCTGTAAAATAAAAACGCATAATTCCAAGATAAATAAATAAATTCAAATATTTCCTGTAGTTATGCGGAAAGTGCAGAAAGTTTATTTAACCGGAAAGGCAAGAAAAATAGTGTGATGCACAACGTTTGGATTTCGGCCAGCAACTCATCGATTTTTCTACAAACTTGTTTACAAGTCTGGGACTTCCAACCTCTTTGCAATTCTCTTGAAATTCAATCAAAGTGCGTCGACCTCGATGTCACAGAATGTGGGAAGAACAAGACATACGTCATGTGTCTTTTATTTTTAATAACGAATGTATGTCAACGCTTTTTTTTCTTTTTTCACTGCCGTACACTACAATACGTGCCAGAATTTTCAAATCAGCAAAATTTGTAAGTAATTAGGACAACCAAGAAGTTTAAAAACAGAATCGTTTGTATTGGAATGCGGATTGCGGCGAACATAATGCATGGTCGTGTTTAACTTTACTTTTAAACAAACATACAGTAATGGCAGCATTTTAAGTCAAACATTAGCTTTAGGTGTTGACAATACCGAAAATACATCGTGATTTTAAACTACAGTCAAAATGAAGGTGCTGGGTGATGATTAATCACTCAAGCCAAGAAATAATATTTTAATTGGTTCAAAAAACAGCTTGTGGTTCTTGATTGACAAACAGCGCAGGAAATACTTCCATAGGGCGAACTAAAAAAATATTCTAATAATATAATTTTATAGAAATATCACCACATAAATGACTCAAATGGTGTGGGATTACCAAGAAAATATGATGCGGGTGATCTCATTATTTAGTAGAAACAATGTCTTTTTGTCTTCTATTAATAAGGGTTTGGGCACCCATTGTTCTTGTCGAATCAATGACATGACTTTTGTCTGCCTCTGCTCTCTCAATATTTGCTAAATATAACACCAATATAATAAATGATTACCACAATACATTTTATTTATAATGGAGAGAAACAATTATACCCAAATTGAATTTGATTTATTCAAGCATCTTCTCAATCAAGTTCCTATTGATCTCAAAGCCAAAACTCGACAACAGAACAACATAATCAGATTCTACACGTTTATATTTATTATTTTTATTTACGTTATAACTGGTTAGAGTGGCCAGTGATGTCGCAACAGGGAGACAACCTTTCTATAGGTAGTCATATCGCCTGACGCCCACATGATTTAGCTAGGGATGTGCCAGCAGCAGGTATAAGCCGAGTTATTCGAAAATAGTCGATATTTTCTCGATTACTAAATATAGCACCGATTCGATTTTTAACAAACCGTCATCAAAGTTGTCTTTTATGAAAAACTAAGCCTAAACGTATATTTTTATAAAACATAAGTCCACAAATCAAGTGCTCAATAGATGCAATAAACAAACCACATCAACTGATAGTCTATTTCCGTAATGTTCGTCAACAATAACCCAACGCAAACCAATGCGATAAGGCGAGTCAAGAATTTTATCATGGCCTTAAAGCTATTAACGTTAATTTATTTCTTAATTATTATACCAGTAATTTACTGGGTACTCATCAATCATATTGTCGCTTCTACAATATTTGTCAACGTTTTAGTAATAACAGGCAGCGACGCTGATAGACTCGTCCCTTATAAAATGGAACCTAAACATAATTGGTGAAATCCTCTGTGTTTAGTTAGTCGATTATTTTATTACTATTCGGTACATCACTACTCAAAACCTACTTCCGTAATTTTATAGCGAGTATTGCTTACTCACACATTCAGGAGAAATGCGGGGTATCGGTTAGATCAACTCGGGTCGAGAGCAATCGCCAAGATCTGTGCTGCCATTGTGACACCCACAGGCACTGTTTCGTATGCACTAACGACTATAAAAGGTTTTATTGTCCTAAAATAATGAGTAACGATAGTTCGTGACTGTCACAGAGCAAGATTATATATTTTTTCTGCCCTAAATTCTAATGGAACAAAATGCATTGGCTTCGTAAAGATATGGCTCTATCATGAGACTTGCCAATTATGCCCATATTTGTATTTTCAAGCACTCAATAATTTAACTAGGTTCTTGGCTATCGAACTGGTTTCTAAGGTCCATTTAAGCGTATCTTAAACTATAGCTAAACCATGGGGAAGGTTGACTTATAGCAATTATTAGCTCATGTAATTTTTGTGAAATTACACTAGAACTAGATCATTATTTTATATCATTTATTTTAAGAGTATCTGGTAAATTCTGTATGTGAATTGAACGATTGTTACTGAGCAGTTAGAAGTATTGGATTACTAATTTCTTCTTCTTTATACATATTTGTAAAGTCTTTGTTTAATTGACAATGATCACGTATTTTTAAAAAGTTGTTTTAAAATAACTCTACAAAGAATGTTATTATAATAATTTTCTTTATTATATCTTTATACCGATCCTGTTGAAACGACATTCCTAACGTGGTATTTTTTGCGTAGGCGTCGAACCCCGCACCCATCGTTTCTTGCATTAAGTATAATTATCTGGAACGGATAAACATGGGCTATTCTTACTTAGTTTACTCTCATAAATTAGTTCTACATTAATTTATAATAAGCCCGTTGGCAATAAAGGGCGATTAATTAAAATTACCCAATCATTTGGGTACTTACTTCGTTAATAATGCACTTAATCACCCGAAGAAATTTTTAATGACGTGTAGTGCCTAATTAATGCTTAATGACTTTTACTTTTGTATTTAACTTGATACTGAACCTTTTGTGTAGGTAATATAACACAAATTACATAAACAAGATAATCTGCTAGAAACAAAAATCATTGAAACAATTTTCTTTCACACTATTTCTTATTTGAAACGGTACCATGTTTTGAAATTCGAATTCCATAAAATGTCCTGCAGCTACTCTTGCAAAAGAGTTACACAGAAACACCACGAATCGAAAACCTTTAAACCCCCGAGGCAAAATCGCAAATCGCTTACATAATCGGAAATCGCAGTACGCAAATCGACGTATAACAACCGTCAATAATTTATCATCCCGCAAACCGGGTAGCATACTGGCAATATCAAGTATCTGTTTACAACTTCACAATGAATACCTGACGATATTTACTTGTGCTTTTCCATCGATTATAATACGTCCTTCGTACACCATAATCCATAGTCAACAATGTGCTTAATGAAGGCAGGTAGCGTATGTATGTACTTAGTGTTAAGCAAGCTGCCAACTTGGTCATTAAGTACTGAGCGAGTCGACCGTTGGCGCCAGGCGACGCATTATACATGGAAATATGTTGACCGGATGTGCCTTTTGTGGTTGGTGTTAATAAGAGTAATTAATATCACTTTGAAATTGTTAGAAATAAACATTCTGTGTATATTAAACAATTGCCTGAAAAACAAAATAAATAAATGAGAAATACAGATTTTGAATAAACATAACAATATTTCCAATAAGGTTGCTAATCAGTTTGCCATTTAGAACAAATCCCATCTGTAGTAACAGATAAGGCATCTCAAGAACGTACAAAAACAAAACATAAACGCCTTTTTGTCCTGTTCACAACTCCGAAATTAATACGGCATTTTATATGCCTATAAGCGTCTTTGGCTATCAACCTAAAATACGTGTCTCGTTTATATTCGGGTAGCCAGTTAATGACATTAACGACGAACATCTTTGGCCTCGTGCCAAGTATCATTTCGGACCTGTTTTGAAGACCCTCGTGATAAGAGTCGCAGTTTTAATTACCTTATATGCCTATATACTGTCAACAGAACAATTATGGCTTATAAAAAAATTGCATAGGTGGAACGTCTTCATTATTTTTTTTGACAAATGTTGAAATTCTTTACTGAATCAGTGACAGACGAGGCAGAATAATGGTACATGAGTTACCTACAAAAAAACTGCCAAGAACGAGTCAGACTCGCACCGAGTGTTCCGTACAAATTTTCGACATTAACAGCTATATCTGTTGACTGCATAGACTTAGAGGGTTGATTTTTCACAGCTTCAAGCGACCACAGGGTTTAGTATATGGTTTTAATTTCAACTCGATACCTCCACGCGTTCCTGAGATAAAGAGTATTGACAGACAGAAAACAAAGTGATCTAATTAGGGTTCTGCTCTTTCCTTTTGAGATACAAAACCCTAAAAACTTTAGTCTTCTTGCATAAATAACAAAAATGAATACAGTCTTAATAGGCACGCTCTACTTAGAACAAATTTCACGCCCTTGTCACATCCAGTTAACGCATTATACGCGGTTGTTGGTTACTTCAACCAGTTTGAATCTGCACAGCATCATTTAACATTGCAATTTGTATAATTGCATGTCTAGGAACTATACACCACCGTATATAGCAGAATTATACACACTAGGCAATAGGCAGACTAGCACATTCCTTTGTTCATAATATATGTTTATAATTGGCTTACAATTTTAGATTTATGTTGTGTAAATAGATAAATTAGTAGGTAAGCAAGACTTATAAGGTGGCGAAATGACATCAAGTTTTATGTGGACAAAGGATAACTAATTATAATTCAAAGGGTTATAGTTGCTTTTGCATTAATTCAGAAGTAAAGGCATGACTTATTTAATTGAGCATTCATACCTAGTATACTGAATATCTATATCGCGTTACTTACGTGTGGCTGGTTCGTTTGGTCTAGTGGTCACAAGCGCTGATGAGGATGAGGCCTTGGGTTCAATTCCCAATTCAGGCAAAATGTTATTGGGTTCTTCCACCATGAACCTGTCAGTGGCAGACGCTAAGTGGAGTCTGGATTTGTGGCCAGGTGATTATTATTACATGGGATTAAATATCAGTGGCGAAATGAGGGTGTATTATAGATAACAGAAAGGAGTTTTTGTATTCCTTTGGTGTGTACCTTAACCACTCTGCACGACAGGATTTTGACACATGACACATCAGCTGAATCGGTGGGGTGACGCGAATTGTCATGAAATTCAAGAATTTTCATCAATTTACAGCATTCAATTTTTTTATTAAAAATAAGTCACAGCGGCTGTTTCATACGATAAGTTTGAGATTTATATTTCCAAAAACCTCCTATGGTCGCTAAAACAGCGTCGATCTATTGTAAAATGTGTGTAAAATACATACTACTACACCCTTCCAAAAAGTAGGTACTTTAGAAACGCTGGAAATGATGCACATACATAAGATAACCCTTTGATAATAAAATCGGAAATCCAAAATAAAAACAGTGACATTCCATCTGCATTCTTATTTTTGCCATTTTACATATAAATTAATAAAAAAACACGATACAAATCTCGACAAAAAATGCTACAAAATGTGTTGCAATATGACATTACTTAGTGCTGACCGTAAAACTAAGTTCCATCATTACGATTAAAAAGTTGCATTCAACCTAATCGATAATCGTAATAGAGTAAACTTTCAAAAAAGTTTTGGGACCACAGAGGAATTTACCTATGAAGATGGCATATTACTCTAGTATAGATATTATAGTTGTACAAATATCTATGATATCAATTAGAGAAGAAAGACAACAGCATTTTGTCTCGTGCTTTTTTGTTATGGTTTAATTATTTTGTTATGCGCCAAGATTTGGTAGGCACATTTGCTGTCAAACGGTTTCGCGCCAACCAATTTTGTAGGTCATGCTAATAAGGAGACCTTTGCGTAGCAGTAAGCGATTTAGCCTATTAAAAATAGGCCGGCCAAATGCGAGTCGGACTCACGCACCAAGGGTTCCGTACAAACTGACGACATAAACGGTCATATCTTTTCTCTACGTAGACTTGGAGGGTTGTTCTTTTCACAGCTTCAAGGGACCACAGATTTGATATTTGGGTTGTGTTATTTATTATTGTTTATATTATTTTTTTGCACTTGGATGGGAAATCATCAAATATCCGCTCCTGTTAAACTTTTAACAAAAAGTCGTTGTCGTCTCGCGGCGCCCGATCCCTGTAGCGTCTCCCGCGGTGGCTGGCTTGGTTTGAGGTTCTCTCCTTCAAACATCACCATCTCCTCCAGGACAGAGCGGTGCTCCGCTCAAAAAAGCAGACTGCCTGTGTACTCCAACGTGTCCTCCGGGCGATAGTCACATTGGTGACACCTGGGTGTTTCTTCCCACCCGATGATGTGCAGGAACGTCCCGAAACCTTCGTGCTCGGTGAGGATCTGCGTCAGGTGGTAGGTGAGGATGCCGTGGCGCCTCATTTTCCCCGCTCTGGGCGGAGTGGGGGGAGTGTCAGACCCGCAACCCCAGTAGGGTCCTGCCGGGTTCGCGGGTTGTTCGAAAGAGATACTGCAGCCCCGAGTAAAAGAAGGAACATCGATCGGTTGACATTAGTCAGTAAAAGTCTGACACTCCTCCCCGCTTCGCCTGGAGCGGGGGAAGTTATTTGATGATTTCCCACCCAAAAAAAAAACTCCGGTACACGACATCAAAAAAACTCCAGGTACAAAATGAACCTATTTTGAACCTGGAGTTTTCTTGTTGTCGTGTACCAGGGTTTTTTTTCCATCTCAATTGTGATCTCCCTCTAGGCCATTTTTACACCAAGGCTTCCACTCCAAGAACACTTTGGCCTACTAGCCATGATTTAGGAAAGAATGAAAACGCTTTCCAAATAACTAATCCAACCATACTACAAACGATTTTGTCGAACAAATATAATTTATCTTGGCTGTTTTTTTTTACTACTGACCAAGATAAGGTCGTTCTATATTCAACCTTATTTATTTCTAATTGCAATTCACATTCAAATAGTAGGTACAAAACCAAATTATTAATAAAATAGCAAATAAACATTTTAATATAAATTCGAACAGCGAGCGCATTCTTTATTTGAATATTTATCTGAAAATAAAATTGGCGCGAATTTGGCCATAGATCAGATTCTACTGTTTGTTGTTAAGTCGGTTTTAGTGGCGTAAAAAATATTATTATCAATATTTATAGTATTTTACACGTATTACAAAATTATTCTTATTTTCATCTATCAATTTCTGATATTCCTTATTTTAATTATTCGAATTGATTGATTTACATGAAAATAATCGATTGAAATAATCGCATTTACACATCACAAAATTAAAAAAAAAAAAATGGACGTCATTTTCGAAAGTGAATTTAGCAGTGGTTATGAATATTACGTGTTAATGGTCCTATTATTGCAAATTACAATAAGATCTGGGCATGTTCATGTTATTTATAATATTTGCAATGATATTTGTGTCAGTTGTTATAGAATCTATTCGCGTCCGTGTGATATAATGTGGAATGAAAAATGTAAACAAGCACGATTGGCGCGATACTTCGACTTTAGATTTCAAAATGTATCATTACCACTGCTAATATAAGTTCAATTACGAATGATTTCTTCACGTAATAAAAGGACACGTTAATCATGTCCAATAATATGGAGTTTAAATGTCCGAAAACCTACTTTTTTATGATTTTTAGCGTCGACCTACACTGCCATCAAAATGGCGATGATCGTAATTTACACATTTGGATTTTATAAGACATAATTAAGAAACTTACTCAATAATTAAAGAACTTCTAATGACGTTTACATATGAGATTTTTATTCTACTATCTTAATGAATGCACACCCATATTATTTTTTAACCAGAAAATAAAATATTTACAAAAATAATGAGGAGGTCATATGACTTAAATGTCCGACCCCTTTCGGGGCCAGTACCGAGCCAGCGGAGGTTTGAATGTCGAGCCCCCGAAGGGGTCCGTACCGAACTATACGGTTAACGTTATAACAATTCATGAACTGGTTGTATAAGCGACACAAACACCTGGCACAAAAAAAAAAGAAAAGAAGGAAAAAGGAAGGAGGTTGACGTGTTTTAGGTCAACCTCCTTTAAAAAAAGGCATAGTGCCAAATCGTATTCAAGCCCTTTACGCCGTTTCCACACTTGCAAACACACCTGCCTCCTACATACATTAAACATGGTAGAAAACAGGACAACAAACGGCACGGCCAGCCTGTACGATTTGCACTTTCGATCAGTATTTACTCAATTGGACACTGTAGAAGCTTTAATATACCCCGAGGTTCCGACACACAAAAAAATAAAAACGTTCCCGTTGGTTAGTTGAATTGAACAGAAGCTAGGCTAGATTATTATAGATTCTTTAAAACAGTTATAACCTAACACGCCCCTGTGAAGCGTTATTCGATATAGAATTTTCTAAACTTCAAGTTAAAATTCCCTAGTACTGGTACTTTGGGTTGAGAGTATTTTTCCGTTGCTTAGATTTAAGTAAGTACAACAAGATACTTGATTATAACAGAACTTCAAGTGTCCTTGCACCAAATCAAATTATTTCTAAAAAAATTAAAGAAGAACAACTTCAGCCGATTGAATGTCCTATGTCTCATACATATTCACCGTCAAAAACCCGCTATACATTTGTGGTAAACGGAACCATAGAGTTCAAAAAAGAATTTGTAATAGTTCTATGAACGCGACCTTATTAAATAAAACAACTTACCTCCAAGTTAGTGTTCCACGCGAGCCTAAGAGAGGTGTCAGGAAAGCAGAAGGGGCTGCCAGGGCCACCGCCTGCCGGGGTTGCGGGGAAAGAAGGAACATGGGTCCGTTTTAGTCAGTACAAGTCTGACACTCCCCCTCACTACGCCCAAAGGAGCATCGTTATTACCCAGTACTAATTGGGTTGTGGAGTTCAGATAGGCAGTCGCTCCATGTCAAAAATTGGTATTCAGCTGAATCCAACATAGTTGGGAAAAGGCTAAGCCGATGATGTTGAATATTAGCTCCAAGTCATCTTTAATTTAATCTTTATTTCTTTCTTTACAGCTGACACACTGTTCATTATCGCCAGGAGATCAGTTTTGTCCCAACAACCAAGAGTACACCATACCGGTGCACGAACAGCCTGACAAGAAAGGAGTTGAAGTCTACCCGGTGTACGCTGAGAGGAATCTGGTCCTCAAGAACACAGGCCCTGACAAACTTGACATCCATTATTCAGCGAATAGTAAACAGATGGTAAGGTCAATTTCTAATTACAGAATTGTTTAGGTAGGTACATGTAACTAGGGAAGAAAGAGACGGAGCTATACAGTATGATTAACGCTATCTCTTTCTCACACTGAAATAAGAGTATAACAATACCTTTGTTGAACATCATGGTAACCACTGCTAACCCAATAACTGTAATAATTTCCACATTCAGATAGAGACCGACCGATTTTTTTCTGCTGACCGTTTCAATATCTCTGAAAAAAGTATGTTCATTTTTTGACAAAAAGTTCTGTCAATAATTACCAGAAATATAAAATCGGACTTCAATTCCAAGTGATAATGGCTTGATCGCACAAGAAGACAACAACTGACAAACGATAGGTCAACGAATGTCAAGAACGATCTAACAATAGTATGTAATAATAGGAAAGACTAATAATAGCCGATAATATAATAGGTACTAATAATAGAAAAGAACATACTAATGACATAGTCAAACATGAAAAAACATAACATACCAAGAACAAAATAAGTATTGCCCATGATTCATTAAATGTACTTAGTCCAACAAATACTGACAATTAACCTAAATTGTTTCTTGCTTACAAATATGATATGGTTGTTAAAGCAAACGTTGATTTCACAGCGCATTATCATAAGGGAACAGATGTTAGAATGAGTAAAACTGTTTAATAATTATGTACGTGCGCACACGCCAGTTTTAAATGGAGACCGGACGAATAAATTTCGCAGGTGTTGGGCAAAAAAAATGTCGGATCAGATAAAGCAAGTAATATTTCATTAATTGCAAAGACATTGCGGAACAATGCGTCATAATTTAAATTAAAGAAAAAAAGTGCAACATTACTGTATTTTTGAGTCAACATTTGACAGACAAAGCAAAATCATCTTTAGTAATTCAAAACCGTTAAATCGAATCAAAACGCTCTTAACCAACGCGCGATATTTTAACGAAAAATCGTCGAATTTATGAGCAAATTTTAGCGTTCAACCGACAGCTACACCGTATAAAGTTCCCCCACGGGTATTCAAGACACTTGTGGCATTTTTGTCTTATGTACCCCCGTAGGATTTTAACGACATTCAACGGGTTAAATGTTGAACCCAAACGATGACGCTCTAATGATTTCACGGGACTAAAATGCCAATATTAAAAAAGGCAATTTTAGAGTCTGACTCTCGCACCGAGGCTGACGTACAAACCTGCGATTTAAACGGCTATATAATGTATTTCGACTGCGTAGATTTAAAGGGGTGCACACCACAATGTCCACTCATTCACAACGAATTGGTAAAAAGGAATCTACATAAGAATCATAATTTTCTAGCCCTTGTCCCATTCTATTCGGGGTCGGCGCAACACGTTTTCTTCTTCCATTCTCCCGTACGTCATGGCATCACTTACTCCTTTCTTCTTCATATCATTCCTTACACAATTCATCCATCTTTTCTTTGGCCTTCCTCTCGCTCTCCGTCTATCAACATTCAGATCCATCACTCTTTTAGTCACATGTTCTTCATCCCTCCTCATTACATGTCCATACCAAGACAAACAACTCACTTTCTATACAAGAATATGAAAAAATATTAAGATACGGAAATCTAAAAAGTATCTTCATCTTAATTTCACTTCGTATCTCCATAACGATAACATGCACAAGGAAGCAAATACCAGGGCACGCTACAATAGTGGCGGTAAGTCCCCTCTTTGAGGAGTGGCTGGAGAGGCGTCATGGCGTCCTCACCTACCGCCTGACGCAGGTCCTCACCGGACACGGAAGTTTCGGGAGGTTCCTGCACATCATCGGGCGGGAGGAAGCGCCCGGGTGTCACCATTGTGACGATCGCCCGGAGGACACGGTGGAGCACACAGTGGCGATCTGCCCGGCTTGGGCGGAGCACCGCCGTGCCCTCGTAGAGGCGATCGGCGGCGGCGATCTCTCGCGTCCGGCCCTGGTTCAGGCCATGGTCCGGAGCGAGAGGGAATGGGAAGCGGTCACCACCTTCTGCGAAGCAGTAATGCTAGCGAAGGAGGTGGCCGGGCGTTTGAGGGAGAGAACATCTGCCCAACCCAGCCGCCGCGGGAGACGCCCATGGCGCCGGGCGCCGCGAGACGACTTCCGGCCACCGTAGATGCGGGCCTGTGGGCGGTGAGCAATGGGTAGTTCACCGTCCGTCCGTCGATTGACGACAGGCCGTGTCGACGGCGCGTTCGTGTTTCACGCGCGCCTCAAAGAGAGTCAGCAAAGCAGAGGGGCTTGCCAGAGCCTCCGCCTGCCGGGGTTGCGGGTTGTTCGAAAGAGATACCGCGGCCTCGGAACGTAAAGGGCGATAGAAGAAACATGGGTGGGTTTTAGTCAGTACAAGTCTGACATGCCCCCCCGCTCCACCCAGAGCGGGGGAAGTCATTGGATGATTTCCCACCCGAAAAAAAAAAAAAAAAAAAGGAAGCAAATCCTGACGACATATCATTCTAACAACTATTTGTCTCAACAATTTAAGAATTAGCCTCAGCATCTCTACCATAACTGTTCTCTTTGAAATAATTATACCAATTATAATAATTGTCATAATTACGGCAGAGTATGCTTAAATAATGATAATATAATTATAATTACGCTTTAATATGCGTGTAGTCCTATTATAATAGTCGGGTATTTAGAAGAGCGAAAGTCTGATAAACCATCTAACGCAGACGCGCAGTTGTAAGAAAACCGACATCCATAAAACAATAAAAGTTCTTAGTGCTTCTTTGGAAGTCGGCTTTTTTTCTTATTTTCTTATTAAGCGGGTCACATCCCTTCCTGCCTGGGGTTGCGGGTTGTTCGAAAGAGATACCGCGGCCCCGGAACGTAAAGGGCAATAGAAGGAACATGGGTGGGTTTTAGTCAGTACAAATCTGACACTCCCCCCTGCTTCGCTCAGAGCAAGAGAAGTTATTTGATGATTCCCCACCCCAAAAAAAAAGCGGGTCACATTTCTGGGATGGCTCAGGACAGATGAGCTGGAATTGTCACACAGTGGAAGACGGTAGTAGTCGTTGAGGAAGACTCAAGAAACGCACGTAACGATTTGGATTCGTTCCTGCCAGAGGAGGAGGCATAAGGAGGCCTTTACCCAGCTGTAGCCTAGATTAGGCTGAATAAAAAGTAAATGTTAATCAGATCGTGTTAGTTCTATAAAGTTTATTTTATTAATTACAAGGTCGTCGAACAGAAGTCGTTCAGTCTCATGTTTCGAAAGACCACAGAGGTCTTGCGATTAAATAACACTTTGTATAATGAAGAAATTCATTCCTAAAACACCCTAGTTACAGTTGAACTTTCTGACGTATATAAACTTTTGCAGCCAAACCTGACAATCGTGCATACGACGCAAACTTTCAACATCGAAGTGAAGCGGACAGAGCCACAGTGTTCAGGGTCCACATGTGTCTTCACCGTCGAGACTACCGCAGCCCAGGACTTCTGTTACGCGACAGGAGGATTAATAGAATCTGTGGAAGTGAAGGTCAACGTGGGTTTAAAAGAAGAAGCTCACATTAAGTACTTCGTGCCATGCGCGTGCGCTTGCAGTCAGCAAGTGGAGAGGAATTTGCCGCATTGCAAGAATGGAAACTTTTCTTGTGGATTCTGCGCTTGTGACCCGGGATGGTATGTATACTAGATTTTAGATACATAGATAGAATATTCTTTATTATGTACACCATACAAATGATAAGAATAACAATAAACATCTTATAAATAGGGTGACACAATGGGCGGTCTTATCGCTAACAACGATATTTTCAATTTCAGATATTATTCGTTTCTTTAGTTTTCTGCATTGACCTAAACCCTCCAAGCGGTGAAGTGTTCAGTGTTATTTTCGTAAAGGTTATAACAATGTCATCAAGATTAATAATCACTCCCGAACATGCAAAAACAACCTTATTCAACAAAATTCAAATCTAACCTTTTAGTTAAAAGTAATAATTTTTATTCTGAAGAAAAAACGACATTGAAATAACATTTTACTTTGCAAATCAAGGAAAACATGTGCTGTACATACAATTACATGAGAACAAACAAATAATGATATTTTAGCAGACGGTGTAAAAAGTGGCCAAACACGTGTTATATGAAAAAGCATTACAAAGACACAACCTTACAACGAACAACCATAGCGCTGCTGAGCATGAAGTCCTAGGTTCGATTCCATGTCGGGCAAAGTCTTATTGGGCTCTTCCATTAGGAATTATTCAGTAGCTGCTACGAAGTCTGAATTACGTTTGGTGACAATACGCCCAAACAATCCTTACTTAATATTATAAAAGCGAAAGTGAGTTTGTTTGTTACCTCTTCACGCTTTAATGGCAAAACCGATTTTGATCAATTTTGGTACATAAATAGTTGGGACCCTGGAGACGAACATAGGCTCATTTAAAAAAAATGTGAGAAATAAGGGAGAAAGAGGGAAGAAAAGGCAAAACTTAGCTTTGCTATTACAATAAATAAGGTGCAAGGGCAAAAACTGCTGGTAGCAGGTACCGGCAAACCAGGAAAGGGGAACTGTGTTAGCCCGAATTTTAATTTAGATAAATTTAATATTAGGTGAAGTACGGCTATCACAGCGCGTTGTTATGATATGTGAAGAAACATAGTTGTTATAGAAATAGTAAAAAAAGAAATGTTTCTACTTAAAAACAATTTAAAAACCTAAACACGGTCTTAGTACAGTTCAACCTAATCGTGCACTTTACTTGTAAACACAAAAGGTTGATATAAAAGATGCCTGTTGTGAAGTCCAAGTAGTAGAAAGTAAATGAGAGAAACCCAACACTCAAACGAAGCCAAACAAAATACAAAACCGCTCATAAAATCATAGCTTGTAAACATAATAAACTTATTTAGCTCCACAAACTGTCGTGAACCAACAACTTACAGTGTACCACACAATCATACTGATTTACACTTACTGGAAAGGAAACTAAGGCAATCAGGACAGTTGTGGACATGTCATGATAGTAATAATAACAAGTTTATTCATCAAAAGAAATAAAAGAGAATCAATATTGTCGGTGAGCCATAAAATAAGCAGCGCTTGTATCTTGTAACTTAGAATTTCGAATATAACAAAATTAAAATAATAATAAGTAAGGACATATATTTAAACTACCCACTGGCATCTGAAATAGGGTCCAAGCTACCGGCAGTAAGGGCTCCGGAGAAAGGAACCTCCTAACAATACGAGCCGTGTCCAGCAGTACCGCTTTCTGTATCAAGCCCTTGATCCAGCTGCCTAACGAGAGCCGCCTCAGGTATTGGGCAAGGCTCTTGGCAATTAAGCCATTGGCACATATGACTATCGGCACGATGATCGCTAAGTCCACATCCCACAATAAGTGAGGACATACAAATATAGGTAATTTAGAACGGGATTTGAAGTAAAAAAATAAAAGGAAAAAGAATGGATTAAAATAAACGTAGGAGTGGTTCTGGATACGAACAAACTAAGCTAACATATCAAATGCACAAAGCATAGGTGAACCTAATTCATCGAAATGTCGACACAATGAAGCATATCACGACTGAAGCCACCTACCAACATCTATCGTAATACGACGTAATAAGGTTTAATTTTGCTAAGAAATACCGTCGCCAGTAAATATTTAAGTTTAACCCGACAAAAACATCTTTGTTCGAGCATCGCTGTGGAGTTAATTGTGGCACAAGGGCCTTTCATTTTAATAGCAGGGTTATTAAAAATACTCCATGTTTTGTAAGAGCAATCTGTAAGAGCAGCTGCATGTCGATATTGAATTATTCTAATGCAATTTTTTGAAGATTGTTTCGGCAAGATCTGAAATTTCAATGCAATGTAATAAGTTGTTTTAAAATAACATTATAACTTATTACTCTAGAATCAAGACATTCAATTAAAAAACTCTGAAATAAATCGGTGACTTTGGTTTCATTCATAGATTTGTTTGCCACCGATTTCAGATAACTCATAAACTAGGCAATCTATATAAAATTTGCATGGTACTCTCGGTAACTCGGTAGTAGACCTAAATATACGTACGCCCGAGTGATTCTTTCTTCGAAAATATCGAACAATTTCGATCCATTTTAGAAGTAAGCGCGGAATCAGTATGCAAGCCTTGCAAATAGTAGTTTCAACTAGCTATTACTACCTTAAGTATAACATAACGGACGTAATGTCTGCACATACTGATACGGTAATAGGACGTCCGACAGCAATAGACCGATGAACCAATCATTCCTGATTGTTATCAATAACCCCGTTCACCGTTAAAGAATGCCTAATATGCGTACTTAGGTGTATACTAGGCATTATGTAGCCAGTAAGCATAACGAAATGCTTATTGCAATTGTGTCTGTTGTTGCTTAGTTTTTTAAATTAGTTTTTAAAAACTTTTTGTGCTTAATAATTTATCTATTCCTTCCGTTATGGTCTGCATATTTTGTTTTGCATTTGCCATTGTCCGACTTGGAGTCTTTGCATGTCAATTTACGCAATTACAATTGACCAGATCTTTCAATGATATTAATCTTGCTCAATTTTAAACAAAACCTAACTGTAACCAACGCAGACTTTCTAAAAAAAACACTGAACAAAAAATGCACTAAGCTAGTCTTTGAATCTGTAATACCTTTTTTACCTGTTCCCAGTGTCATAACAATTATTTCTTGTCTACAGGAAGGGCATATATTGTGATCAAGTAGAATGTGACCAGAAACGAGGAGATGACGTTTATCAGTGCTCACAGAATTCAAAAAGCGATGTAAGTTACAAATCTCTTTATGGCTTTCATAAATGCTTCATACTCATCCAGTAGTAATCTTGAACCTTAAGTACTCTTGATTTAAGATCTCTAATTTAGCATCCACTTAATCTTTTTTTCGTTTATCTCAAAACCAATCGTTTCCAGGAGGATTGTTCAGGCAATGGCTACTGTGGCCCTTGCGACACCTGTGTCTGTTACACTGACCGGGAAGGCTCTCAGTATTTCGTCCAGGAGAACAACTGTGCAGGTCTCTGTGAGGTCGTTAGCGAGTGTGAGGACTGTCTCCAGAACAACACAATCGGAGATTGCAACACCTGCACGCATACTATGACCATCGAACGGTACAATGAGTCTTTGACCCACGAGAGGGATGAACAGAAGAGAAAGATCTGGGTGAAATGCACCGAGAATATTGATGATTGTGGTCAATACTTTGCTAAACGAGATGGGACTGGAATTCATGTGATGATAGTGAACCAATGTAATGAAGTTGCTGGTGCTATTGTGGCTGATACGAAAGGTAAGGAACATCTTCTAATATATGAGATTCTCGTATCACAGTGTTCGTACCCATACTCCTCCAAAACGACTGGACCGATTCTTGTGATTTTTTTTATGCATATTGAGTAAGTCTGAGAATCGGCTACTATCTATCTTTCAAACCTCTAAGTGAGAAGGGGACCCGAGCAACGGGTGAGACCGCTGGGCACAGCTAGTATCAGTAGATTTGACCAAAGTTCTGGAGATAAAAGCAGTCACGCTATGTGTATAATACCAGTAACCGATGAAAAAATAATTATAATTTGCCAGTACCTCGAAACCGCACCATGAAACTCGAATATGTTACCAAATGATAAATTATTTCAATTAATATCGCTGTCAGGACAGTTTATAACGACGTAGGTAAACAAAATTAACGTTAATTAAGAACGATTCTGTTATGAAATGGCCACACAACAAATTCCATTACATTTCGTATCTTATTTGCGTCACTTTCCAACAATCAGCTTCTTATGAATGAAAAAGAAATTTTTAATTCCATACACATACAATAAAACTTCTGTATTCAAAAACAAACTTTAAAACTAAATGTATTGAGTTTTTTTAAGTTTGGATACATTTCAATTTACACAGATGTCTTCAATAATACCAGCCTGACATGACAAAACAAATATGCTCTCTGGCACCAGCTGCATATCGGTCTTTCTTAGAACGTACATAATTACAATAATCATTTGGTATTGTTCTATCGTTGTTATTAAAATAATCATGTCCACTTCCATCGTTTATTTACTATTTCACACATGGTGTAAACGAATTCTTCCCGAACCCGTCAACTATTTGCATTGCATTTGGTGCGCCAAACTAAAATGTTCCTGGAAAACGACTTTCTTGTTTGAGGTGATTAGCCACGTTTTATCTTAGAAATCAACTCAAACACCACACTGATGGATGCAAGAAACCATTAAAAATCATGTTTTAAAAATAAAATTGATAAAGCTGGAACGTTGACCTCCAATACCTCCATGGTGGTATGGTACAGAAAAAGAAAAAATATCACAATGATGCGTGACACCGGAACAAGTGGTCCTGGATCCTTTACACTCTTTCTAGTTTTGTGTCGTCACTGTCCCATGCCAGGAACCTCTTGTGTTCTACGATTCTCGTGACTTTATACCCTTGCATAATGAAGTTATTTTTGATTTGCCTAAATTATAAAGCCAATTATAAATAACTTAGCTTTAAACGAAAATTGATAGGTACTAACATACATACCAAAGATAGCTCCAATCATTTTAATTACGAATGTTTTGGCAGAGGAGAATGGTGTAGGTGACCAGAATACCCACATTTGTTCAGTTATGTCAAAGTTCCCTGTGAAAGGGACAAGCCTTCTAAAATCAATTGCACACGTATCCAAATTTTGATAGACAAAATGCATATTTGTTGGTTCATTATCTAATATTGTTAGTTTACTGACCTAGAAAATTATATCACATTATGAAAATATTTACTCACAAGTACAACTGATAGAGAATGACAACATTCGAAGATAAGGGGCCGACTGACAGCCATTCTCATTATAAATAAACAACTAACTGAATCACTAGTTTTTGCCATCGACCCCTTTTACGTCCCTTTGTCAAAAGGAAAACAAATACTTCAACTGTACAAATAAAAATACAGTCTGAATAAATAACCCTTTATGTGAATCCCCTTTTTATTATTGCGTAACAATAAGTCATATATGAATGTTAGTAATTATACAAAAGGCCACACTCATTTTATTATGGAAATGCCGTGTGGTTTTAGAGAATATTTTTTTGAGAAGGAGACGCGCTTGCTTGCCACTTAAATGTGACAATGTCGTTTAAAAGGATAAGAGTAACATAGTATGCAGATATGAAGCTACAAACCTAGAAATTTCCTTGATACTGAACGAAGATTATCTTTATAATGTAGACAAGAAATAAAACCTTTTTCGAATCTTACTCACCCTCATTAGGATATAGAGCGGACAAAGTTTTGGTTTTGGAGGTCAAATAGGTCGCCCTTTGTAAAATACTGATATTCAACTGCATCCGATTTGACTGGAAATCTATACTAGGTATTAATATATATATATAAGGCTAGGCAGATTATGGTGATAGTTACTTGCAAACTGGTATCACTAGAAAAAAAATGCAAATTAAAATGAAGCCGAAAAGCACTTGTCCTGCCTGTCATTTCCTTAAGTTTCCTTCCTGAAAGGTTCAGTAGATTAAAGGTTATTTTCCAGTCAATTCCACCTAATATACAAACATGGCATCTACTTGATATTTTGTAGTTTCTTTTGCCCACATGATACTCAAGTACCGCCCACACCAGCATTGTTTTGGCAAACTAAAAGGAAAAGTGTGTGGGGAGTTAAACTGGAATACTACAGTAACAATGAAACAGCTTTACAATTCATTATACGATGTTTATTTGTTTGCGCTGTGTTTAACATGAGGAAAGTTTATGTTTGTCTGATGAGCTGTCGTGAAGGTTATGTATTCGTCATGCGTTTTCCCCAACCTTTGCTGAAGTTTCGTTTATTATGCTTGGGCTATCGTATGTCTGACGTTAAAGTTCGTCGAAATCTATACTAATATTATAAAGCTGAAGAGTTTGTTTGTTTGTTTGAACGCGCTAATCTCAGGAAGTACTGGTTCGAATTGAAAAATTCTTTTAGTGTTGGATAGTCCATTTTTTGAGGAAGGCTATAGGCCATATAACATCACGCTACGATCAACAGGTGCTGAGCAGCGTGGGTGAAACCGCGGAGAACAGCTAGTATTAAATACAACTATTTTCTGATAGGTGGTCGCGGTTAATTCCGATTAGGCAACACATCGCCATAAATCTATATATAAGCCATATAATCTTCCCTTTTTTTTAAATCAATCCGTGAAAACACCATGGACGCTAATGTGGACAGTATCGTCGCCGAAGCCTGTACACGCCATAACCCAATAAGAATATTCGTCAAATATGTGATCACAGAATTAGAATCTAATTAAGACCGAAGACAGTTTCAGTTTTAACCAAAAAGTAGCAGAACATTTATCTAGATGAAACTTCTGCCCCTTTATAGATATTTACCTCAATTTTTTATTGTCATTTTATCAAAACAAATTACCGAAAAGTGTTATTTAATCTTATTGGCACTCGAAATACTTTGAAAGCGATTGCAGATAGACTAGTCCGTCTGTCTTAAACCGCTGCATAATTCAATAAAAAAGTACTAGAACTTCTTAAAAACTTATCTTTAACCCGCCATTTTTCCCTCAGTACCAATAATCCTGGGAGTCCTGGCCGTCTTAGCAGTGGTGGCAGCAGTAGGAGGAGTGATGCTCTGGAAGCACATGAACACGGTGCCTCCGGTCCCTCTCAACGACCCTCAGTACCAGAACATTGACGCTGAAGATTGCAGGGGAGAGAACCCGCTGTATCGTCCGCCTACGTCATCGTTTAAGAACCCTACATATGGCAAGTGGTAGTAATGGTGAGTTTCTTTTGTTTTTCTTTTTTTTTCTGTCCGTTTCGTCTCGCAAATAAGACTTCTAAGATAGAGTCTTGAATTTGATACTCGGGTCAGGTAATCTGGTATGACGATTTCCAATATATACTACGGCCAACGAGAAGCGATACCAAATGTAAACAAAACCCATGCTAAAACCCCATCTAAAATGGCCGCCCGAATGTTGGCGAACCCGTCTTAACGAGAACGAGACATTACGACAAAGGCACAAGATGGAAAGAGCTAAATATTAGATTGTCAACGCCACAGTTGTTCTTTAGGTTAATGACCTTTCGTATCGATTCTCGTTGGCCGTACTGTAATAGGATAGTATCCCAGAATCATCCTAAGGTAGGGTGAATTCGGTATAGTACAGGGGTGACGAACTTTTATGAATAAACGTGCAATAGACTAGACGTGCCATCCAATGATTTTGACTTAGACATTACAACCGAATGCAATTAGACATGAAGATCAAACGATGTTTATAGTGGACGGATTTTCATAGACTTTTTTTTTAGATTTTCAAAAGATGTGGAGAAGAAAGTTACATTAAATCAACAACCATATCTGGAATAGTGCCTACATCGTTTTTCTAAATAATTTCTCTTTGGTTAATGCGTTGAATGGTCTCACGTTTTATCACCTCTTAAAACAACAGGAACCCAATCAAAACCAGTTGACCGAGTATAGTTTGAATTCAGTATATAAGAATAAAAATAGACTAGGTATGTGCCTCAACGTGGTTCGTAAAAATAACAGCTGTACTTATTGTTTTATACCACACAAGCTGGTGCCCGCGGCTTCGCCCGCATGATGATCGAAAAAAAATTATCCTATGTGTTATTCCAGACAATAATCTAACTCCGTTCAGCCGTTTTTACGTGAAAGAGTAACAAATATCAATACATCCAGCCTCACAAACATTCTCATTAAAATACTAGCTTTCGCCCGCGGCTTCGCCCGCGTTAAATTTGGGGGCACAGTTCTCCCTGCGCCTTATTGATTTTTAATAGCAACGCTAAGTTTTCCCTTTTCTTCCCTCTTTCTCCCTCACATCCCACTTTTATAAAATAAAAATTAGCCTATGTCCGTCTCCTGGTTCCCAACAATGTACTAAAATTCATCACAATCGGTTTAGCCATTAAAGCGTGAAGAGGTAACAAACAAACAAACTCACTTTCGCTTTTATAATATTAGTAAGGATTAGTAGTTTAAAGTAAAAATGTTACCTAAATATTTTATGCTTTTACCTTGATATACCTAGCTATTGTCTTCATTTATAACTACTTCATTTACTGTTAAATAAAAATGAATTGCTTACTGAAATAATTGAAAATAATCCAATAATAGTGTACCTACAGAGAAGTTTGTCGTTCTTCAACAAAACGTTGCCCCACACTAAGAATTTAACCTGTATCGTGGGTGCTTTTACAAACATTTGTGATTGTGATTTGTTCCGTGCGGAGATCGAACCCGCGATATGCATTGCAGTAGTCAATCGTTTAGCCACTGCGCCAACCGTGTCGTCGATATAATAGGAGCTCGGGGCGATCTTTAGGTTAAGCCGCGCTTGCCTAGGTTAGTCTGTGTATAGGTGACCATACTCTACTTAATTCCCGAATAAAAACACTGCTAACATCTTGTTTAGCTTGAAGAACAATTATTATACTCACTAACCTATTCAAAACTAATTACCTATACAAGCCATATTTTCTTTGGTAAGCACACATACCTTCTCGTTTCAATAAAGAGTCATGACATCATAAATAAAATAAATATAAGTATTGTTTTAAAACATATAACATCAACACATAACCTGATACCTAATGGTACACCACAGTTATCTTTAACTCTCATGTAATAGGGGCGAGCCAATTACCATCAACCAGGCACAAATCTACACTGCGTGGCTGCCACTCAGAATATCCTAATCGAAAAAACCCAATAACCTTCCTGGTTAATTTTTTTAAACATAACTGGCGAAATATGAGTGCCCTGCCTGATCTCTTCGAGGATATAAAGTATCGTCTATCAAGGTCTTAAAATATCAATCCATTAAATCTTTGGAACGTGCAAATTGCAATCACGTCCAACCTTACGCTATTATTTACTCTCTTTGCAACAACCTTGGTGTTTTATAATTGCAATGAAATCCATTCACTTCGCTCTACGCAAGCTCCTTACAAACACAATGAGATATATATGCTTGTATATGTCAAGTTATGGAAAGTGCGTCCTTTTAATACAGGATAGAAAGGAAATTAACACTCTAATAAATACCGTTTGTTCAGTATTCCTATCAGAACCACATTAAAAATTGCCATTTTAGGCAATTAAAAAAAAACTGGCTAAGATATTCTGACTCTGCACCGAGGGTTCAGTGCAAACTTGCAACATAAACAGCCACATCTTTTGACTGTGTAGACTTATGCCCCGTTCCAATAAACAAAAACGACTCGTTTTGCTTACGGATAGTTGTATTTTGACATAAGTCTCATAGAACTTATGATATTATTAGAGAGATATATCATTAGAGAGTTAATTTTTACACAGCACAAAGGGACCACAGACTTGAGTATATGGTTTTCTTTATCAACTCGACACCTCCAAGCGTACCCGAGGTAAAGGGTCTCGACAGACAGACGGAGAACAAAGTGATGCAATAAGGGTTCCGTTTAGAGGTACAAAACCCTAAAAACTGGTCTACGCGAACATTTAATGGCAATATTTAAAACATTCGTTAATTCATATGTAAATTTACACTCAATAGCGAAACTAAATTAGTTTTTTATACTATGTAAACGAAGAACAAAGTTACTGCTCTAGTTTGCCGAAAAGTCTTACCTTCACAAAAAGTAACAATTAAAAAAAAAATCGTGACAAGTTTAAAAAAAAAACTACATTTCTACAAGTCATTTTTATTCAGCAAATAACTCGTTTGTCTTCGTATGGACATTTTAATGAGGAGGGATGAAGGACATGCGACTAAAAGAGTGATGCGTCTGAATATTGATGGACGGAGAGCGAGAGGAAGGCCAAAGAAAAGATGGATGGATTGTGTAAGGAATGATATAAAGGAGAAAGGAGTGAATGGAATCGAAGAAGAAAACGTGTTGCGCCGACCCCAAATAGAATGGGACAAGGGCAGGAAAATGATGATGAAATACGTCTCTATCTATCTACCATTTCACATCGTATTTCATTTCATATCATAGGAATGTTAGTTATATTATGGCAAGCTTCACAGTCGCAAGGTGCAGTTATGGGTCTTTATTTCCTCTTTCGCCACTCTATGGCATAGTTTCGTAATGTAGTTTGGCGTAATGTGCGTTTTATGTTATAATAACTCTTCGGCATTTACTACACAAACCTAATTTGCCTTCTGACTATCCTATATTTATTACTGTAGGTCAGAGGATTAGGAAAGGTCTCTTTGTTATTTCATGTAAATGAAAAGGCCAATTCTCCTCTGTGTCTTATAAACCTACTGATTTACTCACATATTCAAATTGACAACCCGGTTGGCGCAGTGGCTAAGCGTTTGACTGCTGCGCTGCGTGTCGCCGGCCGGTTCGATCCCCGCACGGAGCAAATATTTGTACGAACTTCAGAAAGTTGTTTCGGTTCCTGGCTGTTTGTGTATGTGAGTTTAAATGTTTGTAAACGCACCCACAATATAGGAGAAATTTTTTATTTATTTATTTTTTGTTTTTATAAAAGTTTTTTATTTTTAAATGATACTTCAACGATAAACGTACAATAATACTCTTTGTTCTAGTTCACTATACTATAGATAGAGTCTACAAGACTATACGGTCGTAGTACCGTGTATTCGTGACCAAACCGTGCAGAATCTATTAATCTCAGCACATCTTGCTTTCGTACGATGAGCTAATCGCCACTTGTGAAATGCTATCAGAATGATCGACTGTAATGTTTAACTGTTGCAATGTTGGTAGTATTGCTATTTTATACTTACTAGAAGCTGTATATGTGCTTTGTATGATCTATAACAATTTTATAGTAGTCTAGTTAAAAAAAAACCGGCCAAGAGCGCGTCAGACACGTGCACCAAGGGTTTTGTACAAACTTGCGACATAAACAGCCATATCTTTTGACTGCGTAGACTTAAAGAGTTGATTTATTCACAGCACAAAGGGAAAAGAAACTTGCGTATGTGGTTTTAATTTCAACTCGATACCTTTACGCGTTTCCGAGATAAAGGGTTTTGAAAGACAGACAGACGGACAACAAATTGATCCAATGAGGGTTCCGTATTTTTTTTCTTTTGAGGTACTGTAAAAATTACAGAAGAAAGCTTACTCGTGTCCCAAAACGAATTTTCCATTTGATAGAATCATGCCCCGTTCCAATAAATAAAAACGACTCGTTTTGCTTACGGATAGTTGTATTTTGACATAAGTCTCATAGAACTTATGCAAAACGGGTAGTTTTTGTTTATTGGAACGGGGCATTAGTCATTGAAAGCAAAATGTTTGCGTATAAGGAAAAAAACAATTCAATCGTTCGATTGACACCCATTTCGTTACTAGCACGTGTCAGCTACAAATCATATTTTTATGTCCCATTAATTAATGAATAGTAGTAAAATCAAATTAACCATACAATGCGTTGAAGAGAGTTATAAAAAATATACAGTTATCTTCAACCTCCAGTGTTCAGAACAAGTTTTGAACTTGGATATTTCGTTATCTCCGACAAACATCTCTTATCCGTATTATCGTGATCCCATCTGTGTAATTACGAAGTTAATCTTTATTGAAGCAAAAGTGGAGCTATCTGTACGGTGGTATATGACTGCATTCTTTTGTATATCGTGACGTAGAACTTAAGAAAAACGGAACAGGTTTAATTTTTCAATTAGATATTTAAATCAAACGTCCCCCAAGCACGGTGCCTAAGTAAATATTTTTTGACGAGTGAGTTAGTGACGAGTGTGCCCTTCCCTTTGAGGAAAAAAAAAATTTATTGCATTTTTTAACTTAGCAACATTCTTTTAAGAAAAATAAAAAGTCTAGGTACTTGGAATGGTGTAGACTTCTCTGTTATTATTATTAAATAGCTTGTAACAAAAGGTAATATCATAATTCATAATTTCGCGGACGTAAACTTCATGATTTTATTATTCAGTCCAAAAAAGGGCTTTGTCAAATGGCAAGCCAACAAATCAACGGATAGTACCGAAATTTCAATAGCTCATAATGTGAACTTAGCCATGATTAAGTATAACCATTTCGCTTGAACCCTGTAAATCTATAGCTTTATAATCATTCTTCTAAAAATAAATATTTATTTCCAGCCACTAGTTTACAGCTCCCAATTTGACCACACGCTTAGTCTCAAAACAAAAGCAAGCAGAAAAACAAGATCAAAGCTGAACTGCAAAGACCATGATTATAAAACAATAGTAATTGATTGATAATGATGGTCTTTGCAGTCCAGTTTTGATCTAGTTAGCACAGCAAGCAAAACAATCGATTAGTCCATGCATTAAACATTGTTATAAAACTCCTTACCAAATATGTAGTAAGATTTCAAACAACACTACATTCGTTATGCGATCAGAAGGCAGTGACATTAACAGTTTATCAGCCGAGCGAGGCCACGCTATGCATTAATAGATTTATAATGTGCAGTAAATTATAGCGATAGTAAACCAATTTATATGTTAGTACTAACGACTAATACATCCTTGTGTCTTGTAAGAAAAGAGTTTTGTAAGTAAAAAATTATGGACTATTTATTATACTGTCGGTCTATGGAGAGGAAGGGTCTAGTTCACAATATCGACAGTCACTACATCGATGGTCGCTGTATCGAAAACGTTCCATCGACGGGCTAATGTATCGACAGTACCCCAAATCGATGGTACGCTACATCGATAGTACCGCAAATCGTTGGTGCGCTACATCGTTAGTACACTAAAGCGACGGTATGCTACATCGATAGTAAACCAAATCGATAGTACGCTGCATCGACTACCCGATCTGAGCCAGATTTGAATAAAAAACAGCATTTTTAAAAGTTTTTAATCACAATTTGTTAAATCTGTAAATTGCTTAATTTTGATGGAACCCACATTAAACGGTTGAAAATAAAAACATAAATTCGTATTTAGTAACATTGTTTCTTATAGTACTAATTTAAAAAAAAGGAAACTACTTTTTTTTTTCGGGGTGGGAAATCATCCAATGACTTCCCCCGCTCTGGGCGGAGCGAGGGGGCATGACAGACTTGTACTGACTAAAACCCACCCATGTTCCTTCTATTGCCCTTTACGTTACGAGGCCGCGGCATCTCTTTCGAACAACCCGCAACCCCGGCAGGCGGAGGCTCTGGCTTGTGAATTCTAATAAATGAGTAATTTCTGAATTGTGATTAAAAACTTTTAAAAATGCTGTTTTTTATTCAAATCTGGCTCGGATCGGGTAGTCGATGCAGCGTACTATCGATTTGGTTTACTATCGATGTAGCATACCGTCGCTTTAGTGTACTAACGATGTAGCGCACCAACGATTTGCGGTACTATCGATGTAGCGTACCATCGATTTGGGGTACCGTCGATACATTAGCCCGTCGATGGAACGTTTTCGATACAGCGACCATTGATGTAGTGACTGTCGATATTGTGAACTAGACAAGGAGAGGAAGAGGAAGGCCAAAGAAAAGATGGATGGATTATTTAAGGAATGATATGAAGGAGCAAGAAGTGAATAATGCCGGGACGTCTGACAGGGGAGAATGGAAGAAGAAACGTGTTGCGCAAACCCTAAATAGAACAGGACAAGAGAGTATGAGAGTGGTATTGTCAGACGTGTACTGACTAATACCCACCCATGTTCCTTCTTTTGCGCATTTTCCCATTCCGGGGCTGCAGTATCTCTTTCGAATACCCCACAAATCTGCCAAGATAACGAAGTCCTCTGTTGGATAATATTTTAAGCAAAGACTGAGCTACAATTTTCAAATTGTATAAAATATATTCAAAACACTATATTATAGGACTACTTTTAAATTTAGATACTCAGTTATAGTACGTTACTTCTTACAGTAACGAAAGCTCATCAAAAAAGATATAGGCCAGGCTCTTCAGATTTTTTTATAGACACCGATGGACGTTTTAACTCAAATTTAATTTATTTATTTATTTGTCAGATCAGTACAAGCCAACATTGTTAGTAAAGACATACACCACTTACAAACAAAAGTTAGAACATAAATACTCTGGTCAATTCATAAACGACGAATAATTTTGAATAATTTAATGAACCGTTCGTTTTCTATCGAATAAATTTTAACTTTATTCGAAAACATTCCAGGTTATTAAAAAAAACTTTTCCGACGTATCTGACGAAAGTGGTTTTTTTTTCTTTTGCTGACTGTACAACAGGAGTCATGTGAACCTACCAGACTAAACAATACAGACAGGAATCTCTCAATAAAGTCTTAATGATTATTGCAAACGTATGTCTGATGAGTAAGAGACTGCTGCTGTAAGCTTGTCAATTTTTATGATCCTTAGAGCCTTCAAAATACGCTTCACTTTCATTCATCACAGGTTTCATTAGATACAAACTTTTTTGTAGTTGTGGTCGCTCGTATCAATCTTTAGGTTAAGCCGCGCTTGCCTCTGTTGGTCTATGGATGGGTGACCACCCGTCAAATACCGAGTTTGCTTTGTGCCTCGAAAAGCACGTTAAGCTATTGGTCCCGGCTGTCATTTGAAGGTCTTTGACAGACGTTACAGATAGTCAGTGTCCCGAAGTCATACTGGGTATCGTATTACCCAGTATGACGGGTTGTGGAGGTCAGATTGGCAGGCATTCAGTGTTACTGGTATTCAGCTGCATCTGGTTAGACTGGAAGCAGACCCCAACATGGTTCGGAAAAGTTAAAAATACCTACGTTAGAAATAAAAGCAAAAAGAATTTTAATTTTTCTTAACTTAAATCTTCAGTACCTAACATTTGTATAAGTAACAAAATATCTGGTAATCCGTGCCAAAATCTTATCTTTATACTTACTCCTTTATTGATTAATATCTTTTCATCCAAAAAAACTGAATTCACGAATTCCAAACGGTCGTAAGTCAACCTCTTATTTGGTTTATTAATGTGAAAGGTATAAAGTCGGTTGTTGAGATATGACCTCCCGTAGAGTTCAGTGAACGCAGACAGTTTAAAACTTTGACCCTCGCACCACGACGCGTCGAGTTGGCACCCCTGTCGAGAATGTACAGTCAGCGAAAGATATAACTAACCAGGCTCGTAAACAATATTATTTTTTTTAGGAAACCGATGGATGTTTTCAACTCAAATTAAATTTATTTAAAGAACTGTGTTTTTTCTTTTAAATAAATTTAACTTTATTCCAAGACATTTTTGGTTTTTTAGGAAAAAAAAACTCAAATGTAACTGACGAGGCTTGTTGCTTATTTCTTTTTCTGACTGTACTCGTATAAGGACATTACGCCACCTAAATGCAGAGGAAATGCAGCGAAATTCGTAAGCATGTACTCGTACATTTTTCTTTGTTCTTTGCCAAATACTGTATTGTATAAAATGTATGCCAACGTGCTAAACATGAAAATGCTTTTATCATGCTGAGAAATGGCTGTGACGATTTTTAGTTGCTTCAATCCATTTGTGTTTTTTCTTATAAAAATGTTGAACATTTTTGAAACTATGGAAATCCAGAAAAATAACTTTTTTTGTAATCAAATCATGAAACCAATTAGTTGGCTCCACAAAAAAAAAACATGAATGTGACACTAATTAACAATTTCAAGCACGTGAAATAATTGTCTTGGAAAAGTATTTTGCAAGTTACATAAAATAATTTAGCTTATTTTATAAAAAGAGCTAGTGGTATAATATAATGCATGATATTTTTTAATGAAAACAGCAATTATTAAGGTTGCACAAAAAAAAATACCTTAAAATAGGTATCTATAGTAAATTAGTAATACTTATTGTAATATTTTTGTCCCTCCTATCTGTGGTTGAAACAATGTACGTATTGTCTATAGAATATTTACACTATACAGGTTTACAAACAGGGTAAATACAACATTTAAAACAGTAACTATAAACCTTTTATTTATAAACATTTAAAATTTACGCCTAAAGGAAAACAAACAAACTTGATACAATTTTACAGGTATATACTTATGTTAGCATTTGTTAAGTTTTTTTTGTTGTTTTTTTGTTGTATGGCGGAGATATGGCTCTATTTAAAACTAGCTGCCCACCGCGATCTCACTCGGGTGATGATAGAATATACAAATATCTTTATAAATTCTAGCTTATGTATTATTCTGATATGTAAACTATAATATTGTAAAGTTTCATTAAAATCCATTCATTAGTTTTTGCGTGAAAGGGTAACAAACATCCATAAATCCATACAAACTTTTGCGTTTATAATATTTTATATAGTAGGAAGAAGGATATCCTGCCTGGCAGTTTCTCTTACCTAGCTAGATATTCAGTTTTTATGAAACGAACAAAGAATTGCTAAAAGAATGCTAATTATAACTATTCCGGGTAGACGAAGGCCAAAGTACCCATGGATGGACCTCAAAGAGATGTCAGGAAAGCAGAGAGGCCTGCCAGGGCCACCGTCTGCCGGGGTTGCGGGTTTTTCGAAAGAGATACCAACATAAACGGCAATTATAATAGAAGGAACAAGGGTGGGTTTTAGTCAGTACAAGTCTTACACTCCCCCCGCTCCACTCAGAGCGAGGGAAGTTATTTAATGATTTCCCATCTGCAAAAAAGGGCAGGAAAATGGTGATGATAATTCTTTACAACTACGTTTTCTCTACTAAATAAGCAAAGGGCTACGGAAATCGGGGGTCAATGACACCTCAGACTAGCGTGTTATGATATTAACAAAAAAACAAATCATTTCACCAACCTGTATTTCAAGACGTCCATGTGTACACAGTGGCGATCTGCCCGGCTTGGGCGGAGCACCGCCGTGCCCTCGTAGAGGCGATCGGCGGCGGCGATCTCTCGCGTCCGGCCCTGGTTCAGGCCATGGTCCGGAGCGAGAGGGAATGGGAAGCGGTCACCACCTTCTGCGAAGCAGTAATGCTAGCGAAGGAGGTGGCCGGGCGTTTGCGGGAGAGAACATCTGCCCAACCCAGCCGCCGCGGGAGACGCCCATGGCGCCGGGCGCCGCGAGACGACTTCCGGCCACCGTAGATGCGGGCCTGTGGGCGGTGAGCAATGGGTAGTTCACCGTCCGTCCGTCGATTGACGACAGGCCGTGTCGACGGCGCGTTCGTGTTTCACGCGCGCCTCAAAGAGTGTCAGCAAAGCAGAGGGGCTTGCCAGAGCCTCTGCCTGCCGGGGTTGCGGGTTGTTCGAAAGAGATACCGCGGCCTCGGAACGTAAAGGGCAATAGAAGAAACATGGGTGGGTTTTAGTCAGTACAAGTCTGACATGCCCCCCCGCTCCACCCAGAGCGGGGGAAGTCATTGGATGATTTCCCACCCGGAAAAAAAAAAAAAAAAAAAAAAAAAGACGTCCATGTGTATGTATGTTTATGTACAATTTAATCTATTAAGTGCCGCTAGACAAATGAGCTGAGCAAAAAATGAGGTGTGCCAAAAACAACCAGCATAAAGTGTAAGTACATGCCGATCGCTTAGTGGTTTTATATGTATACAGGCTGTGCTTTTCCATACTCGATCATTCAACAATAATATTAAAATATTTATTTACTAGCTTTTGCCCGCTTCTTCGCTCGTGTTAAATTCAGGATAACACAGTTCCCTTTTCCTGATTTGCAGGTACCTGCTGCCTGTAGTTTTTGCCTTTGCGCGTTATTTATTGTAATAGCAATGCAAATTTTTCCCTTTTCTTCCCTCTTTCTCCCTGATACATCAATCTTTTTTTAAAAAAAAGAGCCTTAATAGCCTATGTCCGTCTCCAGGTTCCCAACTATCTCTGTACCAAAATTCATCAAAACCGGTTAAGCCATGTAGGCGTGAAAATTTAACAAACAAACTCACTTTCGCTTTTATAATATTAGTATGAATAAGGATGCCTGTGCACGTACAATGAAAACTTAGGTGAATACATAATTTAATCACTTTCTTCTGACGACTGTAATGCGGTTTAGCCTATCTGCAATATAATTGTGCATAAGCATAGACAATTTATGAATTTATTCACGCAAGCGGTCTTTTAATATTCTCAATAATAAATTGTTTTATTTTCAACGACAACACACACAATATCTCTACATAGGCAACAGCCAAGCGGAAAACCACACAAATTCTAACTTATTACATAGAAAAGTAAGGAAAATACCTTTATTTTCCTTACTTTTAAGGATCGAAATACCTTTTAATTAACCTTTTAATTAAAAGGTATTTCGATCATATTTGCGTCCGTGAGTAGGGATAACTAAAATTTATTAAAATGTCTTGTTTTTCTCATAGTTTTACATATTTATATTAACTGTTTACAACGCGATATTTAATACATAAAAATAGCTACTGTACCTGTTTCAACATCCTCTTTAGTGTCATACAAAAAATAAATCACGTCATATATTTTCTATTAGCAACAAAAACATTACCTACTTAGCTACTTAAATTACTTTAAAATTTTATCGTTGAGAATGTAAGACGAGTACTAGTATCTACATGCAAAAGTTTGTATGTTTGCCACACAATCACGCCAGAACGGCCGAACGGATCTTGATGATATTTTCCACAGATATAGATAATAGTCTGGAATAGCACATAGCTAACTTTTTTTTCTCACACATACACATCAAAGTTTCCACGCGAACGAAATCTCGGACAACAGTTAGTTAGTACTATACGCTAATACCACGAATGAGATGTCGAGGTCATCGGCAACTGTGCTCCAACATGGGCCATGACTGTCGCGTAATACGTAACATCTAATTTACTCACTATGTCACTAATAGAAACTTCCTTTCAACATTATGCATTAACTTTACGTAAATATAGATGTTGCCAGTTCAAAGCCCTTGTAATTAAGTAGATAGTCAACATTGGTACTGAGAATTTAGCTGACGTATTCGATATAAATCAGATTGGTTTGTAAATGCTCTTATAAACGCAGAAATACATGTAGCTACAGTCATATTGGTCAAATGATTAAAAACACAGGCCAAGTGCGAGTCAGACGCCCGTACCGAGGGTTCCGTACTAATTTGCCACATAAACGGCCATATTTTTTGACTGCGTTGACTCAGAGGGTGGATTTTTTCACACCTTCAAGGGACCACTGACTTTAGTAAATGGTTTAATTTACACACGATACCTTCACGCGTTCCCGAGATAAAGGATCTTGACAGACAGACGGGCAACAAAAAGTAATCCAATAGGGCTTCTGTTTTTTAAGGAACACACCTTAAAAAAGATCTTAAAAAGGACTGCCTTGTTGATCTAATGGTGGCAAGCGAGACTACATGAGGTCCTGGATCGATTCCTGGGTTTGTCAATTTTTTAGTAGCAGCATCGATGGCAATAGGGTCTCCCCTATAACGTAATATAAACATTTCAATTTCGATGTTCATCGTGCATTCAACAAACAATTTTTAGTTCTAAAACAACAATTACATAAGCGCAAATTCAGAACCAACTTAACCCCATTTCAATGATAAATAAACTAAATCTCGTTGATCTAATGACCGTATCGATCGCTGCTATCGATTTGGGTGTAATACCTTGACACTGTTCTACGTGCTAGTTTTCAAGCACATGCACTTACTTTAGATAAAATAATTATTTTTGCTGCATATAACCGTTTAAAGATTACATAATATTCATCACTTAGGGGTATGAAAAATAGATGTTGGCCGATTCTCAGACCTACCCGATATGTACACAAAGTTTCGTTTGAATCGGTCCAGCCGTTTCGGAGGAGTATGGGAACGAAAACTGTGACACGAGAATTTTATATATTAGACTAGCTGTGCCCAGCGGTTTCACCCGCTGCTCAGTTAGTGGCATGAAAAATAGATGTTAGCCGATTCTCAGACCCGATATGTACACAAAATTTCGTTCAAATCGGTCCAGCCGTTTTGGAGGAGTATGGCAACGAAAACTGTGACACGAGAATTTTATATATTAGATTGTCCAAAATCAAAAGTCATTTATCCAAACTAGACTGTTTATCAGCACGTTGTGAACGTCATTACACAAGACAGTCCTTCAAAACGCCTTCCTTCGCCACTTCCTAGTGCTTTAAACTGGGAAGAAGAAGTGGTGAAACAAACTTCCCAGAAACACAACTGTCTGATAGGTTTGATGAACCAAAGCTGCCTCGGTGGTCTAAAGGCCGCGAGCGAAACCGCTGAGCATCTAGTCCTGGGATCGTACCCGGGTCAGGCACAGGCTTTTGCAAAAGGAATTTCTTAGAAAACAACTGCTACCGTCCCTCAACTACTATCACCATGTCTTGGCAAGCTCCCTGCCCACCTCCAGAGTCATTTCATTGCCTCGGGATAATGGTCTTGACCTTGGCTAACCCAATGAATTTTCTCCCAAAATAGGTTAGTTTTGCTTGTAACCGTAACATTATGTGAGTAGCGCTCAACAATGTTAATGTTACTTAAAGCCAAGTGTACGGTCAGTAAAATACTGGTTAATCAAGTTCACTCTTAGGTATAAACTCGCCATATAAAAAAGACATCTATGAATACAAACCGTTTGAATACTATAACGAATCTAATAAGCTAGTTTCAAACAATCATATTTTTACCAAAAATAAAACATTTTCGTCTGTAGCGCAACCTCTTCTGAATGACATCCAAGTATCTACAACACCTACATACATATATACATCAATTTACATAAACATTACTATAGTTTTGAGTGACAACCTTCCAACAATAAACTTTTACCTCCATTCCACAATGACCCGTAAATATAGCGTGAAGTTTTATGGCCTTAACAGCTACAAGAATAGGCTTTCGAGCTGTTAAATTGGCATTAAAACCGTTTAAAGGTTTTTAGACCTATCGTCGAGACATTTTAAGAAAATCAAGCTATAAGAATATACAACCATTGCAAATAAAAACCTAACGGTTCCGTAAGAATCGTGAATTCGTGATTCATTATAAGAATAACCTTCAATTTGACTTCTCATGAAATTAGTCACCTTTTTCACGGAAGAAATCCGTGTCCAAAACTTGATTTTTATCGTTCATTCACTAGCGTTGCGTCGGTCGAGACTGGATTAATTTATTCCACTTAGATTCTCGAATTATTTCCGTTTGGACCATTAATCTTTTCAAGCCGTTAGTTGTTAGGCTTTCGAACCGTATTTAATCTGTTTTGAAACGTCTCGCCTTTCTTTCAATACCGCCCTGTACACTAGTTTTAAATTTCAAGTCTTTAACGAATGATATCTTAAAAGTTAATTAGGTAATAGGCCAACCAATTTCTTTAGCATGTTCATGATTCAATAGACAACAATTGCTACTGAAAATCGTGTTCAATATCCGGATATTCTCGTTGTAGAGAAAGATTGAAATTCAGTGGAGTGCGTAATGCCAAGAATACTGCAAGCCCGTTATGGGAAGCAAGCTTATCAGAAACCCGAACATTTTGAAGCAAGCATGTAGGGTTGTATTAAAAACCGCTATATGTTGAATTAGACAGAAATAACTATATAATATATTGTATGGTGACTATTTAACATCCAATACACATACTTATAAACATTTCCATAATTTATTGCTTGAATAAATGTAGGTAAGTACTTATGTTATATTGTTTCAACTTATCAAATTGGAACAGAACACTAAAGTATTGATGAGACGCACATACCGAGACAGCCAGCGCGTGTTCTCAATAAAAATATTAAATCAATTCTGTTATTGAATTTATTTAATTATTATCACTCACATGAGTAGAACTTGTATTACCTACGTTAACTTCCTTTGCGTCAGTCAGTGATGATGCCATACAAACAGCCCTAGTAGGGATCATTGCCAATGTCCTGATAAAAATGACACACGCTTTTCATACTTATTTCACAACACCGACACGAATGCATAAGCTTTCTGTAAATAAAATTCAAAATTTCTAATTTAACTTCGTTTTCAGTCTCTTTAGATACACAGATGAATTTGTAGAATACATCTTGACCAAATTATGACGAAATCAAGTAAACATGAACACATTATAGAGAAGGTGAAGTCAGATATACATGTTTTGCTATTGGTCCTTGTACAAGATATTAAAACGAAATAAATCAAGTTTAATAAACGAACTTCCTTGGTAATGTCATCGGTCATGTAAAAGAAGGAAGGTAAAAAGACTTATTAAAATATAACTGTTCTATATTATTCACAGAATTCTTTGTAATACACAGTAGGTATAAAACCAGTTTTTTATATAGAAATAACTATTAGCTACGCCACAATAACGAGCAGTATTACAAACTAACAACGCACTATCTACCACAGAACAAGTTATTCCAGGAAATTATATTTAGCGTGAAAATTAAATCTAGTTTCTGAGAGATTGAAGTCGTTTCTCTTTCAAGATATTAATTTAGCAATAACAGTTAGTGTAATGGTTGCACAAGTTAGCGGGTATCGTAAGTCGTCACCCACGTAACTACGAGTTAAGATAACTTACAAGTTACTACTCATTTAACGGTTTAGTTGCTTATGTTGTTGTTGTTGTTGCTATGCAAAGTAGGCGGAGGAAAGGGCTAAGACCTGATATGAATGAACTAGGCTGTAGAAATTGTAAGATTCTTTGAATCCAGAACATTTGCATTTGTAATCTGTTGTGCGTCTGATTTCGGTTTTAGGGTTGTTGATTCGACCCTATCTTAATCTTCTTTAATATAACAATGAATCACAAAATGTGTTGGTAACTCAACAACGCCTAGACCAATTTTTGCCAACTCTTTTTTTTTAATATTTGCTTAAATCCAAGAATGGTTTTTACGGAGAGAAAAAATCGAATAATTGGCTTTTCTTTTCCCACACAACCGTTTAGATTTAAACTATAAAATAGGTAGGAACAAAAAACTGCCACATTTCCAAATCTTTTTGACAGAACGAAGTCTGTCGGATCCGCTAGAGTGAAAATACAAATGTTCTTCAAGAGGTTTTGCACTAAGACACGTAGAAAAAAATTGCTCAATTATCGCTTAAAATTGATTCAACTATACGTACATAGATATTGTTTCTTTACGATATTGTTGTTATGCATTATTACACACTTTTTTCTTTCAAATAACTTCCCCCGCTCTGGGCGGAGCGAGGGGGTGTCAGACTTGTACTGAGTAAAACCCACCCATGTTCCTTCTTTTGTCCTCTATGTTCCGGGGCCGCGGTATCTCTTTCGAGCAACCCGCAACCCCGGTAATTGTTACACACTTAAACGACTGATTGTTAGTTGTCAAGCAACAACAATTCAAATATTTAAATTCAATCGCATGTAGGTCTAACTAACGCGATATTTATCTCAACAATTTGCACGAAGCGACTACCTGCAGTGAATCATCAATCACAGGTTCTCGATAACTTCTAATGTAATTCGAAAGATAGCCATTAGCACTACGTGATTCACAACAATATTTATTTACTAATATATTACTTAAAGATTCTCTTAACAAGTTGGAAAACTGTGAGTCATGAATATCTGATTGCTTGAAAGGATCTTGGGTTGCGTACTTTATCAGAAAGAAAAAAAAAACATGCTTTAGACTGCTTCGTGGGTTTGATTTCCGAGTTGGCTAAAGTGCTATGGGGATTCTTAGCAGTCACTGAATTTTGATTCGTGTCCGATAAATATCAATAGAGTCGCCCCTGTGAATACATGGGACTTTCTTGCTTTTTCTTTTTCTTTTCGTGTCGATGAAACTCATGTCTTTTTTTTTTTGAAGACCACTTCAAAAAAAAAAAAAGAGAATTCAACAAATAACTTCCCCCGTTCTTGGCGGAGTGGGAGGAGTGTCAGACTTGTACTGACTAAAACCCACCCATGTTCCTTCTATTGCCGGGGCCGCGGTATCTAGAAACTCATGTCTTAGATCAATATGTAGCCACCTGCACACCTCTAGCATTTGTTTTGTTTAAATTCTAATAGGTGCAAGTGAGGAGCTCGTGGCTAAATAAATAGTTGCCGCTTGGGTCAATCTTTAGGTTAAGCCGCGCTTGCCTAGGTTG
This sequence comes from Ochropleura leucogaster, assembly GCA_958449745.1. Classification (NCBI taxonomy): domain Eukaryota; kingdom Metazoa; phylum Arthropoda; class Insecta; order Lepidoptera; family Noctuidae; genus Ochropleura; species Ochropleura leucogaster. The sequence goes on from OY288208.1 coordinate 5,797,366, forward strand.
GTCTGTGGATGGGTGAGCACCCATTACATACCGAGTTTCCTCCGTGCCTCGGAAAGCACTTGAAGCCGTTGGTCCCGGCTGTCATTTGTAGATCTTTGACAGTCGTTACAGGTAGTCAGTGTTCCGAAAGTCTGACAACCAGTCTTACATGGAGCGACTGCCTATCTGAGGGCAGTCGCTCCATGTAAAATACTAATAATCTGCTGCATCCGGTTAGACTGGAAGCCGACCCCAACATAGTTGGGAAAAGGCTGATGATGAGGTGCAAGTGATTGGATGATGGGATGGGTAGGAACGAAGGTCCCCACAAACATCCTGCAAAATGGCAAGACACTTGCATTGTGTTTGGGATGGACCTTTCTTGTTAAAATAAGGAGGAGGGATATTTAAATACCTCATAAAAAACAACAGCCTCTAAACTGTCCGTTCTATTTTTCTATGCAACCAAAGACAAAGAAAATATTTACTTCCACATTTTATAAGGCAATGTGACATTAGTTGCAGTTGTTTTATCGAGTTGTCCCTACGTATATAGTAGAAAATACGTACTTACCTATGTGGTTATACTGACGCATCGATTCATAGGTACAGTACGTAATACATATAATAAAATAATGGATGCCAGATGCCGCGACATGGTTTTAACATCACTTTTTGTTGTTTTCCTGTAGTATTTACGTCATTCCTTCATTCATTCATAGAAAATTGGATTTACCGTAATAGTATTGTTTGTTTTGGATAAATCAAAAACAACAGGACACAGGAAATTCCTACTTAAGCACTATTATCTGCACGTACGCCATATTGAATCACAACGCATAATCATCTTCTAATATAAAATTCTCGTGTCACAGTTTTCGTTCCCATACTCCTCCGAAACGGCTAGACCGATTTAAACGAAATTTTGTGTACATATCGGGTAGGTCTGTGAATCGGCCAACGTCTATTTTTAACCCCTAAGTGAGCAGCGGGTGAAACCGCTGGGCACAGCTAGTACTAATATATAAAATTCTCATGTCGCGGTGTTTGTTACGAAACTCCTCCGGAAAAGCTGGATCGATTTGTATGTAATTATATCTATTCGGTAGGTCTTAGAATCGGCCAACATCTTTTTTAGGGTTCCGTATACCGTTACCTAAAAAGGAAAAAATCGGACCCCTTATTGGATCACGTTGTTGTCCGTCTGTCTGTCTGTCTTGTAAGACCCTTTAACTCGGGAACGCGAGAGATATCAAATTGAAATTAAAACGGTAAAACCATATACTCACCTCTGGTCCATTTGTGTTGGAAAAAATCAATCCTCTCAGTCTACGCAGTCAACATAGTACGTATAAATGGCAAGTTGGCGCGCGGGTCTGACTCCCTCTTAGCCGTTCTTTTTTTTAACTTAGCCGCGGGTGAAACAGTCAGGCAAAGGTAGTAAAATAAACAAGTTTATATTGTATTATCGATTCCTCTCTACATACCTACATGCGCCTGAGTTGAATTATCCCCGCAAGCAGTTTGCTAATCACTCAGCTCATCAGACCTCGTTACTGACAATTGATCGGCAATAAGTTCATTGCCGTTTGACCGACAAAAAAATTGACCAACAAATTTTGAACAGTTACCCAGATGCTGAAATTAACTGTAGGTACTTGCCTACTTTTAGATAAGTATTTACAGTTACAATTCAGCTTTTGAATTCTATGTTCAAGTGAATAACAGTTACTGTATACTTCAATTATATTAAACTCACATTTAGTCTGCTTATACATGAATATTATACTAGTATAAGCAGACTAAATGTATGAGATTACTGAAAAGTAAAAGTACACAACTTTGCTTTTATTTTCGTCTTTATATTATTATTTTATTTTTATAACGAGTTCTTCTGATATACGATATGAAAGTTATTTAACAAAGTATCAACGAACAGACAAAGCTTCTTTGTTTACAAATTAAACACATCATAATTACACGAAAGCTTATGAATGGGTTTGTGTATCAAACACGAATAACTATAGCTAACGGTGTCCGTCGTGCGCTAAAATGATCATCTGACCGATTTAGAACTTCTGACTAAATGAGGAGTAGGTACGATCCCCATTTTAGGACGACATTAAGGAAGGTTTCTTCAATAAGACTCGACAAACCACATTGTGGTTTCTTAGTGCTCATTCGGGTAGTTTTTTGTACGAAACAAAATGAGTCATCATGACATTCCAAATGGTAGTCTCTTTGACTAAGACTAATATTACCGCTTTCGCAAAACACGTCACGGAAGCCTTTAAACATCGCAAAAAAAAAACGCAACTCGTAGACACACTTTCAAAATAAACATGCGACCAGTATCTCGACTCACACGACAGACAGTCGCGCCGATGGAACTCATACCTTGAGAATGAATGCCGGTCATTTTATGCGTCCAGTGCTCACTGCCCACTTGATACACCAACCGATAAAAGGTCAGGACCTGTAAGCAGGATGCCTCGTCTAATAGCAGACAAGAGACATGTTTGTATCACAAACTATATTACTGACAAAGTGTACGCTGAATAGAACAGCGCTCCTTCTTATGAACGCACATCATTTTTATATAGGTAACTTGTCGGCTTGTTGAAACCTACCGGTTTTATTATAAAAGCGTTTCTGGTTTTAATAAACTGGTACTTAATTATGGACTTGATTCGTTATGGTAAACACAACATAACAACAGTGAATGGAAGTATAGCCTGAGTTGTTCATACATGAAAAACTATTTCTAGAAACCTCTCCAAGAGAATTTAATCTTCTAAGGCTATGAATGAACGTGTATAATTTTATTAGCTGCGATAAGACCTTGTGTAATATAATATTATATTATATAACTTATTATATTATTATTATAGTCCCTTAAGTAAATAACATAGGTTATATTAGTATGCAGCTAAGCAAGTATTATTCATGGCACGGTACATAGAATAACACATTAGAAACACTATTTGTCATACAATATTGTTTTTTAACAAAGGTTGTATAATAATCCTTAACAAGGGGCCATTTTCTATTATTATAGTTTTTGTAAAGTCTTAGGTATGAAATATTATTGAGGTATAACTGTCTACTAGACGGTAACTGTATATAAAACAATTGGCTTGGGAAACTACGCGGGACTTATGTTGTTCTTATACTTCTATGATACAAAGGAAATAGTGGCAAAAGTATCCGCTGAGATGCTAAACAAAAAGAAATTCACACGACATTTAAACAAAGATAGGTAAATCATAGGGTTCTATAAACAATAACTCGAATATTAATCTAGCATAATTGACGAGATGCAAGAAGTTATTAAGGTTCCATTCATCTTTCTATAAGTTTCAAGAAATTTAAACCGGAAGTTTAATTTACTTTGACGATATGACTCCTGACTGAGACACCCGTGTCCATGATAACGTGTTTCGCTAATCACACCTATCCTTTAACCACACATTATCGGACCCCATTTCCCATAACGCTATAGATTCGTCATCAAAGGCACATAGGTACCTAATAGTAGTTCATTATTCGTGGCTAACAAGATTGAGTCACCCGCGCGTCACATAACCTCTGACTCACTGTCATGCCGCGCTCCTCCGCTACTCTCATATATTAAAATGTATTTTTTTCCCCATAGGTGTTACCTGCTGGCTGAATCATCGAGAGCTGAAGATCAGGGTCAAGCGGACATGGGGGCCTGTGGAAATGACTACCTATCGCGAAACTCTCAACAGTTCTGAAAAGAAGCTCTCCTGAATCATCGGACGCGCTAATTGCAAACAGTTGCATTTAAAATAAACGCGTACTAGTCCCCGGGGCCCCCTCCAGTCTAATATTCCATTCCAACACTGCCTGTGATCAACACCACGATGAAGAAATTACATTCGTCCGGTGTTCGTGTCGCAAATTGTAACTAGAATACATTTTATACCGTAGTTGTAAGTATTAAGGTCGGTTCACACATCACCGCGCCGCGCCGCCAACGCGTCCTGACAGGGAACGGGATTAAAATATCGTCGCATACGTTTTGCATACGATCTGCGCCTCGCCCATTAGTGGATATCGCACTGGATGACTGGATATTTTCTCTTCACTGACAGACGTTGAACGCTTATATCTGACGTCACATTTAGAAAACAACCGCGTATTATTTTACTGCGGCTATTTTCTACATGTGTCGTTCCCATGTCGACCCGTGAAAGGGCGTGTATTGGCTACAGCACGGCGATCTGTGCACCGACATTTGAATTATGTAATTAATACCTCTGTGATATTTAAGATGATTAAATAAGAGATGTTGCATGAGTCACCGAGCAGTTGTAAGGCGCTGTTTGATTTGTAATCTAACAGTAAACACAGACCGTATTGAACCGTGTTGACGCATAATAAAACAACGCGTTCATGATACGAGTTAGTTCTTTTAATATTGTCTACTACACTACGCACGCAAGGTTAATTCACAATAGTAAACAACTTAAAAGGTGACTCACAAATTATAATATACGAAAAGGTTTAGCGTTACGTAGAAAAACATCGATATGTATAATTCATTCGAACTGCATAATTACCATTTCTTTAAGACGTCTTTCATTTAGAATAATAGAATTGCGTTAAGTATTCTATTGTAGAGTTGTAGTGACTGAGTAGCGTATTACTAGAGCGCGTTACAAGAATGTATCCGACTGACAGACACAAATAGACAGTTTTATACTTCTTAAACATTAGTGGTGACCCAATGGATGATTTGTTAAGTAGAAAGTAACGCGAAAGTAGGATGCTATACTGATTTTTTACGTTGGCGTGCTACAATACTTAGTGGGCAGATCCGATAGGATGGACCACTTTTGTTTCATTCAGTGATCGTATGAACCACTTTTGGTGACTAACGGGTTTTAACCCGAATCAAAAAAAAAACTCATCGCCTATTGGCTATGTCATGTCCCTGCTCATTATATTATTGTTATTCATTAGAATTATGACTACATGTCTATTTAAATTAACCACAAATCATAGAGTAGCGACGTTCTATTTTGCTTAGATTGTACTATACGGTACGTAAGTTTTTAAAATAAGTTCCTACGAAAGATTGATTTATTTAGGAATTATTAGATACTTATATCTTAAATTATAGAATGACAATTATTATTTTTGGCACAATTCTACCAAAGTTATTACAAAAACAGTATTGTATTGAAAATTAAATCAACGGCAACGCTTAGTCTACGCTTGGAATTAAAAAAAGAACTTACACTAAATTATTTTCTGTAATATTTTTAATGGTAGCAACATCGAATCTCCGTGTTACTAACATAACCTCGTGAAGCCACCAGAAACTTATAAACAATCATAATTATGTATCCACAGTTTAGTGTAGTAGCGCTATCGAGCATTGTACTTCCGTTAGTAGGTAATATCTATGTAAATACTATATAGGCCAATGTAAACATAGCGAACTATAACAATAAGATAAAATCTGTAAATAATGACTAATCATAATCTTCCATACTTACATAATATAGCTTGTATAATTAAATTATTAACATCACACGCAGTAGATTTTAATTATTTAGTAGTTATTTCTCATTATTATAAGTGTTATTGAATGATCTGCGCTGAATCTTGCTAATTGTAAGATTATTACGCTACCGCATTTTGTATTTTTGTACATTTGTATTGTATCACTTGTTTTATAAGCTAGTCAGTAAAAAATCAAAACTCTATTTTGTCTTTTATTTTTATCACATGGCGCTCCCAAACGGTTGCTGCTGTAATTGATATCTGTAAGCTATCAAAAAACCTGGTCATACCTGAGCTTCTCAACATGACTTTAATTTGTGGCATAACACGTCAGGTAGTTAAAGAAAAAGGGAAGGAAAGGAAACTTATCCGGCTTATAAGTGATACGAGGTATTTCCTCCTGGAATGTCTGAGTAGCTGCCACGGAGTTTGGACTCGGTTGATGGCATTTCACAATAAAGGATTGGATAGTTCAGTATTTTTGGGATGCAAATGTAGGAAGTTTTATTCAATGGTAAATGATTTTGCTCTCGGCCCCTTATCTCCACCCTTTTGAAGGACGGATATCTTATGTCCTGAGCCACCATTTCCTTGAAATATATCGCACGTTTTAAAACATTAAAAAGCCTTGCTATTTTATTATTATCTTGTCCTTATCTCCAGTTTATTTGGGGTCTGCGCTGCGTGTCTGCTTCCATACTTCTTTATTACTGGTCATATCATCAGACACCTCCCTTCTTGTCCGATCATTTACACACTAAGTAAAGGATGTAGTTATTTATGACAAATCCTTACTAATATTATAAAAGCGACGCGAGCGAGTTTGTTTGTTAGTCTTCACGCCTAAATGGCCAAACCGATTTTGATGAATTTTGGTACAGAGATAGTTGGGACCCCATAAGAGGAGAGAGAGGGAAGAAAACGGGAGAGAAAGATAATCTCCCCTAATCGCCCCCATCTCCACCCTTTTGAAGGACGGATATCTTATGTCCTGAGCCACCATTTCACTGAATTTACCGCACGTTTTGTGTTCTAAAGCAAAATGTGGCGTGTTCATATACTTGTAAGCCAATACGTGGCTTAGCAAGCAAAAATATTGTACACTGAAATCTCTCTTACACACTCTTGAAAAAACAACAAGCATAGTTCCAAACTATGTAAAGACAGAGTTTCGCAAGAGTAATACTAGCAAACTTTACTTCTAACTGTTGTTACACTGGCGATTTCCAAGCGTTTTCCGACGACCAATCTAGAAAAAAAATAGTATCGAACATAACACCATACAGCATTCCACATCCACAAGCAACCTTAGAGTAACGAGAATAGGGTTAGAAATTAAAACATTAGGTACCCTCCTTTTAGGCATCGCTGGTATCGGAGTACCGCAGTATAGCCACTTGGTGGGAAGCCCAACCAAAGACTAGGTACTTTCCACTGTAGTTAGTAATTGTTTAAGTAGGTAATTTGTTTTGTAGTGTCTAAATTGCACCCAGACCTGTAAATCCCAGTTCAGTCTGTGGTTAGGTAGTAACCTAATTTCCTCATTGTTTAGGTACCTACATACGTAGGTACTGGTGTTGGAAGAAAAGCAAAATACTAATATAATCCTTACTAATATTATAAAAGCGAAAGTTTATTTGTTACGTCTTCACGTCTAAATGGCCACACCGATTTTGATGAATTTTGGTACAGAGATAGTTGGGGCCCGTGAGACGGACATAGACCATTTAAAAAAAGATTGAGATATGAGGGAGAACGAGGGAAGAAAAGGGAAAACTTAGCATTGCTATTACAATAAATAAGGCGCTAGGGCAAAAACTACAGGCAGCAGGTTTAACGCGAACGAATCCGCGGGCAAAAGCTAGTATATTATATAAATTAACAAACAAGTAACTATTAGCCAAGTATTATTACAATTATTGTATGGTACTCCTGGCTATTTTCGGCTGCCAATCTCGGCGGCCAATCTTAGCGGAGATTAGCCATCTCCGCGGGAGATATTATAGTGCACGAGTGTGTGCAGACCTCCGATGCAATCCGACACGACCAGAGAAAAAACAGGGGCAGAATCAACGGGTTAACGTCCTTTCCGAGGCACGGGGGTTCACACCGTCAATTTCCAAACGCCGGGCTGTTACTGAGAGATTCTTACTGGAAAAACAAACTAACACTCACACTGACTGCTGTGTTGGTTTCGCGGTCGCAAGTGCGACTGCTGGGCACGGGGGTCCTGGGTTCGATTCCCGGGTGGGGCAAGCACTTGTATGTAGCTATGGTACCTAGTAGAAACTACCAGTGTGCCTGGCAGTAAGAAGGGACGTGGTCAAGTACCTATATGGCGAGCGTACCTACTGCTGGGTTAGCTGCACCATCCCGAAATGATAGCAGCGCTGCGGATGCGTGGAAGCGCGCTGCCGCCTCGCACTTTTAGGCTGATTTTATAGTCACGCCGCTAAACGCGCCGTTGGGCAGCACGCGCGCTCGGTTATGTATTAGGGTAGTAGTAGCGTTTTAAATTCGCGCGCTTGAGCAGCGCCGTTCTTTGAACGTGTCCTCGTGCTATCCAACAGCGCGCTGCCCAACGGCGCGTCTAGCGGCGTGACTGTAAAACCAGCCTTAGACGTGCCAACGGCTAGGACTAATTTGCTCGAGTTTTTTTAGCTAGGTACCCCAGTTTGGCGAACCGCGGTAGACATATTTGTACAAAACCTGCCGAAATTTCTTCGTAGGGCACAGATCGTATCGTCGTACTTATATCGATTTGTTGTGTAATTTAGATCCTATACTTATGCTTTGGCATGTTTAATTAAGAAAGGTATTAATTTAATTTTAATTTAATTAACGTGTTTTTTGTTTGTACCTATGTTATTTTTGGTGACTTATAGCTTCGTATTGGATATATATAAAGGTGCTTAATTGATGGTCAATAAATTAAAAATAAATGTCGGTTAAATTTCTAGCTAGATATTCTTTTTTCTTTGAAAAGATTTATTATATACGGCATTTATGCCGACATAATAAATCTTTTAATGGCTTGATTGGTTTTCCTCTCACACACAATTTTCCTTGTATACAATATATATATACAAACATACACCAACAGCCATAAATGGTTAAACCTATGGGAAAACTGTGAGGCTAAATAATCCCACACACGAAATGTAGCACCGTGGCGCCACGGCTCCTGCGTCAACTATACATCTCTATGGCGTCATCAGCCACCATTGTTTCTTGACATGCACTGGTGTAATAGTCCTCCTACCTAAGGACGTAGTGGGACAATAATACCAATGTATTAGTAATGCACTGATTGTTTTAGTATACCATTTCATTCTGTCAAAACATATCAAGCTAAGTAGATTATAGGTGGATGGTTTGTATGTGGTGTGGCTATTCAACAGCATGTATATAGACTGCCATAGACGATGAAGTTACTCTCTCGACTTCTCGCGCAGCTCCGTGGCATATTTTATAAACACGTAAGTAGGTACCTACCAATTACATCCTTAGTCAGCACCGCCTGCAGAATTGGATTTCTTCCAGATTAACTATTTTCCTTTAATCTTGGTCTTATGAATATTAGGCGAGAAAACACAAACAGACGCAGGGAACAACTGACTTTTCGCGATTTCAATAGTAACAGCAGTCTATGAAGATGAGTGAATTCATAGAAACTTATTCAATTTTTTTAACGTTTCCGTTTTACTCAGATTTAGACCCAAAATATGTAGGATTCTGGACCTAGGCGCCAAAGTGGCATCATGGCGTCCTCACCTACCGCCTGACGCAGGTCCTCACCGGACACGGAAGTTTCGGGAGGTTCCTGCACATCATCGGGCGGGAGGAAGCGCCCGGGTGTCACCATTGTGACGATCGCCCGGAGGACACGGTGGAGCACACAGTGGCGATCTGCCCGGCTTGGGCGGAGCACCGCCGTGCCCTCGTAGAGGCGATCGGCGGCGGCGATCTCTCGCGTCCCGCCCTGGTTCAGGCCATGGTCCGGAGCGAGAGGGAATGGGAAGCGGTCACCACCTTCTGCGAAGCAGTAATGCTAGCAAAGGAGGTGGCCGGGCGTTTGAGGGAGAGAACATCTGCCCAACCCAGCCGCCGCGGGAGACGCCCATGGCGCCGGGCGCCGCGAGACGACTTCCGGCCACCGTAGATGCGGGCCTGTGGGCGGTGAGCAATGGGTAGTTCACCGTCCGTCCGTCGATTGACGACAGGCCGTGTCGACGGCGCGTTCGTGTTTCACGCGCGCCTCAAAGAGAGTCAGCAAAGCAGAGGGGCTTGCCAGAGCCTCCGCCTGCCGAGGTTGCGGATTGTTCGAAAGAGATACCGCGGCCTCGGAACGTAAAGGGCAATAGAAGAAACATGGGTGGGTTTTAGTCAGTACAAGTCTGACAGGCCCCCCGCTCCACCCAGAGCGGGGGAAGTCATTGGATGATTTCCCACCCGAAAAAAAAAAAAAAAACGCGCCAAAGTGGAGACGTGGGGAGATGAATGAATTAAGTAGCGAAGAGAATCGGTGCTTAGAATCTTGGATGTATTATCCACCGACGCTATAAAAGTACTCTGTGCTGTAAACAGATGCGTATTTTGGCTAAACCGGAGCAGATATGAGTATTTGAAGGCTACTCATGTTCAGTTTATGGCAATCTTATACGGAAGGACAACCTTAGCACGCCGATCGGCTTTTCTCGTGCAAATATAAGACATCTCAGTCTTATATCTACTCAGCCGTTTCCAATAAAGCTAAACGAAGATGAATATCGATATTCTAGTAGTGGTTAACAACAAATTATTCTACCTATCGTATCAGCTTTGGTGGAGCCAGGTTAAAAAAACTCACATTTTGCGTTGACCCTTTATGTAGCTGTTCAGTCATTAGCTTGTTTGCTTGTTTAGTTAGGTGTATTAAAAAAAACATCAAATTCCCAAAGGTTGACTGGGATTAAACCATTAAGTCCGCTGTACGTAAAGATTAGATATATAAATATAAATACGGGTAAAATAGACAAAAAAATGAAACAAACACTTCCAAAATTAAATAACTTCTTTTATTTCAGAGTCAAATTTGTTTCCTACATAAACGTGTTAGAATGATGACGCCGTAACATTAATTGACCATTACACTAATGGTACGCGCCGTTAGCTGTAACTTGGTGCACGAGTGGAGGGCCGTGAATTTATTCCATTATGACGTGTTAGTGCGCGCGTCACGTTCCACGAACAAACACAACATGCGCACAATGTGCAGCAAACATCTGCGGACTTCGCAACTCTTATTCCTTTAATTAGCCGCAAATATGACTGGACGAGTATTTATAACCCGCCCGAACGGCACCAATACGTCTTACATGTTACATCTGAACGATCAAATGATCCATTGCAACGAGGCGCGCGCACTAACACTACAGATAACTACTGTCGGTTTCAATACAGACTTTTATTATTAATAATAATATAGATTTTTATTTTTTTAATAACTATGCAAATATGATCACAAATACCCATGAACCAAACGACGCGATCCCGAAACATTTCTGCAACATCCGAAGATAACAATAACTACACTCCACTACAGCGGCGCGCGTGGCGACGTCACGCACAGTACGGGCTCATGCGCGTAACGTCACGCAAGATACGGGCTCGTGCGCGTGACGTCACTCACCATACGAGCTCGTGCGCGTGAAGTAACGCACGGTACGCACGGCACGAGCTCGTGCACGTGTAGTCACGCACGGTACGCACGGCACGAGCTCGTGTACGAAGTCACTCACGGTACGAGCTCGTGCAAGTAAGTGACGTCACGCACGGCCGCTACGCGCGCCCGCACAACGATGTCAACGCGTCTCAACTACTATCCAATGCCACAAACACCTAATTTTAATCAATAATCAACAATTATCGCCCACCTCTAACACTACACGCTTTATTTATACGATCAAGTGGAAAAATAATTTTTGATCCTCCATCGAAATCAAACTAACATCTCCCATGATATTTTCACATGGCAAAACAAAAATTCAAGGCAAAATTGGTCGCAGTCCGAGAGCGCGGCCCGCCGGGACTTATGGACTACGCGTCAGAGGCAATTAATATTCCTTCCTACGTTAAGATAGCAAGGTATCTGGACACTACAAACTAGACGTTATAAACAACGCGGGCCGCGCTCTCGACTGCGCCACAAGGTAAATTGGAAAGACAATAACTACTCTCCATATGCTTATAAGAACACTTCATAAAACAGCTTTATATTATACTACATAATTTACATTTATATTAGGTTTACATTTTTACACAGCAATAATAATGTTTGTAGTTTCATTATAATATACTCTATATATTCCCAATTGCTAAATATTGTCGCATATTAAGCATGTTTTTTTTTATTTATTTCGACACCGCATGGTCATTGGTGTCAGCATCATTTTATATTAACAAAATACTTTAAATCCTTTCTTCAAATCACTACCATTATTCTCTCCTAAATACGAACAAAACTATGAAACAGTGATCGGACTATTATTCTTTTAGAACTTGTATTAGTCACAAATTTATTCCAAAACGGTAAGTAGCCGAATACACAACTAAAACTAACCTTCAAATAACTAAACTACGGGAATTTATAACAATTTTCATAAACGGACACAGTTCACAGATGTTGCGACTTCACATTAATCAACTCAAATTATTTCAAACAAATAATCTATAAATGCTGACAATATTGTCTTTTGTTTGGAATGACACTTAACACTTTCTAGATAAACGTTTCAAACATCGATTTCTAAAGCATATAAATATGTTAGAATTTAGACGACTGATCACAATGCTAATCAGACTTCTCTATACAAAACGATTGTGTTAGTAAAAAATAATTTTAGAAAAAAAATAATTATGGCAAAATATTGGCGAAGTGTAGCGAATGAGCTCTCCACAAATATTTAATTTAAAAAGATCCAATACCGTTGTAAAACAATCCCAAGCACTCAACAAACAGCCGCGGGAAAATTATACTAAAACAACTCACAGAGAAAACTTAAACACACGGCCACACGACCGCACAGTAATGTACAGACGACAAAATAAATATGTAAACAGGCTCGCCAGATATGGTTGTTTTTTTTTTTCTTAAAAACCGATTAACGTTTTCAATTCAAAATTAACTGTTTGTTTTCTATGAAATAAATTAAACTTAATTCGAAAACATGATTCATTTTAAGAAAATTTGAACTGTATCTCTCGAGTCTGGCTATTTTACCCTCTTTGCTGACTGTACACCCACGTGTGATCACACATTACAAATAAGAGCTGCGCGAGCTCCGAACTAACGTTACGACCGATATTAATAATATGTTACTACAGTATGAAGCCACTGTAATATAACATGTTAGCACAACTAAGTTACCGCGGGGCGTTATGACATCACAACTAAATGATATTTACACAAATAATGCACATAATATAAAATATTATAAGACATAACCATCTTAAGTATTTATTACGTTTTATTTATTACACTATGGCATTGCAACTTTGTGACTCGGTTGCGGCTACACGACGACCTTCGTTACAATAACATAAACTTTGTTAGAGAAACAGAAAGGTTCATAGTTTAATGCCTCGTCAAAATCGTGGTATGGGGAAGAATATTCTCGACAGGTTTTCAGTTAACAACATATAAATAATATGATAATCACAGTAAGATAATAAAGTTTGTTATGACTATAATACTCTTCGCATACGGAAGCATTTAGTCACACAGAAAGAATTTCGAATTGATAAAGCGTTCAGTGACTTGATAAGAACACAGCGGCTCAGTGTCAAGTGAGATAACGAAAATCTTATAAATACAGCTATTTAATAAACAGGAAAACTGTTACTGTGGACCGTCGAAATAATTCCTCGTGTATTGATTGGAGCAGATACTGCGTGACTTGGAAATCAACACACTCAATATAGCAATATGTATATTATTACACTTGTTTTTGTTATTCATCGTACAGCCCTTTCACGATTATTTTTCCTCTGATAGCAGCAAATTGAAAAGTAACCGTATCGTATTGAAAATAAACTTCAACTCTTCATTAATGGCTTTTGTGGAAAAGACACCACAATCACTGTTAATAGATCATCAAAGACTGTCGAATATTTAGTGAGGTATCGAAAATAAAGATAATTTAATTATTATTTTGACAGACATGTTGGTGTCCGCGACCTTACTGTGTCTACCAAAAAGGTGTGTAACAAAAGCTGTCCAATACCACACGTCACTAACTACTCGACCCAAATTTTAGAGACAGCATTTTTTTTCAATTACGATGGTGGGCCCATAGAGAAAGTTGTTCTTATTAATCAGAATCACTGCTTGTTTGATTACACCTTTCTGATAAACGCTGTATGACTGTGATTTTAATATTGATGAAAATCGAAGGTAAAATAACATTATGAAAGGACTGTAGCCACATAGTCGTGGAATACGTTTACAGCTAAACGTGTTTAAAACGTCGTTCTGTTTATGCCTGAAGATGAGAGAAACAGAATGCTGTTTTAACTACGTTTGGCTTTTAAGGTAAAGACCTATGGTGTCATCGGGCCTAGATGTGATTGTAAAAGGTTTTACAAAATGTCAATCGATGCTCGTGTTGGCTACTGTTGAGGAGCGTTAGACGCGCCGCTTGCAAGTAGCAGGTTGTAGTCGCGTGTGCTGGTCGCGCTGCGAGTGTCGCGCAGGGGATGCCGCCGCCGCACTCGCGCCTAGGTTATTATAGGTCCCTGGGAACACAGAAAAAACTATTTTAAAATGTTGTTACAAAATTATAAAATTAATTTTGCGATTCAGATTTTATTGATTCAACATAGTTCATTCTTACTTAGTTGTAATAAGGCTGATTAATATTATACTTAAACTAGTTGTGCCCAGCGGTTTCACCCGCTGCTCAGTTAGGGGCATGAAAAATAGATGTTAGCCGATTCTCAGACCTACCCGATATGTACACAAAATTTCGTTTAAATCAGTCCAGCCGTTTCGGAGGAGTATGGGAACGAAAACTGTGACACGAGAATTTTATATATTAGATTTTTCTTTTCGCAAAAGATATTATATTAGAATTAGATTTTTTCAAAATGTATGTAAGGCATGGACATTAATTATTTTTTCTGTGGTGGAGATTAATTGTAGTTTAGTTAATATTTTAATTAGCAGTAACAAAAGGGAAAGTATTTCTAATTTAGTTACTTACTACTCGTTTTTTATTAAACTTATAAATTCAAGTTAAATATATAGTTAAATAAAAACGATAATATAAGTCATACGAATGCGAACATCGAAAAATATGCGAACATTCGTTATATCACAGCTTCCAACGTTTCAACGAGTTCTGCCTTTAAAACATGTACAAAAAACTTTAAATAAAAAAGGATGATGTTAATGTCGATGAGCTCATAACGCATTATGACGCACAAGAATGTGAATCCGGCTTGATACACTTGAGCGGGTGACTGATACCACAGTAATTTTGTGAAAGGACTGTAACCCTGAAGAACATACATCTAGGTAAACACGATTGATTGGATATCCAAGGAACTTCTCAGCTGAATTAAATGAGACAGTCAAACTCTATTCTAATCCTTACTATCCTTACTAATATTATAAAAGCGAAAGTGAGTTTGTTTGTTTGTTACCTCTTTACGCTTTAATGGCTACACTGATTTTGATGAATTTTGGTACAGAGATAGTTGGGGCCCGTGAGACGGACATAGACCATTTATAAAAACAAGATTGAGATAAGAGGGAGAAAGAGCAAAAGCTAGTATAAAGTAGAGACGGACATAGGCTATTTTTTTTTAAGAAAAAGTGGGATGTGAGGGAGAACGAGGGAAGAAAAGTGAAAACGTAGCGTTGCTATTACAAATCAATAAGGCGCAAGGGGAACGATGTTACCCCGAATTTAATCTCCAAAAAATGCTACATCACATTTGCCTAATGTCAACCACATCAAAATTAAAGTCAAAAGATGCACCCAACCCCACCATCACCTCACCTCTATGGAATGTTAATAAGATTCGAATTAAATATTTAAAAAAAACTCAAAGCATTATATTTTACATGCACATATTTTTGTAACCTCAAATCTCGTATATAAAGAAAAAACACACTACTGGCAAAACTGTTTTTTATTTTATCCCTTAACTTTTTCCTTTAGTGTACTAAATATAAAAGCGAAACTGTAGCCTAGACAACTAGGGTAAATAATTACGTCAAGTCTTCAAATAATACTTAATTTTAATGTTTTTAAAAATGTTCAAGTATATTTGGATCTTTTATTTTTTCTTTTTTTCCTCAAAAAAAACGTAATTAGTTAACATTCCATCTATAGCATTAACTGTAAACCATTGCCATATCTATATGCACTGCTAGTTCTTTTTCTATAGTAATACCCAAACACCTGTGCAAGTAAACTTTGGTCTACTATAGTGCAGTAAATTGTTGGATATAAAAGGGGTGATATTACCGTACCTACCTCATCCACTGCTGCGAGGGCGGGTTGTGGGAGGGCGTCGACGGCTGGTGCGACTGTGTTGCCACCCTTTGCACTACCTGAAAATTAGGAATATATGGTGAGTTATTAGGGCTGTGGTTTGTTAGAAACAGATACCGCGGCCACGAAAGACAAAGGGCAATAGCAGGGATGGGCAAACATTAAAAGCATTTATTTTTGAACTGTTAATACAATGATAACGATAAATAAACTGCTGATGATTTGATGATGATTTCCAAAAGGTGACTTATTACAGTATCTATGTTGGTTACAATTATTAAAGAAGCCTACGTGTTAATCCAACACTATCTGAGTGAATCAGTTTAGTAGTTTTTGACTGACAAATACATATTGGTATAATTTGGCTCAGACTTGATTTACAGAGCCGAAGGCGAGGGTGTTATGGAGTCGATAATTGTAAGTACTGACAACAAAACGAAAATTTTCAATCCACTTATGAAAGCAAAAAATAGAAAAGTATTTTTGGCAATAATTTTTTCTCCCGCACTTTGCCTTCGCATGAATGATATGAATGATACCGCAGCTCCTCGATGGCGCCCGCTACAACTGACGGACAGTGTGTACACATAGTGTGGTGGTGTTACCTGCTGCACGAAGGCGCGCGTGAGGTGCGGCGCGGCGCGCTCGGCGTGCTCGAAGGCGCGCCGCAGCTCCTCGATGGCGCTGGCGCTGCCCGCGCCGTGCGCTCGGGACAACTGACAGACAGCCATTACATATTCTTATTAAAGCTGGTATCAATTACAATATTTCATGAAAAAGTCGATTAAAAGAAGGATTCGTCGATGGGAAAACATCTTGTTCCATACGCATACGTAATCATTAACTGTGTTCTGCTGACGAACGGATTAGAATATTACTGTATAATAGATCTTAGCACTTAAAATGGAAAAAACAAAGGAATAAAGATAATTTACCTCATTCAGTAGTGGGTATATAAGTTGTTGCAGATAAGGATGCCTCTTTACTTTGTTCTCTTCGCTGTTTGTTCCTCTGTGGTCCAAAGGCGTAGCCTGAAATTATAAAAAAGGTTTCTAAAATTGTTCAAAACATACGAGAACGACGGCGACGCAGGTGGTGAGGGAAACTGAGACGACGGCAGGCGAGGGGACGACGGGGGCGGTGGGGCTCACCAAGAAATAGAATCCTAACACACAGTACAACATCACAATGTTTAACACTGCACAGAGAGATTATTTGATAATCATTTGGGATCATAGAGTATTTTTTTGAGTATTATTTCAGATAGGTATTCTTATACTTGCATATGAAGCAGTTGGTCCCGGCTGTCAGTTGTAGATTTTTGACAAGCCAAAGAATTGTAAAAGACAAGAATTGTACAAGTCAGATAGGCAGTCACACCATAATAATATGAAAAAAATGGTTCTCAGCAGCATCCGGTTAGACTGGACGCCGGACCCCAACATAGTTAAGAAAAGGATAAGCTTAAGCTGATGATAATTCTGATGCATATACTAACAGGTGCCTGGCAGTTCTGTGTAAATTGCTGGTATTCAGCTGATGGAAGCTACCAGGACCAGCCCATATATAGAAAAAGGGCAACATGGTTAGAAAGACAGATGACAAAAGTAATATACTAACGTTTTTGTTATAGACTGCGCTATCTCTGTTGGAGGGCTGGTGCTCAGTCCGCTCCTTGCGGTCCTCGCGGTCGCCTCGGTCACGCTCGCGGTCCTTTGTGTTCCTCTGCTCTGCGTTCACTTGCACGTTCGACGACTGCCGAGACTGGAATATCACATAATTATGTAAGTGTTACATAGATACATTCCAGGTTTGTTTTTTTTTAAGTGTAATTGCGAATTAAATAATTAAATTATGATCATATAATGTACTAACTGAAATACATTTCCACGTCTTAAGAAGAATAATCTTTGATAAAGAAATATTCTAATTCCCAGATTTAAATGCCTGTTAAGTCTGCAGTCGGCTGTTTGATCACCAAAATTGTAGTCGCTTGTATTTATTGTTCAGCACACATTACTCGCTGATAAAACAATTAATACCTGAATGAGATTTCGGTAACCAGAATTATATTGGCAGGACAATATAATTATGTCAATTATTCTAAATCGGTAAACTTATAAATTGAATCATGGTCTGCTTACCGGGTGCTTATCATTAGTGTTATTGTTCAGCGCATGCGTATGCGCAGGCACATGTGGCGAGTGCGGCGAGTGCTGCACGTGCGGCACGTGCGGCGCGTGCGTCACGTGCGGCACGTGCGCGTGCGGCGGCGCGGGCGGCAGCGCGGGCGGCGTGGCGGGCGGCGCGGGGGGCGATGCGCGTCCACTCAGCGCGCCGTTCTGCTTGCCGCCCGACCCCACGCTCACGGGCTCACGCTCGCCACGAGGCACTGGAAACAGAACCAAACCTATTAGTTGGCACCACACATCACAAAGTTTACAAAAAGAGGCGACGAGAGCGACGTTGCGGAAACTTGCAAGAATTGACTGATAACAGGAAAGACTGAACATAATATAAAGACATAGCTTTTTCTTCTACATCATATTAGACAAAGGATCGATAGCCGGTGGAGAAGACGGGTCTTGGAGTGGAAACCATAATGTGGAAAAAAAGGTGGACCGTCGCCTTTTAAAAGTTGGCTAGGTCAGACTTGATGAGGATGGCGCAGGACCATGTTGTCCACCAGTTGAAAATTGATTAAAAGGTCATGAAAGAAGTTAAGAATCCATACCATTGTCATCATCATTGTTGCGATTGTTGCGTCGCTTGTTGTCTCTCTCCGCAGCGGTCTGCAGCGCTCCGCCGCGGACCGTCATGATCCACGGCTCGTCTGCTTCACCGTCACCGCTCCGGCATTCCTCTCTGGAATCATTATAGAAGAGATATTAGCTATGAATGAGGACCAGGTCTTGATTGAGGCAAACGATAGAGCTGTCCAGACTACATACTAGTTGGACCGAATCTGAGTCATCGATTGAAATGAAATTTAGCATTGGGTGGTTTTATTTTTATAAAATTCTGACTTTTATCAGAATTTGTTTGTAGAAGATACTTTTAATAGTTACCTACTTCCATATTTGTTTACTTATACTATATGGCTTGATGTCGCATATAATTTATGAGGCATACAGATAAACCCTTGTTGGTTGTCTGTCGCAATCGCGCCTGCTGGGTATGAGGTCATCGATTACCGGGCACGGAAGGTACATTCGAGCCCCGGTTTGACGGCTATAAGGTACATGACAACTATGGGTTTACTATTATGTTTACCTCTGCTTAACCATTCGGGAATTACCGGCGAGATGTTACATGATAAGAATAATTGACGGCACGGTTGTCGAAGTGGCTGAGCGATCGACTGCTGCGCTGCGTGTCGCGGGTTCGATTCCCGCACGGAACAAATATTTGTATGACCTGCAGATAGTTGTTTCGGGTCTGGCTGTTTGTGTATATGTGTTTAAATGTTTGTAAACGCACCCACGATACAGTAGAAATTCCTAGAGTGGCAACGTTTTTATTAAAAATTATTATCTGTGTCGCGTGAAACTTCTTTATCGCGGCACGTGTTTTTGGTTGCCATGCCACCCACAAAGTTCGATATTGGAAACACATTAGGCGGTTTTGCGCAACAAAGGGCTACAGCCTAGAATTCCTAGAACACATTTCTGTAATAATAAGTACTACATCAATACAAGGTCCTCTGATATAACAGCACTTTGATATTTTTGAAAGATTTTATCACGAAAACTGGTGCTTAATAGAAAAAAAAGATTAAATTTGAATTATACTCACGAATCCGAATTCTCCGACTCGGTTTCGCTCTCCTCGCTCCGTTGCGCCTTCCACTTCTTATACCTATCTATAAGATCCATTAGATACGAATTCTTCTTAGCCTTCCGGATAAACTGGAACTTTAGTAATTCCTTAGCTGTTGGTCTCTGAAACACAAAACGAAACAACGATTAGATGAAACTTACAATAAATTTGATATAACAAATAGATAGATAGATCGAAAATTCTTTACCATTTAATTACAGGAATTACAGTATAGAACTTATAAATGGATGACATAAAGGGCGGGTGTTTTCGCTAAATGCGATCTTTTCAAGACAATTTTTGGACAGATTTAAGGGAGAAGGACAATACTGTAGAAAGTTTGTGGTATACCTACAATTTTTCAAATAAAAGTATTTAAGTAGTCAAAGTTTTAAATGAATTTTAGTTTACTTAAGATAAACTTGCGTAGGGACTAGTGAATCTCTAAAACAATATATTTAGTGCAATGAACTACGCGTTTATATCTCCCAGATTAAGGGATCCGAAGTAATCCGAAACACTCGGGAGGGTTCTAACAAAAACACTACACGAAAGCCGACGGTCGGGGAAATTAATCCGTATCCGCGTGTCTCCGTATGTAACTTACATTTTCTGGGTCCTTATTCAGGCACGCCTCGACGAACTCTTTGAAGGGTTTCGAGTAGCTGCCAGTGAGTTGCGGGGGGTTGTTCTTGGGGATGAGGAAGAGCACCCTCATGGGGTGGAGCTCTGAGTTGGGCGGCTCGCCCTTGGCCAGTTCGATGGCAGTGATGCCGAGCGACCAGATGTCGGCTTTGCTGTCGTAGCACGACTGTTTGATCACTTCGGGAGCCATCCAGAAGGGAGTGCCTACGAATGTGTTGCGTTTGCTTGTTGTGTTCGTTAGTTGGCCCGCGACACCTGGAATTTCAAATATTTAAATGTTAATGTTACTCACACTGAGGTGGCGGTACTTTCATACAAGCCTAAGCTTGGCCCTTATAACGTTATGGTAGGGTGCCTGAACAGGGGGTCTTAAATGGCTGGATTTGCAGAATCAATTCCTTACTAATATTTTGAAAGTGAAGGTGAGTTTGTTTGTTATGTCTTCACGCCTAAACGGCTACACCAATTTTGATACAGTGATAGTTGAGACCCTGGAGACTTTTTTTAAAGTAAGACATGATGTAAAAAGAGGGAAGAAAACGGAAAACTTAGCTTTGCTATTACAATAAATAAGGCTCAAGGGCAAAAACTACAGGTAGCAAGCACCTGCAAATCAGGAAAAGGGAACTGTTTTACCCCGAATTTAACGCGAGCGAAGCCGCGGGCAAAAGCAAGTAGGATAATAATATGAATCCAGTTCAAATTTTTAAAATGGTCACAGACGTAGTTAATATTATGAATTGCAACTTTATGATCATTTAAGGAATTTTAACGTAATTCATTCAATATCCCATTTTAATTCTGCTAAACTGGCCATTTTATACCCCCAGTCTGCTTGCCTTTATGGAATTGCCGTTATGTTGGCCCCCCAGGCACGACACCCTTCGGGATTACAGCCGTGATGTTATGTAAAAGTTAATAAGTGTTTTCAAGATCAAGTTACCTAGGTAGGTGGTAGTAAGGTATTTATTTCTCGACTACTTGTTGTTTTGTTTTGATGTTTATTCTCGGACTAGATGTTGTGACGTTTATTTTCTCAATACCAACAAATGAATCACGAACAAAATACGAGTAAACAAAGTACACAAATAAATCAGAGAATGATTAATTTGTTTTGGCATATTATAGGAACATTCCTAATTTGCTATACCAGACACGGTTATTTATGTATACATGCGAACAATACAAACTTTATTTGATTAGAAACGTATGGAAATCGAAGAAACGCTAACTGATGTTTGTTTGGGTTTATGGGTGGAAAATCAACAAATAACTTCCTTCGCTCTGGGTGGAACGGGGGGAAGTGACAGACTTTTACTGACTAAAACTAATCCATGTTTTTTCTTTTACTTTTTGTGTTCTGGAGTCACGGTATCTCTTTGGAACCCGCAACCCCGGATGCCAACTGATGTTTATGCTCGTTTTCACTCACTAAGCAAGGTCAGTGTCTAAATATTATAGTAGTAATGTTATATTATATTATAGTACTAGACACATATAGTTTTATTTTTCTCAAAAGATCGACAGAGCCTTATCATTTTTACATGACATGTATCTTTTTATCACCTAGTTTTAGGGGCACAGGCATTAATGCGATTCGGACAATGCGTTATTGGGTTATTCAGGAATTTCTGAAAAGCAGCCACGTTCTCTGAACTTGTGCCCGGTTGATGGGAATAGGGCCGCAACCTATTAAATAGAACTTAAACATAACTGGCAAAATGTAGGTGTACTATTCGGTAAATTTCTGCCCAACACTGGCGTGTTGTTTGTTATATTTAGGTAACAACTATAAGTATTTTAAATTAACTAAGCTGTAAGGGCATGTCCTCAAACAAGAACCTCATAAAGTCTTTTAAAAAGCAATGTTTTCAGTAATTACAAGTGTCAGAGGTTCATGGGAGGGAAAACAGATGACTAAAAGTACCCTAGTCACGTCACAAATAATGAATAGTACCTCCGTCTCAAAGGAAAACATGCATCTTCATAATAATTACACTTGCATAAGATGGGAATACGTTCGTACATTAAAGTTTCACATTATGACATTTCTCTTAGCTTAACGTTATGTATGCTCACGTTTACCCCAAGGGTCGTAACGCGGGTCATTATTAAACTTTTCTGGGTGAAATGTCAAGTACAATACGTACAACATTAAATTTGATTAATGTAAGGTCTGTATTAAAATCGCATTATCAATCGTTGTACATCACGTGTCAAGGAAAACCACATAACGAGGTAACTTGGGTAATTTTGTAAACGTTATTTATTGTTTCCCCAAAGATTGTTATTGTACAATTAAGTGATGAGTAATGAGTATGATATCCTAGTTTTTTTTTTAGGGATTGTCAATTACTAATCATCTAATTACTTCCCCAGCACTGGACGAAGCGGGGAGGAGTGTCGGTCTTTTACTGACTAAAACCCATCCATGTTCCTTCTTTTGCTCTTTGTGTTGCGAGGAAGTGATATCTCTTTCAAACAACCCACAACCCCATGATATCTTACGTGAGGATGTATGGATGTTTGTTACTCTTTAATGCAAAATCTAGAGAACTGATTTCGATGTTATTTCTCACAGAGATAGTGTACAACCTGGAATAACGCAGGCTACTTTTAATCCCGGTTCTATGTTCCCTAGGGATACATTTCTAGATCCACGCAGACAAAGCCGCGGGCAACAGCTAGTTGTTTATGTTACAAGCACCTTGCGTCCGAGATTAGCTTTGTTTTCTTCTTATGTTTATAATTTACTTCAGATATAAAAGAAGTTTGCCGTGGCATTTGTGCAGTTAATTAACAAAATATTATATTTTTCTACAAAGTGTGAAAGCATTCGAGGGGCTGGAACAGTAACACGGGTTTTTTATGACTCACTGTTTTTACACCTTTTCCTTGAATGCAAAACTAATAAGCGAATACTATTTTTGTTTTCGTACTGGACTATATATTGGTTAATATTTATTTGATTTTAATACTGAACTATGATTATTTCATGATAGTCAGAAAAGTCAGGTGCGTAGTGACCATTAACTGGCATCAGTATGTTATCAAGTGTTGTACGAATCTGGAAGAAGCAAATGGATCTAGGTGGAGTTCTATATTTTCTGCCCACTCTCATCGAGAAAAAGGATAGATATAACCCACATATTTATAAACGGGAAGAATTGATATACATTCCTTCAAACATCCACATGAATGTGAATATCAATTCTTTGCCCCAGAACCCCATTGTGCTATCGATGTCGCAAGGTTAAGCGAACCATCAATCCTCGAACTGCATTGGTACGGATTGGTACTACAAGCATATCAATAAAGTGCTTTAAGCTCATAAAACTCCTTAATATGACGTGTCGAACGAACTCAAAGCAACATAAAGCTAAAGGTTAAGGCGTGAGTGGCTATAAACATAAGGAGTTAAAATTCAACGCCACTCGACTATTAACCCACTTCGAAAGTTTGAATACACTGTAGAGTGTCGAAGATCATACCGATAAAAGTTTAGAAGAAACCGATTATTTTTTTAGTAACGCAAGAGTTGTAAAAACAAACAAAGCTGAACTGCTGACTCCAGTAAACATCGATGTTTGAAGAGCCCGAAAGTCTTCACACAGCTCGGGTCGAAGCAAAAGGGCGTTCGCTTTACTTTGGCACGGCTCACAGTTGACTCGCAAACGGTTCAAACATTGGCCTCAAGCCAATATTCATGGCCATAATGCACGCTTAACATAATAATGTAAGCTTCCATATTGTTGATTTGACATAATCTTTAGAAGATTTAAAAGACAGTTCACGCAAAATATCGACCAACGAATTTAAAAAAACTTCAGCGTCTACTTGAGTTTTGTTATCTACAGGGCTTAGCTATACCTCTTCCACGAGATATGATCTCGATTTAATTCCCAAAAGATAAAATCCTCAAGTCCATCAAAAATTTAAAAACTTATTTTTCCTCGCCCTTACAATATTTCCCGAGATGACACTTTGAGAACTTATTAAGAGATTAAAGCGTTGATAAATAGCTTCTTGCTGCTGTTCTCAAAATTTCTTATTATCTGCTTTAATAGGTGCGGTTAATTAAATTAACTTGAGACAGCTAGATTAATAAATAACTCGACACGCTAAATTATACCCATTAAATGCAGATGGTGTCCATTAATAGCTGAGCAAATTATATTTATTGATTAAATAGGCCATTTACAGTTTAATCATCAAAACTAAGTAGGTTACAAGAGTTTACGACACATTCATCAACGCAGCACACACAATCTTCGTTGTTGATTAAATTATCGTCAATTATGTATAGTCAGTCAGTGTTAGCAGTTGTAAACACCTCTCTTGGGAGTCGTAAAAGTTGACACCATTACGTTCAGAGGTCGGGCAACAGCATCTAACTACAAAATACCGTGTGTCAAAGAACCCTTCACAATGCTGTCAACCATTCTGGACATCAAACTAAGAAAGTCTAGACAAAACACATTGCTGGAAAAAAACTTTTGTGATGTGAAAAATAAAACCGACTACCAAAAAAGTGGCAATAACGTTACTCCCGGAAGTGTGCTTTCGTTTACTTGCCAAAACAAAAAAGATGCCGACGCATTGAGAACCTCCTCCTTTTTTTGAAGTAGGTAAAAATTGCGTTTTACCAGACGATTCGCACTCAATGCAACGCAAAACATTGTCCTGGTGGATGCATTAAATAATATGGGGGTTCGGGGAGGTATTTAATGTAAATCCTTACTTCCTTACTAATATTATAAAAGCGAAAGTGAGTTTGTTTGTTTGTTTGTTTGTTACCTCTTCACGCTTTAATGGCTAAACCTATTTTGATGAATTTTGGTACAGAGATAGTTGGGAACCAGGAGACGGACATAGGCTAATTTTTATTAAAAAAAAGTGGGATGTGCGGGAGAAAGAGGGAAGGAAAGGGAAAACTTAGCGTTGCTATTACAAATCAATAAGGCGCAAGGGGAACTGTATTACCCCAAATTTAACGCGGGCGAAGCCGCGGGCGAAAGCTAGTATAACATAAAACATTGATTAAAATAAAATTTGTGAAAAAGTTGGAACTCTGACCCATATCTCTGTTACTAGAAGCTTTCCCAGGTAAGTTCAAGAACAATATAAACGGCAATGATGGGGAGAAGATAAGAAGAAGGAGAAGAGGTATATTATTGTTTTATTCCGAAGCCTTCAATATAATGGTTTGGTGGCAGTTGTCACAATCACTTGGTTATCAATTTTATTCAAATACCATTTATAACAATTGATGTTCGAACGTGCACAGAAACACGCCCGTACATATAATTGCTCTAAATTCTTCATTACCGATATATTTCTAAGATAAGCGTTCACTGTGAATGGTTTTCGTGTTTAAACTGCATGCATCGTTCGTTTTATGTGCGCAGGAGCAGCCGACCATCCGTTACGATTATATTTGAAAC
Source organism: Ochropleura leucogaster (assembly GCA_958449745.1). Lineage (NCBI taxonomy): Eukaryota > Metazoa > Arthropoda > Insecta > Lepidoptera > Noctuidae > Ochropleura > Ochropleura leucogaster. Next base: position 5,823,329 of record OY288208.1, read on the forward strand.
TCGTATCACTGCTGCATAGCGTTCTGAATCATGTAAATTATAACAAAAACCACAGCAGAGATGTAAAAGAATGGAGCTAAAGAAAGTTATTATTTATGCACGTGTATTTAAATACGTAAGTAACGGCCTATAGTGAATAGAAATGTGCTCTTGAGACTGTTGCAACTGATACATAATCTTGAGTTTATAGCGCAGTAATCATCGCACTTGAGTGACTTGACACTTAGCGGTTGATGCCTGTGAAGGCTACATTTATGTTAATAATTTAATTAGAGCAGTCATGATATGAATGTCGCCGATCTATTAGTATCAGTAGGTCAACTTTTACGACATTGCCAAGATTGACCTCGTGTCATCGGAAAACCCTATCTTAAACAAATACTTTTTTATTCAGCGATAGTGGAATACAAATTATTATTTTCATTGCAAAGTATCTATAAAATTTTACCATCACAAAATATTCATCGTCCAAATCGAATGTTATGTGAAAATCGGTCCGCATTTTTCTTCTCTCTTTGTGAATATTTCCATCGTCAGGGACGACTTATCGTTAGGCGAAAGACGGTCAAGGATAGACACAAAAAGTGCAAGCGCCGCTATTCCTTATCTACGAAATTTTTACCCTTTTAAATATAGGTGAAACGGCAGAAGTCGGCAGAACCCCAAAACCATTATGGACCCTTATTACAATCTGAATATTTTTTTCAGAGCAGGTTTTTGTTTTAATCAGACTTTGTAGTAATTAAAAAAAAGTGGACAACTGATGACTTTTTCTTTATGCTATTCTGGATTAAAGTGAATCCACTGGACCGGAACACAGTACGATGGCAACAGTAATGATTTGAAAATCTGATTAATTAGTTTAACTGAAACAGATGATATCAACTATAAAACAGCTTACCGAAGTCAGCCAGCTTGACGTCTCCCATTTCGCTGAGCAGTACGTTGGCAGCTTTTATGTCTCGATGCAGTTTTCTCTCCGAGTGCAGGTAGTCCAAACCCCGCAGCACCTCTCGGAGTATCACTGCTATGTGCATTTCCTCGAAGCTGCCCGCCTTCATCAGGTCCAGGGCTGACCCCCCGCCCAGATATTCCATTATAATCCATAGTTTTGTTCCCTGAAAAAGATAAAAGAAAAATGAGTACATGTGCTTTTTATTCACAGCTTTACCGATAATATTTCCCAAGCAACATTGAGTATTTCCCCGAGATAAATCAATAACACTTTGGTCTAATGGATTCGAGGAAGTGTTATCCAATTATGTGTAGACCACATTGTATCAACAACAAATGTATATAAATGTGTGTAGATAGTCCTTTTGTTGGGAAGGTCACTTTACTAATTCTTAAAAGGTTCGCAAAAATCATAGGTCAAAGAAAAACTTCATCAAAGAAGCTTAGATTAATATTTTCTCGCCCATAAAAATACAAAAGCCTTTATGAAACCTTACACAAAAATTCTCAAATATTTTTATATAAAAGCCTTTGTGGCAAATTGAGATGTTTCTGTGGCCTTTCCGTAACATTTTCAGTCTGTTAGTCTATCAGCTGAAAAATGTATTCTAGGCCTTTAGGCAAACGGTTAAATCCTTATTAACATACATTATTCAGTTCGCAAAATGTATTAGCATATTTAGGCATATATGTAGGCTGTTGTTGACCGAGTTAACTATATGTTCATATGCGTCATCATTATTGTATGTAGTTGTTTGTAAGTATCAAACTTCTTCAGTATCAAGTTTGTTTTTCTGTCAAGTACCTTATCTCTCTACCATGGTCATGCATGATATCGTGTAATCGTGATACGTATATAAAGGTACAACTGGAGGTTTTCCTGCAAAAGCCTTGCCATGACAAATTATTGGAAAATAAATCGGGGTAGTATACACACCAACCCGTGAAAACTCACTTTGAAAAAATAAAGCAAAAGCTGTGAAATGAAAATTTAATCTTGAAAATGGAAAAATACGTGTATAAATAAATCCAAATAAATATTTCATGTACTTTTTGATGGTTCACGCTGTTTTTCCTCCTTTTCCTTGACGGTATATTAACAAAGTACAGCTGTCGAGAATTTACATAATACTCCATTTCTCTCAGTTAGCTACGTCTTGCGATGAGAGATAAACACCGGTTTATTTGTTTGTTTTCATCGCCATATTGTTATGAAAATGTTTTCATGTAGAGCTAGGAAGGGAATTAATTACGTTCGACTGCGAAGTGCGAGGAATCCTAAACTCCAAAATAATTAGTGATATAAACTAAAGGGAACTTGTCTTAAGCTGAACAGGGTACACGTACCAGAAACTTTGAAGGTTGTGGACAAAGGAAACAGTAGAGTTTTAGAATAGCTTTCAATAGCGAACACAAGGAAGAAGAATCCACAACATCTGAGCAATAAGTTTGAATAAGTATACAAATTCCTCCGTAACATTTTGAAAAGGGACAAAATACAATTCATTTTCAAAGTTTGTACCAAAGGAAGTAACTTTAGTGCGGGACATTGTTAAAATTAATGTTAGTAAGTATTCGAGTTTTGACATTTATTGATTGCGCGTATTTGAGAAATTCTGAGTCTGACATGTGTAAGTATTTAATTATGTATGTCTTTGTTTGTTTCGTTATGTCGGGTCACAATGTTGTGAAACAAAGAGAAGGATAAGCATCTACACTCTCAAGTGCGTACAAGAGCTCTGGGTACTTCCCGCTGGCATGTTGTTATTCACTATTTCTGCTAACAATATATAGCAAAATATGTGTTTTTATTTCACAGTCAGATAACATTAATTCCGATAAGCTGATTTATTAATATTTGTATTTTAATTCCCCAACATAATTAAATGAATAATAGGGAAACGTGCGGTAAAGAACAAGCCGAAAGCGAATTCCCTTTATCAACTCGTTTCTATGTAAAATTTTCCTTACAAAGCACCTAAACGTAGGTAACGAGTTTCTTGAAATTAATCAACTTTAGTGAGTTACGTATAAGTGATAACGGTTGAGGAACAAATTACATAGTCGGGAGCTAGAGTGAAAACCCGCTTACTCATTCATCACAATATCAATTTGCGGTACCTACCTACAATAATGTACCTACCGAAAATTCATACGATCCCTTAGCTGGAAGGTTAAAATTTGCACAAATTCTGTGGATAAACCAAGCGATAACTTTACAAAATCTGACTCAGCTAAAGTTTAAGTTCCAAATAACCCTGATATCAAACTGGCTGGCTGTTAAAGGATTTTTACGAGGACATAAAACTGCTACACTTTAGTTTCACAGCCGAAACTTATAGTAGCCCGTGGAAGGTCGCCTCTGAGTACTGTAGCAATCTAAATAAGATCAAAATAGTTGTACATAACCGGATGATCATTATCATTCGAAATCATTGTCATTAAATACAGATCCTCTGACATGATGGTAGCTACATGTTCCGAGTAATTAATGAAGGGACAGTGCATTTTGTATGTTCAAACAGTCAGTGCTACAGCACCACTACATGCAGTAATGCAACGCGGAAGACGACAATGGGCGCACCGGAGCACAGATCCGGCGCGAACCATTCACGCTCCATCAGCGAACATACCCACATACACATTACACAGGGGCGTGCACTCCTTATAGGCAAAAAGACACTGCCGACCCTAGACTCCATAGGTAAACAAAGAAAGAAAAAATATCAAAGAATAAACAAATATCTAATTAATTTAAACTTTTTTTATAAATTCCTAACGTAAAAATAATAGCAACGTTCCACAACGCCCTAAATTAACACTATGGCAGGCGTTTCGCGTTCAACAGATCGTCACGAGCGAATTATAGGCAAACTTCAATAGTGCCTTTAGTTCATTGATAAATGTAGGCATGAAGTATGCGTGTGTGTGTAAAACCTCGTGTACAGACACGTCGTGTATGGCTCACACAGCGACGTATCTCCTGTGGCAGGAGAAGCCAATCGGGGGCCGCGATTCATGTCGCAATTCGTTGCGACATGAACAGCTCGTTGCATTGGTCGGTACAGCTCAGCTTTTTACTGATTGGCGCTCAACAGAGATTATACGACAAGTTGAAGAAGTCATTAGCTATGTACAATTCCGGTTGAAAGTGATGCAATTTTATTTGTCAACATTTTATTATCAAAATTTTGAAATGTTTATGTGAAGTTTGCAGTTAATATTTGTTTTTTTGTGAATAATTAATTAACGAATCGCAAATTCAGTTCGATTTGTTCTAAATTCTATAATGTGTGTTTGTTAAAAGTAGTAAATGGTAGGTTTTCTCAATTGTCGTTTAATGAAAAGCTTCAAATAGTGTCGAAAGGTAGATGTGTGCTTGAATTACCAGCATTAACCCAGCAAAAAGGTAATGTAACTCGTAAATTTAATAAGAAAAATTATGATACATACTCCTGGCTGTGTGGTTGCATACACACAAATAAATTATATTGTTTTCCGTGCCTGTTATTTAATTCGAATAATACAACAGTGTGGAGTCATTCGGGGTATACCTACAGATTTACATAATTTTTATTCCGCGGCAAAAAAGACTAAATAACACGTGCAATTGCGGAATCTTTCCTAATTTTCGCGGAAAAAAATACGCTGCCTACCCGGTCATTAGACCCTGTGCACGCCTGTGACATTACACGTGTCGGGGTTACACTCGTCATATATGCACGTGCATGTAAATGTATCCGAACACAAAAACAACGGCTCAAGCCCAAAATAAATAACGTAGATTGTTTTGACGGCGCAAAGCCGCGAAATAAATGGAAAAGGCTAGCCTGCTATGATGTGGGATTTGAGAAATTGAATCAAACACATCGTGATTTATTTTGGCTTTTCATTTGTATGATGTTATTCAGAAAATGTTTGAAAGAAAATACGTTATTGTTAGCTTTGCTTTGAAAATTCCACACAATAAAAGGATCAAAAAATGTTGGGCAGCCTCACGTAAGCTTGAAAATACCAGTCTGGGCGTCCATAATTTTAATGAAACATCAAACAAAAGGGGTGAAAGAATACAACTACCTGAAATTCCGGAGGTTGGTAAACCCTCTGGCACACAAGCGTCCTTCTTTACTATACAATGGCCATTCACGAGGTATTTTTTCTAATAAAAGCTGGAGGACAAACAACGTAGAATGTATCAAACATTTTACACAACTTTCGAGGCTCTAAACGCCGTCTTCGGCAGACCTTACAAAATTCCCAACATATCGGAAGCCATAACTAGTAACAGGCGATAATTTAGACACCACTTGCCCCATATTATACAAGATGAACGCCAGTTACATTGGAAATGCAAAGATAAATAATTCCATTCGGAGCTATTTGTGCCATAGCCGTAGATCCGTTCGAGAGGGTACATCTCAGAGAATAATATTATGTAAAACGAGAGAAGCTTACCGTGCCAACAAAAACAAGTAGATGCTCTGAAAACTATGATTTATTTGTTCTATACTATTATCCTATCGTACTTGTCTTTAAATACAAAGGGATGTGTTTTTATTCAAATTAGATTTATCAAAACGTTCAGTAATTCAACATTCAGTTTCAATAACTAATTATCAAAAGTACCTAAATAATTAATATGCATGACTTCCTGAAATGATATATCAAATATTTAGATAACATTTCCAGCATATTATACTCATATATGTGATGAAATACACAAATAAAATTTCATTTAAGTAGCTTCTAAGACAGCACGAAGTGGAAGCCACTTACATAAAAGATTTTTTTTAACAAGAAATAAAAACTCAAAAGGCTGTATTCATAATAAGCTTTTTCATAGCAGTTACCAAAGGCTCGTTGCATGTAGCCATCATGTAGGTATTCGTTGGCATGGCAACCCGATGGCGTCGGTCATAGACCTCGTCGTCGCGACACCCACTAAAGTAAAACAAGAAAGCGCACTATAAATCCTAGAGAACTCTATAAAGGGGTAAGCACCAACAGGGGTTTTCTCAAGTTTTTCCACAGTACCAATTAAATGCGTCACTAACTTAAAAGTTTGATGATTAACAGTAATAAAAATGTACCAAATATAGCACAACATATTAATTCAATTTTGTTAATTGCACTACCCCATGTAGGGTTCTTCTTGATTCGTTAAATTAAATCGCGCTGATAACTTCCAAAAAGGGAAATCAACGATGAAATTGCGGCTGTTTTTCCAATATGATTAAGGGCTTAATAAAAGACCTGTTAATGCGGAGTAATTTATTATTATCAGCCAATAAGCCACAATGAGATAGCCTTCGCGATAAAAATATTTATTTTCCCGACAGATTTCAACAAAGACGGATTAAAAAGTATACAAGTCTCTTAATTATGAAAGTTAACCCGACTTCGAAGTTGTTAATTCTTTACAACTTCATTCATTATGATGTTGTTTTATTTTAGAGTTGAGTGAACTTGCAATATTTAAATTAGATACAAAAACATTTGCTATAAATTAAAACGGATTATTTATTTTATTTTATGGACGGGAAATAATGAAGTTTGACGAAGAAGAAAGACTGACAAAACTGCACGCGATTTCATCATGCGAAATAAAACTAACCTTTAACGTCTTAAAAGGAAACTTAGGCTACAAATAGCCTGGCGGGATTGCGGGTTGTTTGAAAGAGATAAAGCAGTAACTGAACACAAAGGACAAAAGAAAGAACACGGATGGGTTTTAGACAGTAAAAGTTTGTTACCCCTATCCGCCTAGAGCAGGAGAAGTTATTTGAGGAGTTCCCATCCTTAAAAACAGGCAAAAAATAGCCTAAGGAAAATGAGAATCACAAGCGCTAATATATTGGCGCAACAATTTATTTAACAAAGAACAATAATATCATTTTTTTTCTCGGGTGGGAAATCATCTAATGACTTCCCCCGCTCTGGGCGGAGCGGGGGGGGCATGTCAGACTTGTACTGACCGACCGTTTCGGGGCCGCGATATCTTTCGAACAACCCGCAACAGAACAATATCCCTTAGGCGTTACATTTTCAGCAATCGACGTTTACAAGCTCAATTTACTTTTGGTTTATAACCTGGATTAGCACTAAGAAAACTTTTCATCCCAGTAGTGGGATAACTACCGAATCCCACACGGGTGTAGCCGCCATGCAGTGTAGTGTTTTATACACTTTGCGATTACAGTGATCAATATCACTAGTGAACAAAATGAACTTTATATCTTAATGTCTGTTTACTTCATAGATATAATAAGGAAATTGCACATACTAATAGCTGTCAATATAAATTATGTTAATAAACTGCTAATTTAACGCACTCGTCTAGTTATTCACGACTGTGATCTCGTAAACTCCGTGTTCCTGTGGCTATATATTAATGAGGAAGGAGAATGTCCTGAGGAAGTATGGAGTTACTTATTGCTAAAGTCATATAAACAACTTATGTTGGGCTGTTGATTGTAACATTATCAAAATACTAGCTGTTCCCCACGATTTCACCCGCGCTGCTCAGCACCTGTTGGTCGTAGCGTGATGTTATATAGCCTATAGCCTTCCTCAAGAAATGGACTATCCAACACTACAAGAATTTTCCAATTCCAACCAGTAGTCCCTGAGATTAGCGAGTTCAAACAAACAAACAAACTCTTCAGCTTTATAATATTAGTATAGATTATACATGATTTAAATATTTAAACACGTGTGATTAAAATCGTGTTAGTTGATCTCATTGACATCCTTTTCAATAATGGGAATTGTAATTAAAGAGCGCCATTCACAGCTTTATTGACGTAGCTAAGTACACGGACATTCAGTGTTCTGTGACAATAAACTGGCAATACTAGCGTCTCGAATGAACGTCAATGCAGCCTGGCACGCCAACAATCTTGAACAAGCAAGGGTGGAGTTCATCATTCGTTTAACTAATTCAAGGCTCCAGTGTTACCATGGCAACGCGTCGAGGGCGGGCGCCGCCCAACTTCCGCCCGCCTTAATAATTTCCCGGACGATTGGATGCCGCTAGTTGCCTGTAAACAATGGCTATGCAGCCAATTTAAGTTTCTAAGGAGAAACTCTTAAATGTTATTTAGTTTTTGTTGCACGGTAGAGATAGCCGGACACCTGCTGAGTCAGTGTCGTTTACTCCTAGCGTCTACGACAAACAAAAACTATTAGCATTGTTTTACATGTTTTTAATTGGATGGTATTTAATACTTTAACTGTAAATCCCCTTTTTTCAATCAAAATATTCGAAATTATCACCAAAAATACTGAATTGCACACTAAATTTGCTCATCAAATAAATCAATTATACTATACTGTTAGAAGACAGCACTACAATAAAAAAGTGTTATATCTTTATCCATTTTCTATTAATGCAAGTCGTTACTGGCACTCGCCGGCCGCTGCCGCGGCACCGCTTGCTCCGCTCGCTCGGCTCGTGCGTAGGGGGTCGCAGTTTTAAACTAACCTAACCTACGCATTTTTTTAGCATTCAGGAAAGAATATTTGGTGCACGATCAGTATTTTTGGTGAACACAAAATTTTTTCCCTTTTTAATTTAAACGATACCAAGTTGTTCAGCATTGCATTTGTTTAGTTAATTAAATTTCAAAAAAAAGAAATAATTGCATTACCTATGCATAGAACATTCTAGACAAATAACGTTTTTTTTTTTTGTATAAATGAACATTTATCTTACCATAATTTTAGTATGCAAATCACGACTACTTCACAGTTTCAGATTCGCCCTCCAAACTCGTGAGAACTTTTCAATCAGTGCTTAAATTAATTCAGTGCACTTCAATTTCCACGGCGAAACTAGCTGCGGAATCAATTTCATTTCAAACCGAGAGCATAGCGCCGGTTCTACAGCCAGGGGATCAGAAAGAATAGGAGAGATAACGCCCGTAGGACAGATCCCCCAACGCAGTCCACAGGGAAAGCTCCTAAAAGCCGGTATTAGTACAAATCACATTCCCACTCCTCCCTTTATCAGAAAAGTGATAAAGAATTCCCGTATTGCTTGGGACAGTAACATGCTGTCGGATTTTATTACCGCAGGGATATAAGATTTTGTGGTTATTCGGACGATTCGTATAATTTCGAGGATTGTTTACGGTATCGAATATTTTAGCTTTCACAACAACCTTTTTTAGAGAGAAAATGAAGTTTTATACCAAAAACGAACAAGCGTACATGCAGAAGAAAATGTTGGAGAACAAACTACAGTAACGATAAAGGAAACACTAAAGTTGCTCACACAGAATTTTACCCAGTAATTTGTACTTAGAAAAGTTATGACGGGTCCCCAAAAGTTTAGTCGTATTACGGCAAAAGTTAAGACCCGGCGACATTTTCCCATTTGTCATAAGCTGCAGCCCGACTGAAACGCGAAGTAATCCCCATATTACGGAGAATTATCCCGAAGGACCAAATGCCTCAAGTTACTCCACAAGATCATATGTAAAGGATGGTTCGAGAAGGGAAGGTTAGTAAAATATTTGACAATGGAATATAGTGCAGAGTTTCAAAATTATTAAAGCTTCAGTCGGGTTTTGTAGGATGGTCTAACGTTGCCAAGAGATAAGGGCCATTGCAGCGATAGCTGGCTGTTTGCTAGCAAACATTTTGCGCAACGGCGGCCGTATAGCCGCCAGCAACGCCGAGGGGTTCGAGATACAGCCTCTTTCTTCTCGTTGTTACAAGGGAATAAAAGAACAAAGAGCTGCGATAATAACTAAATAAATTATTCAATCATATAACATATATGCACATCGAAGTCGTGTCGAAAGATTTGATAACCGAAATTAGACTTTTTGAGGTGAAAAACTTGAAGTTCCTAGTACAGTATTTTATAACGAATTTCGCAATTCATTAATAATAAGAAAAGCAGAAAGGTATAAAGTGACGGCTGGAGAAAATGTTCGCAGTAACATTTGAAGAACCCTTATTCGACATCGTCCTACCGGTCATAAACCCGTCAGAGCCACCACCTCATAAAACCTCCCCTTGAGGATTCTTGAAGGTGACCGGCACGAAGGTAAAGAGGATAAACGACACTAGACATTGGAATTGTTATAAAATTTGTAGGATCAGCCGTGAAACCATTTTTAAATTAAACGTAAAACGATCAGAGGACTATTGCCGAGAGATCCCAGTTTTACGAGAAAGCTACCCAAATAAAATTACCCCCATAAAGATTGCGGTTTTGTGGATTCACAAAAGTGGTGGTGATAAAATTTTTCGACTGAAACCAGGCGCTTAGATAAAGGCATAGTCTTACAACTTTATGTGTGCGTGCGGGCGTTTTTTACTTACTGATTTCATTTAACAAGCAACTTGATGTGTCTAGCAAATTGTACCAAACGGTACAATTTACTAAATTGAACATTAATAAATACGAAATACAAACTAAAGTAGGTCGTTTCAGGCAGGCGTAATACTAATTGTAAATAGAATTTCAAAATAGTTATTCAACGATTGACCCTCTTTGATGACTATTGTTTGTGGTATGGCATATGACCTAATGACGTGACGCAACAAAAACTTGCCTTCTCGTTTTACTAGTAGGCCAAGTGTTTTAGTAAATTATTGTTGCTGGTGTAATTTATTAGACTTAAGTGGCAGCTGTATCTAAGATGGTTGTAGCTAAAGAATAACGGGTGCTCGCGTCGCGCTTTAGGTTAAGCCGCGCTTGCCTACGTGGGTCCGTCGAAGGCTAACCACTCATTACATACCTAGTTTCCTCCGTGCCTCGGATAGCATGTTAGGCCGTTGATGATGACCTAAGATGATGTACATCTTACTTAATGCCCATGAATAATAGTAAGTATCACAATATTTTTTCTTCAATTTAGAAATCATACAACAGTGAGGTAGGTAATTAACAGTTCTGATAGCTAACGCCTCTAATTGTAGGGCGCAATAGCGAAAGTATGCTATTATAATAATAACACATGACACAATATCGGCTAACTGCGAGATGAGCGAGCGAGAAACATTATGAGAGTCGTGTCATCGACAGTTGTATTGTGTTGCAAGTCCAACCCACACATCCGAGATGCACGATCGATATTCTAATCGATATGACTCTATCGTAGTAATTGGGACTGGCGCCAGGCGAGAGGTATCTTTGCTCATTTGTAAGCAAACACTAAATTATAGATTGTTTGAATGCAGGCAGAGACAGATTTATGGTTACGTGTTGAATAAATGGCAATTTAAGTACTCAATACCAGAAAGTTTCTTCGGCTATAGCGAGCATTTTGATGTCGATAAGAAACATAACTAAACTCTAAATTTCTACTGAACTCATAATAATGCATAAAGCATCAAATTGAAGCAAAAATTACACGGAGAATCAATGTTTTTATCGTCAAGACGTTCTACCCCGGAGTATAACTCTCGTTTTATAGCTCCGGTAATAACCACACCGAATTTATCGACTCATCATTGCCTGCGCATAGGCAGTTCCTGCACCGGGTTTCCCTTTGCGCACATTATTTTTATTTATTCCTTTATCAAGAGAATTGTAAGTATTAAATAAATGTAATGTGGGTATTACAAGCGAAATCGAATAGAACACAAGGGGTTTCCATTTAAATGTTTCGGAAAAAGGTTTTGGATAAGACAAGCTTACGTTCCAAAGTTGATATAGGACATTTGATAAGCCCCTGAAGACATTTCCCTCCGGTAATAGCGTAATGGTAATCGCGTTGTAACGGGACAGTAAGCACGCTCCCTACGCGTACGGTTTCGGATATTGACGGCATGCAAATGCTAGTAATCTCATTCGACGTTCTGTTTAACGGTAGGAATGCTATGTGCCTACAACGTACATAACAGAATAACATTTACATGACATATTTGCATACAATATGATCTTTTTAGCGCGGCCGTGTTTAGACGAGCGGAACTTCATTTTCCTCTATTGTGCGTGGAAAATAACTGAAACCTTAATTGAATTTTCTACGAATAGGTAATTAAGGTCATAGAAAAAAATATTGTTGTGCTTCTCAAGCCAATTATATTTTGACTAATAGTCCTAAATAACTGATTTTCGTCACAGTAAGAGCTACAAAATGTCCAACCAACAGCTTTGTAGTAATTTGAGAGGTAGTTGACGTAACCGTGACGACCACAAAAACCCATTGTCACACGCCACAACGCACGATCTTAATAAACTCCACTGAATAATTAAACGCCTTCTAAAAATAAAACTATTTAATGATTTTTTTTCCTAAATTTGCTCGGAAATTTGGTTATATGGGTGTAACGTTGTTTTGTGAAGTTAGCCACGGTTTGCGGCAACAGTAAGACAATAGGCGGCTCCCCAAAACAGCGGTGTAGGTAATCTAGTTTTGAGGTCGAGTGTTAGCCAAGTCACCATAGGTAGGACCGGGGCTGAGTCACATAGAGCACAGAGCACAATAGACTCTCATATCTAAAAGCCACGTGTAACGAAGTACACTCGTACCGAAAGCTGCAAGGAAATGTTGTAAGGGTTATTTAGTTTCGATAGAATTGCTTTACTCGGAATTTATTGGCCAAATTACATCTATACGTGGCCTCGAATTCCAATGAATCGATTTGTAGGGAACAAGGCCGTCGGATACATGTAAGAAACGTTAAGCACGACGCAAGTTACTGGACCTTGCTTGGAATATACAATAGACTATGTCCTTCAATCTCTCATCCTGTAAAACTTGTGAAAGCTTTTAGCAGCTGTAAAGTTTTATTGGTGAGTTAACAAACTCACTCACACCCCAGACTATCACATGGCTCGTTCGCTAACACCGTCATTAAACTTTAACCGTAGTTACTGAGTGAGAGAGCTAAGTTAGTTAAACAATTATCTCCTCGAGTATCATGCAGACGAAAACTTTTGTTTCTCTGAATGTCGACGAGAATAATTTGGAACTTTTCATTAACACAAACACGCGTGTAACCTTATCATTATCACAGTTTTATTTCCTCACGATTAGAATTTATGTAACGCATTCTTTCAGTATCAGGACAGCAATTTAATATTTTATCACTAATTATCTTTAGAACAATAAATGACGAAGACCCTCAGTTCCGAGTGTGATCATGATCGTAAACAAGTTTAGTCACTTATTTGAATTAAATAGAAGATAATAATGTTTATCGTTGGTAGATAAATAATAGTTAAATCGACAATGGGACTGTATCTCGGAGAACAAAGCGGTATAGTCCTTGGCCAATAAGTGTGGCTGGCCCGCCAACATACTTTTACTATTACGAAGTCTGTTGTCTGTGCCATTCAATTCAACAGCTGATTTAACAGCGTTTGGGGCCTAATATATCATTTTATTATTGGTGTCCGTGACATAAGTACCCGCATTTCTATGTTAATTTAATTATTTGTGTTTATTTACATCTTCTACAAAGATCGCTTTAAGTACATCCATCATTATACGTAAATAGTCTTTCTTTTTATCAAAATTCCCTCAAATTACCCAACTACAACAAAGGGAGAATTAAATAAATTAAATCTACTTTACTGTAACTAACACTGTTACTTTAGTAAAAACAGCACCTAAATGTTAATACAAGCTAAGATAAGCAGTTTATAACGTATTTAATTAAAACGACTTATCAGGCATTATCTTTTTCATTATTTGTGCGGCCAAGTTCCCAGCGGTCGAGTGCCGCTTTCCCGGGCTGCGTATCTGCTGGCTCATCATCGCAGATCACAATAGACACAATGGTATGACTCCCACACGTCAACAAGCATTATGCGTAGCCGCATTACCAGTTCATTATTGCTCTCAAGAGCAGCCGTGGATGTCGTTTTACTACCCATTATTCCGATGAATAGCTACTTGTATGACGAAACTTACTTTCTAATGTTACTGCAATGGTCCGTAATTTTATTTGCCTTATTTTGTAATGATACAGTCGGTGTTTTGCTGTGTTTGTAGTTTTTACGCTATGAATGCTGTACCATTAAACCGTGATTAATAGGGCCCTAGCTGGACACATGGTAGCCAATTAGATAAATGGGTAACTCTCATAGCTCTTTCAATACCATATAAATTAAACAAGTTTCAAAAGCTAGTTTTACTGAATATCCTAATTCAAGTTTTCATCAAACTAAAATCAATTGCACTAAAGTGGAGTGCTTTGCGCTTAGAAAGTTTCACGTTACCCAATTCCCAGTACAATTCGGATATTGGACATTTTCTATTGGTGCCGCTGTGCAGTCATTGTATAGCCAATATTCTAGGCTAGACTTCGATGTTATCGTAAAGAGCCTTGACATGATCATTTTTCCAATTGGTTAAAAATTCCATTGTAACAGCATCAAGCTGCATCGGTTACGTGCGTAGCTTATTTCAACAACTGCATTCTTAACGATACAAGTTTACCTACTGTGTTACAGAGACGTTTAAACACGATGAAAAATCGTACGTGGATCAGTATCTTCGGGCTGTCTCATAAACTCGATACTGAACTAACGAGTGTTACTACTATTTACTTCATTGCTATATCTTAACGATTAAACACGCCAGCTGAATAGCCCTCTTAGTGGCCAATTTGAAAGATCAATACAAAACGAACTTAATTAAGGTGAAAACGACGTGGTAGACCGCCTAATTTTTAATTGTGTTAAGTATTTTGCAATTTGCCGATCATTGTCAAGTTGAATATTGACCAAAATATGTTTCGGGACCACTGTTCGGAAACCTCGAGGTGAAATATTATATATAACCAGTCACAAATTCAAATCAAAGGGAAACAAGACCCAGTTGCAGAACTTGCGTGTTGTTGTTATAAGTACAACGTCAGTAAATCAGTTCTAATGAGGGAAAGTGACCCGAAACAATAAACAACGTATATTGTATCTAACTACATACAACAAATGTCAATGATCGCAGTTAAACAATAAATTGTAGTGAAAAGTCACCATAAATGGTGCATGCGTGAACAACGCTGCGTGCGTCCCCTTTCTCATCGGGTCAAAGGATAATAAGATGCATGTAAACAACGAAATATTATAGTTTAATGCATTGAACAACGCTATATTTTGCCATTCTCACGTTCTATTTATTATTTAACAAACGTTTGGGCAATTTCCTTCCACAAAAAGCGCGGTGCTCACATAAATCCCGTTGGTGGTTCGCGCGAATATCGCGTGTGTTCGCGATATAACGGACCTCAGTATCGGTCTATGCATGTAATGTTATTACTTGTGACAATCGACTGCCGCATTGCTTTCCCAGAACAATGGTACCACCTTTTTGCATATTCGTCACGTTTATTTTATTGCTTATTACTTCCTAATTATAATGCGCGAAGCTAAACAATCAACATTTAATTTATGTTACAAGAATAAATACAGTTGATCACGTTCGGCGGTTTGTTGCGACATAAAATAACATCATGCCGTTTACATAGCTATAACGTGTGTTATAAAAGTAGCAAAAATGTAATGTTTACAGGAAGTTTGCGGGAAAACGTCCCGACATTTATATCCATCGAGATGCGATTGAAATTGTCGATCGCGAGCGGCTACGATAATTATATGACTGAAACTAAATGTTTTATTTATACTGTGATTTAGAAACACCGTTTTTCCCTCACAAAACTACTAATGTGAATGTGTAGTTGTGTAACTATCAACTATCAAGTACATTATAATTTTCACGGTCACAATACTCGTACGACAAGTCTTATGGGCAAAGTGTAAACTGGATTACAGTACTAGTCTAACAAGATTAGCGCACTCCATCACCCGTAGACACTCAAGACACTACATTGATCATTCAGCTGCCAACAATAACCTTTATCTCAACATCATAATATGCAAGCGTCAATATACAAAGCTTTTCCATCAATTTGTTGCACTGCACATTAAGTTATTGGACCATGACAAAATTCCAATAATGTAATATAGCATGTTAGTGATGAAAAACATCCAAGCGCAACGTGAAAATTAAATCTATGCGTTCGGAAAATGAGCAAATTTTATTTAAAACTCGCGGGATGTTCGTAACCCGAGCCAACGATGTCGCCACGGGCGAATATACGGTGAAAATATTGTAACAAAATATCAAAACTGGAAGAGAAAAAAGGATAATGGAAAATCTGGAAATTACCACCATTGTTATTCTGTAGAGAAAGGTAATTGCATCATAAGGCGAGGTTATTTTACTTTGTTACGTTGTCTCTGCCTGGTTTGTGTTTCTCGGAGGCGACTGTGAAGCGATTTTCTTCTACAGTTCACTTGCTAACCGTTTACAAAGGTCCCCCAGTCAGTGTTCAAGGAGGAACATGTTATTTGCTTTTGCATGTGTTAAACATAACATGTTTCTTTCTATGTCTCCCTCGTCTGTTGAGACCTCCCTTTAAATAAACACGTCTCTTTCATATTTTATCAGGCATGTCAGTCTCTGAACATATGTACGACACTGTGATTTTGCCATAAATTATTTTCTGCGCAGATCGTTCGCGATCAGTTGCTACGAGGATAACTCGAGCATTCTATATTTTGTTTTAGTTCCCTCTTCCAGTTCAAAGCAATCGCAAAAACGTATTTGTAAAAAAAAAAAAACAGTTTAATGGTCAGAAGATATTCCAGACTATTTAGGTACAGAATAGTCAAAGCCAAATGCACTCTACGTTTTTAGCCCGAAAGCTCTTTTTGTGGTAGATTCTCATTTATTGAAAGAATTTCTGAACTCCGCACGTCTAGTGCAGGATTACAACTGTCTGCGTGCGCTTTGTTCAGCTTTACAATATCACACTGTTGTAACAAAATTGTGAACATTATTGTGCTCAGTTATAGCCTGGCATCTAAACAAGTTTGATAGCTCGTATAAAACAGCCTTCGCCATAACTTCGCCTTGTCGCGTCACGATTTGCGTAATGGACACAAAACCGCTCGCGGCCAACCAAGGGCCGGTTTCAAAGATATTCAATCATATTTTATAAAGTTGATAATGCTTATAGCGATGTGAAGCATCGTTAATAATATCAATTTGCGGAAATTCTTGAGCCACAATCCCGGTAATGCGAAAAAAAACAAAGTATGGTAAAATATTTTCATCAACAGAATGTATCCAAGTAATTGGTTCGATGAGCCGGAAAGGGAAAAAGAAACTACAAAGTAAGACATCTCTCGGCGGAACAGCCACCGCCCAGGGAGTAACGAAGCAGGGAGACGTAAACAATTTAAGAGTGGCCGCTGCACTTCAGCTGGAGCAACCAGGCGAATAAACGCGTCGGCTACTACCCGGGTAAACACGGGAGACTAGCGACATCCCGTACCCATCTGTAAAAACCAGACTATTTAAATTGGACGCTCAGCAAATTTTCCGTGGTGCTTCCATTTGCAGAACATTTATCTTAACGATGTTTTTTCAAACAGGCAGCGCTCAAAGGACCTCTAGAATTAATGAGGTTAGCGAGATAATAGAAATAAGTTTAATTATGTTTGCTCTTAAATTCAAATTCGCCGGACCGAGACCAGCGGATTCGCTGGCTTTTGTGTTTGTTGCTTTTCAGTTCGACATTTAATGCAATTTAATTGGGTTCACGTTTTATCTCTGCGAGCAGTGCACATTCGGTTCGTTTGCCAAACGAAACGGTAAACAGTTCATATGCAAAAGAAAATACGTCTCGTGTGTGTGAGCATTTTGATGCTCGCTTTAACAAGAACATAAAGGTTTATTTAATTGAGTCGGAAAGCTAGCGAGTTTTTCATTAAAATTATTATCAAGCAATATATTGCCAGAACTGGCTGAGGCACTATAAAGTGTTTTATACTTTTTAATAGCAACCATCGTTAAACTGTTAATAAATGACTTGTTTTATGCTTTTCTTCTTTCCCCTGGAAAATTACGAAATTAAATATGCCTTTCGGTTTATGAGTTTAAGTAAGTTTCATCAATTTAACAGGAGAACATAAAACCGTTTCGTAGAAAATATATCACGCATTTAGCACGCCACGTGATATCATCAAACATAACTAAGTAAATATTTAAAATTGATTCAAGTGATCAAGAAAGTTAAAATTTTAACAAACCTTGAACACGGTTAACAACTGCGTTCACTTTGATAGTTAAATGATTTTCATCTAATTACCTGAAACAGAAAGAATATTTTTAGTTAAGTTATTATATGTTTAGTTAATAGTGTTTTTATTTAGATTCTAGACGAATAATTGCAATGAATCCTAAGGGATACCAATTCAGTAGTGATTTGACATTCAGACATTTCATAAAGACTTGAAAAAACCAAGCTAAAAATACATCTTTCATAAAATAAAAACATTGAGACGTAAGAAATATAATAACGTTTAACACCGTAACATTATGATTAGAAAAACAATATCTTGGCAGCGAGTCGTGATGCCGGGGCCAAACGCTTTCAAGATTCCCCAAACTTTTCCCATTACAGTACCGTTGCGGGGCTGCCCAAACTGGGGGTGTAAAATCTCGCTTACACACGAAAATGTCAAGTTCGAGCACTATAGCCTTAGTAGGTTTCAATTGCATTAACAGAAAGTGTTACCAAACTGCCTTTAAGTTCTTCAAGTTACATTTTAGGCACCTTTCTGATCATGGAACTAGTTTCTGAAAACCTTTTTGCTTTACATTTTTCTTTAAACTTCAGACTCAGGGGTAAACTATGCTAGTTAAACGTAACTAAGCGTACAATACAACCCAGCACGTTTTATTAAACTAACTTAAGGAGAAGGACCCCGCTGTCTAGACAGCAGTTGTACTTTGTAGTCTGAAAGCGTCGAATGCGCTAAACAGTAATCGAGCCAATCACGGCAGTGTGTGGGTAACGAGAAGGAGCAATTACTGCCAAGTCTTAATGTTAACGACACTAGACGCAGACTGGTATAAATTGCTGTCCGCTCAATAAAACTTATTCCCGAATTCATCCGAGACGGAATAATGAGCCATTTTATATTCTAGGAACCGGAATTGCTAGCTAGATTGGTTTCTGTCGCTTCAAAAAAAGTCTCCTGGCTTAATGATAAATATATTGAATGTTAGTTGTTTAATTAATTCGTAGAAGACGATTTAATGAATGCTTTTAATAGATTCCTTACCGTTGTCAAGCCACATAATAATCATTAGAAATGAGTGTACACGGGTATTGGACGTGCAAGAGCGTAATCAAAACTTATGAATAAACTACGACTAGTGCTGCAGTGCGTCTAGGGATACTAAATGCTAGTAATGAATAAGCTTTATGATTTTGTGATTATATCCGTTAACCGTACATAATAGATGAGTAATTAATATCTTAATATGCGTATTATACCTTAACAATACGGCCACGTAACTCTGACATTATAAGGTTATGACGTGACCCGCGCGTTTGCCCAAGTCCGCAAATGCCACCGCTGCAAATAGCGCCCCATTACAATATAATGCGGGCGAGACGAGCCCTACCTCAACACGGAAATTATTATCACAGTCATAAATCAAGTCAGGGTTTACAAAGACGTGGTGAAATTTGTAACGATCTGTCACATGGAAGAAGATGTTAAAGTTTGCGCAAAGGAAACCGAAAAGAAATATAAGATGGTGCCACGTCAAGGGTTGTATAGGGACAGGAAAATGCTTTCTCTTTAAAGCCTCATCAAGTCAACACGGTAAAGGTGTTAAAGTGAGGCTTCTCCAGTAAACGATTAAACTTGCACGCAGCCATTACACCGTGCACGCCAATAGTTTGTGAAACTCACATTGTACTAACATTATGGGGCACAATCGTTTGGGTACGGAATGGAACTGAATTTGAATAGGGTATGTTGGAATTACAATACCGTCGCCATTTTGACCAAATTATGGCAAATGGCATATACTTATGTTTTGACAAACGCATGTTTAGGTGATTTTTGTGACTTGATCGAAAGCCGAACGCATTCCAAGGCATCTAACAATGCAAATCTAGTAACTTTTATTCCCTTTAACATTTTGGACGCCATGCAAGACCATAAAATGCACGCGCGTGCTCTCCAAGCCATTGCATCTTATTTTACGTCAACTTTTGTCACATTTAGTGACAATGGCGTCCAAGAGGTTAAAAACTGATAAATGGATATACACTTGAATTATACCTAGGTTTCAGATAACATGAACAAGAATCGACGGAAATAGAACCAATAAATTAAACAATAAAATCTTGTGACGTCGTCTGACTTGAATTCCATTTACAGTACCGATATGTTTGTATCATTGTAACAAATATTTATTATACCATGACAAAACAAATCGATAAACGTTTGTGGGCATAGAATGGTAGATAGGGCGGGAGTGGCGCAGCGGCGCGCATCGTCATCCGCGGGACAATGGCGGGCCGTCCTTGAATTAGCACCGGAACTATTGTCACCGCGCACAATGGATAGGATTTGCCTAGATTGCCGTCGGGCCTGGCACGCGCCGCCGAGCAAAAACCGCACACAAAACGTAACGACCGAAACCGGAGAAACTCTATTGCGTCGTATCGTTGTCATTGGAAGCCTGGAAAATTTATCATCCACCACAATAAAAACATTTTCGCGATAATCTCGCAGAAATATCGAATAAGTTACGAATTTAGGAAACGCAAACTGAAATCACTTGAATATACTAAAACCGGCAGAAATTCCGGTACATGGAAAACGTTAACATAATTAAATTCAGCCCACTTTGGCACGGAACCAAGGGAACTGATTTGTATATATTGACCCGATAACTTATTAACCCTAAGGGCGCACGGTTCGATAGTTTTTCAAGTAATACGTCAATGTCGGAAAGGAATGTATTGGGGTTAGAAGAGCAATGAAGATGTTTTCGATGTAGGGTTATTATCGGGGTCGTATCACGCTGTGGTGGACGTGTCATCATGATTAATCGATGTGCTGACATCAAGTCACCACCCGTGGCGCATACAATCACAAAAAAGGGTTTTAAGTCACGTCGCAAAATCTTCATCATGTATTTATAAGTGCAGGCAAAAACAATGTGAGTGGTTGACCGCAAATTGTTTTTTAATAACAGGAGGCTCCACCAGTCGTTAATAAAGTAGGACCTGCAATGATTAATTATAGCCGGCATCTGTTACCACTGTTCTGCAAATACATACAGCTAGAAGTCCAAAATGTGGAGACTGAATTAATAGTACTGTTACGTGACAGTGAAATTCAAGGCTTAGCAGAGAAGTTTTGATGTTGCTAATTAATCATCACTTGTGTGCCGGAGTTTGTTTGTTGAATAAACATACGGCAGAAGGGTAACGGTTTCTTGTTGTTACATTAACTACACATATGGTACACCAACATCGCAATTTTGTGGGACCATAAATCTCTTTGTAATATTGTGTTGGCTTCAGTCCTGAAGTGGCTCGCCGTCGACCCTTTTTTGTCCCTTATGAGACAGACCTATCAGCCATCCCTACAGGTTTAATTTATTTATACTAAATAATAATCCCTCTACCCTTGGTAAAAAGTACTCAGTTAAAATGATTATTTATTAATATTTTAAATCGCTGTTTCATAACACGAAACCGTGCAGTAACCGACGTATAAATAAATGCAGGAAATAAACAAACTCAACCTCGTTGCGTATTAAAGAGGTCGGTGAATGAGGTCCCTACCATTAAAAGTCGTGCATAAATGTCGTTCATTATCCAGAGAAATATTAGAGCATTTTTAGAAGTGAACTGAACAGCATGGGAACGAAGACATACAAATTATAGCAATCAAGTTCCTTAAAGGAATATACATTTATTTCAGTTTTCTCCAAAAAAAATTTTTTATATAACCACATAAAGAGCAGCTCCCGACTAAATAATAACTACCGATCTGGTCGATTTTTCGGTTAAACGGCGTTAGCCTAGGTTAGTCGGTGGATGGGTGAACATTAAATATCGAGTTTACTATTACTACGTGCCCAGAAAAGCACACGTTAAGCCGTTGGTAAGCTGCTGTTTGTAGATCTTTGACAGTCGTTACCGGTAGTCGGTAGCCTGAAGGTCTTATCAAGGGGTATCATATTTCCCAGTACTTGTAGTGGGCTGTACTGTGCACTTCATCTATACTAATATTATAAAGCTGAAGAGTTTGTTTGTTTGAACGCGCTAATCTCAGGGACTACTGGTTGGAATTGGAAAATTCTTTTAGTGTTGGATAGTCCATTTCTTGAGGAAGGCTATAGGCTATATAACATCACGCTACGACCAACAGGTGCTGAGCAGCGTGGGTGAAACCGCGTGGAACAGCTAGTTTCGACTGGAAGCCAACAAAGCTTGGCAGGTGACGATTTAGAAAAAGGAAAGTAACTTCTAATTCAAAATATGAGTAACGTCAGAACAAAAATGGCGAGCTAACTATTCAATACAATCCGCTTTTGTAAAATGAAACCCAATTGTAAATGTTGAAATAGATAACCAAGTTACGGCTACCACCTAACTTTTTTATGACGCGAAATAAAACATTAATGTGTTCGAAAACCAGATTGGCTACAATTAACATTTGATTGCGGTATTTGTTGAAATGTGATGTGATTTCGCGAAATGTCAAGTTTTCTGAACGACTTGATCACAAAGATAATGTAGGTCGCGAAGCCCTCGTGCCAGGAGCTGCGACGTTCGTACCCCTTCATGAATAAATACGTCACTCTAATTATAGATGTGATCGTTGCCTATGACTTACGGAAAAGGTTATACGCTATATATAGCGATGTACCTGCTGCTGTTGACACGATTAAATGTGGCGATGATTTAATATTGTACACAGCTTGGCAACCGTTCCGGATATTTATCGATTTTCATTGAACACGTTTTTGTTATATTTTGTGAGATACGGATAGAGCACAATGAATTTTGTCTTTCAGATAAAAACTCTGGCAAGGACATCTGGAGCTTTTTGTTAGAAATTTTCAAGTTGATATTTTATTTTCGACTCAATAATACAAGCTTTCAGCGTGCCTTCGTATTGGAACCAGCGCTGACGTTGCCAAATGGACTGATCGAAGCAAACAATTCGTGCAGCATTATTGTACTTACAATGGGCGTACTGTTACAACGGTAAACTCATCTAGCAGCATCGAAATGTCTGTTCATTCAAAATCGAGATTCATGGCAGTTTCCTAATCTAGCAAATATTTGTTTTCATTTTTTTGAAAATGTAATTGACCAGACATAATCATTCTCCTGCCCTTATCCCTTGCCCAGTATGTTCTTCTTCTGCCATACTTCTCTATTATTCGTAATCTCATCATACACATCCTTTCTTGACATATCTTGCTTCACACAGACCATCCATAGTTTCTTGGTCTTTCTCTTATAACCATCCACATTCATACAAAAAACCGACCGATCAAGAGTGAGTCAGACTCGCGCACCAAGGGTTCCGTATAAATTGCAACATAAACAGCCATATCTTTTAACTGCGTAGCTTTAGAGAGTTAATTTTCACAAAACAAAGAGGACACAGATTTGAGTATATGGTTTTAATTTCAATTCGATACCTCCACGTCGTGTTCCCGAGACAAAGAGTCTTGACAGACAGACAGACGGATAACAAAGCGATCCAACACGGGTTTTGTTTTATTTTGAGGTACGGAACAATAAAATAGACAAGATATAATATTATTAATTTTAGCCATATCACTGTTAATCATACGAGTTTTAACTCAGAACTTGAGTGCATGGATAACGATAACGGCAAAACAAACAAGCAGCGTATTCTGACATTCAAGTTATGCATATATATCGATAATGAAGTAGATATGCGTCATTGGTATCGATCGAAGGAATAACTCAATCAGGTATGCGAAGCGTTGTATCGGGGAATAGAAAGCTGGCATTGTTTTAAGCCCACACAATACACTCATAGGGACATCGTATCTCAGGGGAGGTGCCACCACCTTGAAGTTATCTCTAAACGGTTGCTTGATAAAGACGCGATTATTATGCAACATTAATAATTTATACTGGCCAACAAAGGAGCTGTTTCATTTGAATGCGATTGAAGGGAATATTGTTGCAATATTACAATGAGTTCAGCGCATGTTTTATTGATTTTGGTTCTTCTTGACAATATCACAAAAAGAGAGAGGAGGGAGTGAGAGAAGAGAGGTTTCAGCTAATAGCTGATGCCTTGCAAGATATATGAAACGAAAGGTAGATCAGTGCATAATTAAGCTATTCTTATTTCTAGTTCTACATCAGTTTTACGTGACTAAATAATTACAGGCGGTCGGGACGATCATGGTAGGTCGCGTCTGTCATCTGCATGTTAGTGGCCAGAAAGTCTGACAACCAGTCTTACCAAAGGGTTTGGTATTACTTAGTACGTATTACTAACTGGCTTGTGGCAGTTTCAAGTAAAATACTGTTATTGAGCTACATCCGGTTAGGCTAGAAAAGGTTAAAAAGATGATGATGCTTACGTAGGTGTACTCTTATATGGCTATAAACCGTACCTTAAACGAAAAAGCATTTACATCGGTAAAGATAACGAAGACTCTCCTACGTCTTTTCTTAGATTTGAGGAAAACCCAAGATGACGTGTCCGTTTGGCATTTTGGCACAAACTGAAATCCCACGAAAGCAAAAGTCGTATTTTAAATGACCTATGAGATGTGACTAGTGCTTGCGTAAACCTAACCTTGGTATAACGATACTAAATACTGCGACACACCCACCGCGCCTTTTAGGAAGATGACGTGTTATTTATATTGATGTTATCTCGGTCACCCGATATTTGCGCGGTCATACCGGTCACCGCATGTTGTTATCAGTCGTTCAATACGTTTGTTTCAGTTAGTATCTTCACATGATAGACAACATGTCGCTTGACTTTACATATAGTTT
Source organism: Ochropleura leucogaster (assembly GCA_958449745.1). Lineage (NCBI taxonomy): Eukaryota > Metazoa > Arthropoda > Insecta > Lepidoptera > Noctuidae > Ochropleura > Ochropleura leucogaster. The sequence goes on from OY288208.1 coordinate 5,848,139, forward strand.
GAAGATCAATATGTGGTCCAACATTCAATCCAGGCTTTCGAAGTCCACTGCTGGACATTCTCTCTCAATTGTTGAGCCTAATACAGGATTTTGTAATTGCCACCTAATTTAATCACGATATTTTGATACCGTTACCGTCTATTAATTACGTTGCATGTTGGAAAGCAACTTTTATATCCGATACCAGTTATAATTCACGCGCGATTAATCATAGTGCGTGCTTAGCCTTATCCATGATCCAAGGCCTCCACTACAATTGACAGTTAACACGACGTTACAAACGTTTCGCAATACATTGCGCAACCGAATAATATGTTACAATACACGTTGCTGAGGAACACGGCAATGTAATTGAAAAATAATAATTATATTAGCATCGGATGATGAGATCCTTTACTTCGTTCTTCGTTTGGTAGGAGTTACCCCACAGTCTAAACGTACAGTGAGTCATACGACCGCCCGCGTTGTATTTAGGCTATTCGATAATCATGTCGCAACACTAACACTCGATGCACATTGATGTCAATCGATGCGGGCGTAACAGATACCGCACTACTTAATGATTGAGGATCGATTACTGTCATGCATCAATTCAAACAGCTTTTGTTATCCTTGCATCAATTGCTTTGTTGACATGTGGGCTGAAGCAGGCATGTTTATTTTTTGAATTGTGATATTAATCACATTCATCACACACAACGTGACTGAAGCTCGAAATATTTTTCTATCATTGTCATGCATGTCTTTATGTGTTGATAAATGCAATTAAAAGTTGGCATCATAGGGTTAAAAATAAATCACGTAAAATAATGACATAAGCTTCCAGATCACTTGATACAAGTTATAGAATGAGGCGTTACTTTGCGGAAATCCATGTCATTAAATGTATTATTATTTAATTAAATGTATAATATTATGTACAACAAGAACTAATTATGCTTCTGTTGCATGTGCATATTTTTGCGTGCATCAGCATTATTTTTTTAATCTCAATATTTTGCATAACATTTACCTCTAATAATATTCTTCGCCCACGGCCCCAGATTTTCACTTAGCAATGGAGTGGCAAGTGAAACTTGAATAATCATGACGCATTATTGATAATTATCAGATTTCGTGTCCCTTCGTCCAGCATACTCACCATGGAATCCTGATATTTCATGAATGTCAAAAAACTGTTCTGAAATAGTGCTAAATAGTGCCCAAAGGAAAAAAATAGTGCTCTTGTACTTGCGAAGTTATAGCCATAGTTCGATGAGTATGCTGGACGAAGGTTTCGCCCAGCATACTCACCTCCGTCCGGAGAATCTGTATACGCTTCAAACATAATTCATACTTCAAAAAATAGTTCCCAAATAGTGCCAAACGGTGCCCAAAAAGAAAAAACAGTGCTCGAATAACTTCGGAGTTATAGGCTTCGTTCAGTGAGTATGCTGGGCGTAGGTTCTACGCCCAGCATACTCACCTCAGTGCGCGAATATCGAACGAGCTATAGGTACAATTTACGTCTCAAAAAATTGTGCTTGAAATAGTGCCCAATATCAGTCCAATTTTTGCTTGACTTTTGACCTAGAAAACCATTAAATTTGATTGTAAACTTCTACATACATTATATTGAGTACAGTCGAATACAATATTATTAACTTTCTTTCTAACAATTTTTGTCTTGTGTAAATTATTAATTGTCTATGTAAGGGAGTATTTACTTTAGAATCGCAATATTATTAATTACACATTATTTTAATAATACTTTATAATAATATGATTAAGCCTTCGCGCGTCGCATGGGACCCCGGTAGCTAGGAACAATGATTTTATATATTTTGTCTAGATCACGGCGCTTGAAGGATTAAGATATCAAATGAAGTAAATCATGCATGAAAAATAAAGTTGCTGTTATTAATGCTTACATTACAACTGACAAAATTATTCAAAATAATCATTTTCCGGATCAAGGACGGTACCACAACGTTTACGGAATTGACCTGTATTCCTCATGTGATAAAGTTCAATATAGTGTGGCAGTAATAGATGCACGTACGGTCAATAGGTATGGGGCTTACGACGCGCGGCGCCCGCGACGCAAATGAATATGTTTAAATACTAGATGGCGCTGCCCTAACATCTTACGATTATTAGACATTAGACAAAAATGTTTTTGAAGTTATACTTCTTATGGCGCGATGGAGAAAAATGATGAGAGTGATTTGCGTGCGCACAGCGACATCGTGAAGTTAGTTATAGGTGTTCTAGTTACTATGTTCATGTTGTATATTCTAGTATTTTTATATTTAGAATACGTGTTTCATTATATTATGGTGTTTTTATTAAGCTATTGCATAGCCGTGGTTTGGAAATGGATGGGTTACCACAATGGGCCAGGTTAAGCAACCCTCACCAAGGTTTGGAAATGGATGGGTTACCACACGGGGACAGGTTAAGCAACCCTTGCCGAGGTTTGGAAATGGATGGGTTACCACAGGGGGCCAGGTTAAGCAACCCTTGCCAAGGTTTGGAATTGGATGGGTTACCACAGGGGGCCAGGTTAAGCAATTCTTGCCGAGGTTTGGAAATGGATGGGTTACCACAGGGGGCCAGGTTAAGCAACCTTTGCCAAGGTTTGGAAATAGATGGGCTACCACAGGGGGCCAGGTTAAGTTACCCCTGCCAAGGTTTGGAAATGGATGGGTTAGCTCAGGGTGCCAGGTGAAGCAACCTTTGCCAAGGTCTGATAATGGATGGGCTACCACAGGAGGCCAGGTTAAGCAACCCTTGCCAAGGTTTGGAAATGGATGGGTTACCACAGGGGGCCAGGTTAAGCAACCCTTGCCGAGGTTTGGAAATGGATGGGTTAGCACAGGGGGCCAGGTTAAGCAACCCTTGCCGAGGTTTGGAAATGGATGGGTTACCACAGGGGCCAGGTCAAGCAACCCTTGCCAAGGTTTGGAAATGGATGGGTTACGACAGGGGGCTAGGTTAAGCAACCCTTGCCGAGGTTTGGTAATGGATGGGCTACCACAGGAGGCCAGGTTAAGCAACCCTTGCCAAGGTTTGGAAATGGATGGGTTACCACAGGGGGCCTGGTTAAGCAACCCTTGCCGAGGTTTGGAAATGGATGGGTTAGCACACGGAGCCTGGTTAAGCAACTCTCACCAAGGTTTGGAAATGGATGGGTTACCAAAGTTTTTTTTTACACCAAAGAAGTATAACTTCTAACGCGTGTACATAAGTACACACATCCCTTTTTTTATTGCTAAACCTTTCATTGATGAAACTAATGGAAAGAGTTTTAAAAATTTGTATAACTATGTCACAGTACTAGTTTTGACTGGTTATAAGTTTTGCCTGCAACATATATACAAAAAGAAACTGTATAATTTCCTTTTTACAATTTTTCAAGATATTAATTTTATTGGCTGCAAATGACTGTTTTTATTCAGACAAACACACAATGCAATGAAGTAATAGACTTCATTTACGCTTAAAGTTTCATTCATTTATTATTATTTATAAAATATATAATAATGCATTTAATCGAAAGTTTTTGACATGTGAGAAAATACCATAATTATTTCCAATAACATAAAGTCTACAATTAGAAAGTTTAATATTTTTGTCCAAAAACATGTGTCGACGACTGTACCCCATTTTACGTTAGTATGTAGAAGTTTACATTAAAATTTAATGGTTTTCTAGGTCAAAAGTCAAGCAAAAATTGGACTGATATTGGGCACTATTTCAAGCACAATTTTTTGAGACGTAAATTGTACCTATAGCTCGTTCGATATTCGCGCACTGAGGTGAGTATGCTGGGCGTAGAACCTACGCCCAGCATACTCACTGAACGAAGCCTATAACTCCGAAGTTATTCGAGCACTGTTTTTTCTTTTTGGGCACCGTTTGGCACTATTTGGGAACTATTTTTTGAAGTATGAATTATGTTTGAAGCGTATACAGATTCTCCGGACGGAGGTGAGTATGCTGGGCGAAACCTTCGTCCAGCATACTCATCGAACTATGGCTATAACTTCGCAAGTACAAGAGCACTATTTTTTTCCTTTGGGCACTATTTAGCACTATTTCAGAACAGTTTTTTGACATTCATGAAATATCAGGATTCCATGGTGAGTATGCTGGACGAAGGGACACCAGATTTCCATTCGAAACACATGTTCACATCCAAATATGTCATAGAGAGTAGCTGGCGGTAAACAATAGTCAGTGATTCATGCGGAGGATAATGCAACTGTTTGTATACAAACTTAGAACAATGAACACGTCAATTTCAGGTTTAGGTACAAAGATGTGGTAGAACTGGTAGGTCCCGCTCCACGGAGACAATTACAATGAGATCCTGTTTTGTAAGCATTTAGGCTCGCGCCCGAAATTCTGTGTGTAATTGGTCAAAAAACCAAAGATGCAATAATAAACGCATAACCGCAAAAAATGGTCGATCGCAACAGGGATTCAATTAAATAACGTTAGTGCACGTAATCGGAAACCTGCCCACGACTGGACACGACTGCAATGCGATTTTTTTGTCGAATTGCCCGTTTCGTTCAGTTGTATGTGGGTATAACGGAATATCGAAATTGATCGCGATTCGAGAACGATTTACATAATGCGCGCCTTAACTGATCTGAGCACATAAACGCGAGATTGTAGCACCTTTCCAAATCTCTGTAAGTATATTATACGAACGTGCATGTGTGCTGTATGTGCCCGCTGTGATTTCTAACATGTCAAGGGAAGTCGCGATTTGTTAGTAAGACAAAATCGAGATGAAAGTCAATAACGATTGTAAATAACGAACATTTCCGTGTCGAATTGCATTGAAAACACGGTAAAACAAACACTAGGCAATCCAAAATAATTAAAACCAACACAGTCCAGTTGATTTAATTAAGTAACTAGAGCTAACCTATTTTGAAGCACAAACTGACGCATAAAGGCAATTATTTGATCAACAGTTAATATCAACAGTATTGAGCTAATTGAATGCCAAATGTACTGAAACCCAACAAATTGAATGCAGTATTAACGACAAGTCTCACTCAGTTAATGAAAACAGCACTCATCCTACTAACATTATAAATGAGAATGTTTGTAAGGATGGATGGATGGATGTATGGATATTTGTTACTCTTTCACGTCAAAAACGGCTGAACGGATCTTGATGAAATTTGGCACAGAGGTAGATTATAGTCTAGAATAACACAGGATACTTTTTTTCAATGTCACGAGGGCGAAGCCGCGGGCGCCAGCTAGTTCATTAATAATTTCACAGACAAATCAAAGAAGCACTACAAAAATCGGTGTACATTTTCACGAAAACAAAGCCAATATTGGACTGGTTTGAGGAACCGGACAAATTAAATGGAAAAGTTTGTGCAAACAACCCTGTCACTGAGTTATTCGGAGATATTTGATATTATTTCAAATATGAAAAGACGGACTAAAATCGAAAATAAATCCCTTATATTGAAGTGCGAAAACCATTGTTATGCCAAGACAAACGGTAGATAAAAACGTCTAGAAGTGCACTCGTCAAGTCTTGGAGGATTGCGATCTATCACCGATATCCATTACGCACGAAAGCTTTTAGTGCGAACCGAATGAAACCATCGGCTTCAGTAAATCAACACCGGCACTAAAGCTGGCACTACGTTAACAACGTGTTATATGGCTCGCAACGTTTGTGCTATGGTAAAGTTGTTCATAACAACAAGTGTTTAGCGAATAGTTGATACGGGAGAATTGAGGAAGAGGAAATTGAGTCCCATTAGTTTCAACCCATTAAGTCTTACCTTTAAAATGAATCGGAAGTATACACTGCATGAGCAGAATTTATAGATTCCGGGTGTGTGTTAGATACAGCAAGAACTCTTATCGGCATCATCATTCAACTCTCCCTTATCCCCATTTATTTGCGATTGACGCAGCATATCTTCTTCCATGCATCAGCCTTCAGCAGACATTTCTTCCAAATAAAGCACACAAAACACGCCACGACACAATATGATCACCATAACAGCGCTTGACCAACCTGATAACACCAATTAGGTGAGGCATGGGTGCGCAAACGCAACACTGTCACAACACTAACACATGCAAATCGTTTATTGGCGCGACAATCAGATCGCGACGGGACCGGTCAACCGTACAGTCTTTCGGTCATTGACACCAACGATGGTGACACTGGACTCTCGCTGACCGTATGCGTTTTGGCACGCAAAATTTTTATAATATACATTTGAAAATAGATATTGACGGATATATTGCAAATAGCGATGAGAGCTTTAATAGAATTGCGCTCGTATAAATTGAAATAAAAAACAGCTTGAATAAGAGCAATTTAAGCTTGTGCATCGATCAAGTTATTTGTATCCTAGTTCTCTGAAAAACTCATAGGTATATTTCTACAAATACGATACGAGGAAAACTTTTTATCAATCATGACAACTATGGGTAGGGTTAGAAATCATAATAAAACCATTAAAATAACAAACTCACCGTTATTGGAAACAATCAAACCCAAAGTATGATCAGTTTCGAAGGTTTTTAGAAGACTGTGATTATTATATTTCGAAACACGAATTGATCAATGTCCTTTAAAATAATTAGAACTGGTTCGTAACAGATAGATATTCTACAAGATCATTAGAGAGAGAGCGATCATTTATGATATTAACCTCTAATAAGTCAGTACTTATCTTCTTTATCGTCTTTCGAGAGTAAACTTAGGTAATAATAACAATGAATTCCAGATTGTTCTTAAAGTAGGAATGCCCTCAAAACTTTATAGTCTAAGACACAAGATGAATTTATTACGACGCAAAACTTTATACTTTCCTAACAACGCTGGCTATTACAACGTTTGTTTAAGAGTTACGACTTGAAAATAATCTTTGAACATTCCATTTCATGTTCCATCATATAATAAATTGATGCAAGTTATTAAGACAAGTACGGAAATCAAGGGAGTGCGACGATAACAAAATATCGATTAGATAAAAGCGCACAGTCAGTCTGTTGCGAAGAGTACTTCAACCGATAGTTGGGAAACGTTAACAATATCGAGCACTCGACAGAAAAAAATGTGAATCATACAAGTTCCAGGTATAATGTGCAATTGTAAAGGAACATAAATAGCAGCCACTTACTAAGTAATGCGAGTTCCATTTATAAATAAAAAAATAATTAACGTAACGTTGTATACAGCTGCTCGTTTACAAAGGGTAATGCTCATTTACAGGTTCAATGGTGGATAATGCACCTGTCCTATTTTTTTGACATTTAAAGGATGGTTGTGTCTAACCGTTTATGAGACGGCTGTCGCAATCTAAATGACAGCAACCCTCTTTAATTTGGCGGAAATGAAATAACAAATGGCTTTGACTGATATGACGATATTAAAACGACCTAGAGTCTTGTTTGTAAAGTAGGGTAATTTGAGGACCCCTCATAAAGCACTTCATCAACAAAACGAAAATAGCTGGCGACCCCATGCGCAGAGGGACAGCACCACAATGGATCATTTCCGCAAGTTGACGCCTCATAATGTATCTGAGAGGATGGACCTTTTAGTGTAATTTGAGGTAAGGGAATAATTCATAGTGTATTTCCATAACTATAAGGTTTTTCCACGAAACCACTATCGTTGGCCAAAAAAGATCGTCCACATACTTCGGTAGAACCTTTTTCGTTCATATAAGACCCATTAATCATGCAAAACGATTCGTGTTCAAACTGGAAGAGGGAAGACCCAATAAAACTGTACATTTAGTTCGCGAGATCCGAGGGGCCGGCCACGTCGTCGTGGGCCGTGTTGAAGTTTTTTACTGTGCCTTCGTCGAGTCAAACAAAGAGGCGGAACAAAGCGGAGAGAGCGGCCTTTGTGCGGATACGTCGAGTGCGACGGCACTTAACTCTGACATCGGTGACGGCAACATAGGCCCGTCGCGTCAGCCGGGATACCGCTCCATGCTCGTCTTCCGCTGGACCTTGGGGCAGCAACTGTTTCATGACTTCCACGTTATCATTAATAAGGATTTATTGTCTGTGTCTTGAAGGATTAGCTGCTATGATACTATACAACGATAACAAATACTCATAGTTATAGATTTTTTCATCCTTGTTGCAGTCGTACCCAATGTTTTTAAATCCTAGTCTGGCACATTCAATTTTTATTGAAAATAAGTGAATAGTTGAATTACAAAGCTAGTGCAGCAAGCGGGGAGGAACGACCGGTGTTCGCTGATGGCGATGTTTTATTGGCTTGCCCTAATTGCCTCCCGTCCCGCATTAACGACGTTTGCTACGACCTAGATAGGTTAGGAACACGCTCAGCGATCAATTTTCATATTGGAAACGTTGACGGCACATTAGCGTTCGTGTACCAACGATTAAGCCTTGATATAAAAAGCTTAGTTTAAGTTTTAAATCGTTTAGAGACGTTTTCTACAATAATTCACGAACAGTACCGTTTCATAGGAAGCTAAAGCTTGATAAAAGCGGGCAATAAATTTGATTATAATTGACCTATATAAGTACTGATAAAATTTCTTTAAATAATGCAATCAAACCGAATCTACAATGGGACCGATTTTCCACTTACATCAACGACATCACACAAACAACATCGTGACCATACCAAACGAAGTTTGTAATCAAGTATGGCGAATAAACCTGCAGGTCGAAGGCGCAAATTTCAATTTTCCGAGCGGACAGTCAGCTGCGTCTGAGTAATCCGGAATTTATCTCTTGCCTTCGGAACGGACACTTTTCAATCACCCACGACACACCGAGAACCGAGAAATAGGAATTGTTGGGAAAATCCATTGTATTCCAGACATCTGACGCGGAATATGTTTCACACAGATGGACGGTCAAAGCGACCGCCACAGATTCGAGGGAAGTATCACGTACGTATTTGAATATGTTATTCTAAAAAGGATAAGGTATGCGCCTCTATGAATAGGCCCACATACATAACAAAAGCAGTAAAAACTTGCACCTACATTGTGCGTCTTGTTGCGTGCACCTCGTATCGGTTCTATCCTTTGATAGCTAGAATTAATTGGTTACACAGATAGGTCGATATATTTATTACATCATGCTTTCATTGCTAATCTGAGCGCATCGGCCACGGTGACGCATACCCGCCTCCTTCGGTCAATTTAACTGAATTTATAGCAGCTGCAAGGTCGACAAAGGATAACGAACCCGACCCGCAGCGGTGCGTTATGAAACAGGTCTTCATTGAACCAACAATAAACGTTATCATTACGGTGTAATTAGGCGTTGGTACCTGGAAATATTCGTAATCGATAATTGACCGTGGATTTCACTATAGATAATTCATGTTATTTTCACTTTTGAAGGTATACTCAATTAATCGCAATGACTACGTTATGCCATGTGACCGGGATAGTAAATTGAACCCACAGATTGAACTCGGAGTGAGCAATAAAAAAGTTTTGTTCGAATAGGATGGATACGGTCGTATGTAATCTAACGTCGGATTAATTGAATCGCCCAGAGCGAGCGCGACTACATTTCTGCAGGAATGAAAGCTGAGCAAAAAGAAAGAGGAAATTAACGCAGTCATCTTCGTAACACGTGTCCACTTCATGATTGCTGGGGAAACACCTGATTGCTCTAGACATACACGTTATTTATAAGAGGTTTCCGGCGACTGGGACCGCAATTAACTAGGACCGCGGTCCCAGTCGCCGGATTCGTAAAAAATAAATATTTTTCTTCCAGCGACTGGGACCACTCATAGATAACTTAAAAACATCTATTATTCAAGCCAAAATTAGTACAGTCAAACGAAAAAATTTATGAATTATTTATATAAATATCATTGACTCGGTCTAGACATGATTTTATCTTATGCGCTTAGTAATAGATTAAGCTAGCCCGTTTTGACATAATTTACAGATGCAGGTTAATACACACAAAGGGAATAGCATTGTATTATAGTACTATCCCTCTCTAACTTTATATTTTAACACAGTTAAGGCTGATTTTGTATTGTGACGATCGCCCGGAGGACACGGTGGAGCACACAGTGGCGATCTGCCCAGCTTGGGCGGAGCACCGCCGTGCCCTCGTAGAGGCCATCGGTGGCGGCGTCTCTCGCGTCCGGCCCTGGTTCAGGCCATGGTCCGGAGCGACAGGGAATGGGAAGCGGCCACCTCCTTCTGCGAAGCAGTCATGCTAGCAAAGGAGGTGGCCGGGCGTTTGAGGGAGAGAACATCAAGCCAACCCAGCCGCCGTGGGAGACGCCCCGGGCGCCGGCGAGACGACTCCCGGCCACCGTAGATGCGGGCCTGTGGACGGTGAGCAATGGGTAGCTCACCGTCCGTTCGTCTATTGACGACAGGCCGTGTCGATGGCGCGTTCGTGTTTCACGCGCGCCTCAAAGAGATGTCAGCAAAGCAGAGGGGCTTGCCAGAGCCTTCGCCTGCCGGGGTTGTTCGAAAGAGATTCCGCGGCCCCGGAACGTAAAGGGCAATAGAAGGAACATGGGTGGGTTTTAGTCAGTACAAGTCTGACATGCCCCCCTGCTCCGCCCAGAGCGGGGGAAGTCATTGGATGATTTCCCATCCGGAAAAAAAAAAGCTGATTTTGTGATAATTTCTTACTTGACTGATTTTGTGTGAAGCCATAACAGCCATTTTAAACTAATTGTGATTGACATAGATAGTACCACGTTTATTATTTTTATTGTGTTTTTTTTTTATTATATTTACGGTACCAGTTAAAGACTAATTTTTTGTTGATTGTTGTTAACACGATCTAAAACATGCACTATGTTTTAATAACGAAAGTTTTAAATAACAGAACTGTAGTCAGTGGTTGTTTTTATTTTATCAATAAATGATGTTTTTAAATCAAAAAGGATTTTTTTTCAATTGTTACATCTAAAATTTTTTTGTTTGACTGTACATTTTTTTTTATTTCAGTTATCATATAAGTGGTCCCAGTCGCCGGAAGAAAATTATTTATTTTATACAGATCCGGTGATTGGGACCGCGGTCCTAGTTAATTGCGGTCCCAGTCGCCGGAAACCTCATTTATAAATGTATTTCTTTAAATGTAGGTACCGTCTTTTTCCTAGATAACTTACATTTTATATTTTATTGGATAAACCAGATAAATCGTATCATTGATAACGAGTTCTTATAACGAAATAAATTAGATTACTTTTATTTATATTTCCTCAATATCGCCTAACTTGTTACGCAAATTAGTAGATAACATTTCCAATAGAATTCCAATTATTATGGTTTAAGGTAGTATTTAGGTATTTTCTTGGACGAGTCTTTGAATACTTTGTAAGTTCGCGAAGTGGAAACTTGAGAGCTTTTTAAAACAATTAAATTGAAAAACATATTATGGACGAAATTCCTCTTTCTCTTCACATTTTTGAAGGCTCTCGTTAATCAATGAGTAGGTTTCAATTGTTGTTCTCTGCCATACAAAGTTTGTTCTTTCAAGCTATCTTATTGCGACAATCCTGAACGAAAATAAAATGTTTGAAAAACTAAAAGACAAGTTTTCTTATCAAAGTGTTCTCAACAAAGCTTTCCATTTAACAGCCATATTAAGGGAATACATACAAAATAACAAATCTGCCATTTTTGGGAGCCCCTTATTAGAATAACAATGACGTAAATCTTCTAAACTATGTATGCAAAATTTCCGCTCACTTAGAAACTAGGAAGTAGGTCAAATTTAACTTCTAAGATTTGTTTACGTAGTTAATCAGGAGAAGATAATAAAAGTTGAGTTAAAAATAACTACACGCGGAGCTAATTTAATAACATTTTGTTATTCAATTTAAGGCGTTGAGTCTGAGGGATAACAGAGCGGCGGTGTGGTATTTAAGCTATTAGGGAAGCCTCGACGTTGCGCTACGTAATAAGATTAGCCTACGAGCTAGGAGTAGGACGAAACAACGTTAGAGCGGTTGGTACTATCGCTTTTCGATAATTTTCCATGTGATTATACAAAGAAGTTCCCTACGTACCTAGGTAAGAATAGTTTGTTTTTGACATTATTAGAATATTTTTTATTATTTGTTTTTTTTACTGCCTCTTTGACCAGTCGAACGACTGAGACCTGAGGTCCTAAGTTTGAGCTGTGTTATTGAGTTTTACCACATGGATTTGTGCCCGCTTATGCCGATAGGCCCGCTCCTATTACATGGGACTTAACTGGCGAAATGAGAGTGTTCTGTTAGGCTCACCTCTGCCTAACCCTTCGGTGATAACAAGCTTTAGTTTAAGATCTAGTTTGCGGTAACAGTTTTCCGTCTTTGAAGCTATTGCCGACGTCAAATATTCACATTGCATCTTCTATCAGTCAAATATGGTATGCTTAGTACTAAATCCCGTTGACAGCAATCATGGAATCGTGATTGGTCATGCATAATTATGACATAATGACATTTAGCATTGAAAATTAAAATGAGACATGACATCTAGCATTGACATGAATAGCTTGACATTCCTTCATTTATTATGGACATCGTTTTAAATGGAATTTATAATTTATCTTAAAATACTCCGATTCGTTCAGGTCCATGTTGTTTTGTGCGGTTCTCCTGACTCTGTTACGTCCATGTCCCAGTGCATCTTACGGTAATCTTGTTTACAGTTTCACATGTTGTCACATGTCCGCCTCTACTGCCTACCCTGTCAGCACCGACCACCGTGAATTTACAACTGTTTTGCTGCAACTTACGTTACTTTTCGGAGGATATTGCAGCACTTAATTATATTAGTTATCTAGCTATAAATATTGCTAGTAGAACAAAACTACTTACGGTTCTAAGAACGCAATTTTATGTACTGCACTTCAGACTAACTACTCCAACTTACGACTTATTTTTATGTGAGTACGTCGTGTATTTCAAAATAGTACGTCATTCCGATAAATACATTCCTTAGAAGATAATACCTAAATGTTAGGATTTAATTCAATTAATTTACACTAACGTTAGATATGATAATCTCTTGACAAATCAACTGTAACCAGTTTTCATTCATTCACAGAAATTATTTTTAACTTTTAATTGCAAGATCATTTTATCCATTTCATGAAAGAGAAAATCCGACCTATTTTCTGTAATTGAGTGGATTATGCACGCAGTGGACATTGAGTTAACGAAGCTCGAAACAGTCAGGGCTTCAGGTCGTTAGCCTTCGTCGCATAAATCCTAGATTGAGGTTTAGTGAGGATAACATGTTATATATCTCGGCAGGGTTATAACAAGGCAGATTATGACCAAAACGTGAGCTTAATAGCTCGTAGCACCGCAGGCACGTATGGGAGCAGTCATCACGTTCTTACTGCTGTCATAACAATTTATTGAGCTCAATATGGTCTAACAGGAATACTAAATATTGTAATAAAACCTTATATTGAATACCACATCAAAAACTTTTTATAAAACATATTTTTGTTATGAACGAGGAAGGAGCTAACAAGCTAAGATTTTTTAAACAAACATCCTGGTGATAATTGACAAACGCTTATGTACAGTCATCGGACTGTGAGAGAGACAAAAAGAGATAAATAAACAGGACCGTCAGAAGCAGTTGAGATTTTTATATTTTCGAACAAATTTTAATTTATTTGTTAGAAAGCAAACAGTTCATTAAATAAAATCAATTTGAATTGAATGCGTCAATCGGTTTCTAAGAAAAATCAATTATATCTGACGAGTATTGTTACTTATCTCCCTTGCTGACTGTATATCATGTCATCTTATATCAAACAATAATATTGCATTAGGTTTTTAAACAAAAACAATGAGACTCAAAACAACTGCTGTTTTCTATCTTATTTATCGAAAACAATACCAGGAGAAAATTATGTAAATGAAAACAAAATTCCGATAACAAAATAAGTCAACAAAGAAAATGAGAGATACGCCTATAAAAGCCGAGGGAAAATGGACAATACTTTTAAGAGGTAATAAATCCTAAGTATTTAATAAGTAAACACATTTAGGTACCTTTTAATCAAAGTGGATGAACGAAGACGACTAATTAATCACTTGGGACTTTGAGAATGGTTAATTAATAACGGAACAAATTATTTAACTATAGCGGACGTTTCTTTGAAAAGCGGGTAGACGTTTTGGACGAGCTTTTAATAGCTTTAGACAAAAATACACTTTTTAACAAAAAAGCTAACAGCGATAAATTAAACTTAAATTCAACATGACCAAATTTACAATAATAATAAAAAACCGGTAGGATCAGATACGAGTAAATGACCTTAAATGTACCGTTTATTCAAGGAATCCGACATTTTGATTCGTGCAGCGATTCGATTTAATAAAAATGTAAACTAAAAGCTGATATATCCTCAGGGAAAAGTACAAAAAATATAAAATAATGAGTTAACAAGTCCCAAAAGACGCTCTTTTAAATCGTTTACATAAAATGTATATGAATCATGGTATCAGCCATTAAATCGAAATAACAATGGCGGTTGCCTGTGACAAGCTACATACACAATCTCATTTATTATCATTTTGTACGAAATTAAATAAGCCATTAGTCATTGAAAATCTCTCGTCGGGGGAAACGTGAAGGATTCAAATTGTAATTTTGTAAAAAGCCGCGATAAAAGGAGTGTCATCCACAATTTGCGGATACCCTGAAGAGGATATTTAATGCTAATTGAATCAATTTGCAAGAAACGATAAGACAGCTTGGCCAAAGGTGCGAAAATTTTAACAATTGGTTAAAATTTTCGGAATATAACATTGTTTTTTGATCAACTCTATGAGTTTTTAATAAAATTAACATTATAAAATATACATTTAGAGCCCAATTAAAAATAATTAACACAAACTCTTAAGCTTTAAGAGCTTCAAGGATATTTGTAGTTGAAATTTAAAGAGAAGGTTAAACTGCGAACACTGAACTTTGAAGATAAAACACATCAAAGAGAATTTAATAACGCCACAATATTCGAAAATTGCGAGAAACCAATAATTAAAATTCTTATATCTGCATTAGGATGACGATAATTTATTTTCAAGTTTATTTTTAAGTTTATTCAATTAGGAGAAGTCTGAATGAGTAAACAAAATCTTTGACATTGAAGAGAACATAATGTAATCGACCTCAAATAAATATGCTTCTAAGAAACTTCATTCCCAAATTCTATTAGCGCTATACAAACGAAATTACTCAATAAGGGGAGTGTATAGCGAAAAAAAGATAGACTTGACGAAGATGTTGAGCTTGCAGATTATGAAGTTTAAGGGGCACTGAATTTTATTTATGAAACTTTATGCACATGAAAAAAAACATTGAATTTTCTACCACTTTTACCTTACGGTGATGCAGAGAGAAAACATAGATAATAAATAATTTCATAGACAATTTTACCGCTAACACGAAAAGTAACGCAGTCAACAGCTAATAAACCGAATGGGCGTACAATGGTAAAATAAGTAAGCAGGAATCCGAGCAAAAAGTTCAATCTGTTTACCGTAAATATTTATCAATTTAAGAAAAACGAATCAATGATAACTTCATAATCACGTCCAAATCGAGTCGTCAAAACCAGTCGCTCAATAAGGCAAATTGTAAACTTTCGGAACATGACCTTCCAAGTTCAGATGCGAATTGAACCCCTCCTCCACCTACCCCCCCCCCAGCCCACTCCCGTCGGGCCCGGCCCGCATTGCAGTGAAACAGAAGGACGATGCGAAATAAGAACCAGACCTGTATCAAGTCTTTTAAATCCTTTGATTCTACTCAACGATATGACTCCTCGCTTGGTTTCAAAGTCGACGACCTCCTTATGTACTGTATTGAACTGCACAATTCTTCATTTGCCGTTGAGTCGAGACTCTGAATGCTAATTTGGGAGCCAATAGCAGATAGGGTGGTTGAGCAACAATGAAAAGACAATTGGCTATTTGTTGCCAGGGCTCAGGGGGCAGGTTCGTAATAAAACGCTGTGGAAGCTTCAATAGGGCTAGCAAAACCTTGACACCTCCCGGTAAACGAGCAGAGGTCAAGGTGGTCCTAATGCGTTTACGGCTTTCAACCTTGCGCACTTTATAGTCATCGGACGGCCCTGTACGGCCGTTTCTTAAATCCTAAAAATAAAAGAAGAATAAAATACTTGTATAGACCAGATTTTGCTTTGATGTGGAATTTATGGATGAACCATTCAGAGTTCATTTTCCTTGAAACCTTGAACGAGATTTTTTGTCTTGATAACAATTTTCTTTTAAATTGAGGCAATGACTCATTTTGATAGGAATATGAATATTGGAATTATTGAAACCTAAAAATAAGATTCCAAAATAAGCTACTAATCAATCCAAAACGATTGTGTACCAACAGAGTGATTGCATTACAAGAAGACGTGACCGTGAAATTAATTGACACTGTCGCTAGCGACACATCATGTTGAAGAAATAACATGCTAGCAAGATCGATATTGGCCACAACAAATGAATTGAATCTGATGCCTCTAACTATTCCATTACCAATTGGTCGGAATATTTGATATTTACATAACTATGTTTAGCACCGTAAATGTGAGAAATTCTTGACATTTTCCTCGAGGCTGACACGATGAGTCACCAGCGTCCTTCACCTCAGGCCGGCCGCTCCGCCCGACATCCGCATTCACAATTTTCCCCGCTAAAACCCTCTCTCGACGAGCACAGCTTACTCACGTCACATTTTAATTCATTCTTAGCTCTGACGTAAATGCTACGATTCTTCTACAAAAGCCTTTTAAGCACGCTGGCAGCATACTTAAATGAAATGACTCAAATGTTTGACCTTTCGGTCTTGAAGAACAGGCGCCGTTTAGAAAGAAAATCAGTAGCCAATGTCAAGAGAAACAACTTTCTTTAACAAGCTCTATTGTCAGAAGTAATGTATCATAAAATCGTGCAGTTGGTTGATTGGTCAACGAAGACATTACGAGAAAGATGAAAGAAAACAAGAACCGTTACCCAAGCAAAAAGTAACGCGAATCATTGCGATTACGACACAGCCGCAACATTACCACACTTTCTCCGCAGAACAAATCGCAAAATAGTAAATGTCGCAAAGTAAATTAACCGCGAGCCAAGAAAATTGTTTGTAGAGCCTTGTGTTCACTCAATAAAACATGTACGAGTCAGCAAAATAAGCCCAAACTATTGTGTTGACAAAAAATTATTAAAGAAGTCCTTGATACGCATTTATACGCAATGCTATTTTATGAAATAGTGAAATTCATGGTCATTAACAAAACACGCGACAGTGAATGTAGCGGTAGGTCCCAATGGTCCCACCCATGCGATTAGGGGATGTACTGCAATACTACCGCTATTCTATTTGCTCATCAAAGCGTAGTACAGTGTAACAATATAAATATTTGTTTAATTACATAAGCAGCTTCAGGTATGGACCTAAAAATCAATTGCCTGTGTTTATTTCAGTTTTTTAGGTTTATTTATACCATAGGTATTGGTTTTGTTGAAATATCATAAAAATACAATTAAAGCTTTTGCTTGCATTATGCTATTAACGCACAATAATAATGCAAGAGATGAAAGTGGAACGCACCCTACAAAACTTTGCTGTCACGTAACGTCAAGTTCATTTGCTAATTGAACGAGCCGGCCTTTCATAACTCGGACGAGTACCATCACCTTTCATTTGCCAGACCGCCAGACGCTTATTTGTTTATATAAATTCGTAACAAAAAATGATTTTGTAACATTTCAGACTGAATATTTTCATAAAATCAGATGAAAGCTAAATGAAACATATACTTTGATATTTATCATGTGCTTTTTCCAACTTTATTGGGGACGGTTTCCAGTCTTACTGGATGCAGCTGAATGCCTGTGTTTTCACTCGGATCGACTGTCCATCTGGCCTAGTCAGTGGTAATAAATAGGGTACACCTTGATGACTGATAACTACTGTCATAGATCTTCAAATAACAGCCGGGATCATCGGCATAACGTGCTTTCCGAGACTCAGAGCAAACTAGGTATGTAATGAATGGCAACCCATCAAAAGACAACCTTAGCAAGCGCGGTTTAACCTCAAAGAGCAACCCATGCGGCGGTTAATGACATGTCTCAATATTAATTTTGCAGATAGTTGAGATTAAATATAAGTTTCATACATATGTTGCAGATTGATGTACATACCGACCCGCATGCATTGCATCGTATTTTGCAAGGCACGCATAACAACAACATTCGAAAGTGTGTCAAGATTGCAATAGCAACGTGGAGCCGACGCGATGCGCTAAGCGGGAAACGCAACACATTGTAAACATTTACCAACGATGTTAGGCATTCCGCGTTACAAACATTAAAATTCATTATATTTCCGATGCAGAAATGTATAGTTATATTAGAGAGTCGCCACGAAGGTATCATAATATCACGCCTGTAGTCCCCGAAAGGTGAGGCAGAGGTGTCTCTAATAGTTCACTCACTTACTTTGAGTGTTTTGTTACAGAGGTAAGCCTAATACAATCAACAGAGCAAGAATCGAGATTCCGTGGATGCTACTGAGAAATTCTTGGCGGAAAAATCCAATAAAACTTTGCCGACCCGGGAATCAACCTCATCCTCAGTAGTCACGCTTACAACCACTAGGCCAACGAAGCAGCAGGGTGAATCATGTGTAGAGTAAAAACGAATCCTAACATTAAATTCCAGAGCTACTAACTCTAAATAAAAGAGCTTTACATTGAAAGGATAAATATATATAAAAAGGTAAACAAAAATAAAATGGAGGTGTTCATTAATGAGCAGCTATTTCAAACGTACTGTTCATTAGAACCCATTTCACTAATCTACGCAGACACATAAATAAAATTGAATTGAGTGGGGAACAATAAAAATGTAAATATCGATCATAACGGGCCAGACATTATTGTACGTTGTGGCGGGATGCTTCCCATTCTATTCTCTTTATACGAGTTCATGATAGGGATGTGAAATATCCATATCGATTCGTCTGTTGTTGACGACGCTCAAGTCGGAGGCATAACGGAACCAAATTGGCCCGAAAATGTCACGTGTTATTTTTAGCCTTGTGAAATGAAGGAACAGAGAGAGTCAAATTTCCATGCCTCTTTCAATAGAAGCCACGTTTTCACAGTATGACGTGCTACCTATTCGTCAGCTTATGAATAGAAGTGTTTTCGAAATCTACTATTAGGAATAATCAGCCAGCTATTGTTTCCAAATCTGTTTACGACGACGACGCCCACGAACATACTCATCGTGTATCAAAGAAGGGTAAAGGCAATAATATATCTTGATTAATGATTGTCTTTCTACTGATTTGGAATTAACTTGCTTTGGTTCACGGGTCTTGGCTATCGACACACAAAGACTTAAAAACCTATACTGCCTTTAGTATCTTTTTCTCACCGTAAAAACCTTCGTGACTTCAACGAATATTAAAAAAAAGCGCTTTATGCGCTTACCAATATTTTTGCGCATATTTTTTATATTATAGGTGTAAAAGAGTCTTTGACGAAAAAGTGTTTCAAACTTCAAATCGTCGCCTGCTAACTACTTTGCCTGTTCGAAACTATGTCGGCGTCGGGTGTCTTACCGATTTCAGCCGATAAAATAATAAAAAAAATACCAGCCTATAACTGTCCCACTGCTGAGAATAGTCGTATCCTCATACAGAGAAGGTACGAGCATTGGTCATCACACTTGCTTTAGAGTTGGCTATTTCAGAGTTATATTAATTATAAGCAGCTGAAATAGCCATATCCGACCTCCACAATACATTTAGGTTCTGAGTAATAAAAAACCCTTTGGTAAGACTGGTTGTCACTGTTAGGCCACTGACGACTGTAACGACTATCAAAGATCTACAAAGAACGTGCTTTCCGAGGCACGGTGGGAACTCGGTATGTAACGGCTGGTCTCATCAGACCAACCTAGGCAAGCCCAGCTTTAGCGACCCGAACAGCTGTTATTATAATGTATACATATCTTCTAATATATAAAATTCTCGTGTCACAGTTTTCGTTGCCATACTTCTCAGAAACGGCTGGACCGATTTAAACGAAATTTTGTGTGCATATCGGGTAGGTCTGCGAATCGGCTAACATCTATTTTTCATGCCCCTAACTGAGCAGCGGGTGAAACCGCTGGGCACAGCTAGTATCTAATATATGCAATTCTGTTAATTATAATAAAATAATGTCTGTTCCCATACTCCTTCTAAACAGCTCAACAGATTCTTATGATTTTTTTATGCAAATTCAGTAAGTCTGAGATTTGGTTACTATATATCTTTCAAAACCTTACCTATGTGAGAAGGGGACCTGAGCAGCGAGTGAAACCGCTGGCAATAGCTAGTAATATATAAATAATAACGCCACTGTTAACAACTTTTTAAGAGCAATGAAAAAACATGTTTGTATTAGCAATACAACATATTTTTCATGGCTTATGTTTAGTCTTCGATTTCGAAAAAAATATTGCAAAAAGTCTGGCAAACATTTCAAACATTGGTAATATGTGTATATAGCCACAAAGCCATTATGGGTCTAAATATAACTGACCGATTGTGTTTAATGTCGTGTTCTGACCCCAAACTCTTCGTGACGGACACGAACCGTACACTGCGAATGCGGTACAGCACGCGAGCGAATTACGCGATCGGGTGAACGTTCTATAGTAACTTTGTTACAATTTCGTGACATTCAACACCGAACATTGCGCAATCACTACAATCTAATAAACAAAATCGCACTGAAGTCAATTTCAATAACGCGCTTTTGGCTAAATTGCTTGTCTATTACCGCGAAATCTTATTTCGCACAGTCACGACACTATCAATGTCCTATTACCTAGACCTGAATGTAATACCACGGGTGTACAATTACAAAGAGACAACAGCTACTCCGCAAAACGGTGGGTAATAACTATCCTAGTATTTCATGACAGTGCGACTGCGCCGCGCGCCGCAGCGCTTTCTGATATTCCATCTGGGTAAGCGGTAACAATACTGCGAAACTACGAAGCATTCCGGTGCGTCACGCTGTTGTACACAACAGATAATGTCACGCAATTCAACGTTCCAATAGCAAGCGCTATTGTGGAGCCATAGAACAGTGCTGAGGGAGTGAGGGAACCAATTCGCAGGGGGATATCACTCAACAAGAGAATACACTACATAATGGACTCCATTACCCCTGATCCTTGTCTTTTATAAAGGCACGGGAGATAAGCAGACGAAGGAACAGCTTCACAGACAATGATTGATGCCTCGTGCCCTCAGACTGACAAGATAAAACGTACCAATATATTCCACAAGGTTTATCTTCTTACTCTGTGGCTCAATACGAATACGCACAAGATTATAGGCCTTTCTAAACTGTAATGAATGTCAAATCTGTGGAATAGCTTCATGCAAATGAACATAGGCGGTTGTTATTTATCACATCGTGTATCAAACGAAATTCATTTGAGCAGACACGTTATTATTAGGTTAGAAATGAATCATGCGCTTACCTTCAAGTATGATCCGTAATATTTCGTGACGTAGGGGCTGTCACATTGTGACAGCACCATGATCTCCTGCTGGATGTCCTCGATTTCATCTTCAGCTTCTTCTAAGTCGATTATTTTAATAGCGACCACTTGCTGGGTCCTGTTATCGACACCTTTAAACACTTCACCAAAGGAGCCTTTGCCGATCTTCTCCTGTTTCGTGAAGATCAGCTCGGGGTCGACCTTCTGTTGAAAAAAGAAAATGATAATGTTAAATATCTAATTACACGAACACAATAAAAAATACTAACAACAAGCGCAAGTGTTCTGCATAAAAAAGTGAAAACAAAATTCTATCAACGCGCACCGGGGTTAAAAATCGATAACTTCAAAGGAAATACACAACTGATTTAAAGTAATCTTATCTCATTAACAATAACGTTTCTATCAAGGAAATATTTATTGTTTCGCATAATTTAAGGAACACAAACAAATTTACGTGAATGTGGCAAAGTATCATGTCATGAATAAGAAGACACGTGCCTTAATTTAAAAATAAACGAGCTAAACAGACGGGGCGGCACATAATTTCACGTTAAGCGTTATTTTAGGTGCCTTATTTATACGCAAATATGATGTTCAAAGCAATGATTGATTATTCATAGCGTGATGTGAAATATTCATACGCACGAGCTGTGAATATGATAATTGTATTTTTTTGACATTTTTACGAGCTCTATATCCTTGCTTTTTACTTCGGCTGGGACTCCCACAGTCTCCCACAATACACATGATATTCAAATGTCCACATGAAATGATTATTATAAACTAAGTGTTTTCAGTCTATCGATCATTATCATATCTTTCAAGAAAGTATTTTAGACCTTGACGCAATGAGTATGTTAGTAATAAGAATGGAATTCGATAAGGATCGATTAATTGATGATAGTTGAAAAACAAGTTCTAGATAAGTTAACCACTACACACAATAACAACAATCAAGTATTTTTAAATGGACAGATATCATTCTGGATTAATATTTTGAACGAATATAACGAAACACAAAAAAATCACCTCAAAAACTTCCTTTTCATGGAAATGAGGTTTTGTGTCAATAGGTTGTAGGTAACAATGGTTTCAAAAGCAGACATAAATTCATCAGCTAGCGGTTAACAGTTATCTGTTTTAAGTAGGTGTACCGTGGCTACAGCGAGGTTACGTTATCCACGATTACATTTCGCGGGTGACTCAGTTTGATTGCTTGGTCAGGCGGACAGACCTCTAATCAGCGAATGCCTCGTCAGCTTTAAGCTAAACCTCCTGTTATTCCCTTACAGTCTAGACATGAGATTATTATTTTAGATGTTTTATTTGGAGTTTGTTAGTTGCTGTCACACAAATAAAGCTGTAGAGGTGAAACCTTTTGGCATTTAACTGACATTGCATGCCGAGTCAAGGTCTCGCGCTGCAAGATGCAATCGCAGTTAACATTCCTCTACATGACGCTACGAAAACATAATCGAACACATTGGATTTATGTATTGATGAACAGAAAACTGTTAGTAAGGGAATTGCATAAAGATAAAAACACTAATTGAAATCGGATGGGTTTACTTATCTATATAATTCAAACCGGAAAACTCAGGAAACTGCACATTAGGAATAATTTTGTGCCAGTCACACAATTAATCATGAAGTAATAATTAGATAAAATGTTGTTATCTATAAGGATGCAACAAAAACAACAACAAGGAAACGACTGACTCATACGTGGATTGAAAAGTACAGAGTTGTATTGAGTAGTTAAATTACACGTAATACAGAAACAGCGGCACATAAAGTCCAAAATAAAAAACGACCCAAAAAGTATTAAAGACTTCATGTTCTCGATCGTTAAAATCGTGAGATGATAAAATGAAGTTGTTTAATAAATTATCCGGTGATGCTATCGATCCAACAGCTAATTCATGGAGTGAAACCCACATTCCTTGGAACATACACGCGAGGAAAAGACGGCGCTACAAGTGCTCTTAGAATAAAGCAAATTGATATATATTTACATATACTTATCAGCCAATTATTCTCCAGATATTTTGATTTAATACTTATTATTTTGACGGGCCTGTTGGTCAAGTGGTTAGTGGCCCTGACTGCTGAGCCGGAGGTCGTGGGTTCGATTCCCACCCAGGACAAACTTTGTGTGATGAGCATGATTGTTTGTTCTGTGTCTGGGTGTGATTTATCTATAATATGTGTGTATTTATAAATTATATAAGTATGTATATCAGTTGTCTGGTTACCATAACACAAGCTCTGCTTAGCTTGGGATCAGATAGCCGTGTGTGATTTGTCCCAAGATATTTATTTATTTATTTGAAATGTTGTACAATATCATCTGCCAAGCCTTTTCCAAACTATGTTGCATTCGGCTTCCAGTTTAACCGGATTCAGCGTGTTTAGTACGTCTACAGACGCAAATTGCGTTTTAAAAATATTGGAGAAAAGCAGAAAATTTTAAATAAGATCTCGGCGAAAGCTTCATAGTTTCCACGTTGCGATAAGTACAGCACGTGGATCGTTTTATCCGAGTTGAGACGGCACGAGACATAGTCGGAGGGGGACGTGACTGGACTACCAATGAGCTCCGCCAGGGAGCATATTGAGACGTAAATCTTCTTATTTTTAATCTACTTGAACAAGCATTAAATAAAACTGTTTTAGGTTTAAGCAATGCTATTCGACTCAGTAACAGCGAAAGAGTAGTTCCATTTATCCGGGCCTGCTTCCAATAATGTCGAAGCAATAGATAAGGAGGTGAATAAATCGAACATTGCGAGTGAATTAGAGGATTTCTAGCGAAGAATTGGAGATATTTGTTTCGTTTACGCAAATTTTATGCATACTTTGGAGAAATCTATTTAGGTTTCTAGTTTAGAAACTAACCGATTAGTCTTTAAAGACTGTTTTTTTTTTTAAATAAAATAAACAAAATTTAAGGTATATGTTATTTCTCAAATGTTTAAAGCCGAGTCTGCACTCGGCTTTACTCAATTTTTTTTTTATAAATTAGTGCAAGTAGAATGAGCTTTCGTGGAAGTCAGGAAGTGTACATAAAAGCCATACCCTAAAAGCAGGTACCCAAACAACAAGGTAGGGACGTAACATCATTATATCCTGTTAAAATGCCACCCGTAAGGGACTCTGAAAAAGGGGATGATAAAGTAAAAGGCTCATCTTTGTATGAACAAAAAGGCTTATTGTGTTCGGTAAGCCAATTTCACACGAGCTTGTAAAGTATGGGATCAATTTGACTGACGAGACTTAAAATCTAATATAAATATTAGTACAAGAGAGGAAAATATATCTTCTCTGTTTGCATTTAGCTGCCTTTTAATTAAACTGTGTACAAGATAAATAAATGCAGAATCAATCAATATTTTACATTTTTATTATAGGTAAATTAGAATGCATTGAGCATAATTTCATTTGGAAATGTATGTACCGATGTGGAATGTCAACACTTCAATAGGGGTTATTTTTGACCTTTATCATTAATTACATGTGACTAAAAGGGTGATG
The DNA here is from genome assembly GCA_958449745.1 of Ochropleura leucogaster. Lineage (NCBI taxonomy): Eukaryota > Metazoa > Arthropoda > Insecta > Lepidoptera > Noctuidae > Ochropleura > Ochropleura leucogaster. The sequence continues at coordinate 5,873,250 of OY288208.1, forward strand.
GATCTGAATGTTGATGGACGGAGAGCGAGAGGAAGGCCAAAGAAAAGATGGATGGATTGTGTAAGGAGTGATATGAAGGAGAAAGGAGTAAATGATGCCATGACGTCTGATAGGGGAGAATGGAAGAAGAAAACGTGTTGCGCCGACCCCAAATAAAATGGGACAAGGGCAGGAAAATGATGATCATTAATTGAGCTAGATAAGATTGTTTGAATTAATTAGTATGTAGGTGTATGAAATTCTGAAACTTGTCCATCATCACTTCAAAGAAAGCTTTCAAAAGCTTAATATTATGCGAAAAGTTTCGGTACAAAATAAGTGGTTAAGATAAGAAAGAAATATAAAAGTTATTTTACAATCGGCGAGGGGAAAAGCCCTTTTGAGTTCATCTAAAAGATACAAACACGTTCTGAACAGAGCAAAACCATATGTAACATTGAGGATTTGTTTTATTGATAGACAATGTCTAAAGATTAAATGGTTAAACATTATTTTTTTTGACGGGCCTGTTGGTCTAGTGGTTAGTGGGCCTGACTGCTGAGGCGGAGGTCGTGGTTCGATTCCCACCCAGGACAAACTTTGTGTGATGAGCATGATTGTTTGTTCTGTGTCTGTTCGGTGTGATTTATCTATAATATGTATGTATTATAGATAAATATAATAATATTTATAAATTATATAAGTATGTATATCAGTTGTCTGGTTACCCATAACACAAGCTCTGCTTAGCTTGGGATCAGATAGCCGTGTGTGAGTTGTCCCAAGATATTTATTTATTTATTTATCAGGGGACTTTTCTAACATCGTTATTTATTTAACAGTTATCTACACACTAAATATAGAGAAGAAAGAACAATATTGATCTTTGATTATACCAACAATTTTTTTTTACAAATCAATTATTGGTAGTGTTAGTCCAAAAAACAGGAGTATTTTAAGTTTGAAGTGTGTATTTGTGTGTCTGTCTGTGGCAGTGTTTTTAGCTATGGTTCATAAAAATCTGTTCCGCTATTTGAAGATACCTTTTTTTCTAGTTGACGGAAAATATTTTATTAACTGTGCCCGGTTAGTTCCTTCATAGATTCTAATCGCGATAAATGATTGGAATTAATGTAATAATGATACGTAATAATGTACGCATTATTTGACCGACAATGCAAACATCGTCTGTGGACATAGTGGTTTATTTATACTTATGTGAACATTAAAAACATACTAGAAACTGCTCTGTAACAAGACTTTTTGCCACTAAAGGTTACACTTTACGCAGGTTAAATAGAATGACGTAAGCTAGGGCGACGTCAGACCATCCTGCTATGGACAGGCAGGCCCTAATGGAGTGTTATTTTTATAATACTTTATACGTTTTATCCATGGCCGTCCATTGTGAGATAAGGTACACAAGCGATAAAGCTGATGTTAATTTTTTGCCACGATAATCTCACTTAATAAGAGTCACGTCCACAGATTGCTACGGCCGTGATTGAGCTGTGTCGTAAACCACGCCAAACTATATTGGTATTTAATTTCTAAAACGTTGGTCAATTTGTCTTGCAAAACTTTACAGTGTTTTGATTATACAATGTGTGTGCATTGTTGGAGTTCTATTATTTTATTTTATTTCTTGAAAATGGTTTCTAATTTCCTTTATTAAATCCTTTTTCAAACTCTATCATATCGTATTATTAGAAACTCTTTCAAAGGCCGTCCCGACTTCGCATAGATTGCTAAAAACGTCTGGGCTTATGCTATTCCTGGATGGGAAAGTACCTAGACTGTATATTATTCATTAGCAAGAGAGATGTTTTAAGCTTTTAATGACGTCGCTAAAACCTAGGATAACTGCGGCCCTAGGGCCTCCGAGACCAGCGCAGACCACTCTCGTGTTAATTTATATTGATGTCATAAAATTAAAGCTAAGTAATAATAACTTGTTTATGGTAATGGCTTATTCAAGAAACATTAGAAGTAGGTACATAAGTTTTATCTGTTTTAATTAGCACATACCAGTCTTTTCAATTAAAATTGTATGTAACAAATGCAACAACTGATAAATATGCCTAATCGAACAGTAAACAGGAAACTTGACCGAAAATTATGAGAAAAAATTACGTTACAAAAAATGGGACACCATTTTGTAAATAACAATTATTTTAACATATCAAATTATAAATGTTAATAACCAAATAGTGGCCGTTCGAGGCATATGCGTTACGAAGTTAAAGCAATTAAACTTTCATGATAATGTTATCTGTCGCAATCCAGTCGCGATCCCCGCTGCTTTTATAACGCAACATTGACCTTGTTGCAAAAGAAAAGTCAAGTACTGGTTACGCAGCTTGAAGACAAATGGATTTGATGTTAATTACGGATTGCAATGGACAACATTTATTGAAGACCTGATTCATTAAGGATTTAGAGTGGATACTTATGTAATGAATGCTATTGATATACTCAAATTTTAGGTATTAATAACGGGCTGGTCACCGCAAATTCACGTCCAAATCGCGCAGGAAAAATACTACAAATGGACAAAATATACATTCGACTATTCGAGCATTCGACGTCAAATGGGACATATTTAAAGAGCTTGAATATTTAATAATCGTATTGTGCAAAATATAGCGTATTTAAACCGTAGAGTAAAATAGCGAATTCAAGTTTAAAGTGCTTTCAACGTTAAAGACAAGCCTCCGTTATATTTCGCTGAAGGTAGTCACCTTAACGCCGGTGTCCTCGTACCGTAAACAGAACAGCCTCACTTACGACTACATTTACTATTCATTAGATACTACCCTATATAGGAAATCGTCTTACACAGGCAGCACCGGCACTCTGTAAAAAGGCCAACGGCATGCGTTCGGCGAACACACATTTTTTTGCTGGACCTTCGTAAGAGTTACGTAAGTAAGTAAACATGGACCAGTCTGGCGACGGAGTCGTGAGAAAGTGGGCAAGTAAACGAGGAAACTATTAGAACTCTAGTTTATCAACATTCATCAGCACGATTTAAATTGCAGTACTAAGTTTTCAACTAATCTATCAAAAAATATTTCGGAATGATATCTAACATATAAGTAAGATCTATCGGTTGTCATGTAACAAGGGTTACACACGTCGAGTTCCTGCCAGAGAGAAATGGCAGTTCGTGTCGAATGACGCGTGCGCAGCCGATATCCGACACGCATTGCGAGAGACCAGGAAATAAATTGCAGCTATAAAAACAGTCGATCAACTCACGCACATTATACCAGGACATGAAAGTACATACTGAACGCCTAGAATTACAAGGCGGTTTGCTTTCCATGTTTCACTTACATTATTTCCAGTGTATCGGTTTTGTGATGGCCGGACGGGTGCCGGACGCGCAGGCTGTGGGGGGACCTTAAGCTGCCGTCGGTCAAAAGACGAGACATGACTGCCTGACCAACCCCAACGCCCGGGCCCATTACTCCCATGTGGCAAAGAATACGATGACTGCGGTCTCAAATGTCTTGTTGGTGGACCCGACAGTAAGGGACCATTTGGCCCAACTTGTGGCAAGGGACCCGGAGGTCCTTGAACATAATGATAATGCGGTGGATTCGACACCGCCGCCCCCCACATATTATACTACACGTCTTGAGTCACTCACAAACACTTCACACACCAAAGATCACCTCATCACATCGATATTGGTAAAGCACTGACATCCAATGGCATTTTGTTAGTTTCACCTGTCGTCTTATCTCCTAAAACGACGATAATTACGAATTAGCCAATCGTTTCACTGTATATTCTTTTAAACATTTGATAACGCGCACATTTTCTATCGGCTACCAGTCGGTAGCGAGTGATCCAGGCCACTGTTCGCGATGGAAAGACAGCTTGAAAACATGAACGCCTCGAAAGCAACCGTCACCGGACGCAACCGAGACGCGTAGAGAATTAATTTATGTTTGATGGTCGATTGTTTGTCCACAAAGGTCTCTAATGATCTAAAAACTGTTTTGGACGACTTTGCAAAGACGCTTGTTAATAAATCCTCACTAGATCAATAACGTATTATGACAAGGCATGCAGGTATCCCAAGTGTTCCCCTGGGAAGCTGACAGCCCACACCGTTTGATTATATCGGCAGTTTTAGGGCATGACAAAGATTATGCCGTTTGTGTACCGAAGACGTTAATCGAATTTTAATCAGCACCAGTAACTGCATGAAGTGGGTCAGTCAATAAAACAAGAATAGGGACAGTCGAAATGTAAAAGTTCACATCACTGAATAACAACATTCAGTGGCAACTTTGATTCTAACGTCACTACGGTCACCGCTACACGGACAGTTTCCACACCACCGGCTGTTAGAGAAATCTGTTTCCCGACACTACAAATCCATCATGATGGATGGCGTGTGAGTTTCAACGCATTTGAATGTAGACTGGTTGCGTGTTGCGAGTGGTTGCCGAGCGTTCCACACCGGCCGTCCTGGCGATTGCATTATGATTTTTTCGCAAGGGACCGCGGGGGTGAAGCGAGAGCGCGGGCGGCGAGCGGCGCCAGCGGAGCGTGCAGCGGCGGCTGCTCCGGCCGCTCAACGCAGCGAAACTCGCGCGCAGACTTCATGTACCCAGCAGTGCATAAGTATTCACAGCTATTCAATGTTATTGCCATATCATTTGCTCGTCGCCAGCGATCTACAAATTATGCAGATGCGGGCAGAGACCGAGATACTATCGCTCCACATACCAGCAAAGTAGAATTTAACATGAATGAAATTACGAGCATTGCTCCTTTGGTAACAGCGAAAGTTATGTAGACAAATTTTAAATACCTGCCGTACAAAAAAATATGACAATTGGTATGGCAACTTATGAGAAACTTGGAACTAACACATTGAAGAAGCATGCATGTGTAATTGCCGGTTCACAAAAAAAAACATCTTTATCGATAGCTGCCAAAACATGCCAAGCAGCAAATGACTCGCATAGCCATAAGCGATCTGTCAAACGAGCGTTCCAGTTAGCGACCGCGAAAGTCAGCAAGACAAAGGCATTACAAAACTTTCGTTGAGCCGCACAACGAGTGTCTGAATTTGGACGCACAATAGGAGATACATTAGTATTCAGTGTGAGGACGGTCGGGCATGGCATCGGTAGAGTGTCGCGAGGAGTCACCGGCCGCGCCGCCGTGCATTGAATACGGTCCTTTCTGAACTGGAAGGAATTCCATGCGTTTACGGCAGTGCTACGCATCGCCATAAGCGTTCGACATTAGGCAATGCGGCCCACATACATTTACATTATTTGGTTTACGGTCCGTTACAACCTTTTGTAGGTTCTGTCATGGTTTTCATAACAATGTATTTTTTTTGTTATTGTAACAACGAAACATCACCAATACGTTTGTGATTATATGAAATAAATACGTTTAAAAAGTAATTAATTATTAATAGTACAATTTTTGACAGGGACACGGAGACATCAACAGGTGTGCAAAGAGGCGTGGGCTTTGTAGAGGAATTCAACGAGGTCGCGTCATACTCGACAGTTTAAATGTTATCAAATTAATATGAATGGTGTTATGAGAAACGTCACATGAACTCAGGGAGATTATAATCTACAAGATGAAGCCAAATTGTTATTTATTAACAATTTGGCTTCAAACTATCTAGAGAATAATGGACGATGTTGATTGATCACTTCGCTGCTTTACTTATGAATGAATATAACCACAACCACTGTCACTTTTAATGCAGCTATATTCATTATAAACAGGGATCAAACGGTATTAGTTAAAAACAAAAGCATCCAACCGACAGGCGGCGATGCCTACGCGTGACTAAAATCAACGACAACCAACACCGACATGTACTACAAAGAATGGAGACAACCTATCTAGGAACAATGATTCTGCACAAAAACTTAGACACGATCGTGGGCCAATATAAAAAAAGCATTTTAAAATGGAGTTTCAGTCTCGAGCTCGACTAACACGAACGAATCGGATATTGTAGAAGAAGAACGTGATATGCCTCTCTAAACATTTAGTAGTAAGTACGACTGTTTGAATGAAACCATCTTAATTCCTTATATCAGTTAGTCGCTTAGACAAAGCAAGGTAAACGATAAGAACTGTTATCGTGATACATTACATTCCATTCGCAATGTACTATGAAGATATTTGATAAGAGATCTTATGGAAATTACAACTCCAGGATGAACATAACAAAGACAAAGTGTCTTATGAAATCAAATTCGCATTTTAGCGATTCTATTAACATTAGTCTTTACCCAATACGCTATAATAGAAATGGAAACATCAATGATAGAGTCCATGATAATCTAAATATAGGTGTAATCGTTAGTCTAGTTTATAGGGTTTCGAACCAAACTAGAGTTTGGAAACATTCGGAGCATAAATCTTCTAAACGCATTGGATGGAGAATTTATAGCCGCGATTTAGTTTTCACTGCGATAAACTGTTCAATCCCAAAGCTGTAGCGCGAGAGCAGATTTCAAGGAAATTCAAATGAATATTTGAGGATCAGAAAATAATAAAATCAAGCAAGGAATGTGCTTTTAAATAACCATACGTTAGAGCCAGCCTGTAACTACATTAACAAAAGCAATGCTTGATACAATGGTTACTATGCAGGAACAGTAAACTGTCCCAGTTGGATGGTTCACACCTGCACAGTGCACAACAGTAGCGGTAGAGTGACGTGAGCGCTGTTGCGGAGGCACAAAACATCCCATTTGCGTCACATCGGAAACGCATTAAGCGAACCGACGACGCCATAAGAGCGCAATATCCGACCGGTGCCACTATACCGGTAATACTGCAAGCAACTACAAGCTGGACTTCACTAAATGTCGTTTACAAGCTAGATTTTTAAATATATTCAAAGTTAACCGTAAAAGGAGCGAAAAATAAACACATACATACATTATCAAAATGTTGACTTAAGTATGCATAAACGAAAATAGAAAGCGTAAGCTCGCCTCATCTTAAACTCTTAAGTGAGTCGGCTTTCGCAACAAAGCAGTTTAATTGATTTAATCATGTAAATTAATTTATAAAGTCTTTAAAGGTATTTGCATTGCCGCTAATGTTGAAACCGACGGCCTTTGCAGTCGAGTTTTAACAATCATTCAAATAAGACATTTTAATGACGGAATAAAAGATATAAACGAAGAATAAATAATGTGAAGTTCAGTCAGCAATTGAGCATAACAACAGGATTTACATTTTTCTCCTTCCGTAAATGTTTGCTATTTTCATTCCATTTTCTGTTACGCACACCAATCTCAGACAGTAAAGAGCTTTGTGTAATATAGTTCTCTTGAAGAAGGCAACTATTTTATATTACACTTATATTCTATTCAAAGGAGGAGTATTGAGAGCTTGGGACCTTTGTGTCCCAAACAAACAGTGTAAAGTTTTTGTTCATGTTGTGTGCGGTGGTGTGAGGTGTGAACGATGTGCCTCGTCCCGGTTTATGTTTCCCGCCGGTACATTAACGGTGAAATAGTGTCGCAGTGTTTATTAGTGTTTTATAGTTCAGTGAACACTAGTTATAATTGCTAGTGGTTCATTAACAACAGTCGAGTTGAGTAGCTGTGAAAAATTGAGTATTTGTTAAATCCTGATTTATGTAATGTACGGGATCAGTCAAAGGGTACTGCTACAATCGCATTACTGAACTCTGCATGCAGTGAAAACGATTCTTTACTAAATTCGCAGGACCTACATCTATTTATTTATTTATTTATGTACACACAAAACATGATATAAAAAAGTATATAAGGAAAAAAGAGCACAAAGGTACTGCTTATTTCATAAAGAAATCTCTTCCAGCACACCTGCGATAGGACAGGATCTATGACAGGTTTTGGATCTAGAATTAAGGGTATCGTAACAAAATTCAGATAAAATGTGTAATTAAGTCAAAATTAATCAATAGGAGCAGATAAAAATACACATACGATTATAAGAATGCAGCTGAAGAAACATTCCAATAAAGTTCTTTCGATTCAACATCGTCTCGCTGAAGAGCACTCGATTATTCAATGTACAACCATGTGTGGAGCCAATTCAACGACGGCAATCGTCCGAAAAGAGCTATTTCCACATGGCGCTCAGTGAAAAAAGAAAATCGACGTAGAAAACGACGTGCCGCGCCACAGGCAGCGCCGTATGTTGGAATACTTTTGAACAAACTTAAAGAAGTTATGTGAAAAACTATTTTAGAGCACGAACTACGGTTTACTTTCGCGGAGGTAACTTTCGTTCCTACCACATGTTTATTAACTGAAAGTTCATGCTAGTTTGTATGCTCGCCTTAGGGATTAAGTTCTGCAAACTAAAAAACCGTATTTAATACAGCCTATTTTACAAAGAGAAAGTATGAACACATTTCAATTGCGACAAAACCTCCTACAGTGGTGCATTTACAAACAATCATAACGCAGTTGGCGCCGGTGTGATTCAGATGAATCTTTACAAATTGGCTACCGGATAAATTGTGTACTTGTGTGTAAAACGGACCATTTCCTCTCGAGTGGTGGTGCAAAAACATCACGTTTTCATAGTAAAATATTATGCGTTTGTACTGAAACCTGACGCCGTGTTCGATGCGTTTGTTCGTATGGCGTGCATTGTGTGAATGTGGGCGCGTACAACTACAATAATATAGTGTTTATTGTGTTGTCTAACAGAGCTGTAATTCAACTTCCAGTACCGTTAGAAAAGTATGCGGTTGAATTTTAAAATTAGTTCAACGTAAGGATAATGTGATGTTTAGTTTGCATTATTGCACTTAATTCAAATACAGTTGATTCAGCGTAAATAATCACAGGCGAATAAAGGGCAAGAAGTCAAATAAAAGGACAAAACATTTCAGAAAGCTCATCAACACTTGAGTTATTCTCAGAAAGTATACCTCTCACATCAAACTTTGTATCTACTAAACTAAAATAGCTCAAGGCGAGGTCACCCCGAAAGTTAGGCTCAATTTCCATGTATATTGCATAGTTGCTACCGAGCTGTCTGTAATGACAGTATAGTTAGCGACGGCACCACTGTGAATAGTTCAACAAAGTTATAACGAGACTACCAAATTAATTATCCACTAACCTATTTACATACGGGAGGCACTAACTAGATCGTAAATACTGGTCATTAATTAGTAAATCATGATATTGATTCAGTCACTAAAGTAGAGGGACAATGTTGCGTGACTTTTCTTTTAAAAGTGCGTTTTTACGGATAATTAATTTCTAAATAGTTTACTCTCTATTTTACAACACTTTCTCGATTGATAATGTTCATGTAAACGACTTAATTACTCTAAAACGGCAACCACTGTGATTATGCAAAAGAGGCCTCCTTTTACGATATAGTATCTCTTCAATTATAGATAGCTTTAATAAACGTCAGTCGGTCTAAGCTCTCACCAATTAAGCGCGCCTCTATTGACATTAAAACAGCTTCACTAATGGAGAAGCAATCAATATTGAATAATTACACCGTAATAAGAAATCGTGTTTCAATAAGGGGTGTTCTACTGAAAATTAATATTTAGGCAATAGTTTACTTGTAAGTAAATTATTACTTGACTGTAGCATTTAGATTGCTCATTTAACAACATAGAAAACCATAAAACAACACTGAATTCTAATTTCGTTATTACTTTATAACATTGTGCAGTGTTAAGACGAGATGAAACGTTACTTTTTTATGTTTCAATAAACTTTACAATGGTCTATTAGTATAGTGAATGACATTTATTATTTCATAACTGAAAAAAAGTAAGTAGTAAAGTAGTGCTCACTAAAATTGGCCGTAAAACAATGCAATCTCATTATTAAAAATAATTTGCCCTAAATTTTGCGCGTGAGTTTATTGGTTGAGGGTGACCTTCATTTAGGCCTTGTGTAAACTTTACTGCTACATTCGAGGTGCTCATTTGTCGCTAGATTTACTACAGATGGTATTTATTTTATAGGTATAATATGTATACTTATCTGAATGAATGTAATTTTGGAAAGTGTTTACGGACAGCGACTAGAACGAACGGTCACGCAACATTAAATCGCCGATTAGAATGAACTCAATCGGATTTAATGACTACTAAATATGGCAACACGTTGCGTCCAAGTTTCACTATAAATAAAACCTTTTTCTTTTACGACAAAAAGTTTAAAATAAACAAACATCAATTCCGTTGAAAACTTAATCCTATTATTTTACGTAAATGGTTCGTTTGCTTACTCTTTGTAAGTTATCAATTATGTACAAGGCATAAAAGCGAGTAACATAATATTTCTTCAAGGCCATGCTGACACCGAACGAACGTCTCGCTAAGAACGTAATTAGCATGAATTTACAGTCGTATTGTGAATATGTAATGCGTAATATACTGTAGTGTCAGATACACACCTACGCGAAACGCTGTGACGAAATACTTAGCGCTGCTGAGAAATTACCATAACATGGGTAGGTAGTAAGTACTATGGGCTCTCTAGATTGCGAAAACATTTTCAGTCAATGTCACTCTATAACTCTTTAGTTCCCACACAACACAAGTTGTTAAGAGCTGTCACAAGCAGTTCTATAAGCGGGGCAGACTTTCTCTTCCTTCCTAAATATAGTAATCTAAATCCGTTTGTAAATTCACAAAAGAAATCCTTAGTCCTAAAATAAATACCTGGTACGGACACATCTTTGGACCTAAAACGAGACCCGGAGACGGTACAAAACAAAGGATCCAGAGCAAAGATAAAGCGTGGCTGGTGACAGGAATCCTGTTCTCGTAAAAGGTATGGTATAGTGTATCTATTCACCATTTCTACGGAATGTAGACTATTTTGTTTCGCCGTAGTTTTTAGCACTAACATAACGGTAACGGCATCAGATACGCGTCCTTAATGTGACTTGTATGTAAATGAGTTTAGATTACCATCGAAAATATTTGATACCTGTATCTCAATTAATATGACCCACCCGCTATATATGTAGTACAAACAAATACAGCAGAACTTCTAACTGAATTTACTTCTCTATTTTGAGTGCAACGAATCGATTCTAGTCTCGTGGTTTCGAGCTGAAAATAGCTCGACACACCTTGATCTAGAAAACAGCCAGGTTACCGGGAAACGTTAAACTAATGATGGACAAAGGAGATTTTTTAACAAGATTTATGACTACAAATCAATGTACAACGCAGATAGCTCGCTAATAAATAAATGACGCAGACAATCATCAGATTAATAAAACAATCAAAGCGTTGACGAAGAGTACTAACAATTCAGGTCAATTAATCTTAACTTAAATTACGGAGTAATTTATCAGATTTTAAAGGCGTATTCAGAAATTTCAACACGTGTCCGTGTATCTCCTTAAAAACTTGTTTGATGATAATCGGGACCGCGATAACGTTGATAAGAGAACGGTGAAAAAAAGTGTTAAGATAAAACTATAGTGTTTGTTATTTTTAAGTAGAATGTAAGGTGACACTGCGTGTTCTGAAAAACAGTAATTGCAGAGATTTCGATTTGGAATAGTCGAATGGAATAAGACTTGCGTAACAGAGATAGGGATGCATAGAGCAACACAAACTAATGACAATAATTAGAATGCCTAGGTACCTTACTACAGTACTGCGACAATAAGGCTTCATTATACAGATGTATTGTAATATTTGCATTCGTAATTGGTATTTCTTACGACAATAATTACAGAGGCATCGCGTGTCGGACACCAAACTAATGATATCTAAGGCCAAGGTCAGATGTACACGCATAACCAATTAATTCAGGCTCTCCTACCATGTCTGGAAATCAATTACTACTTAAGACCCACCGGACGTTTTCATTGTCCGTAATTTTGCAATTACTGTCCTGTTATAAGAAAATAATGTTTTGCTGGACGTTGTGTGTAATTAACCGCTAATATGACTTTAGTTTTCCTTAACCCTTGGGCCACTCTTATACGTCTTCACAAATATAATTTGTCTGTTGTCGGCTTTGCTGTCGCTCAAAATAACGAAGTCTTGTATTAAGTATAATATAATAAACTGCGTAGCTTTACTCCAAGTAAATTTGTAAGCGTAAGTCAAGGAAAATTTTTATTCATCTTGATTTGAATATATTTGCAATCAAACATGTTATTACGAGCTTACAGATGTAATTCAGTAGTTAACTGCTCTATCCCAAATACCAAACGTTATTGGTTAATATGTGGGCTCTGTGGCATATGAAACCGTTGAGTATTTACATACATAGATGCACCGTAAACCGGCATGGGTCAGTCAAAACCTGACTTATAACGGGCCCGACCTCGGAGCATCATCGTGCTACTTGCTTACATATTAATTTATCAACCTTATAACCAAATGATAGAAGCATTAGCGTATTAATAAATGTTTACAGGGCCATCAGTGAAGAAAGAACACACAATATTGATAATTCGTATAGACAAAAGGTCTCAATTTTAGGTATGTTATACATAGACACTGTTAGATCCAGGTTGGAAACTGAGCTGGCACTTAAAATAATTAATATTGACGATCAATCACCTCGGCGATCCGTCATCGAATAACCTTGTTAGTGTGGCCAGTGGCGAAGTGGCGAGAATACGGTACTCAGCGGTTAGAATGTGCCGCATCATTCAACAAAATATTCCTTAGTTTGCTTCACCAAGGGAGTATGCAATATCAATACCAAGATTTGATTTATAAACAAAGACTGAGTAAATATATTGGTAAATCCAAATTGAACAATAAATATATTCTTTGTTCTGAATGTTTAATTTAACTTCGAAAACATTAATCAATCAATTTCAAAGTGATAAGGACAATATTTGTCAGAATACAAGAACTCCCACTTCGAATTTGTATTATTCCTTCATTAATTTTATTTCTAGACGAGGGAAATTACTCATAATTTTATCGACATGAAAATTTACAATGATGACAGTACATGGTGAGAAAAACCAATATTTCAAATGCCAAACGATCTCTTGGCGATTGGTATTCAGTACTAACTAAAGTAAGGATGCATTGTGAATACACGATTATTTCATAGAAACAACACCTACTTACGGTATTGAAGTTGATGACCTGAAGTAAATTCTAATCGAAATAGAAAACCTGTCCTGAAGTCTGTCTTGGTAAAACAAGGTATGTAAAAACTGCAATCATGCGAAGATAAATGAGTTGGGATGTACCGGTATTTGTTGGCAAGTTCATTAACTGCGGTTAGTCACATTAGATGTTATCTACTGCTTTACAAACCTGTTAATTTAAATCCACTATCAATTTGCGGTTCCTTGAATTTACTCATTATTGGCACGAACGTGCTTTGAAGGAGAGAAAACAATATAGGGAAGTAGAAATTGATGCATCGCATTTGTTTTAATAAAAATAGTTTGAAATTAATTGGAGCTGTCGACTTTCTTTTGATGATATCAGCACTATTAAAAACGTAATTACTATAGACGCGTTCAGCTGTACGAACGTCTATAATTACATGTATCGTTTGAACTCGGAACTACCGTCTATATTAAACTACATGCAGGAGAAATAAAGGCAAGACTTATAGTTCAGCGGTTAAATAAATTAAGAAACAGTTTCCTGAACAATTTATTGGTGAAGCGCTTTTCTATCACCGGTACTGTAACTTATTAATATTGATGGGCTGGCGTTGGCTGCCTCTTATGAATATTTAAGGTCCAAGTCGATATTATGCCTCAGCGACGTTCCTTAGACACGTCCCTTGGCCAGGGCACACAATAATTAACATTTCATAAAAGCTTGAGTGTCAATTTTGTTAAGTTATGCAAGACGTCTTATGTCTTGTATGCTATGTGAGAAAAGCACGTAATGTTTTATGTCATTCTCTCATATTGTGTGGGGCAATGAAATATACTAAGTTTCAAGTGCAAACATAACATTTCGTGTAACCAAAACAATGCCATCGGAAAATTATGGAAATTTGCGAACACACATTTTTGTAATTTAAACCTTGGTGTATGGAAAATGCAATTGCTGCGTTGTTGTCATTATAAAAAGAGCTGTCCACAAACATAATGAAAATATTGAATGGCATTATTGTAATGTTCTTTGAATTTCCATTCTGTAAATTATTATCATAATACCTACATAATAACATTATATGAGATGATAAATAATAAAATAGCTAACTTACAAATATTTTCTAGATTTTTTTTACGTATAGTTGCTTCGTTAAATATTACAAATGGCTTTACGTAGGCAACAACAAGATGCTTTCCAATTTCACCCCACATTCCTTCACGCGTGTTTATTTTATTAAAGCAATAACTGGCTCCGAGCGCGTATCAAAATAAAGTGCAACATTTAAAAATACAATGTTTTAACATATTTAGGTCAACATTTCGAGTTTCGTCACAATAACGCTATGAATATAACAACGACACGACAGAAGTGAACGTATCAGATCAAATGCAGAGTTAGTTCCGCCATTCCGCATTTTTTGTTAAACTGATTTTGCATTATAATGGTCGCTGATATTTACAAAATTATTGATACATTTATATTTACGCATCAGACACATTTCCGTCAGCAGCGGAATAAGATCTCATTTAAGATAAACGGAAAATGTTGCGGATTTTTTTAGAACATTATTAAAAACACTTCCTTGCTAATCAATCATGTTACAAAGCAGGCTAGGTGTGTCTAGAATTCTAGATCATAAGAATAACCCGTCATATACTTATAGGTACTATGAGGAGTGATAACTGTAAGTAGGTAGTAGGGTCGTTTCGCCGGTTTCGCGACCACCTTCAGTAGGCGACCATTTGACGGACTAAGTTTCTTTAAATGAAGAAAATAGTATTTGTTGAGGTAACATACATAAAAAATAAATCTAACGTGCTTTATAAATGATTATGAAATAAGAATTTGCAAAATTTGAAACAAATGGGTTAACCCAGAGCCGAAAAAATATTGCTCAGTGCGCGTCTTGATTCGTGGTGAGTGGAAGTACCGCGAGTTTGTAAAAAAAATAACACGGCGCGCGGCGCTCAAAGGTAAGTTTTGATACTTATTTTATGTTTTACACAATAGTTACATGTTAAATTGTACAACCGATAAGTATGGGTTCTCATTTAGTTGTATTTTGCTTTATTAAAACTTATTATTAAGATAAAATCAAGTGGTCGGTAACCGAAATGGTTATTTATGAAAAACGTTAGATAGCGACCACATGGTCGCAAACCGATGCGATCAGCATTATTTTGTTTTGATTAATATGATCCCAATGCTTCAAAAAGGACTGTTACAATTTTGAATGTAGTATTGTAAAAGGTTTTTCTTGTAGTTCTTTGGTAAGCGACCACCAGTTTCTTTGTAAGAAGTTTGTTTAATTTGCCTACAAAATTTGGCGCTACAGCTGGTCGTAAACCAAAGTAGGCGAAATAAAGACATCGGTTTCCGGCCAACATAATTTAGTATGAGAGAAATAGCGGCCGCTTACAAAAATAAGTGTGAAAGTTCACTGAGTTTGCTACCACGTCTGATTTTTTTTTGTAATTTCGTTAGTTATTGAAATGTCGGTTTCATAATTATTTGTTACAGGTCCGTCAAAAACTAAATATTACTATTTTTCAGTTTAAAACAAAATTTAGTCATAAAAAGCAAACTACTTTTATTTTTTTAGATGGAGCTCCCAAATAATTTGGAGTCAACAAAAAAAAAAGAAAAAGACTGTCCAATACAAAGAAGAAGCACTGAAAAAGCTCTCGATGATATCCGAAAACAAGGGAAGGGAATAAGAGAAACATGTAGACTGTATCAGAGCCCAAGGACCACGATACAAGATCGCCTTAGTGGGAAGAGGTGTGATACAATCGAGACAAGGAGACCAGATCAGATGTATTTGGTATAGAAGGTGAGAAACAAATTAAAGAGCGGCTTTTGGACATAGCAAAATGTGGATTACCGGTCAAAAAACAGGAGCTGTTGGACACAGTACAGAAAATAGTTAAAGATAACGGAAAAAAGAATCCTTTTAAGGATGATCGTCCGGGGCAAACCTGGTAGTTTTGGTACTCAAATTTCCTAAAACGCCATCCCGATATATCATGCCGTGCTGCCGAAGGAATTATTAAAGCCAGAGCGAGAGTAACTGAAGAAGCCATACGCGCTTGGTTTCTATTACAACTAGTGACTAAGTCTCTACAAAATGTAAGATTGTTATTTTTTTTATTATAAGAAAACATTATACCAAATGATTACCATTTTTATTTTAATGAAAAGGCAAAAAGATAAAGTATATTTAAAGCGATTATAATTGTTTTATTGGCATATTTTTAATTATAATAGGGCGGTCGCAAACCAGCTCACTGGTGGTCATAAACTGATAAAAATGGTCGTAAACCGACGTTTTCGCTATATTTTCACTTTTTCAGCATTTTATAAATATTTTTGTATGAATGTATTTTATTTTATGTTTTGTATCCAAACTACATTATATTTGGGACAAATTTACATTAACATATACTATTTTGCGTGTAAACAACATTTTTTTTTCTTCATCTTAAGTGGGCAACCCAGCTAACTGGTCGCTAACCGGCGCAATCACCCTACTTGGTGGTACGAACACGCTCCTTTCACCTATTGAGCCCCATAGTATAGTTCACGTAGAGCACGAACGAGGTCAAAGGTGAATTACGTTAATATTAGTATACCATTCGATTTATAAACTATTAAGTAAGAAGTCTTCTGTTGTATATTTGATAGCAACATCAATTGCATTACAATCCTAATAAAGATTATTGACACTTATTTACGGGAGACGTGTTAACGGGCCTTTCAATTTGGTTAAATTATCGTTTTTATTTTACTAGAAGCAAATGTCTAAGTGAAAATATGCGTACAGATTTGTGACTAACATTTGGCTTTTTGGCTTTGTGAATTTATGGCAGAATATAACGCATTGTACCTTTCAAGACTTAAATGTCTGTGGCTATCGTTCCGATGTAGGTTTCCCACAAACGTTTGTATGTGACATCCAGAAAAGATAAACAAAGAAGGGAATGTCTGACTAAAGCAGGTGTTTACAATGCTCCACAGTAAATTGTTCGTCGCTGTGGAAATTATACAAGTTGGCTGTACATAGCACCTTCCTTCGGGAGAATTTAAGTTCAAAACCAAACAATGTACGTTACGCTAAATGGAATTTTCTAGTTAACTTTTTGTTTTTGTGGGTGGCACGAGTAGACTCCTATGCAAATAATTGTTTAAGTTGGGAGACTCTATTGTTTGCAGGGCTATAACAATTTGATAATGTTCGGGTTGTTGACCTGCGCGCACGACTGCCGAAAATTTGACCGATTCGTTTTGACGTCACTTCATGATGACAAGCTGGCATCGGTTGAATATCGCAACTATTTCGAAATGCTGATATTTAAGAATTTTATGGGTAAAGGTTTGTGCTGCGCATTGGTATTAGAATTCGAATCCGAAATGATTTCTTACATGAAACAGCCACCACAGACGACTGCAGTTTTTTTTTTAATATTTTTCAGAATCAAACTAAATTTACATTTTAAAGTATACAAAACAAAGCCTCCTTTCTCACTAAAGTCCCAAATACCAATGTAAGAGTTAAATACTTGGAATTTCATTAACTCCGTGACGCCGCCGCGCCGCAGCACAAACATCCAAAGATGTCGGGCGGGCCACATTCACCAAACGTAATTTAAGTTTAGCAACTACCAAGACTACCAACCGAGCACGTCCCAGTTCAGCTAATGCTGTTAGAGCCTGCCAATTTTATAAACAACGAAGACTTGCATCTGTAAAGCCTTTTTCCAACTGGGTAGATTTACTGGGGTCGGCTTCCAATATCACCAGTATTATACATCAAGTGGCTCTATATCTGATCTCTACAACTGGACTTTTATAACCGACGACCGGGCCCAAACGCCCTCAGCAAACGGCGTGTAACTTTTAGCATCGAATGGTGAAGCTGTCATTGTTTAGTCACTAGCCACACAACTTGGAAGCTAAAGAAGTTAAAATAAAAGGTTAGATTTTGTTCACATACGGGTGCAATCGAGGGCCTGACAAGGAAACTACGGCCCATATAGATAACGGCCGCCACTACGCAAACACCACAATATTTACCTACCTACCAGTTCTAACACCTAACTAGACCATATTGTTTCTTTGTAGCACACAATAGGGCACTTCTCTACGGGTAAAGTTCATAGGAAACTATAACATGATATTATGCCCATATCACGTTATAGGTAGGTATTATATTGCATGAAGTACCGATATGTAATAGTTACGTCACTTCCTACTTTGTTATTTTTATTTTCAATGGTTTTTTTTTCGGTATTAATTAGTCGGTATCCTTTTGATTAACTAAAAAAAAGGCGAGGTATGGAGGATTTACTGGAAAATCTTAGAATTAAAAAAGTTTTAATCACTTTAAAATAGAAGTACAGTTTCTTTTTTAGATCAAATTTCGAATTCTATTAGCTTGGTTCGACGAACATCTCGAAACGAAGTCTTGTCTTGCGTATAATTTAGGTTGACATCATTATTTTAACCTGAGGGAAACTCCGTTAAGTTAGTCCAATTTTGTCCTATTATTCGTTCCCCAGGCTCTGTTTATGAAACTTTTTTTGCTTGATGTTTTTCTCTGATCATAACTGATTTTTTCAGTGAACGGCTGTCGGAAATCTCGTCAGCGACTGTTCTTCTTGTCTATTTACAGTACACCGTACACGTGTAACATTAAGGAAGTATTTAAAGTGAGTGTTCACAGGAAGAGACGTATGTAAACCTATGTAATATTCCGCAGCTTCCGTAAATAAACATACATGACTACATAATTAAAGCAACACTTACCTGTTGCAGAAATTTAATGTTAGACGTTCCTATTTAATTAAATCGTTATGGACTTCTCTATAACTAAAAAACCGGTAAAGTGCGAGTGCGAATTCTGTAACATTATCTATAAAACCGACAAAAAAACAAGTTTTGTTATATGGGAGCTCCCTTAAATTTTTATTTTGTTCTGTTTTTTAGTAGGTAGGTATTTGTTGTTAAAATGACAACAGAATTCATCATCTGGTTTTCAACTACCGACGATCACAGGTCATGAAATACAGCCTGGTGACAAACGGACGGACAGCGAAGTCTTAGTAATAGGGTCGTTTTAACCATTGGGTATGAAACCCTAAAAATGTAGAGCAAAAATGAATGCTCGCTGCGCCAAAATTTAACAGTAACTTGAACAATGGAATGAGGAAGACGGAGGCCTACTTCTTATGGCTCCGTTTCCGAAAAGGTAACAGTGCAGTCTCACGCAGCGATATCAGTCACCTCGACGGCTACGCACGACGCGTCTCACATCGGCCACAGAATAACAATCGAACCGTGGGAAACTGCCGCTAAACGCCACAATTATGAAACGCCTACAGCCAATCTGAGGATGTTTCATCCAAAACCAAATGACTTCACTAACTTCGCTTGTAGCCCGTAGCCTCCGAGGAACAACAAACCCGTCGTGTGAATTGGTAACGGTTGTTGCGTCATGACCGCCGCGGCCAATCCGCCCGATGCTGACATTTTGGAGCTCTCAAATTAGAGATGTAACTCTTGTGTAAGTTGTGAATGTACAATTTTTAGCACAATGGAAGTATTCAGACTAATGCATCAGGAACGAATAAGAAATGAGCTCTCATAAAACATAATGCGTCAAAACTGGGGCTTATAAATAATCAGTGCTATTGTAATCAAGTTTAGTGCTTAGGTGAACCAGTACAAGTTAGGTAGCCTTGATTTTACATTAGGTAATAAACTTTTTGAAGACATTTCAGTCACATTCATGTTATGTCTGTTTTACAGTCCTTTCAAGCATTCTACCAAGTTAGGAATCTGAAGAAGTACCTATAAAATAAAAGTTGTAAAAATAAAAGTTGGTTTGAATGTAATTTGAGACTGAATTCATTCAACATGAGGATACACAACACAATTTAAATGTTATTACTTAATGAATACATTTAGTGGCAGCTAATTGGTTAGAAATTGCACAATTTCTAATAGGAAATACAATTATTTTACCTAAATCACCATATTCATTTGATTTATTATGTACCTAGTTAATTTTTAACTTGTTACAATATTTGAAAAATTTCTGAGTGGGTAATGCATTTAAACACTACCTATCTATACTATAATAATAAAAAATATAAGCTGAAGAGTTTGTTTGTTTGTTTGAACGCGCTAATCTCAGGGACTACTGGTTGGAATTGGAAAATTCTTTTAGTGTTGGATAGTCCATTTCATGAGGAAGGCTATAGGCTATATAACATCACGCCACAAACAACAGGTGCTGAGCAGCGTGGGTGAAACCGCGTGGAACAGCTAGTTATGAAATAAATTTTAAGAGCACATTCAATCAAGCACACCACTGCTCCTACACATTTTAAACAAGCCTAAAAACTTTGTCATTATTATTATTTAACAGCCCTTCATAAATTCAGTAGGCAAGTAAAAGGACAAGTTATCTGTAAAGCCATGCTGCCTCCTCTCTGTTCTTAGGACAGAATGAGGTCAAGTGTAAGCCAATTTAATGTAAAAAAATAAGTAATTTAGAAGATAAATGTTATTACTATTCATGTTTACTAGTAACTCTTTCCAAAATAGAATTTTTGGCCAAAATGAATGTGTTAAAAAAAAAACTGTTTTTTTTTTTGACACACAAATTTTTGAAGTACAACTTGATGACGGATAAAGGCAATGGATTTTACAGAGGGGTAGACCACCAATTCTCAAAAAATAAAAACTGGTGTTCTCAACAAAAGTTCTTGTTTGTAACTTTAGTACTTACATTAAATTAAATCTGGTAGCACTTTTGCTAGTACTAGTACTTCCTATACCTGCATGCAATGTGTGTTCCGAAGTTAGTATGCACACATTTCTAGGAAGAAAGTAACGACTGTTCTTAGAAATAAATACCTACATTTATTTCTAGTTATGCAGCTACTGAGCACTTGTAATGTAAGTTGTGAGTGTTATGTAAAGGAAGCAATCTTATTAGTTTCTGTATTGACTGCCTTGTCAGTGTAGTAGTTTACAAAAGGACTTCTGCATCATCTGAAGCCATTTGATAGCAAATGGTGTGCAGCCTGCAATTTGGGAATTAAACATATTCTGACAAATGAAGGTCTCCTATACAAACCTCTACCTAACCCTTCCGGAATATACAGGTATGATTTTGTGTTTTGCATTCTTATTGGAAAAAACACAAGTTTATTATATTGGCACATGATTCTATAGGTTTAATTCAGAATAGCAATAAAATATTGGTAACTCAATGGTTTTTGTTTTTAAAAGAAATTCAGCCAGCAACTCATTTTTTACGGGTTTCACACCATCAGATAGCTATTCATTTTGAAGGTATGCTGGTAGAAATTTCTTGAGAAATAAACAGTACCTTTGAACCTAAATATATAATTTAGTTTAAACAAATATATGTAAATAATTTTGAAAAAAAAAAAAAATAAAAATAATAATGTTATAATAAAAAGAAGTGCCATGGTTTTGATTGTTGAAAATATATAATACATGCATGTAAATAATGTGATACAGAATTGTAAGTTTAAACAAGAAGGTTACTTGAAAATTTCTTAGACAAAATGCTCACATGCAAACTAAAGAGCATAGAAAAGGAATTTGAGGTCATCGAGTTCACAGATCATTGCAACATGTAAAAACTGGCTTTTGAATAGACATAAATTAAATTATTGTTCACATTTTGCTTAAACATTGTAATTCTCTAGCACACTTATTATTTTTCAATGAGGTACTTGTGATGTCATGTTAAGTATGGTGTGATAAACTAGTTTGATAAATGCAATGTTCAATATGACTCACAATCTTATAGTAACAAATTACTTAGACAAGAACTAGCTACAAGTAGGCATATAAAGACACATTATGCATGCTTCACAGAGGATTATTACTAGGTATTATCAATTCCTTTATAATCTAAAGTTATAATTAATTCCCAGATATGGATAAGAGACTTACAGAATTATCACAAATATTTTTATAACTAGCAAATACCGAAGTATCCGATTTCAATGAATTGAATCGCATGTTATATGGTAATTGGTCTGCCACATATTTTATTTATTGAAGAAAAAACTTTGCTGTAAGTACAAAAAGTAGGTATCACAGATTTGTATTATTTCTTCAATATGCAGGTAACAAACAACAAAGAAGACTATGAAGCCACATAAATATAATTAAAAAGACACTCACCTCACTGAAGGCCATAACTCCGGCCGGAGCTCTTTCTCCGTCCGACCTTCTCAATTTATTTTATCACGGTCTATCAAAACAAATAGTTCACGCTTTTGTTTCCCAACATTGGAAACAGTCCCGACATCTAGCATCCCCACGACACAAATACATCTGAACTATGTAACTTCACTCACTGCGCAAGAACAAAATTTTAATTTTGACTAAAACGAAAACACCTGACCGAATCACAAATCACTGAAAAAACCAACATTCCTCAGGTGGGTTAGATGCACATCTAACTAAATTAAGAACACTTTACAGTACTTAAAACACTTTAACACTACTTAAAGAATTTTTCACTAATGTTTGATTTGCCAGACCATTACGAAATAAGTTCGAAAAATGACATCTAATGTGTGAATTATCACAGAGAACCATCAAACGGTGATGAACTCGCCATCTTGCTTTCATGTCATAATCAGTGGTACCAAACTTCAGAATCAATACCGTTGTGTACCGTCATTGCACGTTGGGCAACTTAAGGAACACTAAAGTGAAGTTAGCAACGAAAAAAATATTATTTAATCACTTATTAATTAAAGCCAATAACAACTGTTGTTTATTATAAGTATATAACTGTTCTTTGAGTTTGTTCAAAATGTTTTTAATGAAACATCTCCGTAAATAAATTGAAGAAAAATACTTTAAGGGCTTTTGGTGCTGCCATCTAGTATAAAAATAAATAACTACCAAAAACCTTTGGTACGATTTACGTTTAGTAGCCCGCGAAAATGAAAACTTTTCTATATACCACCGTACCCGCACCTGCCTGTGCTAGGAGCGTTTTTATTTTCGATACTATATCTACACGACTGAAGAACGGTCTACTACTTCCTACATCGTCATAGTTGACAGCCAATCACAGACAACACTTGTAAAGCGGCTTCCAGTTAGCAACATGCGGGTATTATTGTCCCGTTACTCGTAGTCAGCCAGTCGCTGGATAGTGGGCGATAACCGAAACGTACCTAGTGATATTTTGGCATGGGCTATCGACAAGAGAGCTAGAGTTCCCATCCAGTTTCTTGGGCCTGAAAATAAGCCTGCATTATATACCTCATCATATCATACCTCAACCATAAATAACTAACCGCTAGAACTGTAAGTAGCGTTAGCGTAGCAAGATAATTATTGGTTACTTAGAGTCTGGTAAAACGGTAGATAATTAATTTGATTAATATTACAGCAATATTCATCAACCCCAGCATAGCCCTTCACAGAAAACAGGCTTGATGTGTTGTGTAGTGTTCCATTTGTTTAGTACACACGACAACACATCAACCTATAAAAACCAGGTTATGCTGATGTCTCAACTACGGATCGTACACCATAGATTTACCGGATGATGAAAAAAAAAACTGGTGTTTTATAGGTTGATAATTTAAGTATGTCGTGCATACCAAATTGTTCAAATGTATTTATGAGTTCATGTAGTAAATACGAGGGCTCTATTTTAGGTTCCACACTCGGATTTCTCACATGAACATAAATTAATACATTTCTACATAACAATCACGCCTCTACTCCTTGCATGGTCAGGCAGAGGCGTATCAAATACCACGTTCAGTAGTTATGTTAGTTATGTACCTGTAATATGGAGCGGGCATATTGTTATCAAACGGGCTCAGTGCCAGGCTGATTAAAAAAAAACAAATCTGATTTCGAAAGAGAATACGTTAATTTGCACTCGGTATACCAACAATAAAATGTTGCGTTCATTTACAACCTTTGATCACGCAACGAAGTAATTACAACTCAATCGGCTTTACACTGGTGTCTTTTATTTTAATTGTAGACGAAATAATCATGTAAATTAATTGAAGCAGCCTATAAATCTGATTTGCTGTGCAAATATTTTGTTTTGCTGGTTAAATGTGGGTGCATACCTAGATCCTACACCCATGTAGATCTAGGTATACACACGCTCCCTAGTACAGGCACAGATAATATAATACTAGCGGTACAGGTAAGATAGGCACCTAGTCTGAAACTGCGTCAAACGGGCACCTGCAACAGGCGCCCGCCACTAGTTCCGTAGGTACGCGAAGGAACCCGTTGCGTTTGCCTTAAGAGTTCATTCGCCCCCATATCGCAGGGCGACACTAGGCTCCTACAATGAGTCTTTCTGTATTTCTTAAGCTTTCTATCAAGCTTTGTTAGCTGAACAAGTCCGCGCATTTTACCGGGCGGGCGGGCAATTCGTTTAACGAAGTTTCAGTTTTTTTTTAACTCTGTTCGTATGAGAGACGTGTTTTTTTTTTGTTTTTGGGTGCAGGTACTTTAGAGAACGTAAATTCGAACGTACCTACTCACGAAAATGTGCAGTATCACGCAGTATTCGATATACGCATATCAAACCGCACGCATACCAAAAAAATACCCTAATCCTAATTTATTTACTACTAAGTACTATATATTTATAAATTTATATTTAGACATAACTAGAGCGCATTATCACCACCTGTTCAGAATTCCAGACTCTGCGGCTACAACTAATATTTTCTTCAATTACTTATTATTCTTTCTAAGTATTTTTTTATGATTTTCAACTATTTATAAACAGCTGTTCCATACATAAATTAAATTAACCATTGGAAATTTTGGGAAAAGCATGCAGGCTGTGGAATACCTGTACGGTATGTTTTAATTATTGTTGAAAACCTTTTTATAAGTATATGACATTGTCTCTGTCTATAGCCTAGGCAAAGCCAACCTATACAAGATGTCATTCTCGTAATATACCATCAGAAAAGTGAAGATTTTTACACTTTCTTTACCAATTAATCGATATGATCATAATGGTCAATATCTGAAGAAATCGAAAATGTTACAACTATAAATTTCCAGTTTATTTTCGTTACAAAATTTTCTTTTTATTTTATTTTATGAATGCTATTGCGTTCGTTTTTAACCTAGTTTTCTGAGCACTGACCTGATGATAGAAGGTAAGAGTAATTTGGGTTTATTAATTTCCGTGTAACTACATTATGCACGATTTCCCAAGGAGGTAGGTACTTTATGACGTCATTCGCACAGGTGCCAGGCGGGGATGTGCACGAATGCTACTGATAGCCAAGGACCCCCGATGTAGGTTAAAATAAAGTAGGTTATTGCACTACCTGGTTATTTTTAGTCGGCCAGTCCAAGTTAGACTGTCGCACTGGGTACACGTCTACATGAAGTTAGGGATCGAAGACTAAAATGTTGATCAGGTGTAACAGACTGGCCTGTTGCAGAATTCAAGTGAGTGGCAAGCGAGGCTCATGGCTATAACGATGGAGCTTGAAGAAAGCGTGTCAGACTCGAAAATACATCGAGATAGCACGACCAAGAAGGAACTGCGGCCATCCAGTGCCGTCTCGGTCTCCAAATCCGAACATGGACTAGGTTTGTGCTGTAGTTCAACACCACTGTTCTATTCTAATAGGTTTGTAACAATATTAACATCACTGTACATTATTTGTTAGAAACTTCTACTTCGTCCGAGCAATTAAAGCAATACAGAAGTTGGGTGAGCACCGAAAGATGGAATGAGCTGAAAAAGATCGCTGACAACGCTATGAGAGATCGTAAAGTGTTTATGATAAAAGGCGGAGGATTCCCCGCGGTGCGCCGTTCGCTTCTAGAACGAGGTTGGATTGAGAAATATGAGTCCCATAAGGTATTTCAAACTTTACCGCCAGGGGTAAGTCAGTGGTCAACTTGTTTCTAGATGTAATCTAATTGGCCGAACATTATGGGCGACTGGTAACCCAAACCAAACTTTCAATAGTTTGAGAATTAAATTCAATTAACGCTTAAATATTTCGTAGCTTAATCTTTCAGGTCAAGTACCTACAACCAATTTTCCTTTACTGATTTTTAATCAACCAACTTCAAGGTCCGTCACCCTCCAACAAACGTAGATCCCAAAAAGTTAAATGGTAAAGAGCTCTCTAAAGTGGAAAGAATGATTTTGTACAAATTTATGGAACACCACTCCGTTGACTTTCTCTGGACAACAAAGCGAGACAAGTACGACTGGTTACTCAGTAACAAGGACGTTATAATAAGCAGGTAATGATACAAATAACATTATCTTGAGAAAATCATTTTTAAATGCGCTTTCCTAATACTCTGTTTTTTTATAGATTTTGCAGATCTGTATTCACCACAAAAGAAGGCTTAACTAGTTCCCTGACACAAATGCACTGGCACACAGAACCAGGAGTAGCACTAACTAAGTTCCCACGTTGTTACAACATTCACAATTCGGATAGCCTCGAGGAATTTATCGACGATTTTAGAATAACAGCCTGCATTAGTGTCCTGAAATGGCTAACGAAGGCATTACAAAAACATAGCGAGCCAAGTCTTATAGATGCTCACGGAAAAGTTCCATTCAGCGCGATAGAATTTGCCACCAACAGATTGGCTGAATATATATTGTTCCTCACCCATAAGGACATCGATGATACTGAAGATAAGGAACATGTGTGGGAACACGAGTGGGATCAGTTCCTGACTCATCATTATCTCTTGGTACACGAGAGGGCAAAATTTATTGATGAAAAAAACTCCAACCTTCGGTACGCAGATATTTCGTAATCATTGCGTTTGTTGCTATTTGTGTGTAAACATTTATGTGACAACATTACAGTAGTTACAGCACTGTTTATGGATTGCATCGCTGAAAACAATTCATCAATATTTATTATCGTCAGACTGGTGTACTAATTGTATATCAACAATGACGCGTTATGAGATTTGATCATGTAACTTACAGTAAGTGGCCATTGATATCGCCAGAAGTGGTCAAAAGGAGTCTGTACATAACCGAATATCAACAAACGGGTTATTCGTTTATAACTATCTACTGAATTTATTTTACAGCCAATTGGAAAGAAGAGGTGCGAAAATTTTGGCCACTATGACCAAGTATTGGCCTCAAATAAACCTCGATGGTGTACTTAACATATGGATCGTGAAGCCGGGAAACAAGTGCCGTGGTCGAGGCATTCATCTCATGAATAACATAAAGGACATAATAGGCTTGATCAACATACCTGCTCTGAAAACTAGATACGTCGTGCAGAAATACATCGGTATTGTAGAACTGAGCTCTATGTTGAATCAATTAATGATTTACATGCTGACTACATGCAACATATCTGTTTTCAGAAAATCCGCTAGTTATCTACAATACAAAATTCGATATTCGGCAGTGGTTTCTAATAACGAATTGTCAGCCATTAACAATTTGGGTCTACAAGTAAGAGCACCAAAACACGTAAATTTGGTCGGAAATTTTAGACATATTGCAATTTATCTTTGTTTTCCAGGGACAGCTACCTCAGATTTAGCTCACAAATATTTAGTTTGTCGAACTACCACGAATCTGTTCATCTCACGAATAATGCAGTCCAGACAAAATATAAAAACAACGGTGAGCGCGATAAAGCTTTACCAGATGAAAATATGTGGGACTGTCATACTTTTAAAGCCTATCTCAGGTAAGAATGAAAAAACACCTTGAATACTTTGACCTATAATAATATTACTTACAAATTTATTGGGTATTTGAAGACAGATAGGAAAATATGAATTGTGGGACGAGAAAATATATCCTGGAATAAAACAATGCTTGATAGGCGCAATGCTAGCGTGCCAAGAGACAATGGATAAAAGACAAAACAGCTTCGAACTGTATGGAGCTGATTTTATGTTGACTGATGACTTCACACCATGGCTCATTGAAATTAACTCAAGCCCGGACCTAGCACCTACTACATCAGTTACTGCCCGATTGTGTCCTCAATGTCTGGAGGATGTTGTAAAAGGTAACTAAAGAAACTTCATAAGAGGCTGTATTGTTGTTTAACGCTTTCAAAAATAATGAATAAATATTTTTTCACAGTTGTTCTGGATCGACGCTACAATGTCGAAGCTGATACAGGAACTTTTGAATTAGCTTACAAACAATTAATACCAAAAGCTCCAGCCTATCTTGGTTTATCGTTATGTATAAATGGCAAGCGGGTTGTCAAGAAGTTCAAAGAGCGCAATAGACACGAGTCGAAGGGTGTTGTTATACCGATACCACCGCGTGTGCCATCGGGCGACACCATCGTAGATCAAGATCAACCCGTACCGGCCGAGTACAGCGGACCGATCATAACGGACTTCCTCACTTGGTTAAACCCATATGATGCGTTGCCCACTAATAAGGACGGTATTTTACTAGGTCCTAAAGACTCACTCACGGTACGCCAAGCTATCACTGTGGTCAAATCCAGCATCTCGTTAAAGAGCGCCCCCAAAAAGCGTAAATCATCACTTTCTTTTAGGATTCATCGAGGAAGACGAGAAAGAAATACGGAATGTAAACGAAGGATCGTCCCACACTCGTGCTGTCGACCTGATGAAGGTCAGTTTGCTAGCCAGACCAGTAAATACCGGACTGAATCAGCGAGCAAAGCCGAGAAGACCAAGGTTGACAGGTCGGTCGGTAATAAACGTTGTTATATAGACCCTGTTGAATGGGAGCGGGAAACCGCTAGTATCCTCCGCTCTACAATATCAGTGCAAAATAAAGTAGTTAGCAGGCCAGAACCTGCCGGGTCCGTACGACACGCCAAATCAAGTGTAGTTAGCTCCAATCGAAAGTCGGTCGACACGATAAACCGTCGAAATAGTCTAGACGATTCTGACTCAATAAAAAAATTAAGCGCGATAGGCACAAGTATCTGTAAACTACAGGGTAATACCAGAGACAAGAACAAAACTATATCATTTTCAAAGAGTTGCTCTTCGATATATACGCCGTACAGGGTCGTTCTTTCGCCTTTAAATGACGAACTGTCTAATCCTTTTTTGAAAAGAAAAAAATAATTAAATTATTAAAATTATTCACTTTCGAAATTGTTCAATCTTTAAAAATTGTTATTAGATAATAATGTAGTTCATAAAATATTGTAAAACAAGACTTTAAAATGTTATGTCCAATTTCAGAATTGAGATTGTTAAAATAATATTATATTTCGCTATCGGCTGTTGGCATCTTCAAATTCTAAGGTTCTATAACATAATAAATTATTAGAAAAATAATGCATTGCTGTTTTAATTACAGATACTCCAACTTTCATGGATCCTCTTTCCTTCCCGTCCCTCTTCAAGCTATAAAATACTGTTTGGTAACAAAGTATTTTTTTAATCATGTCAAATGCCAGTTAACTGATGTTTGTTGTCAACTTAGAACGTCAGTGGGTTCTATAGAAAATTTCAGTGAAATATTAATAGTAAAATGTAAAAAAAAACATTAAGTACGATCTAATAAGATAAAATTACAGAAAAATGTTGCCAATAAGTGAACAGGTAATGTTTGTTTTATTTCGTATTGAGCGTCATCTGCCTGGTTTTTTCCTCAACTATTTCGATAAACAGTTGGGTATTGTTGATCGAAGCCAACTATGTTTGGGTTGGCTTGTTATATTGAGCTTAATACCATTGTAGTTATGTATTAGTACCTCTATAGATATACCTACATAGTATTTGACTAGCCAGAATGGTGGGAATTACGTAACAAATAGGAAACATGTTATTCAGACTATAGAAACAAAGTACCTACCTATTACTTTTTAATTTTAACTGACTGTTTCGCTGCCGTGTTGAATTTACTCAAATGAATCACACTATGTGTCTATTCAGTTTGTTATATTTACTTTATCTTTGGTAAAAAAGGGGGTGTAGAATTTTATAATATAACGAAGAAAAACATAAGAAATATGAACCGGCCAAACGCGTCTCGGCCTCGCGTAAAAAGGGTTTTTAGAACTCTGTTGCCAGATTTGCTTTGTCGTTTGCCTGATCCGTATAGCACAGCCATTTTCCTTCAAGACTAAGTATTTTCACCACATAGTTAACTTATAGCAGTATAATCGACATACGAAAATAAATGTTTTTGAGATGTGAGACTTTTTCGTCAATCTGCATTCCTTACTTCGTTTTTCATTAAAATACACAAATAAGCGGATACTTAGTTTTGAGGTTGAGTGTTAATTTCCTTTTAATTTGAATGAGCTTTAAAAATATTAGTAGTGATTTTTTTTTGCTACGGAACCCTGTGTGTGCGAGTCCGGTTTGCACTTAGCCGGTTTTTTTAAGGATTTATGTGATCCTAAATTTGCAACTGAACTACACACGGTACCTATCCTTACTAATATTATAAAAGCGAAAGTGAGTTTGTTTGTTACCTCTTCACGCTTTAATGGCTAAACCGGTTGTGATGAATTTTGGTACATAGATAGTTGGGAACCAGGAGACGGACATAGGCTAATTTATTTGAAAAAAGTGGGATATGAGGGAGAAAGAGGGAAGAAAAGGGAAAACTTAGCGTTGCTATTACAAATCAATAAGGCGCAAGGAGAGCTGTGTTACCCCAAATTTAACGCGGGTGAAGCCGCGGGCGAAAGCTAGTACCTAATACATTTTTATTGTGTTTATTTTTTGTTTTTATTTTATCTTTTTTTCGCGTTTTTAGAGGTACAGTTTAGTCCTTGAATAAAAATGAAACTACTTCAAAATGGTGACACGAAAAAAGAATGTTCTGAAACGAAAAAAGGTAACTATTAACACACATGGGATAAAAATCTTGGCATTACTAGCCTTCTAACATTGAATTATAATAAGGACCATAATGATCCACATTTTATTAACATTCACAGAAATCAACCGGAACTAAATGCAATAAAAGATTTACAAAACTAGCTCAACATGGAATCAAAAAATCGATTCTTGAAAAACCAGCTAAAGTATGATTTTTTTCATTAGATGTCATTATTTGCAAATAATAAACATCACATGAGTAAGTTGATTTCGTATAATTTGCAGAACGTAAAATGTAAAGAGATAGGCCCTATCACAGTAAAAAAATCTAATCTGGCAAGAAAAGCAGACCCTCACTTAGTCAATATGAAGAAGTTCGAGGAACAAGATAAAGCGGATCGCGCTGAAGGACTTTCACCTAAAGAAAAAAATTACGTTATTTGCAAGTGCCAGTCCAGATTAGTTCGTTACAAATCATTAAAACTCAAAGCTGCACAGGCCGTACGTGACAATAAAATATTTTCCGTCTTTGGCTCTTGTAACAGCATTCGAAAAGCTTTACTGGAACGAGGGTGGGTAGAAAAATTACCTGTGGAAAAAATGAATCTAACCAAAATTAGAAACGGCACTTTAACAACGAAACCCGAAATCTTCGGTGAAGTTGAAAAATTGTTCTTATCGAACATGGTGGTCAGGCACCCTCCCAATTTTATTTGGCGTTCCAAGGATGAACACCGAGATATACCCAAAGAAAATCTAGCTATTGTTAACAGGCTAAAGACGGATGCTTTGTGGACATCCAAGAATGGATTGTGTTGTTCGATGAAAAGGAATTACTGGTTCTACATTGAAGATGTGGCCGAAGTTATTGGCCCGCGCAGCTATAGTACTGGTATATTTGGAGAGATGGAGGGATTCGTTAAAGACTATAAAATTACTGCTTGTACTAGCTTGTTGAAATGGGTTCTTTCTATGGTCGCCAACGAGAGGCCTGTGTTTGTAGAAAAGGGAAATATCTCTTTGAATGTTGTGCTATTTGCTTTATGTAGATGCAAAGAATATTTGTATAGGAAAGAGCATAAGGACATAGATCGAGTTGTAAGCAACGCGTCCATTGGCCAATGGAATAACTTCCTAAAAAAATATTACCGTATAATAGGCAAGAACGACGTCTTTCAAAAGGATACAGAAAATAAGTTACAACTGTACTTGGAGTACGCAAAATTCTTGCTAAAACAAATGCATAAATACCGTCCCCAGTTGAGTTGCGAAGGCTGCCATAACATTTGGATTATTAAACCGGCGCACAATTCCAGAGGTAGAGGCATAAGATTGGCTTCTAGATTGACAGTTATCAGTGACTTGTTAAATAAAGCTATCGATAAATATGTCATTCAAAAATACATTGGTACGTTCCTATTTAATTTTATTAAACCAACCAAAATAGTTTAAAAGGTAATTTTTCCTTCGACGCCCAAATTTAATTTATTGGGCATAATAATGTGCCTTATTTTGCGTTTCAATTTTAAGAAATCGTAAGTTCAAAAGAAACGTAAACACACTGACCTTTTGTTTTTGTTTGTAGAAGAGCCCCAATTGATTCACGAAACAAAATTCGACATAAGACAATACTGCTTAGTCACAAGCACATATCCTTTAGAGATATGGATGTACCGAGATTGTTACTTGAAGTTCTGCACACAGAAGTACAATCTTAAGAACTACCATGAATCCATACATTTGACGAACAATGCAGTCCAGAGGAAATACAATAATTGTACAGGTAGACACAAAGAACTTCCACGCGAAAACATGTGGGATTCTGAGATGTACAAAGACTATTTAAATAAGATTGACAAGAGAAAAGTCTGGGATAAAATCATTTATCCTGGAATGAAAAAGTCCATTATTGGCGTAATGTTAACTTGCCAAGACTCTTTATCAGAAAGTAAGAATCGCTTTGAGCTGTATGGTTGCGATTTTATCCTAGACAAAGAATATAAACCTTGGCTGATTGAGATAAATTCTAGTCCAGATCTTAACCCTACTACTGTCGTTACCGCTAAGATTTGCCCTGCTGTCTTATCAGATGTTATTAAAGGTAAGCTCGATGACAAAGCAAATAGTCCATTAACAAGTATTTAATACTTTTGTAAAAAAAACTGTAGCATCAAGCGGTCAACGGTGTTTGTCTGTGTTAATCGCCCTTTAAAATTGTTTTATTTATTATGTTTCAGTTGTCATTGATCGTTCTAAAAATCCTTCGTCACCAACAGGGAAATTTGAATGTATTTATCGGCAGCCAATGACCGTACCACGGTATAGGGGAACTTCGGATTTGTTTGTACGAGGTTTAGCTTTACCAAATGATTACTTTTTCAAAGGTAATATTGATCTACGAGAATGTTACGATTGTGACGTCGATATTGAAAAAGAAAATAATGTTAAAGCTTTACTAGACAAAATAAAACATTCCCATGATATTGATACAATAATGGTGGAACCAGAAGATCACAGCCATGTGTTTGCAAAGCAAGAAAAAGCGATATCCGTTCATCACTCTCTTAACACTCGTCACTCCCGATCTGATGCAGAACTAAGCATAACCGAGTCTCTCATTCCATCACAGCTAGACGAACTCATAGAACAAATTCGTTCGGGACATAATTTGAAATCAGGATCAGGAATCGATACTGACCCGGATTGTTTTAGCCCAGTTGATTTGAATTTGACACCTGCACGCAGTACCAACGCTGTCAAAACTTTATTTGATAAGTCTTTGAAAAATTACTTTACTGCTATAGCCATTTACAAGAAAGATTTTAGTGAACTTGAAGATGGCCAGCTATGCCAGGGAAGTATTGATGGCGACTGTTATCCTCAAGAGAAATTCAAAGACATTAACTTACTGACATTGAAAAGTTCAAATAGTAACGAGATCACGAAAACAGATTCAATAATTGTGGCTACACAGAAACTCATTAATTTTATTAATAAGAAAGAACAGGAATATTCTACGGATCGTTTGTAACCTTATTATAAATAGTGTTTACAAAAATTTCAAATTCATAACATTTTATTTACCTACAGGTAATAAAATCGAGATGGCACAAACTACTGCATCGATTCTGTTCAAATTATGCATATTTTTCAGGCTTTTTCAAAATTTTCGATATCACGCTACATGCGGAGCATGATCCTGCATTCAGATCAGGTTTTTTTAATCCTAAGTATACGTTTTTCTCAAATAAATGGTTGTTAAGTTAACTTTTGAAGTCTTAAGAAATGTGTACCCTCCTCCTATCCTTTTCTCCTCTTACTAAATGAAAAGAGAGAAAAAAATTGTTTTGTCTGAAGAGGGCTACCCTTTTCACTTACGGATACTTATGAAAAATAGATTTTACGACCGATTCTCAGACCTCTCGAATATACATTTAAAATTTCATAAAACTCAGTCAAGCCGTTTCGGAGGAGCATGGCAACAAAAACTGTAACACGAGAATTTTACATAATTATACCTATAACATTTAGTTTTTGTATTTGGGACTTTTTCGTCAAACTGCATCGGTAACATTGTTTTTTTTTTTAAAAATTAAACTCTTATGAAAAACAAATGTAGTTGCTGGGACATTTTGCGAAAGAGACGTTTTATTTTGCGTCTGAGCCGTATCAATAATCCATTTACGCAGTTAGGATTTTAATTTAAAAAAAAAACGGGTTGGGAGAAGAGTTTTCTTTAGGAGATTTTCAGAAGCAGCTACGTAGTTTGCATTTGTGGTTGATGGCCAGTATGTAAAGAGTAATGATAAAAAAAAAATCATTTCATATTCCTTTTGTTATGCCTACATATACAGGAACATATCATAATAAACTCAAGACATCTAGCGTGGTGTCTCAGAAACCATGAAACTAAACAACTTTTGTTCAACGAGGCGGATTGTTAATCAACAAAAATCACGCTTGTTATTCCCGAAGGGTTGGGCAGAAGTGTACGTTTTAGTACACTCACTCATGGTGTATATATCTCGCACGCTGTGAACGAAAGTGACCAAATCCATAATTTGAGATTTTTGGATAGTGAAAGTCGAGGCGAGGTGGCAACCTCTCGCGTCCGGCCCTCGTTCAGGTCATGGTCCGAAGCAAGAGGGAATGGTAAGCAGCTTCTTCTTCTGAGAAGCAGTTATGCTAACGAAGGAGTAGGGTGGATGTTTGAGGGAGAAAACCTCAAAATAACCCAGCCGCCACAGAGCGACTCCCGGCCAACATAGACGCAGGTCTGTTGACGGTGAGCAATAGGTAGATCACCTCATCACCTTCCATCCATCTAGTAAGACGACTAGCCGTGTGCCTTGAGCTTTAAACAGAAATCAGTAAAGCAGAAGAGACCGTCAGGGCCGTGTTTGTCGGATTGCGGGCTGATCCAAAGAGATACCGCGGCTTTGGAACTAAGGAGAAAAAAAACATTACCTCACACCAGGAATTTCTCCTGTATCGTGCCTACAAACATTTAAACTCACATACACAAACAGCCAGACTCGGAACAACCATATGTAGTCTGTTGGCCATACAATTATTTGTTGCATGTTTTAGTCAGTTCAAGTTTGACACTTCCTTCCGCTCCGCCCCAAACCCGGAGAAGTCATTTGATGACTTTTGGTAGAACGGTGAAGGCGATAACATTGTGTTTTTGTGTTACTTTGGTTTTGTGTGGTAAATTGTCGTTTAAGTGCCTTTTAAGTGCGAACTTCAAACGATAGTTTTAATTTTATTGTGTTTGTGTTTTATCAGTAGGTTTGTTAACTTTGTTATAACCTTCATTTCGATAGTTTTAAGTATTTTACCCGGCGTCCATCATGGACGTCAAAAAACCACCCGATCCCGACGCTTTTGACCTTCCTCCATTCTTAACGATTACCCTTCCCGACGAGAATACGCAAACTGAAATCATGGACTCTGAATCTTCTAGCAGAAAACGTTTGGCGACCTCTCCCCTAACTAACGTGACGAATCCCTCTAAGTCTAAGATACTTAAAAAAGATATTGGCAGACAGATCTACACACAGAGGGATAACCCTCCATATGTTGTGCATGTTTCCCTGAAAGATGGTCAGACCACAGGTACTGTGTTGCACCCAGTTAAATTTGGTATGTTTCTCACGAAAAACAACTACAGCAACATCCTTTTAGGCAGTGTAAAACGTCTAGGTAGAAACAGAGTGGCAGTGGAATTTAAATCTCATCAGGATGCAAACAGTTTTTTAATTAGTGGAACATTATTGCAACACAACTACGTGGCATCAATTCCACAATTTAATGTGACACGTTTAGGCCTGGTTAGGGATGTACCAACTGAATGGACAGAGGATGAAGTGATTGAGAACATCAAGGTTCCTGATGGATGCGGCCCTGTAATTAAGGCAAGGAGAATGAGCCGAAAGGTGACTTCTCTGGGAGTTACAGAGTGGAAACCCACTCAAACTGTTGTTCTCACATTTGATGGGCAAGTACTTCCCAAAAGAGTTTATTGTTTTTATTCTGCCCTTTCGGTCGAGAGGTATATGTACCCATGCATCCAATGTTACAACTGTTGTCGCTTTGGTCACACACGTACTGTATGTCGCTCACAACCACGTTGCTTTAAATGCGGTCAAGATCACCCAGGTGATGGTTGCCATATTCCCTTCGAGTGTGCCATTTGTGTTTTGTGTTCAGGCAATCATTTTGCCAATGATAAGTCTTGCCCTGAACTAGGTCGACAAAAGGGCATAAAAGCTTTTATGGCTGAAAAATCTGTCTCGTATGTCGAAGCAAGCCAGGCTTTCCCTGCAGTGTCACGATCATATGCTGAAGTGTCGAGAATGTCCCAAAATCATAAATCAACAACCTCACAATATCCTAGTCCAGCTTCCCAACCAAAATCATACCGTAAAACGGTCTTTCTTAAACCAAAGTCCCATGCCCCCCTTTCTCCTAGCTATGATAGACAGGCTCATCAAGCCCTTACCCAGGATTACTCCTTCTCTCCTTCTTCCCAAAATGGTTGTGCCTTCCCAAAAGAAGGTACCAGTAGTCCTGTGGATAAGTCCGAACAAATCCTTAACATGATAGCTAATATGCTAATATCAGTATTAGCCAACCCTGCACAATCTCTACCTGACCACGTTGCCAACAAACTGAAAACAATTGTTTACCATATAAACAACATTCACTCCCCTGACATTCCTGCAATGGAACGTGAGGAGTATATCTCCTAGCAAGCCTGACCTCCTCTTTCTCATAAATAAATTTAAAGTGTCAGTCTGCGCCATTGCTGAGACATGGCTACTTCCTGGAAGCAATTTCAGGATTCCATGCTTCGGTGGTGTCCGTCATGACAGACCTGATGGATACGGAGGATGTGCTTTGTTCATTAATAACAAAGTACCATTCTCTCAGATCCCTCTACCCTTCGTTGGTGACAACCTTAATGTTGTTGCTGTTAAGGTTGAGGGTATAAATATTTTTTCTTTTTATATTACACGCCCATGCTTAGAAGATATTGACTTAATAAAAAATATACTAAGTAATGTAAATGGACCATTACTTGTCATGGGAGATTTCAACTGCCATCACTATCGCTGGGGATCAGATTCCTGTGATAGTACCGGTGTGAGTTTAGTGGAAATGATGGATGACCTTGACCTATGTATAATTAATGATGGCAGTGCAACTCGTAGGCATGGCTTACAGTCCAGTAATAGCTGTGTAGACTTGACATTCTGTACATCTGGCATGGCCAGCCTCTTAAATTGGAGTCGTTTCAATACATCCTATGGTAGTGATCACTATCCCATCATGGTTAAAATTCCTTCTAAAACCCTTCCCGATAAATCCTCCCCTCCCTTGCTAAAGTATCGGCTGAATTCGGTGGATTGGGACCTTTACGCCAAAATATTAGATCTCCGCATCTCTTCTCTTCCATCCATAAATGCTGAAAATGCTCAGGAATGTTTCTTGTCGTTTTCCAGCACAATATCCACTACAGCTGATGATTGCTTCCCTTCTAAAAAACCCCCTTCCGGCAGAATCCCCTCCCCGCCTTGGTGGGATAGTGAGTGCACCACTATGATCAGAACCAGGAATGAGGCTGAAGAGACTTTCAACCACGAAATGAACCTGCAAAATCTCAACGCCTTCAAACAGACATTGGCCAAATCTAGGAAATTCTGTAGGAAAAAGAAAAGAGCAGGCTGGGTATCTTTTTGCAGTTCCCTGAGTCCATCCACTCCAGCGTCGGTAGTATGGCAAAGGGTGAAAAGCTACAGAAGCTGCTTAAAACCGCCTCATACAAACATCTTATCCGATGACCTGGGATATCAGTTCTTCAGTCGGGTCGCCCCGGACTATGTCCCAGGCGAAGACGAATTAAATTGTACAAGTGCTGTATCCTCAAATGACCCTCTAGAGAGGCCATTCACCATGGATGAACTGAAAACAGTTCTTAATTATGTTATGGATTCCTCTCCTGGTGTGGATGGATTCCCTTACTCTTTCATTGCAAAGCGGGTATTAAAAGTCACCAATATTACCTGGATTTGGTTAATTTTTGTTTCTCTTCTGGGTATATTCCTCCAGCTTGGAAGGTTCAAGTGGTTATTCCGATATTAAAGCCTGGCAAAGATCCTAGTGATCATTGCTCTTACAGACCAATTGCTCTATCGTCAGTACTCATTAAACTTTTAGAACATTTAATTAAAATCAGATTAGAATGGCTTCTAGAAAGTAGGAAGCTGCTCCCAATGACTCAGTTCGGCTTTAGGAAAGGTTTGGGTACTACTGATAGTGTGGGTATCCTCACATCAGAGATTCGACTGGCCCTTAGTAGGAATGAGTCAGTGGTAGCCGTATTTCTGGACGTATCTGCTGCATATGATTCTGTTCTCCTCCCAGTTCTCAGGCAAAAGCTGCAAGAGCTGAGAATACCGGCTAGGATAATTCAGATCATTTGTGCAATTCTTTCAAGCCGAACCCTGCAGCTTAGGATCCCAGGGGACAACGATGAGAGGAGAGTTGCTTGGCGAGGATTACCGCAGGGTTCCGTAATAAGTCCTATTTTATATAACATCTACACTTTAGATCTCCCTTCTTGCTTAAATTATAACTGTAAAATCCTCCAGTATGCTGACGATATTGCTTTATTGGTCCCAGGAAGTTCCATTGAGGATTCCGCCCAATCTTTGAATGTCTCTTTAGCCTCATTAAACCAATGGTTACTCGGTCATGGGTTGTGTTTGAGTGCTCCTAAGAGTACTGCAGTTATTTTCACTCGCAGGCGGGTAATCCCCCGGATTGTAATCAATATAGACGGTCAAGTTATCCCCATTGAAGACAAGGCCAGGTTTCTGGGAGTTACTTTAGATTCCAAAATGTCAGGAGTTCACCACATCAACAACGCTGTAAAAAAGTGTGAGCGCTCAATATCGGTCCTCAAGGCTTTGTCCGGGGTCTGGTGGGGAGCACACCCTTACACTCTCAAGTTAGTGTACAACGCTCTGATCAGAAGTGTAATGGACTATTGCTGCTTCTTACTTGAGCCCTGTAATAAAGAGGCACTTCGCAAGCTAGATGCTATCCAATCCAAATGCCTCAGAATTATATTAGGTGCAATGAAATCTTCTCCTATTAATGCCCTTCAGGTAGAATGTGCAGAGCCTCCCCTTAACCTTCGAAGACAATACTTAGCTGATCGTTTTTTATCAAAAGTTTTTGCTCTCTCGTCCCACCCCTTACTTCCCATACTAGAAGAAATCCACCTCTCGTTAGAAGTATCTTCTTACTGGAAGAATAAATCATTACCTCCGTTAATGAATAGGTACAGAGAGCTTAAAAACCTCTCCTCGCCTATTAGCCAGTATCCTACCCTACCAGTCTTTTCTTCGACATACGAGGTGGTTCATTTTAAACCCAAAGTCATTCTTGGGCTTGGCATCTCAAAGATTCCGAGAACGTAAAGGGTGACTTTGATCGGGCCCTCGAGAGGTACTGGAAGGGATGGAATTTATTTTACACAGATGCATCTAAATTAACACCTACAGGATGCACAGGAATTTCTACTTACTTCCAGAATTCCAAAATTGCTCTTCTCTTTCAGTGCCCTCCAGAGGTATCGGTTTTCACAGGGGAGTGTATTGGCATTTTAGAAGCAATTAATTTTATTAAATCACATAACATTCAAAATTCAGTAATCTTCTCAGACTCTCGCAGTAGCATTCAAGCTTTAAATCAAAATCAATTAAAATCAAAGATCCACAGTAAAATCATTTTAGACATTCAAAACCTACTCCTTTCCTGCTGCAACAACGGCTTAAACATTGAAATAGCTTGGGTTCCGAGTCACTCGGGTATAGGTGGCAACGAGTGCGCGGATTCTCTCGCTAAATTCGCAACTTCCAACCCTGTTGATCTAAAACATTATGTAGTCCATAGCTACGACTTACGGGCCGACACTAAACAGAAGCTGCATAACTCGTGGTCAGCAGTTTGGCAAGTAAGTTCGAGGCTTAAGGGTGCGTACTATGCCAGTATTCAACCGGAAGTCCAGCGGAAACCTTGGTTTTTTAAATGCACTAAACTGTCCAAAAGAACTGTTTCGTCCTTGTGTAGACTGAGACTTGGTCACTGCTGCAGCCCAGTATTTTTAAATAAGATCCACGTCCGAGACAGCTCATTATGTGAATGCGGTCTTGACGACGGTACTCTGGACCATATCTTTTT
The DNA here is from genome assembly GCA_958449745.1 of Ochropleura leucogaster. Classification (NCBI taxonomy): domain Eukaryota; kingdom Metazoa; phylum Arthropoda; class Insecta; order Lepidoptera; family Noctuidae; genus Ochropleura; species Ochropleura leucogaster. The sequence goes on from OY288208.1 coordinate 5,913,931, forward strand.
CTCATGCCCTCTATATTCCCAGTCCTTTGACTTGTACCTTAAGCTCCCCAAAATTAAAATCACCCTACCTACCAATTTCCATTATCTCCTGACAAATTTTTCCCCTAAATTAGTCCAAATTCTGTCTAAATTTTTAAATGACAACGATCTGAAGATGTAATCTGGCGTGTAATACTAATCCTATGTTTTTATTTAACCGATTTAATTTGAGATATCCTATTGAATATACATTTATACATATAAAATACTATATATATATTATTACGTGTTAACTAACAAAAATGTCCTGTCTTTACAGCTACTAACACTACCAAAAGTAAAGTTCGACGGCTCACCAAGATAGTTGCCGTCACAACGTGACCCTGGCAGAATAGTCGACATCGGCTCAGTTGCCAAAGAAGAAGAAAAAAAAAAAAAAAAAAAAAGTCATTTGATGATTTCACAAACGTAAAATTACAAAATGTTTTAAGCCAATTAAGCATAATAATTTTCTTTAAAAAAAAAACAAAGCCCACAAAATAATCAAATTGCTGATCTGACGGCATTTCAGGAATACAGGGCCTCGTGAGAATCGTGAGATTTTTATTTATATACCAAAGACAACCGATAAGGAAGATTGCAGGTTGAATATATCCGATTGTAATTTTCGATATTTTGTCTCTGTGCTCCTCACTTAGCACCTCGCTTAGCAAAAAAAATGGCGTCGCTTGTCAAACATAGCAATGCGTGAGTTGATGTGAATGCTGTTTGTAAATGGAAAAATATAAAGAGAGCCAAATTGCATACTACATTTCTGCTAATTATTATCTATTTATAAACGATGGGTCGGTCAAGATCAAGGAGTAAGTCGCCACGGCGCCATCATAAAACAAGCAAACATTCTAGGAAGAAGAGTCGCTCCAAGGATCGTTCTACGTCAAGGAGCAGAAGTTCGAAACTGGTAGAAAAATCGAGGGAACGGAGTTCAAAATCTAGGTAAACTAGTTTCATAAGTTTTGACAAGGTTATTGAACCAGCTGCTATGCATTGGTTTAACATAATAAATAATTCCGTGTTTTAATTCTAGAAAAAGATCGCATTCTGTGTCTTCTTCAACCAGCAGTGACGTTTCGTATGATGGAAGTAGAAGTCATAGGAAGAAGTCGAAGGGGCGCAGTAAAATGGATGAAGTCGATAGACTTGCTGAAATGGAAAGACAGAGACGCGTAAGAGAAGCCGAGCAGAAAGTAAATAATATCGTAAATAGACAACTTTTTTATTATAACATGATCACACTTGCGCTTGGTAACCTGGCCGGGGCTAGAATAACCAGAATTGTATTTTTTTAATGTTGTAAAGAGTAAAACTAGTAACAAAAATAACATATTTTTAATCGGATGTGACACATATTGGGGTTGTTTAGAACAACCCCTAAAGTTATTGAACAAAACACGAGAATTCAATTAAATAAACTGTGATGCATAGCTACATCATAGCCAAAGCCTCACCTTCTATCCCCTTATGTGCAACTTTACCAGCACCAGGATGATTCTACTTATAACTGCATGAATGCACATGAAGAAAACAAGTCATAAGTTATTATAATTTCATTTGTTCTAAATATGTTGCCTTTTTGGTAGTCTTGATTATGTTGTGAGCTCATTCTACCATAATAGATTTTAATATGCAACTTCTATAGGTGGTGGAAGAAGAAGCAGCAAAAAGAATAGAGCTATTAGTGAAGAAGAGAGTTGAAGAAGAATTAGAAAAAAGAAAAGAAGAAATTGAACAAGAAGTTGCTAAAAGGGTTGAAGAGGCCAAACGGAAGATGGAGAAAGAAATGATGGAAGAACTTGAGAGACAGAGAGAACAACAGCGGCGTGAGGAGCTGGCTAGACAGGTAACTGACTATAGTACATACCAGTCATGTGTACTGGCAACTTAATGCAATGTTGCTTATACACATGACAACACATACCTGCGACAGCAACATATTTTGCTCTCGCAGTAACACACAAGTATAAATGCAATATTTAATACGAGCATCATAACAAATAGAGGAACTAATAAAAGTATTATTTCGATCATATCTGTTAAAGGTCCAGTCAGGTGTAGCTCGAGTGCATACAAGAATTAGTTTCTTGAATTCTTATAAATTGTCACTCACCGAGGCTGGCTGTCTCTGTAATTAATAATTATATACATGTCCATTTTTATAACCACATATATTTCATACGCACCAACAAGGCAGAGTTTATACAATTTCCTGCCATATTGTAAGTTTGCCATGAAGGCGTCCGGCTAGCATTTTAAAATTGTTCGCTTGACTGTCCCTGGCAGTCACGTAGTCTATAAGTCAGGTCGGAAGACTGAACAAGAGCAAGAAGCCCTAAGAATTTATTGGAGATGCAGCTTGAGGATCCAGACATGAGCGCTGAAGGTATTTTTTGAATCTATTTTTTGTATAACCACATTACCTGTTTCAAATGAAGGATATACATACTTATCTGATGTTTCATCATTATACATTTTATGGCATTGCATAATTGTTTTTTTTACTTAAAATTAATTTAATTTCTTAGGAAACCAAAATCTTTTTCAATACTACCCTAAACATGTGTGATCAACAACATCTTGTCATTGAAGAACTGAAGAAAATTGAGGTTTACTCAAACAGCCATTGTTTAGAAAGGCTATGTTTGTGTGAACTCGGTTTTAATACATAGTGTTACTCTTCTAACTAATGAACAGTATTAACATATTATTTCTATTAAACAGGAGGAAGAAGCTCGTAAAAGGAAAGAGCTGGAAGAAATCATGGCAGAAAATAATAAAAAGATTGAAGAGGCTCAGCGCAAGCTGGTAAGTTAAAATGAACTTTATGTTCTAAGTAGTAGCTTTTGTTATTTACTTCATGTAACTGCTTTGACTATGTGCGTTGTCATCTCAGCATCTTCTATTATCAACTATATATTAAAATTTACAACCTTTTTTTAAATTATTTTCAGGCTGAGGAGCGGCTAGCCATGATTGAAGAACAAAGGAAAATGGATGAAGAAAGGCAGAAATTGAAAAAAGAACAAGAAAAAAGAGTAAAAGAGGAACAGAGAAAAATATTAGGCAAAAATAATTCAAGACCTAAACTATCATTCTCTTTGAACCCACTATCATGAGTCGTGTTCATCAGTAAGGCTGATGCCCACTTTCTAAATAATGATTATCATCATCATTCAATGGGATCATATTTACTTTACAGGTGTTACCTAAGAGACATTTTCATTAGCTTAGTCTATGTGTACAAGTTAATTTCTTATTTTCTAATGAAGGTAGTTTTAAAGATCATAGTAAAAATTAAAGGACTTGAGGTGGAAATTCGGCGAACTAAGGAGCTATGACAGCACTGATACAGGCATGCAGCATACCAAATTATGTACAATTCCAAGAGTTGGGTTCTTCAATAGGTCAATATTGCGTCTAAAATGATACAATGGCGTATCTAAGGTTCACGCGTGATTAGACAAATGTTCATGAATAAACTACAATTTGTAGTGGAACATAACCCACTTTTTAGCAACCTTAGCCAATGCTTAACTTGTGTGTATAATTAAATTTATCAAATTATGTGTACATGATTGTAAATCTTGCATTAGCTGTCCACAATATCTTGTACATAATTATTTTTTAGTTATTTGTACTGGTGGTTTATTCAGATTGTCTGTTCATAAGCAATGACCTATTTTTGTGAGATTGAATCCTATCTAAGAGCTGCTGGTATGACATAGATACCACTTCACGAAAGAGCCTTATAATTAATGTATCAAAAACTTTTATTAAAAGGCTATTATACCATAATAATAATAACAAATGAATCCGCCAAACTATGTAAAAAAAATATCCGTTTATAAAAAAGAATGATTACAATTATTTCATTCAAATATTTTGCAGTGCTCATAAATACTTCGCCAAGTAGTGCAGTGATATATAACAGCTAGCGTTGTTACATAATATACAACTGCTTCTGCATATTTATGCAAGTTTTTATTTTTAGGTCCAAATTATTATTTTCTACAATGAAAAGAAAAAGTATATGATAGAGTATAGACTTTTATAAATGTACATACGTTTGTAAATTTAAGGTAAACTATTGTAGGTTCCATTTAATCATTTGTTGGCATAAAATAAGACATTTCGGTAAAATATATGATGAGTTCATGTTGCAAAGCTGCACGTTTCGGCAGAAATTATTGCATGTTTTTGGTACATACCACAGGATATCTCAGTTGGCGTTGAAAAAATAACCGTGACACTAAGCGTTTACGACTCATTTGCTCTTGCGGATTGATCTGATTGTGGAACAAGCTCGAAATTCAGACTTAATCACACTTGTCTACTGAACGTGTCTTCATAGCTAAATATGGAGCCAGCTCAATTCTGAAGTTTCATCAATCATCACAAAAGTGAAAGTGCAAACGAATGAATATTATTAAATGTTATGCCCTATTAAATTACCTATTTTTCCTTCCATTTAAGATTAATTTCACGTTTCCTTCTAATTAAAAAATAGGTATTTAATTTAAGCCCCATTGATCCTTTTTTCATTCATGTTTGTTTTATATACGAAATAGGTAATTGTTCTCAAATTATGAGATTAGAGGTATGTATTTTGCACAAAAGAGATATATTATACTGATCGGCATCAGTAGCCCTTACAAGAAAGGCCCCACATCATTATCTCTATTGGTAAATCACATTATACGAAAGGAAGTACTAAATAGATTTTATGATTGAATGACGGCATTGAAGTATCAATCGCCCTGACTTTATGCGTACCTTGAACAAACATAATACATAACTATGTCAAGTGTGATGTGATTTGAAAGATTTTGTTTACAATTTCTACTAAGTGCTAAATTTCTAAGTGTCATTCACTCATTATTCATTTAATAAATAAAGCCCTTCACCTGATGTGTTTGTTTCATTTTAATAACCTGAATAAATTTTAGATGTTTTCATCGTTGGTCTAATCAACTAGTGCTTGCTTCACTGCGCGATTCTTGGCTTTCCGATGTCCAAATTTGGGGCACAGCTAAGCAGCAGTATTGAATACGTGTAGTATTCAATACCTATATAGATGCAAGGAAAAAGTTTTGTTCAAAATCTACCCAGTTGAACACAAGAATAACAAGATTCAGTTGACATGCCCTTCCCTTTCCCAACTATGTATATATCAGCTTCAATTGGTCAACAGTGTAATTCTAATTGAGTAAGTATTTAAATTCTTATGAAAAACTTAATTCTCTGGTTCACATTCTGCGAAATACAGGTTAGACCGGTTCTATACTCAATACTGCAAGAATTTATTGCCCTGACTACTTTTAGTTTTGTAAAAAAAAAGCATTTTCAGAGACATGGTCATGATCAAAATGACGAGGGAAGGAAACCCCCTTAGAGTCTACCGCAAAGACTACAATAGTATATAGGGTGGTCTACCGCACTACAGCTTTTCATCGCCCACAGTGTACCTTCTTACCTTGATTTAATTATTTAACAACTTAGGTACTTACTATAATCTAGAACAGGGTTTCCTTAACTTTTTAATAACGCGCCCCCTTTCTAAAGGACAAAACATTCAGTGGCCCTCTAATAATGATAAAATATAGTAAATTGTTGCCAATAAGCCTGATATTGTGGTGATAGATCGATTGGAGCGTCGTGCAATTATTGTTGATGTACCGGTTCTGCACGACGAGAACCTCGTGAAGGCAGAGAAAGATAAACAATTCAAGTATCTAGATCTGGCTCGCGAGGTTGTCGACATGTGGCACGTAAATCACGCAAAACGCAGCAGTCATTGTGCAGCAAATAGCAGCAGCCAATAGCCTTGACCTACATCTGAGGAGGCTATCGCTTGGCAGCTGGATCAAAGGCTTGATTCAGGAAGCAGTACTTCTAGACACGGCCCGTATTGTTAGGAGGTTCCTTTCTCAGAAGCCCTGACCACCGGTAGGTCAGACCCTGTTTTCGATGCTGATGGATTACTATTTTTTATAATTTTAAATGTTTTCCTTATTTTATAAGAATATATAAAAATATAACAAATATGCATGGAAATGAATAAACGAAATATAGTAATAATTTTATTCAGAATTCAAACTGAAAAAAATTAAACATGAACTTTTTTACGCAAATATTTTCAGTATTTTTTAAGCCAGTATATTTTATGTTTATATAATATAAAATGTATAAAATAAATACGTAGGGCGTAAACGCGGGTAATGTGTAAATAAGTTCCTTAACCGTCTGCCGGGGTTGCGGGTAGTTCGAAAGAGGTATCGCGGCCCCACAACATGCAAGGGCAGTTGAAGGATTATGGGTGGGTTCTAGTCAGTAAAAGTCTGACACTCTCCCCGCTCCGCCCAGAGCGGAGGAAGCTATTTGATAATTACCCACCCCAAAAAAAGGTCCTTAACCATAAAAATAGCCCACGCCCGCCTTTGCAGATGTTTGCGGCACCCTCGGGCGGCGCGCCCTTACTTTAAAAATCTTTGATCTAGATAGTATCTATCCAGTCACACCACAAGAATAAATAAACCGATATTTAGCGCTTGAATCGAAAACAAAAAATTAAATCCCTAGTGCCAATCTAGTCCGTCACTGTCACTTGCGTATGTCGTGTCACCAATGTCAAATAATTCAATCAATTTCCGGTTTATTTCATTACGTGAACTTTGCTCGTCGCCGGTTGTTGTATTAGTGGATAAGGCAAATAGATCAATAATTGTTTTAATGTATTGAACAAACAATAAATTTGTTATTTATTAACTGTTACAGTTGTAATATATTTAAGCATAATGGCAGAGTTTTTGAAAGGTTTATTGTTATCGGTTTTAACAGAGAAGTGTTACGAAGAATATTTCGTGAAGTACAACTTTCTTGATGGTAATTTTGTTCTAGATATTTGTTTAATTGGTTGTGTGCTTCATTTGTGTTGGACTTCTGGTAAAAGTGTAGTACGTGTGGCATTTCATTATGCTAGGGTAGAAAGTATCATATCAATGTTTTGTAATTTTTCAGGACCTTGTTTGACCGCGACGCTAAGCAAGGGTCTAGGAATCGGTATTATTGCCGGCTCCATCCTCGTGAAAATACCTCAGATATTGAAGATTCTGAGCAGCAAGAGTGCTGAAGGCATCAATGTTTACGGAGTATATTTGGAGTTGTTTGCGATCACAGCCAACTTTGCGTACAGTTATGTTATGGGCTTTCCATTTAGGTACGTAACTTTGTCTTAAAATTTCCGTAAATAATAATGCAGTTTTATCCACTCTTTCATAGTATCTGTCAAGTAGTTAAACTTTACAGGCAGAAAGTCAACATGTATCTGTGAAGTAGTATTGGACACAAAGCATATAAACATCATTGTCGTTTTAATTTAGGTACCTGCAAGCTATTGAAATGTCCCATAGTCAAAGAATGAGAATGTCAACTCTTAGACACTTGCACTACAAATGATAATATTTTGGTCAGGGTGGTCTTAGATAGAGGTGAATTTGTAGTAGTGGACTGATCAGCAAAGAAAACAGCAAATACTTTTCTTTTAATCTGTTCTCATTGTCCATGGAATCCATTTCGGGTCTGAGAAACATGGCTCCACAACACAACTTTTCTGAAATAAGGGCCTTCCTCTTTTACAATTTTCTCTGTAAAACATTATTTACAAAATGGTAGCTTAAAAGAACAAATGAATCTGAAAAAATAAAATGTACTCTTCTTCTTGTAAGCTTATTTCTAGAAAGAATAAAGTTAACCCAATACTGCTATAACATTGATATTTTTTTCCCTTAAAAGGAGTATTTGACATTATATTTATTTATCAACACACTAAATCAGACATTACAGTATAGGCTAATACAACAAAGTTCCTTTCTGCCTAATAACAATTAATTTATTTTGCAGTGCATGGGGAGAAGGTACTTTCTTAGCGATACAAACAGCGGTGATAGCAGCTTTGGTTCTGCACTATAGCGGGACAACGGGTAGAGCTGTTGTGTTCTTGAGCACTTATGCTGGCATTGTCTCCGCTTTAGTCGGGGGGTTCACACCTACACATGTACTGTGGACTATGCAAGCTGTCAACGTCCCTATTATTGTTATAGCTAAGGTAATTAATGTTTTTTGTTATTTAATTAATGTTATAATATCTATTGTCACCATTTTACCTATACTTTGAAACAATGAGACAGAAGTATTTAACAATTGCATGAGTAATAAAGCTCCACCATTTATTTATAAAATAATTCTGTTGATAATGGCCTCCCATTCTGTCACTGCTTCAAAAATAAAGGATTGGGATAAATTGCCAATAAACTATAATTGTTGGTCTGCTTGTAAATAAATCGATAAAATCAATAATAAAATCAATTATATTGCTCTTGTATCATAAAAAATATATATTTAGGTAGCAGGTGTTCATTGCAAACATCAGGCAAATATAATTGTGTGTAGGTATTTCGCAATACAAAGATATAAGAATAGACCATGATCAGTACAAGCATAAAATATTATAATTTGTATAATAGCCACTCTAACATAAATGTTTGTGTCCAAGACGGTAATTTATAAAGATGAGATTATGTAAAATTTACATTATAACATAGGGCCTTTATTAGTGTTTTAAAATGTGTATTTTTTTCAGTCTATCCAAGTTATTACAAACTACAAAAACGGCAGCACCGGGCAGTTATCGGCGATAACGTGCTTCTTGCTGTTTGGAGGCAGCATAGCTAGAATATTCACATCACTTGTAGAAACTGGAGACTTCATCATAATTGTCACCTATTGTGTGTCCACTGTGGCTAATGGCGCCATTGTAGCGCAACTTCTCTGGTACTGGAATGTCGTAAAGGGAACCCAAACCAAAAATAAGAAAAAGAAGAAACATGCATAATTTATTGAAATAATGTTATTAAAACAGTTTTACCTCAACTGCTGTTTATTTTTAATTAATCTGATAATGATTGATAAATTACTGCTACTAACTCATTGGTTGGATAATTGTGTAATCAAAATCAACTAATAAGATAAAAGAAACTTGGCGTATTATTAAATTACTACTCTTGATAACGCCCATATGCACTACGCCCAGATAGAGAACAAAGTTCAATTTACTGCACTTTTTTCGGATGGGAAATCATCAAAAACTTCCTTCGCTCTGGGCGGAGCGATGTTTTTGGGATGTATGGTGTGGATACCGAATCATTCACAGTTGACTGTTGTGCCGCGTGTAACGGGTTCTGTACCTCAAAAGGAAAAACGGAACCCTTATAAGATCACTTTATTGTCAGTCTGTCTGTAATGACCCTTTACTTCGGGAACGCGTGGAGATATCGAGTTGAAAGTAAAACCATAATAATATACTTAATTCCTTGGAGCTTTAAAAAAAAAAAACAACTTTTATGGACTCTTTTACAAATAACTGTTTTTCGGGGTCCATTATGATGCACTAGGAATTATAAAAGGTTGTCATTGTATTAAATAAAATATAATAAAATCTCTAGCTGGGTGTGTGTAATAAAAGATAATAAAATCTCTAGCTGGGTGGTGGGTAGCTGGGTGTTTACGATTAAAAACAACACATTATTTACATTAAACGTCACTTTATTTAAATAGTTTCACCAATCACAAATCAAAGGAATAAAAATTGTAGTGACTGACTTACTCTATTCTGTTCCACTATGCATGGAATGCTCGTTTACCGAGTGAAAATTGTTTTTTTACAATTTCGAAATAAAGTCAATCATTATTCTTGTGGCGTTTGAATAGAAGTATTCACTAAGCAGCATACCAGGGGAAAACTTAAATGCGAAATTGGTATTCTAATCTATGAAGACCATTAATCATTCACAATTATGGAAACTTAAAAACCATTCGTATTGTACTCTATGACTATATTTACAGCTAATAATATCTTGAATATATTTTGTAATATGAAATCGACCGTGGATAACTGATTTTTCGATCTGTACTTGAAACCTTTAAATTAAATCGTTAAAATTATCAGTTGATTCACAGTCAAAATGTACGTTGATAACGGTGTGTAGCACCTAAACAAAACTTATAACGCTAAACGTAATCCTAGCACTCAGTGGCAAATTCAAACGTTGGTGATTTATTCTTTGGGGGCTGGTTCGGCGGGTGGTTTCTCTTCAGGGTGGGGGTTTCTTTCAGGCTCGTTGTTGCCATCTGCCCACTTGCCGTCGTATTCTTTTCTGTCGACGTATCTTTCTTCTTCATATTCTCCCTCGCTGCGATGACTATCGCGCTCAGAATAACGGGAGTAACTGTGAAACGACATACTATTATAGCATTGTGTTATGATTTTTTGTATAGGTTAAGAATAGATAATGCTATTTACTATTAAACTTCGTTGTGTTGCATATGTTTATAGAAAGCTTTACTAAAAACATTGTATTTAAAACACTGACCTGTCTCTGTCCTTGTCCCGTCTTTCTGGGCTGTATGATCTAGACCTGCGTGGTCTTTCTGGGCTTCGCGATCTTGAGTAACGACCGCCACCTCTACGATCTCTGAAGTCACGAAAACCTCCCCTGTGAAACAATAGCAGCACTATTGAACTTCGTGTATTGAGCATGTAGCAGGACTACAATTTCAAAGAGAACCCGCGCTGGTCCAGCTTAGCTTAATTTTTTTTCCGACTTTGGAAATGCATGCATTGGGGATGTTGCATTTCCAATGTCGGGAAAATGGTAGGTTTGTGCAAGGTTAATAGATAGGATGCCTTTGTCTGGGTTATCTTGAACCTTGCTGCATTCGAATAATAAGGACATCTCTGTGGATAATAAGTGTTACCTGAAGGGTCTGCCTCGGCCGCCCCCGCCCCGTCGTGGGCGGAAGGGCCGTCCGCCGCGCGCGCGGTTGTCGCGCCACTCCTGCGGGAAGCGACGCCCGTCGTCGCGCCGGAAGTCTCCGCCGCGCCCGCGCCCGCGCTGTCCGCCGCCGTTGTAGGTGTGGAAGCGCGGCCGGTAGTACGTGCCGCGCTCGTAGCCGCCGCGCCCGCGCCAGTTGCCGCGCCGCGGGAAGCGACGGAACCTGGAGGAAGGATATCGTTAATGTTGTGCTACATTTTGTAAGGTCTGACAATGATGAACGTTAAAAGCGTTTGTTTAGTTTTCATGCTAGATAGAGGGTATAGTACGAACTTGGCAAGGGTCTATCTACGACTAGCCGCTAGTAGAGCTGTTCAGGGCTACTATGTACAGTAAAAAACACAAAAGCATCATCTATTACAATGGCGTATTTTACATGCGCTAATTATGTCAAAAAGCGGAGGATATAAAACACACAGCAGCCAAAAATACCTTGAGCCAGACCGTGATCGTGATCTGCTGCGGGAGTAATAGGAGCGGCTGGCGTCCGAGCGCGAGCGCGAGCGGGGCGAGCCCGAGCGGCGCCGGCGCGACGCCACCGAGCCGCTGGCGCTCGACGCCGAGCGGGAACGGGAGCGAGAGCGCGAACGGTACTTGCGTGGCCGAGACCTACGACGAAATGGAAATGAAGCGTAAGCAGTTGTAAAACTATCATATTTAGAATAGATGGGCAGTTTTCATATCGACGATCTTCATGACTTGGTACATTTTTGTTGTCACTACAGTTTTGAGCATACCCATCATCTAAAATGTGGTTTGAATTAGTATTGTCAAAAGTCTGCAACCATTGTAGGTTATAAGCTTGTTCCTACGTTCGTTCTTGCATGAAATGTTAGGCTATGAAAAAAGTCCCAAGATATACCGACCTGCTCCTAGAGCGCTTGGATCTTCTATCGTCATCGGAGGAGTTAGAAGAGTGTCGTCTCGGTGAGGGCGGTGAGCGTGGCCGGCGTCCTGACGGGGAAGGCGGCTTGATGCGCGTCACGAACTGTTCTGGCCGGCCGTCACCCACTGATACCGGGGTCTCTCCCTCCTGAGCCAGCCGGAATGAACCAAACTTGTCCAAGACTATGTTGCCTTTGCGGACCTGAAAAAACAAAACAAAGCATTTGTTTTTAGTAAAATGAATGCAACTGAGTTAGCTTTCTCGATAACGATCCGTTAAATTCAACAGTAATTAGTAGTATCTTAAAACATAAATTGTTACACTTACCGGGTGTGAAGGCTCTGTGCCGGGCGGGTCAGGCTCCCGCTTGTTCGGCGGAGGCGCTGAGGGTAGCGGCGGAGGTTCCTTCATGGCCATCGCGCGACGCACCGACACATTCTTATCGCCACTTGACGGTGACGGCTGTCAGTTAGATAAAATTAGATTTAACTTCGTTTTTTTTCGTGTAATTTATTTCATTACTTACTGCTCGCAAAACCGTAAAGGAAAATTTCGTAACGACGTGTCTAAGTGTCGTTTCTAGGGAAAGAAAGTCTCGAAGACAATGTGACATTAAATAATTCGCAGTGGACCCGCCTGGAGGATTCCGACCCTATCAAAAAACAAGGTGGGAACTTCGCAGGCGTTTCTCCTAAACTGAATCTAATTGAAGTAGAAATACTATTTGCTAATATATCCTTACCTTTGTGTTGTCCTGTGAATCATCTGAGCTGTCTTCAAATGCATAATGTTCTTTATAACCCTTAGGTACTGGAGTTTCCTTCTTTTTGACCCTGTTAACAAAACATACATGTAAATTAAAAATGTAGTGTTGCTGTAAGTTTCAATTTAAATTAGCAAATGCTTTAAAACTTGTATATGGAAGTCATTCATACTTTACTGAACCAAAACATTTGGAAAATAGTCCCAATTAAGATTGTTTTTAACTTTAAAATTTTATCCCCAAAATAATGTCACAAAGGTATGTATATCAATGTGTTCAATGCTAAATTATATGTGTTAACAAAACAGAAAAAAAGTATTAACTGCTAACATCCCGCGCTAATTGTATGAGTCAAATGAAAAGTAGGATGGATTTGCAGTTTGTTGTTGTAAAACATAATAAATTAAACAAAATGTTGAACAAGTCTTTATACTTATGTCTAACAGGATACCAAGAAACTTTTGTAGTTGTTATAAACGCGCGTGGTTAGTAAAAGAGCTTGCGCTATATCACGCGTGTCTCGCGCGGGAGCCAGGGCATGCACGCGTGAGCTAGGGCCTGCTGCACACGTACGTGTCTCGGACCGCGCTCATGGACATCTTCCACTTGGGCTTCTCGAGCGGCGGCGGCGGCGCCTGGTCTATGGGGCTGAGTGAGCCGCGCCCGTCGCGCTTGTGCAGCACCTCCTTCTCGACCATTACGTGGTACGCGCTCAGCTTTGACTCCAACTCCTCGAGCCCGTGCATATCGTCTAGCATCCTGATAAATACGTACACATTTTAATAAGTAAGTGTTCATAAGGACACACATTTATTGGCACATACACAACAAACAATTTTGCGGCTCCTTTACACAACGCGTGCACAAAGAGATAATTCAGTTAGTATATTGGTATTGAATAAGTGTGTCTAACATTTATGGTTATTGCGTACAATACATATACAAGCAAATAATAATGTGATAACTATTTTCGACATGTAACGCATTTACGGTAAGCGCACACGGAAAGTCCAAGAAGAATGATAATAATAATTTGTAAAACACTTTAATCAGGCTATTCTACACATTCAACAATAGCTCATGATGAAGTCCTATCTTTTTCAGCTTAGCTTACGAGGAATTATTTATGAACACGCATCCTTTGTTTGACTTATACAATTAGCGGCGGAATTAGACTAATTAACATTAATATGTTGCTGGCTTATATACAAGTGTGTAGGTTATTTGTGACTTGTTACCTCTTATCGTGTTTTCTGTCATAGTCTCCATCGGAACTGAGATCTCGCTTCTTGCCTTTCAGCTCTTTCCTGCAACACCAATAAAAATTTCAGTCAAATATTCGCAGGGCCAGTAATAGCGATTGTGGATCTTGTATACTCCATTTCGGGCTAAACATTTTTCTCTTAGATGGAAGGTACTACTAGACTACCTGCGCTGTGGTTGAAGCCACGTCAGCCACGTGGGATGAGCGCTCTATTCGATTGGGTTGTAGTGTAATTGCTTTTGGGTGTTGTGCAAGTCGGCTAATTAAACTTGTCTTCTTCTTTGTCGTGTAGTTAGTGTCTAACTTGGTATGAGAATTTATATGGCGCCCATGGGCTTCTAACTTGGCTTAACATTCACACATGGTGATTTCCTCACGATGTTTTCGGAAAGTATTAAAAGTGATAGTAAGAGTCCCTCCACCAAATTCTGAATAAGACATACCTGATAGCGTCTCTTAGTTTCTTGTCCCCAATGCTGTCCAAGTCTCGTAGGTTGTAATCATTGTTTGCAGCTGCGCGCGCTATTTTGGCCTTTCTCTTCTCCTCTCGTTCTTGCTCTTTACGCTTCCTCTTTGATTCCTTCTTCTTTTTCCTATTGAAAATAATTAGTTTGAAAACCTTTAGTTTTACTTTCATCTATTGATTATCGATTTTGTTTTTGTATGTTTTGATTCTCATTATAACTGTGTAAATCAGAAGCAATTTATTTGACTGCAGTATTTCTTGATAATTTGGGATATTATTTTGATAATTTCTATAGAATTAAAATTACCAAATGGAAATAAAAAATACCCAAGCAAGTAAGTATTTTAACTCGTCAACAATAAACCAATATTATGTTATGTCGACTCATTACAAGTAAAAATGATTGAGATTGAGCAAAGTATACGAATAGAAAACAAAAAACAAATGTCTACTCTAAACATTCGCCGCTAACTCTGCTCACCCCAAACAGAACCGTTCAGTGAAAGGTACTGACTTGTCTTTCTTCTTCTTTTTCTTCTTGTCGCGGTCGGCGCCAGGCTGCGGCTGCTGCCCAAGCTCCTGCATCTTGCGGTTGCGCTTGTACTGAGCGGTCTCTTCCAAGAAGTTTCGCACTTTGTCCTCGTAGTCCGAATCCTCTTTGGTCATCTCTAAGAACTTGCGTACCTGAAATAAATGATTTTGTTTGATATACCCTCTCTGTAAAACGGCATTAATGTTCCCTGTTCGAAAAGATTATGACGACGACGGTTTCGTATGTATATGGAATTATTTGGTTTTATACGCCAGTTTCGGTTACTCATATAAGAATTCTAATAATATAATAAATCATTAAAGGCAAATTGCAAGAGACACACGCGGTCTATTACAAGGGAAGGGTAGGCCGAAAAGAACCAACAAAAACCTGTATTTTCTCCGCCTTTATCTGGAACATTTATATCGGTTTCGGGTATTATATCAGCTAGTTTTGATTACGGTGACGGAGCTCCAATACATTCCTGGTTGTAAACTGCCGTTGTTTGAATATTCCCTAATAATTGCAACGTGGATACAATTCGGCGGTAAAATTAGTCCGTTTTAATTAAACTATTCATTTTCATACAAGTTTATGCCTGCTGACGTGTTGTTGTTATTATGGAGTGGTTAGTAGTGGTACGTGTGAAGCAAGACTTATGAGCTACATACCTTCAGTTCATAATCAATATCAGCCTGTGACCTCTGCGGCTCAGGGTTGACTTCCTCCACAGGTGGCGGCGGGGGCTGGTAGCCGTACGGGTGGTTGAACTGAGAGTTATGTGTCCGGGCGCCTGCTTCGGGAGCACCCATCATCTCCATACGTTTGCTGAGCGGCGACAGAGAGCGTTGGCGCTTGTTGTTAGGTTGAGAGCGACGCTTCTTCTTGCGGTTAGGGCCTTCAGAATCTGTCGAAAGTAACACACACGCGACATTTTTAATGATGAACCGTTTGATCTTATTCAGAGCATGCATTACGTTCATGGCTGCTCTCTTAATCTCTAGTATAAAACCAGAGATTTTTGAGGAGACAACAAGCATATTAGATAAACTACTTAATTATTGGTTAGTGAATGACGATTCAAAATATGCAAGTATTATTTACACATTGACAGAGTACACTATTTACAACTAGATATGAAGTAGACTTAGCTTTGATACAAGTTTATTGTATGAGTCTGTTGAGCTGTTTTGACGATTTGAAGTTATACTGAATGCCGATCACAGAAAGAAGTGTCCGTTTTTCGAGTTAGAGGACGCAAGCATAATCGCTCGGCAGATGAATTTCAAACGAGTTGATTTTATAGATTGAGTAGAGTCATTACCACTAGTATCAGTTGAAGAGGATGATGATTCTGATGAAGAACTGGAGCTCGAAGAGTCACTGGACGACGACGACGAGCTGCTCGACCGCTTCTTCTTACCCTTGCCCCGTTTTTTCTTCTTCTTCTTATCCTTCTTCTCAGTCAAATTCAAAAGCTGTTTCAATGTCTCTTTCATCTCATACGACTTAGCTCCCGTCAAACCAGGCAATAACAACTCTGCGGGCTCAATCAAAGGCTTCGTCGTCGACGACTTACTCTTCAAGAAGTCCAGAGAATTCTGTGCTTCCTCATGGAAAGGAATAATCGCCAAACAATCCTCATAAGCTTTCTGCGCTTCGGTAATCTTGTTCTCATCTTCGTAACTTCGACCCAACGCAACTAATGTCTCTCCTAGATACTTCCTTGCGTTGGCGTGGTTAGGATTTAGTTTCAAAGACGTTTCGAAATCTTCAATGGCTTTTTTAAATGTTCCGCTATTCGCGTATAGTGCTCCCCTAGCAACTAATCCTTCTACGTTTCTGGGGTCAATGCTTAAGGCCTTATTAAGGCATTGGAATGCCTCCGAGTGGCGACCTGCTTTGAAATGTTCAATCCCTTCAGCGACAGACCGGAACGCCCACTTGCTGGCTTGTGCTTGTCGAAGTTCATCTGCATATTCTGTCGATGTAAATCCTCCCCTGGACATAATAAAATACGATTTTAATCAAAAATTTCATTATTACACACATACATCTCAAATTATCTAAATTATAAACACTTTCATTTACCTCAATGTTGAAAAGTTGGTGCAATGCATGTTGGAGATTCCAAGAAGTTCAGAAAGAAATTGGACGCAGTTGGGATTATTGAAGCCGGGACTCTTCTCCAATATTGCTTCATAATTCTCACCCTTCATATCCACAGTTTTCCTGGAGGAAATAATATCCAATAAGTAATGTGAAAAGTTGTAAAAATAATTAATTTTCCTCTGTTAATGGAGTATTTTCACTGAGATGAGAATAACATCTTCAAAAGAAGGTATTTATTTAGTTTCAAGCATTTAATTCCTAAAGTGTTTGCTTAGTGTCACACATACGTTTATCCTCACCTGTTCCAATGGAGCTGTTCAAAAAATGTTATGTTACTTGAATTTTATTTCTTTCACACATAAATATAACATCATAGATTAGGTGATGCCGCCTCGACAATGTGACATTAATATTACCGGGACATTCGCTAAGGTCACGGTATAACTCGGTAGGTGTGACACGTGTCTTGAGATCCTCGCTATACCTAGAAAAGAACACCCTAAAATAATAGAGGGATGATATGTCCACTGCCATGGACAATACATCAGATACAACGATGTCAACTGCCACGCTATCTTGTTAACTATTGTCATCTCGGAGCCTCACATCAGCTAAATTGATAATCGTCGGGAGCAAGTCCTTTTATTATAATATAAATAACTCCAACATCCAATTAATGCTCATTATAAAAGTCCAATCAATACGTCTCAGTTAATGCTGGAATGTTAAACATTAGCTTTAATACAGAATGACATTTCGTCTTTATAGTTATTAAGATTGAAGAGACCCTAGAATAGTATTTGTACTGACCTTTTCCAGTTTATGTCAAAAAATAAAAGATGTGTAAACAATTTGAACGTTTTGATAAAATCCTCAACATATGTGCAGGAATCTCGTTGAAATAAATATCATAAAAACATCTTTCAAGAATCCCAAGGTTTGTTCACATCAGATCAAACTTTGAACATTATCATGCAATCATTTTCACAGGTTGGTGAACAGTGTGATTTGTACTGAAAAGTGATCATAAACCAGTGAAAACATACATTCAACACTTCTTTCTGCTGATACAATTACACATACCTACCACAGCGTGTTACACATTTTACATAGCAGTGTGAAACCGACCACCTGTCGATAATCTTATAAGCATCTAAAAAACCAGAGGTATTCTTGCATTTTCTTCCATACATTTGACAAGTCAATTTATGTGTGATTCATTTTCCAATTTTTCTTGAATTCCCAAGTATTTATGTATTCCTCTAATATCTACTCCTTCCCAGTTTTCTAAGGTTAGTCTCTTCAGTCCATAATTTTCTTGCTCATTCAAATGAGAATATCTTCAAGTGATCCTTCTTTTCAAATAAAAAAAATACCACTGTTTTCATAGTCTCGAGAAAGGACTTTACTACAAATAAATACATGAAAACAACACTTTTTTTGTGTAAAGCAAAACAGTAAAACCTGCAAAAGTGTAGGGACAATGTGGTTACTCAGAAGTGTGTTATTGAGTTAGTACATACTTGTAGACGAGTGGGAAGTCGTCGGTGCTGAGAAGGCCTAGCGGCGGCTTAGGCGGGGGGTCATCGGGGCCCCGCGTCACTCCCTTCATGCCGCACACCATTTTGTCGGTGTCGGGGATAACTTCAATCACTTCACAGCATACAGTATCATTCATCAGGTAGTTTCTTGACACGTTTTTCTTGTCCACAGCGGGAATGATATTTGTTACTGGTAAAAATGCCTGGAGAATAAAGACAATACTGTTATCCTTACTAATATTATAAAAGCGAAAGTGAGTTTGTTTGTTACCTCTTCACGCTTTAATGGCTAAAGCGATTGTGATGAATTGTCGTACATAGATGGTTGGGAACCAGGAGACGGACATAGGCTAATTCTTATTAAAAAAATGTGGGATGTGATCCCACACATCCAACATTTTTTTAAAAAAAAAATTGATAAAATTTTTTGAAAGAGGGAAGGAAAGGGAAAACTTAGCGTTGCTATTACAAATCAATAAGGCGCAAGGTGAACTGTATTTAACGCGGGCGAAAGCTAGTCTAAAATAATTTAATTTATGGTAACTGGCTGCATATCTATCATACATTTTTCAGGGTTAATCCAGAAAGAAATGATTTCATTATTCTGGTGCATTTCAACTAGGTAGGACTCAAAACAAAATGAAATTTAGGATAAACCAGACATTATAGTAGTTGTTATAATAGTCTCGTGTCAACGGGTTTTAGTGTGAACCATTAACAATAGCAAGAGTTGGCCCCGAATATAAATGAATACATTTTGTTACTTCTTAATATGCACATAAATACATACAGTAAAAAGATCATAAGAATTACTGCAAAGGTTAACTCAGCCAATTTAAATGGATATTAATAAACACTATTTGAATGGTCAATGTGGTCAGCATTGAACATTTAAAATGAGTCAATAACAAACTTGCAATTCCTTTTGTGAATATGAGTAGGTGGTAACTTTCGTCATAGTTATGAGCTTATTTGGGCAGTTATGCTATCTCTTAACTATTCCAAGTAGAACATTGAATATTTCATAATATTGTGAAATACCTTCACATTGATGTCAGCTACATATCTTGAGGTTGGACCAGCAGTGCATAGCACCTTTAGCATCATACCAGATGCCGTCCTGTTGATAACTGCTCCTATAATAAGTTCACCTGTCTTCACATTCTGCAAAAAAAAAATGATGTGTAGTCTATGAACACAGCTTATCAAGCCTCTTGCCCTTATATAAATTGGGAGCAGGGCAGCATATCTTACTCCATACTACAAACTAGACCATTTTGTCTATTTATTTTGACAACCGCAACTTTAAAAGTCTCTGCAAGTCTTTGTTCAATGTCTGATGATGAACATAATAAAAATGTACTTTTTCCTGTCGAGTGTCGCGAAAAACGCTCTAAAAATCGTTATGAGTAACGTTTTAGCAAGGTTCAGACAAACAAACTTTTTACTGTTAAACCGATAGCTACCACAGTATAAGGCAGGGGTGGCGAACCTTGATGAACCAACGTGCCATTTTTCCTAAATAAATGTTGAATGACGCCACAGACGTGCCATCAAATAATTTTGACTAAGTGATTGTATTAGGAAAATAATTACTATCAATTCGAAACTTTTTTTACTGACTAGTAGAGTCATCGCCAAACGGTTTGTAAACGAATTAATTTTATTCATCTCTGAAAATCGCTCCGGCGAGTTAAAAAATGATAGTAAGATAAAAATATGATTAAAATTGTTTGCGTGCCCAATTCGTTTTGTCGCGTGCCGTCTTTGGCACGCGTGCCATTGGTTCGCCATCTCTGGTATAAGGCATTTTGTCTTATGTTCCCGGTTGGGACTTAACACTTGACTGATTAATGTTTATTGTATTACTTATAAAGTCACACTGAATTTGGATAAACAAAAAATTTGGTAATATAATTAATACCTTTAGCATTTAAGTGAAAAGGTGGTACATTAAAAATTCTTAGTTTACAAACACATTAATTTGTAAGAAACAAAAGACTGTATTTGACATTATGTAAATTATTGTTTCAATTTATTATCAAATTGTTGGTTCAGGTGGTGCTTAATCCACTCTTTTTGCATATTTCTTTTTGTTATATAATTTGAAGAGGCATTTAACTCTATTGTTCTTGTTTTTTTGATTTGATACTGTCATGTATTCCTATTAGGTTTCAAAACTGATAGCCCAAGTTTATATACTCACATCAAAGAAATGTCTCAATCTTGCTGACTTGTCCACATTCAAGAATGTCTCAAATGGTGGCATCAAAGCATATAAATCTGAAACAAAGTTGGAGATTTTTAGATTATAGGGTTGGAGGCAAGGATTCTGGAGTCAAAATAGACATGAATCCAACAGAATTGAATCCAAGGAAACAAAAAAAGAAGATGGGTGGGTTTCTCAGTAGAAGTCTGATGCTCCCCCCGCTAAGTTATTTGATCATTTCTAATTCACAAATAAATAGTCACTAGAGTCCAGGGCTACAATGAGTTGGAATTTTCTGTATTTTGTTTAAAAAGTCCTTGTTTGAATAAATTAATTGATTTGGAGTAATTGGATATTTATACTGCAGGTATGAAGTTCAAGTGAATTATTCCTAAATCTCATATGAAAAATGTATCATCTTTCACTTTTAGCAGGATATCAAGCAGTTCTCGTGATAATAAAGCAAACATTTTAAAAAACCTGAGTACATAAAATAAGTACTTGTTATCATTCAGCCTTGGACAACAAAACCTATGTAAACAGAATTTTGTGTGCATTTAGACAATAATGGTAACTCATGGAATTACCAATCTAAACCAATTGCTACAATAAATGTAATGAAAACTCACTGTCTTCCGGGGTAGGCGCATCAGCTCCAAGGCTTGATGATGATGGAGCTTCTTCCATTATCGAGGTGTCAAACAATGCATTAGCCTCCTTCGCAATGAACTGGTGCAGTTTCAACCGCTTCCCTCGGTCTTGGAACATCAAGTGCTTGTGCCTCGACTGGTATACAGCAAAATCCAAACCACCCACGCCAATTTTAGCTAAATCGTCCTCTCCTCTCTCTGCGTCCCACGTTTTTTGTAACTGCTGACCATGATAATTGATGGACTGCGTCACTAAGGACGCATCCAGAGATGAGTCCATATTGCAGTTCTATAACAAAAATATAGTGTAAGACAAAATTGGAACTCTAAAATTTAATGATTTTATTGAAAGTGAGAGCAAAGAACGCCGATTGACGACGCCATTTTGGCAAAAAAATTACCCGGAAAGAATAAAATATTAATTACGGTAGTATTATCGATTGAACCTCTTTAAAATGACTACTAACCTTTACTTATCAATACTTTGTTATATTTTTTACACTATACCAAGAAAAAATATTTTAAATTTTACTGAAAAACACCACACAAACCATCACACATTTGCAGTAAAATGGCGACGAAATCCACCGAATGAAAAATTGAATGAATCGAACGAAAGAGCGACAATTTGAATGAACGAATGAACTGGAATACTGGATCCGATCATCACAAATTACAAATTTGCTTGAAAGCGAGGCTTTTAGCAATAAATACAGATTTTTCTCTCCAATATAAATTTTTATATTCTAAAAAGCGTTCATTAAAAAAAAATATGCAAATAAATGTTTCACTTGTTTATTTTTAATGTGTTACGTACGGTTTTGATCAAGCCTATTTTCATGTAATCGAGATGAATTTTTATTACTTGCTAAATTTTCTCCAGCGTTCGATAGTTTATTACCAGTTTACACGTGATATTTGCAGAATTGTGGTATCTCTCGTCCACAAAAGCCATAAAGCCATTAATAAAGAGTTGAAGTTGATTCTAAAAAAGCGTTCAATAAAAAAAAATATGCAAATAAATGTTTCACTTGTTTATTTTTAATGTCTTACGTACGGTTTTGATCAAGCCTTTTTTCATGTAATCGAGATTTATTTTATTATTTGCTAAATTTTCTCCAGCGTTCGATAGTTTATTACCAGTTTACACGTGATATTTGCAGAATTGTGGTATATCTCGTCCACAAAAGCCATTTATAATGAGTTGAAGTTGAGATTAATTTTTGGTGTCCCGGAACTATATCAAATAGAATAGAGACGTGGGCAAGGTCATCCGCAAGCTTTTTAATCCTACGAATGTTGGTGATATTATTTAGGGTTCAAAATTAATTTAAAAAATGTGAAAATGCGACTTCTTTGTTAATAAGCACTTAAACCTTATGAATGACTTGGACTATAGTGTTTTCGCTGTAGCATGGTGCGGGTGATATTAGTAAAATGTACCATTCCTTTTCAATCTGGAACGTTACCTCGATTTTCTGATCATGACTGAAAGCCTTGTAAGGCTTTACCCTAAATAGCATAGCCGTATAGTACTACCAACATACATGTTTAGTGCTGGGATGTACCTATTACTATGAAGCACTAAACAGATCTTTCATCAAATGTCACCCGCAACCATGCCACAGCGAAAATAGTATTGTTTTTCTAATACGTCGTGGTTAATTTTTGCTTTTTTTTCCATGAAAGTCACTCGAAAATTGAGTGAGATTTTGGTCTGATAATAAATGTTTTTCAATGGAGGACACACAAGTTTCCGTTTTACTGTTGATGGATTTTTCTAACGCATTTAACGCTTTCAATACCGTCAGTCACGAAGTCCTCTTATCAATTTCATAGTCTCTCCCGAGGTTTTGGAATGGTTTTTGTCCTATCTTCGGGGGTGACAGCAGTCGGTTTACTATGTTTTTGTTTCTGGATCACCCTAAGGTTGACTCGAATGTTTTTGTACATGTGCATGAAGTGTTAATAAATAAATAAATATTGTGAGAAAGACGCGGGACTCGAGATAAGGCAGAAAAAGATGTGCACACGACATCAACCTACACAAAACTATTTAAACCTGATCTCTTTACTACGGTGTGCGATCCGTAGTAGAGAGATCAGGTTGTAATAGTTTAGCATAGGTTAACCTGCCGTCGTATGTACTTCGAGCGACAAGATCGTTTCATTCAGCTTTGCGTACATATTATGAAGCTACGTGTAACAGCCGACTTGAGCCGACCAAGCCATAATGAGCTTGACTAAGCTTGAGTAACTTCGAAGTGTAACAGTAGGTTGCTTACTTGTACTTAGGTAAGCAAATAAAAATATTGAGTATTGAGTACTTAACGTTAAGCCAGTGATCCGAGGGTACATAATCGGTTCGAAACTTAAATAAGTGCGCGTGGTAACACGCGTAAAAAGTTTTTTTTTTTTCAAAAAAAGATCAGAAAAACCTTCGGAAATTGAGCTAACCTATTAAATTTCGCAAAAGGTCCTACGCTTTTGTATTTACATCGGCTACTTTAAACAAATAATTTAATTTAAAAATGTAAGTTAAGTTATGTACTAAAAGCAGACAGAGGAAAAGAAAATTCAAATTGTGGCCGTGTTTCGATAAGGTAAAATGTTTGGAGTCATTGTTATGTATATTATCAATGATTAAGACATTCTTTGAATGTGATAATAGTACATTTTGATTCTAGTGAGGAAACTTTGTCTGTGTGTTCGAGGTGAAATTTACGAAGCCGAAAGCCGAGAACAGCTGTGACACTTACGGAAAAAATAAATAACAGAACAAAAAGTAGATGCTTTTGTATTTAAAAACAAATAGTTTCGAATTTAGAACACTTTATAAGCAAGTTATTTTACAAATGATCATGTTTATTTTTGATATTCTGTTGTTAAACACTATTTATTTTTTTACTAAATATTAATTAAGGCTTAAAAAAAAAAAGAAATCACCGCCGCGCCGTTATATGGATTTAAAAAATTGTTTGTTGTTATCCGTGGTAAATTCAGAAAGAATGATACACGCGTGTGAAATGTTGTACCTAATCGTAGTGAAATGAGAACCAGTTTTCGAGGAAGATTATTAAAAACATTTTATTTCGACGTCTTTTTTTTTTTTTTTTTTTTTTTCGGGTGGGAAATCATCCAATGACTTCCCCCGCTCTGGGTGGAGCGGGGGGGCATGTCAGACTTGTACTGACTAAAACCCACCCATGTTTCTTCTATTGCCCTTTACGTTCCGAGGCCGCGGTATCTCTTTCGAACAACCCGCAACCCCGGCAGGCAGAGGCTCTGGCAAGCCCCTCTGCTTTGCTGACTCTCTTTGAGGCGCGCGTGAAACACGAACGCGCCGTCGACACGGCCTGTCGTCAATCGACGGACGGACGGTGAACTACCCATTGCTCACCGCCCACAGGCCCGCATCTACGGTGGCCGGAAGTCGTCTCGCGGCGCCCGGCGCCATGGGCGTCTCCCGCGGCGGCTGGGTTGGGCAGATGTTCTCTCCCTCAAACGCCCGGCCACCTCCTTCGCCAGCATCACTGCTTCGCAGAAGATGGTGACCGCTTCCCATTCCCTCTCGCTCCGGACCATGGCCTGAACCAGGGCCGGACGCGAGAGATCGCCGCCGCCGATCGCCTCTACGAGGGCACGGCGGTGCTCCGCCCAAGCCGGGCAGATCGCCACTGTGTGCTCCACCGTGTCCTCCGGGCGATCGTCACAATGGTGACACCCGGGCGCTTCCTCCCGCCCGATGATGTGCAGGAACCTCCCGAAACTTCCGTGTCCGGTGAGGACCTGCGTCAGGCGGTAGGTGAGGACGCCATGACGCCTCTCCAGCCACTCCTCAAAGAGGGGACTTACCGCCACTATTGTAGCGTGCCCTGCACGGGGTTGCGACAGTCGCTCTCTCCATGCCACCATGAGATCGCACCGGAGGTCTGCCCGCCGAGCGGCAACTTGCCGCGGCAGTGGGTTTTCCCCCCGGTGTAGTGCCTCCGCGCGCCACTCAAACAGGCGCGCGAGGACTATCGCCTCCAGATCCCACGGTGGCAGTCCGGCAAGGAGGCTTGCTGCCTCGCCGGAGATCGTGCGGTAGCCCCGGACAAGCCGTATGGCCACCACCCTTTGGGGCGCGTTCAGATAGTGGGCGGCGCGCCGCCCTAAAGAACGCGCCCATACTGGGGCCCCGTAAAGGGCCATGGACCGCACGACTCCGGCATAGAGCCTACGGCAGGAGGCGTTTGGCCCCTTGAGATTGGGCAGGAGCCGCTTGAAAGCAGCCCCCGTCCGCTCGAGCTTGGGAGCCAAACGTCGGAAGTGTTCGACGAAGTTCCACCGGCTGTCGAGGACGATTCCCAGGTACTTCATCGTCGACCCGACGCCGATGCGAACCCCTCCTACCGTCAACTGGGATCCCGACGGTGGCGTGTTTCCGCGGCCATGAAAAACCATGGCCTCGGATTTGTGCAAGGCCACCTCGAGACCCAGTAGCCGGATCCTCTCCACGACTATCGCAACCCCGCGTGTCATATTGTCGGCCGCCGCCTGGTGCGACCCCCCCTGAGCCAGGACGAGCGTGTCGTCAGCGTAGCAAACTACACTGACGCCGCTGGGGAGGTCGGCGCGCAGCACCCAGTCGTAACCGATGTCCCACAGGAGCGGCCCCAAGACCGATCCCTGTGGGACACCGCACGACATCTCTCGCCGGTTCCACTCTCCAGAGCGACCGGGGTATATGACGGCCCTGTCCGTCAGATATGCCCCGACCACACGACGAAGATAGGTCGGCATCCGGTGGTATTGGAGTGCCTTCCTGATGCATTATTATTTCGACGTCTTAAGTAGATATTAGGCAACGATGCCCAACCTGTTAAATCGGTAGGATCAAAAAGAAGTAATGAAAAAAACCTCAGTCAGTTGCGAAATATTGTGCCCCACAAAATGAAGCTTATGAGGAAATAGAATAATTGATTGTGCTCAAGTGATTTTATACTTAAGAATTCATATCACCTCTTGTAAGTAGAGTTTAAACCTTTACGAAGTCCTAGGTGACAACATAAATTGCTACTAGATAGTTTTATCTTGTAGTAATTTATGTTCCCTACGTACTATCCCTTGAATGAAATAACATTAGTGAAATTCGAAAAAAAAAATTAAATAGGTACTCGAAGTTTCACAACATAATCTTTGATAACTAAGTATAATAACGTAACTTTTTCTCAAAGATACCAAAGGATATAACACAATGTAGCCATCTAATATTTTAGAATAACGTAGATATACCGGCCATATCTTGCATACTTCAAAGCGGCCATAAACCGTCATTGGGAAGGACTTCGTTCTCACTTCTATAGAGAGCCGAATACAAAAGGCGAAAAGAGGGCTAGGTAATGGTAGACACAATGGAAATACTGTTTGGACTAGGAGGCGGCCCGCCCTCCGTAACTCCGTACAATGGTCCACCGCGAAACTTATTTTATTCCTCCACACTTATTTATTTTTTGTACCTATCTACTTTCAAGTTTTACACGTGAATGCTCGCAATTGTGTGTTGGCTATTGTTGTAAAAATAGATTTTAAATGGATAATTTTATATAGATGTTATATGGAATCTGTTACTTTCGTGAAAATATAACCATTATAGATACGAGTAGGTACTTCTTTGAAAAATGTAGATCTTCACAAAATCTCTAACCAAATTGCTTCCAATTTCAAACTATAAATATAAATAGAATATTTCAGTGTCTAGTGACAATAAACAACGCTTTACGGCTTTCAAAGGCTTTTGTTCGCTGCAGAAAAAACCTCTTTGCTACAATAGGTATCCATATTTTTGATCGGCCTCTGCGGTGGTTTTTAACAGATTTCAAGCTAAATCTATATCGCTTTATTTCGATGCAAGAAAGAAGGATGTCGGGGGAATAAACTAACGACATGTGCGTTGCTACGAGTCGTAGCCAATTGCTTTGAAAAATACAATTATGATATAAATTCATAATAGTTACTCCATTACAGTATTTTTATTATGATTATGATTCATGATTTCAGTGCAAAGCATAATATATGAAAGAAGTAGACTACAGCTACGCGTGCTACGAAATGCTACGCGGCGGCTACGGGAATCGTAATACTTACATTATTTTAATTTTATTGGTGTTGATTTGTATGGTCTTGATTTTATACTGGTTGAATTGTAAGCATTTCTTTATATCAATCGAAGGTTTTTATTTTCGATTTTTAAACACATTTTTTTGTGAAATAGTTCTTTTAATTTTAGTTCGTGGGCTATGCCGTGCTGCCAGGATGCCCATCAAAGCCATACTTGTATACAAATACAACAAAACCACGCTCGAACGACCTTTCAACAATCAACAAGGCCGTGTGCATAAAATGAAAGATCAATTCATACAGAGAACTACTGTTTCCATTAATATCAGTTATTTTGACACGCAATACGCGGCAGCCACTTTGTGGGTGCGTCCGGAATTCGCGTAATTGAATCTTTTTGGTATGTAATAAGGTAGTTTATGATTTGGCAATTAGTTATATTGAGTGTACGATTAGTGGTTATGTGTGTGTATGCAAGGTGTATTGTGCAGGTTCGCACAATACGCGGCGCGGCTTTGTGTCTCGCGTTCGCGCCATTGTAGTCGGACATATTACCCAACGTTTCCACATTGTATCTGCTCCTGCTGTCTCTGGCTTCTTCCTTTGATGGGACATATCTTATTTGTCGTACGCACTATTGTGTTACAGACTTACTATTCGTGTTTTTGTGTTAAATTCTTACAAGAATACTACTTATTGTTCTTCGGGACCGACTCTTTTCCAGTAGGTGTTGTTCCCAGTAATGCGAACCTCAAAATCATGGCCAATTAAAATAAGGATAAAACAACTAAGCAACAAGAAACATTTTTTATGCTTCTTTTTTGAGTATTCAAATGATACAAGAAACGATTTGGGATTCAAATGCGAAAAAAAATGTGTTTGATTAAATGCCTGTCACATTGTGACAAGTCAATAATCAATTTTATGCAGTTCAGATTGCGGAAAATTTTATCTAATTAAAAACATGCATCACTTTTTATGCCTATTCTGTGCAAGAGCAGAGCAGTTCGTTTAACTTTTGATTTTAAATATTCTAATACTTACTGCTTAGGCCAAAACATATAATTGAATCAGAATGGGTGGTTCTGTTTTAATTACATATTTCGTATAGCCAGCAGTACTTCGCCGTTGACAAACAATGTATTAACTAAAGTTAATGTTTTGTAAACATTTGATTACATTGTAAATATAGAGGGAAGTGCATTATGCAAGGGTATGCAAAAGGGTGAATGTTGACCACAGCACCAGGAGATGCGCGAAGAACGTGCGCCGGTCGGGGCAAGCACGCGCCGGCCGGCTCACAAGGCAGTCTGTGCCCGGCTTCCATAACACGCGTTCGTTCCAACGCTACTAGCGCCATTGACCCAACGAACTTTTTCGTGAACTTATTTTCCCGCCACGTTCCTTTTTCGAATTTTCTTTTTTTATTATCGGTGTGATCGTGATTATTGTGTGCCAGAATTATTGTCGTGTGAATTTTATGTGGTTGCGTGTTGTGTTGTGCAATTAATGGGAATTTATTGGAATAACTGACCCCGCTTTTGGATTTCTGCGGTAAGTTTTAATTTTAAGAGTAGTCAGAATCTAATTGGATTTTATTCATAGATAAATATTTTCTAAAAAAATATGTTTATCGTTGCGTTCAGATAGGGATTCATTAAATGTTTTGTTTTGTTTGAAAAGAACATACCTACTTGTGCAATACCCGATTATACCTTTCGATTATCTTAGATGTTGCGTCAAAATCATATTACTAGTCTACTATTGTGTAGACTAGTAATGAAGCCAGGAATTTTAGAACCAGTTGGAACCACTATTTATTGTTTACCCGTTTACTAATTATTTACACTCTAAACCGCCTCTAAAACAACATAAATAATTCAGACATTTGTTATAATTTAATGAAGCGCTTTATTCCCATAACAAAAGGAATATTTTATGAATGCGAACTATCACAAAGCCGAATATAATTTTAATACAACAACAACAGCGAAACAAAACGAACCATCAAAAAACCAATCGCGCGTCACATCGATAAACGCGATAAAGTTGCAAACAACAAAATAATGGTACGAGTCGCGGAATTAACGCTCCTATTGTGTTAGTACAATAATCCGCTATCTAGGCCAGCCTCAGTGCTGCAGACGAACCTTTTGTCTTTCATGTTCGCCGTTAATAATGGCGGGCACCGAAACAGCCGCGCACAATACCGCGAAATGTGCGCGTTTTCATTTGCAAGACAAAACGCGCTTTGTTGTTGTGTCCGCTCAATACTAAATTTATAGCCGGTGGACTGAGAGCCGTATTGACGGCCGGCTAACGAACGACCAACACCATAAATGCATTTTGATCGGAACACGGATTATGTGTGAATCTAGACGTGGCGTGGGTGCGTGGTTATGTAATTATGATCCTGTGTTATGCTAAGTATCGCCTATATTACATTAGTTGGCAGAAACTATCTTACACTAAAATAATAAAACAGGGGTTATCTACTGACTATCACTGAAACATTGGCCACTTCAAAACCATTCTGAAATTAAAATATTTTTAATTCTATTTCATTACTCGTTGAATCAGCTGATCACATTGGAAAAACATTGCTGGAAGCAATTACAAATCTTTCAGCTCGCACTTTTTCTATCAAAACTGATAAAAATTCTATTTAATCTGATTTGATTCTG
Source organism: Ochropleura leucogaster (assembly GCA_958449745.1). NCBI lineage: Eukaryota > Metazoa > Arthropoda > Insecta > Lepidoptera > Noctuidae > Ochropleura > Ochropleura leucogaster. The sequence continues at coordinate 5,944,065 of OY288208.1, forward strand.
ATTACGTACAATTATCAAATTTTTCATCAGCACCACACAGATTTGAAACGTCGATTTCCCGCCAACGGAGTTGCAACTACCGCATGTTCGGTATATCTTACAAAAAAATGTTGAGGAAGGCAAAAGGAAACGAGGTGGTCAACGGACGCTTTGCGGTACGTCGGATACGCCGCGGGCCAGGCTGCCGGCCATTAGCAGATTCGTATCTTGGCTTCTTGATAGTTTTTTCAAAGGCATCACATTTTTTTTTAAATTGCTTAAAATATTTTAAATGCAACTTGCTTTAAAAATATTTTTGTGTTTTGATAGCTATGCAATGTCAGTGCATTGGACCTCTCAACTTAATGTCAATTTCAGGCATTTAAGAACGGCTCTATTAAATCCGTAATAACTTGTGTGTATTTCGTTTCATCACTTACAAGCACCTTGTACTAAAACATATTATGAAAAAAAAAACATTTCTTATATTAGTAGGTAGCTGTTCATGAAAGACGCTAATTAGATTCATGACAGTGGTGGTATTAATTCATCACTATTTATTCATTTCTACCACCAAAAAGATTTGTGTGCAGCGACCTATGAAATAAAAGCCTACAAGAAATCAAATGCGACACGCACTTGGCTAAGTTTTGCTTATAAAAGATTTAGTTATGGCTGAAATGCGGAGACAGATGAAAACCGAATAAAAAACTCACGGATCCCCACATAAAGTTACACTCGAGACCCAAAGAGTATGCGTCACAAAAGCGTCGTAATTGGCCCGTTCTTTTTCTACTTCCCTGAAGCATTCAGAGCCAATGAAACGTGTGCATTTAAATGACGTTCCACAGCTTTGTGGGGTCACACTAAAGTTGTTCGTGAAACCGCCACTCCGTCAGTGAGTCTACGACTTTTGTTTAGCGTACACAGAGGGGCTACTCAAAGAACCTGCTTGTTAAGAAATCATTAGTCATGCTTATTTGAAAATGTAATAGAATCGTCACTCGGAAACATGGAGGATTTCAAAATGTTGTTCTTTCTATAGTGCAGTGTGCACAATTGACGCGTCAATTGAGATATTTGTATGGCTTTCTTTTCTTTTTCTTTCTTAACGGTACTTACAGTCAATTTATTGTAATAATAAGTAAGTTAATTGGATTGCACCAAAAATGCGGTCCTATTTATTAAATTCATCAAAAACTTTTGAATTCTATTTTCTTTCACATCATCAAAGAGTGAATAAACTTGATTGAACGAATCTTTTGTTATAAAATCACAATTAATTGAAGAATCTTTGACAGCGAGTGCTCAATAAAAAGTACTACTGTTATATACAAAATCATTAAATTAAAAGAGTTAAAAGGCGAATCTTTGTCATCAATTTTATAATATACGTAAATACTTATACGAATATCTACTAGTGGTATCGTTATAAAACAACTTTTTAAGGTAAACTGTATAGCGGATTATTTTATTTTTTTAATTTGCCTAGACTTAATTCGAGAGGCGAAAAACCTTGCATTTTGGAGATCCTTGCTTTTGTGCAGTTTTCTTTGGCTATTCAGCCACAATTTCAATAAATTCAACACAATATAATGCAATTCTCTTTTCAAATCGACAAGAACAAATATACACATGACATCTGATGTCACATACCAATACAATATCTTCGTTTAAATTTAAAAAATCAGCTTCCTCGGATCCACGCACCACAAAACATACTTACATAACTACACATCCCTCCTTTCTCCTATTGAATTGACTTCCCCCTTCCCCCTCGCACCCACTCCCATTCATTCTTTACAGCTTTTGTAGGAACGCTCAGGCTTTTTGTAACAATGCTGCCGACGTGAATAGTAACTGTCGAAATATTGTTAAGCATGATGTCATCTTGCAGACGGTGATTTTTTTAAGGTACTGAGAAATATAGTGGTGTGGTGGTTTTAATTAGTTTTTTGTCTGTACATGTAGTAAGTAGGTTTTCTCGACTTTTGATTTTACATGAGATTTATTTATACATGTAATGTGTCATTTTGTTTGGTGATAAATAAAAAACGCATGAAGGAAAGTACTGCTGGGGTTGCGAGCTGTTCGAACCGCGGCCCCAGAACATAAAAGGCAAATGAAGGAACATGGATGGGTTTTAGTAAGTAAAGGTCTGACACTCCCACCGGGGAGCGGGGAAGTTATTTGATGAATTACCATCCGAATTAAAAATAGGTATGTTTGTGAATACACTATGCATACCTAATTTCAAATTTTATTAAGAATTTGTATAATATAGGCAATTTAATCAACCAATGAGTACAGGATCACAACTCAACTGTAAAGACGCCGAAATATTTGAAACGAAAATTGTCTCCATCATTTTCAAATTTGACAATATTCGCGATTCTACTGTCTATCGATAATATACATAAAAGTAGAGTATTAAAGTAAACAATGGTTAGGTACTAGGGTACCAGAGGGTGTAGGGGGTTGGGCGATCGGTATTTGGTGCTCGCATTGTCGTTGAATAACTTTTGTCCCTATTGTGTAGCTGAAAGTAGAGCCACAAAGACTCCACGGCGTGGAACATAAACCGAAATTCATCAGCGCGCCGATTGTTCGTTTCTTAATGGTGTTTGCAGCTAGATTTGTATGTATTTTCGCTGTTTTTGGTTCACGTTTTTACTTAATTTTGTCATAATTAATAATGCCCAGACATTATGCTTAATTCTTGAAGATTTACTCAAAATTGTCTACTTTTAAGTTTTATCCAAACCGAAAATAAATCTGAAAACATCCATCCACTCTAGAATGAGCTAAAAATATAATAGTTGTGTTTGCAAAAAGCTGCATCTACAGCAATACTTTAAATAACTAATTTGTAAAGCTCTCTGAGAATCCATTGAAAATAAACAATTGTGTTTAACCTTTTCAAAGCCAACAACAGCCACTAAAGCTATTTTGAGAGCTGTCACCCAGATCAATACCTGTTATCTTGTTCATGTAAGGAGTAATGAGCTCTTTGTGCTAACATTAACAGCGCGTCATTATGTCAGTATAATCAAGTGCATTGCAATTGAATGAGATCCCACTGAAAACCATTGTGTGAGCTTCTGTTTGCAGAGATATATTCTATTATCGGCTGTATATTGTCTGTGGTAGCGTTGTGTTGGCTTGACGTTTCGCGTATAGAAAGTAAGCAAGCAAACTTTTTCTGGTGATGGTATTTGTGGGATCCTTATGGTAAGCCTCCATCATGGGCATGGCAAAGAGTTCAGCGATTAGCTTGGCTAATCCGATATTGATGGAGACCACAAACAAATAATCAAGGCATCGTCTTAAATGACAACTTACACAAGCGATAACTTACTGTGTAAGTGTGTGTGTGTGTTTTTCTCGTGTGTAAATCCTCGATAGATGTCATCCGCCATGGGACAGTGGAGGGGTCCGTCAGACTCTGACTAAAACCACACGGTGTTTCTTCACGTCACTTCTGACTGGGGTGCGGGGACAAAATTGCATTCGACACGATCAAACTGTCCAATTATGCAAGTTAACTGTTTATTTATAAGATAGTATTGGACTCCTCGGTAACGGTAAATCTCTAAAAGTTTCTAAAACAGCCACTAGAGAAGAGTTGAGGTTCAAGAAAACTGGTTTGTTGTCACTTCCCAATTTCAATAAAGACCTAATAATACCATTCACATTTCCTTCCAACTGAACCTAAAACAGTTTCCATACAATGCACTAACTCTAAAGTGTAAAGGATAATCACAGAAGCATTACAGAAGTTTCGTAAAAGCGGCGCACTTGACGTCACGCGTCGGAATCTCGCCACATCTCCGCAAAGCGCCGGGAACGAGGGCGAGCCACAAAGGGGGTAGAAAAATGGGTAACCTACTCTTACAGGCCTTACAAATCTTACTATTCATATAACATCCATAGAAATCATGGGGGCCATGAAGGCTTTGCGGCCGTTCATGTAATTATAATAAATGGATGCGGGTAGTTCGTTTTAGTTTAAATTCTGAAAATAACGTTAAATTATTTTTTTCTTTACGTCTATAAACGTCGTATACTTATACTTATAATTACGTATACTTACGTCTTTACTAATATTACATAAGCGAAAGTGAGTTTGTTTGTTTGTTACCTCTTCACGCTTTAATGGCTAAACCGATTTTGTTGAATTTTGGTAGGTCCAGTGATAGTTGGGAACCAGAAGACGGACATAGACTATTTAAAAAAAAATAGGGAGAAAGAGGGAAATAGGGAAAACTTAGCATTGCTATATACTATGTATAAATAAGGCGCTGAGCAAAAACTACAGGTGGGAGGTACCTGCAAATCAGTAAAGGGGAACTGTCTTATCCCGAATTTAACGCGGGCGAAGGTGCGGGCAAAAGCTGGAATAACACATAGGATACCTTTTTTTGGATATCACGCGGGCGAAGCCGCGAGCACCAGCTAGTGTTATTATAACAATCACTACACCCACGTCACTCATTTAGTCGAGATCACAAATTTTGCCACGAAACCAAGGCTTTGCGTCAGTGAAACCAAGCCCTAAAATGCATAGACCCCGCCCTAAGAGTCATCATTCTCCTGCCCTTATCCCAATTGATTAAGGCTCAGTGGGCGTAGCATGTCTTCTTCCTCCATATTTCTCCTTAACTCGTCATCTCAGCAATCGCTTCCTTTCTTCACACGGTTCATCCATCATTTGTCTATTCTTATACCCATTTTTACTACATTTTCCTCATTCATCCATAACCGATTACCACACAACTTTTTAGTCAACGATGCACATCCAGACTTAAGAGAACCTACCGGAATATTGTTAAATGGGTCTACTGTAGTAGTTGGTGGCACGAGCTGGTGAGATAGTGAGAGCTCGTTGGTGATGGGAATATAAAAAAAAAACAGCCGAGGAATTATAATTCGTATATGTATTGGACCACGACCATGGTTGCAAGGAGCTGTGTTGCCACAGTTTGCTATTCAATTTACATTTAATGTTGGTATTCCTGTTTTTACAATTAAAATATCCAACAGTTTCCAAACAGTCTTAGTTACGAGTAAAACAGTGCCAACATATAATTAGGGTAATATTAGGTCAGACCAAATGTAACCGGGGATGCGGGTTGTTCCGGGGTTGCGGGTTGTCCCGGGGTTCCGGGTTGTTCGAAAGAGATACCGCGGCCCCGGAACGTAAAGGGTAATAGAAGGAACATGGATGGGTTTTAGTCAGTACAAGTCTGACATGCCCCCCGCTCCGCCCAGAGCGGGGGAAGTCATTGGATGATTTCCCACCCGAAAAAAAAAGACCAAATGTAATGTGTCAAGTTTTATAGATGATAAAATGTAGGTAAGTATTCGTTGAGGTCTTCTGAAAGGAATCGGCCCTGTATTGGTCACAATGAGCCATCCTCAAACATGGGTGACGGTACAATTTGTGGGAGCGTAGAGTCTGAACGGGGTTATCATAGCTCGGCGTATGATGACGTAGGCCTACGTTATTTAATTTCTGTCTAGCTCCATGAGAAACAAACCCCTTCTATATGTCAAACAACTTAGGATTAGTTTTGACTAATAAGAGAAAAATTTGCAAGCAAAACAAAAAAAATGTAAATCGAGAGAAAACCAGCAATCTTTTTTATAAATTAAAAAAACATTGCCCCGCACTAGGAATTGGGTGCGTTTACAAACATTTAAACTCACACACACAAACAGCTAAACCCGGAATAACTATCTGTAGGCCATACAGATACTTGTTCCGTGCGGGCATCGAACACGCAACACGCAACGCAGCAGTTGATCGCTCAGCCACTGCGCCAACCGAGTCGTCGATCGTCTATATCTTTGATACGTCCTATTTCCAATTCCAGTATAGTAGAAGCCAGAAGAATTACTTGTTGGTGACTTAATTGAGACGAGTGGACAGAACGGCTTAGTAACATCAGCTACCCTACCATGACGTGTTAAAGCAGAACTTATTCCGCTGAGGGAAAGGGACTGAGCTATACAGGGTGTCTAGCACCATCTTTTTCACTCAGTGAAATAAGTTCTGCTTTAAGATGTCATAGTAGGCCTACTGAACTACAAAATGTCTGTTACCCGCTTATGCTTATCGCTTGCTCCAAGCCCAAATTTTCCCTGAAAGAAACAAAATTACTCGCTATTCAGCTGCTTTGAACGTAATTTATAATTGAAGGTCTGAAGCCACTCGATGCTGCCTTTGATATTATTTACAAAATAAGGCCGCCATAGGATTATCTCGATTGAGTATCTTATTGGTTGATGACGTCAATAACTATTTATTTATTCGATAAATCAACTGAATGGAGTAATTAATGTGGCATTTAACTTTCATTTGAGTAACTTGAGTCCCTTGTTCCCTATTTATAATACGGAAAATGTTAATCAATATTATTACTACCATACAATTTCAATCTTCAAATTCATGATTACTAATAGTTTTATAATATAAACCTTGATTATTATTTTTATGGAAATATTTGTAGGTACGTCATAATATGGCAGTATGTGCTGGAATTAATATTATAACATCGATTGTACCATATTCTTACAAATAAACATTTTTGATTTGATTTGATTTGAGCTGTACCCAACAACCCGCTGCCCAGCTCGTCAGCGTCGTAGCATGGTTTTACTATTAATTTCGTCCTGCCCAAGAATCGCGTTCTCCCATACAAACTTTGCCAACCTGTTTCACCCATTTTTTGTGGATTGGCAACTCTTCAAATAACTTCCTCCGCGCTGGGCGAGGTGGGGGGGTGGGTTCGTCAGATTTTTACTGACTAAAATCTACCCTTCTTTTACCCGGATTCAATTTTGGGTCAAAATCGCATTTTCAGGTACATTTATGTATTACTAGCTGATGCCCGCGGCTTCGCCTGCGTGATATCGAATAAAAGTATCCTACGTGTTATTCCAGGCTATAATCTACCTCTGTGCCAAATTTCATCATGATCCGTTGAGCCGTTTTGACGTGAAAGAGTAACAAACACCCATACATCCATCCTCACAAACTTTCGCATTTATAATATTAGTAGGATAGTAAGATAAAACTTCGAAAATATGGATGAAAATCTTCTGTTTTTCTTTGGATATCTCCAGTTGAATGATTTTACAAATTCAATAGCAAAAATTTAGTTGAACAAGTAAACAGAATAATTCTAACAATTTAGGAATCACACGGACACCATATTCATCCAAATTGATCGATGTCGTGTTTCATTAGTAAATAAAAATATCCACATCACTTTTTACCCCTATTCAACCCTCAGAATCAAAATCATGGTTAAACCATTGGCAACAATTGTAATAAAGCGTTCCTACCATTCATGGCTGTATTAACTTAATGCGATTCAATAATAGCCATTCACGCCGTAATGTGGGGTGGCGACGGCTATGTATGGGGTTTTTTACATTTTTATGTTAAATTAGGGTATAGAAAGCTGTTGAAGGGACAATTTCTATAGACTAGGTGGAAAAAACACAAAAAAGCAAATAATTCTTAGTAAATTCTATAGTACCTAATAGATAAATAGAAGATCAATGATTAGCCACGTCTATATGGATCGTCGCGTTTTAAACGAAAAAAAAAAATGCGAATCTATTAATATTCCTTTTTTAAATCTGAACCATAAACAAAACGGCCAGTCTATTTTTTCAGAATCGTATCGTAGCGTTTCGAAAACAATGTCAGTGTCAAAGTGATCCACGTTGTATGTTGCTTATTCATACACGAAAAACCGAAACATTTTTTTAACAGCAAATATTTTTAGAAAAGCTTAACTGCATTTACCGAGAGTGTGCACAGTTGGAAAAGGGCCAAAGTGTCATTTTTATCGATTGCACTAAACAATGGCCGGGCCGTCACACAATAGTTGTGAATGGCATGCGATGTAGATTAGGCAGGGGTTCGCTCTTGACGGATTATGTCGAGCCTTGGATGTTATCTGCCAGCCTAAATACGCTTTTTAAAGCGATAATACGCAATTTTGATGAAAAGCGTCTGTATGTGGGCGGTGTACAAAATCTTTAGACACAAGTTTCTATGAAGACTTTGTATTCCACCCACATAAGATACTTCTCATCGAATCAGATTACACGCTTTCTAAGTTATAAAATATTTCGATTCATTCAATGGATTTCTGACAGATATAATGCTTGCATATTCTGGCTGTGTCCTCTAGTAGGGTAGTTGACACCACCAATCAATTGGGTAGTTGACACCATTAACCAATAATTTAAAAACACATTTTTTCTGAAAGAACACCTTATTCTAGACCTGAGAACTCCATTCATTTCGAAATAACTTTAAAATTCGATTTTTAGTTGGTTTTCAATCAATAAATGGTTGCATCATGGACTTGACAACTTAGTGACGTCATCGTTTGCGAGTCTCATACAAAATCTATGGGGGAAGCGCGTTTTGGCAGCTCATAAAAAGTATATCAATTGATTGGTGGTGTCAACTACCCTATTGACATATTTTTGAGCTGTCTAAAAGATATTCCGCCATCGATTTTGTGTGCCAATAGAAAATTGTGACTAATCTAAATTGATTTAAAAAATAATAATTATTGTATTTTGCTATTAACTAAATTTAATTTGGGTTTCTAGGCTGAAATAAAGTTTAGTAGAAAAGTTTTGTGTCCTAGAATTAATTATTAGTTGTGTCTAATATCCAATCAGATTCAATTTACCAGTGTGAAATTTACAAATTCAGGATTTATTTTCTAGGATGTACACACATAAGTTAAGTAAGAAACAGTTACGTATTAACTATTAAACAAACTACGTTTAATTTTTACTTTTTTCTACGTTTGTTTTTGGATCCGTCTGCTTATCATAGCTATTATAATACGAGTAGACACCATTCAGTTAAAATTTGAAAAACAGGTGTATTCTTTGAACAACTCCGAAATAAAATAAAATTAACTAAAATTACGAATAATTAAAAATAGGGGTGACTTTGGCAAGCTTTTTTTTCTATTTGGCTTTAAATTACGTTTATTTTTCTATTAAAATGCGTTTATGAAATAACTCGACTGATATTGATACAGGTATTTTAAGCTACATCACGCATTAAGTGTATCTACATTTCGCTGTTGTTTTTAAGCTACATAGAAACCAAAATGGCATCTTCAACAATAACCACATGAAGTAACACGATACCTCAAACCACTTAACATGTACAAAAACGCAAGGAAATCCGCCAACAAACAAACAGACAAGAGTAGCTAACCACAAATCGCGAGGTTTAAGTGAGTTCAAATATGAAAAAAGTGAAAGTGGTGGCTTCCTATTGTCGCTGGGAATCACTTTGGCACACGCCGGGGGAGGCCACTGGAAGAGCCAGCGGGGAATTTAATTACTATGAAGTTTGTTTAACTTTTTTTACTCTGTGGTTTCGGATTGGTTTAGTTAGTGTTGCATGGAAATTCTGGCGTTTTGATGATATTGTCTGTGGAAAATAAATTGACAAAAGAAAAACGAATTTAGCGCCTACTGGAGCTACTCGCCAAAACCATCCACTCTCAACTTAGGTTTTTTTTTTATTTATAAAGGCCACTAAATATGTTTCCTTTAATTATGGAAACTTATTGGATAGATTCAGTCTGCGAACGCTGAAATAAGATTTCAGTGAGAGTAATTTAATACGGAAATACTACGTCTGAGACATAAGGAATATGAATATTTTATCACTTTATTAGTAGCTAAGGCTCTTGTAATGAATTAAACTCCATATTTGTGTTACTAGGAACAGTACCTATTCTAGGTTTTTTTTTTTTTTGTTTTTGGCTTTGCACTATTCGTGCTTATTGCCACTGACAATATATTTAAAATATTAAAAACGTAAGAATCGATTCCACGCGAAACGAAAAAATGTTAAAAAGGATAATTCGGGAACGGAAATGAGATAAATTGTTTTTAAATAAAATTACAAAATACTTAATTATAGTTACAAAAATATGATAAAACAAAAAAAAAAAATAATAACTATAACTACAACAGTTTGGAGTTATTTTTATATTAAGTACACCTACAACTACATAATAAAACAAATATTTACATGAACGTTTAAATAGATATATCATTATTTACAAGGAAAAATGCAATGGTTTTATAAATATCTACATTAAAATTAAACAAAATACACGAGATAGAAGTGGGAAAAGGGACTCGGAGGGAATTCTAGGTTTTTATACACATCACATACATTATTGATTGACAAACTTTTTTGAACTAAAGGGCTTGAAACTGGCCAAAGCGTTTGAAAAGAAAAACAATTTAATGAAAAAAAAAAAAAAAAATGAAAAACTTACTTCTCTAGTCGTGTTTAATGGTTTTCCTGTTATCTTTTAGACCTAAATGGCCAGTGCATAATTCGATCCCAGTAGAAAAAAGTTTTATTTCATTAAATGTTTCTTTTAATTACCTTATGCACCATCAACGTTGCCTTTTTATTTTTGACAACTTCTTGAATAGATGGAATAAAACAACCGATTCATTGAGAGTTGGAGAGCTAAATTTATTACCCCACATTTGTAACCTATTTAATTCTATTTTAAAAACAGGCTTATTTCCAAATAACTTCTGTCATTCTAATATTATATTATTACATAAAAAGGGAGACAAAGCTGACCTAGACAATTACCGGCCTATTAGTCTTGTATCACACCTGTACAAAGTGTTCATAAAGATTCTAGGAAACCGCATATCCGACCAATTAGACACCCATCAACCTCCGGAACAGGCTGGTTTTCGTCGCGGCCTATCCACTACAGACCACCTACACTCTCTGAATCAGCTGATTGAAAAACACGAAGAGTTTAATTTGCCTTTGTACCTTGCCTTCGTGGATTATTCCAAAGCTTTTGACAGTATTTCACACGAAGCCATATTTAAAACACTCAATAAACAAGAAATAGAACCCACTTATGTTAAATTACTGGAACGGATCTATCTCAATAGCACAGCTTCCCTACACTTAGACACCACTGGCCCTTCCTTTCCAATCCGAAAAGGAGTAAAACAAGGCGATCCGCTATCTCCGAAACTCTTCACTGCGACTCTTGAAGAAGTTTTTCAAAAATTAGTTGAACCCTGGCGCGACAAGGGCATTGTTGTGGGGGAAAAGAGATTAACTAATCTTCGATTTGCCGACGACATTGTCCTTTTCTCGACATCAGCGGCTGAGTTGGGCGTCATGCTCGAACAACTGAGCCACGCCAGCCTCGAGGTCGGACTCAAAATGAACATGACGAAAACCAAGTTAATGACAAACAACACGAAACGCAAAGTAGACATAGGGGGTGTGGAGGTTGAATACGTCCATGAGTATATATACCTCGGCCAATTAGTCTCCTTCCAGGCAAGGCAAGATAAAGAAGTCGCTCGACGCACCGAAAACGCCTGGAAGAGCTATTGGTCGATGAAACACGTCATGAAAGGACCGCTCCCACTTTCACTCAAAAGGAAACTGATGGACGTGTGCATCCTTCCCACCCTCACCTATGGAGCGCAAACGTGGTCTTTAACAAAGCGTCAAAAGTCCGCCCTCGGGGTCTGCCAGCGAGCTATGGAACGAAGCATACTAAACGTGAAAATTTCCGACCGTATAAGAAACAGTATGCTACGCTCCAAGACCCAAATAGCAGACGTTGGCAAAACAGCCGCAAAATTAAAGTGGAACTGGGCTGGCCACATCTGCCGCATGTCGCAACAAAATTGGGCTAAAATATCAACCGATTGGGTTCTGAACAACAGAACCCGGCGACGCGGTAGGCCCAGAAGGAGATGGCGTGACGAGCTAGACTTCTACGAAAAGGACTGGGTCACATTAGCAAAAGACAGAAAAAAATGGGAGGAAGGAAGGGAGGCCTTTGCCCTGCAGTGGGACACAAGTGGCTTATAATAATAAATAATAATAATAAAAGACGTTTTTTTAAATGAAATCTCTTTTATATGTCAACAAAGATATTATTTCGAAATTTCGTTTGCAAAAAAAGTAAAATACATTTCTTTTCTATAAATCAAAACAAATAAAACATGATAAGTCATGGCTTCTATGTTTTCTTTTCAGCCAAGTTGGCCAATAGGTAATAATGAAGAAGTAGGGCTTCATCCAAAATTTGTAACCTTCTTTTTCAGAGTGTTGTGTTTTTAAATGTCAGCTTTCGTAATTTGTTAACCAAGGTTGGTTTTATTTACTTTCTGATATTGTTTTCAGTTGTATTACCTGCTTAGCGGCAAAAAAGGATTTTCATTACTGAAAAGAAAGAAAGAAAAAGTATTTATTTGAGAAAACTATATAAATAACACATAGATAGTTAGATAAATCATTAATTTGAAGCAACAAAAGGCACAATACAGCAAACAACACAAAAATCATCAATTTGAGAAAAATAGACAAAAAAAAAGTTAGATTGACCCATACACTATTAGACACATCAAATACATTTATAACGGTCGCCAACTACTGGGCGGTGTGTCAGTGTATCTCAAAGTTACACCAAATGACAGTCCAGCTCAGCATATGCCAGGTAGAATACCTGATGCTTGTATTCTGCTGAATTACGTTACGGTACTAAAGTGATGAGACATACATTATATTAAATTGGCTCTGCTGCAACTATTTCAACAAGAACAGAATATTTTTAAGCACTTATCTCAAATATATCTAGATTTGCGAGCAGCGCGCGCTAAAAGCGTCGTCTTAGTGCTCTAATTATTACATCCACATTGTGTTACGATATCATATTTGTCGACAATGGCGTCCTTTATGTAGCAAACAATCGTGTTGCTGATGAATTTCGGTCTATGTCTGCGCGGTGTCTTTGTTCGGCCCACCGGCCCTCCGGCCCTCCCTGCCTCCTCTAGTGGACAACACAATGGGACAAAAGTTGTTCAATAGCGCAAGCACCTAATACCCAGCCCACCCCTCCATTGTTTCGGGTAATGTTCGACTTTTATGGATATTTTCAATGGATCGGCTATAATCTGGTGAATGAAGTTGCGAACTCTTACCCATTATCGCTTATGGCTTTTTGGAAAGTAGATTTTCTTTACATGCTGTTTAACAATGTGGTAAATGTGAAAAGGTTCCGTGAAACATATAACTGAAGAATGAACATTCAATGATTTTTATTGCATTTCATTCAGTACGTTTTGTCGGAAAATATATTCATTGAAATTATGGAAAATGAATACAAAAGCTTCGTCAAAGAAAACGTCTGTCAATGAACGAAACAAGTTGCAAATCGAAACTTTCTAAATCTCGAAACTTAAAGCGAGATAATCGTGGAATCGATTCACAATCGAGCAGGCTCGGACGCAAAGTTACGTCGCCGCATCGTCGCAGCGTCCCAGCAGAACACTAGATTATAGAGTTGCGCCGCTCAACAATGGCTCAGATAGCTCATAATGCAGTTTGCCGATGTTGAAAGCGACCGCCACACTTCCCCCGATCGGATTTTCCACGATAATCGTGACAAAAGAACTTTGTGCGGACTCTACCTATATTCTATTGCGATTGTCGCCAGTCGACGCATGCGGTTCCACGTTCTATTCATATCGTGTCTGAACGGATAACTTATCTACAGCGTGTATTTATTTGTTATGTTGTGTTTAGCGGGATGGCGCGTTGGCGTGCGGGGAATCGATTGTTGATCGGTATTTATTGGCTAATCTGCATATTGATGGCGGGGATTTCGCATTCAAGTGTTCTTGAAAATATTTTGGGTTATTAAAATGATGACAGAAAGAAATTGATGTTTATAATGCAAAAATACAGTAGTTATAGGATGTTGAAAATCTTCTTTACTTTTTACCAATACTTTCAGCAATTTTAGTTAAGTAAATAACGATGTTTGAAATTTCCTTTCTGATACAAAAAACACATCATTTCAAGAATAGTTTTTTTTTTTGTAATATTAGTAGTTAACTAGGTACTTAAGCTATCTAAATAAGCTGCCATTAATAAATTTTCTAACAAGAAGAAGAACACTTCATATTCTTGAACGCCCAACGAAACAATATAACTACACACACGGTAAGTACAATACGGATGATAACAGACAAATTCTCAGTGAACTCATGTCATTATCAGCACTGTACAGCACAAAGACCACAAAGAGGTGGCGTAAAGTTAACCTTCAGTCATAGAGGGCCCGCACATTCACATTAATAGTTGAAGTGACCGCGTCACAGGGTTGCATTGTCTCTGAATGAGGCTGCCGATTATAGAAAACTGAAGAACACAAAAGACAAATTATGTCAGTCTAGCTGTCTGTGTGCGGTTTTACCCGCGTCTTTAGTTGCTGCCCAGCTTCCGTGGGTAGTAGTGTGTTGTTGTAAAGCCTACTAGCTTTTGCCCGCGGCTTCGCTCGCGTTTAATTCCGGGTAACACAGTTCGCTTTTCCTGATTTGCAGGTACCTTCTACTTGTAGATATTGCCCTAGAGCCTTATTTATTGTAATAGCAAACCTAAGTTTTCCCTTTTCTTCCCTCTTTCTCCCTCGTAACTCACTTTAAAAAAAAAAAAATTAACATTAGATACTCATACTCATGGGAATGTATAAAAATAACGAGATCGTCATCTTTGGGAGTTCGTAGAATGAATAATAATATAATATTTAAATATTTTAGCCAATATCCGTCTCCAGAGTCCCAAATATCTCTGTACCAAAATTCATCAAAATCGGATTAGCCATGCAGGCGTGGAGACGTAACAAACAAAAAAACTCACTTTCGCATTTATAATATTAGTAACGAAGTAAGGATGTCACTTCCTGATAATTATAGTTGCCTTTTTATAATTTTTTCCATTATTGTAAAAAAATTTAAAATTGGTCCAGTAGTTTTGCAGCCTATTGGATACAAACAAATCTTTCTCCTCTATAGTCTATCTAATATATAAAATTCTCGTGTCACAATATTCGTTCCCAAACTCCTCCGAAACGGCTCAACCGATACTTATGAATTTTCAAAACCGTAACTGATAAGGGTAGCCTAGGCAGCGAGTGAAACCACTGGGCACAGCTAGTATCAGTATCTAGATAGAAGGTAGATTTGTTACATACCGAGTTTCCTTCGTATCTCGGAAAGCACGTGGTCGCGGCTGTCATTTGCAGATCTTTGACAGTTCTTTCAGGTAGTCAGTGTCCCGAAAGTACCAAGGAATATCATATTTATTACCCAACTAGCTGTGGCCTGTGGTATGCGTTGCTATGCAATTTTCTACCTTTCTACCTAGCCTACCTTTTCTTTGCTATAAACCTCACGGAGCCCGAGGCCTTTCCAACAAATGCAAAACCGTGGAAATCGGTTCGTGCGTTCTGGAGTTATAGCGTCAGTAAGGAAAACCCGACTTATTTTTATACATACAGTAGATTATTAACGATGTTGTGGAGATCAGATAGGCAATCGTTCCATATAAATACTGATTTTTGCTCAATCCGGTAGGACTGGAAGCCGATCCCGACATAGTTGGAAAAGGTAGTAGTTGATTTAATGCTTTTTCTCCGCGCTTCGTCTTCAAATATGACATCGCTACAGCATAATGTTAAAATAAGAAATTCAAACATTTTTGAATATCAATTTGTCGTACTTATCAAATTTAAATTAAATTTTATAAATGACTAGCTGTGCCCCGGCATGCGTTGCTATGCAATATTCTACCTTTCTACCTACCCTACCTTGTCTTTGCTATAAACCTCACGGAGCCTGAGACCTTTCCAACGAATGCAAAACCGTGGAAATCGGTTCGTGCGTTCTGTAGTTATAGTGTCAGGAAGGATTTTTTTTATATAGTAGATCATGTTTATTTGTGATATTCTGCCGGCTATAGGGATTTGAGCAGATTTTTATTGTTATCCGTGATGAAACAGGAAAATTTAAAGCTCTTGTTGTGCTAAATGAAAAAAAAGGACGTGTGTAAAATACATTGCATTTTAAACCTAATCGTAGTGCAATAGGAACCAGTTTTCGAGGAAGTGTATTGCTAAAACTTTTTATGATGGATAGCCGCATGCGAACGAAGCAAGCAGTCATGTTAGCGAAGGAGGTGGCCGGGCGTTTGAGTGAACCTCATACCAACCCAGACGCCGTCGGAGCAGCCCCGGGCGTCGGGTGCCGCAAGACCACTCCCGGCCACCGTAGTAGCGGGCCTGTGGACGGTGAGCAATGAGTAGCTTACCGTCCGTCCGTCTATTGATGACAAGCCGTGGCGACGGTGGCTGTCGGAAAGCAGAGAGGCCTGCCAGGGCCACCGCCTGCCGGATTGTTCGAAAGAGATACCGCGGCCCCGGAACATAAAGGGCAGTAGAAGGAACATGGGTGGGTTTTAGTCATTACAAGTCTGACCCTTACCCACGCTCTGCCTAGAGCGGGGGAATTTTTCTCCGCGATAAAAAAAGCTTATAAGCTATATAGAACAACACGCTACAATACTGAAACCGCTGGGCACAGCTATTTACATATATAGTTATAATAGTTGCAGTGACCGAAGGACTGTCAGGGTTGCATTGTCTGTGAGATGTGAGGCTTCCGATTGGAGTAACTTCAACTTCCAGGGGGTCCCCTGGAATCTTAGACAAATTGTTCTGAAACTAATTAGGTACCAGCCTTACCAAGAGATTATGCATTATCCAGTACTAATTGGGTTGTGGAGTTCAGATGGCAGTTGCTCTATGTTAAATGCTGGTTATGCTACATCCAGTAAGACTGGAAGGCGACCCCTACATAGTGGAAAAAAGCAAGGCAGATGATATTTTTGTACTATTTTAATCCCGCAATGTGATGTGATCTAATTTTATTTTTGCTTTTGTTTGGACATTTAACAGTTACTTACACATTACAATAAAGTTTGTCAATTTATATTTAGTTAGTTATATTTAGTTAAAACTAAGTAAATGCGAAACCCACACAAAACGTGAGATATGCAATGAGAATTATTGTAGTACTAGCTTTCGCCCGCGGCTTCGCTCGCGTTAAATTCGGTATAACACACCAAGCAGACCTGCAGTTTTTGCTCTTGCGCCTGATTGATTTGTAATAGCAACGCTAAGTTTTCCCTTTTCTTCCCTCGTTCTCCCTCATTTCCCACTTTTTTAAATAAAAATTAGCCTATGTCTCCTGGTTCCCAACTATCTCTGTACCAAAATTCATCAAAATTGGTTTAGCCATTAAAGCGTGAAGAGGTAACAAACAAACAAACTCACTTTCGCTTTTATAATATTATATTAAATAAGGATGTTTAAATAACAAGATTGAAGTAGATAACACTGAACTAATTAAATGAGGTCCTGACTATAATTCTCTTTACCGACAGTAAAGTAAAGAATAGATAAATGTTTTGGACGCTTATTTCAATGCATTATGCGTCAATACTATACCCGACATATGAAGCACATATCAGACAGTCCTCCTGACCGTTTTCGACCACGGTGGTCAATCTAAGCGGAGATAATTATAGTTGACAGGTGTACTCTCTGTTCCCTCACTCCCATAGTCCGATGAGAAGGCAATCCGATACGACCGGATAGAGAGAGAGAAAGAGAGAGAGAGAGATATCTTTTAAACTCCGTGCTGCCACTGTAAAATTTCTAATGGAAAAGCCCAAAATAACACTTATTACCCGACCCGGGAACTAACACATATGACACACGGCTCATGCAAAACAACAACACACAAATAACATACAATTTTTTTTCCGGTGGGAATTCATCAAATAACTTGCCCCGCTCTGGGTGGAGCGGGAGGCATGTCAGACTTTTACCTACTGACTAAAACCCACCCATGTTCCTTCTATTGCCCTTAACGTTCCGGGGCTGCGGTATCTCTTTCGAACAACCCGCAACTAATAACATACACTTGAAACATGTATAACACAAACAAACAGAGACCGCCATAGTGTAGTGAAAATGAGAATTGACACAATATCAAATTTAGGTTCTTGCACCAAAATATAGATTCCATTATCATTGAATGGCTAAACCGATATAGTTGGGAACCAGGAGACGGACATAGGCTATTTATATTATTTTTAAAGTGGGATGTGAGGGAGAATGAGGGAAGAATTTAACGCGAGTGAAGCCGCGGGCAAAAGCTAGTCTCTTATAATAATAACGTCACGTCTTGATCACTTCTCCATTAGTTGAATAGACTTAGCATATGTCTCGTCATGTGACGTCGCCGGCTGTGACAAAAGCACGGTCGGTAAGCCGCCGATTATATAATTTATATTCACGTCAACCCAGCCAGTTACGGCATTGTTAAGATCTCAATAGAGTTGTGTTGTAATTTCATCATGTTAATGCATACAACGTGACGTATGGTTATGTTGTTGTTGTAAGTAAGGACGTGTCAATGTGATTATTGGTTCTTGTTCGTTTTTCTAGCGTTTTGGATCATGAAATGATGTCTCAGGTAATCAGATGAAATGTGTGTCTGTATGTCTAGGAAATTTCGAATATAAGTACGACTAAAAGAAATAGAAAATAGAGAAGCTAATATAAGAGAAAGTATTACAGCGATAATATTGATTAATAATACCTATGTTAAATCAGATTTTGATATAGAATCGATAATATCCACATAATATAATTTAAGTAGTTATTTTTATATACTAACTAGCTTTTGCCCGCGGCTTTGCTCGCGTTAAATTCGGGGTAACACACTTCCCCTTGCACCTTATTGATTTGCAATAGCAACGCTAAGTTTTCCCTTTTCTTCCCTCTTTCTCCCTCACATCCCATTTTTTTTCAAAAAAATATTAGCCTAGTCCGTCTCCTGGTTCCCAACTATCTCTGTACCAAAATTCATCAAAATTGGTTTAGCCATTAAAGCGTGAAGAGGTAACAAACAAACTCACTTTCGCTTTTTAACCGACTTCCCAAAAAGGAGGAGGTTCTCAATTCGGCCGGTATGTTTTTTTTCTATGTATGTACATCGATTACGCCGCGGTTAATGGACCGATTCGCGTGATTCTTCTTTTGTTCGACGCGAAATAGCTGCCAGGTGGTCCCATAAAAAAATCTTTCAGTTTGGTCAAGTAGTTTTTATTTTATAAGCATTATTGTTATTTGGACGATGTTATTTGGATGATGTTCTTTTAACGACACTTTGTATATTAGTATGTCGATAACTTTAACATTTCTTATCCGATTTGCCTAATTCTTTTTTTTGTTCGTTAGGGTACATATTCAAGTTGGTACCCTGGTCATCATATGATGATGGGATCCCAAGGAAATCGAGAAGAACACTCAATTTATAAGCATATAACTGTTACGTTTCAGACAATATCATACAGTTTGTTCAACTATTTGCGTTTGATGATGATTTCCTATGGATGAGCTGATGATGGAAGGTACAACTCCTCAAAGGTTAGGAGTTCAGAGAAAATTCTTTGAAAATTGTACGTACATATGGATAGAGAATAGTATTCCTTGAGGCTATTAGGTTGACCTTGAAGGTAAATCTCATTATTAACGTTTAGGTTTAATAGTGTTAAATGATTCTCTGTGATTGTTATTAAATAAATAATAAGCGAACATTCACACCATAGCCTACAGCCCTGTTGCCCAGAGTAACATGGGTGTGCGTTCTCCGCCTGGTGCACCTGAAACATCAGATATTTCGCGTCGAACAACAAAACATCACGTAAATCGGTACACACGTAATAAAATGAAAACCAACAAAAAGAAGAGAAAACATACCACCCGAATTGACAACCTCAACTTCAATGATGTCGGGGAGGAGAAATTTGAGCCTACACGTATTTGAATGCTATGTAATAGGGATCTATATTTTTTGAGGCGCGCAGCACCTTTCGTGAGCCTACCCATAGTTAAATCACTAAAAAGCAAAAAATAAAAATAAAAAACTACGTTAGAAAAAACCGACTTCCAAAATACTAAAAATCGCAAAAATTGTTAAACAAATAAAAAAATACTAAAATAGAATATATAAAGCTAAAAACTATTAATTTAACAACTAAAAAGCAATAAATAACTTAAGTACGCAATTTATAACACCATCCTCTACTTACCTACTAACTACTTATTCTTTCCGCTTACTGCTTGGTTTGAAGTCGGTGCCAAGCCATATAATATTAATAACTCTAAAATGTGCTATATTGAAGAACTAAATCGTAGCATAAAACAAGAGCATGCGTCGAAAAATTTGGAATTTTAAATGTTAATGGTGCCAACATTTTTGTTGACCATATTAAATCATGGAGAATCTTTAACACCGTGATTCAGATCTAGCGTTTAATAGCACAACACGTGATATCTCTTTTACATTATAGATGGCGCTAATTACTTTTTTGTATAATGTTTATTGTACATTTGCTAATTATGCTATTTTAGTATTTTTCGACGCATGCTCTTGTTTAGCCATTAAAGCGTGAAGAGGTAACAAACAAACTCACTTTCGCTTTTATAATATTAGTAAGGAAGTAAGGATATCAGAAACCTGCCTCTTATGTAAAATTGGGGAAAATAATTGTAAAACAGTTTGACTAGCAACTACTATCGACGAGACACGTGTAAATAAGCTTGACAACGAATTCAAAATCAAAAGTCATTTGTTAAAACTAGGCTTATCAGTAGAAGACAGTCCCCCAAAACACCGCCCTTCGCCACTTCCTAGTGTTTTAGCTAGAAAGAAGAAGTGACGGAACAAACTCGCCAGCAACACAACTGGGGCCTAAGTCTGCTATTACAATAGTGTCAGAATGGTCGATCACTGATCGCATAATGGTTAATTTTGACAAGTTTGGTAATCTGCTACATACTAAACTTGTCAAAATCAACCATTATGCGATCAGTGATCGACCATTCTGACACTATTGTAATAGCAGACTAAGGACCCTGTCTGATAGGTTTGATGAACCAGACTTTATACACTAATATCCAAGGTACACGTTATAATTATGAAAGACTAGCGGTGTAGACGGTGTCACTCGCGTGGTGATAGAATATACAATTATGTTAATATACAATTATTATATTATAATGGCTTTATGAATTGCCTATGCGTTATTCTGATGTATAGGTAAGCTATATTATTGTAAAGTTTCATTAAAAGTTGTTCAGTAGTTTTAGCGTGAAAGAGTAACAAACATCCATACATAGATAAATACATCCATCCATCCATACAAACTATCACGTTTATAATATTAGTAGGATTACTATACTACACACAATTATCTAATTAAGTAAATAACATACTGAGAAAAGTAAAATAGTATTTTGTAAACATTTTATTACTATCTAATTATAAGAAAGTAATATAAAGTATCTAAGAAAAGTTAAACAGTAGTTATAAATATAAACATTTTATTATCTAGATATAAGTAATATTAAAGTAAAATAACATAGAATCCAAAAAAAATAATTTTATTTTATTTATTTAGTATACCTACTACATTTAATTAAATTGCTACATGTTCGCTAGCATACATCAATATACCAAGCACTACTCAAGCAAGAAAAAAAAAACTAAATTAAAGCCTCCAAGCATAATGAATGAACCCAATGCAATGTTGCAATGTAATACGAACATACTATATAACTTTTCCCTGGCAGTTCAATTTCCAGAAAAAGTAGTATACAAATATCTCGTCACCACCGCGGCTAAGGCAACACTGTGTGTATTATGTTGTCAAAAACATTTGACACGCGTGTAACATATCGAGAAGATAGTCATTTGTCACCCTCGCACATTATTATCAAGTTACATTTTGTGGTGTATAAGGGCTGCTACTTAGTCGGTTCGGCAGATTTGTTGATCAACAAAAACCGACTTCTAAAAAAAAACTAAAAACTGGAAAATAACTTTATTTCCGGAAGTCGGTGGCTTTTGTTGGTTTCGTTGACTTTATTTGCCACCGACTTCCGGAAATAAAGTTATTTTCCATAAAAAACTGCAATACATGCAAGGTCAAAATGAACAACAGAAAATGTTTTATAACCGACATTCGTATATTATAAATATCATGGTCTCTTAAACCTAATTTTTTGGCGTTATGGTTGGCGCGGTGGCTAAAGCGCGGCGCAAACGTGGACACTTTTGTGTCTTGTGTCGGATACATGATAAAAATTAGTATGAAATCTGTCGCTACAGGACACAGAAACTTCTACAACTCTATAGGAATCGGTAGCTTGTATCCGACACAGGACACAAAAGTGTCCACGTTTGCGCAGCGACTAAGCGTTACGAAGTTTCGATCCTCGCACGGAACAAATATTTGTATGACCTACAGATAGTTCTTCTGGGTCTGGCTGCTTGTGTAAGTAAAATGTTTGTAAAGGCATCCACAACACAGGAGAAAAAAGTTATTACTAGTATGAGACAAAGTTAAAAAAAAAATAGTCCGACTTGCCGAATGAAGCCAACCTAAATATGTGTGTGACACCCCTGAAATATTCTCTTCAAATAGCAGAGGAGCTGCATCACTGTGGTGACAGGAAGCTTTCAAAATGAAGTGCACTACAAACACTCAATTTGCGTTCTTACATTTTAGGCGAATGAAACTTATATCATTTCACGTGTCTCATTTTTACTGCAATGTTATTTTTTCTCGTTTATGTGCAGATATTGAGAATGTAAGTTATCTTTGAAGTATTTGAGTAGTTGATTTGACTTGTTTGAGCTTGGTTTGTGTTTGAGTTTGAGCAGTGGAGGTGTTGAAAATGAAAATGAAAAATGTTTATTGGATTCAACAAGTTCTCTTACTTTATTAAGTAGTGATTGGAGCTCCTTTTAAGCTGAAAAATACTGTATTAGGAGACTCCAGGTGTTGCTTAGTTTGTTTTTCATTTTGAAAGTTGACGGCTCGGCACAAGCATGTGACATACACAGAAAGTGGTTCAAACTGGTCCTCCAAAGCAATGACTTTAGGATTAAAATATTCGCATAATTTATATATAGTAGACACATTGCGTATAAAGGATTCTAAAAGATCGCTATGCCCCATGAAGACCCAAAATTCCATAAAACAAACCCTAATCAAATAGTAGTACGAAATAGTAGTAATGTTATCTAATTATATTGCGACGTCTCCGCCGGCGGCCCGCTCCATTGTTCTGGGACAATGTCTGCTAATTCCTGATCCATGTAACTTCCTGTATTGTGCTCGTGTTGACAGATTTTCCTATTATCAGCACGAACTATATACCCGTGAGTATGTACGTACGCGAATTATTGAAATGTTATAGGAATTCCATATTATCGTGTCGGTTGTAACGGGTTACATTGCTAGTTAACCGACTTCGTAAAACGAGGAGGTTCCATGTTCGACCGTATTTTTAGGGTTCCGTAGTCAACTAGGAACCCTTATAGTTTCGCCATGTCTGTCTGTCCGTCCGTCCTCGCTTAATCTCTGTGACCGTTAGCGCTAGAAAGCTGAAATTTGGTACCAATATGTATATCAATCACGCCGACAAAGTGGTAAAATAAAAATTTGAAAAAAATGTTTTATTAGGGTAGCCACCCTATATGTAAAGTGGGAAATGATTTTTTTTTTAATTTCTACCCTAACGTGTGATATATTGTTGGAAAGGTATTTAAAAATGAATAGGGGTTTACTAAGATCATTTTTTGATAATGTCAATAATTTCGGAAATAATCGCTCCAAAAGTAAAAAACAATGTGTCCCCCCCCCTCTAACTTTTGAACCATAAGTCTAAAAAATATGAAAAAAATCTGAAAAGTAGAACTTTATAAGGACTTTCTATGAAAATTATTTTGAACTTGATTGACATAACAGTTTTTGTACAAAAAAGACAAAAAGTTGTACAAAATAATTTCTGGACTAAGTTTGTAGTATAATCGTAATGCAAGCTTTTTTTGTAACTTTGTTTACATATTTTATTATCCTGAACGTATCTTTTTTCAAACAAAAAAAGAATTATTGAAATTACCACCGAAATTGCACGTCTTTGTATTAATTAGTAACCCAATTCCTCGAGAGATGGCGCTGTAGGTACTTATTACATTGGATCGGGTATTACCGAATTGTTCGGTTGGCCTCATAACTGGGAACACTTATTGTGACGGACGGGAAACTACGGAACCCTACACTGAGCGTGGCCCGACACGCTCTTGGCCGGTTTTTTTTTTATGTATGTTCACCGATTTCTCCGCCGACTACGACTGTGGATTGATTTGAATTTTTTTTTTGTTTGAAGAAATTTCTATTCTTCCGATGTGGTCCTATATTTTTTTGGAACGAAGTTCCTGAAGACGAAAATACCAAAAGTTGTAACGACACTTTTTGTTATAGTTGTAAGCTGTGCGGCGGGCGCGTGTTTCTCTGTCTGTCTGTCTCTCTTTTTTTCTCTCATAGAAAGCAAGCTAGTTATTTTCGTTTCGTCTTTCTTCTTTTTTTCTTCTATTGCACATTGAACAGTGTGGTGTCGCGATGATTATTTTTCTTCTATGTCTATATGGATGACGTGCTAATATATTTTAGGTACAATGAAAATTTAATAATCGCTAAAAAAAATTTAAGATAACATCATAACTAAAAAGTGGAAAATAACTTTACTTGCGAAAGTTGTTGTTTATTATTTCTTTCGTTCAGTTTCTTGCCACTGACTTCTAGAAATATAGTTATTTTCAACTTTTAGACTTTTTTGGAAGTCGTTTTTTCGTTGTTTTTAAACTGACATGGACGCTATTATGAATAACATTTGAAACGGGATATTTACCATCCGTACTCCATCTGCTAAAATTAATAGCAAACATGGTAAATACCCTTATTCATGTGTTATTAATAAGGGTATCGTAAGTTTACGCCTTTTTTTACATTTCAGTATACACTACCAAAATAATACCCGCCTATTACTGTCCCACTCAAACTCAAACTCAAAGAAATTATTTCAATTAGACGATTACTGGCACTTTTGAATTTCAAGAAACAAAATAATGAAAATATTGTCCCAGTCACAAGGCATAATAACTTGTAAGTACTGTAGTTGTCCATTCTAAAGCGTTGATCTCTATGGAGAAGAATGGACTATGGCAATGCTGGGCAAAGGCTCTCAAACAGAGAGAGCAAGAGCAGATTGGGGATTTCAGTCTCACGATATTTCAGCACCTTTTAATAAAACAAAATTTAAAAAAAAGGTTTGTGTGGTTTTATAAAACCACGGTAAGGGTGAAACTGTTTTACATTATAGACATTTAAACGTCCGTACTCCGCGGCCGACCGTCACGCGACATGCTTATACACAGACAAAAAAGTTTGAGACGATGTAATAAAAGTTTCACTTTAATAAAGTAAGTCAATAAACATTTTACAGGACAAGCATTCAGTTAACAACCGCGCACACCATTAATTACAGGTCTCGATAACAATTCAATAGGTCAGGATACACGATAACCCATATCTCCGGTATCGTATCATCCCTCACGGTCATTCGACAGATATTCCTGTATACAACCTATATTTGTTTCCGGAGTACATTCATCTATGTACATCCTGTATGTTAGATGGTTATGGTGGTAACCGATTCCAAAAGAGGTTCTTAATTTGATAGATTGTTTTTAGGGTTCCGTAGTCAACTAGGAACCCTTATAGTTTCGCCATGTCTGTCTGTCCGTCCGTCCGTCCGTCCGTCCGTCCGTCCGTCCTCGCTTAATCTCTGTGACCGTTAGCACTAGAAAGCTGAAATTTGGTACCAATATGTATATCAATCACGCCGACAAAGTGGTAAAATAAAAATTGGAAAAAAATGTTTTATTAGGGTAGCCACCCTATATGTAAAGTGGGGAGTGATTTTTTTTTTAATTTCAACCCTAACGTGTGATATATTGTTGGAAAGGTATTTCAAAATGAATAGGGGTTTACTGAAATCATTTTTTGATATTGTCAATAATTTCGGAAATAATCGCTCCAAAAGTAAAAAACAATGTGTCCCCCCCCCTCTAACTTTTGAACCATAAGTTTAGAAAATATGAAAAAAATCTGAAAAGTAGAACTTTATAAGGACTTTCTATGAAAATTATTTTGAACTTGATTGACACAACAGTTTTTGTACAAAAAAGACAAAAAGTTTTACAAAATAATTTCTGGACTAAGTTTGTAGTATAATCGTATATGCAAGCTTTTTTTTTAACTTCGTTTACATATTTTATTATCCTGAACGTATCTTTTTTCAAACAAAAAAAAAAGAATTATTGAAATCGGTTCTCGCAATCCAAAATTATTAAAAAAAGTATTAATTAGGAAATACAATTCTCTAGTGTTCAACGTCAAACAAATAATAAACTCATAAGTGGGAACACTTATTGTGACGGACGGGAAACTACGGAACCCTACACTGAGCGTGGCCCGACACGCTCTTGGCCGGTTTTTTATATATTTGTACGCGATTTCTCCGGCGATTGTGAAGATTCTTTTTATAATCAAAAGGGTAGGGTAGGCTCCCCAGTCCTCAAATATGAATTTTGTCAATATTGCTTGGTAGAATGAGTTTGTTTGTTTGTAACGTCTTCACGCCTAAATGGCTTAACCGATTTTGATGAATTTTGGTACAGAGATAGTTGAGACCCTGGAAACGAATATGGGCTAAAATCTTTAAATGTTTTGACATCATTCTACGGACTCCCAAAGATGACGATCTAGTTATTTTTATAAATTCCCATGTGTATCTAATGTAAGGGTTTACTTAGAACAAACGAGAAGGTAGGTATTTTAGGTATTATTTGATTGAAGTTTGACTTGTAATATGGCTTTTTTTTGGTTGGTTAATCATCAAATAACCCGCTCTTGGCGGATCGGGGGGAGTGTCAGTCTTAAACCCACACATGTTCCTTCTATTGTCCTTTATATTCTGGGGCCGCGGTACTTCTTTCGAACAACCCGCAACCCCGGCAGGTGTAATATGGGTAACTTCAAAAAAATAATATCTATGGAGGTTTTGTTAGGTGATAGGTATCTGAACTCAGTGACTATCTGTCTGTGCCAAATGTGGGCACAGCAAACAAAAACTGTTGTTGTCCCTAAAATATATTTGTCCTAGAACAATTAAAAGACAACAGAACTTTAACAAATCGCATCCATTCCTATTGTACTAGTTCATTTGTTTCCATACAATGTTGTCTGAAATTGTGATCCATCATGAGTTGAATAACATCACACTGAATAGTTGGTGGGCGGCTTATGAATCGCGACCAGCTTTCGGAGACCTCTCGAAGCACCCTTTAGCACCCCTTTAATGCCACGTATTGTTTTGTGTGCAAGGGGGAGGTGGTCCAGGGTAATCTGGTGGTGCCGAACCATTGTTGTTGCGTCGGATTCGAGTGCGAATTGTCACAGACAGTCGGACGATTTTATCAATCGCTTATTATTCAACTCTTAACAAATGGATGATGACTCATTTGTGAATGTAGTGGCGCCAGAATGTTTGCACACTTTTGTGCAATGTATTGTGGAACTTTAATCGAAAATCTGTGCAAAATATCGGTAGCTTTTTACAAGGGAATCTCTAATGAGATGGCTTCATGCATCAATGGTTACTTCAGGGTACTTGAAGTTCTCGTGCATCTTTCCGACTGTGAGGAATTGATGAGCTTTTTTTGAATTACGTGAAGCACGTTTGATGATGATGCTTCGTTATTTTGTCTTCTTTTGTATTTTAATCAAATGTTATTAGGAACTCATCAGCCTAACCTAGCCTTTTATTAACTATTTTGGGGTCGGCTTTTAGTCTAACCGGATGCAGCTACCAGTATTGAAATAAAATTATTAAAAAAAAATGTGTTTGAAATACTTGTACATATTTTTAGTGATAAGTTTATTGCTTATTAGTAGTTTGTAAATAATGTACATAGATGTTCTATTTTTAATGTTTTAAGACGTTAATAAACTTACAAGGTGGCTGTGGTCAACGGCCTTTCAAAAAAATCTAACAGCATCCACTTTTGGGTTGAACTACATTACGAATATGACATGCGGGACCTAGGACCGGGGGCCTTAAAATGACGCAGTGTTGTGATCGTTGCAATGTCAAGTCATTGGAGTACAAACCCTCTGGATCAAAGGTCACACACAGGCCTGTCAGGGCCACCGCCTGCCGGGGTTGCGGGCTATAAAGGGCAAAAGAAGGACCATGGTGGGTGTTAGTCAGTAAAAGTCTGACATTTCTCCCCGCTCCGCCCAGAACCGGGGAAGATATTTGATGATTTCCCATCCGCAACAAAAGGTCAACAAACATACGAAATCAAAGAAGTAGGCACTCTGTAACCCGTTTTACGAATGTTACGTAATTCATATTTTATGATTCTTCTAAAGCGGCCATATTGGAAAACCAGATTGATCTTAGTCACTCCTTTTAACTAAGCAAACAAGACCGATGTCGGGGCGCGGGCGTCATTCAAGTCGCGTCTCCATCATGACTCCAATGTTAGTTACTAAAACGATTTTCATTCGATTTGGCCGTTTGAGTGAGCGGGTACAACAGTAGTAGATATCGAACGAGTCCATTGTTGGAGGTGACATCTAAAAGCATTGTGCCAAGCAGTACAATCGCACCATTACCGCCGCCATTGTGACAATGTTAACATATCGTTATCTAGATCAAGCGCCATCTATTGTCCGACGCGGAGACTTTTGTACGAAAGAATTTTCTTTTCTTTTCAGCGTTTGGTCGGATAGTTTTGTTACGGTTTTGACGTTGGGTTGTCGGCTAACAATACCTAAGGGATGTGTATAGTGTTAATTGAAGTTGCGTGTAGAGTCAACAAAATAAACGAGGTACGAGGTTTGTCCGATGCTGTTGAAATTCCATTCAAAATAATAAACTATCAAATAAAAAAGAAATACCTACATTTTAAGAAACGTTGCCCTACACTAGGAATTTCTCCTGTATTGTGGGTGCGTTTACAAATATTTAAACTCACATATACAAACAGCCAGACCCGAAGCAACTATCTGTAGGCCATACAAATATTTGTTACGTGCGGGGATTGAACCCGCGACACGCAGCGCGGCAGTCGATCGCTCAGCCACTGCGCTAACCGTGTCGTCAATCACGTCAGACATTCAATTGATAGAAAGCCAAAAAGTTCAGTAAATAAATTAAATTTGAGTTGAAGTCGTCAATCGGTTTCTAAGAATTCGACTATATCTGATGTCCTGGTTATTAATTTATCTTAAGTTTAAAAAAGCAAACTTAAAAATAGGCTTTTATGAAAGTTAAAAGAAAAGAAATTATCTATGGAGTTTAAACGCGTGTACAAAGTTTCATGTCTGTGATATTAACCGTCGAGGAATTCTCCTGTGAGGAGGCGATCCTGGCTGAAGGAAGTCGTGTCTATCAGCAAAATTTGTTATCACCAAAACCAAATGTGTGTGCAAAATTGCAGCTAAATCTATTGTTGGGAACTGTGTTGAAATTCAGTTGCAAGATTTAACTAATCCATATTGACTAGACAAGGCAATTTAAATTAAAAAAAAACTTAAGAGGTCTCAAGGGACACCCGGTGCTATTATTTATTATGTACAAAAAACCTGTATACACTCAACAAAAATAATCGTCGCGACACCACACTGTTCAATAGTGTCCAATGCGAAATAGAAAAATAATAGAAAGTCGAAACGAAAATAACTGAGAGAGACAGACAGAGAAACACGCGCACGTTTGTTGAAAAAGTGTCGTTACAACTTTTGGTCTTATTTTTTTCCGTTAGCCCCCTTTCGCAGCGCGCGATAAGGAACTTCGTTCCAAAACAAATACTTTTCCAGAACGATCAATAAGTGTTAATCGTGCCAGAAATACCTAAAACCAAAATCAAGAGGAAATTAACAAACAAACTCAACATCTTCCGCACTTTTACGTCGTAAAACTGCGGAAGAGATTGAGTTTCTTAGAGGTTAATGTTAAATTTCTTAGAATTGTTTTCAAACGACATTACTATATTAAATTTATAAGCAAGTATTAACTTTTTTAATTAAGTTTATTATGAAACACAATAAAAAGTTAGGAACAGTTCATGAAAGGAAATAAAATAACAATACAGGTAACTTCAGCTTATGACAAAATCCGTAGCCTCGTAGTACGGCGTAGCACGTGGCTACGTAATGCTACGAACTTTACAAACAAATAAATATGGTTTCGCAAGTATCGATCTAATTGCTATTCCCCTAAGTATGGTTTTTAAAAATGTTGTAATTCTATGTTGAAAGGTTTGTTAAAAATTCTTCCTTATTTTGCAATGTCTTTAAATATTATTTTCTAGTTTAGTGGCCAGGTGTAGGAGTTGAATTTGCTGTTCGGCAAATTTATCTATTTTAGCAAAGGAACATCATCGAATATATTTGTATTAAAAGTTTTTCTATAGTGTGGAGAGTGACATTTTACTAATAAAACGAACGTTTATAGTAGGACGTTTCACGGGACTGAAGCCGCGTTACACAATTAGTTGACGTACTTAGTGCATTTTCCTTAAAGACTTCCAAAAGAAAGTGGTTAACAATACGTCAGAGGGGCGGCAATGACATTGAAAGTGGATGCTAAACATTCGTGAAAGTGTCAAAGGAAACAGTTTAAAAAAAAAAACATTACAAACAACAGGGAGGCATTTCTTTTGCGGATGACAAATTATCACATAATTTCTGTCAATCCCCCCCGCTCTGACCATAGCGGGGCGGAGGGGGAGGGGATTGACAGACTTGTACTGACTAAAACCCACCCATGTTCCTCTTATTGCCTTTTATGTTCTGGGGCCGCGGTATCTCTTTCTAACAACCCGCAACTTCAGCAAACATGGCGGCATTAGTTGCAACAAGCCACGCTTAAAAAAAACATATCTACCATGGCACATCAATAACCACGAAAACTTTAACAATATCACCCTCATTACAAAGGACGGAGGGATGACGCGACATCCACCACTGGCGAGCACTGACCACCATTGTTCCATGACCACAATGACTGGTTAATGAGATCAGATCCATCCCCGCTGGACAATGGCCACCCCCGCCCGTCCCACTGATTTTATTAATTAATTCATTACAATAGAACCTGAGTTTCGGATCACTATCTATTGTTTGGCGATAGTGATTCAGCAGGTTGACCTTACGGCCGTCTGATAAAGGATGAATTGGTAATTGTAGTTGATTTTGATGATTATTATCTTTGTATTGTGACGGGGTTATCAAAACTCGGATTTTTAAAACTATATACTTACCGTAAGTTAGAACGGTAGTCGGACTTGCGCACCGTGGATTCCGTACAAACTTGCGAAGTTAACGAACATTAGCCCTACTATGACGTCTTAAAGCAATTCTTATTCCGCTGAGGGAAAGAGACAGAGCTATACAGGGTGTCTAGCACCATCTCTTTCCCTCAGTGGAATAAGAATTGCTTTAAGAGGTCATAGTAGGGTAGCTGATCTTTTGACTGCGTAGACTCAGATAGTTGATTTTCACAGAACAAAGGATCATGGACTTAACTATATGGTTTATTTTCAACTCGATCCTGTCGCGATCCCGAGATAATGGGTCTTGACAGACAGACAGATTGACAACAAGGTCAAATACAATATGGCGGCCTTCTCAAGATGGCAGACTGGCTGTTTGAAATCGACCCCCATGATGTGGGTATCAAATGAAAGGGTTTGCTGCCAGAATTTTTTCATCGTTTTTATCACCTGAAGCTATTCGTAGCGGTTAAAACATATAACAGAAGTTGTCATTTTTAGATCTTTGTCAGTTATTGGTAGAAGTAGTCAGCGGTCCATAGTCTGACACTCAGTCTTATCAAGGAAGCGGTATCCGATTACCCAATAGTAACTAGGTTCTGGAGGTCATATAGGCAGTCAATTCATGTTGAATACTTCAAACTCTCTAAGGTTACGCAATTAAAATATTTGTTAGTTTACGTCGCAAGTTTGTGCCGGATTTTTGCAACAAGCTCAATTAGTTATTTTATATTTGAACGGGCTTTGGGATGTGTTCCCGGGTCCCTTCCGTTGCCTACCTATTTTAAATACACCACCATTTTTGCACTCACGCATCGCTGAGTTCAACTAATCAAAACAACCATCGCTCCCGCCACCTGACGGCTGAAAGAAGCAACGGAGAGTTCGAATCAACATAATTGTATTATTATTTCATATATATATTATTATTTGCATGCCCATAAGACGGTAGAATATGGAGAACCTATTAATACGAAAAGATCTATGTAAAAATTACCCATGTTTGCAAAAATAAATGATTTGATTTGAACAGAAAAGTCGGCCGGCAGCAAAAACCGCGCTTGTGGTGAAAAAACACTAAAATGCCGTGAAATACAAATGCTAGTTACATGTGGGGTAGTTACATCTACTGGTTCCCAGCATGCTGTAAGTACCTGATCATCCATTTTTAATATCTCTTAGCCTGATTCTTGGTAGGTAACTTAAATCAGCATTCCCGGTAGAACGCGAAGCAAAAACAATACCTATTATATATGGATCTTTCGATCTCAATCTTGGAACTAATAAAGTTTTTTTTAATTTGTACCTGTCAGTCAAATTATAACTATTCAAAACAGTAATGTTGGTGATTGTTGGTTGGATTTTGAAGGGCTCTGAGTGTAGAAATTGGGACTACATTGGGTTTTACGCCTTGCTTAAACGACGTTAGTAGAAAAACAATCCTTACTGTAATATTATAAAAGCGAAAGTGAGTTTGTTTGTACGTTTGTTACGTCTTCACGCCTAAATGGCTAAACCAATTTTGATGAATTTTGGTACAGCGATCGTTGGGATTGGGACCCTGGACGCGGATATTTTTTTTCTTTGCGGACTATTTGTCACTAACAACAACATCGTGCATCATTTTTTTAGAAATCTGCCCCATCCCCTTAGAGGGGGTGAAATTTTAAATAGGACTTTTCGCAGTTTTCAAGGTAGGAAGCTAAAAATCGGTAAACACACACTCTTTGTTACCAACGAAAATACTGCTAATCAGGAAAGAGGAACCGTGTTACCTCGAATTTAACTCGAGCAAAGCCGCGGGCAAAAGCAGTCATACATATTTACTTAACGTTTAATTTCAAGTTGGTGGAATAATAAGGAATGCTCTTCACAAGATACTGCATACATTACCAGAAGTAATGATTTGCAACCAAAATACAGAACTCCTACATGCTCCACAATCTACAGGCACGTCACAACGATTGCCGCGACGCGTCGCAATTTCTCTATTGTTTTTAAAGTACAATGAAGTACTCAGATAAAATAGGAGTCGGCTGGAGTTAGCATATGAATAAAGTGGACAAAAGACCCCTTCTGTCCATTGCGAAATTTTATTAATTGTGCTTTGTGATAGGGCTGCGCTGTCCGTGTTGAATTTTCATCAAAAATCGTTTATAGAAAAGTCACGTTGTATTTTTATTTGATTTTTGGTCTTTATATGTATGATTATTGATTTTGAGTTTGGAAAAACAAAACACAGTTTACAAAAATATCAATAACAGGCTGAATTACTGTTACTTTAAAATAAACAAAGGCAGATCTATTATTTGTATTGAGTTAGATGGTTGACAATCGGGAAAATAACACGTATTTTCAAACGCAACTGACAGTCTTTGACAGTTACGTTAAATGGGACAGAAAATATATTATTACTAACTAGCTTTTGCCCGCGGCTTCGTTCGCGTTAAATTCAGGGTAACACAGTTCCCCTTTCCTGATTCGCAGGCACCTGCAACCTATAGTTTTTCCCTTGCGCCTTATTAGCAAAACTAAGTTTTCCCTTTTTCTACCTCATATCCCACTTTTTTTGTAAAAAAAAAATAGCCTATGTCCGTCTCTAGGGTCCAAACTATCTCGGTACCACAATTCATCAAAATAAGTTTATTTATAGCCGTTAAGGCGTGAAGACGTAACAAACAAACAAACTCACTTTCGCTTTTATAATATTAGTAAGGATTGCAAACGAATAAGTGAATGCGCAAAAATTGTGCTTTCCACTTCTACGAGATAGAGCTTCTATCTGGCAAAACATCCTTCAACCATACTTTACATTTTCATCAGAGCAGCTTTGTGCAAAACTCCGTAGCGATTCATGCAGTACATATTATTCAAAACGAAGTTGGAAACATGACCAGTAAAATTCAATTTTAATATTGCATCGTATCTAGTGAGAGATTGAATTTTGATACGTCTCGTATGCGTCCCAGAGATTCGCCCTGCGGCCGCCATTCAACGTCGCCCGGCCGTGTTGCACATTGCAACGTATAGTTACACTGTTGGACAAAGTATTTATGGTATGTTTTCGTTTTGTTTTTTTTTTTGTAGTTTTTTTGCATACAAGCACGGTGTTTAAGTTCTATGTTTTCTTACTAAACAAGCCTAAGCCATAAACAAAATCGCTAGGATAGAAAATATTAATACAAAATGGTAATGCTTACCGATTACTCCGCCAACTGGCGGCCGATTTTCATAATAATTTTTTTGTTCGAAAGGGTGAGGTGATCCCATATTAATTTTATTTACATTGTCTGGGTAGTTTATTAGTTTTCGTCTATGGTATATATTTTTTCTTCTATTTCTATATGGATGATCTGCTAATATAATATACAACGGAAAACTATAAATATGCGACAGAAAAAATGGTGAGATTTAATTAATAATAATAATAATTTTTTTTGCAAAAAAAAAACCAACTTTAAAAGTAAAGAAAGGAAGTTAAGTTATTTTCCACATTTTAGTATTTTTTTTAGAAGTCAGTTTCTTTTGTGTCATAATACCATAGAGAAAAACCATATATACATCTGCCATATTTTCCCCTCAATATTGTGCCTACATTGATTCGGCGACACACTGTGCGATTCGCCACCGGCTTTGCAGAAATCATAAAGGCGAGAGATCAAACGGCGGTCGGTCTTTTTGACCCCGATAACGAAATGATACTCTCCAACGGGCAGTGGACTCATGAGGAGATCCTCATCTGCCAAATTAGCATGTATTGTCTGACATGATGTGTAGTGTACTTAACGTGTCTATGATAACATAATGTATATTCGAAGTAGCTTTCTGGAATCCAGATGTTATTACATTATTGGAAATAATTTATATCAGATTTTCAGCAAGTGAAGTTCTAAATATACCTACATATCCAAAGTCGGTTTGTGTGGTCGCGTTGTTCTTCTCCGTCAAGGATTTTAATACGGTATGCACCATTTAAAGAATTTATACCAGAAGGTTTATCTAGTGTGTAGATAAATCTACAGTACCTACTACCTCCTGTTAGTAATAACATGTTTTGCCAAGTCCAACCTTTAGGACCGTATTAAGTAGAGGGTCGCTAATTCGAATAAAAATTTCCCATATCACATTTTAAAGTATTTTGTCATATCATTGCTGCATATTCTATAGTCGAGTGACAGATCTGAACACTTCCTAATAATAATTAATATCTCGTATGAGATATCCCAGTGGGGCCGACAAGGCCAGGTCCATGTCAAGTTCGGAGCCACCTCATACAGGCGCACAGCGCAAAGCGGCGCTACTGTAACAATAATGGCTCGGCCCCATTGTTTGGGCCCGTGGCACATTACGCTTTTGTCTCTGCCCTCTCCCGTTCCTCACAATGCGGCCAGGAAACAAGTGAGCCTTTATTTCGCCTCTTTTTGTCTCGGAGTATCGCTGCTTATTGTCTTCATTCGATTGTTCGGGCCTCTTCAGAGGGCACATTGTTGTGGACTTCGTCGTTAGTGCTGAGCTGGCGGATGTGCAATGTTCTAAGTGTCGTTTGAATTTTAATACGACAGAAAGTGTGGAACGTGGTGGGCGAGCTTTGTGATGCTGTCTTGTTTCGTTCATAGACACGGTACACTGTGCCGGTGCTTTCGTTCATGAGGGTTGTTAAGTAGGTGTATTGCAGCATTGTAGTTCCTGTTTACCTATACTATACATATCTTAACGTATGTCAAGTTCCAGCAGCCTGAAGGGGAATGCGGCTTATGGAAATTACTTCTTAAACTTGGTTCTAACCAAACCGATATTACTATTTAGTACATTAACTCTTTTATGAGAAAACAGATAAACTCGTCCGCATTATTTCATTGCCCCTTTGTAATTAGTATGCATACGGGGTACCCGTGTTTCAATGAACTTAATTTTCTTTCATCGAAATCTGAAATGATAAATATTGTACAGTGTGTCCGTATTCCAGGCATAAATGTAAAATGTTTATGGTGCAGGCGCTGTTTTCCGATTTCCGATGCATCTGGCGTGTATCTGAAATTAATTTCACAGTTGCTGTGAACAATACAGAAATATTTGTAACTATGAAATCTATTGGGTTTCTATAACGACATTGTATAGGCCAACTAGTGCACTAGTTTTGCCCAGATGTTTTACCCACTGCTTAGCTCCTGAGTGTTGCAGGGTGATATAATATAGCCTTTGTTGCTTCTAATACATTTTGCTTTCTATTGACCAACAATGGTAATAATCGGTCCAGTTGTTTCGGAGGCTATTCGGTACAAACAAACAAACAAATCTTTCCTCTTTATATTCTACTAGCTTTTGCTCGCTATTGGCTCGCGTTAAATTCAGGTTAACACAGTTCCCCTCCCTCCTTCCTCGTAATAGCAAAGCTAAGTTTTCTCTTTTCTTCCCTCTTTCTCCATAACCTTCAACTTAAAAAAAAATGCATGTTCGTCTCTAGGGTCCCAACTATCTCTGTACCAAAATTCATCAATATCGGTTTAGCAATTTAGGCGTGAAGACGTAACAAACAAACTCACTTTCGCTTTTTTAATATTAGTCAGGATAGCAAGTATATGGGTATAGTTTGATGTGACGTCATACACAGCCACTGTAGACGCGGGCCTGTGGACGTCGAGCATTAGTTAGCTCACCGTCCGTTTGTCTAATGACGACAGGCCGTGTCGACGGCGCGTTCGTGTTCCACGGGTACCTCAAAAAGACGTCAGCAAAGCACCTGACATCTCTTTGAGGGTTTCTTTCTTAACCCCGGCAGAGGTAGCCGGTGCCTGCCAGTCTAGCGAGTTGTTCGAAACAGAAACCACGGCCCCAGAACACAAAATACACGCAAAAGATGGAACATGAATGGGTTTTAGTCAGCAAAAGTCTGTCACTCCTTCCCGCTCCGAAAAGAGCTGAAGGAATTATTGGAAAATTTAAAACATAAAACAAAAATTGTGACGTATATATACTCTACTAGCTGTTCCCCACGGTTTCACCCGCGCTGCTCAGCACCTGTTAGTCGTAGCGTGATGTTATATAGCCTATAACCTTCTTCAAGAAATGGACTATCCAACACTAAAAGAATTTTCCAATTCCAACCAGTAGTCCCTGAGATTAGCGCGTTCAAACAAACAAACAAACAAACTCTTCAGCTTTATAATATTAGTATTGAAGTATAGATTCTTTTGGCGGTTGCTTCTCTATGTCACAAAATCACAATCACGTTACATAGATTGAACTTTAATATAACAGTCTATTCAGTAGGCCTACTATGACGTCTTAAAGCAGAACTTATTCCACTGACTGAAAGAGATGGTGCTAGACACCCTGTATAGCTCTGTCTCTTTCCCTCAGCGGAATAAGTTCTGCTTTAAGATGTCATGGTAGTGTAGCAGCACACCTACCATTCCTGGTTGCTTTCTTCTTTCATCAAGAATGCCCGTCTTGTTAACCACGTCGGAACTACGAGATGCAGATTGCAAAACCATGCTTTACGAATTCACGGCAATTAAAAAAAAAAAAAAATCTCTTACGTTTTTGTGTTTTTCAAACTGGCTACGACTGTGGCTGCGCTGCGTGTTGCGGGTTCGATCCCCGCACGGAACAACTGTTTGTATGACCTACGGGTAGTTGTTTCGGGTCTGGCTGTTTGTGTGTGAGTTTAAATTTACAATAAATAAGGCGCAAGGGCAAAAAGCGCAAGGGCGAAAGTGGAACTGTGTTACCCTGAATTTAACGCGAGCGAAGCCGCGGGCAAAAGCTAGTAACTAATAAACCCTATAAAAATTTGCTCTATACGAGAATCCACCTCAACAGTCACAATTGCAGCCTCTAGAACAACTAGACAGTCCGAAATCTCAATCCTTTTCTCATATTACAAACTGTCATGTATATTGATAATATCGATATCTAGTCGTGTTTATCTGCAAATGATACAAGCTCAAGCTCCTCTAGTTAGCATTGTTCGTGGCTCCATTGTGTGAGTCGCTTTGTTAGGGCACGCTCCGTTTTTTCCTTTTCGCCTTCGAAACGGCGCTGAAAAACTAAGGGCCGGAGCTACAAGGGTTGAAGGTGTAGCTCTGTGTTTACATTATCAGGGTTTTGTCTTGAATTAAGGAGGTAACATTAAAAATGTTGAAAGAGGTTTTGTTGTTTTTGAGAAAGAGAATGAGGTTGGTCTGGCATTTGCTGATGTTCGAGCTACGTCTAATACAAAATGAAAAACAGTAAGTATCGACAAAAAACACGAAAATTAGTTCTTGGGGACCTAGTAGTTCTGCCAGGGTTGCGGGTGTATCGAAAGAGATACCGCCGATTCATATTCGTATTGTATAATATCACTAGCTTTGACGGGGTATACCATCGTGAGGAACTTGCATGCCTGAGATATATTTGTCGTGAAGTCAAGTCAATTATGAGGCCCATAGACCGCATAAAAACTCCAACAACAGGTTAGGCAGTAACTAAAAGAAAGAAGTACCTAGGGATTTATTTTCACGAAGTAGATACTAATTTCAGAAGGTACTAACTGTGCCACTACCCCTTTTTTGCGGATGGGAAAATCATCAAATATTTTTTTTCGCTCTTTTACCCTTTATGTTCCAAGGCCGCGGTATCCCTTTCGAACAACCCGCAACCCTGGCAGGCGATGGCCCTGACAGGCCCCTCAGCTAACGCATCTATCTCTGACTTCCAGTTCTTTCGATCCCCAGCTACACCAGCTCTAAAACAAGAAGATGCAAGTACTTTATATTTCACTTGCATCCCAACTTTCACTCCTTACCCGTGAACACAACAATAAGTAAGCAGACCATAAAACATAATCCTTTCTACAAATCCGTTTCAGATCTGGTATAGTCGAACAACAGCCACACGTCTGAATAGACACCGTTGAAATATTCTCCAACATTGTGAGTTCTTTACAAAGTCGCCTACACTCGTGTGTCGCCTCCACCATTCATATTTCCCGCGTTTTCCATACACAATATTGCGACTTTGTGAGGCGGCGCGCTTCTCAAGTCTCCAAATAGTCCATTGACGAGCTCCGCGCAAACTCGCTATAGCGAATTAACACTATTCATGGGAAGTTTTGAAAGAGGACTACTCTCATACAATTTGGTCGCATTCATAAAGATTCACTCCTTAGCTAGCTCGATGAAAAGCTTGATGAAACGTTTTATACTAGAATGTACTATTCGAATATTATTTGGCGTTTGTTTGTCTTTTGTTTTTCGCTTTTAAGCAATTTCTGGAGCAATTACGTGTTAAATTACGCCGCTATTAGCTGGCCCTCGAGTAGATGAGGCAAGGAACAATTACGTTGGCGACAATAGTTCGCATTGTAAGGCTATCGTACTAGAAACAGTTGTTCCAGCCGGTGGTAAAAGAATGCTCGGTGGAGCGGCGTGGAACAAAAGCTGGCCCAATTGTGTTACCAGTCACCCGCTTTTTGTGTCGCCTAATAGGAAAATGAGTTGAATGAGAAACTCTTTCGAAACGGGTCTTGCGTTAGTCATTAACTATGTTTATGAAACCTACACAACAACATATTATTGTCGATTTTTTTATGAAGATATTCATGAACAAAATGTTATTATTATGAACGCTGTCGGATTCTATACTATCATTGGCCCACTTATAAAAACTTTGTAACAAAAAACATTAGTTGTATGATAATGAAAAATTGTATAAGAATTATAAAAAGCTATATTTTCTATAATAAGTATTCACTATAATACTCAAAGCACACAACCTTAACACAAAACTCTTTCGTAGATGTATCAAATAAAAAAAAAACCGGCCAAGTGCGAGTCGGACTCGAGCACCGAGGGTTCCGTATAAACTTACGACAGTAACGGCCATAGATATTAGAAAGAAACGGCCATATCTTTTGGCTGCTTAGACTTATAGGGTTGATTTTGACAGCTCTAAAGGACCACAGAATTAGTAGTATATGGTTTTAATTTTAACTCGATACCTTCACGCGTTCCCGCGATAAAGGGTCTAAACTGATAGACAGACACACGGACAATAAAGTGATCATAAAATCATTTCGCTTTTTTCTTTTAACGTACGGAACCTTAAAAGTACAGTACGAATATATTTGAATACTGGCTCAGCAGCAATATGTAAACGAACCTTTTTCCAGTCCTACATATATTAATAAAAGTCACAGACAGGCCTTTCAGGCATCTTCCAGACCGCCACTGAATGGTGTTAATTTACTACTGAATTGCCAACTCCCGAGTGTGAGATTTCAATAGAAGATTTGGTCGACATCACAAGCACGAAATTCTATATGGAAAATGTGGAAAACATAAATAGAGGCTGCAAAAAGCGGCTCGAAAGGAGGGTGATTTTCTAAAGGCTTCAGCCGTTTCAATGGACCACTGTTTAACATTACTCATTGAGCAATAGGTACCTATGTTCTGATTCCTATTCAAAATATACGAAAGACTCTTTGTAAAAACAGGTACTCTCACGTAGAAAGGCAACGGGAACTTTTTAAACATCTTCACTCGCCAAGAAAGTAGGGTTTGTTCTTTTATTTCAAAGTCTTACTTACGTTAAAAAGAAGTTCTGAACAATAGTGCTGGCTGGAAACAAAATAGCTCGCTCTCAATGCTATTTTCCTGTCAAAAAGTGTCAAGTTTAAAAAGGTTGTGTGCAGAAAAGACCATAAACAATATAAAGGTTTTTCAGGTCTCCTTATTTTTATATAGTTCTGTGCCGTAAGTTTGTCATCTTGTCATACAAAAACTCGTTTATTTACACTGTTAATGTAAATTACTATTTACAAAATCAAAAAATAGTTTAACTGCAATTAAAATCTGGAGCAAATAGTCTGTTAAAGGACGATAAAAGCTGGTGTTCTAGAAATAAGAATGCCCAAAGTTTTTAAACCCATGAAACTTGAGAATATGAAAAGGATTTCTTAAAATTAACCATGGTTTCAATAAAGAAGCATCCTGCTAGCAGCGACGGCAGTCAACCCTACTCAGATTACTCAAGCTCAGCAAGCAGATCAGAGCACGTGGCATCAAATTGCTGGCTCAAGGTATTCATCGTCTTTACCATCTTAATTCTTCAAATAAGTGTTTTATTTTTCTACATCATGAGATATGGACTTACCAGCAATAAACAGCCATTTGCGTCTATTGTGTAATTAGTTTATGTGCAGGAATATAATTTACATAAAAATTGTTTATTTATAATTGTTAATTACAATAAAAGAAAGGGTTTTTAACGTTATTTCTTTTTCGGTAACTGTTTTGTACATGTTCTTTTAATTTAGACTGACAAATTTGCAGACCCACTTTCTGTATCTCAGGTTCTCTTCGGGAACTGAACTAGTGACTAGCGGCGGTGAAGTAACTTTTTTAACCAATA
This sequence comes from Ochropleura leucogaster, assembly GCA_958449745.1. NCBI lineage: Eukaryota > Metazoa > Arthropoda > Insecta > Lepidoptera > Noctuidae > Ochropleura > Ochropleura leucogaster. The sequence continues at coordinate 5,985,675 of OY288208.1, forward strand.
ACTTCACAGCTGCTCGTCTCGCACTATATTTTCGGCATAAAATTAAACAGCCATATCTTTTGACTGCTTAGATTTAGAAGGTTGATTTTTTCACAGCTCCAAGGGACCATAGAGTTCAATTTTGTAGCAGAAATTGCTTATTAGTTAAATGAAGATGAAAAATTGTATAAGTTTTATAAAAAGCTATGTTTTCCAAAATAAGTATTCACTATAATACTCAAAGCTTCAAAACCTTACCACAGAACTCTTGCGTAGACGTATCAAATAAAAAAACTGGCCAAGTGCGATTCTGTGCGAGTCTGACTCGCGTTTCCGTACAAACTTACGATAGTAACGGCTATAGATATTAGAAAGAAAAGGCCATATCTTTTGTCTGCGTAGACTTATAGGGTTGATTTTCACAGAGAACTGTGAAAATCAACCCTATGAGGATGGACCGATTTAAACGAAATTTTGTGTACATATCGGGTAGGTCTGAGAATCGGCCAACATCTATTTTTCATAGCCCTAAGTGGGCAGCGAGTGAAACCGGTGGGCACAGCTAGTCTAATATATAAAATTCTCGTGTCACAGTTTTCGTTCCCATACTCCTTCGACACGGCTGGACCGATTTAAACGAAATTTTGTGTACATATCGGGTAGGTCTGAGAATCGGCCAACATCTATTTTTCATAGCTCTAAGTGGGCAGCGAGTGAAACCGGTGGGCACAGCTAGTCTAATATATAAAATTCTCGTGTCACAGTTTTCGTTCCCATACTCCTTCGACACGGCTGGACCGATTTAAACGAAATTTTGTGTACATATCGGGTAGGTCTGAGAATCGGCCAACATCTATTTTTCATAGCCCTAAGTGGGCAGCGAGTGAAACCGCTGGGCACAGCTAGTAATATATATTATTATGGTTTTAATTTTAACTCGATACTTCCTTGCGTTCCTGAGACAGACAGACGAACAACAAAATGATGCAATTAGGGTTCAATTTTCCCTTTTAAGGTACGGAACCCTAAAAAGGAGGAGACAAAACAATTTTTTTGGTGGGTTTAAGGGCCTATGCCCACGTTTTTCAAACGCGCCGTCGACGCACGTTTTGGGAACGCGCGTCGCCGGCGCGTTTTTATCCTGCAGAGCAGTTTGTTGTCGTTTGTATCGATACAAACGCGCGGCACCGGCGCGTGTGTATCGATACAAACGCAACGAGGGAAAGGGAAGTGTGAATCTACGCTAGTAGCAATCGAGCGATTTGGTGCACCGCACGTCTTTGGAACAAAAAAATGGAGCCTTTCGACACAGAAAACTTCATAACTGAAATTCAAAACCGGCCAATATTGTGGAATTCACGATTGCCGGATTATTCGCAAAATGCCAGCGCGTTTGTATCGATACACACGCGCGTTTGCATCGCGTCTGTATCGCTACACACGCGCGTCTGTATTTATACAGGTGTGCAAAGGTTTACAGGCTGCGTCTTACTTGCGTGTGTATCGCGTCTGTATCGCTACAAACGCGCGTCGACGGCGCGTTTAAAAAACGTGGTGTGCATAGGCCCTAAGTTCCACACATTCAAAAATTTGTACTAAGTATCATTCATGCTTCATAAAAGCCGAATTGTAGTTTTGATGTGGCGTAAAAGCACAGCAACCGTAGACGCGGGTCTGTGGGCGGTGAGCAATGGATAGCTCACCGTCCGTTTGTGTTATCAATCAATCAATTTATTTCAGGCATTGAAGGCTCACACATACAATACACTAAATAATCGAATACAAATTAATAAACTAATACATACTGAGCCACGCCAGCCTCGAGGCGGGACTCAAAATGAACATGACGAAAACCAAGTTAATGACAAACAACACGAAACGCAAAGTAGACATAGGGGGTGTGGAGGTTGAATATGTCCATGAGTATATATACCTCGGCCAATTAGTCTCCTTCCAGGCGAGGCAAGATAAAGAAGTCGCTCGACGCACCGAAAACGCCTGGAAGAGCTATTGGTCGATGAAACACGTCATGAAAGGACCGCTCCCACTTTCACTCAAAAGGAAACTGATGGACATGTGCATTCTTCCCACCCTCACCTATGGAGCGCAAACGTGGTCTTTAACAAAGCGTCAAAAGTCCGCCCTCGGGGTCTGCCAGCGAGCTATGGAACGAAGCATACTAAACGTGAAAATTTCCGACCGTATAAGAAACAGTATGCTACGCTCCAAGACCCAAATAGCAGACGTTGGCAAAACAGCCGCAAAATTAAAGTGGAACTGGGCTGGCCACATCTGCCGCATGTCGCAACAAAATTGGGCTAAAATATCAACCGATTGGGTTCCGAACAACAGAACCCGGCGACGCGGTAAGCCCAGAAGGAGATGGCGTGACGAGCTAGACTTCTACGAAAAGGACTGGGTCACATTAGCAAAAGACAGAAAAAAATGGGAGGAAGGAAGGGAGGCCTTTGCCCTGCAGTGGGACACAAGTGGCTTATAATAATAATACATACTAAATAAATTAAAAACTATTGCACACGAAGTGACAGCTTCGCGTTTCGCTGCGAGGTCCGTATCCTTCCACGGAAATGTCCATACACAACACCCTTCATTGAGGAAGGTCTCCAATTCTCCAAAAAAACCCGTACCACAAACGCCTTAAAAATTATTGTCATGGCGCGACTCCAACTGCACGACTCTTAAAGTGCAGCTTGTTTTCACACGTGGCCATATTGACAACGTGTTTGTGTTCCACGAGCACCTCAAAGCGATATCTTCAAGCAGATGGATCCGCCAGGGCCACTACCTTCGCGGCGTTGCGGGTTGTTGGCCCCGGAATCCAAGGAAGGGAAGGGCAAATGAAGGAAAAGGGCATAGAGGGTTTTAGTCAGTCAAAGTTTGATCTCTCGTTCTGGACGAGAGATTATTGGATGATTTATCAACCGAAAAAAAAACGGTTCACTACTATATGATATCTTAAAGCAGAACCTATTCCACTGAGTGAAAGAGATGGTGCTAGACACTCTGTATAGCTCTGTCCCTTTTCCTCAGCGGAATAAGTTCTGCTTTAACACGTCATGGTAGGGTAGCAGGTCCAAATCAAACTAAGTTTAACTACTTCCAAATTAGCTTAAAACATAAAAATTAATAAGAGAATAGTAGACAGGAACATTTAAGTTTTATGAATATCTTTTGCAAACAGCAGCTTAGTATCAGTCTATCAGTGGGGTTAGAATGACGTCATGAAGCATTGTAATTTTGATTTATTTCAGCGTTAGAAAAAGATGCCGCTAAACTTCCACCATAGCTCTGTCTCGTTCTCACTCTGGAATGACATTAAAACGTCCTGTCGTTATACTAGCCCACCTAACAGAAGCTGCATGAATGTGATTTGCGCCCGCGACAAATGTGTATTCATTTATTTGCATTTAACTTTGGATCATAGACTTTACAGACAAACAATATATCGCAAAAAAACTATATTCCAACAAAAAAAAAACTGAATTCCAAATAAACACTAAAAAGTGGAATGTCATGTTATATTAACACTTAAAACGGGATATCCTTACTAATATTATAAAAGCGAAAGAGAGTTTGTTACCTCTTCACGCATTAATGGCTAAACCGATTTCGATGAATTTTGGTACAGAGATAGTTGGGAACCAGGAGACGGACATAAAAAAACCTCTATTGTATGTTCTTAATAACAAGCTAATATATATTTTTTTCTTTTCCTGCCTGCCCAATAATTAAAATTCACCGCAAACACGTGTCGATTTAACATTTTTATATGAAATGTGTTTTTGAGGTGGATAAGGCTTTTGTCCCACTGTCGACGAAAAGCGACAAGCGATTATAAACGAGTTGTTTGCTTGGCAGAGTTCTCACTGTGGTCAGTCTGCGATGAGAACTAATTACTCAACTATTTTGCATTGTTTTACACGCACACTGGTTTTTACGACTTGAAATGGGTAGTTGTATTGATCTCTTTAACTGACATGGGATCTACATCCATTATACGTTTCTTTGGTGAGAAAGTCGTCAATAGCTATTCGTTTCAATCGTCAGCGATGGGATTAGGCAATTTTTTTCAGTTGGAAAATCATCAAGTGCTCTTCGCGGAGCGAAAGGATGTGTCAGACTTGTATTGACTAAAACCCATCCAAGTTCCTTCTTTTGCGCTTCGTATTCCGGGGCCACGGTATTTCTTTTGAACAACCCGCAACCCCTGCAGGCAGTAGCCCTGACGGGCCTTCTGCTTTGCTGAAATGACTTTGTTGCGCGCAGGGAACACGAACGAGCCGTCGTCTCGGCCTGTCGAGGGCCGGACGGTGAGCTGTATTCACCGTCTAATGCCTTATAGGCCTTAAGCGAGCGTCGCAATATTCATTCACTACAACTCCTTAACTTACTACGCTTGTCGCTAATCGCCGTCTGTGGGACCACCATAGGCTTGATGAGAGCGTCGCAATACCGGCTCATGAATGTCAATACATCCAAGATATAGCTGGCAATCAGCGCCCCGCGGCTTTCAATTTCACTCTATTCACATATTTTGCTCACTGTAAGTACAGTTGGCCGCCCGATGGCAGCAAAACCAGTATATACTGGCCTCTTATTGTATTGATACTCGGTGAACCGATAAGCCAGCTTAAGGTCAAAGTCTTACCTCGTCTGCGGTCGAATGTACTTGTTCATTAAGTTTAACTGAATGAAGGTGTTACTGAAATGTAGGAACGAGGGAGACTTCGAGGAAAGGAAGTACCTTAGAAAGTAGATGTATTAAAATGGACAGTTGTATGTCTAAACAATAATAGCTTTAATAAGAAGGGCCTGATTCAGAAGGCTCGATACGGCCCACATTGTGAAGAGGTTCCTCTCCAAGAAGCCCTAATCACCGGTAGGGTTGGACCCTGTTCTGGACACTGGCAGACCAACATTTCTATATATTTTTAAATGTTCTTTTAAGTAATTATTTGAAATGTATACAATATGTAGAATGTTAAAAAAACGACATAAATAAATTATGGGGTTGAAGATGGAAGCTTAGCCAGTTATTATTCCAGGGAGTGTTGAGTTCTTCCTTCCTCCCATGACCTCATAAAGCAGTTTTGTTTTAATGTCTCTTCTGACTGGGAAAGAGATAGACGTATACAAGTATAGGTCCGTCTCTTTCTTGCACCGAAGTAAGGTTAACAAACATTGCTAGTGGTCGTGGAGGGCCACCTATACACTCGACAATCAAATGAGTGACGAAATGTACTAGCGTATCTTCGGATAAGTTCTCTTTTCATTAAGTTCAAAATAATTATGTTAACGATAAGTACGTTTACATAGGTAATTATTTTGGCGTGTCAATAATTTTACAAAGATACGTAATATCTATCTCTATCTAAAAGACATGTCATGCAAAGCCGCAGTTTTTGAATGAATGAGTAACGAACATTGCAAAGAAATAGATATCTACTTTTATTGTTTCTACGCTTTTTTTTAAAATTACTGTTAATTATTGCTAAATATTCTCCAGCGTTTGATGGTTAATTAACAGTTCACACGTGATATTGGCAAAATTGTGATATCTCTCGCCCACAAAAGCCATTAATGAAGAGTTGAGTAACGAACATCTATCTATTCATTCATTCATCCACACAATCTTTCTCATTTATAATTTAGTAGGATATTTATATAGGTTAAAGTTTATCCAAATCCATTACGGAGTAATTTCATCCTAACCGCAGCCTATCTATTGCTGTTTACATAACACTCCATTGTTTTCGAGATGCATATCTATCATAAATATCAGAAGCTGTATCGGCCCACCTATTCAACAATGAAAATATTATAAACCAACAAAGGCTCCAGAATCCCGTCTTTATTTTACACTGTAGAACATCGGTCCGTGGAATTCGTAATTTCTTTGATTCCCGCCCATTGTGCGACTGATAAAAGAGACACTTTTCAGTTGCTCCCGTCTGAATGAATACACCCATTATAGCTACACAAAAGTGGATATTCCAAACAAAAACATCATTGCCGCGGTTATTACGGAGCGTAAAAAACAATTCAGACTATATTCCATTATGATTTCGAACAATGTAGTTGGTGAAATTGTATTTTGTCGCGAATAATGTTGGGAATCGACGCGATGCCTGGATTTATTGTCGCTGTTACAATTTATTTTTTTATGAAAGAGACTGGTGGCTCGTGACGTGATGATTTATTTGAAAATTTGGTTATTTTTGTTGCTATTTGCTCTGTGGACTAAGCTGTTCCTGGAGCCTGCCAATCAGAATTTACATATCTACATAATCAAAACGGTTTTGAGAATACCTTCAAATCTACAGGCAGTGTGTTAAGCCGAATATTTACTGTTTTTCTACAAGGTGTTTGTATACAAGATCTGAGAATTATCTTTGATGTTTTCTCGTTTGTAATTAATATTCCAGTCTAATTACAAGCACTACTCCAGGCTTAACATTATAGCAAGACGGCTCCCGGCCACCGTAAAGGCGGGTTCTAGCTCACCGTCCATCCAGTGGCGACAGACGGCGCGTTCATGTTCCACGCGCGTTTCAAAGAGTTGACAGCAAAGCAGAGGGGCCTGCCAGGGTTGTTCAAATGAGATACCGCGGCTCCGGAACACAAAGGGCAAAAGAAAGAACATGGATGAGTCTTAGTCTGACATAGCCCTGAGCGGGGGAAGTTATAATGTCACACCCGAAAAAAAAAATACCTACTTCACACTATAATAAAAAAAAAAACGTCTGAATACGTTATGGTTAGTCATAGATAGGTATACTACTGAGTCCCTTGCTTCAAGGGTAGGGGAAGGGAACTTGTTACCTAAAACGCAAGGCCAGCTTCAAACTAAGCACTCCTGAAAATTTATGGAAGAACGCAACACTACCTAGATAAGAAAAGTTTCAGCCTTTTATGTTTTTGCGGATGGGAAATCATCAAATAACTTCTCTCGCTCTGGGTGGAGCGGGAGGAGTGTCAGAATTGCACATATATGTATTTATACTGTGCTTTTACTGACTAAAAGCCACTCATGTTCCTTCTTCTATTGTGCTTTATGTTCTTGGGCCGCGGTAACTCTTTCGAACAACTCGCAACCCCGGCAGGCGGTGGCCTTAGCAGATGTACTTTGCTGTCATATCCATGAGGCACGCGTGGAACTCTAACGCGCTGTCGACTCAGCCTGTCGTCACTAGACGTCGAACGGTGAGTTACCCATTGCTCACCGTCCACAAATCTTGTGGCGCACGACGCCCGGAGCGTCTTCCGCGGCGGTTGGGTTGCTTTGAGGTTCTCTCCTTTAAACGTCTAGCTACCACATTCGCTAGCATAACTGCTTCGCTAAAGGAGGTGACCGCTTCCCATTCCCTATGGCTCTGGACCATGGACTGAACCAGGGCCGGCCGCGAGAGATCGCCGCCGCCGATCGCCTCTACGAAACTAGACCCGACGGTTCGCAGTCTTGTGTAATGTAGTACATAGGGTATGAGTTGAGGATATTCATATAGCGAAATAGAAAACCACACTCTGGTTTGTGTAAGCACAAATATTGCCAATCTGAGCAACGTATGGGTTGCAGGTTCGATACCCTTTATTTTTAATAGGTTTCCTTGTTTGCAATATTTTTGAAATCAATCTAATGTATTACATTGATAAACAACTAATTACTAGTAGAATAATTGAACGTCACAGTTCTAATAACATAAGATTGTTGTTAACTTAAATTATGACGTAGCTAAAAGAAGGATGAGCAATCACCTCATTATAAAAAATATACAATATTTTTTCTCTTGTTGGTTACGTCGAAATATCTTGTAATGTATGCGACTCAATTTTGTTTGAAAAGAACTCGTAGCGCCATCTCTGTGCAGTTTCAGAAAATGAATTCCAAGCTTCCGATGGCAGTGCCCTCTGTTGTTCCATAAAATCACTCGATTTCAGCTACAGCCAGTTCGGAAGTAGAGCTTACTCACCGAACGCATAGATGGCGCTAAACGTAGACAATGTATGAAAACGAAACCCGCCATTATTTTGCACTACGTTATTCGCGATGTTCACGACGCTTGAAAGATGGCGTTTATGCCCCAAGGCGTCCATTTTGTAAATAGACAATGTTTACCGCTAATCTCGATCGAATTAGCGGACAAACGAAAGACATAGCTGCCAGCTGGGTATAAAACTACAGTGTTGTTTCCCGAATATGCAATAATTTTCACAATTTACTAAGGTCTTAATAAAAATTACTCATTGGGTTTTTTGCTCTTGTTTATTTTTATGCATTATATAGGTGCTTGATAATGATAACAAACATCATTAATGTGATAAACAGACATTATCTGTATACCAATGGTTATTAATGATTCACGCAAATTCATACATTTAAAAAAAGTCACAATGATTTGCAATAAAAATCTCGTTTTTTATAATTGATTAAGAATCTCTAGTAAGTATGTACTTAATTAAAACGTTTAACGAGGTAGGTAGTATGTAGGTATATACCTACAATACCTTAATTGAATGTTAACATACTACCAATACTAAAGGTGCTTATCTAATATTATTGATAGTTATATGTATGTTTTATTTTGATTACATATTTATTATGTTAACCTTGCGTAGACCGTGAGCAGGACGAGCCTGCTATCCATCGTACGTAGAACTACCATTGATTTGAGGATATTTAGTGTCTTCTCAGGATTGCGACCTTATTTTAGAAATCTTGAGAAAGCTCAGGATTTTAAGATTGAAATAAAATATATATAAATAATTCTTTACATGTCCGGGCACACAACAGAAAATAGTTTTAAGTTTATCTAAGGTTTTTTGTTGAAATCGATATTAAAGGAAGAAATCTAATTATAAAGCAACTGTATAGTCCGATTGAGCAGCTAACGAAACGACCTCATAGGTTGACTTGCGAGATTCCATTAAAAAATAAAGAAAACAACTCAGATAAAACCAAGACTTTACTGATTTATCAAGCCTTCATATTAGATGAAGGCTCATTGTATGTATTTAGTTTGCGAAGACACCTTATTCAGTACCTACACTGTTTTATAAAATACGTTGCAAGTTTAGTTTTTTAAATTAAACTGCATCAAAAGTAAAGCTCGGACTGAAGACACCCTTAGCTTGTTTCAGCGACGGCTTAGGCAGGGGCAGACTGCTTAGAAGTAATATCTATGACTATAGGTAGGTACTGATAATTCTCCAATTTTTTGGTAATCCTGTTTCTAAATGGGCGAGTCTTATTGGCTTTCGGTTTAGGACCTTTTGCTTGTGGATCGAACCTAGGAAGAACTAGCTTGACCAGGCGCCAGGTTATGTTACGAATCATTAATTATTTTTCAAAAATAATCAGCCAAGCAATTTTTGTGTCTCTGGATTTTAGTAGTCTATGGTGCCCTACCTCAAAGGCACGAGTGCGCAGCGACTAACAAGACAACAAAATGGCCTATCTCTCCTTTGTTAGCTACTTAAATAACAGGCAGGTATTGCGTTACTAAAGAACTCTCGGTGGCTTAGTGCGCTCAGCGTTACGGATCATGATTCTATGGCATAACGGGAATTTAAATAGTTGTGTTGGACTTCCTTGAGCAGGTGTATATCTACGTATTCTTTATTTAGAATACTACTTTTGCCCGCGGCCGGCTTCGCTCGTGTTCAATTTGGGGTAACACAGTTCCCCTTGCGCCTTATTGATTTGTATAGTAACGCGAAGTTTTCCCTTTTCTTCCCTCTTTCCCCGTCACATCCCACATTTTTTTAATTTGCCTATGTCCGTCTCCTGGTTCCCAACTATCTCTGTACCAAAATTCATCAAAATCGGTGTAGCCATTAAAGCGTGAAGATGTATTAAACATAAACAAACAAACTCACTTTCGCTTTAAAATACGCTAGCTTTTGCCCGCGGCTTCGCTCGCGTTAAATTTGGTAGCGCCTTATTGATTTGTATAGCAACGCGAAGTTTTCCCTTTTCTTCCCTCTTTCCCCGTCACATCCCACATTTTTTTTAATTTGCCTATTTCCGTCTCCAGGTTCCCAACTATCTCTGTACCAATATTCATCAAAAAAATGTGCAAGCATTGTCTAGATTCCGCTTATATTAGAGAAGAACGGGCCTAAGGGCCCATACTTCACAACATGTGTTGTGCGTTAAGCGTATTCTCCTTGTTTTCTTCCGTACGGGGGTTTAGGAGGTTTTGTAACAACAAACACTTGTAAGTATTAAAAAAAAACTTGTCATAAGTTCGAACTTTTACCCCAATATATTTGTAACGTAACTAAAAGGTTCATGGTATGGTCTAGCTAGAACAAAAGAATGATCGCAATGACGGGGCGGGCAAGTTTGTTTCGGCTTCAAGAAGGGTACTTTTACACCTCTACTCAAGTATGAAATTTGAGACTGTTACACACTAGTCCAGTCGGTAAACCAGCGCCGGACACTAACTACCCGGCAGTTTACTGAAGGGCCTTTTGGCACAAACGTGTGAGACACAATAATTATCTCTATTTGTGTTTAAAAAGTTTATTTTTTCTTTGCTTAATGTTGTGTGCACTTGTGGCATAATATTCCAAATAAACTTATTTTCTGTCATTCTATTAGGAGCCTACACCGGCTATACCTCTCTGCTCGGGATTACAGGCATCAAGTTATATCATAAATTCATTATGAAGTAGCTGGTGCGCCTACCTACAGCATTTTCATTTCATTTTGGCCAACAACTTGATACCTAGAACTACTATTCTACTTTGGTTTACCCTAAGTGTCTAATTTATTTGCGATGGGGAAGAAAGTTTATAGAATAGGTAGGTACTTAATACCTGTGTTTATACACAGGACACAGAGATCTGCTATTTTTGGTAGGTATAGGAAACGATTCAAAATTAGAATAAATTGAAATATTTTTCCTTCACAATGTTGTTTCCCTATAGGTAACGCGGATAGGTTAAATCCTCTCTTTCCTCATAAAGCTGATAGTAAACAGTTGATAATATTGACGCTGAAAAAATAAATTTTGGAGCTTCAAAGAAATTCTAAAGTCGGATACTTCAATAAAGCTAAAGAAAATTGTATTGGATTCCTGTGTCTTGCCTTCTCTCACATATGCATCACAAACATGGATTTTCAATAAACAAACCAGAAACAAAATATTAACAACCCAAAGAGCTATGGAACGGAGTATTCTGAACCTAAAACTGAAACACAAAAAGAGGAGCACAGAAATAAGGAAAACCACGAAGCTGATTGATGCCTTAGAACATGGTAGGAAGCTAAAATGGAAATGGGCTGGCCATGTTGCTCGTATGCAAGAGGACAGATGGGCTAAAAAGATAACATCTTGGAAGGGACCTGCCGGCAAGAGGAGCAGAGGCAGACCGGCGGAGAGATGGCTAGATGAAATTTTAAAAATAGCGGGAAATGATTGGACAGATAAAGCAAAAGACAGAACTGCATGGAGGAAAATGGAGGAGGCCTTCACTCTGTAGAGAGGTCCTTAATAAATAATAATTTAAAAAAAAAAAAAAAAAAAATGTACTTATGGGGGATATTTAAATAATTATTTGTTTTTTATTTTGTTAATTATGTTAATACATTAATCGCATGCACTTTAATCTACCTATATCATATTATTGTAAATTGAATTTTATTAAGGAAATTAAAAGGCTTAAAAAAAAAAAAAAAAAAAAAATATTGACGCTGAACACAGGTTGCTATCAACTTACATTGAGGTTATCGCAAATAGATTACGGATTAAGTAGCTAGGTACATAAATGATCTACTCATATCAAACTACATATGACAATCAATAAAATCGAAAACCACGCGTAAAGCAATACGTCGTAGGTACCTACTTATTGCACATAATTAAAAATATAATTAGGTAGGTGCCTATCAATGCAATAAATTGAGGATTGCAACGGATTATTCCGACACCACTTTCAGGGCCATATTTCACAGAAATGGTGTAGCGTAGCATCATACAACTTGATGACGTAAGTTAAATAAATAAAATGTAAACAAACCGTGTTATCTAGGCTAGTAAACAATAACATGTAGTAAATACCTAATTATTTGCGAGGAAATATTCAAGCATTTTAACTCGACTCGCAAAGATTATTTTGTTGTCTATAATGTCTGTTATTGGCTACTCGCCCAAAATAAATGTTTACGCTGAGAAACGTGACCAACTTTATTAGTTATTGCTGTGAAGCGTATAGCTGACAAAATTATATCACATGCAGGACTAAAAAATAACACGAAGATATTTATACTTTGCAGAGTCATTACAGACAGCTATTTTTGGTTGAATGTAGGTGGGTAGGTGTTTACGACAAACGCTTTTAGCGCGTTGTCCTTAGAATTCAAAATAAAACGGCAAGATACATATAAAAATATTTTATTAAAAACATTTTGGTAACATTTAATAAGAACACTTAGGTAAAAATAAATCGACCTCAAAATCATTTCAAAAGAACAGCCTGGACTGGAAGTTCACGGAGGAAACCGGAACAGCAAAAACTAAAATAAATAAAAACAATGATAACACTCTAGGCAGAGACATGTCTAATTGACAACCAGAATTAAGGCATCGCAAGAATAATTATTTAAGTACGATAAAATACCTACGTCTATTATTATAATTACAACAAATAAACGCCTAGTTCGTTACGTTCAGTTGTGTATGCTGCCCGTCGGTGACCGCGGGGGCGCGGGCGCGCGCGATCTGACAAGTCTCTTGGCAGGGGACCTACATCGAGTATTATTGCCACTAACATTATTCACTTCATTCATGAGACATTTTGCTTGCCACTACGCCCTAATTATACACTACTAAATACTAAAACATCCCAATTATACAAAGCTATGTTAAAATTTACCTAACTAATAATATTAACATCTTCGGCTAATTTTGATACTAGAATGATATACATCATCATATTGTACTCTTAACATTACGCTGGGTTATAAATTATAAGTGAGGAATAAAACATGTTACACATAATATTGCAAGCATTACTGAGATTGTGCACGTTACGTGATTTCATAAAAGTAACAATAAATTGAAAACTTAAGTGTAAGAAAGAAGATTGCTTATACTGAAGTTGACAAAGGAGGAACGGGCTGAGCCCTTACAAACAGCTACGATAAAGGAACAGTCAAAGATTAAATTACGAGCATTGGCACTTTCAATATTAAATCTTAATTACACTCTCGAAATAGCACTGCATATCAATAACCAACTTAAAAACTAAATTCAGATCAGTCATTTATGATATCACATCAAAATAAACAGGGAAATACATAATATGTGATTATCGATTGGATATACTATATCATATATATTATTTTTTTCAAAAGAGGTATTAATTTTCTTAAGGGTTACTAAAAATATTGAGCTCTGCGCCGCGCGCGACGCACGATATCACCATAATACGAGAACAACATTGAACCAATAAGTTTTGGTACTTGGAGTTCATCTCCGAGTTAATCTATTTCGCTAAACCTACATAATGCTTATCAGATATACGTAATACCCACAAGACGCGCGTTGCCGCGACCCGAGGACGTTGGCAACGCGCGTCAGGCAAAAAACCCTTCATCCTTATACAATTTTCATTATAAAAATACTGTCATTTGACTACAGTTCAATGAGAAAAAAATATTTATCATATGAATGAACAATAGATATAATACAACATATAGGTAATATTATGTATAATATCATGTATAATTATGATTTGACTAAAACAACATAAAATGCATAAAATTGAAATGATTAAAACATTGTAAAATCACTTGAAGACACTTATTAATGGAAGGTACTAAATTGATATTTTAGAAAATTTTGTAATAAATAGCACAACAACCAAAATATTTGGCAATGTGGATTAAATAAACATTAACAACTACTACCCTCGGCTGCTAACTTAAACACAAAACTGGAATGCAAATATTGCATCGCACCTCGGCCTCTCTTGTTAATCGCGCCGCGCGCCATCCTGCCGGTACTGCCTACGGGGATCACCTACTAAACTTACAGACATCCACAACAAGAGCTATTCTACTAACTGTGCGTATCGCTCCAAATACTTTCCTTTGAACTACATTCGATTGCAGCTTTGTCATATTTAACTAAAATTAATCTGAATGCAACACGATAATAAACATTGATTTTAAAATAACCAATAACAACCATTTTGTGAGTATGTGTGACTGAGGATATAGCACACTAGGCAAATGAAGCCAACCCCTGAACATTGATATAATATGTATTTATTCGCCAACAATTTGTTAAGAGGAGGCTTCCTACATAGGCAATAAAGAATGTGTATCACTGTTAGGTAGCTGCATTCTGAGATCCACGCTATATGTTCAGTCATTACCCACTGAATCATAAAATACGTAAATAAATATTTGTAAAACTTCAACTACTTGCTTAAGTTTTGTGTTCATAGCCCAGTTAATTGATTACAGACAAAACAGAAATGAGACTTTTGGATATGGCTCGACATTAACTACTTAGTCGTTTGAAATGCAATATAAACTTAAATCACGAACGACAACTGCTTCGAAGGTGAACTACTATGCTGACAAACTACTGTTTGGAGAAAACAATTCGCGCATGTTGGTCCCTTCTAAAATATTTGCCAAACCTCTAAGCAAACTATATGATGTAAATAATTTCTTTGAAAACTACATACTGTATTGTCTCGTATCAACATTTTTATAAAAATAACTATGTGGGAAATATGTCAACATTATTGTGTACAAATACTCCAGTTCCAATTTAAAGCTGATCACAACATAGCAGAACTAAAGTTGCACAAAAGGACAGTATCAATTATTTGTTATAGTTAGTATGTTATACATTACTTACATGTAATTGAAGAGACTCACACTATTAAATATCTTGACTAAATTAAGAGACCACGAATATTACATTTATATATGCACGTACATAGAGATATTGCCAGTCTGTTAACGACACTTACTATAATTTCACTAGGAGCCCAGCATCTGGGCATATCAATGACTCAAACGTTTTAAAACGGTCTGTAACAACTACTAATACCTTAGCTATCTAATCACTGCATTAATTTGTGATGATATGCACTGATTGACCCATTTTGACTATGTTCACATGGGCTCATCATTTTATAATTACAAATGAGTTGTTCAAAGCTTTATAGTTGAGTTAATAAGAAGATAAGGGTAATGTGTCAAGATTGTATCCTCTAGATTATATGTCATCACTATTATTATGTAATGCTCGGACGGTAAATCCAACAATAATCATAATTATATCTTAAAATAACCTACAGCTTGGCTTTAAATTCGTGCCTATCTCGTCAAAATCGTAAATTTAAATAACATCCGAGAAGCAGCCTTTTGGTTTAAACAATGACGATCGTTTGATAAATGACTGTGGAATATATCTAAATTATCTCCTAGAGACTAAAGAATATTATAAAACAATATTTAAATAATAACTGTTACATGTAATGGTGGGAAATAACTCATTATGATATCATAAGTAAATGTCTATAATTTAAATATTGCTTTAAGAGTAATTGGACACAAAATCCATGGGGTTGAGTTACACCCTTTGTATTTTATACTAATCAGTATAAATTGTATACTCAACAATTTATAGTTAATATAATATTCTTTGGATAACAAGTCACATTTCTAAGAGGAACTAAGTGTAGCGCAATATATTACTATAATGATTTAGTTTAATTTGTTGATTTATGGAATATAGATTTTTAAGTTTTGATCCAATGTTGTCTTTTCAATTAGACTGGGACCTAGAAATGCTGTTTTTTGGAATAAATCTGGAAATATTTATGGCATTGCAAGTCCGTAGTATTAATTAAGCCTAACTTTATCACACATTTAAATAAGTTAAAAACAAAAAACGAAGTCATGTATCGTCACGCATTCCATTCACAGAATTTGTCAAAAATTGTCTTGTTTAAATTAAGATCACAGTATTAAGTCACGTTTAAAATGTAACTCCACGAATGTGCGCGACGATAGCCACATACATATTCCACAGTCATCTGTATAACTGGAACACAACAGGCAAGCATATAAACAAACTATGTTATAGGAAGGTGTCACAGAACCATTGGCTTTAGTTCAACTAAAGGAACTTTGATTTAATTTTGTTCAGTCATGGTTAAAACATTTCATGTTTATTTGATAACAAAATAGTAAAATAGAATGTAAAAACTTAAGTCAAAAAGATAACAATGAGCTAAATAAAACATCACTTGTCATTTTTAAGAATAATAACAAGTTGTCATAATTAATTCCATGAAAAACATTAACTAAAGCCATGGTTCAGCTAGTAATGGCTCTGAGCACCATCAAGTGACGGTAAGAGTTCGACAAGTTGATATGCACCCTGATGTGTTCCAATCGTACCCACTTAACATTTGTTTGTTCAGGATTTATGCTGGCTCATAGTCACGTCAATCTGTGGCAGCTACTACCCATGAGAATCCGCAGAGGCGGCAAGAGTCCTTTACGTACTGTGTGCGAGTTCCATACGGACCCAACCGGTGGTACTGGGAGCGGTTGGCGAAGAACAGCGACGGGTTGTTAGGCGGCAGCACTGTGGGGCGGTAACTCCATCGTGAGTCCGTGAGATTACCCATCAGGTTGAGGATGTCGCGACCTTCATACGTGATTTTGACATCATCGGCTTTCTTCTCTATGGGACGCGGCTGAGGTTGCAGCACTGGCTCGAATAGCTTCTGAAAATGATGCACACATTGACCCAATAACAACGTCACTCAACATAAAAAATGACAACAAAAGATTCTAACAACACAAAAATGTGGTCTAAAAAGAGTACTTAACTCCCTACTCTATAGCTAGCTGCAAAATGGTTTTGCCAAGAACAATACGGTAATAGATAGACAATATAATTATATTACACTACACATCTATGTATAATACACATTTGCCAATCGCACTGGATCACAAAAATATGTATCACGTAACCTATGCCTCTGAAATCTTTCCATTATCACAAGTCGATATTGTACACAACATTGATAGCGTAAGACATTCGCCATTACGGAATATTATGAAAATAGAGAGGTCAAGGCCAGGACGAATGCAAACAAACTAGTGCGAAAATGTTCACTCACCTTCTCTGTTGTTTGAGGACTAGACGGCAGGGAATCGCTGTTTACTGATTCGGATTTGAGCGACCCCAGCGACCCGATACCGCTAGATTCACTGGAGACTGACGGACTCGGGCTCGACTGGGACTGAGACAGGCCCGCTATGTCTATGATATGCCCGAACGAACTGAATGAGTTAAAATTTTCTGTCTCCAACCCCGCCAGAGGTAGTGCAACGCTCAAAGCCATGTCTGGAAATGGAAAATCACGTTTGTATTGTAATTACACGTGCATAAACTCAACTGCGTGTGAACACTTTATTAGCTATGTTGACAGAATCTAACCAACGCGCCAAACTGTTACGGTATTATGATCACACCACACTCTAAATAACGCGTCACTCACCTTTGACTAGAATAACAATTAAGAATTTCAAAACCACACTGTATTTATCGAGCAAAACAATATTTACCGAAAAGCGTAATCCCAAAAAGCTCAAGCCTCGATGTAGTTGAAAAGATCGAACATTTATGAAGTGAAGTTAGCTCCAATCGCGAGTTTGCGTTGCGTGATGTCGTCGAGCGCGAACCGGAAATGGCTCTGTCGATAAAGTAGTTTATTACGCAGCAATTATGCCCATTGCAATAGGCTCTAGTAGAAATTTGTACAATCAATTTATGGATTGATTTTATTTTTACGTTGATAGCAAGACTCACCTATTTCTTAAAAAAAATGTTAAAAATATCGTATTTAACGATGGCCTAAATTAACTACAGCGCCATCTATGACAGTTTTAGGCTTTTAATGGAGCTCAGTGGACTGAATTAGTTCTACTAGTCACCACTAGATGGCAGCACTAAGCGCCATCATCTTCACATAGGTGCTTTCTTCGATGATAGATGGCGCTGTTACATAAACGTTTTGGAACTTTACTTTGTCTTTAGAATCTAAAGTTTCTAGATTTGTCAACTTAGGTGTGGGTATTTTGATAATTTGATTTTGTGTTTGTATTGAGTAAAAAATACTTTATGTTTACATTGCTGTTTCAGTATTTGCGAGTTTACTGAACGTTTGGACACCAAACATATAGTTTGTTGGAAAAAATGAAATTAAATGATAAATTCGTTACGAAATTATAACCTCTAAACACTTCATGAAGGCAACCAGATTAACTGCTAGCAATATTTACAGAAATATTCCTATCGCTGCGACACTGTATGCTGGCTACCTGTCTGTGTCTATTCTGTCATCTTTGTGAAAGGGGCGAGTCTCTGCGTAGGTAGGTAAGTTGTGCCGTATTTCAGTAGGTATTTGGAGTCAGTGGGTTAGAGATTTCGGTATGTCGACACGTCCTTGAATTTTCTTTGCTGTCAGTGTCATCAAGATGTTTCCCGTCACCGTTAATTAAAGCACAGTACCTACCTACCTGATGTTCGAGTAGGTCGCAGTATGGAACCTTTAGTCTGAAGGCTTTGTATTTCTAGTTGGCCATCCCGTATGACCTCCAAATTCGAGTCCCAATGGATAATATTTTTTGATATAGATTTGTTTTTGAGTTTTCTGCTAAAAAAATCTTTAATTAATTCACTTCAGGAAAAGGTTGGACATGGAAACACCAATCTATACCAAGCACCAAGGAATGTAAGCGGAAGGCCAATCATCAAATAACTACCTCCGCTCTAGGCTGGCCCTGTCAGACTTTTCCTGACTAAAACCCACTCATGTTCCTTCTTTTGCCCAGTATGTTCCGGGGCCGCGGTATTACTTTCGAACAACCCGCAACCCCGCAGGCAAGGTGTACTTACCTGACGTCTTAACTCATTAGGTACCTTAAGTTCCCCCGTAGAAACTAATGACGTTCGAAGGATGTCTAGAATATAGATAGGTACCTACAAACTAGTGTTAGTAAGGGGTATCGTATTACCCAGTACTAACTGGGTTATGGAGGTCAGACAGGCAGTCGCTCCATGTAAAATACTGGTATTCAGCTGTATCCGGTAAGACTGGAAGGCCGACCCCAACATAGTTGGGAAAAGGCTAGGCAGATGAGATGATGGATGCGATGAATAGTTACTATTTTAATTTTATAACATTAAAACATGGATTAAAAAAGAAAAACTAGTGAAAAAGTTGGAACTTTGACATTCACTAAATCGGTAACTAGAAGGTTCTTCTTCTTCACCGCCGCCTCATAATCTCAGGATATCGGGTTTGACCTATTTAGGCCGGTTTTTCCGTCTTACGACAGACATGTTATGTCCTATAAAAATCAAATAAAACTTTGAGTACCTATGTGCATGCTCGCGTGAAGTGGCAGGAATTAATTTATCGGTTTAATTGTGGTTTATTAATACGAAGTTAGATTATTATATAAGGTTTATATAGTACCTAATCATTTACTAGTTGGTTGTGGTACCTAATTAATGAATATATCATCGTCGTTTTTATGTACAGCGCCTAAACTTTTTAATTTAAATTATATTTCAAATCATCCGTTACCAAAAATATCGAAACAATAATTGTAAAAATACCTACATACCTACCTACTTGTTTTTACAAATCTGTGTTCTTTATTAACCAACTGTTTGTAATCAGAAATCCGCGTACAGGTTGGCAGAAGCAGGAAAAAAACTGTTCAAGTAATGATTCATGGATGACTTTGTACCTACTGGAGAGTACAGTCAACAAACATAATAAGTAGGTACCTATACAGGTTCGAAAGACACAGTTGAAGGTTTCTAAGAAACCGTTGGATGCTTTCCAATGAAATTAATATATAAATAAACTATTTACTATATAACTTAATTTGAAAACATCTATTGGATTGTAAGAACACTTCAACTGTATCTATCCCTCGGAGTTGTAAGTATAGTCATTGACTGTAGATAGGTACACGCAGTGGTGTGTTGCCCCACTGTACACCACAATAAATAATGATATAGTATCGACTAGGCGTTTATTTTTTTTCCAAGCACCGAGTTTTTATATTGAATTCTAAAAGCGCTCAAAAATTATACATAGTATTTTCTAACAGATATTTTATGTAGGTACTTAAAATAATACACACAATAGTTGATTTTATTTACATTTATGTAAGTCATACAGAAACATTGGATCTATCAGGACATTAACAATAATATTCGTCATTTCATTCCCGAATGACAGCATTTTAAAATAAAACCTGAAAATATGAGGGTTCATTTTTATTTCATCCGTTTCCTTTATTTTATCACGTAATAATATCCTGAAAGCAATAAAGTTCAAATATTTCTGCGTGAGATCGTATCTACTTAAATATTATTTGAATATAAATGATCACTCTCAAATAACCTTTGAATTTCTGCGTCTAATTGGTGTAAGCCGGTTTACGAGTGTTTATTATAATACGAGAGCAAGAAACGTGCAAGATAGCCGCCAGTCGCCGAGTGTATTCAGCCGGCACTTAGACCCGCGGAGCGACTGCGATACAGGCCTAATTGCTCCAAATCGGGTGCTTATGATTTGTAAATATTCTTATATCGCCACTTAGGAGCGTCCGTTCAATAAATATAATAGTAAACATCCGTGCAAATGGCCGTGCGGGCGGGCAGGCGGGCAGGCGCGGGCAGGCGCGCGGCGGCGGGAGCCCGCGCCGACGGCGGGGCCGCGCTTTATCGATTCGCGCCCGCGCGACACACTGTATCTATCCTCTCATCGATGCCCGTTTGCTGGCCTCACAAAGAAAGAGATAGGTTTCGCCGACTTTGATCCTTTTGTTTTTGGGCAGCGTCCGGCGATGCGGGCGGGGGCTGAAAAATGTGAAGGGGCGCTGATTGGCCGGCCGGGCCCCGCCCCCGCGCGGGCTCGAGGCGCGCGAAAGCCTCCGCGGCTCAGTTCAAGGGCGGTTGCCGCGACGCACGCCGATTTGTTTGGGTTCCCGGCTATTTATAAACTTAATAAAAGCTCTCTCTGACCATGGATGGACAGCTGTCGATGGTCGTTCGTTCTGATGATTCACTGGTTGTTCATGACTTGTTTTATTGGCGTTTTATTTTGTTGCTTCTATTTATTTTAATGAGAGGTCGTAGGTCTGTCAATAAGGATGCTGGGAAGTCTTTGTGCACGTTATTTACTGACTTCTTCTTACTTTCATATCTGTACTAAATTTTAAGCTCTGCAATATTACCGTTTAAAATTCTGTAGATACATTTTAATTATATACTATAAAAAAATATAATCGTCAAATCATGTATAAAATGCGTACCTACATACAGCCAAAATTATCGTTTTAATAATGATACCAGATAAATACATAGATTTCTTATAATACGATTTAATGCTGTTGGTTTAGTGGTCGCAAACGTGACTGCTGAATATGGTGGTATACTGGTCCTGGGTTTGAGTCCCAGGTTTAGCAAAGTGTTATTGGGTTTTTCCATCTGGAATTTGTGCCGGATTGCTTGTTATAGGCCCTTTATTACATAAACATAACTGGTGAAATGTGGTTGGAATTGGGAACAACTCTGCTCGTTTTTGGAATAACAGGCGTTATGTTAAGTAATAATAGGAAAAAGATAAGGCACAAGACTTACATAGTAAGTATCTATAGTGATACATTAGAAGCTGTCTTTAAGCCAAACTGTCGCTAAATTAGAAAGAAAAGTTTAATACATTTTGATCGTGCAATGAAAAAGCCTTTTTTTCATTTTTTTTTGAGTTTTTGTTTATAGTCAAAGTTGATGTTTTTTATGACAATACGTCGTGTGTATAATTCTCAAGTCCAACGTAGGTACTACTAATACTCTATGTGATTTTAGAAATTGGAATTTATTAAGGTCTATAAGTCGCGTGTATAACTCTCTTAAGTCAAACGTACTGTATTAATGTTCTATGTGATTTTAGAAATTGGAAGGTATTATTAACCCCATTAAAAACTAAATAGAAAACCTTTACGATTTAAAAATAATAATACCTCTGACGTATGTATAAGTAATTTCCTGGTAGGAACGTTTTTTTATATTTAGGTTCTAATCTTAGGTACCTATACTAAGACTCAAGCTGTCTTATCGCTAGGATTCTTATAGGTGAATAGATATTATGCTTATTATATTTTTCTTCTAGCACGCTTTAAACAAGCAATTTTGAACCACTCATGAACTTGTATCATTGTAGCCTCCGTTACTTTGAACTAACAAGTCAATACAATACAATACCGCAAAAACTATGCATAAGGCAACTGTCTCACCGTACGCTGTGAGCGAGAAGCGAGTACAGCTAACAATTAATTTTAAAAGTAACGTTTTGGGGGACCTTTTTGTGTATGTTTTGGGGGACTATTTTATTTGCTGATTTTCAGATAAACGAATAAACGACTTTTATACTTCTTTTGTTAAATAAAACACTAGGAATTTCTCCTGTATCGTGGGTGCGTTTACAAAAGTTTAAACTTACATACACATACAGCCAGAGCTAAATAATAACTGCCGCTCGAGTCGATCTTGAGGCCCCGTACAAAGACCAACTCCTTGTATTGGTGACCACCCATTACATTCCGAATTTCCCCCGGTCTCGGAAAGCACGAGTAAGTCTTTGGTTTGGATCTTTAAAAATCGTGACTGGTAGTCAGTGGCTCGAAATTCTGACAACCAGTCGTACCAAAAAGTGTCGTATTACCCACTTATTAACTACTAGCTCTTGCCCGCGGCTTCGCTCGCGTCCAACTTTCTCCCACTTTCCTCATTTTTTTTTAATAGCCTATTTCCGTCTCCAGGTTCCAAACCATCTAACTATTTCTATACCAAAATTCATCAAAATCAGTTTTGCCATTTAGGCGTTTTTTGCCAAACAAACAAACTCACTTTCGCTTTTATAATATTTATCTATTATAAAGTAAGGTAAAAAAACATGTTTAGCTCAGACAGGCAGTTGTTCCTATAAAATAATGGTATTCAGCTCAATCCGGTGAGACTGAAAGCCGACCCCAAAATAGTTGACAAAAGTCTAGATGATAAATGTGTTAGTTCGGATAGTTTTGTCGCTAAGCCATGGACAATACTTCCTACTTGAATTTGCTAATTTTTAAACACATCCCCTGCCCCAGCCGGGCGCTGCAAGCAATCATCATTGGAATGCTTTGTTTTCCATCTATCTGTCAAGACCCTTCATCTCGGGAACGCGTGGACGTATCGGGTTGAAATTAAAACCAAATACTCAACTTTGTGGTCTCTGTCTGCTGTGAAGCCTCTAAAGTCTACACAGTTAAAAGATATAGATGTATACGTCGCAAGTTTTTACGGAACCTTTGGTGCTCGAGTCTTTCTCAATCTTGGTCGGTTCTTTTGTTGATGATACCAAGCGAGATGGTGTACGGTACCAACGGGGATGGGGCCTACAATCTTTTTTACGTTTCTTGAGCGATAAACTTGAATAGAATAGAATATTTATTTATTTGCTCTGTATGTAGGTATTTACAATAAGGTGGTTTCAATAATTACGGAGAATCCTTGTACAGACGTCAGCAGGTCAAACTACCCGAAACTGTAAATTTTTCCCAATGAATCTTGAACCTAATACTTTAGAATTAAAGTCGAAAATCTATCAAAGAAATCTGACAGCTTGTAGTAGCTTGACGTGCAGGCGTCTGTACATTCTACAATTTCGGCATGCAAACATTGATGCAGTTCATCATCAAAACATATTTAGTTTGGAACACAGATATACAACTAAAATTTGTCAGACAAAAAATCCGATACGGAGTAGTAACATTTGGTTAATAGGAGTGCAGTTAGCTTTTTTTTGCAGAGTGCAGTTAGTCTATAGTACGGCCAACGAGAAGCGGTACGAAAGGTCATTAACCTAAAGAACAACTGTGGCGTTGACAATCTAATATTTAGCTCTTTCCATCTTGTGCCTTTGTCGTAATGTCTCGTTCTCCCGGCAAAAACATGACAACGTTAAGACGGGTTCGCCAACATTCGGGTGGCCATTTTAGATGGGGTTTTAGCATGGGTTTTGTTTACATTTGGTATCGCTTCTCGTTGGCCGTACTGTAGTCGACAGCTAGTCGCTATCGCTGCCTCGTCAGCGGCGGTGAGACAAATGCCTTAGATTAACATACCTACATACTTTAGTTAGTACTAATAGGGGCACGACTCGTACATTTGGGTACAGTTAGTGATGGTCTAACCTTCAGGTCATTGGTTTATACTTAGGGCTGCGACGTGGTGGAGCGATGTAGCGAATAGAAGAATTGCAAGAAGTTTATTGAATAAAAGAAAAAAAAAAAGCGTAACGTTCCTGTTCTTTTTTAAATTTCAATAGGTACCTCAAAAATATAAAAAAAACCGAACTCTTATAAGATTATTTTGTTGTCCATTTGTCACTCTGGCTGTCAATAACCTTTATCTTGAGAACTGGCAGAGGTTTCGAGTTGATATTAATACCATATACTCGAGTTGTTTTGGTGCCTTAGATTTGTGAAAAAAATCAACCTTCTAAGTCTACGCAGCCAAAAGATATGGCAGTTTATGTCAAATTTCACAGACATTTATCAGATGGAATAAAATCTATAACGTACTTCTCGTTGACTAAGAATCAATGAAATATGACAAGAAGCAATATCAATGTAAACGGAAAATTCCGAAACCGAAAATTTGTAGAGTTATAAAAAAATGTGATACTAACAGTGACTCATTTCTCTTTAATCGTTGCCCCTCACTAGGATTTCTCCTGTATCGTGAGTGCGTTTACAAACATTTAAACTCACATAGATACACTAACAGCCAGACCCGAAACAACTACCCGTAGGCCATACAAATATACACTTAGCGCAGCAGTCGATCGCTCAGCCACTGCGCCTACGGTGTCGTCTTGCACTTGTTAACAAGCCAACTTCTTACCAACTGCAATTAAGTTTATGGGGACAACAGTTTTCCAACGGCAAAGTTCAGTTTGTCCTTCAATACAGTTTATCTTTTCGTTAGAGCAATGTTCGGTACTTTTATTAGTTGCCTACGAGTTTGTATGGAACCGTTGGGGCGCGTGTCCGACTCGCACTTGTCCGTTTTTTTAAGGAGCTACCGAGAGCAAGGAGAGAGATTGGTTAAGTACAATTTCACCTTATAGTTTTACTGTCAGGTTCGTTTGTTTGCCCACTTTAAATAATAACAAATTCTGTACAAGTATTTAATTATTTATTAATAAACTTTATGCACAAAAACTGTGTAAAGGCGGACTTAATGCTTTAGGCATTTTCTACCAGTGTACCTTAGGGTGATGCAAAGACAAAACACTGTAGGTGCAATAAGAGAAAGAATGAAAATAATAATTTATATACATATATCATACTTAAATACATACATAAAACAAAATTATATAAAGACAACTAACAAAATTTAATTATTTAAATTCTAATTATTCTTTTTTTACATTTGACATGAACAAACTAACGCCTAGTAATTTCTCGATTATCTGTGAAGTTGTGTACCTACCTACCGGCCATGGACGCTAATAATAGTCCGATCAATTTAGACATTCGAAGCTACACGACTTCACAACGAGCTAGAAATTGGTGAAATCTTTCAATATCCTTACTAATTATTCCCTTTATTTACATTACATCTTACAATTATATTTTTAAATATTTCTTAAAAAATAAAAAATAAATAAAAAACATTTAAAAATAGGTTTCCGCCGGTAGCGGGAGCAGGGTCCAAGCTACCGGTGGTTAGGGCTCCAGAGACAGGAACCTCCTCACAATGCGGGCCGTGTCGAGGAGTACTGCCTTCTGAATCAGGCCCTTGATCCAACCACCTAAGGAGAGCTTCGACAGATGTTCGTCGAAGCTCTTGGCAATTAAGCCATTGGCCGTTATGACAATCGGCACAACGATAGCCGAGTTTACATTCCACATGTCAACAACCTCGTGTGCCAAGTCAAGATATTTTAGTTGTTTTTCTTTCTCAGCTTTCACGAGGTTTTCGTCATGTGGGATTACTAATATTATTATAAAAGCGAAAGTGAGTTTGTTTGTTTGTTACCTCTTCACGCTTTAATGGCTAAACCGATTGTGATGAATTTTGGTACATTTGTTTGGGACCAGGAGACGGACATAGGCTAATTTTTATTTTAAAAAAGTGGGATTTGAGGGAGGAAGAGGGAAGAAAAGAGAAAACTTAGCGTTGCTATTACAAATCAATAAGGCCCAAAGGGAACTGTGTTACCCCAAATTTAACGCGGGCGAAGCCGCGGGCGAAAGCTAGTATAATTATAAATGTAAGTTCCCCATCTTCATGTAGATGTCCGGATTTAGAGTCGCGTCCGCAGCTTGCCCTGGACTGGACCTAAATACTAACGAGAAAAGTGTGACACGTGGATACCCAGTTGAAGAATACATAGGGTAGATAATACTTGATAATGGTACATTGCCAAAGCGAACTAAATTGTATCTTTTAGATTATTTTTTTAGAGTTCAGTTACGCAAAATGAAAAAACGGAATTCTTATTGCATCACTTTGTCCGTCTGTCTGTCTGTCAAGACCCTTTATCTCGGGAACACGTGGAGGTATCGAGTTAAAATTAAAACAATATAATTAAGTTTGTAGTCCCCTTGTGCTGTGAAAAAATCTACCTTCTAAGTCTACGCAGTCAAAATATATCGCCGTTGATGTTTCAAATTCGGATGTACACGACTTTGACTCTCTCAGGCGGTTTTTTAAACATAAAGACAGTTTTTCAAGATATTTTACTAACATTCCAGGTAAATCTGCATAGAAATCACTGTCGTACCTACTCCATTCCTGTTGCTCACGTCATTTCTGTGTCACGTCTATACGTCGATCACTGTCGAGGTGTAAACGACGCGTCGTGTCACCGACGACGACTGCCACACAACACGACGACGCGACAGCTAAATGAACACGATTGACTGCGACGTTTCGACGTGACGACTTTATGCTCGTTGTTTTTTTTTTGCATGGGAAATCGGTTTTAACGTTCCATTTATGTTGGTTCTGAGTTTTATTTCTTTTGTTTTTTTCTCATCTATGGTTTCAGAAAAGTTGGAATTAGATTGCACTAAAGGTCTGACAGTTACTCGTATTTAACTTCGACTATTATTTATCGTGTGGTTGGTAGACCTAGTGTCAGAGTTTATTATGCCTTCCATGGGTTTCATGGACAATTATGCTAAGCGCACACGAAACTAAATATTTGAGTGTGCGTTGGGACTCGACTCGGTAGTCCGACTTTCACACCATTAGGCTATCACTGCTGTTATTTAACTTCTGACAGCATTAGATAATGTGTACAGACGACGTGTATTAATGAAGATTTGCATACGGCAAAAATAAAGCTCTTGGAATAACATTTCCTCACTAGAATACCCCAAGCAACCTTGTTAACCGTACAGCACATTGTGTTTATGTACGCAGTGACACCATTAGCTACAGCGCCATGTCGCTACCTACCCAGCTAATACCTCGGCCGCCTCGCTAAACGACCAAATATTTAAATAGGTATCCATCCGCGGCTATCTCCAGATAAAACGCCCCAATTCACATGCGTGAGCCGCGTGATGGATGAGTCCGACGATCAGACCCTTGCCGCACACCCCGTCCCTCTCAAATTTGCCTTCCCCACCCCCCCGCTGTCCGACAACGGCCCGCCCTGCTAAGTCCTGTAGGTGATCCATTACACTGGCATTTTTGCGTAATCCCCGTTTATAAATATGAAATTGAAGGAAGACCTAGTGATGGTTAATCGACTGGAGGTCGGGGTCAGCCGGCCCTCTGTTGCGAATAATTTATGGCGACGTGCCAAAACTGTCCTGTCGCACGATATATCGCGGGAAAAATGTTTACGTGTTTACGTTCTTTTTCAAATTTTATATTTCGAATGTGATTTGATTGGACAAACGTTAGAACGTCAGCGGTTGGCGCGCAAAGGGGTAATCACGGCGGTGCCAACATGCAAAACATGGTAATAGTAATAATTGCAATGCGTTCGCTCTGATTATAGATGGGGTATATTCTGATTATAGATAATTATAGTTGGGGGAGGTTGGGTTGCGCTGATGAGCGATTTGGGTATTATTTGCGCTTTATTTGGGTATTTATTGCGCTTGAGTGACGACGCAGATATTATGCTCGGTTATAATATAATATGTGCGTCCCTTGAGGGCTTTCACCCTGCGGCTTTGTGCCTCGCTGTGGACATTGATTACGTTGAATTTTCAATATTACATTTTGACGTCAATTTTAAAATTACTTTGAACATAATTTTGTTGTACTTTTGTTTGTATTTACCTATACTAAATTAATGAATATTTTTTTACAATAATATAGCTTTTACCATGTTTTCTGTTTCTCTACGCCATGTTAAGGCAATTCAGAGACCCAATGGGTGGCTTAATAACTCTACCACTAGTTTAGGTACTAAAACCCCACGAAAAGGAAAGAAGTATATTCATCAATAAACCGCAATTTTGAAAATAGAATTTAGAAAAAAAATAAGGACCTTTGATTAGTTATTCTCGACTAAATACTCTATGGTATTATCTATCATCTAAGAAGCTGATCCTAAGCCCTCATATGCTAGTACATGAGAGAAGGCTGCCCACGCGTCGCCCGCAACGCCAATTAGTAAGATGACGTAAATTCTCTTCAGGTATGTATGCTTCAACGAGTGTAACATTACAACTTTAAATATAACACATGAGTTGTCTACTAATGAGCTTAGAAAATGGTTTTTTGATACCTATGACGAATTTTCGTCGCCAACGTTTGATAAAACATATTATGGAACGCGGTCTACCTACTATATAGAAGTGGAAGATTTGCGCTAAAAGTCTTAAAAAGGGATAATGTCACATGAAGAATAACTGTAGAGCTATTCTCTAAGAACACAGCGTCGAGCGCTGCCGCAACGTCCAGTTTCATACAGAGTCCTCTAGGTTCGGCGCTGAGCTCGACGCTGTATTCTTGTATTCTGACAGTTCAGTCTCACTGACAGCTTTTTTAGCTCATCTTTCCACCTCTGCGGTACATTATAACGATACGAATAAAATTATGTAAGCAAAATAACCCAAATTATAATTAAATTCGCTCACGTCAACAAAACAATGTAAAATATAATCACTATTATAATAATATTACAAAAATAGAACAACCATTACCAAAAATACTCATATCAATTTCTTACCTCAATTGGAGCGTCCTCATTGAACCGATAAACTTACGTACCTGGGGGCCATCTATTATATTCATTAGCCACAGACCGAGGGGCGCGGGGGATGGGCAAAGGGGCTCCCCCCTTGGCGAAGGGTTTTAGTGCACTGATGTGGTGATAAGCGCTTGTTTGGGGTTACCTCAGTTCTTTCGACGAATTTTAATGCCAATTAGAGTAGACAATATTGCGCACTGAATGGATTGAGGCCTTTATTAGTGTCGGATATTGTTGTGAGATCGTTCGCGCGTGAATTGTACGTTGGTCAGGGTTGGGGCGCCTCCGGTGATGTTGTCGATCTATAGTGATTACGAAGTATTATGTGAGCTTATTTTTGAGGTAGGTGATAATATTATAAGCTGTTATTTTTGCAAGTTTGTTTAATTTGTTACGTAGTCATATATCACGAGCATAATGAAATTATCTGACCGTGGACTGAATCCTAATAGTCATTTGAACCGTCGTTGAATTGCATGTGCGTATTCTTACATAATACAAATTCAATTTAGTCATTTATTTTCCTTCGCTTCCTTAATGGAAAGAGAATAAATACTGTTTCATAATCTGTCAAAAATATCTTTTTTTTTTCAATAAATAATTGATGCAAACCGTCTGAGATCCCCAAAACTCCACTTTGAAAACGTTACCAGTAACATGATCTATGTTGATTAGCCCCACCAATTAGCCTGTATGCACACGACCAAAACTATCTATTTACCGTCACTGTACATGCAAGAAAAATAGATAATTATACACACGTGCGATTTACGCATGAAAGAATCGCGACTGTCTGTGTATCAGCGCGTATTCAATGTATAATGTATCGCATACATCATAACATTAATCTGAGGCGAGTGATGGATCGACCGCGGTTACCCTGAGGTCGGGCAGACGGGCGACTGGGCAATTGTTGCGCAACAGAAAAGTGGCGGAGTTTTTGGGGAAATGTAAACTTGCGAAATTCAAATAAAATGTGAGGAAATGTTTGATACAGATTATGCCGTCAAGATTTAATAAACTAGCCTTTTCCCAAATACCCTAGAGTCAGCTCTGAATCAAAGCGAATGCAGCTGAATACCAGTATTTTACATGGTGCGAATGCTTATCTGACCTCCATAACCAAGTGACTGGGTCATATTATAACCCTCGGAATGATAAGATTAAACCGTTACAAGAAATAAGGATTTTATGGGGTCCATACCTTAAAAAGAACAAAAATGGAACCCATTTTGATCACTTTATCGTCTGTCTGTCTCTTTTTCAAGACCCTTTATCTCAGGAACATGTGGAGGTCAACTCTGTTGTCCTTTTGTGCTGTAAAAAAGTCAACCCTCTAAGTCGCAAGGTTGTACCTCGGTGTGCGAGTCTGATTCGCTCTTGGTCGATTTTTTTATGCTATAAAGTAATTTTTTTAGTAATTTGTGATTAGTGGCAAAACGATCGATTATTCTGATACGTCGGATAAAACCTATGAAGGTTGAATTTTTACCAAGCTACAGTTTCAGAAACAGGTAACCCACAAAAAGTTGCCACTCGTATATTTTTGCACTACTATCGCTCGTCTACGCCCCCCGCTATATTTCCATCCCACAGCCGCTATTTTTCCTTGTTTTTTACCCCACCCAAAACACAAGTGCTTACTTCTCACGATAGATCTCATAAAACAGTTTGTGCGAGATTAATTGCATTATTTCGTGTTATATCAGTATTAATAGTAACTATCAAGGGGATACACCCTTCTCTTTAATTATAGAATCTCGTTTATCACAAGATGTGGTAATGGTTGTGTGAAATATTGTTGTAATTACAGTTACTGTTTTCGTATGAGTGCGGTCTTCGCGTGATTTCCACAGAATTTCACACAGTTGTTTCTTTCAAAATTAGCAGTTTTTTTGGTAATTATTTTATTATTCTCATTAATTTTAATACATTTATTCTTTTAATATTTCTTAATAAAACTTAGGAAATAAAAAAAATAGTTGCCCTGCGAAAAAAAAAATAGTTGCCCTCTGCTATCGGGAACAGGGCCCAAGCTACTGACAGTTAAGGCTCCAAAGAGAATAACCTCCTAACGATATGAGCCGTGTCTGGGAGTACCGCTCTCTGTATTAAATTCTTAATCCAGCCGTTGTCCATTCAGGTGTTGGTCGAGGCTCTTTGCAATTAAGCCATAAATTCTATTTACCACTTTTCTATTTAATTATACCTAAAGTTCAGTGTGAAATGTCTCGCCCTCCGCACACTGCCGGCGACTGTACAATGCAATGCGCCATAAGCAGCTTTCTGCACACAAATGTTTAGGTGATCGGTATTCAATATGGCGCAGTGAGTACAGTCGCCGACAGTCACCCGTGTCAGACGAGTGACAAATATACTTTGCACTGTAAACTTAAATTGTCTTGGTTAAAATCAAGAAGATAATTCAATTATTTCTATAGTATAGCCTGATTATTTTGCCCTTTTACTGACATTGTCAAATATAATTTGTAAAATTGTATTATTTATTTATTTATTCATTCATTTAGCAATTTGTATTGTTTTTGGAAAAAAATAAGATGGCCATTGTGTAAACGGCGTTAATTCACGCAATGGCCCCGCGCCAAAATAATCATGTATCACTATATTTTTACACGCTTCATTCTTCATTTGTTTATGTCTACAAGTACAAAAAATAACGTTGCCCCACACTAGGAATTTCTCCTGTATCGTAGCCTCGTGGGTGCGCTGACCCGGAACAAATATTTGTAGACCTTACAAATAATAGTTCCGTACGGGGATCAAATCCGCGACACGCAGCGCAGCTGTCAATTGCTCAGCCACTGCGGTAACTATTTTTAAAAAAATTTAAATCTGACATAGCACTTGTCTCTGAATAAACTTTAACATTGTCGTCAATTGTTTCTGTGTTAATGTTCAGGTGATCCGTATTTCTAATGACGATATTTAGCCCAGCTTTATATATACATGTCGGCAGACATGACTGAATAAGGTGAAAACCTTCACCAGAAAACAAATTGTGTGTGTGTGGGCAATATCTGGGTAACGGGTTACGAACAAAAATGACTTTATGTCGCATCACGAATTCTTTATGGTGTTATCGCATACAATAAGAATATACTGGGCACAATTATCTTCTAGTTATCTAATAGTTGTTGGCAAAGAAGAGAAGAGATAGAGAGTGAGAGAGAGTCCGCCAACTTCACTCTGCTCTCTGGTCACCTCGCAGTCCACTTGCACCAACTACAGTCCAGACTCTGTGGAAGAGCTAACGTTTGCGTCTCGTTGTCAAAACAGCTCTCGTACTTGACTTCGCCGATATACATAACAAAACATTACAAATGTAATGCTTGTAGGGCTAGTCAGAGTAGATCCTATAAGTAAACCCACATTTCTCCTGTTATGTTTAAGTCTCATGTAACTTTGGCGAGCCTTTTGCCAACAACTAGGCACAATGCCTGACTCCGTGAAAAAACCCAGTAACTAACCCAGGCCCTCAAGCTCGCGAGACGATTCCTGGCCAATGTAGATGCGGGAGACCAATTGGTAGCTCACCATCCGTCAGTCTAGTGACGACAGGCCGTGAAGACGGCCCGTTCTTGTTCCACGCGCGCCTCATGTCAGCAATGCAGAGGAGGAGGGTGTCAGGCCCGCTGCCTACCGGGGTTTGCGAGTTTTTCGAAAGAGATACCGCGGCCCCGGATCATGAAGCGCAAAATAAGAACACGGTTGAGTTTTCGTCAGTAAAAGTCTGATACTTCATTTGGTGATTTCGCGTCTTTAAAAAAAGCAAAAGGACTAATAAAAGTACGTAGTATCGAAAGTAAGTTTGTTTGTTTGTCGTACGTCTTCACGCCTATATGGCTGAACCGATTTCGATGAATTTTGGTACAGAGGTAGTTGGAGACGGATATAGGCTATTTAAAAAAAAGTGTGATTAGGGGGAGAAAGAGTGAAGAAAAGGAGAGAGAAAACATTTTTTTTTTTCGATCATCACGCGGGTTAGCCCAAAGTAACTATCCCACATGGAAGAAGTCGGGGGCGGAAGCTAGTTGTTTATATTTCCACATGTTTATATGCTCAGTGCCAGTATTCCCAATGGCGCATCGGTACAGTCACCGCCGATGTCCGGGGCGAGACATTTCACGAGCGACTGCCCAATGACCTTTCTAGCTCCGGGGACCGAGTGAAATGCCATCATGTTTCAATTTTTAGGGTTCTGTTCGTATTATTCAAAACGGTGCCAGTTTTGAATACGTACCAGGTTTCAGATGAAATCTTATATTCTTACCTTTTGCGAAGTTCTGGGTCTCGTTACTAACTGATTTTTTTAAGTGAAACTTTTATTACATCGTCTCAAACATTTTCGTCTATATGTGTTGCATGTCGCGTGACGGTCGGTAGCGGAGTAGGGATGTCTTTAATGTGAAAAAATGTTTCACTTTTACCGTGGTGAAACCACGGTAAAAGTGAAACACACAATCCACACAATCCTTTTTTATTTTGTGATTCGTTAATAATGAAAACCCGGCCAAGTGCGAGTTGGACTCGCTTACACAGGGTTCCGTACAAACTTACGCGATATGAATGGATATATCTTTTGACCGTATCTATTTAGAAGGTTGTTTTTATCAGAACTCCAAGACACCAAAGATTTGAGCATATATGTAGTTTTAATTTCAACTCAGAGTCTGCGTGCGTTCTGGATTTAAAGAGTATTTTTTATTGACAAACAGACAGACGGACTACAATGTGACCAAAAAGGGTTCAGATTTGTACCTTTAAGGTATGGAATTTTAAAAAACATACAAAAGATATATATAACTAGTTTTTGCATTTTAATAATTTCTTGAGATTTAGTAGGAACAATCTTTGAATGAGAAAATAATCCAACAGGATTGAATCTACATTTTTTGGCTAAAAGGACGATAGTTTCTAAAAGAGAAACTAATAGGAATATCTTGTACAAGAAAATTTATCCAATTTGTAATGTACTACAAGAAGAACCATCGATTTTTAAGAGACATCGTGAGCTAAGCTTATGGATTCAAAATATGATTACTAGAATTACATCCATTGAAACATTTTATCAGTTATTAAGTACTTATTAATTATTTCAGCAATACGGAACCCGCAACATATTAACGAAACTCATTATTTTCATTACTCTTTTTTGCAGCCGCTCACTCGACGACACTCGATTAATTTTTCACGGTACGCTTGTCAAAATGTGATTTAATATAGTCCGGGGGTAGTCCGAGCTTTGACGTGCGATGTGTATCATGCGTGCAGTGCGGCGGGCCGGGACCAATCCGTTTAAGGACCCACCTCGTGCACTTTGTACAGACTAATAGAATAAATAAACGAATTACGCGATTTTTACAGGATTTTTATGACGTCTACAGCATTTGGAAGTTGAGGTTCTGACCAGATATTTTCAAATAACGAACGATTCCTGGTTTTCTCATTACATTTGCATTTCCAGTTCCCTGTTACAAGCAGTATTATCTATCAATAACGCCAAAAATGGTACCGCAATTTCCAATTTGCCGCGTCACTCCGGATTCCAATAGGATGCGGGGATAAATGGAGTCGCATTCCAATATGTCACCGAGCGGGGCGACCATTCGGCTTTTCGGCATTCGAGATTCGGCGTTTTCGGTTATCCGCGGTGGCCGAATTCGTAGAATATTGCCCGCGCGCATACCAAAATCGTCCACTAATGAGATTCTAAACGTTATATTATTTGTGGCGTAACTAATTGGTTTTTTGTTTGCTCATTGTTTTTATTACAATAATGAGCACGTATTTGGGTTGATGGCGACCGTTTGTGGGGTCAGTGACATTCCGCTTTCAGTTCGGAGTTTGTAGGTACCTTAGTTATTGTTTGTTGAAACCTGTTTGTTATTTATTACAAGATTAGTTCATACGATTTCTTAGAGTTCAAGGTGGTTCAAGGTGGCTAGAGTAAATATTCGATAGGTCGTTGAGTTGGTTGATTTCTGTTTTTTCCGTGAGTTTTCAGCAAAAGCATATTTTGCGGAAAACTCGCTTTGAATAGGGCTGGTATTCGAGGTCGTTTTTGCGATTCAATATTTCCCACTTCTCTCTGTCTGAATTTTATTTTCTTATATTAGTACAAAGCTAGAAAAAGAAACAAGAAAACTAACATTATCAAAAATCGTACCTATATAACTGGACTTCATAAATCCGCTTCAAAAAACTCCGTACAAAAACACGAAAAGAAAATCCAGTTCAAGCACAAAGACGGATAGGTGGGAGAGATACATTATGTATGCGATACTTGAAACCTACCTTTTCCAAAACATAGACCTAATAAATAGGGTGAAAGGCCCGCCTTTCATCCTCACATTAGGCAGTCGACACACGGGCCTCACGCGTGTCACGTCAATCGTTATTGCCTGTATAGCGCTGCCATTGCCCGCTCTGATTTGAAATATTTCCACGGAACCACTTATTCGCACCTCACAAACAGGAGCTCCGGATACGGTGTGCGAAGTTTTGATCGTTTGTCGGAGGTTTTATGAAATACCTGCTTGAGTGTGGAGGACTTTGATGTTAAAAGGTTGTTTGCTTC
Organism: Ochropleura leucogaster; assembly: GCA_958449745.1. Lineage (NCBI taxonomy): Eukaryota > Metazoa > Arthropoda > Insecta > Lepidoptera > Noctuidae > Ochropleura > Ochropleura leucogaster. The sequence continues at coordinate 6,021,610 of OY288208.1, forward strand.
AAGGTGTTAGTAAAGAGAATATTCGGGTTAATGTAATCTGGCTATAGTTTGCTGGATATAGAGCTTCTTCCAAGTTTACCCACAACACCCAAAAGTTTGGTTATTGTATGTTTAAATTCCTCAGCGATTCTTGTTGTGGTATACTTTGTAAACGATTATGTATGCTAAACATTTAACAATAATTTTCAAAATTGCGAAACGACACGCGGGTAGACATAACTCGGGAACCTATCCTGATTAACCCAAAATAATAAAATAAATATCTTGGGACAACTCAAATAATTTGTTTCAGGTTTCTTGAAGTATCAAGTAGAGCCCATCTCACAGTCGCGGAACCATGGCATGTACCTCTCACGGGGCGAGAGGGTAATCGTTTTGTTGAGTCGCGTTTTGTACCTCATTGTGCGATCCGATGCGAGGCAATCGCGGCCGCGCGTATTCTCGTCTCGTGCCTATTCTAATGGGGTGACAACTGGTACTCTCACCTACTCGCACCTTCTCGTGATACGTCTATGGGACGTATCGCGTATTCGCACTTGAAGCTTACTTGCTTGGTTATTATAAATGCGATTCTTATTGAGTTCGTGATACGAATGGAATGTTTTTTATTGGAGCTAATATTGTGAGCGGAAAATTTTCTGCGATTTCCTGTAATTTTTCTTGATTTTGATAACTTACCAAGATAATCAAAGTAAAAGTCATATGTTTTATTTGTCAAAAATAAAGTATAGGTATATCTTTATTTTGCCGTAAGCGGCGTACAAATATTTAGCAAAATTACAAAAGGTAGTAGCAGCTTTCTGTCTTAAATTGTTTTTTAACAAAAAAATATTTGTATGACCTAAGTACAGATAGTTGTTTCGGGTCTGGCTGTTTGTGTATGTGAATTTAAATGTTTGTAAACGCACCCACGATACAGGAGAAAATCATAGTGTCGTAAACGTTTCTTTAAAAAAAAAAAATTGTATTAGGTAAACACAGATTAACTAAGTCACAATGCACATATTTTTTACCTGTCTTATCCACTTAGCTTGTATCGTCCACTAGATATTCTTTTTTCTACTAGATACTGTTTTTTTTTCTTTTGTAGTCTTAGGTATTTTGTTGTATATTTTGGGTGGGTATCATGCCTAGAAAACTTTTTGTGTAAAGTGCAGTGTTGTGTGTTTTTTCACAATAATAAACGGAGAGCTACGAGTAAAGAGTATATAATAATGCCAATGGAATGAGAAATAGAAGTGCAAGCATCTACTATAAACTGTAAACTTTTTGGGGTTTCAACTTTCCTTTGGGACACTTTACCCTAACCTGCACTGATTTCACTTGCACGTGTTTTCTGTTGGTGTACAATTTTATTTTAATATTGGGTAGTTTCTAGTCTTTACTTTTTGGAAATCTATTTTTAGGGTTCCGTACCTCAAAAAGAAAAAAACACAACCGTTATAGTATTACTTTATTGTCCATTTGTCTGTCAGTCTATCAAGACCCTTTATCTCGGGAACTTGAGGTTGAAATTTAAACCATATACTCAAGTCTTTGATCTCTTAGAGCTGTGAATCTACTGCAAAATCTAACTTGTAAGTCTACGCAGTCAAAGGATATGGCCGTGAGAAATTGTATGGAACCCTCTGTGTACTAGAACGACTCGCACTTGGCCGGTTTTTTTTTATCTCTATCGACTTAATCCAAGATCAAAGATATCCGAAATTAATGCAGTGTGAACACGTTTCAAGTTTTGGTAAAAACACTGGCACAGCTGCTTGCCCGCGGGAAGCCGTTAGATAGGCGCGAAATGCCTAGAGAACTGTCATCGATTAAAAAAAATCGATTAAAATCTTGCGCAAGCGCTGTTTTTGTGCGAGCAGCTGTGCGCGTGCGCGCATCACCTGTCCCACGTGTGCATAATGGCGTCTTCAAAGAAGTCCGAAAGTCCCATTGTTGGGACATTCTCGGCTTTGATTTAAGGTAGCTTCTATTGTCGATGGTGACGTTATGGTATACGGTGATTCGGGGACTTAGACGAATAGACGCACCTGTCTATAAATTGGCCATAATTATATGAGTAGGTCGGTATGTATAGGTGGTCTATTGCTATTTTTTGGAGACAATGATTGCTATTGGACTTTGGGAGTGGTAGTTCATCACTTTAGCAGAATAGAATGATTGATAATTAATCGATACCAAAATTGGCTTTCTGGGAAAAATTTAATAACAATTTTAGCAATTGTACGAGTCATATTAAACTGTGAACCTATCTTGAAAATTAACATGAAGAGAGAAGCGAAAAACCTTCATCATTCATGTTTGTCAACTGTTTAGGAACCAAGTTTCTGGCACACCTGGGTACATCCATACTTCTATACTTCCATACTAATATTATAAAAGCGAAAGCGAGTTTGTTTGTTTGCTACGTCTTCAATTGCTAAACTGATTTTGATGAATTTTGGTGCAGAGATAGGTTGGGACCCTGGAGACGGACAGGCTATTTTTTCTAAAAAAAGATTGAGAAATAAGGGGGAGAAAGAGGGAAGAAAAGGGAAAACTTAGAATTGCTATTACAATAAATAAGGCGATAAGGCAAAAACTACAAGTAGCCGGTACCTGCAAATCACTAAAGGGGAACAGTGTTACCCCGAATTAAACGCGAACGAAGCCGCGCACAAAAGCTAGTCTAAAATATTTCCTACTAGCTGTTCCACGCGGTTTCACCCACGCTGCTCAGCACCTGTTGGTCGTAGCGTGATGTTATATAGCCTATAGCCTTCTTCAAGAAATGGACTATTCAACACTAAAAGAATTTTCCAATTCCAACCAGTAGTCCCTGAGATTAGCGCGTTCAAACAAACAAACAAACAAACTCTTCAGCTTTATAATATTAGTATAGTATAGAAGATAGATTACAAAATGGTTACCAAGTCTCACCAAATGCCGAACTATAACAACAACGTTATCAAGTGCGGTCCCCAACAGGCGTCCTTTCTCCACCAAACCGATTCGTTGCACAAAACTAGGAAAGCATCCGTGTCCCGATAATTCCTGAAACCCATTCATACATCACGTTCTCTCACAAAGACAGTACATTACCTGCCAATAAACTGCACTGCTAAAACCTTTAATGATTTATAACAAACAAACATCTGCAATTTCAGTATCAAGAACCTTATGGTCTACGTCATAAGAGAGTAAATCATCTTTTCGAGCTGTAAAAAAATGTTGGTAAAATCTAGAAGTCGTGCAGTGTTATCCTGAAATGCTTTACAATTGTCAGCGTCCGATGGTTGTCGTATATCATTGATTTTTACGACAAGTCGTATTTCATTTGTTTTGTGTCCGTCATTGAGTTTCGACTTTAATTTGGAAGACAAATTAACGTTTACTATTCAATGATTCTGTCGCGTTAAGGTCACGTTTTACCTGATGATGCTAATTTCAATATTATTTGGGTAGGTTTCGTTAAAGAAATACAGTTAGCCTGCGTCAATCCACAGCTAGGCAAAAGCCTCTCTACTGATTTTCACTTGGTACGATCCAAAGCTAATGTAGACCACTGGTCGGTGGTTTTCTCCAGTACCTTTCGTCATCGTCTGTGAGGTCTGCAACAACGTCTACTAGCTGTATTAGTGCTCACAGAAAGTGGCTATATTATTTATGTACCAACACTTTAATCTTCGCTGCTTAAACAGAGCACAGCTTAACTATCGGCGTCTCCTACATAAAAAAAGTGATAAACAGCAAATAGTTTCATGACCATGATTCGTGATATATCTTCAAGTCTACTTAATCTGTTTGTCGGAACCTTGGCTATTGGTGTATCCTAGATGAAAGTGATATACATCAAATAATGTCACCATGATGATTCGTGCAATACCTTCTAGTCTACTTATATGCTCTGAGCTTAGTGGTCGTTGCTTCATTATTTACCAATAGCTGATAAGGGATGATTTATAGGAATACCCAAGTAGGCGTAATTTTATAACCATACTCATAAATTGAGTACACAGACATACCTCTGAGCGCCGCGCCGCCTACCTGCCGAACCAGGCTAGCGCGAGACTACGCAGAATCGAACAATACGCGTCATTTTTTTCAGCTAAAATCCTTAAAGCGCAGTTTTTCGGCGCAAATTCCAAAGCACACCTGGTCGGAAACGGGCCCAGGGGGTCTTCTGATTGATAGAGGTACCGCGATTTAGTACAATAGCCAAAATATGCAGTTTTCTGGCCATTCGAAACGGCCCGACCCACCCGGTCTCCGGCGACGAAACGTCTGTTTAAAACAATCAATGATCGACGTTTTCTGAATGGAATGTGAAACAATATCTTTTGTGCAGTCAAGGGTGTAGGTGGTCAGGATGTAAGCTGTTTTATTGGCAAGTCTGTCTCAATGGGTGTCTTTGTGTTGTCTTATCGTATATTCATTCACGTTTTAAACGTTTCGTCTATGTCCAAATTGTACAATAAGTGTTATGTAATTAAAACTTTTATCGTTTGTCTTCGCTTCTTTTTGCACCTAAAATTATCGCTGTCATCATCAAAACATTAACTAAGTATTTTAAAGGACAGAAACAGCCAAAACTCTGACACATAAAACGTCCCAACCGAAATAAACCTCATTTAAAGCGACGATTACGCCTCAAATGAGGAAAGTTAATCCCCCAGACGTATCACGTATGCATACGTAAAATTGCGAAGACAATAATTTGATTGATCTCTTAATGAATATGCAGATATGTTAAGTGATGATAAGGCCGCAAATAAAGCTGGTTCCCCGAGGAGTGATTGTGCGCCTACCTCTGGCACGAGCCAGATTTTAATCTCAGATAAGTGTGGAGCAGAGAACAGTTTACATAAATTCTGGAGTTAGCACCTTGTTTACAAAGTGCAGCGTTTGATTACGAGATTGGTTGATAAGTGCGTGCCTCCTGTTTTGGTGTTGCGTTTGTATTTGTTCTTTGACAAATGTTTGTTAACTTTTTGAAACATTTTATTGGAAGGGAGTAACTTGTCTGTAATTTGTTATAACGCATCTTTGACTTGAATTTTTAAAACTATTTGCTCAGTAGAGACACGAGTCACCGTGTAGAGAAATACCTTTATTTGCGTATGGGAAATTATCAAATAACTTCACCCAGTCTGGGCGGAGCAAGGGGGAGTGTTAGACTTGTACTAACTAAAACCCATCCATGTTTCTTCTTTTGCCCTTAAAGTTCCAGGGCCGCGGTATCTTTTTCGAACAACCAGTATAGAGAAATACCTTTGAAAGTAATTTAAATCATACCTACTAAGAAAATCGTCTTTCAGTTACCCAGTACATAAATAACCAAATCCTGCACTTGAAGCCAACAATCTACAAACTTAAACCTTTTGAAACTTCGCACGAAATTCAAAACTAACCCTTACAACTCCGCTTTAAAAATACGAACTTGAAAAAGGTTGGTAAAAACAGTGGGAAGAGGAGAAGAAATAATGAAATATCTTCATCCAACCCTTCTAATTAATAGCCATCAGTGTCTGTAGCACTTGTGGGGTTGACAGTGCCTTCAAGTTTTTTAATATGCTTCCTCACCTCGGTAAAACAGTGGGTGTAATTGCTTTTTTCTGCCGCTAACTTTGAGTTTTGTATAAATCATCGTACAATTTCAGGTATGGCAACTTTAAGTTGTGATGAAATTCAGGTAGTTGTTTTTTAGAGCAAGTGTCTGACTGAATAATTTGAATGGTTTTATTTATTTAATTAATTGACGTGTATAATTGATTCATATTTGAATTCTTGTTGTTATTTTTAATTATTGTATTTTTACTAACACGTCTAGGCTTAAAACATTGTTACTAACAAAATGGAAATAATTCTAAAATAAAATTTGATTTGATTTTTTTTTGAAATTTATGGTTACATATTAAGGTATATCACAAAGTTAAGATTAGTGGAGTTATACGTCTTTTTACACGACTATCAAAAAAATAGTGATATGTTTTCAGGGTTCATGTATTTATGGGTGTCTCCATATTCCACCAAATTTCTTCAAAAATCGATTTAAATGTATTTAGTGTCATGCGTTATTGTTATAAAGCTTTCAAATATTGAATTACGTTTAAAGTATGAACTATAAACCTTTTTTCACTTAAAAACTTGCCCTAAACATATTTCGTCGTACAATCAAATTGTCGTAAGACTATAGCTGAGTATAAACAGAGTGGCAATAACCGCTTGTATTGGATCAGCAGAGATAAAAAACGTAAGACGCGGACAATCCTTTTGGGCTGAAAATTGAATAGTTGGATTACGCGACCTACGGGCGGCCGTAGGGTTGACTCGAACGTGTTATATGCTTTTTTGAATTTTGGACTTTTTTATAAGACTGTAATAATAGTGCTTTAAGCATTCACGCCTTCTCACTAAATTTACACTGTCAATTGGGTGATTCGAATCCGGGCAAGTATTAATATGACTTTTTCAATTCATATTATGTATATGCGAAAGGGCTTTGAGAGAAGAAACGAGAAAGGAGGGTCTGGCCGTTTGTGTATGTGAGTTTAAATTTTGTAAACGCACCCAAGACAGAAGAAATTCCTATTGTGGGGCAAATTAAAAAAAAAACTTTCTGATAAGTGAGAATTTAGCAGTATAAAATAATTTAAAAGTCGCGAGGTATTTATTAGTAAAATATGTAAATAACAATGGCTAGCTACGTAAACCATGACATGTAGCAGACATTTTGTACCAGTCAGCGATTGAGGTAATTTTTTTTTGCGGATGCGAAATTATCAAATATTTTCCCCCGCTCTGGGCAGAGTCTGGGAGGTGAGTGTCAGACCTGTACTGACTAAAACCCACCCATGTTCTATTGCACTTTTACGTTCTGGGGCCGCGGTATCTCTTTCGAACAACCCGCAACCCCGGCAGCCTTTGAAATGGTTACATGATGGTTATCATGTAACCATTTGAATATTACACTAATACAATGAAAAAAACAATTTCTTGTAGAAGGTCAATCACTAGTAAATGATACATAAGTTGTGAATAAAAACATATTGCTTGAATATCATAAAAGTCACCTGTTCAAACTTGTGTCCTGTACAACTGGTGAGTGACAAGCAGATGATGCATGCGTACAAATACTACTTTCATTTATCTCGAGCGTGGGAAAGTATCACTTTGCAATATAGAACGATTTGCAGCAAATTCACCAGTTTTTTTTACAAATGGCAATTTTTCAAATAACTTCCTCTGCTCTGGGCAAAGTGGGGAAGAGTGTCAGTCTTTTACTGACAAAAAAGCCCAAAAACACACCCATGTTTATTCTTATTCTTTTATTATATTCTCTTTCGAGCAATCTGTTATCCCGGCAGGCAGTGGCCCTGGCAGGCCCCTGTGCTTTGCTGACATCACTTTGAGGCGTTCGTGGAACACGTACGCGCCGCTGACAAGTCCTGTCGTCACTAGACGGACAGACGGTGAGCTAGCCATTGCTCACCTCTCCACAGAACCGCATCTACGGTGGCCGGGAGTAGTCTCGGAGCCCGCGGCGGCATTGTGGAGTTGGTTTGAGGTTATCTCCCTCAAACGTCCGCCCATCTCCATACTAGGTAGATTATGAATTGAATTTATTTCAAAATCATTATTACGAATGCATATGCTTGCCTAGGTTGGTCTGTGGATGGGTGACCACCCGTTACATACCGAGTTTCCTCCGTGCCTCGGAAAGCACGTTAAGCCGTTGGTCCGGGCTGTCATTTGTAGATCTTTGACAGTCGTTACAGGTAGTCAGTGTTCCGAAAGTCTGACAACCAGTCTTACCAAGGGGTATCGTATTACCCAGTATTAACTGGGTTGTGGAGGTCAGATAGGCAGTCGCTCCATGTAAAATACTGATATTCAGCTGCATCCGGATAGACTGGAAGCCGACCCCAACATAGTTGGAAAAAGGCTAGGCAGATGATGATATTACGAATGCATATTATTGTATGTTATGCAATTGATCACAAAGACTGACCTTGCATTTGACAAAAGAAGGTTTAAGATAAAAAGTATTTCCTAACTTCCAAAACTTTTTCCTTATTTTTGCTAACCCTGACGATGACTACAGGTTCATATTGTGCGCGGCCGGGCTGATTACGTGGCGCATTGTGTGGCGGACACAGGACGCAATTAAGTATTAGATAGACTTTATAGCTGCGTTATCGTGCCCCGGGATTTGTAGCCAACCACTCGTCTTATAGTGGCCAGCGTTTTGGGCTTATTTCATAAGGGAAACGATTTTTTCTATGATATGTAATTTTTTGGCCAAAATCACGCTTGTAACTCCAGAAGCGTAAGGCAGAATGGTACCATATTTCGCCAGTTATGTTTTGAGTCCTATGTAAGGAGTTAGCCTATTATCATCAATCTGGAACAAACTCAGGCTTCGTGGCTACTATTGCCCCACTTTGCTCGACTCGAGAATCAAACCCAGCATCTCATCCTCAGCTCTAAAAAGAGAAAAGCTGTGCTATAGGCTGCCTGACGTAGACTTAGAGAGTATTTTTTTAAAGCTGAAAGGGACGAAGAAACATGAGTCCCGAGATAAATATAATGGACTGATACACAGTGATTCTCCACTTAGTTGTCCATCTGTCTGTCTGTATGGAACCCTTATAGGAGTAAGGGTTCTGTTTTTCTCCTTTTGAGGTATAGCACCCTGAAAGGTCCATCTCAGAAGTCGAATACAAAAAGCTAAATTCTAAACGAGTAAGCAGCTGTCACCTGAACACATATCTTCAAAATCCAAAGACATTAAGGAGTACTCCACACCACACAACTTTTTTCACACCCATAAAAATCCGAGGTATCTCCCAAATACTTGGGCCAACTAAAACTATACAGGAACTATTTAACAAGTGCAGTGTACGCCACTTAAGTGGTAGTATATTTGACAAACCTGCACCCTAGACGCATCTTTTTAACCCTAAAGATATTCAGAAGTCCTTTAGAACCATAAAACTTCTTTAAATGCGAGATGTCTCCCAATAATCTCCCGCCAACTAAACAGAAACTAGTTAACAAGTGCAGCAGTGGCATTGCACGCCACTTAAGTGGTAAATTCGAGGAAGCTGTCATCTGAACACAGCTCAGTATCGTGAAGTGGTCTGCTAACGAACACGCGTGTCAAAGCGAAACACTTCATTAGGTGAGCTGGCGCTCCTCCGCCCCCCGCCCGCGCCCGCGCCTCGCGCCGCCGACGTCGCCGCCTCGACGCTCCTTGCGACGCCGTAGGAACTCCATGCTATGGAAAAGACTTTTTATTTTCCCCTTGTAGTAGAGAGTGGGCCTGTGGACGCGGAGCAATGGGTAGCTCACCGTCCGTCCCTCCATTGACGACAGGCTGTATCAACGCGCCTCAAAGAGATGTCAGCAAAGCAGAGAGCCTGCCAGGGTCACCGCTTTCCGGGGTTGCGGGTTGTTCGAAAGAGATACCACGGTACCGGAACATAAAGGGCAAAAAAAGAACATGGGTGGGTTTTAGTCAGTACAAGTCTAACACCCCCCCCCACTCCACCTAAAGCGGGGGAAGTTATTTGATGATTTCCCATCCGCAAAAAAAAGGGTTCCGTATTTTCTTTTTGAGGTACGGAATCCAAAAAATAAACTACAATTAATCTCAGAAATTCTCACCACCTTCAATTTAACTTCTTCCACAAGCCCTAAGGCTTCAACAAAACGGGAAACCGTCCGCAACAAACCCATAACAGTTGGTCTTCCTACGTTGGGTTCTATTTAGTGGGCGTCTTACCGACTGCGCTGCGCTAATTAGACGCAGGCCGGCTCTTCTCATTAGTGGCGAAATTATGCAGTTTGCTGGAATTCGGGTTAAATGTGAGGTCGGGATGTCGACTGCGTACTGCAAAAATGTGGAATATTCCGCGTAGTCTGCCTTGATACTTGAGTTCAAGTAAGTTTTCGGATTATGTTGGATTGTCATCACTAGTGCCTATTATAGCTAAGCATATGTATGACAAGGTATTGCATGCGGTTTTTCTTCCGTTATGTACTGATTTTAGTCCACGGAAACGTTTTACCCAAATGCGTATGATACTCGGGGTAATGTAGATTCCCGTGTAACAAAAATCGCAATAGGATTAGTAGTTCCGAAGATTTCCCTCTACAGACAAACTTATAAAGATACCTGTTTTTAAGTATTTCTAATTGTACATAAGTAAGTAAGCAAAAAAAGAAGCATAGTCTTTGTTTTAAAAAAAAGCTAAATAATAGTCGTTCGGGTTGATCTTCAGGTTAAACCGCACTTGCCTAGGTTGGTCTGTGGATGGGTGACACGTTACATACAAAGTTTTTTCCGTGCCTTGTTAAGCATGTCAAGCTGTTGGTAACCGCTGTCATTTGTAGATATTTGACAGTCGTTACAGATAGTCAGTGCGCCGAGTCTAACAGCCAGTCTTACCAAGAGGTATGGTTTTACCCAGCTCTAACTGGGTTCTGTGTGTGTGTTCTGTTTCTGGTCACTCCAATACTGGTATTCAGTTACATCCAATTAGATTGGAAGCCGATCCCAACGAAGTCTAGGCAGATGATGGTTACTAATGTTGAAATGAAAATGTTATTTAATAAAATGTTATATCCATAAAATGTTATATACATAAAATGTTATTTTGCGGCGGTTATTTTTAAGGTTTCGTATGTCGAAAGGAAAAACAGGACCCTATGTTGTTCGTCTTTCTGTCTGTATGTCTAACAGGACGAAGATCTAAGAAAAAAATCAAACCTCTAAGTCTCGGTCATCGATGTTCTAGTAGTTTTTATGGCCGGGATCTTAAATTCATTTAAGGTCACCACAGGGTAGTCCGGTTAAGCAGTCAAACAACTCAACAGAGAGTTAAACTGCGAGTGGCCGTCTAAAAAAAAACTCTACACATTCAAAAGATATGGCCGTTTATGTCGCAAGTTTCGCATTTATCATTTATCATTAAAATATCTACCATTTGCAAGAAGAAGGGCCATTTGACCTCAGTATACCAGTGTCAGTCCTTCACCACGTCAAGTTTCCGAAGGTAAAGAAAAACATGATTTCTTACTCCTGTTCCCTCTCAAACGGGACTAAATACGTATTACCGTTGTCAGGGCAATATCGTAAGCTCTTTAGACGCTCTTTTGAACTCAGCTATAATTCCTTTAACAAATTTACACACACACACACTCCTGTAAGAAAACTTGGCGTGGGAGGTATAACTTCACAAAGTGTTATTTCCATCTTATAAGTTCACAAAACACTGTATACAAACCTTAATGAGACTTTTATATATCTTAAAAGAAATATTCACGTGAGATCCTAAATTATTTCCTTTAGACTTTACAATCCTACAAGACAGGTACTTAATCTAATTGAACACCCATAATAACACCGTTAATTAATTAGAAGTCTCAAAAATGTAGCTAATTAAAAAACATTTCCAAAAAATGTGTTTTGAATAAAGCGTACGATAAAAATTCCCGTCTCATTTCGGTAAGCGGGCAAAAACAGGCATATTTGTAAAAGAAACGTCCTCCCGGGCAAATAACGTTTATCTACAGCACATTGGGTTAATGACTGGGGGACGAAGAATGAGAAGAAGGCATTATTTTAATTAGGAAAAATGGTGGGCCCCTCTCACCTAGGGAGGGCTAACTGAGCAAGTTGGCGAAGCTTTGATAAAAGTAATGGCGCGAGTGTGAGTACCTTTACATGGGAGTTCGTGTGGAGCGTACTTATGATGCCTTTAACCTGCGATACCAATCGAAACTTTGACCCGCTAGTACAAACGTATATGCTCATATACATTTGTATAAATGTATACGCTCATATCGTACATTTGTACAAATGTACGTGGCTCACAGTTCTCAGTTTGCAGTTGTAAATACAGATTTGTTTTGTATTGTTTTGGAAAATGGGTAGATCAGGGTTCGGTGAAGTTATGTCTAGTTTGTGAGCATTTGATCGGACAAAATATATGGTCCAAAACAAAAAAAAATGCAATGACAGAGAGAACCAGTGTGTTTTTTTAATGTAGCGACTGTTTAATAATGTGCCTTTTGGCCGTGCCGTATTAGGTATTTTCACACCAATTTTATTGCATATGTCACCTGTGGAAAACATGAATGAAATGCTCCACTGGTCTCGTAACTTGAATGAATTGTACCTTCCAGTTAAATTACAAGTTCTTTACAAAGCGTAACGCTACCGTAACCTGTCCATTAGGCGGTAAATAAACACAACAAAGTACAAAATTTAGCTGCGTTAGCGCGGCTTCACCCACGCGCCGAAAAAGCGCGGGGCGTCGCGATACAGTGCCAAAAAAACGCCGCATCACACTACAATCATTTACGAAATATTGACAACAATAAACGGGGACTTTAAAAAATGCGAGTTATTAATATTTGTTTTCTTTGTCGGGACCACGTGTCCCAACACCTGAACTCTGCGAATGACATTGCCAAAAAAAAATTGCAAAAAAATATCCGAGGCTAGGCGAAAAAGAGCAGAGGCGCAAACAGACAACAGGCAGTTTGAATGATTGCTTCCCTGGAAGAGCGGCAAGTCCATTTTTCACAAGTGCCATTCACCGCTTTCACGTTGCGTACTGTGTATTTTATATATTTTTTATTTATCGGCCCTCCCCTCCCCGCGGCGTTCGCCCAAATTGATATTCGAATGCGAATTTACGGCGTCCAATTCCTCACTGTTTTATTCATTTTAGTGATTTCGCGATGGTAAACACAGGTAGATGTGTTTAATTTCGAAATGAATGTTTATTGCAGCGTTTCCGTTTCGTTTTCAATGATGTAGGATATTTGTGTGCGCCGGGCGCGAATGCCCATGTTTACACAATGCACTTACATTTCGCGTGTATTTTTTTGTAGTTTTTAATTATTTCGAGGATTTCTTTTTTGTTGTGGAACTTTGTAGAAGTATTGGATAACGTAGTCGTGATGTAGTCAGCTCAAGTTATTGTTTATAGTTGATTTTGTTTGTGATGTTGTTGTATTTATCATCAAAGTTATTAGGAATATATTTGGTTTTTTATTAAAAAAAAAAAACGTTACTCCACACTAGGAATTTCTTCTGTATCTTGGGAGCGTTTACAAATATTTAATCTCACATACAAAAATAGTCAGACCTGGAACAACTATCTGAAGGCCATACAAATATTTGTTCCGTGCGGGGATCGAACCCGCAACACGCAGCGCAGCAGTCGATCGGCCAGCCACTGCACCAACCGTTTCGTCAAAGGTTACTCAGTGATTGCAGCGACAATTCATAAAAAACGTTACCACAAAAAAACAGGTCTGTTTTATGAATCTGCTTTTGCCCGCGGCTTCACTCGCGTTAAATTCAGAGTACCACAGTTCCCCTTTCTTGATTTACAGATACCTGCCACCTGTAGTATTTGCCCTTGCACCTTATTGATTGTAATAGCAATGCTAAGTTTTCTCTTTTCTTCACCCTTACTCCTCTCATTTACCATTTAAAAAAATATAGTAGCCTATGTCCGTCTCCAGGGTCCCAACTATCTCTGTACCCAAATTCATTAAAATCAGTTCATCCATTTAGGCATGAAGACGTACACACACAAAAACAAACACACAATCTCACTTTCGCTTTTATAATATTAGTAAGGATTTTATCAATCTTAAGTACTGAGTTTCTGTGAATCTTTCGGGGAAAGGGTGAAAACCTTAAAAATATAAATGATCAATTCAGCGTGCGTCATCAATTTAAGTGTATCTTTAAAAATAGTCACCCTCGATCATCTTAAATGTAGGGGTTTTCATAACAATTAAAACCAACGTAGTCAGAAAGTACCCCAGTGACTGGAGCGTCAGTTCATAATCGATTTAGCGTCACCGCAGTAACTCCCAGTGATCCGCTGATGTCTAATGACGTAAAAAATATGTCCCCGCCATGTAATGGTGGTCGAGGCCGATAGAAAGAGTTGAGGAGAAACAGAGGGTGCAAGAAAGATAGGTCAAGTATTATGCCTACGACTTGGAAAATCTTGAGCTGTTTTTTGGTTTCTGTGTTGTGTCCGCCATAGGACTTTGTGAAAGTTTGCTAAAACTCACACAGGCTATATAGACATCATTTCTATTGTTTTTTTTTGCGGGTAGGAAGTCAACATATAACTTACCCGCTCTGGGCGGACAGGGGGTAGTGAAAGACTTTTAATGACTAAAACCCACCCATGTCCCTACTTTTGCCCTGTATGTTCCAGGACCATGGATATCTTCTTCGGACAACCCGCAATCTCACGAATGTTCAATGGATTTTAATAAAAAAATACAATAATATAGGTTATACATCAGAATAACGCGAGTAAAACCGCGGTGCGCATGTAGTACAGTCATATAAGTAATCCGTTATAATGAACATTATGTATTAACAATATTCCCAATGTGTTTTATTACATACTAGCTTTTGCCCGCGGCTTCGCTCGCGTTAAATTCGGGGTAACACAGTTCCCCTTTCATGATTTGCAGGTTGTTTTTGTCCTAACGCCTTATTTATTGTAATAGCAATGCTATGTTTTCGCTTTTCTTCCCTCTTTCTCACTCTTTTTTTTTTTAAACAAAAGTTAGCCTATGTGCGTCACCAGGATCCCAACTATCTCTGTACCAAAATTAATCAAAATCGGTTTAATGGTGTAGGTGCGAAGACGTTACAAATAAACTCATTTTCGGTTTTATAATATAACGGATTTTTTAATATATTTTTTAACACTTTCTGACGCTTGTTCAAAATAGGCAGAAACGTCGAGTTCATCGCTGCCTAATCTTTGCGGTCGGCCACAGACAAGCCAGGGGTCGCGAAAGCACGTCGTCATCGGATAGCAATTTGAATGCGGTCGCTTAGCCGGGTGACGGCCGCTATGACTGATGAGGAAGGGTAGCAGCCCACTAGCCTGTCACCGCCCCTGTATTCTACATGTCGCATTAATGCGGACATGGGTGTAGCAGGTGCTTATTGAATTATATCTTGATAGCTTGCTTGATAAGCAAATGTGGAGCACGAGGTAAATAGGCTGTAAAAAAGCTTTTACCATCATTTCTCACGGTCCACGGGTCATGTGAGGGCTGTTCCTCAGTCTTCTAGTCACGACCACCATAGAATTGAACCCATAAAACGATCCGTTAGGCTCATTACACACGACTTAATTGACGCCATAATTTTCATTATCAATTATGTTAGAAAATTATGCGTACTCATGGCTAATCAATGCGGCGGTGACCGCTGAATGCAATACGAGGTTACAGTGTAGAGAGACAGGCAATACGGCCAATCGATGACGTCACATAAATATTGGGTGCGACGGACCCTGCTTTGTGATGCTAACTGCGTCCGCATATGCTAATCCGCTTCCGCCCTAACCGCGTCTTGGGCGGGCGGTGTCTAACGGAGTTTTCCATTGTTCTTGTGATTCGGATTGATATTGTGGGAGACGTTGTATTGACGCTTTGTTTCTTTGTGAAAGAGGCTTCAATGAGATTTATTGTTGTGATTTGAAATGGTGATAGCTGATATTATTGAATAATTTTCCGGATGAATTGTTTCGATCCCATCTCTCTTTTATGAATAAGAATTTTCACTCAGTAATTTCGACTCTTTTCTTTGATTATCTTACTCTATAAAAAAACAACCACCAATCTCCATTAGCAAAACCTCAAGGTACACCAGATTGACTCAAATCCGTACAGTTGTGAGTAAATCATCGAGCGTGCCGTTGAATCGGCAATGAGTCGTGTCGTCGACAATCGGCCAGTCCGTTTGCGGCAACGGCAATTCGCATTCATTCACGGCCCATTGCCGCCGTTGGCTGTTGCTCCGCCGACGCCTGTTAATGTATTCGCTGCGTTATTTCAATTTAGAACAAACCCGAGCCTGGACGGTGGGTTCGGTGAAGCTGGTTTTATTGAGAAGTGGTCTTGGTCATGGTGCTAGGCGTTTCAGGATTCGTATTGGTAGGTTTATATCAAGTTCCTATCGGTCACTGTTGCATGTAGGAAGACTAGTTTTTATTTGTGAGTCTAAGAAATGGCGATAGGTGTGTGTTTTAGATTGTTTTTATGAACTGAAGTTCAAAAAGTGCCTATAATCAGCCTCATTTTGAGAAATGACTTGACATTGATTTGTAAATCTTTTTCCCGCCCCGTGTTAAAGTGAAGAATAAGATGACTGAGAAAACGTAAGCATTATATAAAATGTGTTAACGCAGCGATTTCCAGCCATTACAGGGGCATTATCTAACTAAATATTATCGTGCAAATTTTCGCCAAGGAAATAAATTAAAAACGCAACAACAAGCTTGTAACGAGCGGCGAACAAAGCCGTCTAATAAATCAAGGAAGGCAGGTGAGCAGAGTGGTGTTTGTGCATTAAGGAGGCCCGGTTTCCCGGCGGCCTTTCTTGGCCCTTTCTTCGTTTTAAAAAGCAGTCGACGCCCAATATTTCGCGTAGTCATCGACAACACATAAATATTGGAAATGGGGCGCCCCCTTTCTTGTCTCGCTAGAATAATTAATGCCGTAGCTTCTTATGTCGCGAGTTGTTTTGTTGCCAAAAATTATAGCTCGCGTTGAACGCGAAATTGGCTCGCCAACCAACGGGTTGGAATTTGTTGTTGATATATTTTCAGGTTGCGTTGTTTGTATTCGTTTATGTTTGATAACTTTATGTTTCTGATTAGCCGAAAGTTCTTAAGTATAAGAACAGAGGGAGATATTGATTGTTTTTCACTGTGTGTTAGATTTAGAAATGTTACTGGCTGATTACTTCTAACCGCATTAGAATATGTTAGAAATTGATTGTTTGATGACGTTAGGCGCAGTGGCTAAGCGTGTGGTTCTAGTTCGATACCCTCACGGAACAAATATTTTGTATGGCCTACTAATAGTTGTTCTAGTTAGCTGTGTGTGTATGTGAGGATTAAAAAAAACCCTTGCTATTTGACCGACTTTAGACAAAAACTTAGTACAAACTGCCATTGTTGGTACCATACTCAATGTTTTCACATTAAACCAGTTGCAGATACGGAGATCAGAGAGAGGGTACGGAACATGCTGTCCTCGTATGTATTTTAATCTGTGCCATGACTGGTCTGCATTTGTTGATGGTTACCAATTCTTATCGAGGCTGATAACGACAGGACAAGTTCTTATATTAGTGTGAGTACTACATAATTTGCTGCATTCTATTTTTGTTTATTGTTGATCATAGACAACCCTAACGCCTGTTATCCCTGAAGGCTTAGACAGAGGTGTACCCAATAGTATCACATTTTGCCAGTTATGTTGTAGTTGTATAAGAAAGTTGTTGTTTGGTTAAACAAGGAAATGTAGTAGCTATTGTTGTTACAAGTAGTTGAAAACTACTTAGTTTACAAGTCACGGTTGCCACACATTTGTAGTTGTTGTAAAGAAAAGCTCAAATTTGTTTTAAAAAAAATGAATCTGAAGCAAATAAATGTTTGACTGCGCCATTATTCGTCCACAATACAAATGACGAATCAGACGAAGCGGAACAGCCGAAAACGAAAAACAAGAGGCCGAAAATTTCCTCTTGTTCAACAGAGAGAGAAAAAATTAGCTTATCTCACACACGCAATTTGCGTCGGCAATTTTCGACGCTTCCTCTCATTACCCCGCCGTGATATATTTGCGTGTTTATTACTGCAATTACTTAGAGCAAATCTCACGTCCTTCCTCCCCCCTCGACGCACCCCCTCCCCGGGAGGGTCGCGCCCTCCGCCGCCATTTTACCCTTCTTCCGGCCGGCCCTGCCCTTAAGTCTTATGTACCTCGTAAGTTTCTTCGCGGACTTGGTAACCGGATTCAAATTCGGGCCGAATTTAGTAGCAATTAATTATGGAGCCGAGGAAGTGTTCTCAGTAATACTCGACCCGTGATTTTGTAATTAATATTATTGTGAATAATTTTATGATTTACTACTAATAGGGTAGCCGTTGTGTTGTTCGCGGTTGTTGTATTGTCTTTGGAGTCGGGTGTAATTATCAGCTCTGTGTAAATTGTAGCTTGACGCGTCGTTAACTGTAACGTTTAGCATGGAACTTGAGTATGACACTGAACACACCGTATGCTTGACGTATGGGACCAACATTAGTTTAAGTTTTGTAATTATGATAAATACATGCGACAACCATTTGCTTGAAAGTTTTCTTGGCATGTTTAATATCCAAGAAAAACCTTAGTTGCGTAACTTTTTTAACACAATGCTTAGTGCTTGAATATTACTAGTAGCAGTGCAATATTAAATTGGCACATAGCGCTACATAAGGCAGTACCCTCGGCAGTCGACTTGGCTGTAATTAATTAACGAGCTTAGTTTAAAAGCAGGGCCGTAAGACTTGGCTCGGGTGGGGCCCGCCTCGCGGGGTGTATTCTTGCCAAGAAAGAGGGGGGGGGGTGAAGAAATTCGGGGGAAAGTTTATCATATTTAGGCGCAAAATGGCGAATCCAGCGCTCGGATGCCGTCGAGAGATTAATATCTGGCTCTAACTCTGCGCGATGAATTTTGTTGTGAATAATGCCGATGTAACTTGCTTGTTTTATGGCGAATGTGTTTGTATGTCACGTTGGGTTTGTTTTGTTTTATGTTTAGTGTAGTTTGCGGGTACGTTTAAAAATGGGTCAAGTTTTGTAAGGGGTGTTCTTTTTCTCTTTCGCAAATGCATCTTTAGAAAACTATAAACGAAAACTTATGTTTATTTTGAAAATTGGTATAGAAACAAACACTTTTACACGGCGTTTTTTAAACTAAATTAGGCCAGTGTTTCTTACCGGATTACTTTGAAAAAAAAAACAACCGAAACAAACTCATAGGTCATAGTCTCTTTTAAGATCAAGGTATTCTATCTGTTTACCATTGTTGGATATACCTACTTTTTCACTGTTTAAAAACAAAAGTGTGTAAGACTGGCAATCAATAAAAGCGAAAGTGAGTTTGTTTGTTACGCCATCACACCTAAATGGCAAAACAGATTTTGATGAATAGATTTGTTGGTACAGAGATAGTTGGAACCCTGGAGACGGACATAATAAAAAAAAAATGAGGGAGAAAGATGGAAGAAAAGGCAAAACTTAGCTTTGCTACAGGTTTGCTACTACAGGTAGCAGGTACCTGCAAATCAGGAAAGGGGAACTGTTACCCGGAATTTAATGCGAGCGAAGCCGCAGGCAAAATCTAGTATCATAATATTTCTAAGTATGTAACTCTTCTTGCCTCTAGAAATAAGCCTCTGTGTACTGTAAAAACCTTGATTATATGTTAGTCTAATATATGCATTGAACCAAGTTGTTCGACGCATTGTAACACACACTTTCTACTCTATAATGTTGTAAAGTGAGTTATTACGTGTTAGCTTAACTCACGAGTGATTTTATCTACCCAAAAGTGATGTTACAAACTTGGAAACAGGTATAGTAACACAAGTAACATATAGTATGTATGGTTTTTTTAACCGACTTCAAAAAAAGGAAGAGGTTCTCAATTCGACTGTATGTTTTTTTTTTTTTTTTTTTTTTTTTTGTGGTTGTTACCTCATAACTCAGGTCTGAGTGATCCGATTTTGATGATTCTTTTTTTATTCGAAAGCTGTTGGTTGTCGTTTGGTCCCATAAAAAAAATATCAAGATCCGACAAGTAGTTTTTGAGTTATCTTTAATAATGCGTACTAGATTGACTTCGTGTACGTTGATGATATACTCATTCGTCGATTATATTTTAGAAGTTGTCAAAGACAAAATGATCAAAAAATGCTATGTACTACTATGGTTTGGAAGGTCATCGCAGTTTTTTGAGGTGATTGTATTATAATTTGGTGATAGATCTTCAGTGATATACAACGGCACTCTTTAATAAATGACAGCAAATCTGCCGTGATTGCTGCAATCACATGTATAAGCATGGGTTTAGCCAGGGTAGGGATGATGCATATGATTTCTGAATAATTGGTTTAATACTAAAGCATAATATAGATACTTAGTATTTTATCTATAGCTTGATGTGGAACTAAAACTTGTATCTAAAAAGCTAAAAATAAAAACTTTTTAACCGTGTTTGCGTATTATATCATAATACTATAACTAAAAATGCTGAAATAAAAACTTTTTAGAAAAAAAATAAAACCGACTTCTAAAAAAAAACTAAAAACTGGAAAATAACTTTATTTCCGGAAGTCGGTGGTAAATAAAGTCAACGAAACCAACAAAAGCCACCGACTTCCGGAAATAAAGTTATTTTCCAGTTTTTAGTTTTTTTTTAGAAGTCGGTTTTATTTTTTTTTTGTTAAAACTTCAAGGAACTAAGTTATATCAAAGAATTAGCATTGCCATCCAACATGATAATGGTGTCAGCCGTCTAGGAGTTTTGAAATTGCCGCTTTAGTAGCATCATAATAGGGTCAGGTCACACGTAACTTCTTCTTTCGTGTCCCTCATTTTTGAATAATTTTAAAGACGGACTATTTTTTTTGGGTAACAACCCCATTGGCTTGACAAGGTAATCGAATCCGGGCACTCTTGTGCAGCAGTTATCGGCATAACCACACCAGCGAGGCAGTCAAACAACCTGTCAAATCTCTGGTTACCACCCGCCAATAAGCGTGATACCAAGTATATTGTAATACAAGATGGAAACTTCCTATTTCGATGGTGCGGGAAGCATACGTTAACAAGCCACATGGGTTGTTAAATTGAACATAACGTGTTTGTATTAGCGATTTTAGCAGCTTTTGTAATTGGCAACACCTCGAGCTCTAGTGATGTGTTGTCGTGATTTCCAAGATATGGGTGCAACAAAAATAATTCGAACTTTTAAAATTCTGACCATAGACAAACAAGTCTATACCTACCAATTCTCGTTTCAAAGTTTTAGTTGCCATACTCCTCTGAAACGGGTTGACCGATTTTTATTAAATTTGCCACAAATATAGATTATTTATAGTCTTACTAGTCATAAAGGTATACGTACATCAATCATTATAAATAACTAGCTTTCTATATTTAAATCTAGCTTCGCTCGCGTTAAATTCGGGGTAACACAGTAGCCCTTGCGCTTTATTGATTTGTAATAGCAACGCTAAGTTTTCCCTTTTCTTCCCTCTTTCTCCCTCACATCCCACTTAATTTTTTAAAGAATGCCTATGACCGTCTCCTGGTTCCCAACTATCTCTGTACCAAAATTCATCAAAACCGGTTTAGCCATTAAAGCGTGAAGAGGTAATAAACAAACAAACTCACTTTCGTTTTTATAATATTAGTAAGGATACCATGTCAAATAAAATAAAAACACAAATATGTCAAATTAATAAAAACATTACGAATAAAAAGAAAGCCTTAAGTGTTTAGAAATAAATATACAAAAATTAAAGATATCAGTCACAATCAATAATGGTCGAATGATTCACGGTCCACAATTAGATCAAAGTCAAACATTAATTTGCAGATAAATATGGTTACAAAAGTTCGTATAATAGTGTAATAGTGACTTAACATATTTAATCATTACATAATGACATGCAATATTTGATTAGTTACTGTGTAAATGTAATGCATGTAAAAAGCTGTGTTAACTTCTCTCCCTATAGTGATGTGTTAAAACTCGTGCGGTAGATCAACGGTAACACGAGTAACTTGTGTCGTAAAACGCCTCGAGCAACCACGAAACGCCGTACATACCGTCCCAAAAATATTTCGGTTCAAAAAAGCCTCTACAGCAGCATTTATTGGGTAACAACAACGTTATTTTGTATGAAATAGTTACTTGCACTATGATATTATTGATATCCATTGTTTGAATATTTGAACTCTAAGCTTGAACTTGTTATTGTTAGTGTGTTGGTACTATTGTTGTGTTACAGTTTATTTGGAAAATTATGGTAACAGTTGAGCGTAGGTGTCGTAGATTATGAGTAGTCAACTTTTTACCATAGATTGAATTGAAATAATATTAATACTAGTCTAGACAGAATACTTCGATGTTCAGTCAAATTATTAGTTAAAATAATTACCGACAGTACTTATTGGTAAAGTTTAATGATAGCTTATAACATTACATTTTAACAAAAAACGTACCCCGTAAAAGTAACCATTTTTAAATAATAAGAAAACAATAAATTGAAACAGTGAATTTGTCACGCGACTACGGCGTAGCTACGCTACGAGGTTCTACGTCGTCGTAGCAACGCCAGCGGGCGTCTACGCTTAAAATATGAAATATCTAGAGAAATTACAAGCAGGCTGGCCCCGGGCACAAACCGCGCCTACCCCGTGTTATTTTATTTTTCGCTCTCTTGAACATAAATCGCGTTAGTATATTTTTTTTATTTTATTTTCCAACCGGTTTATGAGTTTTTGTTTTATTTGAGTTCGTAGCGGTTGAATGTGTAGGAATTATATTTATTAATCATATGTACACATACATGCGTTGGTCGAGAATTAATTACGTACGGTTGAATTAGAACGGGGGTAAAGGTCGGTTTTTTATGGGAAAATTATACTACTATCCAACATGGTTTTGTTTGAGATAAGTTGATAGTATTATTAAGACTTTTAAGTTACAGTTGGTATATACTCGTATTTATGTTTTCTGTAGGTAATCACTCCTTCTCATGGGAACATTCAAACTACTTTTTTTTCTACAACTATCTAACATGCCACTAATTTGCAGAGGGGCCTGCCAGTACCACCGACGAGGGTACGGGTTGTCCAAAAGAGATACCGTGGCCCCGGAACATAAAGGGTAAAAGAAGGAACATGGGTGGGTTTTAGTCAATAAAAGTCTGACACTCCTCCCTGCTACACCCGGGGAAAGTTATTTGATGATTAACCAAAATACACAACTGCATGTCTGGAACAATTTTCTCCTTATGTTAACGGGCGTTGATAGTTGTGACATAGTTTTTACTTTTGCAGCTATCATCGTTTTTATCTTTGTATCCATGTGTTTTTGTGTAACCTTTTTTTTATTAAAAAAAAACTTATGCAAATACCTAATCCAGTTGCCTTGTCGACAACGGGTCACTGACCCACCGCGTCGACACTAGTCAACCTTGATGTACCTTTCAATGGCTCTGTTGTTGCCTCACACAAAACTTACACTCAAGAAGGCTTCAGTTTCAGTAGTTATTATGTATTATCCACTACTACACACATTATGAAGCCTTCGAATGAAGATTTTAAACGAAATAAAGGGAAAAGTTGGTGAGTTTGTGAAATTTGTGAAATTGTGATTATTCATAAGTTAACACGTCTTTGCTTTTTCGTTCATCAAGTCGGAATTATGATTTGAATATTAATAATCAGCTGCGACCGGGACTTAATGACACGTCACACAAGTTTTAATGAAACAGGCTCTCGTCTGAGAACTTCTCGGGAGGAAATTAAGACTTTCGGAAAATGGATTTTATGTCAACCCCGTTTGTTTGAGAGTTAAGCTTGTTACTTGATTTGATTTTGTATTTAAATGTTGTTTTTTTGGGTTATTTAATATACGGTATAATTCTTTGGTTCTTTGTGTGATGTCAAGCCAATTGTCAAAGAATAAAAGAACAAATCTATACAAGTTTTTTATAAGTGCCCATGTAGGCATATGTAAAATAAAAATATTTTGATTTATATGCTTATATTTTCTACGAAATCTTCTTATTCGTAAGTACCCTGTTGACATTTATAATCGTTTTATAAATACACTAGCTATCTAGCGCGGTTT
Organism: Ochropleura leucogaster; assembly: GCA_958449745.1. Classification (NCBI taxonomy): domain Eukaryota; kingdom Metazoa; phylum Arthropoda; class Insecta; order Lepidoptera; family Noctuidae; genus Ochropleura; species Ochropleura leucogaster. Next base: position 6,045,359 of record OY288208.1, read on the forward strand.
CACCCGCGTCTTTAGTTGCTGCCTCGCTCCCGTGGGTAGTAACGTGATGTTGTATAGCCTATGTTACTTCCTGATAATGTAGCTTCCTATTAGTGATAAATAGTATATACACATATATATGTATATATATATGCACTAGCTGTGCCCAGCGGTTTCACCCGCTGCTGATTTAGGGGTTTGAAAATTAGATGTTGGCCGATTCTCAGACCTACCCGATATGTACACAAAATTTCGTTGAAATCGGTCCAGCCGTTTCGGAGGAGTATGGGAACGAAAACTGTGACACGCGAATTGTATATAGGTATTAGATAGCCTAGCTATTTTGTGTCTACAACTAGTAGGTAGAAACACATTACCCGGTGTCGACCTAAGTTTATCAACAAAAAAGAAGATTACACAATCATAATTATTACTATTAACAGATAATCCCAAAAAATATGATGTTATTGACTGAAAACTATCAAAAATTTGCAACACTACGATATATAAGATTTCTAATATATTTTAGATATCGCGTTATTTCCGTTGCGTGTCGGACGCACGGCGATGGAATCCGGACAAGCGGCGGACGGGAGTCGGACGAGGCCCGGACGGGTACCGGACGCGGGCGCAGGAAACCTATTACGCCCAAATGAATTCCCCGCCGTTTCCGGGCTACGACAAATCCGCCCGCCGCGCCCGCTCGCCCACACCTAAGGGCCTTTCAGGGCTGAAAAAAACATGTATTAATCGTATTTGAGATTTTATTTTATTAGACAAAATATTATATAAATGTTTTCATTTTATTGTTATTTATTATATAGGTATTGCTATACGAGCAAATTTTAGATTAGTGTGAGCCATTATAATACTGTTCAATCACAGATTGTTGAGGCCAAGAATGGGCCTCTTTTACTATAATACCATAAAGTTAAAAAAATATATGCAAAAAAATCAAAAACACTACACAAAAAGCACTACACTACACGGACCTACTAACAAAATAGCTTTGTGTAGTGTAGTGCTTTTTAGTATTTGAAGCTGGTTTAAAAATAGAATAAATCGATTACAAAATATTTAGTACATAATAAGAAATTAAGAACTCTATGAAGGTAAGCAACATGGATTAAAAATTATTAATTACGTAGGCACATTTCAAAATGAAAGTTTTCTTAAGATAAACGAACGAATAACGTGATGTGTTTTTACAAAAAACTATTTTACATTTTAAAACCTAAGGGATATTTAAATCAGCACGTTATGAACCGAATGTAAAATAAAGAAATAAATATGTAATATTTAAACTGAAAAGTGACAACCCTGAAGGGATCGCCTTTGGACTTGACGAAGCGGAATTTTAATGAAATTTCTAGAAATCATCTTTTGAATTTCACATAGTGTTCGCAATTATACTACGGGTTTTAAATTAAAGCATATTTGTACCATTCATATCATGCTTGTAATACGGTTAGTATGAGGACGCACGAGTTCGCGAGAGAATAGAGATAAGAAAAGAGTCAAATCAAATCAAAATATTTTTGTTCACATAGGCCTACATGGGCAATTGGGCACTTATTAAAACGTCGAGAAAAGGTGCAAGGTTCGGGTTGGTCGTTTCTTATGGAGAAAAACCGGCTAGAAACTCCATGGTTACTCTTTTAAAATCATTTGGTTTAATTCGGTTTCATCATTTCGTATCTCCCGAGAAATTCCTTGTGATAAAGTCAAATAACACTTTGCTTGACTCTGGAATTAAACCAAGGATCGGCAGTCGTGCTTGCGACCACGCGACCAACGAGGCAATCAAATAGCAATGAGTAAAACCGTTTTAGATTTATTTATTTAATACTTTTAGCACAAAACCTCTGTAGAGGCGGTCTTTAATGCCATATGTTTAAATTCTGCACGTTTTCAACTTCCTCGAACACATATTTTAAAAACACTTTATAACAGATCATTGCGTTAATCTACAAACATAAATAAGGGTAGGTATCGACAGCCCCAAAGCCCATTATTCTTCCGAAATAAGGCCAAGTTCACATTCAATGATCCTTCATTGTCTGAACGATCACAAATCAAAATCTTCGCACATACATTCCCTGCTCTGATGTATTTATCGCTGTTGCTAAAATATGTCCCTTTCGAACCCTATAAAGTACCTTTCAACAATTTATTTGTTCCAAACTGGTTTTTAATTGATTTACTGGCAACATTTACGTTGGTTCGTGACGCGGTTACCATGGCAACCGAGGGGAGCTTTAGACATGATATTGATATTATAAATAGGTGCGTATGTGTAGGTATGGCTGAGGGATTGTTTTCAGTAAAAAGGTTCTGTGTTATGTATTTGTTATGTTCATGAATGTTCACTGGTGTGTTCGGGGTTTTATTTTGATCACCTCACGTAGTAATTTTAGTAAAGATGTTTATTTTTATATCTATTACAAAAGTAGTTTAGTTTATCATGTTCTTTTAAAACCCTTTAATAATGTTTAATCTGATCTAATAATATTATAAATGCGTAATTTTGTGAATATGTATGGATGTATGGATGTCTCTTAATCTTTCACGCGAAAACTACACAACGGATATTAAGATTCTCACACAGATAGTATAACCTAGAGTAATATATAGGCTATGTAATAAATTTCAACAGCCACGCGACCAAAGCCGCGGACAACTGCTAGTGCTCTATAAAATTCTCCATGTAATTATGTACAGTAATATAAACTCCATTTGCAACAACATTAGGAAGAAAATACCTACCCAATAAAACTTAATACACAAAACATTCAAAAGCTACCATTCAGGTGCCGTCCTCACAACAGAAATCAATTTAAGAAATGCAAAATCACATTCATCGCCATTCGAAATCCGATATTTTAACATAAATAGAATATCAATAAAAACCAAGTTAATCGGAAAACTTCAAATGCAAGAAAGCTATTGAAGGATCGACAGGTGACATAGAAATAAATAGCTAATGCTTATAATCCAGGAGAGCGACACTTTGTAATTTGTTTTCTATCGCCTTCGAGTGAAAATATCAAATGAGTGGATACGGCGGCCGCGATTGGATCGAACCTTTTCATGCGGGCAAATTGGTTTTCTTTTTTGACCAACGCTACCTCGCCTGACGAGGTGGCGGATTTTGTTGGGTTCCGTGGCTGAATGTGAAAGTTTAGTAAAGAGTTTTAGTTGATAAATTGTTGATATTAGAGAATATGCTTTGGTTGTGTTCTTATAGAGATACTACTAATATCCTACTATTATATCCTACTAAAATTATAAATGCGAATGTTTGAACGGATCTTGATGAAATTTGGCGCAGAGTTAGAATTATAGTCTGTAATAACACAGAGAATACTTTTTTTAAGATCATAATGCGGGCGAAGCCGCGGCCGTTTTTTTTTTCGGATAGTAAGTCCTCCGCTCCGGGGGGAGCGGGTGTCAGATTTGTACTGACTAAAACTCACCCATGTTCCTTCTATTGCCCTTTATGTTCCGGTATGTATGTTTGTTACTCTTTCAAGTGAAAGCAGCTGAACGGATCTTGATTAAATTTGGCACAGAGGTAGATGGAAATAACACATAGGATACGTTTTTTTTCGATCATCACGCGGGTGAAGCAGCGCTATTTAAAGATATATTTATTGTATAAACCATCAAATAATTATACAGGTCTTATAAATATATGAGAATGAGAGAGCTTGTCATTTCAGTGGGACGTAAAACAAAATGTCTGAAACTATGGTGCTCTAAGTTAACATTAATTAAATGATATTTTATAGGAGATTTTAAATAACTGTTATATTTTCATATTAAAGTACGTAATAAAAAAAACGTTGGTCCGCCAGTATTGGGAGCAGGGTCCAAGCTAGAGGTGGTTATGGCTCCAGAGACACTAACCTCCTCACAATGCTGGCTCAAGGAGTATTGCCTTCTGAATCAGGCCTTTGATCCAACCATTTAAGGAGAGCTTCGAGATATGCTCGTTGAAGATCTTGGCCGTAATTGGCAGATTATAGGCTGTTACTACTATCGGCACAATCCACGTATCGCTATGATTACTAGTGACCCATCCCGGATCAAAAACAACCCTATATCAAACTCAAATCAATCACACATATACCCAAAATTTCATAGAAACCGGTTGGGTGGTTTTGGAGATTAACATGTACGAACATAGTGATACGGGGCTCTTTTATATGTTGAGATTAGTGGCTGATATAACAATTTTAATCCTTGATCCTCCAGTGATTACTGGCGTAATGTTTGCATAGAAGATGTTGTTCATACACACCACACACACAACACACCCTACACACACCACATACACAACACACACAACACACACACATGTACGCACAGACACTACATGATCACTATTTATGTGAACTAACTTAAGCAACACGTTTAAAGAATCCTGAAACTTGAAGATACTTACGCTGCTAATCATAAAACAAACCTTATCATGGGTAACTACAAATGCGCTTATAAAAAAACAACCTTTCACCAGACAAGCAGAAAAACCCCAGAATAAAGGACTCGTCAAATTTTCTTATTACTTAAAAAAGTGAAATACTCACGGAACCCCGCCGTACACAGCGGCGCACTTTTTCATTTCATATTTCCTCTCCACACCGCTCCCTCGTTTTATGGGTCATGCGACTATGTGCGACTATTTTTAATGGACCTGTGCACAGTTTTCATTTTTCCCAGTGATAAATTGACTCCATGCCCACGATGGATGGTCATCTTTTCGAGGCTGAAGCGCTCGTATATTCATTCTTGTTCGTTTTAAATTTTTATTTCGTGTTTACTAGTTGCGGTTTCGTGTTTCGCTTTTGTATGGAAAACTGACTTTGGTTGGTAATTATGTTGTTGTCATTATTAACATCTAGTTTGGCTATGAACTAGCTGGCGCACGCGGCTTTGCCCGCGTGATGATCTAAAAAAAAGTATCCTATGTGTAATTTCAGACCATAATCTACCTCACGTGAGTGAAACCGCGGAGCGGAGCTAGTAAATAGTAAACCATTAATGTCAGGTGACACACACATATAAACTTTAACCTAAGTAAAACCGCGGACTGCCTAAGATGGCAGATAAGTTATTTTCATGCATTTCCAGTAAATGGTATCAAATGAAAAGATTCACGGAGAAACATAAACTGGGTATAAAATGAAATAAACATAAAATGATGAATAAGATGATGTGATGTGTGAAAACCCCTAGATCAGCAACCTTAACCTAAGGGCTGATTTTTCCATAGCCGCAGCAAGTTTTACTGGAGGAATAATTTTGAATTTTAGACAGTTCATCCATACTAAAACTGTCAGACCTCAATTTTATTCTACGAATAAAACATATCTGTTGATTGAAAAATCAACCCTAACTTTTCAATTGTAAATACTTAAAACTATGTTAGAGGCAATTCACACACACGATATTTTGTGCGCTCCTATAGAATGTGTCAGCCATCATTGTAATCTTACTATGAAGATCCTTGCGTCTTTTCTGTCTTCTTAACTTGTATTTAAAATTAGCAATATATATTCGTATTTTTTGGCTTAACAAAAAATACGGAACCCTCATCATCATAGACACTACTTGCGGCTCCCTGTATGTCTGTAACTGCAATCCGTATGCGCGGGCGCTTCCTTCCGATCTATTAGTTGAGCGAAGTGATTGGACGCCGCGCCACTCGCGACGTGACCCGACTGCCACTGTGAGCTACTAATGTGGGTTGAAACGTGCTGGTGGAGTCTAGGGACCCACGTAACCTCCAATAGCGTGGGGTTTTAGGTTAAATGTAAGGAGTTGGGATCAAATACTTTCTTGAGTGAGTGGTAAAGAAAAAAAAGAAAGAAAGAAAAAACATTTATTAGTCGCAAATTACGAGGAGCAACAAAATAACAAAATAAATAAACATTCAACATGCAAAGTATCACAAACATAAATATACAAATACATATAAAATAGCATTGGGACAAAATAAAAATAGCTTGCAAGTCGTGACTGCGACAGGTAGGTCACCACTCAGCATGATGCTGTGCCATGGGAGCCCACAGCACAGCGCTTGTTTTCAGTGGTCAACCCGTGAGAGTAATTTAGAATCGCCGTGATAATCACGTTTTTCGACGTGCTTACCTTAAATAACATCCTGATCTTTGAAGCTAAAACATAAGATTATATTTTATTTTAAACTAGGTTTTGTCCGTGGCTTCAACCGCGTGGACGTCGTTCATGTGTTAACTCATGTGTGTGAGGTTTTTCATCAAAATCGGTTCTGTAGTTTTGGGTGACATTGGCATCCATAATGTATACTCACTATCTTACGCAGGTTCAGAAAAATACTAACATATTTTTACACGAGTATTCCATGAAAAACTTTACCAATTCCTTTCAAAACAACCTTAATGTCAATATTAAAATAAAATACAGCCACTTTTATTTAACTTTTCCTCCTATAAATGAACACAATCCAATTTCAGCACAGAACAGTGCCAAGTAACAGTGACAACTTGCTGGCAACTCTAATAAATATTTAATCCTGGCAAAGAACGTCTCGAAACTTAGCATCGGGGGCGGCGAACAAACTTCGGAGGCGACAACTAAAGTAAATTAATACCTGACATAAATTTGCCATAACTGTGCCGAGTTTGCGCTGTAGGCTGGTTCAAGACACGTACAAACAACGTACAAATCGTGAAGCCGGATGCGAGCTGGCTAATGGCGACATAAAGCAGCGGGACGCACTACCCGGGTCCCGGCTATCTAGAGGGTGCGCAGTACTTGTGATTATCTGTTGGACGATCCTTGTAAGATAGTTGACAATTGGTATCGATTTGGGGTTGTTTCTTGACCTTTCTTTTGGATTCGAAGTATCATTTAGTTGTAATTCGGTATCACAACTGTGTTTGGGATTTCTCTGCCCAAATTACATGTTGTAGGGGTGACAAAATCGTTTTTTATTCTTAGTCAGTTTTTAGTCACAAAAACAAAATTGATCAAAAGTGTTTCGACTCAAACTGCAGTTGTAGAAAATAATGTTGAGTTTTCACCTACGTCTTTTCTGTTTAGGTAACCAGGAAGTTTCTTTAGATGACTTTTTGTGACACTAAGATGCGACATAACCTGACGGGGTTGCGGGTTGTTCGAAGGAGTAACGCGGCTGGAACATAAAAAGGCAAAAGAAGGAATATGGCTGGTTTTGAGTCAGTACAAGTCTGAGACTCTTCTTGGAAGTTACTTAATGAAAACCCATCCGCTAAAAAAACAAAGATGCCACACAAGAAAATTGCGTCATCGAACTTGACGCAATTTTATTTCGAGTCTCAGACAAGGGATGTTTCGCTCCACCAGACAGGGGTTATTAGCTAAATAAATTTGCTCACCCAATATGCTCGGTAACTCGATTTAATGGCGATAGAATTGATTCATTCAATTACGAGGAATTTTTAGTGCCCCATGGTGTGGGATAACTTTGTTTTAGGGGAGTTGCATGGAGGGATAGTTTTCTCACGTAAATTGTATGCTTATTGATTTGAGTATTTACTTTTATTTCGTTCGGAAACGTGGGTCTTTTTATTGTTCTGTTTTTTTGCTGTGATTTGATTTTAGAATATGTTTGAACGTTCTTGAAAATATGAAATATATAATGCTGGAATGAAATGACATTAGTAAATGATGACACTAGTTTTTAGGGTTCCGTAGTCAACTAGGAACCCTTATAGTTTCGCCATGTCTGTCTGTCCGTCCGTCCGTCCGTCCGTCCGTCCGTCCGTCCGTCCGTCCTCGCTTAATCTCTGTGACCGTTAGCACTAGAAAGCTGAAATTTGGTACCAATATGTATATCAATCACGCCGACAAAGTGGTAAAATAAAAATTGAAAAAAAATGTTTCATTAGGGTAGCCACCCTATATGTAAAGTGGGGAGTGATTTTTTTTTAAATTTAAACCCTAACGTGTGATATATTGTTGGAAAGGTATTTAAAAATGAATAGGGGTTTACTAAAATTATTTTTTGATATTGTCAATAATTTCGGAAATAATCGCTCCAAAAGTAAAAAACAATGTGTCCCCCCCCCCTCTAACTTTTGAACCATAAGTTTAGAAAATATGGAAAAAATCTGAAAAGTAGAACTTTATAAGCACTTTCTATGAAAATTATTTTTAACTTGATTGACACAACAGTTTTTGTACAAAAAAGACAAAAAGTTTTACAAAATAATTTCTGGACTAAGTTTGTAGTATAATCGTATATGCAAGCATTTTTTTTAACTTCGTTTACATATTTTATTATCCTGAACGTATCTTTTTTCAAACAAAAAAAAGAATTATTGAAATCGGTTCTCGCAATCCAAAATTATTAAAAAAAGTATTAAATTAGGAAATACAATTCTCTAGTGTTCAACGTCAAACAAATAATAAACTCATAAGTGGGAACACTTATTGTGACGGACGGGAAACTACGGAACCCTACACTGAGCGTGGCCCGACACGCTCTTGGCCGGTTTTTACTATTTACCGTAACATACTCCAAAAACGGAAAATATTAATCTTACAACCAAGCGGCTTCCCGTCACCCATATTTCGTGCATACGCAAGACCTCCATCATAAGACTAAAACCTAACAGCCACCGCGTCCTAAACATGACATGGATTTATGTGACGTCACCGTCCACCCCCATTAGTATTACTAATGCTCCCATTACCGGCGGGGAGCGGGGAGCAGGACGGGGGGGGGAGGCTTCCCACGGCATCTGCCGCTTGTTTTAGCTAATTTATGGCCTGACGACAAGGCCCAGCTACCCAGAAAGGTGGATAAACATGGATTTTGTGTGCTGGATGTGGTCATACAGTGATATGACGTAGTTAAACAGGTCACAAGTTGATTGCTTCCAGTATATTAAGTTTTGGACAGTATTTCATTTGAACTGTGACGGCACGGTTAGCGCAGTGGTTGAGCGATCGACTGCTGCGCTGCGTGTCGCGGGTTCGATCCCCGCACGGATCAAATAATAAATAGTTGTCTGGCTGTTTGTGTATGTGAGTTTAAATGTTTGTAAGCGCAACCATCCCAGAGAGGGGCAAAGTTAAAAAAAAATCTGAAATCATTTGCATTTATACGTTCACTTAATTGGCTCAATCGGTATAACTGTAATCATTGCCGTAGGGACAGGCAGAGTTGTATTTATAGTATACCTATATTTTGCCAGTTATTTTAAGTTCTATGCAATAGGTAACAAGGCTGCACATCGCTAAATATTAACTGTCACTCGGGTCAATCTTAAGGTTATACCGCGCTAGCCTAGGTTGGGCTTTGGATGTCGCGGTATCCGCAACCCCGGCAGGTGGTGGCCCTGGCAAGCCCCTCTGCTTTGCTGACATCTCTGATGGTGAGCTACCCATTACACACCGTTCACAGGCCCACATCTACGGTGGCCGGGAGAGGTGTCGCGGCGCCCGACGCCAAGGGCGTCTCCCGCCGCGGCTGCGTTGGTTTGAGGTTCTCACCCTCAAACGCCCGGCCACCTCCTTCGCTAGCATGACTGCTTCCCAGAAAGAGGTGACCGCTTCCCATTCCCTCTGAAAAAGTACAGGGTTGTGGAGACATTCGTTACATCTATACTAATATTATAAAGCTGAAGAGTTTGTTTGTTTGAACGCGCTAATCTCAGGGACTACTGGTTGGAATTGGAAAATTCTTTTAGTGTTGGATAGTCCATTTCTTGAGGAAGGCTATAGGCTATATAACATCACGCTACGACCAACAGGTGCTGAGCAGCGTGGGTGAAACCGCGTGGAACAGCTAGTGTAAAATATAGCTGAATCCGTTAAGACTGGAAGCGGACTGGAGCGGATGGTGTAATAGGCTAGAAGGGGGACGGGGCACAAGGAACAAATCGAACTCCCCTAACAACGACCTTCTGAGTGCCACATCTAGTAAGCACAGGTCTAGTGAACGCAAGACTTGGCACTTCCGCACATATCTGCGTTGCGTGTCGCGCGTGAATTACGGAGCGCCAGCTATGGGTGCTTTCTGATATATCTGTGTATTTGCTACATCGGAAGTAGCTGGAATGTGCTGTTTATTGACAGTCAAACGTTAGAGCAATAAGAGTGAAGCAAGCAAGTTCCAAAAGGCTATCCATTGGTAATATCAGACGATTAAAGATGTTAACTAGAAATAAGCCAATATAGTACACATAACTGGTATTGAACTTAGCCTTTTCTAAAGATAAATCTTAGAACTTGACGACACGGTTGGCGCAGTGGCTGAGCGATCGACTGCTACGCTGCATGTCGCGGGTTCGATTCCCGCACGGAACAAATATTTTTATGACCTGCAGATAGTTGTTTCGGGTCTGGCTCATGTTTGTGTATGTGAGATTAAATGTTTGTAAACGCACCCACGATACAGGAGAAATCCTAGTGGGCAGCGTGTTTTTTTTTTAAATAAAAAAATAAGTCAATTTTGACCCACTTTTCGATTTTCGTTTGAGCAACATTTTGCTTACACGATTAGTTTTCTGTGTGATTGTAGCTACGTGACCTCATTTAAAATCTAATATTAAGACTCTTAGAGCTGACGGACTCAAAAAAGGCGGTGAATGAAAGGAGTTACTGAGAAGAATTCAGAAATAAAAGGACATCACTCTAAATCTTGTTTTAATATTGATAAATTGATAATAATAGCAAAGCGCTGACAATATTCTCATTATGGACTTGCTGTAAAACGTTGTATATTAAAGATCGCAAACTATTTGCTGTATATTCCTACAAGTATCAACTTCAATATGACATAAATAAATAAAATAAAAACACCATACAATATTGTTCACTAACATTTTCGTAAGAACATCCCATACATTGTCAAACAACTTTACCATTACAGCAATCCAGGCACGCACTTGGGCATTTTATTTTTCAATTACAATTGTTAACGGCATAATCAGGAGATATCGCACAATCGCTGTGGGCTCGGCTAATCCAGATTTATTCGAACAGGGCCGGATTAAGGTGGCGTGAATTACACGTTTATAGGCCATAAAGAGTGATCCGGTGGCGTGCAGTACCTGTCGCGGTTAGATATAGTTATGATGTGCACTCGGCTGAGGATACAGGCTGTTGCTTTTTTATTTAGGGTGTTTATTTTATGAATACAGTGGTTTAAGACTAAATAAATGATAGCTGCTTATAATATGATGATATAGTTTATGGATTGAAAGGCTGATGCTAAAGTAGAGTATTGACAATAAATATTAAGGTTTTTGTAGATGTATTAAATAAGGTGGTTAATTAACATATTGCGGATCTCCAGTATTTCCATTGTCATAAATGGATATAAAAAATTGGTACCATAATAAACCAAAGTAATTTAACAGGCCATAAAACTTTAACGTAAATATTACAAAGTAAAGATGTTGTCAAAGTTATTGCGCAATAGGATAAACGTGGGTTTTTGTTCCCGAAGTCTTTATTTTTAGCCCTATTTCAGTTTGACAATAATATTACGATGAATGACGCAGGATGAAGTAATAGGAAAAGTTCCAAAAACGTGAAATGATTATTATGTTATAAGAAATACGTAACATTTAATTTTGGTATGACGTCATACTTCAGGTGTGTATTGCTGAGAATTTGGCCTTAAAATGATACGCTATTCTTTTTATGTAAGTTGGGCCACTCTTCTATTCTATTATAAAGTAGATTTTGTTTGGTTTTTGTCAACTAAACATATTTTTAGCGTCAGACTTTTACTGACTAAACCAATCCATGGCATCTTTTGCCCTTTGTGTTCCGGAGCCGTGGTAGCTCTTTCAAACTAATTAGCGTATTTTAACGTGATTTTCATACAAGACATGCATGCATTGCCGCGTCTACATATTTTTTTTTGTCAATGGTTGATCCGAATGGTTTGTTACAACCTTTCAGAACTGTTCAATTTACTCAAGACATGTTTCAAAATAGTATAAATTTAACTAGTACAGCATCCTGTATAAAATGGCGACGGTAGTTAGCGGTGGCGTGCGCGCGTCTTGTTGCGCGCGAGTTATGTCTGTCGCCCACGCGGCGCGTGCGCTGGGCGCCTCGCTGCGCTGCGCCCGCGCACCCAACCGCCCGGCCGCGCGCCGGTCGGCCGCTCCCGTGGGTGAACGCATTCAATATCTACGTGTAAAGTGCCCATTAATTAAGTGTCAAACGATTAGAATCCACTGCGTAGTGCAAGGAATTGAGGATTATTATTTGTATTTGTAATACGATATTTTAGTTATTTCGATTTGTAGACTGGATCTTGTTTGACAGGTGGAAGTTTTTGTTGTGTGTGGGTAGGATTGAGAACGATTAGTAGTCAAAGCAAAATGTCTAGTTGTAAGCGGATTATTTTGTAAACATCAATCGATGATTAATATCACAATGTAGAGATTTCAATGTGTTGCGAACAGAACTTTCTAAATGAAGCGTTAGACTTACATAATGTGCTTAATATGTATAAAGAGTATTTCTCATGAAGTAACAGTGTAGGTTACTACACTGTTACTTCATGAATATTTTCCGTGATTTCCAATTATTGTGCGCTCCTGATATTTCGACGTTGCTGCCAGAACTAGATCTAGATGACTGGTGGTAAAAAATATTAGGTACAGACGAATCTGCCTAGCCTCTTACTTAGTCTCTACGCGCACTATTGGTACTCGATAAAAATACCGATCGTTCGTTTAGGTTCATAATTTCCAAATCTCAAAATGTCCAGAAAGTGCAAAAATTCCATATCCCAGAATCCATGAATATCCTTAACTGACAGTATTAGTTGAGTTTTAAACCGTTAGCCAACCATTTAGAAATCCTTACTAATATTATAAAAGCAAAAGTGAGTTTGTTTGTTTGTTACCTCTTCACGCTTTAATAGCTAAACCGATTTTGATGAATTTTGGTACAAAGATAGTTGGGAACCAGGAGACGGACGTAGGCTAATTTTATTAAAAAATAATGCGTTAAGAGGGAGAACGAGGGAAGAAAAGGGAAAATTGCTATTACAAATCAATACGGCGCAAGAGCAATAACTGCAGGTACTACTGTCTGGTACTGTGTTATACCGAATTTAACGCGAGCAAAGCCGCAGGCAAAAGCTAGTCATTAAATAAAACCCTTCTCAACTCTTCAGTATGACAAATATTCTTGAATTAATACAACATCTATATGCTTGTGATGACATTGGCAAGAGTGAAGATCGCTAGCAGTAGCGACCTCTTTATAAAGCCCTTCAAATACTGTTGTTTGTAATGTTGTCATATACGACAGAATTTGAATGTGGTTTACGCATTGAGAATGTAGGCAATGATATATCTCCCTTATGAGGTCAAAAGAAGAGATAGATAACATTTTAAATCAGACAACTAAGTTTTTTGTAAATATTGGTTTATGAGATCAAAAAGATGTTGAGAAAATAAATATGCTTTCAAAAAAGTAATAAAAATCACAAAAATGAAAATAAACACTAAATCATCCAACAGTTGTGGAAAAATTTAATAACAACCTACCCTCAACTATAAATAATGTTCCGTAGGCAATCTGGCTTGCAAATAAACCACTCTTTAAGTGGGGGCTAAAACGCACTCGGATGTTCTAATGTCGACGCCATTTTGGTTCGTAGGTACTCTTGTAAGGATTTGCGGGGGTACTTACCGAGGGGTAGGTTAGACCAAAATGTAAATAGGAAGACAGTAATCGTAAAATAATTAGAATTTTCTTCAGAAGTGTAGGGTTATTAGCAGGGCTTTGTCTTTGAAAGATGAATTATGGAGTCTTTAAACAATTATTATTTGATTACGGTTATCCAAATATAGACTTCCTCAAAGTTATAGGAATAGAAAAATATGTTTATTTGTCTAAAATAGCCTATTACTTAAACAAGGTTTTTGAAGAAGATTTTATTTCCATATCTCCATGCAGCATCCGTGGGAGGGTGGCCAAGTAGCACGATTCTCCGAGCATTGAGGAAAAATAAAGAAGCAAAAATGACAAGACGTTATTTGCATCCCGCTAATGGCCGCTGCTGTCGTAATGCGGGGGTAGATGAACAAATATTGCTTTATCCAGACGAGCCACAATTTATTCCAAACTCGCTTTATGCGCCATTCCAACGCCAGAAGTCAGGAGGGAAGTCGAAAAATGGTGGCATTTGGATTTTAAGTGATTCGCAAATCATTCCGCTTAGTCAAATGACCTTATTTGTTTGTTGGTTATCCTTGTTTTTATCTTATTTAACCTATTTAGGTGTTTTCGTCGACAGTACCGATTTATAAAAGGATGTTTTGGAAGGCACTGCAACAAAATGTCGTAACGTACACATCGGGCTCTTATCGCCGAGGCCGAGGGGAGAGAGGTCACGAAAATGGCCTTATCTAAATAGCGTGACCGCGCGATACCCGCTCCTCACCTGCTGACTTTATGCCTTTCCCGGGGAAGTGTGGCGCCGCATACAAACGAGCTCAACCCTCGCCTTCGACCATCCAAATGTCGTAAACTTTTGACGTGTTAACACGTTACGATTTCACATGAAAAAAACGTTGGAAGCGTTGCACTCTAGTTTGAATTATACGAAAAATGCAAATTAAAATAACTCTCAAATCGCAACTCAACCGTGTCGGAGCTTAATCCGCGAAGTGACAACGGCATTCTGACGAGGCGCCGGAGCTGGGAATTATTAAAACGAACGCCAACTTTTTCACTAAGCCCGTCGCAAAGCCGTTTCAATTGCGCTGCGCTGAAGATAATTCCAACTGACGTCATCTTTTTTTCAAATTCTCAACTCGGCTACGTTCTGTGTGCAGCAATTATAACATTTCCACCGACTGGGAAAACAGAAACACGTGGGAGAGAGCGCGTCGAATCGCGCCGTTCGTAATTTAAATTTAGATGGAAATTTAATGATGCATTCACAAAGGGCGCTCGTAAAGTCGGTTGCGAGATATTTTTTACGAGGATCTCGCGAACTATTGCGCGCTTAACGACTCCGAAGCAAGATCGCCCTCCGCTTTAATGAGCGCCCGATAAACGTGTTAACTGCCACGACCTTATTTTTATGCCGATGTAAATTTGCTGAAAAACGTATTCATTACAGCGATTGCGGGCTAACAGCAACATTATGTCGTATTAAATTTTGCAACGGAGCGTTGTCCTAGAACTTGGTCTAGGTATGTGAAATAATAGTTACGGCGAACGTCAGAGGCAGGCTAAGGTAGCGCTGGCTATGTTTAATATATGAGGGCAGGCGACGCAGCGTTGGTAAACACGGCCCAACCTTCGCTCATGTTGCCCACTGTTTGCTCACCGTTCTAGTCTCAAGAGAAAATATGTTTGCTTTGCATACCTAACCATAGCTTGCTCAGAGGCAGAGCGTGCCTGTTTTCCTTGACATGTTTTCTCCGAGGCTCTACAAATAGCCGGTTAAAAAGTTTCTACAATGTTCGCTGCTTGCAATGGCGGATTTATATTGTCACAGTCCAATTGACTGTTTTGTTTTTGTGTGCTTCTTTATTTGATTGTGTCACGGCTATAGTGTTTGGTCATCTAATAAAACGTTCGAAAAATTTATCACCATCTATACGAATTGTCTCTGACTGAATGTATCCATTTGACTAATATTCTTCTTTACCATACTAATCCATGGTAAAATATTCTATGCAATCAATAATAAGAACCAGAGCTGTTGTTTGTTGAAGTGCTGAGCTCCTGAGGCTACTCCTCTCGCCGCACAACTCCACTTAACAAACGTATAAATAATATTCAAGGCGAGGGAACATATTCGAGGGTACGGAGTAGAGGGTAGTTTGACGGCGTAACGAATCGAAAAACCAAATCATCGAGTGGCACCCCTACTGTACACCGCTACATGATAGTTTACAACTGGTGGCATGGAGCCGATTTTGTTTGTATATTTTTTTTTTGTTTGATGGTTCCTACTTTTATAATTCTTTTCTTCTGTTTTATAAGTTGACGCCTTGGTCTTTAATTTTTCTTACGAACATAGTTATTACGCGTTAAGATTCTTACCGGGATTATCGACAAAAGTTTCAAAGTGTTTAAGATTTGGTATTCAAAAAAAGTTTAAATTCGGAAGGAAATCTCTAATCAAAATATTGTTCGATAGTTTCAATGAAAAATAGTACTTCAGTTACTCTACGCCTTTCGTTAGCATTAAATCTTTAGGGCTGCCCCTCAGCGGTCTGTCGAGTGTACTCGTCGGACTTTTTTATATATTTTAATTTTAATTTCATATCGGGTGCTAATGGCGGGGCCACAGCCCTGCGTTGCGAATCGCACAGAGCCGAATGTATTCATAGCGTAATAAAACTTAATGTACCGAGTGAACTAATATTGTCTTATTCAATATTTAATTTTCAAAAATGAATCTGACCAATTTTTGCGATTCATAAATTTTATTAAAGTGTTTGATGTTGAGGAGGGAAAGGAGATATATTGATACTTTTCGTAAAGGGGTTTTAATATTTTGAATATTCAGATTTATTTTATTACATTAGAAGTCATGTGACGATAACAGTCTTGTAATTATTTTGTGAGGAAGTGATTATAACTGAATTAGAAAGGGAAATTATGATATTTTTATAACAAAAACGGGATTTCTTCTCAAGTTACTAGATTTCAAGTAATTTTGACGTAAAACCATGTTAAGGCAATCTTAATTAAATATTGTAAGTGATCGTAGTGTTCGTCAACTTGATCACTTTATTTGATAATGTAAGCTTGTCGTTGATCCGCGTTCACATACGTGTCGTAGTCAGCTAAACGATGTTAGTCCGATACTGTTTCAAATAACCTTAAGCCGTCACCCCTCGTGTACTGTACAAACAGCGGCGAAGTCAAATCAGCGCCAAGTTAATCCGTTTAGGTGCGCGAACCCACTTGATTAAGTTTAATTTATTTTAAAAATCAGCGCGAGCGAGCCGCCTCCGGCGCTGCGTCCCTCCGAAATACATTATTCAGTGTTTTAGAATAATTTTCAAATTCGATTACATAGGGCCGACCCTCGGTAAGTGGGTGGGCCGGGCGGCAGCGCGGCGGGTGTATTTAGCCAACACGGGGGTCTCGCCGCGTGCGATTCTGATTTGAATATGCGACGCACGTGGCTTCCCCCTCCCGCGCCCCCGGGACCGCGCCGATCATATTTCAAACGTCACCGTCGATGTCTCACTCAGATACTATCGGCCGATAAACGACGAGATACCACCGGCAAGGGTGGAAATAGTTCGCCGCCCGCCGACCTCCAGCTATTTTTTACCCCGCGATTATCGCCTGCAGTTGACACCTAAATATTACTTTTCGCTCAGCGCATTCGTAAAACCCTGTGTTCGCTATACAGGCATTTTGCGGTTAGGTGCCGCAGCCAGCGAAAGCACTTGAAGTTTATTGGCATGACATATTTCGTAGAGAATTTTCCGCGTATTATAATAATCACAGTGTGAGCCGTGATGGAAAACATTTTGCGAAGGCAAATTTGCACATAATATTTTCATACGATGATCACAACGGAAGCCACTTTAGTGGGTACGAAAAAGCTTGACAAGCTGATAGGAAAATCGCAAAAGGGTTTTATACCGCTTTTAAAGTTTTATTTAGAATTATGCTGATGTAAACTATAAACAAATAAAGAAATGCTTTTAGTTCTCAGGCTGCAATAGTGGCGTAGTGGCACATAATCGGTGGGAGTGTTCGCACGCGCGTGGCGGGCGGCGCGGGCGCATGTCGCGGCGCGGGCGGCTGCCGGCACGCGCCACTCCATTACCGCGACACCACTGACGCTGATGGTGTCACAGCCAAAATTGCAGATACGAATACGAATTCTATTCCGAGATTTCTGCCTACACTAATGTGTTTGTAGCACAATTCAGAAAGGTTTAATAATAATTTTAGTTTATAATGTAAGACGCTACCGCGGGACTAATATAATGATTCTTATGTAAATAAAGACAACTTTGTTAACGTTACTTAATTCCAGTCCATCTTCTAATAAATAGGTAAAATTCTCGTGTCACAGTTTTCGTTCCCATACTCCTCCGAAACGGCTGGACCGATTTAAACGAAATTTTGTGCACATGTCGGGTAGGTCTGAGAATCGGCCAACATCTATTTTTCAGACCCCTAAATGAACAGCGGATGAAACTGCTGGGCACAGCTTGTTTCATATAAAATAATCAAAAAGTATAGGTAGAAACTAAATATTATAAACCGGTGCAATAGAGTGACGGCTCTAAACAATGTTTTTCTTTGCCTACCCACCACAGAAGCATTTATGCGAATGCAATGTAAAAGTACATACGCCAGCAGGTCAAGCTACCCGAAACTGACAATTTTTCACAATGAACCTTGAACCTAATACATTAGAAATAAAGTCGAAAATCTATCAAAGAAATCTGACAGATTGTAGTAGCTTGATGTGCAGGCGTCTGTACAAGCAAATGGGCGCATAATCCGCTACTTGTATCGCAAATCGAGATATGGACGAATTAATTTTGGTCGCATGCCGTTGTAATTGAAAACGAAGACTTTGACAGATGTAAATGCTAGATTAAAGCAAGCTGGCTTTTTGTGCTTTTGATGGCTGATAGAAAATTCTAGAAAGCTTTAGAAATTGAAAAGGAAAATTACGGTAAATTTATGAAGTGTGTGAAATATGATGGAAGCAATGAACCTTTTTTCCCGTTGATTATTCTACTGAATATCTTGAAAACCGGCCAAGAGCGAGTCAGACTCGCGTACCGAGAGTTCCGTACAAATTTTCGACATAAACGGCCATATCTTTTGACTGGGTTGATTTTTTCACAGCTCTAAAGGACTACAGAGTTGAGTATATGGTTTTTATTTCAACTCGACACTTCTACGCGTTCCTAAGATAAGTTAAGCGTCTTGGCTGACAGATGGACAACAAAGTGATCCAATAAGGGTTTTTTCCTTCTGAGAAGAACTCCTTAAAAATAATAATAAAAATTTAGAGGTGTCAAGGGACACCCGGATGAAACGAAGTTCCTATAGAAATGAAAATATCTGGCTTGCTTTCTATAAGAGAGAGAGAGAGACAGACAGACAGAGAAACATGCGACGCCGCACAGCTTACAATAACTTACTATAGCAAAAAGTGTCGTGACAACTTTTCGTAAGAATTTTTTCCTTCTAGCCCCCTTTCACAACGCGCGATAAGGAACTTCGTTCCAATTAGGCTCTTTTAAAGACAAGAAAATAATTATGGACCAATTTGAAGTACACCTTCTAGACCGATTTCTAGGAGACCTATGAATCACCTAGAAAAAAATCCTCATAAAATCAAGTGACGAACATCGGCCGTGAGTGTCGATAGAAAGGTCGTCAAAGGGGAATTTATTTCTCTTATTCGGAATATTTCACAGAGACAAAATGTAGTTTTGGACGAATGAACTTTGACGTTCCCCCATGCCCCATAGGATGTGCGATTGAACGATCGCCCCACAACTGAATATGAGTGGCTTCATGGATTTTAGCTTTGATTACCATGTCGTGATTTGACGTTCATAGTTTTATGTTGTGTTTGGGATATTTATTTCTGATGCTTTAGAAAGAAACACTAAAATTGTCGGTAGTATCTATTTAAAAAGGTAAAAGTTTTTGCCAACGTTGCGTTTTTGTTTCACACGCATTTCTGTAGTGTACGAAGTGTTTAAACAGTGAAAGAATGAGAATTTATTCATTCAATTAAATTGTTATCAATCAACAAACCAAATGAAGAGACAAATCAAAAATGCAAAGAAATTCAATAACCGTCTACGATTCTTTGGATTGTCACCCCAATACAGGGAATTCTTTACAAAGTTACTCTTACTTCCTAAAAAATCGACGTCACCTTTTATTTTTTCAGTGACAGAGATCATTTTTGATTGGCAAATCGTTTCGCGATAGTAAGGATGCCCCAGGGTGCTTACAAATCCCCGAGATTGAGTGCGGGACACCGCGCGGCGAGGGTTCGATTATTACTCGAGTCTCGATCTCGATACACCACTCGATGCATCGCGGGGAGCTGCATTACACCGAGTATCGAGTGTGGCGTTCAGTGGTTTTCGAATCGATTCGGTGACGGATCAATCGACTTACTAATAGTGTTTGGGACTTGTTAACAGTATTCGCAATTTGTAAGGTTATAACTCGAGAACTTTTCTATTATGATTCAGATAAGTCTTGAACTCTGGCTTCCGACATTCTGTAGAGTTGATATCCCTTAATATCCCAAAAGATTATTATTCTTTTAGCAAATAATATTCACTTAAACCGGATACTTCCTTGTTATAAACAAGTTTTCCCCTAATACTCTTCATAACCCAATTGCTGTCTTCTCCCATATGTTGCGTGGAATGTATTATTTTATTGTGTTTTTATTTACTTAACGTCCGCCGAGACGAGTGTTTAAGCCGACGTTTATGATATTCTCCTGTGGCTTGCAACTGAGGGGTGAACGATGATGTTCTATTGTTTCATTCTCACCCTCGTTTTGTCAAGTTGATACACTGAGCTATATCTAAACGTATAAGTAATATGAAATGTCAATGGTTGTTCGGGGTTTCGGGCACGGCAATTGTACAAACAATTTTGAATATTTTACGAAGTTACGGTTACAAATGAAACCTCAGAATATCGTGTAAATTTTCGAGAGAACTCTGAGTATTTGACGTTCTATTGACCTCATCACCTTACCCGATTCTATTTCCGATATATATATATATATGTACCGTTTTTTTTCAGATGGGAAATCATCAATATCTTTCCCCGCTCTGGGCGGAGCGGGGGAAGTGTTTGATTATGTTCCTTCTTTTGCCATTTTTGTTCCGAGGCCGCGGTATCACTTTCGAACAACCCGCTACCCCGATAGGCAGTGGCTCTGGTTCTCTGCAGATATGTACCTACTGTTCACTAATAATTTTGTCGAAAAATCTATGCAATATTTTTAAATCGGTCCCTATTGTTGTGTGTAGCAAACAAAACAGATGAAAACAGTCTGAAGTGTAGGCAAGCTCCAATGATCCGTGTCGAGCGCGATATTATTTTTGCCGGGCACAAAGCGCGACCCATCAAATCATACCGAGTCAGGCCGACGCTAGAAAAAAAAATTTGAAATTAAAATACTCGATACATCAACGTGCGTACGTTTTAATTGACTACCGCTTTGAATATTGATAAGTTTTTTTTTTAATTGTAGCATCAATTTGCAAGCGTCAGTTAGCACTGGGAATTTATTGTATTTTCACTTCAGCTTATTATGAAAATCTAGAACACGTCTATGTATTTAAGGATTTTTAAGTGTGGTGGGATTCGGAAAAGTACAATGACACAATTGTTAACCTTGCACAAAGAGAAAGTCAAGTCTCTAAAAAATAGAAATAGTTCTTTTAGAGGGTCTAAAAGTGAAAGACAAACATACACGTGCCCTTTTGTTAGGGTTTCGTACCTCTTAAGGAAAATCTGAACCCTTATTGGATCACTTTGTTGTCCATCAGTCTGTCTGTCTGTCTGTCAAGACCCTTACGAACGCGTGGAGTTATCGAGTTGAAATTAAAACCATACAATCAAACTATGTAAGTACGACCAAGTAGCAGCGATACGAAAGGTCATTAACCTAAAGAACAACTGTGGCGTTGACAATCTAATATTTAGCTCTTTCCATCTTGTGCCTTTGTCGTAATGTCTCGTTCTCCCGGCAAAAACATGACAACGTTAAGACGGGTTCGCCAACATTCGTGCGGCCATTTTAGATGGGGTTTTAGCATGGGTTTTGTTTACATTTGGTACCTATCGCTTCTCGTTGGCCGTACTTTAGTTCCTTTTTGCTGTAAAATAATCAAGCCTTTAAGTCTACGCAGTCAAAGAATATGGTTGTTAATGTCGCAAGATTGTACAAAACGGTGCGGTCTGACTCGTTTTTGGACAGTTTTGTTCCAAAGCCATAATATGAAAAAAAAGAAAAACTCGATAAAGAAACTGGTACCCAAAGGAACATACAAAAGCAAGAACACACTTTTAAATACCTATCCAAAACAATTAACAGTAAACAATACCTAAATATTCTCATTGAAATAAAGATTTATACATCTGTCAGAACCAAAACACAGTGCGAATAATATTCATTCGGTGTGATTGACACGGCCATGTATTTGAGAAGCTCCACGGGGTTTCTCAAGGGGTTTTTGAAAAACTATAGTGGCATCGGCCTGCCTTGTTTCACCGCAAGGGGTGAGGGTGTCACTACGATGTTGAATATATTGGTTTCAAGTTATTAGGAAAGTTTTGAATGGATTTTGGTTGATTGGCTTCGTGGATGTTGTGATTGGTAAAATTTGATCATACCGACTCCATAGCCGTCGCTGTAAGTTTTTTCACGTAGAATCTTTGCTGTGTTTGATAAGAGCTACTTACAGTGATATCAAAACAAACAGACAACAGTTCATTAAGTTCCCCATACACGATTCTATTAGATTACCTCCACACTCTCGCTAAAAACTCTTAGTGAAAAGCCCTACAGGGGTGCAGATGCCATAGACTGATAATAGGACACACGCAACGGGACGTAAATAGATGAAGCCTTATTTGAATATTGTCCCGATCGGGGTAGCAAATTTAATCGCGAACAGTAGGCGATGTGTTTCTGAACGATATTATTTTAATTGATTTGCGTTTTTTATTCGCTTTTATTAGCTACACTTGGAAATACAAACTTAAAAGTTAAATCGGAAAGATATCCCGGTTTTAGATTGAGCTGAAATTTTGTATAATTGTGTAGTTTGGATGATTAACTAAGTTACGTAATACTAAATGCAATATGGCCGGCTCGCAAACTTAGCGAAGTGCTTATTTTTTATGCTTTTCCATGATTAGTAGTAGTACGTCAAATAATATGACACCACCACAGGCATGGAGAGTGACATAGACTACTTTTTGTCTCTTTATAACCCCCCACTTCACTAAAATGGGGGAGGGGTGGACGCGAGCGAAACCACGGGCGAAAGCTAGTAGTAAATATCTCCGAGAAGTAGCTACCTGTATTTAGATCCACTGAGACACCGCAGCATATCTCCGTCGCTGGTCGTCCTCCGCCGGGCCTCCCCCGGGCAACCAGGGGTCTCACCTGGCGGGGACTAATCGCCGGGTCGCCGTGAAGAAAACACACACTGCGCCCTTGCAGTAACACACACTGCATCCATTCACATAGGCGCGAGTAATAGTTGAAAGGAACTAGAAGTTTTTTCTTTGGCTAACCAAAGAAAAAACTTCTAGATCTTTCCAGCATTCTAAACTAAGCCTGTTGGCTTGACAGACACGCTTGTAACCTCTACGCCCACTTTAAAAAACGCCAAAATATACAAAAAGAAGTTTTTATTGTTCATTTTATTTATTTTTCTAAAATGTATTACTAATCTGTGTGCAGGGCAAAGTAAAGCGGTGTGCACACGGGGTCACGCTATCGTCGTTCTAGTTCATTAGGCGGCTGGCGGCGCAGTCGCTATCGCCGCGAGCCGCTCATTTTTCACGCAACCAGCGCCCGTGTGAAGCTGCCTTTAGTGCTATTTAATGCGTAAATATTTGAGGTAGTTTGAGTTTAAGCATTTGTGGGTAATTTCGACTAATTTTAGTTTAATTCACCTATAGTTTCCACCTAGACAGGAAAACAGCAAAATACTAATAGGAATTGTTACCACTACTGTCTTGTCGATTTACTGGCAAGAACTATTCCTAACCATTCGGTCCTAGGTTTTATTCCTAAGTTGGATACAGTTCGATGTCAATGTGACCGGCTTTTTTACCTACTTTGTCTCATTTCTGAGCAAAGGGTTCTCTCTAGTCTTCTAAAAATGGTTCACACAACGTTCTTATCAAAACAACAATAAGAAATAAGCATTTTTATATTACAATATTGAAAATTGAAATCGTTTCCATCATCTTAAAAATATTAGCTTCCCAATCACAAAAAAGCAGTAGGTACCAACAAGCAATTCGTTGGTAAGTAATAGCTGATTGATGAAATGGAAATAAATGAGTAGCGGACAGGGAAAAAGATGTCAAAATCCAAGCGCACATGAGCCAATAAGCCAAATTGAAATGCCTCCATGTTACACGAGTCTTTCAGAGTAATTGGTTGACGGGGCTTTTCTAGCGATTAGGGATGTTCCTTATCGCGAATGTTTGTCTTGGGTAGCGCGATTGTTTTTTTTTTTTAAACAGCTTTCGTGAGTTGTTTGTGGCCAGTAAATCTTGTTGATGTTAATTTTAACTCGAAGATGAAGTAAAAGATAGTCGAAAATAAGTTGCAGTAGCAGTTGAGGCATAGACAAAGCATCTGCAGTTTAAAGACCTTTTTTAGGCGGAGTGAAGAGAGTGTCAGATTATTACTGGCTAAATAATATGGATGGGCATATTCCTTCTTTTGTCTTTTGTACTCTGGTGCCGCGCTATCTCTTTCGGACAACCCGGTAAGGTCAGGCCTTGTTTATAGTAAATAGGCTATAAAGAGATTTAACATGTAAGTCATTTTATTTACAGTTTTCTCAAATGGCTTTTCTCGATCATCTAAATCATTATAGCTATTGTAGAATAATCTCAAACTCTGTTCCAAAAAGAAAAATAAAACCAGAGACAACTAAAACATCGACAAGCATATCGACGCGCCATCACTTCTCAACGTTTGAGACGTCTCCTTCCATCGGTTCGTCGATTTGAATAGAAATACCTAACATTAAAAATATAGGGTGTAGTGAATGCGCACGGGGACAGTCCACCAGCCCGGACAACCCGCCAACCCGCCAACCCGCTAGTATTCATTCCCTAAGTGAACTTCTAAAACGACCGACTTACGTTCCACGCTAACTGGACGATTCACAACTTGAAAAGGTGTGCTTTTAAAAGCACACGTGTTTAGCTTTGTCTGTAATTCGATATGGGTCGCCGTTCTGTCTAACTTTTCTTTGACATACAGGTTTTATGTAGCTCCTTGAAGGGGTTCAGAATAGCTGTTCGCACCTGTTTTTACAATTACGGTAAATGTTATTATAAATTTACCCAGTAAGTCCAGGCTTTTCTTCTTTTTTTACGTTTGGATAATCAATAAAAATGCGGTGGTGTCAGACTTTAACTGACTAAAACCCACCCATGTTCCTTCTTTTGCCCCTTCATGTTCCGGGGGCTCACGGTATCTATTTCGAACAGCCTTCGGAAAGCACTTTAAGCCAATGACCATGATGACCATTGGGTCATCTGTAGATCTTTGACAGTTGTTACACATGGTCAGCGGTTCGAAAGTCTGACAACCAGTCTTAGAAAAAAGTACAGGGCTTGTTTTGCGGATGGGATTGCATCAAATAACCTTCGGGAATGTCAGACTTGTACTGACTAAAACCCAACTATGCTCCTTCTTTTGCATTTTATGTTCCGGTCTTGCTATATGTCTTTCGAACAGCCAGCAACTCCGGCAGTGGCCCTGGCAGGCGCACCGTCAACACGGGATTCTGCAGTCCTTATACCAAATTATTTAGGGTCGGCGCGGCAAGAATTCTTCTTCAATACTTACTCCTCTATAAGTCGTCACCTCTTCAGACACCATCATTTTCACCATATAATTCTTTACAGTGTATAGTATACCTGTACATCATATACATAGTCACTATCAAACCCGCGCTCCTGTTTGCAATAAAAATCTTTGATGTTATTCAATACAAAATGGATTCTTGCTATAGATATAAGTAAGGCCAGTATGATGGGGTGTGCAATGGTGCATTGGCTCCGTCATAGAGCTCACTGATGTGATGTGTGACGCTTCATCACGTCCCGATGAACATTAGCCTTTAGGCTTCAATTATATGTCTACTTCATTTATTTTGAGTTCCAGTCTTTCGGATTGGATTTACACCAATTTGTGGATTTTAAAACCGGAATTAGGGTCCGATTTTTTTCATATTTATGATTAACATTTTATAAACCCAATTATCGTGATATTTGATACAAATATAGAACTAATAAAAGTGGAAATACTTATTGAGCCAATGATTAAAAAAATAAACCAGCCAATAGCAACTCAGCTCAACTCACTCACAAAATTTTGACATGAAGGGCCATATCTTTTGATTCCCTAGACTTCGAGGGTTGATTTTTTCACAGCACAAAGGGACCACAGAGTTGGGTATATGGTTTTAACTCGGTACCTCCACGCGTTCCTGAGATAATGGGTCTTGACAGACAGACAGACAGACGGACAACAAAGTGATCTAATAAGAGATTTACAACGTTTAATCGTCATCACAAATAAAAACACCAAGAAAATGTTATCGTATTTTCTTGTGAAATATTGATCGAAAACTTGTAGGTATATCTACAAGCAATGTCATTTATGAAAAAGCCATTTGTAACTGCAAATTCTTAATGGTTCATCAACATGATTGCCCCTAAAGCCTCATCTACAAGAGCGATAACAAAGAAAAAACCGTCTCGTTCCAAATACAAATGTCCAAAATAACCGTAAATGTCATTCTAAGGCTGAGTATACATTACAAGAGGTTTTCCTTAATACTCAGCACTTGATTAGGCCGGTTCTTCGTAATTATTTTCCCCGGGTTTGCCCGCGGGGATTTGTATAATCCTGATTGGGTACGTATTGCTATTCGATGGAGTGTGTCCGCGCACGTGGCTCCCTAGCATTATCTCACTTTTAGACACGAATGATGGTGACACCCTACTACCGAATTTCGTGTAGGAAATTGAAAAGATTGATTGAATTCCTGATGATGTTGGAGATTATTGTTTTTAGAGATGGATTTTATCTTTTAATGTAGTTGCTGTTGAAATTATGCTTCGGATATCGTCTCCACACACATCTTTGGTGAGACACGTTGAGAATAATAAAAAAAGATTATTCAATTAGCTTTGACTCCTGAAAAAAATACTTTAACATACTAAACTAGCCTTTTACTGTCCCACTGGGCAAAGGCCTCTTCCCATACATTCCACGAGCATTGATCAACACGCTTGCTCAAGACGAGTTGGCGATTTAAGACTTATAAGTCTAGGTTTTCTCATGACATTTTTCTTCATCGATGTTTGTAATGTCCAAGATAAATTAGAAAGTAGAAACGCCGGCAGGTCAACCTATCCTAAACTATTATAACCTGATATCTCTACTACGGATCGCACACCGTAGTATAGATAAGGTTAAAATGGTTTTGTGTAGGTTGATGTGCCGTTGAGTGTATAAATGTATTTAAAAAGCCATTAGTACATGCCTCGATTTGAAACCACAACCTCATGCATGAGAGGCGAGCTCTTAATCTCTTAACATACAATCGATTAATCCACAAAAAACAAACACACTTAAAAATGTTATTTAAAATAAGAAACCAGACATAAACAATTTAAAAATAAAAAAAGCTGAATCGAATTAAAAATTTGCCTAGTAAAAGCGAATTAAAGTTGGCTGATGGCAGTCCTCCCGGTCGCGAGTGGGGGCCGACGATAACGCCACAATAGGAATTTGCCGTTCGCGCCGACTGCCCGTACCCTGTTTAACCTAATTACCACTTAGTTTCTTACGAGATAAGGACTATTATTAGGTAATTTTTATGAACAACAATACATTTTGCTTGGAGGTAAATGTTGTTTAAATACATATTGGTCATTGAAACGTCTGGGGCCTTAGTCTGCTATTACAATAGTGTCAGAATGGTCGATCACTGATCGCATAATGGTTGATTTTGACAAGTTTTGTATGTAGCAGATTACCAAACTTGTCAAAATTAACCATTATGCGATCAGTGATCGACCATTCTGACACGATTGCAATAGCAGACTAAGGCCCCTGGTGGGTTGATGAGGGTACTTGATTACAAATATTTTCGTCAGGGCCCTTACGCTCTATGTAGTGTGAATATGAATACTTATAGGTATATTTTGTTCAATAATTTTATACGACTTACTTGAAGGTAAATATTACAATAGAACAGACGATCTGAAAATTCGAAAACTAGACAGTATCACCCAGTACACAACCATAACGCTAATTTGAAAGAACAGCCCAATTTAAAAAAAAAAAAACATTTAGAACTCTGTGTGGCCTATTGAACTAAAAAAGTAAGTACTTTAATAATTCCTCACTTTTCAATTTCTTAAGCAAATCCAGTGAAGGAGCTCCTCGAAATTAAACATAAAGAAGGAGTTTTCATTTTAATTCTTTTGAAAAGTTTTCCGTGGAAGTTGTAAAGAACAGGCCGAAAGCCGAAAGCCGACCCGACAAAGACCGTGCCCTTTACTGGTATGAGTGACATTGTCCGAGCAATAACCTGGCCGAAGTTTTTGATTTTCACAGGTTACCAATGTTAGCCTATTGATGCTAGCGTTCAAGGTGATAAATTGCTCAAACCTGGGCTTACAATGGCCGAAGTAATTTCGAGTTTGTAGATGTTAAATTAATTTCCCGACAGATTTTTAGGGTTAGTATTTGAAAAGCGATTGTAAAAATTTCATTGTTTTGCTGTAATTTTAATGAAATGTTTTTTTTTACAGGTTCTGTTCGCTCCACACATAGTTAATGATTTTAATACCTACTAGCTTTCGCCCGCGGCTTCGCCCGCGTTAAATTTGGGGTAACACAGTTCCCCTTGCGCCTTATTGATTTGTAATAGCAACGCTAAGTTTTCCCTTTTCTTCCCTCTTTCTCCCTCACATCCCACTTTTTAAAAATATATTAGCCTATGTCCGTCTCCTGGTTTCCAACTATCTCTGTACCAAAATTCATCAAAATCGGTTCAGCCATTAAAGCGTGAAGAGGTAACAAACAAACAAACAAACTCACTTTCGCTTTTATAATATTAGTAAGGATAAGGATTCCAGTAATTTAATTAAAATTTCCATTTTTATTTATAAAGGATACTTAATGCGAGTAAACTTACTATACCTACTTTACCTTTATTTATTATTTTTACTTTACTTTACCATTATAACAATTAAATAAACTAACAGACTAAAAAAAAGCAAAAGGGTATAAAAAAACTCGTCCTGCCAGCATGTAATGAAATGAGAACTAAATTAATTATGTAGCTACTCGTCTTATAGTATATATTATAGCTAGAAATACTTCTTAAGTAATTGTTTACATCACTAATATCCATTGTACATCATACATATGCCTATGACAATTCTAGATATGAGAAAAAAAAAACACAACAGAATAGTTTCAAACTCAACACTCGAAAGCGACCGATAGTAGCAACAGTTCTATGCCCTAGGCTTTCGATAAACAATTGTTCACCTTTGTTTTAGTTCTCAGATTAATTACAATACTCTCATTTTGTTGGTTTCTATATTGTAACGAAACTTTTGGTAGTAGTTCGAGTTGGCTTTCACTGACGAGCAACTCCAACTTGTTCCAAAAACAATTGACTGTTTGTTTGTTGTTTAGAAAAAGCTGAGTGTATCTTTGTTTGGTGTTTAGCTGGTTTCTGTAGTGCAGTTTTGTTTTTGTTTTAACTTTAGAGTTAGGTTTGGTATTAGTTTTTGGCAGTGTTTTCGCGTTTTTAATTATAGCCTTGTTACACCTATGTTGATACAACTAATAATATAAATGCGATAGTTTCTGGAAGAAAGGATGTTTATTTATTTATTTAAGGATCACCAACAGTTGTTACAGATATTATATAGATAGGATCATGCATATAATTGTGTCTTAAGTCTCACTGTACAACCAATTACAGGCAAACACCACATGCAAAATGCTCTCAGTACTTAAAAATGTTTGTAACACTTTCACGCAAAAACTACCGAACGTAGTTATGTGAAATTGGGCACACAGATAGTTGATAACCTGGTTTAACACATAGGCTTTTTATCCCGGTCTATGGGAATGAAACCACGGGGCGCAGGTAGTTTATAAATAGATTTGTGTTTGTACTTATTAATTTCGATTTCTCATGTTAAACACAATTCTGTAATGGTTACTGTAGAAAGCATAACACTTCATAAAAACGAAATACCAATTTATCCATCACAATCTTCTTCATCTGCCTAACCTCTTCCTAACTATGTTGTGGTCGTCTTCCAGTCTAACCGGATGCAGCTGAATACCAGTATTTTACATGGAGCAACTACCTATCTGACCTCCACAACCCAGTTAGTACTGGGTAATGCGATAGCAGTAACCACTGTCAAAGATCTACAAATGACAACCGGGACCAACGCTTAACGTGTTTTTCGTGTCACGGAGGAAACTCTGTATGTAACGGGTGGTCAGCCATCCAGACCAACCTAGGCAAGCATGGCTTAACCTAAAGATAAACCCCAAGCGGCTACTATTCTGCCGGGGTTGCGGGTTATTCGAAAGAGATACCGCGGCCCCGGAACGTAAAGGACAATAGAAGGAAAATAGGTGGGTTTTAGTCAGTACTAGTCTGACATGCCCCCCCGCTCCACCCAGAGCGGGAGAAGTCATTGGATGATTTCCCACCCGAATAAAAAAAAGAAAAGCGGCTACTATTGAATAGCTAGGAGCTCCTCAACTAAATACCAACTTATCCATCCCAAAGAAATGAACCCCTACCTACATGTGTCACCCAATAGCTAATTAATAAATTCCCCGACCAACGACAATTTAAAAAAACAAATTCAATAGAGTTCGAAAATCAAATTAAGCTGATATAAATAATTAAATCGAGTGTCTCGTAGGTACGGCGCTATGGGGTTATAATAAGACAACCCTCCCATGCTCACTCGAGTAGATCAGAATCGATTTATTTTTACGTCTAGGTATGTATTATACCTTCGTGCCGACATTTTGCTTTCATTAGTTGTTTACGATGTTGGAAAATTAATTTTTATACAGCCAAGTACCTACTTACTATCTATTGGGAATGGTTGTCGGTAAATGCCAAGGGTACTTGACGTTATATGGATCGGGTGGAGCTTTTGGGTGGCTTCTAATGAGGTTCTACTTGGATATGAAAAATAGGTAATTTCCAATATACCTACTTATTGGAAAGTTCTTATTTTACATTTGTAAAGGGATATTATGATGGTTGCTTAATCTAAGTTGTATCAATGCTGTATTGTTTTTAATTGTCTCTTTTATGACAACATGAAGAAGACGAGTAATCAGTTAATCCATAAGAGTTAACAACTAACTCCCCTCATAATATCTTCTGGCACAGAAATCAAAAGAAATTAATTAATCGTCAGTCATCCCCGACCGAATGTTTTCTCATTAATGGCTCCACTAAGATTATTTCACCATAAGCCCCCGCCACATTACTAATCACCGCTTCAAACGGTCGGGTGGCGCCCCCTCGCGGACGAAAGGAGCACTAGCCCTCTGCCGGCCAAATTGAAAACGTACACATGGAGACTCCAATCAAATACGGGTAGTAAACAAAGCCAAGATTTATCGAAAATAACAAACAGGATAAAATTGAGAAAATTATAAAATGGCTCACTTCACGCACCACTAATTAGGGTAATTAACGAAGTTGATGAAGTAAAACTCACGTTAAGATTTAAGGGTAAAACAGTAATATTATTTTTGTGTCGCTCTGTCGACGGCACGACAAAAGAGATGCAAAGTGTTTCACGCAACAAAATCCGCAAACAATGCATCGTCGGTGCAAAGCCGTTTTCTACGAAAAGGCACAGTACGTCGTTACGCGTCTCGCTGATTTCGTAAACACGTTGCTTTTAACTCAGGTAAACTTCGCCTAAGATATTTTATAGTGTTCAATTTTATTCGTATCGCCGAGAGCTAACTGAATTACACGAACTATTTGCAATCGAAACTACGAGAAAGACTGTTCAATAAAAGCGAACGGGGCGCTCGGAAACATTTTCTTTCGCTTGTTTCCTTTCACATTACCGACGCAGAAGGGGATGAGGCGGGTCGGTCTCCGGCTGGACGAGCCTCGCATTTAAAAGCGATATAAAAAACTCGAGCCTTTATTTCGCAGGATGACCTAAGTGGCCGGCCGGACCGTACAAAAAACCCTCTTGGACTTACCTGTATTTTTCCACTTATTTATCCAACGTTTTTACATTCGCACTGTTTGTTAGTACAGCGCGCTTTGTCTGTACGGGAAGATCCTGTTTTTTAACGAGTACTTAGGGTCTAATTAAAAGGAAAGCTCCGCACGGACAGTAGAGGCCTTTTGATGCCCACTGTTATTACATTTCGTGTATAAATTTAATTTGTCTGGATGGAGTTTTGAGTGGAGTGCTTACCTTGTTTTTTTGGGGGTATGTTATTGAGTATTTTGGAGTGGTGGCTCCTTGAATAGGATCTTGTTAGTAAGAGATTTTGTCTTAACAACGAGCCTGGGAAGCATGGTTTTACGGAGTTTGTGTGTGTGTTTTAATACTTTTTTTGAAATATTTAGCGGGTTTCTACTTGATGTGTGTATGTACGTTTTCCGACTAAATTAAACGAGTGCCTCAAAGTATCTGTTAAACTCCAACTTACCATGGAAAGCCAAAGCTTTCTCAAATCATGCTAACGCCACTAAAACCTCAACTTCAAAACATTTACGGTGTCATTATCAGTTTCAAAATTACGACGCCATTATGAAAGGTAATGCGATAATATGTTAACATTTGACGAGTACTAAACCATGAGTCGCGTCGCGTTGGCCCCGTAATGAGGGAAATGC
This sequence comes from Ochropleura leucogaster, assembly GCA_958449745.1. Lineage (NCBI taxonomy): Eukaryota > Metazoa > Arthropoda > Insecta > Lepidoptera > Noctuidae > Ochropleura > Ochropleura leucogaster. The sequence goes on from OY288208.1 coordinate 6,078,046, forward strand.
CATCGCTCACGGCATTTACATTAAACTTAAGTTCATCGATAGTAAATGTCAGTGCGGGAATGATGCCCTGCGCAAGAGTCGACTCCTGCAAACGCCATTACGAGTTTTATCTCCCTTATGACAGATGGCGCAATAAAAATTTATTTTAAATCAGGAATAACTTCAAATAATGAGAGAGCACGTGTCCTTCGGATCATTATAGGATCGAGTACTGGCCGATTCGGTCCGAGATAGCTCTTTGATTTACTGCCTGACTTTTGAGCGCACTAAATCACTTTTGTATGGAACTTGAGAAAACTATTAGCTATTATTATTGGCGAACTACGAGAGCCCTTTGTGTGGCCTCCAGCCGTCTCCGGATAGACGATACTTTTTTATTCGGTGAATTATTATGATTTTCTGATTTGCGTGGCGAAACGTGAATTATAAACTATTTTTGAGTTATGGGAAAAAAGTATTTGTGAATCGTATTGTGGCTGATATCTCATTTTGGGCATAAATTCATGGTTATTTACTATTTTTTGCAAGATATTTTTCTGTTACTTGATTTATATCTGATTCGACATAATAGCTAAACTATCATCACGCAAGACCTTGTGTGTGGCAAGAGTGATATATCTTCTTCATACTTCTTCTGACAGTTTGTTGCGTAGTGACAGTTTATATTATACTAGCTGTGCCCAGCAGTTTCTTCTTCACCTGCTGCTCAGTTAGTGTCGTACCGTGATGTTATATAGTCTACTAGCTGTGCCCAGCGGTTTCATCGGCTGCTCACTTATGGGTATGAAAAATAGATGTTGGCCTATTCTCAGATCTACCCGATATGTACACAAAATTTCGTTTAAATCGGTCCAGCCGTTTCGGAGGAGTATGGGAACGAAAACTGTGACACGAGAATTTTATATATTAGATTATTTTTGTAAAAGAATAACAATGAAAATTTGGAGTCAATCTGGCCAAGGAACTGTGTTCTCCCATAAAAAATCTGTCCCTCCCATAGGGATTGAATTTTTCAAAATCCCGTCGTAGTTAGCATTTACGGCCTAGAAAGATCCCCCATGCAAATTAGAAACTCTTAGCAATTGTAGTTTCTGAGATTTCGTCGATAAGTGAGTCAATGATTTTCGCTTCTTTAGGTACAGACGCCTGCACATCAAGCTACTACAATCTGTCAGATTTTTTATGATAGATTTTCGACTTTATTACGAAAGTATTAGGTGCAAGGTTCATTGGGAAAAATTGACAGTTTCGGGTAGCTTGACCTGCAGGCGACTGTACATAATGTAAAATGAAGTAGCTTCCCCTTTGTGTTCGCTTAGATCTTTTAAATTCCACAACGGGTTTTAGTACAGTTTTCAGCAATAGATAATAGCAATAGATTCTAGAGGAAGGTTTATGTGTACAATATAAGTAACTATATTGCATCCGTGCGAAGGAGGGGCGGGTTGTTTATATGTATAGTTATTTTTTTTAAATAAACCTTGCCACTTACTAGAAATTTCTCCTATATCGTGGGTATGTTCACAAACATTCAATCACACATACACAAACAGCCAGACCCGTAGCAACTATCTGTAGGCCATACAAATATTTGATTCGTGCGGGGATCGAACATGCGACTTGCAGAGCAGCAGTCGATTGCTCAGCCACTGCGCCACGGTGTCGTCAATGTCGTGTCGATTGTGGTATCTATGTCCAACTTGAGTCTCCACATTGTCGTGATAATGTGCGTACAAACTTCTTTCTTTCTTACACCCACGGCCAATAAACACCATATCACAGACCAAATGACGCCAATAAAAACTAAAATAAAATGCCATAAACATTTATAATTTCGCAGATCTTCAAATTAACACGTCTCCCACATTCCTACTCATTCTGTCATTCTATTGTGTTAGAGTGGCAAAAGCCATCGACAGTTTTTTTAAACCTTTTCGAAACAATATTTACGGCAGCCATTAATTATGTCCAATGCCGTGGCCAATGTTGGGACCAATTTATTAGGTCCCAAATTCTTTAGATGAATGATTGATCATTTGATCAATGTTGGGTCCAACGTAGATTGGGAAAGTGATAAATGTGTGATGGTGGCATTGGTGCCATGCTGTCTGCTGTGTGAGGTCTGATTCTACGGTAAAATTTTGAATGATTGAATAACTAAGCTTAATGGTGGACATATTTGAAAAAAACTGTGGTTGTAGTTAAGGATGTGAACTCTTAAACTATGCAGCTTTCTTCATGGTTGGACATTTCGGTCGACTAGTTATATAAATCAAGTAACAAACATCCATATATCCATCATCACAAACATTCGCTATAATCCTTACTAATATTATAAGTGAGTTTGTTTGTTTATTTGTTTGTTTGTTTGTTACCTCTTCACGCTTTAATGGCTAAACCGATTTTGATGAATTTTGGTACAGAAATAGTTGGGAACCAGGAGACGGACATAGGCTAATATTTTTTTAAAAAAAGTGGGATGTGAGGGAGAAAGAGGGAAGAGAAGGGAAAACTTAGCGTTGCTATTACAAATCAATAAGGCGCAAGGGGAACTGTGTTACCCCAAATTTAACGCGGGCGAAGCCGCGGGCGAAAGCTAGTAATATTATAAAGTAAGTTTAAAGTTAGTTTTAAAATGGATAAATCATTTATTTGATGCAACAAAAGACACAATACAGGAAAAACAGAAAAATTACAAACTGAGAAAAAAAAGGAATACATATCACATACATTTATGAAGAATTTGCCTGCAGCTTCGCTCGTGTTAAATTCGGGGTAAATACAGTTCTCCATCCCTGATTAACAGGTACGTGCTACCTGTAGTTTTTGCCCTTGCGCCTTATTTATTGTAATAACAATGATAAGTGTTCCCTTTTTTCCCTCTTTTACCCTCACATCTGACTTTTTTTGAAAATGTCCGTCTCCAGGGTCCCATCTATCTCTGTACCAAAATTCATCAAAATCGGAAAAGCCATTTAGGCGTGAAGACGTAACAAACAAACAAACTCACTTTCGCTTTTATAATATTAGTAAGGATATATGAAGTCTTTCATAATTACGAATACGACCAAAAAGACAAACTTTAACAAGCATATAATATATACTAACGTTGGTATGTAAGATCTTGGGCAAGTCTTTGTTCACATTCCTAAGTTTATTAATGGTTGGAACAAAAGGTGGGCCAACATGGGTTGGACAGGTTGTTGGTGCCATGCTGTCTGCCAAACCTGTGTGGGGTCTATGGTTTTTTTGTTTTGTAGGGATACCTACTATTGATTGATTTATAGTTTTAGAGGACTGCAAAGATTTTGTTCAATGCAAAACTTGGCAACCCAATGCGATTAAAAATTTATGGAGTACTTACGTAAGATTATACTTTACTAAGTTACCTTATTTTAAATAAATAATTTGCGGTCCTCATTACGAAAATATCGTAATCAAACATCACAGATTTATTTTAATAAACCTCATTGTCGATAAAGTTATTTTAAATTCCCGTACAAAGCTAATGCATATAAATAAACACCGTATTAAATATACAGGTAACGATAGTATTAAAACCACCCACGAACAACGAATTCATTCACTATGTAATCCCTATTGTATGGGTACTGATCGAATTACAAAAACTCCCATTTTATTACCAATAATTTACTACATCGCGTCGTTGAATGTAAAAATGAAATTAAAAACAAACCATTAAACGATTTTATACGAGAATCCCTAACAAGGACGTTTCCCTTAACCGGATCGGGAGCACACCTGGGTACTCGAAATTTGCCCTAAAAGGTCCCAAACGACAGCTATGCTCAACAATGTAATAGCGTATGTACAAATACATATGAAGGAAGCTCAACTTTACCCAGCTAGAAGTGAGGTTGTTATTCCTTCGCACATTAGGCTCCATGTTGGTAGCTATTGGACATAAGTCATTCCGGAAGCACGGAGTGCCGAGATGGTAGATTTTAAAAATGGAACGTTTGATTTGCATTTGAATAAGAGCCCCCGGCGACCCAGGTGCGCACAGTACAGTCGAGACCAAAAGTTTTTCGATTTTTTTCAATATGGACACGAGTTAGCTTAAATTAATATGGATGACCAGTTGTAATCGACGGTGTCGCTGTCGGCCCACACGATTTGCATAAGGATTAAAGTAGCACGCTTTCATTTAATTACTTGAGAGTTCATCAAAGTTTTTATCGTGTATAACTCAATTTTATACGGCCCTTTTATTTACATTATTTGTTGGATAAATTACACTAAGTTTAAAAATTCTATCATTACAATTTTGTGCGCCTCTGTACTATCATTAGGTAGCGTAGAATCATGTGATTTTACATTTAACAATTCAATACTAGGACGATAAAACGCACGTGTTGCTAATGGTTAAGAATATATTGTGTTAAGAATCACATACGTATATCAAATTTCTTTGTTATTTAACCTACTCACCTACATACCTCGTACGTCTACTGAAATGAAGTAGATACAAATTTTTGGACAAGTCTTTTCCTGAATTTTGGTTTCTATCTTTTAAAAGACTTATATAACGTATAGTACAAAAGTACACTTTCGTACTATAGGCACTCTGCTCACACATAATAAATAACAGACATCATGTAATGTGTGTATTTTCCGAACGATTTATGAAAAACAAATAACGCTTTCAGTTCTCAATATAAACAGCCTAGAAATGTCCAGATTGTTTTAAATATTTTATTTAAATTCTTAGTATAGATTTACATCAAACTAAAAACAACAAAATCATTCTGCAAAATAAATAAATTATACATATTATTCGGTATCCCATATGAGCTTGGGAACGCAATAAGAAAACCAAGTCTACCACACATATTTTTTTATCTGTCAAGTGGGGCGTGTTTGAGGCAACGACTGCTCCTTATTCTGCCTCTATTGTTTGAGGTTTTTATTATCATGGCGGACAAAGGGCGCGTAAACGGTAGCACAAGCGTTATCGGCACTTGTGATCAACCTTATACTGTTTTTTTAATTATATTTTTAAGAGAAAACCGAGATGTGTTCGTGCGGGCGCGACATGCGATATGGATCGCGGGAGTTTTGATTTTCGCGCGTTCTTTTTTTAAATGAGTGACGTGTTCCTGTTTTACTTTTTTTTGCTGCTCTGCGTGAGAATGTGGATTGAGATTATTTGCGAGTCCAGAAAGTTCTGCTCTGTTTTTGTAATTCTTAATAATTTTAACACATGTTCATAAGTATGTTAATGTTGTTCTCCGTAGGTGCGTCAATTATGATAGGTGACTTATATTACGCAATGCTTCGCTACTAGATGCGAAGCAACGCTACACCGCTCTTTAAAACTTTCAATTAGCCATTCCTTAATCTCAACACGAATTAAACCTTCGATTTTCAGATAAATTCTTTCAAAAGTTCCAGACAGCATAAACAAACCCAGTCTAAGATACAAACAGCAAGTTGTTACTCGCGTGCTCCAAGCCGTTCACGGCTCACTATTGACCTCGTTAGTTCAAACAAAACGTCACAGGCGCATGTAAAACAACCGCACACTTCACGTGCGCCTTTTCCTCTCGAAAATACGAGTAACTCATCTCGGCTTTTCACGAGGTGTCATTAATTCCGGGAGCTTTGTCGCGCCCGCTCCGCTTGACGCTCCGCGCCCTAATGACGCGGCTCTCAGCCGCTTGTTCTTACCTCATTAACAAAATGACGTTGACGTTAATATTTTGTGTTGCGTTTACGCGGGATTGAAACGTTCGTGTTTTGTTTATGGTCGGATTATAAAAAAGATGAACTGTCAAAAAAGGAACAAAAAAATAAATTGTCATGCATGTTTGAGTTTGGAATTGCAGTAGTGTATTTTTGTTTTTGGACACTCTACTTTTTTGTGTTTTTACAAGCTTTTTTTTATAAACATGTTAAATGCTGAACTTGTTATCAAAATAAAACGTTTCGCCAAACATTTTCTCACAAACATCTTCCTTCCATATCAAAATATTTCCCTAGAAGAATATATGCGTGAACAATAATAATTTTTGATTTTCCCCGGGGCTGGGCTCGGCTCCGTTCTTTTAATTACCGCGCCTGGCCGGGGCGGGCTCGAGAAAATATTTAGCCTCCCGTCCTCAGCAGCCCTCCGTAATTACTAATGAGCTTTACTTAAGTACATGTATAGGAGACACTGTGAAATACACAACTAAATTAATTACAGGATTTAGAAAATAGTGCTTTATGTTACTAACTTTTAGGTAGCTGTTTGATAGGTAAATAGTAATAGGTAAATTGTTTAATATTTGCTTTGCTTAGCTATATATTAGCTATTAGTAACTTATCAGTTAACAACTAAAACCAAGATTTCAAAAGTTAAAAGCTTAAAAAGTAAGTTAAATAAAGTTCCGTACAAACTTGCGACATAAACGGCTACATCTGGACTTAGAGGGTTAATTTTTGCGCACTCTAAGGACCTAAGATTTGAGTATTTGGTTTTAATTTCAACTCGATTATACCTCCACCCGTTCTCGAGATAAAGGGTTTTAACGGAACTCTAAAAAGTAAGCTTTAAAACCTACCAATCAGCCAGAAGCCAACCAAAAACTCCTACAAGAAAGTACAAGAATTTTCATTTGTGTGCAATAACGTTTCATTAGAAGAAGGCCTCGGCCTCTGTAGGCGACGGGGAAATAAGAGGAATTTCTGGGACCAAATTAGAGGCCTGAGGTTCGTAATAAGAGTGGACCAAGGGACTGGCCTGATAACACCCACATTGTTGTTGCTATTATTTTTTCATCTCGGCCGAAGCATATTTCGCGTTCCTTTTTAGGCTTCCCGCAAATTGTGTGAGACGATGGGAGATGATTTGTTGTGTGTTTTGGATGTTGGAGTATAATGGGTGGCTGTGAAGTGTCTTGAAGTAATGTGGGTAGGTTTTTGGACTTTCTTGGGAGTTGTCTTACATTTGGAAGGGATTTATACCGTTATCGCTGTAGCATCGTGCAGGTGACATTTAATAAACCGATCCTTGTCAATCTTAAACGTTGCTTCTATAATTCAGTAGTAGAGATTTTTAAGCAATCTTTGTTTATTATTTGCTAATTACAAATAATTAAAATATGTGGAACGTTGGGACTTCTACATATTTTTATTATTTAATGGGAAAAGAATTACAGCAATTACCATGACGTCTTACGTCAACAGTACTTACTTCATTGAGAGAAAGAGACAGAGCTATACAAGATCCCTAGCACCATCTCTTTCTCACAATGGAATGCTTCAAGACGTCATGGTGACCCTACTAGGCGTTGAAAAATTCGTTCTAATCGCGTCCAATAGGAAAATTGCCCAGAGGACTGACAGTTTTGTCTCGTTGTATGGCGATTTTGCATTAGAAACAAGGCTACTGATATATTAATTTCAAAATTGTATTGTTACACAAAATGTGAAAAATCACACTTTTCACGCTATTACAAAATCACGTAAATCCATTAATTACCATAACATAAACCGTCGACAAATCGATAGTTCCTCTTCACATTAATTTCACAGCAATTATTAAATACGAGCAATTCGATAATTAATTGGTGCAAAAAGAGGCCGGCTACCGCAATGGAATCGCAACGGGATCGTGGCGGGATCGCAGTAAATCACGTTCGCACAATGCCACCAGGTGGCGGCGGCGTCGCACGATAATGCTCGCGTTTAATTACGCGGAATAATTAGTGAACGGAATATTTTCCGGGCCCTAACTATCTCCGCCGTCTTCCGGCGATAACTAGGCGGTAATTGCGGATTAACCTCGCATTCAGAATTTAATAGGTGCTCGAATAGAACGCTACGATGCCAGGCGAACCCCGATCACGCTATTTGTTTTGTGACGTCGAATTAATTGTTATCCGGAAATATTCCGCGTATGTGGAATACTGTAATGCTACGATTATTTGTTTGTTAATTTTCATATTACGTCTGTTGCGCAGCGCGATGTACGACGTGATAATTGCGTGCGAATTCAATTAGGGTGCGCGTTAACTGTTATATTGGATAAATAATGTATTGGTATTTAAATATATCACAGAAACGATATATTTTAACGTAACTGCAAAGTTTGTCCATCGTTGATGTTATGATTTTGGTGTCGAATATATGTAGCTTAAAATTGAATGACAAACATCCTCTAATTCGGATCACAAATTCACGGTATCTAGGCAATCGGCATCCATAGCGATTGTTTAGCGAGCTAACCCGCTGAGGCCACGCATATTGCATAGCTTACCCGGCACGTGTTGCCAATGTAATTTGCGCTTTATGGCTCGTGAATAATTCGCGATAATCCCCGAGTGTCCCCCATTACCACGACAACGTTTGATCTTCCCAATACAAGGTAAAAAATAATAATATAAGCGCATTTTCACCTGCGACAATTCGTTCGGAGTGTAGTTATTGCCGACCCCCGGGGTGGCTAGTTGAGCGTGAACCTTGATACGACGCGAAATATTAATTTCTCGGCGCCAATAAACAGCCGGGCGTACGTAATGCTGGCAAATTACGCTGAGTGCCTTTAATATTATTCTGTTGGAAATTTTAATTATGAAACGATTTTCCTCGTATTGACGCTCGGGTGGATATTCGGCTTTGTTTAGATGCGATGAGACTAGTTTATTGGAAATGTGTGATCTTGTGCCTTGTTAATAAGACTTTGGTATCGGTTTCAAATTGGACTATTTCTGTATTTAGCTCTTGCTATTTATTGGTTTGCCCAATTTTCATGATGATAAAATTGATAGCAATAATTTCATTAACTTTCTTTTCAAATCTCATTGACTATCATGGGAGTTTTGTAACGTACCCCTATTATAAATTAGGTAATACTTAATTGTTAACATTCGATTTTTCGTTTGACAAGTTAGTACCACATTAGTACTGTACAGTTTTATAGTTTACAACCTCCTTTGTCTTGAATTAGGCAGTCTGCTAATATATCTATACGCCTTTATTGAAGTAGATTTTTATTTATTTGTTAAAACCTCATACACATTGCACATGTATGAAAAATATTGTACAAAGGCAGAGTTAATACCATGGGCATTTTCTACCAGTCTACCAGGGCGGGGGAAGTTATTTGATCCTAAAATAACGGATAATAGCGAGTCAGGATCGCGTACCGAGGTTTACCTATGTACAAACTTACGACTTAACGGCCATATTGTTTGACTGCGTTGACTTACAGACTTAAGTGTAAACGTTCTTGAGACAAAGGGTCTTGACAGGCAGACAGACATACGGACAGCAAAGTCATCCAATAGGGGTTCCGTTATTTATAAAGATAGATACTTATATCCATACATACAAAAAAATAAAGTAAAAATAGTTAAAAATACATAAATACGTGGAGAAAAACTAACAACCATTTAATTAAGAGACAAATCAGCCACCTTCTTACTACTTCTTACTGTAAATCTGAACAAAAAAAAGGTAACTGCTATATTACAGTACCATATGCAAATTTCATCATAGTTTTTCGTCCACACTACCTAATGACATCCAGAAATCACATGCTATAATCATACCCTTTCTGCACATGCTCTAAAACTATAAAAAAAAACATCAAACAGAAAAGGTCAATCAATCTCACATTTTTATCACTCAGATCTAGACCTCTTTAAATTCCAATTCGGGAGTGAGGAGTGGGTACAGGAAAGCAATTACCAATATTACTTGGTAGTCGGCCACGCCATCTGTCGGGCGGGGTCGATCATTTAAAAATCACTGCACATTGTTCTGAGCGCACCTAATTGCAGTGAAAGTGGGGTTCGATGGACCCCGCGACTAAATCATTTTCTAATGGGGGTGTGTGTAGGTCTTTATTTTGATGTGTGGTGCCGCATTTTCTTTGTGATGATGAGTTGTGTTGTGCAATCAAATTTATTAGAATCATGTTTTGTTTTTACGAGATTATGGTCGTAGGCTTTTATAATTTGATTAAGGTAATATTGACAACGTTTAATTGCAGCTTTGATTAAAATTATTTAAAAACAAGATCATAATAAGTTTACTTCGGGAAGTCGGTGACTTTCTGTAGTTCATCGATTTTGATTGGCTATGCTTATGCGTATTGTTTCGGTTATAAAAATAATTTTGAAATTCGGCTCACAATAATACACACAGTAATCGGCTCACACCAGAAATCTCGTAAAAACATAAAAACGAAAAAAGAAGAACCTCCTCCATTTTTAAAAAGCGGTTTTAAATAAGAAACATACAGATAGGATTGGCCTTATGTTTACTTAGATGTATATAATACTACATAGAGCATGAGATAAAGTGTAATAAGTAAGAAAATTATAAAGTTATGAACATGTTACAGATTTCAATGAGTTTTCTTTCTTTTTCAGGAATGGATTGCATCTTCAAATAACGAGGATTTTCAAAACGTAAGTTTTTCAAACTTAGACAGAGATAAATACAAAAATTTGAACATGGCATGCTTAGTACGAAACGTATTAATTTTTTTTTTTAAGAAAATCGTTGGCCCGCTCTAGGAATTCCTTCTGTATCGTGGGTGCGTTTACAAACATTTAAACTAACATACACAAACAACCAGACCCGGAACAACTATCTGTAAGCCATACAAATATTTGTTCCGTGCGGGAATCGAATCAGTCGATCGCTCAACCACTGCGCCAATCGTGTCGTCCACAAATATATATAGCTTCACTTCGAACAGCTAAGTATATTAAGTTATTTTTAATGGATCCCGCACATCAGAGGTTTCCTCTATTTACTCTTTCAGTTCAATACATTTTGTTGTGTTACTTTTAAACCAACAATCTACTTAATCTATACTTCTTGTTTATAATATTAATATGATATATAATATTTTAAATAGGTAAAGTTTCTGATGTCCTAGCCTAGGGGGTAATCTCTAGATCTACTGAAACGATTATGAAAATTTAATTACTAATAGAAAGCCACGTTATTTGTGAGTATCATAGGCCATCACTCTGTGAGCTACGGGGGCTGAACAGTATTAGTCTTCACAATATTATGAAGAGGTTTTTATTTGTAAGTGTGTATTTATGTAAGGAGTAATCTTCTAGCAACGGAGTTGGCGGGACTTTTGAGGGAGATAACCTTAAAGCGACCTAGCCGCCGTGAGAGACGCTCCGGGCATCGGGCGCCGTGAGATGACTCCCTCCAAGTCTAGATCTTGTGGATGCTACTGTGACATTCTTCGAAATACCAAATAACACATACGAGCAAAAGGATCTACCTAAGTATCGCTTACCTACACTCAAGGATATTTTTTGTCCCACCATTGAACTTCTCCCAGCACACTCTTATTTAACATTTATCAATAATTTAATAAACATCGTTACGATAGTTAAAACTGTCCGTGACGGTTGGCTCCGGACAATGGCAGTCCTCAATTGAATCAATGTCCGATTTCCTGTGGATCAACTTCATTTCCTTTCATCATGTATTGTTCATTTGACAACGCACTTTTCGGTCCGAGGAGCGCTGGTTAATTTGTGGATTGGTTTTTAACCGACTTAAAAAAGAAAGAGGTTCTCAATTCATCGGATTTTTTTTATTTGTTTACCGATTACTCATAGACGCCTGGACAATTTTAAAAGTAGTAGTTTATGAGTTATCCTTACTAATCCTTATTATCCTTACTTTTCTTATCCTTACTAATATTAGATAAGCGAAAGTAACTCCGTCTGTCTGTCTGTCTCTTCTTCACGCTTAAACCACTGAACCGATTTCAATGAAATTTGGTACAGATATAGTCTGGGACCCGAGAAAGGACATAGGATAGTTTTCATCCCGGAAATCCCCTGGAACGGGAACTATTAATCCACGCCGACAAAAGCCAGTCACCTATAATACATGATTTTTCTGTATGTCTAATATGGATGATTAGCTAATCTTTTAGTAACAATGGAAAATGAATGCTGAAACTAAAAATGCTGAAATGAAAACTTAAAAAAAAACCGTCAACTACTCGCTCCATAGATCTGGCCTGAAATATAACGGGCGCAATGTAGGTATACTATTAGATCTTTGCTTTTATATCTTTTCTTAACTCTTCGGGGATTACAAGCGTAATATTTTATTTTAATACTAGTTCTCGCCCGCGGCTTCGCCCGCTTTAAATTTGGGGTAATACAGTACCCCTTGCGCCTTATTGATTTGTAATAGCAACGCTAAGTTTTCCCTTTTCTTCCCTCTTTCTCCCTAACATTCCACTTTTTTGAAAGCCTTTATCCGTCTCCTGGTTCCCAACTATCTCTGTACCAAAATTCATCAAAGTCGGTTTAGCCATTAAAGCGTGAAGAGGTAATAAGATAAATGTCGCACAATGTATCCGTTGTATATATACATTATAATGGTAGTCGACAAATAATAAAATACATTGTTATTTCATATTGCTACTTCAGTTTTAATAGCCTGAAATGCAACGATGCTACTTCGAAGGTATTAAAAGTAACCACGTTATGAACAATGGAATATTACAAATTGTGTTTTTTTTATCGCTTAAAGTAATTTACATAGACTAGAAAATGAGGAGGGATGAAGCACATGTGACTAAAAGAGTGATAGATCTGAATGTTGACGGACGGAGAGCGAGAAAAAAAATCAACTTGTCAAGCAAGTTTATTAACACAGTCACAGACACACACAGACAGTTTATTCTTAGTAATTACTAAGAATAAACTGTCTGGAGGTATATATGTATATTTTTCACTGCTGAGTTAAGGCCTCTCCCAATTTCTTCCATCTTCTCTCAGCTTTTTCCATTTATTTGCATGTGTGTTAACATTAGGATAATGTAGAACAACCTCTTCTCATGGGATTTTAGTTTTCATGGTAGGTTAAAAAAAAAACATGCGTACCTTGTTCACTAGAAGGTAAGTAACTAATGTCTACCCTACCAGGGTCGTGGATTGTTCGAAAGAGATACCGCGGCCCCGGAACCCAAAAAGCAAAAGAAGGAACATGGATGGGTTTTAATCAGTAAAAGGCTGACACTGACCTGCTCAGCTTAGAGCGGGGCAAGTTATTTGAAGGTTTCCCTTCAAAAAGCTATCAGTTCTATAGCATCTGTGTGAGACTTGGCTACAAATTACTCGTGTCTTAGGTTTTGCAAACCTTAGGAAAACTCCCATATCGTCCTTGAAGTCCTAATACTAATACTTGCAAAATAAACATCATTTATCTTTTATCAATACCACGTAGACACTGACGGGCCTGTTGGTCTAGTGGTAAGTGGCCCTGACTGCTAAGCCGGAGGTCGTGGGTTCGATTCCCACCCAGGACAAACTTTGTGTGATGAGCATGATTGTTTGTTTTGTGTCTGGGTGTGATTTATCTATAATATGTATGTATTTATAAATTAAAAAAGTATGTATATCCGTTGTCTGGTTACCATAACACAAGCTCTGCTTAGCTTGGGATCAACTACCCTACTATGACGTCTTAAAGCAGAACTAATTCCACTGAGGGGAAGAGACAGAGCTATGGGGCCGTTCAAGTATTACGTAAGCACTATTGGGGGGCGGGGGGGTCTTTGATTTGCTTATTTTGGATGACATGGGGGGTAGGGGAGTCTAGATGATGATTACGTCATCGGCAGTTATTTAATTTTTGGTATAAAAATACTGAGAAAGATCTAATAAGAACTTAGCTTGAACCGAGCCATAAATCGTCACATAGAGAAGATCCATAAAAAAGGAAACACGCACACTGATAGGAAAGTTTGACCTGTAAGAGTAGCTTGTCGTCGTGCTAATAAACTGATGTGCTTTATTCAAAATTTAGAGCACAATGATGTTGAATGGCTCGATGAGAACGACGTAGACATTCCAAAATCGGATGAAAGTGACAAGATGCACAATACTGAGCAGCAATCCAATGTCATCGAAAGCATCAGAAAAGAATTTCTTGGACTGAAGCCTGTTAATTTGAATTTAATGTGTGTACCAAAAATTAAAAAAGTTTTTTTGTTTGTAAGATTATAATATTTTTGTCCCTTACTATATGTTGAATACCGTATCAATTAAATCTAATCTCGATCCTAAATCAATTTTCTTATTTTTAAAATTATAATTATTATAATATTTAAAAAAAAAAACTACAGTAATTGAAAATGTTTACGTAATCATGGGGGGAGGGGGTAAGAGCTTTGCTTACTTTTGCTGACAAGGGGGATGGGGGGGTAAAGAATTGTAATAAATCTGCTTACGTAATACTTGAATGGCCCCTATTCAGGGTGTCTAGCACCATCTCTTTCTCTCAGTGGAATAAGTTCTGCTTTAAGACGTCATGGTAGGCCTACAAATAGCCGTGGTGAGATGTCCCAAGATATTTATTTATTTACGTAAGTCACTTTTTGGCTGTTTTGACATGTTGATGCTATTCTTTAGAGAATCGGAAGATGCATCGAATTAGCCAAGCGTTTCTACATTAGGTAAAACTATAATAAAGTACATAAACAGTGAATTGGTATTATTATAGTATCAATACAAATTTATACCATTTTTTCTCTGTCCTGAAAAGTTACTATTTTTGACTTACGTGGTGTTAGAACTTCAACGACGATTTGCGAAACTGCTATTGAAAAAAAATCTGAAGAAACACTTTTTTCTTTTATAAGCAGCTTTAAAAAAAGAAAATCAAGGTAAAACTATAAAGACGTATATCTTTCCACTTGGAGACACAGTAACGCCGTAAACCGGACTTGACCGAACTTCCCCGATGTTACCCGAACTCAAGATTATCGGCCACGGTTAGTTCCCACTTTGCTTCCGCGCCATCGCCGCCCGAATGCTTTTTTAGCCAAAAAGCTTTATCACTTCCGTGGGGATGCGGACTATGGCTAGTTATCGTAGATGTTTTACCACTGGATGGGGTAACTGTGCGTACCCATTTGCGAAATGTTCACAAACATGCAGTGCAGTAATTTCTAATTGTATTCCTTTCTCTTTTCTCTTTGTTTCTAATCTTTTATTTTATTAGACAACATGTGTTTGTGTGATGTTTGGCAATGAAAACGCAAATTAGGATAGCTTTTTTTTCTGTTTTCTGGAATCGAACCAATAACTCTGTACGAATAGACGTAATTAAACTGTCTAATTATTTTAAATCTTATTAAAGTTTATTTGAATTACCGTGCATGAAGTTGAATGAGTAGCTCTTATAGTATTATGAGCTTCTGTTTTTATAGATAGTTAATGAGTGAGAGAACTTTATTCCAATGAAGCATGATAATCCGTGCTACAAGGACTAGTTTCGTTTTAACTTAAAAATGACAGGATAAAATAATTCAATGCTTGTGCTTGCCAAGTCCTGTCAATACTCATTAAATTGATTGCTTTACCTACATTTGTATGTATGTTGGTAGGTTTCTCAAAAGAACTGACGCTTTGTGAATAAAATAAAAAATACCATTTCAGGCACTTATCTACATAGTCCTCATGTAAGTTGACGAAAATTTTTGTCTGGACCTTAAAAGAGACTATACCTTTGAGTTTGTTTCGGCTGTTTCTTTTCAGAGTAGTCGGGTACGGGCCTCATCTTGTAATTAAAAAAAAAAAACGTGTAAAAGTTTTTGTAAAAACGTACTTGCAAAACGAACATCATTTATCGAATCACCCTTACTTCTTTTTGCACCATCCAGCACTATAGTGGTCCATGACCACAGAGCAGCGGACAAAGCTGCAGAATGCAAGCACTGGATCACTTTTATAGCCGGACGCCGTAAAATAAATGTCGTGGTCCATCGCTGCAGTACCTAATGACATTCTACATGTTACACGATATAGTAAACATTGTGTTTTACTATCGGGGGTCTTCGATATTGGTGGTACATATTTTATCTTGGAATTTTATTATATGGGCTGGTAAGCCAAAGGTTAAGGCTCTCAGGCACGAGGTTGTGGGTTCAAATCCGGGTAAGTACTTACCAATGTGACTTTTTCAGTTTATAAATAGACTAGCTTTTGACCGCGGCTTCGCTCGCGTTAAATTCGGGATAACACAGTTCCCTTTTCCTGATTTGCATGTACCTGCTACCTGTAGTTTTTGCCTTTGCGCCTTATTTTTTGTAATAGCAAAGCTACGTTTTCCCTTTTCTTCCCTCTTTCTTCCTCATTTCTCATTTTCTTAAGAAGAAATTAGCCCATGTCCGTCTCCACGGTCAACTATCACTAAAGCAAAATTCATCAAAAGCGGTTAAATCATTTAGGCGTGAAGACGTAACATACAAAGAAACAAACTCATTTTCGCTTTTATAATATTACGACTGAGTAAGGCTTCTAAAGTTTATCACCACAGACATTGGTTAAGGAAAAGATCGTCAGGAAACCTGGAATAATAAAAAAAACATAGTCGTGCTTTCTCTGTATAAGAAGGGGCCTTTGGCCAGCAGTAGGTCAGCTACAGGCTGGTATTATTTATTATAGCTTTTAATTACTGAACGCAGACAAGATACCAATAACGAAAGTAAAGAAAAACTGACCAAGTTCAAAAAGTGCGAGCCTGGCCAAGGTCAGGCTCGCACATAGGATTCCGTACAAAAGTTGCGACGAAAAATATGGCCGTTTATGCCATATCTTTTAACTGGGTAGACTTAAAGGGTTTTTTTTTTACCTTCGACTTTTCTAGAAAGTACGTAAGTAAGTAAGAGTAAGACAGTTCCTACAATATTAACGACAAACCTCAATTTAATTAAAAAAAAAACGTTGTCGCACAATAGGATTCCTCCTGTATCGTGGGTGCGTTTACAAACATTTAAACTCACATACACAAACAGCCAGACCCGGAACAACTATCTGTAGGCCATACAAATATTTATTCCGTGCGGGGATCGAACATGAGACACGCAGCGCAGCAGTCGATCGCTCAGCCACTGCGCCAGCCGTGTCGTCACTTTAAGATGATGGGCCTGTTGGTCTAGTGGTTAGTGGCCCTGACTGCTGAGCCGGAGGTCGTGGGTTCGATTCCCACCCAGGACAAACTTTGTGTGATGAGCATGATTGTTTGTTCTGTGTCTGGGTGTGATTTATCTATAATATGTATGTATTTATAAATTATATAAGTATGTATATCAGTAGTCTGGTTACCATAACACAAGCTCTGCTTAGCTTGGGATCAGATAGCCGTGTGTGAGTTGGCCCAAGATATTTAAGATGCACTGCTGTCCCCCAACCCACCGCAGCATATATTTGGCAAACACAAATCAAGTTGGCGGCATCGCAAGGCATAAACACGGTTCCTTATCACCGCATTATTTACGCGCTCGCCGGCGACGGTCGATCGCAATATATTGCCGATTTCCGGCCACCACTGGCGAGTAATACGCTTCCGGTACGCCCTGCGGCACCACCCCACCGGAGAATAGCGTAACGCACTTTTGCATGCTGATAAGGAGTTTTTCGGACACAAATAAGTCGTAGAGAAAGATGTTTTATTAGAAATAATTAAAAGTATGTCTATTTCCACCAACACTGAGGAACACTTAAGTTAATGCCTACATTTAAACGCGTTGTTAGACTTTTAATGCTTGGGTCAGCGCTGAAAGTTGAAAATGTAACAGAGATATTTTATTAAGACATTCATTAAGGTGTCGGTTTGTGTGCGTGAACATCTTATACTTATTAATATTTTAAATGCGAAAGTTTGTGAGAATATTTGAATTTAGGTCTTTTATTCTTTCACGCGAAACTACTGAACAAATTTGGATGAAATTTGGCACACAGATAGTTGGATACGAATACCTGGATTAACAGCACAGGATACTTTAATAAACGACCCTTTAGGACCAACTGCAAAGTCACGGGCATGACCTGTTAAGACCATAATGTAAATTTAATTAATAACTAGCTTTTGCCCCCAGCTTCGTTCGCGTTAAATTTGGGGTAACACAGTTCACCATTCCTGATTTGCAGCTAACTGCAGTTTTTATCCTTGCGCCTTATTGAATTGTAATAGCAAAGCTAAGTTTTCCCTTTACTTCCCTCTTTCTCCCTCACAAACTACTTTTTTTTTAATTTGCCTATGTCCGTCTCCCATCTGTACCAAAATTCATCAAAATCGGTTTAGCCATTAAGGCGTGAAGAGGTAACAAATAAACAAACTCACTTTCGCTTTTATAATATTAGAAAGGATTTTAAAAAAAACTTGCTGCACGTTCGTGTCCTCAAAAAATCAACTACAAATTCTTCCATCTAATAGAAAGCTTTGTCTTACTTTTTTTTTCTTTTCAAGCTTAGCTTTTAGCGAGTTAATAACGGCAGTAAATATGTCCTGGATTAGAATAACAGCTAACAGATTTTTTTAAAAAGCTTTATTTACTATATAAGACTCTGGATAAATACATTAACTTTAAGTTAAAACTTAATTTTAAGGTAGTTTTATGTGCAATATATAAAAAATCAATTTCAAATTATATATGTATGTATAATGTATAGGTTTTTTAGTTTTATTTGATGCTTAATTTTTACTTTAATTAGTTAACGTTTTTTTTGTTTTTAATTTAGTACGTTTACCTTAATTACCCATTATTTTACTAAGGTAAAATTATATTTGCATGTCCTAAACAGGCAAAACATGGCTTGTGCCTATACCTCCAATTTTAGCACCCGGTTGTACCTATATTTTAAGCAAACAAATTATTCTTATTCTTATGTACAGGCTATAATGTGTTGATCACGTTAAATAAAATGGTGTTGCTTCTTACTAACTTTGATGTAACTTTATAGTTCTTAGAAAAAGAAGACCTGACGTTAATAGATACTTGATTTCACTCAAAGTATCAGATACAAAATAATATTACAGAGAGCAAAAGTTTTGAACAATACAAGTTTGACGGCACGGTTGGCGCAGTGGATAAACGATAGAGTGCTGCGCTGTGTGTCGCGGGTTCAAACTCCGCACGGCAGAAATATTTGATGACTTACAGTTGTCTGGTTGTTTGTGTATGTGAGTTAAGATGTTTGTAAACGCACCCACGATACAGAAGAAATTCCTAGTATAAGGGCAAAGCTATATAACATTTGAGTTAAAAATATTTGCGTTTATTTCCTTTTTTATAAAAACACATCTGTTTGCCTACCACACATACTATTTCAATCACAAAGCTTATTTATTCCTGAGGAAAAATCGCATAAAAGGCAACGTCTTGCCGCAAATTGCATATGTGCATAAATTGAATACATTTGAGGACCGCTCATTTTTCACTGGACACATTAAGGTCATTGCGGAAGTGAGGAACCCTAAATAAATACATTCCATGGTTAATCGACGGTGAATGAAGAGTATGAGAGGGGAAATGTGGTTCTCATTTGTCCCTACTTGTGGAAAACAAAGTGGGTGTATTATGACTTTTGCTTCAAGATTTGTGAGGTCATGTTTTGGTTTTCATGTTGGCCATCTTGCGTGTTTCGTGTTGTGTGTATGATTGAAAAGCGAATGCATCGGCAATACAATTACGGCATTTCTTGTAAGTTTAAGCAACGTTTTTTTTGTAACGAAGTTCCTTATGGCGTGTTGCGAAAGGGGGCTAGACGGAAAAACATTAAATTAAGACAAAAAGTTGTAACGACACTTTGCTATAATTGTAAGCCGTACGGCGTGCGCGTGTTTCTCTGTCTTTCTCTCTCACTCTCTCATAGAAAGCAAGCCATGTTATTTTAGTTTCGTCTTTCTGTTTCGCATTGAACAGTAAATTATTAAATAGTAACTTCGTTCCATCCGGGTGTTTTTTGACACCTCTCAAGTTTTTAGCTTATTTTTATGTTTTCTTTGACCTACCTCTCCCTCTACTTCCATCAACATTCATATCTATCACTCTTTTAGTCACATGCGCTTCGTCCCTCCTTATTACATGTCTACCAAGACAATCGACTCCCTTTCAAACCTCCTCTAATATATTCATTAGTTTTACTGCTGATAAAGAAAAACCACTCTAAATAAAGAAAAAAAGGTAAAGTAAAATATTCAAGGTTTAGGTATAGCATACGCAAGATATAAGCGGTATGTGGTTTTGATTTTCATGTGTGCCAACAACATTTAAAGTAACATTAAAAAGTAAATTTCGGGTAAAGCCGGGACGTGTGGAGTGTCTACTTAAGTGGTAAACAGGTCATATGTCCCGGGCTCGCCCTGTTCAGACCTACAAAATGAAATAAATGGATATAAAGATCCTCGTCGTAATGTTAATGCACTTAGACTTGGGTTGTCATACGTACATGTCTAGTGGGTATTTGCATATGCTTGGTGTTGTTGTTGTAAACCTTTTTGGTGGATTTTGGATAAAACTTTCAAATGATTGCTACCCGATTTACTAGAATTCCTGGGTCGCAAACACAATCATGTAAAAACATTAGATTAAAAATTTAGGGGCCCCGCCCCCTTTCAATATAATTTAAAACATCTTTAACCACTCTGCACGACAGGATTTTGACACATGACACATCAGCTGAATCGGTGGGGTGACGCGAATTGTCATGAAATTCAAGAATTTTCATCAATTTACAGCATTCAATTTTGTTATTAAAAATAAGTCACAGCGGCTGTTTCATACGATAAGTTTGAGATTTATATTTCCAAAAACCTCCTATGGTCGATAAAACAGCGTCGATCTATTGTAAAATGTGTGTAAAATACATATTACTATACCCTTCCAAAAATTAGGTACTTTAAAAACGCTGGAAATAATGCACATACATAAGATAACCCTTTGATAATAAAATCGGAAATACAAAATAAAAACAGTGACATTCCATCTGCATTCTTATTTTTGCCATTTTACATATAAATTAATAAAAAAACACGATTCAAATCTCGACAAAAAATACTACAAAATGTGTTGCAATATGACATTTCTTAGTGCTGACCGTAAAGCTAAGTTTCATCATTACGATTAAAAAGTTGCATTCAACCTAATCGATAATCGTAATAGAGTAAACTTTCAAAAAAGTTTTGGGACCATTGAGGAATTTACCTATGGAGGTGGCATATTACTCTAGTATAGATATTATAGTTGTACAAATATCTATGATATCGATTAGAAAAGAAACACAACAGCATTTTGTCTCGTGCTTTTTTGTTTTAAGGTTTAATTATTTTGTTATGCGCCAAGATTTGGTCTTCACATTTGCTGTCAAACGGGTTCGCGGTAACCAATTTTCTAGGTCATGCTAATAAAGAGACCTTTGCGTAGCAGTAAGCGATTTAGCCTATTAAAAATAGACCGGCCAAATGCGAGTCGGACTCACGCACCAAGGGTTCCGTACAAACTGACGACATAAACGGTCATATCTTTTCTCTACGTAGACTTGGAGGGTTGTTTTTTTCACAGCTTCAAGGGACCATAGATTTGATATTTGGGTTGTGTTATTTATTATGAGGTACGGAAGCCTTAAAAGTATTTTTAAATAGTGTATCTCTATTTTTTGGAATTTAAGGACTTCTTTAGGAATTTAAAAGAGGCCTTCTCATTAACTTCTCAGGAACTTATTTGTATCGGTCTTGCGCCACTCTGATGGGAAATCATCAAATATCCGCTCCTGTTAAACTTTTAACAAAAAGTCGTTGTCGTCTCGCGGCGCCCGATCCCTGTAGCGTCTCCCGCGGTGGCTGGCTTGGTTTGAGGTTCTCTCCTTCAAACATCACCATCTCCTCCAGGACAGAGCGGTGCTCCGCTCAAAAGAGCAGACTGCCTGTGTACTCCAACGTGTCCTCCGGGCGATAGTCACATAGGTGACACCTGGGTGATTCTTCCCGCCCGATGATGTGCAGGAACGTCCCGAAACCTTCGTGCCCGGTGAGGATCTGCGTCAGGTGGTAGGTGAGGATGCCGTGGCGCCTCACTTTCCCCGCTCTGGGCGGAGCTAGGGGGAGTGTCAGACCAGCAACCCCAGTAGGGTCCTGCCGAGATCGCGGGTTGTTCGAAAGAGATACCGCAGCCATCGAGTAAAAGAAGGAACATCGATCGGTGGACATTAGTCAGTAAAAGTCTGACACTCCCCCCCACTTCGCCTGGAGCGGGGGAAGTTATTTGATGATTTCCCACCCCAAAAAAAAACTCCGGTACACGACATCAAGAAAAATCCAGGTACAAAATGAACCTATTTTGAACCTGGAGTTTTCTTTGGTGTCGTGTACCGGGTTTTTTTTTCCATCTCAATTGTGGTCTCCCTCTAGGCCATTTTTACCCCAAGGCTTCCACTCCAAGAACACTTTAGCCTACGAGCCATGATTTAGGAAAGAATGAAAACGCTTTCCAAATAACTAATCCAACCATACTACAAACAATTTTGTCGAACAATTAATATAATTTATCTTGGCTGATTTTTTTTACTGTGCCTACCAAGATCATAATAAGGTCGTTCTATATTCAACCTTATTTATTTCTATTTGCAATTCACATTCAAATAGTAGGTACAAAACCAAATTATTAATAAAATATCAAATAAACATTTTAATATAAATTCGAACAGCGAGCGCATTCCTTATTTGAATTTTTATCTGAAAATAAAATTGGCGCGAATTTAGCCATAGATCAGATTTTACTGTTTGTTGTTGAGTCGGTTTTAGTGGCGTAAAAAATATTATTATCAATATTTATAGTATTTTACACGTATTACAAAATTATTCTTATTATCATCAATCAATTTCTCATATTCCTTATTTTAATTATTCGAGTTGATTGATTTACAAGAAAATAATCGATTGAAATAATCGCATTTACACATCACAAAATAAAAAAAAAAAAGAAATGGACGTCATTTTCGAA
Organism: Ochropleura leucogaster; assembly: GCA_958449745.1. Classification (NCBI taxonomy): domain Eukaryota; kingdom Metazoa; phylum Arthropoda; class Insecta; order Lepidoptera; family Noctuidae; genus Ochropleura; species Ochropleura leucogaster. The sequence continues at coordinate 6,100,835 of OY288208.1, forward strand.
AGTGAATTTAGCAGTGTTTATGAATATTACGTGTTAATGGTCCTATTATTGCAAATTGCGATAAGATCTGGGCATGTTCATGTTATTTATAATATTTGCAATGATATTTGTCTCATTTGTTATAGAATCTATTCGCGTCCGTGTGATATAATGTGGAATGAAAAATGTAAACAAGCACGATTGGCGCGATACTTCGACTTTAGATTTCAAAATGTATCATTACCACTGCTAATATGAGTTCAATTACGAATGATTTCTTCACGTAATAAAAGGACACGTTAATCATGCCCAATAATATGGAGTTTAAATGTCCGAAAACCTACTTTTTTATGATTTTTAGCGTCGACCTACACTGCCATCAAAATGGCGATGATCGTAATTTACACATTTGGATTTTATAAGACTTAATTAAGAAACTTACTCAATAATTAAAGAACTTCTAATGACGTTTACATATGAGATTTTTATTCTACTATCTTAATGAATGCACACCCATATTATTTTTTAACCAGAAAATAAAATATCTACAAAAATAATGAGGAGGTCATATGACTTAAATGTCCGACCCCTTTCGGGGCCAGTACCGAGCCAGCGGAGGTTTGAATGTCGAGCCCCCGAAGGGGTCCGTACCGAACTATACGGTTAAATCGTTGAAAATGAAAAAGCAATATGACTATGAGGACAGTTTGCAGTATGGGGTTGCTGGTCTACCGGGGTTGAGAGATGTTCGAAAGAAATACTGCGCCCCGGAACATAAAGGACAAAAGGAGAAACATGGGTGGGTTGTAGTCGGTAAAAGTCTAACACTCTCCCCCGTTCCGCACAGAGGGGGTAAAGTTATTTGATGATTTCCTATCTGCAAAAAAGGGCAGTTTTTCTATCACCATATTTTCAGCCCTGAGACTTAAATGATTTGATGATAGATGATTATCTGTTATCCCCTTGTATGCCGGAACGTAGATCTACGCGAGACACAATGCGTTTTTAATTGTTGTCTGTAATTCCGGCATACAAGCGGTTATGGACCTGATTATGCCCAACAACTGGGTCAAAATATGAGCATGCTTTACGTATACCTCTGCCCAACCCTTTGAGGCAAACAAGCGTGATGTTATGTTGTAGTTAAGTTTAGTAGTTGATATGTAAACACGGTGTGGTGGTGTCACTCCGTGCCTAGAGCGTGACTGGCTACTGTTTATCGATCTTGTAGATAATTTCCGAGTAGCAATTAATCATTTTCTTTGACCAAACCTTGCTTTTCTATTACTTTTTGACTTTTCATTTTCATTAGTCGGCCTGTCTGTTTGCTAAAACGCCTTTTAAATTCGATGGCATAGTTTCGTTAATATTATTTTGATTGATTGTTTTGGAGTTTCGTTTTGAGCTATTAGAGTGGGAGAGATTTAGCTGTTGCAATAAAAATAAAATCGCAAAAATAGTACCTACATAAGAAATAAAAAGAAAGCCATCTTAATAATAGAAAGAAACGAACAAAATAACTAAAGCTAACTGTCACAATTAATAATAGTCAAATTAATTTACAGCTTCACCATCAAAACATCGTAATTGAGGAGCACGTGGATAATTAAAAATTGCAGCTCGGGTCAACCTTGAGGTTAAGCGACACTTGCCTAGGTTGGTCTGCGGATGGGTGACCACCTGATGCATACCAAGTTTCCTCCGTGCCTCGGAAAGCACATCAAACCATTGCTCCCGGCTGACATTTGTAGTCTATCTTTTACAGTCGTTACAAGTTCGGAACTTTGACAATCAGTCTTACTAAAGAGTATCGTGTTACCCAGTTGTTAAATGGGTTTTGGAGATCAGATAGGCAGTCGTTCTATGTAAAATACTGATAGTCAGCTGAATCTGGTAAGGCTGAATCTGGTAAGACTGAAGCCGAACCCTTCATAGTTGGAAATAGACTAGGCAGATGATGATCATCAAAAATACAAAGGAATAGAAGCTTGCTCGACAAGCAATCCTTACTAATATTATAAAAGCGAAAGGAAGTTTGTTTATTTGTTTGTTTGTTACGTCTTTACGCATAGGTAAATGGCTAAACCGATTTTGATGAATTTTGGTACAGAGATAGTTGGGACCCTGGAGACGGACATAGGCTTTTTTTTTTAAATTGAGATATGAGGGAGAAAGAGGGAAGAAAAGGAAAAACTTAGCATTGCTATTACAATAAATAAGGCGCAATGGCAAAAACTACAGGTAGCAGGTACCTATATTTCGGGAAAGGGGAACTGTGTAACCCCGAATTTAATGCGAGCGACGCCGCGCGAAGCTAGTGGTCTTATAAATACGATATTAAATAAAAAATACACCCAATAAGTAACAAATTAAGGGCTGAAGCTGGCACGCGTTCACTCAAGCACACTCTGCAGTCGCCATCGCATCGCCACTGGTTGCGGTTTGCTGATTGGCTTATTGATTGGGCTATATTAATTAATATACTTACATGTACAGTCCGCAATAGAGATTAGTAACTAGGCACATCAGATTTAGTTGAATATTTATTAGAAATCGATTCTTCGATTCGGACGTCTTTTCTTTTCCGGATACGATTTCATCAAATAACTTTCCTCGCTGACTTGTACAGGCTAAAACTCACACATTTTTTTTCTATTGCCCTATATGTTGCGAGGTCACAGTATTTCTTTTGAACAACCCGCAACCCGCAACCGGCATACTCACAACCCAGGAAAACCCCAGCGAAATCTTCAACTCAAATTTTATAAATTAAATGTATATCAAATCAATGTAACTTTATTCGAAAACTTTAACGGTTTTTTAATTATGTCGAATGTTTCTGATGCGCCTGGTTAGTTATCTGTTTTGCTGACTGTAAACTGTATACATCTTCATGCTCATACATGAAAAATAATGAAGATACACACACAGACAGACACTTTATAATTTTCAAAAGTGTTTTTCTCGTTAAGAAAAAAAAGTTTTAATCGGTGGAGATAAGACTTATTTCGTAATAACGGGCTTCCAAAATACTATGTTCGGGACACTGTTAAACGTTAGTCAATACAGTCGGGAGAACCCGTTTTTTTAATTTGGTATGTGTTTTTGTTGTGACTGTACTGTCAGGGATTAATTGTATATTAATACTGAATTGTCATACTTTGAAAGTTGTATGATTTCGTGGTAAGATATTCAATATCCACATAATTTGTGTCTGGATATGGAAGATCTTGCCAGACTCTTTGACTTCTACTGAGAAATTTTTGATGAAAGGTTTTTTCATTAACACTTTTTTTTGGGTGGGAAATCATCAATTAACTTTTCCCGCTCTGGGCGGAGCGAGGGGGAGTGTCAGACTTGTTTTGACTAAAAGCCACCCATGTTCCTTCTATTGCTCTTTACGTTCCGGGGCCGCGGTATCTCTTTCGAACAACTCGCAACGCGCAGGCCCCTCTGCTTTGCTGAAATCTCTTTGAGGCGCGCGTGAAACACTAACGCGCCGTCAACAAGGCCTGTCGTCAATAGACGGGCGGACGGTGAGCTACCCTATGTTCACCGTCCACAGGCCCGCATCTATGGTGGCCGGGAGTCATCTCGCGGCATACTTTACTCTACTCGGGAATCGAACCTAAGACCTCACGAACTCCCAAGACTTCAGCAGTTGCGCTTACGACCACTAGACCGTCGAGACTGTCAGTTAATTAACTAATTAAAAGATAAGTAACACTCGTGCTTCTACAATAATTACGTTTTTCCAATTACGCAACAGATGAAGGGTGCGGGAATACGAGCGCGCACTCAAGCATGTTCGCCAATGCGGTCACTAATTGACTCATTGATTTTCTTGTATCTAATGAACCTGGCTATGTTTGTGAACAGGCGAAGAATGCAAATGTTGTCAATACTTAAGTGACAGCTTAAGTCGTTTCTATTTTTTTTAGGCAAACTTGGTTCTTAAAATCTTGTACCACGGAATATTAATCCTATAGATTATAATCATCTTATAGATTAGTATAATATATTTTTATTTAGTTTTTAGAAAAAGTGTTTTTGTTTCATTTACTCCTTTCTCCTTCGCGTCATTCCTTACACCATCCATCTTTTCTCTGGCTTTCCTCTCCCTCTCAATCCAACAACAACCAGATCCATTACTTTTAGCCACATGGATGTTTAATTATTTTTCCAAAATCTGTGTCTTTAAGCTACGAAAAATCAGAAGATAAAATTGTATTTTGCCATATGAACAAGGTAAAAGACGGTGTCATAATGTCTTCAATCCACCGTGCAATATAATTTATCTGCACAGCAATTGATTGCTGCACTGCGTGTCGCGGGTTCTTTTCCGGCACGGAACGAATATTTGTATTCCCTACAGTTGGTTGTTCGAGTTGTAGCTGTTTGTGTATGTGAGTTCAATTGTTTGTAAACGCACCCACGATGTAGGAGGAATTCCTTGTATGGCAATATTTTTTAAGAAAGACAATCCACCGACCTATCACTATGTAACAGATCATGACATAAACAAATAGCTTATGAACCACACCGACACCGCTCACATCAAACACATTACAATTAGTAACGGTATAGGAACAAAAACTCCAAAACCTCACACCTTACATAGCACGTTACGATGATTGATAGCACGGATGATACCAACGCGGCGATGGACACAAAAAACCCACTTCCTAATGATAGGCTTTTAAAAATATACGGCTAGCAACGATACTCGTCACCTCGGCAAATGGCGGCGATATGTTACTGGCATCAATCCTCCATTCTGCTCACGTCTGCGCCACGGGATCTAATTAATTATGGTAATTAAACAGGCCGATAGCACAAACGAGATAGATACAGAAGGTTAGTCTTTAAACAAGCTAAATCTCTAGGAAACATAGAAGACACGTGTACACATATCTTGTAATAGCGATGTGCTTCAGCAATCATCGTTTAGGTATACATATTCGGAAATATGGACACGCGATGCTGAGATCTGGTATAGAGCTGTTACAACCATGTTAGTACTTGCCTATTTTGTATTACTATTGTAAAAAAAAAACATTTATTAACAACTCTATGCAAATCCAAAATCTTTTAAGTGACGGATGTCGAGGTGTAACTTGTACACGACGTAGTGACAAACCTTTATTTTTTCCGGGTGGGAAATCATCAAGTGACTTCTCCCGCTCTGGGCGCGGTGGTGAGGCATATCAGGCTTTTCCTGACTAAAACCTACCCATTTTCCTTCTATTGCCCTTTTCGTTCCGGGCCGCGGTATCTCTTTCAAACTACCCGCAACCCTGATGTAGAGAAAACTTCATCAAAACATGCAATGAAAGGAGCTCTACGCATCGTGGTGGTCCAAAAGTATAAGCTTTGCCCCTATAAACACTGAAACACGACGGCCGTGCAATTTGGAAACAAAAATATACCGAAGCGCATAACTTCTTTGGTTTGACTGTAAATGTTAAACGCATGCCAGTCGCGAAATGCGTCGCACACGCTGTATCTGAAGTGTGTCTATGTGTGCGAGCGGTTCTGTACGTTGCATACAGTTAGTTTTCTATACTCATCTATTTTGTGGCGATAGGTAGGATGTGCGGATTGGCTTATATCCCACGTGGATTTATGGCTGTTTGATGGCGTTTCGTTTGGATGGAGTCGATTTTGAGTAGTTGAAATGGTGGAAAATGTGAATTAGGGAAAAGGTTTTCATCATATATGTATTTCACCCACTTGTATGAATACAGTAGAAAGACGCTTAAATACCCTTCTCTTTTTGTAAATCGGAAATCATTAAATAACTTCCCCCGCTCTGCCCAGAGCAAGGTGTTAGACTAACGCGCCGTTGACACGGCCTGTCATCACTAGACGGACGGTCGGTAAACCACCCACCGTCCACAGACCCGCATCTACGGTGGCCGGGAGTCGTCTCGCGGCTCCCGACGCCCGGAGCGTCTCCCGCGGGGTCTGGGTTGGTTTGAGGTTATCTCCTCAAACGCCTGGCCACCTCCTTCACTGCTTGAATACTCATCCTTCTAGAAAACACATACGTCCCACAAATAGCTACCACTAGTTTCATGTCAAAGATAGAAATTCAAAAATAGTTCGGTAAGTAATTAAAGTTCACAGTTCTGTACGGAGAGTTCGTGATAGATATGAAAAGTACGTATGCAAGTACACAAGAATTCAAAGTACATACTTACATGCGCTTCGTCCTCCTCGCGTTCTAATGATGGGACTTAAGTCAAGGACGATTGGCGGACATAAGAAAACTACAGTGCCTGCATGAAGATATTTTTTGGAGAATTGCAAGTTTTTGATAAAGAATAAGTTCACCAAATATCTGATCGTGGTTTTTATTGTATGCAAAGGTTCCTTAACGTTTAGTGGCTTTGAATTAAAGTGACATTATATCAAATGCGATAGCCGATGTTTGTCAAGCAAAGGGCATATAGAGGCCAATAAGGATAGCATTATAGAAATATTCTGCTATTTTCTTCTTCTAAGCTTTTCGATGGCGTATAAATTGAGTCTCAGTGTTTTGCATTTTCAGTGACGTAGTGAAATTAAACGCTCCATCTTTTGTAGAACTTCATTATATTTAAACTAGCTTTTACCCGTGGCTTCGCTCGCATTGAATTCGGGTTAACACAGTTCCCCTTTCGTGATTTGTAAGTACCTGCTACCTGTAGTTTTTGGCTTTGCGCCTTATTTATTGTTATAGCAATGCTAAGTTTTTCCTTTTTTCCCTCTTTCTCCCTGATTTCTCAATTTAAAAAAAAAATCTCCCAACTATCTCTGTACCAAAAAACCATCAAAATCGGTTTAGCCATGTAGGCGTGAAAACGTAACAAAAAAAAACAAACTCACTTTCGCTTTTATAATGTTAGTAAGAAATTAAGGATTGTCTGTTAATAGTGTACATATACATAATATTGTTGATGTCTGAAAAGTGAATTGAAAGAAATGTATTAAAACAACACAGTTTTTAATGGAGGACGTTATGTCAGCGCAAACCAGCATCTTCTCTCAAGCAGCTTCAAGCCGCTGCAAGCCACCGCTTATGTCAAACACCCCGCTCACACATTCCTGACGAAGAATGATGCTTTCGGCTGCTCGCGAGTAGGTAGAGCTTTGTTCGAGTGATTAAGTGCCCCGGACGGCGTTGCTAAGCCCTTCAGCTAATGAGCCAAGTCAGTATTAATCATTACTTGACGAACCGGACGGACGGACTTTCGTGGGTGGTTACTATTGCGGCTAGAGGCTTAGGGCTCTAGTTATACTTGTGAAATAATGACGTTAGTATCTGCTGTCGTTAGTAAGGATGTGTGTGTTGGTTTTCATGTTTTCCCGATGTTGATAGATATTTCCAGAACTAAAAATAATGCCTGTTTTTGACCACTCATGTTAAGCATCGTGTCTACAATTATATTATACTAGCTGGCGCCCGCGGCTTCGCCCGTGTGATTTAAAAAGTATCGTGTTATTCCAGACTATAAGCTAACTCTGTGCCAAATTTCATCAAGATCCGTTTAGCCGTATTGACGTGAAAGAGTAACATACATCCATACTCACAAACATTCGCATTTATAATATATGTAGTTTTTTTGTAGAAGTTATTAGGGTAACATGATACGGTGTGTCTTTCTTAAAAGTGAATTACGTTTTGTACAAAAAATGGGACCTTCAAACCAAGTCGCAAGCGTAGGTCTAATTATAGAATTGTAGAAATATTACAACAATAAGTCGTTTTTTTAAGGTTTCATTCGTTTCTAGTTACATGATTTCTTGAAATATGTATTGAAAACTTTCTCTTGTTTTGCTAATAACGCTGTTTATTTAGTCCAATATTAGTTTAAATCATTGCCAACTTGCAAGGGTTAGATGATTTCCAATAACTACATTATATAGCAGAGGTGTTTACTCTCGTTTTACTCAAGTTACCCAAACACAGGTCACATTTACGTAACTACAGAAATTATGTAAACGGCATGTCTTGTTATTCAAAACAAGCGGTAAGCCGGAGCTGATAGGCATCGAAAATCGCTACCCTCGGATATCGGAGGTCAAAATCGAAACGTCATTAGTACACATGTCGGGACTTAAATAACTGGCAAAGTGCGCATGAAAGAGCCAGGCGACGTGTTTCGCGGCGAGGCCCGCGGATGACTGATCCGTCGCACTAACTAATGTTCTTTTTTTAAAATACCCTTTTTATTTTTCAAACCGCACAAAAGGCAAAGACGCATGAGTTATGCCGACTTGTAGTTTTTATGATACGCTCGGCTTGGATTAAATATTTTTTTAAATTTTTATTCCTTTTCGTCGCGTACGTGATGGCATGTGACATTAAAATGACAAATTAGCTAATTATTCTTAATCCGTTTGAATCCTTTGATCGTATGGCTCGAGTGATGGGTCTGTCACGGCGTATATTGTCGCTTATTTTACGCTATGATTTGATTGCTTGGAGTAAAGTTCATTGCCATAAGGATCAGTGTGCAAAAACTGTCATTACCGTTTGTCTTGAAATGGTTGAGGTAGGTATAACCTTTGTCCTTGTACAGTCAGCGTCAAGATAAGTTTACCCGAATTGAAATTTAATTTTAATTGTGTAAGCAATTGATCTAGCCCACCGTACGTATTAAACAATAACATCTGAATCACTTGGTACTTACCAGGATTTGTCTAAAGTGATTCAGATGAAGAAGAGAACTTAGTAAAGCCTTGTTTTATACTCGTCATCGTTTGTTTATTGTTCCATAACGAATACCTTACCTATAAATAATCAAACAACATATTTAAAAAAGTTGCATACAAATTCTAAATATTTCAGTTTACCTTCACTTAAAAACTTTTTTAAAAACAAGCTCAACAAACGGAATGGGGTAGAGCGAAAAATACAGGTTTTACGTAAATACTTTTTTGGTCTGCATCTTTTTGTGTGCATATTATTATTATGATAATAAGAGCGCATTACCCGTTTAGCCCGCCACGAATGCGTTTATTTTTCGTTGCGATTCGCGACTTTACGGGGATGCAGGCAGAGGATACGCCGACTTGTGAATTTTGATACTTTGAATGGTAGCTGATAAAAATAAATAGTATGTTTTCAAAGTGGGTGATCTGACACAGTATAAGTGAATGCAGCTGGTCATTACTCGAAATTTACTAAAATGTAATTTCTTGCTTATTCTTAAAGAAATTGGTAGCGTTGTCATCATGGGTTGCGGGATGTTGGAAAAGGATACCACGACCCTTGAAAATATAAAGGATAAAAGGCAAAACGGATATGGGTGGCTTTTAGTCACTACTAAGTCTGACATTCCCTACCAGTCCACCCAGAGTGGGGGAATTTATTTGATGATTGCCCATCCGCAAATAACTAAAATAAGTACGTTGTCATGCACAATCGTAACGCTTATAGATAGCACAAACTGGAGCTTGCAATATTTTTTTGTAAAGTAGCTAAGCATGTTTAAGCTTCTCTGAGTTTTTTAACACCATTTTAAACCATTTTTAGTAAATAAATGATTTCTGTTTAATTCTAACAAAATAACTCATCAAGTATCAAAACTAAGTCTTTCTCCCGTGATCCGCAATAGACAGGTACAAGCGTCAAATGCCGGAGAAAGCGCCATCTTGCGGAGCTCTCCGTATATGACGAGATCTGTTATATCTAGCTATATGGTATATACAGTATGGAAACGGATTCACTTTTCTTCTGTTTTTACAAGCTTTTATTTAACTTGCAATGTTTTTTCAGCATGGTATGTTTTTGTTTTGCTTGGTTGGAGATTTATCAAGTACGAGAATGTTTTCTTAGGGTTAACATACCTAAAGCTACTGAAAACATTTTGTCAAAGACGGTGCCTTACGATACGCTTGATTCAATGTCCGCACAAAGCGATAGAGAAGTGATCATGAATTCATTTCAATTTCATTATTTTTGTAAACCTGTAGTAGATCACAGCACACTTTTGCCTAAAACATGACCAACCGCTGTACTTATGTTTCACAAATGAATATCTCAGATATTTTGTTTTTCTATCGTTAAGTAAACGTCACAGGAAACACTAATAATAACAGGTTGCGCATCAAAGGTATTTCAGTAACATAGGGAGCACAAACTGTACCTGCTATAGCTGATTCAGGTGCAGTCTACCAAGAAAACATTATATTATTACTTACAAAGATACCAACATCTCAGAGCTGTATTACCAAGATCCAGTTTGCCAAGGAATACGAGCTCCTCACTCCTTCAGTCTGTCAGTGAACCGCATGTAACTTTGTGACAGAAATACAGTTTGTATGCAACCTCCTTTGAGCGCGGCCATTCACCAGTCACTGGGCAGGACAAAGCATTGTGAGCCAAGATCAATGTCTTCAATACCTATGTGGGCACTCGAGAACGGCTATGTGCACACGGACACCGGGCTGCCATAATCGAGAATGTTACGACGAACCTATATGTGCGGTAGTACATAGTACGTGAACACACAGTGTAGAGCCCTTTGTGTCGCTGACCGTTCATGTTGGCACTTGTGTCCTATAATTAGCGTAGAGCGATTAATTAATAGGTAATGCAGGTCTGTGGCGAATTTATGCTCCATAGCTATGTATACGCCACCGTTATGCTCTAAATAGATAGCTCGAATATGCTGATTGGCGAGCCGGCCTTTGTCCTCCGAATATATACGAATTGGTTGCTATGAATTGGTTACGGTTGCAATTTGTTAATAGGGATTAATCATTTCAGTTCCTAATATCTGAACGTGTTGTTTTGCAGGTTTTGGTAAATTAGGATGAGTGACAGTCTAGTACGTTTTGTCTAATGGATTCTAAATCCTTTGTGTTTATACATTTGCGAATTTATTTTTGGAGTACCTTCTTTCAGGGTCCCCTCGTGGATTCGTCGCCGGCAAGGTTACGGCAATCAACTCAGCACAACAACACATTTGCAAATGTAAACTATTCTATTGAGCGCATCAGACAATGTACTTTACATTCGATCGTCGCGGCACGAGCGTAAGGGCGTTAATTCACCGGAGACACCCAAACAAACGCTTTGTGAGATTCACCTGTTGGCTCTATAGGTCAATGTTACAGCACACAAGGAGTTTAGCGAAACAGACTTTTGTGGCTGGTGGCTGAATGGCACGCAGAGGCGCGCCGCTTCCATTGTCAGCGCGGACAATGGGACATATGCGCGATTGAATCGTTCGGATGCGACTTGCGTCTCGATTGAAATTGAGAGTGCGATTCGAATCGTGTTTATTTACAGATTGTAAATTTATTGCGCGGTTATATAGAAGGTGTCGATTATTAAGAAGGTGGTGCGGAAGATTTTATCTTGTTCAATAGTCATTCAATATCTGATACTACATTGTTATCGAAATCTGTTGAGCTGTTCATGTCAAAAAAAATATTTTAAAATGAAGTCGTTTTTAATTTGCTAGCAAAATTTAGACAAAGGCTCTAAGGAGATTTTAAAAGCTCTTGGAAGCACAGCTTACCGTCAGCAAAGGATTCTTTGAAGTTCGCCAGCCTACGAAAACATCCCGTCAAGCTGCAAAAATTTTTAACGCAAACACACACCGGTATTATGAAGTCAGATTAGTAAATATTCCCAAATCAAACATTTACCAAGAAAACACGCTACTGGTTGTCCGGACAATGGTTGTTCGGTACCCTCAAAACCACTTAACATGGGGCTGACAGGTTAGTTCAATCACTATTATACGCCTCGAGGCCAACGATTGGAGAGTATTTTTTCAATGAAATATATTTTTTTCATTCAGGGAGTCATATCGCCGAGAGGTTCTCACGGTAACTCGGATCTAACAAATAATTTTGCACGTCGCTACCCCCGCTTTGTGGCTTACATAACTGAGTCGCTGACAGAATCCTTGGGAGTGGTAAAAAAGTTTAGAAATCAGAGGAAAGAAACGTGACGTCGCTGGAACATAGCATAGAAATATGAACAAAAATGGTTAAGGGAACGAAACGCAGCGGTTATGAAATACGTCGCGACGTCACGGCCGGCCGGCTAATCGATCGCGAGAACAATGTGACGTAATACGCGGGCCCGGGGGTGCGGTCCACAGGGAGAAGGGGACGCAGCTCGACGTCCAAATATTTACCCCGGCATATGTTTGGTTTCTTTTCCTTCGCCTCATATATTTTTACTTTGATCGTGTAATGGGGCCCGGAGGCGGTCTCGATTTGTCCGATATTAATTTCGTCCGCCTCGCTGCTGTACGCTAACAATCACTTGGGGTAAATAAACTGTTTAGGTTTGGGAAACCTTGTATATGAGAAGTTTTCTGACAGCTCGCAGTCGTACTTTATGAAAAAAGTAATCACAAAGTGTGAATGAACGCGTATTTTGATCGTGGATAGTGGTCTGAATAAATAAATCAATTTCGTTGAATTAATTTTAGTAAATTCCCCATTGTAATCGTGTCACCATTTTGTTGACAATCAAATTGAATATGTGCAATAAAATTAGTGGGCCCTCACTCGGTATGGTGACCAACTATTGTGTCATTGTTAGGACATTCAATACTGTAACGGTTTGGATAAACCGGGATTATTGTAAAATTGAAACAGTAAACAATTATTTATTTAAAACTGCATGTATAATAATAGTACATACGCGCAGTTAATGCCATAAGGCATTCTCTACCAGTCAATAAAAAGGTAATGAAAAAACAAAGATTATCAGCAAAACATTTGTAAAAATAAAATCAAACCATAAACGTGTATCGCAAATATAAATATTGACCAACATCAAACCAACGTAACGACATTTGTGTGAAAAATGAAGCCACAGTAATTCTCACGCAATTTCAAATCAAGAATATCCTGTAAAGTGTGTGCTACCCCATCCCCATCCGAGGGGCCGTGCACACTTGAATTGCACGTTTAATGAATTGCATTAATATTGCATTACCGGGTAACTAGCTGGCCGCGCCCTCACGGTAAACAATCATTAGAGCTACAGCGTTGCATAGCTGTTTGTACTACCAGATTTGTTTGCGAATACAAATTGACATTTAGATGTTTTGTATTCCTAGATTGATGTAAAGTTTCGGGGATTTGAGTTTCGTTATTTTGCATGATTATGTCTGAAAACAATTTTAATATTTGTATTCAAGTAGAAACTCAAATTCTATTCAAGTAGAATATCAAATTCAGTGTCAAATCATTTAAATCAATTAAGCCATTAAACGGCACTTTTGTGTTAACAATTTAATTTTATGGTTTGATACAAAATCTTGTTTGACATTGATAGTACCAGGCTCTTGTGTTATAGAACACAAGATATGTGGGTTAGAACACTTTTTACTTATTAAAATAAACTCCTTAAGACTGTTTCCAAGGTTATTAAATTACGCACAATATCAAGTTTAATATCCTTACTACTTATGTTTAAAACGAACGCAACACAAGCTATGTGTACCAATAGCCATTTTCAATCACGCAACTATCAATCACAGTGTACGTGGCGTCCGGCTATGGGCTACATACTCAAATATGTACGTCGGTTACTAAGCGTCGCCGTTGTCTGTCCAACTACTGCCGGCCGTCGCTACCGGAAAATTGGACAGCACCGTCTGCCCAATCACATGCGACACTCCGCAGATTAGCACGCTCGACCAGTGCCCAGTTTGCCCCCCACCACGCGACCGATACGCGACCGCGAAAATTCACACTCGTCGCTCTCCATTGAACACTGAATCCACCACTCCACGCTCCCTGTACCACTTATCCCAGTATTGTACAGCGACGGTTTTCACTTCGACGCTTACCTCAGAAAATCCACACCGGATTATGCGTACAGGTATTGAAACCATACACGCCTTCCGTCCCTCAGTCCGTCCTGAAATTATATTAGTGGACACCCTGTACAGCTTTTTGTTCACTCAGCCGACGCTCACTTGTGATTGCAACACTAAGGTGTATCAATTTGTACAAACATTTATCACGATTAACAAAGGAATAGAAATATAAATTAGGCGTGTGACCTGACTGCAATTCTGAACTGGGGCTCATTAATCGATTCCACTTCATATTGAAAGGAAGTCTCCGAGCACGTCCGACTTTCGAACCAAAAAAATAACCCACAGACGTGACACGGGTAAGTCGCCATCGCGTTGCGGAGAGCGTTCCGCCCCATTCAAATCTTTACTTAGCATTCTAAGTACCGTCGGCGGCTTTAATTTTTTAAGGCTGACTACGACGCCTATACGGTATTCAGCTCGCGTTCTCACCACACTCGTAGATATGTGCCTAGCTAATAGTGTGTCGCGCCTGTTGACCAGAATGTTCTACAACATCAATTGATGCGTGTTTGTATTATGTGCTTACAAACAGAAGCATTAAAGTTTAAAGTAAGTTGCGGAACGGCGGGAGTTATGATGTGTCGTGGTGGGTGAATGTTGCTGGGAGTAGTTTGCATAGTTATGTGCGCGTTTATCTAAGCTATATCGGTTGGTACAGCTGACGCCGGGCCGGCAGGTCGCTCGCCAGTTTGCCGGAGGTTTAATAAATGTCTGAAACAGCGGATCGGCTTAGAGAACACATACAACAACGTAGGGGATTGCTAAGAACGTCTACAGATTACATTTTGCCCATGTTGTTTCCCAGAAAATGTTTTAGAAAATTTATTTCCCATGTAGATCTTCAGGTGAGCGCCTCTTCCCGTAATTTTTGCATTTTTTTTGACATTATTATGTAAGTTATTAGTTAAGGGAAAGCTTATTATTTTAATTGCTATTTTAAAATCTTTTTGATTAATTGTAACGTTTAATTTGATTTAATGTTGTCTGATTTACGGACTGTATATGTCTGAAATAAATGAGTTATTATAGTTCCATGGGAATTAAATTGTTTTTCACATTTTCTTTATTCTTCTCATTGTATTATATAAACATAAAAACAATCACAAATATACAAACATTCAGAATTAACAGAGAAAGAATTTATTTTAGAAAATTTTCACCAGAATTAACGTAAACGCCATCGCGATCATCGAATCCTCCCCAATTTCTGATACATAAGTTCATTTTTCTACATTAGATAATCACACATCACATATCCTGAAGAATTACAAGTACGTACGTAGGTACTGTCGTTGTATTTACTCCATTACCCGTGGAGGCCGGCTCGTATCAACTATTTATGGTGTTTGAGGCGCTTCATAAATATGCAGCGGTAGGCGCTCGCCTTGCCGACACCAGCTATTCAGTAGGCTTGCGTGTGTGCCGAGTGATAAGCGGTTCACTGGATTCTATACTGTAGGGAAGTTGGTGATGAAATTACGTAGAGAAACGACTTACCCCCGAATACTGAAACGTCACTCAAAATTGAAGTAGCACTTATATTTAACAGATATTCAAAAGTGACGTTTGACAATACGTAATCTAAAGTTTAGGAGCTGCTCAAATGTTAAGCAACCCTCAAATATTGAGTGACGTTTCAGTATTCGGGGGTTAGTATCTTAGTCATCATTGACCTAGCCTTTTCCCGACTTTGGTGGGATTGACTTCCAGTCTAACTGAATGAAGCCAAATACCAGTACTTTACATGGAACGACTGATAATTTGATCTGCGCAGTTTAGTTAGTAAGGGTAATACGATACCTTTTGGTAAAACATGGTTGTCTGTTGTCGAAGATCTAAAAAGGCCATCCGGGACCTACGACATAAAATACTTTTGGCTTGTAATTGAGTGGCCCCCTATCCACAGACTAACTAAGGCAAGTTTAGCTCGATTTTTATCTCTGTGAAACATGTAGTAACGCTGTTGCTTGATATTTGTACAACAATAAATAAGAATACTTGTACAATACTCTTATACTGCCTCAGAGGTCTTGATTCCCCGGTCAGGTTAATTGTGCTTTTCCATCAGAAATTTCTCAATAGCAACTGCTATTGAGAAATTTCTTGAATTTCTCCATAACATGAGTATGGAGTCTAGACATTTACCTGTTTTATAGCATTAAAAAAATTAAGGTAAACATCTAGACTATAATGCCTGTTATCTCCGAGAGGAAAAGCAGAGGTGGCTCTGCCTTACCCCTTGGATATTGAAGGCTTGATGTAATATTATAATTCTTATGTATTTTTACTTATGCGTATTTCACAAGTAACTAGTAATTAAGTTATAGCCCGCTCATAGGTCCATAGTCTAAACGAAAAAGGTCACACTTAATTTGAAACGATTCCATTTTTAAAATCTGTTCATATTGTGTGTCATAGAGTTATTTGCTTTTTTTCCGCAAATGTTCTTGAAAAAGAACTTTTAAAGTGTCGGAACTGAATCGCTGTGATCGTAAGACATGGCACCATCTCCTTAGCTCCACGGTTGGTTAGTTGCAACGCTCCGTGCGTTACCTCACTTTCAAGAGAAACTTCGCGATGTATTTTCCAGTGCATTTTTTAGAGTATCGCTTTTGTAGAACCTGGTTGTTTTAATACTAGAGTTACGTGAGATTTTTACATACGTAGCTTGTAGGTAACTGGTAAATACTGAATGCTTTTTTAGTTTCTAAAAGTTGTATTATCAATTGTAATGTCGAACAGTTTGGGCTATAAAGTAGGTAAATACAATTTCCGTTGGTGTTATACCACAAGTTTAGGTTCCTGATATTGTGCTGTTAAGTTTTTTGAGTATTGAGTTAATTATTTGTCGATAATGTAAGAATAGGTATGCTTAACAATCCAAACGTTTACGTAACTGTAGCACCATGTGTGCTACGCCGTAGCACTGGCGTAGTAGCGTAGCGTCCCCTACGCTACGCTACTACGCCTTGGGATAAAAATGTGGCTATTATTTATTATAATTTAATTTTCAGGCAACATATATTTTAGTAATTATACTTTCAAATATTTTAGAAACACGTTTTGCAATACATACAGGCTACAAAAACTCGCGGTTGCCGTTTGTTATTCTAATAAAACCAAGCATCACCACTAAGTAATCATATACTCTGTATATCATAATTTTGCTAACCTATTTATATACATATCTATCCGCACATCGTTTCAATTATCCACGCTCGTCAGTCAATGTCTGTTCTACCTTTTGTTCCAAGATGGCGGTCCGTTCTTCTCATTTGAACGCTGATATTGTTGCATATGCACTAGATTTGAAACTTATTGGAAATATCTGGGTTTTTTCTTCTTAAAGTGTAAACGTGTTTAGCCCAAATTCAGCGACGGGTACTCCAGAGACTGATACAGTGCAGTATAATCCTCCTGCCCATTTTCGGTCTCGGCGGCCTTTATCAGCAGAGATAAGTTGTCCGCGCTTGAAATCATCAAGTGAAAAAAATAAAATCTTGATTATAAGTCAACAAAACAATGAATTGCGGAGCGATTAAACAGGTTCTACGTTTATTTCCCTAACCCAAAATAAATCGTAGAAATAACAAACAACAAGTTAAAATTACATCTTTTGTAAACACCTTCACTAAAAAAATGTTTTGTACAAACAACACACAAAAGCACATTTAGAACTACTTGTATTCATAGTCAAACAAGCGAACTATCTTATCAGGTCAAGTTCCCTACTATTGAACCAAACGTCACTCCATTCACGTGGGTGACATCTCACCTGTCACTAACCTCAGGTTTTTGACGATAATCATCGTAACCCATTCATAAAACCGCTGATTGTTCGACAAAACCGCCCCCGTAACGCAAAGGGTTGATAAACATATCAAAAGGTTGAGCACACCTGTTTTTTTTTCTAAATAAATCGGGAGTCATTGTGTGGACACAATTGATAAATATCGATAATCAACATTCGTTATCGGTAGGAGTTTATCGATAGTCACAAAGACCTCCCGCGAGTTGTCCTGTGACAATAGACTTTACGGGTGGTGTATTGATAAAAAGTGGATCGAGTCAAGGCTGAACCAAATGCATGAAATTTTAAACGCTTTATATAAACGTGCGTGTTTAAATATAAAAGTTACGGCACCATACTTTAACAAAGATTTGTATAAAAACCGATAATATGAGTACCTACCTGGCTAAAAACTTCACCACCCAAAAATAAAAATAGAGTTACCAAAAATACTCGTTGTTTAATTTGAAATAAGTCATAAAAACATTCAGGATCACTTTTATTTGGGTTACAACAAAATGAATGAATTTATTTTAAACTCAAAACGTGAAAGAAAATTAAGGTCACAATACGACTTTTCACAGACCCCTTTTTATTATGTTTCAAACAAAACAACATAAACTTCAGTAGGGACTTATGCCAAAACCGAGATCGATACTTCGAAGAAAATATTCCACGACTGTGACGTTTTTTCCCCCTAAATTTTGCAAGTTTGTTGAGAAATTTAGAGGCTACGTCATCGGTATTTCATAACAGTGTATAACACGGGAAACTTTTTTGTAGCAATTGGCAACAAACCCCTCGATCGTCTTGTTCAAAATTAATAAACCTAATTAAAAGTTGACTTTCTTAGGACGGTTCACGTGAATCTATTGCGCAACTTAGCAATGATTTATTAGATAACTTGACTCTTTTGTATTATTGCGTCTGTTTTGCTTCAGAGACACAACCTTCTTATTTCTTGTGATGTGAATATAAAACATTTCAAAGGTAAAGCTGGGATTAATTTGTTGTTGTTGTTGATACGTGGAGAGGTTGTTTGTAAACGGAAATTCTGAATGTTATTGATTTAATATTTGAGGTAAAACACCTTATTTATGTTTGTGGGAGCCGTAGAAACGTGACTTTTATAGAACTACTAGCTCTGCCTAGCGGTTTCACCCGTTGCGCAGCTCTTCAGTGACTTATCGTGATGTTGTATACTCTATTAATATTGTGAAGGAAAAGAATCGCGTTCTCCCATAGAATCTTTGCAACTTCGGTTTACGCCCTTAGGGATCGAATTTTCTAAAATCCCATCTTAGTGAGAAACCGACAAAAATCTCTGCAAAATTTGAGACTCCTAAAACTTGTTTTTTCCGAAATTTCGTGATGAGTCTCAGTGACTTTCTCCTTTATATATTTAGATGATTAAAAAAAACTTTATTGGAAAATCCTAAATTGTTTTCTCCGTGAAATAACGATTGGAACTTTAAACAGTGATCAATTTCATAATCAAATTTTGAAATTACAATTTTCGACATAGCATCAACGTTAAATGGATGCTTTAAGACAAAATCAGTTTTGATTCTCACGTAGTTAGTTATACAAAGTGCCGTACGTATCGTAGGATATAAATTAACCCTTCTAAATGTATAAAAAGCAATTAAATCACAACTTAACATCGTTAATGACAATTTTTATTACAAAAACCAATAAACAATGGCGGCGGTGCGTTGCGGCGTTGTGGTAGGTAGCACGCACGCTGCCACGTGTCGCGGTGGAGCCTGTGCGTGACGGCTTGACAGAGTGGCGATTAGCCCGCTGCCTGTCTGCCTGCTACATACCTCCGCGCTGCATAGTGCGACTAGATGAGTTTAGAACGGAAATATTCCGAATAAAATTTTAGACATGGCAATAAAATAGATCTATTCAAAGGCGCAGGTCTATTGTAGTTTTCTGTGTGTTGCCAGTTTCACAGAGATTAGTTACTTATATTTTTTTTTTATTTGGTATTCATAATTAGTTATGACTGCCTCCTGTCTTGGGTTCGATTCCGAAGTCAGGCAAAATGTTATTTGGAATTATATTAAGAAGGAGACTGGATACTTGCCTAGTTGATGAAGTTTGGCAATAGGGTCACCTAATATTACATGGGACTTCAACAATCCTAGCGGAATGTGAGTCTAGGTATTAGGTAAGTATGCCTCTGCTTATCCCTTCAGGGTTACAGCAATGTAAAGATTTATTTTAGTCCTTTATCGTAAAATCTATTTGGGTTCGTTTAGTAAAAATTATGAACGCACTTCGTATTTTTCTAGAACTTTAGCAACCCGCCGTGCGTCATCCCGAGAAAAACTTTCACCTTTTCTCTGCATTTAGAACTGAGTCAAAAGAGATTCGTGTCAAACTGCTGTCAGAAGCACATACGCTCCTCAAATATACTCGCGATTTCGTACATATACTGTGAAGTTGTGCGTTAAAACAATATAAAAGTGTAGCCAAAGTGTTTCAGACCCTGTGTTAATGTTATCTAGTGTTCTTAACAAGTAAAAACCACATAAAAGACGAGTTAAAAGTCTGAAGTTACTACCAGTGAAAACCATCTACCCACTAAAATAAAAAAATAATAACTTTTAATTTCGTCTGTAAAATGTCACTATCGATGTGTCAATGTCAACTTCAAAGCGGTGTTGCCACATAAAAATTAAAATTACCCCAAAATCATGGATGGCCAATCTGAAAATCCTAAGAAGAATAGTGCAAATGCCACCAAAACATTAAGCCAGCAAATATTTCATAAAAGCCTTTTTGTTAGCCGACCCAGATCAAGCTCTTGTAGTGGCACAGTCCCTATTAGTGATGCCAGTACGACGATAAACCTAGAGGACTCTGAAAATGCTCCTGAAGAAAACTGGGTAGAAGTGCCCGGACGCAAAAGGCCCCGCAGTCCTGAAGAACTACTAACTAGCCAAAAACAAACTAAATTAAATGGCTACTGGTTGAGTGCTCCCGTTGCTACATCCAATCGATTCTCTGGTCTTGATATCACAAATAATTCTTCCGAAACCGCCCAAAAGTCCGTTAAACCACCTCCACTGTTCATAGACAAAGTTAGTAACATCCAGCCACTCTATGCCATGTTGAATGATACAGTTGCTAACCAGTACGAAATCAAGATCCTTCGCGGGGACCAAGTGAAAATTCAGCCAAAAACCACAGAAGCCTACTCAAAAATTTACAAGGAACTCCAAAAACGAGAAACTGAATTCTATACGTATAAACCCAAAGAAGAAAGGAGCTTTCGAGTAGTCCTTAAAAACATCCACCCGACTACGGATACCAACGAAATAAAAGTGGCACTTGAAGATTTAGACCACAAAGTTACAAATATCTGGAATATAAAGGATAGGAAAACTAAAATACCTCTACCACTGCACTACATAGACCTCAAACCAAACCAAAATAATAAAAACATTTATAACATCAAGCGCCTACTGCATTGCTGCGTTGTATTCGAACCACCAAGACCAAAAAGAGAGATCCCGCAATGTTCTAACTGCCAGAGATATGGACACACGCGTAGATTCTGTCACCGTCAGCCCCGATGCGTCAAGTGTGCTGGTGCACACGCTACTTCTGACTGCCAGAGAACAGAGCGATCCAGTGATGTACGGTGCATACTCTGTGAAGGAAACCACCCCGCAAATTACAAGGGATGCTCGGTTTATAAGGAATTACAAAAAGTTAAGTATCCTCCATTGAGAACAAAAACCCAACGAAGCGAAGACACACAGGAAAAAAATAACAGTACGGCCAAATATAGCCAATTAGAGAGTACAGGCAAAAAATCATATGCTGATATTACAACCGGTACATCAACTAAAGAAACCCAACCAACAACACACCTACTTCAACCAAAGCCGTCACCTGACATTAAAGAATTTATGCAGACACTTATGAACCAGATGATGCTAATAACTAAAATGCTGGGTGATCTCATGTCCATGCTTCCACATTTAATGCATTAACATTATGCATCTGGAACGCAAATGGCCTGCCACAACACTCTGAGGAGTTAAAACTTTTCTTACGCCAACACAATATTGATATTATGTTAATATCTGAATCGCATTTCACATCTAAAAGTCATATGGAATTCCCTGGTTATAACCTTTATCATACCACACACCCTGACGGGAAAGCACATGGTGGATCAGCTATAATTATAAGAAGTAAATTAAAACATTATGAATCGGTACCATACGGCAAAGCATCAATTCAGGCAACAACTGTAATAGTCGAAGATTGGGCAAGCCCAATCACTGTGACAGCTATCTACTGCCCACCCAAACACATTATCAAACAGGAGGAGTTCACTGAGTTCTTCAATTCTCTCGGCGATCGGTTTATAGCCGGCGGAGACTTCAATGCGAAGCATACCTATTGGGGCTCGAGATTGACCCTTCCCAGGGGACGGGAGTTACTCAAAACTGCCGAAAAACTAAAAATGGAAATTATATCAACAGGTGAGCCCACATACTGGCCTACCGACAGAAAGAAAGTACCTGACTTAATAGACTTCTGTGCTGTTAAAGGTATTTCGAAAGATTACTTCCAGTGCCAGAGCAGCTTCGACCTATCATCCGACCATTCGCCAGTCATAGTTACATTGTCTCTTCATTTCAAAGAAACTGCAGAAACCTGCGTCCTTCACACCAAAAAGACAAACTGGGATTTTTTTAGGTCAATGGTCAATCATGCTTTGACACCTACTGTCACATTAAAATCAGAAGAGGATATAGAATCAGCAATAGAATTCTTCAATAATACAGTACAAACTGCTGCCTGGCAATCTACTCCTATCAACAATTTAAAGCCCAACAAGAAATATTTATGCCATACTATACTGGATAAAATAGCTGAAAAAAGGAGACTAAGAAAACAATGGCAACAATCTAGAAGCCCTAAAGATAAAAGTAACTTAAACCACGCTGTTAGGAAACTTAAAAAGCGCCTAGACGAGGACAGAAATAATAGTGTCCAAGCGCTCCTGAGCAAACTTGATGGCACTGCTGCTACTGATTACTCACTGTGGAAAGCTACCAGAAAAATAAAGCGGCCTAAAATGGTGTCTCCCCCACTTCGGCAAGCCAACGGGTGCTGGGCTCGAAATGACGAAGAAAAATGCACAACACATGCAGAACACCTAAACACAGTATTTCAGCCTCACTCCTACGAGGGGCCCCCAGGGCACAAAGAAGAAGTTCAGCGAGTAGTGGAACTGGATTGTGACTCGTCCACTAGCCCCATCGAAAAATTTACAAAGCAAGAACTAATTAGAGCGATAAAAAACATAAAACCTGAAAAAGCCCCTGGATACGATCTGATAACTGGCATGGTACTGCAACAACTTCCAGATTCTGCCTTGAACTTCTTGTTGTCAATCTATAACGCCATATCAAGACTTTGCTTTTTTCCCCGACAATGGAAAACAGCCAAGATCATTATGGTTCCTAAGCCAGGAAAACCACTTGAAGACCCGAAGTCATATCGACCAATAAGCCTGCTCCCAATAGCGTCTAAAGTATATGAATCGCTCCTTTTATCGCGTTTAATGCCCATTATTAAAGAAAAACATTTAATACCCGACCATCAATTTGGGTTCCGACAAAAACATGGCACTATAGACCAAGTTCACAGGCTCGTTAGTAAAATTCACAACACGTTCGAAGATAAGGAATATTGCGCTGCTGCATTCCTTGACATCTCTCAAGCATTTGACAGAGTCTGGCACGATGGGCTCCTGTACAAAATAAAAAACAGCTTCTCTAGCAATATCTTCCTAATCTTGATGTCGTACCTGAGAGACAGATACTTCTTTGTGCAGAGTGGAGACGCATTATCAAAACTATACCCTATTGCTGCTGGGGTTCCGCAGGGCAGTGTGCTTGGACCAATTTTGTATTTGATTCATACTGCTGATCTCCCAATATCAAATTTAGCGACCACTGGAACCTTCGCGGATGACACAGCTGTGCTGGTGTCCCATACCGACCATAAAGTAGCATCGGGTATTCTGCAAACCTGTCTGGATGACATAGCCCTCTGGCTCAAAAAGTGGAGGATAAAAGCGAACGAGACCAAGTCGGTAAATGTTACATTTTCTAGGAGAAAGGATACATGCCCACCAGTACGGTTGAATGGAATACAGGTGCCTCAAGCCGAACATGTGAAATACCTTGGTTTACACCTGGATAGACGCCTCACATGGAAAAAACACATCTTCACGAAACGGAAGCAACTCGGACTGACACTGAGAAAGTTATACTGGTTAATTGGCCGTAACTCACAATTACACTTGGAAAATAAAATCCTTTTATACAAAGCCATAATCAAGCCTATATGGACCTACGGCATTCAGCTATGGGGAACTGCATCACACTCAAACATAGAGATCATACAGCGGTTCCAGAACAAGCTTCTAAGAACAATCACAAACGCCCCATGGTTCGTTCCAAATGAAGCTCTTCATCACGATCTGAAGATACTTCCAATCAGAGAAGAAATTAAAAGCTATGTCAAGTCATATAAAGAAAGAATAACTCTCCACCCAAACAGCTTGGCTAACCATCTTATGGATAAAAAGGGAATCCGTAGATTAAAACACAAAATTCCGCAGGATTTTATTGGACAAATTTAGCTCTATGCTTTGAAGTTACTGGTTGTGTCACAGGACGCATACCAAGCAAGCCATTGAACACGCCCATAAAATTACTTAATGTCCTAATAAATAGTGACAGATTGTAAGCAAAAAGAAAAAAAAAAAAAAAAAAAAAAAAAATTAAACCTGAGATGCCTACTCAAATACACTTTCCCCGATAATAGCATCTTTTTGTTCTTTCCCCTACAACATATTTGTCTATATTTTACCAGCAGTTTTCGATCTCGTAAGATACAGCTGTAATTTCGCATCTACCTCTTTGTAATAAGGTCTATAGCGTTTGCATATAAACAACGCATAGTGGATTGGCCTCTGCGGGTGACAGCTTACGATAAAGTGCCGATTAGCCTGTCTCTGCCCAGGATCTATCTGTGCACAGCTAAACATAAACAAATAAACGCTTCTGAGGATCGCCTTTCAGTTTGCACTGTAATTATGATATTGTTTCTAGAAATGTTAGCTTTTTATGTCAGTAAGATGTTCTAAACAAGTATCTATATCCTTATCCTTACTAATATTATAAAAGCGAAAGTGAGTTTGTTTGTTTGTTACCTCTTCACGCTTTAATGGCTAAACCGATTTTGATGAATTTTGGTACCTACAGAGATAGTTGGGAACCAGGAGATGGACATAGGCTAATATTTTTTTGAAAAAAGTATTCGTGGGATGTGAGGGAGCAAGAGGGAAGAAAAGGGAAAACTTAGCGTTGCTATTACAAATCAATAAGGCATAAGGGGAACTGTGTTACCCCGAATTTATCGCGAGCGAAGCCGCGGGCAAAAGCTAGTATTATATATAAGAGAAAATCAGTGACTCAGTCATTATGAGATCTCAGAAATAACTAGTGATAGGAGTTTTAAATTTTGCATAGGTGATCTTTTTAGAACGCAGGAGCTCACTAAGACGGGCATTTGCCAAAAGCAGGATCGCAAAGTTTGTATGGGAGACCGCTATTCCTTTGCCAAATTGTCTTGAAATTTTGCATAGGCATTCTTTCACGAAATTAATAAACAGACTTCACACTCCTACGATACAAAAGAGTTGAGCAGCGGGTGATATCGCTGGACATGGTTAGTAGGTATCATAAAAAGGTATTTAACAGTCGCTTAATATGCGATAACGTCTGCTCTTTTATAGAGAGATTTGAGAACCTAACTACTTTGGAGGCGGTCAGTTTTAAGTAAAAGAAGTCGAAAAAAATATGCCTGAAATGACTATTTTTCGTTAAAAACTGTAATCAATACATTTGCGGATAGTACGTTTTGCGATTCGTTGAACCTAAGCATGGCTACCCAACAAATCTAATTTGATAAAATCAAAATTCCGGACAGGCAACTTCAAGCGAAACAATTTGCAAACTCTCCGTCAACTCACCAAAATAGTTTATCTTAGACGAACGCGCCGCGCAAACATAGTCACCGAGCAAAACAACCGCTCGTGACACCTACCTACTACCTACCGTTTTACACAGAGATCGGTATCCTTAACTACACACTTCACGTAGCTGCGTCTCTTTCACGCTAAGAAAATGAAACGGACCAATGAGGGGGTGGGGTGACACGCATTTCCGGGCCCGGCTCCAATCAGCTGCTAGAACAAAGGAGTCGCGATAGCTACTTACCTACGAGTAGCTACCGAGGGTCGACTATAAGTAGAACTCTGTTTCACCTCACACATGTGCACTCAACACACACAGCCGACGTTTTTTACCTGCTGGCGCGTTTTTGTGGGCGTAGCGCTTGTTTGTGTGGCGGTGTCTAGCCGGAGATCACTTGGCGAAGTTTGCGTAAGTCGCGGGTGCAATGGCTGGAATATATCGGCTTTGAGTTGAGCCCGGCTACCTGGCCCGCCACGCGATGAGCCTTTGTGACTACATTAACAAACATGAATGAAACAGGACAAAATAGTAGTAGTAGGGCTTGCTTCCTGAAAGTGATCAACGTAACAGAATGATACGAGACACAGAATTAGCTCGAATATATTAAACGACATTACACAAACACAATCATAAGCTAACCGTCATTTCCCCCGGAATAAGCTCTCACATTTATTATGTATTTTAAATCTCATGAAAAGAAAATAAAACGAAGGAGGTATTATCCTGAACGACATCCTGTTACGGCTTATTTCTTCTTTCGACTCCCAGAATCCTCACATCGTCGTTAAAGGTACATTTTTCTTTTGCAGTCCTCATGTGACGTACCTGCCATATTCCGAGGACCCTTCCGCGATCCCTTGTAATGCAAATAGTGCCTTATACGCACGTAACACAGTTGCGAATGTAATAATTTAATGGTAACACGCCCTGTAAGACTACAATTTGACTATCGCGAATTTCCTGCGTTCCTGCAGCTTCAAAATGTTTGATGGTGAATGGTTTGGGTGTTGTAAAGTGAAGCCTAAGTTTCAAGGTGAGGGTGTATTTTGGTTTGGAGTGGTTGAGATGCTGAGAAACAAATCTGCGTAAGGTACATGGTGTCGAGTAACTCGTGTTCTTACCCTCTCTCCTTTGTTCGGGCCGGAAGAGTGCGCTAGAATTACATGCTCAAGTCTGATGTGCGCTTATTTTTTACGGCGCTATATTGTGTTTCGTGAGCTCTCTTATAGTTATGCAGTTCAACGACTGAAGAAATGAGAGGGTGGATGAGGGAAACAAAACAAGTTTACAATTTTTATTTAGACAAGGCGGAACAGAGCCAAGGAAATCTACTTCAAACAAATGACTGTCGGATGACTTTATCGCATTTTTTTTCAGAGATTGTTTCAGATTTTTTTTTGGGATTATTAATTCTGTTCTGGAAAGCTGAGCAGGTAGGTGTAGGTCAATATTCGTCGACGGCAACAAACAACGCTTGTGACATAACAATTTCTCGAGACGTCGACGGTGCAGTTACCCTCGGCTCGTTCACGCTCATTGGCTCCCATCTCTCGTAGCTGCGCGCCACCCCGCATACTGATATCTGGATTAAATTACTCTCCCAACTATTTTACACAAAACCAGAGGCCATAATTAAAGTCCAGGCGAAAATGGGTGAAATCAAACGTCTTATCTGACCAACGGGAAATAGCGTTTCTTCGCTGAATAGTTTCCACCGAGTCGGGCAGTAAGTGAGCGGAATAAATAATTATTGCGGCAATCTAAAGTTGCCACCGGTCGCGATGCGGCAGTCTGAGATACCTAATGAACATAGTTTCTATTGGCTGTGCTTTTGTTTGCCGCCAACTTAGACTAGTCATCCCTGAACTGTTGGGATTTTGTTGAGTTTTGATTAGTATATTTTTATCTTACTTCTAGCTGCGCCCCGCGATTTCACTCGCGTGGTGATAGAATATATTTACCGTATATCTTTTCTGATATGCAAGCTATATTATTGTGAAGTCTCATCAAGATCCATTCAGTAGTGTTTGCGCAAAAGAGCAACAAACATATATCCTCGCAAGCTTTCGCTTTTTTATTAAGTATACAAATAACAAAAAAATACCCACGATCTATCTAACTAGGTACATAGAACCCGCATTTACTCCAAATATAATATTCAAATTCAAATATTTGAAAACCATGAACCGAAACATAATTCCCGTTTCACTTTCGTCAAACACAAGGCTCCCATAAAATCAATGGCAAAAGGAAATACAATTCACTTTCACGGTGTCTGAAATAAACCATTCTTTACATTGAAAGGGGAATAATCTCAGTGTAGCAGCGGGGGCTTAATCAAAATCGGTGAATTGCTTTAAATCGGGGAAAACGCAGGAAATATCCTTTGTGTTGGCAATTTCCCGACATGCGTGCCGTTAATGTGCTATCGGGAGGTAATGACTTCCTTAATTAATTCGCGATATTAGAGAGTTGTGTCGGCGGCATCTTAGCGGCGCTGTGAGGTGTGATGTGACGTACGAGGTAGGGTTGGGACTGGGTCTCCTCTACGCCTTAAGTGTACTGCTTTGCGGGACGATTTTATTGACATCGATAATTAATCGGTAGTTGCTGTCATGATGATTTATTATTGGTCGATTTTGAGCATTAGACAGATAAAGCTCTATTTTTTTTTATTGTAGTTGGTTGTAGGGCCAAACAGTTGAAAGTGATGATAATATTCGTACTTTTCAGTAACTCAGAAAATCATTTATAGAAAAGAATTAAAAACTATATCAGAGATAGATAGATAGACGTATTCGGTTGTATCTTCAAAAAATACTTCACAATTTCGTCCATCAAATTAGCCTTCTAGTTTTACATAAACGATACATAGCCGAACAAGGAGGGTAAGCCGTCGCTATGGCACCGGAGGCAGTAAGAAGTTATTTTAGGGGGATATTACGCGACATCAGGGGCTTATCTTTACGGCAGGTGTTCCGTTCCTCCCCCCGCGGGGACAAATTTACGAAATATGCCGCGACTTATGCGGAT
Organism: Ochropleura leucogaster; assembly: GCA_958449745.1. Lineage (NCBI taxonomy): Eukaryota > Metazoa > Arthropoda > Insecta > Lepidoptera > Noctuidae > Ochropleura > Ochropleura leucogaster. The sequence continues at coordinate 6,129,565 of OY288208.1, forward strand.
CACGCGTAATGTTGCCAGCAATCTGCGCAGCTTAGGTTTATGTCAACGGACCTCCGTGGAACGTACTGGCTGTTAGGTTTTAAATATTTGAATGTAGAACGCTTGAAAGCTGAGCTTTGCGGCAAAAATCATCTATTGTTGAGGAGTCTTTTAAGTTTTAGGAAAAAAATTGAATGACCTTTTTAAATAAATATTAATATTTATCAGCAGGTATGGGCACCATAGAACGCACTGGCGGCATACTGCAGGCTAAACTTTTTGACGAAAATGAAAAGAAAGAAAAAACAGCATTTTCGGGATGCGCTTCTAGCTGAGATATGCAAAGTGCTGGAGCGAGGAATGTGTCTAAATCTTACTAATTACATAGCATAAGTGGAAACGCAGTCTTAAGGAAAAAGTTGAGAATGACCCAGATGGGTGTAATTCTAAAAAAAATCGGTTGCGAACACGTTTTTACTTTTTCAAAACAAGCCAAAATCTACTCTTCCCAACGGCACACTCATGACCTCCAACTGACAAGTATCCGACACCCCATATAATAATTCTGTAACCAATTTTCGGCGCATTACACCTCTATGATCGAGCACTCCTCACGAACGGATTGAACCGTATCCTGTACTCCCGACACTTAACATTACATCAACCGCGCGATCAAACGTTATACACTCCCATTAATTCGAGCAACATGTTAGAAGGCTAATAACCAATTAAATAGATTAATAAAGATATTTCACCAATTTGCCATTGATCTGTATTTCAATACGTTTGATGTTGTGCGACTCCTTCAAAGCATTGTTTGACGGTAGACAAGCTTCAATGATTGTGTAACAAATATTACCTTCTATTGAATTGTAGATGTAATAATCAGCTTACGCATATGTTAAGAATAATAATTTATTTTGCTTGTAAAAATGATTTTGTGTGATATTTAATGCTTTTTGCTCTGCTCTTCCTGAATAATTGGTTCGGTTTTCGGAAGTTGTTGTTGTAGGAAGTTTTAGGATGGGTTTTTACGGGAGTTGTTCAAAACAAGCTTATACTAGGTATGAATAAATAAATGTGCGTTGGCTAGGGGTTTTAATCTTAAAGCATCCACAGGAATTGCCCGGTTAAGCAGACGACAACCTCAGAAAAAAGTTTACGTATCTTACCTGATGCGCTAGATTCTAGTTTCTCAATAGCTCTTATTTAAAATACAATAATGTAATTAACACATAACCTTAGCATCGTCAAATAAACTGTTGCGCCCGTCAGTTCAATAAAAATTACGCGAGAATCGTCCCGGGGGAGCTCATTGTGGGACCACAATGAGCTCGCCTGATTGGCGGAAGGATGTTCTCACTAAATAAAAAATATCGACGCGTCATTTCGCGCAATTTTCGACGAATTTTCAAACGATAAAACCTGTCATTTCGCTGTTGACGCGCCTATAAAATATTCATGCAGACGGGCGCGATGAACGATTTTTTTTCTTCGATTTACGCCTCGAAATAAGATGTCATTTTCCGTATCATTAGCAGCGGCTTGGAGCGTCGCGACGCCACTATTTATACGCAAATACGATAAAAATGATGCCCGGCCGATCGACTGTTTGACGCGCCATTGATAAATTGCGACCTTTTCAAATTTTTCTTATCTTTTTTGACGTTTTTTCTTCATTCTGTTTTTTCATGTCGACGGCGACGAGTTTTAAATGTCTTTTAATGTATTCGAGATTGTGTTTGATGAGTAATGACGTCGAGCTGTAAAATATGTTTATGGTGATGCTATTTTCGAATGACTGAAAGTTCCCTGTTAGTTTGATTTTTTGCCTTATTTCTCAAATAGTAGGTACAATTTTTATTACTGTACCTACATAATCTAAAAAGTCCTTGTGTTATAAACACCACAACTAGCAAGGATTTAGAATGCAAGCTGATAGATAGTACCCACTGCCCTATCACATAATCCTCTTACGCCACATAGAACAAAATAAAGAGCCCCTCTCTTACTTACCCGGGGCACATACCAAGATAGACATAGGTACATCAAAAACTTTTCTCATAGCAAAATAGATCTGAAAAACAAAATACGAGGAGCCGACATCCAATCATTTTTTAAGTTCCATCAAAAATGATTCGCCCGACCGATACAGCAAGTGCTCTACGATAGATTGGTGCTCGTATTCTCATAGCATGGTAAATTCGATCGGAATAAAACTCCCTCGGTACTACGAGATATTCGTTGAGCCCTCTCTTTGCGGCGAAATCGTGCGGAGTAGTTTATCTCACCCCGTTCGTTTCACAACTACCCGCACAAAGGAATCTCGTATGATAATCTGCAGATCTTTTTGATAAACACCCTGTAATGTATTAATATAGACGGGTGTACTTTGGATTTGTTGTTTTGTCTTTTTTGGTGAGTTGAGAATTTTATTGGTTGTTGTTTGGTGGACGAGATTCGTTCTTTTTATAAAATGGAAGTTTGCTTTTTGTTAGAATGAACTGTATATCTCTCTGTTCTGTTTTTTAAATAAAAAAAAATATAGAAATCAGCAGTGTGCAAACTACAAGTAAAGTTGTTGACGAACGATAAGTTACCTCGATAACTATAACTGTGGCATCTCGATAAAAATGTAATAACATTCGAAGAATACTTGTTATTATCGGCCGTAACAAAATTGTCCAACCGGTCCAAATACCTAACCCAATATATTTTCTAACAAACTTCATCAAAATATCCGTGTTAAGTTGCTCTGTGCACAGATGCCAGGCCGGCTTATTATGGCCCCACGTTGGGCGCCAAGCGACAATATTGCGCGGCCGGCGTGTCCCGACTAATCCCCGGATTCATTTATTTTTGACAACGCAATACGATTTTATCTCACGGCTTCCGATGCTGTTTGCCTTCTGTTATTACGCTCCCGCCATATTCGGTACACTTATTTATTTATTTAGCGTCCCCTATAAGGGGCGTTTTGACTTTTAATACCAACTTTAGTGGTCGGTTTCGTTTTAAATCTGCGCTTATTTAATTTAATGGCGATGTGAGGTATTGATTGTCAGGAATTGCTTTGTTCGAGTTCTCGTGAAGGGGAAGTCTTGATAGCTCTTTTTTTATTTGCCTTGATGCAATCTTTTTACATAGATATATGGGGTCTCTATTGAGTAACATATTTGTATGACAATATTTCGAGTGATGGCGTCATACGTACATTCTATAGCAATCCACGTGCTATAGAATGCACGTATGTTTATGTGGTAAAACTGACAGTTGACTGAATGAAATAACCACAACCACATGAAATCAGCAAATCAATTTTTTATGCTACGATTTTCCTTTCTACATTCTATACTTTTTTTGTTGTCAACCAAAAAAATAATACGTATTTTTTTTTTTTTTTTTGTAAATGTAAATTTGAGTCAAAAAGCTCTTTTCTGTCACAGGCCAAACAGTTTTTCACTAGATTTGTGACATCTTTGACTAAGCATAATTATGTCAGTTTTATGTCAAACTTTGCGCTATCATTGTGTTCATTAACAGTTAGTATTTCCATAAAAACAGTTTTTACCTGAGGCTTTATCTTCAGATATAAGATAAAGATATATTTATTTTGTAAAATATGACTAAGTATGTATAAAAATGATAAAATTTGCAATGTTGCTTGACTTGAACTTGAACTACTTACTAACTTGACGGCACGGTTGGTGTCGCGGGTTCGATTCCCGCACGGAACATATATTTGTATGACCTGCAGATAGTTGTTTCGGGTATGGCCGTTTGTGTATGTGACTTTAAATGTTTGTAAACGCACCCACGATACAGGAGAAATTCCTTGTGGAACGTTCTATAAAAAAATAAAAACTATGCGTTGAAGTTAAACTTAGATGTCATTAAATTTACAAAAAAAAAAACAAAAACAAAAAAAAAACCTAACTTAAATTTACAAGAAGTGTCGTTATTGTAAAGACTCTAGTTTGTAATTGTTTAATAAGTTTTTATAAGGATTTTATTTAGAAATAAAATAACAGGTTTCTCTAACAAGTTTCTAGAAAAAAACATAATATATTTTTTCATATAAGTATCTAAACGTATGACGAGAATGTCGGTCCACGTGATGTCCCCTTCAGCACTCGAAGTAAGTGGGTCGAGCTGAAACTGACAGTCGCTTGTCTATTGTATAGTTCATTCAACTCTGTGTTGTCCACTACAAAAATTATGAGGTAAGTAATTGGCTTATTTTTGTTATATTTTTATCTTATTTCTTCGCATTTTACCATCAAGATTACGAAATCGAAAATGTCTCTTGCCCTAAAAACGATGACGAAGTATTTACTTTAATTTGTTCGAAACTGTTTTTTGCAGCCAATTTCTTTGGATCAGTAATTTAATAAGGACCTTCATCTAGTTAGTTACTTCCTTACTAATATTATAAAAGCGAAAGTGTGTTTGTTTGTTTGTTGGTTTCCTCTTCACGCTTTAATGGCTAAACCGATTTTGATGAATTTTGGTACAGAGATAGTTGGGAACCAGGAGACGGTCATAGGCTAGAAAGGTGGGATGTGAGGGAGAGAGAGGGAAGAAAAGGGAAAACTTAGCGTTGCTATTACAAGTCAATAAAAAAACATGTTGTATTTGGACATTTTTTGTAATTATCTGTTTAATGAAGAATTAATTCTTAAAATAATGTGTGATATATTTATGCTATCTTACGTTGCTTAGTATTTTGTAACTAGCAATTCCGAATGTCATTATTGCATGCCTGACTCATTTGCATGATATTATTATTAGTGAGACTAAGATAATTAATTTACAATTTAATCCTAAATGGCTAAACCGATTTTGATGAATTTTGGTACAGAGATGTTGGGACCGGGTAGACGGACATAGACTTTATTTTTTAAATGTTAGGAATGGGGGTGAAAGATTGAAGAAAAGGGAAAACTTGGCATTGCTATTACAATATATAAGGCGCAAAACCAAAAACTACAGGTAGCAGGTACTTGCAGATTAGGAAAGGGGAACTGTGTTACCCCGAATTTCACCCGAGCAAAGCCGCGGGCCAAAGCTAGTTACCTATAATCTGGCAAATTAATAAAATTTCATTTCATTTCAAATATTTTATAACATCAAAAACTTGATCACTGTTGTCGTCACTTTCCCCACCTTCTCGAACCTACCTATATACTTTATAGCGTCACAATCTATCAAGAGAATGGCGCTCACGTGGGCCCCTTCAGCCCTCGATGTAAGTGGGTCGAGCTGGGTCTGACAGTCGTCCGTCTAATGCATAGTGGTGCGCTTTTAATTAATTTTACGTCCGTGTTCTAATGGAGGCTGTGGTGTCTTTAGAAAGATGGTGGTTGTGTTAAGTGGGTTTATATCTATAGACTATCGAAGATCTTATTAACTTGAGCAATTAAAAATCTCTTCAACTTGGTATATTTTAATTTTTAATTTCGATGTTTTCAGTTTTCACTTTGATTCGAACAAAGTTTTTATAGAGCTTCTTAGATTTAGTTTTTGCTACTTAAGTTAACAATTTTTTGCTCTAAAGAGCAACCACTAAGATCCAAAGTAACGGCGAAAACTAGTTGATAAACAAAAGTAAATCTTTACATACACCTGTAGCTCCGAACCGCTATATAACATAGCCGCTTAAAAGATAAATTAATAAAATGATTAATTTATGAAAAGCATTGAAATCGTATTCCTGTTATTGGAAATTACATTTGTACCTCGATTTTCGATATTCCGTTGGCATATAGGACGTGACTTCAACAATGGGCTCCCGCTTATCATTAAATTTGACGAAGCAGTCGCTCTGTGTCACAGAAATTTGCATATCTTATTAAAAACCTCGATGTCAGAGATAAAAATGAAAATGAGACACGTAAAAGAAAAAAAAAATAACGGACAAAACGCTCACGAGACAATGGTTATTTTGGGCGATACGAAAAAACTGTTTTGTCATGGAAATTTCGGGTGGACACTTTGCATTTTCTTTATTTCTCCCCATTCCTTAGTCGACGAAGAAATCTGTTTTTTTAATTATCGTGTTTGGTAATTAGTTTCGGGAAACGATCTCTTTCTTCCGTTTCCCTTTGCGCAAGCAACTTGTCTGCTCCTAATGAGGTAATTTATAGTCTAACCACTGCACTCGAAAATGTAGGCTCTTTTTTGTTAAAATCTTTTAAGTTGACTCTTGAAACTGCTGAAATTTACGACTATTTTGTTGTAAAGAAGTAGTATTTCTCGTAATGCCTAAAGATGTTAGTGCCGTTCAGCTAACCATATTTTCTGAAGCATAAATGAATAGCTCTCAAACAAATTCACAAATATTGTAATAAAAAATACCACTATTGACAGCCCAGTATATGTAAAACAATTGATTGTCCAAGTTCGAAACAACTACTTAACTCAATGAACCATAAACAACTTTTATAAGTTACCGACAGCAAAACTAATTGCGGCGAATTTACGTAGAATTCCAATGAAATTTAACTATGGGAGTAATATAGCCAAACCTTTTGATGTTGCTAAATAAATTGAAGCACTTTACAGGATTCAAATCCAGCTTTATTTTTTCCACACAGCTGGCGACATATTCTCCCATAAAATATATGAATACTATGGTTTTAACCCGATAAGTGTGTCCTTCGATGAAGGATTTCTTAGTTTTACTACCCTTAAATCAGAGGACGACCCCGCTAGGGCCACTATCAGTTGGGGTTGCGGGTTGTTCGATAGACATACCGCGGCCCCGGAACACGAAGGGAAAATGAAGGAACATCGATGGGTTTTAGTCAGTAAAATTTTGACACTCCCTAGAAGTTACTAAAATGAATTTTGATTATTAGGTACCGATTATTGCATCAGTCCATTTTCACGTTTTTATTTGCCAACAAAATCCCACTAGAATTCACTTATACGGGTGTATTATTGTAAGTACTTATTGGGACTTAGTTTCAAATCATTTGTATGGATATTCTTGATTTTGTAAATTTGGCATTCAGTTTGGTTTCGTTCATAATTCCATTCTGTGTTTGATATTTTGTATGTAAATGGATGAGTTGAACGGTATATTTTCAAACCGAACGCATTTATATCAATTAGGTATAAAGAATATAGAAGTTGTTTACCACAAAACGAAAAAAAAAACTTTAACTAACTCCAAAAAATATTACTAAATGAATACCTCCTAACAATAGACCTTTTAGCTTGTTTATGTAACTATCTCAAGCCACAACACCGCTTTATTACAACCTCGACTAAAAAGACAGTTATGTGGTCATCAAGCTAGCAGTTTTCCAATCATGGTCACAGAAATGATGACAGATGCTGGCCCGTGGACGGTGAGCAATGGGTAGCTCACCGTCTATCCGTCTATTGACGACAGGCCGTGTCGACGGCGCGTTTGTGTTTCACGCGCGCCTCAAAGAGGTGTCAGCCAAGCAGAGGGGCTTGCCAGGGCTTCCGCCTGCCGCGGTTGTGGATTGTTCGAAAGAGATACCGCGGCCCCGGAACGTAAAAGGCAATAGAAGGAAAATGGGTGGGTTTTAGTCAGTCAAAGTCTGAACTCTCCTCCTTGCTCCGCCCAGAGCGGGAGAAGTTATTTGATGATAACCCACCCCAAAAAAACGCCACAACACCCTCGTCTAAAATGACAGTTGTGTCGTCATCAAGCAAGCAGTTTTCCAATCATGGTCACAGAAATTAAACCGATATTCACATATATTATCACGGTACTAACAGCAGATGCATACAAGTGGCGTATCAGTGTAAACGACGCGACGCAATTGAGCCCGCAATGTCCCTTGTTTTTTACGCGAGGGTCCTAAGCTCCTAATGCCAAGTAATTTCGTGACCCTGCCTTGTTTGGAGCCTTTTACCGACTTAATGTCTTCGCCGCAGCCATATGAAACGTATATTTTAGACAGTATTCAATGTTTGGGAAGTGGGACGTGGAGTTTTGAGTTATTATTGTTTGCCAATGTTTTATATGATACTAGCTTTTGCCCGCTGCTTCGCCCGCGTTAAATTCGGGATAAGACAGTTCCCCTTTCCTGATTTGCAGGTACCTGCCACCTTGAGCTTTTGCCCTATCGCCTTATTTATTATTATAAAAATGCTAAGTTTTCCCTCTTTCTCTCTCGATTATCACTCTTTAAAAAAAATAGCCAAAATGTACCAGAATTCACCAAAATCGGTTTAGCCATTTAGGCGTGTAGAGGTAACAAAGAAACAAACTCACTTTCGCTTTTATAATATTAGTAAGGCTGTATATGAGTGAATTAGAGATAGTAGGACTTTGAGGTTAGTAATGGGTTTAAAGATTCTTTATTTATTCAGAAGAACATACATTGTTCACTTATTGAATAAATACATATTTATAAAGAGTGTGGTCCAGTAGCTAGTAGTTTTTTTGTGAATGTTATTATACAGATATTATGTTGTTAGCTTAAATAATTTGTATTGTTAATTACGTGTTCTTTAAGTTTATCAAATTTAAGATTTATTTTATTATTAAATAAATCAAAGAAGATGTGTTCCTGATATCTGCCGGTAGTTTGTTGTATATTTTAACGCCTTCGTATTTTATATTTTTCCTACCATATTGCGTCCGTGGTAATGATAATGATAAATAAGGAAATTGTTGATTTAACTTTGCGATCTCAAATTGAAATTTTATGCAAAAATCTCGTTAAGAACCCTCATTAAAAGATTCCAAAAATATTGCGGTTTAATAATACCGAGTCTACGCACGTCAAAAAGAGACCATTTTAAGTCAAGGAAATTAAAATTCTCAAACAGAGGGCAGTTACAACAAATCCCGGCACTAAAACTCCTATATATCCCGGGCGAATGTTGTAAAAAATCATTGCCTCCATCCCTCGGCCCTCACGGAGGGGAAAAATCTAATCTGTGCATTTTTTGCGGGACCGCGATGCCACAAAGAATTTCATTTCCCACTGTTCATCTATCTCTATTTCAGTGACGGCTCTTGTTCTTGGCCCTCCCCCTCGCACTCCGCCCGTCAGACCCCGCGACCGTTTTTTTAGACTTCCTCGATCGGAGATAAGGTTAAGCGAGCTCGTCTTATTAGTGGTATATACGAGAAATTCTTAGCCTCGATTTAATTTGTTATGTAAAACTTAATCTTCTCCTTCTATAAATACATTTTTGAATTTATTTAATTAGATCAGAAAGAATTTCATACCAGTATAGACATCGGGTGTTGGAGTTCCCACGATGATTTTATCTAATGTCGTCTGTAGATACTCTTTTGTTTATCTGTCGATATCTTTCATTATAATATTGTTGTGATTTGACGACCCAGAAGTACTGAGTTTGATTTCTAATTCGGCCAAAATGTTATTGCAGTTTCCATCAGGAATTTATCAACAGCATCCGCTAAAGCTGAAATTGTGGCAGGCTCGTGGCAAAAAGCTCATACCCTGTTAAATAGGACACTCTGTTTATGATGTTATGTTATTGCAAGATTCAAACCATAAAACGATACAATGTTTAGAATGGGCTATAAAAAGCATCAGATTTCTAAAAGTATTTTACAGCAATACGATTAAAAAACTATAACTGTAAGTCAATTTTATGGTCACGTTAATTGACCAAAACGCACCCAAATCAAGGAAAAATAAATAATATCCATAACGGAAATAGTTTATGGATTAAATTGATGTACAATAGCTGAAGGTCTGTTTATCATAATAATAAAGAGGACAAAGAAACCGAACCGGCAAAAGTCAACTTATAATTGTATTTCTAGCGTCACAATCAAAATGAGCCTCCACGAAAACAGAATTACACAATTGTGTACAATTGACATTCAAATCTGTGGACATTGACGCTTTGTGCTTTTATTGGCACTTATTGACGCGTAATTGTCAATAAATTCCTACGGGATCCAAGTTTAATGTGGGTTTGGGTGAAAAAGTTATGTTTTATTAATATTTTTACGAGAACGTTTAGGACGAACGATAAGATCTGCCGTTTGGGAAGTTTTTTTCTTTCAATTTCCGTCACGATTTGTACGCTCATTATTGGTGAGCCGATGGGGGCGATAGGGGCAGTGGTCGCATGCCATCCACTCTACAGATGTTATCGTATCTCTTAGCGACTTTCATCGGGGCTTTCGATTGTGCGCCCTCCTCTACTCCCCTAGTTGCTTGTGAAACATTATTTCGATGACGTTATGATTTATGTCAAAGAAAAAACTGTTACGTGAATCGTGAGAAGGTGAATCAGATTTATGACTCAATAATTATGGTCTAGCATTGATGAATTACTTTAAGTGGGAGTTAATTCATGCTTTCACATAAGACTTGTTAGTTTAGTGCGCTATTTTGTATGACTTCGCAGTCTGATTACAGTGACTTGTGAAGTTCAAAGTCAATCCTAAGTGGTGTGCTATTTTAAGCCTGGAGTAAGTTAGCGTTCATTCAGACGATAGTAACTATTGTGTTACCTTCGCTATTGTTAGCAGTTGTAGTTTGTAAAGCAGGGATTATGCTAAATTCGGTTTTGGTTTCATTGGTTTTTTGTTTGTTTTCTTTATGATTATGTAAATTAAACTGAAGTTATTTTATATCGTTTAACTCTAACTAATATTTTAGATAAACTTTTACATCTGCACACATACACGACTTTTTAATCGCAAGTTTACAATTTACAAGCTGACTTGCGTGGTATCATCCGCGTCTTAAGCTGTTGCCCCGCTCCTGTGGCTAGTAGCATGATGTTGTATAGCTTATGTTACTTCCTGATAATAATAAGCTTCCTATTAATAAAAAAATATTACAATTGGCCATGTAGTTTTGGAGCCTATTCGGTACACCAAACAAACAAATCTTTCCTCTTTATAATATGAAGTATAGATAAGTACGTAGCTATAAGGAGGTATATACATACATATATCTAAGTATACCTACAAGTGTGCGTACGTATTGTTGTGATGTCATATAGAGGGATTAATTCAGGGCACGTCGTCGTCTGATATCTGATCTTGGGGTTCTGTAGGGGCTCAGACCTTGATACGACGTACATACGTATCTACATCCTGTCGGCTGTCCATATGAACATAAGGATTTATTAATCTTGGTTGAAGAAATATTATTATTTTCACAATATATTTTTTTATTTAAATTTTGCACCACTCTTTGATTTTCTCCTGTATCGTGTGTGCGTCTGACTGTTTGTATGTGATTTTAAATGTTGGCATTTAAACTCATAAACACAAACAGTCAGACCTGGAACACTTTTAGTTGGCCATGCAAATATTTGTTCCGTTCCGGGGATCTAGCCCGCAGTTGTCCATCGCTCAGCCATAGTGGCTAACCGTGTCGTCAAATATGATATATCATACTGATTCGTTCCTATTTATATATCTGTGATGTTCGTACCAAATAAGAGGGCAAGACTAAATACACCGCCCAGTAGTGAGCGACCGGTATAAATGTATGTGATGTGTCGAAATGTCCATGGGTCAATCTAACTTCTTTTTTTAAAATCTATTTCTTTATTTATTTCTCAGTTTGATATTTTTTTCCGTAAATTCCTATATTGTGTCGTTTGTTGCTTCAAATAAATAATTTATCTATCTATCTAAATACCACTTTATTGTAACAAGTCTGAATAATTTTAAGAAGTTAATAATGAAGACTCGTCTCATAATTAATTTGTTGTCAGTGTCACTTCATATTGTTTTAGTTTTACCTCTTTTAACTTGTGTATATTGTCTACGTTTGTATTAATGTATTCACTATAAAAAAAAAAAAACTGTCACATTGCACCTGCTATGTTTTTGTCTTTGTCATCTGTCATTACAAGGTCATCACCCTAAGGTTGACTAGTAGAAAATGTCCAAGGCATTAAGTCTGCCTTTGTACACTGTTTTTTGTTAATCAAGTTTTCATGAAAAAACGTGAAATTCGAATTCTAAAAATAAACTATTTCGCATGTATTTTGGTTGGTATTCAATGCATTTCCATTTATCTTTATCTGTTATTTGACTGAAAATCGTGTCTGACGATGTATTAATTTCCCTACACGTTAACATGGACGTAAGACATGATAACGCTTATTAAACACGTCAGTCAGTGCGACAGTATCTCCCCTCCATCTAGCATTGGCGTCGGCAGAACAGTGCAGTAATGGGAAAAATGTTCGGCCATCGTGTAAACGAGTGTTGGTATAGTGGCCCATGGTTGCGGTTTGTAAGGATGTCCACACGTTAAAAAAGTTTTTAAGTTGCTAGAATTAGAAGAATATAGATTTCCTATGTACTTAAAGATATCGTTTTTTTGATGGATTTGTTAGAACCAATGGAAACAAGGATGAGAAAAGAGATGTCCCTTCAGGGAATCACAATATGACAATGTGTTTTAATAAACTACATCTCAGAATGTATTCGCATTAAACGATGTTAATTTTTTAAAACTATGAACCGATTGATAACAACCCTACTACGAAAGATACTCCACACAATAAATAATAAGAACTAGGCGAGAAACACCTGAAGAAGCCTTAGAATAGCAAGAGTTTATGTAGAAATCAAATCAAATCAAAATATCGTTTCCTATAGAGAACCGACAAGAACCTTCATCGTTAGTCTTTTAAAATTATCTGGTTTTACAATGTTATTGTTACCCGACAATAAGTCACTGCTTACTTTTTTATTACTATTTATTTATTTTACAGGCTACAATAGGTAGGAAGAAAACAAAACGTAACAGGCGTTCAGGAATCTAAAAGGCCCACAATGTTTATACAAGTCCAAGAAAAAAAATAAAGTCAAGTAAATAAACAAAATAATATTTAAGAAGTTCCGAAGGACAGTGGACGATCTCTAATAAAATATTCATAGATATCATAATTAACCGCGAATTTTATAAGTAGGTAATTACAATAAATTCAAGTTATGTTTTAATATCAAGTTGTAATGCCAGTTACATCTTATGTATACGACACAGGGTATAACTACGGTTGTGAACAATTTATTGAACGTTTTTAAGTCGAAAATAGTCATTTTTCAAAAATGCCATTTTTGGGAAGTCATCATTAACTTCCTCCGCTCTGGGCGGAGTGAAAGGGAGTGTCAGACTTTTACTTACGAAAACCCATCCATGTTCTTTCTTTTACCTGTTATATTTCGGGGCCGCGGTATCTCTTTCGAACAACTCGCTACCCATAATCCTACTTGTATTTAAAGCTAAATGATTATGTATAGAAATCTCGCAACTTTTTGATATATCAATTAACAAAGTCAATTAATCAAGTTACCTCTCATAAAATAAATAAATAAATAAATAAATCGATTTAAATCATTCAATTCAGGCAAAAAAAACATGATTTTAAAATAAATCCGCAATGAAAACTAAATTAAACCAATTGAACACTAACCACTTAGCTAAAAAGAATCATGGAGGTACCTATTCTCGACTCGATTCAGTTGAAAGGAACCACGCCTGACGGGCGTCGCATACGGCCGTGGAACGTCAAAAAGTCTGTGTGCCTAGTCGGTTTTTTTGCAATCATCAAATTGATCTGTCCGCAGCCATCTGGCCCGTAAGTAAAACGCTTTTGGGTCCTCTCAGCCGAGGAATTAATTCATATAAAACACACATATCGTTTCGTTCGGATCCGATTTGATGTCGTTCGTTATCGAGTTTCTAATGCTCGATAATTTCCGGATGTCGGTTCTGTTCGATATATGAGAACATTGTTGAGCTTAGAAATTTTTAAATTGCACCTGTTTTTATGTCTGTTTATACGAAAACATAAAAAATGTATGGTCAACGCCACTGAAAAATATAAAATGTAAGGAAAAGATTCTATTCTAAATCAAAAACTCGTTTTACAGCAGTCACCCAACGTAGCTCTATCGAATGCCATTTTCTGTTCAACAAACACAGTTACCAAGCTTTCAAACGTTATTAGAATAGCACCCTTTTAGCTCGTTTCATACGAAGCCCGCAGATCAAAGCGGGCATCGACAGTTGAGATACGTTGATAACTTTCACATTAAGCAGGTTAAATCAGTCAGATGGACCGATAAGGGACACGCAATACCCACTAAATGGCCATAGGGAGCGTTTGACTATACATTTGAATGTAGCTACGTTGTTATTTGGTAATTTAAATCTACTCACTTCCTTTTATCCTTACAAAAATATGATGTCGACTGAAAACATAAACATTCCCACCTGAAAAACTTATCCAGCTCATTCAAAACATTCCACGTTCGTAGATCTTTTTTCCTTTATAAATTACTCCATATTGTTTTATTCTGGAACACGGTATATATGGTCGGAGTTTCTACGAAAACTCATTGTGCGTGAAAACGGTAGTTTTCCCAAAACATATTTTTAACAGAAAGCTACAAAACATTTTCATATTTCAGTTGGAAATTGTAACTGTTTCGCGGCGCAGCACGGCGGGACGCGGCGTCTGGCGTAGGGCGTGTGTGCATGTGCGCTCATCAACTAATGGTCCGTGTGCGGCATTTGAACCGAGCCTACACTCGCTACAAAACAACCACCCGCCTAGTCGCAGGCCTGCTTTCGGCGCAAAATTATAACGTGTAAAACACGGCTCTCCTTGCATTCCGCGCACGGGATTTTTATGAATGCCACGATTATTATTCGCATTTTAAACTCGAATGCCGTGCTATTCTCCCCGAGACGTATAGCAATATTCGTAACGAGTTTTCTCAACGCTGCTACCTAATTTCAGGTCGAGTGTAGCAACTGAATGTAGATTGTTGTGTAGTCACGAGTACAGAGCGCTACTATCGCTCGAGTCCACTCCAGGCGAGTGGGGTGAACGTCGCGATTGTCGACTGTTCGAATCGAACGCGATTGCAAATTTATTAGCGGGCGGGCGCCGGGCGCCGGCGACTCGTCCGCGGCCGCACGTACGCCTAGTTGTTTTTACTCTTCATGTATTTTTTTCTCGACGAGGCTCGGCTCTCCCCTTTTGTTCTCAAGTGGACCAGCTGTCATTATACGCCATGTTACTGTTATTTTTTTCGACGTTTTTATAGAGTTTTGCGTCGAGAGGGCGTACCGTTCGGAAAAATGTTCGTTTTGCGTGCGTCCTGGAGAGTTTGCGTGTCGAGTGATGTCGACGCCGCCGATTGAAAATGAGTTATGGCATTTTATTTCAGAATTTTTCTGTTGTTGCGTTTCAGTTTGAGTGGGTTTTGTTGTGTAATTACACAACGGTAATGCTTCTTTACTTTTCCTCATTTAAACGAGCTAATTATTTTGTACACATGTTATTTTAAAGTTGCACAGTCTCTTTATAACCTACACTAGATGTTTTTTTAATCGCAGTCGAGCAACGAGTTGTACAACTCGTCACTCTAGCAAAATGTTAACATGTGTCATTGCAGTTTTCAAGTGGCTTCTGTTTGATAATTTGAGGGAACCCTTTCAGCTGCTCACCCTTGAGAGTGTAATCATTGATATTATGTAGTACGCATGTTTGTATTGCTACTTATGTATGTAAATGTGCGTAAATAGATTGACATACAAAGGGTTAGGGCTATTGTGGGTTTTGTTTTAGAAACTTTTTTGTTGATGATACCTCATATTACTACTCCCACAATTGATCAAAAAGAGTTTAAAAAAAAATCTCCAATTTACTGCAAAGCTAGACCAAACTAATAATGAAGAAAAAAAATCAATCCAAAAAAATTAATAGTTCCAAGGAACATGGACACCTACGTATAAAATATATCTATCGTACGATTAGCCGTCTCCGCCGCAATATCTGTCGAACGTTGGGCACTCAGCAGAGAGCGACCAACAGACGCAGCACAATGACTGTTTAGATTGTACCCCTCTCCTCCTCTGCACCCCCTCTTGAAACCGTCTAGTTTCATACGCTAAGATTTTAGATATTGACGACGCGTTTTGATTTTCAATCCTACAAGACTTGTATAATTTTTTTGGGATTTTCATTCGAAAATACAATGGGTTAGGATGAAAACTTGAAAATGAAGAATTTATTTTTTTAATTCTTTTATACAAAACCTTTTTTTTATGACGTCTAGTCTCAACAACAGGCGTTCCTACCCTATATAGCGTGCCCTCATTTGCCTGAAAAGCTAGCAACTTTTGGCGCAATTGCTTTTTTTTGTTTTAAACTAAGTAATTAGGTAATTCAACAATCTCTGTATTTTATCATCCATTAAAATTTGTTTACTTGGGATCTGATTTAGTAGAGGTAAGATTATTATTTATAGTGCGTTTACAATGAGAAAGTGACTGACTTCTCGCCATGATGATGACGTCCAAACTGTTAAATCAAAGAAGTTAGTTGCTTGATCATTTTATATTCCCACAAAAATACATGAAGCATTTAGATTATTCTCAATACACAAGCAAAAGCTGCCAATATACAATAAAACATATCAATATTTTTTCAGTATTCAAGTGATAGTTACAGATAAAGTCTCAAAATGGCGCGAGCACAGTCACTTACTCATTGTAAACGCATTGTACTTAACAGTTCAAGAGAGACATAATTCGATAATTATTTTTTAATTCTGCTTTTAACGCATCGCATTTATCAAAAAGAGTTCTAAGGATGGGTGAATACTCATAACATACCGAGTTTACCTCCGTGCCTCGAAAAACAGGTTAAGCCACCGGCCCCAGGGTCCCGGCTGCCATTTGTAGATCTTTGACAGTCGTTACAATTTTTTTTCCTCCACAAGTAGATAATAATATATATATAAAAGATAATAATATTGCAATCGTTACATGTATTGTATTACCCAGTAAGAACTAGGTTGTGACCAAGTTCGAATACTTGTATTCAGAAGCATCCGGTTAGACTGGAAGCAGATGATACTCAAGTAAAATACTTTGTTTTTGCAAAGAATTCTTTAAGTAGCCTCATTTTTCACCAATTATTTCTTCCTCCAATTAGTAAGAAAACGCACTCAAACATAAATACGAAAGGCATTGTTATTCTCAATTGGTATACTAAGTTTAAAGCTACAATTCTGTGAGACTGGTGTCTCAAGATCGTCTTAACATATAACCAAGTCGATCGGTTTGATGTTTTGTCGTTATTATTGCCTAGATAAGTCCCTTCGAGGGGTCTTGCTAACTCGGCTCGAGTTGCAATATTGCAGTACTACCTAGAATCTAGATTGTTGCTTCAGGGCTTTGAAGAGCACAGAAGTTATTGGTAAAATCTATGATTGGGAAGGAATGGTACATCATACTTTGCAAAACGTGGGATACATCTGAAAATTAGTGTCAAGTGGCGGGTAATGTTGCCATCTAGCATTGTGCTGAGCTAAGGCCTTTTTGGCATTATTTATTTTAATGTTAAGGTGTTCCTATATATTTTTTAATATTGCTGAATAAAATCAATTTTCTTCCTTTCTATCAAAACATACTTATCATAATCTTTTGCCCTTTATGTTCCAGGGCCGCAGTATGTGTTTTGAATAACACCAGCAGGCACGTAATATTGTCTTTAGTAATCTCAATGATTATCCAATATTCCAATATATTCACATAATGGAGATCTATATAGATCCTAAATCTAATTACCCTGAAACCACTCTTTGCAACCGTCGTTTTTACGTTATCAATAAAGCAAATTGACGTCCCGCGAACTACTCAAATATATCCAAAAACGGTCCGAATCTGTCCCGTCTCAATCCAGTGCATTTTAGGAAATTATTTCTCCATCACATTACGGGTATTGGTGCTCTGCCGAGCGCGCCCTCTGACGGTGCGTGAGGGAATTCGGAAACGAACCCCTCCTTCTGCCGCGTCTTGTACTCTGAGTAATAGTGTCACTCACTGAGATGGGACGGCCTAGGACTATAAGCATATGTAATGTACAGACAGGTGAATGCTGACGATAGGTTTGTTATTCCATAGAGATGATCTACTATGGTTTGGTAAAGAGTCACGTTCCTAAAGTCTCTCCGAGTAAGCCTGCGAGGACACTGACAGGTTTTGCCAGAGACTAAGAAAAGGTTTGTTATTGAATGACATTTCTTTCTTTTCAGCATATCAGGAACTATTAATAGAATCGCCATGGGTTCCGAGACTAATCCAGAATAATGTTGTAAAATATTTCCATAAGAAAATATTGAGCACTTCAGAAGAAACCAGCTATCCAGATTTACGTCCACTTTATGGAATTTGGGTCTTCTCTAATGAGGATTTTAAAAACGCTTAATTAATTTCACCATTAACTATTGTATAAAAAAATTTGAAGTTAAACTTGACCTATTGCCTGGTTACCGATTGAGCGAAATTTGCAAAAATGTTTAATTTGGATATGCAAAGCTACATGACACACATTTTTAAAATTCAATTTAGTGGAATTCCAGAGGTTGCAAACAATTTTTTATGCATTTCCGTGATATGGGTATGAAATGAAAGTTTTTGTGGGGTAGAATACGAGAAATAAAATTACGTCACTATAAAGCGTGTTTTTTAGTTTTTTTTAAACAATTATATTTTTCTTTAACTCCACGCAATACTCACATGTTTCAAAAATTAATTTGATTAAATATCCTTACTAATATTAAAATAGTGATAGTGAGTTTGTTTGTTATGTCTTCACGCCTAAATAGCTAAGCCGATTTTGATGAATTTTGGTACAGAGATAGGTGGGACCCTGGAATCGGACAGAGGCATTTAAAAAAAAAATTGGATATGAGGGCAAAATGGGGAAGAAAATGGAACACTTAGCTTTGCTATTACAATCAATCAGGCGCAAGGGCAAAAACTACAGGTAGCAGGTACCTGCATACCAGGAAAGGGGAGTTACCCTTTCATGATTTGTTACCCCGAGTTCAACACGAGCGAAGCCGCGGGCAAAAGCTAGTTATCAATAAAGGAACAACTGTATTAACTACAAGCTCTAACCTGGTCCATTTGCAAAGATTAGACGTGCGAGTATGACCGTGATCCACGTCCATTGACATCGAGTCCCGTTCAGCATGGCTTATTATTACCACGACATTTGCAAATCGACCTCTACGCTCAAACTTTTTTGCATTGCATGAAACGCTTTTTAATGTTCTGTACACACCTAATTTGGCATACGGTGTCTATCTGTCTGACTGTCAAAAAGATACATAGTTTTAATTGAGACCATTACATGTTCAGGGTTATTGACCCCTGCCAGTGTTGCGGGTTGTTAGAAAGAGATACCGTGGCCTCAGAGCACTAAAGACAAAATAAGGAACATGGATGGGTTTTAGTCAGTATAAGTCTGACACTCCTTCGCGCTCCGCCCAGAACTGGAGAAGATATTTGGTGATTTCCCAACCATAAAAACAACTAAAGAGTTTTGTAAGGCAATAAGCAGCCTCCTTTTTTATTTTTGCAGATCATTATCTCTTTCGAACAACCCGCATCCCCGGCAGGCGGTTGCCCTGGCAGGCCACTCTGCTTTGCTGACACCTCTTTGAGGCGCGCGTGGAACACTAACGCGCCGTCGACACGGCCTGTCGTCAATAGACGGACGGATGGTGAAGTACCTATACGACGGTGAGCACACCGTCCTCAGGCCCGCATATACGGTAGCCGGGAGTCGTCTTGCGGCGCCTGATGCCCGGGGCCTCTCCCGAAGACTTCCTCCTTGATGTCGATATCATTATTTATCTAGTAAACTCAGAATTTGTCTAAAAACATGATAGTTTCAGTAACGTAAGCTATCGTTTTTGGAAGAGCATCACATTTAAAAGCAATCAGAAAAAGCAAAAGCAATTAGTAAATAATATTCTAGTAGCAGATGCGACGAACTCTTCTTTAATTACCCTGCCATCCCAATTTGAACCTTAAACCATACAAAATACTATACATTTTGAAACTATCTTGTTGCTATATAGTAACGAAACTATCATACATGAATAAACCATAAGACTACATACGCCTCCGTATCTCAGAAACACTATTTCTATACACAAGTGTCCAGTCCAGGGAGATCTCTTGAATAGAGGATCTCTGATGCGATTAGAGGCCCGGGCCTTGCACGTGACAAGAACACCTAGGCCTGAAGCTCTAACACTAGACCCCAAGCACTAAGATACAGATTTGTTCCTAACATCTATGGAAATATAGGTGCAAGGATTGCAGGTTTAGTGCAAGCGTTTCGCAGGAAATTCAATATAAATTGAAAATTGTACATGCGGGTATGTTTTCCGAGAGTCATCTCTCTGTTGAATTTCTGCAAAATCGTGAACAATGGAGTGGATAACTGTGCATTAAATCCATTTGCTGAACTTATACACATTGTTGTTGCGTATACCTGTATAGACATAATATCACATATTTTCCCATGTATAACGTGTATGACGGGCCTGGTTGGTCTAGTGGTTAGTGGCCCTGACTGCTGAGCCGGAGGTCGTGGGTTCGATTCCCACCCAGGACAAACTTTGTGTGAAGAGCATGATTGTTTGTTCTGTGTCTGGGTGTGATTTATCTATAATATGTATGTATTTATAAATTATATAAGTATGTATAACAGTTGTCTGGTTACCATAACACAAGCTCTGCTTAGCTTGAGATCAGATAGCCGTGTGTGAGTTGTTCCAAGATATTTATTTATTTATTTTATTTCCTATAGTGCTCTATTATATGATATATATTTATGCCTACTACTATCAGTCTATGGTTCCTTGATCTGTATAATTATAAAAATTGATTTTTCTTTTACATGTTTTCTTTTCAATTATACTTACGTTTTTTTTTTAAATTATAATGTTTCTATCAATTCTGTTTGTTTTTCTAAATATAATGGTATGATTTGTTTTACTTTAATAATTTGTGAGAATTTTGCCCGTTGTATAATTCTCCCTGCTTTCCAGAATTTTAGTTCAGTAAGTTGAAATTCCAAGCGTATGACAACCGTATATCATCTGGCAACAAATCTAGACTCCAGAGTCTCATCCCTTTTTTTTTCGGGTGGGAAATCAACAAATAACTTCCCCCGCTCTGAGCAGAGCGGGGGGGCGTGTCAGACTTTTACTGACTAAAACCCACCCATGTTCGTTCTATTGCCCTTTACGTTCCGGGGCCGCGGTATTTCTTTCGAACAACCCGCATCCCCGGCAGGGAGTCTCATCCCTTGGTGTTAAATTCCCGATAGAAAAAACCCGATCACACTTTACCTAACCGTGGAACCAAAACCTAACTCTCACAGTTCTACCCGTCTATGAATACCTATCTAATAATAAAAGCATTTGAAAACGTAAGTCCATCCAATAAGTATCGACATTCTGCCTCAGTATCTCTATAAAGTGTCAATAGACACCTCACTTGTGTAAATCGACTGATAGCGCATTTACAGGAAGACCCTTATTTTTCAAATTCGAATCTCGAACAAATGACTTCAAACGACTACATTTTAGAAGGAAGATAATATATTTTAAGGCTTTAAATTCAAATTAATAGTTGGCGTGTGTACTGTAGGGAGCTGGTGGATATTCGTAATTAAAAGAACATTAAATAATTTAAGATTCTTTTTTTGAATTTATATGTCATAAATATATGGCATATAATTCTACATGCATCCTATTGTATATTTTTTTCATTCTCTATTTAAATAGCCTTGGTATTCGAACCTCATTGCAAACCGGCCTGTGCTGTTGAAGGTTTGATCAATGATATTAAACCTCTACTACACCTCTCCTGTCCTCTCTTCTGATATTACAAACTAGCTGTTCCCCACGGTTTCACCCGCGCTGCTCAGCAGCGCTGCTGTTGGTCGTAGCGTGATGTTATATAGCCTATAGCCTTCCTCAAGAAATGGACTATCCAACACTAAAAGAATTTTCCAATTCCAACCAGTAGTTCCTGAGATTAGCGCGTTCAAACAAACAAACAAACTCTTCAGCTTTATAATATTAGTATAGATAATTATATTAAAAAATCTAATATTAAAGGTTGCCTTGAAAAGATTTTAGGGATAAGACCGTCCATTGTGTCACCCTATTTATAAGTTGTTTAACGTTATTCTTGTTAATCGTATTGTTGTCTTGTGTGGTGTACATAATAAAGGATATTCTATCTATCTATCTATCTACAACCGTAATGTTGATAAGCTATAAAATTTAATCATACCTTTAAGTGACACAGTTAAGCGCTTGTAAATCCCACATAACTTTTTAAACAAAAGGGTTTTCAAACATAAATTATAACCTAAAAACAACTGCTGTAGGTAAACCTCGGTACCCACACGCATAGTCAAATTGATTTTAAAGACTCACAGGTTCTTGACCACCCCGGGAACGCATGCGTTAGCGGTGCGCGTTATGCGTCACCATGCGCGTTACGAAACGCATACATTGTCAGAGAAGGTAATAAGTAGTGTATTATTCGTGTGAGATGTCCACGATCCGTGCGGTGCTTGCATGCATACAGATCACTTCTCAGTAGTGATGTGCGTGGTGCGGGATTGTGGAAGTTACGGGGTTTTTGAGATCCGTGTTGGGAATTATAATATAATTTACTTTAGTTTTGTTTAGGTGTGTATAAGCGAAGGCTTGTAATTGGCTGTCAGTCTTTTTTGCAAAATTTTGTTGTGTTCTGTTTAGCTGTAAGTTTTCCATTTTTAATAAATAAATAAGTTTTGGCCGAAGGGTGTTGTGTAGCGACGTTTTCGTGGATGGATACCGACCGCGCTGCAAAACACGAAGCCGTCAGTTCGTGTGCAATAGTTTTATTTTATTCAATTGTCATTAGATTATTTTATGAATTGTATGTATGGGCCTTTGATGCTTGAAATAAATAATAATTGATTGATGGGTATTATAATGGTTTCCAGTCCGTTTACTTTAAAAAAGAAAGCTCGTGAACATATTTACAAGAAGTTGGAAGATTCGTCTCAGAATTAAGTTGTAGTTGTTGTCTTCTTACGTTTTCTTAACTTCATATAATTTTGTTTTATGTATGTATATAAGTATTTGTAATATATATTTTTTCTGTTATTGTTATTTCACCTACTGTGTTTTATCTCCGCATCACCCCTTCGTCCGCTTTTTAACCGACTTCAAAAAAAGGAGGAGGTTCTCAATTCGTCTGTATGTTTTTTTTTTTTTTTTTTTTTTTTGTGTTTGTTACCTCATAACTCAGGTCTGAGTGAACCGATTTTGATGATTCTTTTTTTATTCGAAAGCTGGTGGTTGTCGTTTGGTCCCATAAAAAAAATATCAAGATCCGACAAGTAGTTTTTGAGTTATCTTTAATAATACGTACTAGATTGACTTCGTGTACGTTGATGATATACTCATTCGTCGATTATATTTTAGAAGTTGTCGAATACAAATGATCAAAAAATGGTATGTAGGTACTACTATGGTTTGGAAGGTCATCGCAGTAATTTGGTGATAGATCTTCAGTGATATACAACGGCACTCTTTAATAAATGACAGCAAATCTGCCGTGATTGCTGCAATCACATGTATAAGTATGGGTTTCGCCAGGGTAGGCAGGCGAGTGGGAGCAGGGTGACCGTATCCCCTCCCCACCCCTCACCTAGTCATTAAGAAACATAAACATCAGATCAAGTATCAGCTGTATCCCCTAGGGGATGATGCATATGATTTCTGAATTGGTTTAATACTAAAGCATAATATAGATACTTAGTATTTAATCTATAGCTTGATGTGTAACTAAAAATTGTATCTAAGACGGGACTAAAGCTAAAAAGAAAAACTTTTTAACCGTGTTTGCGTATTATATCATAATACTATAACTAAAAATGTTGAAATAAAAACTTTTTAGAAAAAAAATAAAACCGACTTCTAAAAAAACTAAAAACTGGAAAATAACTTTATTTCCGGAAGTCGGTGGCAAATAAAGTCAACGAAACCAACAAAAGCCACCGACTTCCGGAAATAAAGTTATTTTCCAGTTTTTAGTTTTTTTAGAAGTCGGTTTTATTTTTTTTCTAAAAAGTTTTGTACAGTTTTGATTAGTGAATAAAGTTTAATAACGTATTCAATTAACAAAACAATATTACTTAATCTACGCATAAACTACACAACAGCATTTCGCATGATCCACTAAAAGATTAAAAAATGGCTGTTCTAAGTAAAATTTGAACGTTCGGTGTCAGATTGCTACGAGCCACCGTTTCGTAGCTGTGCTACGAACGGCGTAGCCTTTATATACTTCAAGACCCTTTCGTTTCAGCTTAGGAATCCTGTAGCAAAACATAACAACATGCCTGTTTTCCCTACAGTTTAAGCCAGTGAGGAGACAGTCAGTGCAAAAAATAAATATAACTAATATCTCATTCTTCAATTCCCGTTACCCAAACCTCTAAGCAACATCACTAGAAGTGACTCACGAACTTCACGCGCCACTAACAACTAATTTATGTTAATTGCGTCTCAGCGCGGCATACGTATGAGCCGCACGTACTTAGTTCAGTTTGCTGCAAGGAAAATAATGTTAAGACCTCCCGAGCCTTATTGGCTGAACGTAATGTTGTTTGTGGTATGGTAAGGAGGTGATGTGTAGCTACGTTGATGTTCTTGGTTTTGGACTGAAAATCATTATAGTGGTTTTGTCTAAATGTTTTTGTAGGAAAACGGTTATTATGTTCTAAGCAGCCAATAAGGGGCTGGTAAATGCAAAGCAGAAGGGTTTGCCAGGGCCACCGTCTACCGGAGTTGCCAGTTGTTCGAAAGAGATACCGCGACTCCGGAACATAAAAGGCAAAAGGAGGGACATGGGTAATTTTAGTCAGTAAAAGTCTGACACTCCCCTCCGTTCCGCCCAGAGCAGGAAAAGTTATTTGATGATTTCCCATTTGAAAAAAGGAGCTGGTAAATAGCTACTACTTTGCCAATAAGATCGCATTTATAAAATCAACAGTATTCGTAATTTAGTCGAAGGTAAAAGACATTGAATCTTATTTCCCTTACCATTTAACAACAAGAGAGCCAGCTGAAATGCTATCTAAACATGAAAGTACATAACTTAAAGTTACAGTCCAACAAATCCCCACAAGACACAATCAAACAGGTGTAGCGCACACTTATACACTAATAAAAGCCGCGTCACCATTCACGCTGGCGCTGGTGACACGTCCCCGTGCATACTCCTCTTATTGTCCGCACGCAACACTGACGTCACGCTCTCGCAGCTATCACGCGCATTTTGGACTACGATTTTCCACATCTCAGACAGTGTAGTGTCAGTAATACAATAGAGCATTCCCGTCGAGTGGGAGGCTCTTATCGATCTACGGGGACGTCATCGAGCGATAGCGGCCGCGGCGACGCAAAAAGCGTGTCAGTATGGCAGCTACAAAGCCTTTGTGGTGGGACCGGACGCCGCTCGCCGCCGCTGCCGGCATTGTTTGCTGTTTAGTGCGCGCTCGCAGCTAAAAGTGGCGATTTCAGCAGTGAGTTTGTTAGTACGACCTGTCTAATGGCTGTACTGCGCTGATCGGATACATTACACGCCCAGTTACGGTTATATTGTGTTATCGGTGATAATGGCTGTTTTGGGGTTAAGTGTCCAATAATTTTTTGGTGATAAAGGTCACGATACGATGATAATTCTGAGTTGGTTAGGTTTAGGTACAGTAAAGATTACCTGACCTTTACCTTCTCAGTTGCTTTTTCGTCTTTCTGTTGTATAAAACAGATTATCTTTTAACTCCAAACCTAAACTACCTACCCAAAATTCTTACAGATTCCATATTTTTTCACAAAGTTTGAACTGTTCGTCTGGTTCGTGTATAGTTGATATCACGGTGACAATTTGCGATAGTGGCGTAATGTGTGTTTATCGAGTGTAAGGAGGGTGGCACCGTCGGCGTCGAACAAACTTGGACGAGGCGACGAAACTCCTGGATGTTTTCACTCAAAATAATAAGTTCCAAGAGAGCC
Source organism: Ochropleura leucogaster (assembly GCA_958449745.1). Lineage (NCBI taxonomy): Eukaryota > Metazoa > Arthropoda > Insecta > Lepidoptera > Noctuidae > Ochropleura > Ochropleura leucogaster. Next base: position 6,155,453 of record OY288208.1, read on the forward strand.
GGAGTCAATTTTTTGCGAAACTCGGTGTAATGGATTGTTGGGAAGTTCGATAACTTTCGGAAGCTGCTCTTCGATTTTATTTTGCTAAGGAATTTTTTAGCCAATTTCTCTTCGGGAAAGTTTGAAATCTTCCAGTCACCCTTCAGTAAATAACGTCGCTTGCGGGACTTATAAATATTTTATTAAAAATTAGGCAGCGCATTTCGTTATCCTCCAAGTTTTGGTCATTATTTTTTGGGTAAAGTTATTTGTAAACAAGCGATACTAGGAAAATTCATGATCATGTTTTCCTAAAGGAAATGGCAAATACTGCAGTTGTGCAAAGTCTTTGAAATATAATTTGTGACTATTACACACAATCTCAATAAATAGATAACAATGGCATTTACAAAACGTACGTATAGCGCGAATCAAGCGCCATTCCGCATTGAACTGTGCTCGAATTTCATTTAAATCAACTTGAAAAATCGGCATAGGTTAAGTCAGTAATAGAAAACTTACATCATCTATACAACCATTAACAAAATCATGCAACCCTATCAATTAAAAACATCTTAAAAAACCTGCCAATTCACCACAATATCATAACGCGTTTATTGACACTGAAACCCCAGGGTTGTCAGCACGATGACGCGAAAAACAAACGCATAACACCATCAGTCATGGGGAGCGAAAGTTAATAAAATTCATGTATTGGAAACTTATGGCCGAGAGATATTGTGCAAGGGTGCAACCCTAGGGTTTTCCTTTAAAATTAGCTGAAGATGCTATGAAGTTTATGACTGGTGAAATTTTGTTTGAATATTTTAAGTGAATTTTTGTTTAGAGTTATATAGTTTGTGGTGCCGGTTTGGGGATTATATCCTTTATCACAGTCGTAAATTGCACGATTTACAGTAATATCATGTTTAGAGAGGCCTCATCTGCCTAGCCTTTTTCCCAATTATGTTGTAGTCGGCTTCCAGTCTTACCGGATGCAGCTGATTACCAGTACCTATTTTACATGGAGCGACTGCCTATCTGACCTCCTTAACCCAGTTAATACAGGGTAATACGATACCCCTTGGTAAGACTGGTTGTCAGACTTTTGGGACAATGACTAGCTGTAACGACTGTCAAAGATCGACAAATGACAGCCGGGAGTAACGGTTTGACGTTTTGCGAGGCACGGAGGAAACTCGGTATGTAACGGGTGGTCACCCATCCACAGACCAAGCTAGGCAATCGCGGCTTAACTTAAAGATCGACCTGAGCGGCTGCTATTATTTAGCCACAAGCTCTTCATTTAGAGAGGATTTTTCTTAAAAATAATTTGACATAGGTACTTTTTTTTCTCTCTGCCTATCTCTAGTTTCATATCTCATTCTTACTGCACTGATTATTAGAATCTTGTGGAAGCTTCTGATGAATCCACATTTATATGCACCTACGTCATTAAAGAAAACAGCAGCCGACTTTGTACTTATGTGTTTCTCTGCAATTTTGTTTCCGCATTCATACATTTTGCACGTACTACTTTTTAAAGGAAGAGTAAAAAACTATGATGTGTATCTATAAATAATTGTATTTTATTTTGTCTATGTACTTGTTTTGTATATGTGTAAGGTATATTCCTGTATTGTATGTGGTATTTAAATTCGTTATTTGCTTTATGTTTTAATGTATTTTTTTTACATTTTGTGTCTACATCTCTTTATTATCTAGTTATTTTGTGATGGGAAATGATCAAATAACTTACCGCGGTATCTCTTTCGGACAACCCGCAAGCTCGGCAGGCGGTGGCCCTGCCAGGCCCCTCTGCTGCGAAATTTCACATTTGCTTTCAGTTTCTTTCCTCTTTTTATACTTATTTTTTCCTAAACTGTAAACAAATAAATACTAAACAACCTTACTCAAATTTCAAAATGAAAAAAACATTAGATACACATGCCCGTAAACTCTAATAAGGAAACCCTACAATGCATCCGACCAAGCAGTATCCAACCAGGGTGTCCAAAAGATTAGTCGGCAGGCGAGACACGGCGGCACCACGCGCATCAGCATTAAAATAAAAATAAGGGTAGCCATAAATACAGGCGCACAAAGACAAGATATACGGTTATAGCGGACTGCCGCTGGCCGTTCGTGTGGAGACTCTACTAAAATTATGTAGGAATTGGTACTCGGTACAGCTCCAATAAACAAAAATAATGATACCTATTTAGTGTGATTGAGAGCGGTGCCTTCGTAAATAACGTTAGATCGATTCGAGGTGGAAGTTCGGCTGCTAATCAGCTCTGATGAATGTTGTTTGAATCAGTTTTTCTAGCTTTATTTAAGACTAGCCTTTGCCCGCGGCCTTGCTCGCGTTGAATTCGGGGTTACACAGTTCCCCTTTCCTGATTTGCAGGTACCTGCTAGCTGTAGTTTTTGCCCTTGCGCTTGATTTATTGTAATAGCAAAGCTAAGTTTTTCCTTTTCCTAACGCTTTCTTCTTTGCTTTAACGCGAGCGAAGACGCTGGCTAGTATATAAATATGCTGTGATTCTACTTGTACTTCAATGTAAAATTACTTTCCTCGTTTTTCCGCTATGTCAGACTTGTCTGAAATATTACTTTACCATTAAAACATCCTGCATGATGCCTACCAATATTCGGCACACCTATCGGTCACACTAGCCCACTCTCCCCTCGTCAGGAAAGGTCAACCTCTCGTATTTTTGGCGCCAACAAGCATATACGGATAAATAAGAAAGGCTTCAATCGCCGTCAACCCGACTCTACCCTTTTAAAAGCCACATGATAAATGGACGGTTCGTAATGTCAACGAAACTAAAATTAAGGCACGAAATATTTTTTGGCAAACTATCGCGGGCAGGTATGATGTTTCTTCTAGGTAATCTATCACGTTTTACCTATATGCGCTTGCTGAAAGGTCATTAGCCTAGCTAGTGTCGTCCACTCCCTGGAAAGCCAGATTCGCGTAGTGTTTTCATTCATACTGACTAAATATGGGGCATGTTACTTGTTTAAACCTTTAATATGTACACCTATTGTGGCAGGAATGTTGATATTACTTTCATATTTTTGTGTAACAATATATTTTACACTAAAATAAATTACAAACAAGTAAATTCTTTTTTTTATGCTTTAAAAAAAGTTATACTTTCTGAATGCGATAAGTGTTGATCAGGATTTTTAAACTTCTAATCTTAAAGTTGAGTATCAAACAATGTTTTCACATGCATGTACTTCAAGAAAAATTTATACATATTTTATTTTGTATTTTCACGTAATATAATATAGTAAAAGGTCGTTATGGCCCAAACGTTAAGTGCCTCGCCTCTCATGAATGAGGCTATAGGTTCAAACCCGGGCAAGTACCAATGTGACTTTTTCTATTCATTTTTACTTTAAAAAATCATCAAAATATCACAAACATCAGTGAAAGAAAATATTGTGAGGAACTCTGGGGGCATATAATGACCCATTTAGCAGAATCATTATAGGATAATGAATTAAGTTACAATTCGTAAAATGCTCACTAATATTAACAACGTGTGTGATCATTTTTAATTATTTTTTACTTGATTCCTATTATAATCCAATAATGATTCTTCCAAACCGGCCATTTTAGGCCCCTGGACTTATAATTGAAATAAGTCTATAATCGCCAACCCGTCTTGAGCATGCGTGGTGATCACTGCTCGTGCCTTCTCTGTATGAGAAGAGGTCTAGCCAGTACTGGGACAGCTATAGGCTGGTATTCTTACTAATATTATAAAAGCGAAAGTGAGTTTGTTTGTTACGTCTTCACGCCTAAATGGCTAAACCGATTTTGATGAATTTTGGTACAGAGATAGTTGGGATCCTGGAGACGGACATAGGCTATTTTATTTAAAAGAGTGAGAAATGAAGGAGAAAGAAGGAAGAAAAGGAAAATCTTAGCTTTGCTATAACAATAAATAAAGCGCAAGGGCAAAAACTACAGGTAGCAGTTACTTGAAAATCAAGAAAGGGGAAGTGTGTTACCTCAAATTTAACGCGAGTGAAGCCGCAGACAAAAACTAGTTATTTTTATATTTATTTTCACGCAACAATTTATTTTCCTCGCTCGCTACTGCGTTCGAAGTGCATACTCTTTTCCATATCCATTTCCTGTCGATACATTACGCCGCCATTCTTAAAAAAAATCATTCGTAATGGTTCTCTTCGATAGGGGGTTCTCAATCCAATACTTGTTGGTCTCTCAACTATTAATACTGGCTTTTCCCTGCAGCTTCACTCGCGTGTTGATGGGTAATTGTCTAATGGGATCGTACTATCGAGATAAAGAGTAAGGTATCTGTTAATTCAGGTTTTAGGCTGTCAGTGTGCCAAATCCTTACTCTTATTGTGAAAGTAACTCTGTTACAAACTGCTTGAGACAAATTCATCACTGACTGTTTTCATCAACTGTTTGACAACTATGACCATGGTATACTTAAGAATAGAACGGTTATAAAGCAAGGCAAATTCTGAACCTATCGCGTACGAAGTCGCCACCCGTTCAGTAGTTTTTTCTATAAAGATTTACAAACATAAACATGCCCACACACTTTCGCATTTATAATACATGCTAAAAGTAAGATAAATATAACGACATTTAATTTATATGAAGGGTTATAAAATTAATTAATATATAAGGTTTAAATGGTTTCTGCACATTAATTAAATCCTCATTTGCAAAATTGACAAATCAAGTAAGGTTTGCTGTATAAAAACCCAATTCTGGGTTAAGCTCACCGTTGTACCTAAGTTTTAGTATTGCAATTTGTGTGAATATAAACTGCTGGAATAAACCTGCAACCAGTGGTCCGTGGATCGAAAAAACTGGATGTCGTAGGTAAAGGCCTGCCCAGATGTGGAATTAGAATAAGAATGAAGTAAGTTCTTCATAAAGTCCCTACTTTATGAAGATCTTGACATTCTGTTAATCATAGAGCTTTTTCAAGCTTGTAAACAATATGAAAGAAAAGAAGTTAGTTCTGAAAATATATGTACACAATAACTTTAATTGTGTTTTGAACAAAAGATAAGTAGGTTCTGTTGCAGCTGGCAAGTTTTTCAAGTTTCTTTGTCAGTTACAGGCTTAAAAACATCGTGTGTAGGTAGGAATATTTGTTCGTACAACTAAAAGTTTAAGGTTAAGTATACCTACTTTTAGATGTTCCTGCCAGGGCCACCGCCTGCCGGGAATGCGAAAGAGATACCGCGGCGCCGGAACGTACAGGGCAAAAGAAGGAACATGGGTGGGTTTTAGTCAGTACAAGTCTGACACTCCCCCCCGCTCCAGAGCGGGGGAAGTTATTTGGTGATTTCCCATCCGCAATAAAAGTATACCTAATTAATTAAGTTGCATTTAATTAAGTTTTTCTCTGTAAGTGAATTTGTAATTCTTCTGAGAAATAAATATATATTAACCGTAATTATCATAAAACCAAAATTTTAAACTTATGTGTTGAAAAGCTTTGATGCAGATAATCTAGACTATTTCAAAATAAAACCCAGTTTTTTTTTTCTTTATTTTATAAAAAAAAACACGCATGAGTAACGGTATCGACTTTCATTTTGCTGGTAACCCTATTTCATAATAGTTGTCAATTTGATTGTGTTTTGTTTTGTGCCACTACTTTTTGTGTTCGCAAAGAGGTCTTATGCTTACTTCTTTAATAATTGGAAGATTAGAATGACGTGACCTATAGTACGGCCAACGAGAAGCGATACCAAATGTAAACAAAACCCATGCTAAAACCCCATCTAAAATGGCCGCCCGAATGTTGGCGAACCCGTCTTAACGTTGTCATGTTTTTGCCGGGAGAACGAGACATTACGACAAAGGCACAAGATGGAAAGAGCTAAATATTAGATTGTCAACGCCTCAGTTGTTCTTTAGGTTAATGACCTTTCGTATCGCTTCTCGTTGGCCGTACTATATATAGCTAACCATGTATTTTGATCTAAAGTAAATATGTACGTGAATATAACAATTATAAAATTTATATTTTATCCACCGTCTTACTTTAATAACACTTTTCGGCGAGACTTTTCACCCTTGTACGGCTTTCTTATAAAAACTTTAAAATGAAACAAGAGAGCGTGGTTCTAGTTATGGTGGCCACTTTCTAACCCCTTTATGTAGCGTCGGATGAGAGGTGCCGGGATAAATGGATAAGTCGTGTCGCGAGAGAGCCAGCTTCCGTGCCGCGGATAAGTTGCGCCACTGTGGGGCAACTGTCGTGGCGGTAACTATATTTTTAGGGAAAACCCTTTCTGTTTTAGTAAATGTAACTTGGCTTTAGTCAAGGCCAAACATGGGATAGTATTTATCCGCAAGTAGCAGTTTTCCTACAAAAGTCAAAGTTATTTATTTGTTAAACATACGTAATTATGATATACTAGCTTTCGCCCGCGGCTTCGCTCGCGTTAAATTTGGGGTAACACAGTTCCTCTTGCTCGTTATTGTTTTGTATAGCAATAAAAAAATAGCAACGCTAAGTTTTCCCTTTTCTTCCCTCTTTCTCCCTCACATCCCACTTTTTTAAAGTAACATGTTCCCAACTATCTCTGTACCAAAATTCATCAAAATCGGTTTAGCCATTAAACGTGAAGAGGTAACAAACAAACTCACTTTCGCTTTTATAATAGTATACATAAATACGTAATATATATAAGTAAGGATGGACAGAGTTCAAAGTCAAAGCTTTATTGCTGAACACAATAAAATATAGATAAGTAAAAAATAAATTTCTGTATAATTATTATGTGAACGAGTAGTTTACTGTGTTCTAAAATTTAAAAAAATAAATAATTTGAAAATTTAATTTAAGAATGTGCAAGATCGCGATCGGTTTTAAAGCAGTCAGCTATGTTAGAACATGCTGCGGTCGATCGTTTAAGATTTAATTTATTCCTTCTTCTGAATAAAATTTTAATTTAATGAAATATTAATGAGGTTTATGTAGCTTTTAGTGAACGAATTGGTAATCATCAAATAATTTTCCCCGCTCTGTAGCAGAGGGGGAGTGTCAGACTTTTACTGACTTTAACCCACCCATGTTCCTGCTTATGACCTTTGTATTTCCAGGCCGCGGTATCGCTTTCGACAACCTGCAAACCCGGCAGACGACTTTGGCAGGCCCCTCTGCTTTTGCTTTGCTAACAATTCTTTGAGACGCGCGTGGAAGACTAATTCACCATCGGCCTATCGTCAATAGACGGACGAACGGTGTGTTAAACGTTTTGACCTATCCCTTCCTGAATCAGTTTGTTGCTGGTTTCCCGTCTCATCATCTCTTTCCCACCAAAACCCCATCCTGTAAATACCCGTTGGATATTGACACCAACCAACCAACAACCTAATTCATAACCTACTAAAAGCACAAAGACAAGCAATCAAAGAAATTGTCAAGCATAAAGCGTAAATCATAGCGATTACTACAAGTAAGTAGTGCACTCAAACGGCGGTCATTAGCGCCATTTTTACAAGAGTCCTGCAAAAACGTTCGGCACAGCATTCGCTCGTTCGGCTGCCGTTCGGTTAATCGTCGGAAATTGTCCCCATTATTGGAGCACTCACTCGCAACTAAAATTATTATTGTTCGCACTAAAAGTAGCCATTTAGTCGGTGATTGCTCTGGAGTGGCCTGTTTCTTGAACAGATATTGAACGGACTTTTAGTCTGATGCGCACGATGAGTCTTTTCTACCATTTCGAACGTTTTGTCTGAAAAATTGGAAGCAATTTGAGACCAAGACAGCAGCATTGGAAATAGTGAAAAACCATTGAACCGTTGCGTTTTGGTTCCTCTGAACCACATCGATAGAACTGTTCTCAGAATACCCAAACATGACAACAAAAGAATTAGTTAAAAGGACATTCACCATTTAGATGCTCATTCCCAAAACATTTGCATCCGAAATCACATTAGAATTTCTTGTCGAGTAATCAACAGCCACGAGAAGAAACTTGAAAATACCTCACAGTTGACATAACCCTCGGTCCTTCGAGCCCTTGGCTTCCGGTTATCGCTACACAAAGAGGACCGGCCCTCCCCCCTCCGGCTTCCCTGCGGCCCCCTCAGAACAGGAACCGGAAATACTACCCTTCTATCGTTAAGGTCTACCCGCGTCACACCGCTATGCTGGAATTTTTAAAGTATTTTTAGCCCCCGGCCTTGAAGTGCGGTAATGATTCCGAGGAATGTCTAATGGCTGGACCCTGATTTCAACAGCTAAAATGTTTAAGAGTAAAATTAAAATCACGGAGAATGAGCAACGATCCTTACATTTTTTTTCTCACATTACATTCTTCTTCCCTGTTCTTCACGCCAAAACTAAAAAATCGGCTGTCAGACTCGCGTACCAAAGGTTCCGTACAAACTTGCAACATAAACAGCCTTATCTTTTGACTGTGTAAACCTAGAGGGTTGTTTTTTCACAGCACAAAGGAACCACAGAGTTGATTATATGGTTTTAATTTCACCTCGGAACCTCCACGCATTCCCAAAATAAAGGGTCTTGACAGACAGACAGACGGACAACAATGTGATCCAATAAGGGTTCCGTATTTTTCCTTTTAAGGTACGGAACCCAAAAAGTTTTGGACCTACTCTAACATTAACCGGCGAGAAGATCGAAAAAAATAGATCTTTCTCTCCCCTTTACTTCCCTCATTCTCACTTTTTCGGCCTATGTCCGTCTCCAAGGTCCCAACTATTTTTGTACCAAAATTTATAAAGAATTGTTGGGCCATTCTGGCCTGAAGACGTAACAAGCAAACAAACTCACTTTCACTTTTATAATATTTGTAAGGAATACAGTAAAAAACCTGGAGGGTGGTTCGCCCCGGAAGCTTCGCTAATGCATCCGAATGCACCCGGAGACCGTAGGTCACCCCTACACGCGATCAATTCATTAGCTTGTATTGTTGTACCACTGTTTTATGGTGAAAATATTACTATTGATTTTTGTGTCTGTTAATATTTGTTTTAGGAAAGTGGGTCTTTCTGTTAATTTTTTGCTCGAAAAGACAAGTTATAAAAGATTACTAGCTTCCGCCTGAGACTTCGTCCGCGTGGCATAGTTACTTTGGATCGAAAAAAAAAAACATTTTCTCCCTTTTTTCTTCCCTCTTTCTCTTCCTTTTCTCAACTATCTATGTACCTAAATTCATCAAAATCGGTTTGGCCATTTAGGCGTGAAGACGTAACAAACAAACAAACTCACTTTCGTTTTTATAATATTAGCAAGGATATAAGAAGTTTTTAGCCTGCTTAAGGTGTTTTGATTGTCAAAACTATTTTAATCATTACAAACAAATATTGTTTGAGACAAAAACTTGTAAACGTTTCCAAAATACCCATAACTTACCAAAGTTGAACTCATGGTGACGGAGATTGTAACAAGAACTTGTACTGTCAAAATAAATACAACAGACTGTATAAGAATATTTCAAACACTATGTAGATCCCTGTTTGTATAGGTTAGGTCAACCTTCTCATAGCACATTTTTTGTAAGCTAACGCGAATTAGATGATGAACAATGCCACAAATGGAACCTATATTTCAAGGCAAGGCGGTCTCAAGTAGGGACGACATTCCAATATAATATGTAATTCCCCGTATGAAAAAGTGACGTCAACTTTTAGGTAACAGAAAAAAACAAAAATATAAATACACAATTTTTGTAACGTATAAGGAAAAAGATTTCCATAACGTCCTGAAGTCTTAACATTAAAAACCCACTTAACTCCTAGCCTTCATAAACGCTAAAGCACTTACATTATTCATTTAATTCCACGTGCAAACGAAAAACAGAAAGGATAAGTGATTAAAAAAATCAAAATGAACTAAAAGTCGTGTCAAACATGGAGTTAACTCGCCAAAAACAACTTATTACCGTGTTGCGAAATGTCAAAGCGTGTTTTTCAGAGGGAGTCGATGTTATATTTTCATAATTCGGCCGGCCCGACGCGACCTCGTGCTGTAAAACAAAATGTCCGCGCTCTGCAACCTGTCGACCCTTTAGTGATGGGACACTGGTTATATCGATATTGCCAGAGCAATATGAAGATGGCGAAATTTTTTTTATAGTTTTTGTAGAAAAACGATATTCTCAGTAATCTAAACATAGACACTCGTTTTTGTACAGGAGTTTTATCGCCACTGTTTAGAATTTACAGTTATCACGTTTATAACGGTCTTTTGTTAATACAAATTAGCATTAAAGATCTAATGGTCGGCACGTCACACCAATGATTGATATTGGCATTACTATATATCGTAAATCTAGCATTAAACCTGATTAAAGCTCAATCTTTAATGCAAAAAGATTCAGTATCATTTAACTTTGCTTGCATAGCAGGCATCATATTTTAACACCCTATTCATGCAGAACTTCAAAATTTGCTATTAAAAATATTAAAAAGTACTAAGCCCCTTATTACATCCTACATTAGGCACATCGACACATCCCTGGCCCGCATCCGAAGCGGGGCTGCGTTTTGATAAATATTTGCGATTTATTTTATTCCTGGAGCCATTTTTGAGAACGCGCCCGTAAAGAGGAGAAATGGCGTCGCACGCCATGTTCACCAGAGCGGCACTGAAGTTTCGGCGGGAAAATAAAAACGCGTTTAACTTTGTGTTAATATTATATTGTGCCATTATTGCGCCATTTATTATAATACCGCGGAAGGGATGGGGTTGAGAGTTCGCGTTTAATGGATGTTTTGTTTGCGAGAAAAACATTATTTTTTTACTCTAACGATTTTCTGTTAAACCTTTCGGAAGGGAATGATTTTTCAGCGAGTATTTTGTGCTTTGTTACAATATAGTACGTATGCACCAATCTGTATTCCTGTTTTGTTTTCATTACGCGGCGTGAATTTTTAGAATACCCCCGTGAGTGTAATACGAATTGGTTTGAACTAAAATATTTTGCGTGCCTAGATTTTATTTTACAGAACGCGCGTGTGGAATTGTGTTAGCTTTTGTACCTACATTGCGGATTTTTCGAATAGTCGTATTTGGAATATTTTTAGACAAATCCAGAATCCGCTGAAATACCTACATAATCCACTTACAGACTTGGAAAGTTCTAACGGACCATAAATACTTAATTACATAGAGTTTACAGTTTATTTTACGGCGTGGAGTCTCGAATCATAATTTATTGTGAGTAATAACTTTCTTAGCGCTTTGGCAGTGAACTGGCGGTTATTAGACATAGCGGTAAGTGGCGCCGCCTGTCTCATTTCTTATGAACTGGTCAGGAAAAAAATGTAGAAGTTTTCTTCCTTACGACTTTTTTTTACAAGGATGGGAATTCATCAAATAATCTCCCCAACACAGGGCGGAGTGTCAGAATTATACTAACTACAACACATCCATGTTTCATGGATGCGTTGTAGTTAGTATAATGGACATGGAAAAACAAAGGGTTAGAAAGATTTTATATCGGCAACATTCTACTAATCTCACTGTAATATTATAAATGCGAATGTTTGTGAGGTTGGATGTATGGATGTTTGTTAGTCTTTCAAGCAAAAACTACTGAATGGATATTAATGAAACTTTACAATAATATAGTTTATACATCAGGATAAACAGGCTACAATTCATAAAGATATATTGCGCGCCACGCCAGTAAAACCGCGGGGCGCAGCTAATACTTACTAGTACCCTACGATATGTCTTGTTTTTCGAATGTTCAGTAGTACTAAAGAAAGTTTAAATAAAACAAATCCGTAATATTTTTGTATAATAAACAAATCCATACCAAGTACTACCTACCCACTGTTCCCACCAGCATGTAGAAATTGTCTTATCGACCTGAAAGTCCGGGGTGTCCCAGTTCCCGGGACAGCGGGACTTGGTACAAAAATAATTAATTAATCAACGTAACCCTAGCATCCCCTGCCACCGCTGCCACCCTGGTACCCTGGGAGGATGCCTCGGGCGATCATTACTATGCCGTTAAGTGTGGTGGCTATTGGTTCGGTATTGTCATTATTTTAAAGCTAATTAATTTTGTACTAACTCTTGAATTAAAATTATAGTGGTTTTGCATATGAATGTATCCTACTAGATAAAATTATAAAAGCGAAAGTTTGTGAGGATGTACATATGTATTTTTGTTGCTCTGTCAAAAAACACTGAATAGATTTTGATGACACCTCATATTAATATAGGTAACATATCAGATTAACACATAGATTACAATTCATTTTACATATTATGTACTAGCTGCGCCCCGCGGTTTCACTCACGTGGTGATAGAATCTACAATATATCTTTGTGAAGTTTAGCCTATGTGTTTTTAATGTATAAGCTATATTATTGTACAGTTTCATTAAAATACATTCATTAGTTTTTGCGTGAAAGAGTAACAAACATCCATACAGCATTTGATACATTCGTCTAGATTATTAGTCTAGCAATTGTCATCAATCTACATTGATCGTTGAATCCACTCTCATTAAGATATTTACTTACAAGAGTCAGACTTGGGGTTCTGTAAAATGTTCAGACGTAGGTTTTAATTTCAACCCGATACCTTTATGAGTTCCCGAGATAATGGGTCTTGACGGATAGACAGACAGACTAGGTAGACGGTTCGTTTTTTCTACAGCACAAAGGGACCATAGACTTGAGTACGTGACTTTAATTTCAACCCGATACCTCCACGAGTTCCCGAGATATAGGGTCTTGACAGACAGACAGACGAACAACTAAGTGATCCAATAAGGGTTCCGTCTTTTCCTTTTAAGGTACGGAACCCTAAAAACAAAACACATCCACCCAACTCTTCATCAAAACTAGGTCAAAAACACCAGTAATTTCAAACTCAGTCTAATTTTTTAACCGTTACTAGCTGTTCAGATTTGCATAGGTAGGCACTTGGACTAAGCGAAGTTTGTCCGGGTGGAAACACCCTAAGTGGAACACAGTCAGCCCAGCTCATGTTAGTTATGTATCGGGTAAATAAAACTAGAATGGAACACGGACGTTTTACAAAATGAAAAAATGTGAAGGTAATTTTTTATAGTACCTAGTTGGTGAAGTTTGTTTGTGTTAGTTTTGTTCAACGGTTTTTGTGACCATGTTTGGCTGTTGGTGACAAAGTTTGTTGTACGAGTACCTGTTCCCCATTTACCTTACATATGAACCTTTATTGGTAAGGTAAATTAGCTACCTAGCTTTTAAAGTTGTTGGTGGGATTTCTCCACCGGAGCAGACTCTTAAAATCTATGAGCCAGGAAGTAGTCTAGCAGAAGATTCAACAAATAATCAACAACAATCATAATAAAGTTACAATACGCCAAAAAACGATTACGGAATTCTTCCATGTCGTAACAAGAGGAGTAAGTCGGACACATAGTATCACTCACAGCAGCCCCTTAAATAATAATGTAGTCCGCGAAACAAATGAAACGTTTTTTCGTGTATAATCATATTAATATTATGCACCAAAATTTAGCAGGATTGGTAAATAAATCAGATATGTTGACTGTGCAATTAGAGGAACTCACCAAATCAAATGACACAATCGATGTGTTGTGTGTTACTGAACATAATATGATAGTGGATGATGAAAAAGTGCTTACATTACCTAACTACAAATTAGGGGACAGCTTTTACCGAGAAAAAAGAAAAGGCGGAGCGTGTATAATGGTAAGAAATATTCACGAATTTCAGGTTATACAAAAAGCAAAAAACCTGTCTAAAACCAATATCGTTGAATGCTGTGCAATAGAGCTCACGCAACATAACGTTGTCATCATTTGCATGTATAGAGTCCCCAAAAACACTAACATCAAAATTCACCTGGAACTGTTTTTCGAAGTATTAGAGAACTCACTTTACCATATTACGCAAGGCAAAAATAATAAAACTATAGTCCTTTGTGGAGACTTCAACATTAACATTCTTAAAAATGACCAAGTTACTAAAAGACTTTTAAATACAATTTTAGGGTTTAATCTCAAAGTACTTACTAGTCAACCCACTCGTTTGTGTAGCGGTACGTGTATAGACAACATATTCCATAATGCTCGTGGTAATAATGGAGCAGTGATTGAGACTGCGCTTTCAGACCACACTGCGCAGATATTAAAATGCAATGTAAAAAAGACATGCGCCATACATTCTTGGAAGGTGCAGATTCGGGACTACTCAACTGAATATGTAGAAAAGTTTATAGAGTGTATTTCAGCCTTGAGTTTTAGTGATGTTTATGAACTTGATGACCCAAATTTAGCATATGACAAATTATTAGCGACATTTCAGTTCTTTTATGACCTTTGTTTTCCTATAAAAACTATAACTAAAACGATTAACAGAAAACAAAAATGGCTATCAAAAGGTATCAAAGCATGCAGCAAAATTAAACGTAAACTTCTATGGCAATATCGTAAAACAAAAACGGAAGAAAATAAAAATATTTATACTTCTTATACAGCTCGATATAAAAAAATTATAAGACTAACAAAATACGTACAAAACAATCACTACATCAATACATCTAATAATAAAAGTAAAGCAACTTGGAAAATAATAAATGACAATAAAGTTCACCTCCCTCGCGAACCAATTACCAAAATTGTTCACAAAGAAATAGAAATAACAAGTACTCAAGATATTTGTAATGTCTTTAATGACTTTTTTATTGACATTGAGCAAATTACTCCAAGTTTCAGTAAACAACCACGTCAAATAGACAGAGTCCATGATTCGATTTTCTTAGATCCAACTACATCAATAGAGGTTTCAAAAACAATTCAATCCCTTAAGGATTGTAAAAGCACAGGAAATGATAACCTCACAACAAATGTAATTAAGAAAGTTCATCACATCATTAGTCATCCGTTATGTTACATCATCAACTTATGTTTTGAAAAAGGTGTTTTCCCGAATAAACTTAAAGTTTCGATTATTAAACCACTGCATAAGAAAGGGGATAAGACCTCAATTAAAAATTATCGACCGATAGCTTTAATACCCATTTTTTCAAAAGTCATTGAAAAAATCATCTATAACAGGTTATCCAGCTTCTTCGAGTGTAAGAAAGCTTTAGTTGACGAACAATACGGCTTCAGGAAAAATAAATCAATTAATCTTGCAATATTCGATTTTCTGAAAAAAATAATGTATGTTGTAGACAACGCAAAACCTGTATGCGCCATTTACATGGATATGACTAAAGCCTTCGATTACGTTGACCATACTAAGCTTATTGACAAACTGGAGAGATACGGAATACGTGGCAAGGGTCTAGACCTTATGACTTCGTATTTAAGAAATCGGCAGCAATACACAGAACTCACTAATATTAACATTAAAAACAAACGTGAAGTGACGTACCGTTCAAATTATAGAGTATTGAAGTTTGGTGTACCTCAAGGGACTGTATTGGGCCCCCTATCATTTCTAGTGTATATAAATGATCTCCCTAAAAATGTAAAGCACCCGACAGTGTTATTTGCTGATGATAGCACGATAATAATTAAAGCAGACGAATCCTATAATTATGAACAAGAAATTAATGAAACGTTAAGTCAAACTATAGAATGGCTAGAGGCAAACAATTTACAAATTAACCTAGACAAGACTAATATTATGCATTTTAATCAACGACAAAAACAATCACAACCATTAAATATTAATCATAAAGGCGTGTCAGTTTCCACAGTCCACAACATAAAATTCTTAGGATTGATGATAGATAGCAAACTCACGTGGAAACTGCAGGTTGAAGAAACATGTAAAAAACTAAATACTTTCTCTTTTGCTCTCTATAAACTAGCCAAATTTACGAATCGTGACGCCGTACTTACAGCATATCATAGTTATGTAGAATCCGTTCTGAGATACGGAGTTATTTTTTGGGGTAACTCTACCGATAAAAATGACGTGTTCATTGCACAGAAAAAATGTGTACGCGCAATATGCAATCTGCGCTCAAGGGATAGCTGTAAGCCGTATTTTAAAACATTAAAGCTTTTAACATTTCCGTCCCTGTATATTTACGAAGTGGCAGTATTTGTTAAAACAAACCCACACCTGTTTGAAATTAGAGCCCCAGCAAATCCACGTCTGAGAAAAAGAGAATCTAATATTCTCCGTGTTGGCCACAGTAAAACAGCTCTTTTCCGTAAAAGTATATTTCAAATGGCTCCAGTATTGTTCAATAAAATTCCCCGACATATAAAGGAACTCAATTTAGTTTTGTTTAAAAAGCGACTTAAACAATTTTTAATTATGAAATCTTACTATTCTACGACTGAATTTATGGAGGATTGTTAAATTTATAATTGATAACACATTTTTATTTTACTTTGACTTCATTTACAATTTTATTTTATTGGTTGACATTTTAATTATTATTTGACATGACACACAGAAAAGACTCTTATGTAATGTGTTTTTTTTTAATATTTGTATGCTTGAAAGCAGAATGCAGCGCACTGACATAATTATTTTAACACCTATTGTGAACGATATACCTGCATTGTAACAAATAAAATGATTTGATTTGATTTGATTTGATTTGATTTGATTTGATTTGAGAATCCAAAGATATCTTTTAATTTAGTTTCTTCAAATAAAAAAAAACATGCCTCTTATTTTGTGAACTTCATTTTTAACGTGACACTAACTGAATCATTGTACAAACTATGATTTTGTCTTTCTTTTCTTTTTACAATATTCCGGAAAAATACTTTACAAATAGATCATTATTCTAAAATTACAGTCTCATACAAACAAAATCATCTTAAACCAGCTAGCTAACACGCAACACAGTAGGATAACCTTGCTGAGCGCCTGAGCATCGACATTGACACGTCCAGCACTCGGCTGGATGGTGCTCAGCGCAGTCCCACTTGAACCCCTCGAGTGCCATCGCTACACATTCATGCCTACCTAGTACCTTGTATGGAGATAATAACCAAATATCGTGGGATATTGTTTGATGGGGTAGTCGTGTGATGCTGCAAAGAGACTTACACAACCAGGGTAGCGGGTTTTTCGAAAGATATACCGCGGCCCCGGAACATAAAAGGCAGAAGAAGGAACATGGGCGGGTTTTAGTCAGTACAAATCTGACACTCCCCCCCCCCCCCGCTTCGCCTAAAGTAGGGGAAGTTATTTGATGAAAACTCATCCGCAAAAAAGAGGCTTAAACAAGCCTACAACAGCAGATAGGAAAAGTATCGTCTTTGTTGTCGACTGATTTATACATTATTATTGACACTGACTTCGTAAGGTACACATCTGCCTAACCCTCTGGATTACAGTCGTAATGTTACGTTAAATAATTTTTAAAATAATGTGTGAATTTCAAAAGCCATTTCGAATCTAACGATTTTTAAAGTCACCTGAAAAATTTAAAACGTTTTTTATTTAGTTATGAAACGATGTTATAAAATCAGCATAAGTCCTTCCATGAATAAATAATAGAAAATTGGCACTTTATTAACAACAAAAGCTGAAACTCAAATTATGACTTCAGTGTACAGCTTCGGCGTACGCGCCTGTATTGTCCGACCGGTAACGCCATCTATGATATCCGATACAAACTAATTCAATGTATCTTTGTTAAAATTTAATATTTTCGATATTTTGTATTAGGTAATTAAACTAGGTGGTTTTTGTGACATAATTAAATGGATGGCAATTAGAATTTGCCTTATAAATATATTTTTTATAAATAATAGACTTATTTATGTACCCTAATTAGTTTACATATTGTACAGTTTGACAGCAACAAAACATTATTACTATTTAAAATATTTACAATAAAAAATACATAGTGGTAATTTAGTTAAAGAATTAAAAAAGATTCCCTTCAAGTAGTAAAGAGACATAATTTCAAGCTAATTCCGTCATAAAAATATCAAAACAAAACAGCATCAACTACAATAATTCAAAAAGACAAACAAACAATCTATTGCTAGGAAACGTGTGGCCAAGCTAATTCATCCCCTCGGGTAGCCACAGAAGATAAAACACCCCCTTTTCAACCCCCACACCCCCTCCGTCACCTGCCGAGTCTTTAATTGAATAATCCTAGTCATTAATCATAGCACCCCGTCTGGAGGTGAACTTGAATTATTTTCAGTCATTTCTTGTGACTGTTAAAGGCTCGGATCGACAGACGATACAGTTTAATGGATGGAATTTAGGACAGGAGTAGATAGGCCCAAAGATGGGTTGGTTTGGTGACGGGGATAAAATCATTGTCAACCACTTTTTGTAAGTCTTAGACAGACAATGAACATAAATGCGTGGACGTCAACCAGGTTGCTGCGTTTATAAGTTTACATGTAGGTACCTACCGGGTAAAGACTTATTAGCACTAGATAATGTACGAGAAAGAGGTGGAGCTAATGGGGGGTACTCTGAAATTGAACCTATATAGGTAGGTACTAATTGTAGGCAGTCAATGTAAATCTAGAATATGCATAACTCGTTGTATTATTTGATTCATTTTATACAAATAAATATATAGGTAAACATCACAATCTGGACATAAACAATCTTGTTTACCAGAAGAACTCCTAGTTAAGTTACCTATGTATCACAGCAATAGATATATAACTGAAAACGAAACATACCTACCAACACAAAGTAAATAGCATCAATAAAAATAAACAGTCCACCCGAGTTCACATAGGACGAAGGGCCGTACCTACATCAAAATCAGAAGCCCAGGCACGTTCTACCCACATGCGTCGACCCACACCTCCGCACCATGCAGGAAACCGTTCTTAACTCACACAACTACAGCACACACACACATAGAATCGCCCCTTTGTCTTAGCTAAGTGTCAACCAATAAAAACAAAGGATTCGAAAATGGAACAAAAAGTGTCGGCCAATCGCGCGGGGCGTCACGCGTGTTGATGCGCGGCTATTGGCTTGAAAAAATCCGTTTAGCTCCGATGAGTTCGGCTAGACGTTGAGATTGATGCGTCCGGAGACCGGTATTTACTTGAGTTTATTTACATAAGATACCGTTTTGTGAACTATCCTGAGTGAACTGAGACGGTTATCGTTCCGTTAATGGGCGATGTAAAGTTGATTTTTCTTGAAGTTTGCTTAAAATGAGAGGTTCGCTTAACTTTATTTTAAATAGAAGTTAAAGTAGATTTATATGAACAGTAAAAACTATTACAATCAGCTTCTAGCTGTTTCATATATCATATCCCATACTAATTTTCTTTATATGGAGATTGTACTAAGTGAATCATACTCTTTTCGGCCTCACGGTGACTAACACGATTTTCAGAGACCATCAACGTGCTCCTGACAGCATTATTAACATAACACATTTACGATATCAATATTCGTCACGAGTTCTTTTTCATTCAAACGGTTATCACTTCTCGGCATTCACGACGCAGACTTAAGTAGGCATCTAGAGAGAACACCTCGTGTGTTCACGTGTGAGAGGGGGGCGAAGGGGGTGGCGGGGCGTTCAGAGGGTCATTTATCATTCATATCATCTTCGCTCCACTTCGCTCGCCGCACCGTCGTAAATAAATAAGAACAGTCTCATCTTTTACAGCCGCTGTAACTTTGCTAAACAAATATCAGTCTTTCCTTCAACTGCTTACAGTCTTTATTCCTTTTTAAAACACTGGTGGTTATGTTCTTTTAAAATTACTTAGTTTAGTTAGTGAACACGTAGGTAACTATGCATATGTTTTAGATATGTGTAGATAATAGCCGTGCTAGGTATAATAAATCTGTAGCTATGTGTTCGTCAGTTTTAAACTTAAGTTTGATGTTCGTTTTATGACTACGTTGATATAAGTATGTAGGCACTTACTTTATAGGAGACGATAAGTCGGTAGGGGATTAGACAACAGTGACTGTCACATAGAAGTGCCAGTGAAAAAGATCACTTGGACCTTCTTATACAAATAGGAACCAATCAGGAACCAAAAAATGCACCTTAATAATCTGTCAATTTTGATCTTTACAGGGTTGTTTGTAGGTGCATTTTTGAAGCTTTATGTGTCCAAAGAGTGTCCATGGAGTTTCTTGCCCATTCTTCTTCATAGAGATCAACGCATTGGAATGGGCAACTACAGTACTTTCACAAGTTATTATGCCTTGTGACCGGGACTGTAGATTCATTTTGTTTTTTGACATTCTAAAGTGCCTGTAATGGTCTAAGGGAGAGATATTATACGAGAGAGATAGATCCTTAAGTACTGCGATTTTGGCATGATGTCAATGGTCCATTTGGTAATCGGTAAGGAAGTCTCTTTCACTTTTTCTTTCAGTTTTGCTTTTTTAAAGTTATCTAGTACCTGAACGAAATACATTGTACACACCGTACGACACAATTGCCTCGTTTCTAGTACACATTTGCAAACGCAACCACTGTGCATGTCGTCTTCGATTCCTAGATCGAGCTTAGTTAAGAGACTTGGGACTCCATTCTGGATTTGTGTCGGTTTGATTTAATTAGGATTTTGAAATCTTGGTGTTCTATCAGGTTTACCCCTGCTTAACCATTAGGGAATTTCATATGTTATGTTATATTACACACACATTCCTTAAATGTCTTTTACTGAAACCTAATTCACAACTGTAAGATTACGACAGCAACCAAAAAAGGAAACCGTATTACAGGAAAGAAACACAAATTGTTACTGAAATTGCTTCTATTATTTTTATAATACGATCAAAATCGTAATTGGACCCAAATAATACATCCATAAGACGTTGTACGGCAGGAACAGAGGACTGCCAACAAAGCCACCCACAATTCCGAAACCTTTTATTATCTAAGCATATTAGGTGCTTAGATTCCAAATAATTCCGCTCGCTCCGCTCTAAGAAGATTAAGAACGATTGGATGTTCGGAGAAGGTCGGCACTCGCCGCCACGTAACGTAATGGCGAGGTATAGGTACGGCTTAGAGAATGGCCCATCAATCTAAACAGAGTCCCTCAGATCGATCACTGACCGCCCGAGAACTTAAAGCTTAAAAACTTTCAGAATAACCCGCCGTACACGTAAAAGCAATTACCCAAAGAAGTGGTCGATAGTAAGCAGTTCGCTTGCAAGTCAGTAATTGAAAGGCCGTGTACAAGCCGGAGCCACGTTTGTTTAGTCCGTCATAATTGCTCGGCTGCACCTCCGAGCTGACGAGTCGCCGGCACAAAAACTCCTAAATCCAGTTCATTAGGGCTCTATTCACAGCCCACCCCTGGATGGAGATACGCGGTGATTACTGCAACCGCTCCCGACGGCTCACGAATAAAGACTGCATCATAATTTCACCAGATACACCCTCGTGGCGCATTACAAGGAATAGCGAGCTTAATTCCGGGATATAGAGTCTCATTTCGAATCGTGTGTAGTCACGTCACTTGCACAATGACATGTAAAAATAATGAACAAACTTGCGGTCTGTGCGAGGGAAGTTAAATCTTGAATGGATGTCGGGAAGGGTTAGATTCGTTTGGTCGTAGTGAAAGGAGATGCTTTGTAAATTAATAGGAGGAAAAGTTTCGCGGGACGTCGCACCGGCAAGGTTGTCGCAGTTGTGATTCAATTTGGCCGCTAATTTAATGACGCTGTCGCGGAGGCAAACAAATTGATATTCATATGGGACCACCGCGAGTTTATTTGTTGTTTACATTTTTGTTTTTACTGCGATTTCGCTAATAGTCGCGCAAACAATTGCTCGTTACTCAAGCGTCGTTTATCGCTGTACGTTTGCAGACGTAAACTATGCTAGGGCGACGATTTCATACATTTTATTCTGCTTATGAATAGTGATTTATAAATTCTTTGTCTGTTTCTTATTATTATACGAAAATAGTTGTATGGCATTTGGTTGAGATTAGACTCCAGAAGTTATTGAAGATGAATACTTTTTGGATAACCAAATGACTTAATTTGCCTCATGAGACATTGACTGAAATTTGTAGTAGTAATTATGTACATTTCAAACATAATAATTTAATACCACCCTAGTGACCACCATAGAAACAGTAAACAGGAAGGATCAAATTTAACACTTCTTCAGCAATGACATCGCTCCTTGTCCACGGAGAACAGATAAAAGAGCACATGTTACGCATGCGTGAGTATTTATAGACACATGTGCATTTTATCAACTCTAACTTAACGGAGGAAGAGCCAAACTCCTTTGCATGTAAAAGCTGGACTATTACAAACACACAAAGCACCATCTCAACTCACACTTCCTTGGTCCCTTCATCTGTAAGGTCAGTATTCGCGCACCCCAGACCGCAGACCTCAGACCCCAGGACCCCGGAACATTAACATTAGCTCCCAGCAACGTAATGCACACACAACGAGATAATTGGAAGTGTCGGGCGCTGGCGAGCAGCATCCATTGTTGGTGTCGTTACACCGTCGTTATTCAATTCAACTCCTGCGCAGACGACGTTGTTTCGGTCGGATGTATTGAGGCTAATCTTGGGATGGTTAGTGATTTCTTGGGATCGACGGATGCTTGAGTCATGCTGGATAATTCGCTGGTATGGTTGCAAACGATAAGTAGATATTGAGACGGTTCTTTCTTGATATATTGTACTGTATAACTCACTCATTGTCAACATTATTCCATCAAATTGGAAGAACTGATTATCTCAGAGAGATCTTGACTGATCTTTGTTTTTTTTTGACAAAACTGAATAAACATGCTATTTAAGGCCAACTTATTTATGTACACATAAAACACATATTAAAAAAAAGACAAAAGAGCACAAAGGTACAGCTTATTTAATTTAGAAATTTCTTCCAGCAGACCTGCGATAAGACAGATTGATAAGACACATAGACACAGTGTGTTAAAATAATATATTAAGCACTAACTTTAAATAAACATAACTATATCAATGTAGAAAAACATACATACTAATAAAATAATAAATTTATGTTTAAATATATACGTTTTAAAATCAACATACTTATAATACATATACAAAGTATAAGATATATTTAGGAGAGGTAATGTTCTATGACTACTTTAGATAGAAAATGTCTGAATCAATGCAGGTATTCTTTCACAAGTAGGCCATTAACGTTAGAAAATAGCACAAATAACATGGGACAAGGGCAGGAAGATAATTACAATCAAGACACATATTTTATACTAGCTGTTCCCCGCGGTTTCACCCACACTGCTCAGCACCTGTTGGTCGTAGCGTGATGTTATATAGCCTATAGCCTTCCTCAAGAAATGGATTATCCAACATTAAAAGAATTTTCCAATTCCAACCAGTAGTCTCTGAGAACGCGCTAAGCGTTCAAACAAACAAACTCTTCAGCTTTATAATATTAAGTATAGATTTCAATCGCATACATAGACTCTAGTTAATTTGTGGGAAATTCACCTCAAAATCCCAATTTCCAAAACACAAAACATTAAAAAGATACCTACCTCTACCTACACGAGTAGAACGTATCCGTAAAACGGGTGTGCATTCACTGAAAGTACTTAGAAGGCTAAGTCTCCCTGTAAGGTTCAGATAAACGCGTCCAAAGTAATCCTCTTTGTATAAAAATGTCCCGGTGTCACCCCCTGCCGGGGCGACTTTATTAAAAAGCACGTAATCCCCACTAGTGGACTGGGTAACGCGATTATGCTCTATATAACAACTCAATATGCGAGTCCCGATATGAAATTGAATTTAAATCCGTTTTGCGTTGATGACAGCGCTACTAAATAATAAAGGTTGCCACGGGACGACTGATTGGGAGTTGTTAATTAATACAACGGCAATATGACTAGTGGCAGATTTTAGATTGATTTTTGTTTAGTCTGGTTGGTTTTCGTTTTCGTTTTGTGTTTTTGGATTTCAGTTTTTGTTCTTTTCGTTCTTGTTTGAAACGAAACCGCCTTTGAAGTTATATTTCAAAAGGTCAACGTTTTTTGACTGTGTTGTGTTTTTAGGTTTTATACCAAGCGTTTTAACCCCTTAGGTTCGTTCTATAATCAGAGGACTTATCTCTTGCTACTTAAAACTGACCCTGAGATCAAAAAAATCGACTGTGGTCGGTATCAGCGGCTTTTTTTTACAATAACACCACAATAAATCTGCAAGTTTGAAAGAACACATGAAAACATAGCAAAAGTACCATCTAATATGCAAACAGGAGTTGTCATTGCCCGTATCTTGACACCCCGACAGCCAGGAAGCGGGGAGAGGTGGCACACTTCATTACTCGCACATCAAACAATCGCGCCGCCGCCGCCATCTTGCGGAAGTGACGTCACTGACGTGCCGCCGCGATCGCTTTGATCCTCACAAAAATAAGTCTCCATTTGGCTGGCTGCATCAACTTCGCTTCAGTCTAAATGTAATTGCTTCGCCTCCCTGAGTTTTTCGCTTCCCTGATATAGGGTTGAAATTAGAACTCTGAAAAAGCCGAACAATGTGTTTAAAAATACAATTCTGAACATGGAACACTGTAAATATGCATAAAAAACTTTGTATCAATCCAAACTTTAAAAAAAGAAACAAACTTTCAGGTCTTATCCGGACCTGAAAGTTACCTAGCGTAAATAAATAGATATTAAAATGTTTATAAATAAATTGTCACCATCATATTATTTAAAGAGTATACTAAAGTCATTAGCACGGTATGATGTAATTACTAAATATGTGGTAATAGTTTGTGCTTCGATGTCCCTCCCACTCTCTATACAAATAAAACAACGTTTTTCTTTGCTCAAGTGAAATTCACTTATAAAACAAAACTACTTCCAAAATCGTCAAAATCAAGCTGCTTCCCCCTGACGTTTGACGTAACAATACAATAATCACTGCAAATATGATTTGTTCTCACAAATCGCAGTGGGGTAGACTAAATAGTATGGCGAAGTATATCGAATTACTAATTATATAAGTGCGAGTCTTTATATAGTAATATATTTATTTGCAAAAACACAGGAGAGTGAATGAAAATTTATCTCTAATATATAAAATTCTCGTGTCACAGTTTTCGTTCCCATACTCCTCCGAAACGGCTTGACCGATTTAAACGAAATTTTGTGTACATAACGGGTAGGTCTGAGAATCGGCCAGCATCTATTTTTCATACCCCTAAATGAGCAGCGGGTGAAACCGCTGGGCACAGCTAGTGTAAGATATAAGTTTCCGTATTTGTATCTGGTGATCAAAAAACGAAACTGGACACAAAGAGCGCAGCACAGTGAGGAATTGAGGAAGTAGAAGGATGCCTACACTACAATGCTCGAAAAAGGCTGAAGAAGAAGATTGAATCTTCTTCTTAAATGCATCGTAATTGTTGTAGTGGTCGTTGTCTATGAGATCCTGAGCTCGTTTCACTAGCCAAATAAAGTGTTATTGGGTTTTTCTATCAGAAATCTCTCAGTCCACGGAGTCCGAAATGCATGCCGTCTCATCTCAGATATAGATTTTTTTTTACAAGAATCTTTGGCGTTTAATTGGCACTAGTAAACAATAGTGAAATTATTGATGGTGGCGCTATTTCTGATTTTGGTCATGCAATCAATATATCCTTGCACAACTTTTATTTTCTGAAATTTCGGTGAAGAAAATTTCAATCATGCGAATGTCAACATTTGAGAGGCCGTTCGTGTTTCACGCGCGCCTTAAAGAGATGTTGGCAAAGCTGAGGAGCCCGCCAGCCTCACTGCTTGCCGGGGTTTGCTGATGGTTTGAAAGATATACCACTGACTGGCAACACAGAGGGAACATGAATGGGTTTTAATCAGTAAAGGTCTGAAACTCCCTCCAACTCCGTTTAGAGCGGGAGAAGTTATTTGATGATTTCACATCTGAAAAACAAAAAAAAGCTTATGTCAACGTATATCTTTCCCCATTTTTAGTTATTCAATGTTAAGAAAGTAAGCTAGCTATAAACTAACAATAAGGTTGTCTTAAACGAAAAAATAAATAAAGAAAACATCGACTCCATCGTCTTAAACGAAAAAATAAATAAAGAAAACATCGACTCCATCGTCTTAAACGAAAAAATAAATAAAGAAAACATCGACTCCACTTTACCTTAATAAACTTTCCTTCTGGACACTTAAGAACTTAAGTATCAATACGAACGTATAACACCTGAAGGGCTACCATGACATCTTATAGCAGTTCTTATTCCACTGAGGGAAAGAGATGGTGCCAGATACCCTGTATAGCTCTGTCTCTTTCCCTCAGTGGAATAAGAACTGCTTTAAGACGACATAGTAGGGTAGCTGATCTAAAATTGGAATCTACTGAGATTGTGTCAATCGCGCAGTTGTCAAAGTTAACATTAAAAAAATTGACACGACATATTTTAAAAAAGATAATTTTACGCTCTGTTTAAAACGCAGTTTTCGATTATAAATCCAATAAAGGCATTTTTTCCATACAAAAGCAACCCTCATTCCATTCACAAGACAACTTTTCTATCACAACCACAAAATCCTTTTCGTTGACACCCGTTTACAATAAATCGTGAAAACAATAAAATAACCTACTAAATCATTTTTCTATTCACAACATGGTGAAAAAAGTTTTCAACTAAAAGAAGTATGTCATCTGTAGCCATCTCGTATCAAAAGACAAAGGTGTGTCCTTAATTGAGGACATTTGATGAGGGAAATAGCTCGGAGGAATACAAAAGCGTTAGTTGTCATGCCTTATCAATGGAATTAAGGGCATATTATGTACGTTGAAAGGATTACACAGGTGTCCTGCGGGCAATGGCGTCGGGTTGCGGTGGAAAAAAAGAGCCACACTACAGATCGGCGGTCAGATTTGTTTACGGAGCTTTGTTTGATTTTATCGGCTTTCCTTTTGAAGGAGTATAGTTTGATTAGGGAACTATTTTGCTTTATTGTTTACAATTTTAACTTAGTCTGACACTTAGTCTTACCGAGGAGTATCGTATTACCCGGTATTAACTGGGTTTTAGAGGTCAGAAGCCTTTCTGACCTCTAAAACTCAGTTAATAACGGGTCATTTTATGTTAAATACTGATTTCAGCTGAATCCTGAAAACTGGAAGCCGACCCTAACATTTTTGAGAAAAGTCTAGGCAGATGATTTCGTACATTTATTTATTTTTACATACACATAATTACATTTTTAAATATTTCTAAAAATCATAAAAAAAAACATTTAAAAATATAAAAATAGTAGCCCACCGGTATCGGGAACAGGGTCCAAGCTACCGGCGGTCAGGGCTCCAGAGAAAGGAACCTCCTAACAATACGAGCCGTGTCCAGGAGTACCGCTTTCTGTATCAAGCCCTTGATCCAGCTGCCTAACGAGAGCCTCCTCAGGTATTGGTCGAGGCTCTTGGCAATTAAGCCATTGGCAGATACGACTATCGGCACAATGATTGCTGAGTCCACATCCCACATGTCGACAACCTCGCGAGCCAAGTCAATATACTTAATTTGCTTATCTTTCTCGGCTTTCACGAGGTTCTCATCATGCGGGACTGTTATGTCAACAATCATTGCGCGCCGCTCTGATCGATCCACCACCACTATATCAGGCTTGTTAGCAACAATAGTCCTGTCGGTGATGATGGATCGATCCCAGTACAATGTGATATTGCCATGTTCAAGAACTGGGTCGGGCTCATACCTGTAGTACGGCACTTCCGATTCCACAAGATTGTATTTTAGAGCAAGTTGCTGATGGATAATCCTGGCTACAAGGTTGTGTCTATGCAAGTACTCTCCGTTAGCTAGACGAGAACAACCGGAGATAATGTGTCGAATTGATTCACCCGGACGGTGGCATGCCCGACATATGTCAACCGTGCCGTCCTTCACAATAAATCTCCGGTAGTTATTTGTCATCATAACTTCATCCATAATTGCACAGACAAAACCTTCAGTTTCTCCAAAGAGATCCCCGGAACGTAGCCAGGCTACGGACGCTGAATGATCTACATCGGGTCCATGTAGGGCCCGGAAAAAGCGTCCGTGAAGCTCCTTACTCTGCCATACCTCCCTGCGGTCGTTAGTGTCAAGCACTACAGGTTTGCACCAGTTCTCTTTAGCCAAGGAGAGCGGGGTGAGGCCTTTGTCCACTGCAACCACATCCCGATGCATTCCCACGTCGGTTTCTAGGAAATATTCCCTGAGACTGCATATCTCGCGATTGTGGAGAGTCTTGGCGTTTAAAAAACCTCGACCTCCACAACTCCGCGGGATATACAGTCTCATAACCGAAGAACGTGGGTGATGCATACGAAATGCCGTTAACAATGTACGGACCTTCCTATCTAGGGCGTCCAGTTCTGTTTGAGTCCATTTGAGTATGCCGAAAGAGTACATCAAAACCGGCATGACCCAACCGTTGAAAGCACGCACCTTGTTTCCACCTGATAAAAGACTATTAAATACTTTTCTCAGGCGGCCAAAGAAGCGCTCCTTCAACGATTGCTTCATGTCAGCAACATTGATACCCAACGCTTCCGACATACCCAAATACTTGTAGGTTTCGTTTGCTGAGAGGGATCTAAGGTGTATGGAATCCGAGAGTTGGGTTCCCACAGATTCCACAATTTCCCCTCGCTTTACATGCATGACCGCACATTTGTCCACACCAAATTCCATACTGATGGCACTACTAAAGGTTTCAGTTACCTTCAGTAGTTCCATCAGTTGCGAATCGTTGGGGGCAAAGAGTTTCAGGTCATCCATGTAAAGGAGGTGAGATATAACCTGACCACCTCTCCTCAATCGATAGCCCAGACCTGAACCCTCCAGCAACGTGCTTAGAGGATTCAAGGCTAAGCAGAACCAAAGTGGACTCAAACTATCGCCCTGGAATATACCTCGCTCTATCCTTATCGGCTCACTATTCCTCTGGATCTGCCGAGATCCTGGATAGCGAAGGACCGTATTCCATTGCCTCATACACGAGTTCAGGAAGGTGCGTAGAGTTGCATCAACTTTATACAATTCTAGCACCCTCATGAGCCATGTATGTGGCACGGAGTCATAGGCCTTCTTATAGTCTATCCAACATGTCGATAGATGCCTTCGGGAACGGCGAACCTGTTGGCTAATGGCCATATCAATGAGGAGCAGCTCCTTAGTACCACGGGACCCGTTCCTACATCCATTCTGAGAAGCAGACATGATAGAATTGTCATCAATGTGTTTAGAGATTTTAGCCCTCAAAATGGATGTAAGAACTTTATACATTGTAGGGAGACACGTTATTGGTCTATAGTTTTTGGGTTCCGCCGTACTACCCGATTTATGGAGCAGGTGGGTTATTCCAGTTGTCAAGAACTTGGGTAGCGATCCTGACTCTAAGGTTGTCTGGAAAAGGGTCGCCAAACGAGCGTGCGACCTTTGAATCATTTTTAACCAAAAGTTGTGCAGTCCGTCCGGCCCTGGAGATTTCCAATTAGGCAACGGACGGACCGCACAAGCTACATCTTGGGGGCTGATTGTTATTGCCCCCATTTCTGGTATTGGATCGCACGCTTGCTCGACTTCCCGAGTCCATTCACCCTCGGTATGACTGACAGGCACCGACCAAATGCTACGCCAAAACGAGCACATGGCGTCATCACCCGGTAGGTGCGTGTCAGACACACCTTGGTCCGGTCGCTCCCATGCTCTATACACCCACCTTTCATCGCTTTGGAATGTACGATTCAAAGTGTATCGTTCCACCCGCCGCTTATACCTACGAATACGGTTTGCCCATGCATACATTTTCTGCTTCAGGAAGTCGATGCGCTCTGTGATGTGGGACATGTAATCTGAAGGACTAATATCAGTCCCTGCAAATGCCCGCCTCACAAAGCGCATCACTCGAGGTCGAGTGTTACCCCCCCTGAAACAGATAAGTTTGCCAATGAGTGTTCTGACCACACCAATACGTCGCTCAATCCTGTACTGCCAGACTGGTACAGCTGGTTTCGGTCGTGTAGCTCTGTCATCAGGAAAGTTTACATGAGCTACACGACACGCCGCTACAGCCGCACAATACAGTATTGAGTGAGCATCAGTGAGGTTTTCGCAGTTGTCAAAATAGTTTGACAACTGCGAATCCAGAACAGCCACCAGCGCCCTATTTTTATTATGCATGGGCAACCGAGGCAAGCGTGGTCTAAGTTCGGGCGATATGTACCGATATTCTCGAATCGCACCCTCCAAAGCACTCCTCATTTCCTCATTGCACTGGGTACTTACATTAGTAGCCATGTCATTACTTACCTCGTCAGCGTGACTAACTAGTTGGTGGGACTGTGGTGGAACCACAGCCTGCGACGAAGAGGCAATGACCTGGCTACTCTGCATTTCAGTTCGCAAGCGATCAAGTACGGTGTCATCCAACATACGATTACGCTGGATTACCCGCACCTGATCCGATAGTCGTTGTGCCGACACGTTGACAGCTGGCTCAAGCACCTGAAACAGAGAGAGCATCCGAACCCGGTACGCAGTCAGGTTGTTTCCCCCCTCTGTAGCCCCATAATATGAGCGCATGACATTTTCGTTAATGGAACTAGTCCATCGCATGCGCTGCACACTTCCACCGGGAGCTGGGACCCTATCAGAGGCCGGTGGGCCTCGAAGTCCGAAGCCGTCCGGTGGCCGGCGTCCTCCCCGTCGACGAGCAGGTGGTGGCGTCGTGGGCGGGGAAAAATACTCGTCGCTCGAGCTCGACGCAACTGCCACGGCCGGTGTCACAGCGCTCACGATGAGGCTGGGTTCCGGCGGCGGCGAGGCGGAGCTGAGCGGCGAGTCCGGAGGTGGAAGGCGTGCAAGTCGGCGAGCCGCTAATCGTGTTATCATTTTACATTGTAATTATCCATTTTTCACATTTTTGAGAGGTGACAATGTCAACTTGCCATTGTCTGTCAGTCATTAAAAATTTTAAAATATAATTCATTTCGGCAGGGTTTCGGAAGTTTCTATTGTTGATGTTTTTAGGTTTTGCTTATTGATTTTGTTTAGGTAATTAATTTATATTTTGTTGAGGCCAAGAACACTATTTTATATTTTTTTCTTCGGAGGAACAAATCACAACGTACGCGACACTTGGGGTTGCCATTATTATTATGATTATTATTATGATTAAAACTTCAATCTACTCTTTTCATTCACCTAGACTTTAGACCTTATCTTGGAGTGAAAATTGAATTTGCATTTTCTCTAACGTTCTTTCTGCTTGCTCGTGTATTTTCTGTTGTGAAATATAATAAATCAAATTTGCAACACCAACAAACAAAATAATACTCATGTTTTGCTTAGTTTTTCTCAAAACTCCCAACCACCAGTCAAAATTATTCATCCATAAAGGATGTGACATTTAACCCTTAATTCGACAAGAGACAAAAATCATGAATTTCTATTGTTTTTATTTATTTTTGTCATAGTAAGATGTTTTTTAGACCAGGAAAAATAATTTAAAAAATCTAGGATATCTAGATTTTCAGAAAATGCATGTCCAGTATTCTGGACATTGCCAGGTCCTCCATAAAGTAACAGTAAATATCGATGTGAAGTATACTGGACTTTGCCGAATTAAGGAATTGTGCGATAATTTTAAAAATATGATAAAAATGAAAAATCTTTGTGTATAACAAAATAATTTATTGCAGTAAAATAAAAAAAAATAATTACCTACTATTTATAGGTTGCGCGGCTTCAATACAATTATATAAAACACAAAAAGTTCATTCCTATTTTCTTATAATGACATAATTTCATAATTTTGACATCAATAATTATCAAAAACTACAGCTTTTTACATTAACTGTAAACAACAAGCTTCTGAAACTTCCACCATCTAACTTATATTATAATATAGTCAGTCAAAACTTTCCAAAACAATAGTTTCACTTAGTTGCTATGGTAATCGTAAAAACAATTGCTAATCCAAATACATCACAAATGCGCACCTCAATGGTTTTGCAAAGGACTACTTGGCTCTTTAGGTTCTTCTCCTTCAGCCTTAGGCTTTTCTTGAGAAAACTGAATGTATTGATATGACTTTAAGTCGTATACCATCCCCGACATACCTGTCTAGACAGAGTTTTTGAAATGCTACTTACTGGGTTCATGGGATTATATAGCCTTGTGTTTCCCGCCTCTATCCTTTTATATGGTATTGTCTTTTCTTCAATGCTGTACCTCATCTCATTTTCAGTGGATTAGTAGTTCGTCCTCACCTTCTCTAGAAGCGGCCTCATTTTCAAGTATTGATCCAAATTGGGACAGGAATTGTCTACGAAATGAATAACCCTGCATATGCATTCAAACCTTTTAAGAGGCTATAACGTTAGGCAATTGCTGGATATTGTAGTTTTTATCATAGTAGTAAGATAGAGACACGTAAGATGGCAAATTCAATTTACCTGGCTGGTAGATGACAACAATTCTCTAATTAATGGGGCATGGATAGTTCTTCGACTTCTGGCTCGCTATTGTGTATTTCGTCGTCAGATGTATCGTCATTTCTGATGTTACTGGTGGACATGTTCAGGTTTTTCAGTGACGATGGATGGTGCATTTTCTGATAAGATTTCAACTTCCTGGCTTCAAATCTGGCTCTTTATCAGAATTGGTGAAGCCTTCTATGTCTAAAAGAGGTAGATGGTGGTACTAAAGCTAATAATTATGACGCGCGTGGGGTTTTTCTGAAAACCTGTAAATAAAAGTATTGCTAGGTGTCAAGAAATAACATATAAAACGCATAATACGGATATTAGTTTCTAATATTTCCTATTTTTTAGTTTTCTGTATCATGGGCAAAGTCCAGTATACTGCACATCGCTAAACCATACTAAATCTTTGAAAACCTGGCAATGGGAAATATACTGGACACCCAAGTTTCACAGAAAATAACGCAAGATCTATAACTAATATTGTGATTGTAGTATAGGTATATACACATAAATACGTTACGGAATACACAGAGAATAAATAACTATTTACTGTCGAACAAAAATAAAATATAAATCGAGACTTACCGAGAGCGGTCGCGACGCGTTCTTCCTCTCTGACATTGCGCCAGCGAGTGACTGGCTGTGAGCATGTGCTCATGTACAGTTATTTTTAATGTAGTAATATAGGGTAAAAACAAACTGTTCGACACTAAACAAAACCCTAATATGGTAAAATAAATGCTATAGATTTTTTCAAACTGGACGTCCAGTATAGTTCCCACAATCGAATTAAGGGTTAACAGCACATCTCAATACCTCACCAATCTGACCACAAACCAAACTATTCGCAAAACATAATTAACGCAAACTTGTTCGGCATGTAACACACCAAGATATATCATTAACCTCTATCTCCTCTGCAGGCGTCATCTGCGATGCACTTTGTCTAGCGTCTCGCGTTACCTGTCACCGCCACCCATTAACGTTGTGACCTCCACCTACCCTCCACAACTTGGCAACATGCCAACATAACTTTGCACGTGAAAAACTTGCACACACTTAGCAAATTCGAAGGAATAAGGATGTGTTTTGTTTGTGCGGATTTTTCGGTAAAGTTGCGAACCCACATTGACCCAAAAGTTGTCATTTGCTCCGTGATTACTCGCACGCGCACTCTATTTCATAGTTTGACAAGTGACATCGGTTATTAGTGAGTGTCGATTACGTTGTGTCGATATGTCGTGTTTTGTATCGATTTGTTGGCTGCCAGGGAATATGTGGAATGTTTTCTTGAGATTTTCGTCGATAATTATTATGGAGTTGCCGTCGTAATTTCAATAAAACTTCTTAATAAACTTTGTTTCTGAATTCTGTAGCTTCAGTTGTGATAATTCGATTTATTGTAGTAAACAATAAAATAACTCCAATTATGTTAGTTTTGGTTGTTATCTTAAGTATAGTTAGCAAATTCTTACCGTCAAAACAACCTGCGGGCAACAAAATATCTCATATGAATGTTAATTTTCAATTCGTGTATTAATTCGTCAATAAGATATCATATTAGGATGGAATCCAATTATTGATAATATCCAGTTACTTGTTTCATCACCACAATATCAGCTCGTGAACATTCACTCCTGAAAACGGACCTCGAACGTAATTATATTACTTTCATATCACGATTTAAACGTCCTAGTAATGTCCTGCGAATAAATTAAATTATATCTTTCTCAATACCATCACTATGGTTGTTGAATCGTAACGAACGAGTTGCAGTGGCACCACGATGCATCCAAACAGAGACAAGTCGCATAACACCTCGAGCAATCGTTTAAGTCTATTAAAGTCACAAATAATCATCGGGAAAGTATTGGAGAATCACGACACGGCACCTCAACGCGACATGTCCCTGAATGCAATTCTTATAACAATATACACACACCTTTGTATCTCAGTGCCGCAGGAAATGACAATTATTTTTGCTCCAATCCTTGAGGGCGGAGAGAATGGAAGCTCTTTCACACGCGCAAAATAGCTCGAAGGACTAAGAAGCCCTTTGTGTGGGACATGGCAACACAAAAAATATGTCCATTCACAAAAATAGGTTAGTCGCGAATTTTGGACGCAATGCTCTTTGAGGTAAAGCAAATGATTTTAAACTGTATTCGGAGAAGATTAAATTTGAAAATTGATTTCGAAATCACACAAAAGGATTCGGTGACATTCATTCATGAGTTGCAGGTGAAATTAGAATCTCTCTGGTACATTACAATGCAATTAAGGTGAGCGTTGAAATTTTCAAATCGATCCAAAGTTATTAAAAGTTCAATAAAGTATTTATAATTAAATCCCACCCAAAAAGTAAAGTTAACATATATCATTTGACAATTTAATAGCGTCGATTAAAACCGGTATGCCATAATGACGATAATAAACCCGAAAGTTAGTTTTAATAACTTTATTACTATAAGTAAGCACAATTACGGAGTATCCGTGACTCCAGTCTTTCACATTCGATCCGAGGCCGTCCAAAATTAAAAAAAAAACCTCGGCAAAGGAACAAAAGCCACGCTGTCTGGATGGACAGGTATATGACGGGGCACATTTTATTGGTTTTCCGAAACATTCCCTGCCCTATTAATAAATGAGTGAGAGAAAAAAACGCCGTAGAATCCATTTGTCAGGACTGCAGTGATTTATGGGGCAAAGGACTCTCTGGATTCCTAGAAGAGGTGAGTTTTGTTCTATTTGCTTACCTGTCACTTTGATTTAGAAGGGTACCTATGTACCTGGTAATGGATTTTCGCCTAAAAAGTAAAGCATTAAGTACAGTGAAGTATATAGGATCGATTCACCTCTAATGCTATTTATAAAAGCTTGCTTGTTGCTCGAAAACTATTTACTATCATAATTTTGAATTTAGAATGTTGATACAGTTTTTTTTTTAAACTTTGCTTGCTTCAGGAAAGTTTTATTAACTAACCTATTAACAGGGTGATTTCTTAATTCATTTTTATTTAACGTCCAGATTCCGAAAACCAATATAAACACTACATTACATTTGTCGTTTCTAGGTTAATTGCTTAATAATATGATGTTCGTGACTGGCAGGCAGCATAGTAAACTAGATATATACTAATAATACTATATGTATTTTTGCTGCTACATACATGTATTCTTAACGATTACTTAAACATAACTGTCGAAATCCTAATAATGTTATAAATGCGAATGTTTGTGAGGATGTGTATTTGTTAGTTTTTCACGTCAAAACGGCTGAACAGATCTTGATGAAATTTGGCACAGAGGTGGATTATAGTCTGAAATATCACAAAGGATACTATTTTTTCGATATCACACGGGCGAAGACGCGGGCGCCAGCTAGTGTTGGTATACTATTATACCATGAGGCGTAATGTTATGTTTATGTACAGGCGCCTGCACATCAAGCTACTACAATCTGTCAGATTTCTTTGATAGATTTTCGACTTTATTTCTAAAGTATTAGGTTTAAGTTTCGTTGGGAAAAATTGACAGTTTCGGGTAGCTTGACCTGCAGGCGTCTGTACTTTGAGATTTTTTATGTTTGTTATGAATATGATCAAGTCCCTATTTTGACCACGAGTATCTTTTAGGGGTTTTAGGGTTAATCTGCTATTCAAAGTTAGTTTCAAGTTATCACAAGAAACATAATGGCATACAAGACCCATGTAAACTTTGAAAACACTCACTAACTTTTGATTAAACTCATTTGCATGATTTACACAATTATATACTTAATATGATATGATTTCACTAAAAAGAGAACATTACATAGTTGAATGGAGTAACTTATAATACCAAAATCGACCATAATTATACAATTAACTATCCCTAAACAAAAAAAAATGCTTTCTCACGCTTTGCAATAAATTACGTCGAAATTGATGACCGAAGTATACTAAATTCCCAATACGGCTAGTAGCAGGTAGCTATAAAGATAGTTATCGTTACAAATACTCCGAATTCTTTCCATTCGGTAACATGAATCGATGAGTGACGAACTGTTTGATGTTAACGTGCATATTTCGGGGTAAAAATCTTAGAGAGGTGTGGTCACTTAAGTTTTTTTGGAGTTTACTCCTTAAGAATCGATTTTCATATATAAAACGCCCGGTATGAGAAAAATCCGAGGGGCAAAACCTATTAAAGTAACGAAAATGTGTCACGTTTTTGGTGCGCACCTTTAGTGCGCAATTTGGTTTTGAGTGTATTAAGACGTACATATGGTATCCTGTATAGGCGACTATACCTATATACTATATGTTATTGGGCTTGTTTGTTTCTATCAGTGTCGATGTATTTATATTGCAATTTTTTTTCATTAATTTGTGAATTTACCCTTTCATATGATATTAATCTTTTTTCAGTTGAATAAACTCTTTTTGCGTATGGTTAGATACTCGTACTTAAGGAGTAAACTCCAGTCGTGCGTCGGAGCTGACACACACACTTTTTTTTGCCTGCAATCAGTCAGAAGACTATGAACAAGCAGATTGAGAGCTGCTGGCGGTTGGGATCCGGACTCCTCAGTCCTTTGCCCCTTTTTAAAACAGGCTATCTAGGACATGCTTTCTCTTTAGCCTTATTGTTGAGCTGTCTATATTTTCTATTAGTCCTCGAGCAAGGGGTTTGGAATGATGCTTGAGGCGCTCGTGGTCACTTATGTAGAACCGAAAAGTATTTAACATTGGTGTGTTTGTCTTTGGTTTGTGTTTAAATATTCTTTTGGCAACATTTTCTTTTGCAAATACAGCGTGTTATACTTTTAGTTTAGAAGCAGGATTAGATTGAAGGTTGGAGTTAAAATGATTCAGGTTCCACCAGGAAGCTAGCGGGGTTAGTCACTAGTATACCAATAATTTCTGTAATGGATAATCCATTACAGAAATTATTGCATTACAGAAATAATTTCTGTAATGGATAATCCATTACAGAAATTATTGCCCGTGAAGACTGGTAACACCGAGGTTGAGTATAAGTTTAAAGCATTCAATACAAAATTCTTGTTTCACTACAACACTATACTTTTACTTTTTACGCTATACTCCAATATATAAGACAAACTTAACAAGATCAGTGGAAACTTGAAAAAAACCGGAAAAGAGCAAATAAACTAGCGAAATTAACGGCCATATCTTTTGAGACTTAGAGGTTTGATTTTTTCAAAGGGCAAAGGAATTTTAACTTTATAACTTCACGTGTTCCCGAGATAAAGGATCTTAGCAGACAGACAGACAGACGGACTACAAAGTGGGAAAAGACAGTACGAACACCAAGAGAAATAGACTTAACTTGACCAATCAACGGTACAGTCGCGATAAATTGTGGTCAACTTAGATTGCACTAAGCAGCCAAATACAAGAAGTTTCTAATCAACAGGTGATCCATAAACAATATTTTGCACATTCACATAACTTCCTACTGCAAATATCAAACACAAAGATAACGCAGACCCAATTACTCAAAGTAAGCATTACAATTACAGATGAGCAATCGCCACTTACAGACCAGAGATAATCCAGAAACTTTCTATTTCAAAAGATGATATCACACTTCAAAAATGTAACAATAAAAACTAAACCAAATAACGACACGTTATAGCATAGCATTCCCTTTCTTCAGCTGGACAGTTCACGGACTATTCCAAGTTGCCGATAACGCTTCGTCACCGCGATACGATCAATACCTCGTCGGTATCATGCCGTGATCGCGCCGCCAAATGTGCTGACCTCACGTAGGTGTTGGACTGTTGTCGGAGTATTCCTTCCGCTATGGCATTTTGATTGCATTCGCTAATGGTGTTAGGTTTATGGTTCTTGGAATGGATTTCAGGTATAAAGCTTCTGTTGATACTGTTGTTTCTGTAAAGTTGAGGCAAATGCAATTGCTGTAATGCAATACTGATAGCCCTGTGTCTGTCTCTTACAAATCAACTACACTGACAATCTGGGAAATTCCTCAACCAAGCGATGGTATGGTAATTGTAGTTTATATGACAAAATTACATGAATTGGTATGTAAATCTACAGTACGGCCAACGAGAAGCGATATCAAATGTAAACAAAACCCATGCTAAAACCCCATCTAAAATGACCGCCCGAATGTTGGCGAACCCGTCTTAACGTTGTCATGTTTTTGCCGGGAGAACGAGACATTACGACAAAGGCACAAGATGGAAAGAGCTAAATATTAGATTGTCAACGCCACAGTTGTTCTTTAGGTTAATGACCTTTCGTATCGCTTCTCGTTGGCCGTACTGTAGATGAAAATTGATAATCTAGATGATAATTCTTATTTTAGATCAAAATTGTTGTTGAAAGTTTTAATTGGACAAGTGTTTATGGCAAGTTAAGCTTTGATTGCCCTGACCACAGAAAGCTGTTGTAAGGATTGCAACTACTAATCCGCGTTCAAATACCACTTGCCAGTTGTCAACAGAACACCCCAAAATTATCTCCTCTCAAGATTATTTTTAAAACAAGGACTTCAAGGAACCAACATTTAATCGCTCGTGCTTTTGCATAAGTACCATAATCTAAGATAAAAACGGAACACAATGATTTCTGTGAAAAACTTGATCTCAACTTCTTATCCCCACACGCAATACTTTGAGGGCACAGTCCCCGGAAGCCCTTTGTTTGACGAAACTCCGAAGGTATCAGGACGCGCCAAATCTCTCGTTAATCGTGAAACGTTTCAAATTTTACACACACAACAAAAAATAGTTAACTAATCCGCGGCCTCTTTGACTCCGGCTTTGAACGAACATAGAAATATATTTGTTTCTGCTAGAACATCTTTAAAAAAGCCTGGGATTATTGATTTCTGCGAAAAGTCGTTGGGCCGTAAGGATAATGTTCCTTTACGGGCCGGGAACGAATTACTCGCTGAGGGATAAACTCACCTCTAATTTCGGCAGAAATATCGCAATCTCGTATTCGGTAATCCGAGAAAAAATTACCTGAAGTGCTCCAGAGATTTTGTTCTCAAAATATATGTTAGCAATTTTACGAGTAAGTATTCGTTCGTTGGATATTAATAATTCTTCACGTAACCTAAAAATACACTAAATATAAAGCTAGGGTACATTATGTAACATCAAAAACTAAATCGGAACACCTGGCCGAAAATAACTGAGATTCCACAAGAAGTATCATGGTTGGTATAATTAATAACGCTAAGAAAAACTTAACATCGAATCCTAATGAAATAACACGGAGCGTGATCGATCAAAATAATAATTAATAATAGATCGGCATCGAGTGCCGACTGTGATGGATCCCCGCACTTAGTCATCGCGTTTAATTAAAAATGGTGGCTTAAAATTAACGGTTATAATTTCAAATTTGGAGAGTCTCGTCATTAACATGTGTAGTTATTATGTCTATTGTTACTGCAATCTTGTCTTAGTAAGCTGAAGATGAAGAGAACGTCACATTACCGATCAATGTTGCGTTATTTTTAATCATCAATCAAGTTAGGTGTTACCATCAACATCACAAGAATCCGCGGCACTATTGCATGAGACTGATGGCCTGTTGGCTTGATGGCTAATGTCGAAACGATCACGTTTGACAAATACGTCCGCGGCAACTCAAGTCAATTAAACTTATTGGCTCATGCGCATCGATATAATTACTGTCTTTGTAATTACATTAACCTTCAGACCTATGTTTTTGTCCCGACATTCTTGATGCGATCTCGATGTTGCGAAATTTTAAAATACTGTCTCTGTTTGATTAACGATGCAGATTGCTAAACTAAATTGAGTTTGAAACAAGTTTTGATAAAATAAAAAAGAAGTTTGTTTTAAACCGATTATAAACGATTTTAAGGGTTAAAATAAATTGTTTGCTTTGTTGGCACGGTCCATAGCAGACATGTTATCTTGCCTTTTAGCAACTGCATAAATGCTGTATCGCATTTAAGCACCTCTACACGTTTGTTTACTACTGATCGGCGATGTCAATATCATGTCTGCTATGGTCCTAAAACATTCGTCATGATACAATCTAAATCAGAATTATTGTCATTATCTTCAGTATCTGTCAATTATCGATCAAAGACAAATGCGATGGGGTTAGATGGTTACATAATTGGATTAGTCCGATGTTGCGATAGGGAGTTTAATTGCGGTGCGCGCACGCATCGGCGGCCGGTGATCGACGCGCGCCGCGGGGCGCTCTCTTTGCGCCTGCGCCGAACCTCACCAATTGCCGCCCATTAGATCTGTATGGATTATGCTTTAGATATCAATATGATTATTCTAATTAACTAATATTAATGAAGTAATAAGTGTGTTCATTAATAAAGAGGTCAAAGTTATCAAAATTGGCTAAATAAGAAAATATTTTTAAGCAAAGTACAAGCACATATTTATTGCTAAACTAACTGTTACATACAAAACGGTTAACGTCAAAGGCATCAAATTAAAAATAACATACAAAAACTGAGAATGACCCGTCGATAATTTGAAATACTCGGCTCTGGTCACGATTCTCCTGCACCATCTTTTAAATAAGTAATATCCACAATAAGAGTGTGTTGGAAGGCAATCTGCGGGCCCGCGGGAGGTGTGCGATCGAACTAATGATAACGCCCGATCGACGGATTATTACATTAAACTTGGATGTTTTATCGACGATGCCGCCGTCACCACTTCACACCAACGCCTGGCGAAATTTTGTTGATTGCCTCGACCAACTAACTACACACCAGCTGCGGATCTCATTTGTTTTTTCGTTTAGACGGATCGCGTTTTAGAATTTAGTTAGATCTAACCGACTTGCTGACTATCAGAGTTTTGCTGTTGCTTTTACATCTCTGTCTTTTTGCTTCTCTTTGCAACCCAAAATTGACTGCATTGATATTCAATTTGGATGTTGCTCGGCGGCATAACCGTTGACTAAGATTTAAGAATGAGTTTTCATTCTCAGAATCTAACCGTGTGCCAAGTAAGAAATATACGTGTACGTCTCATTTAAGATTCAAACGTGCTACGAATTGTTAGTCTCCGCAGGTGCTCGAAAAGAGCTTCAAATTCAGCGACAGAAAGTGTTCGATAGAATCGCAGTTGATTAGCGCTGGCGACGTCGATGAATGGCCGAGCGGAGGGCGCCGCGGCCGACAAAGACTCACGCACGCCAGCGTAGACAATCCGCCGAGTATCGATCTCCCGCGACCCTTCGAACGAACGCCGAGCGTAGCACAATGCCGCGGCTCTTTATTATAGCATCTCACATTGTTGTCATTGTTATTATTATGATTCTTTACCGCTTTCCATTGTCGGTCGGCGTTGTGGCGGTGCTTTTTCACGGCTCGCGTTTAGTCTGGGCATTGGGAGCGCGTCGCTCGCACGTTCAGTCGCGGAAAACGAGTGTTTTCCTCGCGGAAATTTGTTTGCTGTGCTTTGTGTTTCGTGCTCGTCGTGCTGTGCTGTGCGCGCGCACGGCGGTGTGACGGGCTGCCGAGTGGAGAGGCTGCCGAGTGCCGACTGCCAGTCAGCTGACTGACGTACCTACCTATACGTGTGTACGTATAGAGGTGTACCGCCCGTAGTGACAATAGATTGTATAAGACTAAGTTACAAAGTGTTTGTGTGTTATGCTAGTTCTGATATCAACATGTACTCAATTTGAAGGTTATGTGAATATTTTCTATCTGTTTACTCAAAATAAGCATATCTCAAGATTGTAATCTTTGGGAGTGAATCTTTGAAGCCGGACTCGTTTGCCGTCGGCTGTACACTCTAATTAGTTTCGAATTGTATTTTTCTAATTGGAATGATACGCTGTTTACTCATTTATGTTATTGCTTCAATAGATTGCAGTCATTCACAATACATAATATAAGTTGGGTTCTACAAGATGTTCCCTAATTGTAAGATCTTAGATTTCATTTGTATTTTAGTTCTTTGCTCTTCAAAACAAACTGGCAATTCACTAATCAAATCCCATTATCCGATACTAAAGCTTTCTATATAGGCGTGTGTGTTTTAAAATTCCAATATTTCTGTGCTATTACGTACAATGGAAAACTGCAGGTATTGCATTAGTATTAAGTCATTTAGACTAATTCACTCTTCCGACAAAACCTATATAGACTCTTTCGATCTAAAACTCTGTGGTTCATTTTGGATTTTTTGCTTATTAAGGGTGGAAGATACATCGATCAATCGCCATCCATTCTAGTACTACATAATTCTGAAAATAAAACAGTTGTTCCAATAATTATTCGTCGATAATTTCAGAACCATACGAATGAATACGTGGTATCCTAATGTGTGCCGATGGCTCAAAAACCCTTTACAAGGCAGCTTATGTACCTGCGTGTACCTAATGGAAAATACTTGAAAATCTAACTTAGTGAAATACGTGTGATCGATTCCTAGAAATTTAGTTAGTTTGTAAAGCTCTAGCCCATTCTGTGGCTATATTAACATTATAAATGCGTCGTTTGACGATCTGTCTATCTGTCACCTTTTAGTACCTTGATGGCTGAGCTAATGTGGGTTAAATTTCACTCATAGATAGACCATCGGCATATTGCTTTGGTAACTTGCGATATTTTGCAGCCTGGTAGCCATTTAAAAGATTTATGGAGGCAAGATTAGGAACCCTGGCTGGAGGTCTTAATTTTTAAGGCACCCACAGGATTCGCCCGGTTAAGCAGACGACAACCTCCTTGGTTGAACTGCGAGATGCCATTCATAAAAAAAAAACATGATAAGGAATGATTTTTCTCTCAAACTGTCTGACAAGCGGATGTGTGACACTAGACAGAACGATTTGTTACCAAGTAGTAACAAGTATTTGATCACACTTTCCTTCGTTTTGTCCCGTCTATCACACGTTAATATTTGAATGTCTTTTCATGGTAGTATATTGTCGTGGGAAAAATTCCAACACACTATCGTGAAACCGCGGGCAAGCGTTAGTGTTATTTTAATTGTCAACTACGTGGGCAATTGGCTAAATATGCTTTCAAATTACCTCGAAACATTCATCCAAAATTTTGAGTTTATTAGAATATGAATTCAAATCGTATGTGAAATTGTTGAAATAAATTCGATATAAATGATTTATAACAGTAGGTATTTTAATTAGGTAGCTTTTAAATGTGTATTGGTATACCTATCTTTTCTTTTAAAAAATTGTATTAAAGAAGCCTTTTCAATAGAAACGAAAAAGAATTATCATTTTTCTGGTACAAAAAAAAGTTTGTGAAACCAGCCCCATTTTCAGTTCAAAATGTAAAAGACCCGTGAAACAGTTCACGAAAATATTTTCTGATAATGTTAATAGTTACTAATGAAAAACTTGGGAAAATCAAATACCGTAGCTACTATAATTGAATACTACAATTTTACTTTCATTAATGTAATTACATAACAGTAGTAGTAGGCTAATATTATACCCAATTAAAAAACAAAAATTAGGAACAACTATGTGTAGGCCATACAAATATTTGATCCGTGCGGGGATCGAACCCGCGACACGCAGCGCAGCAGTCGATCACTCAGCCACTGCGCCAACCGTGTCGTCATTTTGCCAGTTATGTTCAAGTTACACGTAATAGGGGCGACTTTAGTACCATCAGACGCATACAAATGTGAAGTGTGTCAAGTGCGAGTCGGACTTGCGCACGATACGGATTCTGTACAAACTTGCGACATAAACGGCCATATTCTTTGACTATTAGGGTTGAATTTTTCACCGCTTCAGCGGACTTGAGTAGACTTGTGTAGGTTCAT
This sequence comes from Ochropleura leucogaster, assembly GCA_958449745.1. Lineage (NCBI taxonomy): Eukaryota > Metazoa > Arthropoda > Insecta > Lepidoptera > Noctuidae > Ochropleura > Ochropleura leucogaster. The sequence goes on from OY288208.1 coordinate 6,199,669, forward strand.
TTAACTCGTGGCCTCCACGCATTCCCGAGATAAAGAGTCTTGACAGACAGACTGACGGACAGCAAAATGAATTCTATAAGGGTACCGTTTTTTCCTTTTGAGATACGGAACCCTAAAAACAACATTTATTCGTCTGTTCTTATTCAATAAACTCCTAAACTACTGAACCGATTTTATTGAAATTTTGTACATGGGCCATGTGAATGTTTTAAAAAAAATTAAAAAGACATTGCAACGCATTTGGTCACAACTAGTTGCTGATGAAAACGACAATAAGACTTTGGCCGACCTTGGAACCTAACCTAGGACCTCTTGTCCAGCGGCCGGGCTTGCGCGCTTGCGCCCACTAGACCAAAGGAGCAGTATTGTGTTTACATTTTTAGCAAAATATAAAAAAAATCACCTACACGCACACATACATAATACTGTGTAAGGCAAGGACAGTTTCTACGTAATTGAAAGCGAAGATTATATTTGAAATCATATTTCATCTCTTCTCTTTTTGTATTCTTTATTTAAAAACTTGAGTATTCGAATGTCTTTGCCAACCAGCCTGTATTCTGCTTTGGCTAAAGTATGAAGCTTCTACAGTATATAGGTACATAGTACAAAGGTATACGATGATACAGCAAAACAGCTTTAATTTTTAGGGCATCAGTATTGAGTATCAACAAATAGAGATGTTTGCAGTCAGCCATTTGTAATTTCACTAAACAACCTACAATGTATATAATTGTCAGTGTCAGAGGTCTTCGATAGAAATTAACTTTCTTCTTCTAATAATTTTATTAAAATAATGTGGTCGATGTCCAATTTCGTTCTGATGATTGATGTGCGTATGAGCACTTAATTTTTGAATGCAAAATTAGTTGAAATAGGTTTTTTTATGTCTATTGGCTTGAGTAGTACGTGTTTAAGTTAATTTAGTTAGATTAAAATGTTATGACTGACGTTTGATTAGAATTTGAATTTTATTATGATAGAGATGTTTTGATGGAGAATTGTACCTATGTGTTATTTTCGTGTCATTATTGTAACTACGTGTTTTTTTGTGATGGAAAATATTATAGGTAGATTATTTGACACAGTTTCTTATGTTGAGATAGAAATAAGGTTTAATATGTATTAACACAGGTACACACGGCGACAGATCAACCTATTCAAAACCAGAAGGGCTACTATGACATCTTATAGCAATTCTTATTCCACTGAGTGAAAGAGATGGTGCTAGACACCCTGTATAGCTCTGTCTCTTTCCCTCAGTGGAATAAGAATTGCTTTAAGAAGTCATAGTAGTGTAGCAGTTTATGCTGCTCTCTCAACAACGGATCGTACACCATAAATTTCAAGTACAATGAGAGATCCGCATAAACTGGTTTTGTATAGGTTGATCTGTCGCCGTGTGTACCTATGTCAACACTTTTTAAAATGTGTAATTCAATTATGTATCTACAATTTTTCTGAGTAGGTATGTCACAATACTCAAAACTGTTTTCAGACTAACTGTTAGAAAAACAAAACTAATTTTAAACTTAATTCTAAAATTCATAAACTCCCACTCAATATAACTTATAAATATAGTGAACACATTCCATTTCCACAACTTCCATCAAGTGCGAGCGTCGACATCAATACTGTGAACTAATCTAGAACTATATTTCAATACCTATCCGATAGTTAGTGAAAACGGCTATGTACAGCATGTCTCTGAAATGTGTTGTTATATTTAATGGTGAACTATGAACTGAAAATATTTCTCCATTCGATCAAAGCAGAAAGACATACCGACCAAATAATCTACTACAATATGCTTATCATGAGGAGAAGAACTCACTCTAGGACACGTTCGAACGGACACCAAAATACAACATACCTGCTTATAGCGAATGCTGATTGCATATAAAAAAATAATAAAAAAAAAAACAAGAAAAAGTTTGCTACAAAGAAGTAAGTATTATATGTCCCAGACAAAACTTCAATACCTATATGACTTTAGTGTAACAAATACTGATAAAACTTACTAAACTGAACAAAGATATCCAGTCACTTACTAAAAATATACGTTGGAATAGAGCTTATTATTTTTTCGCGGGTACGATGTTGGTACTATGAAGACAGTAGTTCATTTATATTTTCATAATCACATTATATTCAAGAACTAGAATGCTAAAAGTGCCACCATACGTATGGTCACCTTACTGGGCCCAAGAAATCCATCTAGAAATTTCCATCGATACAAAAAAAGACCACGAAATTTTAAACATGACCACACCTATATGATACATGCTGTATAAGGCTGGGTACTCACGCACGAATGGCCGGGAGAACGTTACTATTTAATTTGCGGCCGGCTCGACCAAGATAGGCCTGATGAGACGGAGACAGCGGCCGGAAGTGGACCCTCCCCCGTTGGGCCCAGGGGCCCACCCCACTGGACGCAGATATGTACTAGGCCTATTCAAGTGTGACGGTGAGGTATTAAAATGTTGATAGTGTCGACGTTGAAGTCGGTCGGAGGTTCTTGATGAATTATTTTTAATGTTTGACTAGATCTATGTATGTTTTTGTACATGGCTATGTATGTGGTATAGAAGGCAACAAAGGTAGAATGATTATAAGGAAAACTAACTAGAATTGTATTGCAGTTACACGTCCTGCAATTGTTTTGCCTTTTTTTAGATTTATCTCTCTAGATACATATAACAATAGAATGTATAGTGAGTGAAAAAAAAACGCCGGTCTCAATTATCCGACATGATACCTACCTACCTACCTACGCGAAGAGTCAACACAATTTACTAATTAGAATAGGCATCTTCTTCTATACCTAACATGATTCCCACAAGACTAACATGTCGCAAGATTTTCTCATGCATAAACCCTTAAAACGAGCCAACATCTAAGCAATCAGGTGATTGTGCAATATCTATATTCGTACAATTCTCTCGATTTCAATATCTCTGTTTCCCCCCCACACCCATCCCCCCACTTCTCAAGAGAGATGATAGCTCCCTCTTACGTGTGCGGTCTTGTTTGTGTCCAGACTGTCCTGCCTAATATTGCCTTTCATAATGACGTACGAGCCTTGGATTCCGACTTGTGATGCATAGCCGGCATGAGAATATTCCTCTGGATATTCGAAAGGATTGATTGGTTTAAATTTATAGTTTATGGAAATGGGTAACAGATTTGTAACGTCCGTCGTTGTCTTAAAATTCGACAGGTTTAAATATTCATTTCTTACTGATGTCCTTCGAAGATTGAATGAGTCAGTAAAGGGAAATAAACTCGGAGAAAACTTGTTGATTAAATAAAATGGCCAGTTATCGGGATTAAGTCTAGACGCTTCAACTCTTTTATTTCCAAACACGAGATAATTGACTTTACTTCTCATCCATTTTCCAGACATCAATAGATACAGCTCAAATTACTGGCGCTGCCAATTAACAAAGCAGGTAGTCACTAATTAACTGTTATTTTTTACTGAAACTAATTCTGTAAAAATCGAATAAAATCGAAATGAATGCTTCTGCAGAACGACAAAACAATTTCACGCAAATATGACATTACCGAACCATAATAACGTAATGCAATGATATCCGACAAAAATCACAAACCGCATCGTAAAGCATTATTAGTTAAACAATTAAACTATAATTGTATGATACGCCACAAATTGATAATCGAAAATTAAAATGACGAGTTCCCGCCAACAATGCGCGGCGGCCATATTGCGGCGCGCGCTCGGTGTTGCCATGCGCGATAATTATTAATTTGCAGCGGCACTCGCGACTGTCATTAGCGACACCTCGCGCCAATTACGAAGCTCAGGGAGTTTGATGAGCACTTTTTTATTTAGCACAAGCGTTACTCCGGCAATTATTGAATGACTCGCGACGCGTAAGCCTCTAGTGGTTTTCATTTGTAGGAGAGTGCGGTTTATAGTGTTGGAGCGTTGATTCTTTTAATGAAATGTTAATTGTAAATTGATGTCACCTAGCGATGGAATTAACAAATTGATTGCAGTTACTCTTTGTTGAAAGTGAAACACTTTTATTGTTTCAATGTTAAATTTAATTTCGCTTTTGACTTATATGGATATCGTTAGCTTTTTGTAGAATAAATTATAAAGTGATTCAAAAATCAAAATTTTAAAGCGTAACAATTTTTGATACGGACGCTTAACACACCTAAAGTCTTATAAACGTAATATCATTCGTAAACCTCCTTCCGCTCTATACAGAATCATTTTAACTGGATCGGGGCAAGTAAAGATTATCGCGGGTTTCCGAGGGATTCCCACATTTAACGCCACGGGCTCCAAACCGGGATTCATTAAATTGAAACTGGAGCAAAATGGCGTCGACACCAGTCGGCGCGAACCGTTTCACGCTCTGACAGTTTTGTAGTCTGAATGCAGAATAGACCTAACCTATCTGCGATCTGCGATTTACTTGTATGCTCGTCCGTCTGACGGATCTAGAGGGATTTTCAAATATACATATATGCAACTGTTTTTGGTCATCGTATTCGAAACCAAGGTAGGTAATAGATTAGGTATATTAAGTAGCAATTTTGAAAACAAAATTGTATAGATTCGACATTTACCGCCGTAACTGTAGGTAGTTACCGCCCCAGTGACGTCTTTTAAAGTTTTTTTTGTGTTTATATTATTTTCTTCAACACAGTTTTTATGAAACCTTCATTGAATTATTCCTTCGTAGGTACATGTTTGTATTTATTAACCATAATCCACTGCTGAATACATAATATGCAGTAATAAGCATCACCTTCATTAAACCTTTTCGGTCAGTCACATGAAAAAGAACCACGTTTATGTTTCTATTTTAATGTTGTTTAGCATTATTTTCACATAACAGGAGGCCTAAAATAGCCAATAGGATATTGATATGTATTACATGCGTTATAGTTCGTAAAGACTGATGAACACAGTACCCTTCTTTGCGGCACGCAGTCGGGTAAAAAGGTCACAAAGTGACAATTCATAGTTGGTATTATCCGGGTCTATGACCATTTTAAGAATTTATACGTCATCTTCATATGATTCAAGGAATCGGTTATTTTAAACCTTCAGGGAATTTAAAACAAACGATTATTTCTATTATATGCAATCGGTTAGTATTAATTACAAATATTTTTAGAATGTAATACCTTTTATGGTACTTACCGTTAGTATATATAAGTAGGTATATTCCTGAATGTCTATGCTGATTGAAACATCTTTTGTGAAAAAAATAATCTGGACAGTGTCAAAGAGCAGAATTTTTGTACCAATAAAAATATTACATAATGTGTTTTTGTGTAATGTCTAGCCTAATGAATAGTTATGCTGTGTAGATAACTGAAAATCTTGTCGTGTTTTTATTAAGTTTGTCATACAATGAATTTTGAATTCAACCATCTTGTTGCAATAATCTCTAAAAATCTAACGTCCAACAGACTACCAAATCTACCAATAGTATGTTTTTTTCCAGAAACCAACATTTGTTTTTGCCGTTTGTTATATTTAAATACAATTATTTATTTTGATTTACCACGGTAGAAACACAAGTATATTTGTATATCTTAAATATATAACTGTAATGAAAAGAATATTTTATTTAGTAAACATTGGTCGTAACTTATTACTCATAGTAAATGTAACTCCACAACATCAACACCTGAATACAGTTTATTGCACTGCCCATGTACTTATCGAGTAAACAGTCATTAATGTACAGACTTAGAAAAATAATGTTTAAAAAAATAAATATTATAAAAAAACATGTGTTTTATTACCCAAAAACCCCATAAGCCCAAAAAGTGAAAGTGCCACTGGTACCACTATCGGTATTGGTAGCCATAAAAGAACCGATACCAACAATAAAAGGTACCAGACCCATTTTTATGGAACTCAGAACCAAACAATAGACGCCCAACTTAAAACAATAGAAATTACAAGAAGAAACGGCGACATTATCAGCAATAACAACGTTTTAAACGATTATGATCTTTAAGATACTAGCAGTAATGCTGATAGTACTATAAAAGAGCGCCAGGTAATGAAATATAACTTAGGTGTCAAAAATGGTATTTTCTCAGAAAATGTAGATTAATGTTAGTTGTAAACTAACTTCTGAGATTTCTTGGTTTAAGTTGGTTCGGGAACAACGGTACTTTCCAAATCACGAATAAAGCTAAACGTAGATAAGTGGGTCTCAAAATTTCATGATCATCATCCTTTCGTTTGCTTTTGTCATATGACGCTGTTGAATACCAGTATTTTAAGTGGAGTAACTGCCTATCTGAGCTCCACAACCCAGTTAGTAGAAGGTAATAAGTAGTATACCCCTTAGTGAAACTCATAGATAGACACGTCAGACTTTCAGGCTACAGGCGAGTTACGACTGACAAAGATCTATAAATGACAACCGGGACAAACGACTTAACGTGAGTTCCATAATTAACATAACCAAACGCAGCTATAACATTGACTAGAGGGGCTGTTCTTATTTAGCCACTAGCATAAATATCAAAATAACTGTATAAATTAAATCATAGTAGAAGGTAAAGATATTGACGAATTCAATCAAGAAATAACAAACACAGAAAAGAATGGATATCATTTGAATAACACTAAGTATGGTGATGAGCTTGAACAGGTTAAAATTGTACAATAAAGTAGCATCAAAGACGTACCTGATACCAATAATGACAAAGTTGCACCTTCCGGTAAAAGAACAGGTGACTCTTTCAATGCCTATCTATTAGCACAACAATAACAAGAGGACAATATCCTATATACAAATAAACATCAAATTTCTAATGACAATGAGATGACATTGAATATTATTCTTTTATTATCTAGAGCAGAAGTGAGAATCTGGAGTAAAGCTTTTAGTAAAGTAGGATCTCAAAAGATGAAGACTGTTTAATTGATAATTTGTATCATAATGCCCTAGCTGGTATCACAATACACCCACAAAAATTTGATAATAAGAATAAGGAAAACAGTCATGGTCAATAATACTACTCTAAAAAAGACTATTTGTAATCATTTCTTTATTTATGTAAATACACACAAAACACAAATTATGAAAAAAATACAAACAGACAAAAGAGCACAAAGCTACTGCTTATATCATTTAGAAACCTTTTCCAACAAACCTGGTATAGGACAGAAGAGAATCATGTTTGTAAACCAAGTAGAAACCAAAATTATAGACATCACAAAAAATTTCAGAAAGAACACTGATATAATATACAAACAAATAACAACAGACTAACATTAGAGCAAAAAAAAGATTAGGTACTAATTCGAAGAGGAAAATACCCAAAAAATAACCGAAGTTAATAACGTTGACGACAAACACAAAACACCTATAATAGAACGTAACAAACCTAAAGATTGTATAAAGAATTACGAGATGTACCTAATCTCGCCACATCAGAACTCGTGACAAAATCTTACACAACAGTTATTTTCACAAATATTTGTGAAAATACTTCTGCAATTTCTTCATAATCGTTCTTTCCCCTTCGGTTTGTTGTTTTCCTTAATGTTTCTTCATCTGTTACTACTTCAGTTGTAAGCAAAGAAGGTAGGTATGCAACCATTGAATGTGATGTAATCATGTCCTTACAACAACAAAAAATCACACTATTTTTCTACTTTTGAAAGTATTGTTTATCTACAATATTCATACTACTCATGTCATACAAAAGTGTACAGCCAATAGTGTTATTAGCATTGGTCTTCTTGATTACAAAGAGAAACCAAATTCTTAAGACACTGATCAACTATACTCCTGCCCTTCATCACTTGCTTATCTTTTGCCAAACTCTGTTGAGGTCAATTTCCAGTCTAACGAGATGCAGCTAAATTATTCTCCTGGCCTTTTCATAATTTAATTGGGGTAAAATGTTTTCTTCTTCCATATTAATAGTAATTGTCACCCACTACATTCTATCAATACCTAAAATATATTTTTCTCCCGTCCTTACTGGAATCACTGTATCTGTGCTGTAAATAACATAATTTCTTCCAAAAAATATAGGTATATATTTCAGCCAAAAGTTCAGGTCTGTAACTTTCGTAACAGAACCATAATATTGAATAACGTTGAATCACTCAACCTTTTCAAATGTTATTTACACCTGAGTATTTTCCTGTTTTATTTCAGTCGGACAAAACAAGGTAAAACACATATTTTAACTCTTTTTTCCTCATCCAGGTGTAACATTGAGTAAAATTACGTATACTTATCAATATCAGAAGAAAAACAAAATCTCCATCGCTTACCTATTTGAAATTCGCATGAACCTAAGTTTGAATCTAATCATCTTAATACTGGTAACTTAAATAAATCTAAACTTTAATATACAAGTGGTACTAAATGAGTCAGACAGTCTAAGAAAGTAGTTAAAGATATTTTCAATGACCTGGCAACACTACCATCTCTTAGTTAAAACAATGCTCTGATCCGTGGCTGAACAAGCGCGTGGTTTTCCGTATCATTGTACGAACTAACGTCTATTATGTTACCAAGTTCTTTCTCATTCAGTAGGTGGATAGCACAACATTGTCGCCCGGGCCTTGAACTCGCTCCAGCTGAACAAACTACAATGTGTCTGTGCGTAGCTATTGAGAAACATATTTTCTGTCTAGTCGACAAATAAGCGTTGGAAAATAATAATCTAACTGTGATTATTTATTATCTCTATGTTGTGGGTGATATTTGAAATATAAAGTAATCCGTGATATTGACTTAGAATATTTTCTTTGATTAGAGGAAGATTTTTTTCGACTTGTTTTTTGTTTAGGAGTTTATCTTAAACTCTGTTACTGCACAAATAATGCATGTGTAGTTTACAACATCAACTAAGGCCGAGAATGCAGCTACCGTCGGCAAACAAAATTGAGATTTGCATGAGGCGGCGGCGAGGCGTACGCTCGGCTCGCTCGCCACGCGATTAAAAATGCAGGCCGCCGCGGGTGGGAGAGCGCGGGCGGGGCGGGGCCGCAACTCGCGCCGCCATTGGCTGGGACGCGGGCGGGCGGGGCCCGGGGAGCGCGCGCGGGGGGCCTCCGCTGTCGCAGCCGCCCGGCGCTGGCAGCCTCCTCACAACGCACGTAGCCTCCGCGCCGCACGGTACCGCGAAACGTTATCGACGCGCACCGCCGCGAGTCCATGTGAGCGACCGACGGTTCTCTCGTTGTGTACGGTGAACGAAGGATCGGCAAGCTGTACGCGCCGCAGGAAGACGATATGTTGACGATGGAGACGGACCTCAAGGGCGGCAGCCTACATGCCACAGTGCCGCCGCATCACGCGCTCCAGCACGGCTACGGCTCGCTGGGCGCACTGGGCGGCATGATGTCGCTGCCGCAGCAGCAGCCGCTATCACAGCATCAGCCGCTGCAGCACCAACACCACCAGGCGCTGCCGCAGCACCACCAGCCCCAGCCACAACACCATCAACCGCCCAACAACAACAACAATAACAACAGCAAAAACTCCAACGCGGAGCGAGTGAAGCGCCCCATGAACGCGTTCATGGTGTGGTCGCGCGGGCAACGCAGGAAGATGGCCTCTGACAATCCTAAAATGCATAACTCTGAAATATCAAAACGTCTCGGTGCACAGTGGAAAGACCTCTCTGAATCAGAGAAGCGACCGTTCATCGACGAGGCGAAGAGACTTCGCGCTGTTCACATGAAGGAACACCCGGATTACAAATACAGGCCGAGGAGGAAGACGAAGACCCTCGCCAAGAAACAGGAGAAGTATCCGCTGGGAGGTGGAGCTTTGTTGGGTGGTGGTGACGCACAGAGGAGCTCGGCCCCGCCATCACAGCAGCCGCGGGACGTATACCAGATGACGCCTAACGGATACATGCCCAACGGGTACATGATGCACGACCCCAGCGCCTACCAGCAGCAGGCGTACGGCTACCCACGCTACGACGTGTCGCAGATGCAGCAGAGTGGCTACGGACAGTACTACGGTGGCGGGCAGGGCTCGCCTTACCTGCCGCAGCCACCATCGCCGTCGGCGTACGGGCTGGGCCCCGGCTCGCCCGGCGGGTACGCGCTGCCCCCCTCGTGCGCCTCTCACTCGCCGAGCGGCTCCTCCGCCAAGTCAGAGCCGGTGTCACCGGGCCCGCCAGGACTGAAGCGCGAGTTCGGGCACGAGCCACCCGCGCAGCTGAAGCGCGAGTTCGTGCCGCATCACGCGCACGAGCAGATGGGTATGAAACGCGAGTACGGGCAGCAGGAGCTGAGCCAGATCATCAACATGTACCACGTGCCCGACGAGCAGCGATACGCGGCCGCCAACGAGCGGGCCATGCCGCTCATCTGAGAGTCGCCGTTCGCGTGCGACATCGACATCCCGCCGCTCTGAGCTGTCGGGTCGCCGCGCATAGCCTCCAGTGACTTTGTTGCGAATCGGTTTTCGCGTTAGGACAGTGATCGTTATCTCCCGGCCGTACATACTTCTAGGTATGTCCATTTATTTGTTTTGTATTGTACCGACGCTGTTAGTGTTGCGAACTGTTGACTAGCGAGCTGCCGGCCGCGCGCCGACGTGCCGACGGCTGAACGTTCAATTAATGTTGTTGATGATATCTTGTATTATATTATGATTATTGTATTTTTTCATGGTTTAAGTTAAATATTTTAAGTCGTGTCGTGCGGATGGACGCTAGGTTTCCGACTGTGGTCGCGTGAGAGACGATGTAGTGAACGAGGTAATTTGAATACCAAAAAAATTTGAACAATTTGTAAATATAGTGTTAAAGGCTAGAGAAGAAGTTGGAGTTAGTCGGTAAAGAGTAGGTAGATAGCGATAAGTCGTGCCACGACGCCACTCTCGTACGCCCGACGTGCGTTGTACAAAATATTTGTTATATGGAATCGAAAGTTATTAAAGCCTCGAAAGACTAAAATATTGTAATACGAAAATGTACAGTGAGTGTTATATAGTCAGTGGACACAAAAGTATATTGAAGAAAAGATGAAGTTATCAATAAACGACGCGTTAAAATTGTACATGCTGTTTTGTTGTATATCCCAAGTGTTCCCCGGCGGTGTGTCCGCTAGTGTTACAAACAAGTCAAAGCCATAGCAATGAATCATCGCAACCCGAGCGTGGCCGTATCACAATACTGAACACGACTACCCACTAGCGATTTATACTAATTTCTCAACTACCTGATATTCATTTTAAATTTACCTTCACATTAAAATAAAACTGTTTTTTCTGTATTTTTGCTCAAAATATATAAGATTTCTTTCCAAACTTCGCTATCTTAATTTCTTTCATAGAAAAGACTTCAACGCACAACTGCACTTGCATGTCTTTTGAACGCATCATAATTTCTTGTAATTTCACATAATTCTAAGTGTTTATTGTTTGTGCCAATTTATTAGACAGCCAAACAATATAACACTCCATACAGAAGGTAATAAATATTTCATAATAATTGATAATAACGCTATTATGTCGGTGCAGCGACAACAATATTGTCATTCTAAAATAATTAGCGCTTTTGAAAGGTTCAATAGATAAATATAATACTTGAAGTTAATAAACGCGGCTGTATTGCTTCCATTGCTGCAATATAAATTGAATTATTTAATCAATTTTTAAAACACCAAATTGCATAGTTTGGCTTAAATGTTTAAAAAACTTAATAGCATTGAATTTTCTAATTACTTTGATACTTATTTTATTAATTAGTCGTCGGTTTTATAGTTGACTTTCAAATTTCACTTCAAAAATATTTCCGTCACAATTTGCTAAATAATAGCAAGCAACCTTAATTCAATTATAAAAAAAAAATATTGCATTGAAATGAGATTTTAAAAGACGAAATTTATTATTCAGCAAGGCAATAAAAGGACACGAGGACAAGAAAGGAAATAAAATATTTGCTATGTAACAATACTTATTTTTCAGTTAAACAGGCCTTTTATTAACTTCTGTAAAATACGCTACAATTTTCTCCCAAGAAATGTTGGTCTCTCTTAAACTTTGATGACAGATGGACAACAAAATGAAATTATATTAGTAAGAAATTCAATTAAAATTCGTACAATGAAAAAAGAAAAATATTTTAAATAATAGATGAGCTTGAAATTGCACGCACCTACACCTACTTTAATGCGTATAAGAAACTGGCATTTCAATCAATTACTGTCAACACGCAAGGGGTGAGACGGGATTTAATCAAATCCCTCGCAGTAGTTGATAGAATTCGGGTACTTTCTCCTCCCCCGGGAATTTAACCGACTTAATCCGACGAAAAACGCCCCGATGTTTAGCAGCGATCATTTAAACACTATTTTCACTTAACACTTTGATGTGGGGTAAATTGTTGGAGGAGAAATCATTGGAGATTTAAAAAAAAAACTAATTGAATCAGACTGGTGTTTATGACTAAACAAGGATAAAAGGATTTGCGTTAAAAATCAAGAAAGTATATCTAAATAAAATTAAATATTTTTTAAACAGTTATACCTTATTTCAAGATTTTACAGTAAACCGCAACTTTATACATGAGACCATCAGGAAATTTTGAGCTTTTTTTAGTAAAATTATAACAATACAAATCTACGGATATTGATTTTGTTAACAGTAATGTAATTTATTAGAGAAAAGTAAATGTACTTAATAGAAATAAAATTTACTAAATTAACTTGATTAATTTTGATTTCGATCGGGTCTTCAGCCATCATAATTCTTGTAATTACTTTTCAAATAACTAGCATTATTCGGAATCTTGGGCTAACCTTACACAAATAATACTTACTCAGAATATGGAGTTGTATGACTACCATGTAATAGATTACTTTATAAGGGAAATAGGTAAACTGTCAGAAATGGCTAAACAACAGAATTCTATTGAGATATTTACCTGATATTCTTAGTAAGGGTTGGCATGGCATTTATGCAAAATTATTACCTTCATGCAAAACGATTTGAAGTGTTTACTGCACTTGCGTTATAAACAAAGCATTTACTTTTATTACTATATACGTGGGTGTATATTAAAAGGTGTTTATGTTAGTAAAGAAGTGTATATGAATTTTAAGAATAATATTATCTGCCAATGGCTTAATTGCCAAGAGCCTCGACCAATACCTGAGGAGGCTCTCGTTAGGCAGCTGGATCAAGGGCTTGATACAGAAAGCGGTACTCCTGGACACGGCTCGTATTGTTAGGAGGTTCCTTTCTCTGGAGCCCTGACAGCCGATAGCTTGGACCCTGTGCCCGATACCGGTGGGCTACTATTTTTATATTTTTAAATGTTTTTTTTATGATTTTAAGAAATATTTAAAAATGTAATTTTATGTTGAAAAATAAATAAATGTACGAAAATATTATCTGCAGAAATAATGCTAGGTTCGATATATCAATTAATTAATATCAAGTTATTATGAAGGAAAGGTGTTGATTTAAAATAAATAAAAATTATAGGAATGGTTTTTTAATTAGGAGTTTTTAAAACTTAGATTTCAGTTTAAAAGTAAATAAAACTAGGCAAATTTGAAACTTAACAATAAATAGATGTACTAGTAAATTCTAGTTTTGGTCGTCCTATACTTATTCTGTATTGCTAAATGGATTAAATTGCATGACATTTTCTTTACATTTATATATCCACTAGCTGTGCTCAGCGGTTTCACCCGCCGCTCAGTTAGGGGCATGAAGATGTTAGCCGATTCTCAGACCTACCCGATATGCACACAAAATTTCGTTCAAATCGGTCCAGCCGTTTCGGAGGAGTATGGGAACGAAAACTGTGACACGAGAATTTTATATATTAGATTATTTATATATTTATATCCATTGACCAAATTTTTTTTTATTCAATTCTTCTCTGATCTCCATCATGTTAAGCTAGCGATAGATTTGGGGGTTATTAACTGTCAAAACGTTTGCAGATTGCAATATGTTTTGACAATGACAGTTTTGACACACAATTCTAGTAATATGTTGAATTCTATTCTATAATTCTATGAATTTTCATTATAACGCTTCTAGTTGATATAGTATCTTTGTCGCTTAGTAGCCCCGAGCTATTCCGTTGTACAGAAAAAAGGAAAACAGCGTGAAAGTAAATGATTGACAAAAAAGTTTTGTTAATCTGTAACCAATCTCTTTTTTGTCTCAACACGATTTTTACGCACTTCTCTAATCTTTTTCTTAGGGCCCTATCAATCCGGATAGTAAAATTGTGACATTATAAATAGTAAGGTTTTATCGAATGTTCTACTAATCTATATTTTATATATTCTTGTTTTGTATTTTTGCTTCTATTAAATTAATGTACTTTACAAAACTATCGTTCTTGACAATTGCTAAGAACAGTTTGTTTAGGTAACGTTTCTGTTCTTACGAGCTGAAAAAAATGAAACAACTAAATTGATAATAATTACGTACACATATATCATAAAATAACGTCATAAAATACAGTCAGATTAATATGTCTATCTATCACAATATAAACCATAATAAAAATATATTTTATACTTTTATGATATTATGATTCTAATTTACATTAAATATTTTTACAATTTCATGAAAAATATTCGTTGTTAGATAATTAATTGGCTTTTAAACTCGTTGCATAAGCATCATACAACTTGCAGTTTCTCTAAAAATGTTTTACAAATGCTTTAAATAAAAGTTAATAATTACCATTAAAAGAGACAGCTGTATCAAAACATATGTTTTCTTTTGATTATTGGATTTAAATTATTATTTAATTATGTGCTTAAATATAGCAACTATGCTTTTATTTAGTTTGTTTTCCTGTTTCATCAATTTCATCGGAATCTTTAAGACTTCAACATTTGTCACAGAGATTGAGGATTTCGCTTTTCTTTTACCATAAATGTTTATTTATCCATACTTTGTGCACATGTAAAACAAATCGTACATAAGCTAACTTAATGCCTTGGGTATTTCTTACCAGTAAACCTTAGGGTGATGCAGAGACAAAAACATAGTAGGTGCAATGTGGCAGAAAATTTCAGAATAAAATATTATAATTAATACATATACATAACCATAAAAAAAAACAAAAGTAAAGAGAGTCAAAGCGATTATACATCATATGAAGAAAAACGGACAACAAAATCTACAAAAATATCCATCCATACGTCATTTCCATTCACACGAAAACCAATCAACAAAACTCCAAAAGAAAATTTCCATAACTCGAATTTAAAAACGTTTTGAAAAACTAGTTTCGTACCGTTACCTTATATTAAACGTACTTATCTATCTATGGGAGGCATAGCAGTTGTGTAGAAAAAAATCCTACGCATCAAACAAGGATTTAAAAGGAAATTTAAATATACCTACAAGAATAAAAACAAAGGTCTATGCCCAAAATAGATTTATTAAAATTACTCAAAACGCATTCATAAAAATATGAATTCCGGATGTACGCGCGCACTCTGGTTTCGCACCCCACCGTTCCGCGGCGTGACCCGGGACTCGAACCCGCTACCCGAGGGTGGGCAATCACGCCGGGTTCCCACGGAGCTGGCATTGTTTCCTCTCACGGTTCGCGACATGTCATTGCTATGATTGCTGGGCCACTGGCCCACTGCTTTCTAATCATACGTTCAACTTGAATATCGCTTTGAATCCCATTACTTAGATGAGTGATGTGTCCCCATACCTAGACAGATGAAGTTTTAAAAGTACTTTAAATTTTACAGCATTCAGTGCAATGCTACTTAGTTCTTAAAATTCATTTTACATTTCCACAAAATTGGTAATCAATCTCACAGGAAGTAAGCTGCCTAATTAAATATAAATCACTACACAACTACGTTTAAATTAAAAAAATAAATCACCAAAATTGCACGGTATCATATTCTTAGAAAAAAAATCGTATCGAATGGCATGTACGAGCAGCTAACACCGGTGCATACATCTGCCACCCCTGGTTTCGTCTACCTACTAACATCCGCCGACGCTTTGGACCCCACATTTTTTTCCATGTCGCAATGTAATTTCCCAAAGTCCCAGTCGGTGGTGGAGTGTAAACATCGTGACAAACAACGAAACTAAAGTTGTCACGTAATTCGTTCGTCAAACACGCGTCTATTTGTTCTTGAGATTGACACCAGCCCGCCCCCAGCGGTGGCCCTTTGTTTTTATGTTGCACGCTGTCAATATTTAGTCTCATTTGTCATTAAGTGGTTTTAAATGCCGATTCGTCGGCGATACGGCGATCCCAAAGTGGGTGGCGCTGTGTAGGCTTGTTCAAACATACGTCCCGATGTGTGAACAGATAAGGTAACGTGAATGTTTCTATGTGAACTTTGACTTAGGAATATTAATATGAGTGTGTATCCGAAAATAGAAATACTAGTGGAAAATTTGACAAATCCATGTTCTGTTCTTACTACCCTGTGTTCCCAAGAAAATATACTTAGCCTTGGTTAAAAGTTGCTGCAAAGAGTTGGTCGGGGGACGAGGCAAAAAAATTAAGTGGAATTTTAGCCTTAGTTTAGTGCGCATGACCTTCTTGGAATCGTTAGTTGCCGTAACGGTACTTACGTCGCGTCTCCCTCAGGTAGGCTTGCCCGCCTGTACCGCCTGCACTCGCTTACTTGGCTCTCGGTGCAGCCGAGCCGGGAATGCGTTTTTATGACGTTTTATTCAGACGCTAGAAATCCAAAATGACGCTCAACACGATATGGTTTTTGTCAATCGGTATTTAAGTTTAACCGCGACCTATTTTTCTAAAAACTTCCATTTTAGATTGATTGCTGAACAAGTTAAATAAAAGCTCGTAAAAATAGAAGTTTGTATTTTTATTTGTAAAACAACACGTGTCAAAATGTTTTGTTGATCGTGTGTGAATTTGAACTAAACAATTTCAAATCAAATCATTGGAATTGCACCTCCGACACGAAGTGTATTGTATACAGGTGCAACTGATGATTTGCACTTTTGTCAAACGGGATTTGCGCTTAAAAAACCTATTCGGAATTGATTCTCTGTTGATTTCAAAGGCCGTTAGACCAAAACAAGGAATGTCTCTGAAAAACCACTCGAGTGTGACCAAACTTTGATTTGTGCACCTTTATCTGCTAAAGATGCAGAATTATTTATTTCTTTAGTAACGGTTTACGGTTTTAAATTTCCAAATGGAACCTTAATCAAATTGATTTGGTGACTACTCAGACTTTTTCAGTCGTATGCCTTGTTTGAAAGAACATTAAGAATGGTTGCAATGCATTAAAATCAAAGTACCTACATATGTAGCTGGCGCCCGCGGCTAAATTCTAAACCTCTGTGCCAAATTTTATGAAGATCCGTTCAGCCATTTTGACATTAGAGAGTAACATCCATACATCCATCCATCTTCACAAACATTCGCATTTATAATTTTAGTAGGTAGTAGGATCGACTGAAAAAGTAACCCGTGTGTGTAATACAGGTAATAAACTATCTTAGTGCCAAATATCATACAAAATCATATAGTATTTTTTGTGTGAAAGAGTTACAGTCATCCAGGTTTATGTGTACGTATCACTGAAATTAAAGGGGATACCTACGTTAAGATTTCGGTAAACAAATACTTTTTACAGTCGTGAATCACAGAACACACAGATTCACAAAACGTAAGGAAATTTGAATTTCGAAGTCTATCCTGGCGGTTCTTGAAGCGGGCCTTGGTAATTTTTAGTTGTATTAACTTTCAGCATAAGGTCAACTAACATAATTTTAGCATCCGTAGTATCGCCAAAACCTATACAACGACCATTTAATTTTTAGCTGCCGTTTCTTTTGAAAAACAAACATTACACTGAAGATAAATAAATTTACCACTAGCAAAACAGAACAATAATGATGTCATTCTACACCAGGTACAACCAGCCTAACTGCTCAATTTAAGCCTTTACAGAAATCCGTCCGAAAGCCATAAAAAAAAATGTATTTGGAAAGTTTTATGACCGTAAAGGGGTATACCAGAAATGGGGTTATGTTGTAAAGTAATTCCTACAACCGACCTTCGGGAATAAAAATACCGCCAAAGTTGATTTGTTATAACTGTAAAATGGTTCCGGTAAGTAATTAACGACTAGATGCCAAGTTGGTTATGTTCTAGCAGTTGTTACCAGTTAAATAAATACGGTTTGAGTGTTTTTGACTTGTATTGTTATTGTGTATAATGAAGTACCTATTCGGTTATGATTGAAGTGTATTTTGTTCTTGTTGGGGCCTAAGAATGTAATAATGAGGCATCGGATTTGTTGCTGTAGTACATTACATAACTTCACGCCCGTAATCCCAGAGTGGTTAAGCAGAGGTTATAGTACACTCAGATTTCGCCAGTTGTCTTCTGTTAGATATCATGTTACAGGATACAACCCTATTTTCATCAACCAAACAAATTGACGACACGCTTGGTGCAGTGGCTGAGCGATCAACTGCTGCGCTGTGTGTCGCGAGTTCAATCCCCGCACGGAACAAATATTTGTATGACCTACAAGTTGTTGTTCCGGGTCTGGCTGTTTGTGTATGTGGGTTTAAATGTTTGTAAACGCAGCCACGATACAGGGGAAATTCCCAGTGTGGGGCGGAATTTCTCTAAAAAAAACATACTCCATGGATTCTACTGATAAAACTTTGCCCGGGAACCGATTCCAGGAGTACCAGACCAACTAGTCGGTAGACGGTCAGCGTCATTGCTGTAGTAATGCTCCAAATATACTTGTTACTCTGACAATATTTTGGAAACCTGTCAAAACAATACAGACTTGATGTTTTCCAACTGTTGTGACATACAATCTATAGTACGGCCAACGAGGAGCGATACGAAAGGTCATTAACCTAAAGAACAACTGTGGCGTTGACAATCTAATATTTAGCTCTTTCCATCTTGTGCCTTTGTCGTAATGTCTCGTTCTCCCGGCAAAAACATGACAACGTTAAGACGGGTTCGCCAACATTCGGGCGGCCATTTTAGATGGGGTTTTAGCATGGGTTTTGTTTACATTTGGTATCGCTTCTCGTTGGCCGTACTGTATACGTAAATTGCATGAAAAGTTACGTACTTTTGATGACAACAAGAATACTATATAGTGATCCAATTTTCACTTACATAGAGATTTAAGTAGAAGCTCTCCTATGTTTAGGCAGCCTATGTTTGGTTCATAGAGAGGCATTTGTGATAACCATACCAACCTCCATATTACAGTGACATCAATACAACCCTATTCTTGACGTGGTTGTTTTAAAATACCACTGGGTGACGACGTGGTAATTATGCTAGTCTTATTTTCTTACAACTTTTCATGTTGCACACATAAGTGTACATGCGGTAATACATCAAGCTGTAAATCTAGTATAACATAACCTCGCTTTGTATAGAATTCCCGTACAACAAAAGGTCAGCTTATACTGGTTACGTATAACTTGATTGTTCATAATTTTGTTGGTAAGTAAAATTGGTAAGTACTTAGAAAATTACTCATTCCCTCAAATATATATACAGGTACTACAGTATTATCGAAAAAACTTGACTCCTAAACATTCTTTATAGGTGAAACTAAACAATTTTTGCGATGTCTTCGCTATCTTATCGGTCAAATACAACTTACTAACGATGGCCTTTCTAGGAACTATGGCCGGCTCTTTCTACATTGTCTCCCTTAGACAGCAATGGCGGAAGTTCCCATGATAGCCGTAAGGTTAGATTAGAAGTGGATTTCTATTTATTACGATACTAACATGTTTTTTTTATGGTGGATGTAAGATTTATGTGAAGTTATTAAAGTTTTAATTTGATCCTTAATTTTTCTCGTCTTACACGGCTTTTCGGGGAAATGAAAATCCTCGTCGGTTCTGCTTCTTTGTAGATGATGTAGTATATGAAGTCTAGGAGTCACGTTTGTTTTGGAGTGTGTTTTAGGCAGTAAAAGTCTGACACTGCCCCCCGCTCCGCCCAAAGTGGGGGCGTTATTTGATTATTTCCCATCCACAAAAGACCTAAGCTTTACGAAAGAAGTCTTTATCACAGACTTTTACCTATAGTACGGCCAACGAAAAGCGATACCAAATGTAAACAAAACCCATGCTAAAACCCCATCTAAAATGGCCGCCCGAATGTTGGCGAACCCGTCTTAACGTTGTCATGTTTTTGCCGGGAGAACGAGACATTACGACAAAGGCACAAGATGGAAAGAGCTAAATATTAATAAATAAATAAAATAATTGTCAACGCCACAGTTGTTCTTTAGGTTAATGACCTTTCGTATCGCTTCTCGTTGGCCGTACTATACGTAAAAGCAGTGCATGCAAGTATCTTTCATTCATATCTCTTCACCTACATTCTCATATTGTAGATTGACGCAAAATACTACCGGAATGTATGTCTGTTTGATTGGCGAAGCATTTCTCGCATATTTGCCATGTTCGAGTGTTATTTTAGCTAATACCAATAATATTATAGGAAAGATTTTATTGTTTGTATCGAAGATGCTCCAAAACTATTGGACTGATTTTAGCCACTTTTTCACTAATAGAAAGCTGCATTGTCAAGAAATAACATAGGCATATACAACATCACGCTACTACCTTCGGGAGCGAGCAGCAACAAAAGACGCAGATGAAACCACGCAGGGCAGCTAGTTTTAAAAAAAAACCTAGAAAGGTGCAATTCTGTTTCATAGTAGCACCTACCATAGTTTGTCTCTGTATCACACAAAGTTTAATTGTTAGAAAATACATACGGCATTTGAAAGGTAAACTTTGAAAGTTAGAACGATATGAAAAACTTTTTCAATCAAGCTACTCTATTGCCGAGTACTGTAGGATTTGTTTTATAGTGAAACAAGAATTTGGATGAAGGAGAGAAGAATTTAAGAGTTAAATAACATGGTTTAATGTAAACCCATATAAACTCATTGTTATCTGTTCGCCTAAATCTTTTAAACTACTCAACGACTAATAATGCAATTTCCAGCAATAGATAGTGATTCAAGAAAAATATTTATAAATGAAATATGAGTATTTGCATTGCACCCTTGCGAGTCGGGGGTGGGTCGATAGTAAGATAATAAAATCATAACACACAAAACGAAAAAACTAAAAACCCACACTGGAACACGGTAGTTCTCAATCAACCACTAAGGAACAAAAAACAAAGGGCCGGGGGCAACTCATAAATCGCATGATAGAGTCATTAGCCAGGGCCGAACTCGCCGCTGAATAATTAAAAACAAATAAAGTCGACACGGATTATCCTATCTGTGCCACGATCGCTCGTTCATTTTTATTTAGTAGTGAGTTATAATTTACACGGTTATTAGACGGTTTTTAAGATTTTAGTTTTAGATTGTTAGAATTTTGGTAATGGATCGAATTGATGGACTAGTTTTTATAATTGTTATTTTGCTATTAATGCGGGGTGGGGTTGGTTTTACAGGCAAGAAATAATTTTTTTTTAGGGAAAGGTGTTTTATTTACTTACGATTTATTTAATTTAATAATCCTTACTAATATTATAAAAGCGAAAGTGAGTTTGTTTGTTTGTTTATTTGTTTGTTTGTTTGTTTGTTACCTCTTCACGCTTTAATGGCTAAACCGATTTTGATGAATTTTGGTACAGAGATAGTTGGGAACCAGGAGACGGACATAGGCTAATATTTTTTGGAAAAAAGTGGGATGTGGGGGAGAAAGAGGGAATAAAAGGCAAAACTTAGCGTTGCTATTACAAATCAATAAGGCGCAAGGGGAAATGTGTTACCCCAAATTTAACGCGGGCGAAGCCGCGGGCGAAAGCTAGTCGACTATAAAAACTAAACTGACTCATTATAGAAATAATTTTATAGCAAAAGTGAATTTTGCAATTAATAAATCGCAAGCAATAGTCAGCCAGGGCCGGAGTCACCGCTGAATAATTAAAAACAAATTATGTCGACATGGAATTACCATATCTCTGCCTCGATCGCTTGTTAATTTTTAATAATTTTTCAAAAGTTGGTGTTATCTTTCACGGATGTAAGACGTATTTTTGATTGTCAGAATTTTAATAGTGTGCGTAATTGATGGGCTAGTTTTTAAGTTCGGCTTTTTTCTACTGGTGGTATTTTATAGGCAACAATTAGTAATGTGCCTTGGTAAATAAAAGTGTTGTAGGTTTAACAAACTGACACTATGCATTAAAGATTATTTTATTAAGGATTAAAATTTAGCTTAGTACATAAAGAACAACAGACTACCACTAAGACATCTGTGACACAAATGAAGAACTAATTTCATAATTCTGAATTACGAAATTATAGTTAGGCGGAAGATAAGAGCATTTAAAAAAAACCCGAGTATAAACGTCACACAGTATCCTACAACAGCAACATCCTTTTGGTTGAAGGATTTTTCATTTTCTTTGGAAGATGAAGAACTTTAAATTGTTCTTCATACCCCTGAAAAGGAAATTAAAGTCTATCACAATAAAAGGATCATGACCATCAACGGTACTAGTTTTTCTCATGCATCAAGATAAAAATTATATCACAATTATTTTCTTTATTTTTGAAGACATTTGCAATTAGAATGCCAATTTTGTATAGGGGTTTATTTTGTAAACTTAATAAGTTATGAAATTGTTTTGATAAAATGAATTACCTACTGCCGGCTATTCTGACGTTAAAGTGTTGTCATAATTAAAATAAGTAAATATATTGAGAACTTTTGAACGATTTTTTTTGCATACGATTACAAATTAATATAAATGTAAAGTCATTGGAAAGGTAAATCGCGAGGTTTTTATAAATAATAAAGCGAGATGATACTTCTGTGGTGTGAAATAATTAGTATTTCACACACACAGTAGTCGTATTAATATTTTGCTGTCAAAACCAATTTCACTTTGTTGGCTAACGATACAAATGAATGATTGCATAGTTTTTTTTTTAATTATCTTGCTTCGGTTTGATATAAATCGAAACTTTTTAATAAATTAATGATTATAGAACTAAATCAGTCATTTGAAATAATTATGTATCGAGTGTATTTATTCGAGTAATCGATTTTTATTTAAAATCTAAAGTGGCAACATTAGTGTTGGTGTCTCAAATTGAATTTGTCATTGTCAAAAAGTCCAATGACAATTGCGCGTGGTGCATGCTAAGTTTGTTCATTGCGATTTAAATATTACATTCTTTTTTGTTTTGATCGAAGCAAAGTACTGATCTATTTAAGTCTCTATCCCATCAGATATGCTCATTAATCTGCTCTCCAAACTACGACCTATAAACTTACCTCTATACACGACGGATATTTCTATTTTGAGGCTAAGTTACGTTTTCTAAAAAACTTGAAATGCGGGTTTTGATTCCAAAAAAGCAATTGTAGATGGTTATTTGGTTAATTTATAAACCATCTAAAACAACTTTGGAATTGATGCAACTCTGAACCGTGGTCCATATAGTCGTGGTCATTCTCCTTTATATCGATATTTTTCCGATATCTACAAATACATTTTTCTTATTTGACTTCAAAATGTACACGGTAGCTGTGCGAATTCTACACACAAAAATGTGTGTAGGATTCGATCCTGCACTGCGTGGGTGGGTAAATCGCACACACTCCCACACGGAGTAACCGACCGTCCCATACAAATGTCATACCACCGGACATACATTATTTAGCACTTTGACTTTAAATTGGAAACTAAAATTAGAACAACTAAAATCTAACTGTTCAGTTAAGGTTCATGCCACACCTAAAACGTACCTAGTGGTTACTTCTATGGCTGCTTATCTTAAAACCGTTTTTTTTTTAATATAAAATGAAAAGATTCAAGATCTTAATCTACATGACATAACCATACAACCCGTAAATCATGGTTAAGGCGCAGTAAGAAGCTAATCTTTAGGTATTCGCGGAGGTGAGGCAAGCTGCAGACTGGGCGTGGAGTGGCACAAGTATACGACAGTAGTGCATCGAAAGAATAGAAATAAGGTCGAAAATATTTTCGCGTTTGATTTTATTTGAATATCATATCCGCATAAAAACGTAAGTCCCTTTGCAGTTTTGATCGAATATTAAAAAAAATACAGTTTTAAAAGTTTAAGATATGTCTTTAGTATGTGTTTTTGTTAGGTAAAACAAAGGAAATTCCATAGACATATGATGGTTGTCGCTGAAAAAATTTAAAATTTCGAGACGAAAAAATAATGTTCGTGGTTTTTTTAACATTTTGATTTCGTAGCACTAGACCGCTTTTGTAAACTGTTTTTGTTTATGTGTTTTCATTATGTATTTGACTATACACTGTATTTTTTGGCTTGTGGTATGTACAGATACGGCTAACTTTGCGACGAAAATCTAGACGTTTTTCAAAGTGTTTGCTATGTACAGTGCCTTAAGCACGGGTTAAACAGCTAATTAAATTTTACGTTTTCAAACATGCATTTTATGCGCCATTTACTTTGCTATTTGCGTAAATTTCTCTGAACCACTATCTCTTCACCAGAAATTGTCAGTATTCGACTTCTGACAACTTAGCCATTTTATGTTGGGGTCCGCTTCCAGTTTGACTGGATGCAGATAAATACCAGTACTTCATAGTAAAACTGCCTATCTGATCTCCACAACCCAGTTAGTAGGTACTATAGCACGGCCAACGAGAAGCGATACCAAATGTAAACAAAACCCATGCTAAAACCCCATCTAAAATGGCCGCCCGAATGTTGGCGAACCCGTCTTAACGTTGTCATGTTTTTGCCGGGAGAACGAGACATTACGACAAAGGCACAAGATGGAAAGAGCTAAATATTAGATTGTCAACGCCACAGTTGTTCTTTAGGTTAATGACCTTTCGTATCGCTTCTCGTTGGCCGTACTATAGGTAATACGATACCCTTTGGTAAGACTGATTGTCAGACTTTCGGGATGATGAAGAGGAACAACGCCTTTGCTTTCCTAGACATTCGACTTCTCTACTGGGAATAACAATCAAAATGATGTATATGATAATGATATTGTCGGTTCCTAACGCCATCATTATAATGACGATGCTGTTATCAACGACATCTCAGCGGCAATTTGTGATGTTTGAGTGCAGTGTTATTAAAATAATTAATTCGTTATGTAAACTGTCTTTATTGTCATCTAGCAGACTCTGACGTCACTTCTTATTAAAATTGCTCGTAGACCTTTGATTATAAAATCAAAATCATGTTTTTAGTGCTTATTTAAACAGTTGATTTTATTATCGTTACGTTGGTAATTGTAGAAGGTTTTTTAAGCGGATGGAAAGTTATCAAATAACTTATCCCGCTCTTGGTGAAGCGGGGGGGAGTGTCAGACTGGCGGTGGCTGTGGGAGGCTTCTCTGCAAATCCTGAAGGTTGCAGTGTACTTACATTCTGTTTGAACAATTCTGTAATTAAAAGGACCCGTCAACTACCTAGCTGTTTTCCAAATACGTTCTAGTTGATTTTCAGTCTAACCGGATGGAGCGGAAACCAGTTTTTTTTTTTAAAAGAGTAACTCTAACCTATTGACAGAAGGCGTAATGCGTTATTTATTTCGAATGGATTCTACAAAACGAAAAAGTTCCAATTTAAAACAAAACTGGGTTCCGTTTGGAATTCTAGGTTTTGGGTTTTATCACCCATATTTTGTCGATATTTTACACATTCGCACTTTAAATCCTTTATTATGCGCACATCCAAGGACTTGAACGCCTTGATCCATGTTTCCGTATTCAGATACCCCTGATCTGGTCAAGTCACGAGTTAAATAGGCCTCTTTTGGGTCACCTCAATCCATTGTCGTCCGCATGTCTGTCTTCAAATCAAGTTTGAGGTCAAGACTACGATTATTCCGAACCTGACCCAAAATTAAAATTTTAATATCCTAACCCATAAGTCCATTTAATATAAATAATTAAACAGACAGTGAGATAAGAACAGTTATGTAATATAAATCGATATTCAGAATAGGCACGTTCCTAAGACCAAAAATAAAACCACAATAATACTACAAATCAAAAACAAAACCACATTAGTTGCGTGAGGCCTGAGATAGACTCGAGTGTTTGTTCAATTTATGTGCCGAGTACTCCCGAGCACTGCCGAGTATTGCCGAAGAGTGCCGAGCGCCCTCCACGAAGATGAGACGAGATGGCGCCTCCCGGGCATGGCATTAAAGAGAACACACGTGCTTATGGAGATAAGGATATGCATTTAAAATTAGAACCAGTTTCTGACTAATAGCAGAAAGAAAATAGCATTCGTTTTCCTCACTGAAAAGTCTGAAACAAAAGACAAAAGAATATGCTAATCGAATACATAACCTTTTCCGTTTTTAGAAGTCGGATCGAAAGGGAAAAAGACACAGTGATGGCAGAACCAATTACTAAAAATTTACTTATCAGATTTCAAAAGATCCAAGTTACATTCATGATAAAGATTCAAATTTGCAAAATTACTTCAAGATTTTTTTTTCAATACAAATAACTTACTTTGCTAATAAATATACGAAGTTAAACTATTTCTATAATAATGTGCTCTTAATTGAAATGGAAAGTACTTAATTAACTTTGTTTGATTTGTTGCTATCGTTTGAAACGCTTACGTTACATATCATAAGTTAGAATTGGTGGCCCAATCCAACCCAAACAAAAAACCAACCATTTAATAAATTTACAAAAATCCTCCTGGGATTTTTAATTACATGCCTACCAAACTTTTCACAGTACTCCGCTAAAATATTAAAAATCTTTCATTAACGTGACGTTAATTTAATATCTACATGAGCATTAATGCAGCACTTTACGACACAAACTACTCGTAAGTAAACGTCGTGTAATCCAAGTTTATCCCTAGCACCGGCTGTTACCAAATTAATTTATTGAACGGTCCGCTAACGGTACCGCTGAAGACTCTTCTGCCAGTCACACAATCCACTCCCAACCAACACTAAACCACAACGACCACAAACAAAACCAAACCAAAACCAACCACAGCCCCACCACAATAGAACTCATTTTAATCTACACGCGAACCAACATACGACCGATAAACGCAACATAGCTGGCAGTAAATAAACAGTTGATACTGACTACACATCATTACATCAAAGAGATGAATAGTCATTGTGATAGGACATTGCACTTTATAGTGGAGCGAATACGTGTCAGATTCAGATGTGTGGTTGTTGCAGGAGTTTCTTATCGAACAGTGGGTTAGTGGGCGCGAGCGGTGCCGGGTCAAACGCTTAGCAAACAACCACGGACGGATTCGTCTTGGCGTGTATTTGCCGGCATCACCGTGAAATGGTTGCAAAAGCTCGCGGTTCTAGGCATTGTGTAGGATGTATTTGGTTCCACTGAAGTCGCGGTGCACAGCCTTGCTTGTTATCTGGAGAAAATAGTACAACAACAAGAAATAGTTATAATACATGACTTGGTTCATTATTTTAGTGGCATTTGCTTTGAGTTGCGCCGAGTATAAACTGGTACGGACATATTGGAGAGTGACTGCAGACACCAGACACTGACATAATACAGATATATGTATAGTAGGTACATTATCGATCATCAGGTGTTGTCCGGAGCCGCGTCAGCAATTCGTCCGAGTACCTACGTTCTTTTGTTTACTTACTTGATAGAACATTTCAAACAAATTGTGTTCCATTTCTAAAAATATTCGGTGTGTTATGAAAATTTCGAATAGTAGGTATTTTCAAATTAGTTCCCAAATAATCCAGCCTGTCCCTCTGCTGTCCTCTCCCAGCGACGTCCTGAGCCGAGGCTCGTACCCCACAGGGGGTGGCCTTAGCGTGTGGTCGCTTAGTTTTTTATGTCTCTGGCTGGAAAACCTTACATTCAAGGCATTCACAGGATGGCCCGGTTAAGCAGACGACAACATCATAGATTGAACGGCGAGATGCCATTCACGAAAAAAAAAAACAATGTGGATAATCCACTTTTTTTTTCGCAAATCCTAAAATAGGCCAATGTAGACCAGTCAATTAGCACAATAATCGAATTCAGTCAAACAGTTACATTTAAGTATTACTTAAATAGAAGTTGAGGCTCAAAAAAGTAACGAATTCGGCCTCGGGCAACAAACTTTAAGTACCTACCTACTTACTCAGATTTTTTAAATTGATTACAAATTCGCGGAATCTAACAAAAGAAACCCGTCAAGTTCAAATTGAAATAGAAGATACAGCAGACACTGCATAGATTAACATGGTAGGTAGCTATAGAAGTTTGTTGTGTTCGTGATAAGCGGTCAGTAACTTTAAGTTAAGTCAGAAAGGTTGATTGTTTCCTGAAAAGGGAATGAATTTTCCTTGGCCATTATTTAGTACATGATAATTAAATGAATTGGACGACACGGTTGGCGCAGTGGCTGAGCGATCGACTGCTGCGCTGCGTATCGCGGGTTCGATAGCCGCATGGAACAAATGTTTGTAAACGCACCCACGATTCAGGAGAAATCCTAGTGTAGGGCAACATTTTTTTAAATAAAATATAAAATAATAATTCAAATTAATAATATAGTTTTGACACCCCAAAAAAAAATAGGCAACCTCTAACGCAAGTAATAATTTTGTACTGAACCCAATTACTAGCAAACTTACCACACGACCACCAAATTGAGCAATAAACAGTTAAACACTATTACCAATTTCAATTACAGTAACAAAAACAATAATAGAACAACAAAGTACCTATTAGGAACGTGAACATGAAACTAAAGTCAAAGTTGTTGTTATCTACAACAAAATAACTCGGAAGCATCTTCAGATCGGGCCCAAAAATAATCACCCATCAATCAACCGTTTGGATCTATAAAAACCTCCTTTGAAACCCTGCCGCCCATAATTGGTACGTAAAAAACAAAAGTAGAAAATTTATAACGAGACGAAAGTCCCAAATCATTCTGTTTAGTGCGAAATTATAGTGTTTTAAACACATCGTTTAAATGATTGTATTACACTAATGAAAGGGTATTACATAAGTGGACTGGACTGAGAAGTAAGCCGCAATCTATTAGTTGAACAAAAATCAGCTTAATTTCACACCTGTTTGCCTTTAATTCTATAATTATGTGGGAGCAATGGACTTTTTGCACGCGTTTCTGATCCTTACATGAGCTTGAAGGAAATTGTGAGAAAGTATGGGGAGTTGGAGGTACGTATGCAATTGACATAGACAATGAATATTTATAGCCTGAAACAAAGGACCTAGTTTAGGTTTTATTGTATATGTGACCTTATTATAAATAAACGTTTTTTTTTATTTATTTACATATAGTTTACATTTTTAAATATATCTTAAAAAAAACATTTAAAAATTTAAAAATAGTAGCCCACCGGTATCGGGAATAGGGTCCAACCTACCGGCGGTCAGGGCTCCTGAGAAAGGAACCTCCTAGCAATACGAGCCGTGTCCAGGAGTACCGCTTTCTGTATCAAGCCCTCGTTAGGCAGCTGGTTGATCCAGCTGCCTAACGAGAGCCTCCTCAGGTATTGGTCGAGGCTCTTGGTAATTAAGCCATTTACATTATTTCAAACTATATTTAGTTATTTTCGAAATAGTTCTCTGATCGACGCCCTAAACCAAGGCTCGTTCTGCACAGGAGTGCCCTTAGCGTGTAGTCGCTCAATTTCTAAGCGTTTTGCCCTGTCTGTAGGTCTTACTTTCAAGGCATCCACAGGAATTGCCCGGTTAAGCAGACGACAAACTCATAGGTTGAAGTGCGATTTAAAAAAATTGTTTCTTGACTTTTGAACCTGCTTTAAAAGAGTTTTAATTCCTTAATATTCTTCGTTAATATGAGTAAACTGAATGCGTTAAGTAGTGAAGATACAGTTAGTATTAATTAGTTTTTAACGGATGTTGTGGAACCCAATTTAGTATTTAAGTAATAATTATTGTTCTCAAGTAGGTATGTGACATGTTATGTTTTTGTTGAGAACTTTATTCTCATCTTTAAACCTAAAACTAAACAATTTTGATGACTTTTCAACAAATTGGTAATTAAATAATAAAATGTGTCATCTCATAGATTTGGTTTTATGTCATGAAGGTAGAAAATTCTTTATTCGATAAAAGCTTGATTTATTTCAAGACTTCAAACTCACGGAAAAAGCGTTTTCGTGACTGATCTTAATGAGTTTTTATTTCTCGTTGACCTTCGATGGAATGAGTGTCCAACGCTGATAAAACTAACGTTCTAAAGTAGTAAAAATAACAATAAAAACAAAAATTGAATATGTAACATACTCCACATTTGCCCCTTTTTACCCTCTTCGGCACAGCAATGAAAATCTCAGATACTAAGTGAAAAAAGGCTTTAATGTAGATTCTGTAACTCAATCTAACAGCATTAATTTCAATTAGACCATTACAGGCACTTTTGATTAAAAAAAAATGCATGAAGCTACAGTCCCAGTCACAAGGCATAATAACTTGTGAAAGTTCTGTAGTTGCTTTAAGAACGTATCATAAATGCTGTAAAAAAACATACTGGCATATCCAGCAACGTTCGAAAATTTAAAAACTCATCATCAAACCGCACACCATTGTCTCAGCAGTCTTCCTAGCAACTCTGGCTGCATACCTGGCACCTTGGGGCAGGTAGGGGCGAGTGAGGGTGGGAGGGAGGCAGGGGTGACGTCACGCCGTGGGTGCCGACACGTCGCTCGCCGTCACGCTCCACAAACAGCAAGGTTGCCGCAGCCTTGACGCCGGCCCACATTGCTCACCGGCTCAGAACCGACTTTTTGTACTAAATACTATATCTCTGGTGTGAACATCTTCCGGTTACTAAATGCCTGGTAAGTGAGTCATGGCCTGGCGAATTATGGGCGGTTATGATAACTGTTATCAGACAGCGGTGGTTGAAAGTGAAGTCATCAAGAATGCAGAAGTAAGTGAAACTAATGGACCAGTTTTAACTGTTTCAGTTCCAGTAAACCTTTACCAAGTATGTCGGGGTCGACCTCTAGGTTAACCAGAGACACCTAAACATGTTAAAAGTAAAAACTAGTTCAATAACTTCAGCATCGTCGAACTAGAAGCTCGCAACATAGGCATTGCAGATTCAACAAAGCAGAAAGTTATTTATTTATTCTACAATTTATGTACACACGACGGCACATCAACCTATACAAAACCATTTCAACTTGATCTCTCTACCGCGGTGGGCGATCCGTAGAGGAGAGATCAGGTTATAATAGTTTAGGATAGGTTGACCTGCCGTCGTGTGTACAGACAGTAGACAAGACAAGGAAAACGCATAAAATTTGAGCACAAAGGTACTGCTTATTTTTTTTGAAATGTTAGTAAGTTAATTATTTATGGTCAGTATTAATTATAAATATTGGGTAAAGTAAAAGATACCTATAGGGTTTTAAGTTAAAGGTCACAAAAACGACCCTACACTTAAACTTGCGACAACACTGCACTTGACCAGCCGATGTTCATCGGTTCCTATAAAACCCTTAACGATAAAATAATATTTTTATTATGGTCATAAATAAAAACATCAAAGTCTGACTCTAAGGACCGTACATACGTCACAATCTCGTTTGCTATATGTTCCGCCAATTTTTCAACAAAAAACTCACGACAGAATTATAAAATCTGTTTTTTAACGAACATTAAATGCATCGGGCACTCTCAAAAGCCATTTCATTTTTCGAACACAAAGCTCCCGTTGTTTTCTCATATGCACCGTTCTTAATGAGTAGGCTAGCAGCTGCAATTAAAAGTGACAAAACCAAGGCATTCTAAATACTTCTATAAATAAACATTACCCATAAACATCTCAACAAATCGTTAAGTAGCGAAAAAAGGTCTCAGAAACGAAAATAAAACAATTGAATCTCAGATCTAGTGACATACAATTTTGTGACCATCCCTTGGTGAAGCATGGCTAATCAGTCGGGCGTTGTCCAGACAATGGTGTCAGCGTGAAAGACTCATAAAACTACGGGCCCAGTAAAACCCTGTCCAAAATATTTACGGCGCGTGACAAACGGGCCGCCATTGTCTCGCAGGATTGTCTCGGCGATTCGACGCGGTTAATCTTCCAACTACGTTCTTGCTGTGGACATGTGCAATGTGTTACGGACTCGAGATTATTTGACACGAGGATCGATCGTAAAACTACGTGTCAATATCTGTTGCCAGGCAGGTGAGAGGTAAACCAGCTGCTTGTTGCAGCAAAATAGAAGTGAAATTTAAAAAAACGTTTATTTTTTTATTTTTCTAAATTGAAATGTGTTAATAGCCTGCCAGTGGTGTCTCACTGTTAGGCAAAGGCCTTCTCTTATACAGAGTATGCGCGGGCATTGACCACCATACTTGCTCAAGACGGGTTGACGATTTCAGACTTATTAACTATATAGCTCCAGGTTTACTGACGATCCCTGATCGCTGATCATTATCTACATAGTCTTTTCTTGCTTAACTTGGGGGCAGCTTCCATTCCAATCGGGTGCAGCTAAATACCAGTATTTTACATGGAGCGACCGCTTTTTTGACCTCGATACCGTGGTAAGTTATACCTACTAAGTAATACGATTTCCCTTGGTGAGACTGGTTGCCAGACTTTCGGGACAATGGTCCTTCTGAAGCATGGAAGAAATACGGTACGTAATGACTAGTCACCTATCTACGGCCTAGCCTAAGTAACTGCGACTGAAGCTGAAAAATATGGACTGAGTTAGCCAAAAAAGGAACTGAAACGATGAATCGAAATTGAAGTTCATTTGGCCAGAAAAAGTTGTTCAGGTAACCAGTTTACATGATGATTAAGTACATTAATGGCTCATATAAAATGTTAAGTATACAGGTATTTTAATAGTTTATGTAATGAAGAAATTTTGAAGCTATTTGAAGAACAGTTGATGTCAGACCGTTGTATAGTAACCGATGAGGAAAGTTGAGTCGTGAAGGCATGCTTACGTAACACCAGTGAAAGCAAAAAATAAATTGGATGTTAAAGACAAAAAAGAGAATATATTTGACACTCGTTTCTCAACGATTTTTTTTCAGGTTCAGCTAAGACTTTTATTGCTAACTTGAAATTGTAAGACAATCATTTTGCATCTCATGTGAATGCAATATATAAGACAAATGAGAATGGGTCAAAGATAACAAAAAAAACAAAATCACACCTGGAAATCTGAAAAAAAAACAAAAATCTTGGAAATGTATGGAATGGGTCATGGGTAGGTTATTTGTGGTAGGTGTATGAGTAATAACATACATAACATAACATAACATGACGAATGTAAGGAATCCGAAAAGTTAAGGCAGAAATGAACAGTGAGAAATTCTTGATGTAAAAACCCGATCTGGGAATCTAAGCCAGGACTAGACTAGACTATCGGGGTAGTCCTCACATAATAAGCCTATGTGCCTTTGACGGGCCTGTTGGTCTAGTGGTTAGTGGCCCTGACTGCTGGGCCGGAGGTCGTGGGTTCGATTCCCACCCAGGACAAACTTTGTGTGATGAGCATGATTGTTTGTTCTGTGTCTGGGTGTGATTTATCTATAATATGTATGTACCTATTTATAAATTATATAAGTATGTTTATCAGTTGTCTGGTTACCATAACACAAGCTCTGCTTAGCTTGGGATCAGATAGCCGTGTGTGAGTTGTCCCAAGATATTTATATTTATATTATTTATGTTGTTCTCACTGGAGGGACTTGGGATATAGGCCTCCTATTTGTGAGAAGCCGGAATTTCTCTGCAAGGGTAGCATTTTTAATATCTGTGGTAGCATTGCGTCTTCATACTACTATGTGTATACGAGTATGTTCAACCCTGACCATTTACAATAACCGCTCCGTTGATAGCATAATGATGTCGGAGTATATTTGTAAAGCTTTATCTGAACGCATTTTAATAATGTCCATTGTTTAATGTATAAGGTTGAATTTTGTATGCAGCGATTTTTTTAAAGAAAACTGTGTAATTAGGATTTATTCGCAACTGAACTCAACAAATATGTAGCGGACTGTATTAGATTTGTACAAATAGCTACTCTTTAACCGTATCTATAGGATCAAAACATACCTACTAATGCTTATCTATTTGGACATCCATTGTTTTTTTAGCCGATGTCAGACATTTTGACTAAATCAGCAGTATTATATGTGACAATGTCGTTGAATGTCTCTTTTTATAATAGTACCAACCGCAACTTTCTAGGTGTATCTTGGGTATCACAGACATCGGTGACGACAAAGCCAAGCAAAATCGATCAGGGATCGTCAGGAAACCTGGAATTATATTTAAGATACAAACATTCAATCTCACAAACAGCTAGACCCGAAACAACAACCTGTAGGATATACAAACATTTATTTCGTTGAGGATCGAACCCGTGACACGCAGCGCAGAAGTCGATTGCTCAGCCACTGCGCCAACCATACCGTCAACTAATTGAGCAATACCGAAGTCAGTTATCCTTATCTCGTCATTTATTGTTAATCACCTTTTACAGAAAAGCGACGACAGACAGATCACACAAGGAATATAACCTATTGGTAAGTAAAACTAGCTATAAGGAAAAGCACAATGCCATTATGAACCTTATTGATCTAAGATAGCACGTGCCATCACATAATACCGATGATATCAAAGAGCTATCGCGACTGCAGAGCAAAAAAAGAAATAATCAAATCAAATCAAATCAAATCAACTTTATTTGTGAACATAGGTATTACAATAAAGGTCTTATGTAGGTATACAATTTAGTCGAGCTCTATGTCCTACCAATGAAATTGGTGTACAAATCTATTTTTTTTTGTTTGTTTTTAGTAATACGTGTGAATTTACAATACAATAAAAAGTCAAGTTTGAATAAATAATGTCAAATAGATTAAAAAAATAAATAAATTAACAAAATTCCACTTTATAATAAATTCATAATTTCAATTGATGGTACTGTTATTAGGCAATTAAAAAGTCAAAGTCAAAGGTAGATTGTAATAAAAAAGTTGGCAATGTCATATTTTATCAAGTCAAAGTCAAAGGTAAATTGTAATAAAAAAGTTGTCAATGTCATATTTTATCATTTAAAAATTCTTCAATGGAGTAGTATGTCTTATGTAATAAAAATAAATACAATTTACTTTTAAACTTGCGGATATTATCTTCATTCCTTAAACATTTTGGTAATTTATTATAGACCCTTGGTGCCATTACAAAAATACTGTTTCCATATAGCGCAGTTCTAGACCCAACTGTTTGTATCCGATCACAACGGCGCTGACTAGTTACTCGAGCAAATTTATGTGGATTATTTTTGACAAACATAGACGTTTCAAATATGTACAACGAGGGCAAGGTTAATATTTTTGTATTTTTAAAAAATGGTTTGCAGCTATCAGTTGTCTTTAAATTATAAATAGATCTAATGCACCTCTTTTGGCACTTAAATACTATTTCTTTGCCCGTGGCATTTCCCCAAAATATAATTCCGTATCTCAATGTTGAAGCTACTAAACCATGATAAGCAGTTAAAACAGTTGCTCGATTGGCCGTTTTACTTAACATGTGCAAAGCATAAGAATGTTGGTTAAGCTTACTGCATACTTTGTCAATATGTGAATTCCATTTTAACGTGTTTTCTATGTTAAGTCCAAGAAATTTAGTCTCATTTGTTTCATTAATAATTTTGTCCTTGTATTTAATATTTAAGTCTAGATTGTAATTAACTCTTTGTTGAAATTTCATTAATACTGTTTTGTCAAGATTTATAACCAAATTATTATTTTGTAGCCAATTCACAACTGATAGAAGTGTAGAATTAATCTCCGGCTCTATTTTCCTCACGTCGTCACAATTGAAAAGCAAAGTGCTGTCATCTGCAAACATTGTCATAGGATATGTTGATGCTGTCGGAAAGTCGTTAATATAAACAATAAATAGGGGTGGACCCAGTACACTACCTTGTGGCACTCCATAATTTACCGTTCTCAGGTCAGATTTATAGGTTGTTACGGTTTTTTTATAAATTCTACTGATTGTCGTTATTTGCTGCCTATTACAGAGATAAGATTTTATTAAGTTTGATATATTTCCTCGTATGCCATACGCGTTAAGTTTACTTATTAGTATTTTATGGTCTACGCGATCAAAAGCTTTTGACATGTCCATATAAAGCGCTAGAGTTGGTAGTCTCTTATCTATTCTGCTAGTAACCATATGTAAAAAATCGTAGATAGCCATGTCAATAGATCTATTTTTCCTAAAACCTTTCTGGTTATCAACAAAAAGGGAGTTTTTCTCAAAGTATGAGGTAAGTTGAAAATATATTGCTTTCTCAAATATTTTCGAGAAAATCGGTACTAAAGCAATGGGTCTGTAGCAGGACATATCTTCTCTGTTATCTTTCTTGAAGAGTGGTTTTATAATTGTTATTTTTAATTCTTCAGGGAAGTGACCATGACATATGCACATATTGATAAGGTGACTCAACACAGGAGCAATCACCATGGACACCTGTTTAATAATGGTAGTACTTATATCATCGTAACCAGTGCTAGATGTATTCCTTAGCGACATAATAATTTTGTGAATTTCTAGCGGTATTGTAGGTGACATAAACATAGAACTAATTTTACTGGTTATATTATGTTTATTTTTAGGAATGTTTGAACTAGTAACTGGTTTCACTTGGTCCACAAAATAATTATTAAAAGTTTGTGCTATTTCAACAGGATTACTTAAGATTTTGTCGTTTGATTTAATTTTTGCTATCGTTTCCTCTGGTAAATTATGTTTATTCTTGTTTCTATTTATCACTTTCCATGTTGCTTTACATAGATTTTTAGCTGAATGTATGAGACGATTATTATGGGCTCTCTGTGTGAGATTTATAACTTTTTTCAGCCGATTGGAAAGATTTTTAAAGTTTGTTTTATTTTGCTTATTTGGTAATAACCGGTATTTCCACAGCAATTCTCTTTTTCTCTTACTGCAAATCCTAATGCCATGACTAATCCATTTCGCTTTTTCTTTAGTCGATATCCGTATTTTTATACTTGGAAAGCATAAATCATAAAGCAACTTAAACAGATCATAAAATAGTTTGAATGCCCTAGCGGGATCCGTTTCCTCATATACGTCAGAAAAAGTTATAGCTTTGATGTTGTCTATGAATTTTTGAACATTTTCTTTTGAGTAATCTCGTTTAGTTGTGAACCAGTAATTTAATATGCATGTTCGTCTAACTGGACATCGTAAAAGTTGTGCAGTATGATCGGACACTGCTAGCTCTAAGATTTCTCCATTTGATCCTCGTACCTTGTGAATAATGTTATCTATGCAAGTCCCACTGCCTAGTCTGGTTGGAACTTTAATTTCCAATTTGAGATTGTAACCCGCCAGAAGATACTTGAATTGATCTGAATGTGTGGATTTTTTTAAAAGGTCAATGTTGAAATCACCACATAGAATAAGTTTTCTGTTTGTGTGTAAAGACAAAGAATCCAAAAGAGTATTAAGGTTATTGAAAAATACCTCAAGTTTACCTTTTACGTCCCTGCTATGTGGGCTCCGATAAACACACATCACAATGACGTTGTGGTCGGTGAGTTCTACTGCACAACATTCAATTATATTAGAAACACAGTACCTTTTCACGGACTCCAATGGTCTATACTTAATTCCGTTTCGTATCATTATACATGTGCCACCGTGTCTGGATTTCCGAGAGAAATACGCAGCAAGTGTAAAATTAGGAATATGTAACAAGTTAACATCAGATAATATCATATTGTGCTCCGAAAAACATAGTACATCAATTATTTTTCCTGTATTGATTAATTCACTTAGTGCGACAGTAAATATATGAGATTTGTTCAGAAGACCATTAATATTTTGATGTAGAATATTAATATTTTTATACACGAAAAAAGTTTTCATATTCACAATTTCTTTCGTCTGCGAAAAATTCACATTGGGTTGATGATATCTCTGTTAAGGTTAACAATAAATTTTGAAAAATTGTACGCAGACCCAAGTCATTAATTTTTTTATTGAATTTAGAGAACATAGTAAAGTCATAAGAAAGATTTAAATTAGA
This sequence comes from Ochropleura leucogaster, assembly GCA_958449745.1. NCBI lineage: Eukaryota > Metazoa > Arthropoda > Insecta > Lepidoptera > Noctuidae > Ochropleura > Ochropleura leucogaster. Next base: position 6,237,782 of record OY288208.1, read on the forward strand.
ATCAAATGCAGTAGCATAGTCATATGTTTGTAGGTCTAGATGTAACAAATTATTAAACGTCTCTATACGCCAATTAAACATTAATGAGTAACTACTTAATTTAAAAGTAGGAACACATAAGATAATATTTGTATTCTGTACAGTCATCAATGTTTCCCTTAGTTGTATAATGATATTAACATAATTTTTAGTATGCAAAAAGTCTTCTTCCCCAATTAAAACAACACAATAGTCTTCCATAGAATAGTCAATAACTTTTTTGTGCAAGTCTTTTATAAGTCGAAGTAAACCACAATTGGGCTCGAGGTAATGACATACTTGAAAGTTATTAAATACCTCTTGAGCTGTAGACAAAACTTGGTTGTTTTTATTCGCACTTACTAAGCAGAGTTTTCTTTTTATGGGAATCGAAGGCTGGGGATCACTTTCTTCCTTCTGTGTTGTTGCATTATTTAGATTTTCCATTGACGTATTAATAGTTTCTTGTTTTTTCAAATACTGTTGTGATTGCCTTGTCTTCTTTGGTGACTTTGTTTGAGTTACTGTTTGGCTAGACTTATTTACTAGATCATTTTTTATTGGAGTCGATGTTAGTCTTCGCACTTGAGTATTTGTGTTTGAGACCCTTCGTTTTGAACATGAGGTCGAGCACTTGGCCTCTCCTGTACCAACTTTCTTGTATAATTCTATAACGCGATTAGATTTAACTAGATCTGATTTTAATTTTTCATTTTCGCTAAGCAGATTATCAATTTCTTGATTCGCGCTTTGCAACTCAACTCGTAACCCATTGATCTCTTCCTGTAGTTTAGTAATGGATTCATTGTCCTGCAGTGAAGTATCAGGCATACTCATTACTGTGGCATCGAATAATGATGTCTCTGAGAAGGACGTAGACAGGACGGTTTTTTTTCTAATTGTAATATTTTCGTCCGCCATACTTGTGACTTTTCCACCAAAAAGAATTATTTTTTTAGTGTGGTATCCTTATCGTTCTCTGGTGGCGAGTAGCGGCACTTTTTAGTTTGCCTATTCGCCACTTGTGGCTTTTTTGGCGCTAGTTGTCATACATTGAACATGGGGTCAAAGTCCAATTTTAAAAATATTTTTCGCAACGGTGATTAAGGCTTTTGTTTTATTGGTTTTATTCACTGGCGTTAATAAAAGTGACACTCAACGCTTTTAAGTATTGCGGATGTATACGGATTAATGTTTTTTTTTAAAGATGAAACATCAATTCGTTGTTTATCACTGATTATAGTTCTCATATAATACTATTGTCATAACTTTTATTTCACTGGGTCTAAATTGTCACAAACAATATCACTGCATCAAAATATTCATTACACTACTTTGCACCACTTTTTATTTAATTTAAGTGTTAGAATGTATTATTTACAAATTAAAATTACGCAAAGATAATAAAATGAAACACTTTCGGTTCTCGGCCATATTACCTTTCGATGTTCGTCAATTTGAATGTGGAACGTTTGTCTGTATGTTTTGAAAGCTCCTATGAAGTTTATATGGAAGAATTAATCCTATTCGGTTGCCCGAGCTATTTTCGTTTGTCCGTTGTAGGTAGGTAGAATATTTTTACTATACTATACTAGTTTACTGTATACCTTGTTTTTTTTTTAAAGTGAGATTGTTTGTAACCCCTGTACGCCTATTGGGACCCTGGAGACGGATATAGGATATTTTTTTTAAAAAAAGATTGAGATTGAAGCAAAGGGAAAAATTAGCATTGCTTTTACAATAAATAAGGCACAAGGACAAAAACTACTGGTAGCAGGTATCTGCAAATCAGGAAAGGGGAACTGTGTTACCTCGAATTTAACGCGAGTGAAACCGCGGGCAAAAGTTAGTAAGATTATAAAACTCGGGAAGAGCGGAGCACCCTAACACAAGCAAATTCATAGCTCATAGGGATGCTTCTCAATGTGTTTTTGTGAAAGCGTGATGATGGCTTGTCGCCTAACAAGGATTAATCAGCAAGTTTTAATCTTCAATAATTATGGTAATGAACATACACAAATCAATGCATGACGGCACGGTTTGCGCAGTGGCTGAGCGATCGACTGCTGCGCTGCGCGTCGCGGATTCGATTCCCGATGGCTGTTTCGGTTCTGACTGTTTCTGTTTGTGCGTTTAAATGATTGTAAACGCACCCAAGATACAGAAGAAAAAATTCCTAGTCTGGGGCATAGTTTTTTTTTTAAATGCATCCCTCCGGAAATCGTTATCATGACGTTTTTCTTGATTGTAAAAGAGTAAAGGGATTTGTATTGATTGCGAATGCATACATATGAGTTGATTAAAATGGCAGACTATACAGAGAGCTTCCTGCTACGATTCCTAGATAATATATTATGTGGCGTATATTTACTTTAAATTCATTGACAGCCATTATCTAATAACTATGACAGTATGAAACCAACTCTAAAGTAACCTAAAACTCCAGCTTCATAATCTCCTATTTCTTCTTCTCTCTTCTAAGAAAATAAACAAGGTCCTGGGAATTTGCGGTGCTTTTAAAAACGAGCAAAGCCGCATGATAAGCTGCAGCTAGCTATAAAACCGCGGCGACCACAGCCTGTGAAAGTTCACACCACAATTTAGGTTTTTAACACTAAGCTGCCACTGCGTCGGTTCTCATTAAGTCATGCGGTCTGGGGCCCAGGGGCCCGATGCCGAGGTGTCGCTAATCATTTTATTGTCTTCACGAATCATTGGAAATACTTGGGCAGTTGTTGAAATAACATCATATAAATATACACTTAGTGGATAGTTCCTAAGTATTTTTAATGAGGTAAAACAGCTTCGTTTATAACTCAATGTTTAGCAGTTCACGCTGTTTAACTGCCACCTAAATTATTTGTAAAAAAACTTTAATCTTAATCAAGTCCAAACAAAGAGATACCGATCAAACAATTTCTCCTCTCTAAAATCAACAACTTAACAAAAGTTACCCACGTGTAAAGCTGATAACTTATCATTTTATCACCAAACCAAACATTTCATCACGAGACAATTTTCCATCTCGTACACTCAGTTAAAAAAACGACCTCCATCTCGAATGTCATTTGCACGCCGTGCCGTTGAAAAAGCAATTATTTCAATATCTCGGTGCCGGCACCCAAGCCAGCAAAAAGTGTTCGGAGCACGCGCGCCGGTGTGACCGAACGCAAGAAAGTTTGGAGGAGCCACGAAGGACATGGGCGAGTCGATAAACTACGAGTTATGTATACGTTATAGGTGGAGTTAGGTGCTCAAACGTTGTTGTTTCTCTGACGTGCCTATAATGTATCGAACATGTGTGGTGCGGTTTATAGCGCGCGGTATTGGCGTCACTAATCGTGCCCTTAGTATGTCTTTCGTGGAATGTGACGGTGTTGTGTACGAGACTGCGTTCAAAGCCCTCCTATATTGACTTATATCTAGTATATTGGTATATCACTACGTTTCGTTTGACAGATTTCGATTCATAACCACAAAGGCGGCGAAACATGATGTCAACCACACTTATTAACTTAAAAACATTTTATGGTATTACTGAAATAGCGATAGCCTTTCGAAACATTTAATATCAATTACAAATGATCCCTAAAGACAACAGCAGGGTTAAAACAGTACCCCACTTGACAAACCGAAGGAGCTCAAAGCGAACAAAGATTAGGCACAACAGCATTTCAACACTCCTTTGTCGACGTGCAACAATAGGTAGCGTACAATTCACAAATAAACAAAACTTACACTAATCACAGTTAGAATTACTATAATAATACGGTCAAAACGATAACCGTTCTAATTTTAAAAGCAGAAGAAAAAAACATTGTCCTCAGCGAGTTCCAGTCTGATGGGCCAAGTAGATCGAAACAAATAGGAATAATATGGCTTCCGCAGATCAATTATATTTTTTATTTATTTAAAAAAACAGTTCCATTTACAAGGTTTACTGGCCGATTAGACACGTATAACGATAAATAATTTTACTGAAGCTAACCGCAATAATTCTTTGATAGTTATGGCAGTTGGTGGATATTTAGGTGATTTATTATTGGTATAAGTTAGTATTTGTGGTTATGTGTAAATTGGTTAGAAAATGTTGATTTTGGTGTGGTAGTCGACAGCGATTGACAGTTGTTATCATAAGCCACTCCAGGAACAGTTGTAAACCCAGGCTGAAATACACCCAGAACTGCTTGGCCAGACAGGTATCATAAACTAGTGCTTGTATGTCTCTAGCAAAAATATTTAAACTGTATCTCCCAAACTTTTATGAAAGACCTGTGCAGAACGTATAGTTGATTAGGCAGTGGTTTAATTGTTTGCGTTGAACTCATTTCTACTCGATTCAATGTAATTTTCCAATACCGAATCTCGAAAAATGTTTTTACTTTATTACTAATTCTCAATTATCCTTTTTTTCAGTAACGCACTAGTGAAAACTTTAATATTTATAGAACGTATAAGATGTATAGGAACGGCGCATACACTACTTTAAGTACCAATGAAAGTCATGCTTAACCTAAAGAAGTACCATCGCGCACATAGTACAACTTACTGCATTTGTATTATTTTACGTAGCACAAGCCGGTACTACCCTGTTTTTGTTAAGTGGCAAACATTTGTGAGTGTCACTCGAGTGACAATGCATCGACGACATCGAGTGGTCCAGTCCAACTCGACGCCTCTACCATTTGTTCACGAAAGAACACTTCCAAAATTCAAATAATCGAATTTTAAATCGCATAGCGTAATCGATTTCTCCGCATCGTAATCTTTACATTATATATTTTTGCGTGAATAATCCGATTGCGAATTTACCGGTATCGATCAGTTTGTAAATGTGGTTTGAAGTGTCAGACGTGCAAATTCGAAATGTATCGATTGGCAAACAAGTGGACTACTCTACGAGGAAAAGGTGATTGAATCGGTACACCACTCTAAAATTGTATCGCAAAAACTTTGTTATGCAAAATTACCTATTACATCGTTACCGCTCATGAATTGCAATTCTACAGCAGTTTTAATTTTAAGTTGTGTGATTATTGTAATTACCTATTTCTTACTAGATTTTCCTAGGAATGGCAGAGTTACATAATTTCAGTAAGAGGAGCAGCTAGATTTACCGACGACTTGGAGAAATCTCAAAAGATTTTTAGAGACATCAATATGAGATCAGACAGCATTCTCGGTAATCTGTTACAAGATTACAATCTAGACATTCTGATGAATCATACAACTTATACGTACTTACAAGCATAAGACACTCATAGTTATTATTACTTAAATGTTGCATTTCAAAACAAGAATCATTAACAAGAAGATCACAATAAAGTGTCATAAATTACAAGCCACAGTGCATTCTGCAGACGGGGACTTTTAAACGAAAAAAAAAATGACAATCGGGTTAAACCCAATTCATGGAGGGCTCGCTCTCGCTTAATTTCTTCCTAGAAAATGGTGTCACTCTGTATCAAAAATCCATGACGCTGGAGATACTTTTTGATGGATCATCTTCCTTACTGCTTTTTTTGCGGATGGGTATATATCCAACCGTCCGACCACCACTTTCGCTAGAACTGCTTCGCATTAGGATGTGACCGCTTCCCATTCCGTCTCGCTCTGAACCATGGACTGAACTAGGGCTGGACGCGAGAGATGGCCGCCACCAATCACCTCTATTAGCTATAGCTGGGCAGACCGCCACAGTGTGCTCCACCGTGTCCTCCACGCGATCGTCACATTGTTGACACGTCCCTATCACCCGATTATGTGCAGACACCTTCCAAAACATCTGTGTCAGGTGGTACATGACGACGCCGTGGCGCCTCTCCAGCCACTACTCAAAGAGGGGACTTATCGCCATTATTGTGGCTCGCCCTGCACTGGGTGGTCATCCATGGCCACCATGAGATAGCACCGGAGGTCTGTCCGATGTCCTTACTGCATTAATTACAACCACTGCATTTGATTAATTTCATGCCAGATTTTAGGATAGTTCTATTACGTCTAGGGTAATGTCGGGGTAGCTGCCTGCCGCGGATAGATGACTCGACTGTAATTACTTGATTCTTTGCTTGATTCGCTTGCTTTTTTATTTATCTATAGAAAAGATCTTCTAACTACTACCAACTGGACCGTACTGTCTTTTGACTGTGTGCGACTGTACGGGAAGGCAAGGTGCGATCAATGTTTTGTGGGGATACCTATACTATATCTATGTATATCTTGCTTTTCAGTGCATCGTTTATCCTAAACGTAATTTATATAAACTGAGCATTACTTACTGTCCCGAAAAGTAGAGGTCAGCAAAAATTGCTTCTACTATAAATATCAAAGATTATGTTTTTTTACTTTTAACAAATTTGTAGATAACGAACCAAGGTACTTGCCAGAACAATATTTCGATTTTTGTTATGGGAGATAATAATCAATATTTATTTCTATAAGTGTGGCATCTGTCCCGTCTATGCCCCAGTATATTATTTACAAACTATATTTAGACCTTAGAAGATAATTATAATTAAAATATGTACAAGTATCAAAATGGAAAAACATATATGGGGCGCCCTCGGGTTTGTTTGTTGTTTTTAACGTACTAATAAGTAATATGGTTATTCCGAACCAACCTTCATAGCGGCCCACTGTGTCTGGGAAAACGGAAAGTTGAATTGTTTTTCTATGTATCTTCTTTAGATTCTATTTTGTGATCAGTTGCGATAATTGTGAGTGGGTTTTTCCCATTAATTATCTTGTCACCCTTTCTCTTCAGAGGGGCCTGCCAGGGCCACCGCCTGCCGGGTTTGCGGGTTGTTCGAAAGAGATGCCGCGTCCCCGGAACATAAAGGGCAAAAGAAGGAATATGGGTAGGTTTTTTGATGTTTTTTGAAGTTTTTTTTTTTTATAAAATACCCTTTCTCTTTTATCAAAATGATATCCTTACTATACTATATATACTTACACTATACTATACTATATGCTATACTATACTATATACTATACTATAATATTATAAAAGCGAAACTGAGTTTGTTAAGTACCTCTTCACGTTTTAATGGCTAAACCGATTTTGATAAATTTTGGTACAGAGATAGTTGGGAACCAGGAGACGGGCATAGGCTAATATTTTGTTGAAAAAAGTGGGATTTAAGGGGGAGAAAGAGGAAAGAAAAGGGAAAACTTAGCGTTGCTATTACAAATCAATAAGGCGCAAGGGGAACTGTGTTACCCCGAATTTAACGCGAGCGAAGTCGCGGGCAAAAGCTAGTTAATAATATGTTAGACTTATTACAAGGAACAAACTAATAGTAGGGCCTCTACACGTAACGGGACGGATTGCAAGTATGTCGGCCGCCAATCACACTGTGTCGCCTACGAGTTATGTACTTTAGAAAGTACGCTGTAACCGACTTCTGACCGTTGACATTGTATATAAACGTTCTACATTTTGATTCTGCATTCGATGTGTTAAGGCGACGCTAGACGGGGTAGACGCATTAAAGTGAGTAATGTGGGCAAGTAAAGACGTCGTAAAGATGTAAGGATTGGAGGAATTTGATCGTTATTTGAATGACAATATTATTCGCAATTTATGTTGGATTTTAGCGAGAATCGTGTTAGAGAACGAGGTGAAGATGAAGGAAAGCCATGTTGCTTTAGGTTTTAGCACGTATTGTTAAGCGATTGTGTGCAATTCTGTTTTTTTTTTTAAGTATGTAGTTCCAAAAGGTACCCAAATTGAATTAGTAAAAACATGTAGACAGAATATTCACTCTAAGGAACAACAAATTCTAAATATTCCGTTAAACTACTAATTACTTATTACACAATATAAACAAAAGACGACCAAGAACAGAACAGAAACGCATCTGCCAAACATGTTCTTAATTCAAAAATTCAAATCCCACCTGCCAGTACGAATCATCCAAAAAAAAAAAAAAACAAAACATCACGCATCTTATCGTACACATTTACACGGATCTCCGTTGATTATTGGCACAGTCATGTTACATTACAGTAGATACACAATAAAGTCCTCGGCCAACTAACGTGCTGTCACCCACGGAAGAGAAAACGTCAGAGACGTCGAACTGGCATGATATATGATAAATGTTACTTGTAGATGCCAATGGACAAAGATCTTTCGTTTGCTGGATCGGCCACGTAAGGAACTTTGATACGGCTGTCTTTGCAGGAATCTCATATTATACAAAATACAGAACCTACCTCAACTGTTAATTGCTTGAACGGTACTAGGGGTAATTGCTTAGGTGGTAAACAATTTTTGGATTTTATCATCTTTCTTACATCAACGCCTTCACTACATCCAGCTTAGGAAACTTATGATGCTTTACTTAGAAATGTTTCCCGATATCTGCTGCTCTGTGTGATTCTCCTTGAGTATCAGACCCTGTGCATGGAGTTTATGTGTCCTCACTTTTTAATAAAGGTCGAAGAACACTCGGCTCACAGTGTTTTAGTTAAACACGGCACCTACCACTCATTCCAACCGCAACGTGCCACGTCCAGCGATCCTACCTCTCCGTCGTGCCAATCAACCGCGTGCCCAATGCAGGTCGGCCGACAGCGAGGTTAGAGCTTGCCGATTCCTTAATTGCCGTGACGTTTTGGTGTCACATACCACTCGGTACCACGACTACTTAAATAGGCTTTAGTAGCAGTACGTGTAAAATCTAACCGTTGCAACACGGAGTCTGTTGCCTGTAAGACAAGGACGGTGATGAAAATTCGTTGATAAGGCTGTCTTATTAAAAATGTTGTATTTGAGGTTTCTCCTTGAATGTTTGATTGATGTATTGAAAGGAGGTTTCAACAGTGATTTTTTTGTTGTTTGATTTTTGGAATGTTGGAAAATAATAAAAATATATTTTAGTTTTTAAAAAAATCAGGTGCTCAGCTGAAATTTTTCCCTTCATAAGCCTTAAGAAAATTCTAGTGAGATACTCGTAGTTCTAAAACTTTACTTATTAACCGTAAGATATAATGAAGCATTGACCTTTATTGATGCAACCTTTAACAACTGATATTTTATAACGCTAACGAGACTAAATGACACCATCATATTTATAACTCCAACGCTAAACGGGGCTGCCCGAATAAATAACTTCGGAATCTATAAAAAGTGTGTTCAAAACAAAATTATTTTGGTAAAGGGTAACACATTCACACATTAGGGACGCCACTCGACGCGTCTCCCGGTAATTATTTAAAAGTTTCGCTCTGACACTGGCTGCTGCTTCTTTGGAGATTTTCTTTTTTATTTTTAAATTTGGAGTGTGAGCGTTAAGTAGTATTTATGCGGTCCCCAGCGGCGCGGAGGTGGTTTGGGCGCGAAATCAACTTGATGCGAGCGGTGATATGGGTTAAGTTGTTTAATTTAATTTTGTAACTTTTCCCTAATGTGAACTTCAATGGAATGGTTTAAGTTTATATTAATTTATTTATATGCAGAAAGTTAAGACGTGTATTAAAAACAATTGTAAAAGTTAAAAACGATAAAGATAGGATACTCCTTTCGTAAAACAAAAACAATCAAAAATGTATAGTAATGTAATATCGTATGCAGAACTGCCTGCATATGAAAACGCATAGGCGAGAGACATCCATTGAGGATTTAAGCACAAAAAATTATAAAAGCGAGTTATCCCCCTGTGTCCGAGACAGCGGTATAAATTCTGCGCGGACAGTTGGGAGCGGATCGCCAAAGCTAATTCTGTTGTGATTAATGCTCCTTGCACATTTCCACCGCCTAGCTGATACCCACCAACTTACGTAAACTCAAAAAACAACCAAATATAACCCTTAATCCACCCCTACCAAGGTACAGGATACGAAAATAACAATGAAAGTATATTTTTGTACTATATGAGTGCTTAAAAGTAACTCGCTACTGGCCGTTCGCGTTTCTCACGCAACTACCAACGATTAAATAAGGGAACGTGTTGTAATATTAAAAACACTTGTACCCATTAATGAAAACCCATTTCGTACAATAATCGTGTCGTTTGTACTTAATTCAGAAATACGTGGGTACTTAATTTTCAACGTAATCCACGTGTCACAAGTTATTAATGGTGTTGAAGTAATATTTATTTTGTCGTAGACCACGGACCAGATTGTAAAAAAGGGGTGGGCTAAGGTAATGTCAATTCGATCCTACTAAAGATCACATGGCGGACACACGAAGAGAAGATGAAGGCAAGAGTATAATAAACCGTTCAAAAATACCTAATAAAAAACGATAAACTAGACTATCGGTTTTTCCATCAGGAATTTCTCAGAAACAGCCTCGAAGTTTGGATTTGTGGTTGATGGCAATAGCACCGCCCTCTACCACATGGGACTTAAATATTACTGGCGAAATGTGGGTGTCCTATATTAAGTACTCCTCTACCTATCCCTTCAGGGATAACAAGCGTGATGCTATGTTTTGTTAAACAAGAAGTGAAAGTTGTATTTAAAAAAAAAAATACTTGGTACATAAACATCTACCTATTAATTACTCCAACCAAACATTATGATAATCAAACTAAGAAGTGGTTGTTCCTTTTGCCAAAAAGATTACCAAAAGGACCAGAGTTTTCTTGTCCTTTTTTGGTAACCTTACCATTTTATAGAAAACATCTAATCTTAAACTATAACTTCCGCGAATTTAACCACTTCACACCTTCCCGGCTTTCATTAGTATGAAGAAAATTATAATACGTAGGCAATCATTAACATGGATTTGCTAGTAATAAATTAGGGGGAGATGGCGGGATAAAAACAATGGTAGGGTTGGAATAATGAAATAATTTCGGTCTGTCATTCTTTGTTTTATTAATGAGAGAGACAAATAAAATAGTATTGACTTTAGGTAGGATATTATGTTGGGGTCGAATGGAGTTTTTTTTAAAGGTTATATGTTTTTTTCCCGTTCGCGTTGCGCTTACGAAAATCCATGACAATATATACACATAAATAATACAAATATTTCTGCATTATATGCAAAAATATATAGATCGAACAAAAAAAAATAAACATCAAAATTAGTTTACCATTTGCAAAGATTTCGCGCCGTAACAATAATATAGGTTTTTTTTTAGACTTTGAAAGTTGTTTAATAAATAATTAATGCGACTTTCTCGCATGAAATATTAATAAGAAGCCGTAAGTATTTTATAATTATCACGTCTTATAATTTACGTGTCTTCCTAATTAGGATTTAGGGAAGTACCTTTCTTATTAAAGATCTTGAATGCGGTTAAAGTAATTAATTGATCTTTTTTGGCTTCTTTTTACAAAGATCTTCAAGAGTTTTTATTAATGTAGGTAGAATACCCAGCTCGATAAATTAGTGTGAAGTCGAAAAATAAATACTTTTTGTTAAGTTTTCGATCGCTGTTTCGTCAGATTTAGTTTCTGTGGTTAAGCTAGTCATCTGAAGATTTTGATTGACCTCAAGTTTTTCTTCTGTTTTGTTATATTTGAGCACTGGGGAAGTGCTTTGGGAAGAAATAAAATAAAATATAGGGGACTCCGGACAGATATTTTAAGAGTAAACAGCCTCCTTTCACGTGCGGATTGTGGCCAAGGAACCGGAGTTGAAACCTCTGAGGTTAAAACCTCCAACTCCCCAGTCTTATCCTAATGAACTGTCAATAAAAACTGACAGTTCATTTTTGGTTTTGGGGGGAAACCTTTAAAAAATGGTTACCACCCAAAACCAAAAATAGTACTTATGTGAATGTATAGAGATAGGAGGATACTGTACAGAAGAAGTCAAGTCTTTCTATTCGTGTCCACAAAAAAACAAGCTGTCACAGAATGTACAAATGCTACGAGAAATTACAATACCTACCTAAATAAAAAAATATCTAAATCACCACAAACTTTCACTAAAATAGTCATTACGCAATAATTACAAACAAATATAATATTTACGTACATTAGATTCCATGATACGTTTCTAGAGGTGATTATGACGCAATCGATCATTCAGAATCGATACATATCGCTCACATTCATCAGCATAATCGAATAGAAAACGAACATTTATCATAAAAAGCAGGCTTCCGCATGCTTCCAAAAAGTTTTCTACACATAATTTCATATAAATTACTTAAAATCAAAAGGGATATTAAGTTCCTAATGATCAATTTGCATGACAGGCAAGCTTACCTAACTTATAATATTATTTTATTTCCTTTTCCCCCTCATTGTGGGCGGTATTCGTTTAACAGTAATACGTCAACACACGTTAGGATAGTTATGATAATCGCTGCAGTAATTATTGGGAACAAATGACTTTTTTATACGCCGTGAGTTTGGCCTAATTCTCACGGTACGTCATCTGTTTTTGAATGGTCAATTGTGTTGCGGTATTTCATAGAATGTTTGGTTTATCTGTTGTTTCTAAACAGATAAGAAATGTTTTAAATCCTTACTAATATTATAAAAGCGAAAGTGAGTTTGTTTGTTTGTTTGTTACCTCTTCACGCTTTAACGGCTAAACCGATTTTGATGAATTTTGGTACAGAGATAGTTGGAAACCAGGAGACGGACATAGGCTAATATTTTTTTGAAAAAAGAGGGAAGAAAAGGGAAAACTTAGCGTTGCTATTACAAATCTACAAGGCGCAAGGGGAACTGTATTACCCCAAATTGAACGCGGGCGAAGCCGCGGGCGAAAGCTAGTCTATAATAAATTACTAAATAATAAATTATTATACCTACTTAAATTGCATTTAACATAGTTCGCTATTTCGTTTTCATGATATTGTTGCACATTTAAAATTATACTTACCCTTTGCCAAGGCGTCGCGCTGGCAAAATCCTTATATTCATTAAAATCATCAATTTTCATTTCAAACTAAGATTATTTGAAATTGCAATGGTACAGTTAGCACAAAAATAAGCAGTAAGCTGACTATCTAACTGAAAAAATATAATTCTGGGATTTGCCAAGTAATTTATAAATAGGTATGTGTAGTAGTGTATTATTAGTTCCTCAAACTTGTATCCTAGCTATATACAATAAGAACCTAAACAGCTAATGTACTGCTAGGCAGGTTTAACTTAACGTCGGTTTATATTTTAAGTAACAAAGGTGGTTCAATACTTTTTCAAACCATGGACAAAAAAGAAAAATTAATTAAAAACGAAAACTCATTGTTTATTTATCCGTTAAGAAGCCCGCCATTTTCATTTCCCCAAAAAGTCAACACATTGATAAATTATTCAACAGACCTGTTCGAAATTTAAAACTTTACACTCGCGATCAAAAAAACAAACACACATAGCTGACTGTACTACTCGATAACCTCGTATAGTAATAACGCGTCGTCCGTATGATTGACGTTCGGTTTTAGATGCAGCACTGTAATGTAATTACACTGTCTTCAAGGAATTTTAACTGGCAATCGTAGGCGGGACTTTACATTTATTTTAGTAACCTTCTAGTTAAATTTAATTATCGGTTAGCTAGTAAGTGTGGAGGAGTTATAACTTAATTTATTCGGAATTGTTTCGTTCAGTTGAGGTCGAGAGGAAGAAATCTTGTGATACATGTAGAGATTCGATTAAAAAGACCGACGAACTCTGGTCATCGGATTTTGATTGATAAAGTAAGAAAGAAAATGTTTTTATTATAAAAAAATATCAAAAATAAGTACGTCTTATTTTCATTAGAAAAGGTACAAAAAGGTCCCTCAAATTTTTTATATATGTCTTAGCATTGTCAGATCATACATATATTGAAATATTTTTTCACGGTCTGGTATGCAGTCTGTCTGTAGCTCTGACTGAAACTTTACTATTTAAATAACTACTTTTTACCTCTAACATTACGTTAAAATAAAAACCCTACTCGTTACAGAACGCTTGTTTATGATTTCGTTTTGTGCGTCGTCAAACTTCTCCTTGGAACACTTGGTGAAGATTAAGGGAATCCCTTGCACACCTTAGTCCGAAAACTGATGGCTGTAGCTATGGTTGAGGATACCTATGTCCAGCAGTTGGTAGAACTGAAATGAAGATGATGAATCATTGGTTAGACAATAAACATATTCCGAAGAGGCGTTTTTTTACGAGTGGAAATTCATCAAATAACTTCTCCTGCTGTCAGACTTCTACTGACTAAATCCCACCCATGTTTCTTCTTTTGCTCTTTATGTTCCGCGGCCGCGGTATCCATTTTTGAATAGCCCGCAACCCGATAGGACGCTGACTTTACGAATTCAAATAAAAATAGAATTTATTGACCTTTTCGCCATATTGTGACGAGTCAGCTGTCAACTAACTTTTTTATAGTCGCGTTAGGTAAGATTTGTATGGAATGTGCTGACTCATTAAAAGTTAAGTAGGTACGTCTTCAATACATCCAAGGTCAGTATCGTAGGCCTTTCTTGATGATTAGGAATGAGTAACCAGCAGCAGTTCAGCTTTCTCCACTGCACAATAATGTTTATTTAAAAAAAAACGGTGACTTTTCTTTGATTAATCGATTTTTTTTGCCACCGATTTCGGAGGTAGATTTATTTTCCGTATTTTTTTATGTTTTAGGGAAGTCGTTTTTTTTGCAAAAATGTGTAATGTAATTATTTTCATAAAAATCCTTATCGAGTAAGTATTCATTTTCCATTGTATTCCATTCCTAAGAAATATTAGCATATCGTCCAAATACATTCGATTTTTGTTTAAAGAATTATATGGTTTTCTCCGGGTTTTGACCGGGTTGGAGTGTCAGACTTCCACTGACCAAAACTTAACTATCTTCCTTCTTTTACCCTTTATGTTCCGGGCAGCGGTATAGAATATATAGCGGTTAAGAACTACATCTTAGATCTTCCCGCAAGGAGTGAAACATCATGATTATATTCAACGCACAATACAAAAGTCTTGCAAAACATCTGATAGATCTCGTAATGCAACGAACGTGTTAAAAGGTTGCTTCTGTGCCTACGAATATTTAAAATAATTAAACGTGTGACGTTTCAAGTCATTCAGGATTTCTAAAACGTTGATATCCTTACTAATATAGTGAGTTTGTTTGTTTGTTACGTCTTCACGCTTACATGGCTAAACCGATTTTGATGAATTTTGGTACAGAGATAGTTGAGACCCTGGAGATAGACATAGGCTAATTTCATTTAAAAAAGTGAGAAATGAGGGAGAAAGAGGGAAAAAAGGGAAAACTTAACATTGCTATTACAAAATCAGGCGCTAGGGCAAAAACTACAAGTAGCAGGTACCTGAAAATCAGGAAAGAGGAACTGTGTTACCCCGAATAAAATTAAACGCTAGCGAAGCCGCGGGCAAAAGCTAGTAAATATTTAGGTATTAAAATGCCGACCACCCAACTAAACCCTAATCGTGCAATGAGCGGACCCATTCATAAAATCATAATTACTTGCATTCATTCATAGATAACGGTACCAATATACACGGAAAGCACGCTAATTTTAGCACCAATTGAAAATAAATTGACCAAATTATTTTTAACACAAACTCTACTAAACTCAACTCTATGCTAGAAAGTTCAGAGTTGAAATTTGAACGAGTGAAATATCTCATAGTTTTGTGACAAAGAATGCTTATACTGACTGACTACCTGGGGCTACCTTCCTAGAAAGCAGTAATGACAAACTTGGTATAATCCTCTTCCCTGGATCTGCAATGATAATCTCAGGGTTGCCAATTTTAATAATATGATACTTTGTAATCTTTTGATCGAGTGATTCGTATCTTGATTTAAAAATGTCGAAGTGACGGCTGTAATAAGGGTATGAATTGGCAGAAAAAATAACCTTAAGCAATGTGTAGATAAAGTACCATATGAAAAAAATATTCATGTTTGGGAATCCCCAAGCATGAATAATTATTGGCATAATATTATTTTATTTTGAATGATATTCTAAGAGAAATTAACTTTAAGAAACATTTTTTTTTCTGAATGGCCTCATTCTCGACCTTAATCTTGTCTAGTCTATGGACAGATATGAAATCGACAAGGGGCTCGTTAAATCTCGACTTAAATAGATCCTGGCTATTATGAACTGGGGAACGTGAACGCATGCAGGGAATTCCACTCCTTGGCAGTACGCATAATAAACTAACGTTGGCAATAACATACTAAAAAATTCAGGATGTTATAACTTAAAAGTAAGCAATAGTAAATAAACCATTAAAATTCTCTATTTTGGACAACCCTAGGACCACCTGAAATACCTTTATACTACCGCCACACGATTACCAATTTGGCCGTTCATCGTTCACTCGGCATTCGGCGTCACAAAGTCTGCCGAAACTGCCGAAAGACGAAACTGCCCCATGCGCCGGAAAGGATTATATTCCCGTGTTTTTTTTTGCAGATTAAACCAGACAAGGGTTTGTTTACCTGCGAAATTAATATACGAGAATTTGCTATGTATTTACTTATGAAGATCGCTATTGTTTTTGGTTACCTATTAAATGATAAAAATGTGTAGTGCACCCACATTTTGTCAGTTTTGTTAACGTCCTATGTAATAGGGGGTGACCCTATTGCCATCACCGTGGCTGCTACTGTAATATTCATGATAGCAAAACCCAATAAAAAAATAACTCCGCTAGGGACAAGTACCCAGGACCTCTTGATCAGTGATCCCACTTACGACCACTAGGCCAATGAGGCATTTCAATGAATCCTACTAACATTGTAAATGCGAATGTTTGTAAGGATGGATAGATGGATGTATATATGTTTGTTACTCTTTCACGTCAAAACAGCTTAACAGATCTTGGTAAAATTTGGTACAGAGGTAGATTATAGTCTGGAATAACAAGTAGATAATTGTTTTATCGATATCACGCGGGCAACGGGCGGCGGGGGGGGGGGAAGTTCTCAAAACAGCAAATAAGTGAAGTTGTTAGATTGAATCGAAGACGGCACAAAGTCTCTTCCTCAAGAGCTAACAACAGCAGTAACACCAAGCTTAGCAAGCATAGTATTATCCATAAGTGACTACAAGCCATCTATAAGTGTCGCCGGCGCGTTAGTGTTCCACGCGCTCCTCAAAGAGATGTCAGCAAAGCTGAGGTGCTTGCCAGGGCCACCGCTTGCCAGGGTTGCGGTTTGTTCGAAAGAGGTACACCGGCAAAACAAGGAACATAATTTGGTTTAAGTCAGTAAAAGTCTGACACTCGCCAATTCGCTCCGCCCAGAGCGGAGGAATTTATTCGATGATTTACGATCCGCAAAAAAGAATACTATAAGTACTGCTTCTACTATATCAATAGTAGCATCAAAACATTGACTACTTCATCAACCAAATAAAGCAACAAAGAGTATCAATACATTGTTTCTATTCATCCAAGCTCAACAGTAATCACCACATGGCACATGTTACAGCATTCCTAAACAAAACCACAAAACACATTCATTTTCATAACAAAGCACCAATAAAAGGCAAGATCAATAACAGATTATTACCAAATTATGTAATATAAACAAGAAACAAGCCATACAAAGGTACGAATCAATTATTCCAAGTCTTTCAAAGGCTCAGTGTATAATGCTGCCATTCAAGAAACAGTTACGAACAATAAAATCGGTAGATATACACTGTTTCATGTTGAATTAAATAACAAAGCAACTACCCAACTCTTTTGTTTAATGGAACAAGTGATGTTTTGATTTTATAGATCGTAACTAGATGCCTCTTTTTTTGCGGATGGGAAATCATCAAATAACTTCCCCCGCTTTGGGCGGAGCGGGGGGGAGTGTCAGACTATACAGACTAAACCCACCCATGTTCCTTCTATTGCCCTTTACGTTCTGGGGCCGCGGTATCTCTTCGAACAACCCGCAACCCCGGAGCTAAATGCCTCTTTGGTTTTTTTTTTATTTAATTATCATATGTCCGTGTCCAGGGTCCCAACTATCTTTGTACCAAAATTCATCAAAATCGGTTTGACCATTTAGGCGTGAAGACGTAACACACAAACTCACTTTCTGTTTTATAATATTAGTAAGGATTGGCGTAACGGCGTACATAAATGTGGGTGTCCTGCTAGGTTCTCTACCTCTGCATTACGGTTCGGGGATTACAGGCGTGATGGTATGTATGTATGTAACTTATCATTCATCATTTTCCTGCCCTTGTCCCATTCTACTTGGGGTCGCCGCAACACGTTTTTCCTTCCATTCTCCCCTATCAGACGTCACAGCACCATTCACTCCTTTCTCCTTCATATCATTCCTTACACAATCCAGCCATCTTTTCTTTGGCCTTCCTCTCGCTCTCCGTCCATTGACATTCAGATCCATCACTCTTTTAGTCACATGTGCATGTATGTATGTAACTGAGGAAACTATTTTAATTTGTTACCTATTAACAAAAACAACCGGTCAAATGCGAGTCGGATTCGCATACAAACTTGTGACATAAACGGCCATATCTTTTGACTGCGTAGACTTAAAGGGTTCATTTTTCCTCTAAGAGACCGGAGATTTAAATATATGGTTTTTAATTCCAACTCGATACCTCCGAGATAAACGGTCTTGACCGATATACAGACGGACAACAAAGTTATCCTGTAAGGGTTCCGTTTTTACCTTTTGTAGCTCGGAACCCCAAAAAAATAACTATATATATACTTGACACTTTTGTTGGGTACCTCAAGATTGTGAACTGTTTGTACATACTAACTATGATTATGGTTTACTATAAGTACCTACTTACTTTAAGTATACTAGGTACTTTATTATAAGTAAACCATAATGGAATAAATAAACTAAGGTAAACTTTTTAAATGTCGTGAAAATCATCCAAAATCGATGTAAAATAAAATTATTTATCAATATTTAAAAAATAATAAATAAAAAAATCCCTGAGTCTCATTTAAATAAAACAGCCAAAGGCAGTGTGACAATGTCGTTTGGTTGGCAACACGTCTGTTGGTACAGATGTTATATTCTAGGTATATGAAATCATGTAAAACAATAAAAACATACGGTCGCAGTACGAACGAGTAATACGAATGTAGGTACTGATTGCTAACTGCGTAGTTATGTTTAGTTTGGTGCCAGTTTTAAAGCCAATCACGTCAGTCCTTTCTATTTCTTGGAAAAGAAAAAAAAAAGTAATTATGCCGTTTAGAATCAGCAAATACATAACTTATATTCCCTCGTGGCTAATTAGCAGCGGCTTGAGTCGATCTTCAGGTTAAACTGCGCTTGCCTGGGTTAGTTCATTGATGGGTTACCCATTACATACCGAGTCTTCTCCGTATCTCATGTAGATATATGACAATCGTTACAAATAGGCAGTGGCCTGAAACTCTGACAACGAGCCTTACCAAGAAGAATTTTATCACATAGTACAAACTCGATTGAGGAGGTTAGAAAGCTCTGCCATGCTACCCTACCATGACGTCTTAAAACACAACTTATTCTAGTGGGAAAGAGACAGAGACAAGGTGTCTATCACCATCTCTTTCTCACACAGGAATAAGTACTGTGCTATAAGATGTATTCCCCCATGACCCCAGCTTAGGAAAAGGCTAGACAAATGATTTCCTCATCTGAGACATTTAGAATGAAGGTGCAGGCTTTGTAAGGCCTGGTCGAATAGGCTGTTCTGAAATATACCGGTTTTCACACGCTGATTTTTTCCAGCGTTTTGCGAGCTGTTGTGATGAAATTTATAACCACAACCTACGAGTCGCAAGTCGCTATGAATACCAATGAGACACCCTACAACATTGCTCTAAAAAATATGATAAATTATTACCTAGTTTAATCTTATATCTTTACATTCTCCTACCTCTTTTTTTTGCCGAAGGATAATTCTTGAAAAACTTCCCCAGCTCTAAGCAAAGCGGAGGGGAGTTTCAGATATTTACTGAATAAAACCCACCCATGTTCCGTCTTTTGCCCTTTATCTTCAGGGGCAAAGGAATCTCTTAGGAACAACCCGCAACCCCGGATTATTAAGTCGTTATCCAAATTTATTTGGGGCACATGTACTTACCCATTTTATTTTGTAAATAAATTGTAACTTCTACTGTTGTAAAATTAAAACAAGCCTAGGATTACGTCATGTATTCAAACATGTTTGTTTAAGCTAACTCATATGATACCAAACAATATTAAAATATTGATTCTGCAAATATTGTAAAATTAACGGTGCTTAAACGTGAGTCATTCAACGTTAATGTAATAATTAAAAGTAATATTATTTTAAGAAATATTCAAAAATGTAATTTTATGTTAATAAATAAATAAATGTACGAAAAAATTTAATAAAGTATTTTTAACTCTATGACAACAAAGTTCACAAAGGTCAATGCTAGCAACATTAACAAAACCTATCCTCCTAATTTTCGACGACAACTAACTAAAAACTTAAATAAAGATAACTAAGTTTTTTGTAGTCTCTACTCTGTCATAACTATAACTCCAAATTACTCTGGGGCATATCACTTGGGTTGCGGGTTATTCGAAAGTTATACTTTGGCCCCGGAACTCAAAAGCCAAAAGAAGGAACATGGATGGGTTTTAGTCAGTAAAAATCTGACACACCTAGCTCCGCCGAGAGCGGGGGAAGTAATTTGAAGATTTTCCATCCACAAAAAAGTCATATCACATATTATGAGCTCTCTTAAATTAGTGTGCATAAGCACTCCAGCCACGAAACCTAATATAAATCAGTCACTCTTCCATTATCACCATCTACAATGGTACCAATCACTTCACT
Source organism: Ochropleura leucogaster (assembly GCA_958449745.1). NCBI lineage: Eukaryota > Metazoa > Arthropoda > Insecta > Lepidoptera > Noctuidae > Ochropleura > Ochropleura leucogaster. Next base: position 6,258,529 of record OY288208.1, read on the forward strand.
CTTTATTACCAAAAACAGGAAACATCGAACCACAGGTCAGTTATAATATTCACCAACATGAATTAATAAACAGAATCAGAAAGGAGCAAACGTAATTCATACATTAGAATGACAATTCAAATCCGTGTTTGACATTAGGCATGGTACACACTCGAAGATCACGCACGGAACACGCTTGCCGGCCAGCACGTGAATAACCTCACGAAGTATCGTGGACCTGTCTCAATAGGGCGATGGTAATTCTTACATTATCATTTGTATGCAAGAATTTGAGAAAACAAACGATATCATGATGTATGTAATTAGAAATGGGAATCCCTATGCATTCTTCTGTATTATATCGTAAGTATTTGATGGATGATGCACAGCGCTCACCTAGTAAAGTGATAGAACTCAAAAATCGAGAATTTTCAGTTATTCTTTTTTCAAATACTCGGTAATCATAGAAAATACCTCATTTATATACATTGGCATTTTACAAGCTGTTTATGATCTAAAATAAATGCAATGTAGATAATTCCCTATGTGAAAATATAGTAATACTTTTTGGCAATCTTTTGAATAAAAGTCTAGTTCGAGGTGAGCGACATATGAGCTTTGATATATCCTTTACTGTACATGAGAAGTCCAATTTGATCTGAGAAGTCATATTTCGGCAATGAATACATTCATTTTTCTACACAGTAACTCGGCTAAAGTGGAAATAAATTAAGGTAATTTCAAAATTAAATCTTGCTTAAAATATCTTAGAATGACTGTTTAGATTACAGTAGAATGCCTGTAACACAGGTATAGATAAATCTAGATCGGGCAGGACGCTACGTAACATTTAAATACCTCACTAACATTACTTACAATTGATAAATATATTTTAGTTATAGTTTAATTATGAGCATATTTTATACCATTGCATGAGAAATAGTTTTCTGCGCCTACATGTAAACTTTTAAATAAATTATTCTTGTTCTTCTATATTTAGACAAATCCAGTTGCACGAGTTTCTGGATCTGTAATTTATTTTAACGCCAGAACAAATTTTAGATTTCTCCATTTAATAAAAAAGGAGAGTAAGTTAATCTTGGTATTTGCAATCCCATTACAACATATAACTTATTGCAAACGATTGTAATCTAATAGAACTTTTTACTTCCATTAAATACGTGATGAAAAAGTGACATGCCAATTTGATTTCCCTTGAACGATTCAACCAATAGCTATGTTATACAATACGTACTTATATATTAGATTTTTTTATCATTATTAGCTTCTTAGAAAACCCCGGCTCCTAGTTCCTCAAAAGATTTGCAATCAAAAGTGAAATAGATTAAAAATAATGTTCAGTGACTTTCACCGATAACTGATATAAAATTATTTTATTAGTACTAACTACTGAGAGTTACGTAATTTATTGACGATACGAGTTTACTTGTATAAAATAATTGTACATTCACTTACAGCTAAATATAGTTTCATCATATGCTTAAAGCATTTGTTTCTTTTTGGGTAATAATCAAATAACAACAGCAAGGCAGTGTCAGACTTATCCTGAAAAAGTTAATAATGTTTCTTCTTTTGCCCTTTGTTTATGCAGTGGTACCTCTTTGGAACAGCCTACAACTCCGGTAGGTTATGTTTTATGCTTTCCTTACTTATCTAGCTTCAACAGTACACAAATCCATTTCATCTATACAAATATTGTAAAGAGGTGCATTTGGGGGTTAACCTTTAATCTTTCATACTGGTATAAGTATGTTGCCTTTGCATGATTTACGGCAATCACGCGGAGGAAACCGCAGGCAAAAAACATGCTTTGAATATAATTTTCAGAATTACAAAACATGCCTTCGCAGGGGACCCTTCTCTCATCGCAAATATCAAAATCATATTTCCCCATATCAATTTCAACCGACACTTACATTTTTCAAAATGAGGGCCGTAATGAAATGACAAAATATATCTTGGTAACAAACACGAATCTGACCAATTACTGCCCTCGCGCAGTTGTTTATCAGACGGGCTTATTCATCTTAGCGTTCAATTCACACCATCATCTCACAAGTGTCCGAGGATCGCGGTGTCGTTTTTTAGATTATGGTCTATGTTACGAACGATTTTGAGGAGATTTTCGGTGTTGTTTAATTGAGTTAGAAGTCAGTTTAACTAAGACTATTCAAAGATATAGTTTGTGGTCAAACTAGGACTTCAGCGACACTAGAACGAATATTACAGTAATATTGTACAAACATTACTACAGCGCCATCTATGGCGAATACAAATGACGAACTACTTAAGACTTAACAGAACAGCAAATGACAACTGCCGCGCAGTAGCACACCAAATAGAAACACCTGGTCGGAAGGTACCTCATTTTTAACTAGGAATAAGGATCTTGACACCCTAAAGGAATACTTAACAGGGAACTACTGAGCGTCCTTATGAAACTTAATCGTTGGGAATTGTTATTATGTCCAGCTTGTTCAGAAAAGCTAGTGAATCACTTCAGGTTAAGTAGGCTTTAAATATATTTCAACGAATGATTATTGACATACAGAGTGTACACGCAAGGAGATCCATTTTTTAGATGGGAAATCGTCTAAAAACTTCCCCTGCTCTGGGCGAAGCTGAAAGGAATATCAGACATTTACTGACTTAAACCCTACATGTTCCTTCTTTTGCCTTTTGTGTTCCGGGGGCGGGGATCCCTCAAACTACCCGCAACCCCGGTAGGCAAATTAGATCCAGGACCAAAAATATTGCTGAAAATCCTGAAACCATATCGTCAACTTCCCCCTACACATTTAATACCACCATAACCATTTCCCCTCATAATCGCTTCAACCACTAACTTTAGCCGTATCAATCATGGTTGTCGTTTTGTCGGCTATCGGGTGATGTCGAACGTCGGCTCGCATCAAAGCAGTCGCCCCCACGGGCCGATGCGCCCGCGCCGGTGACTCGGCGGTTTGGCCTACCTTCTGCAGCGATGCTGGAAGAATTTTCCTTATGATTCAACCATATTTTGTTTGAGCTTTAGTAGTGGTTATCAGGTTTGGTTGGAGGCAATTTGTTTTGGATTTTATTCATTTCGATTTCATAGAAATCACCACCAGATGATTGAATGTGTCTAATGGTTGTGTGGTTAACGCTTCAATTTGTAACGTAACACACATAACAAGCCTGTAATTTCCAAAGGGAAGGAAACAGATGAAGGGGAGAGAGGTGTACATTTCGCCAGTTATGTAATTAAGTTCCATGAACAAAAACAGTTCGAATTTTAAATTCCTCATTGCCACAGAAAATAATAAGTGTAGCTTTTAGACATATTTACCTTACAAATACATTGTGTACATAGTGTTTCTGTGTAATCTCGAGTTATTGCAAATCGATACAGCTTGAGATGTTCCTCAGCTAAATCATTTATTACCAGAAGGATTCATTAGTGGGTTTGAGACTTTCAAGAAGTACTTACATAGGTAAAACAAATATTCAAAAACCGGCCAAGAGCGTGTCGGGCCACGCTCAGTGTAGGGTTCCGTAGTTTCCCGTCCGTCACAATAAGTGTTCCCAGTTATGAGGCCAACCGAACAATTCGGTAATACCCGATCCAATGTAATAAGTACCTACACCGCCATCTCTCGGGGAATTGGGTTACTAATTAATACAAAGACGTGCAATTTCAGTGGTAATTTTGGATTGCGAGAACCGATTTCAATCATTATTTTTTTGTTTGAAAAAAGATACGTACAGGATAATAAAATATGTAAACAAAGTTACAAAAAATGCTTGCATATACGATTATACTACAAACTTAGTCCAGAAATTATTTTGTACAACTTTTTGTCTTTTTTGTACAAAAACTGTTGTGTCAATCAAGTTCAAAATAATTTTCATAGAAAGTCCTTATAAAGTTCTACTTTTCAGATTTTTTTCATATTTTCTAAACTTATGGTTCAAAAGATAGAGGGGGGGGGACACATTGTTTTTTACTTTTGGAGCGATTATTTCCGAAATTAATGACATTATCAAAAAATCGTCTTAGTAAACCTCTATTCATTTTTAAATACCTTTCCAACAATATATCACACGTTAGAAAAAACATTTCCCACTTTACATATAGGGTAGCTACCCTAATAAAACATTTTTTTCAAATTTTTATTTTACCACTTTGTCGGCGTGATTGATATACATATTGGTACCAAATTTCAGCTTTCTAGTGCTAACGGTCACAGAGATTAAGCGAGGACGGACGGACGGACGGACGGACAGACAGACATGGCGAAACTATAAGGGTTCCTAGTTGACTACGGAACCCTAAAAACGGCGATTGATGGTGGCTGAGCAGCCCTTTTTCAATGAGACCGTTTATAAATATTTTTATGACCTACAGATAGTTGTTCCGGGTCTAGCTAAATAGCCAGACCCGTGTTTGTGAATATAAATGTTTGTAAACGCACCCACGATACAGGATAAATTCCTAGTGTGGGGCAACGTTTAAAAATACACTGTAGTATCACTAAAATATACTGTAAATATACTGTAGTATAACTAAAATACAGGAAGATTAGTTATTTTTAATAAAGCGTATTAACGCAATCGACGGAACAAAAACTCTGATTCAACATCATGTTACATATACTCGTACATACCCTTTATAATCCGACAAGGTCGCTCAACAATTAAAACTAAATCTACCTGATACGTCACATCCTTTCGGATATCCTATCACAATAATCACGAACTTCCTACCGTTACATCTATGAGAAGAGAACTGCATCCTCACATAACGAAACGACATAAGTCGAAGTTTGAGAATGTCAAATCTCGAATCAAAAGTGTCATAAATGCATGTTTGGAAAGTCGGTTTTCGAATATCAGTTTTTTTGCGATATACCTTTTGATTAAAAGGGTGAAAAAAAACGTAACCTCTCATTATTTGTAATTTCCTAAACAAAACGCGATCGGGTTGAGCTTAAGCATCGATTTCCGGGCTTTTGTGTCTCTGCAGATTGCCTGCTAAGGATTAACCCGACTTCCCTCTAAGTACTTACTTAAACCCATATTAAAAAATGAAATAAGATGTTTGGCAATGAAACTCAAAAGTAAGACAGAAAGTAAGACAAGCTCAGTCATTCTTTGCTTTTTAAACCTTAGTTGAAAATAATTATCTTTCCAAAAAAAGATTGTTGAATTTCCCAATCAATGTTTAACACCTCTTATTTGTCTACCACATAATATAATAAAACACACACTAAATGTATTTTACATATTTGTTTTTTTTTAATTGTTTATGTAGTATAAGCGTATACATATTCGTAGGTACGTTCCATCCAAAGGCTGTCTGGAAGATATCGCTAGTAGCTATATGAAAAAACCACTTAGTATGTTTATCTGACGAGCCGGGTTACTTATTGCATTTGCTAACCGTACCCATTTCGTAAGATTGTTCTGCATTACGAATAAGTAACTTACTCATTTTATCCAGATTGCGCATAAAATACTACAACTGTGAATCACGCAAGTATTACAGAAACTAGGAAATAATCTAAGTAAACCAGCACCCCAATAATTATGTAACTTAACTTCATATTTTTGTAAGTTTGAAAAAATCGTAATCGTAATGAAATTTGTTGAACTATCGTAATAAAAAATCATTATCTGCCTAGCTTCTTCCTTAATTCACGCAATTTTTAACGAATTTCTTGTGTAAAGATTGTTGATCTAACTGAAACGGCTTTCAGTCTAACCTGCACCTGAATACCGATATTTTTACAAAACTGACCTCTAAAATTCAGTTAAAAATCTGTTAAATAAATCCGCCATTTTGTTTTTAAGTCGTGCACGTGCAACTGCTCGGTGTAGACTTTCAGCAAGAAATGGGATCCCGCCTCTTTTAGGAAAAAAAGTCGAGTAACCAAACACCGGTGTCGGGGCGTGGGATATGTATGCACACACGTTTTTAGGGCGACGAAATCTATGTATATTAAAAGCACATAGTCCCTTTTGAAATTAAGATACCTACCTATGTTAGGTTTCGTTTGAAATTTATATACATTTTTGGGGTTCCGTACCTCAAAAGAAAAAATTGAACCCTTATTGTATCACTTTGCTGTCCCTCTGTCTGTCTGTCAAGACCATTTATCTCGGGAATGCGTGGCGGTAACGAAAGTAATTAAAACCATATACTCAATTTGTGGTACCTTTAAGCTGTGAAAAAATCAACCATCTAAGTCTAAACAGTCAAAAAATATGGCTGTTTAAGTGTTGATGTTGCAAGTTGGTACGGTGCGCGAGTCTGACTCTCTCTTAGTTTGTTTTGGCATGTCTTTCGATCTCTAGACGAATGACTTAACTACACATCACAACTCTGATTTTTCGAATTTAAGCGCGTATCACTTGCTTCAGTGAAGAAAAATATCTCGAAAAACCTTAATATTATCTTTATTTAACCTAGATTATAAATGAATAGGAATCAAAGTACTTCTCACTCCTTATGAGTGTCTTCAAAACCATCCTTGAACTACAAAATGATCTGAACTGAGTTCAAGAAAACACTAGCGGTAAATTATCGTTTTTTTCCAAATTCCAAACACAGTACCCATAAAATGCAATGTCAACCTCGTCATCTGACGTAGATCGAAGTCAAATGATGAATTGTTTGACTATCGTGCTAATCATATGACTATTGTTCTTCGCATTTATTTAGCGCTATTTATCAAACCGTCACTTACACTAGAATTTACTCAAAACATTGCTTTTACACCCAAAAGAAGTGTATCAACAAAACAGATCAATATTTAATAGTTTCGTTAAGACTGAAACAATTATTAACAAAAACCGCGTTCTCGTATCAAATAACAGTTTAAACATCAGACTGTACTGTCAAATTAATCGGTCTATTGTGATCCAACATAAAACCGCACACATAATTACATTAATCGGTGTATACTCACAAAAGTACGCATGACGACAAAAAGTTTAGCGACTATTGATATTACAACAATATCAAGCTTTTAGAACCTATCCGCTATAACCTGAACTATCGCACCGCCCTTTGACGAACGAAATAGGACGAATTCGGGGTGTAAGGATAAAAGATTAGAGGTCCCTGTATAACGGCTGCATCATAAAGAGCTATCGTGAACTGTACACTTGTAAAACACGCTTTGTTAGACGGCGCCTGTCATTGTGTTCAGACAATACAACTTGTAAGAAATGTTTTTTAGGAATCCTCCATTCATGAAACTATTAGATGTTACGGTTTTGTAAAATCTGTGATAATAACGTAACCTGTTGCGTCAACTTGACTCGTTCCAAGGAATGAATTGCATGAAAGTGAACTCAATTCATTGGAATTCATGGTATTGTGTCCGCGAGTTTCCGTATCTCATAGGCGTCTTGTCCATGTTTGTTTACTCAGATTGTTTTGTGCACTACTGAGACGAGAGGATAACGTATTTAAATTGCAATGCGTTTAGCGTTTGTTTTGTTGTACATTATGTGATTAGTTTTAAGCCGGTCTATAAACGGTAAAACAAACAATTTAATCTTTAATTTGAATTTAACTCGCTTATCATTGTTCTACCACATAACTTCACGCTAGCAATCCCTGAAGGGTTTTGCAGAGGTGTATCTAATAGTACACCCAGTCACGTTTCTCCAGTTATTATACACTAGCTGTTCCTCGCGATTTCACCCACGCTGCTCAGCACCTGTTGGTCGTAGCGTAATGCTATATAGCCTATAGCCTTCCTCAAGAAATGGACTATCCAACACTAAAAGATTTTTCCAATTCCAACCAGGAGTCCCAGAGATTAGCGCGTTCAAACAAACAAACAAACTCTTCAGCTTTATAATATTAGTATAGATTTAAGTTTCATGGGGATAATATTACTACTATCAACTGGGCACAAATCCAGACTTCGTGCTTGCCACTGAGAAATTCCTGATGGAAATACTCAATTCCACAGGAAATTAAAAGACAACCAACTGTTTATATTTTAAACTTAAAGTTCGCGGAGTTTCTTCGTAAAAAGTCGGCAGTATCGTCACACACACATTAATTTTCCCCCATATTTTGTTTTTTTTTTATATCTGTGTATCCGTAATTTAATAGATACATATTCATAGTATTTTGTTTTATATTCAAAGTATTTTTTATATATCCATGTAGTACAAATTCATAATTTATTTTCTGTTTTACACCTACCACAGTTTGTCTCTGCATCACCCAAAGGTTAACTGGTAGAAAATGCCTGGCATGGCATTAAGTCCACCTCTGTACTTTGTGATTGTAGTGTTAAATAAATAAATGGACACTTTACCCAACCTGGAAATAAACCCATTATATCATGGTCTGTAGTCGCGCATGCGCCTACTAGTTCAACGGAACAGCCAATAAAACCAAACTATGTATAAATAGCTGGCGCCCGCGTGATTAATAGGATATAGTAGGATATCAATGTTATAGTACAAACTGCCGTTGAAAAGTGACAATCTAATGTCACCCTTAAAGCCCAAAAGAAGAAAACTATCATTCTTTGATTCGATTTAATTAAAAAATTATGAATCACCCACAAATCGCCCTAACATTGACTCAATATAACCCTAATGAAACCATAATATTTCCAATAATGTCTCCTATGATCGTGACAAATCTGACAGAGTATTTGTATAGTTGGCTCCTCTAATGCGTTGCGAACGAACTCATTATTATCTACATGACTTTGTAGTTTTACTCCATTGTACTAGGTATAACCCTTTTTTTGCGAATGCGAAATCATCAAATAACTTCTTGGAGCGGGAGGGCATGTCAGACTTGTACTGACTAAAACCCACCCATGTTCCTTCTATTGCCCTCTATTTTCCGGGGCCGCGGTATCTCTCTGCTAGGTATAACCCTTCTACTAACTTCATAAGAAATAACATAACACAATATCATACCTGTAATAACCGTAAGGTTAGGCAGAGGTGTACCCAATATTACAGCCAAGTTTCTCCAGTAATGTGTAAGTCCCGGCAAGCTTACTGCCATCAACCGGACATTAATACAGACTGCTACTGAGAAATTCCAATAACCCAATAACTCTATTCCCGACCCAGGAATTGAACCTCAGGACAATCTCTAGGATTTCATGCTCAGCCGTCGCGCTTGAGATAACTTAATCCACAAAATATCCAACAATGATATAAAATTCTTAAATTCACTTACAAATAAGCTAAAACTGCTCGGGCTAGAAGCATTTACAGTTTTGTGTAAGTATATATACTTTATATAATAACGAAAATAAACTCAGACGTTTTTGAAAATTTACTCGCAAAATGTTGTATGGAAATCATCATCACTAGTTTTGGTGAGGAAAACGCTATGACATTAAATACGTCAATCGCAACATTATTTTCCATAGATCTTCTGAAAATATTATCAATTGACCTAAGGAATTGCTACAGACAAAACAGAAATACAAATAGAAAAATAGGCTTCATATAGACAAAGCCCAACAACAGAATCAAACCACACTACATAGCATTAAAATATTCGTTAACCATAAAACTACGCATCGCCTCGTCCACTCATATACTAACTTTCGGCATACACTCACTCACACAACCGAAACATAAACCTACAGCTGTATATCCTACGAGAGTGTGTGTGTATACGCATGCGCGGTAAGGAAGCTGCGCGTGAGATTTGCCCGCGTACGCAGCTGCGGCGGCCAGGTGTGCGCTCCCCTGCCATGGAGTACCCCCCAGCCCCACCCCTCGGTACAGTCGAGTACGGTGCGCTCAGATTTGTTGTGGGAATATTCGAGTAGATTCTGTGTTTGTTAAAGATACTAGGATTTTATTAGAAGTTTATTTTCATTCAGAATATGTATTTGTTTATTAAAGTTCTAAAAAATATGACTTGGGTACTGTTCCCAGTTATATTTGCATTGTAAATGTTATGTTTAACATATTTTAACACCAGACAGAGATAATTAAACTATCTAAAAATGCTTTCTTTTAGATTTTCTGATAAAAATAAAATATTTGACTTTCAACTACATAGAAATATATCGCATTCTCATTTTCCTGCATCATTCATTTTTCTTGTCCCATTCTATTAGGGGCCGGCGCAACACGTTTTCTTCTTCCATTCTCCCCTATCAGACGTCAAGGCATCATTTACTTCTTTCTCTTTCATATAATTCCTTACATAATCCATCCTTCTTTTCTTTGACCTTCCTCTCATAAATAGAAATACATCGCAATCATAGATTTAAATCAACTACCAAAAATACACAAGTAATAACACTTTGGCCGTGACAGTACTCCGCTACCCCATCAAAATCTGTGAATGCTTGCACAAACCCGCTTCCATGACACAAACAGTCCATCAAGTATCGTATTTATTCGGACCGGTGTACCAAAAGAACATTACCGTACTTCATGTCTGGCCCCCATGGGACTATTCCCCACGAGTAATTATCCTACATGTTTTTATATCTGATTTTTAGTGGATTATTATTTACGGTTTCGGCCAGTACCATAATGTTTAGGCATCACCGGTACGGATTTAAATAGGAGCGAAATAAATTGGTTATTTTGCGTGTATATTTTGAAGGAATGGCATTTTCTTTTTGGTCATGAGTTACAAACAATGGCTTTTCTTTTAGTGTGTGCATTATGAATGTATTGTTTTAGTACAATGTTTTTATCAACAAAAAAAGGAGGAGCTTCTATTTTAATAATAATTGAGAGACTAGATTAGTTGATTATTGCCTAAGGTAAACCAAATATTTAATCATATGTTGCACTTACAAATGTGTATCGTATAATTTTAAATGAAATCTAACAATAACAGACGCACGGATCTATCTTTCAAAGGGTCGGTCTGTGGATGGGTGACCCTGACCATCCTTTACATGCCGAGATTTCTCAATGCCTCGGAAAGCACACTAAGCCATTGTAATTAGTACGTAGATCTTAGACCGTCGTTACAGGTAGTCAGTTTCTCGAAAGTCTGACAACCAGTCTTTTGTAAAAGTATCGGACTACCCAGTACTGCGTGGGTGGTGGAAGTCAGATAAGCAGTCGTTCCATATAAATTACTGGTATTCAGTTGCATGCAGTCAGCCTGGACTCTGACGCTAGTTGGAAAAAAGCTAGTTTAAGTTTGAAAATGAGAGCACTGTCTGGTTATATGTATAATAGGTTTATATTAGGCTAGCTTTTGCCGAATTCGGGGTAACACAGTTCCACTCTCCTGATTTGCAGGTACCTGCTACTTGTAGTTTTTGCCCTTGCGCCTTATTTATTGCAATAGCAAAGCTAATAATAAGTTTTCCCTTTTCCTTCCTCATTTGCAATTTTTTTAAATTAGCCTATGTCCGTCTCCAGCGTCCCAACTATCTCTGTACCAAAATTCATCAACATCGGTTTAGCCTTTTGGGCGTGAAGACGTAACAAACAAACTCACTTTTATAATATTAGTAAGGATAACATGTTGTTCGTTATCCAGCACACTAGGTACTTCGTTGGCTGCGTTCATTTGTTATTATAAAATAATTTTGACTTGTAAATAATGACACGTAATTTTCACTCGTATTTCATTGTTTTACGGTGTAAAATAATGTGCATAAATTGTATACATATCTGTTATCAGTGTTACAAAAGAACGCAACGAAATATTTGCTTTAGAGGTAGTAAATAATACTGAATATAATAAATAATAATTTAATGACCAGTTAACACTTACACACAAACATTGTCACATAACTTTTCTAATTGTTGCCAGAGAAATTATGTGAAGGTTTAAGCAAATCGCAAGACTAGCGCGTACGAAGTCGCGGGTAACAGCTAGTACCTAGGTAATAAATAAGTTAAACAATCCAGATTGCAGTGGTTTGCTGTCGAGAACAAATATGCATCAGGAGGAGAATCAATTGGTTATTTTGCGTATATTTCATTAAGGAATGTCACTTTCTTTTGATCTTAGGTACCAAACAATGGCTTTTGTGCAGTGTTTGCACCATGAATGTTATATTTAAAAAAAATGGAAGAGATTGTGGCTTAATAATATAGAAAGCAACAGAAGAACTCACACTACGATGTAAAACACAAACTTGTGGCGAACCAAAGCTCCCAAAATACAAAATTCTACGTCATAACATATCATCTAGCCCTGTACAAACGCCAGCAGGTCAAGCTACCCGAAACTGTAATTTTTTCCCAAAGAACCTTGAACCTTATACATAAGAAATAAAGTCGAAAATCTATTCAAGAAATCTGACAGATTGTAGTAGCTTGATGTGCAGGCGTCTGTACCTTTCTGGAGGTGTACCTAACAATGCATCCACAAGTCTGCCGCACTAAATAAAAGTGCATAAGGAGTAAAGCTAGTAGTTTAAGTTTTATGAAACCTATAGAGAATTTGATTAAAATAAAAGTTAATATTTTTAGGCGCAATTTACTCAAAACTTCAAATAACCTCCTTACTATACATTTAGTTAGCGCGGCAGAATTGACCAGTAATGTTTAAGTCCCATGCCATCAACATAAATCCAGATTCAATGTCTGCTACTTCAAAAATCTTGACTTAAAACCCCAATAACACTTTCCCCGATCCGGTATTCGAGGTTCGAGCCCAGAACTATCAACCAAATCATCAGGACGGTCGGTATAATTTTGTTCCATTTCCCGAAATAAATACCTACTTGCCTAGAAAATTTGAGAACCTAGAAATAGGTACCGACATTAATCTAAAAACGACAGTTACTTTTAGATGAGAATTTCTAAAAGATTTGAACGTGTACAATGGAGTCGTGTCGACTGCGCGTGAGTCGCTTTCCAAGCAGCGCCCCTCTCTAACCGGACAATGGTCAGCTGAATGTTTATAAACTATGACTCGTTAAACGAGGAACTAAGCTTTAAGGGAGCGTAGTACTTATGAAAATTGACAACTTTTAAGATGTTTTGAAATATTTAGCTGTTTACATTTTGTGGATTTTTCACATCACACATAAAATTACGCCTAAATTCCCTGAAGTGTTAGGCAGTTATATTTGAAGTCCCATGTGACGATCCAATTGCCCTCAACCGGGTATAGAACCGGACTCCAAAAATTTGTTTGTCAAAGTCATACGATTCTAAATGTCAGAAGAAGCCGAGCTTTATCCTCGTTACCATGGAAACAGTTGATAATTATCATGCGTGAGTACTGTCATCACCATCATCTACTACTAGGTACTATTAAGTACAGCTCTACCCTTCGTGGATTGGCTTCAAGTGTAATTGCAAGCAGTGATTTATATAGAGCGACAGCCTATCAGATCTCCAGAACCTAGTACCGACACCGGACAGGTTCTAAATCCCCTTAAATAATAGCTCAATCATATTCAGAGTATAATGTTGCCAATGCCGGCAGGCCTCCTCTTAATGTGAGCAAACGGGCTTCAGCGCGGACTGTCGTGCTATTCTATAAGAATACGCCGTCGAGCTTAGCACTGCAGCAACGTAAATTTTCATAGAGAGTCGTCTGGAGTCGTCGCTGCGGCTGTATACTTAAAGAGGCTACTCTTTTGGGTTTTGCTCTATGGCATGTCGGTTTAATCATGGTAATTTTTCTTCACCCATTTAAGAGTATAGCTGGTGATGAAATAAATTACTCAAAGTCTTGTGTATGTGTGTTGTTTTTTGGGACCAGCCCGCCACACTATTTTTAAAATGCAATTCTCGAATTCCAGTATCACCTGTGGCGACCGCCAGAAATGCGCCGAGGCTAAGAAGCTCGATGATCTCCCAGAATAACAATTTAACTGTCTTGGATCCCGTGGAATCCGTACTAATATTATGAAAGCGATAGTGAGTTTGTTTGTTTGTTACGTACTGAATTTGATGAATTTTGGTACAGAGATAGTTGAGACCCTGGAGACGGACATTGGCAATTTTTTTTAAGGCGCTAGTGCAAAAACTACTGGTAACAGGTACCTCAAAAAAGGAAACTGTGTTACTCCAAATTTAACGCGAGCGAAGCCGCGGGAAAAAGTTAGTTAACTATAAAAAAAACAAACTAGTAGGAAAAACATATTTGCGCCCTGTGTGAATGTGACTTTCGTGAGTAAGTCTAAGTACCATTTCCCTTCCTCTAACCCAGTCACCGCGGTAGACGCTCCGGGTATCGGGTGCCGCGAGACGACTCCCGGCCACCGCAGGCGCGGGTCTATGGATGGTGAGCATTGGCTAGCTCACCGTCCGTACGTCTATTGAAGACAGAGGCAGACAGACGCGTTCGCGTTAGAGCAAATCAGAAGGGCCTGCAAGGGCCACTGCTGAAATTGCAGGATGTTCGAAACAGATAACGTGGTCTCGGAACACAAAGGTCAAAAATAAGAACATGGGTGGGTTTTAGTCAGCAAGGGTCTGACATCCGACTCTCTGCCCAGAGCGGGGATAGTTGTTTGAAGACCTCTCATCCAAAAAAAAGCACTATTTCCCATAAAGTATATCCCGCGTTTAACCAGCCCTAGTGTATTGTAAGGAGTTATGTTTGTACAGGGTGAAATTAACAACATGCCACAAAGAGATCGTAAACAAGCTAGACTTTAAGCTTTTGTTTGTTGCACCTATGATTATGACGGTTTTATTCAGGTATTCGCTGGCGGCTTGTTAGTGGATTTGCATTTACCTTCTTGTGTAACTGTTTTCGTTTATTTTATGCTAACTTCGCTTAAGACTTCCTTTCTAGAAACATTAGGTCTTAGGCTCATCACCATAACTACATCTTTTTCTCAGTCCCCGTCTCAACAGTCAATATCAAAGTTGCACGGCGAACCGTGACATTCTTTTTTTTTATGAATGGCATCTCCAACCTAGGAGGTTGTCGTCTGCTTAACCGTGCGAATCCTGTAGATACCTTAAAAATTAAGACCTCCAGGTAGGATAGAATCTTACAAACTAAGCGACTTCACGCTAAGGGCACTCTCCGTCACATTCATCATTATTATTTGTTACATATAATAACGTAGGTTAAGTAACCTTAGCGTTTGCATACACGTATTCATTTAACTGTAAACCCATTTTATGATATAAGCTTCGCTCCCTATTATTCGGACTTAAACATATTTTTACTTTTTTTTTGTTGCGAATGGGAAATCATCAAATAACTTCCCCTGCTCGAGGCGGAGCGGGGGGAAGTGAGTGACAGATTTGAACTGACTTAAACCCACCCATGTTCCTTCTATTGCCCTTTACGTTCCGGGGCCGCGGTATCTCTTTCGAACAACCTGCAATCCCGGCAGGCGGTGGCCCTGGCAGGCTCCTCTGCTTTGCTGACACGTCACTGGACAGGCAGACGGTGAACCCATTGCTCATTGTCGAACATATATGTACTTCGGGTACCCTTTGGCTAAAACCACGGGAATTACAATTATATTCTGTTTAGGTAGTAACAACCAAATTAAATGCACAAACGAAAGAGTTTAACATCCACCCGAAACCTTTATTAACAAACGTAGTCCCTCAAGCATTTCCTCAAATCATTATCGTGTTTTGGACTAAGGAATAACGGAAACATAAACACATAATAATTTCAAAGTTAAGGAATAATTCAGAAAGACATTTTCCTCCACGTGTAATCTTAAAAGAAGACTTAAAAATATCTGAGACTATCCATCATCAGCCTTACCTTTTCCAAAATATAAGGATCTAATTACAGTTTCATAAGATAAATATTCATCTATATCTGATGATATATCCGATAATATGGCTGAATTGTATTTTATCAGGTCCTCACATACAATACAATTCAGCCATACCGTCTCATCTGCAAATCTGACCTCCATATTGGGTAATACGATACCCCGTGGTTAGATTGGTTGTCCGATACCCTGCCTTTAAAAGAATACGACTGTCAGAGATGTACAAGTTGCTGACAGCACAAACAAGCAGCCAGGGGATCAAGCTATGTAAGCATTCTTAAAATTCCTGAAAACTGTCCCATCCCTGCCCCCTTTGTTATTTATCCCAAGCCTCATATTTTTTTTCGGATGATAAATCATCAAATAGTCGGAGTGGGGGGAGTGTCAGACTTTTACTGACTAAAACCCACCCATGTTCCTTCTATTGCCCTTTACGTTCCGGGGCCGCGGTATATCTTTCGAACAACCCGCAACTCCGGTGTCTCATCATCTCCATCCATCATGATACAAAACCATAAGCTACTAAATCTATAAAACAATTTATCATAAGACAAAACTATCGTATTCTATAAGGCTGTAATTATTTCACGCCATTGCACATTACGGTCACAACTCACAATATTATCGTAATTATCGGAAAAGTGTGGCGTGGTCATCCCTAATTTGCCGATCGATTAGGAGCGTGCGAGAGTCACCGCTCGGCGGTCACACATGCTTGTCACCGCACTCACCATTAAAACTGCTTTAGAGTGTACGACACGATTGTGGGTACGATACGATTTTGAAAACGTTGAATACTTTTTTTTAAATACGTTGCCTTACACTAGGAATTTCTCCTGTGTCGTGGGTACGTTTACAAACATTTAAACTCACATACACAAACAGCCAGACCCGGGACAACTACCTGTAGGCCGTACAAATATGTGTGGTCCGTGCGAGGTTCGAACCCGCGACACGCGGCACAGCAGTCAATCGCTCAGCAACTACGCCAATTGTGTCGTCGTCACTTGCAAAACTAAACTGCTTTTCTTCTTTAAGTGGGCAAAATAAAATAAACTCTCTCAAAATGTTTCTCATTTATATAATTTATATTATCATACATAATACTTTATAGTGATTATTGTATATAAAAGGAGTATTAATTTTTCGTTAACTATTTTCATAAGCGGTATTTGTCACTAATTGTAATCTGAAATACGTACATCATTTAACCCATCGCCTGGTTTAAACATTATCATAAATTCATTTATTCAGGTAATTCAGACATATTACCATCTATTAAAACATTATTTTAGAGTAGGCCCGTATTCTGCGCATGATGCGCCGCGCTTACACCGGTAAGTTCCGTGACAGCAGTTAATATGTAGTTTCATTTCTTTCAATCAAAATTGAATGATACCTTTATTATCTTACCAATCCCTCAATAATTATATCCATTGAACTTACTTTGAAATTCACTCTGAAATCCAATTAAATAGCTAGCCTACTTCAAAAAGTCGTAAGCTCTAAATCGTCCTCTCGTCTGACCGTAAAGCACGGGCAGGCTCTGCGCGGGCGCACGGCGATTTGACGGATTTCACGGCGCCGCGACGGGTCACGCCGCGGGGTCACGCCCCGCTAATGTCACGCTCCCCGCCGCTTTCCATTAGTTCACGGAATGAAAGTACCTAGAGAACGAGGTGACATTATTTTTCCTTTTTTGTGTGAAATTATTTATGTCTGGCCTGTAGCCGCGAGGCATCGGTAAAGTTGAAATGAGTTTACAGCGCAAACAAAAAATCCGATAAATGAATCGTCAGTCTGTTTTTTTTTAACAGTGTAGGTATTGTTTTGTACAGCGGGCTGGTATGTGCAACTCCACGTCCAATGCGCACATTTTGCTCCTACGTAAATATTTCGATCCATACAAGTACCCCGAGAAGTCCAGCAACGTTTTGGTGTTTCTGACGATCCCGCGGAGGGTACCTGGGTTACCGAAGTACTTGAATCCTGCATAAGGCAACCTCTGAGAAGTGTGCATGAGGGTTGCAGTGAATGTATGTTATGGGTAGAAATAGTTATGGGAAGCTAGAAGAATGTAACAAATCTAAGACTGGGTCTGTTTTATCCATAGGGTAGGGCACAGCTGTAGGTGAAATACATCCACATTTAACCAGTTGGTAATGCTGAATTGCAAAATATGGGTTAAGGATAGCACCTTTCAGCAAACTCAGCCAGCAAGTGATAAATAAACGAATAAGATTGGTACTTTAATTGTTTTCATATGCGGGGCGTTTATTCGTAATAAAAGAAGCATAAAAAACTTTATTTTATATTTTCATTAAACAAATGCATGTCACATTATTGCAAATCTTTTCTCTTCTCTGTCTTTATTTTATTCTTTATTTGAATAACCTGAGTATTCCAACGTTATTGCAAACCAGCCCGCACTATTTAGGGTTTGTTAATACATATAAAACCTCTCATCCCCACCACAATAAGTTATTTTCAAATTTCAGATATGTATTTATTATTTCTTGCAACTTCGACAGCTGTGAAATTGATGCAAACAAAAAATAGATAAAAGCATAACTTACATTGTTTTTACTTCGATTTACATAAAACAGAAATGTAAATTTCATTTAATGATTAGTTTTGTAAAACTCGTCTTTCAGTTAAAAATATAAGCATTGTAATATATATTTACTGAGGGTATTTTTGAAAATGTGCACCAAAATTCTCGAGTGTACTTTAACACTTGCTTAAACATGTTCATCACCTTATGGACATCCCAAATTGTGTAAATTCTGAAGATCTGTTTAAATACTAGAATATGGAATTCACTAAATTTGTTCAGGTTTTCGAATGCAGATGCAGCCACATGGTAATGTGGAAATTGATGTGCCTAAATACATACATACTTACTGAAAAATGGTCAGTTTAATTAAATTAAAAAAGGAATGACTAATTAGCCTTTCCAAAAACGAATAGTGTTTTTTTGCGGATGGGAAATCATCAAATAACTTCCCCCGCTCTGTGTGAAGCGGGGAAGAGTGTTAGACTTTTTCTGACTAAAACCCCCCCATGTTCTTTCATTGCCCTTTGTTCCGGGACCGCGGCATCTCTTTCAAACAACCCGTAACCCCTGAAACGAGTAGAGTTATAATTTTATATACCACTAGCTGCTCATTTAGGGGTCTGAAAAATAGATGTTGGCCGATTCTCAGACCTACCCGATATGTACACAAAATTTCGTTTAAATCGGTCCAGCCGTTTCGGAGGAGTATTGTAACGAAAACTGTGACACGAAAATTTTATACTTGTATATTAGATTTCCCTATTCTTTCGTATGCGATATATCTCCCCCACATATAAATGATTTAAAATCATGAAAATAAAAACAGTTCTAACCAGAACACTACCCACCTCAAATATTTAATTACCTGTACCACATAACGAGCAGTGTGACCAACCTATGATTCCGCCATATTGCCACAGATGAGCGAGCGAACGCGCCCGTGACTTCCGTTTCCGGCGGCGCGCCTGCGCAGCATCCGCGCACCGCATGAGCACTAGACCGACACGCCTGTCAATACTGTCAGTGAGTACAATACCTGCTACTATTTATAGTGATTAAATCCTTGGGCCTTTAAGTATTACGTTGATTAATAAGAAATATTGGGTAGAATTTTGACTGCACGATTGGCGCAGTAGTTAAGCTATTGGCTGCTGTGCCACGTGTCGCGGTTTCAATCCCCGCACGGAACAAATATGACCAACGAGTAGTTGTTCCGGGTCTGGCTGTTTGTGAATGTGAGTTTATACGCAACCACGATACATAAAAAGTTCGTAGTGTGGGAAACGTATATAAAAAAAATAAGAGAGTGAAAGAAAGATGAGAAGACAAATTAGAGTTTTTTGGTCGCTTTTTTTTCAGCCAAATTAGGATCGGCTTCGGCTTGATGGCTTGCCATATTAATAAAGCCTTCGTAATCAAATGCCAAACTTAAACCGAAATCAATATAATAATTACGAATTCCATTCATGTCTTTTAACAGCTACAAAATTTAGTAATACTGTGCTATCGCGGTTAGTGGCTGTCAACAACTTTTAAACCTTATTATTCATTACATAAGGGTGAAACGTGATCGAATGTCAGTGGGCGCGGTAGTACCTTACAGTACATGCTGGTATCAGGAACAGGGTCCAAGCTACTGGCGGTTAGGGCACAAGAGAGAGTATCTCCTGAAAATACGAGCCATTTCCAGGGGTAAGTAAACCTTTCAGAAACAAGCCATTGATACTACCGCCCATCGAGACAAGTTTTGGCCATTTGGTATTGTTCGAGGCTTTTTGACTCATTTGCAACAAGCTAATGAGATTCACAGGCATGAGAGATTTCCCCACTATTGGTAAAAAAAAAACCTTTTTTCGTTTCGTACAAACTTGCGGCATAAACGACCATGTGTTTTGACTGCGTAAACGTAGAGAGTTGATTGTACACCTTCAAGGGACCACAGACTTAAGTATATGGTTTTAGTTTCCACGCGTTTCCGAGATAGGTATTAACAGATAGACAACAAAGTGATACTATAAGAGTTCTATTAGTAGCTTTTGTGAAAGGTGCCTTAAAAACACTCTCGTTTGAACCAAAATCAACCCTTGAAATTGCACACTAGTAATTCCCGAAGAGCCACGCAGAGACACTCTATATTTAGTCTCACTTTAAATCATACAATCAATTTAAGCTTGCACAAACCCCGGGGTGGCGGTTTGTTCCAAAGAGATACCACGGTTACGGATCATAAAGGGCAAAATTAGGAACATGAATGTGTTTTATTCCGTAAAAGTCTGACACTGAGCTGCTCCCCCAGATCGGGGGAAATTATTTGATGATTTCTTATCCACAAAAAAAGGTGTTCCGTTTTTTCCTTTTATGGTACAAAACCGCAAAACACCGTTGATTGAACCAATATTAAACTTGAAATCACAATTACTCCTGTGATTCTCAAAAAGCTTCTGTTGAAATCATACGATCAATTTAAGCTTGCACAAATTACGCAAGTACATCTCGCAAATTACCCATCTTATAACTCACAATTGCATAAATAATAAAAACAATGGTTGCACAAACTGCATCACGTTCACGTCGCATACAAGACGGTTTGCGTCACGGCTCGGAGCCGGCACGTCATCGTCACGTGTCGGAAGCGGGCCCATTAGGCCGTCCGCGGCTGACGCATCCGGCACGGCAAGGCGACGGAAAAACAATGTTATATCATATCATGTGCATTTGCGTAGATAGGTTAATAATTCGCATGTGACTGTAATCTGGGTGCAATATTTTGCAATCATATAAAGTTTTTTTTTACAAACGTTGCCCCAAACTAGGAATTTCTCCTGTATCGTGGGTGTGTTTAGAAACATTTAAACTCACATACACAAACAGCCAGACCCGGAACCACTGCCTGTAGGTCATACAAATATTGGTTCCGTGCGGGGATCGAACCAACACGCATCGCAGCAGTTGATTGCTCAGCCATCAAGCTGATCTGGAGTTGCGCAGATGTCCCTACAGGTAGATATTCCCGGTATGGCTGTTTGTGTATGTGAGTTTAGATGCACCCGCTAAACAGGAGAAATTCCTAGTGTGGGGCAAATATATGACCAAATTGATGTCAAATGAGATGTTAGTAATGAAGGGTATATACGATCGTGCGTTCATGTTTTGGCGTACAAAGGGTGTAAGGTCTTCAGACTCAGAGGGGCTTGCCGGGGTTGCGGGTTGTTCGAAAGAGATACCGCGGTCCCGGAACGTCAAGGAACAAGGGTGGGTTTTAGTCAGTAAAAGTCTGACATGCCACCCCGCTCCGCCCAGAGCGGGGGAAGGTATTTGATGATTCCCCACCCAAAAAAAAATTGGTCTTCAGGCTGTCCGCTAGAAGTCTAGCTTTCGTAATAATCTCAAATAGAACCAAATAATCGTATACTTGAATTTTTCTGTCTGACAAAAAAATCATCGTTAACTTTTCTATTCCTAATTCAACGCAGAAACGGAAATATACCATCTAATCCATCAAAACAAATAAAAAGAAGTTCTAACCCAACCACACAGTAAGAGGATCCCTCTGGTGAGATAGATCGCCTTACGATCGGTAGGTCACACTGCGCGCGCGCCGCATCCTGGACGAGATGAGACGAGCCTTCCTGCGCGCGCGCGGTTGCACGCGCTGTTGAGCGCGACGGGGCGAGTGGGCCAAACTGTATATGAGATTATTGAACTAATTATTAAGATTGGAAATTGGATTATTATTCTTAAATCGTGATTTAGTGTCGAAAATAATAAAAATAAAATGTTTCGCTTTTTTTGTTTCAATCTTCACAGTATGCGAATGGCAAATTCTCAAAAATGGAGAAGCCTTACTTCCTTACTAATATTATAAAAGCGAAAGTGAGTTTGTTTTTTTGTTTGTTACCTCTTCACGCTTTAATGGGTAAACCGATTGTGACGAATTTTGGTATATAGATAGTTGGGAACCAGGAGACAGTAATTTTTATTAAAAAAAAGTGGGATGTGAGGGAGAAAGAGGGAAGTAAAGGGAAAACATAGCGTTTCTATTACAAGTCAATAAGGCGCAAGGAGAACTGTGTTACCCCAAATTTAACGCGGGCGAAGCCGCGGGCGAAAGCTAGTTATTATATATATATGGCCATACATACCCGCGGCAATAGGCAAACAGAGAATGTTGGAGGGTTTTATGTGTTGGGGAAGGCCAAAGAAACGATAAATTAGATGCATTGTACAAAGGTGGAATGGCCAAAATAGAGGTGAATTCTGTTCTGAGATGACATGATTCTGATAAACCTATGTCATCATGTGTACCTCTTGTGCAAATGATGACAAATTTTAAAAAAATCATCTACATTTGGTTTATTGTTTTATTTTACAATCGAAATACGTTTATCTAATTTACAGATATCCCACGATTTACGCTACCTTAATTTTATTATTCATACTAGCAAATAAAAAATGCGAGACTAATCTGCATACTCGTATATTCAATTGTAACATCGTAAATCCAGTTCGATTGAATTACCATATTTTTTTAATACAAAAAATGTTATACAAGCAGTCACACTATTCAGCTGCATCTGGTTAGACTAGGAGCCGACGCCAACATTATTGAGAAAAAGGTAGGCAGATGATGATTTCAAGCAGTGTTCCACTTTAGCCAACTCTCCCCATCCACTGCGCATCGGTATAATATTACGGCTAGTGGCCGGACATCGCACACTGCGCAATCTCGCTCGCCT
Source organism: Ochropleura leucogaster (assembly GCA_958449745.1). Taxonomy (NCBI): domain Eukaryota; kingdom Metazoa; phylum Arthropoda; class Insecta; order Lepidoptera; family Noctuidae; genus Ochropleura; species Ochropleura leucogaster. The sequence goes on from OY288208.1 coordinate 6,281,499, forward strand.
ACATTAATTTATTATTTCCACATAGGATATTACACTAACATACCAACATATTTTTAGTTTAATTTAAACATGTGAAATAGTGACAATTATTTGTTTCAGTGTCCGGTTATCACATCAAAATATGTGATTGTTTGGAAATTTCCAACACCATAAAATTTTGGCCGATATAAGACCCAGGATGAACCACAGACCACAACCATCGACAACTTTCGCGACAACTATAAAACTCTGTAGAATTAGACGCTTTAGTAGGTTTATTTAGAAGGTTGTGGAAAATATCTATGACGTACGGAACATTTCACCCCTGTTATGACTTTAATTAGCAAAACTCTTAAAATAACTTAACAATCTTACTTCTTGATGTTCTGAACCTAATTTTCCTTTAAAGGTTTCCCTTTAAGACTGGAAATTGGATTATTATTCTTAAATCGGTAATTTACCTTTAAAGGGAAAGGTTCCGTAGAGAAAAAGATACTTAAACTAGATATGGGTATCCCTAGAAAATACGAATCCCCAAAATGTAACTAATAGTAGTCATTTAAAAATACAATATATATATATTGCATGCTGATGTCTTTCCAAAATCTAAAGCACGAAAGAAAATTAGAAGTTTGCGAGTTACCCTGGCGCATTCACCTTGATTTGTTTAAAAGTCTAAATCAACACAATGAATTACCTATATTTTTTAAAGATGCAACAAAATATTAAGTGATTTTCTCACAATGAAAACTATCGAAAATCCTAATTACGTCGCGAACAAATTAAAGTTTCGTTGAAGTCTTTTATATGAACACCACTCATGAGCTAGAAATACTTAAAAAAGCTCCTTCTGAGATGGTTTAAGGCGCTTTTAACCTGGGCTTTATCCCTATAACTTAAACTTAATAGTCATTTGCTTGACAAAATATGCAATACAAATAAAATGTCACAATGATAAAAATGTGTCAATAGTTCAATAGTGTATATAATAGCTGGATTTTATGGTAATTTAGGCGCGTGCCTTTTCATCAATAACTTCGTAGCGTAAGCCTACACAAAGTAGGAATTTACACATTAATATGAACATCCCAATAGATATGCTATGGTAATTCTTTTATGCTCAACTGTATCATCGTTTTTAACAGAGGTCGTTGAACTCTTGTGTATGATCAACAACAATGGTGCGAAAGCGAACTCTAATATTATCCTTTGTTATACAATAAGCTGTTTCTGTGAGGTGTTTGGACATTGTAAATCGATGTCTTTTTGATATTCAAATTTGGTCTCAATCGATTATTTTGTGTTATAGCAGTTGAATGTCTTTGATATAAGGGTATAAGTTTGTAAGTACTATTGCTATAATAAATTTCTAACAATGACATCATTTGATTATTTAGGGAGCCTCTTTCGGGTGACTTTTAATTCTACATTTGAATTTTGACCTTAGGTTGCTTTGTATTTACGATCAACTATTTAACAGCCAAACATATTGACCTACTTTCAACTCCTAACCCAACAACTCTGATTAAGAAATTATTTACATTAAGATGCTATCTCGATAATCAACAAAACACATCAATAGCTCCACACTTAATTAAAACACAAAGCGATTGCAATCGAAACGAACACCGTTTCAAAAGGTCAGTGACCTTATTAGCGGAACACTAACGTTTGCGATTGTACACCATGTGTTCTTTTTTCAAACGTAGTTTTAAAAAGCCATAGTATTTTTAATATGAATCTGTGACCACAGGCACAATGTTTGGTCCATTAAGCAGGTCTATTGTGTGTTGTCTATGGTTATCAAGAGATGGCATTGAAATGGTTTATGATGCTAGTAATTAAGATGTCATTTTGTTTATTGGTTTGCGATCGAGTGGGCGCGGTCAACTCTATGACATTTGAAGATATGACATACACAAAAATCATAATTGAAATAATTATGGTTTCACGATGTGACGATTAATTCATTATCGGTTTTCCCAGATACCCAATACATTTTACTAAGTGATAAAAATCCAACGAAACGTTTATTTTTGACCAAATATATTATAATACATTTCGATTCAAATGGGAAAAATGATATTCTATTTATACTGTCAAATATTCAAAAAATATTTAGACCTTAAAGGTGCCTCTTTGCTGAGTTTAAATAAAAAATGCTAGTAGGTATAGGAATAGAATCATGTAGGACAGTTTAATAGTTTTCTGTGGAAACAAAAAACTTGTGTAAAATATACATTATATTCCGAACCTAATAGTAGTGCGATAAGGGCCTGGATCAGAGAGTGTTTTAAGAAAAATGGTAACATTTTGAATGCTAAAAGTGGAATTCTTATTTTGCAAGAAAATAGAAAGGATTTGTGTTTTCACGTTTCATTGCAGTGTGGCTACGATGACATCTACACTAAAAGAAACAGGATTGGGAGGTAATGAATGTTTAACTAACTTGTTAAAAGAATCTTAGACTATAAAAGTTGTAAAAAAACGAATGATTTTAAAATTGTATTGAAACAGGATAAATTACAAGTGTGAGCTTCAACGATATTAATAAGAATAAGAGCAAGAGAACAATTAAGCAATAAAGGACAATATTAAAATATGTAAGACCATATCTTACATATTTCTTAATTTTATTTGCTGTGTGACCTCCACCAGTTCAAATTAGGAGATTCTCGGCTGCTTTACTGGACCATCTGTGACCACTTTGTCTTTTACACCGGTCTCGAAGATGAAATTGCCTATGAACCAATACTACTTAATATTACAAACGCAAAAAGAAGTCTGTCTACCCGATCTGTGACCTTTTCATGAACTAACGGATGAATAGTTTTTGGTGCAATTTGACACACAAGTAGACCATAAACTTTAAAAGGATATAGGATACTTTTTATCCCTGAAGATGTAGGATGTGAACTAAAAGTAATTTCTGACATCGAAAATCTATTGTAGGTACGTACACTAAAATCTTTATTTAGATTTGTTGTTAACGATAAATAAAGATTTCGCAATAACGTGATGTCACGTTAACTTAACAGTCTCGCAGGACTATCCTTTATAAGAATTATGGTGAAACAACAATTAAATTCTTTCCGTAATGAAAAAGGTTATGCCGAAGGATTTTAGCTAAATTTAGAATATCATTTTGTTACGGCATTTTATGGTTGCCCTATTTCACGTGGGGAAACAAAAGTTTCAAAGTTTTATCGGTTACATAATAACGAAGAGTTTTAAGTAAGGTTAAAAGAAAATAGAAGGCGGTTAGGTAAGTTATGTCATTTTTATTTCAGTTATGAAGTAAAATCACGTTTGTTTAGGAATGTTTCATTTCTGATTATATTCAATGTTATTTCTGTATATGTATTTTAGTTAATCTAAGCCTATGGTTTTAATTCTACTTCCTACTATATAATATTATAAATGCGAATGTTTCTGAGGATGTATGGATGTTTGTTACTCTTTCACGTCAAAACGGCTGAATGGATCTTGATGAAATTTAGCACGGAGTTAGATTATAGTCTGGAATAACACCTAGGATTCCTTTTTTTGATATCACGCGGGTGTAGCCGCGGGCGCCAGCTAGTATAACATATGGGAAGTAACTATTTATTTTTCTTATCAAGCAGTTCGTTGAGAATGTATATTTTTTAATTTTTCTGCCAGCATTGCTTGGTAGAACTTCACTGTGTTATCAATTAAAACATGATGGTACGGTTGGCGCAGTGGCTGAGCGATTGACTGTTGCGCTACGAGGCGCGGGTTCGATTATCGCACGGAACAAATATTTGTATGGCCTACAAATAGTTGTTTCCAGTCTAGCTGTTTGGTATATGAGTTAAATAAAAGAAAAATAATAATAAGTATGAATATTTATCTAATGATCCATAAACAAACATGATAAACTTGGTAGCTGCAAAAAATCTTAACATTTATGTGCACAGTCTAACTAAAGGGGTTATTGTACATTCGTCACAAAGTAAATTCGTCATATTTTGAAAAATCCATACATTGAAAGTAAATTCGTCACATGTATAAAAAATATGTGTAAACTCGTCACAGGTTTATATTTTTTTCTTTAAGTAGCGATAGCAAGCAAGTTTGTAGCGCATGTAATATTATATTGATTGGTAATTAAATGTTACATGTTTTTAAAATGTTTCAATTTCTTGATATTCTAAAAAAGAAGGCTGAATATATAGATTGGAAATTAAAGAATTTCAAATTTGATATATCCTTAAAGATGAGAACACGTCGATACTTAACATATGATAAAGAATTGAAAACTATTTTGGACAATTACGATAACATGTCTTTGGCTGAAGTTCTTAAAAAAACTTTTTGTTTTGCAGCATTTTAAAATATGTACTTAACATTTAATTGCCAATCAATATATTACATTAAAATATAGTTTTTTTGCATAGTTTCTATACTTATAAGTACTATTATTTTTATATAGTTACTAGCTGTTCTCCGCGGTTTCACCCACGCTGCTCAGCACCTGTTGGTCGTAGCGTGATGTTATATAGCCTATAGCCTTCCTCATAAAATGGACTATCCAACACTAAAAGAATTTTCCAATTCCAACCAGTAGTCCCTGAGATTAGCGCGTTCAAACAAACAAACTCTTCAGCTTTAGTATAGATAAACAAGTCAGCCACTCAGAATCTGTGATTTTTACTTAGGTTAAGAAAAAAAAATATTATAACTATGATGTATATTTTTCTTATAATTGTAATGTTGTTCGTAAATCATTAATTAAAGACTTTCATCTTTTCTCGACGCTTTACAAGTGCCCATGTAGACCTATGTGAAATAAAAATATTTTGATTTTGATTTTAACTGTTTTTTTATTATTATTTGTAATGTTACGGGCATACCAGCCATTTGAGAACTATGATTTTTACGTAGATGTTAGGTTATTATATTTATTTATATTAAAAAAAGATGATTTTTGTTATGATTTAATTTTTTTCTATTGTTTATCTTATTATTGTTAAGTTTTAGGCAAATCGTTCACTCGAGAACTGTGATTGTTGTTAAGTAGATGTGAGGTAAATTATTAAACTTGATGTGATTCTGAAGAATATACAACATTTTATTCTACTTCTTGTTTATTTTTTTTTGCTATCGGTGCGAATAAAAGCTATGTGACGAATTTACAATAAACAAAATTAATATATTGAAAATAAATTAGAATTGTGGCAAATTTACACATACTTTTTTTCGTGACGAATTTACTTTGTGACGAATGTACAACAACCCAACTAAAGCAATGATTTTCTACCATTTTTTAACCTGCACATATTTTTAATATTAGTTTATATCTATTTTATAGTGACAATCCACCTTGCCGGACCTGGAGGCAATAGTCTTCTCGCACTTGTACGAGTGGCGCGCGAAAGCACTTCACCGGGGGTAACTCCGCCTGGCGCAGGTCCTCACACGGAAGTTTCGAGAGGTTCCTGCACATAATCGGGCGGTTATCTCGCGTCCGACCCTGGTTCAGTTCATGGTCCGGAGCGAGATGGAATGGGAAGTGGTCACCTCCTTCTGCGAAGCAGTCATGCTAGCGAAAGAGGTGGCCGGACGTTTGAGGAAAAGAACCTCAAACCAACACAGCCCTTGCGGGACACGCCCCGACACCCGTAAACGTCTGCCAGTACCCCCAGGGTTCCGCCCTGAGCGGAGGTAGTTATTTGATGATTTACCAACTGAAAAAAAAGAATAATACATATTTGTAATCCCAATAATTTAATTTCATGATTAGACAAACTTTGCAGTTGATCAAAACCCTAGTTGAAAACATTGAGGCACGTTATCAAAATACGAATCCAATACGAATTTAGCTAAAATACAACAAACAATTTTATATCGGTATTTTAAGGCAAAACATGAACTTTTATTCAGTCAGAAAAAAAGTACGGTTTCATACTTTCACGTGGAAGAACAGAAGTTTCAAACTGTAACCCATTACAACATTACGAACAATTTTGGGGTTGGAAAATATAGAAGTTTATTTTAGGAGTTATAAGGTTATTTGAGGAGCTCGTGGCCAAAACACATCAGCCGCTTTTTTTGGTTGATAGCAACAGGCTCGCCCCCCGTTACATGTGACTTTTTATTATTTCAAATAGGAAATCATTGAATAACTGTTCTGGGTGGAGCGGGTGGGAGGTCAAACTTTCGAACAACCCGCAACCCAATGCTTTGCTGTCGTCCCTTTGAAGCGCGCGTGGTACATGAACTCGCTGTAGTTAAAGCCGGTCGTCACAAGAAAGATAGACGGTGAGCTACCCATTGCTCACCGTCCACAGGCCTGCGTCACGTGGTGCCCGCTAGATGTCTCGCGGCGCCCGACGCCCGGACGGCATCCCATCCCATCATTGGTTTGAGGCTCTCTCCCTCAAACGTCCGGCCACTTTTTTCGATAGCATGACTGCTTCGAAGAAGGAGTTAACCGTTTTGAATTGCCTCTCGCCCCGGACTATGGACTGAACCAGGGCCGGACGCGAGAGATCGCGTCTTCGAGGACACAGCGGTGCTCCGCCCGATCGGGGTCGACCGCCACTGTGTGCTCCAACGTGTCCTTTGGGCGATCATCATAGTGATGACAACTGTGCCTAGCCTGCCGCTCGATTATGTGCAGGAACCTCCCAATACTTCCGAGTCCGGTGAAGACCTGCGTCAGGCGGCAGGTTAAGAAGCCGTGGCGCCTTTCCATCTACTTCACAATAAGGGATTGCGACAGTCGCTCTCTCCATGCCACCATGAAATGGCACCGTAGGTAGGTCTGTTCGCTGAACGGCGATTTGTCGCATCAGTAGAGGTTACCCCAGTATAGTGCCTCCGCCCGCCACTTGTATAACCCTGCGAGGACTATCGCCTCTAGATCCCATAATGGCGATGTGGCTAAGAGGTTTGTCGGGAACCTTGACGGCACGGTTGGCACAGTGGTTAAGCGACTAAGGGAATTGTAACCGCGGCGCGACTGCTACGCCCGCGGGATCAATCCCCGCAAATATTTGTGTGACCGTAGTTGTTTCGGGTCTGTATGTGAGTTTAATTGTTTGTTAACGCATTGTTGACGCAACACAAGATTTTTACGAATAAACTTTTTTTTTAAATAAAATCAAATCAAAATCTTTATTTCAGACCAAGCGATCCATTAGTGTTAATATCAACTTAGCCTATGTTAGTAAATTAATAATTAAAAATAAACAAAACACATTAATTGGCTGCATGAACATGAGCACGCACATGTTTGCCAGCCCAGAGCCTGAAAAATCAGAACGTGATAAACCTAGCCTCACCCTAGGAATTTCTCCTGTATTGTAACTGTACTGTATATAAATGTTTGTCAACGCACCCAACTTTGACAAACATTTAAACTTACATACATAAACAGCCAGACCCGAAACAATTACCTGCAGGTCATACAAATATCCGTGCGGGGATAGAACCCGCGACACCCAGCACAGCAGTCGATCACTCAGCCACTGCGCCAACCGTGTCGTCAAATGTAAATGTACTGGACATCATTTATTTGAAACGTTTGTTAAACACAATGATTTCTCAAAAAAACCTAGTCGATAATTTTGCATAACAACTTTTAGAGAAACTCATTATGACAATATTCGTAACCAAAAAGCTACAGTTTATTTCTTCATTTGGCATAAAAATGTTATTCGAAAAATAAAATATCCAAATATTATAAGCAAAAATAGAAGTTTCAAAGAAAGGGATCAGATTTATAATTTTCACGTGGAAAATCGGAAGTTTCAAACTGTAACCGATTACATCATAACGATCAATTTAAACCGAGGATGGAGACGGCAGTCATGTGACTTGTGTTATTTTATTTTTGTAAGTGTATTTTATATTGACTTAACGCCGTCAGTTCCTAGGGCATGTTACCAGTAATAGCGTTTAATCTCGTATTTTTTTTAATATAACTGTTTAGTACTGATGGTGCCCGCGGCTGCGTCGGCATGATATCGAAAGAAAGTTTCCATCCTATGTGTTTTTCCAGACTATATTCTATCTCTGTGCCAAATATCATCAAGATCCGTTCTGACGTTTTAACGTAAAAGAGTAACAAACATCCGGATGTATGGATGTTTGTTACTCTTTCACGATACAACGTCAGAAACATTCGCATTTATAATATTAGTAGGATAGCACAGAGGTAGATTATAGTCTGGATTAACACATAGGATACTTTTTTTTAGATGATATCACGCCGCCGAAGCCGCAAGCGTCAGCTAGTAAAAAATATTATGGCAACATTATTAGATTTTGGAGCTAGCTATGAGAAGATTATTTTCGCAGGAGTAAAGTATGGTCTCTTTTTGTCACGTGGGGGAAACAAAAGTTTCGAATTATTCCCGATTACATCATCACGAACAATTTTAACTTGGTTTAGAAGAAAATAGAAGGATTTGACGTAACTTATGTAACCTTTTTGGTTATGGAGTTTTATGTTGAAACAAAACAACACTGTATTTAAAAACTTTATATTTGAGGAAAGATGAAAGTTTTATTATTAAAACAAAAGTTGTTCTTGTTTGCTTCTCGTTTTTGTTACGATTAAAAACATTTTGGCCGGATGACGTCATAACTAAAGTTTTAGATTTATGTAAAAACTTAAATAATACTATTAGTTAATTAATTTCCCGTTAACAATTTGTTATAAAACCATGTACCAGTCAGAAACATACCCTGCAATGTTTATAATAAGGTAATAAATAGCATCGTATATTTTACAATAACCCTACATCAGCAACTCTGGCATATTCCTCAAACAACACGTGCACACATTTTGCAACAAATCATAAATATATAAATAACGTTACACGGCGCACCGAATTATTCTTGCCCTGAATAATTTTATACGCATTTTAAAATATCTTTTGAAAATGAACGTGGGATTTACGTTGCTGAAACCCGTTCGAAGGGTGGCCTGCCCTTTTGGACCCTCGAGACCCGTCAAGGGGTCCTGCGGATTCATTTTCTTATATTTTTTTTCGTCTTGACAAACCCCAGCTGGTATAATACGACATGTTATAAATAAAATCGCGATTTTGACCCGTCACGCGGATAAGGGATGCTCTGTAGATTGGCGTACATAAGCCCTGTCTACCACCCAACAATGGTGCCACCACCCTTAATTTTTAATCCTTAAAGGTTACTTTCCTCTGTTCGGTTAGCAAAAAAACGGCAAATATAAAGTTGTGTTTGTGCACTATGATTCGACACAGGACGTCCTGTCTGTTTTGCACAAATTATTATTTTATCAAAGCGTGTCAATTATTTTTAATAATTATTATCACATATTCGTGAAGAGTTCCTAGAAATAATTATCTTGCTATGAAATGTTTACGTATAACAGCATTAAATATTCCGAGCACTAACTGTAAGCCTCTTACGTTTAGTCTAAATATAAATTACATACATAAAATATAAATAGAGGGAGCAATTGTATTGAAAAGCCATATGCTGTTTTTCCTTTGACATTTAAGAAATCGGAGATATGTCTATATATTCGCAGAAGAATAAATCCTTTCTAATATTATAAAAGCAAAATTGAGTTTTTTTGTTGTTTTGTTACGTCTTTACACCTAAATGGCTACACCGATTTTCATGAATTTCGGTACAGAGATAGTTGGAACCCTGGAGACGGACACAGACATATATTTATAAAAAAAAAGATTGAAATATGATGGCGAAAGAGGGAAGAAAAGGAAAAACTTAACATTGCTATTAAAATAAATATGGCGCTAGGGCAAAAACTAAAAGTAGTACGTACTTGCAAATCAGGAAAGGGGAAGTGTGTTACCCCGAATTAAACGCGAGCGAAGCCGCGGGCTAAAGCTAGTACTTGTATAAATAAATTAATCAATACCTAATTGTACAGACACCTGTCTGTCTTTGGTCTTGTCTGGATGAGTTTGTTATTCATAAATCTGGGTTACTAAAAGTTAAAAAAGCTATTGAAACATTGATGTTTAAAGTAGTCTTAGATTCGATTCCCAGGTTGAGTAGATCATTATTGCGTCATTCCAGCAGGAATTTCCTAGTAGCAGCGCCAGAGCCTAGATTTGTGCCCGGTTGATATTACTATAAGTCAACTAGCTGGCGCCCGCAGCTTCGCCCGCGTGATGATCGATAAAAAAGTATCCTATGTGTTATTCCAGACTATAATTGACCTCTGTGCAAATTTTCATCAAGCTCTGTTCAGCCGTTTTAACATGAAAGAGTAACAAACATCCATACATCCATCCTCAGAATCATTTGCATTCATAATATTAGTAGGATTATAATATTAGTAGGATATAATTTGAGTCTTAAACAAAACACTTGATATCATATCATTTCACTTAAATTCACTACAGTTCTAGTTAGCCACATTTCTTAAAGAAATCTACTGAACCAACAGGTACCTTAATCCAAATAATTTACGTTAAATTTTATCTGATGACAGAAGGAATTAGTTTAATGGCGCAGTGTGCATTCATCAAACGCATATCATTAGGGGTTTATATCCAATTGTTACACGGAACCCTTGTACTACGGACATGTTTAGAAATACAGGTACCAACAAGCTATCAAGCTGTACAAAGCCAGTTTATGGGGATTTCTCATTGTGAAGGAAATCTATACTAACCCGTTACCTACTGAGTTTTCTCCGAGCGCGCGTGCCTCGGAAAGCACTTTAAGCTGTTGGTCCCGGCTGTCATTTGTAGATCTTTGCTAGTCGTTACAGATAGCCAGTGTTCCGAAAGTCTGACAACTAGTCTTACCAAGGAGGGGAAGCTGGAAGTCAGACAAGCAGTCGCTCCACGCAATTCAGCTGCATCCGGTTAGACTGGTTATAGTTGGACATAATTGGGGAAGACTAGACAGATGATGATTGATAGCTATATAATTGTTGTTTTTTTTTTGTAGAAGTTGCTATCGTACATAAATATTGATAGTCTCGGTTGTTTAGGAATATTTACTAACATACAACAGAACCGACTGTGTCATGTTGCTACACGTTACATCTTGTTTGAACGCAATATTCAGACATACACAAGTTCAAAATATCAAAGAGGTCGTATTAACCAGTACTAACTGGGTTATGAAGTCCAAATAGGCAGTCACTCCATGTATAATGACTGGTATTCACGTGTATCTGCTAAGACCGCCGAGGTAGACTGCAGCAAAGATGGTGTGAATTTGATGTTTCTTATGCCATAAGATATTTAGGTTTGGAAGGTGAAGCACAGGGCCTTTGCTCAGCAGTGGTACAATGGGGTAGTTTCCATCGTCAAAGTAATTACATTCTATTTAGTCCGTCTTTTAGATTATTCAAAAATAAGGGACGTGTGACGTCACTTGTTGCGAAAAAAATTTGCAACGCATGACGTTACACGTAACTTTAATGGCTTTAACAATAATATCTAATAAATATAGTAAATAAATTTAGTTTATAAGTATATCTCATCATAATAAATCAGTACATAGTCAATATCTTTGTCATTTTAAGTTTAATTTTGAAACTAGCTTATTGATAGACTAGCCAAAAAACTCTACAAAAACACGTACACGTTTTTGAGTACTTTTAATATTGAATATCCAACTACTACTAGTACTCTAATTAATTAATCCCCAAAATAAAATAACAAAACTTTAACTTTACATATTTTATGTAAATTGTATGAAATGCAAAATTGACAAATGTTATAACACCACAATTAACAAATCCCCACAATTAGTTCAACGACCTCCAACAAAAAATAAACCAGCTTCGCGATTTCTAATTGCAGTTCTAGAACCGCAACGGGCTAGTTTCTTCCTGCGGCCCGTGGGAACCAGGGCTGGGGCCCAGGGGCCCTTCGATGCACCCCGCCACGCACCCCACTTGCGAACCACCTTGTAAATGGTTACTGTACCGGTATGTTGAGAATATTTGTGACGACTTGTTTGGTGTGTCTGGAGAAAGTTTTTTAGGATTGAGAAGGAACTGGGTCATTATTTTTGCAATTATTTGTGTACTTTGAAAAAATAACATTTATTTTAACGAAATAATAATCTGTGTCAAACTCGATAAATACTGAGTTTTCATGTTTCGTATTTTTGGACCACATTCCTTAATAGTTAAAGCCTCAAGGGTCGATCTTCAAGGTTGAGCCGCGTTTGCCAAGGTGGACCTGTGGATGGGTGATCATCATTACATAACGAGTTTCCTACATGTCTCGGAAAGTACTTTAAGTCGTAGGTCTAAGCTGTCATTTGTAGATCGTGGGTCGAAAGTCTGACAAACAGTACCAACTGGATCGTGGAGGTCAGATAGACAATCGCTTCATGTAAAATATTGATATTCAGTTGCATCCTTTTGCATCCGTTGCGTCTTTGTCGGATAGTGCCAAATATCTAATATACTAGCTGGCGCTTTCGGCTTCGCCCGCGTGATGATCGAAAGAAAATTATCGTATGTGTTATTCCAGACTATAATATCTGTGCCGAATTTCATCAAGATCTGTTCAGCTTGACGTGAAAGGGTAGCAAACATCCATACATCCTTCCATCCTCACAAACATTCGCATTTATAATATTTGTAGGATAATTACTTAGATATATTTCATGCATACGAAAATGTATGCTATAGACTTCAAAGAAGTTATCCAAAATGACACCACACCAACCCCGAAATTAATCATTTAGGAGTGTAAATGTGGATTAAATTAAAACCGTAATAATATGCATAAATTACTGCAACATTACACCAAAATATGCAAAGCATTTATTCATATCATAACACGCGAACATTCGAATGGGTATAATAATTGGCAAGGAATGACGATCATTTACATGACAAATAACACAAACATTTACGCAATAATATTTCGTAAACAAAAATACAATACATAAATCTCTGTCATCGCAAAAAAGCCTACGTGTTTCACAAATACTAGACTAACTTAGAAAACCCACATTTCGTTACACCAACGCAGCTCCGAATAAGCAATCAAGTGTGAAATGAACTCTAACGAAACTAACGAATTCGCGCAGTTACGAAACTGTCGTTATAACGATTTGCGGGAGGCAGAATGTCGCAACGTAATAACGAATCGTTCGGTCTATCGTAACTGTAACGGCTGCACAAAAACCAACTTCCGATTGAGGAAGCAGTAAATACGGCGTTACGTTACGTTAAAATTATCTTCACAGAAAATCGATTTCACTTTTATTTTTAGGCTCTTTTTTCAGACGATTGTTCGCGAAAAAATGATTGAATTACTTTAATTTCGAATGGGTTAACTGATATTTTTTTGGGAATAATGTCAACATCTGAAATGTCGAGTGATTCGTTCTACCGCTATAAATATCGATACGTTTATATCTGACGAAACATGGGTGAACTGCCGACACGCCCTTGTGGAACCCTTGGTGGATTTGTAGAATATATGTAGATAGTTTTACTTTTAAACACTTATTCCCAACTAGCTACGTATTCCTTACTAATATTATAAAAGCGAAAGTGAGTTTGTTTGTTTGTTTATTTGTTTGTCTGTTTGTTTGTTACCTCTTCATCTTCACGCTTTAATGGCTAAACCGATTTTGATGAATTTTGGTACAGATAGTTGGAAACCAGGAGACGGACATAGGCTATTTTTTATTTAAAAAAAGTGGAATGTGCGGGAGAAAGAGGGAAAAAAATGGAAAACATAACGTTGCTATTACAAATCAATAAGGCGCAAGAGGAACTGTGTTACCCCAAATTCAACGCGGGCGAAGCCGCGGGCGAAAGCTAGTGACCTATATATTCATCCATTCAACTGAAGGTAACCCAAAGTATCAAGCGTAATGATAACCCCATTGAATCGACCCACCGCGCATTAAGTTCCTCTAGCTACCTGAACAGGCCATTATTACTTGCGTTTTACGACACATTACCAACAAAACATCGCCAGTGACCGTTGGTCAACCCTCACGGAGACCAGGCGCTTCCTCGCCAGGATTATTGTAATTTAATAACCCTACCTTTTCTACTACACAACCGGTCATCATTACAAGTCATTCATTCGCGAAAATGACAATTGATCACTTGTCCTACAGCAAATTCTTTTATTAAACCCATCCCTTAGAAAATGTTTTGGATCGTAAATTTTTGGATAATGGACACTTATATTTAGATGCGTATCTAAACACGTGGTGAATTTATACGATAAGGGTATGTAGTACTTTGTTTAACTTGCTAATCGTTGTTCAGGTTGAAGATGAGCTGATAATTCGCACCCCAAGTGTACGTGAACACTTGTACCTACATGCCTTGTCTAGTTTGCCCGCTTTTCGAATGAAGAACTCGCGGCAAAGTTGGCCGTGTCGGGAATTTCCGAAGACGCCAGTTGTATTACAGTATGGAGGTAATACAGTATAATATGTCAGCTTTCATGTAATCTTAAGTTCTTGGCAACTTCGCCTCTGGAGTTCCCCGTTGCCTATGAGTTGTAAAACACGGGTTTCTTTGATTAAATAAGTTGTTGTTCGTTGAAAAAGAAAGTTTATTACATATTCGCTTAAATATCAAAATGGTATAATTATCGTTAAAATATTAGATATCGCGATGAAAAATCATATTTCAGTTGTTTGATCATCCCACAGGAACAACGATTTTTCCGGGATTAAAGTAGCCTATGTGTTATTCTAAAATATAAGTTATCTTGATAGCAAATTTTATCCAAATTCGTTAAGCGGTTTGAGCGTGAAGGACCAACAAACACACTTACAAACTTAAGCCTTTAATGTCATTAGTGCAATTTAATTATTTATTTATTCAATACTTGAAACAGATAAATGTACTCGAACATACTTAAAGTAACAGGCAACTTTAGGTGATGCAGAGACAAAACAAAATTAGTATCAAGTATAATGTAGTATTAGGTATTACCTACAAACCTTCTTGTCGTACAACATTTTTGAGGACTCTCTAAAAATACAGATTGGTGTGATGATGACCCAGATACAAATCAAAAATGTATTCCATCTATAACAGTATGCACTAATTTCATTTTACAATACCTGCATAAATATGAAATCTATGTTCTCCGGTGCGTTGCTTGTGAAAGTAGCTAGTACCGCCATCTAGCATTGTTCACTGTAGTTATTGGAGAGGTCTGTATGTTCAGTTCACGTAACGTAGAGCGAGTAAACTTTAAAGAATGAAGAATTAGAAAACCGGACTTGTGATCTTATGGCTAAAATATAAGACTGAGAAAGGGAAATTCATCACATTAGTGACGTCTTTAGCACGACATAATTTTTCGAATTCGAAGATAAAGTCAAAGTATTAACTTATAGTTTTTACAGTCCCAATTATTATGTCCTTATGTGCATAGGGATTAAAGACCTCACAAGAGATACACAAAGATGTTTCGATAATTACGTGCATTTACAAAACCAACCGCTAATTCAAAAAATTTACAGGTCAATCAACTACACCATTTTTTTGTTGACATCATAGACTAAAAGTACATCGTTCGATAATTACAATATAAAAATTGTACCAAGCAACAATAGACCATATGATGTACACAAAGAAGGTGACCTTGGCTTGATTCATAATGATAAAAAAGGTTCATTTACATTGCAACCGTTGAATGAGCACTATTGTTAGGACACGGTTCGCCCACATGCCACTACGAACTAACAGGTGCTGCATTGTTATATGCAAATTACGACTTTCGCTCTTATACTATACAATTTTTTAGGGATATTGGACCAGTTTTTGATTTTGTTCGCGTCATATTTGTGTAATTGTTAGAAATGAAGAGTGGTCTTTGTGAGGTGGCGAAACTGATTGCTGCTTTCTTCGCCAATTTCATTTTGCTAGTTGTTGCCATTTTTGTGGATAAGAAATTTTCAAATAACTTCCCGCGCTCTGTACGGAGCGGGGGGGGAGTGTCAGGCTTGTACTAACTAAAACCCAACCATGTTCCTTCTATTGCCCTTTATGTTCCATGGCCGCGGTATATCTTTCAAACATGCTAGTAGTTGCTTTGGGTTTAAATTCAACCATGATTCATTCTCCTTGCATAAATTTCAAGTAAAAGTTGATAAACAAACTGAATGACTATGATATTTACACTGGCATTAAAGACAAATTATACTAATCTATTCTTAGGCGATTCTCACACTGCCCCGCATGATGCAGCGTAGCGCGTGGATGCGTGTTCTTCCGTTGCTTGTAAGTATCTCCGTTTGTATGGAAAACACGCACAGTCTAACACACAGAAAATGCATCCACGCGCGTTCACGCGGATCACGCGCATACACGCGGAGAAACATGCACCCCCGCGCGTAGGTGCGGGGCGAGACGCAAGGTATGGCACACCGAATCCCGCAGTGCCGCGCGTGATTTTGAATGGGCGTGACGTGTGTGTTTGAAAATGGATCATGGATGCTCAGTACTGCACGACCACCACAGAGAACGGCGAATAAATGAGAGCCGCCGTGCGTGAATCTACAAAACGCACCTACGCGCGTGAGTGCGCAAAAAACCCGCACGATGATGCAGATCTGCACTCCCGCAGGAACGCGCGTAGGTGCGTCGACACGCAATATGCAGCATGATGCGGGGCAGTGTGAAAACCGCCTTAGTCATAGCATGTTATGGTGTAAAATATATTTATGGCCACGTTTTTAAAGGGATTCATTGTTTTTCTTTCACGGATTAATATAGATATCTTCTTGATTTCAACGGGTGCAAATTTTCAAACTGTTGATGAAAATTCTGGTGAGAAAACATGGTATCGACTCATAATTTGTTTAACCGTTACTTCTGACGCCCTGGGTTCGATTTTTAGGTTGGGTTGTATTTATATTTTATTTTATTTATTGGAAAAAAAAACATTAAATAACAAATTAAATATAATAATCCTACTATAATATTATAAATGCGAATGTTTTTAAGGATGTATGAGTGTTTGTGACTCTTTTACGCAAAAACTATTTTTGATGAAACTTTACAATAATATAGCTTATACATCAGAATAACACATAGGGGTAATAACACATTCATAAAGATATATTATATATTCTATCACTACGCGAGCGAAGCCGGGGGGCGCAACTAGTACAAAATAAAGCATAATAATGGATTTACAAATATGAAATCAACAACGTTTTCCAGAGATAAAATCATGAGACATTTTGGTTTTTGGCTGTGTGTTTTTGGCTTTTTTTCATCGAGATTTTTTCAGTAGCAACCGTCTGGATTTGTTCCTGGCTTATGATAGGCTTGGCCCCTATAACCTCAAAACCTTGGTGTGTGGTAAACCTCTGCTTAGCACGCCCTTTTTTTTTTAAACACGTTGCTCCACTCTAGTAATTTCTTCTGCATCGTGGATGAGCTTACAAACATTTAAACTCACATGCACAAACAACCAAATATTTGTATTTTATGCAAATATTTGTTCCGTGCGGGGATCGAACCCACGGCACGCAGCGCAGCAGTAGATCGTTCAGCCACTGCGCCGACCGTGTCGTCAAACTAAAGCGTTTTGAGATGTTTTAGAGAGAATTAATCTTCAAATCCTTTAATTGTGTTCCCACCATTCCAATATACTACAAAAACAAAACAAAATATCACAGTTTTAATTAATCAACAAAGCCTTCATAATACTCATGACGTAATCAATTTAATGTAAATATTATGATACTGCAGAAAACACGATCGGTTCAAACAACAGTTTTTATACGTTTGTTATTATATTTTTATATATATAGTATGTGATGAGACCGTGTAGTGTTGAAGCTGAGTCACTGTTCGTGTATCATTAATGTTGGTTCATCAATAACAAATAATAAACAAAATGTATGATTTCGACATTCTGAAGTCGAAGCTCTGCGGGACCAATAAAACTGAGATTTGTATTTCTATGGTTTTGCTAAAGCAGCCATTTTAGACAGCCTTGACTTGAATTTAAAGGTTACCATAACAGTTAACATACTAATAATACTATAATAACTTACAGCAGTTCTTATTCCTGTGTGAGAAAGAGATGGTGCTAGACACCCTGTTTAGCTGTCTCTTTCCCTCAGTGGAATAAGTTCTGCTTTAAGACGTCATGGTAGGGTAGCTGTTCTAGATCCAGTTATGAGTCATGTAATTGAGAAAAAGAGAAAGATGATGGTCATAGGACCGTGGATTTTTATAGACTACGTCACCGCCGAAGGTGTAAAATCTGGATAAGACGCCAAGAAGAGTAAAGTACTAATGTCTTCCTTTTAAACCATCTCAATGCAGTTATTTATGCTTCTTCTTCTTCATCAATCTGTCTTTTAAAAACGCAGGTGTACATTAAAGGGATGGTGAATATTTTGACTTTTTCGTAGTTTATCGATTCATAGACCACCTTATTGGTCTATTGGTCGTAGTCTCGACTGCCGACTATGAGATCCTGGGTTCATTTCTTGGGTCGGGCAAATTGTATATTTCTTTTTTCATCAGAAATTTCTCTGTAGCAATCATAGTCTAAAAGGCAACTGGGTGGCGCATTGTAGGTTTACTATTAGGTAAAGAGACCTTGTGGTGCTATAAAAATCCACGTAGCAAACAAAAGGATATCGAATCAAAAGGGTATCGAAAATTTCACACTTACCTCAAGCAAAATTACAAGACATTCAGACGCTAAATAGATTACTAAAATTATCAAACCTTTATAAACAACGCTGAACCAACAATTATTCATGTTCCATACCCGTTTCTCCAGACACAAACTACAAAAACTACGAAACCTGTTTAAGTTCCAGACATAGATAAATCGCTCCCAACACTATTGAAGTCAAAACTAGTGTTGTAAATGACAAACGGCTTGTTAATAGCCTTTGTTACTCGATATAATGTCTTGTATCGACTTAAAAAGATTCCCTAAACCTTTAATGTGAATGTAGAATTGGTGCACTTGCGTGAATTTTAGGGTCAAGCTTAACAAACAAATGAATGTGTTATATCGGTTAAATGCCATCGTTGTCCTGCCTTTCTGCTTCAAGACGTGAAAGCAATGTGAGAAGTCACTTTTACCGGTAAAAAAAAATACCGGTTTTTTGCATAGAGTAAACAGTTGGATTGATAATTGCATTTTCTTGGCGACAAAATCGTTTAGTAGACCGTTAACCGGAATTCTTGTTTCGTGTGACCATCTTGTTATACTCTTTTTTTATAAATGATTGAAAGAAAAATTGACCCAGATTGTGGACGGATTCAAATAATAATAATCGTTGTAGGTATAGTTTGCTGTATAGGAGGGTAGACCCCTATCTACCTTGAGCTATGTACCCACCATAGTTCCTTACACGTGGTTCTATTGAGGTGAAGACTTAAACAGGAAAACCATTGGCCCTGTATCTTGTAGTCTTCGAGAACATGACCTTATTTAAAAACGGACCCTAATGTGTTGGCTTTTAAAGTCTAGAGGTTAAAACATAAAGCCTAGACAATAGGCTCTTTTAAAGCGGTCCGCATTTCATCAACAGTATTATTGTTTTTGATATAAGATATCTTCTCTTTTATTCTCCCTTAAATAAGTATACTATAGAGTAATTAGTTTTCCTATTTGGTTTAGAAACTCTAATTCCCCTAATAAGTATCTTGCCTCGGATTAGTTAAGGCGCCCATTTCCCACAAATTTAATTCATTTTCCTGTAAACAATCTATGTTACATCTTAATTACTAACTGTCTTTGTTTTGTTAAGGATAAAGTTTTTTTTAAATAAAAACAGAATTCTTCGAATGGGGATTAAATTTTCTCCCGCTCTGGGCGAAGCGGTAGGGAGTGTCAGAGTTTTACTGAATAAAACCCGTCTACGTTCCTTCTTTTGCCCTTTGTGGTCTGAGGTCGCGGTATATGTTTCAAACAATCTACAGCCGCGGTAGGCTTTGGCCCTGGCGGCCCTTATGCTTTGCTGACATCTCTTCGGACACAAACGGACCGTCGGACGGCAATGACAGCGCTTTGGGTCCGTCTTTAGGTAAAGCCTAAAATGTTTGTAGATGTAGTACTTATTTTGTTAAACTATAATTTTGACGTGTACTACAATGCTTTGTTTTGAGTAAGTTTGTTTGTTTGTTACCTCTTCACGCTTTAATCGCTAATCCGATTTTGATGAATTTTGGTACAAAGATAGTTGGGAACCAGGAGACGGACATAGGCTATTTATTAAAAAAAAAAAGTGGGATGTGAGGGAGAACGAGGGAAGAAAAAGGAAAACTTAGCGTTGCTATTACAAATCAATAAGGCGCAAGAGCAAAAACTACAGTTGGCAGGTACTGTGTAATACCGAATTTAACGCGAGCGAAGCCGCGGGCAAAAGCTAGTATATATATATATTTCATGCGTAGCATCATGCTGAGTGGTGACCTACCTGTCGCAGTCACGACATGCAAGCTAGTTTTATTTTGTCCCATATATGTATTTGTAAATGTTTGTTTATTTATTTTTATTTTTTTGTTATTTTGTATACGACGAGCATACAAAATAACAAAAAAATAAAAATTTGCGAGTAATAAATGTTTTTAATTTTTTCTTTCTTTTTGTGTCTAAAATCGATTAATTTTGCAGACGATATTTATCATCCACACAGGCCACAGACGAAAATTTTCTCCAAGCTTATTCAATGCAAATATACTTATATATATTTCATAAAATCCATGTAAATCGTAATGAAAATTCTCGGTAAACACCTCCGGATGACGTAAGTGTGATCAGCTGTGATCTAAATACACACATTTGTAGACATATATGTACATATAACGCGCATAATCTGTGAAAACAGGTGGTGCTTATATTTACTCTTTGCCAGTTTGTTTTACACTGGTTCGTTGGTTTATTGTAGAGATTTTTGTTAAAAACTCTTTGGTAGATTTAATTTGGGGGACTTATCTTTTTGTGGAATGCCTTTTAATTGATAATAGGAGTGAATGGTAAATGTGTTTACCCCAAGATACAGACACATGTCTAGTTTGGGGATCACCGTTCAACCAGATTTGAATACTGGCCCTTTAGCCAAACAGCAGTCGGCAGCAGACGAAAATCGTTATCGCTCAGCAGTCACTAATACATTTTCAACTTTATACCCTAGCACATATAGTTGAAATCTATTGACGTTTACATATCGTTTTTGTTTGTTTCGTTCGTTATCGCTTAGCAGTCTTTAATAGATTTTCAACTATATGCGCTAGGGCAGCGGTTCTCAATCTTTTTTGGGGACGGAACCCTTTTGGAAAGCGAAATACTTGACGGAACCCTAACATAAAACAAGTTTTTAAAAGTGTATTCTTTAATTATAAGCATAATAAAAGTACAATGTAACAGTTACTTATTACTTTTTTACATAACAAGTACAATTATAAAAGATTATTTCAGGGCGATAGTTTGAGTCCACTTTAGCTCAGCTTAGCCTTGAATCCCCTAAGCACGTTCCTGGAGGATTCAGGTCTGGGCTATCGATTGAGGAGAGGTGGTCAGGTTATATCTCGCCTCCTTTACATGGATGACCTAAAACTCTTTGCCCCCAACGATTTGCAACTGATGGAGCTACTGAAGGTAGCTGAAACTTTCAGTGGGGCCATCCGAATGGAATTTGGTGCGGACAAATGTGCGGTCATGTATGTGAGGATGCAAGCGAGGAGAGATTGTGGAATCTGTGGGATCCCAGCTCTCTCGATTACATAAACTTTAGATCCCTCTCAGCAACCGAAACCTACAAGTATTTGGGGATATCGGAAGCGTTGGCCATCATTGTTGCTGACATGAAGCAATCGTTGAAGGAGTGCTTCTTTGGCCGCCTGAGAAAAGTATTTAATAGTCTTTTATCATGCGGAAACAAGGTACGCGCTTTCAACTTTGGATCATGCCGGTTTTGATGTACTCTTTCGGCATACTCAAGTGGACGCAAACGGAACTAGATGGCCTGGATAGGAAGGTCCGTAGTTCATCAGTTATGAGAATACATTCTCATGTATATTCCGAATTGTGGTGGTAGAGGCTTTTTAAACGCTAAGACTCTCTACAAGCGGGAGATATGCAGTCTCAGAGAACATTTCCTGACGTGGGGATGCAACGAGATGTGGTTGCGGTGGACAAGGGCCTCACTCCACTTTCCTTAAAGCTTTGCCACTCCTGGCTAATGAGAACTGGCGCAAACCTGTAGTTCTTGACACTAACGATCGCAGGGAGGTATGGCAGAGTAAAGAGATTCACGGACGCTTTTTCTGGGCCCTACATGGGCCTGATGTAAATCAATCAGCGTCCGTAATAAAAATCCGACAATAAAAATAATCGGGATTGTAGTGGTCGTGATTTGATAAAATTAATAAATATTTTTACAGCTTTTTCAAGAGCTTGTCTATGCAGGATACAATGGCTGGAATTACAATTAGGTGTTTAATTTTTTTTAGTCACACTAGTCCTACTGTACCTACCCGTCATCGCCTTGGTTCCATCTGTACAAATGTCAATGCAATCGATTCGTCTAAGATTAATTTCCTCAAAAAATGTTGAAAAAGAAAATTTAAAACTTCCTCTCTGGTAGTGTTTGTGGATTCTTGCGGAACCCCTACAGAAGTATTGCGGAACCCTAGGGTTCCGCGGAACACACTTTGAGTATGGCTGCGCTAGGGTATAAAGTTGAAAATGAATTAGTGACTGCTGAGCGATAACGATTGTCGTCTGCTTTCGTCTGCTGTTTGGCTATAGGCCCTGTACCTAGTTGATAATTAATAAATTCAAATTAAAAATTACCTCTACTCTACTGCCCTTTCGCACGTACGATGGAAGTGATCACCTTAGAAATAAATATCACCTTTGTACTTAATTGATTATTAACTTGATTTATTCTTTTCCTGTCATCTTTCCCGTTAAGTACAGATGTGTAGATACATGATAAACTAAGTATTAAATAAACATACAAAATGTCATTAAAATACGAAAATATTTTACCTAATTATCAACATTCACTGGTAAATTGGCGCTCAATAATCTTTATAATTAACTCAATTTAACTAGGCTGCGTTACTACGTTCTATGTTATTATAGAAAGATTCGCAAAGAAAATTAAATCGTCTAGTTAAACAACAGTTTGTGAGAGAAAACGAAACACATTATAAAATCCGTCCGCAACAGTGCACCGTCATTGTTCTGCGTATACTAGAAACAGAAATTTCACAAACGTCAATTAATATTAATAGACACCTTTGGCAAAACTCCGGTAAGAAAAAACCGCGGGTCCAACCGTCTCTTGTTTTTATTGTATTCCAATCAAATATGGTTCCGTAGAAATATGTTTCGATAATCTTTACTATATACTTACTAATATTATAATAGCGAAAGTGAGTTTGTTTGTTACTTCTTCACGCCTAAATGGCTAAACCGATTTTCATGAATTTTGGTAAAGAGACAGTTGGGGCCCTGGAGACGAACATAGGATTTTTTAAGTGAGGAAAGGGGGAGAAAGAGGGAAGAAAAGGGGAGAGAAAGTTTTTTTTTTTTTTTGCTAAAGTAAGAAAGAGGGAAGAAAAGGGGAGGAAAAGATTTTTTTTTTTCGATTACGCATGTTAAAGTTAGCGTTAGCCCAAAGTAACTATACTACGCGGACGAAGTCGTGGGCGGAAGCTAGTGCCGGACTCGAGGCTGCTACTGAGAAATTCCTTACAAAAAAAGCCTATATAATAGTACTCTGTAAGACTCAGCAATTGAACCCAACCTTATGCACGTCCATATTTAATTTTATCTTCTGATTTGTTGTTTATTAAATCCACAGCAGTAAATACTACAATAATTCTGCATTTTAATAAGTCGAAGCACCTTGAAATCTTGCTCCACGCGTACATTTATTGCAAAGAAACATCAAACAAATTGAATAGAAAATTAATTGGTTTCAAATGTTTTATAAGGAACCTTCAAACGGGTAGAACGTTCGCGGGTCTTAATAACCGTTCGCTTGTGACCTCAGCAGACGGCACGGTCGAATCCTCAAAATTAAAAAATGCTAACTCATCATCAATCAAACGGGCTCGATTCCATCAATATAATTTACTTTTTTGTAGTTTTTACACGAAAGCGCCCTCCGTGACTCGCAACTTGGGCCCGCCAGGTACGAGCCGTGTACCCGACTCTAATAATAAGTTTTGCCTCGTCGATTCTAAGTAATACCTAAAATCCATTTCTATAATTGATTTCTATTTCGAATTGAAAGCGAAACTTCTAATCACTTTTAATGTGTAATGCTTTTATGTCTTAGAATATTTTCGTATTGATGTTTTGTTTGTTTCGATTTACTGTTTCGTTGTTGTAGTGGTTGTTGGTGCTACTGCTAAACATGAGGTTTTTTTTCATCATCATCAAATAACTTCCCTCGTTCTGGGCGGAGCGGGGGGAAGTGACAAACTTGTACTGACTAAATCCCACCCATGTTCCTTCTATTGCCCTTTATATTCCCGGGCTGCGGTATCTCTTTTAAACAACCCACAACCCCGGCAGGTGGTGGCCCTGGCAGGCCCCTCTGCCCTTCTGCCTCTGACAAACTGCTACTAGCAGCCACGGAGTCGGGATTTGTGTGCCCGGCTGCTGGCAATAGGCTTTCCCTAAATACATCAGACTACAACACTGTCCAAATGTGGGTGGAAACTCGGTTTCCAAATTTAATTTAATTACAGAATTATTTCCATAAATTTGTTAGTCACAATGTTCTTAACCGACGTACTAATCAAAGTAAAATAATAACAATAAAAATTCAAATATTAAATTAATGAAATAACTATGCGTTTTTGTACCTTCGTATAATTTTTGAAAGATTTTATTTATCTCAATACTGAAGAACTTACCGCAATTTCACCACTTTTAATAAATGGAAAAGACGGATCTCCCAAAACCATATCCACGTCACCTAATACTTCTATAAACCATCCGAAAACGTATACAAAAGAGGGAATCTAAGTCAAGTGAGGAGAACCTGTCGCTAAACAAAGGCCTGGGCCCGAGGGCGGTTAGCAACAGTTCACCGTTTTATCACTAGGCTCTACACGTGGTACAGGGTTCAGGCGTAAATAGAACTATCGGTACCACCGAGACGAATAGATACTGTATCTACGCAGATTTTGAATTAATTAAAAGGAGCTTACTATCCGAGCTTTTTCGTGGAATGTCTGTTTTTGATAAGCACCTGTCATATTTTTTTATTTTTATATACGTATACAATTTTTTCTTTATTTTTATATTTTTTTACAACTGAAATATTTCTATATAAAACATTTAAAATATGAAAAAGTCTATATAAAATAGTTTATTCTCTTTTAAAGATATAATTTAACATTTTTAATTACTTCTTTTAAAAAAACATAAAAAATAATTATTGTATTGTTACGTTTGTACACAACATTATTAATATATACTTACCCATTCATACACATATAAACAAAAGTATAAAATTGCCACATCACATCTGAGGTCCTGTTGAAAATCAGCGTGAGGCACTAGCTGCTCGGAAGTTTGCTGAACTGGACCCATTTTGAATGCGGTGTGCACTTAAACCTTGCGTGAAATAAGCATGTTTTCTACCTTTATTTAATCATTTAGGTTAGGTTGCAAACATCTAACCAACTTGTAAAGGAAATTCTACATAGTACCTTGTGAATCCAATACAGTCTATTTACGAAAGACGTGTTTTTAGAAAACGCGCAAAAGCATTATACACTGCATCTTCGGTTACTGTTTTTTAGTTAAATACAGTGTTTTTTAGCATTACGATATCTTAGACTTTTTTATGTAAAGGGCAAAAAATTTGAATGCAGGACCATATAAAGGAGAAAAAGAAATCGAATAGACGTTCTTAATTCAAAACACAGTAACTGCACACACAGTGTATTGGATTCTGAGGGTATACCATAGATAAAACAAAAATCGGAGGTTTATTTTACCACATATGACCAAATGAACTTTAGACTTGGTAATCCAAAAATCTATTTATGTGAGTTAGGTACATAGAAATGACTTCACAGTTTAACCTTTGAAACAAAAGGGCTAATACAATTCATTGACACTAACGTCTCTGATTTATACAAATAAACTTATAAGTGTATTAAGTTTCTCACTACGACTACAACCACGCATTTGACCCGTCGCCCTTCAACCCCTCCACGCGTCGCCAATTCATTCGCTAAGTCCAATACTCCCCATTGTCTTGTTACACGTGCCTCCAACCTCAAAGTTAATGACACACAAAACTGATCCCAACGGTCGATATTGACCACAAAAAGCCTATACCAAGGTTAACAAATTAAACTTATCCATCGATGCATTGTCAAAACATGTTCGATCGACGCTTGTACGTAGTGGACCAGCGGTGACATGTCGAAACCGTTTTGGCCATGGCTGCCAGTAATCGGTTTTCTCCAATAAACGCCGATTAGACTCGCTGGCGTCAGCACGGCCGGGACCAACCGGATACTGTCGGGCGCAACACTATTTTGTTTATTAACGCTTCTGTTGGTCCTTTTACTGAACAGAATATGGCAGGCTAGAGGCTAGCACATAACATTTTTAGATATTTTGAATTTCGTAGTTGATTTTAGTTTTATGACTGGTTTAGTGTCGTTCCCTGTATTTGTTAACTACGACTATAGAAGAAAGAAGAACTACAGAACTTCTTTGTTGGTAAAAAAAATGAATAAATCTCTCTGGAGCGTATCCAGATTAGTTTCAGCAACATGATTGTTTTTTTTTAAGTCTTGGAACGACCATCAATTTTTGACTCTCAAAATACATTCTCGATCTTTATTTCCTACAATCAAGTTAGCATCTATCTCACCAATCATTCGCATTACAATTGGTCACAATAAAAGCAATGCAGAAAGAATAAGAAAAACATCCAAAGCACTTTGTTATCGAGTGTACACGCTCTGGTCGTGACCAGACGGCGATTTCAATTATTATCTAGAAGTAGTTTCACGAGCTCGCACTCCAGCACTTTTAATCATTCTCTTATCCTACTTTAATAGGAATACCGTTTTTCGTGGAGTAAATATAACAGCGTATTTTCCAAAGCCTACGACTTCCACTTTAGTTACTTAGTAGTTAATAACAACCTTTGGTCACAAGGACATAAACACAAAACAAAAAATCGCATCTCAAGTTATGGCAGTCGTTAACCGCGGACAAAAACTGAAGAACTTGCAGGCATACGTCACAAAATTACTATCGGGGAACTTTGTTTACATACTGTATTAGGAATAAAAAAGATTATTTCTACTTTACACCTCATCTTGGAGTAAAAAACACAACATTCCATCTGTCTTCTCTAAGCCTTCCAAAACGATAAATAAACACTAGTCGGGCTCTCGTGTGGAGCTACGTTCAGAGTTCTATTATTGAAGTGCTCGCTAGCATGTCGAGCGGACTGTTTCAAGTTTGTTTTGATTTTTGAGTGCAACAAAATTTAGAGATTTTAATCCAAATTTTTTAGATAAGATTTTGTGGAAATCTTTGGTAAATCGAGATTAGAAAATCTCTTTATTTCAATTTCTGACCCAAACGACATTCCGAATGAGGACTTTAAATTATTCAATTAGTTTAGAATTAATCCATCTGCCCCTTATAAATTTACCAAAAAATACACCAGGCAGAAGCCTGACACATCCACTTTAAAGTATCTTCGATACTCAATATTTGGGGTGGTGCCGCTGACAATTTTATTGTTTTAACTGTATGCTCGATCTAGCCACCTGATCTACCATTCAAAGAAGTCTTACCATCAAAGCAACTTACTCTTAACTTACAAAATAGCCGCGGTGTAAGACGCGAAGTCGGCCCGAGGTGACGGCGCGACTCAAAGCTTCGACAGCCGTCCAGTGCGGCTCATAATTAAGAACGGTGACTGTTGAAAAATGGCCGCCGCCCCCGGCCCGCCGTGAATAATCGTTGTAATTACGATTCGGAATAATTTCCAGCCAGTCATAGCGATGCTATCGGGAGGTGTCGACGGCTCGTTACTCGCACGCACTGAAATCACTACGTTCGTGGAATTGCGATTTTACTTTGATAATAGACCGTTTGTTTCAGCTATTGCTATTTTTGCCTGTTTCTGTTTCTCTTCAACTGGACTTGGGTTTTGCTTTTTACTGTTCTACAAAAGCGCGGAGCCTTCATCGAATGCGTTTGTCCCAGGAACTTTTCAGTTTGAGTCCTCTCTGTAAAGCCAGCTAGCTGCCAGCAATTTCGTTATAACCATATTGTTACATACTAATAGGTTGATTACTCGATTTTATTTTCATACCTATTAACTAAAGGATCAATAATAATCATCATTCAATGTCTAATCGCTCATGACTCATTAATAACTGCCGCTCGAGTCAATCTTGTGGTTAAACCGCTCTTGCCTAGGTCGATCCGTGGATGGGTCATTACATATTGAGTCTCCTCGGTGTCTTGGAAAGCACGTTGGTCAAACATGCCATTTGTAGATCTTTGACAGTCGTTACCGGTAGTCAGTGGCCCGAAAGTCTGATAACTAGTCTTACCAAAAAGTTTAGTATTACCCAGTTATTAAATGGTCTATGGAGGTCAGATAGGCGGTCGCTCCATGTAAAATACTGGTATTTAGCTGAAGCCGGTAAGACAGGAAGCCGATGCCAACACGGTTGGGAAAAGGCTAGGCAAATGGTAAACATTTCTTTCATTATTTAAAAAAAACGTTGTTCCACACTAGGAATTTCTCCCGTATTGTGGGTGCGTTTACAAACATTTAAACTTACATACACAAACAGCCAGACCAAAAACAACTATCTGCAGGTCATACAAATATTTGTTCTGACCCGCGACACGCACTGCGCCAACCGTGTCGTCGAATAAATCTTTATTCTTTATCGTTTGGTTGGTGCCTAATCAGGTGTATCAGCCTCTGACTTGGCTAACATGCCGTCGAGAAATGGCTCCCAGGCATGCTGGTGATATCACGAGATGAAGAAAGTCTTTTCATGCGTTGACGACTAAATAACTCTAACAAAATAACAGTACGTTCAAAATTACACGGTTGGCCCAGTGGCTGAGAGACACACTGCTGCGCTGCGTTTTGCGGGTTCAACTCCCGCACGGAACAAATATTTGTGTGGCCTACAGATAGTTGTTACGAGTCTGGTGTGTATGTGATTTTAAACGACAGGATACAGGAGAAATTCTTAGAGTGGAAAAGCTTTTATTTTTTTAAAAAAGCTCCGCAAATACTACCCATATATGTAAATCTCATTATTATCACATATATTAACAACCAATGATCGTAAACGTCGATATTACAACAGTTATGATACTATAATGACATTTAACTCATCACAGCGGCTTATTGGACGATTCGCACGAATTTAACTCGCACAAAACGTGCGAATCGACTCCTTTAAAACATATTATTTTTTCTGTAGTCGATTCGCACGAGTAAAACAAATTTGACCTTACTACTTCTGTGCTCAGGTGTCGATTCGCACGCCAATAAATGAAATTCGTGCGAATCGACTACAGAAAAAATAATATGTTTTAAAGGAGTCGATTCGCACGTTTTGTGCGAGTTAAATTCGTGCGAATCGTCCAATAAGCCGAATCGTCCAATAAGCCATCACAGCGCCATTTCTGCATTATTATTTTTACTAACTTGATATTTTGATGGTCACTATAAATTATTGTGCTATGAATAATAGTTTTTTTTTTCATTTAACATTCTTTTACGCTTGATTGTTTCTTTCTTTTAGTACACACGTTCTAAATTATCAATCACTTGATTTCGTATAGCAAAATCCAGATTATTTTCGTTCATTATAATTAACAATTAAACCGGTATATTTAACATGTTTGTTATTAATTTCGAGTTTCTGATATTTCAAACGTGGTAAATATCCCGTTTCAAGTGTTAATTATAATGTTTGTAACCATGTCAGTTTAAAGACTTATTCTCGTTCAGTTTAAGGCTTTTATTTAGTTGGCTGTAACATTTATGTTACAGTAAGTGTAGGCCTACCATGACGTCTTAAAGCAAAACTTATTCCACTGAGGGAAAGAGATGGTGCTAGACACCCTGTATAGCTCTGTCTCTGTCCCTCAGTGGAACCAGTTCTGCTTTAAGACGTCATGGTAGGGTAGCTGCTCGTGCATGTGGTAAACCAACTGGCTCTAGAAGCCCCTAGGGCCTAAATGTCGTCCAAAAAGGCCACTCATGCTATTCATTCATTTAATTTTAGCGACAAACATATTAAAACATCTAAATAGTATTGGCTAAAGAACTGACATACGCGCTTTCTCGTATTCACTTCACCCAAACCCTTTTGATACCCATATCATGAAAATGCATATAAAATAACTATTTCGTCATTTCTGGAAGTCCGCCATATTGAATTTAGTATGACGTCACTTAACCAACCATGTCATCAAAACTAAACATGTTTGCAAAATCCCAGCTCAATCGGTAATATGAAAGTATGTCTAATTTTACTTCTAATATTCTTTTTACAAAGTTAGTTACAGGGGAAATTAATAGAGTGTATTAATAAACCCATTCTATGCTTGATTTGTTTTCTACTAAGATCATGAAATTTGTGTCACTAATAGGGTAGTTGACACCACCAATCAATTGATATACTTTTTATGAGCTGTCAAAACACGCTTCCCCCATAGATTTTGTATGAGACTCGCAACCGATGACGTCACTAAGTTGTCAATAATGCAACTATTTATTGATTTAAAAGCAACTAAAAATCGAATTTTAAAGTTATTTTGAAATGAATGGAGTTCTCAGGTCTAGAATAAGGCGTTCTTTCAGAAAAATTGTGTTTTTAAATTATTGGTTAATGGTGTCATGTCAACTACCCAATTCGCAGATGCAAGTATTATTTTATTGCCTACCGAAGCTGCGTGTTGTTCGAAAGAGATACTGCGGCCGCGGAACAAATTCGGCATATAAAACCGACTTCCAAAATATCAAATCCAATATCCTTTACTACTTAACAAACGACATACATACCAAACTATCCAGTTCAATATCACGACCCCCGAACTAGACCCAAAGATAATAATTAATAAGATAATCTAATCCTTTCACTAATTGCTTCGAATCTACCTCAGAGGCGTGGCGGTTGCGCCACGTTGCGTCGTCGTGGGTAGATTTAATTAGTTTTAAATACTTTTTTTGTTGCGTCAGCGGCCTCCACCACAATGGTATTTACCAGTTACTACGCTCAAAATTGTTTATTTTTTATTTTTTTATTCGACGCGGAAAATGAGTCCCGTAATTAAATTGATGGAACGAAAAAATTTGATAAACAAGGTCTATGATTTTTGGAAGCTATGTTTTTTGGTGAAGTTTGAGGTTGTATTACATTTACGTTAACTTTTTAAGACATACAGTCATATTGTTTTTAATGTGTTGGCACCATCGTTGTGTGAGAGGATCTGTCGGAAAGTTTGGCTGCTTTATATTCATTAATTTTTAATTTCTAACATTATTCTCAATTTTTAACTGAAATCTGGGATACGTACTCAGAGATATCTGCGATTATCTGTATTACGAGTATAACAGATCATTGTTTAAGAACATTTCGCTGTTTTTTCTATATGTTCTTAATAATCAGGACTAACTTTGTATGAATGAAAATATTGTAATTTTCTTCGTTTGTAAGTTGCGAAGCCGGACAGGGTCGCCAGTATAATAATAATTAAGTAGTAAATAAAAACTTTTTTTACAATTTCTGGACTATTGGTCACAATTACTACGGCACAGCATGAGGCGTTAAGTTCGATTCCCAGATTGAGTACCGTGTTCCTGGGTTTTCCCTCAGGAGTTTCTTACAAGCAGTACAAAGTCTCTGTTATATATTTAGGCTCGATTCCTCTAATATAAATTTTATTTTAGACGTATTTATGCACTAGCTGGCGCCCGCGGCTTTGCCCGCGTGATGATCGTAAAAAGGATCATATGTGTTATTCCAGACTCCTTCTGCGCCTCTCATCAAGATCCCTTCAGCCGTTTTGACGTGAAAGAGTTACAAACATCCATATATCTATCCATACTTCTATACATCCTCACAATCATTCTCTGCCGGCTTCTGTGTTCCCTACCACATACGACCCGTCTGCCTTCAAAACAAGAGTTATTAGGCATCTTCTGGGCTCGCTCGCTCCATCGTAGACCTCATCTGTCGCTTACTATCAGGCGAGATCGAGGTCAAGAGTATCATTCTAAATAATATATATATATATATATATAATATATTAGTAGGATAATAGGATTTAAGCAAACTGAGAACGGTGTAGTATTTTTAAACCTCTGCTTTACCTAAGAGATTACTGGCGTGATGTTAAATACCTACGGAACTAAATAAAGTGTAAACCTTCTTGATCAACACTTTAACTAAACCAATCTCAAGCTTTCTCTTGTAACAAATCCATTGCAATGCATTGGAAGTGACGTAACTGACATCCGAATACATTTTCGATCTTTTTATTGGCTCGAGACATTAAGTGGACAGATATCTCTTTCAAAGTCTTCACCTACCGAATGGCACCCACAGTTGAACTTAGACCTCTTAACACTGCTATTATGTAAAGGATTGACTTTCCGCAACCTTTAAAAGAGCATTTGTCCATTATATTGTACTAGCTTTTGCCCGCGGCTTCGCTCGCGTTAAATTCGGTAGCGCCTTATTGATTTGTAATAGCAACGCTAAGTTTTCCTGTTTCTTCCCTCTTGCTTCCTCATATCCCACTCTTTTTTATAAAAAAAAATAGCCTATATCCGTCTCCTGGGTCCCAACTATCTCTGTATCAAAATTCATCAAAATCGGTTTAGCCATTAAGGCGTGAAAAGGTAACAAACTCACTTTTGCGTTTATAATATTAGTAAGTATGTACACACGACGGCACATCAATTTACACAAAACCATTTTAACCTGATCTCTCTACTACAGTGTGGCGATCCGTAGTAGACAGATTTCTATATGAATGATCTGCTAATATTTTAGTAATATGGAAAATGAATACTCGATAAAAAAAATGTTATAGGATAATCATGCCACAACTAAAAATGCTTTTTTTTTGCAAAACAAATACTGACTTACCTACTGATAAAAATTGCTGAAATTAGGTTATTTTCGTTTTATAGCAAAAACGTATTTTTTTTTTCGTAATGCACCACTCACTTCAACATTAAGGTAGGTTTAGACGAGACTATACACTCTGTGTTAAATATTAGCACAGTGTATTCGTCTACCCGTGCCCTTATGCAAATTCTCATCTCCTCATAATATCAGCAGCACATTACCCGAAATAATATCACAACATTCGTTGAGATTACCTCTAACCTAACACAATACTAACTCTGGCAGCAACTAATCGAGACAGGCTGATGGATGACAAAGGTAATTGCCGACGTCGACGTCAACGTCGCGACTCAAAACACATTACACACGATTTTTCATTATTTATTCTGGACAAGCAACAGTTCTCGTAATCGAAGCCATTAACTTGAGGTTTTTTGAGGAGGTTGCTCTGCTAGATATTACGTGTAAGTACTGTGTCTATTTGTTTGTGAAATTCAAGGAAAAGCACGTTTTTAAGTTTCAGTACCTCAATAGGTGAACGCGCCCCAAAAGGTGGTAGCCGTACGGCTGATCCGGGGCTACCGCACGATCTCCGGCGGGGCAGCGAGCCTCCTTGCCGGATTGCCACCCTGGGATCTGGAGGCGATAGTCCTCGCGCGCCTGTTTGAGTGGCGCGTGGAGGCACTACACCGGGGTGAATCTCCGCTACAGCAGCAAATTGCCGCTCAGCGGACAGACCTCCGCGCTCCGGTGCGATCTCATGGTGGCATGGAGAGAGCGACTATCGCAACCCCGTCGTGTCGACGGCGCGTTCCTGTTTGACCTCAAAGAGATGTCAGCAAAGCAGAGGGGCTTGCCAGAGCCTCCGCCTGCCTGTTTTCTACCACGGTTTCATTTCATTTCATTCATTTCGAAATTTCGGACGTCCGAAGTTTATTTGACATTAAATTTTTTTAACACTAATTCACGCAAAATGATATAGAGTAGGGTTACAAACGTAACTACTTTTTACTTTCGTTCGATAACGAAGTTACGTTTCGGAGAAAGAGAGTAGACCCCCTGGAACGTAAAGGGCAATAGAAGGAACATGGGTGGGTTTTAGTCAGTACAAGTCTGACATGCCCCCCGCTTCGGCCAGAGCGGGGGAAGTCATTTGATGAATACCCACCCAAAAAAAAAAAGTACCTCAATAGGAATAAACTGAATCTTTATAGGATCACTTTGTTATCCGTCCGTCTGTCAAGATCTTTTATCTCGGGAACGTTTGGAGGTAATAGTTGAAATTAAAATCAATCATCTAAGTCCACGCAGTTAAAACATGTGGCCGTTTATATCGCAAGTTTGTACGGAAACCTATTAGGTGAGCGAATTCGACTGTTGGCAGTTTAGCATATCATTCATTACGTATACTTCTATATATCCCAAAATTATCGTATTCAACATTTATTTAATATTCTTCAACTTTTATATTTTCATTTGAATTCGTAGTACAAAGGCATCGAACGTCATCCATGAAAACTCTGCTTACGCAACAAATCATGCAATATTCATTTGATTCCCCGCTAGTCAACAGTCAAAGACAAAAACATAAATACACAGACAAACACAATAAACAAAACAAAACAAACAAACAATGCCAGACCACTTCCAGCAGATCTATACGATTGTTACCAAAGTCAGGTAGCGCCGGCCGTCTACACTTATTAAGATGGGCATTTTAAATGAACCCTGGTTTTAATTGAGTTACACCCAACACTATGCCTATTAAACATTGTAGCATTTGAACGCATAACACATGCATTTTATGGCATATTAATTGGTATTATAAACGTTAAGATATGAATTATATTGATCAGTAATTGCCTGTTCATTCAACACTTTACAAATAAGAATAGTGGCTATAAAAATATAAATCAATTACAAAGTTAATCCCGACTTGAATTAATTTGGACAAACTGCTGTCGGCTTTTTCTGTTAGAGATTCGAGCGTTGATAGCTGTCGGATTAAATAAATTTGTAACAAGCTTGTGCAGCCTATGTTTTACATTATATTGCTAGTGATTCAGTGGTAGGTACCTACATAACATAAACGGACCTAAAAGGCTTAACGAGTATTGATCCAATAGAAGAAATATGACAATAATAACGCGTTTCTTTTTATTTTATTTAAACACACTCATGTAAAAATGTTAACAACTATTAATGGATGAAATACAAGGCAATTTTTTATTTTTTATTTTTATAGTATCACAACTGCTAGGCATCCTCGTGCTTAATTAAATTATTTTTAGATCAGACAAATATTTATTAGGTTTTTCTGTCAGTCATTTCTTAGTATGAATGCAGAGTAGGGTATTTAAAGACAATAACTTCGAATTTAAACTATTATTTATATTAATTTTAAAATATTATTACTTAAAATTTAAACATAACTAGCGAAATATGGCTGTAGATGCCTGCTTCACCCTTCGGAGATCACAAGCGTGATTTTATTTTATGTTATTGACCTACCTAACATATCCGTTAATATAAAAATAAAATATCACTTTAAACTGGAATTATTGTAAAATTAATAAAATATATCAGCCACATTAACTCAGTAATAACATTTGGCGAAATATTTAAAGTACATAAAGAAAGAGTTTTTATCTCGTTAATGAAAAACAAAATAGCTAACGTATCCAAAAACAGCACAAAGTAATTGAAAACAAATAATACGAAGCAAGCTAAGACAACTTTAATATGTGACATTCTACATGATTACATGTCAAGTTAAACAATAAGTTCTCACGGGTTAATGAACGTGAATTTCGGACATGTGCGTAATAATTTAATGATATTCAGACACATTGTACACGTGAAAGTAAATCATTCCCACACTCCTGTGTAAGAAACTAATCATTTTATTAAATGAAACGTGTAGTTGGGAAACGTGAGCGTCATTTTTCCACGCGTTCCAATTTCAATTATTTTCGAATTGCTTGTTTAATGCGTTCTTTTTTCGATTTACGTCGATGAAATCAAACCTCTTTTTTAATCCGCGTATATAAAAAAATAACCTGTTGCTGAAAGTTTGTGGCCGAAATTGCCAAAGTGGTAGCTGGTTGGCCAAGTGGCTGTGTCTGTCAATGGATTGAGAGCCGTTGGAACAGACAAGTGCTTAAGTGGATATTGTGAATCAGTAAACGCAGCGGGGAAGGCCCCTTGCCCGTCTAGATTGGGCGAAAACGATCTGAAAAAGGCAGTCGGGTAATATAAATGTGGTGTACCAACATTGGAAAACACTAAATTTGAACATCCATATCATTAGGTACTTCATAACACAATAATCATTAACGACAAAGCACCTATAAATTTTATTGAACTAGATTCCAATACAATTGACCAAAGACACCAAAGAGAATTCAGTTGTTAAAGTATGAATCACAATGTCACAAGTTTTGTTCACCTTATAAAGAGACCCGAAAGCAATAAAACAACAAAAGAAATGAAAAAGCCACGAAAATTTCTCACAGGGCAAGTGAATTTCACTGTGACGTCGTTAATAAGTCAAATGTGAAATATTGGTCGATATTCGAATGGCGATGAGTGGCGACCTCGCTTCCGAAAACCATCACAGTGTCGACCACAGCAGAAACAAAAAGGTACACGCCGCCGGGGCGCTTCCGATTGCACTGCCAACGCTGAAAAATTACATGAACATCCCCCAACAAGGCGGGTTAATATATTATGGTAGTTCACTGCATTCGGTAGGGTTCTACCTGGTGTTCTTTTTGCGAAATTCTAATTTTATCGACTGTGCTCCTCGTTCAGTCTAGGCTCTCGATGATATAGCAACTTCCTTAGTTACCCTGTTTGTTGGTTCTTGCTTCATTTTTCATATTATTTGAGTCAACAAATTTTTGATTGCTGTAAAATAGAATTATAGAATCCATCGCACGGTATTATGAATTTGATTGACATTTAACGCTCTACTAACAATTGAACATTACGTGTTAACAAAACGTTTACACTTTCGCAACGGTGATTGTACGAAATATTAGATTATTAACACCATTTTTTGCTATGACGAGATGAGATATGTTTTAATTATTGATGTGCTTTATAATGTTGTCAAATCAGGATGAGGCGTCAGACATAATGGATGATGATAGCCGGCAAAATCCCGCTGCAATTTTTCAATGAGCGTTAATGTTTGCCATCAGTGTGTCCGAAGCGTCCTAATGAGTTTGCGCACCACAAATCTTTCGTAAATGGATGCACTAATTTTTTTGAAGTAATCACGACACACCTTGGGATGTCCTTCAGCCTTCCGAGAAGCAAGCATGACTGTGAAAAAAAAACTCTGCAATTAGGTACAACTTTGTTGTCGTAAATGTAACAATGTTCGAGGAACGGAACGGTGACTTTCTTTTGTTTTGCACGCATCACTCCCGGAGCGAGCCGAATCACAGCGACGACGACTTGTCCGCTAGCGGGCACATGTTTTGACAATGTATTTCAACAGAGCGTTTTTTATAGAACACAATGTTTTCTGGAAATCAAACAAATCCGTGCTTCTGCGCTAAATTTGCGAAGCCTTTTTTTGGGTGGGAAATCATCAAATAACTTCTCCCGCTCCGGGCGGGAGGGGGGGGAGGGGGGGAGTGTCAGACTTGTACTGACTAAAACCCACCCATGTTCCTTCTATTGCCCTTTACGTTCCGGGGCCGCGGTATCTCTTTCGAACAACCCGCAACCCTGGCAGGCGGAGGCCCTGACAGGTCTTTCTGCTTTGCTGACATCTCTTTGAAACAAACGTGCCGTCGACACGGTCTGTCGTCAATAGACAGAACACAATGTTTTTTGGAAAACAGACAAATCTCTACTTCTGCGCTAAATTTGCGAAGCCTTACCTGCAATCACGACAGACAACGATACTTTGACAAGTAGGAACGCACGTACAATATAATATCGGGCGCCTACAATGTAGCACATGTAAATACTAAAGACTAATGCCCACGGTAAAACATTTAACAGTCAGCTATAACAACTGGTTATTTTAATGTCTTCCAATTACAGTGTTCAGTCGGTTAACGATTTCGCTGGGCATTAACTATTCCAATTTTATGTTTGAGCCTTGAAACGCGAAATTCTTAATATTTAAGGGTTACTACGTACGTGTAATAATAGTTGAAATAAAACAATGTTGTAAGTGAAATACAGAAGAATTGGCAAATCACTGATAAATCAAATGTTACTGAAATATTAGGTAGCAAACTTTGGATTCCGAAAACTACAGTTGAACCAAATTTAGGGTTCACTAATGCCCCGTTCCAATAAACAAAAACGACTCTATTTGCTTACGGCTAGTTGTATTTTGACATAAGTTCTATGAGACTTATGTCAAAATACAACTATCCGTAAGCAAAACGAGTCGTTTTGCATAAATCATTGGGCATTTTTTTTTTAAATTAAATAAATCATGTTCAAAATCAGAATGATTGGGTAGTCATAATTACCGTTCACTGTCCAATAGAAGAAATACTTGTCGTTTGTCATGCAACTAAGCCAGGATGAAAGGACACTGTAAAACCCAAATTCGAGAGGTTGAACTTGCAGGAGAAGCATTCCAACTTAACAACATGGTACACATACACATCAATATTTTTGGCGATCATATAAGAGTTGCAACTCTAGTTTGTCCTCTAAGCATAAGTTAGTGGCCAGTTACATATTCAATCCAAGCGTCACACGTTGGGCTTCCCGTTTCTGCGCTTTGGTCCTTCTTGGTGACTTACGAATTTTATTATCTATGGCTTAAAATGATATATGACCGCTCTTAACTGGGGAATCATAAAATATTTTCTGTTTGTGAAATATTTCTGAAGCAATAAAGCAATAATTCACTACGGGACTACGGGGAAGACGACGGCCTTTATTTGCTGTCATAAATGTTCTGTTTATGGTGGACTTTTTTGCTGGCTGTACTGGAGACGGACGAGGGATGCACATAAACCTCGGCTTTATCATTACGTACCTGTCCTTAGTTTTAACACTTAAAAGTTAAAACGTGTGTCTAGAAAGCCATTGCTTTAATTTCAAATGTTTTATAGTATTCAATGTCAATATTTCCAATGGGGTTATCCGACTCAAAATTTATGTACAGTCACGCTCTGCGAGGTTCGCGTCCTTACTTGGGACAAAGCTATTAATTGGTAACTGAATGCAGTAGTACGGCTAACTCCAGGCACACATGACGACTTGGTTTTGATTTGATTCCAACGTGTAGGCGTTTAGTATTAACCTGCTCAGAGCTCACATCACATTTCAGAGAAATTTCATTAATATCGCTAATATTTCTTTCTTCAAAATTCGAATCTTAAATTGTCTCTTTAATCTAGCTTCACAATTAAAGTTATTCTATTCAGTAATGTTAATAACGCGGAAATCACGACATTTCCTGATGCTGAGGCCATTTTAATTGGAATTTTGTTTATGAAGAAAACCATCAGTTGTAGGTTCAGTAACCTTTTATTAAACACGTTAGAGATCCACACAGTCTTTTCAGAAGGAAAGCTCATGCTATGAAACCTGCCGTACCTCTTCGCTTTAATTGGTACACTCATTGATCATAGCAGATCATTCGTTCTCGTCAACTAAATCAGAACTGACACGGAGGCGTCAATTCGTGCGTCGGCGTTTCACACGAGTGTGAAACTTAGGAAGTGTCGACGGGGGGCTCCATTAGTCAGCGTGATTAGTTCTCGAGAGCGTTAATGTTTCAATGAGATGAATAATCGCCGGCAACAGTGACAAATGCGCTTCGGTCTTTGCGCGCACGCACCTGACTCCCCCCACAAACGCACCGCGCCATCACTCAGCATCACTATGTTATACGTACCAGATGAAGAGATTTATATTTATTAATGTTAGTGCCCCCAACGTTTTTGTTATTTTATGGACTGGCACGAAATGAGTTTCATTACCTCATTCTACATTTCACATATATGAGACGCATAAAATAAACGTAACTCGAAAGTGACTGTTGGTCGGAGTAGGCGATAAGTGTGAAAGCAAAAGTGAAATAAACGTAGGTCCGAGATTTTTTATGAAGTTTTATGGTCACAGTGTCTATTGATAAATGACTAGGCTTACGTATTCCGAGTCAAGGGTTAAAGTCGCCTGCGATCTAGAGTCGGGATCTTTTTCGAATTCTCGCGTCGATTTTTTATCGAAGTGTGGCAGGATATCGATGTGTGTCACTCTACTATGATTTAACATTGATTGGCTCCTTTGAGTTGAGCCGACTCTACGTCAACGAGATTTACAACTGAAGCGATAGCTACCGACGGTGTTATTGCGCTAAAATATTCGTACGGAGCACTTGTATGATATACAGTTTCTGAGAAGCCGAGACGTTAAGACCTTGCGAAGGAAATTATGGCAGGATTAGTTTCTAGACCTGTGATGCGGAGGATTTAATGTGGGAGACTGTGTGTACGTACAAACAGCACATTTTTACTAGTACAGAGAAGGATTGCATGTATTTATAACGAAAATAAGGTTCAAGTTCATTTGAACCGTTTAAAAGTTGGTATTATGGTCATTTAGTAGCAATATTTTCGTACAAATCTAAAAGCTTGATTTGCTCTTAAAACTACTAGTCTTCGAGATGTTAGTTTCTGAACAGTCTCCTTGCTTTATGTTTGTTTGTGTTAACTTGATCAAAGGAGGAATGTAGGTACTTGAAAAGAAAATTTCAATTAAAAACTTTAACTAAATTAGATACTGTGTCAGTTTTTACTTAAAAGTGACGAGACCCAAGAGGAGAGTTATTAGTTAATTGAAAACTTTAATGATTAGTTTATGAGCGATCTGGCTATAAAAAATTCAACAACAAAGAGAGGAATTTTAAACTACGAGGGTATTTTTGTATGAATTTATTTTCACAAAAATACCTACAAAGTTAGCAGATATCTACATTTTTGTAGCAAAAATATTTAAGCTTAGTCTCAACGCAATAGCTTTAATCATTCGTCCATCACGCGCGGGTCGCGACAAGGCGCGGTGATCGGCCCGACATCGCCCGACACCGCCCGACCGCGACCGAAGACCAACCATAAATCAAAACATTCGTGTTTGTGATTAATCAAACAGACCCGAGAATACACCTTGAGGTTCATATTTACCTACACATACCTGTCAGGTGTAATATTAACAGGTATAAAAGTATTCCTTTATATTTCATTAGCCGAAGAATTTCGACCGATATCGCCGCTTGGCACTTAGCCTAACACATGACTAATGGTTACAACCATGATATCAAAATCGTTTCAATAAATTTGATTGAATGATAGTCTCGTTTTCGCAACGCAAATGTATTTAGGAACAATATTTTAAATTATACTTTCACTGAAGACATTCTCGTCACGTTGCAGAATTGAATTAGATTCTCGCTGCTGCACTTTTAGAAAAAAAAATGTGCTGTCACGTATGACTATAAATCCTCCAAAAAAGTGTTACCATTTTTAACCGCAAAAATCGTAATCTTTTTTTACTTAGATTAATTACTTTCTAAATCATTTAATACGATTTCGTAACTTTGTAGTGTGGTCAGTGCGGTGGGCAAGCGGCGCAGGCGAGTGCCACACAACACGATGATGTGGCAATTTGTACATCATGTCGGTCTCATTTAAAACCCAATGTCCTATTCCTTTTTTATATCAATAAATATTTTTATTATACATTCCACACTGATGTTGAATCGATCGTAATCAGGTTAATTCTTAAAATAGATCTGCATCTCCATTCGCGAATACCTCTCATTTATTTTTTCTTCTCTTTCGGACCACATTTTGATCGGATAGTGTGTTCAATTTAAGTGACTTTTTGTCACTATCGATTACTATGACAGTAGCGGTCAATATGATTAAATGCAAAATCAAATTCTATTACTGAGATGAAATGTGTGATTTCGTTATTGAATTTTAAATCACAAGCACTAGAAAAAGTTTATCGAATATGCACTTTCAGACGTGGTTACTTTCAAATTCATTGTGATTATTTTTTTTTTCAAATAAGTTAATAAAGTTATCTACCGTTAGTTCCCCCACGGCTATGTTTATTGTTTTTGTTATCATTTACAAACAACGTGAAAATAGAGCCGTTAATACGGTTAGACGTTGCTTACCAATTTGTTAGTAAATATAGTATCTTTTGTGCATCAAAAACCACATTTTTATTATGAATTAACATGTTTATATAGAGACTCATTTGGTCGAGGAACTTTTTCGACAGTTTTTCTTTTGCATTCTTGTCCTGTTACGAGAATGTGAGTCTTATCGTGTCGAACCATGAATTATTTTCGTTTAAAGGGACTTTAATGTACGGCTTAGGTCCAGGCAGACTGGATGTCAAAGTTATGACGTGTTAGATTGATTATCGGATGGATGTTAAAATACGTTTTACGACTTTTTATGACGAGCTTTCGGTGTAAACCCACCTTAACAGATTCGTTCGCGGTCGTATCGGCTGTTGGAGACAAAAAAGAATAATTTTAAAATTAAGCTTTTATTTGTAAAGAAATAGTCAAAGACAGGTAGTATACGAAAGTCTTAAATATACTTACTCTGTAACTCTAATAATATGGGGTAACTATGCATTCTGTGTATTAAACTAGGTATATAACTAGGTTTTTTTTTGGGTGAGAAATTACGTTTTTTGGTAGAATTCAATGGAAAAAAAATTCAAATCAATCCGGCCAAAGAATCGCGTTCTACCATACAATCTTTGGTACCCTGTTACACCCCTGTTGTACCCCTAGGGGTGGAATTTTCCAAAATCTTGCCTTTGTGAGCACTTACACTACTAAAAGGATCCCCATGCAAAATTTGTGATTCTTAACACTTGTAGTTTCTGATTATTTAAAAAAATAACTTTTTATTTATACTTTGTGATGTTTTTTTTTATTCTAAAAGGGAAAATCCCTCACTAAGTGTCAGCGATTTCCCCTGAATAAAATAAAAGTAAGTCTTTTTGGAGTAGGCTCCTGAAGAGACCAATTAAATTGGCATATTTATTTATATGTACATACTAGCCCAGTATAAACTATGTTTATTTATTAATAATATTATTTTTCATTAAACTAAATTGGTTTTAACATTTACAAACACGAAAAACACACTTATGAAACGTAAACCCATGACATTTAAATTCATTCAGTGACGTAAAACGTAACACGCCTTAAGCACAGCTTGGCGCCAGAAAACAAAAAACAAAACAAATAATTTGTTTAAAAATTTAAAACAAATATGTCGCAGGCGCACCCACAGTGTTACATGTCACATATCCGGAACAATGTGGGGTCAATGCTCTGGTGGGCAACAGGGTATGACGCCAAACCATTTTAAGCGCGGATCCTAGTTCCGATTGACATCCGTGTAGCAGGTGGCTGTAGATAAAGATTGGTTATGAAAATGAGTTTGTGAACCTTTTGTGTAATCAGACATTTTTTTAGTATTCCGTATCTCAAAAGGAAAATACTAAACCCTTGTAGGATCTCCCATGATACAGGAGAAATGACAAGTGTGGGCCAACTTTAAAAAAAAAGAAAAGTTCTGATTAAATACTTCGTGACAGGCGTTTAGCCTTGTACAATCACGAGCAAAAACATGTATACGCTGACCAATATTCAAGATCGTTTTCCTCCTACTCAGTAGGAGAAACGTAAATCAATACAGCAGGACCTACTGTCTTGATTAACGTTTTACGGTTACAAGAACGCAGTATTTTGGAAGCTATATTATCCTTACTAATATTTTAAAAGCGAAAGTGAGTTTGTTTTTTTGTTACCTCTTCACGTTTTAACGGCTAAACCGATTTTGATGAATTTTGGTACAGACATAGTTATAGGTTATAGGAACCAGGAGACGAACATAGGCTAATATGTTTTGGAAAAAAGTGGGATGTGAGGGAGAAAGAGGGAAGAAAAGGGAAAACTTAGCGTTGCTATTACAAATCAATAAGGCGCAAGGGGAAATGTGTTACCCCAAATTTAACGCGGGCGAAGCCGCGGGCGAAAGCTAGTTACTTAAAAAAATCATACCTCAAAAGTAGAAACCTTACTTACGAGCAAATAAC
Source organism: Ochropleura leucogaster (assembly GCA_958449745.1). NCBI lineage: Eukaryota > Metazoa > Arthropoda > Insecta > Lepidoptera > Noctuidae > Ochropleura > Ochropleura leucogaster. The sequence continues at coordinate 6,325,711 of OY288208.1, forward strand.
TTTTGAATTTTGTTAACCGTATACATGTTTTTGCACGCGACTGTACACCAATGGGAAACCAATCATTTACCAGACTTACCTACTTATAATTATCACTGTCACTAATCTTTAAATGCTAAATAGTTCTTAGTTTCGATTTAGATCTCTGTCTGCGAATTGACCTGGGTGGTCTAGACCCGAGACACCTTTTTGTGGCATTTAGTGCCTACTTATAAAAAGTTCGATCTAGAATAGAGTATTTAAATGAAACAATTTAAATTAATGATATCTGAAATTAAGACAACGATTGGAGTTGTTAGATAAATTGGTTCACATCTAAATACTTAATAGGAGATATCGTTATACCTATGTGATTTTAGGAGACATGTAGCAGTTAGCCTGGACTGAGACCAGTCATTATTAGACCCCATTAGTGAGCTGATGTGGAATTGTTCTACCATATTTTACCATTCATGGCAAAATTATTTTCTGTTTAATCCTACATTTTTTTGGGTGGGAAATCAACAAATTACTTATCGCTCTGAGCGGAGCGGGGATGAGTGTCAGACTTGTACTGACTAAAAGCCACCCATGTTCTTTCTATTGCCCTTTATGTTACGGGGACGCGGTATCTGTTTCGAACAACCCGCAACCCCGGCAGGCAGAGGCTCTGGCAGGCCCCTCTGCTGTTTAATCCTACTGCTTACTAGTATTATAAATGCGAATATTTGTGAGGATATATGGATGTTTGTGACCCTTTCACGTCATAACGGCCGAACTGATCTTGATGAAATTTGGTGCATAGGTGGATACTTTTTTCGATTTTAAACGGGCAAAGCCGCGGGCGCCAGCTAGTTTCACATAACTGCGGTATTGTATTGTATTGTATTGTATAACGGGCTGGTGTCCGCAACTCCACGTCTAAGGCGCGTATTTTGCGTATGGGTGGGAATATTATTCGATCCACCCCAGCTCCACGAGAAACGTCAGCAGCGCCTTGGTGTTGCTGACGATCTCGCGAAGAGTACCTGGGTTACCGAAGTACTTTGCCCTGTATGGGGCAACCTCTGGGCAGTGCAGAAGCACGTGGGCTGCTGTTTCGTCTACCTCCATGCAGGCTCGGCACAGTGGGCTGTCTGTGACTCCTAAGACAAAGAGGTGTTTATTAAAAGAGCCGTGGCCAGTAACGGCTGCTGTAATAGTGCGCAGCTGTGGTTTTGTCAACCGAAGCGCCTGTTTAGTGAAGCGGCCGTCGATACTAGGAAGAGCTTCCTTGGCCTGCCTGCACTCACCGTGGTCTAGCCACAGTTTGTGGTGTAGTTTTTTGGTGCGTTTCCTTACCAATGTACGTAGGTACCCAAATGGTAGTGGCACGATAGGTGCGGGGCCCACTGGTACCATAACATACCATAACTGCGGTATTGTATGATTGACTTTTTGATGTTGCTGACCGGATGCAGCTGAATACCAATATTTTACATGTAGCGATGCTTCTGAACTCCACATCCTTAGTTAGTATTGAGTAATACGATATCCCTTGGAAAGATTGGTTGTCAGAGTTTCGTTACACTAAATATCTGTGAGGACTGATAAAGTTCTACTAATGACACTTAAAGTGCGTTCCGAAACACGGAGGAAACTTGGTATATAGGTTGACGCCCATCCACATACCAACCTAGGCAACCGCGACATAACCTAAAGATCGAGCTGGATGGCTATTAATATTTAGTCACGAGCTTCTCTAATCATACAAAAACCACAAAAAATCTTAATATCAATTATTTATTAACATTATGAAAATATCATGTCACATAAGTGAAACTCGTATTTTTAATTATAAAATTGACGCTTATGCGTTACCTCTTGAAATTCTTGGTGATTGATCGAATTTAGTCATTCCTACGCTGCTCGCTACTTGTTTACGACATGACATATATGATTTCAGTTTCAGTTAACATTTTCCTTTTAACGGCACGGTTGGCATAGTGGCAGAGAGATCGACTTCTGCGTCGCGGGTCGCGGGTTCAATCCCCGCACGGAAAAAATATTTGTATGACCTACAGGTTGTGTCGGGTCTCGCTGTTTGTGGATGTGAGTTTAAATGTTTGTAAACGCACCCACGATACAGGAGAAATTCCTAATGTGGTGCAACGTTTTTTTTTTAAACTTTACTAACTAAACTTTTCAGATTCATCATTCAAGAAATGTAAACAGAAACGAAACAAAAATTATAAATTAATACAGTGACGGTCCCCATAAACCATGGGCACAGGTTGACCGACAAATGTGACCTGTGTGACATCGGAAGCGGAAGCTGCTCCCACAAGCGGGGAGGGTTCCGGCGCGCGCGCACCGCGATTTGCTCTGACGTCACTTCCGGACGGGCCTTGATTGAGAGTGAGGTAACGGTTAATCGCTGATTGCTCACTGATTGTGCGGGCCTGTGTTTTAGCATCCGGCGACAGTTATAACTAATGCAAATGTAGGCAATTTACCATAAAGTAAACAATTTATCGGCTTGTGTTCATCGAATTGGTCATCTCAGGACCACCGACAAATATCTTTACAACAAAAGAGACTCAGGAAATGTGCTCTTTTTTTCGGATGGGAAATCATTATATAACTTCTCCCGCTCTGTTCGGAGCGGTGAGGGTTGTCAGACTTTTACTGACGAAAACCCAACCAGGTTCTTTATATTACCTTTCGGATTCCGGGGCCGCGGTAGCTGTTTCGAACAACCCGCAACGCAAAACCTGCCATTGCAACCCATTGCAATGCCCGCGGCGTTTTTGTGGGAAGTTAGTATTTCGCCTAGTGTAATTTTTCAATTGCTAGTACTTTGATTAAATGAGAGTTTTCTGCAGTTCTAGAACTCTGTAACAGACGCAACGGTTGGCGTAGTGGCTAAGTAATGGGCCAGTAAGTCGCGTGTCATGGGTTTGATTCATGCTCGGAACGAATTGTTCCAGATCTAGCGGTTTATGTATGTAAGCGATACAGAAGAACTTCCTAGAGTCAGGCAGAGTTTAAAAAAAACTCATTTTCAGAGAGACGAGTATTATGCTGCATAGCAGTGTGAACATTATAAGTTCATTATGAAAACCTCTTAGACGGACCAAATTTGGTCATCGCTGGATACATAACTCCACGATGCGCTTCATAATGCCAAGAATAGGCATAGATGGCGTGTCATCGTCAAGCAGAAATTTATTTCACGTTGGGAGAACCACGACCTCCCGTAGCCGTGTTTTTGGTTAGTAGGTAGATCTTTGAGTAAATCGTGGTTCAGTCTTTTTGTACTTAGAGTTTTTTTTTCGGTTGGGAAATCATCCAATGACTTCCCCCGCTCTGGGCGGAGCGGGGGGGCATGTCAGACTTGTACTGACTAAAATCCACCCATGTTCCTTCTATTGCCCTTTACGTTCCGGGGCCGCGGTATCTCTTTCGAACAACCCGCAACCCCGACAGGCTTTGTAGGTACTTAGAGTTGAAGACAAATAAGTATCTACCTAATTAGATTATTATTCCGTTTTCACTTATCCCCGTTTCATCCTCATACAATTGACGAATCCGGTAATGGAAGCAGGATCCAGGCTACCGGTGGTTAGGATTAACCTTAAAATGCGTGCCGTAACAAGGAGAGTTCTGAATCTGGCCCTTGATCCAACTGCCTAAGGGAGTAGTCGAGGCTCGTGGCCGTTACGACAACCGGTACAATGACAGCCAAAGTTCGCATTCTACAGTCGACATATTTTAGTGATTTAGCTGTCCCAGCTTCGCGCTGTTCGGTCTATCACCACTATGTCAGTACAATTATCTATGACAATACTATTGACTAATAATTTGTAAGTCCTTCCTTTTCGTAAACGTAGAAAGTTAAGTATTCATTCTATTCATCGTTAAGCTTAATAATTATATGTCTGTCGCATACGCCGATTTACTACGTATTACTTATACTTCTCCACTTTGCTCACAAAACACATAAAATGCCATCTCCCTACTTTGTAACAGTCTATAAAACGGAGAGACAACTACAAACTTTTGCAAAACATAATTACTGACTATTATTCCGTTTGCCAACTACACATGTCAAGAACTCGAAGCGACACACCTACAGTTCTACACACCTACACCATACTCCGTTCCACATTCGTACTTTCAATCAATGCCATTGTTTATCTAATTACAGCCTGTCTTTACTCGTAATGATACAGTTTCGTTTGTTTCAAACAACACCAACGCGCTTATTCATCAAAAAGTCTCACCGACCGAAGAGGCTTGCAGCTAATTCGTACATTGTACTGCTATAATTTGCCATAAGCAACACTTAATATCTCTCGTTAACTCTAACTGGAAGCGTTATGCCTCATATGAACCACGTAATAGGGCATCTCTTAAAAGCCGCCGAATTATCATAATGAGCAATAACCAATTGCACGAAGCTCACGTCAAATCGGCTTAACTCATGTAAATTTATGGTTATAACTCTTTTTTTTGTGTTTTAGTGAAATTGCTGCGCGTTTTAAGCGATGAGCCGCAACGGGCCCTATTAGCGGCCAAATGGCGTATGGCGGGAACGATTCGTGAAAGAAATCAAATTACAATAACGATGCACGCTACACGGCAGTCCGCCATGGGCCACGACTGCCACAGATACCTAAATAACGGGTTACGTCTAATTTATAAGAGGTAAATTGTAGGATGCCACGCGCTAGAGATGTGTCATTAGACGGGTTTTGTACCCCAAGAATTATGTTTGGTTAGGTTTGTTCAACCATGATTATACGTATTAGTGCCGGGGCTCAATAAAACGGAAGCTCGTTGTCTCGTTTGCTACGTTACGTAGAAAGTACATATGGTAAATTATTTGAATTTAAGTAAATTGTAGTTAATTAAAATGATACTTCCTGTTTAAGGACGCTTCGAATCTTCCGCAATTTTCTAGTATTCTAAAGCAATCAAAACTTTGGTTAACAAGATGTATAATGCAACTTCCTTTTGTCCTATTTCTTATTCTTGTAACGTGTTCTGGAGACAGGGGGACAGTGTAAGCGATTACATTTTCAGTACAAAAAATATTTGTCTTAACTATGCATGCAAAGTTGAAGGAGATACTTTGCGCCTTGTCACTGGTGGCCAAAAACATAGACACAATAGCTCTACGCAAGTACGTTTTTTTTATGAATGGCATTTCGCAGTTCAACCAAAGAGCTTGTCGTCTACATAACCGGGCGAATCCTGTGGGTGCCTTAAAATTTAAGACCTCCAGCCTGGGTAAAAACTTACAAACTAAGCGACTACACGACACGCTAAGGGCACCCCCTGAGGGGTACGAGCCTCGGCTTAGGGCGTCGCTGAGGGACAGTAAGGGACAGGCTGGAGCTGAGTGATATTATTTGAGGACTGATTTAAACTTACTGGCTCAGCATCGCGGGCTAGCTCTTGCAAGTGACGGGGCAAGTACCCTGTTACGCGCGCCTCAAAGAGATATCAGCAAAGCAGAGAGGCCTGCCAGGGCCGCCGCTTTTCTGGGTGTCGGGTTGTTCGAAAGAGATACCACGGCCCTGGGGGTCTACTCTAATTCTACGTAAAACGAAATTGCGACCGAAACTTCGAACGTTTTCTACCACGGTTTCATTTCATTTCATTCATTTCGAAATTTCGGACGTCCGAAGTTTATTTGACATTAAAATTTTCTAAACCTACTCTAATTCACGCAAAATGATATAGAGTAGGGTTACAAACGTAACTTACTTTTGACTTTCGTTCGTTAACGAAGTTACGTTTCGGAGAAAGAGAGTAGACCCCCTGGAACGTAAAGGGCAAAAGAAGGAACATAGGTGGGTTTTAGCCACTACAAGTCTGACATTCCCCCTGCTCTCAGAGCGCGGTAAGTTATTTAATAATATCCCATCCGGAAAAAAAAAAGAAAACGTACGCTGTGTTGTGTAGACATTTGCACAAGCAGACATTTCTGTTCTGTCGTTATCGATCTTAAAGCGCCAAAACCGCATCCAGACTGACATAATACCTGATAACTCCACATTCTTCCCTACCAATATTTGTGTTTTATCCTAAAAATTTGGTAACGAGAGCCGAGACAGAGTGTCTACGTATGTGGATGTACCGGCAGCGTGCAGGTAGGCATGAATGGCCGGCGCCCCGCTGCTAGTGAGTTATGTTGGGCCCCTGGGGCGCAGCGCGGGCGCTCCTTCACACCTCCGCCCGCGTGTGGTCCCGCGGTTTACGACGGACGAGGCTGCTGCGCGCGCGCAGGTCGTCGCATGCAACAGTCAGGCAGATGCATTCGGTTTAGTAGTCTAGAATGTAAGTCTGTAAAGAATCATTGATTTTCAGGTTGATACCAAAGAGAATTGTTGAGCGCGATTTTAAGACCTTAACCTTCCACAAATGATTAGAAAGTTTGCGAGAACTGTCTTCAAATGTGGGGTCGCCTTATTGTAGAATAAGCATCTCTATCGTCCCCCTGATTGGCAGTCAGGAATGTTTAATTGTTCAAGCTTAGGTCAGGTCAGCTCTTTGGTCGTCACATTGAAAAACAACTTGAACATTAAGTGCACACTTAAAGTCACTTACAACACTAATTAATCAATCCTACTTAATATTATAAATGCGAATGGTCGTGAGGATGGATGGATAGATGTATGGATGTTTGTTAATCTTTCACGTCAAAACGGCTGAATGGATCTTAATGAAATTTGGCACAGAGGTAGATGGAGTAGATCTGGAATAGCACATAGGATACTTTGTTTTTCGATATCACGCAGGCGAAGCCGCGGGCGCACGTTAGTAAATAGTATAAATAATATTCTTGGCTACATCCCACAAACTTCATCCAAAACAGCATCTAAATCTTCCGGCGTTACTAGTAGATATCCTTACCGTAAGATATTATAATATTAGTCACATTAGTGTGTATATTTTACCGAGGAATTATTTTATTTGTTAGACTTATTACGACCTGCCCAGCTTCCTGCGAGATACGATACAGGCCGGTGCCATTTTTATTGGACAGGAAGGAAATTCTAACGTTTAATATATTCTAAGTAAAACGTTTGAGGTTTATTTATAACAGTCGTATTCCCTTCGATCCGGTTTGGGTGAGTGGTGGAGCGAGCCTCTTGTAATATTGAACTTAGATACCTAGTGGTAGGAAGTACAAAAGGGTATTTGTAGTAGTAATGCATAGTAATAGCGGTAGCGGTAGCCGCGGTTTGTGTCACCTCTACTCGCATGTGTGTTGCTAAATCCTACTTCCTACTAAATATTATAAATACGAATGTTTGTGAGGATGGATGTATGGGTGTTTGTTACTCTTTCACGTCAAAACGGATTGGCTGAACGGATCTTGATGAAATTTGGCACAGAGGTAGATTATGGTCTGGAATAACACATAGGATACGCGTAATATATTTTTTCGATATTACGCGGGCCGCCAGCTAGTGAAATTGAAGTTGTTTTATTTTTAGTTTGTTTTTTGACATTTAATTTGCAAAGTAGATTTGTGAGAGTCGGAAATAAAGCATAAACTAATGGACAAGCTTAAGGCTAGGAAAGTATTTGAAGTTGTTTAATTGAGGAAGCTAGCCATCTGACTTCCGATTTTTTTTATCAGATCTTGGCTTTTTGTTTATGTCTCTGCAACGGGACCATTTAAGTTTTTACTTATCATATTTTAGTTATAAAACACATACATTACATAACATAACGCCTGTTATCCCCACAGAGTTTGGCAAAGATGTATCTACAATCATATCATCCATTTCGCCAGCCATTAACTTTATCGTTGGTACGGAATATACCAAACAGTATATATGAAGGTACCTACGTATAAAAACCAAGGGTCTTAACACTGACAGTTCCTACTGTAAGCCCAGTTATTTATCGTCGTCCCACTGGCCGCACTAAGATTTATACTGTCCAAAGGAAATCATGACAGAGGAGCTTTTTGTTAATACTGCTTTCGCTCTGAAAAAGTGATATTGTTTTTAGATGTTATCGCAATCGCGTTTTAAGAATAAACGCGCTTCCATTTCGTGTTTTTATATTTAATTAAATTAAAACTTTCGATCCCTTTACCATTTTTTAATGATCGTTTATTGTCCTCTCTCTTTATTCTGCGTTTTGTGTATTTTTTTGTTGGTAAAATGTCGAAACTATCTTAATCAAATCTGTTAATTGCAAATATCTGAACAAAAGTTTACCCTCTATAAACTTAAACTGTCTGAGGACTCATCAACCTCCAATCTCAATCACAATTCAATAAACCTTTAATAACAAATAAATTAGCTGTTAACCATAACAAACGTCGTTCAAAGGTCACTTCGGTCAGTTTCACGTGTTTGCCAAAACAAAATCTCGTTGCAGCACCTGTGTGTGTCCCCTTGAGTCGTGACCGGAGTCCGCACGGTATGACCTAGGAGCGTCGGCTGAATGCCGTAGTGCGGGGGCGAAGATTTATTAAACTGCTACTGCTTACCGGACACCGGAGGTCGATTTAAGTGAAATTTATGTATGTATTTGTATGTAGTTATTGCTCGTTGTTAGTTATAATGTTGGATATTATATTTTGGTGGTCGTTGGTGGGTCAAGGGTTTTGTTACGTTGGATACTTATAATAGATTATTTGTGGTTATAGAATCATTATTAGTTAAAAGAAATTGTCAAAAATAACTCTTATGTAATGAGAAAATTAATCTTACGAATTCTAAAACGATAACATGATTGATCAGAGATAGTGTTATATCCTTACTATAATATTATAAAAGCGAAAGTAAGTGTTTGTTTGTTACCTCTTTACGCTTTAATGGCTAAACCGATTTTGATGAATTTTGGTACAGAGATAGTTGGGAACCAGGAGACGAACATAAGCTATTTTTTTTTAGAAAAATAGTAAGATATGAGCGAGAAAGAGTGAAGAAACAGGAAAACTTAGTGTTGCTATTACAAATCAATAAGGCGCTACCGAATTTAACGCGAGCGAAGCCGCGGGCAAAAGCTAGTATAAAATACAAGGTAAACGTAATTTAACAATACATATGTACCTAGATAATATTTTGTTTATTTGATGAACATGAACGAAACTTTTGTTTCGGATTATAGGTAATCCGGGGTTGCGGGATACCGCGGAAATATAGCAGCCCGGGGAACATAAAGGGCAAAAGAATGAACATGGGTGGGTTTTAGTCAGTACAAGTCTGGCACTCCTTCCCACTCAACTCAGACCGGGGCAAGTTATTTGATGATTTCCAATAGGCAAAAAGAAACCCTTAATACTTTTTTTTTTTTAAATCGATAATTCAATCAACCTTAATCATTTTAATTTAATTATTTGGAATAAGCACAATCAGTATCATTCAAAGATATGATTCATAAAATTAAATGAAAATATGAAATGTGAAACGAGTATCGATGGGATATTTACAGTAGGTATACTTACAGCGCGCGCTCATGTCTCATAAGTGGAACTGAGATGTAAAGTAGGAACTTTACGTCTAAAATAAATTAAAATCCTTACTTATATTATTAAAGCGAAAGTGAGTTTGTTTGTTTGTTACGTGTTCACGCCTAAATGGCTTAACCGATTTTGATGAATTTTGGTACAGAGATAGTTGGGAACCAGGAGACGAACATAAGCTATTTTTTTTTAGAAAAATAGTAAGATATGAGCGAGAAAGAGTGAAGAAACAGGAAAACTTAGTGTTGCTATTACAAATCAATAAGGCGCTACCGAATTTAACGCGAGCGAAGCCGCGGGCAAAAGCTAGTATAAAATACAAGGTAAACGTAATTTAACAATACATATGTACCTAGATAATATTTTGTTTATTTGATGAACATGAACGAAACTTTTGTTTCGGATTATAGGTAATCCGGGGTTGCGGGATACCGCGGAAATATAGCAGCCCGGGGAACATAAAGGGCAAAAGAATGAACATGGGTGGGTTTTAGTCAGTACAAGTCTGGCACTCCTTCCCACTCAACTCAGACCGGGGCAAGTTATTTGATGATTTCCAATAGGCAAAAAGAAACCCTTAATACTTTTTTTTTTTTAAATCGATAATTCAATCAACCTTAATCATTTTAATTTAATTATTTGGAATAAGCACAATCAGTATCATTCAAAGATATGATTCATAAAATTAAATGAAAATATGAAATGTGAAACGAGTATCGATGGGATATTTACAGTAGGTATACTTACAGCGCGCGCTCATGTCTCATAAGTGGAACTGAGATGTAAAGTAGGAACTTTACGTCTAAAATAAATTAAAATCCTTACTTATATTATTAAAGCGAAAGTGAGTTTGTTTGTTTGTTACGTGTTCACGCCTAAATGGCTTAACCGATTTTGATGAATTTTGGTACAGAGATAGTTGGAACCCTGGTGACAGACATAAGCTAGTTTTTTTATACAAACATAGAGATATAAGGGGGAGAAAGACGCAAGAAAACGGGAGAGAAAGATATATTTTTTTCAATCATCACGCGGGCTTAAGTTAGCGTTAGCCCAAAGCAACTATGCTATCCGGACGAAGTCGCGGGCGGAAGCTAGTTTTTAATAAAAAGAGTTTTATCTAAAACTGAACAAGCAAAACAAAAATAGTACCAAATTTAAAATATTATTAATGTTCGGGTTGTCAGTCGATGGTAAGTACTCAAACAAAACTAAGGTAACCTTAACTTAATTAAGCAAAACATATTTAAGTTAACCACCAAAATCAACAACAGCGTTTTAAAAACATAATTTACTACATTACCTGCAAGACAGCAAAAAAGACTCCTATCATCATGCCTAAAAACTTCCTAATAATTACATGTACATACTTATATGTAACCGCTGATTCTTCACACGGTCATCTATCGACAACCATAGATAGGTACATAGGTAGGTGTACATGTCACAGTTAATACTGTTAATCCGTCAAAACCGCTTTTGACTGGTATCAATCAAAACTCTTGTTAAGTTATAATGCGTTTTTTTCTATTAAGTGCTTTTTCAGATCGAAATAGTTACATCCGCAGAAAGTTTTTCAGATGGTCACAAAAAGTCGAGGTAGTGGGTGGTTCGAAAGAGAGACCACGGCCCAGCACACAAAGGGTAGAAGAAGGAACATGGATAGGCTTTATATCAGTAAAAGTCTGATACATCCCACACAGAGCGGGGGTAGTAATTTGATGATTTAAAAAAAGAATTTTATTTTTAAACCATATTGGAACAAATATGGCTCAATGTCGATACTAACACAATGTGATTGACTTAACTAACAAAAGTGATTTTATTACCATTAAAAGCTATGTTAGTAAAAATAAATAAGGTCACAAATAAAATAAATAGTTAAAAAACTTATAAGGTCACAGCTTGCTTTCTGTGCCTTTGCACAGAATAAATAGTAGTGTTGCCGAGTACCTAAATGTTAGTTGATAAAGCTTCAACCGGTCAAAAGTAATTTTGACTGATCGATAGTTTTGTCTGTGACATATACGAACATCTTAATAATAAGTGGACATATTATAAAAAAATGATTTATCATCTCAACTAATTTGCATCGATGCGTGCAATCCGACGCACTTGTGGCATCTTCACTATAATTGTATGGGCGAGTGTAAGAACTGATTACAATGGTCTCAGCTTACATGTGTGTACCTTATGGAGATTGGACGTATAGCTTTTACGTGTTTTGTGTGTCGATGAGCATCTGCAGGTGGAGTACATATTGAAGATGTTCAATGTTTTTGTGGGAATGAAAAAAACATTGATCGCATTTTTAGGGTTCCGTACCTTAATAGGAAAAAACGGAACCCTTATAGGATCACTTTGTTGTCCGTCTGTCTGGCAAGACCCTTTATCTCGGACCCTTTATACTCAAGTCTGTGGTCTCTTGTGATATGAGCTATTTTAAGCGCTATTAAACAATATAATCAAACCTCTTAATGTTGACAGTCAAAGGATATGGCCGTTTATGTCACAAGTTTGTGCGGAACCCTCGGTGCGCGAGACCGACTCGCACTTGGCCTGTTTTTTTTACGTTTATTTGTACACTAGCTTTTGCCCGCAACTTCGCTCGGGTTTAAATCGGGGTAACACAATTCCTCTTTCCTGATTTGCAGGTACCTGCTACTTGTAGTTTTTGCTCTAGCACCTGTTTTATTGTAATAGCAAAGCTAAGTTTTCCCTCATTTATCACTTAAAAAAAAATGTTAGCCTATGTCCGTCTCAAGGGTCTCAACTATCTCTGTAAGTACCATAATTCATCAACATCAATGTTTAGCCATGTAGGCGTGAAAACGTAACAAACAAACTGACTTTCGCTTTTATAATATTAGTAAGGAATTTGTTGGTTCGACATTTTATTTTGTTTTAATTTAGACTTTTACTGATTATGTTATACATTTTTGAATATTTCTTTAAAAAAATATTAAATATTTAAAAATAAAGTATAGCTGTCTGCCGGTATCGGTAGCAGGGTCCAAGCTACTGGTGGTTAGGATTCCAGAGACAGGAAACTCCTCACAATGCGGACTGTGTTGAGAAGTAGCCTTCTGAATCAGGCCTATATAGTCCAACCGCCTAAGGAGAGCTTCGACAGATGTTCGTCGAGACTCTTGCCAATCAAGCCATTGGCCGTTAAAACAGCCAATTGACAATTATCTATTAGGAACTTTATTTTAATGATCTAAACGTTTTCCTCTAAATTAAAAGAAATAAAAATCCTTACTTCCTTACTAGTATTATAAAAGCGAAAGTCAGTTTGTTTGTTACGTCTTCACGCCTAAATGGCTTGACCGATTTTGATGAATTTTGGTACAGACATAGTAGGGACTAGGGACCCTGGAGACGGAAGTAGGTTATTTAAAAAAAGGGAAAACTTAGCATAGGTATTACAATAAATAAGACGCAAGAGCAAAAACTACAGGTAGCAGGTACTTGTAAATCAGGAAAAGGGACTTGTGTTACCCCGAATTTAACGCCAGCGAAGCCACGGGCAAAAGCTAGTCAACAATAATTTAGCGACGCTAACACATTAAGAATATAGATCTACATTTTAATTGACTCCAGATGGCCCCCGTCGTGATTAGTGTAATGAGATCCAAATTGATACCGATACGGCCAATCTCTATGTGTAGGTATATACTAACGGAGCTATTAGATTAACTACGATGTTGTTATCTGATAAGCCTTAATTGGATTATTTTTTATTGAATAACACATACGGTTAAATTTACAATTCTAATGGACGAAGTAAGACAACCAGGCGCTTAGAATATTTAATTTGTCTTTACGCTATCTTGTAAAACTACGCGGCTGCTACGCTGTTAGACGCAGTGCCTACGAAGCTGCTACGCGGTGGCTACGCAGCTGTCACGCCGGGCATTCGTCTGACTGACGCAGACGCTATGGTAGACAAATGCCCAGTGTGAAGCCTTCCTGTAGTAAGCAATATTATTATATGGATTACACTTTGAGAAGAGCGGGACCAGATATAAATTTAATAATTATAAGATATGAGTACACTATGAAATAAAAAAACTTGAGAGGTGCCAAGGGACACCTGAATGGAACGAAATTATTAATTATTATGTACAAAAAACCTGTATACACTCAACAAAAGTAATCGTCGAAACACCACACTGTTCAATGCGAAATAGAAAGACGAAACAAAAATAATTGGCTTGCTTTCTATGAGAGAGAGAGAGAGACAGACAGAAAAACACGCGCACGCCGCACGGCTTACAACTATAGCAAAAATTGTCATTACAAGTTTTGGTCTTAATTTTTTCCGTCTAGCCCCCTTTCGCAAAGCGCGATAAGGAAATTCGTTTAAAAAAAAACTAGAACGATAATTTGAATAGAGAAGGTAACCAAAACATTATTTCTTATGTAAAGATTTAATATATCTTAAAATTTTAAGTGTAAACTAAAGGTCCTACCCCAATAAACATCGGAGTGGACGCCTATTAATTTTAATAGCTATAATTATATGTACAGCAAATAAAATTTATGTGAAATACATAACTCTTGTTCTTAAATTTTCAATAAACACGAGTCTCCATGACATATTTTATATTGCTTGGTTTTATGTTCGTAATAAAATATCGTTCATCTGGGATAGACGAACGAGTGGATGATAAAGGATAAATCTAAGAAACTCTGATACTCAAAACCACATGAGAAGTAGTTCCATTTTTAGGGTTGCTTAGAAGGAAAATAAAACCCTTATTGGATCACTTTGTTGTCCATCTGTCTGGCTGTCAAGACCTTTTATAGCGGGACCACGTGGAGGTCCTTGGAATCCCTTGGAGCTTTAAAAAAAACCCTCTAATGCCCGGTTTCAAAGTCCCTTTTGATGGCAGCTTATCTATTCGATAGCGCTATTGGTTTAATAGCGAAAAAAAATAATTATAATTATGCTAAAACATATTATAAATGGGAACGTGTATGTGTGTGTCTGTTTGTTTGTCCTTCTTTCACGACAAAACGGAGCGAGAAATTGACGTTGTTTTTTAAGTGGAGATAGTTGAAGGGATGGAAAGTGATACAGTTACTTACTTTTTAACGTTTTCTAACCCCCCACTTCCCTAAAATGGGGGGTGGACGCGAGCTAAACCGCGGACAAAAGTTAGTATACAATAAAATTCAAGAAAACAAAAAAAAAAGATAAGACAATAGATAGAGACATGTACATATTTGTGCTATTTATGAGCTACCAGTTACGTGTTATTGAGTTTTTTCATTTGACAGTTCTCAGTAACAGTATGAAGTACACCTCTACTTAGTCTTTCAGGGCTAGTAGGCGTGATGTTGATTGATGTTGTCTTTAGGTGTCCAGTATTGTCCATTTTCCTCCTGATGTAACATACTTAGGTCACGTACATTTTTAAGTACTCTGCGCATACTTTGCAAAAGGTAAACTGGATTGTCCGATATGTTATGAAAATGTACTAAAATCTTAAGATTATAATCTTTCGTTCTTTTTTTCGTCGCGTGCTCTAGAGGGAATGTATTTCTTAGGAAATCTTAATAAATACCACAAAGCTAGAGTCATCATCATCAGATGGTGCCAAGCCTTTTTCTCCAACTATGTTGGGGACCCCAACTACTACGACTTGGGGTCCAGTCTTACCAGATGCAGCTGAATACTATCCCAACCCTGTTACCATGAAGCTAGAGTAAAGTTTTTGATAAAATAAATTCAGAACAATCCAATATCGCATGTTCCACATGTCGACAAACAAAGAACCTTTAAAATAACTGTACCAACCAAACGGAATTCTTTCGTAACAAAACAACAACAAAAAATCCCCTTAATAAGAGCGAGATTAAACCGGTTCATCCTAGATTTCATTTGCGGATTCATTCTCTTAGATTAAGTTAGTGCGACCACCGGTTCATTGTTGCATTTTCACGAGAAGTTTAATAAAGACCTTTCACACATAGCACAATACTCGTAATTCATGCCCACGCGGCGAACGAGCCCGGGCGGCCGGTGGGAGCCCGCGAGTCCTTGTCAAGCGAATAAACTGCGATTCTTACGGCCAGTGTGAAATGTTGCTTACATTAAATATGAATATATTTTAATAAATACACCATGTGCTAGTAATGTGGAAGGTTTATTGAGCGAAATAAAAGGTGTTGGGGATACGCGAATGTAGTTCGGTTTCAAATTGAACTTAATTGGGTTTTTGCACTGATGTGGCTTCATAATTCTTTTGAACGACATAAGTCATGCTTTAAATCATTCATTTAAGGCTTCATTAATTCATATACTTACTGATAGATATACAGAGAGACGGATAGATATATACCTGATGCCTATACGAGAATGATTCTTAATACTAAATATTATTTTCAAAAGCTATGCAGGGTAACCAAGACGTTAGTCTTACCAAGGGTTATCGCATTAGGTACGCGGTACTTACTGGTTTGTGGAGGTCAGATAGGCAGTCGATTTATGCAAAATACTGGTAAGTATTCAGCAGCATCAGATTAGACTGGAAAGCGTCCACAAGTTGAGTGAAAGATTAAGCAGATGGTGATACAGGGTCACCAAGAATCAAAGCACGTCAAAATGAGCAGATAATCAAAAAAACAAAACAAAAGTGTGCCACTTCATAAACCCTGTAAGACACCACTACGCAAAGACAGGTTACATAATACGTAATTATTCGTTCGGCTTCGCTGGCAGTACGCGGGCGTATATCCTACGTAAACGCGGTAGGCTGCAACGTATCATGTTAAGACATTATGCTACTGTGAGCGAATAAAACGGTGTTTACATTGTGCGCCCGCTCCGAGATCGAATCTGGACTGTAACTAATCGAGGCGACCGATGTTCTCGCGATTGAGTTATTACAGCTTCCTGTTAGGCTACTTGTTTTTGTGACTCCTACTGTTTTAATTAATTATCCTCTATAAATAATAAATATTTTATGTGTAATGCGATACACAGGTTATTTCGATGTCTCTGCCTGATATGAACGCTCGGATCGAGTGTACGCTGCACGGATATTATTCAAACAGCCAGTTTTTATTGTTTCTTGAAGATATTAATGTTTTGTACGATTGTAGGATCTCGATGTTGGCTTTCTTTGTGTTTGAGCTTCGGAGCTACTGTATTGACATAATTACCTACTTTTCTGTTTGTTATTAATCAAAATAAAAGCTATGCTATAAAATGTGATTTTAGTTTTTATATTTATTTAATTAATGATGCAATTATAGAATCGACACCTGCTAGTGGTTAGGTATAAAATAAATCGTGAAACGGTTTTATAGAATTGCTATTTCCTTATAAATATGTAAGCAATAAGCTGTCGTGTCGTAATAATTTATCATTAAAGAGATTATATTATCTACTTTTTTAGCAGATTCCTAAGCTCCTTTTCAAGAAAAAAAATGCCAAGTGCGAGTCGGACTCGCGTACCAAGGTTTCCGCACAGACTGCGTAGACTTAGATGGTTGATATTTTCAAAGCTCCAAGGGACTTGACTATAAGTTAATATACAGATAAAGTATATTGTATTTATGTTTTTTTCTTTTTCTGTTATTTTTTGACACATTGCACCTACTGTTTTTGTCTCTGGTTTTGTCCCTAAGGTTGACTAGTAGAAAATGCCCGAAGCATTAAGTCCACCTTTGTACATGTTTTATTACATGTGCAATTCATGCACACACACAATTATTAAATAAATAAAGTTTTAATAATTAGCCAGACAGACGGACAACAAAGTTATCTTACAAGGGTTCCATTTATTTTATTTTTGAGGTACAGAACCCTAAACAATACTGATTCCAGGAAATACATGACCACACGCCTAACAGACAAATGAAAAAGGAGAAAATCGCGATGACTTTGCTCTTCAAACCATTTTATACCTAATAAGGCAGCTAACAATTTGACTTACAGTCCAATAACATTTGCAGTGAAACAGTTAAGTCACAGGATAAAGAAAACCAGTAAACCAAGTACCCTTTTTACCCGACCGCCGAAAGGAGGGTTATGTTTTTCGAGTGTATGTATGTGTGTCTAATGCTTGGCATTCTCCAGTCTAGACCGTTTAATGGAATTTGACATATGAGGTGTCTTTGAATTTGTCTCAGCTATGGGAGCGGCTTCATCAATTTAATTTTGAAACAAACACAGTCGGTAGTTTTTAAAAATCTAGACCGACTCAACAACTCGACAAATGTTCCCAATAATGGGTCCCAACTGTTAAAGACTGAATTGTTTTTTCTCTTTTAAGGTTTTTATGCCATCGCGTTTATTAATTTTTTGTCAAATCAAAATGTTTGTCAAGTAAACTTAACATCACACGTGTGATCGCCAAAGAGAAAGACCTCCGGCTTTCCTACCTTTTTGCTAGTTATGTTTTTAAGTCCCATGTTAAATAGTTCGAGCCTATTGCCAACAACCAGGCACAAATCCTTACTTCGCGGCTACTATTGAGAATTTAAAGATTAGAAAATACAATATCACTTTGTTCAGCTGGGAATTTATCCAAGGACCTCAAGTTCCTGGGTTGCGGGTTTTTCGAAAAAGATACCGCGGCCCCGGAACGTAAAGGGCCATGGAAGGAACATGGGTGGGTTTTGGTAAGTAAAAGTCTGACATCCCCCGCTCCGCCCAGAGCGGGGGAATGAAAAAAAAAGGACCTCAAGTCGCTCTAGCAACAGGACAGATGCAACAGCCCGACTTAATAGTAACCAGTTACTTGAAGCCCTTTTTTGCGGGTTATTGTACATTCGTCACAAAGTAAATTCGTCATATTTTGAAAAATCCATACATTGAAAGTAAATTCGTCACATGTATAAAAAATATGTGTAAACTCGTCACAGGTTCATATTTTCTTCTTTAAGTAGCGATAGCAAGCAAGTTTTTAGCGCATGTAATATATTGATTAGTAATTATATGTTACATGTTTTTAAAATGCTTCAATTTCTTGATATACTAAAAAAGAAGGCTGAATAATATATAGATTGGAAATTCAAGAATTATACATGTCTTTGGCATTTTAAAAACATGGACTTAACATTTAATTGCCAATCAATATATTACATTAAAATATAGTTTTTTACATAGTTTCTATACTTATAAGTCCTATTATTTTTATATAGTTATAAACAAGTCAGCCACTCAGAAACTGTGATTTTTACTTAGGTTAAGAAAAAAAGTGATTATAACTGTGATGTTTATTTTTCCTATAATTGTAATGTTGTTCGTAAATCAGCGGCTGTCTGTGTCTGTGATTTTTATGTAGGTTTTAGGTTTCTTAAAGACTTTACCTTTTCTCGACGTTTTATAAGTGCCCATGTAGGCTATGTGAAATAAAAATATTTTGATTTTAATTATTTTTCTTATTATTTGTAATGTTACGGGCATACCAGCCATTTGAGATTTTTACGTAGATGTAAGGTTATTATATTTATTTATATTGTTCTAAGCAAGTCAGCAAATAGAGATCTGTGATTCTTTATAGTAAATGTTATGTTAAATTTAAAAAAAAATTATGATTATTGTTATGGTTTTTTTTTCTATTGTTTATCTTATTATTGTTAAGTTTTAGGCAAATCGTTCACTCGAGAACTGTGATTGTTGTTAAGTAGAAAAATATACAACATTTTATTCTACTTCTTGTTTATTTTTTTGCTATCGGTGCGAATAAAACCTATGTGACGAATTTACAATAAACAAAATTAATATATTGAAAATAAATTAGAATTGTGGCAAATTTACACATACTTTTTTTCGTGACGAATTTACTTTGTGACGAATGTACAACAACCCTTTTTTGCAGACGGAAAATCATCAAATAACTTCCCCCGCTCTAGGCGGAGCAGGAGGGAGTGTCAGACTTGTGCTGACTAAAACCCACTCTTTATGTTCCGTGGCCGCGGTATCTCTTTCGAACAACCAACAACCTCGGCAAGCAGTGGCCTTGGCAGGCCCCTCTCCTTTGCTGACATCTCTTTGAGGTTCGCGTGGTACACTAAAGCGCCGTAAATACGGTCTGTTGTCACTGAACGGACTGACGGTGAGCTACCCATTGCTCACCGTGCACAGGCCATCTACAGTGGCCGGGATTCGTCTCGCGGCGCCCGAAGCCCGGAGCGTCTCCCGCGGCGGTACCTGAAACCCTGAAGCCTACTCAGAATTCTTTGCCGGAGTGTGAGTTTTGCAGGAGTGTTGTTCCTAGTTGTAATACTGTAATACTAATATGTGTACTGTGGTGCAGTAAAGAGTTACGGCTGGTCCAAGAGCCGAGTGTTCGTCCGAGAGGCTCGTTACTGTACGTGACGCGGCACTAAGCGAGCTCATTACACGTGCCCCTTTGAGATCCACTACCGACATACTGACTGCATGCACTACTCTCACCTGCCTGGCTAAATAGTGGGCGTGCAGGGTGTGCTGGTGCAATGTTGGTGCTGGAAAGTTGCTGCCAACCAAAATACGCGCTGACATAGTCATTCTATCGTTTATCTTCGATTCTAATAACAGTCTTATTCTCGTTGTCGCCCATCAAGACAAGTAATGTGTATTTTACAAACTGTATGTTCCTTGAAGGACAAATGATAACTGGTACGGATTTCGTCTTTCTAATACATACAAAACATTACAATTATAATTACTGCATAAAAAAATGTGTTAAAATAAAATTATTGTTATTAGGTTACAAATTGAATAAATTATTATTACAATTTATTTTATAAAATATATTAAAAACATTTCACATAAGATCATTGCATTAAATTTTAATTTTGATAAACAGAAAACAAATTTGAGTTAAATATTTAATATTATAGGTTAATAATAGGGTGTACCAAAGTTAAGTTAAAAAAATAAATAAAAATAATATATTCGGCCTTCAGCTCTAACAAACAACATGATACAATGGAATACCAAAAGTTACTTAATACACAGGGTGGAAAAGACACGAAAACCCTTACCACGTATTCAGCAAATCGTTCTAAACCCCCTGTATACAGTTTTCATAAAACAAGAATCCAAAACGAATTGGGAGATCGCTTTACGTTCCAAAGTCCGGCCTTTGCCCTTAAGGATGAGACAAAATTGAAAGCACCGTCAAAGCAAATGACACTAAAGTATTTCTCCTGTGTTTCGATCACGATTCACACTTATTTCGTACTGTGAAGGAACACTAAACGTTACCTAAAGGCGAGCCTGTGAGCGTATTGACCGACTCACGCGAATACTATCAACCCCTACCATGGATGACAGTAGTCACTTATCTTCTTTGAATGCTTTTTATGTGACTTCTTAGTTTTTGGAACATTATTACTTAACGGCTTGCTAATTTTAATCAAGAGATCATTTAACGACTTGTTAAGAATTTTAATCTTCAAATGTCAGTCAGGACCAAAAGCTTAAGCTTTCCGAGGCATAGAGAAAATTGGGTATGTAAGGCATGTTCAGCCATCCACAGATCGACCTTGACCAGCGCGGCTTAACCTGAAAGACACATAGTAGTTATTATTTTGCTACGAGCTCGTCAGGAATTAGAACATTTCAAATGTATCAAAACAATTCCAATTCTCATCATGAAAAAACAAAAGACACGTAGTAGCGTCAAAAATTCGGCAAAGAATGAAGTCCGTTAAAGTGACTACGGTCGCAGCGGTGGCATGGTGGCGTCGGCCTCAGGCGTCGCGCACATCACTTAATGTCCTGATTATACGAGCATATTGTCATTATGGGTCATTACCGTCGCTAATAGTCCACGCGGGGACACACAGAAATGGTTTAAAAATTTTAAACGTCTTGTTATTCCAAATATGTGATCTGACTTTGGCCGAATGGCTGCACGCTTTGCAAGTGGCTGTATGTCACGACTTTAGGTGTCAATTATTGAACCTGAATTCTTTAGAAATTACCCTCTTTCGGTTGTACTTTTCGGATTCAGTATAAAGTAGGATGTTACTGAAGTGGGACTATCGGGGGAAATCAGGTCAAGTAAATCACAATGTTTAGATCTATTTTCAAGAGACTGAATTGATATTCCCCAAAAAAGTTTGGAACACAGAAGCACTTAAAAGTCCCATCCAAAAATTAAAACAGATAGAAACAAAATCTACCGTTACGGAAGCGGGTCGATATCAAATTAATAGGTGCAATTTCCAAAATTATCTTTAATATACCAAAAATAAAAAGTGATATCTATCGAAACCGCATCAATCTCATTAATCCAAAGGGTCGTGTTAGATACGTCGAATTAGGGCGTATTTGGGACGGAAATCACTAGCCCGCCAATCCCACCATCTGGCGTTTTCAATCAGGAAAGGATACACACATATATTGACGGGCCTGTTGGTCTAGTGGTTAGTGGCCCTGACTGCTGAGCTGGAGGTCGTGGGTCCGATTCCCACCCAGGACAAACTTTGTGTGATTGTTTGTTCTGTGTCTGGGTGTGATTTATCTATAATATGTATGTATTTATAAATTATATAAGTATGTATATCAGTTGTCTGGTTACCATAACACAAGCTCTGCTTAGCTTGGGATCAGATAGCCGTGTGTGAGTTGTCCCAAGATATTTATTTATTTATATTACGACTGGAATTATGTTTCGGTGGAAACTCATCCTAAAGTTTGCTTGGATGTAATTTTGTAGCCACCTGTTTAGCCTCTTTACATGCACGATTGAAGCGGAAAATCTGCTTTCAGGGAAATTCCCTAAAGCGTACAATGTACCTATTGGTGCTATCTAAACGCTATGGTCGAGTAAAGCTATATGTATTTTTCCATAGAGTTTCTTGCCCATTCTTCTCCATAGAGATCTACGTTTTGGAATCGGCAACTACAGTACTGTAATGTTTTGGTTGTGTATTTCAATAAAATGCGCATAAATCCTTTTCTGGTTATAATTTAAATTATATTTTAAGTGACATGTCACACTTTTTGTCTCATTTTTTCTTCTAATGTTTTTCTCTTAAGTTCTCTATTTAAAACGACCCGAGTATTTGAACACTATGGTCACTCAGCTAGCATTAGTTAGGGTATAAAACCTCTTACAGTACTTTCACAGTTATTATGCCTTGTGAGTGTAGTTTAATTTTAATAATTATCATTGTATCGATAGTTCAAAGGTGCCTGTAACTGGTCTACTTGAAATAAATGTTTTTTATTTGATTGGATTTATCCACATTATGATATCAATGTCAAGTTTTCAGTCAGTGTGATGATGAAGTTTTTTACCTATTTAAAAACCCGTAATTGGTTAAATTGTATTATGTCGCTCAATATGGGTGCGAACCCGTACTACTATTTCCTTGATACTAATTCGTTACCTATAAAATCACTCGGATTGTTTAGAAATCTATAAACATCAAAGTTTTATTTCTTACATCGACACTTCACCGAATACTTGTACGCATACTTATATACATCAAAATACGTGAATTCGTTTCGCTCTCGACCTTTTTGTCTCAGAGCGAAACCGCGTCGTCACCCTTTTTTGTAAGTCGTATCACGTCCAAAAATGACGTAAAAACAAAATATTAAAATTCGTCACGCCCGTCCACGCCACACCAGCTATTTATTTTTGAGTTTCTAATAAATTAGTTTCTGCTGTTTTGGGAAATCAAAAAACTTTTCAACACACTATTTCGTGTATAATTAATTACCGAATCTCAACAACATGGCGATAATTGGTGATGAAAGAAAGGTCGGAGAGTTTCTTCATTTTAAAATTGTAACATTTACTTAAGACTATACTAAGAGGAAGCAGCACAGTGCCATTTAAAACCCCGTAATAATTAAAATAATTAACGAAGGAAGCTAAAAAAACCTGAGATGATTAAAAGCTAGGCAAGAGTGCCACTTCGCACATGTCGCGTCCCCCCACACAAAAGGGGGACAAATTAAGAGGGCGTCGTACAAAACACGACTTTAATTACACATAACAATCGCTTACTGTTTAACTTGAAATTTATTCAATAGTTCTTTTAGTTGCTAGTGTCTTAAGGACTAAAATCGCGTTTCTATTATTTTTACAAAACTTTATGGCTGAACACTTTTCATTGCTGAATTTGTTTATACACTTTTTCGGGCCGTAGTACAAAGTCTTCAGTGTATGATTGTGTTGTTGGTAAGTAAAAGGCGTAGTTCGCGTGCGGGCCTGCCGACCCGCCACTGGTGCCCGACATATGGGCATGACCGCTGTCAGATGGGCCCTGAGGCACCTGTCAATATTATGAAATTGTAACGTCGATGGATGACGACCAAGGTAGCTTCTTGGTGTCACGATTGCTAAAGCAGCGGGAAATAACATTTTAATTTAATATGTTTTTTTGTTTCCAAAATGCATGTAGTAAAGATAATTGGGTGCATGAATGCGTATCTAAACATCGAACAGAATTCTTATTCTTGCAAAGAAAATGTTGATTGTGTAAAAATTTAGTAGGTAGGTACTTAGTTGGAAAACGATGCGACTAAGACACTTCAAAAGGACGACAGATTTTCTCTTACCATCGTACCATCTGTCTCAGCACCTAAATGGTTTATATTGGTAAGGATAACCCGTTACTGTAATTACCAAAGTACTCTCATAAAGTAACTGCTGGATACTTCCTTGAGAAACTCCCTGAAAATCTAGCAGTTTGAAGATAACACAGTTAAGGAGCGACAAGGACCGTGTTCAATTGTAGCCACCAACGAATTCATTTTACAAAACTCATCTTGCAGACGTCGCGTCGTGTGACAGCGTCACAGAAGTTGGCGGGAAAACTTTACCTTTTTTTTGGAAGCGACAAGGCATTTTTTGCAAGTAGTATTTTATTATAACAGTTAACTAGGCTTGGTATTCACCTATAATGTGCGAGGTAGCATACGGAAAATCCTTAAAACTTTAATGAAATTACATCCTTTAAATGCAATATATCGGTGATTGAATCATTCGAATCTCCTAGCTGGTGAAAGTTGATGGATCTAGATAATACTAAAAACGGTTATTTATCCTTACTAATATTATAAAAGTGAGACTGAGTTTGTTTGTTTGTTTGTTCACTTCACGCTTTAATGGCTAAACCGATTTTTATGAATTTTGGTACAGAGATAGTTGGGAACCAGGAGACGGATATAGGCTTTTATTTTAAAAAAGTGGGATGTGAGGGAGAAAGAGGGAAGAAAAGGGAAAACTTAGCGTTGCTATTACAAAACAATAAGGCGCAAGGGGTACTGTATTACCCCAAACTTAACGCGGGCAAAGCCGCGGGCGAAAGCTAGTACTATATAAAAAAATTATAATTCACAACAAGACTTTTCTTTATAAGTATTTGTTCGTCGTTTTATATGTCTTATTGGAAAATTAATATTTGTTTTCAGAAAGCATTCCCCAGTCACTCTTTGGCCGCTTCGCTCGGTTCTGTAATTCTGCGAAATGGCTATGGACAGATATTTATAACTTTAGGTATTGTAAAAGTGTTCTAGAATATTATGGATCATCTTTTCTCTCTTCTTACTTATTGTAAGTTACTGAAATAAACCATTCTGGTGCTTTGGTGAGAAACGCATATTGTTTTTCTTCTGTAAACTCCCAAGTCTACGTCCTTTCGGTCTCTCACGATCTTATCAATGTTTTCTACTTCACAATTACGTACTCTATTTTGATTCAATTAAACAACTCCGAAATATCTCTTCCAGTGAATCAGTAGCCTCGTGAGCGGCGTCGGCGACGCGTGCCCGGAAGCGTCACGGCCGCGTGAAGACCGGAAATGGGCAGGATGACCGGATCCTATCTCCGCTCTCCTGCCTACCTGCCGGCCATGTTGTGACGTCACCTCGCCCCGGCGCACGCCAGGCACAATACCACACATTCTGCTTAGATTTTGGAGTTGTTCTGTCACTCCGAAACGGTTTTCCCGGTTGGATTTTGAAAATGGAAATTCAGATATTGATTTGTGGAAATAAATTCTGCTGTGCATGTTGGAGATGTTTGCAAAACATCGTAACAATTGCCACTCAAGTCGTCGGTTCTCGCTAAAACGTGCACACGGCCAAACCTGAGTTTGCCGAAGCAGAACATCCACCGGTTATCATTGCGGGAGTATATAATTGTTGGCAATTTCGCGTCTCCATTCAAGCCGTGAATAGCAACCATTAGGCAGAACCCTCCAAGCGCCCTCCTCAGCTAATAAGTGCATTTTCCTTTACAGTACTCCTTAGTGCCATAGTTAAAGCCTCTACTTTTAAAAAATGGCCGTCTCCGCCATTTTGCATTTAGCTGGATATTAAAATGATTGCTAATTGTAGTTATTAAGCAATTCGTTTAATTAATCATGAAGATAAGTGCTGCTGTTTGTAATTAGTAGAACTTACTCTATTGTCAACTTTTTTTTAATTTGAAGCTGACATTCTCGTTTAATTAAAAGTTCTACCCTTGTTTTACGGATTTTGCGAAATAAGCTATAAAAAAAGTAATATTTTCCATAGGGATAAGCATAAATCTCTACACAGTTAACTTCTTTCACTACAGTATTATTATTTAATTATCTATGAATTACTGTTCTTATTTATTTAATTACACTTTACTTCAGGTCGTCTATGGATAGGTACTTTTGAGTTAAATTCGAATTCTGTCTCATTTTTTTTTGCTGACTACATAATTACAATTAATTCATAGTAGGTGTAACATGTTCCAACTTCTTCAATAATAATTTTGTCCTTAAACTTGTCTCTGGTAACCGCCATCGCCAGTCGGAATTCCCGCCCACAGAGTTTGCGGCTTCCAGAATTTTCTCATTCGAATACCAGATGGCATTTAAATATACATCCCATGGAATATTAACGTAAAACATAGCAAATTACTGTAATAACCACTTTCTTGGAACACGTATGATGGAATATTAATTTTATGTGGTATTTATAGGGCCAACTACCAACACCAATGTTTTGAAAACTACTCACACATTGGAAATAAAGACTCGTCTGCTTTGTAGAATTATAGAGGAATACATTACCATTATTTTATTTCTAATCCTGTCTTTAAGGTAACCCACGAAACCTAACATGGATTTTAGCTTAAATTGGTAGGATGGAGGAAGGTATAAGGATCGTTTGAGGAAAGAATACTTGAAATATAATCCACCGCGATGCGGGTTCCACAGGCTTAAGTCTGCTATTACAATAGTGTCAGAATGGTCGATCACTGATCGCATAATGGTTGATTTTGACAAGTTTAGTATGTAGTAGATTACCAAAATTATCAAAATCAACCATTATGCGATCAGTGATCGACCATTCTGACACTATTGTAATAGCAGACTTAGGCCCCAGGCCGTTTGCAACACGGCCCTCGTGTGTCCTCTTGTGAGTCCCTGTTCTATCTTATTTGAATTAATTATTTATTTTTGAAATTCTTTTTGTTTTACTATGGACACTTTAATTGTGCACGTCTTGCTACATCGTTCTCACATATTCTGATTTAAAAGACTGCCCATGGAGTTTCTTGCCCATTCTTCTCCATATAGATCTACACTTTGGAATGGATCACTACAGTACTTTCACAGTTATTATGCCTTGTGACTAGTAGCTGTACCTTCATTTTATTGTTGTCAATGTTTTGACAGTTCAAAAGTGCCTGTAACTGATCTACTTGAAATAAATGATTTTGACTTTGACTAGTCAATCTCTTCCATAAATGGTTAACTGTATCGTGATGACGCTGGCAAAATAGTCGACATCGGGTCAGTTGCCAAAGAGGAAAAAAAAACTGTATTGGACATCTTCTTCATTTTCCCGTATACACCTACATATTCACATAAAATTATGTACGATGATACGATATGTGATTTAGACTGGTTCGTTAGTCTAGTGGTGGCAAGCGGTAATGCTGAACATGACGTCCTGGGTTCTATTCACAGGTTGGGCAGTGTTATTGAATTTTCCATCAGGTTCATTCAGTCTGGGTATGTACCCAGTTGATAACAATAGGCTTTTCACTTATTACATGACACTTGACATTTTTACACTACATCTCTACCTAACCCTTCGCGAAAATACAAGCGTGATATTAATATGTACTTCCGCATTTAAGGAGCATTCGTGTTGCGGTGTCTTTAAGTTTTCCATGATTGGTGTAATTGGCAATTTGGAGTAGTCACTACACAATATGGGCCGCTGCATTCAAAGCCAACCTTATCCTGCGCGCAATGGGTCCTGACAATGGTGCCGCCGGAGTAAGTCACGACTTGGAGTCCCGCGGGCACCCACCTGTGCCCCATACTCATGAAAATTTGGACATATTTTAGCACATTTCTTTTAATAATTTGACGGCATCATTACTGCAAACGTGATGTATGAACAAAGAGCGGTTACTTTGAGCTTATTTTGTATTGCTCAACGTGTTTATAGGTCGCTACTGAACAGGAACGAATCGAAAATTCGCGAGCCATTTGTTTTCTTGGTTAAGTAATTTTTCGACAGCACGTTCACGAAGGTTAACTTACAAGCAAATAAGTGTTGAGTATAAAATAAATGAATACCTACGAAATCTAACAACTATAGTAAAACTAGCTTTTGCTCTCGGCTTCACTCGCGTTAAATTCGGTATAATACAGTACCTGCTACCTGCAGTTTTTGGCCTTGCGCCTTATTGTAATAGCAACGCTAAGTTTTCCCTTTCTTCCCTCGTTCTCCCTCATATCCCATTTTTATAAAAAATACCCAACCCTGTCCGTATCCTGGTTCCCAACTATATCTGTACCAAAATTCATCAAAATCGGTTTAGCCATTAAAGCATGAAGAGGTAACAAACAAGCAATCAAACAAACTCACTTTCGCTTTTATAATATTAGTAAGGATAAGGATTCAAATAGATTTATTCGTTTCACATAGGCGTTTCTAATTTTCTAATATATAAAATTCTCGTGTCACAGTTTACGTTCCCATACTCCTCCGAAACGGCTGGACCGATTTAAACGAAATTTTGTGTACATATCGGGTAGGTCTGAGAATCGGCCAACATTTATTTTTCATGCCACTAAGTGAGCAGCGGATGAAACCGCTGGGCACAGCTAGTAATATATAATAATATTTCATCATGTGCTGCCCTGCACGGCATACAAATATTTTTTATACAAGTAGTGCAGGTCGTAGTTTATACAGTCTACTTACCAATAAAATCAACGATAAAAAAATTGTAGGTACGTACATATGCACATCTGTACCTTTACACATACTTAATTAAAATATTTGTTGTTTGATATGTTAAATCTATATTTCTACATGATATACATTATTTTATTTCAGTATCTTATTCTTCAAAGTAAAGTATCTCTATCAGGCACATCGATGATTACTTCGTGCGTGTGGCTTCTCTCCTCGGCCCTGTAGCTCGCTTCTTCCAGCTTCACAATTTCGCTTCTCACAAGGATTATGACATACCACTGCATACCTGTGGGTAATATACATATTTTCTATGATTAAATTACTTTTTATTAATATTACGAATCACTTATATATAATTTAAAGAAACTTATAAATAAACTAAAAAATTGCTTCAAAAATTCATCCTCAACGCTGTCAATTGGTATTGACCGCGAAAAGGGACTGGCTGTGTTGCCACGTTGTATGGCAACGCTTAGCCTCTGGCCACTAAAAGCCAGCCCTTGGGTAACTGAAAGTGTCCAGTAAACATTTTGAAATATCCTTAAAAAGGCTGTGAGCATAAAGATCCTGAAAACCTCGCGAACACTAACAGTTTATTCTGAAATTATCTGTCACATTCCACCTGCTATGTTTTTATCTCTGCATCATCTTAGGTTTACTAGTAGAAAATGCCCAAGGCATTAAGGCTTTTGTAAAATGTTATTTTACGTGTGCATGAAGTTTTAAAAAAAAATTAGGCGTACCGAATAGTACGCCCACATGTCACTAAATAACAGTTTAAGTCCCATGTAATAGGGGGCGGACCTATTGCCAACAACCGGGCGTCGCGGGGTCCAGTTTTATGCTGGACTCCGTGACTCCTACTGAGTAATCCCTGATGAAAAACCCAATAACAATTTGCCCGACCCCGGAAACGAAGCCAAGACGTCATCCTCAGCAGTCGCAAGGGCGACTACTAGACCAGCGTGGCAGTCATACATATAATTTTCGTCGTAGTTTGGAAGTTGGCGGTAAGATACCCTCGTGCCTCGGAGTGCACGTTAAGCCTCCTTCGTCTGATCTCTCTCCGATCGTGTTAGATTGCGGTTCCATCGGACCATAAGAGTTAGGGAATAAGAAGTGCTCTTGTGCCTGCGCACACACTTGTGCACTATAATATCTTAGATATTGGCCACCGTGATCGAATCGAATCGCATTTTGATCGAATCGTTTGAGCAGAATCTCAGTTTTGTATTTCCCACTATTATAGTGAGTATTCCAAACACGATAAATACTCTCAAAGATAATGTTTTATAAAATGCCGCATGTAAAGTCACGTATCTTACTTTCTTTTATTCCAGGGGGAAGCAGAAACGTCAGTCCGTAAACACAGTTCAATCGTGACTGCCAATAGACGCGCGTTTAATTAACACAATAGTAGTAAGAATTTGCATTTACAACCGCTGTAGTGTACTTAGGCTTGTGTCTCGGGCTGGAAATAGTAAATACATACATAAATTCACGCATTTTTCTTATAGGGGTAAGCAGAAACTACAGAACGTTATCCGCTACGATCCTTAGGTACATTCTCCTTTACGACGTCTGAACGTGGACGAGGCAAAAGAAGTATCTACGTACTAAATATTTATTGTGAAATTCCAATGTCTTTTGAAAACTTGTTACGAGTCCTTCTGTACGGAAATCCGAACTTATTGTTGTTTCAAAACGGTGGTTTAGAATTTCGAAGGTTTCTTAAAGCTCTTTAAGGAAAAGGGTATTTTTTTTTTAAGTTTTTCCTAATACATCGCTATTTTGCCGTTATTTTACATGTGTAATTTGGAATTTTAGCGAAGTATATAAAACCGAACCTATAATTTTCTTTTATTGTCTTCCTATTGCCTGAAAACATATTCACATCAGAAAAAGACAAATAAAATAAACTCCTATTAAACTTACATATCGCAAATAACGCGACACAGACATCGAAAGTCATCATCCTGGACAGCAGGATGAACGTAGGGACCAGTGCAGCCAGTGTGGTCACCACCCCGTAGTACAGGTACAGGCGCAACATCAGTATATCTTTCTGGAAATATTGACATACAGATTAACTGGAAAAGGTTGCGCTTTGGTCAGTTTTAGAGCTCAATCCAAAAACATTGCGACTAACCCCCGTTGATTTTTTCAAGTACAAATACTTAAAAAAGGAAAAGTTAAACATGAGCAAAAGTATTATTACTAGCTGTGCCCAGCGGTTTCACCCGCTGTTCAGTGTCCTTCTCACTTAGGGTTTTGAAAGATAGATAGTAGCCGATTCTCAGACTTTGCTTAAGCATAA
Source organism: Ochropleura leucogaster (assembly GCA_958449745.1). Classification (NCBI taxonomy): domain Eukaryota; kingdom Metazoa; phylum Arthropoda; class Insecta; order Lepidoptera; family Noctuidae; genus Ochropleura; species Ochropleura leucogaster. Next base: position 6,356,650 of record OY288208.1, read on the forward strand.
AAAAAATCTTAAGATTCGGTCGAGTCTTTTTGGAGGAGTATGGGAACGAAGATTGTGACATGAGAATTTTATAAGTATATATTTTAGATATATTTGGGTATAATTTCATTTCGTACGGACAAGTAAACAACAGATAATAAAGTTCGAGCTCTGCTACGCAAGACACAACACATGATTCATTGATACCTACATGCTCAAAGTTCAAAAAACCCAAGTAGGTAACTATTAAATATGTTATTGAGGCAGGCTTCTTGTCTAACCCTTGAACCCGAATGATTTGATTTGATTTTCTTTTAAAAACATTGCCTCACCCTAGGAATTTCTCTTGTATCGTGGGTGCGTTTACAAACATTTAAACTCACATACACAAACAACCAGACCCGAAACAACTATCTGCAGGTCATACAAATATTTGTTCCGTGCGGGAATCGAACCCGCGACACGCAAGTCAGCAGTCGATCGCTCAGCCACTGCGCCAACCGATAAACGAAATAACGAAATACGACCTAAACATTATTTTATATTAGAAGAACCGCGTGATCGCCAAAAAAGGGTTAAAGGATATGCATCATCTAGCAGTACGATTTTGAGCGATGGAAAAGTATAGTTAGTAAGGGCCTGGGCAAAGGGATTCCATGCTTTTTTTTTCAGGAATGGAAATTCGTCAATTCAATTACCCCGCTCTAGTCGGAGCCGGAGCGGGCGGGAATGTGAGACTTTTACTAAAACCCATCCATGTTCCTTCTTTCCCCCCGTGTGTTCCGGTGCCGCAGTATCTATTTCGAACAACCCGAAACCCTCAGGATACCGAAATCCATTTCACCGTCATGCTTTTTTGATTATTATTTAAGAAAAAACACTGAACTTTAGGGCACGCTAAACACTAAGTGACAACTAAACTAGTACCTACCTAAATATGATTGCAATGCAGGAATGACAACTTTAAAAATGGTCTTTGTTTAAAATGTCGCCTAGTAGCGAGAATAAATAATATCTAATATATAAAATTCTCGTGTCCAGTTTTCGTTCCCATACTCCTCCGAAACGGCTGGACCGATTTAAACGAAATTTTGTGTACATACCGGGTAGGTCTGAGAATCGGCCAACATCTATTTTTCATACCCCTAAGTGAGCAGCGTGTGAAACCGCTGGGCACAGCTAGTAATATATAATATAATATATCTTGGGACAACTCACACAGGGCTATCTGATCCCAAGCTAAGCAGAGCTTGTGTTATGGTAACCAGACAACTGATATACAGATACTTATATAATTTATAAATACATACATATTATAGATAAATCACACCCAGACACAGAACAAACAATCATGCTCATCACACAAAGTTTGTCCTGGGTGGGAATCGAACCCACGACCTCCGGCTCAGCAGTCAGGGCCACTAACCACTAGACCAACAGGCCCATCAAATACTTATTAGAACAACCAATGAAATGGTTTTTCTCACCTGACAGCTAGCAAAGAGCAGCATAATGTTCAATATAACGCTCATACCAAAGATACTGAACAATATAGTCGAAGTCACCACCTCTAGTGAGGAGCCGTCAATCAGCTTGGATTTCTTCAGCTCCGTCGTAATCACGAGACAGGTTACTGCTATCATGGAGAATATCTGCCGATGGAAATGGAAAGACATACTGTAGCATTAGGCAGTATTAATCCTTACTAATATTATAAAAGCGAAAGTGAGTTTGTTTGTTTGTTACTTCTTCACGCCTTACCGATTTTGATAAATTTTGGTACAGAGTTAGCTGGGAACCTGGAGACGGGCATAGACTATTTTTTTTGAAGTGGGAAATGAGGGAGACAGAGGGAGGAAAAGGGAAAACTTAGCATTGCTATTACAATAAATTAGGCACAAGGGCCAAAACTACAGGTAGCAGATACCTGCAAATCAGGAAAGAAGAACCGTGTTACCTCGAATAAAACGCGAGCAACGCCGCGGGCAAAAACTATTTAAATAATAAAAGCGAAAAAATCACAGCTGTTGTGTTAGTTTTACCTGCTTTTAAATAGACTCGGCAACCAAGCACTCTGTACATCAAACTTATTTATCATCTGCCTGAATCAGAATCAGCTGACTACCAGTATTTTACATGGAGCGACTGCCTATCTGACCTCCACACCCAACAACTGGGTAATACGATACTTCTTGGTAAGACTGGTTGTCAAATTTAGAGCCACTGACCTGTAACGGCTGTCAAAGATCTAGAAATGACAGCCAGTACCGGCTTAAAGTGCTTTCTGAGGCACGAAAGAAACTCGGTATATGTGCTCACCCATCTAAGAACCAACCTAGGCAAGCGTGGCTTAACCTGAAGACCGACCCGAATGGCAGTTTTAATTTATCCACGAGCTCCTCGTACATCAAACTAAGTAACTCTACGTAAAAGTGTCTTCAGGAAAATTACTTTCTTTTTGGGATCATTATTAATTGTAGGACTCAATGTTACGGACTTAACACATTGTGCTGATTGCATAGAATATGTATTTAAACTAAAGTTACAAGTAAGGAAAGTAAATGTCCGTCCGTCTGTCACCTGGCTGTATCTCATGAACGTGATAGTTAGACAGTTTAAATTTTCACAGATATTTACAAAAAAACAGAATAAAATAAATATTTAAGGAGCACAACAAACATGAGATAATGGTACGGAACCCTTTGTGGACGAGTTCGACTCGCACTTGACTGGTAATTTTTCCCATTACATGCTGCTTCCTCACTAAATAAAACCTTTCTGGTGAAGTTACTTCAGTAAGTGATTTAAAGACAAAAAAAAAACTCGTTAATATTTGAACTACTTACTATGTTAATCAATCCAAACACAATAATCCCATGACGCAAAGGAAAACAACAACAGCATCGTTTCACTTCTGGTACTCGCACACGCATTTTAAAAATTAATTAAAGCCAAATATTAATATAAAATTATGCAACAATATAAACCAGTCTCGGTACTCGCTCCGTTGTGCAAACAAAACTATAATTATGCAGTTATTAACGATTATGTATGCATTATCTATCTAATAAGTCAATACCAACACAACTCAGAAGTCATAACGTCAATAAGTTCATTGACTCTTTATGTAAACAAATCGACATGTTGATTTAATTAAATGATTAATCGGAGTGTTTTTTTAAGACCAAGGAACAGTCAACAATGTTACTTGACTCGGATTTAGTCATAATCATAAACATTGCATGAAGTGCACTTGTCGAATCATTTACTCATTGCTTGTTATTGCATAATTGAGCCACCCAACGCACGACCCCCAACATACTCGAACGATTATCCCCCTCATTGTTTATTTTTCGTTCCATTACCATCGGGTTCCAGCTAACCGTATTAGCGGTTTGTTTGCTGATTTAACTAATGCAGTATCGTGTATCGAGCAGACCCATAGTTTGCTTTTAAAATTAACTGCAGTGGATTGATTTTGGAAGTGTTTTATCAGAATGAATGGCACAGATCTTCCAATAACAGTAACATCAGCGTATACCTATGCCTAAATGTCCCACATGTGATTAGCAAAGCATCATAAGACGGCTTCTCGACGATGCTACAAGGAACGTAAAGTGAGAACTAACCACGTTTCCAGCTTTCTCACGGTACCTACTTATTTGCCTTTCACAGACTCACAGAGAGTCAGTAGTGGTGAGACAAACTAAAGACAGCACACACATCGGGAAAGTAGGTAGGGATGAGGATGACGACTTACGACTTATTAAGATTGAAACCCGCGTCCTTATTCATCATAGGTACCTACCTACTTATGGAAGTTTAAATACCCTTACCCACACTAGATATCGGGTACAGTTTGTTTTTTTTTCAAGTCTTCAATGCAGTTCTACGGTACCTATCGGTGCAACTTAATTTTGTGTCAAATCTTACGAACTTATCATATAGCTACCTAATAGTTTAAAAGAAACACCTGCAAGAAGAGCCAAAACGAAGACCTTTATCCCGAGAGACTCTTTTCTACAGCAAACAATAATCGTCATTCTTCGGATGTCTGCCAGTTAGTTCAGGAGACAAGCTGTTATTGAGTGAAAACTCCTTAATTAAAAATCTCAAAAACTCACTAACCACACGATAAATACTTATTGCCATTAACTTTTTGTCAGGAGAAACAAAAACTACGTTTAGTTATCATATCTCTTTACAATTATTCATCAAAAAACTGAATACAAAAGATACTCAATCATAATGTGAAAACTTTAAAATAATTCAAATGAAATGTTTCTGACGCTAGGTTACCTATTGATTAGATTTTCTTCCTTAAAATATATAGTTGTTTATTTTTGATTACGTTTAAATAAGTTCAGCACGAACGAAACGTAGCGCATTTTTTTAAACTTGTTTTTATCTGTGCTCGGTCTTGCTGAATTTCGATTGAATTTAAGACTGAAAATAACGAAATATTACAAAATATACAATCAGTATTGTATTACAGGCATTAAAAGTAGTAAGGTAAGGCATTAATATGTAATATTTACCGATACTAACAGGAAAACTGATGTTCCATTCCCGAATTGTATTTTGAGGTTAGATAACATATCGTGGAATTAGATAATTTTTGGGATTGTGAGTGAATTTCATTGAGTGTTACAGTAAATACCTATATAATGTCGTGAGAAAATGTCTAATATTGTTTTGTTTTCTTTTACGACTTTATTTAGTATGATATTTTTCTTTCGGAGTCGAATGATGTTAATGACACTTCGATGCTGCAATCATGCCCATTGAAGCCGCAACCTGAAATCATCAAATTTTCTTATTATTTCTGATAATTTACGAGGTTTTTATTGTTTGTACTAGAAATGGCTGCTCAGCTCTTCAACCGGATTGGTCAAGTGGGCCTAGGTGTGGCGCTTGTTGGTGGAGTCGTCAACTCGGCTCTCTACAATGGTAATGCATTTTTTTAAATAAATCTGTGTCTATTATTTGTTTACATCACACTGTTTTGGTTTTCTATCCTGACATGTCCAATAGCTGAGTCTGTTGAGTTGTTGATAATAATTAATCAATCAACATCTTGCCATTTTAATCAAGATTCTTATCAGTGGCTAAGAATTGTCTATTGTAGCTTGTAAGTTTACACTGTTACATATTACTAAGAAACCAAGAAGATATAACAGTTTCATGTAGGTATCAGTTCAGTTAGTCATACCTATGTTATTAGTCTAGTAATTATTCTTTTGTGGAAGTCAGTGGCCTCATTGTGCATTATATTCTTCAGACTTAAATACCTATTGTAGTCAATCTCACATGTTATTTCTTAATTTCTAGTTGATGGTGGCCACAGAGCTGTAATCTTTGACAGATTTGCTGGTGTCAAAAACTTGGTGGTTGGTGAAGGTACCCACTTCTTTGTCCCATGGGTACAGAGACCTATCATCTTCGACATCAGATCACGCCCTAGAAATGTGCCAACTGTTACTGGCAGCAAAGGTAATTTTTACGTTATATTTCTGTTCAACCTAACAAATTAAAATGATGCAATAATTCAAATATGTATGTATACCTGTTTTGTTATGAATATGGAAAAAAAAAATACAACAACATTTTTCTATAATGTTTCTAAACAAAATTGGATATAAAGTAATTTACTATAATTTAATTTATTTTTTAACAACTTTTCCAGATCTTCAAAATGTCAACATCACACTGCGTATCCTGTTCAGACCAATCCCAGATCAGCTTCCAAAGATCTACACCATCCTTGGTATTGACTACGATGAGAGGGTGCTGCCATCTATCACTGCTGAGGTCCTGAAGGCAGTTGTTGCACAGTTTGATGCTGGAGAGCTTATCACACAGAGAGAAGTATGAAAAGGAATCTTTTACTCCTAATTAATATCATCAACAGGTCTTGGGAAACTGTTGTTAGTACATCCTGGGGGAGGTCCATGTCAAGGGAAATGCATCATGCATTTATTATACAGAGTTTAAAAAAATATTTTGAAACTAACCTAACAGTATGCACATAGGCATAATATTGTGGACACCAGCTGTCCAACACACTGTAGCAACGCCTTGTACTAGAAGAAAAATATTGTTGTTGTAAAAAATAAAAAAATATTAGAAAAATAATTGACTTGCAGGATTATTGCTATTCTATTGTATTTTTAACAGACTTAAGGACTAGGTTCTATGTTTGACCTTTTTTTATGTATGTTTATCAATTAATTTGCGAACTGTGGACCGATTTTCATAATTCTTTTTTAAACTGATAGTTCACCACAATATAGCAGTTGGAAATAGCTAAAGTATCTAAGGTGCTCCCCACTTGCCTTGTCTTATTTTCATTTGTGTCTTGGACTTAAAGAAACATAACTAGCTAAATGTGGATGTATCACTAGTTACACCTTTGCCTAAACCTTTCTGGATTACAGACGTGATGTTAACCTTACTAATATTATAAAAGCGAAAGTGAGTTTGTTTGTTACCTCTTCACATTTTAATGGTTGAACTGATTTTGATGAATTTTGGTACAGAGATAGTAGAGAACCTGCAGATGGACATAGGCTATTTTTTTATAAAAAAGAGTGAGATATGAGGGAGAAAAAAGGAAGAAACGGGAAAACTAAGCGTTGCTATTACAAATCAATGAGGCGCTACTGAATTTAACGCGAGCGAAGCCGCAGGCAAAAGCTAGTCTATTATGTAATAGAGGTAAATTGGCTACTGATTAGCTGGAAATGGTGCTAGGCAATCTATTGTTTTTTTTTCATAGTGCAGAAAGATGAAAGAGTTCATAAATGAGGTGTCAATTTCATCTGATCAATTTAAACTGCTTGCGTGTAAGCCGAAATGTAGCAGTTTTATGGCGATTGTAACCCCCGTTTAACCTTCAGCTAAACATTGACCTCCTCAATCGCACGCCATAGTCCGAAGGTCGAAGCCAAACTTTTATAATAACCCTAAGAATATTTGTTTAAGTTATTAGGTTAAACTGAAAAATACAATGATGAAAACTTTAAAATTTATGTTTTATGTTAGTTTAAATTTAAAACAAGTTTGTCAAAATAATAACACTTCGAAATGTGTGAACTTTGACCCCGCGCGTTGCAATGGAAGGGAGAAAACCTCACTATTTGACGTATGCATAACAATTCATTTGACTTCGGCCTATTCTGGCCGAAGCTGATGATTTGGCCGAATCCGAAGCTTTGACCAGACACCACATAAAATATACATATACTTTTTATTTTCTACAGATTTTATCCGGCCAGATAAGTCAATTACAAATAAAAAACACACGCAATATAAACGTCACAAAAGTAACAATTTATCTCTTTTTACAGGTCGTATCACAGAAAGTCAACGAAAACCTGACTGAGAGGGCACAACAGTTCGGTCTCATTTTGGACGACATTTCAATCACACACTTGACCTTTGGCAAGGAGTTCACACAGGCCGTCGAATTGAAGCAGGTCGCGCAACAAGACGCTGAGAAGGCGAGGTTCCTCGTAGAAAAGGCTGAACAACAGAAGAAGGCGGCTGTCATTGCCGCTGAGGGTGACGCCCAAGCCGCCGTACTACTCGCCAAATCCTTCGGACAAGCTGGAGAGGGTCTTGTCGAACTCCGTCGTATTGAAGCCGCTGAAGATATCGCTTACCAACTATCTAAATCTCGCAACGTTACCTACCTACCTGCTGGACAAAATGTCCTCCTAAATCTTCCCACACAGAACTAATTATGCCTAAAATAACGCTGGACGTTTTCACTTAAAATCGGGGTTGGTTCTGAATAATGCATTTGTATTTACAAAACATTTAATATTGTATAAGTATGTTGCATTTGTTGAGACAAAGGTATGGTTGCGCCAATAGATAGTAGTCCATATTAGTTTTATGAAAAATTGTAATTACGCATTAAACTATAATTTTGTTGAAGATGTTGTTTTATTCCATGAACTAAGATAAATATGAAGGCGCTCCGCATTATGTTGACACTTGTTTTATGTCGGACTAGCTGCTCCACGCGGTTTCACCCGCGCTGCTCAGTACCTGTTGGTCGTAGTGTGATGTTATATAGCCTATAGCCTTCCTCATGAAATGGACTATCCAACACTAAAAGAATTTTCCAATTCCAACCAGTAGTCCCTGAGATTAGCGCGTTCAAACAAACTACTCTTCAGCTTTATAATATTAGTATAGATAAAAGCTACTAATTTCTATGGAGTGCAGTAGTTGCTGCAACCTGTAGTGTGATTTATTGACTGACTAGGCGGTATTTAACGTTGGATTTTGTGCCCAACAAATGTTTCCCTATTGCTTCTATTTGCTTCCCATTCTCAAACACTAGCTTCCATCGTATCCTAAAAGAAAGAGATTTTCATGGGTGACCTTGCATTCTGATGTCAATAGAAGTATTGTAATTAACGGAGGCCATTAATTACTTCCCATTTGCTTCTCTCAATGTTTTACAACGATAATATTGTGACTATCACGGCAACAAAAATATCGACAAAAATGTTATTTATCAATATCTTCAGCACCTGACAAAAAAAGCAAATCTCTTATTTTACATTGCAGTTATGCTTGCGTAGGCGATAAATCTATCGTTTTGTACTGGTGGGTTACAGATAAGTTTTTTGAAGTTATACTTCTTTTGGCGCGATGGAGAAAAATGATGAGAGTGATTTGCGCGCGCACAGCGACATCGTGAAGTTAGTTATAGGTGTTCTAGTAACTATGTTAATGTTGTATATTCTAGTAATTTTATATTTAGAACACGTGTTTCATAATAAATAAATATTCTTTTGGTGGTTTATTAAGCTATTGCAAAGCTTTTAAATCAATTTCACATTCCAAGCTACCCTTGCCGAGGTTTAGAAATGGATGGGTAACCACACGGGACTGGTTAAGCAAGCTTTACCAAGGTTTAGAAATGGATGGGTTACCACACGTGACAAGGGGACAGGTTAAGCAACCCTTGCCGAGTTTTGGAAATCGATAGGTTACCACACGGAGCCAGGTTAAGCAACCTTTGCCAAGGTTTGGAAATGGATGGGTTAACACACGGGGACAGGTTAAGCAACCCTTGCCGAGGTTTGGAAATGTATGGGTTACCACAGTGGGCCAGGTTAAGCAACCCTCACCAAGGTTTGGAAATGGATGGGTTACCACACGGAGCCAGGTTAAGCAACCCTTGCCGAAGTTTGGAAATGGATGGGTTACCACAGGGGGCCAGGTTAAGCAACCCTTGCCGAGGGTTGGAAATGGATGGGTTACCAGAGGGGGCCAGGTTAAGCAACCCTTGCCGAGGTTTGGAAATGGATGGGTTACCACAGGGGGCCAGGTTAAGCAACTCTCACCAAGGTTTGGAAATGGATGGGTTACCACACGGGGACAGGTTAAGCAACCCTTGCCGAGGTTTGGAAATGGATGGGTTACCACAGGGGGCCAGGTTAAGCAACCCTTGCCGAGGTTTGGAAATGGATGGGTTACCACAGGGGACCAGATTAAGCAACCCTTGCCGAGGTTTGGATATGGATGGGTTACCACACGGGGCCAGGTTAAGCAACCCTTGCCGAGGTTTGGAAATGGATGGGTTAGCACACGGAGCCTGGTTAAGCAACTCTCACCAAGGTTTGGAAATGGATGGGTTACCAAAGTTTTTTTTCTTTACACCAAAGAAGTATAACTTCTAACGCGTGTACATAAGTACACACACACCTTTTTTTTTAAAGAAGTCCCTATCGTATATAGTGACAAAAATCTGAAAAATTTAATAAACACCTCTAAAGATAATATTTCAATTTCTCAACTATCTAGGGACAATACTTCAATTTTTATACGCGCTAGCCACTACTTTTTTCGTTTATTATTAAAATAACCGAGGGTAGATTCTGTTTTGGCTTCGATCATTTTTGTTATTACTTTGTCGCTATTACTCTATGTTATCATTGGTAGTTACTGTTTATAACTGGCGTGTTCTGGCAGTTTAATATTATAAATATAAACTAATAAAGTTTTTTCTTCACAATTATGTGGCATGTTCACGGGTCGGAAGACTATCTGCGTTGTTTTGTAGAAAATAAAAAATGTCGTGTATCACAAGGTACTTAAGTGGTGACCAACCTATGTACTGAAATGCAGAAACAATAATAAATGATTAATATACTTAATTTTTTTTTTCAAAGAAATAAAAACTTAATAAATTCGAAAATCGGCTTATTATTTATTGCCTTTATGGCGGAACAGAGTTCGCCGGGTCAGCTAGTTATAAATATAAACTAATAAAGTTTTTTCTTCACAATGAAAAGGGAAAGTAAATTCGTTGTGCCCTTGGAGGAACAAAAGACAGCGTTTTTACTGTAAAAAAATGTTTTCTGTGATCATGATAATCTTACACCAGCAAGTGATCCCGTGTTCACAGAAATAAAATGTGTGTTGTCGAGCCCTATTATGTACCGAAAAAGGACTTTTACTTTCTCTGAAGAAGAATTTCTATTACTTTTTTGATGCAACGGAAAATCTGGAAAGTAAGTGCATCAGTAGCGGTACAGCACAAAATAAAGAATGGTCAGCAAGTAAGTCAATTAAGTTTGATTTTATGATTGATTTGTACCAATGGAACAAAATTCAAACATTAAAAAAATAATTAAATAGAATTGAAATATTTTATTATCTTCAAAGGTGTTTATTTAATTTTTCTGATTTTTGTCACAAAATACGATAGGGACTTCTTTAAAAAAAACATTCTAAGCTGTAGGCCACCAGTACAAAACGATAGATTTATCGCCTACACAAGCATATCTGCAATGTAAAATAAGAGATTTGCTTTTTATTTTCAGGCATTTTTGTCGATATCTTTGCTGCCGTGATAGTCACAGTATTATCGTTGAAAAATATTGAGAGAAGCAAACTGGAAGTAATTAATGGCCTCCGTCAACTATAACAATACTTCTATTTATCAGGGACCTACGACTCGGTGACGGCCGTCCTGACATCAGAGCCTTAAAATGATTTCTTTATTGTAGTGTTTGAGAATAGGAAGCAATAGGGAAGCATTTCTTGGGCAAAAATTCAACGTTAAATTCGCCTAGTGACCGTTCCTTCTGACGGACACACTGATTTCATGCTGGTTATACCTGGACGCTAATGTAGGTAGGTAAAATGATTTTACCAGCGTTAAGGGCACGCGTGTTCGATTATGTTCAAAAGGTTAAAGCGCGATTTCGGTCAAAAAAACTATAGCGACTTCTAAAGGTGGTTTTCTACCAGAGATGTGCTATGGATGCGTTTGATATCCACAAATCATATTCATTGGTCTATTTAGCTCAACCCTGGTCGTAACTGATTCAACAAACCAATGCATGTTTCTATATGGGTGGCGGTGGTCATGAGCGGTGAGTCCTACTGTCGATACATTGCAGAGCTCGAGTTACGCATCTTCCTTGCACAGCTACATAGCTTAGCATCAGTGCAAACGAATAGATAGTTACGTAGGTACCTACCTTAGTTTTCACATCCTGGCAGCATATTTGCACCCTAGGTCGATGACATACATAGTAAGCCTTCTCAGAAGAAGATTAGCTCCGCAACTCGGCATAACCAAGAGAGGTTTTACCACACAGTTGTGTAATAAAATCATAAAACTATTTCTTGTTTATGCCGAGTTGTCCACTTCAACTTCACCTCTATTGGCAATTCAAACCAATCAGTTGTTTATCATAAAACGCGACTGTTCTAGTGTGATTTCCGCCCTAGTTTACAACACTGCGTGCTAGTAGTTAGACCCCAATAGAAAGGTGGAATGGAATAAATTACACTATCATAGAGAATAATATTTTTTTATTTAGGATTTTAATGACTAATATTGTTGGGTGAACTCACAGCATAATAATAACTATTTTCACATGGTGTGGCAAAAATCAAAAGTCATTTATTCAAATTAGGCTGATAATCAGCACTTTTTGAAGGTCACATTACAGGAGACAGTCCCACAAAAACGCCCTGCCCTTCGCCCTTTGTGTGTGACGTTAGTTGGATGAGCCGTTCCTCTTCAAACTGGAATGTTTCCGACTTACGATCATCACTGAATATAGACTTTACTGTGAATATCATCGTCGTAAAGGACTACTCATGACAGCAGTACATCCCATCACTAAACATGTGTTTTCATCTAATATCACCATGCTACAGCGATAACAGTATAGCTGGCAATATTTTCTACTTCAAATAATCAGTTTACCCAATTATGGTTTCTGCAATGCATAATTTAATTCATCTTCAGATTGTTCTTCACATGCCTGGCTTTGTTTATCATCCAGCGATCCAGTTTTATCAAGTTTATTAAAAAACAGATTTTCTCTAACACATACTTCCTTGAAATATGCAATTTCATCCGAATTGAAATATGAAGGTATTATTAACTGATCTTCTTCTTTATTCATTTTGAAATTACTAACTAAATCATCAACTTCATGTTTAAATTCGTCACTGACTAATCCTATTGCAGCTTGTCTAACAGTTTCAGCATTCAATTTTGATTCTTTAGTGGCATTCCAAGTTTTTATTAACAGTTCATACTCTGCTTCCATTTCTTCATTGCCTGGTTTCAATTTCATTGCCCTTTTGAGTCTTTTTTGGGCCTCATCATATCCTCCAATTATTCTTAATGCTTTTGCATTATGGAAGAGGACCTTTGCATTATTCCATAGACTTCTGAGTCTGTTCAGTTCATTGCAAGAGTTGCATGCTAAAAGAGGTTTGTTCACTTTGTTATAACATACAACAAGGTTAATATACAATTTTATGAGTAATTTTTCTTGTGCCTTTTCTTCTTTCTCGTCTGCAAGCCGGCATCGGTGGAGCATGTTAACTGCTTTTTTGAAACACTGGATTGCAGCCATGTAATTTTTTGTTTTATACAATGTTGTCCCCGAGCCATATAGTAATGTGACTTCATGTTGCACCCTTTCAAACATATTGGATTCTGAGTAATTTATTTTCCTGTAAAAAAAGCAATACAACAATTAAATATTGTTATTGTATTTTATCAAGAATATGACACTACATACTATCATTATGGGTCTTCTTATTAAAAAATAAGTGTCAGTATCTTTACATTTCACGAAAACCTATAAAAGTTTATATTAGTAATGGACTAACAAAATTGTCATGTAATTTATGTTCAGCAAATGCTGGTCTTCAGCCTAGTGTGAATAAATAAAATTACTTTTGAATTAGATGCTATATAATCTTTGTTTCAAACTTACCCTTGTTTTGGAGTCAAAATGCTCTTTGTAAGTTTGATATAAAAAACACAGTCAGCTTTAGGCTTGATCCTAGGTGGCACCCCCATCTCACCATACATGACTTTGTATGAGAGAAGAAACACAGCTGTTTCACCAACTAGCATCGACTTTATGGCCATCTGAAGGCCTGGTAGTAATCCATTTTCTTTTAAATCCACCTCCTGAAATTTTTGAAAGTCATGTTTGCTTTTTAATTTAAGGGTGTAACATCTGTATGGACTACAAATAGTTGTTTCGGATCTGGCTGTTTGTGTATGTGAATTTAAATGTTTGGTAACGCACCCACAATACAGGAGAAATTCCTAGTGTTGGGCAAAGTATCAGAATTTAAAAAATATATAAAGTTAAACTAGGAAAGAATTACAGTGAAACCTTGTTAAGTGGGACCTGGGTAAATGAGAAACCTCCATAACTGGACCTCATGCTGAGGTCCCAACACCTTGGCCCTGAATCACCTCTGTTAGTGGAGACCCTGGGTTAGTGGAATACCTCTTTTAGTGAGACTAATTCTCTCGTCCCTTCAAGTCTCACTTATCCAGGTTTCACTGTATATACTATTTCAATCATACCATAGGCCTATTTAATTGTATCACATCAAAAGGTTCTTTTTCATTTTCCCAGTAACCAGAAAAAGCAATTGACACAGTGTTATCTTCGTGGAGAGGTAGACCACCTCCTTCTTGAATAATTTTCTTTTTAACAAATCCAATGTCATCAATGGCCACTAGTTTTTCAGCCAATCCAGCAAAATAAGGAACTGGCTGTCCAAGAATATCAATATTTAATACATGATCCGCATTGTCCTGTTCCAAATTTAAATCATTGTCATCAAAGTCTTGGTTGATGTGTAGAATAGAACCGGTAGTCATAACTTCCCTGAAATAAAGGAAAAATAAAATAATCCTTACTAATATTATAAAAGCGAAAGTGAGTTTGTTAGTTTTTTCCCTCTTTACGCTTTAATGGCTACACCGATATTGATGAATTTTGGTACAGAGATAGTTGGAAACCAAGAGACGGACATAGGCTATTTTTTTAAAGCAGGATGTCAGGGAGAAAGAGGGAAGAAAAGGGAAAACTTAGCGTTGCTATTACAAATCAATAAGGCGCAAGGGAAACCGTGTTACCCCGAATTTAACACGAGCGAAACTGCGGGCAAAAGCTAGTTCTATATAAATTGTGTGGTGTGTGTATTTTCATAACAATTTTTTTACTGGAAAGAAGTAGGTAGGTAAAGGGGAGAAACCGTTTTACGGTGTTTCAAAGAAAGGTCAGGATATATTATAAGGATATTAAAGAAATACTTGCCTTAAATCTAGACCATTTTCTAACATAAAGCTTAAGGATTTGGAGCCCATTGTTTCGATTACACAATTAACTGATTGCTCGAAATTTATAATTCAGTCTATTTGTTATAAATTAAATTTCAGATTAAATATTTTAAAAATTGCAAACAAACAAATTTTTTGGCATGGAAATGGACATCTGACTTCTGTCACTGTCAAAAGATTTGACATTTTGTTTCTTGTGTTACCAACGGTTATAAAAATTGGGACAACACACTTTGAGATCAATAGTATAAGGTGCGTTCACACCTATGTGCGTGCATCATAGGAATAATTATATATTACTTTATGAAATTTATTTCATCACTGCTGCTCTTATATAACATACTTATACATATAAATTCGTACAATATTATGTACCATAGCAAAAGAATTTGAGTAATTCCCTTGATAATACTAAACTTTGATGAACTGAGCTACACTAATACCCGGTTCATAAGAATAAAAAATATTTCTTCACATGGATTTTATGACAAGATCTACCTAAAAAGACACCCAACACGAGCATTGGTTATAAGGACCACATTCCATACAAATGTGGATGACATGTAATGTCATGATTTCCCTCAGACTTATTTAGAAAAATACTATAAGTATCAAGTTCATTCGTGTTATAGTATGAATGATACCATTTAAAGTTTTAAACGATAGCGGCGACCTAATTTTTTTCCAACTCTTTATGGCCAAGGTTTACCTATACCCTGAGACTGATAAGCGAGTAGCGAGTAATTATTGATGATCTCTCACGAATACTAACTGTGCGGTTTAGGTGTTCACAGGAAAATTCATTTTAATCGCACTTCAATTGCCCAGAAGTTTTCCACTGGAGACTACAAAACATTCTTACCAACGAAACTTATAGACAGTAGTGATGCACGGATCTAGTTCTGGAACTAATTTATCGTGGTTTAGCGCCGTTCTTGCAAATTGCACTTGAAAGGGAAAAAACCAACGAAAAGTTTTAACTGTGCACGAGGGACACAAGGTACTATTAATTTTTATATGGATTTCATAATTATAGTCGGTACCTACAAAGTTTTTATTCAATGATATCGTTTTTAAGTTCACTAGATGGCGCCATTAAAGAGTAGGTCTTGTAGTAATCAATACACAAAGAAAAAAAATAGATGTCTTCTGCTAAGGGGTACCTGAATTACCCCCATGTATGTTCTGCGATTTTTTGTAGTTTGGGAGCTAGATTTTTTTTTTAATTACTATTTTCAAAATTTTCACCTATCATTGGTTTTTATTTTTTATCTCTTTATTCCTATAATTTTTCAGATATTCTTTTTTGCAGAATCTATTAACGATAGCAATAGCTACCATGCAAAAAAAAAACAGTTTGCCTAGGCATTGTAGAACTTACCACAAAATTAGTCCAAAGTTCAAAATTACCATTAAGTAGAGTTCGGTAATCGAAAATGTTCAGAGCTTAAAAAAAATAAGTTAAAGGGTGCCGGAGGTTTCTAAATGATCTTAAAAACTTCTATGGACCTCAACAGACAAAATCGTTAAAAAAATATAGACCTTGATAGGGGTTTATTTTCTGTAACTAACTTTGATAGCAATAAAGGTATTTTTAAAGTTATTGTTATAGTGATTTCCGTTATTTTTGCCACTGTTATGATAAAAAAAATACGGCAAATAGTTTTCAAATTTTATTAAAACACCCTACAATAGGTTTTCACAATGTCGCCCTACCACAGAAATGCACAATCTACATCTACGTCGCCGCGTCGCCGAGATACACGATATACGCCGAGAACCTATACGAATGATTTTTTTGAATTTCGGTGTTGATATTGCCCTTTTTGAACACTTCAAGTGTAGCTGGTGTTGGCATTTCTAAAGTGGGTAAGATATAGACTTGCTCGGTTGGGAACAGGCCCTCTTCGCCATTGCATACTCCGTGTCCCCACGTTGTGTTCGTTAAAGTCTCTCCAGTGGTATCATGTAACAGTACTATCAGATCACCTTTCTTGAACTGTAGAAATGATGATGCGTCACTATAGCCCTGTAAATCTGACTGAGCAACTACGTAGATGGACCGCCTCTTCAGCCCATCAATCAGGTATATTATAAGCGAACTCAATTCGCTAGCGTCTACACTTTGGAATTCAAATTCTTCTTGTTGTATCGTTCTTATTGTGATTCTGCCGACACTTTCGTAATCTTTGTCTGCATTGAAAGCGACGTAAGTTACTTCTGGGAATGATATTTCGAGAAGAATATGTTCTAGTTGATCGACGATGTAAATACCAGTCCAGTTCACTGCTATAATAACAATGTCCTTATTGATAGTATCTCCTTTAATTTTAACTGCTTCAAAGAACCTAGCGAACAACATCGGCCATTTTAATTTAGCGAATATAACTATATCTTCCTTAGATCTTAAAGGATCTGTTTTATTCTGGATACCTGTCGAGTTTTCGAATGCCTTTGTAACTAAATGCTCCCATTTTGTAAGGGCTGCTTCGTTTGATTGGATAAATTGGTTAGGTATGTAGTTCACAATAACTCTTTTTAAGACATTCGGATCTATACGTTCTCCAAATTCAATGTAATGTTGTTGAGCCGCGATCATGGCTAAGTCCTTTTCTGAGTTACATCTATACTCACCGAATTTAACTCCTTTAATTATTTGATGGTATATTAGATGAGTAGCAATAGGATCATCAGCAGGGTTGTGCCACGGAGTAAATACTTCTTTTCTGTAAAACAGTCTCCAGGGGGCGCTCTTTTCGGGTGTCCCCTGTTCTTTGGCGAATTGTTCACACTGAGAAATGGCATCCATAATATGTTCTCCTTCACTTCCTAGTGACAAAACTTTGTCGTATAACGTGATGTATAGAGAAAAGCCGAAAGTATCTGTCAGTCCTATACTCTCTGCTATTTGTTGGCAGATCTCTTTAGCATTCGATGCTGAATCTGACTCAACTATCTTCATTGTTTCGTCCGTTAATGTAACTATTAGCAACACAGATTTTTTGGTTTTGGTAGCTTGGAGTTCGAGCCAACTAGGTGGTTGTGTGCGCGGACCGTTTTTAAAGGTTCTCATAAGGGTACCTTCACAGTATGCGGCATAGCCATGAGGGCCGGAGCGTATGAAATTGCGTAAGTATTTGACAAATCGTTCGGATGGCGGGAAGCACCCAACACACAGGGAGAGCAGTATCCACCCGCGTGCGTGCGATGAGTTCGATGGGTTGTTAGTAAGTTGTTTACATAGATGACAGAATATTTCATCTCTGAAATGGGAAAAACGATATTTAGTATTCGAAAAAGCTCATTTTTCTTTCGAAGGGAGCCAATTTTGACTTTGATCTTTATTCCAACAAAGATAAAGTCGGATATACAAAAACTGATTTTACTTGAGTATAAGTTAATAATAAAACTAGTATTATTAACTTCAAGGCACTTGAAATATAGCCTGAAACTGGTGAAGTGAGTGAACTTTTGTATAGTAAAACAGATTAATATAATAATTTAACAAATTACCTGAGTTCCTTTCTAATGATTCCATGTCCAATAATAAAGTGTAATTTTTCCAAATCAGTACTTCTTCGCGAATTAAGCCAAGTGCTGTACATTTCATTGGTAACTTTGTCATTAATTAAGTTCTTCATCATATCTTCGCCTAGTTTAGACCGGTTATTAAGGGTCCTGGATATCAGTTTGTTTCTGTTACTTGGTGTGAGGTCTTTTTGCAAATATTCCTATAAATGAAATAAAAACATGAATACCATAATCGTCAACACTAAACAAGTCAAATCCGTATTCGACACGTACCATTTACCCGGCATGTATACCAATAGCACTGGTAATTCATATCTAAGAATAAAATTAAATGTATTAAGAATAATTAAACCCTTAAGGTATCTACTCTTTAATAACCTATACAATGTTACTTGCCGGGGTTGCGGGTTGTTTGAAAGAGATACCGCGATCCAGGAGCATAAAGGGCAAAAGACGGAACGTGGGTGGGTTTTAGTCGGTAAAAGGCTGATACTAATAACTTCTTGTCAGACAGTTCTGACGGGAACGACAGGGACGATTACACAAAAAAGGTACAATGATAAAAAGCTTGTAACTAAAAACAAATTCAATTCAAATACACTCACATCAAATTCCTTGCTCTTCTTGAAAGCTCGTCCCAGCGTATCAGTCAATTTAGCCATAACAGGCACATTATCAACCTGTTCATCAACATTCGTCGGTTCTGCCAAATCCCCCGTAAACCTCAGTACAGTAATCCACAATGCTTGAGCCGCCATTCTGTCTACAGGCGACGGTAAATCTAGAAGAGAGTGCTTCAAAGGTTTTCTCGAATATTGGTGTGTCGAATTGCCCAAGAAATATGTTGCGGCGAACTTTCTGAAGTTAAATTCGTCGAAAGGCTCTTCGTCTATTTCTTGTGGCTGTAGTGGAATAACTGATGATATTTCTGGTTTTGCTGTTTTTGTCTGTGAACATTTTGAAAACGTTGTTAATATATCAATAAACTTAATAATAGGTGATTTACACAACACCAACAACTACCTTTAAGTCTTATAAGACAGTGTGATAGTCTCCTACAAACAAGTAACAACACACATTGTGTGCACGGCACAAGTACGAGTACACGAGAACACAAGTTATACGTACGCACGTAACGTACAGCAAAAGTAGTCTCAAAAAGTTGAATTATTCTTAGAAACCGATGGACGTTTTCAACTAAAATTCATACGAAAACATTCATGGGTTTTTAAGAAATAATCTACTTTATCTGACGAGGCTGGGTAAGTACTTATTTCTTTTGCTTGTACGTCGCCTTAAAAGGCCAAGTTGAAATTGAATATCATTATGGATATTTGAATTCAGAATCTCAGATAGTAATTAGAGTTTGGGTATTCTGATCCTTATGTCATTGTCGTATGACATCATATGCCAAACTGTTTAGTTCTATTGCAATGGACTCTCGATTTTAGAAGGACTTGTCAAAAAACTTTTTTTTTTTTAATTATGTCAGCTTAGCTTAGCAAAGGGCTAAAGATAAAATGGCCATAAACCTCATTTGCCTTAAATTGGTCATAAAAGTAGGTATACTAGAAGAAAACTCACCACTCCAAAACCAGTTTCTGGAACTGTGCCTCCAGGCGTTGCTGAATCCTTCAAGAATCCGAAAACATCATCTACATATCTATCATCTATCGCCGTTGTGTTTTGCTCAACGTTCTCTGTCGCCGCTTCATTCACAAACCATATAGACCTCATCATATTGGCGTACTTCTTCTCGTAACTCTCCCCTGCGGCGTCGCGGCTCCTACCTGACTTTATAGCCTCTGCTCTTTCTCTATTAAGTTGTATCGAAGTTGCTTTGATAACGTGTCCTTTCTCCTTAATCATTTTCCTTATAAGATACCCTCTACAGTTCGCCTGGAATTTCCTGAAGAAGATTCTCATGTTTGTGAACGTGTTCCTCAATTCTCTAGGTCTGGTCTTGGCTTGTAAGCGGGAGTATCCTCGTTTCATCACTAAGAATCTGCTTCTGTATCCACGAGCGCGGTAAGTCTTCTGCACGAGAAGGACGGCCGCTCGCAGTTTAAGATACCTTTTCCTGTAGATAAACCTTCTTGCATTAGCCTGAGTTTTAATCACAGCTGTTATCAATACTTTATGCCTTAGTTCCTCTAGAACAGCATCATGGTAATCTTTTAGGAAAACTTTAGTGTGCCCGAAACGGTAATCTTCATCTGTAAATACTGTTGCGCAGATTTTCATGGCCGCGATTCTACAGTCAGTTTTGTCAGCAGGTTGAATGCCAGGCGTGACAAGACGGTATCGGTGAACGAAGTCATGATATGAATAACGTATAGGATAGCCAGCTTGTCTGATTTTAGCCGTTTCCATCAAACCGGTATATATCGTAATTGACGGACGCATAAACCTTTGTCGAAGATCTGTAAGCAAACGGAGATGGTATAATATTAACCAACGTTCGTGTAAGCCGTGGTCACAAAAAGTGGGAGCGTGATGACACGAGGTTGTATATACACCGTCTAACTCGAACAACTAGAAAATAATTGTTCTGAAAGTAACAAATAGTTCTGCAGTTATGTTAATATACTTCTTACCTTAAGTTTCTTGAACTCATTAGGCTTAATGCACCTCACAAAGAATGGATGGCAAGCAAACAAAGTCTTCATTAGAGAGAGTGAGAGAGAGATTTCCCCTAGACCCGATAGGCCCCTGTGGTAGCCCATCCATTTTCAAACCTTGGCAAAGGTTGCTTAACCTGGGCCCCTGTGGTAACCCATCCATTTCCAAACCTCGGCAAGGGTTGCTAAACCTAGCCCCCTGTGGTAACCCATCCATTTCCAAACCTTGGAAAAGGTTGCTTAACCTGGCCCCTGTGGTGACCTATCTATTTTCAAACCTCGGCAAAGATGAAAAGAGCTAAATATTAGATTGTCAACGCCACAGTTGTTCTTTAGGTTAATGACCTTTCGTATCGCTTCTCGTTGGCCGTACTTTACGTATCTATTCACCTCTTTCCTCTTTCCCGTTTCTATTAACCTCAAACCTAAGCACTATTAAACAATAATAAAATTTTCGTCAATATATCAATGAATTCAAATCAAATTTGTACTTACTTGTTAAAACTTTATCCTGATAAACTAGTATACACTTTAAATAACTTTTAACAAAATTGCACAATATTTTGTATTTCCTTTCTATACAAAATCACCAGACACCAACTTTATGGGAGGCTAAATTGTCACTGAACTTGACTGAACTACTGAAGGCCGGTTGCGGTTCGGACGTTCGGTTGATACTTGGGTTGCCAATGCTAATCGATCCCATTCCCCAAAAATCCGGATCGGATTCCCCAAATTGGGGACAAAAATCAGCTGATTCTCCACAAATTCCCCTCGAAAGTTTTGAAGAAATGAAACTATTCAAGAAATGAAAATATTCAATTTTTTTGATAATTTTTAATGTTATTAATGTTATTTTTATTTCTTTTTTCTTCCATATTTTAGTGAAAAGCATTTGGGGAGCATTCAAGTATTACGTAACGCAATTTGGGGGGAGGGGGGTCTCGTAAAACGTAACGATGTTTTACAGGGGCGGGAGGGGTCTTTCTTACAAAATGTTACGTAACATTGTTTCTTTTTTTTAATAAAAATTTAGGGAATTAAAACTCCCAAATTGGCAACCCTTTTCGTTTACGTTTTACGGGGAATCCTTCGATTGTATTATAGTCTGAATGGCCGTATCGGCGCAAAATTCATCGAAATAAATAAATTACGTCATTTTGCACGTGTTCCGAAGAGCGTAAACAAGTGACGCACGAACGGTCGTCCCAGTCCGTAGTTTATAAAAATAGTCCATTGAAAAGTTACATTTGGGGTTGCCTTTTTTAGAGGACGCAATTTTATTTTTTTGATGTGTAGGGGGGGTCAGTGTAAAGCTAAAACCAAGTTTGTGGGGTCGCCACCCTTGTCCCACGGCAGCCATCTTGAAAATAGGGGTTGAAATGGTTTTTACGAAATATCTCTTAAACTATTAATTTGATAAATTAAAATTGTTACATTTTTTTGTTGTAAATTAAATTCTCTACAACTTTAGTCCTGTAACTTTTTGTCGTAGATCTATAAATAAAAAAGTTATAAGCGAAAAAATTCTGAAATTCTAGAAAAAAATATTTTTTTTCGGAACAACTTTTTTTATCATTTTACGAAAAAATAATATCAGAACATTTTTGTAGATCGTTTTTTGAGGGACAGCTTTTATACAGAACATTTTTTCATTAAGTCAATAGCTAAGATCAATTTTAGAAGCTCAGGGGATGCTGGAGTTAATACTACAGATTTTTTGGTTTAAATTAAATCTTAGATTAAATATTAAAAAAAATGCAATCAAACAACTTTTTCGGCATGGAAATGGACTTCTGTCACTGTCAAAAGTTTTGACATGTTGTGTCTTGTGTTACCAACTGTAATAAAAATTGGGACAACGCACTTAGAGATAAATAGTATAAGGTGCGTTCACACCTATGTGCGTGCATCATACAAATAAAGTATGTATACCCAGAGACTTTGGCCAGCATGTAATTTGCGTGCAAGTTTTGATGATCTCTCACGGATACGAACTGTGCTGTTTGCGAGTTCATAGGAAAATTCATTTTAATCGCACTTCAATTGCCCAGAAGTTTTCCACTGGAGACTACGAAACATTCTAACCAACGAAACTGATAGACAGTAGCGATACACGGATCTAGTTCTGGAATTAATTTATCGTGGAATCCAGCGTCGTTTTTGCAACTTGCACTTGCAAGGGGAAACACAACTACAACTGACTGTGCCGAGGGACTAATATTCATTTTTATATGATTTCTTAATTATAGTCGGTACCTACAAAGTTTTTATTCAATGATATCGTTTTAAGTTCACTAGATGGCGCCACCACAGAGTAAGTCTTATCGTGAATCTATTTAGTACCAGAAACAGTAAACTACAGAAACATAGTTACTATCTATAAAGTCCCTAAAATGAGATCTAAACGTTTAAAAATTATTCTTTCTCCACTAATTATTTAGATCCTTGTTATATAAAACTAGAACTTGTTATATAAAATTTTCAAGTCATCTACTATTTAAAAATAAGTTCGATTTTCCTTCCTGACGCTATAACTCCAGAACGCACGAACCGATTTCCACGGCTTTGCATTCGTTGGAAAGGTCTCGGGCTCCGTGAGGTTTATAGTAAAGAAAAGGTAGGGTAGATAGCTAGGGTAGGTAGGTAGGTAGGGTAGGTAATAGGGTAGGTAGGGTAGATAGGGTAGGTAGAACAGTAGAAAATTGCATAGCAACGTATAGTCACAGCTAGTCATTAATAAATTAGGAAGGGCTCAACGCGAACACACATTATACATGATATTACATCTGACATATTTTAAGACCTCACTCTATACGAGCGCCTCTAGTGGCGAATTCATGTGCGATAGGCCCCATTCTGTAAATTTTAAGGTACATCTAATATATAAAATTCTCGTGTCACAGTTTTCGTTCCCATACTCCTCCGAAACGGCTAGACCGATTCAAACGAAACTTTGTGTACATATCGGGTAGGGCTGAGAATCGGCCAACATCTATTTTTCATACCGCTAAGTGAGCAGCGGGTGAAACCGCTGGGCACAGCTAGTCTAATATATAAAATTCTCGTGTCACAGTTTTCGTTCCCATACTCCTCCGAAACGGCTGGACCGATTCAAACAAAACTTTGTGTACATATCGAGTAGGTCTGAGAATCAGTCAACATCTATTTTTCATACCCCTAAGTGAGCAGCGGATGAAACCGCTGGGCACAGCTAGTAATATATAGAATAAATAAGAACAATCATGATTATTAAAGCGACTTATATTTGACTAGCTTTTGCTAGGGACTTCGTTCCCGATATTTACAATATAGTCTATGAGAACGTTTCAAATGTAGCCTGACCCCTCAGAATAATATAGTTTCCCGTTAACGAAGATTTTTCGGAATCGGATCAGTAGTTCCGATGATTCCCTTCACATACACTTAAAAAAAAAACTATAAAATATAATAAACCATACATTTATGTTTTATACATTCTCAATATAGTTAGTTTAGATACTGTCTCAATACGGCTATATACGAAGAAATCAGGTCGTCCATCTTGTATCCTAACGAGGTTTCGCATAGAATTTTAGTTCCACGTAAGATGTTGCCCATAGTCATGTGGAAAAAGGTATTGCCTGAAGACCAGTTGGAGAGTTGAGAGAATGGGTGTGTCACTAAAACATCCTGAAAAAAAAAAACAATGGGATTACATTCAGATTTGTTATGTTTTTCTTGCAATTTGCAGGTCAATATCGTTTTTGTTGATTAAAATGTTATTTGCCAACGGTAAAATAATGGCTTAACTGATTTATAATCATTAAAATCTATTACTAACTATTTAACTATAACTGAAAAATCCCATCAATGGGAATGGGCCAAATAAGCTTAAAGGGTTGTGTTTATGATTTCAATTTAATCTGTCAAAAAATACAGATTCTTGTGCCCACAAGATATGGGAAGTACACAATCTTAAAATTGAATTGCACGACCGGCATAGATTATAATGAATTGAACAATTTATTGTGAATATAACGTAAATGCAGCAGAACTTACTCGACTCTGAGGATGAATGACACTGACGCCATTCTTGTTGATCCCTATAACAACCATTTCTGGGTATGTAGGGTCTGATGTTTGTTTTACTTCAAAGAAAGCAGTTCCAAACGTCGGCCAGTGATAAATTTTCTTTAAGAACATTTCTTTCGCTTCGCTCTCCGTCATAGCACCGTGTTCCATGTATGCCTTCTGGACTGTTGATTTCCATTGAGAAATAGTTTGAATTCGGACCAAATCAGCAGGCACGTAGTCATCAAGCGTTTGAGTTATTTGCGGAAGCATGGAATTGTCAGTGCCGTATCTCGATCTGTATACCAGCGCAGCTAGTTCCACGAGATCTTGCTTAGAAGTTTTGTGGTATCCTCTCAAATACTTCGGCAACTCTTGAGGGAAATAGAATATTTGATCTGCGTTCTTATCTTTCCCAGGGGCTGTGTTAATCCATAGTTTCTTCATGAAGAAGATTTGATAGTTCATTTGAGTTTGTGTACCCCCTGAAATAAAGTTTTATTAAGATAGTTAGTGGAAACTAAGGCCGTCGCCAGGTGTTAAGCCATGGCGTGGATCGTGGAAAATAAGGATTTTTAATTAGGTAAGTTATGTAATATAACGTATACCGAAAAAAAATTGGAAGCTCGCTTGATATTCCTTATATGTTTGGCGCTTTCTTAAAATGTGTCTCATTCATTGCTGCACTTATTTAGACTTAAAGGTTTTAAATACAACCCTGTGTTTGCAAACGTTTCGATTCATTTTTGAAAATGTTGATTCAAAATTAGAATCGAAGTGTTTATGAGCTGGCAATCAAATGTAACTAAACTGAAAAGCGAAAAATAAATATATTATCTTGTTGTTATCAGAGCTACATTTCTCTAAATCTACCCTAATGGCGGCACACTTTCGTCGAGACATTCCGAGACGACGAGTGCGAGAGTACGGTTCTTTAATGTTGGAGTGTGTTTATACACTCAAAATCAAATCACTAACAAGATGGGTGACGCAGCCGCGGTGGTGTCTATCAAAAGTAAAGTGAAATTTCCAAAGATATAGAACAAGATGGGTTAAAATGTATAGAGTAGCGTTGGCAACGGCCATTGTAGAAACCTATCTTAACATATAAAACATAACTTACCGCCACGGGCTGGGCGTGTTTGCTTCATCCATTCTACAAGCTCATGAATAAAGTCAAAGAAGTAGTAGTTATCAGGTACTGAAAACACTTTGTCAACAATTTTGACGAACAAGCTAAATCCATCACTGTTCTTCAGATTTAATCGTCCCGTAATTTGTTCACAGAGGTCTCTTGCCTTTGTCGAAGACTCCACTTCGAAAGCCTCGTCAGTATCATCAGGGAAGTAGACCTTGTGATATATTTGCATACTTCTATGTTGTATAGCTTCTACCTCCACAATATATGGGGGATACAGTCTAGGACCCTTCTTTTGCGTTTTGAACACACGCTTTAAACATTCCTTGGCTATAGGGTGCGGCCGCGTTTTGAGGAACTCTACCAATTCTTTAAGGAGTGTTTGTCCACAGACAAAGTTGCCAGTCACAAGCCACATTAGCTCCCACCCTCTCTCTTCACTCAACTGTATCCTGTTGTTTGTCAACTGTTTCATTATCTGACAGTAGATTTCATCTCGTAAGTGCGATTCCGATAAAGCAGATTTAAATATCTCGTCTGTATATTCAGTGACAGTTCTGGCTTTGGGAGCTGGCATGTCTCCCATGTACTTCAGAATTCCGAAGAAAGCTGATATTGCAATCTTTGAATTCTTCTCGTCGCCGAGCAATTTCTTTAGCAATGGTTTTCGTATAGGTTCCCTGGTATGTGCCCATAAGTCACCCGCCATTACTCTTTTGGCTGAAGTTATTGTTGCCCCTCTTGAAACTGTTTGATTGATATCGTAATTTTCCCTAAAGTGCTGTTTCGCATAACTTTCAAGTGTATACATTCTCTTTCTTTGAATGGTATTATATTTCGAGAATGATTTCTTCTCGGTGTTGATATTGCCCTTTTTGAAAACTTCAAGTGTAGCTGGTGTTGGCATTTCTAAAGTGGGTAAGATATAGACTTGCTCAGTTGGGAACAGGCCCTCTTCGCCATTGCATACTCCGTGTCCCCACGTTGTGTTCGTTAAAGTCTCTCCGGTGGTGTCATGTAACAGTACTATCAGATCACCTTTCTTGAACTGTAGAAATGATGATGCGTCACTATAGCCCTGTAAATCTGACTGAGCAACTACGTAGATGGACCGCCTCTTCAGCCCATCAATCAGGTATATTATAAGCGAACTCAATTCGCTAGCGTCTACACTTTGGAATTCAAATTCTTCTTGTTGTATCGTTCTTATTGTGATTCTGCCGACACTTTCGTAATCTTTGTCTGCATTGAAAGCGACGTAAGTTACTTCTGGGAATGATATTTCAAGAAGAATATGTTCTAGTTGATCGACGATGTAAATACCAGTCCAGTTCACTGCTATAATAACAATGTCCTTATTGATAGTATCTCCTTTAATTTTAACTGCTTCAAAGAACCTAGAGAACAACATCGGCCATTTTAATTTAGCGAATATAACTATATCTTCCTTAGATCTTAAAGGATCTGTTTTATTCTGGATACCTGTCGAGTTTTCGAATGCCTTTGTAACTAAATGCTCCCATTTTGTAAGGGCTGCTTCGTTTGATTGGATAAATTGGTTAGGTATGTAGTTCACGATAACTCTTCTTAGAACATTCGGATCTATACGTTCTCCAAATTCAATGTAATGTTGTTGAGCCGCGATCATGGCTAAGTCCTTTTCTGAGTTACATCTATATTCACCGAATTTAACTCCTTTAGTTATTTGATGGTATATTAGATGAGTAGCAATAGGATCATCAGCAGGGTTGTGCCACGGAGTAAATACTTCTTTTCTGTAAAACAGTCTCCAGGGGGCGCTCTTTTCGGGTGTCCCCTGTTCTTTGGCGAATTGTTCACACTGAGAAATGGCATCCATAATATGTTCTCCTTCACTTCCTAGTGACAAAACTTTGTCGTATAACGTGATGTATAGAGAAAAGCCGAAAGTATCTGTCAGTCCTATACTCTCTGCTATTTGTTGGCAGATCTCTTCAGCATTCGACGCTGAATCTGACTGGACTGTCTTCATTGTTTCGTCCATTAATGTAACTGTTAGTAACACGGGTTTTTTGGTTTTGGTAGCTTGGAGTTCGAGCCAACTAGGTGGTTGTGTGCGCGGACCGTTTTTAAAGGTTCTCATAAGTCTACCTTCACAGTATGGGGCATAGCCAGGAGGGCCGGAGCGTATGAAATTGCGTAAGTATTTGACAAATCGTTCGGATGGCGGGAAGCACCCAACACACAGGGAGAGCAGTATCCACCCGCGTGCGTGCGATGCCTTCGATGGATTGTTAGTAAGTTGTTTACATAGATGACAGAATATTTCATCTCTGAAATGGGAAAAACGATGTTTAGTATTCGGAAAGGCTCATTTTTCTTTCGAATAGCGAGCTAATTTTGACTGTGATCTTTATTCCAACAAATTTAAAGTCGGATATACAAAACCTGTAGGCCTGCAGCAAGCAGAACTAATTCAACTGAGGGAAAGAGACAGAGCTATACAGGGTGTCTAGCACCATCTCTTTCCCTCAGTAGAATAAGTTCTGCTTTAAGACGTCATGGTTGGATAGCTGATTTAACTTGAGTATAAGTTAACATTAAACTAGTATTATTACCACCAATTATAACCAGCTAGGCAGTTGCAAAAATTATTTCAAAAATGCAACGCGGAAAGTCGCCGGTTCACGATGGTCTCAGTATCGAACACCTTAAACATGCAGGTGTCCACCTGCCTAGAGTTTTGTCACTGTTTTTCACTCTGTGCCTAGGTCACTCTTATTTTCCGGAACTGCTGATGCGGACTATAGTGGTCCCCGTAGTAAAAAACAAAACGGGTGATACATCCGACATGAGCAACTATCGACCCATCTCGCTCGCTACCACCACGGCTAAGTTACTTGACGGTCTGTTAAATGGCTCCCTCTCGGAGTATGCAGAAGTGCATGATACCCAGTTCGGGTTTAAGGCGGGAGTGTCTACTAAGAGTGCCATCCTTAGCCTGAAGCACACTGTCAAGTACTACACCGCGAGGAGGACGCCGGTGTACGCGTGTTTCCTCGATTTGTCCAAAGCTTTCGATCTCGTTTCCTATGATGTGCTATGGGACAAGTTAAGGGGCATGGGTGTGCCGGCAGAGTATACAGCCCTCCTCAGATATTGGTATGCTCACCAGACAAATCGGGTGAGGTGGGTCGGTACTCTATCGGATGAGTACAGAATGGAATGTGGTGTGAGGCAGGGGGGGTTAAGCTCGCCTTTGTTGTTCAACATTTATGTCAACCAGCTTATCGAACGACTGAGCAAAACACATGTCGGCTGTCACATAGATGGTACGTGCGTCAATAATATAAGTTATGCTGATGACATGGTTTTGCTCAGTCCGTCGATAGGTGGACTGAGGGAGCTACTATCAAACTGCGAGACGTATGCGGAGGTACAAGACCTTAAATATAACTCAAAATAGAGTGAGGTCTTAGTATTTAAAGTACCTAAACAACAGCCCCGTCGTGTACCTCCTGTATATCTAAACGGCGTAGTGCTCAATGTGGTTGATAGTTTTAAGTACCTGGGTCACGTTGTCACAAGTGACCTACGTGATGATGGTGACATAGAACGCGAGCACAGGGCGTTGCGGTGCGGGGCAATATGCTCGCCCGTAGGTTCGCTCGCTGCACGACAGACGTCAAAGTGAGTTTATTTAAGGCGTTCTGTCAATCTTTCTACTCGAGCGGCCTATATACGAATCAAGCTAACAACGTCCTGCGTGTACAATACAACAACGCTTTCAGGATGCTGTTGCGGCGTTGCAGTGCATCAGGAATGTTTGCTGCAGCCCACACGGATGGCTTCCATGCCATTATGCGCATGAAAGCGGCTTCCTTACTGCAACGCTTGCGTAACACTCGTAACAGCATCCTGAAAATGATTGCTGGTAGGCCCGACTGCCCCATTCAAGGGCACTGGATGAAGTTAGCCATAGGTTTGTGTAAATAAGAAGTCCTAATAACACTAACATAGTATATAAGCATATTCTGTTACTAATTCACTAACAAATTATGGACTCTTCTAGGTTTGAAATAAAGATATTTTATTTTATTTATTAACTTTACGGCACTCGAAATATAGTGTGGAAACTGGCCCAAAGGTTTAAAATGGGGGGCGAAGTGAGTAAACTTTCGTATAATAAATCAGATTGATATAAAAATTTGTTAAATTACCTGAGTTCCTTTCTAATGATTCCATGTCCAATAATAAAGTGTAATTTCTCCAAATTAGTACTTCTTCGCGAATTAAGCCAAGTGCTGTACATTTCATTAGTAACTTCGTCATTAATTAAGTTCTTCATCATATCTTCGTCTAGTTTAGACCGGTTCTTAAGGGTCTTGGATATCAGTTTGTTTCTGTTACTTGGTGTGAGGTCTTTTTGCAAATATTCCTAAAAATTTAATAAAAACATGAATACCATAATCGTCAACACTAAACAAGTCAAATCCGTGTTCCAAACGTGCAACTTGCCATTTACCCGGTATGGAAAAATTTAGACTATGATCCATTGTAGGTATACCGATTGCACTGGTAATTCCTATCTATGTTTCAAACACAATATCTAATAGTTTATTACATGTATGCTCCTTTGGAACCGCTGTACCATTTTGTGCCAATGGCAGTGGAGACCATGGGGAGTTGGGGTAAAGACGCTAAGGACTTTGTTCAGGACTTAGGGCACAGGCTAAACATTGTCATTGGTGACTCCCGCTCCAGCCGGTTTCTGGCGCAAAGGTTATCCATTGCCATCCAACGCGGAAATGCGGCAAGTGTTATGGGCACTTTTGCGCCAGGAATGGTCAGGGGCGGGTTATTTAATTAGATGTGGACATGTAATTTTGTTCAGAAATTATTTATCTAACAACTACAAATAACAAAAATTTTAATTTTTTTTACATGTGTTAAATAATTAATACTTAAAACCTTTAAGGCACCCTTTAATAACCTATAGAATGTTTCTTGCCAGGGTTGCGGGTTTTTTGAAAGAGATACCGCGATCCAGGAGCATAAAGGGCAAAAGACGGAACGTGGTGGTTTTAGTCGGTAAAAGTCTGACACTAATAACTTTCCGTCGAGACAGTTCTGACGGGAAGTTGATGATTACCCACAAAAAGGTACAATGATAAAAAGCTTGTAACTAAAAACAAATTCAATTCAAATACACTCACATCAAATTCCTTGCTCTTCTTGAAAGCTCGTCCCAGCGTATCAGTCAATTTAGCCATAACAGGTACATTATCAACCTGTTCATCAACATACTTCGGTTCTGCCAAATCCCCCATAAACCTCAGTACAGTAATCCACAATGCTTGAGCCGCCATTCGGTCTACAGGCGACGGTAAATCTAGAAGTGGGTGCTTCAAAGGTTTTCTCGAATATTGGTGTGTCGAATTACCCAAGAAATATGTTGCGGCGAACTTTCTGAAGTTAAATTCGTCGAAAGGCTCTTCGTCTATTTCTTGTGGCTGTAGTGGAATAACTGATGATATTTCTGGTTTTGCTGTTTTTGTCTGTGAACATTTTGAAAACGTTTATATAAGTAGGTATCAATAAACTTAATAATAGTTGATTTTTGTCAATTACCTTTAAGTCTTATAAGACTGATAGTATGATAGTCTCGTACAAATTTCAAGTAACAACACACATTGTGTGCACGGCAAGAGTACGAATACACGAGTAATACGTAAGCACGGAACGTACAGTCAGCAAAAGTAGTCTCAAAAACTTGAATTATTCTTAGAAACCGATGGACGTTTTCAACTGAAATTCAATTTGATACGAAAACAATTTTGCGGCGGCCCGGCGGGCTCGTGTGTATTGCGCTTTAATAAAAGGACAAGTAGAAATTGCTTTTGAATTTGCGTGCGAAAATTAAATATCATTATGGATATTTGAATTCAGAATCTCAGATAATAATTAAAGTTTGGAAATTCTGATCCATATGACATTGGGATCTGAATTCCCAAACTTTTTTAGTTCTATTGCAATCGACTCTCGTTTTTTGACAAGTCCTTCTATTATTATTTTTTTTAATTAAGTCAACTTAGACTCAAAGCGCTAAAGAAGATAATTAAATGGTGATAAACCTCAGTTACCTTAAATTGGTTATAAAAGCAGGTATACTAGAAGAAAACTCACCACTCCAAAACCAGTTCCTCTAACTGTGCCTCCAGGCGTTGCAGAATCCTTCAAGAA
This sequence comes from Ochropleura leucogaster, assembly GCA_958449745.1. Taxonomy (NCBI): domain Eukaryota; kingdom Metazoa; phylum Arthropoda; class Insecta; order Lepidoptera; family Noctuidae; genus Ochropleura; species Ochropleura leucogaster. Next base: position 6,388,838 of record OY288208.1, read on the forward strand.
GCCGAAAACATCATCTACATATCTATCATCTATCGCCGTTGTATTTTGCTCAACGTTCTCTGTCGCCGCTTCATTCACAAACCATATAGACCTCATCATATTGGCGTACTTCTTCTCGTAACTGTCCCCTGCGGCGTCGGGGCTCCTACCTGACTTTATAGCCTCTGCCCTTTCTCTATCAAGTTGTATCAAAGTTGCTTTAATAACGTGTCCTTTCTCCTTAATCATTTTCCTTATAAGATTCCCTCTACAGTTCGCTTGGAATTTCCTGAAGAAGACTCTCATGTTTATGAACGTCTTCCTCAACTCTCTAGATCTAGTCTTGGCTTGTAAGCGGGAGTATCCTCGTTTCATCGCTAAGAATCTGCTTCTGTATCCACGAGCGCGGTAAGTCTTCTGTACGAGAAGAACGGCCGCTCGCAGTTTTAGATACCTCTTCCTGTAGATAAACCTTCTTGCATTAGCCTGAGTTTTAATCACAGCTGTTATCAATACTTTATGCCTAAGTTCCTCTAGAACAGTATCATGGTAATCTTTTAGGAAAACTTTAGTGTGTCCAAAACGGTAATCTTCATCTGTAAATACTGTTGCGCAGATTTTCATGGCTGCGATTCTACAGTCAGTTTTGTCAGCGGGTTGAATACCAGGCGCGACAAGGCGGTATCGGTGAACGAAGTCATGGTATGAATAACGTATAGGATAGCCAGCTTGTCTGATTTTAGCCGTTTCCATCAAACCAGCATATCGTAATTGACGGACGCATAAACCTTTGTCGAAGATCTGTAAGCAAACGGAGATGGTATATTATTAACCAACGTTCGTGTAAGCCGTCGTCACAAAAAGTGAGAGCGAGATGACACGAGGTTGTATATACACCGTCTAACTCGAACATTTTGTGACCGTCACAAGTCTTGGCATTTAGAAGAGTCTTGGCAATTAAAGAAAGTAATTGTTATGAAAGTAACAAATATGTTCTGCATTTGTGTTGGTATACTTCTTACCTTAGGTTTCTTGAACTCATTAGGCTTAATGCACCTCACAAAGAATGGATGGCAAGCATACAAAGTCTTCATTAGAGCATCCAGCGAAGTCTTGAACCGATGACTCAGTGAGACAGTTTTCCGGCTTCCGGTCTGTGTAGGCGCATACTCGGTAACAAAAAGATTTCTCAAAAATTCGTTACTTGAATCTAACACCATTTCTTTCATATCTGCTGTGAGCATGTCTCTGTTTTTATCAAGGAATCCTGGAATAGAAAAGTATGAAAATAAAATGATTTTGAATAATTTTTACCATGTGTTTAATTTAATTTTATTACCTCTGCACTATACTGTAAAGGAAAAATAGTGGGAACGTGAAAAAGACTTGTAACATACACAAACCAGCATCAGGCCCGCATAGTAAATCGATCTCCGTTTTCCACAAACGCTTCGATTCGGAAAGTCGTATGTCTGCCTCACTCGCTTTCATATTACTACATTAAACTCCGACAGTCAGGTAAAAAGGGATAGGTGTATGCCTATCACATTTCACATGTATGACTTGTCGAATCAAAGCGATTGTGAATACGCGGGCAGATCAACCCACAGCGGTATTATAGATTGGGTATAAGAGTTTCCAAAAAAATCGAATCTTACCTTGAACTGCATAGGAGACATCTCCTGCAAAGTGCTTGATACCAAACTTATACTCGCGAGATGACTTCGCAGTTATATAACAAGATTTAGTTCCATGATTGCTATTTAACTTAGACAACAATGTTACGTCTGTGCCTTTTGGAAATCTCGACTCTTCATCGATTAGAGACAGTAAATTCATAGGTTTTAACCCTATCATATCCAGGTTCTCTTGATTGTCCACGTAGTTTATGTTCGTCCATTTAATTCCCTCTTTTTCATACTGCTCCTGTTCAAGCTTGAAAATGTGTTTAACAAAGAACTGCTGCAAGTTCTCATTTGCATAGTTAATGCAAAGCTGTTCAAAACTGTTGAAGTCGAAGTTTTCAAACCCGAAAATGTCCAAGATCCCAACCGATCCACTGGTTAACTGTTGGTCTTTGAAAAGTGTTTTGTTTATCATTCCAACTATGTACTCAAAAATGTGCCCGTATATGGCCTTTACCAATGCATCCTTGCCTTCAATAGCAGTCGCAACATTCAGGGGAGAAACAACCTTATCCCCGTGGGCTACGATTGTTTTCTTCGTCAGAGCTTCACTCAGTTTTGCTTTGGTAACTCCTAATAGATTAGCGATCCTGTTAGCATTTGTCGCATCAGCAACTTCAGAACCTTCTATGTTGTTTGCATTTAACGATTTGAATTTCAAGTTTCCTAAGTGCAGTATGGCGGCAAGAAGACTAAAGGTTCCCCAAATTTCGTTATCCGGAAAATTCAGGACTTTAAAAGCGGATCTTATATCATTGAATTCTAGACCGTCATTTCTTCCGTCAGCCGTTAACATTTTACCAGAATTCAAGTAAGCATAATCTTCGGGGCGCCCCAATTCCAGTCTCTTCTTTTCGTCTGCAGATAATCCACAGACAAGAGAGTAAAAAATGTGATAGTTTCTCTCTCCTTTATTTTGGGAAACGATCCTTGATTTCTCCAAGAGATACTGATCAATGTTTCCACCCTCAATGATCCCTTTTTTACTGAAATATATGTTAACATACTTTCCAAATCTAGATGAGTTATCATTTCTGACTGTTTTAGCGTTACCAAATGCTTCCAAAATAGGATTTGTTTCTTGAATTTGCTGTTCAATCCACGAATGTTTACCACTGGCTGCAGCCAAATATTGCAGCAACAATTTGGTGCTTTCAGTTTTACCGGCTCCACTTTCGCCACTGAAAAGTTTGTTAAACAAAGTTTAATACAATCAGCAGGATTTTTGACTCGATATTTAGTATGCCTACAAACAACAAACATCATAACTGATAATATTAAAATAAGTAGTAAATTAGAAAGATAGCTACATTATCGTTAGATTATATCCGCCTGCATGAAAGAATAGCAATAGGTAATGATATTATGCATTCTGAGATGCGGTTGTCGCAGGTAAACGGGAAAAGTACATAAGGTGTTTCGGGCTTTGATGGACATCAATAATCAAATATGGTGGACATCAATGTGGAATATCCATGATAGAGACAATTTTTGTGATAGACACATATGACTAAACAAAAGTCTATTTTCATTGGCTGCAGACGTAGGTATCTTTTTGTTAAACTTTTTTATCAGTGGTGAGATGTACCTATAGTATACATATACAAATGGCGATTAATAAAGTTTTATTACCTGATGACGATACACTGGTTCGACGACGTATTCAATAACTCTCTGTATGAATTATCGCCGATAGCAAATATGTGAGGTGGGATGTCCCCCAGACCGCGCTCTTGATAAAAATGTATTTGATCCATCGTATATATCGGTAGAATTTCGTAGGGGTTTATTGCTATTAACATGGATCCAGTGTATGTCTGGAATAAAGTAACGTCAACATCAAAATCAATGCACCAACATTCCGGAGTATTTTTAAGTTCCGTCGTTCGTCTAGTAAGACAGTAAGTTTATTAATTTAATTTAAAATGTAGTATAAAAGATCCTTACAAAATTGCTTTCATGCAAGCCACATTCCGCCATAATTATAGCATGCACATTTGAAACAATTTTTCATGTCGCATGTCGTTACAATGAACACCATAGGTAGCCTAACCCTTTCCCAATTATCTTGGGGCCCGACTTCCTATATATCCGGATGCAGTTAAATACCAGTATTTTATATGGAGCGACCCAGTTGCAGTACTGGGTAATGCGAAACCCTTTGGTAAGACTTAGTTTTCGTACTTTCGAGCAACTGACCACCAGTGAAGACGGTCAAGGGTCTACAAAACTGTCACAACACTTAATATGATTTCCAAGCCACGACGGACCAAACTTGGTATGTAAGTAATGGGTGGTCACCCATTCATGGACCAACTTAAGCAAGCACGACTTAACCTGAAGATCGACCTGAACAGTATTATTAGTTAGCCTCAAGCTTCTCCCATAAGTTTGCGACTTTTTGACCAACCAGGCGGTTATTGAATTTTTCTGAGTTCGCTCGCAAAATTGGATTCGATTCTGGTAAGCTATGTTTCTGTAACTCAACACCATTTAGTTACGGAACGGAACTTAAGGACACAGGCTTATTTAAATCAATATCACGAAATTATATTGATAATTATCTTTTATTCGACATAACTGAGATAAGCCAAAAACGTCATCCTTGTAGGTAAATATTTTGAAGAACAAAAACATAACTAAGACTGCATTTAGTGAATGCTTTCCATACGTCACTATTTCTTAATATAATTATATTTAAACAACTTTATATCATACTTTTGCCCGGTAGTTGCAGTGTATATGCATATTTTTCGAAGTGGTATCTCGCAGTTCAACCTAGGTTGTCGTCTGCTTATCTTAAGGGTGATTCCTGTGGATGCCTTAAAATTTAAGACTTCTAGCCAGGGCAAAAAACTTACAACCAAGCGACTACACGCTAAGGGGTCCCTGTGGGGTACGAGCCTCGGCTTAGGGCGTCGCTGAGGGAGGACAGCAAAGGAACAGGCTAGATCAGAGTGATATTTTTGGGGACTGATTTGAACTTACTGGCTCAGCAGCGCGGGCTGACTCTAGCAAAGGACGGGTGGGGCAGTTACCGGGACGTCGCGATGGATCTCGTCTGGGAGGACGGAATGAAGGCGATTACAGGCAATAAAAGTCACGGGCTATTTATAGCTGGAGCAGAGTACGTTTTTTCAAAGCTCCATAGACGTAACGAAAGATGCTCGCATAGACAAAAATATAAAATTTGTTGTAAAGATACTATATTACTTCGTGATTTCAATGACGCATTGAAGACTTAGTTACAAAAAAGCCCTTTGATTTTTAAAAATCCGGCCAAATGCGAGTCAGACTCGCGCACCGAGGGTTCCGTACAAACTTGCGACAGTCAAAAGATATGGCTGTTTAGCCATATCTTTTGACTGCCTAGACTTAAGGGTTGATTTGAAAGCCATATACTTACATAAATGAGCTGATTGGCGTACCGCATATGAAGGTTATGGAGGATCGTATATTCCTGCAACTCGCCAAGAGTGATCATGTCTTCGACTCCCTGTATAGAAGTCGAGTGCAGCGGCTTGAGAACATTCTGGATGGATGTGGTGAACTTGTTGCCATCGTGATCCCTCACTTCGATTTTATCACCAGCACTCTTGAGTACTTTCACAGCTATAGGGACGTCAAATTCCGAGGCCCCTGGTGGCTTTAGCCAGACGTGGTCCTGGAAAACGTGATGGGATGGTATAAGTAGGGGCTGTTATGCCGTAAAACTTACATGAGTGAAGGAAAGTTCTAATATTATGGTTTAATAATGACGCAGTTTAATGCCAACGGATTGTTTTTTAAAATTAGGTAAGACGGAGTGTATAGTTACTAAGGCTCTCTTAACTAAAATATGGGGATGAGTAGGTACCTACCCTCCTATATTACAAGAAAATCAAATTTAAGCTCAGCTCGCAAGGAACATTTTCCTTATCACAGTGAAGAACCTAACAGCATTAGTACAAGGAGTCATAATTCATTTAGTGTTGACAAATAAGGTGCCTTGATACAGCATGACTATGTATTATGTTATGCGACTTACCTAAATACCTACCAAATTTTTCTATCAGTTTTACAAAAAGTAAACTTAGGTTAACAAATAGACGTAAACTTACCGCTAAAGTTACACGATCTGCCATCTTCAAATAATATTGAGATTCACTCCACAAAAATTTAGGACACCGTCATTTTTACAATCATTGATTCCGCGTGACGCTTGTTCATCGACTGTCGAATTTTATCAATAGTTCAGCTTTGTCTTATCACTATCTGATAGTAAGTGAGACTTATCATAAATATTTTCAGATATAAACTTCTACCAAAATGGTTATCAAGCCCAAGCGTGTAGATTAACGATTTTAAATAATTAACATGAATAATAAAATAATCCTCCATTTTTTTCAAACTTGGTTTACCTTTTCGGTTGAAAACTATTTATTGCATCTCACAAATCCATCAATTATTTTGATGCAGCTTTTATAATAGATGGAGTTATCCAAGAAGAATGTTTATCCATATGTATATTACACTGCACCCACGTGGGGCCAGGTCGAGTTGATAGGGTAAAATAAATATAATTTTATAAAATGAGTAGTTAAATATTGTAATGAAGTTGAACTTGGGAAAAGCCTTTGTACTGCAGTGGACTGAAAACTTAAAAACACAGAACAAAGAACTACTTACTACAAGTCTGTCTGTTAAGATTCTATGCTCAGTATAAAAATGTGGCTTATTTTTTTAATAAATATTCTTTGCAATAATAATGCCAACAGATGAATTAATAAATTCAATTTATTTAAAAATAATTCAGCATTACAAACAACTTAATCTAATGATGATTCTAAATTACTTTTTCTTCTCATCTTTTTCTTTCTTGTCTCCTTTTGCCTTCTCATCCTTCTTATCTTCTTCCTTTCCATCTTTTCCTTCCTTCTTTTCTTTCTCCTTCTTGTCCTTATCTTCTTTCTTGCCTTCTTCAGCATCTCTATTCGTTATCTTGTTGTTGATGAGGTTGTGTAAAGCTATGATAGATCTGACCAGTGCAGCTAAGTACACAACAAGTGACTGGTCATTTGTTTTGATGTAAAGGTTGTCAATAAAACTGTCATTGGCAATGTCAGGTAACAGGTTAAAGATATCCTGCAGTTGGTAGATTATCTGATGATTCATTGGGAGAGAGCCCTGGCCTACTTGGACGAGATAGTCTCGAATCTCACTCAGTTGAGAGTGCAGGCCTTTCAGACCAAGCAACTGGTTTGTAATTCTCTGGGAGAGACTGCCAACCGTTGTATCCTTAATATCTCTTAACAAATGTTCCACACCAACTTCTTCAGCTTCCTCAGCGCCAATCTCACTAGGTACATGTTCAAATGTCCTTGTTGTGGGTGAACCATCATCATGGACCTCTTCTACAGCCTGGTAGGCCTCAGTGGGAAGACCAAGATCTTTAGGTTTAGCATCAATGATGACAAGGACTGAGTTAGGGCAGTAGCGCCTGATTAGTTCATTGATGGATACATCATTTTGATGGAGTTTGGGCCCAGTGTGGTACCAGCCCACTACCTTCTCCCTGGCATTAACTTTCTTGAACATACCGTACATGTTCTCTAGGTAGTCATGGTCGAGAAACCAGACTGACTTGTCCTTATCATCCTCATCAAATGGAACTGAAAACACAACATAAGTTTATGAATATGATATAAAACTTTATGGTCAGAGGAAATCATCATCACCCACCACCTAACTTCACCCACTGCTGGGCCCCCTTTGCATGTGCCAAAGCACATACTTGTGCTAGCCTTATCTAAGATATTTTTAAGGACGGGATATTAATTACACAGGTTCTGAGACTTTTCAATTTGAATTCAAATAAAAAGAACATAAATTACTCTGGTTTAAGTATAGATACATGGACACAAAAGCAACTGTGTATAGTTTACTAAATAATGACTAAGTCATTTACCTGCAAAGCTGTTGGAGACGTCCAGGACACCCTTAGCTCTCCAGCATCCCAGCAAAACGCCAACAACTCGTTTTTGATTACCTATTTTGCCCATTCGATTGAAGTGGTCCACTACACTGAGTAAGACCAAAGGATGAACAACCACTTTTGTGGTTAAGACTTCTTGGCTCGGCATGATTGCTGCGATATTTTACTAAAACTTGCACAGTTATTACAATGTATGCTTTTCAATAGCAATCAAGACAACAATAATTACTGCAATTCGCTCAAAATACAATGATTTTTGCCAAGCGGCAATCAAAACTAAAATTTGACAGTCATTATAGAAAAAAAAATCTATGGTTTTTTTGCTTCTATGGAATCACGTCTTTTGGCTGGCAACATTGAACTGTAGTGGAAATTCTCGTTATTGTCATTATAGAAAAAGATGAGTTAATAGCAAAAGGCCGTCAGTTGTGTAAAGTTAAAAAGATGCAATCAGCTGTCAACTGCTAATGTCGATGTCAATATTGTCAACACTAGGTAGTGAGCCGTGCTTTCTTGAAAATTTATTTTAAAGTTTTCTTAAAATTATAAATTAAACTATTGCTTGAAAGTTACTAAATGTACAACTCTTGACGTACATTTGCGGATTAAAATCTTTTGTAGTGTATTTTCAAATTATAATGGCGCAAAGATCCATAACCTTCGTCACTGGCAATGCCAAGAAACTAGAAGAGCTCAGGGCTATTGTCGGCAGTAATTTTCCTCTAGAAATAATTAGCCACAAGCTGGACTTGCCGGAACTTCAAGGGGAAATCGATGAAGTGTCTATTAAGAAGTGCCAAGAAGCTGCGCGGCGTTTGAAAAAGCCAGTATTAGTGGAAGATACAGCTCTTTGTTTTGATGCACTGAAAGGTCTTCCTGGGCCGTATATCAAGTGGTTCCTGGAGAAATTAGAACCTGAAGGGCTTGTGAAACTGCTGGATGGTTGGGAAAATAAATCTGCAAAAGCTGTGTGCACATTTGCTTACTGTACTGGCAATTGTGAAGATCTAGATGTTAAGTTGTTCCAAGGCATCACTACTGGGACAATTGTACCTCCAAAAGGTACTAGGGACTTCGGCTGGGACTGTGTCTTCCAACCTGATGGCTACACTGAAACTTATGCTGAACTACCAAAAACAGAGAAGAATAAAATATCTCACAGATACAAAGCTTTAGAAAAATTCAAATTACATTTTCATGAAAATTGCCTATAGCTGCCTTGTAATGTAGTACCTAAAGCTTAAGATATCCCAATACAAAAATGAAAAGCACAAAACCTCATTTTATGAATATAATGTACCTGCTGAAATCTGTAAATGAACAGTACAAGTCAAACTACTGAGACAACTTCTATTCTTATATTTTTATAAACTAAAAAACTGCTATAATTAGTCCCATTGGTGTGCCTTAGTGGATGTGGTTTATGATATGTTTCAATGTTACCTAAACAAATGTGATAATGTTATCTGTTTTGTTAGAATAAAACCAAATAAAAATGTTACTGTTTATTACAATATTATTACCAATTCCACTTATTTACACATTCATCATAATGTTCGATTAAATTGTAATAGTAGGATTTCATTCACAGTGTGCTTATAATAATGTTCTAATCATAGAATAAAATAAAATTACTGATAAAATAAACTTATTGTATACAATATCATTACTTTTAGATGCAGGCTTGTGTACACCAGGTGCTATATATGGTTCTAAATTTGAATTGTTATAATTCTTGTAATACCAGTCATTATTACCAATTTGCCTTGTCTTAGTGTTGCCTGTGCTCATTATTTCTGAAAATCTTGTCTTTGGCTCTCTATTTGGGGAAAAGTTTTCTCTATGCTCATGTTCTATATTTGGAAGGTTTACTTTGGTGATGGTTGCTGGCCTCTTGCCATGATTCCTTTCATATAACTCTGCAGTGCTGGGTACTAAGACTGCAGATAGAGCTGTGGGTGCTGGTTCAATATGTTTCTTCATTGGTGGTTTAGATGTTACTGAAGTGGATGAGGAATAAGAAGAAGTACTGCTTTCCATCCAAGCCTGCAGTGACATATCATTACTAGTATCTGTTGTTATCAGCATACTTTCTTTTTCAGTCACTTGTGTTATAGTCAAGTTTGACTCCATCAAATTGTATTTGCTCAAATTGTTAGGGTCACTCTTTTGTTCTTCAACATTCTTAGTTCTGTTGTATGCAACATGAGTGCTGTTGTCATCATCAATGTATGCTTGTAGTTCATGTATTTCACTTTTAATTTTCTGGTGGGTTGTATTGTTATGAGATGTTTTAGTAGGTGGTTTGGTTGAAACTGCTACTATAGCTTGTTCTATAGCACCTTGCTTAGTGTAAGTCGAAGCGCTTTGTGCTTGCACAGCTGTATTTGAAACATTAAGTGTGGGGTCAGGTATTGGCATAAAACCACCAGCAGTTGCGGGCAGAATTGGTGAGAACCCACCAGTTTCGAACTTGGGTGGTTCTGGTAGCTGATATTTGTTTCCATTGTGGGAGTGGGCGTGTGAATGCGAATGTGAGTTTTTCTTGTCTGGCCAGTCTATTTTACGTCCAGTGTTAAGTATTTTTCCCATGTCTATCGGTGGTAGGGGCATACCGAAAAACGTGAATCCGCTGTTAGCTCCATTTGTTGGAGCCTGCTTGTTTCTGTCAGTCGTATTTTTCATAGCCGCGTATATCGTGGGAAGTCCTGACGATCTATTATTTTGCGCCGCACTTACTTCGTTGTTCATGCCATCTACTAAAGTTTCATTGTAAGGATAATCGACGTATTCGTCATAGAAGTAATCCGATTCTTCTGGTGACGGTCTGTTTATTTTGTTAGCTTGATACGTATTCTTAATCTGTGATGTATAATCTTTAATTTTGTCTATTGTTGAATACACTTGTGAAGTCGCCAAATTAGGTAAAAGCGCTTCATTTTCGTGTATCATACAAGTCCTCAGATCTTCCTCAGCTACTTGGTTGATTGCTGTGTTCGAGCAGTCATTTCTCCCGAACGGCATTCCCTTGACGTATGTCCCATCGGCGCATTTCGGTCCAATAGATGACGACTCCGATAGCCAAGATTTTAGCCAAATAATATGGCAATTACAAACTAGCGGATTCCCTGAAATAAAAAACAAGAAAATAGTTACCAATTTCATACTCAAAAAATTGCAACAACAGTAGGGCAATCATCTACTAGACCGTCTACTTACCATCAATATCCAAAATTGCGATATTGTTTCTAAGTTTCGCAAATGTATTCTCCAATACTGTGGTAAGTTTATTGTGTCTCAATGAGAGAACTTTTAGCCGAGGCATGAAATCAAAGGGCAGACCGCTAATGTGGCAAATCATGTTATTGTCTAAATTCAGCTCCACCAGCCATTCCATGTATTCAAATGACGCTCTTGTCAACCTCATCAGCTTATTAAAGCTCAAATCCAGCACTTCTAAAGAAGATAATTGCTTCAGCCCCGAATTATCGATATTCGTAATTTGATTATTGCTCAAATTCATGTATTGCACCAAAGGCAAGTTCTCAAAAGCTCGGATCGAAATGTACTGTAATCGATTCCCTTGTAGCTCTATTATCCTTAGTTTAGGCAGATTCGAAAAAACTCGATCAGGTAAATCTATTATATGATTCCGGCTTAAATATATGGAGACAAGTTTTGGCAGATTCGCTATCGCTTTTGGATGGACCACTTCAATTTTGTTGTTGTCCAAGTCTATCGTTTCAAGATCTCGTAGATCTTTGAAACTTCCAGTTCGTAGTTCCACTAATTTGTTGTTAGGCATTTTAAAATCTGTTAACGTGTTTATGCTGTTTATGGAATTGCCGTCGAAACGTTTTATGTGATTGTAACTGGCATCTAAAACTTTTAACTTGGACATCATATTTAAAGTAGCTGGCAATTCGTTTAGATTATTTGAAGAAATGTTTAAAGTTTCTACATCTAGAGCTCTATTTACAATATTTGGACTTATACTTTTTAGTTTATTTTTGCTGAAATCCAAAGACGATAGGGCTGCATTATCTTGAATTGCCATGAAGTCGAAATTTTCTATTGTGTTTCCGTGCAAGTTCACTTGCTTCAGTTCATTTAATTTGCTAAAACTTTTTGGGTGGATGGCCATTATCTGATTATAACTCAAATCTAAAATTTCCAGCCGATCTAGATCGCTAAATGTCGTCATTTCAACTTGTCGCAAACCGTTTCGTTTCATATAAAATCGCCGTAAATTATGCAAAGTTTTCAAGCTCCCATGAGGAATTTTCTGAATCCCGTTACTCGAAATATCCAAAGTTCTGAGAGAAGGTAAATCTAAGTCTGGCGATGGAGGCATTGGTAAACTAGTTATTTGATTCTGATGTAAATATAGTTTCTCAAGCCCTCGTGGTAATCCAGGTACAAATTCTATCAATCTATTAACACTGGCGTCCAACTCGTAAAGATTCGCCAAATTTCTAAAAGTAGCTGGATGTATTGAGACTAGACTATTTCCTGATACGTTCACGTACTCTAATAATGGTGATTCCATGAATGTTATCGGGTCTATGATCGCTAGCTGGTTGAAACTGAAGTTAATCCTTCTCAAAGATGGAAGATTGTATAAAAGTTTTGGTTGTAACCGTGTGAAATAGTTGTAAGATAAATCTAATCCTTTGAGAGCTGGCAAATTCCAATACGGACCTTCATTCATATCGTTCAACGAATTATTACTTAAATGCAATTCTCTCAATGCCGGCATTGCAACGAATGCGTCTGCCTGTATAAACTTGATATTGTTTTTGTTCAAATGTAGTCTTTCTAGACTAGGATGGCCTCTTAACGCACCTCGTGGAATTTCTTGAAGCAAATTGTGACTCAGGTCCAGGAATCTCAAACGGGGTAAAGCATCGAGTAAAGCTCGAAATTCTGAAATATGCATTATTTGATTTCCAATCAAAGTCAGTTCTTCAACCCCACTACCGGATTGTTGCAAAAATGATTCAGGATGTATTTGGTTTATTCGGTTGTAGTTCAAATCCACAACTCTTAGCTTTGGAACTCTATGGAAAGCACCATGGTGTATGATATTTATATTGTTGTGCGACAAAAATAAATGCTCCAGCATTGGCTGATCGACAAATCCACCTTCGCTTAATTTGTCAATCAAGTTGTAATTAAGATTTAAATGGGATAGCATTGGCAAGTCTCTTATGGCCCTTCCAACCATTGTTGCATCCGCTATTCTATTGTTACTCAGTGATATTTCACTTAGAGACGGTAGCAAAGATAGAGCCCTCATATGGATAAGGTTTATTCCGCAGTTTGTTATTTCCAGTCTTCGTAATTTCGGTAAATTGAAGAATGCGTTTTCTTTTAATATTCGGAGGTTAACACTTCCTTGGATAAACAATTTCTCCAGGTTTGGCAAGTTTTCAAAAGTATTTTCATTAACAGCATTTAAACTTTCTGATTGTATGTTTATGTATCGTAGTTTTTGCAAGCCAGAAAACGCAGGTATTCTCTTCAGATTTTGCGATTGTATTGTTAAAGCTTGGAGGTTTTGTAGTTTCATCAAACTTTCCGCTGGAAGACTTCTCAAGTCATTTTCTACAATGAATATTTCCACCAAGTTCTGTTCTTGTGTCTCAAGCCAAGCAGCGGATAGTCGTTCCAGTCCATTGTGCCGGAGCATTAATCTCATTATTTTCACATTTTGGAATATCTTCCCTGGGAGTGATGGGAGATAGTTGTTTTCTACAATAAGCTCATCTATCGGTTTTCGGACCAGTTCTCCAACTTTTTGGACGCCTTTTATTACTTGAGGCAAGTCGCTGTGTGTGCACCTGAAAACAAAGTTAATATTTGTTATTACTTGATCAAAAGATTCCTTAATGTCACAGCGATTTTTAATACCAACCATATTTGGACATCTTCGTGCCGATTTGTGCATATGCATGGGAGGATTGTCTCTGGGGCTGGACATATCGTAGCTTGTCCAGTGACATAAGAAAATATCAAGAAGAGGAGCCATGAGACTATTTCTCCTTTCTTTGGGTCCATTCCTCTAAATCGTAGATGATCATTGTAGCATATTTCTCGTGTTATCAGTCCTTTTTACCTGAAAGTTTTTGAAACATTGGTTTACAATACAGTACAAAGCATGGTTCATCGAAATCAAGAGTTGTAAGCTATAGTCGGTCCGGTTTTTTAAATAAGTTCAAGCAATGTGGACAGAGGAAACATCGTTTTTATGTTGTTTCCTTCTAAACCCTTGATTGCTTCATCTATTTAAACTGCGAAATCTCGTAATCCGGCGGCGCCAAGGACCAGTACTAATGAAAACAATGCGTTATAGAAACAATAGCCGACCGGAACGGTCCGGTGGTTGAGTTGCACTTTCACTTATTATTCACCATTGTTATTAACGGTGATCTATGGTGCGCAATGTTATTTACATCATTGTTTCTGGTTATGCAAGTCATTGATGGAGTAAGGTTGATGTAGGTCATTATTCGTCCTTCGGATTTGGTTTATTGAGATCATCACAATGGGGCTTGCTTGCTATGTAATTACCTACTCGCTTTAATTATTCAAGCATATCATAGAGTCGAATTGTAGTCAGTCATGTTGAGGCCATTATTTCAATGCATTTTAAAGACTCGTATTTAACTACAGAAAAAAACTTAGCTTGTTACTAGTAACGAATATTAGCAGTCAGTTTATAGTAGGCGCCGGGTGAAGTGGTGAAGCAAGATTCGAAAATTATTGAAACATATTTGTTTTAGTATGTATTCTCATAAAGCAGTTAAAAAAAGTATTAACAAACGTAGCAGTTTTTATTAACTTCGCAATGCGTTCATAAACGAGTCATTATATTGCACAATACAACTCGTTAAAGGCTTGAAGCGTTACTTTGCTAGTGTAATTAGCATAATTTCTGTATTTCCAAAAAGAAATAAAGTGCTGACGTAAATGCACGAGTTATACCTACTCGTCGTTGAATATTTTAAAACATATTTTTGTCGTACAATAAGCGGTGACTCATTTTTGATATTGACAGGTAAATAGGATGTTGGTACTGGTAGATACAGCTGCGAAATTCGTCTGGGCAGCAAACGTTAACTTAAGAGTTTATGAAAAATGCACGTGCCAAAAGTGATCTGTTAAATTTTCAACTTTCAGCTCAGAGCCTATAGTTGGTTTTCCAACTGTGCGTTAATATTTAGGTGCTACGGTTATATGTATATGTTACCTACTGAACTGTTACTTTGTTGACCTATCCTATTCGACATGCAGTTGTGCAAGGTCCAGGACACAGCTAAGATCAGCTACCCTACCATGACGTCTTAAAGCAGAACTTATTCCGCTGAGAGAAAGAGACAGAGCTATACAGGGTGTCTAGCACCATCTCTTTCCCTCAGTGGAATAAGTTCTGCTTTAAGACGTCATAGTAGGCCTGCACATAAGCAAACAGAATCGTATGGCTAATTTTGTTGTTTTTCGTTCATTAATATAAATCCCTGGTTAATTTCGAATGATTGATGAATGACGAGCCCTAAAATTAATAATTTATTTTATATTTAGTTAGTTATGAGAAAGCAAAGTAATCATTTAGGATTAGACTACTTAGGTACTCTGATTTTGAAGGAAATTACAAGGGATTGCAGTTTTCCCAGTCATTTTAGATTGATCCAGAAACTTTGTAACTTGCAAGACTTTTGTCGATCAATCAAACTTGTTTTTAGACTAGGACACCCTTATTTGGCGAAAAGTTGTATAAGGATTAAGAGGCTTTCAGTATAACCACATTTCATCATCAAACCTTGTGAAAAATACTATGCTTAAACAAGTTTCTCCTGAACTTGCAGTAATTGTATTCGAAAGGTTTTAGTGTATCCACCAATCAATCTACATATATCCTTCTTTAGTTTCTAGATAATCTTACTTGAACCCAGATATCATGACCTTGATAATTTTACCGTTGAAAACACCAGACTTCATAAGTATGGTTCTGTATTATAAATATCTTACATAGTAAATGGTTATACTCATCGTGTGGTAAGTACGTATGTAGTAAACGGGACAGCAGTCATTATGGTACAGTTATCGCATTTATCTCCGTAGTAACTGTTGCACACTGTCATCTTGTAGGTAGTTGTAAGTAGTACGATCTTATAGCTTGTGTTTTTATTTTTGTTTTATATAATAGGTTTTTGATTTTGTTTTATGGCGACACTCACTGGTATAATAATCTATGGTTCGCACTAATTGTGACAGCACTACTAGTAGACCTCGATCGATTGAGAGAGGAGCCCGGCTAAGCTCATTAAATAATATCACTCAGATCCAACCTGTCCCTTTGCTGTCCTCCCTCAGCGACGCCCAAAGTCGATACCCCACAGGGGGTGCCATTAGTGTGTATTCGCTTAGTTTGAGAGTTTTTGCCCTGGCTAAAAAATTAAGACCTCAAGTCTTAATTTTTAAGGCATCCACAGTAAGCGACAACCTCCTTGGTTGAACTGCGAGATGCCATTAAAAAAAAAAAACCCCGGCTAAGCAGACGACCATCGCATAGGTTGAACTGCGAGATACGCCATACAAAAAACAAAAAGAAACCGTGTAAAGAAGACAGACACATCTACACCTGCGGTTATAGACGCTATAGTTGTGTTTAGAGTCGTGATGGTCCAGAAGTTAAGCGCCTGACCTGCATGATGAAGTACTAGTGTGACTTTTTTAATTCATATGAACTTTCTAAAGTTTATCTTACAGACACCGGTGAAGGAAAACATCACGAGGAAAGCTGGATTTATAATTAATATAAGTCCGAAATCGCCAACCCGTCTTGAGCAAACGTGGTAATCAATGCTCCTGTCTTGTCTGTATGAGATGAGGCCTTTGCCTAGCAGTGGGACAGTTATAGGCGTGTTTTTGGTTTGTGGTTGTTCTAGGTTTGCAATCTTGATGTAGCTCTACATAGACATGAAGGTAGTTACTGACAACAGAAAAAACATTTAGGTACTTAGGTTCCTTTCTATGGGCAAAGACAGGGACCGATTTATCGGGTTAGACCTATAACTCATTTGTTCGGATAGCCATCATATGGGTTAACCATTTTAGATAGAATATTCTTTATTATGTACACCATACAAGTAACAAGAATAACACTAGAAAACTTATAAATAGGGAGACACAATGGGCGGTCTTATCGCTAAAAGCGACCTTTTCAAGACAACCTTTGGATGAATTTAAAAAGTGGAGAAACCGAACTGTAGGTAGTCTTATATTATATTGGTTAGCCATTTAAATATTGAAAGTCAATGTATCGACCGCGGATTAACTCTATCACTAACTTGCATTAGTTTATGTAGGTATGTACTATAATTGAAATTGTGCGTGAACCGGTTATTATATGCTGATTAACCCTATAAAACGGGTTAACCTTTACTTTAGGGTTTACAGGTAACCTTTTCGGTCCCTGAGTACAGAGACACATGGGGTTGACTTGGCTTAGTGCAAATATTTATTTTACGTAAGTACCTCAGTTTGTACACATATCTAATTAAAATTATGTAGGTAGGTATCTGTAACTATAGCAACACGGAATGATCCATATGCTTGTTAGCAAATGGTTCCGGAAGAGCGAGCTTCCTCATTGTTAAGAACAATAACAACCTCCGAATTGTTCATCAAATAATTTTCGGATTACGATATATGGCGCAATGTAATTACGTTTTCGATTTCTTTCCTTTCCGTTTTTTTATTGTAAACAATGATATTCTAGTCGATAGTGTTCACGCTTTAAAATATGACATAAGATATGATATGACTTTGTTACTAACATGATGTTGGCAGAGATTCTCGTCATAAATAAACATTTCAGATACGAAACTTTGACACCCATATTCTAAGTTGTAACCTCATGATTTCCTCGACTTAACTCAAACTCACTGAGGTGGTTTCATATTCATAGTTGCGATTTTACTCCTCATCTTAAGTAGTTTCCTCAGTGGAGGTGAATTTAGCTTGAGGAAACAACTGTCAAATTTAAGGTACGTCGCGATCTACCTTAAAGCTTCCTTGAGGTAGTTATCAAGGGAATTATCACCAAAACACGCGCATTTTATCCGTTTTTTATAATGTCTTTTGATGAGTTTATTGAATATTTATACCATAACCCTTACGATTACTTATCGAGGCGGTATTTACGAGATGCAGAAAATCCGATTGAGTGTTATGACGAAAATGAGTTTAAAAATTAGATTTCGGTTCACTAAAAATGTTTTGATGAATTTCTTGTTACCGTTATTGTTTCAAGATATCGGTGGTAACAAATGTGGATTGCCAACAAGCCCCATTATACAGGTGCTTGCTTAGGCTTTTATGCAACGGGAAACTTTCAAGTGAGTAATATTTTTTTTCGCATACAAAAGAACTAAACAGTTACTATTAATTATTTGTAACAGAACAGTAGGAACATAGAAACATATTTATCAGATTGTTTGCGGGGATTCATTGATTGTACTCATATACCAATAAAAATCCCAATAGGCAAAACGGTGAAGTATTTCGCAATCGCAAAGGTTGCTTCTAGAAATCAACGTGCAAATAGTGTGTGAACCACAAGTGGAAATAAATGACATTGTAGGACGCTGGCCTGGGTCTGTACATAACTCTTGACTATTTTCGAATAGCTGGTGTCATATGAGATTTGAAGAAGGAGAACTCTTATAATAATTCTATATTTCAAGATCAACTCTTGAAGACAAATCTTTTCACTTTCGTTAAAAAACTATCTCCCGGTTTAACTTGCTCGAAATGGCTGGACCATTTCGAGCAAGTTAAAACAAGAAGTAGGTACAACGAACCACACGCACCGATAGTAATGAAACACTGCTGATAAAAAGTGTAATATTCCCAAACCATCCACTTCTCAAGTGGATTAATTATTATGGTTTGTTTATTTAAATATTTATGTTCTACTTGACAAATATTGACATTTACAGTTGAAAACCACAGATAACGTGCTAACAGACTGCTCTTAAAATAAGTTTAGCCAATATAACAAACAAAATATTCCTCCAAATAATGACGTGTTTGTGACGTATCACCTCAACTCCCACTCATTCGTGGGACCTCAACATTTCCTCAGACTGAAGACTGTGAATACCGATTTCGAGGATCTTTCGAGGAACGCCTTGAGGTGTCCTCGACGGAGGAGTGAGTCGAGGAGCTTTCGAGGTTACAACTTTGGCCACGTGACCTGTGGTTTTTGCTAGCTCTATAGGTACAGCTTTTGACAAAAAGTTATTATTGTATTAACAAGGCGAGTCACCAAAAACATGATGCAATGGCTAAACCACTCTATTATGTCTATTATGACCTAAAACCCTTAAATGATTGGATTTGGGAATTATCAATCAGATAATTCTATATGGAAATTATAAGCTGCCACTATATTCGATGATTACCCACCTCGTTCAAAATAAGAAAAGCATCTTGCATTTGAAACAAAGCGAAGAATCTCTTTCCAGTATCATAACTATCTGTAAAATTGTAGCCATATGTAGCCCTAAAGATAGATGATTAGGATAGACTAAATTATGTTCAGTAGTTATAAATGCAACCATTATTGCATTTATCATCATCTGCCTAGCCTTTTCCCAAATATATTAGGGTCGGCCTTCAGTTTTACCGGATGCAACTGAATACCAGTATTTTACTTGGAGCGACTGCCTATCTGACCTCCATAACCCAGTTAATACTGGGTAATACGATACCCCTTGGTAAGACTGGTTGTCAGACTTTCGGAACACTGACAACCAGTAACGACTGTAAAAGATCTTCAAATGACAGCCGGGACCAACGGCTTAACGTGCTTTCCGAGGCACGAAGGATACTCGGTAGGTAACGGGTGGTCACCCATCCACAGACCAACCTAGGCAAGCGCGGCTTAACCTAAAGATCGAACTGAGCGGCTGCTATTATTTAGCCACGAGCTCCTCACCATATTGCATTTATAATTATTTTATATCATGGTACCTAACAATTTCTCGATTTGACAAGGAGAGAAAAATGGATTAGCTATTAGCTAAGGTTTCTCGATCTAGGTTACTAGGTAAGCAATTAATAATAACGATAGGAATAATTGCAACCAGCAAGAATTTATAGGTAACTTAGAGTGATTAAGCTGTCAAGTCAATATATGGATAAGTAGGCCTATGTGTTGTGGATATAGGAAGGTAGATAGTTTTTTACCTGACTAACTGTACTTACCCAAATTAATCACCTATAAAGAGTAGCAATTGCTACGAGCCCCGCGCAAAATGGGGACCCACGTGGTCAAACCAGCCCATTTCCATTTGACTGTAATTTTTTAAACCCACAACCTTTCACTGCATTTAAACCGGCTAATGAATCGATGGGTAGTATTCAAAGCTACAAAACAATAACTATAATTTATAACAATTAGAACAACGCAAAATATTATTTGGGATGGAGGTCTTTCTCTGGTAGATCAAGGGCCCGTCGATAGAATCTGCTATGGGCCTCACGTTTGCCTAATCCGGCTCTGACTGCACCCAACGGTTTCACCTGCTACTCAGATCTTATCCAGCGGGTGACACCGCTGTGTCGTATCGTAATGATTTACAGCCTTCATCAATAAATGGGCTATCCAACACTTTTTTTTATTTGAACTGGTAGTTCCTGAGATTAGCTCGTGAAGAGGAGCTCGTGGCTAAATAATAGCAGCCACTCGGGTCGTTTTTAGGTTAAGCGGCGCTTGCCTAGGTTGGTCTGTGGATGGGTGACCACCCGTTACATACCGAGTTTCCTCCGTGCCTCGGAAAGCACGTTAAGCCGTTGGTCCCGGCTGTCATTTGTAGATCTTTGACAGTCGTTACAGGTAGTCAGTGTCCCGAAAGTCTGACAACCAGTCTTACCAAGGGGTATCGTATTACCCGGTACTAACTGGGTTGTGGAGGTCAGACAGGCAGTCGCTCCATGTAAAATACTGATATTCAGCTGCATCCGGTTAGACTGGAAGCCGACCCCAACGTAATTGGGAAAAGGCTAGGCAGATGATGAGTTCCTGAGATTAGCGCGTTCAACGAAACAAAATCTTCAGCTTCTAAATATAGTCATACTTCCATGGTACCACAGATAAACCAAGATGGAAGTGGGAACAGTTGAAACAAATTTTACACTATGACGTCATCAACGCAATGCAATGATTCTTAAAAGATAACTAACGAATCCGGTAGATTATGTACATTTCAATAACAATACAAATTTTCATACCTACTCAAGATACAGTAACCATTACCTTTAATAATACCATGTTTGATTGACTTATTACGCAATCAAACAATTTTCTGAAAACTAGAGCGAATCGCGACCGTGGAGTACTAACAGACGATCGTAAATTACGCATAAAATAGTGTATTCGACTTAGATGAAGCAGACTAACCCAGTGCCCCTAACTGACTTCTTAAACGTCTTTATTCTCATTAGATGACGAGCGATAATTGAAGCTATGCGATAGAAACTGCTAGTACTGCTACACCATGGCATTGAAAATCTGTATTAAACTGCCGGGCAAAATAAAAAAAAACTAAATAGCTTTAAAAATTGGCTTTGTGATATTCATTAGCTAATTATTATTGTTTATTACTTTAAAACCGACATGATATATTTAAATTTACAAACACTTATTTTAATTAATTATAATTTATAACATTATTTATAAGTCTACTAATAAATTGATTAACTATGACTTTGTGCTATAGGTAATCTAATAAACTAATTTAATTCATTTTGTAAAGGCCTAATCAATGCTAACGAAGGAAACGCGTAAAAATATCATTATTATGTGCAAGACTTCCTTGCATTGATGTCATTGCATAAATTATTATGCTCGGATTAAACATATTTGCACCACTGACAAGCCGAATATAGTAAGACTATAGTATAGCAACAAAAGAGCAGAGTTATTTTTTGCTACAAGTGCTGATTTTGACTCCAACAAGCAAAGGAAGGAAGCGAAGGATTCTGTGACTGGATCACGAGCGTAACGAGAGATTCTAAAGTAGAATCCGGAGCGGTAGCGATGTTTGAGCTGCTGAGGAGATTATTTTACAAAAAATAAATATGATTTCGATGTAAAGCCTTTTTAATCGACATCCAATAAGCGGAGGTTACCTATTCGTAAGTTTTTTTTTGTTGATTTCAAAAGAAACCATGGCTTGATTGTGTGAAAGCTGATATGGGTAGGAGTAAAGGACGTATTAACTACCAAGATGCCTGTTTGAAAATTAATAGGTACCTAGGGTTAGCCAGAATGCACCTAGTACACCCACACAACAACACCAGTTATGTTTAAGTTCTACCTCATTGGGGACGAGCCTATTGCCACCAACCGGGAAAAATCCAGACTCTGTGACAGCTACCGAGAATTCCTTATGGAAAAACCCAATAACACTTTGCCCGACTTGGGAATCGAACCCAGAACCTCATGTTGAGTGGACTACTAGACCAACGAAGCAAGTCTCCAATATAACTATGTATATCGGAGGGTCCGGATAAGATTTTGCCATCCTGGCCTTTGAAACAAGCTTGCAGATTGAATGATTGTAAGGATATGTTCAATTTGGGGGAGTAGGTAAGTAGAACAGCTCTCTTCACATCACCACTAATAGTGTAGTGTCACGAACTCACGAGTCTTTCGATTGTTTACGGTTTTTTAACGTTCATGCCAGCTACATGTAAATTATGGTAACTTTACTTTATCTTTGGCATAGAGACGCAAAACAACTCGGTAAAGTTCCAAATTCAAGGGCTTCGTCTTTTATCTCAGTAAGAAGAGATACTTCTACTACCCCATTTTTTTTTGAGTAAATAGTAGTTTTTAAAGGTGAACTGAACGTAACCAACTCAAAACATTGTTTAGTTGCACTGAATAGCACGAGGGTCGAGAAGGTATTTAAAGTAAATCCTTAACTTTACTAATATTATAAAAGCGAAAGTGAGTTTGTGAGCGAGCGAAGCCGCGGGCAAAAGCTAGTCTATAATATTCAAAACTTTGATTTAAAAACCGGCCAAGTGCGAGTCGCGCCGAGGGTTCCATATAATCTTGACATCTTTTGACTGCGTTAACAACTACAAACGTTTATAGAGACTACAGAGTACTTATGGTCTTATTTTCAACTTGATACTTCCACACGTTACCGAGATAAAGGGTGTAGACAGATAGACAGACGGCGGAAAACAAAATAAGGGATCCTTTTTTTTGTTTTGAAGTTCGGAACCATAAAAACAAAATTGTGTCAAAGTTGGAACTTTGACCCCAATACCTCTGTAACTAGAAGGTCCTCGGTATGGTCTAGCACAAAAATATGAACGCAATAACGACGATAACAAGATAATACCTTTTGGGGTAAGGGTACTTTTACACCTTTTATTTTATCTATCTTCTCACATGTATTTATTTATGTATGTATTTAGTTAGCCCAGAACTTTGGCACTTTTTACAAGACTCGTTGATGCAGCGCAGAGGTCACATCAGCTGCATGTTTTAGTGTTAAGACTATTAAGACCGTGACAACAGAGGCCTGAGTCTGCTATTACAATAGTGTGAGAATGGTCGATCACTGATCGCATAATGGTTGATTTTGATAATTTTGGTAATCTACTACATACTAAACTTTTCAAAATCAACCATTGTGCGATCAGTGATCGACCATTCTGACACTATTGTAATAGCAGACTTAGGCCCCAGAAGGAAGAAAAATGGCAGTCAAAGCTACATTAGATTTTCCAACAAAAATGGCGCATCAAATGTCACACGCGTGCTGAAAGGAAAGCAAATGCATTGTGCACAAGCATGCCGCTAACGGATCCTAATCTTTTGCATATTTATTAGTTAGATTTATCGGTACATATGCACTTTCATTTAACAGAGTGACATTAAAAGGCATTTTAGGGTTCCGTACTTCAAAAGGAAAAACGGAACCCTTATTGGATCACTTTGTTGTCGATCTGTCTGTCTGTCAAAACCCTTTATCTCGGGAACTCGTGGAGGTTATCGAGTTGATATTAAAAGCATATACTCAACTCTGTTAGTTATTTTTTTTCCCAGCACAAAGGAGTCCGTTTGTGCTGGGAAAAAAAAATAACTAACAGAGTTGAGTATATGCTTTAAAAAAAAATAACTGTGCGCATGTCTGACTCGCTCTTGGCCGGTTTATTTTTTATTCAGTCGGTCTAAAAACAACCGGCCAGGTTTTTTTTTTATTTAGTCGGTCTCCTAGAGTTCTCTAGTGTATTGGCAAAATTCAAATTGAAATAAGAATACTGTTCGATTAAATTCCCTACTATAACAAACTTATTTTTATATAGAGATGCACGTTTGTATTTTCGCAGTTCTAAATTTAAATAAGGATGAAAAGGAAAAAGATGAAAAGCCCAATACAAATTAAAAGCTACCTACTTATAACTATTCAGCAGCATCGTTTTCAAATATCTACGTAAAAACAGAAATACATTTGACTTCCTAGAACTCGCATATTCGTTTACTAATAAAAACGTATTAAGTAAAAAACCCAACAAACCAGTCTGAACGCATAGGACAGCCAGTAAATATTAAAGTACTAGGTACCTAGTCATAATTACCATAGGTATATAGCCTGTCAATATTGAAGAAGAAATCCTTCATGTTATCTAATCTAGCCAAGAAAACAATGCAATTTTCATATACGTATTCATTCTTAAACAAACACTATGGTTACCCTCTATGTTATCAATTACTAGTGCCGGTGTCCCGTGGATGCAACTTACTAATGAAAACCAAACCAAAACCAAACCTTGTCCTGACAATTACGAACTCTAAAAAAACGAAGAACGAAACGAACGAAAAGATTTCTATATAATTATATATATAAATTTTTAAACGTAATCGATTTACCGCCAAAGATGATGAACAGAACACAGCGTCAACTTCTCTGATGTCGATTAAAACACGATCACAGTTACGAAACAAACACAAACAAAACGGACTGGACAAGCGTGGCTTATGGTGGCCCAACGTGAACTGGGATGCGAGTATTTCGCATGTAAACACCAGACTTTCGGTTCACAGCTCGATGCACATCAAGTAACTTATCTTTCACCATTGTGGCGCGTGCTGCCGGCCGTAACTACTTATTCTAAACTATCATAGATGTGGATGTTCGTTCAACTGTTGTCTTTTTTTGCTTTTTGCCTCTTAGAGGAATCCCGTAGGTTTAAAAGAAAAATCGATCCCTAAGTCCAGGTCAAGACGAGGTGATGACAGATAGAGTAGAGCACTCATAGAATGGTTACCGAGAGATGGTAATGTGTTGGCAAGCCAAAAGCTAAATATTTGGATGACATTTGGTAGATCGCGCATAAGGCATGGTTGAGACTCGCGAAGGCCAACGACGAATGACGCAAAAGGAAGAAGGCTAATAATAATAAAGAGCAGTTAGTTGAACAAAGAAACTAGTGATGATAATGGACCCGAACATTATTACTGCAGAGTAGACTCTATTGTCTATTGGTCAGAGCGAAATCAGTAGCTAGCCTAGAGAAGACGATGACGCTGAGCTGCAGAGGACCCCTATATGCCGATGAAAATGTCTCGTTCCTTATTTCAGGTGTCCACGCTAGGCAGGTGGTAACCTATAGTACCTATCGATATCCTGGCGTATTTAGGATATTTTATTGGTAGTTGGACAACGACATTGCAACAGCTCTACAATCATAGACAAAACAGAATATAGAGATAACGTTGTTAACATCTAGGAAGTCAGTGTGATGAGTCTGAGTTATTAGGTTTTCTAATCACCTACCTAACCGGTCTGTGTCCTGAGTCCTCACTAACTAGCTTACCTGTAGCTTGTACCCCTCGTAGAGTCAAGAGAGACTAGAATTCTGGATGCTTTCTGTTCCAAATTTGTAGTCTTTGACCGTAAGTTGCAAAATAAAGAATGCTTAAGCGACTTATCTCGATTAAATCGTACGATGTGGTAACTAGGAAGGGTGGTCGCTTGGACAATACAATTGCCATGTGTCGCCTTAATTACTCTATTGAAACATGTATTTAAGTAATCAGAAATACAAACAATACAAGTGTATTTTTTATTTAAATTACGCATGTACATTGTAGCAATTGTCAGTAATAGACCGGAGTCCGGATTTGTGTCCGGAATAAGTAGGCTCACCCATATTAAATCCCGTGTCGACGGCGCGTTCGTTTTCAACGCGCGCCTCAAAGAGATGTCAGCAAACCAGAGGGGCCTACCAATTCCACCGCCTGCCGGGGTCGCTTTTTATTCGATAAAAGTACCGCGACCCTGGAGCATAAAGGGCAAAAGAAGGAATATGGATGAAGTTTTAGTCAGAAAAAGTCCGAAACTCTCCCCCGGTCCGCTTGGAGTGGGGGAATTATTTGAAAACCCCTATTAAGTATATCTGCGTGGGAGATAAACCTAACAGGTGGCATTTGGGTGTATATTATAATGTAAGGTACACCACTTTCGAACCCTTCGGGGATTACAGGCGTGATTTTATGATAAAGGTGCAGTATAAAGGTATGTATGCACCTATAAAACATGGAAGTACTCATTTTATTATAATTGGGTAGTTGACACTATTAACCAATAATTTAAAAACACAATTTTTCTGAAAGAACACCTTATTCTAGACCTGAGAACTCCATTAATTTAAAAATAACTTGAAAATTCGATTTTTAGTTGCTTTTAAATCAATAAATACTTAGTTGCATCATTGACTTGATAACTTAGTGACGTCATCGGTTGCGAGTCTCATACAAAATCTATGGGGGAAGCACGTTTTGACAGCTCATAAAAAGTATATCAATTGATTGGTGGTGTCAACTACCCTATTGGAGCGGTAGGGTGTGACTTTTACTAAAAAAAACCCACCTATTTTCCTTGTTTTGCCCTTTATGTTCTGGGGCCGCGGTATCTCTTTCAAACAACCCGCAACCACGGCAGGCGGTAGCCCTGGCACTCCTGGCCGGTCCCTCTGCTTTGCTGACATCTTTGAGGCGCGCGTGTAAAAAGAACGCGCTGTCGACGCGGCATTCATTGTACCTTAGGTACTCATTAAAAACTTCGTGATGGTTATGGTGAAGGTGATAATAAAATTCTCATAAATGTGAAATAAAAACAAGTTGTTTGCCAATTCTCATGTTCGTGAGTTTGCGAAAACCTGCTTACGTCCTGCTAACCTTGGTATAGTTATGTCATTATGTCGCACAAAAAATAATAGATCTGTGTTTGTGGGCAAATAACACCGAGATTAAAATCTGCGTTGTAATGTAAGCAAACTGTGGACGTATGGTATGCTGCCTCTGCCTACCTACTTTTAAAGTATATTATATTTTTAATACGAGCGGTGTAATTGGAATGGAATTCTTAAAATTTCGATTTGGAGAGTTTAAATTTAATTATTATATTATTATAAGAGTCCTAAGGTATTTAATTTATATAACTAGTCTACTTCAAATTCGTGATGCAAGAGGGCAAAGGGTACCCTGTAGGAACCTAACGCTTGAATGGGTAATGAATTGATGATGCATCGGGAGATGCAGCATTCCGGTGAGTTACCTAGGCTCTGAAGTACGTTCTAAGTATATTCTCTTGTGAAGTAGCATGTTTATTCTAAAATTCTGTACCAAGTACCCAGTTGCTAAGCAAACTTAATTCCAATGTGACCCCTATTTGAAATTCACGTGTTTTATATTTGTATGATAACTGGTAAATATTGTCGTGCTGAAACAGCACGTGTCCGTATTTTAATTAATACTCAACAGATTTGTAAAAGTATACAATGAATTCACCGCACCTCGCAATTTATTTAAGAAAAATATTGTACAAAACGAAGCGCATGTGACTAAAAGAGTGATAGATATGAATGTTGATGGATGGAAAGGGAGAGGAAGGCCAAATTTAAGATGGATGGATTGTGTAAGGAATTATATGAAGGACAAAGGAGTGAATGATGCCGTGACGTCTGACAGGGGAAAATTTAAAAAGAAAACGTGTTGCACCGACCCCAAATAGAATGGGGCAAGGGCAGGAAAATGATTGTAAAAACGATATCGTTGGCTATTATGACGCCAATGTTATCGTTTAGCTATTAATTACCATATTTCGCATCAAAATTGTGTTGTCTGTAAAAACATAGTGTGGACGCATAAACGCATTTAAAATTATGTATTGAGATTTTAGATTCATTATAAAATTTAAGGGGTTATCCCAAATAAATAAAAATGGAACAAATGCAAATTATACAGGGTGGCCAGTTGATAGGCGTCCAAAGAAAAAAATTAGATGCCTTATGCTAAGGGGTACCCGAATTACCCCCATGTATGTTCCGCGATTATTTGTAGTTTAGGAGCTAGAATTTTTTAAAGTACTTTTTTCAAAATATTCACCTAGCATTGGTTTTTATTTTTTATGTCTTTATTCCTATCATTTTTAGATATTCTTTTTTGTGGAATCTATTAGCGATAGCAATAGCTACCATGCAAAAAAAATCCGTTTGCCTAGGCATTGTAGAACTTACCACAAAATTAGTCCAAAGTTCAAAATTACCATTAGAGTTCGATAATCAAAAATGTTCAGAGCTTAAAAAAAAAAAAAGTGAGGGGTGCCAGAGGTTTCTAAATGATCTTAAAAACTTCTATGAACCTTCAACAAACAAAATCGGTAAAAAAATATAGAGCTTGATCGGGGATTATTTCCTGTAATTAGCGTTGATAGCAATAAAGGTATTTTTACAGTTATTGTTATAATTTGGAATTTCTTTATTTTTGCCACTTTTATGATAAAAAAATACGTTAGATAGTTTACAAATTTTATTAAAACACGTTACAAAAGGTTTTCAAAGTGCCGCCTTACCACAGAAATGCACAATCTACATCTACGGAGGAAATTGTCTTTTAGTTGTAAACCATGTCTCGTCTCAGTGTTAAGTTAACGTCTGACAGCAAAATTGGTAATTCTTCAAGAACTCTTTGTAGGTGGCTCCATCGAGCTTGGACAGCGGTCTGGCTATGGATTCTCCAAAGTCCGCTATCGAGAATCGTCATTCCGTAAGACCATCAAATTTTCAACACCGCTTCGTTACAAAAGGTATTCAAAGTGCCTCCTTACCACAGAAATGCATAATCTACATCTACGGAGGAAATTGTCTTATAGTTGTCTAAAGGCTTCTCTGTTACTTCTTACAACATTTCCCGCTTCTTCAATTTTCCGTTTTAGTTCTTCCTCATTGTTAGTGTCCCGTGCGTACCATCACGAGTCTGGACGGCAGCTCGAATGGTGGTGGTAAACTGATTGCTAGTTCACCGTTGAGAACGCCGGACCACATTTTCACACTGAAGCGGTGTTGAAAATTTGATGGTCTTACGGAATGAGGATTCTCGATAGCGGACTATGGAGAATCCATAGCCAGACCTCTGTCCAAGCTCGATGGAGCCACCTACAAAGAGTTCTTGAAGAATTACCAATTTTGCTGTCAGACGTTAACTTAACACTGAGACGAGACATGGTTTACAACTAAAAGACAATTTCCTCCGTAGATGTAGATTGTGCATTTCTGTGGTAAGGCGGCACTTTGGAAACCATTTGTAACGTGTTTTAATAAAATTTGTAAACTATCTACCGTATTTTTTTATCATAAAAGTGGCAAAAATAAAGAAATCCCAAATTATAACAATAACTGTAAAAATACCTTTATTGCTATCAACGCTAATTACAGGAAATAATCCCCGATCAAGCTCTATATTTTTTTACCGATTTTGTTTGTTGAAGGTCGATAGAAGTTTTTAAGATCATTTAGAAACCTCTGGCACCCCTCACTTATTTTTTTTTAAGCTCTGAACATTTTTGATTATCGAACTCTAATGGTAATTTTGGACTTTGGACTAATTTTGTGGTAAGTTCTACAATGCCTAGGCAAACGGATTTTTTTTGCATGGTAGCTATTGCTATCGCTAATAGATTCCACAAAAAAGAATATCTAAAAATGATAGGAATAAAGACATAAAAAATAAAAACCAATGCTAGGTGAATATTTTGAAAAAAGTACTTTAAAAAATTCTAGCTCCTAAACTACAAATAATCGCGGAACATACATGGGGGTAATTCGGGTACCCCTTAGCATAAGGCATCTAATTTTTTTCTTTGGACGCCTATCAACTGGCCACCCTGTATAAGTACATAGACTACAGTCTAATCATTTCTTCGTCATCATCATATTTCTACTTTACTTAGGTAAACGAGTTGTATACGATTAAATAACCAATACCTAGTTGAAATTCAATACAAATTCTCTAAACAAAGGCTAAGGTTCGTTCTGGTTTAGTCAAAAACAACGGCAAATCAAATCATTAATTCTTTATTGCAACCTGACTGCCGGCCGAAACCCATTTCTGGGTGTTTTAGGTACTATTTAAAGCCCTAGAAAGGCCATAGAGACAGGGCCTAGAACAACTCAGAAATAGACTATCTACTTGTAAAAAAATACAGATATAAAATATGTATTATGGATTTTTTTGGTTAGGTTTTTTGCAGTCTACAGTCAGCCGATTGGTGCTAACCCAAATTCCTAATGATTCCATTATTTAGAGGTTCTGTGTGTACTGTAGCGACTTGGGCTTTAGTTTTTGGGTAAGAAGACAAATACACATGTGTTCAATTAAAAAAAAACACCTGTGTAAATTGGCCAGTTACAGCATTGACAACATGGTGAACGTATCTTGTAACATCGTGTTAAGACCAATTTATTGAGAAATAATCAACAACGTTCTCTAACTTTTGTTGTATCTAACACACCCACTTTAGATCCTACACCAACTTTGTGCTAACATTTTTTCCACTGTTAATTTACACGTATAAAAAATTCAATGTCATGTTTTTGTCCAAAAAATTACGTGAGACGCGACACACCCACCAAATTTCTTCAGAGGTTATTGCAGCTTAAAACGAAGGAAATAAGGCTTAATTCTTGATAGCTGGTGTTATCGTACGATTCACTCATACATAGACAGTTTTAATATTGGTTTACAACCTGTTTCTACCTTACGCGAGAGACCCCTCCGTTCTGTTTACCAGTTACCGTTTGTCTTACACAGTGTTTTATCGTGTCGTCTATCTGACGCTAGAATCTTCCGCAATTATGTTCATAAGGAATTTATATCGGACTTCTATTAAATTAAATATTAGAAATTATACTGGAAATAGTAATTTAAAAAAACCGCCAAAGATTTTGATTACGGGTAAGTGTATTTTCCTAATGATTAAAAGTGAAATTGAAAATGAAGAAAATTGAGGAAATTTGTAGGTTTTTAAAAAAAAAGCGATATCCTTAAAATCAGCAAAAATATTGTTAAAACATTAAAGAAAAAGCAAAGATAAAGTATTTAAATTTTAAAAATAATTCACGCCTGTATTCCCAAAGGGTGGGCCAGAGGTAATAGTAATACGCCCACATTTCGTCAGTTCTGCTTGTCAGTTACAGCACTAGACCAAAAATAAAACGCAAACACTACGATTAGGTCTTTAGGTCACAGACGCCGTCAATAAGTGAAAGGATAAAACACAGTGAAGGCTGTTTCTATAATAAAAACACCCTATTCTCAAGAATGTGATCGTTTCTAAAATAATATCGGCCTTAATGATGCCTGAATGGCCTGAATGAATTAAAGGGAAAGTGCAGCAGCACGAGGATGACGAATTGTTGCTCAAACGCGTGCATTCCGGTTTATGGTTGCTTGGTTGATATTGAAACAACCGTTGAGCTGACTGAAAACTGATTGTTGGTTAAATAAAGCTATTATTAGAATATACCCTACCGGCTTCGAAAGAGATACCGCGGCCCTGGCACACAAAAGGCAAAAGGAGGAACATGGATGGGTTCCTAAATAAATTCCCCGTAATAGTAACTTTTGAAATTATTTGCTGATTTCGCATCTGAAAAAATACCCTGCCAAAAACCAAAGGCATCACCAAAATGCAATAATTATGTTTTCTCTGGCTCAGAATGCAGGTCAATACAATTACTCCAGATAATTTTCTGAAAAAAAAAACTGAAATTTCCGGAACGTGACACTTGAGTCCATATTTATATTAAAGTTATCTGTGCTCGAGCCTAATCGGGACGAGTCAGGTGTAACTTTCTCATCACCATTACCACTTCATCCCAATTGAGCGACAGCTCTTGGTTTGCTGGTTTAATTAATTTAATCATAAAACGTCATAATGATTCAGTATTGCACATATTATGGCCTCTCCCAAGATCATCAGAGCTATCTTCTTATACGAATATTGAATACCTAAGTGCATATAGATTCTATATATATTTTTGTTTTATCTTACGAAGATCGCAATGACCCACAAGGCCACAATGGCAGCTGTGTCTGTAATAGGGTCTTGCCATCCTGTGTTTAACCGATAAGATGAATCTTTTATCTCATCGCCTGCTATCAAAAGTTCAAAAGTATATTTATTCCTATCCTTGGCAATAAACGGTGCATAGGTATATTGGATAGCATCGGTTGAGTTTTGCGAACATGAAACCCGATCATATGAAAGAATTTTGTTGATCTTGCAAATAATAGCAGTGACCTTTTCACAAATTGTGACGAAATTGAGACCTATGTTTTAACGATGCTAATCTACGTCTCCAACTTCCGTATAATTTGTTTGCATAAATAATATTCTAGTGCGCAATCTGTATGTTACGTCGTAGAAAATGAACGATGTACCTATTGCAAAAACATGTTTGCCCGCCTCGTGTCGCCGTATTTTCTACGATTTGCATAGTTTTTTGCTATTATTTATTTATTCGGCAACGCAGTCAATTTTTCTCTTAAGGCTAAGATAGTTGTAGTTCTGTGCAATATAATAATCTAGCCTGTGAACCTGATTAATAAGTAAAACTTCCAAATTTTCTAAATAAAATTTGTTATATCATAAATGTGCTATCTTTACAGGAGGCCTCGGTCAACTAGGCGTAGAGTGCGCCAAGTACCTTCGGGGAAAATATGGCAGAGACAATGTCATCCTCTCCGATATAATCAAGCCGTCCCAGGACATAGTTAATGATGGCCCATACATATTCGTGGATATTTTAGACTTCAAGGGTCTGCAGAAAACCGTCGTTGATCACAGAGTGGACTGGCTGATCCACTTCTCAGCTCTGCTCAGTGCAATTGGAGAGCAAAATGTTCCTTTAGCCGTACGTGTGAATATAGAAGGAGTGCATAACGTTATTGAACTTGCCAAACAGTATAATCTAAGGATTTTTGTACCAAGTACAATCGGGGCTTTTGGCCCGGACTCTCCTAGAAATCCTACGCCAAATATCACTATACAAAGACCAAGGACTATTTATGGTGTGTCTAAAGTGCATGCGGAGTTGTTAGGGGAATACTATTTTCACAAATTCGGTTTGGACTTCCGTTGCTTGAGGTTCCCCGGTGTCATATCCAGTGATCCACCTGGCGGAGGAACTACAGGTGAGGATGGTGATCTTTATTTTCATTTGATGTGTCATCAATTTCTGGACTTTATTTGTATTTACCGACTGGCTATAGACACACATTTTAAATACAGTAGTATTAAATAAAACCGGTCGCGCATATAGACTACATTTTTGTAGTGTGTAGCCTAGGAACAGAAAAATACAGGGATTCTTTTATTTTTGTATAGACGATGATGCCTTTTGTGTTTATTTAACCTTTTGAACGTTATTGTCAAATAATTATAAATCACAGGCAAACACGTTCCCTGGATGCCAACGACGCAAAATATGTGCCAAAGAGGTAAAATGAGAGGCTCGGCGGGCACGCGTGTGCTTTGGAACTCTGGCGTTCAAATGAATACAAATAATTTAACATGGATTTAATTCTCAGTTATTAAAAAAAAGTAAAAACTGAATATTATTATTATTATATACCTAACCATTTTTTGCGAGTAACCTGGAACAATGAAAGCAAAATTATTTTTATGGAATTTATACGTAGGCCCAAACCACATACCACTCACAGAGAGATAACAACCATTCACTTGAGCCAGTACTTCAAAATGTATGCTAAAATGTTCACAGACTATGCCATTGCGGTCTTCCACGACGTCATTCGCAAGGGCCAGTACCAATGCTACCTCAAGCCAGACACAAGACTTCCTATGATGCACGTAAGAGATGCCCTTCGCGCTCTCTCAGAATATTTAGAGGCTCCCAACGAGATCCTCAACAGAAGAGTCTACAATGTGACATCAATGAGTTTCACGCCCGAAGAGCTAACGGAAGCCATGACTAAATATATACCAGAATTCAAGATCACATATATGCCTGATAGCAGACAGGAAATCGGTGAGTTATAAATACAGTGGAATCCGTTTATAATGACATCAAAAGGAAATAACAAATACATCATACTAAGCGAACGTCATAGAAATCATTTTATAGAAAATAATAAATGTCCTGTTTTTGTTGGTACATATTTATTATAAATAGAGAGAAACATAATCACTAACAACCAATGCGACTCAAAACAAAAATAAGTTCAAACACCTCGAAACACATTTAAGATGACTATTAAAGAGCTAACTGATTTTGCATGACGAACGCAAGCAAACAACAATGTCGTGTTTTATCGTTAGGCATCTCGTGTCTCTCCCGAACTGCCGAAGATGTTAGGAATCATGTCGGTTACTGTAACCGAACATAATTGATTAAAAACAGGACCGTAAGCAACATGTCATTATAAGCGAAGTCATTATAGCCTAGCCGACTTTTTTGTAAAGATTTTTATATGTAAACCTAACTTCGTTGTTCTACTTCATAATAAGCGGTTGGTCAATATAGGCGGAATCATAATAAACTGATTCTACTGTATCGTATTATAAACCTACAAGAACAGTTCAAAGTCAAACTATGAATGACTGAGAAATGTTTCTAAGAGCAGAAGAATAAATAATCTACAAATAGTGAAGTATACAAAAACGATCAAAGAAATGTATCCACTACGACCAGTAAATTAGTGCATGCCTCCAACCCGTAAATTTATGGTTCAGGACCCTCCCCAAAACATTTGTTTCCAACCAGTATAAGTAGGAACCTAAGCTCTAGACGCCATATTATGTCCCTAAGCTCGCGATTTTATCACTTAGTATAACAAATTTCTTATGCTGATTTCAGCTG
This sequence comes from Ochropleura leucogaster, assembly GCA_958449745.1. Taxonomy (NCBI): domain Eukaryota; kingdom Metazoa; phylum Arthropoda; class Insecta; order Lepidoptera; family Noctuidae; genus Ochropleura; species Ochropleura leucogaster. The sequence goes on from OY288208.1 coordinate 6,423,734, forward strand.
ATTCCTGGCCGCAAGTCTTCGATGATAGCGAAGCTCGGCGCGACTGGAATTGGAAACCAGAAGTCGATCTGGACAACCTTGTCAAACTGATGGTCAAGGAGGTCAAAGAGAAAATTGCTGCCAATGGACTATCATAACGTGCTATCTCACTTATGTTTGATGAATGCGCCTCATGCTGTCTTTAGCCCTCACGACAACCACGACAAGTTTTGTCCCTCCCCACAGGATACCAACAATCTATGCGAATAACTGATTGTCGTCAAGATGACGCCCCCCCCCCCCCCCCCAAGTTTTTCTAATATCATGTGAATATGGTTAAATACAATATTTCTACTATTTCATAGGTACTTTTATAGTAATTTAAAAAAAAACTACTACACACTATTCAGCCTAGTGAAAAGCATATATGACTGACGTGCACCTAAAATAGAACACACTGATGTAAAAATAAAATAGATATTTTTTATTAAAATTAAATTCATGGGTCCCTTTTAAGAGCACGCTTTGGGTTTTTCTTCTACATAATAGTGGTGCCGCCACTTTGACATCAAAATAGCGGACCATATTGTAGAATAATTTGGAACTAGGTACGAAATAGTATAAATATTGTAATATATCCTATTCTCATGATATTTGAAATCCTGTCGGGGTCCCGTCTTCTTCACGTTCATAAAACTGTATTTTATCTGTAAGTAGTTTTGTTGGTAAACAGACGACAGTGGGTGTTAAATAATGCTTATTTTGTAATTTAATTTAAATAAACGCTTTTACTGAATCTCCTTATATTTCATTTAACATAACATTGCAATGAAAAGGATTGAACCCCATGCGGTAGTAACTGTAGTTCAATGCCAGTCTTTTTTTTAGGTCAATGTCTTATCGTACAGGGAGATAGATATACTTGACTAAGGTTTCATTCCTAAGAAACCTGCCCCGATGACATTGACCGAAGGCTGCATTAATTATGTCAGGTAAACACACAATAAACCATAGACAATTTATATTAATCTATGGTAGACACTATAGACACAATCACGTGCACAATTAATAACTTTTCAATTAAATTATTTTTATTTGTGACACATAGGTAAAAGTCAGTACATGGCGTGGTCAATAAAATAGTGCCTCACTATGTGCTGCAAGGGGTGCCAATATTTTTACAGATTAAATAGCGCAAAGACTTTCTCTTATCATAATGATCCTATTATTGTTGTTACGATTTTTTTTTGAAAACCAGACTTTTCTGCACAGCAATGGATTCTAAGCACAAGCTCAACCTTTTCAACGCCAAAGCACAGACATACGCGCGTGCTCTCACTCGCCGAAACTTCTTGTTTATTTATTTATACCTTGACTAGATTTGTAACCACCTTTAGGTTTGGATCTTTGATAGAAGAAGCGGTCTGATTTCTTTAAATATTGAATTATTCATATTGAGTTGGCATTAGGATACCGCAGGGTGGCAATCCTGGCCTTGGTCACTAAATGACAGCAAAAACCTACCTACTTGAAAAGTTTGGCTCTGCAATTACTTTTTGTGTGTTGATGGAATAAAAGAATAAACTTCGATCAATTCCTTTATTTAAGCATTAAACAAAATAAAAATCACCTTTGCATAAAGGAATAATAAAAACATTGTTAAGCATGTACATGTTTGCTATCTACAGATACACAATGAAAAAGAAAACAAAACACCTCCACCATGAGTTTACGACAACTAGAATTTAAAAAGTTTAGAAGTGATGTGTACAAAATAAGAGGCAAAGGAAATTGTAGAGTGGATAGACTCATGGAGGAGGCTGTATAGAATGTCAGAGGATGAAACTTAAAAATAAAATGACTTCCAATTCACACTATACACAACTCAGTCTTCGTTACGTTACTCGTCGGCAACACGGTCGCTTATATTATTTCTATGTCAATATTCTAGATATGGACGTAACATTACTATAGGCAGAAACGTATATTTCCATACTCATACATTGCTTTTTCTCAATGTTGCCGCGTTATTATTATGAGATGTAGCTATTTCAATGCATATAGTTTAAATTCTAATCTAATAACAATTTAATTTAATTCTAAAATAGTGGTGTTTCTGTGATTTTAGGATATACTCTATTTCTATTTTCAAAATACTTACGAGTAATTTAAAAATTGTAGTTTTAGGGTGAATTCACATTTACACACGCAGATCATAATTTTTCGTTTTTCTTTTCTGTCATTAGAATTGCAACTCAATATAAGAGCCCAACTGAACAAAATCGAATCGTGAGTTGTAACCAAGAAAAAGTGCGTGCGATGCGAATGAATACGGATGCTAGCGACACTTCTCACTCCACAAAGCAACGCCCCTACGTGAATGACGTAATAGAGGTACTCGATCGAAAACACTAATCCGTGCGTACAAATGTGTTTTCACCTTTACGACAAATTAATTCAACAAAAATGCCTTTCCACCTTATAGATCTACGTGTTATTATTTCTGTATTACTCTAGCGCGAAAAAATTATATACAAATATATCAAAATCAAAATTTCTAGCCGAATCTAGCCAACTTAATTTTATTGCACCTTCTGTTTACTATAATAATTATCACAAATCGTATATACAGTCATTGTGAATGTTTGATAATGGCACTTACGTCGTCTTGCATCGGAAATTTATGTATTTAGATTTCAGACTTAGCATTTGAAGATGATAGAAATTATGCATTCAAATTGTAAGACTTTTGCCTGAAGAGAGATGCTGTTAACAAAACGCATCAAACTATACGTTTCCAATATAACATGGCCTCGTTTTGTATAGATTTCCAATACAATAAGAGATCCGGATAAACGGGTTTGTAAAGCTTATTTGGTCGCCGTGCGTAGTCAGTGACTTACCTACATTACCTGACCCATCTTACAAATCAGAAGCGGAGACGATGGGTAAAAGGTAATGCAGGGCACTATTCGTAATAAAAAAATACTGAAAGATAAAATATTATGTAGCATGGGTACTCATAAATTCAGGGTGTTAAAAAAACACACCCTTGAAATCAGCTAAAAAACATTCACAACAACAATGAAATTCATTTACACTATAAAAAAAACAAATTGGTAACATCTATACATAAACAAATTATACAAAAAAAAACATACATTATTTAATAATCCTCACCAAATAAAAATTCGCTTAAATCAATATCCCGGTACCTTAACTGTGTCAAGCCACATTAAAATAACAACTTATTTATAGAAAAAAAGATTTACAGAAGAAAATGCAATTTACACTGGTGAGATGAACGAAGCGAATGTGTAGTTAGTTTTAAGTACATACGTTACAAATAAGAAAATGCAATTAGTTACAGAAATGGAATAAAATATCCAGTCAATACAACACAACAATCACATTTGGGAGGCAAACATGTTTATATCAATAGAAAAATACAACAATTAATCGATAAAACAAGCTTTTATTTTGTGTGTGAAATCGATAGGTTTTTAACAGCCAGGAAAAATGAATTGAAAGAAGAGCAGATGAAGGCAAAAAAAAATTGTTGTCTGTGGAAATTGATGTAAAAACAAGATGGCGGCAACAGTTCGGATTGTCCACTTGCCAAAGAATTATAGTTGTGATGCGAATTTGAGGTTTTTATGTTAGTACAGTCAGTTTGCTTGACATTTAATTTCCTTGAATTTATTAAAGTTTTGTGTATAGCAGATGCCAGTTGTTGTAAAGTAGACTTAAACTAAACTTGCGCATAGCTAAAAAATACTTTCAACAACTCGGTTACACCTACCTTCTTTTGAGACCACCTAACTAGGACATCGCTACTGGTGGCCTAGCATGACCTAAGAGTGGGAAAGAGATGAGGCCCGAGGTCCAGCAATGCGCCATCTCTTTGAAATAAGATTTAAACAATACTGCTTTAAGTTGTCATGGTTCTCCTTGAACAGATAGTCAACTACAGTACGGCCAACGAGAAGCGATACGAAAGGTCATTAACCTAAAGAACAACTGTGGCGTTGACAATCTAATATTTAGCTCTTTCCATCTTGTGCCTTTGTCGTAATGCCTCGTTCTCCAGGCAAAAACATGACAACGTTAAGACGGGTTCGCCAACATTCGGGCGGCCATTTTAGATGGGGTTTTAGCATGGGTTTTGTTTACATTTGGTATCGCTTCTCGTTGGCCGTACTTTAGGTATCGTTAGTCCAAAAAGATCCAGAAAAATTAAGATCATTTGTAGGGCGTATGATTCGCCCAGTTTCATTCTTTTTACATACAACAATGGTTTTTTCATCAGAAATTACTCAGAAGTAGCCACGAAGTACCCAATTGCGTGGGACTTAAAAATAGCGCGAAATCCGCCAGACCCTTCGGTAACTATAGGCGTGACGTTATGGAACATACTACAATGCTTAGAAAGTCAAGGCGTCGAACTAAGAGATGGAAAAAGGTCAGGCTTCGTTTATATTGCCAAACTTTTCAAAACTGCGTTCTTCGTTTTATGCATCCCTACTCTACGCCATTTCAGGCATTTTCACCTATTGTAAGTCGACTGCTGACATAATAACCATTTCGTTTGGATGCTTTTAAATTATTGTCACCGATAGAAAATATGTACTAAATCCTGCTTATCTATATTAGGCCAAGTTCTACGTAAGATAAACCATTTAAAGGTATATCACTAGCTACTATTTCAACACTTTTCTAGCTCACTACAAATTTAAAAGACGAAATGAGGAACTTGGTGTTTAAGGCAGTATCCTCTATTTATTGGATGCATAGACCTCTCAGTAAGTCAAAAACATTGTGAATGAGCAAACGTATCCCCATGTTTGTCACAACAACAAAGATGGCGGGTACAGCTGCGCCATCTTTGTTTTTGCACTCTCAGCACACATTTTCGGAGTGAGGGGGCGGGGTGATGATGTCCGTCGGTGAACCCATGACAAGTGATGTCACCACACTCGCCCCGCGCCGAGCATCTACCTTATGCCGCTTTAAGTTAGAAGTCAGTCTGTAGTAAAAAAAAACCCTTTTGTTCGGAAGGTTGTCTAGCGTAGAAAAACAAAATGCGACAGCGTTATGCAACTATTGTAGCGCTGCAAATTGTCGCCCAAATTGAAAGTATCCACAGGATGCGCTTACGCAAGCCGGCACGCAGCGCTGACAAATAAACGCTCTTAAGTGTCTCTTTTCAGTGAATAAAATTGTCCACACAAAACGTTTCTGAACGGAACAATTTATGCATGTAATGCTCTCTAAATTAAACTTCGTAGATATGCTGCTCGTGTAATGTGACATCATAATAAATGCTTCCAAGTCTATGGGCGGTGACTGGCCTTAGTTACTATTGATAAAGAAATGAACTTATTCTAGTGTTTAATCTATTAGTTCATACCAAAAGGCAAGAATCATGCGATAATTTTAAAATTTAAACAAACTAGTTCCACAAACGTGTTTCGGTATCCAAAATTAAGTGATGATTGTCCTCTCAATAGAAAACTGTAACAGGCAAGTTGACAACATAAAAACGAACAAAACAATGGTATTTACGTGCTTGATAAACCGTGAAATCTACATTAACAATACATTCAATTTTCTTTTTATTTCAAGCATAAATAAAATGCGTACGGCCTCTTTACAGAAATTCTGCCGCATTTAAAAACGTGCTTTTGAAATATTTCCATAAAATTCTCGTTCAGTTGTTGCTTAGTGGACACTGTCCTACGAAAATTCCTTGTCACATTAATTAATTATAAATAAATCACTGCGTCATATGCCTAGAATTAGATTCATCGTTTTCGTCACAATGCTAGCAAAAATATTTGATTTCCGTACCTACATAATTGACTTGACAACTACTCTGCCTTGATGTGTTGCTGTTGTTCTCGATTCATGTTCATTTCTTTCAACCGCTGTCTCAGTTGTGCCTTCTTTATATTTGTCATGATCTGTGTTGATTGGTAAAGCCACGAACCCTGGAACATATAGACAAGACATTTTAAGATAGGAGACATCGGAAACTTTTTCACAAATGGTGAGATCAGTCATTTGTGGCTGTTTTATTTCAATCATCATTCTTCTGCTTTCATCCCAAATTACTATAAGCAGCCGTAGAATGTCTTCTTTTTCATACTTGTCTATTACCCGTTATGCCATTAGACACCTCTTTTTTCCATTATAATCCTTCAAACAATCCATCGATCGCTTCTTTGGTCCTCATTCTTAAAAGATGGATGGATTGTGTAAGGAATGATATGAAGGAGAAAGGAGTAAATGATGTCGTGACGTCTGATAGGGGAGAATGGAAGAAGAAAATGTGTTGCGCCGACCCCAAATAGAATGTCAAGGGCAGGAAAATGATGATTCATACATTATCCTCACGCTATTTTCCTCATTCCTCAGCATCGCATGCCCTTTTTTCATTCAATGGTGTTTCTCAGACTGTTTTATTTCAATATTATGGCATAATAGATTTTTTTATACGTGAAGCATTTTTGGTCCGCCTTGGCAGTAAAACCGACTCTTTGCCGTGACGGCAACCGGCGGTCATCATGCCGTGATGCCTCCTCTGCGTCACCGCTCTCTACTCCCTTGTGTACAATATATAGGTACAGTCACGAGCAATATCACTTACTAAAATTGAAAGCAATTTCCCCCTACCGTATTGATTAACATTTTACGATTTCACGAACATAGTATTTTGGAAACAATACTTTTACGAAATATGTCTCATGTCAAAGTAGAAACCTTTTTTTCATGAAAATAAAAAACAAAATTACTTTTGATATTTTTTAAGTGTGTGTACATACATGATATTGCTCGCTACTGTACTCCATTTTATATATTTTACTCCATATTCCGCTAGTTTCGTTATTCATTTTGAATTTCAAATCCACAACGGCCAATTTTTTTTAAATGGAACCTCTGTTGATTTTTTAATGGTAAAAATCAACGGAAACTTGTTAATACCAAATTTCAATCCAATTTGGATTAATCAAACTACTGATCAAGTAGTCAGTAATCTCATTCAACTACAAACCGATTACGCAGACCTACTTACGTTCCAATTTCACCATTATGTTCAGTAACAAATAACGATATTATATCAACTTACCACCATTATCATGCAGTTCAGTAATATAGGGATGGAGAAAACGACCGATATGAACAGGCCTTTACTATCGAAGTACTGCTGTCTTGAGAATAAGGTCCAATTCCGCGCAGCAACCTCGTTGATATTCTCCGAAAAATAGACTAGCAACACTGAAACATTAAAATCAAGGTTGCCATTAATTACGACTGCAATCAAATTAATCGCCGGATGTATTTTTAGTGGATGTTGTAATTTAAGATGTAACATAATGAAATTGTATTGCAAGTACTTATCTTACTAAAATAAATACTATCTTTGAAAAAAAGATAGCAGTGTCTGAAGGTTATCCGATTATAATAACAAATTAATATTGCAAATTACAAAAGTTTGTAAGGATGTAGGTATGCTTGTTACTCTTTCACGCAAAAAGTGCGATCCGAATTTGTATGAAATTTGGCGGAAAGTTAGTTTATACACTGAATTAACATATAAGATTCTCTCAATCTTGTTAGAACGATACCTGGAGACAGTTACAGAACTAGACACGGGTAACGCCGCGGGTTTGAGCTAGTTAATAAATAAAACATCGCTCATTCCACGGAGACAGAATGCTTTCCATTTTAATATCAACAATGAAATAAGTTTCAGAAACACGAAATTACTTTCACTACTTTGACGCAGTGCCAAATGACGCAGAGGCACTTTCTGAACAGCGGTTTCGCTTTTCGCATTACTGTCATAATGTGTATACTATTTAGCGAAGATATTTGTTTTGAAACCAAGTAGTGTGTGTCTAGGAGTTGTTTGCAGAGAAGCTTGGCCTTCATTGTGAAATCTTAGTGCAGCGATTAACATCGCGCATAGGGTTATTCAATCGGAATTCGTCTGGTTTTTTTAACACAATAAGCGCTAGACCATAGACTTGATTGATATTGATACTTATATGATTTTAATTTGAACTCAATACCACCACGCGTTCTTGACAGACGGACAACAAAGTAACCGTAGATATAAAGGTTCCGTTTTTGCCTTTTGATATACGGAACCTTAAAAAATATCAAATCAAGAAAAGTAACGCAACCGGAATTTTAAGTTCCGAAATGGTTACCCTAATGATGTAATGGTAGGTTACTAACTCGACGTCAAGGCCGAAGTAGGAAGATGATTTATGCGTCTAAGGTTCCCCCTAGTCCGTTCTCCTTACATTTTTATTGAGACAAAGGTCATTGGAAACACTCCTTGCAGCCAGTTTTATCACATGATTCAAACAAACTTTAAATTTAGAAGACGAAAACGATGAAGGTTCGGTCTAAGAAGGCTAGGTACTTACATAATATTATAAATAACATAACTTGGAAGTTCCCATAGTTCCTCGTCGAGAAGCATGTGAACGTTATTATTACGTGGAAAGATATCAGCGCCATTAGCCATGGGTCACGCCATTCAATCTGAAATTAAAAGAAAAAGAGTTTTATTCAATCAGTCGATGTCAGACTCAATAGTCTATCTTTATTGATTAACCACAATACGCGTTGGTAAACATAGGTGGTTACTTTATAATTAAGATCTTTGTGGACCCCGTAGGTCACAGCAAAAGGTTAGGAGAGAGGAAGCCCTGTTTTAGGACATCATCATATGCCAAGAATACTTCCCTACTATTAATACTGGGGTCGGCTTCCATTCTAAGCGAATGCAGCTGTGTACCAGTATTTTACATGGAACGACTGCCTATCTGACCTCCACAACCCAGTTAGTATTGGGTAATACGATACCCCTTGGCAAGGCTGGTTTTAGACTTTGAGGTCACTGACTATCTGTAACGACTGTCAAAGATCTACAAATGACAGCCGGGACCAACATATTAACGTTATTTCCGAGGCACGGCGGATAATCAGTGTGTTTAAATGTGTGTGATTGGTGGTCAACCATCCACAGACCAACCTAGGCAGGTGCGGATAAACCTAAGTTTCACCCGAGCGCCTGTTGTTATAACGCTACGAGCTCCTCCCGCTTTAGGAGTTCGTTAAGTTGTTATTGTACGTCAGACTTAGCATGATCAGCCAATTCTCTATGGTAGGAAATGGGCTGTAATCCGCCACGCGAGCTCAGTGTGGGTGCGGGTTGGTTAATAATGGTAGAGGTCTCATATCATCGATTTTTGTTCCAGGGCATAAGGGTTTACTCACGATGCTTTCTTTCACAGTTTGGAGAGCAGCTGCGCAGAAATAAATTACTCAAGTTTTGCGCATTTTTTTTAAGCATTGGGAAACCATCAAATAATTCCCTGCTCTGGCTGGAGCAGGGGGAGTTATTTAATGCCAGGATTTTACTGACTAAAAGCCATCCATGTTCCTTCTTTTGCCCTTTATGTTCCAGTTCGCGGTATCTCTTTCAAACAACCCGCAACACCGGAAGTTATGCGCCTGCCTGAGCTTGAATCCACTATCTACGTCTAGTAACTCAGGGGCTAGTATATAAGTGTAGGGTAAGTCGGGGGTATTTTAATTGCTCTTGAAACAATGAGGAGTTTAATATTAAAAACTCGACAGGGGAAAAAACAGTAAGGATTCGTCAAATGACTTGTCCCACTCTGGGCGGTGCGAAAGGAACACCGATCCATGTTCCTACTTTTGCCTTTTGTGTTCCTGGCCCGCCGCGCCGTAACTCTGTAGAACCAACCTGCAGCTCCTGCAGGCAGTGGCCCTGACGGCCCGTCAGAATCTGGCTGTCTACGTTGAACAAATAGCTCCACAAATAAAATAAAAAGTAAGGACTAAACTAAGGCTTCTAATCTCGGATCAGACCACATAATTCGAAGCGAATACTGAATAATACAATTAACTGTTTTACGGTACAATATTGCGACCAATTCTAGACTACCTACGATCGTAAGAATCACAGCTTAGAGCCTTGAACCTGACTGCCAGTTACCTCGTCGTTAAATTGAATTTAAAAAAAAAGCTAGTGTCCCATCTACCCATAAACCGGGCAAGTGCGAATCGGACTCGCATCTTTTGACTGTGTAGATTTAGAGATATGATTTTTGCACAACTTTAAGGGACCACCGACTTGAGTACATGGTTTTAATTTCAACTCTATATCTTCACGCGTTCTCGACATAAAAGGTCTTGACAGACAGCCGGATAAAAAATGATCCAATTAGTGTTCCGCCCTTATTGGATAATTTTTTGTCCGGCTGTCTGTTTTTTCCTTTTGAGGTACGGATCCCGAAAATCAACGACTAAAGTTTTGGCCGGTTTATAGCAAGCCCCGAAATTGAACGAACTAACGACCCGCAGGGGCAGGGTCACGCATTTCGAATGTTTTTATTTTTGTCAAGGTGCAAGGTAGGTAATTTTATTCATCCCGCTAAATTGTCTATACATTATACAGTCAATATACATTTTAAATAAAAAAAGGAACAAAAGAAACTGACAATCTTAAACTGAATTTCGGTCAATAAAATCAACTTTCTTTCAGCCGAAGTAGCATTATTTTAAATATTTCAAGTTAAAACATTGCGACATTATTTTCTCCATTTTTTCAAAACAAATTAACCTTGTCGTACTAGACTACTTTATCGGTCAAGGTTATTAGAACCGATTAGGGCTTTTCTTTATCGATTTCTGGTCGGAACGTGATATTTTTATCACATCGATTACACGTGTTTCGAAGAAGTTACCCGTATCTGTTATAATATTAAGTGCAATGTTACGGATCATTTGGATAATTTTAACACACCAGTAATAATCACTGAGAGGCTAGAGGTAGAGATATAATTAATATACATTTCGTCACTTATTGAGGAGCTCGTGGCTAAATAATGGCAGTCGCTCGGGTCTATCTTTAGGTTTAGCCGCGCTTGCCTAGGTTGGTCTGTGGATGGGTGACCACCCGTTACATACAGAGTTTCCTCCGTGCCTCGGAAAGCAAGCCGTTGGTCCCGGCTGTCATATGTAGATCTTTGACAGTCGTTATAGGTAGTCAGCAATCCAAAAAGTCTGACAACCAGTCTTACCAAGGGGTATGGGTTGTGGAAGTCAGTTAGGCAGTCGCTCCATGTAAAATACTGATATTCAGCTCCATCCGGTTAGGCAGGAAGCCGACCCCAACATAGTTGGGAAAAGGCTAGGCAGATGATGACATTTCGTCACTTATGTCGTTTAACAAAGGGCACAAAACGAAAATCAAACAGACCCATCGCAACGGTGATGCGGGCAATAAAGATACTCAACGGTGACTCTCTGCGATTGGACATTTTAACTTGCTCTTTGGCGGAATTTCAGAGTGATACTTGACATATTGTCCTCTGTATAACTTATGAGGGGTCCCATACTTGGAGTCGCACCTTGGAACTTATTAATGATTGACCATACATCGAATTTGCCGGCCGTTTGAAGGAGAGAACCTCAAACCAACCCGGCCAACGTAGAAGGGCAAAAGAAGTAACATGGGTGGGTTTTAGTCAGTACAAGTCTGACACTCCACCAAGAGCGGGGGAAGTTATTTGAAGATTTCCCGTTCGCAAAAAATAAATACATCGAATTTGGACCCTGTCAATAAAATTATGACTTGTTAAAAGAGTACATTAATGTTGGTGATTATTGATTGGGTTCTGAGTGGCGTCTCTCAGTTTGGAAATAGGACTACATTGTTGTATTGGGTCTTGCACCTGTAAAAACTATGTAAGTGGAATAACAAAATAACAATAAATAAATCACCATTTTATTGGTGTTCAGCTGAAACGGTTTTTCGTTAAAGAGCTCACACAATGCTGTAACTCGAATTAATCTTATGACACCGCGTTATCATTTCAGTAACAATACGCTAACAAAATCTGGGCTGCTGATAAGCTTATGATATTACGTATAGCATGAAGTACTTATTAGCTGATAATTTGGAGTTTGTTTTGAACGCAGCCGTTGCAGATGGACACAAAGGACTAGTTCTGAACGCCATTTTCGCGATTTTGTGGCCTGCTTTGCAGTGCGGTATTGCGTGTGGTATTTAGCCGAGCTCTCAAATAGGATAATTATGACTTTGACTTCATGTTCAAAACTAGTTAGTATTAACCGCTATACTGTACTGCGGTTCAGCGTTCATGTGTCATGTAGGAATACCGGAATTTGGAAGGATCCCAGCATTGCAAGGGAGTATTTAGTCCAAGAACTTTTTATAGGATAGGCAACTGTCGCACACTAATTCTACTACAGTTTACATCCTACTAATATTAAAAATGCAAATGTTTGTGAGTATGGATGTTTGTTACTCTTTCACGTCAAAACAGCTGAACGGATCTTGATGACATTTGGCACAAATGTAGATTATGGTCTTGATGACTTATATGACGCTGGCGAAGCCGCGGGCGCCAGCTAGTTATTACGTAAACTCACACCTCTTTCCCGTGGGGAAGGCAGAAACATTCCTTTTGCCTCATCCACATTCTTACATCTGGTCATACATGCACGACGGTTAAGAGTACTACGCACCTGACCATCCTGAAGTGCAATAAGGTACGGTATGACAATTTACTATTCACAAATTCTTCTTACGTAATGTACTTCGCTTCTAGTACCTAGCTATTACAAATTGCATGCATATCGATCGTAGGCAAGTCTTACTACATCTGCGAGGCAGTAACCTCTCCCCGGAGACTAGGGGTCATTGGTACGATCTACGTGGGCAGCATTTTATGTTGGACGTTGGATGCTTACGGATGTTATGTCCTATTTACAATGCGAGTATCTACGACATTCTTTATAAGATTTCGTCACAGGGTTTTGATCCGGTGTTGTGCCAGTGAGCGTAGGTGATGTCTGTTTTCGTAGTATTGTCATCTGTGGTAGTGTTGTACTGTGAAAGGCACATCAATTATATCAAATTCATTGATATTAACAACGCCTCTATGTCGAAGTTGTTATCACGATTCATTCGATTTTCATCTGATGTGTATTCAGTTTGGTAATTTCTTCACTCAAAGGCATAAAATTTTCTACGCCTTTCGAATAGTTCCGTTCTAGTTACAGAAACATTAAAATTTAATGTTTTGGTTGCTATGGTGTTATCGTCAGTGCACAATGATAACGAAATTTGTTTAACATAAATTCAGAATCTCGTACAATAACAATATCAGTGTTGAATAATATTACGTGAATTTAAATATGCTTTTAGTTTCACTACCTAGCGGGTCTGGTTACCATTAAAAAAAGTCCTGTAAAAGCATAACTCTTGCTTGGCAGTTGGATTCAAAAGCTGGAAATTTACATAAAACTCTGGACGTTTTAACTTTGACTTTTAGATATTCGGCCGGGGCAAGGACGGGTGGTAAATTTTATATCATTCTATACTCTTTAGATTCGTCCTTTCCGTCTCTCCGTTCGTATGTCACAGCCATTTTGCCTGAGACTCGGTGTGGTTTGGTTTATGAGAAGTAAATATGCTTCTAAAGCATTATATTTAATTTTTATATTTAAATTGCAATGCAGAGGGGCCTCCTAGATTCACCGCCTGCCGGAGTTACGGGTTGTTCGAAAAAGATGCCGCGGCCCCGGAACATAAAGGGCAAAAGAAGGAACATGAAGTTAGTCAGTAAAAGTCTGATGCTCCGCCCGGATCGGGGAAATAACTTCCGGGACTAGATCTACAAAGAAAAGCATTATAAATTGTGTTGAGTCCCTAATTTTTAAAGGGAAGTCGGTAAATATGTGGGTTAGTCGCACTTAGTCGGTTTTAATTTAAGTTCGTGGGTAGAAGAGCTGTATTATCCCTATACTCAACAAAAAAAAAAGCGTAGAATGCCTTGGACCGTAATTCCGTGATACGAACAAGGTCAAAGTAACGATCACGAGTGAACGTCATCCAACGAACACACGATCTATTCTGTAGCGATGGCGTCAGTTCATGGTCAAAGTAATAATTTACCTATTGCGGTTATCAGAACATTATTAGCATTTATGTATAATTGTGAACCGCAAGCTTGCGGATTTTGTTACGGGTAAGGTTGCAATTTTTGGTGCAGTGTTTTGATATCTACGAGTGCACGTGCACTTCGTACCCTGGCCTGAATGGATTAGAAATTAAATTAAAGTAACCCTGCCTTGTTTGTTCACTTTTTGAACCTGGCTACCCAATGAATTTCGATATACTGGGCACAATATACTGGGTGTTTTTAATGATTTATAGTTCCTACTTCAAAAGGAAATAATGGAAACCTTATATGACTACTTTGTTGTCTATCGTGACGTGACCCTTTATCTCAAGAACGTGTAAGGGAATAGAGTTGAAATTAAAACCATGAACCCCCGAATACTGAAACGTCACTCAAAATCTAAGTCCCACTTAAATTTAACAGAGACTCCGCAGTGACGTTTGACCATACAAAATCTAAAGTTTAAGAGCTGCTCAAATGTTAAGCAGCCCTCAAATTTTGAGTGAAGTTTCAGTAGGTATTCGGGGGTTAATCTGTTAAAGTTGTGAAAAAATCAACCCTGTAAGTGTACGCAGTCAAAGGATATGGTACTCTCGGTGCGCGACTACGACTCACTCTTGGCCTGTTTTTTTTATCCCGGTACTCTCTACGATCTGATGGTACAACTTTTGTCCTCAACAGAGACTACGCCGCGGCCAAGAACTACAAAACGTCATAAGAATAAATAGCGTTCTTCCATTTTTAGGGTTCCGTAGTCAACTAGGAACCCTTATAGTTTCGCCATGTCTGTCTGTCCGTCCGTCCGTCCGTCCGTCCGTCCTCGCTTAATCTCTGTGGCTGTTAGCGCTAGAAAGCTGAAATTTGGTACCAATATGTATATCAATCACGCCGACAAAGTGGTAAAATAAAAATTTGAAAAAAATGTTTTATTAGGGTAGCCACCCTATATGTAAAGTGGGAAGTGATTTTTTTTTTTTATTTCAACCCTAACGTGTGATATATTGTTGGAAAGGTATTTAAAAATGAATAGGGGTTTACTAAGATCATTTTTTGATAATGTCAATAATTTCGGAAATAATCGCTCCAAAAGTAAAAAACAATGTGTCCCCCCCCCCCCCCCTCTAACTTTTGAACCATAAGTCTAAAAAATATGAAAAAAATCTGAAAAGTAGAACTTTATAAGGACTTTCTATGAAAATTATTTTGAACTTGATTGACACAACAGTTTTTGTACAAAAAAGACAAAAAGTTGTACAAAATAATTTCTGGACTAAGTTTGTAGTATAATCGTATATGCAAGCTTTTTTTGTAACTTTGTTTACATATTTTATTATCCTGAACGTATCTTTTTTCAAACAAAGAAGAATTATTGAAATCGGTTCTCGCAATCCAAAATTACCACCAAAATTGCACGTCTTTGTATTAATTAGTAACCCAATTCCTCGAGAGATGGCGCTGTAGGTACTTATTACATTGGATCGGGTATTACCGAATTGTTTAAATAAGGACCTACCTTATTTCAAAACGGGAATGACGCTATTCTCCTTTTTGACAGCCTCTTCGCCTTGACTAGTGTAGTAGCTTTGCGAAAAGGTCAAGGATAAAAAGATTTATGCTACATTTTCGCTACCACACCGCCTTGTTAACCACTAGTGCGTCATTGACAGACCTGTCTCGCCAATCGCGCTTCTTTGCGCCTGAAATACCTTATCGATAACTCGATAAGCAAAATACAAAATAATAATAGACAAATGATAAGTGTACCTAATAACAAACATTGTATCTTGTTTAGGTATCTATTAATTATTTTAGGTACCTACCTAATTACTATTATCATGTTTTTCAATAAATCAATACACGCAAACTAAGTAGATAGGTATTAATTTAATACCATGATATAATAGTTATAAAATTACCAGCAACATTTTGTGCGTGTTTGTACGCAAAACAAGTTTATTTTGAATTGACCTCTACTGAATATTAGAACGCATAATTCAAGGTGGACAAGTATTTGTAAATAAATCTATACTATAATATTATAAGAAAGCTGAAGAGTTTGTTTGGTTCATTATTTCAGCTTGGAATGACAGATTATTGGGTATAGGCCTCCTCTTTCTTTACCACTCTTCTCAGTTCAGCACGTCCCTCATCCGTCCGTTTCCCGCGACATTGACGATACCGTAAACTCATCGCGCTTTTAGACGGCCATTGCGCTGGTTACCATATTTCTTTTAAAAAAAAAACGTTACCTATCACTAGGAATTTCTCCTGTATCCTGGGTATTTTTACAAACATTTAAACTCACTTACACAAACAGCCAGACTCGGAACAATGTAGGCCATACAAATATTTGTTCCGTGCGGGGATCGAACCCGCAACACGCAGCGCAGCGGTCGATCGCTCAACGACTGCACCAACCGTGTCGTATTCCATTCGACCAAAATGTTTGTCCATCAGCAAATTCATCAGCAAAAAATAAAAATCGGCCAACTCCGCGACCGCATTTGTTTAGTTGAACGCGCTAATTTCAGGAACTACTGGTTTGAATTGAAAAAATATTTTAGTGTTAGCCCATTTACCGATAAAGGCTGTTAGCTATGACATCACGCTATGACCCTCAGGAGCCGAGCTGGGGTGAAACAGCGGGCACAGCTAGTGTTGTATAAAATGAGAAGATAATTTTACTCTAACACAATCATTCAGACAGAGAACCTAATAATGTACCTAATCTATGTATGCTATTAAATGATTTTTATAAAAGTAATTAGAACCTATGTTTTTCATACATTATGATGCTATCTATCACTAAATATAGTTTACACTTTTGCAAACTTTCGTAATACTGTCCACATACTGATAACAAGAACTACACAAACATAATTATGTTGTTATAATTGCAATTGTTATCATTAAATTGGGGATAATTAATATTTGAGGAAAAGGTGATATTGTGATGTTGTGTGGATCACAATGAGATTACAAATTAAACCTACAGTCCTTTTTCTACAGTCTTTTTTTTTTTTAGTTGTTTCATTAATTCTGTCATTTTACCTATGGCAGCAGCAACAAGTATAAAAATAACATCAGCAGAAAGAATCCAAATCAAAAACAGTAACCCTATTGGAATTAAAATAAAGTACATTGTGGTTTACACACTAAAGTCAATTTAAGTAGTTAAATCAGAAGTTTACTTAATGTGAATGAGCTGTAAAAAATGCTAGGAGGAGATCTAACAAAGAAAAGATATAAAATACTTCGGAATTCAATAAATTGCTTGCCTAAGTTGGTCCATGGATGACCACCAATACTTGAGTTTCTGTTGATCCTGGCTGTGAATTGTAGATCTTTGACAGTTGTGACAGGTAGTCAGAGACCTGAAATTCAACAACCATCAACCAATGGGTATTGTGTGACCCATTAATAAATGGGTTGTGGTGTTCAGACACTCAGCTGTTTCATGTAAAATACTGATATTCAGCTGCATCTGGCTAGACTGGAAGACAACTCCAACATAGGCTAGTCTAGGCAGATGATTACTTACTTAATTGATCATAATATTTGGGTTTCTAAGGGAGGTGTGGTAATTTTCAAGCTCAATTTGGTGATACCCAATTTCATAAAGAAGTACTTTTTTTAATATTAGGTTTAACATTTAGCATTTTGGCTACATTTACTAGGTCTTATACAATTATTGTTTCTATGACCTTGTTGTGTTCATTATTTAAAGTTTATTTATTGAAATTTATGCATAGTCAACATAAAATATGGAAATTTAAAAATGTATAATGACGTTAGCTAATAGTCTGCCCTTGACTATTTCATTGATTTTATATAGGAACAATATTGAAAGCAGGGAAAATGTAATAGGTAAGTTAATAACAAATTCTTCCCTAATAACCATTGTTGTTGTTTCAAATTATGATTAATCTAATATTAAAATTCTCGTGTCACAATTTTCATTCCGATACTCCTCTGAAACGGCTAGACCAATTTAAACGAAATTTTGTGTACATATCCGGTAGGTCTGAGAATCGGCCAAAATAGATTTTTCATACCCCTAAGTGAGCAGCAGGTGAAACTGCTGGGCACAGCTAGTAGTATGTAAGTCTTGTCTTAAGGGCTAGTTGCCTAGACAGACATAGTGAAAGTGCTGTACAACATAATACATGATGAGCCATTAGGCTGAGGGTTCATAGTATCTCCATAAAGTGCCAAGGGAACTGTCTTGGTGGTCTGATGGTAGTCTACATATTATTAGAACACTGATGTTAATTTAACTTTCTTTTCAAAAGATTTTTAGCCTGGTAAAGAGTTTAATGCAAGTTATGGCTCATACAGTCATACTGTATCAATATTCTAGTAGCTTTTACTCAAATAAAATCACAGTTCTAAAAAAACACATTCGTTGCAGATTCTAGCCTAAGTTGTAGGCTTTCTTAATGAATTACAGTAAGTATTATGTTGATTATGAACCTTTGCTCTCTGTTACCGACAAAACAATAGTTACATGATAATTAGACAGGTATCGATAATGAATGCCGTTGGCCGCGTCTGTTAACCGGGGGCGACGCAACGGCAACGAGTAACCGCCCAGATGGGAACATTTTATGCAATATTACTGTAACTACGAAATTACACTTTTACTTTGTGCAAAAATAGTTGCTAAATAGTGGAACAACAGTTTATTTCGAGAACCTAGCTATAAAAATTCTTAGCACTATTATTGACAATAATACTCACACTGCGAAGATATGAAATAAAATCCGATATTTGATTAACTTCCACAAATTCCTCCATGTTGAAAATTCACACGTTAACACAAACTGTTTCCAAAAATTGCTACAATTATTTAATTAAAGTCACGGTGTCCTGTAGAAATATTTTTTTCAATCATCACATCACATCAATGAATAGATTATTGAATCAAATTGAATGAAATAATGAATGACACGAATGACGACTAGGCCTCTCAGATATTTCGTTTTTGACTGACGTATGCAGGAATATTGCCACAACAAAAAACGATCGTTCATATCACACCTTGGACATATTATACAAACTGGGCTGAGCACTGATACAGCAGAAGGACATTTTGAGAGAGGTATCTATAAAAGCGGCTGTTTGTCTCTTTCTGATAGGGTGACCAAACACTTTAACATCAAATCATTTTTATTTTTAACATAGGTAAAGAAATACATATCTTATAATTGTTAAACAGAGTACAAATATGGTGTACGTCTAGCTCAAGATTACAAATTAAAGCTTCTTAACAAATATTTGAAAAGTATTAATAAATTAGCAAAATAAATTGAAAAAAATATCTAATTACCTAAATCAAAAACCTAATAACGCAGTATTTATACTTACTATCACAGTATAAATTTTTAAATGTGTATTATTTGTATGCATGTCTACTGTAGTTGCCCATTCCAAAGCGTAGATCTCTATCTACGCTTTTATATCATAATGTTTTTACAAAATCATGGATAAGTACCTACATACATCATTCATGTTGATATCCTTACTATATCCTTACTATCCTTACTAATATTATAAAAGCGAAAGTGAGTTTGTTTGTTTATTTGTTTGTTTGTTACCTCTTCACGCTTTAATGGCTGAACCGATTTTGATGAATTTTGGTACAGAGATAGTTGGGAACCAGGAGACGGACATAGGCTAATATTTTTTTGAAAAAAGTGGGATGTGAGGGAGAAAGAGGGAAGAGAAGGTAAAACTTAGCGTTGCTATTACAAATCAATAAGGCGCAAGGGGAACTGTCTTACCCCAAATTTAACGCGGGCGAAAGCTAGTTATACATACATGTGAGAACGATGTAGAAAAACGAGCACATTAAGAGCGTCAAGAGTAAATGCAAAAACAAGACTTTATTAGATGAATGAATTAATTAAAACCAAACCGTGGCGGCTAATAGATCACGTCCAATCACGACGGACAGCGCCCGTTCAGCAGTTAACTATTATTATGTTAGTATCAGAGTTCTATGTCAATTTTATATCAATGGTGATTATTAAAAAATAAATTGAATTATCAACTTAGTACTTTAGCACGACTTTGATGGTATTGCAATGTTTTTTTCTTTAATCGTTAAATTATTGTAGTAGCCAGCCAGTTATAGTCTAGTTAAAAAAAAAATATCTTTTTATAATAATGCATGGTATTGCATTATATTCTGGCTAAAAAACTAAAATGTGTGTGTCAGCTCCGACGCACGACTGGAGTTAACTCCTTAAGTACGAGTATCTAACCATACGCAAAAAGAATTTACTTATTCAACTGAAAAAAGATTAATATCATATGAAAGGGTAAATTCACAATTTAATAAAAAAAAAATAAACACTTGTGATCTCGGCAATCTGGCGCGGTTTCGCGCCATTTTGTTTTCAAACCGGTGCACTTGACAGTTATAAAAGAAAGTGGCGAAAGCACTCGAGCGCATTGATATTTATAACAAAAATTGCATAAATACATCGACACTGATAGAAACAAACAAGCCCAATAAGGCAATAACATATAATACATAGGTATAGTCGCTTATACAGCACACCATTATGTACGTCATAATGGGTGTGTAACGATTGACATAATAACAAAATATCTAACGTTCACTTGACATAATTTTGTTTAACATAACGATCAGTTGACGTAACGAATTGTTGATATAATTCATTTTACCTAATTTCATATGACATAATGAACATTTCCTATAATGCACATTTCACATAATTTTCATTTAGCATAATATTATTCATTTACTGTAATATTCATAATCTCATAGTTAATATTCATAGTTTAAACAAAAAGCGAATCGATAATATTCTTAAAAAAAAGAATAGGTACATTGTTTATTAAATAAATATTGTATTAAGTTTTTTTTTCTTCACTTTATACCCTATACACCTGCCACCCTCAACTATTGTTACCAGGAGAAACTGGATGTAATCTGGACTTTAGGGCATCCCGACTCGGATAGGTTAGGTTAGAAGAGCCCATCCTTTTCGTGGTTATTTTTTTATAAACCACTCAGAAGCAGGAGCCTCGTCGCGGGGCTCCTACTTCCGTCGTCCATGCCGACCCTCGACCATGCATAGAATATTTTAAGGTTTGGTTAAGTGCCATTTGAGTTAGGCCCATTAAACATGAATTTTAGGTCAAATGAACGTTATATTAAATGTTATTATGTTAAATGAATATTATATGATATGAAACATTAGGTCATATGAATTTATGTCATCTGATATTATGTCAAATGAAAATTATGTCATTTGAACGTTAGTTCAAGTGAAATTAGAGCATTTGTTATTATGCCAATTACACACATTACACACCCCGTCATAATACACTCACAGCCAAATTAGAAAGTTGCGCACCAAAAACGTGACACGATTTTCGTTACCTGTTAGTAGGTTTTACCCCTCGGATTTTTCTCATACCGGGCGCCTTATATATGAAAATCGATTCTTAAGGAGTAAACTCCAATAAACTCCAAAAACCGTTTCAATACGAACTTTCTTACTAAAAATGCGTGGTCACCTTATTAGAAAGAGATGGATAGCCTCTCTTTAGGTGTCTCACTCGGTACGTTTTTGGTGTTCTGTCCAGATTTTCTCCATGGAATAGTCATTCTATCTAGTCTGTGCAATCATTCTTGCACATTCTGTCATTCGGTCGATGTACTGAACACAATCGTTCTTTGCAACCAATTTTCCCTAAACAAATTTTTCAGTGCTTTGTTAGTTTTTTATGTGATTATAAGTGGTTTTGTGTAGAGGTGATCAGCTAATATAATTTAAATGAATCGATTATGATATATTTCATGTAAGTCATCCTTGCAATGGATAGAAATTATGTTTGAGTAAAAATTGCTGACCAGTCTTTTAAAAAAGCTCGCAAGCCGGCAGCAATATGCAAAATAACATAGTTACAACGACTGCGGGGATTTTAACAGCATGTTTAATAATATTCGTCCGAGACACACAAGTTTTGGGTAACATAATAAATCGACCCAGTGATAGATATACTCTAGATATATCTGGATGTGCTCTGTATCATAAGCTATGCTCGCACTTGGATGATGATCTCGCAGTATTGTCTTGTGCACTAAATGCGTCATACAACAAAACTCAAATTTTGTTACTCTGCCAACACAAGCTATGGAGTCACCAAGCAGAGCTTTTAGAAAATGATTATGTGGAGTATAAACTTAAGGAACCATGTCAGGAAGAACCTGCAATATTAAACTGTCTAAGCCCAAACGAATACATGTTAGACTGTGTGTTAAAAAAGAAATCAAGTGTTAGAGACAAAAAATGTTGGAGGATGATAAATAAAATAGAATCTCTGGTTTTTAATGATTGGCAGAGCATTGGCAATTTCTTAAAAAACTGTTATGATGATATAGAAGCTCATACTTGTGGTCGAATTCCATTTGATCAAAGAAGTCTGTCTCAAAAGCAAACTTTAAATTGCTTACAAGGCCGAGATATTCACCCACGACCAGAGTGCCAGTCTGAGATGACAGCACTTGAGGAAATGAAGTATGATACACTTCAGTTAGACAAGATAATATTTGCAGCATGTAACCTGGATCAGAAAAACTTCTGCCCTGATGAAGTACCAGGCTCCTGGTTGATGTACAAGTGTCTTTTGAGACACAAATATGAAAATGGTGAATATTCTTATTTATTTACTTGTATTACTAAACTGCTGCCAATTACGAAAACAACAATAAAGAAAAAGCCGAATTGGTTGAATTATTGTCAAGTGATGCTCCATCATATATGTGTCAAATAGTTTTTATTAAAATACATGTATATAAATGCATTTGATAACATGTAAACAACACTTGTTTTCAAGTAGCATTCACAACAATCCCCTTTGTTATCAATATATTTTAATCTTTAATAAGGTTAATTGCTAATTTCTGAGGTAAACAGTAACTAAACATTTAATTTCAGGAATGCGAAAAAAGTGCCAAGATCAACTGTTTTATGACCAAAGAAATATTGTTATGAATTATAGAATGAGCAAAGGGTTAGTAAAGTCTTGCAAAGAAGATATTAGAAAATATCATTGCCGAAAAGGTGTTGTGGATGATAAAGATGTCAGACTCGCACAAATTTTACTATGCTTGGAAAATGTATCCCGCAATGATAGCACAAAATTAAGCCCAGAATGCACAGCTGAGATGATTGATCATAGAAAGATGCTAATGGATGACTATAGGCTGTCACCAGAGTTAATGCAGAACTGTGCCAATGACATTACAACACTATGTAAAGGCATTGAAGCTGGGGGTCGCACAATTCACTGCCTCATGGAACATGCTAGACCAAGAAAAAGGAAAGAAAAAAGGATCAGTTTAGGATGTCAAAAATCTTTGGAAACTTTAGTTCAAGAAGCTGATCCAGGTGAAGATTGGAGAGTAGATCCAATTCTAAGGAAGGCTTGTAAACCTGTAGTAGACAGAGCCTGTAGAGAAGTCAGTTATGGAAATGGTCGAGTTATGTCATGTTTGATGGAAAAACTTGGTACCAATCTAATGACTAATGATTGTGAAGCTGCATTATTGCAAATTCAATATTTTATATCAAGAGATTTCAAACTGGATCCCCAGTTATACAAGGCATGTAAATATGATGCTGTTACAGTATGTAAAGCTAAACTTCAGTGGGCTGATGCCAGTGAACACCAGAATGAAAAAGACCCTCTCGTATTACCATGCTTGTACAACTATGCTTATAATCCTGATCTTAGAGGTAAGTTGAAACCTGGCTGTGAGGCTCAAGTGAGGAGAGTAATGAGGCAGAGGGCTGTTAGTGTGGATTTGATGCCAGACATCGAAGATCATTGCATGGATGATCTAATCAATTTATGCTTTGAAAATACTGGAAAAGGAGAAGAAATATCATGCTTACAAAATAAAATTAAAGAACTTGGCCCAAAATGCAGAGAAATTGTAACAAACTTTACGGAAACACAGAGCGGCCATATTGAATTGAATGTCATTGTTAACATGAACTGTAGGGTTCCTATTGAGAGGCTATGTTCATCAGAACTGAAAAGTAAGAAAGAGGAGGATGATATCATGGAATGTTTGATAAGTCATAAAAATGATCCTGAAATTAAAGCCAATGTTAATTGCAGAGCTGCCATAGAACATGAGCAACTGATCTCACTGAAAAATTATAGGTTTACTAGAAAATTTAAGAATGCTTGCAAGTCTTATGTTGTTAGATTTTGCCCCAAGGCACAGACTAAGAGTCAGGTAGTTACATGTCTCAGTGAGATAGTACGAAATGATACACTAACAAAGAAAAAGCATACAATATTCAAGGACTGTCGTCAGCAACTGAGACAGCAGCTGTTTCAACAAAAGGAGAATATTGATTTAGACCCCGAGTTAAAAGAAGCTTGTAAGAATGATTTGCAAATGTACTGTGCCAATGTACCCCATGGGGAGTCAGCTGCATTGGAATGTCTTCAGACAGCCAAAGGGAAGTTATCCGATGAGTGTAGGAAGGCCATATTTGTTGTTAGAAAACAAGAGTTTGCTGACAATGCTGTTGACTATCATTTAATTACAAGTTGTAATGATATGATAGACTTGTATTGTCATAACACTGATGCGTCAAAGATTCTCGATTGTTTGAAGGTATGTATTATATATTTTGGCATTGTTTTATAACCAAGCAAGCAGGCAAGTATCTCATTCATTAAATTGTATGTCTTTTTCAGATTCATCGCCAAGAACTACATTTCGATGAAAACTGCAAAGTAGTTATTGTTAACAGGATGATAGAACAAAACATGGATTATCGGTTCAACAATAATTTACAAAATGCTTGCAAAACGGATATTACGAAATTTTGTTCAGTTGTGATTGGTATAAAATCCATTTTTAATATAGGTAGACATATTTGCAAACTAGTAGATAATTTTGATATCAATAAATTATTTAGGATCCTGTAGTATAGATAATTATATTCTGAATATATTTTTGACACAGAGTTATATATAAATGGAGTTTTATATGCATGTTTTTTGTGACGAATTCCATGTAGTGTTTCTTCATTTAATTCATCACATTACAAACCTATTTGCTAACTTCTCTAACTACTAGGAAACTTAACTCCCATTCTTATTATAGTTTCTATTCCAGCAAAAGAACCACAAGATATGGAACTCCAAGGCAAAATGTTATATTGTTTGAAAGAGAAGTTTAGAGAGTCGAAATTGACAGTAGCTTGTGAGAATGAACTGGCAAATGTGTTAAAAGAGCAAGCTTTAAACTATCGTCTGGACCCATTGCTTGGTAAATTATGCAAAGCTGAAATACAGACGATTTGTGCCGTCCCAAACGATATTACGAATTCTGATGGACAGGTATAGTAAAATTTTATGTGTGTGTATGTAATGTAAAACAAAGCCAGGCTTTGAGCAAAAATGATCACTGTCTAACTTTTTATAACAATAATTCCAGTATGTTAGAGGACTCAGAGGTAGCTACACAAAATAAAACTATTACATTTCTGCATGAATATGCAGCACAAAATTCAGTATATTCATGATTTTTTGCATAAAATGATTTTTTTTTCTCAACAGGTTGAAGAATGTTTGAAAAATGCTCTCTTGAATCATAAAATCGTCTCAGCGGAGTGTGCACGTGAGGTTGCGCAAATTATAGAGGAAACGGAAGTTGATATCGAGGCAGATCCTTTACTGGAGCGGGCTTGTGCGATGGACTTATTGACGTATTGTAAAGATCTGGAGCATGGTGCTGGCAGACGTAAGTCAACATAATTACCAGAAATTGTGTGTCCCTTTTTTGTGGATATCAACAAATAACTTTCCCGCTCTGGGCGGAGCGAGGGGAAGTATCGAACTTTTACTGGCTAAAAGCCATCCAACTTCCCTAATTATGTTCCGGCGCCGCGGTTTCTGGAACAACTCGCAACCCTAGATAGTGCATGTAATTTCACGGATCTGACCCAAACATTGAAAAAATCCAACATGCATTTGTCACTGGATAAAATTTAATCTTTATTTTTTCAGGTTTAAAATGTCTGAAGATAATACTGAATGATAGCAATAGAAAATTAGAGGCTGATTGTCAAAAAGCACTTTCCAGTAGATTAGAAATGTATAAACATGTGGCTGCTGTAAGTATCATTTAATTTTCTACTAGCTTCATAGCCTACTGAAACGGAAACCTTATAGATTCGCCCTCACCGTCACCCTGTTTGTATGTCAAAACCATTTTAATCCAAGGCTATTTATTGACACCACATAGTCAAAATTTGGAGAGTTGCAATGTTAAGCGATTCTTTCATTTTGATACCCCACTTAATGGTACTGGAAGTAGAAAAGAAATCGAATTCTTATTGTGGCATCCTCGCGCCATCAAAATGTTTGTAACAATGATAATTTAACCAAATCGGTGAATCAGTTTAAGAGTTACGAACGAGCAAAGAAACTGACAACATACAGGCCAAACACATGACCCTCCTTTTGGCTTTGCTGTCAGTCAATTTTATTCACAAACAATTTACATTGTATTTGAAATCATAATAAATAAAATAAATGATAATAAGTAACTCAATACAACAAAATTAAATTGTATTTAAACTAAAGTTAAACAGTTTGCAAAATAGAAGTTACATATTTTACTTTTATCTATTTGTACTGATGGTGGCTCGATTTTATTAGGATCATAATGAATGATAGATACTTGAAATATGAATTATTTTATAACATTTGTTTTTTCCTTGTTTCAGTTGAATGTGATAGAGAATTTTGGGGATATGTATAATGAGATATCATCTTCACCGTCTAAGAAGTACTTTTTAATTGTAGGCATTTCAATTATAGGTTTAATTTTTATATGTGGTTTATATTGTGGTAATTTGGCTAGACAGGCCATGTATGTTAAAAAGAAATAGATATTATAAATATAATTTAAATCAAAATCAATAAAATCTTTTAAAACTATTATCTTGCATTTATTCTTCATGATCAATTCACAAAAAGGTTTTCTAAATGAAAATTGTAATAAAAAGTTAAGATATTTAGTTTCCTTTCTCCTCCTTATCCTATTTACATTAAGTAACAACTTCTGACTATACATAGTTATATTCATTTTCACTAACACTAGGCAACAGTTAGTTGAATGCCTGAATAAAAGCACACTCTTGCATTTCATGGCTTGGCTGAGCTCAGGCAATTGGAATTCCAACATAAATGCAACATTAAGGGGATGGGAGCAGAGGTGTTCCTAATAGTAACATCTGCCTGCCTGTCCCGGCCATGTCCACCTACTGTTCGTCATAATATTAAATCTCATGTAATAAGGGGCGAGCTTATTGCCATCAGCCATGCACAACAAATCCAGACTGGCTTCTACAGAGAAATTCCTGATGGAAAGTAAGAAAGCTTTTATTTTTATGAAACACATGTAAAATATTTGTTACTAAGAGTTTCAACATCCCATGCAAAATCCAATAACAATGCCCAAACTGGGATATGACTCAACCAAAAAATTAAAAATATTAAGCCATGGATTTAGGTGTTATTTGGGCTTTGTGAAAATGTACAGTACATCAGTAGCACAATTTGAGTCATCCAAGTCTTTACATGATTTCATCAAAATCCATTTCATCCAGTTCATCAAATGCTTCCTTTTTAACTGCTGTAGATTTGACTTCTTTTTTTACTTCTACTTTGACATCTCCTTTAGCAATTTTCTGGCACTCTTCAAAGTATTGGTTAGGATGATTGATTCCCAATCCTAGGTCAGAATGATGCACAGCATCAAAGTACTTGCTGCAGGCTATTTGGAAATGGCCTTTCTTTGTCATGTCTATTATTTCTCCAACAGCTGAAAAATTAAGGAATTTAGAAAACACAATATCATGCCATCAATGAGCTTGTTTAATGAGAGAGAATAATAATGATACATACCTTGAGCATCAAAACCATAACCTTGGAGTCTATTCTTCAGAATACTAACATCACAATGCTTATAAGGACACCCATGGCAGTCTCCCGGACCAACAGTAGTATTGATAATCTTTAAACAACTAAATGGAGAATAGTTCTTCTTACTACCCTCTTTTCCATAGTTGTATCTTACATTATAAGCATACTGTTTTTCAAACTTATCCAGTTCCATTATTTTTGTGAACTCTTCTCTCCAGAATTTTAGAGAATCTTCCAATGTTACACCAATTCCTTTAAGGAATAATCCATACTGAAGTCTGCCACCATGTTTAAGATGATGGGCCACTCTCAGCTGCTCATGAAGCTGCCGCATACACAGAGGGAATGATTTCACAGCTAAAGAGTCCAGACTCTCAATAGGTATTATTGCTTTAGCACTGCTGTAGTCATTGCCAGAATATGATTGATGCAATCCTTTCAATAATGAAACAAGTCTCTCATCCTGTTCAATCTCACCCAGGTGATGACAAGCTACAGCCAAGCTTTGCTTCAGTTGTGTTCTATACTGAGCAGAGAGCACAGAAATAAAATCTTTGTGTGCAATGTAAGCATACCCATTACTAAGGTACACTTTTCTCATTTTTACTAGATCTAACACTTCATAGAACTTCACTTTATAGAACTTCATATTTTCAATATTTGGATGAGGGGTGGACTCTCTCAGAAAGTGCATAATTTCACTTTTTTCTTCATCACTGATGTTTTTATAGCAAAGGTTGTTCAGTTTGAAAAAACTTTCAACAGCTTCGCCCCTCATGGTAGCAAACCTCATTTTAAATAGCTCTAATTCCCTTGCGATGAACCAACGACGCAACTCTTCAGTTCTGCAGTAGGCTAGTCGAAGAATGAAGTGTGCTATGTGATCTTTACGTCTTGCTTGCAAGTCAGCTTCGGTAGTGGCACATGACGACTTTTCACAAAGCTTGACATAGTACTTTATGCCTTGAGTTCTAAGTTCACCAATCACATAGTCTGTCCATTCCTCTGAATACACTCGAAGTCCTTTGAGAGTTGTTGCTGTTGCTAAACTTCTCAACAAAGTCACTCTTTCTAAGGCCAAACTTTCGAATTCTTGGAGAGTTAAGTCCTCAATAGGTGGAATCTTGTACATTTGAAGATCATGAGGATAGGTTTCAACAAGACTTCCCGTCAGTAGAACTTTGGTGGATTTTCTTCTTATATTTAAATCCATCGTGATACTAAAGAAACTTTACATGAACACAAAACACTTAACACAATTTTTTCGCGCCTTTATTGACATTTTAATCTAAATCTGACAATTGTCTCATTCAATATGACAGAAGAGGTTTATGGTCTTAAAAAAGTGGAAATCACTGGACTGGATACCTTTTATTTCGTCATGTTGAACACAGTAGTAACAAGTGACAATTAATTATTTACCATCCTTTGGAATCGCGTGATAGTCATACATGGACTCAAACAGAGTTGAAAGAAAGCTCCGAACTCAACTTAGCTCCTTTCATGCTCCTTTTGCATTGCAGACATAAATTATGAATTTCCACTGATGATAACGAGTCCTTCCATCGATCCAGTTGTATGTCGGTGTCTTAGCATAAAATCTCAATCGAATTACTATTTCGCAATGGACTTGATAAATTAGGATCGCTGTTTTTTCGCAAAGAACATTCAGTTTCCTTAAGTTTGCTTGTAATTTAGTTTTTGGTGAAATGGAAAAATAATCATGCTGCACAGAATGGAAAATCATGTGACACGCACTACTTCAGCTCACTGTTTCCGGTTTTCCACAACCCCACTCCCCCTCCTCTCGGCTCTTGATTGTCAATCTGTCAAGTTGAGTAAACTCAATATAATCGAATTTTATTTATATTTTGAATTACTTTCTTCTAAAGAAATAAAAAACTATGTTTAACTATACCTCAAACAGTTAGAAAAATCCATTAGCAATATTTTGGTACGGGTATAAAGTGTAATAGGATTATAAAATGGTATCCAATAAGATGCAGTCGTCACTGGACGATTTAGTTCAATATACACAGCTTTTTAAGCCGGTGCCGACTGTTCTGCAAGGGACGGTGCTGCCCTTTTTAATAATATACCCAATCGTGTTTTATTCGTGGATCGTTGTGTATGGATTTGAAGAAAATTTTGAGGCTGGATTCGTGAGTGTTGCGGTGGTCGCCACCATACAAATCCTCATTTGCCTCTGTTGCTACTGGAGCGTACACATTCAATGTTTCCTGTCATGTTCTTCGGTAAGTAATTCATAGTTGTCCACTGAACAGATTGACTGTGGGCAGTCAGTTGACTAGAAAAGCAAGCAAGTATTCTTGTACTGTTACAATTAGTTTCTTTTTCTTTTAGGTTAAAGACCCAATCCAGGCTGAAATTGTGAAAGTTGTTCCAACATCCAACAATGGGTTCTCTGAAATTGTCAAACTTCATCACACCAAGGTATAATTGTTACTCTTTTTATTCATAATATGACTGTTATTAAATTTTACATGCATACTCATAGATTTTAAAATAGTCATGTTCTGATGTTCGTCTCACATTTTCAGTCAACCAAAAAAGGAAGTATACACCCAGATGTATGGTTTATTTTTCAAAAAAGTAAGTATATCTATGATTGGGATAAGAAATATTTTCATACCATTGAATTTCCCATCAACAAGACATATGAAGATTATATGGAATCCAAAGGTTATTCGGATGATGATGCCATAGAAACTGCTGAGAAGGAGTTTGGAAAGAATGAAATGATAATGGTAAGAAAAACTGTCATATTTTTAAAAGTACCAGGCCTGTATTCAACATCATCATCATCGTCCAACCCTAGTCACATATTATTTGGTGTCATTACATCGCTATTTTTTCTTCCATGCTCCCCTGTCAATTGTTGCATTATCACTAACTCCAGGTTCTGTACCCTAAAAAGGAACACTTAGTCGACCACTTTGTTGTCCACTTCTCTATGTTCCCTCTGTCTGTCAAGACCTTTTTATTTAATGAGTTATATTAAAACCATATCCTTAAGCCTGTCTGGTAAAAAAAACAACCCGCTAAGTCTATGCAGTCAAAACATATGGTTGCTAATGTTGGAAATTTTGGTTGGAATTTTCGGTGAGTGAGTCTGACTAGCTCTGGGCCAATTTCTTTCTCTTTCATAACATTCCTCATGCAGTCCTCCCATCATTTTATTTATTCACTGTGGCCAATGTTGATTACTGTATTTACAATTTATTTTGTAGGTTATTATTATCTGTTTACAAATATAAACATTGTAAACAAAAAAATAAAAACAATCTAAATGTGTTTATGAAAACTAGTTTTAAATGAATACATTGCAATGCAATTGTTTCTTAAACTCTGTGTGCTCTGTGCGGGGATATAGAATTAGCTATAGTATAATAATATGAAAGTCTTGCTTCAACCTAGTTATGGAATATTATTAAATTAGATGCATGCATGAGAAAATATTAAGGTTACACATACTCCATTCTATTTTCTTTATTCTTGAAAAAAGCCTTGTTATTCTAATTGGATGAAATGTACTTTAGTTTATGTCAATACATAATAGTATTGATTTTGCATTGTACCTATGTAAAGTCCATGAATATTTATATCTATTGTAGGTTAATAGTAAATATTCAAGGGCACTTGTCAAGTTTTCTAGTATATGACTAATTGAGAGAGCAAACAAAACAAAATAAATGGAGATTAAAGATAAAAAAATTGTAGATTGATCATCCATACTGCTCTTTACTATAATACAATACAGTAAAAATATATTTCCAATTAATATAAAGGCTTGGAATCCAAAAAAGAACATAGATCTTTTGGCAAACATTCCATTAGTGGTTTAAAAAAAAGCTGTCTTACTGACTTCTCTATTAACTATGGTCTACATCTTTCATACTATCCATTTTAAGGGTAATATTATTGTTACAGGTTGTTCCAGAGTTTATGGAACTATTCAAGGAACGAGCAACAGCACCATTCTTTGTTTTCCAAGTATTCTGTGTTGCTCTATGGTGTTTAGACAAATACTGGTACTACTCCATATTCACTCTGGTCATGCTTGTTATGTTTGAGTGCACCCTCGTACAACAACAACTCAGGAACATGGCAGAGATCAGAAAGATGGGGAACAAACCTTATAACATCAATGTGTATAGAAATAGGAGGTGGCGGCAGATAATGAGTGATCAGCTCCTGC
The DNA here is from genome assembly GCA_958449745.1 of Ochropleura leucogaster. Classification (NCBI taxonomy): domain Eukaryota; kingdom Metazoa; phylum Arthropoda; class Insecta; order Lepidoptera; family Noctuidae; genus Ochropleura; species Ochropleura leucogaster. The sequence continues at coordinate 6,455,963 of OY288208.1, forward strand.
CAGGAGATGTTGTGTCTCTCATCAGGTCTACTAATGAAAACCTAGTTCCCTGTGACATTGTTCTCCTCAGAGGTTCATGCATTGTTGATGAGTCCATGTTGACTGGTGAAAGTGTACCCCAAATGAAGGAATCTGTTGACAATGAAAAAAATTTAAAGCAAGTGTTAGATCCTGAGGGTGATGGTAAATTGCACATGTTGTTTGGTGGCACCAAGATTGTACAACATTCCTCTCCCAGCAAAGCTTCTTCTTCAGCTCTCAAGGCTCCTGACAATGGTTGCATTGGATATGTTATTCGCAATGGCTTCAACACATCACAAGGAAAACTTTTGAGAACTATTCTGTTTGGAGTGAAGAGAGTCACAGCCAACAATCTTGAGACATTTGGATTTATTATGTTCTTGCTAATCTTCGCAGTCGCCGCCGCTGCATATGTTTGGATCAAGGGCTGCGAGGATCCAGAGAGGAATAGATACAAACTATTTTTAGAATGCACACTGATTTTGACATCAGTTGTGCCTCCTGAACTGCCGATAGAGTTGTCACTAGCAGTCAACACATCATTGTTATCACTATCTAAATTAGCAGTATTTTGTACAGAACCTTTCAGAATACCATTTGCAGGAAAAGTAGAAATATGCTGTTTCGATAAGACTGGTACACTAACAAGTGATAATTTAGTTGTAGAAGGTGTGGCCGGTATAGCGGACCACAAAGATGCTAATGTCATTCCATTATCCCAAGCACCTATGGAGACAATACAAGTTCTGGCTTCATGTCATTCTCTAGTGCAACTAGATGATGGTGTGGTGGGAGACCCATTGGAGAAAGCTACTCTGAAAGCTGCAGAGTGGAACCTGACCAAAGGAGATGCTGTAGTGCCAAAGAAAGGAAAGTCACCAGGCCTGAAAATTGTTCACAGAAACCACTTCTCAAGTGCCCTTAAAAGAATGTCTGTAATAGCAGGCTATCAGGTCAATGAGCGAGGCTTCATGGAAACTCATTACATTAGCAGTGTGAAAGGTGCTCCTGAAACTGTGAAGACCATGCTCAAAGAGGTTCCTAGTCATTACGATCACGTTTACTTAACTCTATCTCGACGAGGAGCGAGAGTTCTGGCATTAGGTTATAGGAATTTAGGGAAATTAAGTTCTCAAGACGTCAGAGACATGTCTCGCGAGGATATCGAGTCGGATCTGACTTTTGTCGGGTTCGTTATTATTTCGTGTCCTTTAAAGACAGACTCAAAGAAAGCGATATCAGAGATCGTGAATGCTTCTCATTCTGTGGTTATGATAACTGGTGACAATCCGCTGACAGCGTGTCACGTAGCTAAAGAACTGAAGTTTACTCAGAAAGAGGAAGTGCTGATTCTGACGGAAAGTGACAACAAGTGGGGATGGACGTCGATAGACGAAGAAGTGAATCTCCCTGTGAATCCGTTCAAGACGTCAAAGCAGTTGACTTCGAAGTTTGATCTGTGTATTACAGGAGAGGGTCTGACCTTCTTGAATGAGAACCATCACAAGTTCTTGCTGGAGTTGATGCCTCATATCAAGGTGTTCGCTAGATTCGCTCCGAAGCAGAAGGAGTTTGTTGTAGTAACGTTGAAGGCGCTCGGATACGTGACGCTGATGTGTGGTGACGGTACCAACGACGTGGGAGCACTGAAACATGCTGACGTGAGTATTACTAGCAGAATTTTATAATCAGATGATTCACATCATTGATTTGAAAATTACTCTACTTTGACATCGAGGTTTAGATAAGTTAATTAAAAATTAAATAAGATAATCAAATACCAACCTTTGATTTCTTAATACTTAGTGGCTGGTGATCATGTTATTAGTAAAATTATTGGAGACCAAAATTTATTAAAAAAAAACTAAAATCAATCATCCAAGAGTTAGGCCACTTGGATTTTTAAATTGATTGACAATTAAAAAATCAGCCAAAAGGACTAGCTCTTACTCGAGTTTTATTTAATTGTCTCACATTTGTGATTTCGTACCATATCAAATTACTGAGTAATCTATGGATTGGTTGCTGGCCTGCCATAATTGAGTTTGTTATGCCTTTTTGTTGTCATGGATTGGCGATAAAAGTGATTTATTTAATCTATTGAATAAATTATTTAATTTCAATAATTGTATTGAGAATAATTTATAAACCGTACATTTCCAATTACAGGTAGGCGTAGCAATCCTGGCGAACGCTCCCGAGCGGCCGCGAGAGAAACCGAGAGAAGAACGCGCGGTAGAAGAACCGCCGCGTCGCCCGACCAACCGCGCGGACGCACGCGCTGAGACGGCCGCGCGCCTGCGCAGGGCCATGCGCGAGTTAGAGGAAGAAGACACGCAGCTTGTCAGGTTGGGAGACGCGAGCGTTGCTGCACCCTTCACCAGTCGATTATCCAGTATATTTTGTAGTAAGTTTTGTTTAAAAGTTTGTCTTTAGATTTAATTCTTAAACAACTACCTACGTATTCTGCTGTATTTTATTATCAGAAGCATTTAACGTGTTGACATAGGAAGGTTGTCTGAACACTAAGTCAATCACTTGAACACTACAATCAAAGAAATGACCCCAAGGCCAAACTGAGTCAAGTCTACGGTTCAATGACATGCGCACAGATACTGCGTGCGATCAAAATAAGAATTGAAATGACCTTTCGTCGTTAACGTAATTAACTAAATGAAATAAGCATAGTTTTATCTAGTCCTAATCATACTTAAAACGGAATAGTGAAGGAAGATTTGAGGGTGGAGCAGTACCAAAGGATAAATACTTATAAATAATTATTTCATAGGGTGCTGCCTTACCTAAAGAGAAAATTTAGAATCTAAGTATGAAGTAACTGACGTCTTAGTAGCTTACAAAAAAACTAGTTATTTTCCACCTTTTACTTTTGCAAAAATAAAACTAAATGGTAGAAAATAACTTTACTTCCGGAAGTCCGTTACTTTTGTTTCTTTTGTTGACTTTTACCATCAATTGTTTGTCAGTTTTTTATTTCAGCATTTTTAGTTATGGTATGATGATTTATCACATATTTTTTCTTTTTTATCAAGTATTGTTACTAAAAGATCATCCAAGAAAAAAGAAAATATATGTATTATATACGATAACTTATTAAGTATCTCAGAAGTATACCATTTCGAACAAAAATTTAAATCGGTACACGGTTGGCGGAGTTATCGGTAAACCTAGATTAAAAAAAAAAATCGGTCGATCATAGAACCTTTTTTTAAATCTGCTAAAAAAAACATGTGCTACATAGAACATTTGCCAGTACTAATCTGCCTTCATATTTTTATCCCCAGTTTGCCACATAATCAAGCAAGGTCGGTGCACTCTAGTAACAACTCTGCAGATGTTCAAGATCCTGGCTCTGAACGCCCTCATCCTGGCGTACAGTCAGTCGGTGCTGTATCTCGATGGCATCAAGTTCAGTGACACGCAAGCCACGCTACAAAGTCTGTTGTTGGCGTCCTGCTTCTTATTTATATCCAGATCTAAGGTAGGGTTTTGAGAGATGAAACAAAAATATATAGTTCAGACTTTTGAATTCATATCATTTATGTTTCAAAGTTTATATTGAAAACCACTGACATAGCTGAAACTAAAGTCGCCTATCCCTATTGAGGAAGCATGGTGATGAATGCTTGTGCTTTCTCGGTATAAAAGGGCCTTATGCCCAACAGTGTGTTTATTATAAATGGATTTCATAAAAGGCAAGCTAGTTTGTAATTAAAAAAAAAAAACTACTTTCAATAACACGGGGATTATTTATTAATCTAATAAATAAAATTCTCGTGTCACAGTTTTCGTTCCCATACTCCTCCGAAACGGCTGGACCGATTTAAACGAAATTTTGTGTACATATCGAGTCTAGGTCTGAGAATCGGCCAGCATCTATTTTTCATACCCCTAAGTGAGCAGCGGGTGAAACCGTTGGGCACAGCTAGTAAGTTATAATATACTAGCTTTTGCCCGCGGCTTCGCTCGCGTTAAATTCGATAGCGCCTTATTGATTTGTAATAGCAACACTGAGTTTTCCCGTTTCTTCCCTCTTTATCCCTTATATCCCACTCTTTTTAGATAAAATATAGCCTATGTCCGTCTCCTGGTTCCCAACTATCTCTGTACCAAAATTTATCAAAATCGGTTTAGCCATTAAAGCGTGAAGAGGTAACAAACAAACAAACTTCCTTTCGCTTTTATAATATTAGTAAGGATTGATAAGTTTTCCTATTTCATTATTATTTTCCCTAACATGAGACTTTATTTCAGGTAATTACATATTAATACCCTATATCGCAACCCTGATAACACAACAATGGTATTTCTAACGTTTACTCATACATAGTTAATACTCAATTTACAGCCACTGAAGCAGTTATCGAAACAGCGCCCTCTGCCGAATATCTTCAACGTGTACACGATAATGACAGTACTCACTCAGTTCGCGGTGCACTTCCTCTGCCTCATATACCTGGTGCACGAAGCTACGTCACGGTCGCCTGGACGGTAAGAGAATGTTTATTTGAATATTAACTAGCATTGACTGCTTCGTTGGTCTAGCACTGCACTGCAGGGCATAAGGTCTTGGGTTCTATTCCCTGGTCGTGAAAAGTGTCAGTGAGTTTCGGTAACTTTTTTTAAACGTTGCTCCTGACTTGGATTTTCTCTTGTATCGTGTACGGAACCATATTTGTATGGCCTACAGATAGTTCCGGGTCTGGCTGTTTGTGTATGTGAGTTTAAATGTTTGTAAATGCACCCACCATACATAAGAAGTTCCTAGTGTGAGGGGAACGATAAAAAAAACTAGTAATGAAGTTATTATCTTTGCGCCGCTCGAGGTTTTAAAAACCTACAGCCCGCCAAATTACATGATGAATGACGAACAATTATTTGTTTGCAGGGATAATAAGCCGAAGTTAGACATGGATTTGGCAGAAGATGAAGAGCGAGAGTTCGCGCCGGACTTACTCAACAGCACTGTATACATTATTTCTATGTCGCTGCAGATATCGACCTTCGCTATCAACTACAGGGTATGTACCAGTGTTTTTGGGGTTCCGTAACTCAAAAGGAAAAATTGAACCCTTATTGGACCACTTTTTTGTCTGTCTGCGCGTGGAGGTATTGAGTTGAAATTATAACCATATACTCAAACTCAAACCATTTATTTCAATTAGACCATAACAGGCACTTTTGAATGTCATAAAAACAAGAACAAAAAAAATTATGCTGCTACAGTCCCAGTCACAAGACATAATAACTTGTGAAAGTACTGTAGTTGTAGTGTAGTACTCAACTCTGTGGTTCCTTTGTGCTGTAAAAAAATCAACCCTCTGGGTCCACGCAGTCAAAGAATATGGCTGTTTAGGTCGCAAGTTCGTATTGGACGCTCTTGGCCGGTTTTCCTTTATTAGGCTGCGTTTCCACTCAAAATGAGCGAGGAATGTGGATGAAACTAACTGTAATCTAGCTGACCATGAATTGTCATCAAAACATATTATGCTAAATTACAACTGGGTCGGTATCTAGAAAATAGAACAAATATAAAATTCTTTAAATACCTTGTTAGTCAGTTCAAGATCTAGCTAATAAAACCTAGTTAAAAACATGGCAAAGTTCTTGCCATACATTATTTTGTAATCACAAGAATGCTTTGTCAGCTACAATAATATGTAAACCTGTAGTTTATAATTATGCTGTACCGAAAATAGAGTTTTATAATTTTTGTTAACAGTTTTGACGTCCAAATAGTTAGTAATACACATATTTTTTCGGATTGGCAATCATCAAGTGACTTCTCTCGCTCTGTCGAGAGTGTCAGGAGAGAGAGAGTGAGAGGAGTGTCAGGCTTTTTCTGACTAAATAAAACCCATCTCTTTTATTTTGATTCTGGGGCTGTGGTATCTCTTTCGAACAACCCGCAACCTCGTCAGCGACCTAGGCTTCTCTAAGCCAGGAATACACCTAAAATATATCTATCTAAATGTATTCCAGGGTGAGCCGTTCATGGAAGGTCTCCGCGACAACAAGCCGCTCCTGTACAGTATTATGGTGTCGGGCGGCGCGGTGCTGGCGCTCGCTCTCGGGATCTTCCCCGACCTCTCCAACATGTTCGAGATTGTATATTTCCCACCTGACGTAAGTATAACATTTATTTCATAGTGTCTGTTGTCCTTAGAAAGTGTATGTGGCTGATGATTATTAATTTACTTATACGAATTTTAGAGAGAGGCAACGGGCAAAGATATTTAATCTATACCATTGTCGAGGAGATAAACTCGTGTTAAGAATATCTCGAAGCTGAGCTACAAGCTAGCTTCCGCAGTAGTTAAATTAAATGCTGCGGAATCCTACTAATATTATTAATGCGAATGTTTGTGAGGATGGATGTTTGTCATTCTTTCACTTCAAAACGGCTGAACGGATCTTGGTCGGAAATTGGCACATAGGTGGATTATACTCTGGAATAACACATAGGACTTTTTTTCGATCATCACGTGGGCGAACCCGAGGGCGCCAGCTAGTGATAAATATGTTCCATAGGCTGACTTTCAACAAAACATAACAAAATCACACCTTCAATCCCTGGAGGTATACTTAATAGTACACCAACATGTCGTCGTAGGAGGCGATCTTATTGCCATAAATTGGGTACAAATCCTGTCTCCCTGACTGCTACTAAAAAAATAATTTATGGAAAAACAAGAACCATTTTATCAACCCGGTAATCGGACATCCGAGAGAAATTTTGAAAGTGTTGTGTAATCTGTGGTCAGTTGTTCACAGAAAATTTATATTGATGAGAAGTTAAAGCTGTTTATTTTCATCGTAGTTTCAATAAACTAACAAGTCTTAATTTTGTTTCAGTACCGGATCATATTAGTGCAAGTATTGATAGCAGACATGCTGTTCGCGTATCTAGTAGACCGCCTCTGTCTGATCCTGTTCGGCGAGGGACTGAGGTTCAGGAGCTCGTAGCGTGGACCAGGAGTATCCAGTGTCACACGGTCCTTATGTAACAGTATATAGGCACTAGGCTTATATGTTCGTCCACTGATTATGTACTCGATTGAAACTTTGTTTTGTGTGTTTGTTGCAAGGCATGGGTGCTCCACCCTAGGTCGCATTGCTTCACATCAGGCGCGTTGCGGTCAAAAATAAGCTTGGTTAGTTATAGAGAAAGTTATACTGTCAGCCGAGTCCTAAGTACGTGAAAATGTTGTTTGGAAATGTTGTATTGAGTTGGTAAAGTTTAATGTAACATTACGCTTGTTTATTATATAAGGGTTGGCTTTTTAAAGGGGGCAGAGCTTTTAGCTTGCGAATCTAGATTTTTATGCTCTAGGATGCTACTGAGAAATTCCTAATGGAAACGCGATTGTTTTGGGGTAATATTTTAAAATAACAAAGTAAATTTTGATGTCTACTGTTACCTATATCAGTATTTTTTTTGCCGATGGTAAACCATTAAATATCTTCCCCCGCTCTGCGCGGAGCGGGGGGAGTGTTAAACTTGTACTGACTAAAACCCACCCATGTTCCTTCTATTGCCCTTTATTTTCCGGGGCCGCGGTATCTCTTTCGAACAACCCGCAACACATATATCAATATTGAAAGCTAAAATGACATAACAATAGTACGAACTTGGCCGAAAAATGCGTTCACGATAGCCAAGCGACAAATGCATAATATAAACTTTCTGATCAGTATGTAAACTGTGGATATTAAGTGTAAATATCGAAATTATAAAGAAAACTACGTTACGTGTCTCGGTGTGGTCTCCCGACTAGGGACGGTGTAACCGCTCAAATATTATGTGCATTTAAGTGTGATGGAAAAATGTGACGATGGTATTTATTATAAAATATAATTGTGTAGTTAAATGTATCAGATTGTTTTATTTCCTCAAAGAATCATTTCATTTGTCGGTTTCACTTCCCAGGTTTTCAGCATCACCGTCAACCATACTCACTGAGAATACAAGAGAAGTGAACATGAATTTTATGGTACAGTCAGCCCCAAAAAGATGGGCAAGGACCTATTATGTCTACAACCTTTGTTTTATAATTTTCTGATATAAAATTGTCGTTTCACAGTTTTCGTTCCCATACTCCTCCGAAACGGCTGGACCGATTCAAACGAAACTTTGTGTACATATCGGGTAGGTCTGAGAATCAGCCAACATCTATTTTTCATACCCCTAAGTGAGCAGCGGGCGAAAACCCAGCGGTTTCGCCCGCTGCTCACTTACAGCTAGTTTTCTATAAAATTTAAGCTTCAAAGTTTAGTAAACAATTCATAGCACTAAAATCTCCTACACATGGCTTTATAATATAAACATCCTTGTTTTTAGAACAAAGAAACTGCGTTGTAGAAAAGCCTTGGGAGAAAAAATTTGGTGGAAAATTTCGACAACGCTGCTTAGTCTGTAAAGGGTTTGAATAATCATACCACAATTCTTTTTGATACTTATTTAATATCAGTATTTCACAAACAAATACATAGTCAACCCAATACTATTCGTATCGCCTAATGAACGAGGAACATTCAGATGCGAAAGGAAAGTAAGGTCGCAATAACGTTCGTAAGGGTATTCTGGCACTACGTCATCACTTTAGTGCTTCCAGTCGCCTCCTAGCCCTCCTAGGCCTCCAATGCCGTATCCGAGACCTCCGTAACCGATACCAAGGTCACCATGGCCTAATGAAATGCCCGCACTAGCCAAGCCGATACCGCTGTGTCCCAAGCCACTGCCCAGACCGATACCGCCTAGACCAGCTCCAAGACCCCAAGATCCGAGTCCAACAAGGCTAGACGCGTATCCTCCGTGAGCGATGGGGGCGGCCACAATAGGTGCGGGGACGATGGGGGCTACGGCTATTTGCTTGCTGACGACCGGCGCCGCTATCAGCGTTTGCGGGTGAGCCGCGGGGCCAACGCGCTTCACCACCGCGTTAAATCCTGAGACGGGGTCAGCAGTGTAGTCGACCACTCGGATGGTGCCGTCGGGTTCCGTGAGGGAGTAAGACCCCTTCACAACGCCTCCGTCCCGCGACTCGGTCTGCGCCTTATGGTCACCAGTTACGGGGTCGTTGACCGCGTAATTGAAGCCGTAACGCGGGATTGACTGGGGAAAAAAAGCAATAATCACAATTCACATTGCGGGTAGATATGACATAATAAATACAATAACCAGCTATCAAGTTTGAAGGAAGAACGGATTGGAAATACGTACACCGCGTAGAGGTAGGTAAGATAAGACCAAAGACATTGTAGGTCTGTAGTAGGACAAGGCTATTCGCTCATTCCGTTTTAGGGATGGAATATCATCTAACAGAAGTTATTTCCCCCTCCGCTCTGGTTAGAGCGGGAGGGAGAGTCATGCTGTTACTGATGAAAACCCATCCATGTTCCTTATCCTTTGTCTTCCGGGGAGCCGCGGTATCTGTTTCGGACAACCCGCAAACTTTTGCAGATACGTCTCGTATATAATTACTGTATTAGAATACCTTCTTTAGTAGGTTTACTTACAATACTGCCGGTAGCGATGGGCAACAATCCGGCGCCCCCAATCGCGGACGGAGCGGCCGTTGCTACACCCAGCAAGCAAGCAATCTGAAAATATATGCAAATGTATGACTGAAGTAACTAGTAACATGAATATTCAAAGCATTTAATGTAAGCATTGATGTTACAACTATATTGCGAATTCAATCATTGTAATTATTACACTGTCTTATTTTGTAGACATATCGATAGGTACAATCAAAAGGTTGTATGCATAGAGCACGAGGAAGCTTTTGCGGTTGCTGTGAACTAGATGTTACTTTACATTGAACCTCAGTCATAGTTTACTCGCAAAACCACACAAATGACGAAGGTACAGAAATTAACGGCATTGCAGGCTGCCTGTCGCAGTATCCGCCTTTAATATTCCTACTATCGACATCGACGACGTCATGATTTTTTTTTAGCACTGTCTTCTCTATTGCCTAGCTAGAGAATTGACAATGATCCGGTTTTAGTATTTAGTTAAACGGGAATAATGTTGCTGGGCTCGTAAAAGAAAAAAAACGAACAAAACAATATACGATCACACTTCTGAAAACAATCGAGGACTTATTCCGTATTCTTGAACAAGGCTAAATTATTTTCTCAGGTGAAGGAACACCACATAATTAAATAAATCCAATCATGAGAAGATATGTGACAAGTTACAACCACCAAAACACTCACTCTTAAGAAGAGTCCAGTGTCGCAGAGCGGTGGAAACATAATGATAAGCTAACTAATCTCATATCTAAGCATGCTCGCCAAGACATTAGTTTTAAATCGAGATGCGATTTAGCTGTTTAAGAATACGGGCCTCTGGTTGTTGGGACAAACGCTTCTATTTCTTACCGCAATGAAACTGAACATGTTGAACAAATATTCAGTGATCCTGTGAACGTTTCCTAAACTGCTTGTGTAGTAATAATGCAACACAAAACCCACCGTTCGTATTTATACGCGCTGAACCTCCATATTTGTCAATCCCCGCACAGTCCTTCGTCGTTTCACGCTTATTGACTATTCACGTTACGCACCTTCGAATATATTTTCATAACGTGTCCTAAAATCGGCTTCAGGCAATTAGTTAATTTGTTGGTTCGCAGTCCGTCCGTCTCTTCGTAAAACGCTGTAATTGTTTCATCAGATTCCTGCCTGATTATCAGGAATTATGTGAGTAATTGGTTGGCTGTTGCTCAATTTGCTTCTGCTTGATCTACTCAGCCATGAATGCCGCCGGAACGCGGTCGATAATTTAGTTTAAGTAAACAAGAGGTCACGGAAATTGCCTACGATTAGATGCTAATCGTCACTAGGGTTACAAGGTACTGACGCAGCTGGATATATACAAAAAAGCCTGTTTGTCCCACTACTATGTAAAGGTCCTGTCCAAGTTCATCGCGGGGGTCATTTCGAATCAGGTTTTTTTTCTTTAATGTTTTATTTTCTGTAAAGTTTGTTCTTCTTCTTGGTTTTCTTGTGCAAAATAAACTTTCTTCGGAAAAGTCCGGACAAATGTTAAGGCCAGACGGGGCGAACAAGCCGGAGAGGATTGAACACAGCCTGTTAGATAACAACCCTATTCGTAACGAAACTATGTTAGTCTATACTAGTAAAATATTTTTAAACTCATAAGTAGAGTTTGCCCAGCATGTTGATACACAAACCTATATGCAAAACCCACGCTTGAAACAACTTGGTACCTTACCTGTAGCACAAATAGGTGACTCATCCGGAAATCGAATCCGGAACTCCGAAGCAGGTGCAGTTTCAGATTTCTATTAGGTAGGTATCTTAAGTCCCTTTGATGGACACATATAGTGACAAAAGTAGCCCTTTATACATGATCAATACTTTTTACAGCCATAGAACCCAACACAAGTGCCTCCTTTGCTCTTTCTCTCTCTCTCTTTGGATTTGAATAGCTGTCTGTGGTGAAATCAGAAAATATGAAAGCTCTTGTTCCTGAAAAATGAGAAAAAAGCTCGCGTGTGAAATAAATTGCACGTTGAACCTAATCGCAGAGCAATAAGAGCTAGTTTTCGAGGAAGTGTATTGGTAAATCTTCAATAATCGTTCAAGGTATACCGTAGCTACCTTGTTACATAGCGTCATAACTTGTACCAATCTGTGATAGCTTCATGTCAATCTCGATATACCTGTTCTAATTCCCTGGCCACAGTTAATGAACATGTTACAGACTGTGTTAACCGTTGCATGTTGCGCTGAGATGTAACACACTCTGATTGGATATTATTCTGCTCGGTGTGCTCTTCGTTTGACTGTCCTGCTACCATACCATGACGTCTTAAGGCAGAACTTATTCCACTGAGGGAATGAGACAGAACTATACAGGGTGTCTAGCACCATCTCTTTCCCACAGTGGAATAAGTTCTGCTTTAAAACGTCATGGTAGGCCTACTGATCTTATCTTGTTTGGTACGTTTTGTCTGTGCTCTGTGTGTCTATGACTATTTGCCTATATTCCTGATCGAACAAGGTACATGTTCTATCAGATACAGATATTCAAATCCGTTTCCAATTAATGGTATTTTCCACTGATACAAATAGGTTTCAAGGTTATGGCAGTGTAAATGAAGTAGATTTCGAAATAATTAATGAATTACGATTGTAGTATAGGCTGAACATAATATCTATACTAATATTATAAAGCTGAAGAGTTTGTTTGTTTGTTTGAACTCGCTAATCTCAGGAAGTACTGGTTCGAATTGAAAAATTCTTTTAGTGTTGGATAGTCCATTTCTTGAGGAAGGCTTTAGGCTATATAACATCACGCTACGACCATTAGGTGCTGAGCAGCGTGGGTGAAACCGCGAGGAACAGCTAGTGTGTTAATAACTGTCGTTCGTTATTTTTATTTCATCACATTTTGGCTTACTATGTACCTACTTTATAATAATTATAAACCATTAAATCAATTTAAATCAAAATAATGCCTCCATGAGACCTCGCGACCACGTTGCCATTTTGTATGACAATACTTATCCTCTGGTTAAGGTTTAATGTCAGCCCTTTTTTTTTTTTTTTTTTTCGGGTGGGAAATCATCCAATGACTTCCCCCGCTCTGGGTGGAGCGGGGGGGCATGTCAGACTTGTACTGACTAAAACCCACCCATGTTCCTTCTGTTGCCCTTTACGTTCCGAGGCCGCGGTATCTCTTTCGAACAACCCGCAACCCCGGCAGGCAGAGGCTCTGGCAAGCCCCTCTGCTTTGCTGACTCTCTTTGAGGCGCGCGTGAAACACGAACGCGCCGTCGACACGGCCTGTCGTCAATCGACGGACTTGGGTAGTACTAGACAGCCCTTGGGTAGTACTATTGTTTATTTTGTGCCCTAGGACACGGGAAACGTCAGCAAGGCGTTTCATAATAATCATCATTTTCCTCTTGCTCTTGGCTAAAATTACCCACTGACCGGTAAGGCAGGAGTGTACCCACCTTCCACATTTGTCATGTTTGTTATAAACCTATGTGTAAGTCCTATGTGTAAGTGGTGACTAAAGCCGAAATTCCGGGCTGGTACTGAGAAATTCGTGATGGAAAACCTCAACAACATTGTACTCGACCTTGGAATCGTGCCCATATTTCATACATATCTGCTTACTGTCTACACTAACCAACGATGCAGTCGGTATTATACGTAGGTACTACACATGGTGAACGCTTAAGGAAATCCCTTGAAAATATCCTACTAATATTAGGATGTTTGTTATTTTTTCACGTCAAAACGGCTGATGGGATCATGATGAAATTTGGCACAGAGGTAGATTATAGTCTGGAATGACACATATGATAATTTTTCTTTCGAAAAAAAAGGGCAAAGCCGCGGGCGCCAGCTAGTCTAACCATAAGTAAATACTGCAATGTTATGATCTGTGTAAGTTGCGTGCCAATAAAAAACCTTTCTACGGATGAAAATATTCATGGAATCACACACAGCTATGTCTTCACCCGTTAACGATATTAATTAAGACTGTTACATATTTATAAACGTTATTACAACTAGGCTTTAACATATTTACAACATTTTTAATGCCAATATGTATGTATGTACATTTGTAAATCTAATAAACTCACACATTTGCATGTATGAATTTGCTGTTTAGGGTTCCGCTCCGCGAAACATGAGAAAGAATCCTTTGAGGTTTAAATTAATTTCGGACTTTTAAAAAGGTTAAAAAAAATATATGGAATGGATTTAATGAAAGGGGTGGCTTATTCCACAGATCATAACATTGCATTGAAGTAAAGAATGAGTATATTAGAGGAAGTTTTAAAATTCCGCCTGTTACAGAAAAAGAAGAAAAAATAAAGGTAGTCGTTTTTCTGGGTCATCATTTGTTGCCCTTGTCCCACTTTATTTGGGGTTAGCGCATCACGTCTTCTTCTCAGACGTCACGGCATCATTTACTCCTTTCTCCTTCATATTGTTACTTACACAATCCATCCATCTTTTCTTTGGCCTTCCTCTCGCTCTCCGTCCATCAACATTATTTTTGAGTATGGACATATAATGAGGAGCGACGAAGCGCATGTGACTAAAACAGTAATCGATATGAATGTTGATGGATGGAGACGGAGAGGACGGCCGAAGAAAATATGAATGGAATGTGTAAGGAATGATATGAAAGAGATAGGAGTAAACGATAACGTGACGTTTGATAGTGGAGAATGGAAGAAGAAAGTGTGTGGCGCCGACCACAAATAGAATGGGATAAGGGCAGGAAAATTATCTATACTATAATAATATTATAAAGCTGAAGAGTTTGTTTGTTTGTTTGAACGCGCTAATCTCAGGGACTACTGGTTGGAATTGAATGAATGAATTGAATTGAACATCACGCTACGACCAACAGGTGCTGAGCAGCGTGGGTGAAACCGCGGAGAACAGCTCAGCGCCTAGCGTGATGTTATATAGCCTATAGCCTTCCTCAAGAAATGGACTATCCAACACTAAAAGAATTTTCCAATTCCAACCAGTAGTCCCTGAGATTAGCGCGTTCAATCAAACAAACAAACTCTTCAGCTTTATAATATAATATATATATATATAGTATATATAGTATTAGTATAGATATTAAGTACTTGGTGTTCACCATTTGATATAAATGTGTCATGCTTCATTTGATGGGTTGTGAAATTCTTCATACTCCATGAAAGGGGGAGGATCATCCAGTCAGAGCTGCTCCGACTAGACAGGATAGATTTGATTGTTCGATGCAGGACTTTTGGTTCGGTGAGCAATGAGTAACTCACCGTCCGTCCATCTATTGACGACCGTGTCGTTCGTGTTCCACGCTCGCCTCAAAGAGATGTCAGCAAAGCAGAGGGGCTTACCAGGGCCAGTGCCTACCGGGGACGAAGGATATTCGAAAGAGAGACCGCGGCCTCGGATAATAGGGGCAAAAGAGGAAACATGGATGGGTTTTAGTCAATAAAAATCTGAAACTCCCTCCCCCGGGGAAGTTGTTTGATGATTTCACACCCGAAAAAAGATTTTAGTTTTTTTTCTTGTGACATAGATGTCACTACAGTACCATGTCACGCAACGCTGAACACCGTTTTATATGCGGAACCCTAAATGTAAGTGTTTGATTGCGACTGAAGTATTTTTTTACTCGAAACTCGTTCTTGTGTGAAAATGTGAATATGGTTTAAGGACAAGTTGGAGAAAGTAAGGATTTGTTCACACCGTACTTTTATTTACTCAATAATCTTAGCTAGTAAATAACAGCCGCTTAGGGTATTTTTTTAGGTTAAGCAACACTTGCTTAGGTTGGTCTGTGGATGGGTTTTTCAAGTTTCCTCCGTGCCTCAGCCGTTAGTCCCGGCTGTCATTTGCAGTAGATCTTGTTACAGTTAGTCAGTGACCCGAAACTCTGAAAACCAGTCTAACTAATGGGTATCGTATTACCCAGTATTATTACCAGGTTAGACTGGAAGCCGACCCCAATTTAGTAAGGAAAAGGTTAAGTATGGTCTCCAAAAAATTTAATATAATATATCAATATTCTAATTTAAAAGAGTGAGTGTGTGTTTGTTTATGAGAGAGAGAGAGAGAGTGTAAGTGAGTTTTTTTTTGAGTTTTCTCCGTAGTGATGCTTTAGAATAGGTCACTAAAATCCTTTATCGAGTTATTATGCCTGGTGACTTGGACTTTAGCTTCATCCTTTTGTTTTTGACATTCAAAAGTGTCTGTAACGGACTAATTGAAATAAATCCTAAGAGTTTGAGTTTTGTATTCAAATAACAACAGTGTCGAAAACACGCAAGTCTTAATTTACGATGACAAATGTAATTTATCTAAGCGCGTATTGCAACTAATTCGGCCGCACTCGACCGCCTCATTACCCCTTTTCAGTTAGAACACTCTTTCCACTCAGACTTACACAAATTCACATTTGCAATCAGAGCCCGGAGAAAAGTTCCTCCTCCCCTCCCGCCACCCCTCGGCCCCACGCCGCCTTTAATTAACAGAAAGTGGTTCATTAGAGCTTATTCATTAAAGCAAGGAGTAATTAGCGAACTCTAATGAATGCTGTAATAATGTAAGAGAGGCCGCGTCGGACTGCGGCCCCACTTCTAGATTAATCTAGAAGCTACGAATAATTTAGTAATGGCGTTAATTTATTACTGGACTGATTGCGGGTATTAACAGGATACCTAGGTACTGAAGTTATCTAGGTTAGAAGATTGTCGGTATGATGTGAACTGAAGTCTGGAATTTGAATTAAAGGCACGGTGGCGCAGTAGCTGAGCGATCGATTGTTGCGCTGCGTGTCGCGGGCACGATCCTTGCACGGAAAAAAACTTGAAAGGTGTCAAGGTACACCCGAATGGAACGAAGTTATTATTTATAAAGTACAAAAAACGTGTATTCACTCAACAAAAATAATCGTCACGACACCACATTGTTCAATGCAAAATAGAAAGACGAAATGAAAATAACGGACTTGCTTTCTATGAGAGACAGAATAGACACAGACAGAGAAACTCGCGCACGCCGCACGGCTACAACTATAGCAAAAAGTGTCGTTACAACTTTTGGTCTTATTTTTTTCCGTCTAGCCCCCTTTCGCAAAAAGGATTCGCGATAAAGAACTTCGTTCCAATATCTGTATGACCTACAAGTTGTTGTTCCGGGTCTGGCTATTAGTATATGTGAGTTTAAATGTTTGTAAATGCACCCACGATACAGGAGAAGTTTCTAGTATGGGGCAAGATTAAAAAAAACAGCCATGAGCGAGTCAGACTCGCGCACCGAGGGATCCGTACAAACCTATATAAACAGCCATATCTTTTGACTGCCTAATTTCTCTCGATACCTTCACGTGTTTCTGAGATAAAGGGTCTTGACAGACAGATAGGCGGACAACAAAGTGATCCAATAAGGGATCTGTTTTTCTTTTTGAGGTTCAAAACCCTAATAAAAGTTTGTCTAAAAGCTTATATCTTTGTCACATCGCTGTCTAAAAACTCCAAAAGGTTTAATTTATAGATGTCAATCGCTTTCGTAGATGACACATTAGCGCTTGTTGTAATGTTTTAATTCTGAACGCCACTATTTGTGTACTTAAGGGTGGTGTTGCTACGCTACGGGCTCTGCTACGGCGTAGCACGTGCCTTGCTACGACAGCGTAGTATCCTCTAATACAGAGTTATTTTTCTGTGATTGAATTCAAGGCTATCAAATGGCATGGGCGTGCATAGGGTTCAATGACCGGGTAGGCAGCGTTTTTTTTTCCGCGAAAATTAGGAAAGATTCCGCAATTGCACGTGTTAGTTAGTCTTTTTTGCCGCGGAATAGAAATTATGTAAATCTGTAGGTATATCCCAAATGACTCCACACTGTTGTATTATTCGAATTAAATAACAGGCACGGAAAGCAAATTTATTGTGTGTATGCAACCACACAGCCAGGAGTATGTTTCATAATTTTTCGTATTAAATTTACGAGCTACATTACCTTTTTGCTGGGTTAATGCTGGTAATTCAAGCACACATCTACCTTTCGACACTATTTGAAGCTTTTCATTAAACGACAATTGAGAAAACCTACCATTTATTACTTTTAACAAACACACATTATAGAATTTAGAACAAATCGAACTGAATTTGCGTTTCATTAATTATTCACAAAAAAAACTAATAATAACTGCGAACTTCACATAAACATTTCAAAATTTTGATAATAAAATGTTGACAAATAAAATTGCATCAGTTTCAACCAGAATTGTACATAGCTAATGACTTCTTCAACTTGTCGTATAATCTCTGTTGAGCGCCAATCAGTAAAAAGCTGACCTGTACCGACCAATGCAACGAGCTGTTCATGTCGCAATGAATTGCGACATGAATCGCGGCCCCCGATTGGCTTGTCATGCCACAGGAGATACGTCGCTGTGTGAGCCATACACGAAGTGTCTGTACACGAGGTTTTACACACACACGCATACTTCATGCCTACATTTATCAATGAAATAAAGGCACTATTGAAGTTTGCCTATAATTCGCTCGTGACGATCTGTTGAACGCAAAACGCCTGCCATAGTGTTAATTTAGGGCGGTGTGAAACGTTGCTATTATTTTTACGTTAGGAATTTATAGAAAAAGTTTAAATTAATTAGATATTTGTTTATTCTTTGTTTTTTTTTTCTTTCTTTGTTTACCTATGGAGTCAAGGGTCGGCAGTGTCTTTTTGCCTATTAGGAGCGCACGCCACTGTCAAATGGGGATTTATTCATTGCTTTTTTCTGCTTTGCTTGAGTGCACATTTCAGTTTCTTCACGATGTTTTCCTTCACCGCCTTGAAAGCAACGATTATGAATGACATAGATTTCATTAATCAAATTGCCTCTCTCCATTCTCCTTTTTTACTGTCATCTCATCAGATATGGCAAGAAAGGAGGTATCTCATGAGTTGAGGAGTATCGAAGAAGAAGACATGTTTCACCGACCCCAAATTATTTGGGGTAAGGGCAAGAGAATGATGAAGTAGGCTCTCAGGGAACTCACAACTCTATATCAAAAGCTTGATGATCTAGTTTCCACTTTTCGCACACAATTACCTCATCTACTCACAATTTTTGAACACACATTCTCCGAAGCTATTTCCATAAAGAAAACAGCGGTAGTCACTGGAGGACCACGTTCATTAGTATTTCTCAAAATAGGATCGCTGCGTTGTTCGTAGGTTTTCTTATGATTTCGGCACATGCACAGTATCTGAGTAACCAGTAAACCAACGCTGTAAAATCAAACGCAAACGAATGCTAGGGTTGTGAATTCCGGACTAGCAGGTTGTTTGAAAAAGATACCGCGGCCGAGGACCACAGAGGGCAAAAGAGGAATCATGGATAGGTTTTAGTCACTTTAAGTTGGAAACTATGATGTTCAGTTTCTTGGTTGGCATGAACGCCGCAATGTTAATTTAGTTAAGTTTCTCTGTAAGCGAACTGTATGTTTGATAAAATATTTAAACAAAAGTCTGACATTCTCCTCCGCTCCGCCCAGAGCAGGGGAAGTTATTTGATGATTTTCCATCCCTGAAAAAAAGGGTTGTGAACTTTTTCGTTCAAGTTGCACAACAGAAATAAAATCTCACTGCGACAGTCCTGACTTACTCACAATTTTTTTTTTAATCGTTGCCCCACACTAGATTTTCTCTTGTATCATGGGTGTGTTTGCAAACATTTAAAATCAAACAGCCAGACCCGGAACAACGATCTGTAGGTCATACAAATATTTGTTCCATGCGGGGATAAAACCCGCAACATGTAGCGCAGCAGTCGATCGCTCAGCCAATGTGCTAACCGTGCTGTTAAAAAATTCACTGACAACAGTTAACAAAATTTGAAATACTATATATATGTTGATACTAATATATTTATGTGTACTGTGGTCCATGTTAGCTATGGCTCGCTGGACGCCGAACACGCATAATGATGTATGCTAACATTACTAAAGTGTATCATAATAAGCCTCGGCTGAAAGAAAACGAGGTACGGTCTGCAGAAAAAAGTTTAGATTGAAAGTAAAGTTCAACGGCACGGTTGGCGCAGTGGCTGAGCGATCGACTTCTGCGCTGCGTGTCGCGGGGTCGATTCCTTGTATGACCTGCAGATAGTTCTTTCGGGTCTAGCTGTTTTTGTAAGCGATTTTAAATATAATATAATACAGGAGAAAATCCTAGTGTGGGGCAAAGTATAAAAAAAAAGTCTTCAGATTTTTTTGTATGGTTCTTTTTAAGTAGGATAGTAAAAATAAAAATATACATGTAATGTTTAACAAAAGCCTTCGAAAAACTTAATTTATATTGATTTCATTCAAGACCGTGTGAAATTGTGAATTCAAAATGTGTGCGACCATCGGCATGTTAAGTAATAGTCTAAAAACTTAAGTTAACTATTAATGAACATCCTTCACACTTCCCCGGCTACATAACTGTAAAAACTTCCAAAATAACAACATCACGCCTGTAACATTACCCCCAAAGGCTTTGGCAGAGTTGTAGGTAATATCAATATTTCTCCAGTTACATAAAACATATACTACAAAAAAAAATGCAAATTAAATCAAAACTTGTTGCGCACACCGTACCTCAGACAGAGTTGCTCCAAGTGACCCTCACTGACTTACATACAGCTAACAATTGCTTCGGGACCATCCCGAGTCGGACTTGCGACATGTCCACCCTTGGTAATAGACAAATGAGCTCTTTTTATTTTAAATATTTTTCTATTTTCAATGTTTGCTATAATGGGATTCGGATTTAATTGGGGTGGGGTTTACTTGAGTACCTATTTTGTATTTTCCTCTTTTAAAATCAGTTTTGGAATGGAAACAATGGATGGATTGTGTGAGGAATCTTTCGTATCGAAAGAAAAAGTGTGAGAAAATGCGAGTCGGACTCGACGTCGGACACCAAGAGTTCCGTACAAAAGTGTGACATAAACGGCCATATCTTTTGACTGCGTAGATTTAGAGAGTTAATGCACAACACAAAAGTTTTCAGCTGACTCCTAAAAGCGGAGGAGGTTATGTATCCTGCTAGTTGTTTTTTTTTCTGTTGATAGCAAACTATTTTTATTTAAGTACTTTTAATTCGTAAGACAAGACGTTGCTTAAGTTTATGTCATACATTCCTTTTTCAAACAGATTAAAAAGTAAAATTCCAAAAAGGCAAACCAACCAAAACTTTCGAACGTCGAAAATTGAAAATATAAATTGGGTTCTGCGTGTTTCGTGGCTCAGTTAGGAAGCGAGTGGTTTCGGCCATTACTAACGTGAATATTGCAGGCTAGCCTGCAGGCGACTCTATTGATTAGTCTCCCGCGTATGCCACCCATCATTCATTCATACTCGTGTCTGCAGCCCCTACGTCACTCAGGGCTCTCGCAATTTTTCGCCATTTCTAGCCAAAGGTAGCCGAGGTACATATTTGATGGTGCGTCAGGAAGGAAGGCGTCGTGCGTAATTGGTCCTACCGCTGCCCCCGGATAAATTGTGACAAAACCCATGGGTTCACTGCGTCGCGGCGTCGGATGCCTCTTAATGAGATGTATTGAATGTTTTGTTGTGTATTTGCTTGGTTTTTTTTTGGGTTCTTGAAATGAGTCATTAGTTCTTGAGTGGAGGGTGGTTTTGGTGATTATTTTTGTTTGAGGGCAGAACCTTACGGGGGTGTTCTCATTTTCAAGCCATCGACAAAAATAAACATTGTATTCCGTGCGAACAAGGTGTGTACATCGGTTTTATCCTGTACAAACTTTGCTTTTAAGTGTCTTAAGGTTGTGTTATTGCCTGGTAAATTAGCTTTCTATTGGTAAAAAAATGCTTTAAATCGATCAAGTACTTTTGGATCCACAAACAAATAAACAAAAACATCTTTTCTCCCTATAAAATCTAATTTTTAAATTTCTCGTGTCACAATGGCCGTTCCCATACTCCTCCGAAATAGCTCGATAGATTCTTATGAAATTTTGCAAATTCAGTAAGTCTGAGAATCAGCTACTCTATATCTTTCATACCCCTTAGTGAGAAGGGGACCTGAGCAGCGGGTGAAACCACTGGGCACAGCTAGTTAAGTATACAATAATTAATTACAATGTAAATAAAAATTTCTAAGATTTCAAGTCTTAATCCTGACTAATTAATACACATTCCGTTCACCTATATTTCTGTATAATCAATTGCAAAACCACACAACATCTTTCACCCATTTCAAACGAGAAAAGTTATTGCAAAATTAACTAGTTATCGAGCGGAAGTTATTTCGATCATATTTTTCTGTTGTGAAATACTTGCCGGCACAACAAGATAATCCAATTGTCAGACCAAACTCGTGGCCAACAGGCGTGAGACGCTTTCGTCTGTGCACTCCATTGAGGTTTTACTAGATAAACTCGAAGAGAACTCACGAAAGAAATAGCCATGAGTTTAAGTTAGGAAAGATAAAAATAAGTTAGGAGTAGGTAGAGTTATTACTGTATTTGTAAGGGTCCGTACCTAAAAAGAAAGAACAGAACTGAATCACCCTTTTGTCTGTCTATCTGTCAAGACTCTTTATCTCGGGAACGCGCGGAGATATCGACGTAAAATTAAAACCATATAATCGAGTCTGTGGTCCTTTGGAGCTTTCAACCCTCTAAGTCTAACTAATCAAAAGATATAACTGTTTATGTCGCAATTTTGTACGGCACCCTCGGTGCACGAGCCAGACTCGCTCTTGACCGGTTTTTCTTTTTTTTCGGATGGGAAATCATCAAATAACTTCCTGCGCTTTGGGCGGAGCGGCGGGGAGTGACAGACTTACTGACTAAAACCCACCCATGTTCTTTCTTTTGCTCTTTATGTTCTGGGGCCGCGGCATCTCTTTCGAACAACTTGCAACCCCGGCCGGACCCGCAACCCCAGCAGGTCCCTTCGCACCTTGTATCATAATTACCAATTTGTAAGTAAATCGACTTTAGTTATTATTGCATTCAGGGACCTAATAACTTCTTAGTAACTTCTGTAGAAAGCTTTAAACCTTCTTTGTTTTTCATTAAATCAGCCCATCTCTTCGGTGCATTCAGTTTGTTTAGAGCCTCTCTTTATAAATAAGTTGAAAAAATTCTTCGTAACACAATAATTATCAAGATTCTAGTTAGTAATTTTCTTAGAAATCGGAAATCTTTAATGCTGTTCTCAATAACATTCCCTGTCCCGGTTTCAGCTGTCGCTAGGGATTAAGATAATCCAACAGAGACCTGTTATTTCGGCTTCACAGTCATCATAATGAAGAATAAGAAATGTTTGCCGGTGGTCTGACATCAATCCTCTTACCTGTGTAGAGGGAAACATTGTAATGTGTGTACATTGCTTATTTCTGTAAGCCTAGCCAATTTCTCTTTGGTTACAGGATTGTAAATGAGATTGTAGAGCATGAAGTTCAGGTTTTCCATCAATAATTTCTTAGTAGCCTGTGTTTGCGTTTGTTTTGTGCAATAAGCTTGCTCCATATTACAGGGGATTTAGACAGAACTGCGAATTGTGGGTGTTCTAATAGGCCTTTGCCGAACCAAAGTGGACTGTAATTAATCCTACTAATTATATTATAAATGCGAATGTTTGTGAGGATGGATGTATGGATATTTGTTACTCTTTCACGTCAAAGCGGCTGAGAGGATCTTGATGAAATTTGGCACAGAGGTAGATTATAGTCTGGAATAACACATAGGAAATATTTTTTACGGGCGAAGCCGCGGTCGCCAGATAGTCAGTAATATAAAAAGAAAATACAAAAAAAAAAAAAAGTCACCAACCGTAGTAAGGGAAGAGAATTCGGCCGCTATGATATAGATGTTTGGGCTCAGATTACAGACTGATACAAGCCCGATGGGTTTCATGCAGACCCATTGAATGGAAGACTCAATGTAACGTGAACGCGTCGGGATTCGTCACATAATACGCAAAAAGGATAAATAACCAAACAGTTTTTTTAACAATAAAAATATATATTGTAAAAAATTGTAAATAACGGAGTTTCTTCTGTGAAAAGGCAAATCTTGCATGAAGGGACGCATCGTCGGGCCTGTGGGCGGTGAGCAATGGGTAGTTCACCGTCCGTCCGTCGATTGACGACAGGCCGTGTCGACGGCGCGTTCGTGTTTCACGCGCGCCTCAAAGAGAGTCAGCAAAGCAGAGGGGCTTGCCAGAGCCTCCGCCTGCCGGGGTTGCGGGTTGTTCGAAAGAGATACCGCGGCTCGGAACGTAAAGGGCAATAGGAGGAACATGGGTGGGTTTTAGTCAGTACAAGTCTGACATGCCCCCCCGCTCCGCCCAGAGCGGGGGAAGTCATTGGATGATTTCCCACCCGAAAAAAAAAAGGGACACATCGTGTTAAAGGTACCTTATTTTTTGTTGTTAAATGGGAAAACGATAAGGAATGTGATTAGTGATTTCTCGTCCTTTTATGTCCGTTAATTTATTTTATGGTTTATTTATAAATAACAAATTGACTCCATGCTTACAAAACCTATCCGTTTTGTTGTGGTTTGCGTGGGATAGTATGTGGCTCGTTTTACTTTACATTTAAGATTAGCTTAAGGGTTAATCAGATAAATAAAGTGTACTGTTTTTGCTAATGATTTGTGGTCTGTATTTAGTCTACCTTAAGAACTAATATCCTATAACTGCAAATGTTGCCTTAAAAATACTAATCTTGGTTTAAAGATTTTGTTTTTGGTCGTCAGTAAGTTATTTGCATTATTATACAACGCTTTGCCCACAAATGGCTAAGTTAATTCAGATTTTTCTTACCCTCTGCATAAAGGAAATGAAATCGAAATATTTTTGAATACTAATTAGGCAGCTCGTCCACTCATTGTGTCATGGCGCCGTCAAAAAAGGCTTTGAGAAGGCTTGTTTACATAATCGTTGAATTTGCAATGTTAAACAATTTTGAGCAGATGTTTTCTTGCTTTTTAATCCGACGAAATGTTCGTAACTGTTTGTTTTTATTCCGGAACAACAAGATCCGTGAGGGTCAAACATTTATTGAAATTAAACTACGTTTTTTTTAGGGTTCCGTAGTCAACTAGGAACCCTTATAGTTTCGCCATGTCTGTCTGTCCGTCCGTCCGTCCGTCCTCGCTTAATCTCTGTGACCGTTAGCGCCAGAAAGCTGACATTTGGTACCAATATGTATATCAATCACGCCGACAAAGTGGTAAAATAAAAATTTGAAAAAAATGTTTTATTAGGGTAGCCACCCTATATGTAAAGTGGGAAGTGTTTTTTTTTTTTTATATTCAACCCTAACGTGTGATATATTGTTGGAAAGGTATTTAAAAATGAATATGGGTTTACTAAGATCATTTTTTGATAATGTCAATAGTTTCGGAAATAATCGCTCCAAAAGTAAAAAACAATGTGTCCCCCCCCCTCTAACTTTTGAACCATAAGTCTAAAAAATATGAAAAAAATCTGAAAAGTAGAACTTTATAAGGACTTTCTATGAAAATTATTTTGAACTTGATTGACACAACAGTTTTTGTACAAAAAAGACAAAAAGTTGTACAAAATAATTTCTGGACTAAGTTTGTAGTTTAATCGTATATGCAAGCTTTTTTTGTAACTTTGTTTACATATTTTATTATCCTGAACGTATCTTTTTTCAAACAAAAAAAGAATTATTGAAATCGGTTCACGCAATCCAAAATTACCACCGAAATTGCACGTCTTTGTATTAATTAGTAACCCAATTCCTCGAGAGATGGCGCTGTAGGTACTTATTACATTGGATCGGGTATTACCGAATTGTTCGGTTGGCCTCATAACTGGGAACACTTATTGTGACGGACGGGAAACTACGGAACCCTACACTGAGCGTGGCCCGACACGCTCTTGGCCGGTTTTTTTTATTTTTGTGGAAGGGAAATCATCAAATAAAATTCCCCACTCTGGGCGGAGTGTCAGACTTGTACTGACTAAAAAATGTTCCTTCTATTGCCCTTTAAGTTTCACGGGCGCGGTATCTCTTTCGAACAACCCGCAACCCTGGCAGGCGGTGGCCCTGGCAGGCCCCTCTGCTACACTGACGCACCGTCGACATGGCTTGATCGTCAATACAAGGACGGACGGTGAGCTACCCAATGCTCACCGTTCACATATCCGCATCTACAGTGGTCAAGAGTCGTCTCGCAAAATTACTTGTTTTGTTTATAAAACTGGAAGACTAAAGATGGATGGCCTCTGTGACGGATGTTATGGCTAGAAAGGAGGTGACTGCTATGCCGACCCCAAATAAATTTCGATAAGGGCAGAAGAATGTAGATTATGATGAAATTAAAAACTTTATGAATTACTAGCTTTTGCCCGCGGCTTCGCTCGCGTTAAATTCGAGGTAACACAGTTCCCCTTGCGCCTTATTGGTTTGTAATAGCAACGCTAAGTTTTCCCTTTTCTTCCCTCTTTCTCCCTCACATCCCACTTTATTAAAAAAAATATTAGCCTATGTCCGTCTCCTGGTTCCCAACTATCTCTGTACCAAAATTCATCAAAATCGGTTTAGCTATTAAAGCGTGAGAGGTAACAAACAAACAAACAAACTCACTTTCGCTTTTATAATATTAAGTAAGGAAAGGAAGTAAGGATGTCAATATTTTGTACATCGTGGGCAGATAATGGACCAAAGTTACCATACACTTTTTTTTGCGGATGGGTAATTATCAAATAACTTCCACCGCTCTGGGCGGAGTGGGTGGAAGGGTCAGAATTTTACTGACTAAAACCCACCCTTCCTTCTTTTGCCCTTTGAGGTGCGTTTTGCCGCGCGTTGTGGCAAAGCGTTGACGCAGAGCCTCGCACACAGGCGCGGCGCGGCAGGCGTTATTGACTTTATGATCCTTTATTCTATAATAACCTATCGAAAAATCCTAACCTATCCCTTCTTATATTGCGTCATGTTCATGAACGGGCGCAATCAGTTGTGATTGGGACTGAAGCTTCATTTGATAGTTGTTAATGTTTCAACAGTTCAAAAGTGCCTGTAACTGGCGTACTTGAAATGAATGCTTTTGATTTGATTTGGCAGACTTGTAAAGAAGTCTTTGTATTAAGATAGACCGCTGCAATATATTGCATTGTATATTGTACTCTACTGTTACTAACAAGAGCTGTCAGAGGCATTATTGTTTCAGGATAGAGATGCAGCTTGACGAGCTCATGGCTTAATAATAGCGGCCGCTTGGGTCGATCTTAAGGTTAAGCCGCGTTTGCTTAGGTTGGTCTGTGGATGTCCACCCGTTACATACCGAGTTTACTTCGTACTTCGGAAAGAACGTTAAGCTGTTGGTCCTGGATGCCATTTGAAGATTTTTGACAATCGTTTCAGATAGTTAGTGTCCTGAAAGTCTGACAACCAAATTTACCAAGGGGTATCGTATTACCCAGTACTAACTGGGCTGTGGAGGTTAGATAGGCAGTCGCTCTATGTAAAATACTGGTATTCAAGCCCGATTAGACTGGAAATCAACCCCAGGTCCCCAGCATAGTTGAAAAAGGCTACGCAAATGATGATAATGATACAGCTTCTGAACGTGATTTAAATTTATTTATTGCCATCAGTCTTAATGGTGACGTCGGCAATAAGTCGTTAAGATTCAATATTGCAATTTAATGTTGGGTTGGGAATAAAAACAACGTAAATAATTTACAAAATTTTATTTTCTCCTCCTGTCACCGGCTCTCTTAGGCTAGGTATGTATGTTCTTTCTTTGTGTACTGGTAACACCAAACTGTCGTTCTAACAAACAAACACAGGCTTCAGGGTTGACTCGTCATGGGGAGGTTACTTCGGCAAGCTTCGTTTCTATTCGGCAATCTTCGTTGCGTTCGTCTACTGCCAGGGGTAGTGCGTAAGAGCAGCGTGCTTGAATTGCGGACGCTTAGTAATAATAGCTTACGCGATATTTTGACTGTATATGCAAAAATCTTTGACTACTAAAGCACCTATTTATAGGTCTTTAATAAGCAACCTCCCTCCAATTGATATTATTTCTCTATAAACAATCTCAAGAAACCTGTGTTAATTTCCGTAAATTAAACATATCTTAAGATGGCAAGATTCACTAAACGCTAACATTGTATTGTATGCCGGTCACCATCAATGTCAATAACAATATCTAACCACAAACAGTGTTATTAGAGACCTAATGAATTTGAATAAAAGGAAGTTTCACGACGAATTTACTAATGTCATTGAATACTTCAATGAATGGACTATTCAGAATGAATTAAGCGAATGCTTTTGAACAGATATTTATTATATGGATTTGTTTAGTTGGCGTGATAAACCAATGGAAAGGTGGAAAATAATAGTTAGCAATGGTTTTTTTTAGGACGTTGTTTTCAGAAATTTAGTGTATCTGTATATGTAAGAGCAGTCATAGCCTAGCCTAGTCATAGCATAGCCATAGGTCTCGAGTTCGAGACCAAGATACACAACGCATTTTTTTCTGATTCTTGTGCGTATTGTATAATATAAACTCGCTTCAATAAAGGAGAACATCGTGAGGAAATCAGCATGCGTGAGAGATATCTCTACGATATTTTAAGCCAAGTTACAGACTCAAAGCGCCTTAAAAAGATTCCAGCAAAGCAGAGGGATCAAGGCCAGTGCTAGCCGTGCTTGCGGGTGTTTCTAAAGAGATATATACTGCGGCCCCGGAACATAAAGGGCAAAAGAAGGAACATGGATGGGTTTTGGTATAAAAATGAGCGGCTTAAAAACTCTAAAACCACTTTAGGCGCTGCTACATGTTAAAGAAAGAATTGTTGGCTATAGAGTTGCCTATGATAATAAGTACCAACCGCTTAGTAATTTATAGATAACCTATTGTAAGCGCTTGTAGTACATATAAAAAGAAAAAACCATGCTTGATCCTTTAGCATCCTCATTTCCATTGATTTATTTAGCCAAGTCAAGATGCAACGACTTACTAATAGGTACACATATAAAGGAATGTTAGCGTTTAAGATTACTTATATACATAAACTGTATACATTTAAATATCGATTCGAACAACTGGTAAAATGTAGATCAATATATACAGAGACCGTTAGTAACTTGAATTTAAACTTCAGAGATGTTGGCATCAAAATTATTGCTACGAAGTTTTGCGCCCAAACTTTTAGCGCCGAAACACATTAGGCAATTTTTGTTGAGGAAAGTGTTTCGATTCGTAATTGAAAAGCAAGATGTTAATGGTTTTAAAGGTATTCTTTTTACCCTAAGCTTTCACTTGACGCAATTCACCTGATGTGAAGTGATAATGTCTCAGATGGAGCACGCTTGCCACATTGCCATCAACGGCGAATTCCACCAAACGAATGAATCTGACCGCGATCAAGAGTTATCAGTTTGTGGATTATTGATACTGACAGTTCTTGAACTGCATTTAATATGCTGATCGCGTTCATAGGCGAAATTAATCTTAAGTAATAAAAGTTGGTTTCTCATTGTGAATCGGACTTTCAACAATCAAAAATTGCCTAGCAAGCCCTCGCGCTTAGGTACAAGATGTGTCTACTTATATCTATGATGTTTATACTAATATTTACAATATAAACGTATAGTAACGAGTCATTTGATTTACAGCTCGTTTACAAAGAAATAACAAAAGACGAGAGAACTATTTACACAGCAAGGTTGCAAATCACAGGGACACGTGCAGGAAACACAGTTGTTGCAATATATCATAGCGGTACTTAAAATTATAGTAAAAAGTACAATCTCTGGCAAGATTCGACAATGTTTCGTTCATCTGGTTAGGTTTTATGGCTGTTAACTAGCATTGCAAGAAGTGGTGATTTTCAGGGGTGCCTAACTTCAGATAAATAAGTGCATTCATTCTTCTCTCTAAAGAGAACACCCCTGACTATCGTTTATTTATTTAGATTTGTTCGATTCTTCTCATTTACTTTGCACAACCACGATGAATTATAAATTACAAGTTTCTTGTGGTATATATGGTATACTTCAATGCGAATTGTTTGTTAATTCCATTTAAATTAAAAATTGATGAGAAATGCATTTTTCTTTGTGGTTTCGATACTGAAATGTGAGCTGCGTAACAACTTCAACAGTATTCACAAAACTACGCAGTTACAATTCATTTTGTTCGATGGATCGAGGTCATATAAATTAAAAACGTAATAATCAAAAAGGGTGCCTCAAAAACAATAGTTTTTATTAACATTAAGATATGCTTGATCTTTCCACGTCAATTAATTATCACTTTAATTTAATATAGAACCAACACGCTTGTGTTTAACACATCTCGTTCTGTTCAACTCTTAAGTATCAGTAATTTAATGGAAATTTACATATAGCAAGTTAAAGTTATATAAATTGCCATTTTCACAACCGAAATTAAATATGTAGTAGGTACTAACGTATAACTTAACAGTTCACTAACAATGGAAAAATTGTTACTGACGGCAGCATTCGAGTTGTCAGTAATAATTTTGTCTATGTCGCGAGTTCAATAAATGGTCTGTGGCACAACACTGTCACTCAGTCTCGCCCTCGCCGGCCGGAGACGGCAAGCGGCGCTTGAGGGATGACGACGGCTTCGTCAGGTCGAGCGCCGGCTCGTGCGCGGGGCCGGGTGCCTGGGGGGCTGGCACGGGCACCAGGCTCAACAGGCTCGGCGGTCGGACGTACGGCGGCAGCATGTTCGCCGGACCCTCCCCGGCGGGCGAACACGCCATCGCAGGCGGCGTCCAGCAAGCCGCGCCCGAAGGCTCCGGAGTCATACCCGCCGCGCTCAAGTACGAACACGACATCATCTGAAACAATCACATATACATTTTAAAACATCTGAGAATATAACCTTCAGCTTCAGAAATTAGGTTGATTGTGCGTGTAATCTCCGAGAGAGATTGGAGTAAAAACAGGGCTTACATAAATAATGAAATATGTAGTATTATGAGATGAGAAGCCTAAAGAATTCGTGGATGGGGGTTCTGTAATCACGCTAATGGCCAATGCGCAGCATCGCCGGCGGCCCCCGCCCCGCGCCCCGCCGCTTCAAGGAGGCTTTCATGCTAATGCAGATTGGGCGCAGGAGCAGTTCAGCACTAAATCGCGTCACACGTCCGACACCTTGTAACTTTACCGGGAACTTTGAAGTTACTCAGGGAAATTACTCTTTCCAGAATCTGATTAATTCGTTGTATCGCGAAATATGCACGAGCTTTTATTTCCTTTCTAAAATTTCAGTGATACAATTTCCCATCGATACAAATGTTGTGTTAGTTGCTCACGTCTGCCTATATATCTTAAAGTAATTGTAAGCAGAGCATTTAGTGGCTATATATCACGCGCGGGTGCAGGCCGCTCGCGTCCATTTTTCACACATATCGCTGTGAAATTGATTACCGACATAATGCACGGCGTCCGAGCAACCCTTGCTCTTGATAACAACTTGTTTCAATAACGTGTGTAGCAATATTGTCAAATAATGTTGACTGCTAAGCAAGAAGTCCTGAGGTCGATAACCGGGTGGACAAATTGGTATTGGATTTTTTCAACAGGAATAATATAACGGAGTCTAAATATGTGCCCGGTTGATGGTAATCGGCTGGCCCCTTATCACATGGGACTTCAACATACCTGGCGAAATGTGGGTGAAGGTATTATTAGGTATACCTCTGCCTAACTCTTTGGAGATTACACGCGCGATGTTATGGTGTAATTCTTACTATTATAAGAGCTAAAGTGAGTTTGTTTGTTACGTCTTATTTGCCAAAACGGTTTTGATGAATTTTGATATTTAGTTGGGAACCTGGAGACGGACATTGGGTTTTTTTTCTTTAAAAAAATGTGAGAAAGATTTCCCTTTTTTTCGATCATCACGCAGGTTATAGTTAGCGTTAGCCCAAAGTAACTATGCCACGCGGACGAAGTCGCGGTCGGAAGCTAGTAATGTTATAAATTCTCTAAATGTAAAATTGATCAGAAGCTCGGTCGATAGGCCTGTATTGTTGTAATAGTTTCATAGTTAATGTCGCGTACAAAAGCTTGCACACAATTGGCATAGTTGGCGGCAACAGCTGCTCGCGCGTACGGAGTGTTCCAACAATGATATTGTAGCTTTAATATTTATTGCACTTGATCAACTCCGAGCTAGTTCTATAGAGCCTTCAAACATTATGCGCTCGCTCAAAAACGACGAATTTTAATGCATAAATTAAATTTATCCAAAAGCAACAATCTACTCACGTCAAGTCTAAACAAGCAGAACTTAATTAACTTGACGCCATTGTACCCAAGAACGTAAAGTGCATAATTAAACCCTTCACGTAAACGCTCTGGTTAATATGTTTAAGCGTCGGTATTGCTTTAGGAGACCTAAACTCTCCTATGAGAATAAACAGGGTCTGAGGCGGCGGGCGCGCTGGCCGAGGCTCGCCGCACAAATGAATTAGTGGTGTTGTGACCCCCCGCAGCCTGGCCCGCGCTGGCCCATGCTGGTGGGCCACGCAGGGCGGGGGGCATGTTGCGATTAAAATATAATTAGGCGCTCGGCAATTGTTTCGCCATCGAGCCAGGTGGTGCGGCTCAGGCGGCTAGGTAAATTAAATAGCCGTATAGGGTTTCCAATTACGTGCGCCCGTTGGCCGCGGAACACACGCTTATTGTCTAATAATGGATCGGGGGCGTCGGGGGGCGCAATATGAGGATCTAGTGGAGCTGATTAATTATTACATGTTCGTGTTAAAAATCGAGGATACCTGGTCGGTGATAGGGGAATTGTAACGCGATATTAATTGCTATCAAGACGAGGTGACTAATAAATCACGTTCACCTACCGTTGGTACTTTCAGCATTAATGAATTCAAACGGGCCGCGATAATTGCGTACCTAATTACGGGCGGACGGAGCTGTCTAATTTATCACTGTCGGATTATGAATTAGGAATGGCGTTAATTTAACATGCATAATATTTGTGGAGGCGATGTAGTGGCTTGTTATAGTGGGACACTTGTGCCGTGTCTAGTGCCAATTAGGTTGCACGGTATGTTATATATTATGTGTAGAATTCTAGAAATATAGATAAATAATTTATTTGATCGCTGTCACTGGGGTGAAGTTGTCAACAGACGCGTACACCACGGCCTGTCATGCAGCCGTGTGTACGGACCGGTTTGCGCGTCACGCGAATATTAACGACATCATCCGACGAGCTCTTGTCACAGTCAGCGTTCCAGCTGTAATAGGACCCCATGGCCTGGGCACGCGACGATGGCAAAAGACCGGACGGTATATCTTTGTTTCAGTGGAAGATGGGTAGGCCTTTAGTGTGGGATGCAACATGCGTCGATACTCTTGCGCCATCCCATCTTCCTAGCTCTTCGTGCTGCGCTGGCGCTGCTGTTGCGGCTGCAGTCCAGCCCAGCAGATGCCATATTAGTTCTTGTAACTCTACAAACGTCTTGAACAATTAAAAACTTATTTCAATTGTTAAAGCTTTATCATCATGCCGGTCGTTTTAAATATAACCCTCATACAGAAGGAAAACTTAAAACGTACGATTTCTGAGTTGTCTTACTTTTGTACTAGATTTAAGTGTGTGTAATTATAAAGCGTGGAATTCTATGAACCATACACGCTGATCTCATCAAGTTGTAGGGGTTGCAATTTACGAAGGTCAGTCGAGGGGCAGTGCGCGACCCCTGCCGTATTGTAATCAATATTCGTTCCAAGGCTGAAGTATTGCATTAAATATGATGGGCAACTTCAAGTGTTATTAGAACTACGTGCCGATAAACATAGGATTCCAAATATACTCGTATACATAAATGTAACGTCACAGACTACCTACAGTACGGTTTCTCCTCTTTTAAATCTGTCCAAAAGTTGTCTTGAAAAGATCGTTTTTAGCGATAAGCCATTGTGTCACCTTATTTATAAGTTGTTTAATGTTATTCCTGTTATTTGTATGGTGTACATAATAAATAATATTCTATCTAGTATCTATATTCTATATGTTCTCAAGTGTTTTGCATAAAGAGATGCAGAGGTGCCTGTCAGGGGCAATGCCTGCCGGGGTAACGGTTTGTTCGAAAGAGATACTGCGGCCCCGGAACATAAAGGGCAATAGAAGGAAAATGGGCGAGTTTAGTCAGTACAAGTCTGACACTCACCTGACAACTTCCCCGCTGGCCGGAGTAAATAAAATCATTAATATGACTCTCTCAGTTCCTCTAATCTAACTTAAATATTTCATGTAAAACTGGTCAAAAGGGAATCAAGCTAGCGCACCGAGGGTTCTGTACAAACTTGCAACATAAACGGCCATATCTTTTGACTGCGTAGAATTAGCAGGTTGATTTCACAGCACAAAGGAACTATAAATTTGAGTGTATGGTTTTAATTTCAACTCGATACCTTTGCGCGTTCCCGATATAGAGGACCTTGACAGGCAGACGGACAACAAAGTGATTCAATAAGGGTTTCGTTTTTTTTCCTTTTTAGATACAGTACCCTTAAAAGGTTCTATTAATATCTAATTTTAATGATCATAACTCAGTTTAACCATGTTTGTTTCAGTCGCGAATCATATTCCAATTAACCTGCAACCTGAAACTAATTTGTATAATCCAAAAAAAAATACGCCTACATAAGTTCTAAATACAAAAATTTCGTCTGCCAATCCGAACCTCTTTTTTTTAAACAATTAAATCAACTGAAAGTCCTTTCAGACATTATTAATAAATCACCAACATTCATACCCACCTTAATTTGATTAGAATGGTAACACGATTAGGTTCAATAAACTGCATGGCTAAGCGAACGAGCGAACGTATAGGGCTGTCCAAAAACTTGCCAAAAATAGTTCCATAAGTCTCTGTTTCTGTGTGTGTGCAACCCTGTAAAGGTCAGGGACACGGTGCCCAGGTCAGAAGGTCGCGTGACCTCGCCGGCTGCACCGTAATCACCGATATACGATATTGCTCAAGAATGGAACGCTTTTATTAAGCCCTAACCGAACGTTATTTTAAGCTATTGCACAAGAAACAAACCGTACATTATGAACAATTTGTTGTGTTGAATTCCTGTAATGTACAAATACATCAATTTTCATTACCGCCCAACAAAATTATCTAGCGCAAAATACACAGTATTACAAAACATTTGCATTAATTTCGCCATCTACATACGTTTAGGCATAATATATACTATTGAGCAGACAATGGGCGCTTTCACCACAAATTTCGGTTATTACAGGCATGCCGTTAAGGAACTTGTGCGTATGTGCGTTCAATTTAATATCGACCATTGAATAGAAAACGCCTCTGCGCTCACAATGGTCCATCGGCATTCCATTAACTACTAGAGCAAACACGGACGCGTGCGGGCACTAACTCAATACAAAACGATTCCTAGCGAGCGATACTCGCACATTCGGGACATTCCTATTCGATTGTAACAACACTAACGACTGTTTATACTAGCGAGCGGGTTGGGCCCGATCCGAGTGACAATCGGGGCCCGTTCGGATGGAACTCCGCGAGACAATGCAAGACTGGGCCTAAATAATTTAATAGTTGTAGGCGGTGGTGCTTCGAGCGGTCGGCAAACAGTCGCCCGACGTCGGACGATATTGCATCGTTGGCGGGTATTGGAAGGCACCAAGGTTTATGAAGTAAGCCTTTGTCTTGAACGTGTTGATTAATTATCTATGGCACGTGTGAAAGCGAACGCTTTGTTTTGAATCGGATGGCGGCTTTCGAACTTCGTCTGCTAGACAGGGCTTTGTTATTAAGGTATGTTTTGATTTGTTGAGAGTAGATATAAAGAAATTCAGTAGAAAATACACTTTCTTTCTGGACGAATTTTATTTTTCAATAGTAAATTAAAAAGATTTCAATTGTTTCACGATATTTTGTAACTGAAATAATAAAGACTTAAC
The DNA here is from genome assembly GCA_958449745.1 of Ochropleura leucogaster. Lineage (NCBI taxonomy): Eukaryota > Metazoa > Arthropoda > Insecta > Lepidoptera > Noctuidae > Ochropleura > Ochropleura leucogaster. The sequence goes on from OY288208.1 coordinate 6,491,523, forward strand.
TTGGAACACGTTCGCTGTCGGCTTTTTTGTTTTTTTTTTTAAGAATTTGACTGTTTAATAAATGTATACACTATGTAAAGAAAATAAATTAAAGAAATTAATAATACTTTAAGACTATTCCCAACGCAAATGATGAATAAGATTTAACAAAACTTTGACATTCATAATAAGTACTGTTTATTGCAAATTCACAAAAAAAGTAACTTCCAACAACAAGCATGATCATCATTATTTATTGGTCAACAACTCAAGTAACTTATAATTCACACGTTGTATTCAAATTTTTAATTTAACTGAAGCATCAAAAGTTTCCGTCTCGAAATAATTGCAGCGCGGCGAAACTTTGAAAGACCTATGGACTTGTGCGAGCATGTCCTTTATAAAAGTTTTCTTTTTCGTCGCAATAATGGATGATATGGAGCTTTGTCGGCTTAAGGTCACAGATGTTAAACTGTTTAGTATTATACAGTTTACTTCTTAGTTTTGTCAACCTTGTGCTATTTTCCAGATATTTCTGCATCGATTATGGGGTTTGTTCATCAACATTAATTTCTACTTAAGATTGCCCACAAAAAGTAAGCTCCGCACACGTTTCTAGTACGTGAGCACTTTTCTCCCAGAGAGCCACTTTCCTTTTTATACCCAAATAGATAAACCAAAAGGCTCTAGTTAGTAATTTCGTCTAATACACGAGTGCCATAAACACAAGGAGAAGCGCTAAAGATATGGCGAGGTAAGATATAAGAGTGATAGTGAGCGTTTGGTTGGGCGGGCGGTAATAAATTAGGGCGGGCGAGCGTAGGGCGGCGTCGCGTGCGCCGCGGCCGTTTGTCGCGTAGCGTGCGCCCGCGCTCATTGCTTATTCATGCACGCTAGACACGCACAGGTAAGGCGCACACTATGCTACAAAAGTGTTACCCTACCGATAATGGGTTAAACACTGCGATATTACACCGATTGCATACTAAGATTATTTTTGCTTGTAAATTTTGATTTTGGATAATTAGGTTGTAGAATTCTGGGAAAAGTGTTGTAAAAGTTGATTTCTTTATAGGTTTAAATTGGCGTCACTTAAAAATAATGGTTTGAAGCTCATTATTTAAGTTTATTTTTCCATTTGACTTTTCTGCAGCTTGTGCGGCGCGACTACACTTCGAAGCGAGCGTGCGGCGCGCCTACACTACCGACTTGTGTCTGTATCGCGTCTCTCGGCTCGATGACCGCACATTAATCATCATTCACGTCTTAGCGATAAGCTCTCATCTGCCATCAACGCCTGTCTCCCTCACACTGGCGACTTCATCAAATCATCGTATTTAATCCCCGCAACAACTTCACTAAGCCACCAGAAACATGCCTCATTAATGACACGCTTTAGTATCATTATTATACGCAAGTATCGGTAACCCATTCCATTTGTTACCTAGATACTTATGAAATCAATTTCCCGACAAGTTTTACGTTCAAAGCGAAATTTGACTTATACTGGATATATTACTAAGAACTCGTAAAGTTACAATAACGTAGTAGATTCTTACGTAAACTTTAAAGAAATAAGTGTATACGTCAAAGGATTTCGCATAATTCCCGATAACGAGCGTTCGAGTCGCTCTCTTACTTCAAAGCCGCGTTTCAGTTACAGTTTATTATTAATAAAATTTGGCCGGGTTTGCGAGCGAGCCGAGCGGGGTGAGCGGGGCGAGCGGAGCGGCTCGGTGGCTGTAACGAGCGTGGTCCGCCTCGTTATCGGCAGCGCCGGCCGGTCAGCGCCGCGGAAAATTCGCCCGAAACTGACGCGCGTGAAAATTTAATGAACGGCCGGACGCTAGTTAACTAAAAGGTAAAGTGCACCCTCTTGACGTGTTCGGTAAATATTAATAGTGAGTGTGCTAGCGTGCGCCATTAAAAATGCACGAGTCCGCGGACACGCTGCCCCGCCGGCGGCCGCCGCGTTCATTAGCCTCTTTACATGCGGTCCCCGGGCCCTCCTCGAAATTACCAGTTCGAGAGTCTCAACGTGACTGCTCCACTATTATAACAACAAATTAAGAATTTCCCGCTCGCCTGCTTTGCCGTCCAATTCATCCAATAAAACGCGACATTCAATATCGAACTTCTCCGACACGGTGCTCTGCGTGGCCTGCGAACACTTCCGGAGAACAAGTTTCACTATTGAAGCCATTTTAAAACTCTTACGGATGCTATTAAGGATAATAGAAACTGTCTAGCTGGAACGATGAGTCAAGGAATTATGTCTGGGACTGGAATGATCTAAGTTTGACTTTTATGTCGTTTTCCGTTGCAAGACAGCGGGGCTGCTTACGTTCCGTGCGAAAAGTCCGCGAGTAGTGTTAAGAGTGGGTCACACTGTAGGGAGGCAGCGGGATGCGGGATGGCGCGGGCAGGTGCGGGCGCGGACGAGGGCGCGATTGCACGCGGTGTCTGTTACCGAGTAATGAGGATCGTTAATTATGTATCGCTAGGTGCGTAAGCTTTTCAATTTGGGAACGGTTCAGTGTCGCGGGCTCTCGCGAACGAGGTCAAGGGTTCGCGACTCTCTCAACCCTGAGGGGCTGCCAAATTAATGAGGCACTCCTTTGTAATAAAGAAATAACAAGAACTGCGCACGCGAACCCGGCCTCACCGACTTCGATGTCATTAAAGGCGTCGCGAAGTCTTGAAAGGAGTCGTTACCGCGCCTCGCCTAAACAACTGAGTTTTCATCAACATTCCGAAATATACACATAAATTGCTTAGCACTCACGCCAAGAACAGGCGCATTGAAAATAATGTTCAAAAATTATGGAGAGAATCACAGATGGGAGGAACACCACTACCACAGTGATATATCATAGACAAATTATTACAGTACTAATATACTATGTCCATTTTCGCAGCAGTTGCAATTGTTTCCCACAAGTAAGGCAGTGTGTACACGGTTGTGACGGTTCATATTAGTGGAACAGACAGGGTAGATTAGAGCGGGGGTGCGGCTGGTCCCGGCGGCCTGCGGGCACGGGTTTCTAAGTCCCGGCTAATTGGATGAGCCGCCAGGCCAGCCCAATTAGCAGCACCGTTGTGATTCATTTTAATCGGGCGCCCTTATCAGTGCACCACTCAGCGCCGGTGTAAACCTAGCTTTAAAATATTTTCTACATGAGTTAAAAATTTATTGGCCTCTATGAAAATATTATTTTACAGTCTACAGGAAAACGAATCAGGCTATGTACTAAGGTATTTATTAAAAAAGGTAAATTGTGGAAAAACAATTTACTCTCGCCTATATCATAGTGAAAGAAAAATTTAATTTGAAATGAGTTTCTCTGTAGAAATTCATATCTTCATTAGGAGAGAAAAATGTTACATGAAGTAAATAAAATAAAGCTTTCCAACGTTATATTAGTGCAACGTAATACCTATCTAGCAAAACATAGTAAAAAATAATTTGTACAACAATACTTTACTTTACTTGTTGATAACCTTACTATAACTTTTGTATTGTTAGCTGTAAGCTACCGAAACATAATAAAATAAAATATTTAGAACTTTCAGTTAAAAGCTTTCGATAATTATACTATTATAGATTTAAGAGAGTTTATTCGGTCTTGGTAAAACATGGGTGTACGCACATATCTGCATATCCCTCTATAAAATACGGCCGTGATGTCATAACGGGAAACGTTTTAGGCAGTGCTTTGCTCTTAACAAGTCAAGGCCAAGCAATTCTCTGGGCAAAATGACTCTATTACATTCATATTTCATCCCTATGGATGCCTGGTTATCCTATGATTACCAGGCCGTGTCTTCAGCGCGTTCGTGTTCCACGCACGCCTCAGAAAGATGTCAGCAAAGCAGAGGGGCCTGCCACCGCAATCGGGGTTGCGGGTTGTTTGAAAGAGATACCGCGCCCTCGGGGCATAAATGGCAAAAGAAAGAACATGCCCATCCATGTTCTTTTAGTCAGTAAAAGCATGACACTCCCATCATCAAATAACTTCTCCGTCAAATAAGTTATTTGACGATTTCCCTTTAGAAAAATAAATAAATATCCATAGCATAATATGAGTACTCGTAAATCAAGAAAAAACTTCTAAAATTTTACTTAATGTTATAAAAACAATAAACTTAAATATATTACTAATGTTTTTATAACAAAAGAAGTTACTTCTTTATTTATTTATTCGATTTTATAATATCTATCAAATAAATATACTCGTATAATATAAATTGATATCTACTTCTATTGTTTTTCTCATAGCACGTGCTTTAAATGTAGGTTATCCGTTGTAACACTTGTGTTTAATTAGAATTATAATATAATTATAAGTTTTTAAACTGACATGGTCACTAACATAATTATTAACACATCAATCATTTGATACGGGATATGTACCATGTATGAAATATGGGATACTCTAAATAAATAACAAAGTGAGACAGTCTGGAGCCCTGACCGCCGGTAGCTTGGACCTTGTTCCCGATACCGGTGAGCTACTATTTTTTGTATTTTTAGGGTTCCGTAGTCAACTAGGAACCCTTATAGTTTCGCCATGTCTGTCTGTCCGTCCGTCCGTCCGTCCGTCCGTCCGTCCGTCCGTCCGTCCTCGCTTAATCTCTGTGACCGTTAGCGCTAGAAAGCTGAAATTTGGTACCAATATGTATATCAATCACGCCGACAAAGTGGTAAAATAAAAATTTGAAAAAAATGTTTTATTAGGGTAGCCACCCTATATGTAAAGTGGGAAGTGATTTTTTTTTTAATTTCAACCCTAACGTGTGATATATTGTTGGAAAGGTATTTAAAAATGAATAGGGGTTTACTAAGATCATTTTTTGATAATCTCAATAGTTTCGGAAATAATCGCTCCAAAAGTAAAAAACAATGTGTCCCCCCCCCTCTAACTTTTGAACCATAAGTCTAAAAAATATGAAAAAATTCTGAAAAGTAGAACTTTATAAGGACTTTCTATGAAAATTATTTTGAACTTGATTGACACAACAGTTTTTGTACAAAAAAGACAAAAAGTTGTACAAAATAATTTCTGGACTAAGTTTGTAGTATAATCGTATATGCAAGCTTTTTTTGTAACTTTGTTTACATATTTTATTATCCTGAACGTATCTTTTTCAAACAAAAAAAGAATTATTGAAATCGGTTCTCGCAATCCAAAATTACCACCAAAATTGCACGTCTTTGTATTAATTAGTAACCCAATTCCTCGAGAGATGGCGCTGTAGGTACTTATTACATTGGATCGGGTATTACCGAATTGTTCGGTTGGCCTCATAACTGGGAACACTTATTGTGACGGACGGGAAACTACGGAACCCTACACTGAGCGTGTCCCGACACGCTCTTGGCCGGTTTTTTTTCATTTTTTCTATGTTATTATTAAGAAATATTAAAAAAACATATAATTTATATGTATTTAAATTAAAAAACGAAATTAGAATATTATTAGTTCTAATAGGTATAACAACTAGGCAAGCAGGAAATCTACAAAAAGTATGACTCGACTTACTCACCTTAGTATTTAACCTTAATTAGTTATGTTCAATTAATTTTATAGTTCCTATCTATATTCTATTTATATGCGCATAATGGTTAATTGCTTTAAGTAACTACCTTCGTCATGCTTGTTATTAAGCTTATATAAAAAAGATATAAAAAATAGAGGAATTATTTTCCTCGTGCACAACGCTTAATACCACCAACCTATATAAGGAGTAAAGAAAGAAAAAAAGAGAATTGCGTTAATTCAGCATTATTAAAAACAAAAAAAAGCACAGTAAAATAAAACTAAATAAAATAAAGAATGCCAAAAGGGCCTCAGCTCAGCATAATGCCAGATAATCATAATGGCAACACAATCCGCCATTTTCAACTGCAGCGGAGAGTAGTTTTACCTCCTCAGTCAAATTTCAGGAGGTAGTCCTAAAATACATAAATAATATGCTTACTATTTTCGCTGTTAAGTGACAAGACATTTTTACGATTAGTGATGTATTTTTTACTTCGTTATAATATTTAAATACGGTAGCTTCATTTTAAAAATACGATTGTAAAAAATAAACGATTCTGATAGTTCTGACTCTGTTTAGGCAAGAAATATTTAATTAAAGTTAAATATGTAGTTATCTAAGTTCTGTTGTTTCATTTAAGACTAGAAATGATTTAAATAAATACGAAAAACTTGACGTAAATATTTTTTTCCATGAAAATTATCGACTATTCATCATAGTAATACATCCCATCACTAAACATATCTCAATATTCTATGTGTACACGCACTACGATTTGCTTTAATTTTCGTCTAATTTTATTTTATTTTTAGACAAAAATTTGGATGGATACGCATAGGTCGACGCCGAATTAAAACAAAAAAATACCTATCCAATATTTTTATTATTAATTCTTGTCGAGAATCATTAGCTTTTATCCTCCTTGTCTTTGACAAAGGTGCATAACAACAGCTTGTATATTCACTAAGCTACATTGATATTACTGTAAAAACTGGTTGTTCCAAATAACTGCACTATTGTCTTTTTCAATTAACATGAAACTAGTATAGTGCGTATAAATTACATTGGTATGGAGGTTAGTGGGGCGACTAAACAACCCGGGAACTCGATCCCGTATCCCGTGACGTAGGCACGGTCCCCTGATAAGAATTAATCAAGCCAGACTCGCCCTGCCAGTCAATGAACGCGTTTGAGTGGAAAATAAAAATAGACCTACAAATTGCGTGTCTAGTTTACTTTTTCTTTGCGTTTTCATTGGAAGGTGAGTAATATTTTTGATAAGGGAAGAAAGTTTTCATCTTTGTTAGATGAGTCCACAAAATGATATCCCAATGAAGATTTTGAAATAATAATTACATCAGTTATATTAGACGTTATGTTTGCATAAATTCATGATCTGATCTTGATTACAAAATATGTTTGAGAAAAAACTTTTTAGAAAAAAAATAAAACCGACTTCTAAAAAAAACTAAAAACTGGAAAATAACTTTATTTCCGGAAGTCGGTGGCTTTTGTTGGTTTCGTTGACTTTATTTACCACCGACTTCCGGAAATAAAGTTATTTTCCAGTTTTTAGTTTTTTTTAGAAGTCGGTTTTATTTTTTTTCTAAAAAGTTTTTATTTCAGCTTTTTTAGTTATAGTATTATGATATAATACGCAAACACGGTTAAAAAGTTTTTATTTTTAGCTTTAGTCCCGTCTTAGATACAAGTTTTAGTTCCACATCAAGCTATAGATTAAATACTAAGTATCTATATTATGCTTTAGTATTAAACCAATTATTCAGAAATCATATGCATCATAACTACCCTGGCGAAACCCATACTTATACATGTGATTGCAGCAATCACGGCAGATTTGCTGTCATTTATTAAAGAGTGCCGTTGTATATCACTGAAGATCTATCACCAAATTAAAATACAATCACCTCAAAAAACTGCGATGACCTTCCAAACCATAGTAGTACATAGCATTTTTTGATCATTTGTCTTTGACAACTTCTAAAATATAATCGACGAATGAGTATATCATCAACGTACACGAAGTCAATCTAATACGCATTATTAAAGATAACTCAAAAACTACTTGTCGGATCTTGATATTTTTTTTATGGGACCAAACGACAACCACCAGCTTTCGAATAAAAAAAGAATCATCAAAATCGGTTCACTCAGACCTGAGTTATGAGGTAACAAACACAAAAAAAAAAAAAAAAAACATACAGTCGAATTGAGAACCTCCTCCTTTTTTTGAAGTCGGTTAAAAAGGAACCAGTACAATCAATATAAACGTTTATTAGAACTCCAACTTAAATTAAACGAACACTATCACACACACAACCACAATATCTCAACCGCACACGTGTGAAAAAAATCTTACCAAAAAAAGTCCCAGTTTTTCATCAAGCGAAATGCATTCGATCGCGGCATATCAAGCAGAGTCCGTCCATTAACGGCACAAGTTTACAAAACACAAAACAAGCGAAGCTGTGCGAGAGAGACGACAAGAGAAACCACTTCCGCAATGAGATGGCGCACTTCCTGTGATTGAGGGCGCCCAACGCCGCGCCGCGCCGTCCTGACCGGATCGCAGCGTTCGTGGCCCTACACTTGGGAAACTTTCTCTAATGTGAAATTAGCTGTAGGAGAAAATTGCGTGCTGGATTGTGGAACTGAAGTTTTTGAGGGTCTTGTTAGTGAAGGTGGATGAGGTGTTCTCTAAAGAGGATGATTGGAAAATCTTCAGGTGTTTGGTAATGAGGATTGATAAAAAAACAGCTTACTTTCGGCAAAGTAAATGGTGTGGAGTGTATGCATTAGGCAAATAACGCAAATGAATACGTAATATTCGATATTACTTCTGTGAGTATTCTGTTATGAAATAACAGCATCGTATTTTAAAAGAGTAATTACTCCAGAAATGATCGTCCTTTGAAAAAACTCACATGTCATCTTCGTCATTCTTTGGAGTTCCGTATTTTTTCCATTCACTATTCCAGATATTATTAAATGATAAGTAAGTGAGCAGAAGCAATAACAGTCCTTGCTTGAACGGGACTTAACTGCGTAAATTTAGTCGTATCGTGCACATTTGGCAAATGTAATGGGTACATATTGTGTAGTAAACGAAAGCACGCATAGCAGTACTGGCTGTGAACACTGGCTCGCCGTGTAATTTCCAGTGCATCCCGTTCTCATCTCTCTCGCTCAGCTAAGTAATGACTTAGATCCATTCCCGGATAAATAGCAAATTGAATGTGTGCCCCTCGTAGTGTGGTGTACAGCGTACAACGCCACCCCGTCTGCGAGCCACCTGTGTGCGTCGATACGTGTATGTGTGTGCGTCCACTGATAATGCAAACTGTATATTCTGGTGATTAGTGGCGCACGCTTATTAATTCCACCAGACTTGAGGTCGTTTTTGAGAAGGTGCTTCAAGTTTGAGTGAACATTTATTTTCCGGGAGAAGAGTGCACATATTTGCCAAAGTATTAAAACGGCGCTAATTTTGGGTGCAACAAGCATAGTTAAACTATGTTTTAAAAACTAATTTCGCAGCAAGCATGGCCGCTCTGCCGATAACCCGCTCCTATTTACAATGTTTTTCGTCGGTCGTATTTTTTGGCTTGTTTTACGGTCGGCGAATATGAAAAGTTTTGAGGAGCTCTCGCCGAGAGGCGTAAAGGCGGTTTACGACGCGTCTTCGAGTCGAATGCGCCACATGTTAGTGTGTTCCACTGAATTTCCTCGCGTATAACCGCATTACACGTGCTCCATGACCTGACCATGAAAATTTTAAACGTCTCGCTTCAAACTAACAGGCTCGTTCTCGCCACCGTAAGTTGGTGAACGGGCGCTTAATGTAGCAGTCGTGTATGTTGAAGCAAGTATTTGGGGGTTAGGTTAAAACCGATGTCTTTTTAAATATTGCACCATGCAATGCCGACTGGGCCAGCTGCAAAAACTCCCACTCCAGGACAACAAAGAGATGTCCTTATAAATTCTCGATTAAATTTTGGATACGAGCTCCAATGAACACAAATTCCTAGAGTCGGTCCAATAAAGGACGCCGTGCAGCCGCGTTAGGAGGCCATAAACGAACGTATTATCCATGTAAGGCGGAATAGCCGTTGCACAATTAATTGTTTCATTTTGGGAAACAATTCCCGCTCCTCATTCAATTAAGAGCGGCGACTAAGGGGAGTGGGGCGCGGGGGGTGCGGGTGCGGGCTACCCCGCCCGCTCATGAGACGGACGTATTAATAGCGCCTGCAATATTGATATACTCGTATCGTATCCCACGTACCGCGTTCGAATACGATATTGTTTGTTAGCGAATTCGATTTGTGTCGATCATAAATCTTGCGCCTTATGTTGAATTTGGAGTTGATTGAATTCGCACCGAGGAACGCAAGAGGAAGGAGCGAGTGTCGCGAGACTCGCGGAATAAAGAGTACGCGTTTACGTTTTAATTAGTGTTTCTGGATGAATAATAGATTAACGAAGCGAGTGATGACGAGCGCGAGGCTCGGGACTCGCGCCCGGTGCTCAGGTGATACCGAAACGGGACTCAATTAGCAAAAACACACAGAATTAAGAGAGACAAACATGTCGGGCGGGACACATGACGACTGACGAGGCGCCCTCCTCAATCCGAATTTTATATTGCGCCATTCATTATTCATTGTGTTTGTCAAGAAAATTACTGTGGACCTTTTAATATAACTTCCCGAGTCGCACAAACGGAGCTACAAATTGGAGTTGTGAACAAGTTTGCTGGAAGTCGAGACTTAACCTTGGCGATTAGTACTCGCGTGTCGAGCTGTCAAACAAATTTAATTAGGTGCTAAATTCGCGAGGATCATTGGGCGTATTTTGTGGTTTAGTTAAACTAAGTTTTGGCGTAAAATGATGAGCATAAGTTTGGAAGGTGGCTCCAGCTATTACGGTAATGTAAGGAGAGTATTTAATTTAAAAGATAGCTACGTCTCAGGGCTGGGCTTTCAAATCAGTGGCGTTGGCTGAAGATTTGAGAGCAATCTGTTAGATTGGTTCATTACGGCCTCCATTAGTGGAGTAATGAGTCGCGATGCATGCCGAAGCCGAGTGCGGGGCAGACGGGCGGGGAAAACACGAGAAACGCTTTCCTATATATTCATGAAATGTCGTCGCAAAAAACTGCAGATATTTACTAAGTATTTAAGAATAGGTAGCAAAATCTCGCATTTATTAAAATATGGCATCATGCAATTACACTCCATGGGCAATAAATAACTAAATAATATACTAAACAACTAACTATAATTTAAAGTCGTGATAGGTTGCAATCTGGCATGGATGAAGTTAAAGGTATATTTTGTGTAACAAACTTATAATTCGTAACGACGACGACAAGATTGGCGCAGCGGCTAAGCGATCGACTGATGCACTGCGCTTCGCTGGTTCAATCTCCATACGGAACATATTTGTATGGCTACAGCTGGTTGTTCCGGATCAGGCTGTTTGTGTTTGTGAGTTTAAATGTTTGTACCCACAATATAGAATATCAAATTCTAGCACGTTTAGTATAGTTTTACAAATATAAAAGCTTTAGCATGTTACTGATAAAAATTATGCTTTTTGTGACTTAACTAAGTTGTTTAGTAATGTTTTTAATTGAAAAGATCATTGACACACACAAGAATTATATTCTCCTTTTTATTTCGATTTCGCTCCCACAAACAAAGCCTTATACTAATAAATAAGCGTCGTTAAAAACCTGAAAGTTGCAGCTTAATTCCTTTATTATTAAAAAATCGCGTAACAAACGCAGCGTTCAAACCGCCAGTCTGCTCCTCACAACGTTTAAGCGAAAATTAGCTGCAGCTTGGTGTGGAGGATTTCGAGTATGAATGCAGGTCGGGTTCTGTCCATTAGCCTAATTGGAGACGCGGCAGCACCGCAGCGCCACCTAGGACACGGCCCTTTGTTATGGCTGACACTAAATTTGACTGGAATCTCTTAATAGACCACAGACGGAATTTTCATGTGGAATTATGATTTTATAGGGTTTCTGATTTTCGCGGGATTAACAAATTTGTTTTAAATAGAGATAATTTCGGCCTTATACATCACTTAAATTAAAAAAAGTTGTTATTAATCGCAGTTAAGTCGTAAGAAATATTGTAACTATGTAAAGTTTGTAAATTCTAAAAATATTTTCTACAAGATTTTAATTAATAATTTGCCTCAGTAAAAAAAACCCTCATAATTGGCAGTCACTAACTGTTTGAAACTTGATACATGACTAATGAGAAACCCTAAGTTGCGCTTATACTCATAGCATTACGACAAAAGGTAAGGGGCGAGCGGCAGCTCCTTCTAATTAAATGGTAAACTTTCATGAGCTCCCCCCACACCCCCAACCCCTCGTACCGCTAATTAATGCGCCCACGGGAAGCTCGGACGTCTCGCCTTTCGACCCTGAGACACTACATCATAGGAGAACTCAACTCATTCAAAACAATCCATGCTTACTTAGATAAATGTAGAAGTGATGTATGTATATTCTTCCCACTCAATTCACTTAATCAAAAAACATTTTTCAAACCATTTTGGTTTAAAACTTTCCTCCGATCTCAAGTATCAATGCGAACACGGCAATCCTTTTAGTAAGCGCTAAAAACTACGGCAGAGGAAGTCAATCCGCGGGCAGGTGGCGCCCGCGGCCCGAGCCCGCGGCCCGGCGGCTCACTAAACGTATTGTCGTGTACCGCTTCTGATGTGGTCGAAACTAAACCCCAACTACTTAATTGAAAACCGTAATAGAGAATCCAAATACACGGTATCCCTTTTGATCGCTATATTGGAGGTGCGATGCCAAAATTGATCGTCTCGTTAATGTATCGCGTAATGGAATACAATTGTACTGGATATCCCCTGTAAAATTATACAAGCCACCGACTCAAATTTAAATGTATGAAGTTTTCTCTCTAAATAATTCTGAATTAATTCAAATCACTGTTAGTAATAAACGTCTGCGCTAGCGCCGCAGCATCTTTGGGGAGCTCGAAGAATACGGTAAAATGTTCCAAGTTTCTTCAAGCAATCAAGGCTTAATACCGTAGTGAAGTTTCAAGTTGGGAAATTATAGGGCGCGGGGTGAGTCGCGGGCGGGGAGGGGGCGGACGTCCGCCGCGTGTCATCTCGTAACATCAAAAATGCATTTAAATTCTGCGCAATAAAAAACAGCGGCGGGAAGTTTCACAGCGGCCCGGGGATTGAAGACGCCTGCCTGCCTCCTGCCTCCAACCCGTGCGCTTTATAGCACTACACAATTTCTGTCCAGCCGCACTTTACACGATCCCCGATCTACTTACTAATAAAAGTGTTTCATAAAATAAGTGCGATCCGAGCGAGCGGAACAAATAAAGGCTTTCGTCAAGTGCGCGCCAGGATTGTTAGTACAAGCAATTGCCTCATTGTATCGGAGAGTTCTCCCTACAAGAGGCTCGATAGCTCTCTGGATCCCTTATTTCTTGTTGTTAAAGTTTAGCAGTGAAATCATAGTTGCGCTTTGTTTAAGTTACGGAATAAGGTTTTGGTTCTTTTTTAGAATACATACTTTTTTTGAAAAAAAAAACGCTTTAATTAATAACATTACGAGAATAACTGTCCTTATAGACACGACTAGTAGATATTATCGGTACTTCAACTGCATTTAACTTGTATAAAAATAAACAGTGAAATCATAGTGGCGCTTTATTGTAGTTGTAGAATAATACAAGGTTTTGGTTCTTTTTTAGAATAAATTCATTTTTATGAAAAAAAAAACACTACAATTAATAACATTGCGAGAATAACTATAATTATAGACACGAATAGAAGGAATTATCGGTTCTTCAACTGCATTTAACTTGTGTAAAAATAAACAAAGACAACAAAATTCAGTAAATTAGCATATAGTCGCAGCTGTGTTTATTTATTGAAACTACGGAACGAGACATACTCGTAACAGGTGATAACTGCTACGAAAAAAGTGAAGGGAAAATATTTTCTGTGTCCCGGTCGAAGTCGGGCTGGAGCCGGGCCGGGCCGGCTCCCCTCGGTCGACTTGATGCGATAATTAGCCCGCCCACTGTCGGATAATTGCGGGATCCGATATTGTACCGGACATTTCAAGAATTGTTTACAGACAACGATTTTAAACGTTCGAGTTTCGATTTTATTTCGAATTCGGATTGAAGGTGCGTTTGTTTGATGAGAGTTATTAAGGAGTGGAATGTGTTTGGTAAACTTTTTGGTATACTTATTTGGGGTTGAATTACGTGACAATAAAGTATTCGCGGAGTTACCAACCATTCATCAAACAACTACAAATACCACCCTTTATTGAAACAATCAGTAATTAAAACCACATACCATTACCAGTTATAAATTGAATAATACAAAGGAAACGCAGTTACAATAATACCAACTAATTACATTGTGACGGGAATTCTTTCATTAGCAAAATGAAACATGTCCGCCACTGCGACCTGACCACCCTATCAATTACAAAGCAATGCAATTACATTCGGTACCTAATAAGCCACTTTACGGTACACGTGAAATACGACAATTTAACAGGAAATTAAAGTTGGAGCCGCAGACCACGAACGTCATTTCGCAATAGTTTGTCCAATTTATCAGTGTTGAGAGTCGTTAGGAAATAATCGTAATCGAAGCGAGCTCCGCTGAACAATATGGACCGATGTCGGCCTCTCTAATTGGCCCTTACCTGGAGCGCACTCGAGAATGATAAAGCCCCCATTAGCCGCCCTATTATTTACCTACTCGTCATTAGCGTAGACTTCATTAGGATAACGAGATAACGGAGCCCCGGCTCGAGTACTCAGCCCCTGCAGGATTTTTGGTGTTTTTGAGCGAATTTCAAGGAACGAATAACTGGCTAATAGATTCTGAGAAGACGGGTTATTTTTAACTTGATCTAAGAGCGATAGAGGAACTGAATCCTGTTGATAGATTAGGCTTTATTTTGCCTTTACAAGACGTTTGAAATCTGATATAGGTAAGTTGAAAGCTGATCACAGTGCCACAAATCGTTCTTTTACAAACTAAGTAACACTAGGAAGATTATTCATGCCAATCATCTTGAACGCAATGTTTCCCTGAACTAATTTAACAAACAATGTCGGAGTTACAATAACGTAAGGGAAGGCATCATTACCCTGATCAGACGTACTCGTGTAGAAGTGGTATGATAACGAGCCGCGTTCGGAAGAACGAACTAATTATTTCCGAGGATTCTATTTCCCAAGCTCTCTATAATATATACAAAGTGCGAATAGGCAATATGGACCACCCGATAGTGGTATGTTATTAAGATTGATATCGAGGGCAGGAAAAATGGATGCACCAGCCCCCAGCACCACGGCATCACAAAAAACATACCGAATTTATTGTTAATTATAAAACTCCGGCGCGGAACATTAACGCAGAGATGCGATACCCCGATAGCCGCTCGTCTATTTATTTATTATTTAGATATCGGCCGGTGCGGTCACGACTCCATATTGTTTCGCTGTAATGGCATTAATGACCTCGGTTTAAAGTTGAAGTGTTAATTTGATTTAAAATTATGCTCCCGATTACAATCTTCACGTTCAACTTTCGCCCGAAGCTTTAATTACAGCGGTGATCCCCGATGGAGCTGTGATATGACCCCGCGTTCATAATACTGCTCGATGCTAATAAAGACTGGACGTATACCACATCGGCTAGTACACCTCGCTGCAATGCAGTTTAATGCACGAGTTGACATTATAAAAGTTAGAATGAATGATTTTAATCTCATTCCCTTATTGCTGAATGTACGCTTTACGATGCATGTGTTTAGTGATAAATTATGCAAAGTGTTGGCCGTTTTAGTGCAAAGATGCAGAACTATGGACGAGGTAGCTACCTAGATTGTTATCAGGACATTAAAAAACAATTGCATAGCGATGCCTTTTTGTAAGTTTACAGTATATTTCGTTTTTAACTGAGTAAGCTCTAAAGAATTTTAAATTAAAGAGTAAGATAAGCATAATAAACCCTTTATCGCGAATGCTATGTAGTTAAGTTAAATGAGCATTTTAAATGCAGTTTCTGTTTAACATACAATGGTGACTAAGTTTTCCGAGATGGTTTCCACAGTACACCTTACAAGATGGCGGAAACATTTGAATCAGGGTGTTGACAGCGACCGCGATTCCGCTAAGGGGACCAATGTAGTGTGCGTGTTCCTTGATTAAAGTATCATTTGGACTGCTGAATCAAATAACAACTTTAATATGAATGCACGACGAACTAATTGGCTTATTTAATAAAAATATCATATTGGTTTCCTCCAATATAGAAAGCTAAGACCCACATCCGCCTAGTGACGATAGGCCGTGTCGACGGCGCGTTCGTGTTCCACGCGCTTCAAAGAAATGTCAACAAAAGAGAGACCTGCCATCGCCACTGCCTCCCGGGGTTGAAGGTCGTCCGAAAGAGACACTGCGGCCCCGCAACACAGTCGGCAAAAGAAGGAACATGGCTGGGTTTTAGTCAGTAAAAGTCTGACAATCCCTTTCGCTTTAACCAGACCGTGGGAAATTATTTGAAGATTCCCCATCCGAAAAAAAAAATATTGAAAACTAGGAAAACATTTTCAAATATTAATGAATTGCCATTGTTAAAAGGATTACGTTTCATGCTTTAGCGAAAGAAATGTGTGATAAAGATTTTTAGCTTGGAAAATAAGAATTGACGTATCGGGAGCGGGATGGGGCGCGCGGGGCAAGCGTCGCGGACTGAGTTACGACCACCGGTACTCGTAAACGTCACATTAATTAGCATGCCCACTAATGAGGAGTTATGGCGCTCTAATGAGAGGACTTGTACTCGACGTATTTATTAACGTACACATAGCGACGGCCGCTGTTAATCTGATAGATTTACGAAACGAACACTAGCTAAGACTTTTTGAAGAAAAGTGGCTTTTGAAAGAATGTCGTCTCTGAGAAAATTGTTCAGATAAATCAACCCACAAGTAAGGACGCAATGACAACTTAATAACAACGTTAAACGCTTGACACATACCTAATTGCACATAAGTGTCCGCAGTTTTTTTTTATAAATACTCTTTGGTTAGCGAGGTCCCGTCAATGTTGCCAGCTAACTAAAATTCTGTCATAATTACCACAGATAACGAAGATGCGGTCCTTCCATACAACCCGTTCCGTGATTGAGATAAGTGTGATTCGATGTTATACAAAACCGTGCGAAAGAACAAAGCGCGCGTTACCCCCACAATGGAGGGGTGAAAAAGACGTTAATAATATTCGTCAAAGCACTCTGGTTACATTAAATCAATTTGCCCTTTCCGCGCGGTAAGTAGCGAACGGTGTAATTGATAAGTTGAAACCCTTGTACCAAGAAGGCTACAGTTTGGCACTGGCAACATTCTGCCTGAGTTTCTACGTCACGTGCTGCCATCTTTCGTCTCTTTTATACAAATGAAATCTGTGATGGTGTATGTTTGGAAATGGGGACTAGTTTCGACTAACGGCTTGACTTTAACAGCAAGAATGATTGGATACGGTACTTGTACAACTTACATTACAGTGACTGTTTTAACGTTTTGGGGTGCTGAAAATGTTAGTGGAGTAAACTTGAAACTATGCCAGGGCAACAAACGGCGTTAAACGTTATCAATGGTAAGGAAAAGGGCATTTAGAGAAGATTTCCTTGAGAACTTAAATTAACGATTCTTGACGAAAAAGATTAAATTCACGCTAGTTCCGATATAGCTATGATATTCTAATAAACATTTTATCGACCGTAAAATGTTTTATGACAGTTTTTTCTGTACTAACTTTGTTTGATGCCGGTAAAATATAAACAAATTAGTACTTAAAAAAATCGTAGGGATGTCAATATATCGATATCGGTGTTTCAAGCCTGACTGCTAGACATCAGTTCGTCGTAATCGTGGGTCCGATTCCTGGTCGTGTGAAGAGATATGGGATGTTTTATCAGGAGTTTCTCAGTATACAGGTAGTCTAGGATTTGTGATTGAGAGATTGATTAGAGAACAAAAGGCTCGTTCGTTATTACATGCAACTAAAACATTACTAGCAAAATGTGAGTTTCTTATTCATCTCTGCTTAACCCCTTGCGGATTACAGGCGTGATGTATTGCTTAGTATCACAGTAAAGAAAAAACCGGCCAAGAGCGAGTCAGTTTCGTGTGTGTTTCCATACAAACTTGCGACAAAGAGCTCTATCTTTTGACTGCGTAGATTTAGAGTTGATTTTTGCATAACACAAAGAAGCCATAGGGTTGAGTGTAGGGTTTTAATTTTAACTCAATACGTTCCCGAGATAAAGAGTCTTGACAGACAGACAGACGGACAATATAGTGATCCAATAAGGGTTCCATTTTTTCCTTTTGAGGTACGGAAACTTAAAAATCGATAAATAGCATTTAAAAGTGAAAGCTTTTCTCTTACCAACAACCGTCAGGATTTCCCGCGTTTAAATTAAATCGCAGATTGATTTCAATGTTCGATAACTGTAATTTGACGTTGGTTTATTTTCACTTCCACACACGAGTGTTGTGAAAAGTAAACTTTAAACGCGGTGTTAATCGAGGGAAATGGTTCATTAATACGGGTCCAGAGCAAGTGATTACAGAGTGGTGTAATCCTTCATTGTGTCAATGTGCTTTTAGCGGTTTGGATGTGTGTTACTGGGCATTTTTGCTTGTAACGACTTTTGCTCTACGATTTTAGTATTTATTAATGACTTCTGTTCAATAACTTCAACAATTTGTTTAGTAATTAATAAATGTTTTTTATATAATACATGTTCACAGAAAAATAAGACGATAAAATATATTTAAAAACGTTGCCCCACACTAGGAATTTCTCCTGTATCGTGGGTGCGTTTACAAACATTTAAACTCACATACACAAACAGCCAGACCTGAGACCCGGTACAACTATCTGTAGGTCATACAAATATTTGTTCCGTGCGGAGATCGAACCCGCTACAAGTAGCCCAGCAGTCAAACGCTTAGCCACTGCGCCAACCGTGTAGTTAAAATAATTTTCAATCTCATCTTGTTGTTTTCTCTAGGTATGTTTATCGGAATGATATGAAAGCTTCAATAAGTACGCTTTACAAATAATAACCTAACATCTGTCCCGATAACGTTATCATAGATGTAAGTGAATGTAAAATCCTTAAGTCGATAGCGTCCCACTCACTCACCGCCCACGATACTACTTCTGGCGGCGAACGAGGCTGGCCCAAGTGGAAGTCCTAATTGTATTGCTCTATCAATATTTAATCTGTAATCATCAGTATGTATATGTGCATGTGTGTGTGTGTGTGTACGTATGAATGGTAGAAGCATAAAGGAGTGCACCGGAACAGATCGCACGACAATATCCTAATTCACTCGCGCGAATGTAATCCATTAGTGTTCCCTCCTCAGGGCACCCCGCGCCTCCCCCGCCCGCCCCACAGCCCCTCTCCCCCGCACCAGTCTGTCATTCATAAACCTCCCATATAATTTGTATTGGCACATGTTTCATATGACTAATGGACGAGGGCACATTAAATATAAAAACGACGTACTGCTTATTGCTGTTTACAAAACTGAAACAAATTTTTATTTTGAAATGTATGAGACTAAAAGATGTTGAAGGAAAATTCTCGGTAAGGTTGAATTGAACCGAGGCAGCCTTAGTATGCTAAAAGGCCTACTCTTTATAATTAAATGTGCGCCTCATTTTTATGCCTTTTGCTGACTGCTCATACGCATCTATGGGATCATTAACTAACGAAGGACTACAAATATGAACGTCATCCTTCTAATGTTTCTACACTACGTCGCGTTCAACAAACTTTTATCTAATTTCGTTCGTAAGAATCATTACTAATATTATAAAAGCGAAATTGAGTTTGTTTGTTTGTTACGTCTTCACGCCTAATTGGCTATACCGATTATGATGAATCTTGGTAAAGAGATAGTTGGGACCCTGGAAACGGACATAGGCTAATAAAAAGTGAGAAAAGGGGGAGAAAGAAGGAAGAAAAGGGGAGAGAAAGATAATTTGTTTTCGATAATCACGCGGGTTAAAGTTAGCGTTAGCCCAAAGTAACTATGAAGCTAGTCATTTTATAACTGTTAATGTGTACAAAAGGATAGGTTGCAATCTTCAGAGATATTTATTAACTAATTAACTTTAAGAGCGCTTTTTTATAATGATGCCCCCCTTCAGAAGCGGACCTGAGCAGCGGGTGAAACCGCTGGGCAAAGCTAGTCTTTATATAAAAAACCGACCCACTAATCACGAAATCTACAAGCAGTCTAAAATTTTTCATTGGACATCCTTTTCAGATGTACAGCCGTTTTATTTTATTTAAAAACAAATCGCGGACATTAAAAACCGCCATTAAACTAAAGAAAAAAAAAACTTGACAATTGCCATTTTAATGATGTATCTACCTAGCCTGTAAAAGGCAGATGTGCCGTTTTTTAACCCACACGAAACTACATATTACCTACTTAATTTAAAAAAATATATAATAACTATA
Organism: Ochropleura leucogaster; assembly: GCA_958449745.1. Taxonomy (NCBI): domain Eukaryota; kingdom Metazoa; phylum Arthropoda; class Insecta; order Lepidoptera; family Noctuidae; genus Ochropleura; species Ochropleura leucogaster. The sequence continues at coordinate 6,511,659 of OY288208.1, forward strand.
ATTATAATACTCATTTTAAACACGTTGGCCCCATAACGTGGTGTTTTTATTACGAGCGTTATAATAAAATAAAAACTAATGTGTAGTGCTGGCAATATGGAGGCAGGTAGTTTTATTAATTATTAAATTAAACCTATTAAGTGCAAGAATTACGACCGCATCGGGCAAAACATCTTGTTACAGCTCTGTAATGGTATGTTGATCGAAATAATGGCTACTCTTAATAGTAATGATGATGTGTTATTAAATATATTTTTGTTTAATTTTTTTTTTATTAATTAAAAAAAATAGTTTTCCATTTATTAAAAACTAGTTTTTGCCCTCGGCTTCGCTTCCGTTAAATTCGAGGTAAGACAGTTCCTCTTTCCTGATTTGCAGGTACCTGCTATGCTAAGTTTTCCCTTTTCTTCCCTCTTTTCCCTTATATCCCATCTCTGTACCAAAATGCATTAAAATCGGTTAAGTCATTAAGGCGTGACAACCAAAATAAACTCACTTTCGCTTTTATAATATTAGTAAGGATTGACATATTCATAACATCATTACTACCATCGACAAAGGGTTAGGTAGCGATGTTCTTAAAAATACATATAGGTACAGTAGGCCTACTATGACATCTTAAAGCAGAACTTATTCCACTGAGTGAAAGAGATGGTGCTAGACACCCTGTATAGCTCTGTCCCTTTCCCTCAGCGGAATAAGTTCTGCTTAACACGTCATGGTAGGGTAGCTGGACGCCAGTTATGTAAGTCCCATGTAATAGGACCGAGCCTATTGCCATCAACCAGACATACACCTGCGTGGTTCATCATAATTTCCCTGCCCTTGTCCTATTCTATTTGGGGTCGCAACACTTTTTTTTCTTCTATTCTCTCCTATCAGACGTCACGGCATCATTTACTCCTTTCTCCTTCATATCATTCCTTATACAATTCATCCATCTTTTCTTTGGCCTTCCTCTCGATCTCCGCCCATCAAGATTCAGATCCATCACTCTTTTAGTCACATGTTCTTCATCCCTCCTCATTACATGTCCATACGTGTGGTTGCTGTTGCTACTAAGAAATTCCATATGGAAAAACCCAAAAACACTTTCCCCTATCCGAGGTTTGAACGCAGGACCTTATACTCAGCATTCGCCCTTGGGGCCACTAGACTCACGACGCAGTAGCCAAATAGACAACTAAAACGAATTATAAAAATCAAAGTTTCTAAGAATATTTTGTTTTGACAATCCGTATCCGATCGCTTTCGTTAAAAACAAAGCTTCTCGATTCAAGGAAAATACAAATATACAGAATGTTGCTTGATATTTTTTAAATACACGAACTGTCTATCATGGATTTTTTCTAAAAAGAAAAGGAGATCCATGTTTGCTCTATATTTCGAAGCAGTAAGGTTTAAATAATAGCTGCGTCCCGCGGTATCACTCGCGTGGTGATAGAATATACAATACATCTTTATGAATTGTAGCCTATGTGTTATTCTGATGTATAAGTTATATTATTGTAAACTTCCATTAAAACCCATTCAGTAGTTTTTGCGTGAAAGAGTAACAAACATCAATACATCCATCTATCCATACAAAGTTTCGCGTTTATAATATTATAAGTAGGATTAGTAGGATTTAGAATTTTAGACGGATAAAACAAATATATAAAGTAACAAATAATAAACATGATTTCTGCTTCGAATAAACTTGCGTTTTTACAAAAGCGTATTTAAATGTTGCATCAGTTAAAACCACAAACGTCAGTGAATTATAAATGGACGAAGAATATTTAAAAAAGACATTCGAACATTCAAATGTTTCCTTCAATTTTCGTTAACGAAAAAGAGTATTTTGTTTAAATTTTCATCCATTAAATGTGTGCTCTTCCCGAACCTTTAATACACTTAGGTACTGGCTGCGTTTTCAGAAAAATTAAAGAAAGTAATCAGTGGAATTACGTCGGCTACTAAAATATGTATTCGTCATAAAAGTATGCGCCGACTTCTGTCGAGGATAAATATTCATTATGACGGATCGTGTAGCGTTTTAGCGGGATTAAACGCTATTAACCCGAGTCGCTATGCTCTTACCTAAATCAATCGGGTGGCGTATCTGTTGTTATGTATTCTGTGTAACATTGTGTGCGCCCACTCTCCAGGCCAATTACTTAAATTCCTTGTGAATTATTTAAGTTTTTTGGAGTTGTTGGCTTGTTTCTGTGATTGTCTGTTCATAGTGAATTACGATCTGGAATTTCTGTCAATCTAAACTCAACCTTATGAACTTTTGCCTGCGGTTTCACTTACACAATTTTTGAATGTGACAATAAAGGGTTGTACTATGTTTGTCGAAATATTATTCAATACTGTTTTTTTTTCGAAATACATGTGGCGCCATCTACAATCATTATACTCAACTAGGTCTACGTAGTCAAAAGATATGGCTATGTCGCAAGCTTGTACGGAACCCTCGGTGCTGGAGTCAGACTCGCTATTAGCCGTTTTTTTTTTGTGAAAAAGTGGAAGCTGCTTTTAAAAAACTGTCCGATATCTGTCAAGAATTGAGATTTGAAAAAAAATCTAATGCCTGTTAATGGGATGCTTACTCAAATTACTATAAAAATGTGCTTGTATTATTTAGTTGCAAACATTAAACGAAGTGCCGTCTCTCCTCTATATGTTATAAAAATGCTAACAATATAAAACCTAGATTATAATCTTAATACTTAGCTATTTTTACAGCCTTGTTTGTTATAATGAGCTTATTAGTATTCACGTTTAAATATAAAGCCTGATATAAAAGTGGAATGTCATGAAGAGAGAATTTTACGCGAGTTTTTATAATAAACAAAAATATATAAAGTGATGTATGTCTAATCTGTGTTAAGACGTGTTGTCGCGTCGTCATTCATTCAATATGTATGAGCGGTTGTAAACAGCAATGCGGGGGGTTCGCTTCATCCGGCTGAGAGCTCTCATTCGCCTCTAATTAATTACTCAACTCAGTTTCAATTAAATTAACTCGAGATCGGGGCATCGACACGCAATGAATCGATGGCAGCCGCGATTCGATTAAGATCGTTAATGCCGATCAATTTTACTCGTTAGTTATCAATAAAGTTATTAAACGCGCGCCGCGAAGCCCTACACAGACATGCAATGCCAGGTGCATGTACTATCACGAGCAATTACATGTATACACTTAACAAAAGCGAATTCCTCCTACTGTATTTTTATAAAATAACGGTTTTACGAACACAGTATTTTAAAAGTCTTGTCTCTAACTAGAAACGTTTTTTCACGAGAACATTGTTTTTGACTTTTGGTAAGTGTGAACATGTTAGTGCGCATGACTGTACTAGCGTGAGTAGTTTCATGAAAAAGGGTAGAAACGATGATTGGTTCGTGAAGTTGTTAAGTGGGAAATGATTTAGATAAATGATAGGCTAGCATTATTTGTTGCTTGATTATTGTTGGCAAAAGAATGAAGACATTAAAAATGCATGTTAGGGTGGTTTTGAATTGAAAATGTTGTGACATGATTCCGTGGTGTCACGCAATAGGAACGCAGGCCGACGTCGCGTCAGTTTGCGGATAGCGTGACACTTGGGAAGTCCGTGACATGCTGTGACATCAATAATTTGTGACGTCTTCGGCTCTTTGCAACGTCTCAAAGGTATAAAGGTGAATATTTTATAATACACCGAGTTAAGATCAATAATGAATATCTTAACCCTTGCTTCAGTTCCTTTTTAGGGTTCCGTAGTCAACTAGGAACCCTTATAGTTTCGCCATGTCTGTCTGTCCGTCCGTCCGTCCGTCCGTCCGTCCGTCCGTCCGTCCGTCCTCGCTTAATCTCTGTGACCGTTAGCACTAGAAAGCTGAAATTTGGTACCAATATGTATATCAATCACGCCGACAAAGTGGTAAAATAAAAATTTGAAAAAAATGTTTTATTAGGGTAGCCACCCTATATGTAAAGTGGGAAGTGTTTTTTTTTTTAATTTTAACCCTAACGTGTGATATATTGTTGGAAAGGTATTTAAAAATGAATAGGGGTTTACTAAAATCATTTTTTGATAATGTCATTAATTTCGGAAATAATCGCTCCAAAAGTAAAAAACAATGTGTCCCCCCCCCTCTAACTTTTGAACCATAAGTTTAGAAAATATGAAAAAAATCTGAAAAGTAGAACTTTATAAGGACTTTCTATGAAAATTATTTTGAACTTGATTGACCCAACAGTTTTTGTACAAAAAAAAAAAGTTGTACAAAATAATTTCTGGACTAAGTTTGTAGTATAATCGTATATGCAAGCATTTTTTGTACCTTTGTTTACATATTCTATTATCCTGAACGTATCTTATTTCAAACAAAAAAAGAATTATTGAAATCGGTTCTCCACCACCGAAATTGCACGTCTTTGTATTAATTAGTAACCCAATTCCCCGAGAGATGGCGCTGTAGGTACTTATTACATTGGATCGGGTATTACCGAATTGCTCGGTTGGCCTCATAACTGGGAACACTTATTGTGACGGACGGGAAACTACGGAACCCTACACTGAGCGTGGCCCGACACGCTCTTGGCCGGTTTTTTCATCTGCAACCAACTAACAGACTATGTAAACAAATCTTCAAGTTCAATTTGATTCACTTCCCGGTTTTCTTCTTAGTTCGAATGATAATGTAGGTTACATTATTATAATCATCCAATCGTTAAAAAAAAAATGGACATAAAATCATTTGCGTTCACAAAAAAAAACTAGCACAAAACAAAACTCATTCAGCTGGCGCCCGCGGCTTCGCTTGCGTGATATCGAACAAAAAGTATCCATGTGTTATTCCCGACTATAATCTACCTGTGTGCGAAATTTCATTATGATACGTTTCGCCGTTTGACGTGAAAGAGCAGTATGTTGTGTGTTAAGCAATTGTATGTGAATGAGTGGACATTGTGGGCTTTGTAGATCCCTACACGCTTGTCTTATTTTACGTTTTGTAAAGTAAGCAATGACTTATTGTAGGTAGGCCCTACAATATCCCGCTATCCTCTCATACTTAAGCACTTATGTTGCAACTACAACATTATAAAACCAAATGATTTTAAAAGAGTAACTTTGGAGATTTTTGCCGGTTCTTTTCCATAACAACCAACCCGAATTGTGCATTAAGTGCACATCATGTAGGCCTATGTAAAATAAAAATATTTTGATTTGATTTGAGAGCAGGCGTGGAGCACTTACCCTATATCGAAAACTGTATCATTGTATGTGAACTAAACATCAGCTTAATCGCAAATACTGCAATTTAAAGCTTGAAACTCATTCCAAACGTTACTATGACGCTTTTGATACATCAACTTAAAATTTGTATCTCAAACACGGCGTAACACTAAAACTAAATTGGCCACTCGAAACTAGTTGAACCGAGTTTAAAACTGCGCCCTTAGCAGGGAGGGGGCGTTTTAATTACGGCGTTTAAGTAAAAGCGACGCTGCGTCTAGTCTAGCTAGCTGGTAGCTGCATTACACAGATTCAGCCACCAAAAGCCTTCCACTTAGCTAATGAAACATGTTCGCGTATAGTGTTTTAAGCGTCGTCGCAACCGGGAGCTCTGTGGGTATTGTGAGCGGAGCGGTCGCCAGCTTCGGTGGACTCGTCTCCGCAAATCCTCATTTACTTGCATTATTTTAATGGAACTATTGTGGGCGGATGTCCTTTGTCGCGTGCGGAAACGGATCCGGCACACCGGGCGCTGGGAAATGTGCCGGTGCATAAGTGCATCACTACTCTGACCCCAAATTGTACCGCCGATCCCAAATGAAATGGCAGAAAGCTCTGTTTCAATTTAGCGGATTTGAATAGATACAGATTCAAAAGTCGCATTAGTAAACTGGGTTTCTTGTACGTACGTATATAAAAATAGAGGAAAGAAATAACGACGTATCCATTTAACTAATTAAGTGGGGCGAGTTGGTTTCGAGGCCACGCACCGCGTCCGCAGAGAAATCCCACGGACCTCTAATAACTGGCTTCCCTAATAAGCTAAGAGGTTGTCTTACTCGTATAAAAATGCAATCGGCGGAGCGAAGGCCCGGCGATGTCGTTCAAACTTTTCAAATTTTCCACCAGCCCGACGGTATTAATTTTAAATTAGAGCCAGAGACGTAAATTGTCTCCACATGTGAACGACTGGCGTTAATTAAAGTTTTCTTTATATTTCATGTTTTATTCTAATGTTCCTTCTTTAGAGAATTAAACTTTTTATGTTACCATAAATCTAATTTTCTGGTCCTTTTGGTCGCAATTCTCGTAATACATTCAGACTAATAAGTTAGTGAGCTTTTAGAGTATACTTTTAAATAAACTTCGGCTAACTAAACAGCTGTCTGTTACAAAGAAACAAAGATTTAATTTTGATAATGGAACATTAATTTAGTGTCGTACTCACTGGAGGCACGCGCTCACTTAGGTCGAGCATACACCGTCGACTGCCACTTAACATGATCAAGTCGTGACTGAATAACGCGCCGTATGGTTCATAATGTGGGTCTCGCGATTGGCCATGAGCGCCCGGCCAGTTTCACACGACTGACCGTATGATTTTTCATGATCACAGAGTATAAGGGGCGAAGGCGAGTGTGCGCTATGCCTTAGTGTCACGACGTGATTAATTTCTAAACCTCCTGACGCCTTAACTACAACGTAATAACTAAACTAGACACGAACCCAAGCCCAATGAATAAATTAAATACTAATTTCTTGACATACTTTGTTTCAAGCGGATTGCCTTGCGAGTAATTACTGTTATATTTTTATTAAGGTTCTGTACCAAAAGTGAAAGTAACATTTCATCAAAAATTTAAGGCAGCGTATTTTGATGAATTTTTGGTGCTTTGTTTGGAGTTAAGATTGTGAAACGTTGTATACCATTTGATTTGATTTTCTGGGAAGACAACGTATTAAAAGACAAAGAATTTGATTTTTGTTGTCGTTATATTGATTTGATAAATGAAGTATGAATATGAATTACATACGGAGAATAATAATTCTGAATGATAAACCCGAAACAAATACTTCCAAGAATTTAATGAACTGGCTGTAAAAGGAAAACATTTCTTAATAACATAGCTCTTTAAAATTTGCGATCCCCTCCTTTAATATTTCCTTGAATTGAACAAGGCGTTAAAATACTCCATTATAAAAAAATACAGACATAATTACACATACAACCCAGGTATCAATCAAAATTGTTTATTTTTTACAGCGTCAGTCGAAACGAGTAATTAGTGCAGACTGATTAAAGGTGAGAGCAGCTGATCGGCCGCGGCACGCAACGGTAGCGGGTTCGATGCCCGACCCGCTCCCACGAAGGGCGTTCGATCAAACTAGCTCCAGTAAAAATTGTAATGTAAACAACCCCGATTTACTTCGTAAAGAAAAATTAACGAAGAGCAAATTGGCCGTGATTATTGAAACAACAGAGTACCGTGTTGGCTCACAGCTTATTGGAGTCATTTAATTTTGAAGAAAATGTTAAAATCATACTAAAGTTCACAAGTCTGTCTCGTTGGTGGTGTGGCGGTAAGTGCGGCTGTTGAATTTGAGATCCTGGGTTAAATTCTTAAGTCGGACAAAGTGGTATTGAGTTTTTCCGTCAGGAATTTCTCAGTAGCTGCACGGAGCTCACCGAACCTTTTGTGTCCAGTTGATGGCAATAGGTTGGTCCCTATTACATGGAACTGTAGGTCCCGAAATGTAGGTACACAACTGCCTAACGTTTCACTAAAGAAAGGCCTTCAGATACCTTACTTGCAGAAGCAGTATGCAAGTTCAGATTCAATTATCTTTTCACACAACAGACTAGACACATTAATTGGTATCTTTCTAAAACATTTCGGGTAGCACGGACTCCTACAAAAGGTACACAGAACTAGCGTGTCGTGCACAGTGCAAACGACCTTACTTCGCGTGCCACAACCGCTTTGAGGCCGATTGAATTAGATAGACAATAGATATCAGTCATCAATCAAAATGTCCGAGAGTTTAATTGTCGAAAGTGAATTGTTTATGATCGAGTACCTACTAAAACCTCCCACGGTAAACTCGTTGAGTACCTATTTATCGATAAACGGTAGAAGATCTCAGCATCACCTGTCCACTGCACTACATTAGAGGCTCGAGATCAGAGGGACGGTCCTCGCCCGCAGCAGCCCTTTGTGGAAAGATTCCCGGAGCGAGTGCGAGGGCACTTTGATGTCGAGCCCGCCAGGTAATTTGGAAAAACGTTATTTAATTAACTTTCGACAAGTCGGCGTAATCGTGTTACAAAGCCGCCGGGTGAACGGTCAAGTCTTTGAGCTGGCGGCCAACGGCTGTTTCACCCGGACTTGATTTTTACGCCAAACATAGCGACCGTAAAGGCGCTGTCATTTTCAGGTGTTTTCCAATTAACATCGCGCCTTTGACCACGTCCGAACAAAGTAATAACAACTACAGGCTTTGTTATTACCCGGGTAGTTTTATTAAAGGGTGGCGGTGTAATAGAGACGCGCTTTTGAATAATATGAGAGCGGAATTTATTCAATTTATAGGCTCGCGAGCGGCCATCACTTTATTTACACATTTTTCGACATATATGAAGTGGTAGCTATTTCTAAACAGCATTGGTTAGAGGCGTTGTACCGTGAGTGTTTACTAGCATGGCCACAAATTGTTAGTTAATTAACAGGGCTGGACAATAGTTTTATGAGTTGCCGAAATAAGTTTGGCAGTGTTTAAACTTCGAAATTGGTTAGCGGTGCATTTAGTGTGAGCGTCGCAGACCGTAGCCCGTAAGCAAGTCCGGGGAGAGACGAGCCGGCGCCCGCGGCCACCGGACGACGCTCCGCTCCACGGGATAATTAACTGTGCGAACTATCCTCTTGTCCGACAAGTACTGCAATTAGAAATTTGCTTAAAAGCGCTAATAAATATCATTAACATTTGAGCCTAACTTCTGCGGCGTAGTACCGAAGATCTGTATCTTTAGAAACAATAGGTACTGTGCAGGATAATGGAGCTTTTCATCAATGGAGTGCTCATACGTTTTTAGAAAAAAAAGGTAAGGGCAAAGCAAAGCGGCAGCTACGGCGTAGCCGCGTAGCATCGTAAGGGCTACGAAATTATAAATTTGCAAATAAAGATGTCATAGGAATTTAATTTTTGTTCTGTGGATTATTCACGCCGGCTTTCCCATTAGCACTTCATTTGTTTACTACACCAGGCCCGTTGCAGGTTTATAAAATGTGTTCCGAAGTGCGTTCCGTGCGGGTAACTCCATCACATAAACAAAGGCGCTCTTTGTGCGTTGCTCATTGAACAGCTTAATTGTATTTCTTCGCCACTATTTGCGGTGTTCGTATGTCTAATGATTTCAATTAATTAATACGTCTTTCAGCGGAGCGCGGTAACTGTGAAATTTATTCGAGAGATTTTTAGTTGATTATTAATAATGATGAAATATCGAAACTGCATAGTAGCTTTTTATCTGTAACGTGAAATTCGAGAAATAATCCTGACTTCTATACCTTAAAACAATACAGGCGCGAGCATAAATACCTTACCGCCTAAACAAGATTCAAAAACGGTTTTCACAAATCATTGATAGAATTTATAACATGTTACAAATACACTGTTCGAAAACTCATAGACTTAACCAGATTTTTAAAAATTGCTATTTTTGTGTCACATATCGCAATTGATACGTCGTCTTTTCGTCAAAAAAAAAAAAAACTTTAACCAAGAGGCAGCCTAAAATGCCGTTTTAGCAGAATCTCCATTTGCTAAAGTAGGCATTTTAGGCCCCCAGAGCAGTGATTTTGATTGTTGAGTACGTATAAGGTATGTATGACTTAAGTACATTTCCACGAAACATGCTCGATACGGCCATGTATTTCAGTAATTATGATCACCGCACCTCCCGGTCCCGCGCCCGCTCCGCTACCTAATCCGCTCGCACAGAGTGGCCGTGTCGTGAGTGCAAATGGTTTCCGGCACAACCCTCACTCCATCCCTCTGTTTCGCTTATGATTCGTGAATTTTTAACACGTCTGAGAGGACCGGCTTTGCAGTGTTGCTTTAAAAATATTGGTATTGGCTTTTAGAAATATGGTGTATGTAAAATGTTTTTGATTAGTCCTTTTTTGTCTGTGGTTAAGAAAAAAGTCGGGGTAGACTAACCCTTAGACATTTTGTTTTTATTTTTGGTTGAAACGTGATTAAGGGTTGTTTCAGATGAATGGATAAGGAATCTATGTGTATTTTTTTGCAACACCCAATCTCATTAGCATCAAATGTGATGTTACCAGGTTAAAATTAATCTAAGAAATATATTTGACCGATTTCCCGGTATCCAATTAAACTGAAATTTTGCAATGTGCAGTTTATAGCCCAAGAGCCCACGACAGCCAGACCTTCGTTATTTTATAAAAGTTGAAAGTTTCTATGTACATGTCTCCTATACAGGTAAGAACGACCAGCGACTATAAAGTTTGGGTTGTGGTTACCTGGGCAGGTAACAGGTAGTAAAGGTGTATAAAATAGTACTTGAAATTCGTTAAAGTATAAAGCTCAATTTTTTAATATTTCCTTCGGGATAACTTTAAAAATCTCGTCATCCATTGCCGGACACTTATGACAGTTGCTACCCCCTGCCAGACACCCCTAAACTTTAATAAATTATAATTATACTTTCGTTATAGTATAAAAGCTAAATTTTATATATGTTACTTGGGGACTTATAAAAAGATGTTACCTCAATAGCCGGACAGTTTTCGTGGTTTTTACATCTTGCCAGACACATCGAAAGTCCACTATAGGTGCGAGTGCGGGGTAACAACTGTTCAAGTAGGTGCGAGTGAGATACATACAGTATCTCACTCGCACCTACTCAATGGATTTTAATGTAGACATTTCAAGGAGATTTTGTCTTACCCGATTACCTCAGTACCATTATCCATGTGCCATTTGGATGGCGCTATTTGTAAGACAGATAAATCTGCTCTGATGAAATGTCTAGAGAAAGAGGTCCAGCATGAGCAACCACATCATATAGATGTTATAATAATTGACGGTTTCTTCTACTGCATACAATGAAAAATGTTCCAAAAACATTTGGAAATATTTCAAAAAAATTGTTGCAAATGGCTACTCAATTTCAAGCTTTGAGAATTGATGTGATTTTTGATCAATACTTTACTCCATCGATCAAAGATTATGAGCATTCCCAACGGTTAGAATCTGCGCTATTGGAATACTCTATAACTGGGCTCGAACAAATTCGACCAAGTGATTTCGCAAAAGAGTTGAGAAATTTAAATTTCAAAGAAGCTTTAGTTGATTTTTTTATTTCACATTGGGCTACTGATGAAGTGGTGCCATTTATTGGCAACAAAACAATATACATCAATTTCAGAAAGTGTCATTCTTTTACTGTTGATAATTGCAACAAAGTTGTCTCAAGGATTGATGAAGAGTTGTCATGCCCAGCACACGAGGAAGCAGATACAAAGATAGTATATCATGCATGTAACATCAACTATCCAGCAGAAATGGTAATAAGAAGTGCTGATACCGATATTGCGGCTATAATGCTTGGTAACATGCATCACCTTAAAAGTGATTCGGTTGTTTGGATGCTTACAGGCACTGGAAATAATTTAAGGTATGTGGACCTAACCAAAATACATGCAGAGTTGGGACTGTTAACTTGTCAGAGCTTACCTGGATTTCATGCCATCACAGGTTGTGATTTTAATCCTGCGCTCTTCAGAAAAGGAAAATTAAAACCGTATAAGATATTAAAAAAAGATCCAAAGTACCAGGAAGCTTTCAAGAACTTCGGCAACAACGAATTAATTGAAAATTTAAATCATCAACAAAATATCTTTTATATTATTCAGAGATTTATATGCAATGTCTATAATGTCCCTAATTTAATTGATGTTGATGCCGCTAGACTTCAAATATTCATCGACTCGTACACAGTCTCCGATGTAAACGAAGCTTTTGACCGAAAGAAGTTGCGAAATTTTGACGCTAGTAACCTACCACCTTGCAAAAGCGAACTACTCCAGCAATTTCTGCGAGCAAATTATATATGTACAATTTGGAATAATGCTCATTTAAAAAATCCAACCACATATCAACCAGAAAATAATGGCTGGGTATTAAAAGATGACAAATACCAGTTCAAATGGTTTGAAGGGGATCAACTGCCGAGTTATGTTAGTGATTCACTCAAAACTCAATTAGGTATATAATTATTATGAAAAATTATGATACATAATTTTTGAATTATTTATAATTGTTTAAACTATTTAAACAAACAAACATTTTTTACTTTATACAACATGGCGGTGAATGTAATAAAATTATTTTTTATTAGAAATCTTAAAAAAATAGTAATCGACTAAGCATTCGCGCTCGCACCTATAGTGGACTTTCGATGTGTCTGGCAAGATGTAAAAACCACGAAAACTGTCCGGCTATTGAGGTAACATCTTTTTATAAGTCCCCAAGTAACATATATAAAATTTAGCTTTTATACTATAACGAAAGTATAATTATAATTTATTAAAGTTTAGGGGTGTCTGGCAGGGGGTAGCAACTGTCATAAGTGTCCGGCAATGGATGACGAGATTTTTAAAGTTATCCCGAAGGAAATATTAAAAAATTGAGCTTTATACTTTAACGAATTTCAAGTACTATTTTATACACCTTTACTACCTGTTACCTGCCCAGGTAACCACAACCCAAACTTTATAGTCGCTGGTCGTTCTTACCTGTATAGGAGACATGTACAGAGAAACTTTCAACTTTTATAAAATAACGAAGGTCTGGCTGTCGTGGGCTCTTGCTCTATTAGATGACATTGTCGTCATCGAGTTCGTAAGTGACGTCAGTCTTAATCCAATATGGCGGACTAGTTTTTTTTATGCATTCCCGTGATATGGTTATCAAATGAAAGGGTTTACTCAGAAAAATAGAATGTAATAGTTTTTATAAACACATATATTTATCACTACAAAGCGCTGTTTTCAACGTTGGGCGTTACGCAAAGAGCTGCTTTTTCAATAGCTATATTTATTGAGGCAATCATTTAGATGTCTTCTGTAATTTGAGAAAACAGACAGTTTCACGTAATACTGCTATTAAATCCACATTAAATTCAACACATTAATTGCGCTCTCTAAATAAATAATTATACAAAATTTCAGGAAATCCCACTTCAATACAAATAACGTAAAGGGCGTTAGTGTTTCACGCACGCCTCAAGGAGATGTCAGCAAAGCAGAGGGGCATGCTAGGGCCACCGCCTGCTGGAGTTGCGGGTTGTTGGAAAGAGAAATCGCGGCCCCGGAACATAAAGGGTCTGACATCAGAGCGGGGGAAGTTGTCTGATGTTTTCACATCCGTAAATAAAAAAAAAAACAAATAACGTTGACAAAAAAAAACAGCTGATCCTTCTATATCTGTTTCACCACATCACATGACAAAGTACACATGTAACTTGTTATTACAACCGTACCACACTACCTACTACTTGCACCACTTTACGAGCTCATTCACTTTTATCTCTCCGCCTCACTTACTGCAATAGACAATAGCAAATTACCCTGTTACACGACAAACGACTCCTTAATTAAACCGTTACAGACTAAAATTGCTTTTTATCAACACTTTCCGTTTGTTAATGTTAATAAGTGAAACTATTGCCGATGTGGAACAGTTCCTCGACGATAAGGATAAAATGGTACATAGGTAAACATGTAAGAGGTGTCTTGTGCGCCTATTTTCCCTAAATAGTTGAGTACTATTTAGGGACCTACGCTAATGTCCTTTTTTTTGGTATTGTTCGTCATTTCGTTGAGCTCCTTGGGTTATGAGTCGAGCTACACGATAACTGACAAATGCTTGCACTGACTGGACAGGTCCACTCAATCTGTGTGCTTTCTTAAAAAGACCACTTCAGACACTAATCTGCATAGTCCTCATGTAAGTTAACCAAGATTTTTTTTGTCTGGACTTTAAAAGAGACTATGACCTCTGAGTTTGTTTTGGCTGTTTCTTCTCAGAGTAGTCGGGTACGAAACACCGGCCTCATCTAGTTTAAAAAAAAGACGTGTAAAAGTGTTTGTGAAAACGTACTTGCAAAATAAACATCATTTATTATTAACTGATTAAGGCTTTAATTAATTGAGTTGTTTTTATTGTTTACTACTCACCTGCCCCAGCTTCTCACAGAGCAATAAGTATACCTATACTAATCATACTAATATTATAAATGCGCTAATATTATAATGCGAATATTTGTGAGGATGGATGCATGGATGTTTGATACTCTTTCACGACTTAAACGGCTGAACGGATGGTAATGAAATTTGGCACAGAGGTAGATTATGGTCTGGAATAACACATAACATTTTTTTTAAATTTGACGCGGGTGAAGTCGCGAGCTCCAGCTAGTAGGTTTATGATATAATTTACGATACCATTTACAAAATGGTCACAAAGCTACAATTCAAAATATTAACTGCGACTGTGACAATTTTTTTTTTAACGAAATTAAGATTATTATCCTGTCATGATTCTGCTATTTTAGACCCCCAGATAGTTAACAGGCAAATATTCCTGATAACAACGAAACAATTACTTACGTAACTAAAATTGCCTACACAAACATTCCCCAATTACGTCACCAAATTAACGGAAGTACTTACAGAACTGGAAATACCGATTTCTGAATACTCCATTCAATTGGCAATTCACCGCGGTGTCAATCAACCCCCCTCTCCCCCCTCCGGGCAGACAATAATTAACGCAATTAATTAAGCTTAGGAAATACCTTAATTAATGATCACGCTAGTCACGATATGTAAGTGTTTGCCGGCAAAGGTCAAGCGTGAACCCGCCCACGAGTTAAACCTTCAAAGGTTTATTAAAGAATGTAGAGGCGTGCCATAATGATCGAGTCCGGTAATCGATTTATAGTCGATTAATTTAATCATTGTTGATTCGGAAAGTTTTTATTCTATTAAATTAATCGATTTTGCTGGAAATTTATGAGGCATGTATTTGGTCATACCTGCTCGGTTCCGGTCAGAGTTTTAAAAAATGTCTGATCAATGAATGGAAGTTTAGGACGCGGTCTAAACGTGATGAACGCGTATTCGCGCGAGCGATTGCTTTGGTTAGAAACCAGGATTGAAGTTTATAGGATTTGCGTTTCTATTAACTTATTAATTGTGTCTGTGCAATAATGTCTATTATAATATTTATAACAACTTTTCAACAAAGAAATAAAAGGTGGTATGTTGAGAGCAAATGTATATAGAATAAAGAATAATATTTATTTTATTTATAATCTTGTCTGAAACAATGGGCTTCTGGATCATATAAAAAACGCGATTATTTTCTTGAATTTAAAATCTTTTCGAATTCCACAATACCCAAAAACTAACTGCAGATTCCAGTACATACCTCCTCATAGTCTTTATGCGAGTGTTGTGGCGCTTGCGCGCGCGCAGCCGGCGCTCATTCGCGCGAACGACGCGGGCGGCCCACTTTGTTCTTGCGCATGGGCGCGCCGGGCGCCCCCGTCGCGTTTGCGCTCTTCATCAGCTTCTGCCAGTCTTGCTCGCACACTGGTGAGCCCGCGAGCATGTAATACCTGAAGAAATTAAGACTTTATAACATTCGGTTTACATAAGTAAAAAAAAAATACTCACATAACTAAGGTTTTCCAGATGTTACTTGCGACAACTAACTGACTGAATATTTTCTGTCCACTAGGGCCAGTGGCACACTGCTACGTTGAAACAAAAATATTTTTCAAAGAGATTTTTTCCGCCACTGAAGGATAAGATATGGGGTGTGGGATTCTTACTACGAAAGAATTACCCAGGTCGTACTCGTGTAGAAGAGTCAGGACAGATGGGCTTAAGAGCTCCAATGAGTATAACCTGCTATTTCACACCTATACGAAGGGAGGAGTTAACATTATTGACACTTAAATAATTAACTATTTACCAATCGTACCTCTTTGCCAGTGTATGTTCCTCTCCCCTATAATCCGTTTGCTTTTAAACAGTAGATAATAAAGAGTAAGGCTGATATAACGTATATCAGTAATACCCACAGGTTTACTGTCTCTTGGCCTGACTGGGGGGCTTAAATTCATTAAGGTCACCACAGGATAGTCCGGTTAAGCAGTCAAACAACTCAACAGAGAGTTGAACAGCGAGTGCCCCAATAAAAAAAAATACTATCTCAATATATACTGACCTATCACCCTGCATGAGGTGTGATCCGCACTTGGTGCAGGCGAAGCACTTTATGTGGAACACGTGGAGCGGCTGCTGCGGCGCATTCGTTCTCATCACGAACTCGCTGGCGGGGATGGCCTGCCCGCACGCTGCGCACGCCCCTCCTGAACCGAACATTCTGGAACAAGACAGCCTTATTTTAGTTTGTTTTAGAAGCTCAAATACCCCGGGCCCAGGGCTTGGGCAAACGCCCAGTGAGGAACAAAGTGAGATTTGTTCTCCAAAGATGAGGAAGGATTATTGGTACTTCTAAGATCGGATTTCGTATTAAATTGGAGGAGAGAAACCAACCAGAGTAATTTAAAGACTCGGGATTTTATACTGAAAATAAATTAGTAAACGTTTTAATAAATCACAAAAACGAACCAATTAACTAGCCCTAATCAAACAAAAAAGCAATTCAAAACCTACTTTTCTAGTTGCTAATTAAAATGCGAACTAATTACTAGTATTGAAATATTCTCTAATGAACTTGGGAGTATTTTAAACGACCTGCTTCAACAGAATGTTTAAATTGAAGATTAAAATGATCGACATCCGAGGTACTAAGAGCTAACAATTTTAACAAGCTAGCTTCAATCCGTTAAAATGCCACGATTATTACTCGTTAAGCTTTGATAAATGGATAATAAAGTAACGACGTTGACTATAAATCACTCAAATATACGTTCTTATTTGTACTGCTGTTTGAACACTAAATTATTGAGTATATTTATAAAATTATTGCTAGTTTTAAGCCAGAAGCTTTGGTTGAAATTGAGGGCACCAGGCAGACTGTGGTTTATATTTATGTGGTAAGTAAAGTTTATTCAGAACATGACATTATCAAGTCATCAAAGCCTGTTTCTTTAAACCATCATTTAAAAGTAGCATCATCATCCTCTCCTATCCTGTCCTTATCCCAATTTATTAGGGGAAGGCTAAGCATATCTTCTTCTTCCATACTTTCCTATTACTCGTCACCTCAGAACTCGACTTCTTTCTTGCCAAATCATCCTTCATACACTCTTCGTTTCTTTGGTTTCTCCATCTACTCTTATACCCATCCTCGTTTATACTCAAAAGAGATATTTCCCTCATTTTTCAGATTCACATGCCTATGGGGCCAGGCTAACCGATTAACACACTCATCCACATTCATACTGAAAACTTTTATCGGTATTCGACGGGCCTGTTGGTTAGTGGCCCTGACTGCTGAGCCGGAGGTCGTGGGTTCGATTCCCACCCAGAACAAACTTTGTGTGATGAGCATGATTGTTTGTTCTGTGTCTGGGTGTGATTTATCTATAATATGTATGTATTTATAAATTATATAAGTATGTATATCAGTTGTCTGGTTACCATAACACAAGCTCTGCTTAGCTTGGGATCACATAGCCGTGTGTGAGTTGTCCCAAGATATTTATTATATTATTATTTATTTCATCACGATATTTTCCTCATTTCTATGCTTCACATGCCCCATACCAAGCCAACCGATTACCACACAACGTTGTAGCCAACATGAAGCAACATTGGTCTATTCTCAGCCAAAGACCACCTCAGCAGTTTAAACAATTTATCAATCATCATTCCTCTGCCATAAATTTCTATTTCTCCTTTAACTTTTTCATCGCTGTATTATAAAATCAATCATTCGTTCCGTGGCGATTTAGCGGTTAATTAATAAGGCTTCAAGAAGACATTTTGAATGGTTTATGATCAATAAAACGTGTGAACACAGATGATAAGACAAACTTTATAATCCCTTTGACTAATGTCATTATGTTTATAATTCACGATAAAATTTAATGACCAGATTTGAATCATATTTTCTTTTCATTGGTTGATACTTGTGATATGAGATGGTGCTGTGGAAAACCTAGTGGTTTTAACAGTCGTGACGTCACAAGAAGAGAAGTAGGTCGAGAATTAACTTATTAAGAAAGAAAAAACTTTTTTTTATTTCATCACTAGCTTTCGCCCGAGTTAAATTCGGGATAAGATAGTACCCCATTCCTGATTTGCAGGTACCTGCCACCTGTAGTTTTTACCCTAGCGCTTTATTTATTATTATAAATGCTAAGTTTTCCCTTCTTTTCTCTCCTTCTCCCTCATTTTTCACTTAAAAAAATACCCAATGTCTGTCTCCAGGGTTCCAACTATCTCTGTACCAAAATTCATCAAAATCGGTTTAGCCATTTAGGCGCGAAAAGGTAACAAACAAACTCACTTTCGCTTATAATATTAGTAAGGGTTTTTGTTGTGGTATAATGGTATATCACACGAATTCCAATCGAGTATTCAGTTTCCCTTGCTACTAATTCGTATAACTTCATTAGTTATCGGGTTCAAGGGATTTCTCCTTGAGTCGTGGCACAAATAAACAGAACGCAGCAATTAAATATTATATCTGCATCAACAACAAGCCTAAATGTCTACATGACAGTCGTAACAACCTCGTTGCAGATAAATAATTACAATCTGTATTTCATTTCAGTTCAGACGTTGCTTGCCAACTATAATAAAATAAATCTATTATTTAGCTTGTTAACTACCATGATTCCGCATAAAGTTTCTAAAATATTCACTGCACTGACAGGCTGAAGTCTGCAACTTGTAAATATCAATGGAAAACTTGGTTATGTAAATGACATGTTTCTCCAAAAAATTGCGGTCCACTGTGAGAGCGCTGTGACTGTGGCTCTTTAATAGCGGCTTTTAATACTTAATGGGTCATTATTGCAATCGCTATTAGCGTCGCCGGCGAGCGTATTATTTACAACCAGCCTGAATATTAATAAATTGCAATAACAATCCGGCCGAAAGCAATCAAAATTTAATTACCTGTTCTTCTTAACGTTATTCGTTTTGAAATGATTCAACGCCGAACATTGGCAATGGGTTAAAGATAAATTTGAAAGTCTTAAAAGATAAATTCGCTTCAATCACTCGGAGCAAATAGGGTTTCGTTTCATTTACTCCCGGTAAGAGCGTTTTCAATTAAGGAGCGCCCGACAAACAGTATCGGCGTATGAAGGTAAAATTAATTAAACTGAGCCAAGACAAACATGTACGAATCTATTTGTGTTGGACTCGCGGAGTGTGTACGGGAAGATGTGCGGATTATACCCGGGAAAAATACGGGAAACAGCCCAACACTATACATGTGTACATTCTCGGATCCGTACTATACATAAAGCTAAAATATAAACCGAAAACCAGGTTGACAGACCAATAAATCTCTACGCAAACATAAGTGGGTCGAACGCCATGAATACCTAAATAAATCTACTCTTTTTATAAACTAGTCAATTGTAAACACTTAATTTGAACGAAATGAGATATATATATTACGTTGTGATTTGTTGAAGGCCGGTTGAGCCGTACGTTATAATTAATTAAGAAAATTAACACGTTATATATTTCCTTACGAATCTTTTTGAACATTGTACATCGCACATCAATTCTCGGGACGGACCTAATTAAAACGAGGACATTAACACACGCGAAGTTGATTTATTTATTCGACCGTGTTACTTTAACAACTTTAGTTTGGGTACGACATCTCCAACTGATAAAGGACGCGCTTAGTTTGATACCTTACATCATGATCTGTGATTTTATTAACATAATGTAGTTTGAAAGTTGTTAACAATTTCTAATCGACAACTTTAAGGTTTCCTTTCATTCTCATTCTAATTAAGGAATGTGTGTTTAGCATGAGTTTAATAAATGCGAAAGTTTCGCGCCGTATATTATACGTATACAAGTACAGAGTACAGGCGGGTACGGGGTCTGCTCAAAGTTTATTTGCTTTCATTACTTGTAAAATTGAATACGTCGTTGTGAATCCTCATTAATTTAAGATGTAGACTGTATCTTGACATGTTATTTTATTCATTAAGGGAGCGTCTTGAGTCTCACGGCTGTGTACGTGTCGACTTCGGATTGTTGTAAGGAACATAATTTAAAACCTCTCTACAAGATCATTAGAGCGAGGGTGTGGAGAGTCGCTAGAGGGCGCTGTTATTGCTTCTAAATATAATGTAAGTAAAGATTAACATGAGTTTCAATTATATATTTTTATTTACATATAGATACGATGAGTTGTGATTGCCTTCGCCTCTCAGGCTTGAGGTTTTGGGTTCAAATCCGCACAAGTACCAATGTGACTTTTCCACTTTATGGGTACATTCTTTGTAAGTTTATCATGGACATGACAGATAGCGGTGAAAGAAAACTTCGTGAGGAAACCTTTTTTGTATTTAGTCCAACCAAAGATTAAGTTGGATGCCATAAAATTAAGGCCTCCAGCTAGGGCAAAAAAACATAGAAACTAAGCGACTACACGCTAAGGGCACTCCCTGTGAAGACACCTGGAGGTTATACCTATAAGTTTCACTTTAAAAATGGTCTTGAGCATGCGTGGTGATCAATGCTCGTGCATTCTTTGTTTGAGAAAAGGCTTTCGCGCTAATGTGGGAGAGTCATATTCTAGTATAGTATAGTATATAGTACGGCCAACGAGAAGCGATACCAAATGTAAACAAAACCCATGCTAAAACCCCATCTAAAATGGCCGCCCGAATGTTGGCGAACCCGTCTTAACGTTGTCATGGTTTTGCCGGGAGAACGAGACATTACGACAAAGGCACAAGATGGAAAGAGCTAAATATTAGATTGTCAACGCCACAGTTGTTCTTTAGGTTAATGACCTTTTGTATCGCTTCTCGTTGGCCGTACTATAGTAAGGGAAATAATTTTCATAAAAAATCTAATACAGTTATCAAAAGGGGAAAAGAATTACAAGGCGTCAAAAAACCAACGCAAAAATATCCAGAAGTCTGGCAGCAGTGCCACGTTGGATGGCAATGGTCTACAGTGAAACCAGACAAACTTGAGGACTAATATGAATAATAATGTATTTAATTATCCGGGGGTTTTCCTAGAACCTACTGATAATTATGATTATTAAATAAGCCAGTTGTTACTAGTTAGTTTTAATGATATAGGTAAATATAACGACACGCATCAACACGAACGTGTTCAATTAAATATCTGATTTTTCATCTTTCCTTCCTCTTTGTTGTCCTTGTTTGGTAATGAAAACAATGTTATTTTGAATATTAAAATAGGCATCAGCGAAGGCTATTATAAATGAAATGGTACCTATAGTTTGCTAATTAATGCACCAGCTAGGCCACATTGACGACGACGAATTTAAGCTTAAAATAAATCAAATCTTTAATTCGCATAGAATGTAAGTATTGTACAATTAAGTTGTTATTAAAAATGTAGTGAGTTAGGTACCTACAGTCTGCCGGAGTTTTGGCATGCAAACAAGTAATGTGATATCCTTTCTATTATTATAAAAGCGAAAGTGAGTTTGTTTCTTACGTATTTACGCCTAAATGGCTAAATGGAATTTTGGTACAGAGATAGTTGAATCCCTGGAGACGGACATAGGCTAAAAAGGTGAGACATGAGGGCAAAATGAGGAAGAAAAGGGAAAACTTAGCTTTGCTATTACAACCAATAAGGCGTAAGGGCAAAAACTACAGGTAGCAGGTACCTGCAAATCTGAAAGGGGAACTGTGTTACCCCGAATTTAACGCGAGCGAAACCGCGGGCAAAAGCAAGTTATTAATAAAGAAAATGATTACATTACTCATATATTATATTAAAATTTAGTAGGTTTTTCTGCAAATCATACTTGGCATGTTTACAGTCCGTTTATTAGGCTCCCTATTTAAGTGTTTAGTGTCTGTAAGTACTAACATAAGTCCTTTTATAGTGACTAATTCGAGATGGTTATTATATGTCAGTATATACCATAAACAATAACAAACAACCAATTACTTTATTTTAATTGTTTGTACCTACTACTAGCAGTAAGTACACCATTGATTACCCCCCTTTATATTCGCACAGACTATACAAAGGTTGTTTGGAAGATATTATCACTATTAGCGATAAGACCGCCATTGTAACTATAGAATTAGCAATTTTATTGTGTATTATAGTATACCCTATTCTATATACTTACTACTTAATTGTAAATAAAGATTTAAGTATCAACAAACAATATATGAAAGTTTAAATCTATTTACTAAACCAAGCTAAACAAATCTCCTAAATGAACTAGAGTTCTTTAAGAGAATGTACAACAGGCCACACTGCTAGGGGAGAGAGGGGGCGATTGGTTCAAAAACGAATAAGATACTAAACTTGTTATTTACCTACGTAAGCACTTAGTTCTAAATTTTAACATTATATTATACTTATAATCTTTTCGATATTTACCAAAAAAATATCAATTTATTAAATAATCATCAAAGTGCGTTATAAGAATAAGAAGTACGGGCCACATTGTGTGAGGGGGAGAGAGGGGCCGATTGGCTCAAGACGAATGCCTCTCAATAGAAGGGAGATGCGTCCCGGCCGGGATCACTTGTTGCTCTCGTGTTTACTATCAGACTCAAGGAAAGGACCCTAGAAATCTTTAAACGACGCCATTATAAGTGTCAAAGGGCATTATTAAATTTAGCGACGCCTACTTAATTTTTTATACGTTTTTATTAACATGGAGTTTTTATTGCTGTTTCGGTTTGAGTCACTTGGTAGCGTAAGACTGAATTTATGTAAGCAGACTAGTCTTTTCCAACGGATTCGTTCGCGTGGGGGTCGGTAATTAAACCATGGGAAAATATTGCTGGGATAAAAAATATCCTAAATTCGAATCCTGCGTACAGTCAAATGTAGACTGTATAATATTGTATAGTATTTTCCAATGTGATAATTTGTAAAATATTGTCGAAAAATCTTTATCGTGAAAGCATGAAAAGGAATACAAACAGAAAAAAAAATATTATTGCATATTAAGATTTATATTAATTAATAAATGAGTCACGACAGAGAAGAAGACTAGTTTAGTCACAATATATATTTTATAAAATACTTTCAATATTAATTGATCGCTTGTGAAAGTTTTAAATTAACTTTCGCTACTTAGTATTTGGCCGCAGGCATTAATCAAGCAGTTTTAGTATGTTATGCAATTTCCAAATTAATTAATCATTTTTTAAGAATCTTTTAATAATAATAGTACCACCCACATTTCGCTAGTTATGTTTTTAAGTCCCATGTAAAAGAAGGGGGCAAACCTATTTCCAGCAACAACACATTGCCAAATCCGGGAATCGATCAGAAGACCTCAGAGCTTTTATATCACGAGTAAAACAAATGCTTGGCAAAATTCAAAATCGATTTATCGTGAAATAACAGTTGTAATTGTATGGCTTCTGAAATACTATGTTTAGGGTTTTTTTTATTTATTTAACGTTGCCCCACACTAGGAATTTCTCCTGTATCGTGGGTGCGTTAACAAACATTTAAACTCACATACACAAACAGCCAGACCCGAAACAACTACCTGTAGGTCATAAAAATATTTGTTCCGTGCGGGGATCGAACCCGAGGCACGCAGCGCAGCAGTCGATCGCACAACCACTGCCCCAACCGTACCGTAAAATTCAATTGTAAAACGTTGATTAATACATATAAGGAGAAAATTGCTTTAGAGTTTTGGTAAGTGCAGCTATTGTACATGACTGTACGTGTTACTATATTGGTAAGTTGCAAAAGATAATTAGACATCTTATCCATCCATCTTTTTAAATTTTAGGGTTCGGACCTCAAAAGAAAAATACGAACCCCTTATTGGATCACTTTGTTGTCCGATCGTCTGTCTGTCAAGACCGTGTCCGAAACAAGACCGTTCTCAGAAACGCGTGGAGGTATCAAGTTGAAATTAAAACCATATACTTAAGTCTGTAATCCCTTTGTGCTGTGAAAAAATGATTAACACACACAGTCTTCGCAGTCAAAAGATAAGACCGTTTATGTCGCAAGTTTGTATGGAACCCTTAAACGCGTGCCTGACTCGCTCTTTTCCTTTTTTTTGTTAATCTCAACATTCTACGGTCAATTAAAAAAAAAAACTGAAAATCTTCCAGTCAAAAATTTAGTTAACAAACCCAAGACATCGATAGTATGATTGTGTACGATCACAATGCATGCAAGGCCTTCGGAGGCGGGACGCACCATCGTCTGTGTATCAAGTTAGCACGTCGTTAGAGCAACTCGTTAGCGGCGCGTGGCGACGACAAGCCAAGAATTTGCTAATGACACATGCTTGCGATAGGGCTGACTAACAACCCGTTATAAAACGTATGAGCGTGTACCGTAGCAAACTAATTAATGGGATTAAGATTTTGCATCAGACTGCATTAAACTCGCGGTTAAATAATAACAACCGCTATCGTTGATATTCAGACTATACCTGGAATGGTCTGTGGATGGGAGACACATTTGGGCAAAACCTGCTGAGATTTCTTTATAGGGCACAGATCGTAATTTAGAGGGGTGCCCACCTCCCTTAATTATGATTTATTTTTAATTTAATTAACTAAATTAAGTATTATTTGGTGACTTATAGTATCGTATTGGGTATGGCTGTAAAGATGCTATGAATTGGTGGTAAATAAATAAATATAACATATGGAATTTTCTCCGTGCCTCGGACAGCTCGGTAGGCCCTTCCAGATGACTTTTATAGATCTTTAACATTAGTTACAGGTATATTGGCTCGAAAGTCTGACGACCTCACCAAGGTACTAACTGGGTTATGGAGGTCAGATAGGAATATATCGGTTTAAATAGTGAATCTGTTCACTTGCACTTTAGAGTAGTAGGAATGAGGCATAAAATTGCTACAACTGATTGAGTATACGATGCAAAAATGAACATTTATATTGTTAAACTGCCATTGCTGTAAAGAGCTCAATCTAGAATTTTCAAAAGTTAATACAGGCAGCCGTTTCTTTTTTTTAATTGGAAAGATAAATGTAATGCTCATAGGATAGGAGCAAGCGTTGTGATCAATGTTCGTGCCTTCTCTGTATGAGAAGAGGCCCAGCAGTGGCCTAATTATAGGCTGGTATTGCCATAGGATAAGAACCCAAATTTACTTTTAATAATAATCCCTTTAATCTAAAAATACGTAAAATATCAATATCAAAGAAGATCAGTTACTCTTGGTAACCCTGTTGATATTCGCGGTCGCGGCGTCTACAGCTCGTACGCGGATGAATCAAGCGGTTTGACAAATCGGATCGCTTTAATGAATATCATGTTTATTATTCCGAACGAGTCGCATACGATTGAGCTTAATAACGGAGCATTGTGGCGTCGGCTGCTTCGTGTTGGGATTACATGGATCATCTGATAGAGCACGTGTTTTGTAGTGTAAAGTTTATGGGGAAAGTTTTAGAAAAATAAATAACACATTTTTTGTCCTCTTCAGAAGCGTATTCATATTTTTGTAAAATACTAGCTGTCTTCGCGATAACCCGCGTCTTTAGTTGCCGCCCCGTGGGTAGTAGCGGGATGTTGCATAGCCTATGTTACTTTCCGATAATGTAGCTTACTATTAGTGAAAAAAATATTAAAATCGGTCCAGTATTTTTGAAGCCTATTCGATACAAACAAACAAAGAATTCCTCTTTATAATTTTAATTATATAAAAATATTAGTATAGGTGTGTGTATACATTAGTCTAATATTGTCTGAATTGTCAGTAATAAATATTTCTACACAAAGAAATTGTTTCATAAATATATTCGGAACAAAATTTTATTTTGAGTTACGTTCGTTAACCGTAAGGCAATCTCGTATTCAAATTGACATAGTAAAACAACAGAGGCTCCGGACCAAGTTCCATAAACTCGTTTCAAACTCCCCTCTACACATTCTATCGGCGATTTTTAATTAAGTCCCTAGCGAGCGGCAAGCGAGCAAAGTAACACCATCAATTCATTATCCTAAACTCTGGCTCGATTGTTCCTCGCTCGCTACTTACGCAAACTTTCATTTTAATCAAGCGTTTAATTAAAAATTATCCGAGAAAAACAAAATAAGCCCGTTAGGGGGCGGTCTGAACTAATTAAGGCGCATGCGATGAGCCGACCAAGCTGAGGTGAGCGGCCTTTCATTAAACGCCTTGTTCGACTCCAGTGCGGCGCTTAGCGAAACTATTACTACTACTATAGAGAAAAACCTTACAAGTGTAAGGGGCGTAGTCCGGTGCTTGTGTGTCGGTAGATGTGGGCACCTACTCGCCGTAATGACGACGTAATTATTAGCGACGCGACCCTCACTAAGCGTGTATTATTAAAACAACAGGGAGGTGCCGTCCATTAGTTGTAGCGCTTTATTGTACTCCAGTGATAGCTGTTTAACGAGACTATCCTGCAATTATGTTAACGAGAAACAATTAAATTTCGCTAATGACTTGCACCAGTTTTTGTAAAAGGGTAAACTGTAATATCACAAAAGATTTACACCCCCTGAAGGCTTTACTATGAAATATAACGTTGTAAATAATCGTATAACAAAAACGGTATAGCAAACTTTTCTAATTACTGTTAATACCAATATCAATTAACTTGCGCTAAGAATTAATTATCTCGGTATTACGGTCCCTCATTTATTACTAAACTTTCACTAATCAATCTTCCAAGTAGCCAACATTGCTATAACATAATTCTATAAAATTACCACTATACATTTTCTTAATGAGAATCGTAAGTTTATAGAAAAAAGGATAAAGAAAATATGAGCACTAGTACGTTAATCGTTTTCTTCAGAAAATATTTTTTCATGAAGATGGAATCAAAATTAATAAAGGCGCAAACTAACGGTAGCAAACAATAAAACATTTAATGTCTAGTCGCAATAATAGCCAACTACTAATAATAATAATAAACAAGTTTGACATGTGTGAAGTGTACATAGGTTTCTGCATTGTTCATTGCAGTTTAATAATGATTGAGTCATAACTATTTATTATCTTACTTGTTAATAAAACTGCCCTTTATGTCGACACGCTACAAGCCTCATAAATGATCTCTTATCACAAAACTTTGACAGCTCAAATGTTATTTCGAACATAAATTCAGTCAAAGGTGTACAAGGATTGACGTAGAGTATTAATTATGTCAATTATCGGTGTCACGCATAAATAATAATAATTTATTAAGTGGCAACATTTGTCAAAAGCCGCACACGATGAGCTAATCGACTATCACCGCTAATTGCGCGCACCCCGTCGGGGGAACACCCCGCCTCCCGCCTCCCCCTCTCCACCCCTAACTAATTAGATAAGTTTGCAACTCCACTGTACTTCTGGTGTTCCACTCCGCCGGTAAGCATCAATCTTTTTAATTAAACATTTTTGACACCGCAACGATTAGCCATCGAACCCATTTCTATGCTAATATTATGAATAGTTTTAATTTAAATGCAAAACGAGGAGCTAATATGGCCACAACTACACTTGCGTGCGTTCTGCATTGTTATGGGTTTTTTCAACTATTCTTGGGATGTATTCAGGTGTTTAACTAATATTAAAAGCATCTTTATATGAACTAAAACCAACATACTCAAATACATTAAAAAAAAAACACCGCACAAAAAGCCTAATACCCCGTGCGGTTTATTCGGGGAAACACAACACATTATAGTTTTAAAAGCATATAAATCTCGGTCGTTAAGGCTGAATAAACTGTGCTTGATGGAATCACGAACCAATCTCAGATTTATAGTTAATTGATGACTTTATGTTCAAAATTCGTGCAATAAAGTGACACAATTTGAATAAAAATGTCGTAATGTCCTTACGCACCGCCATCAAAATAAATATAACTGTGACCGCGTTGCGTGAAAAGCTTTCAATTAAGATATATCGTAACGTGTCCATCAATAGAAAAGACATTATGCAAATATTTTGCTCCGGACGCGGAATTCATACACAAAATAGGTTGTTATCATAATTAATTGGTTATTGACTCAATTCCCGTGCCCATAATACGTGTTTTAATCAACCTATTTATAAGCAACAAAAATTAAATAGACGAATCAATTTTGTTAATAGTCCGAGAGCAGCATCGATCGACGTTAACACGAATATATTTTTATAACCGCTTGATCAAATATTACTTTTGATGTTAAAATATTTATTAGAATCAATCGGATTTACGTCAAATTGATCATAATCAATTTTGTGAGCAATTAATTTATGAGACAAGTGTAGATGTTCTTTATTAAAACAAGAATGGACTCCATTATAGATGAGCGCTCAGCAATAAATCAGGACATACAATGGCACATTGTCTGTCGCTCAACCTGATTAAATAAATAAATAGGTGCCGATCTGAGACGCTTGCGCAGATCTTATCACACATCTTGGGACATTTATAGAAGCGAAAACGCCGAAACGACCTCTCTATATAAGATAATAAGGCTTTAAGTATCAGTGTATGAAATCGCATGTATCTAATCGTTGTCCATGTTTGGTGTGTGCCGAAGCGATACAGAGCTTTGTTAGTATTGTGTTTCGGTTTAAAGTTGAGTGGTAAGTATGTCTTGTTAGTTAGGACGCGAGACGGCTGAGATGGATGGTAGCAAGGAGAGCGAACTCCGAAGGTTTGCACTTCATCTTTCATCGTTATATGCTAGTGACGTGCAAGCTAGAAACGTAAATGAAGTGTATCTAGAACCCGCTACATAATGCCTTTTTTGCGTATGGGAAATCATCAAATAACTTCCCCCGCTTTGGGCGGAGCGGGGGGAGTGTTAGACTTGTACTAACTAACTGCCAGCCGAGACCAACGGCTTAACGTTCTTTTCGGGAAACAGAAGAAGCTGGTAACATAGGAAATATTTTTGATGCTTGTAACACTGGAAAGCACTAATCTTATAGACTTGACCAAGACTTTTGATACTCATACTCATATATTATTCGCCTTAAAGTTTTTAATTCAACACACAAAACGCAGGTAAAAAAAAGTGTCTCTCAAGGTATCATACAAGGTCCGATGCAATGATTTTTCGTAATAGTGGCAGCCAACATTTTTTTATTAACCTAAGCTTTCTTATAACCTTAATATTTTTGGGAGTCAATAAAGTTAATATTGTTTCAGAGAATATTCTATTAACCTACGAGCTACTGCATCTGAAAAGGATGTCTCTTGCAAATGACTTTGACGCTTACACGACGGAAGCCGAAAATAAACGGTTAGTAATTAGCTCACATTATATGGTTGCCTGTGAGTGTACAGTCTAGATACTATATACACTGTGCCAAAATATAAGCTAAGTTTGAGCGATAATTAAGTTGCGCGTTCACATTACACGCAACACGTGACATTCACAATTTACATGCGATATTAATGAATCTCGACGCAAATTTTAACCGGTGTCCAGTAACGGTCGTTAGGGAGCTTTATTTAGGGTAAAAGGCCCAGTAATTGGCCCCGCCGGATGCAGCGCACAGGTGCTCCGTGCGTGCGCCCTCTCGCGGTGGCCACAGGAAATGAGAGCCAATTTGAATTTCTTCCGTAGCGAATCGATTAATTGGAGAGCTATTAAATCATTTTTCGGTTATGAATCCAAACGAATATATCGTGGTTATTTATTTTTTCCCTCACACCTGTGCCACTCAATGTAATGAAGAGTACGTACAAAAAAGTTTAGAGACAATGAAGGTAGGGTGATTAATTTAGGTGTTGTTTTTCTTCTCTCATAAAAAGAAAAGTTAATTAAATAAGCACCCAACAAAAAGGTCGAAGACAAAAAAACGCATATCCTGGTGCAACGATGTTTTGAATGTAGCAAATCTTCAGCGCAATAGAGGCGACAAACAAAGTTAATAGTCGATGGGAGTTCGTTTCCCTCACAACATTTGAAGGCACGTACTTCATATTTCACTCAATCTTGATTTGCCATCGCAAACAATTTGTAACGTAAAAGGGTAATTAGGAGTTTAACCTGCACGAAAATAAAGGAATTATTAGAAAACAATCCGGACAGAAAGAGGGGGTTGCAGGTTGGTGAGGTGCGGGGGGGTGTTCGAAGGAAGGGTGTCTAATTAGGGAGAGGGGGCGAAGGTAATGAGCCGCGATCGCCGCTCCGATATAACGAAGGCTATTTACGCGGTGGTCGCTCTGAAAATTGCGAGGTTTTGTTTTAAAAGTGGTTACCGTTTGAGTTTTGCGATTAAGGAGTTTAATTAGACAGTGTTGTTTACAACCTCATTACGGTAGGTAACGTCGGTGGGAAATAGCCTCGGATATCGGCCGATAATTTACGAAGTTGAAAAATGAGTTTCTTGCCGCTAAGTAGATTCTGTTGTAGATTAAAACCAAACAATCCGGGCTTATGAATAAACATGAGCTCAATCTCCTTGTTTTTCTGTTCAAGTACTGAATGTGAACCTTATTGTGTTCTCTTTAAGGCTAATTGTTATTTGATGGCGGGTTATAAACTTGACCTTCAATTGTTTTAGAAAATTACAACTGCCATTACCGTCAGTGGTTCCGTACAAATGAATTATTTAGTGAGGTTTGCGAGTGTTTTGTTATGTAAATGCACTTTATCATATGTTATTATAAAATATATTTCGAAAATTATTCACAGCGCTTAAAAATATGAATGTTTACACCCTAATAAAAAAAAACTCATCTGTTTTAATAATAATTGCACCTGTTTCTTATACCGGTTGACTACATTAAAAAAATAGTTACTTTAATAAATAAAACTGTAAAATTATATTGCTTAAGATATAATTAAAAAAGTATTTTTTTAAGAACAAAAATATTTGCCCTTAAAGCTCGATAAAATTAAATAAAACTATTTGCTTTCATTACTATACATACCTTAACTTAGGCTAACTTTTACAAAAAAGACCCTTAAAAGTAATAATTTATCAACCAAAAAAGGTGTACAATGTGCATTTAACATATTAATTATTCGAACACTAAGCGTAGCTATATCAAGTTTTTTCACTTTTCTCTCACCACAAATAATCCCATAAATTATCTATGATTACCATTAAACAGCATTAATTGCATTCTTACATAGTATTTTACACCTATTTACTCAAGCATCTCTATTAGCGTTTATGCTAACTACCCGCTTTAGAATTCATTACAAAACATAGAATTATTCAAATCATTTACACACAAGTGCTTTTATTTACATTTTCTACAAGAAACTACTTTATAACTATGAAGTGTCATTAATTAATGACCTATAACAGTTGTATAACATTTTAATTGTGCTTATGGATTTCGCAAGTTCTGTTTTTTTTTTCGTTTATTCGCGTAACCGTCGTACTCCCAAGTCACAGGACACGAGTTCGAACCCAAGATACGCACCTCTGTTTTTTGTTTTTATGTGTGTATTGTATAATTAATCATTTTTTTGTTACAAAACGTTGCCCCACACTAGGAATGTGTCCTGTATCGTTGGTGCGTTTACAAACATTTAAACTCACATCCACAAACAGCCAGACCGGGAACAGCTATCTGTAGGTCAAATATTTGTTCCGGGCGGGAATCGAACCCGCGACACGCAGTGCAGCAGTCGATCACTCAGCCACTGCGCCAGCCAACCGTGTCGTCAAGCTTGCTTCGGTGAAGCTAAGAGATATTTTTCTACGGCATGTTTAGCCAGTCCAGTCAACTAACAACACGATAACAAAAGCGAAGAAATATAGACCATTAAGATTAGAAAAATATTAGAAAATGCAACTCCAAGAGCGAAAGTTTTGTAACGTAATAAGTTTTTTTGTAGCTAAATAAAAATAGAATAAAGTCAAGAGCTAAAACTAAGTAGGGCATAAACTTAAAGGTGATCATTAGTTGTCAAGAAATAATTACTGTTTCGTGGAATCCCAGTGGAGTAAACCAAGTCATCCTTTGACATAGGACACGCCGTTCACCAATTAAAGTAAGAAATATGTCCCAATTAAATAACGAACAATGTGGACGTCACAGGAGAAAAACCAAAGAGAATAGTTATTATTCAAGGGGCCTTAGTCTGCTACTGCAATAGTGTCAGAATGGTCGATCACTGATCGCATAATGGTTGATATTGACAAGTTTAGTATGTAGCAGATTACCAAACTTGTCAAAATTAACCATTATGCGATCAGTGATTGACCATTCTGACACTATTGTAATAGCAGACTAAGGCCCCTGGTCTTTCAATAATTAAAAAAAAAATTGTCACATAAAATTAAGGATTCTTTTCACTAATGTCAATATCGTTATAAAACCGTGTTGTAAGAGACGGGACAGTGCCTCTCTCGCGGATGCGGCACAAAAGGGACGTTTTTTCTCCGTAATAGACGTCCCGCCAACATCATTAACGTATCGACAAAGTTGGTCGCAGTTATTCGCTAATGTGACAACAACAGAGAAAGCCCGCCACAAATGAGGGACCATCTTTTCGGCTTAGGATTTGGGCACACCGCGGATTTTCGATGCGCAAGCCCCGTAAATGTCAGAATGAAATGTGTGCCTGCCGCTACATTTTTCAAATTAAAAAAGAACATTCAATTTAAGAAGCAAGTCGTACAAATATTGTTAACACATTATGAGTGCATACTGCACTCATAATGTGTTAACAATATTTGTTTGTATACGTGTTTATTATTGCATTTTTTTTGTTTTTTTTTTAATTTCTTTATTTTGTTAACCCTTTTTCTAGTAAGTGAAGAAGTGAGTGTTTCGGTTTTTTTTTAGTTTAGGTACTGGAAAGTTTGAAAAAATAAAGTTAGATTCAACAACTGTATTCCGGTGCTCGTCGCTCTCGGACAACGGAGCTCTTCGTAGTCACGGAGCATCCCTAGGCGATAAATTTATGTGGGCATGCCTCGTAGTAATTTAACATTTATTGTCTAATGATAGTATCATTATTTATAGCCGCACTAATCTTATAATTAAGCACACTTAGCCGCCGCTAATAATTAATTTCTAATTAGTGGAAAAATACGAATCATCTTAATCTGCACGTTACGAGCCGTTTAACCCCTGAACAAAGGCAAAGTTGCAAGAGACCTTCACAAACTGCAGGTGTTTTTAATTATAATAGTATTTTTATTTAATTTAGTATTAGGTGTAGTGTTTGCGTCCGGTGTGCCCCCAGCGGGCGGCAGGGGTGTATTCTAATCGCGTGTTAGCGTGGCCCGTTTTTGCGCTAACGAACAGGTTGCGTTAAGGCGACGTAGACGGCGAATCGACGGGAATTTCGCCTCATTAAAAGTTGCGACCTGCGGAGGAGGCAATTTGGAGGCTCGCGACGACTTCGCCCGCTACTTATTAACGAGCCGACTTTACACTATCACTGACGTCTCGACGGACGTCTTCGTTTCGTCCCTTTATACGTATTTTATTTGTATCACGTTAGTGGCGCACTATTATTATGAGCAGCATCCCTCGCGTGCTGCTCGCCCCACCTGCCCCTCTCGAATTAGTAAACAAACGTCTTTACGAGCGGTTTTACGAGCCCCGCGATATTTCGGTCTCGCGCACGCCGGTTTACGACATAATGAATTTGTTGATGAACTAGGTATTAGAAAGTTTGGAAATAGACGCGTTAGTGACCGACGCATCGGTTGCGCTGTGACCTGCGGACTAGTAGCGACATACACGTTCTTTATGAACAATTAAATACGTGACGTAACTACTTTATGGTCACAATGGCAACGGTTATGTTTTTACTCTGTATTTGCTTCTAAGAACCGAAAAACACATTCACTGATCATAACCTAGAATCGTTACAAAACATAAACATGAATAGTTCACAGTAAAATTGATGATAGTATACAGTTTTATTACCCAGACGAGAATTGTAATAAAATTACGCCAGAAATACAAATTACGTCGTTAAAGTTTACATTTTTCTGCATTACTTAATGATTACGTAATTTTTCTGATTATACTACGTTATACTATAATTTACGGAAGGAATTTAGGGCTCGATGTAAAAAGACAGGCTTAATGGCTAAGAGATAATAGTGGTAAAGTTAAGCGTTTTACTATTAAATTACAGCTTCTCTGGCACATAATTAAGGCATCTTCAATAAAGTTAAGCATAAATTTACATATCGGTGCGAGCATACCTCCTGTTATTAATAAGTAAGTCGTAGTAAGTTAGTAGTGCACAGAGCACGCGTCTCATAGTTATGGCGAGGTTAACACATGAGGTTAATTAAGATCAGAAGCGGGACCTATAACTAGCTAACGTCGCTCCCGACACTCCGCGCGAGTTTACTGAGTGCTTCCCCTTAATTGATACGATTTGATCGTCATCACAAGCTCTCGCTTATTCCCGGTATATAATTTAATTAAAATTTATGTTACGATAATTTAATTTATATCCAACGATAAACGTAATTGGTTAGTTTCCTTGCCGCGCGAATGTGCTCCGCAAAACACACGGAATACGCGACTAGCTCTGACAGCTGACAATAAAAATCACTATCGACGAGTCAAAACAATATCTTTTGTCTGGTTGACTGGATATGAACTGTCAGAGTGCGAATCGTAACAAGTGGGAGTCCGACCTAACCGAATCTCGGGCAGTAAACATTATTAAAAATTCCTTTGACAGCGGTGGCTATCGAATAATGATTTGTGTACGTCACGCAGGCTTCCGCTGTCATACTTGCGCCAAATTTTCACCGGGAACATTTTTTACTATTTTTTGACGGCCAGCCGGACGCCGGGCACTGCGTTTATTTATTAACGAAATTCGTCCGTCTATGTAACACGTCTCGAACGTCGCGCGCGCTGAGAGAAAGTGGGCTTCATATCGATGCAGTAGAGTGCAAGGTGCAGTGGCCAGGGCGACACGCAATAAGCCTTTTTCAATCGGACGGCTATCGTTTACGAGGCTGCATAGGCGCGACGCGGCATTGCGCCCGTGCGCTCCACCCATATCAATTTCGAATAGGTTTCCTATTCGGCCAGAGAGATTGCGTTTTGATCGTTTTGTATGTAAAACTGTTGCCCTAAATTAAACGCTTTAATAATAGAATAGAAATAAAACCGGTCTGGTTCTGTTGACATGACAACATTGGACGATATCGAGCGTACAGTTGATGTTAATATTTCATTAGTCGATCGTTGGTGAAGGTAAACGTTGGGTATTTACGGTCATCGGACGTGGCTAGACGGGACACGTAGAGTTCCAATGTTGGGATCATCAATTACAAACTACTTCCAATTAGTGATAGTGCAGTAACAAATCAAATTTAACCGAGTCCTGTTGGGGAGTCGTTCGCTAATTAGAGCTGCGGGCGAGGTGCTTCCTGCGAACTAATCAGGTGGCTAAATAATGTAGTCGTGACGGCGTCGTTAGCGCTCGTGAGACAGACGTTATTAATTAACATCACATCGAGCCACCCCCGCACCCCTCGCCCCACACCCCCCCGCACCCCTCTGGACCGCCCGCCTGCTATCACTGCGACATTCACTGTACTTAATGAGTTAATACCTATTATGACGATTGTGCATTCCGTATTGCAACCATAAGCAAACAACGATGAGAAATATTAAATTAATTCAAATCTATGGTAATCTGTACAGCTGGTTTACTTGTTCAATTGCCAATTGAGTTCCTTTTAAGGTATCGGAATGGTATGAATAAGCCATTGAAGGCAAGAATCTAAATTAATCTGTGGATATAACATTATTATTTGAACAGGACTTGACAACAGCATACCTTCGTCGGGCCGGCTACCATTGAAACAAGCATGGAGTCATCCTACAAAATACTTGACGATTTGAAATACTTATTTTAGAATCTATCCTAATCTACGTATGTTCATAGCTCGTTTGAAATAAATTGTGTGATATTAGAAATCAGAAACGAGTAAAAAAATTTTAATAAAAAGTAAGTAATGGTAATATAAAAACATACAAAAAAAAACAAAGAGAAGATAGCGTCAGAAAAGTCGTGTGGCACTATCAACAACGTCGCGTAGCAATCGGCGTAGCGTACGTAAAAGTATTGAAGTAAGGGGGTGTGCTTAAAAGTAACAGGGGGTTAAAATGGCCGTTTAATCATAGTAGGTTAATAAAATTACTTACGTTACCATTCGTAAAATAGTCACAAGTGACAATATTAACTGCATCTGTGATCATTTTAAGAATTTTAACGTAATTCATATTATTACACTACTAACAACGCCCGCGGCATCGCCCGCGTGATATTGAAAATAAAATGTATCCTATGTTTACCTCTGTGCCTAATTTCATCAAGATCCGTTTTGACGTGAAAGAGTAAAAACATTCATACATCCATCCATCCATCCTCACAAACATTCGCATTTATAATATTATAGTAGGATTATGATTCTGCTAAAGTGGCCATTTTAGACCCCCTGGCAATCAATCAATACTTTCTTTTTGTTAAAAATTGCTTATAAAATATAATACACAACATTTACCTTATTATAAGAACTAACTGTTTTTGTACGTACTGTTTAATTTATGTAGGCTTCATTTGTAACTATGTAAAAATCTTAGAAGTTACATGTTATGATCGTACACAATAAAACACATTTACAATACAAAAAAAAACTGGCACAAAACAAATGAAATTCATATTATGAGAATCTAAATTAAAAAAAAAATGGTATTGACTATGAAGTAGGGTTACCAGTACACTTAATAAAATGTTATGCCCTTACTTAAGAGTGTTATTTTTAAGGATTCCGTACCCCAAAAGGAAAAAATGGAACCCTTATTGAATCACTTTGTAGTCCGTCTGTCTGTCAGGGCCCTATATCTCGGGAACGCGTGGAAGTAGCGAGTTCAAATTAAAACCATTCTCAAGTTTTTTGTCACTGAGCTTTTTTCAAAGACAAGACACAACTAAAAATCTTTTAATTTCGTTAACTTAGTGGCTGTAAGTTTACGTAATCAATAGATTTAGCCGTTTATGTCAAAAGTATGTAATCTGAAACTGACTCGCTCTTGGCTGGTTTTAATAATAATTTATTGACAAAGAACAGGGCAATCTAACTGAATCCAACGTAAACGTACTCCAACTAAGATACTCAACCGATTGACCGCAAGTGGCCAGTACCTGATTGAAAAATTGAATGATTGCTATACGCGTGCGCGTAAGCAAGTTGTCACTATGTACGATTGCACTCATTCGTTTATTGTGCAGGCGCCTACGCTTGACCCGTTTAGATCAACTCCTTGGTGTGGGATGACTGATACAACTTTATCTTCCAGTTTCATATCAGTGGGATGTTTGTGAAGTTTAAGTTGGAGTCTTAGAAATATCCTTTATATATTTGCGTATTTTCCTGGGTCTAGATGCATTTCATTTTGCACTAGAATGCCTTTTTAACGAAAATAATCAAGAATATTGACAACACTCGATCGACTGCTGCGCTGCGTGTCGCGGGTTCGATTGCCGCACGGAACAAATATTTGTATGGCCTACAGATAGTTGTTTCGGGTCTGGCTGTTTGTGTATGTGAGTTTATATGTTTGTAAACGCACCCACGATACAGGAGAAATTCCTAGTGTGGGGCAACGTTTTTGTTTAAAATAAAATAAATAAATATTGTTTTGAAAAGTCATCCCTTAAAATGGTAGAATACGGTCAAGAAAGTTTGTGGATGTCAATGACCATTGGGTTTAACGAGCTGTATGTAACCTATATTTAGCTATTTAAAAAAAAAATTGTTTAAGAGTTTTTAGGTTAGTGCGAAATGACACTGTGTGCATAAATTCTACTAATCATATCCTACCAATATCTACTATATAAAAATAAGTCGGGTTTTCCTTCCTGACGTTATAACTCCAAAACGCACGAACCGATTTCCACGGTTTTGCATTCGTGTGAAAGGTTTTGGGCTCCGTGAGGTTTATAGCAAAGAAAATGTATGTTAAATAGGGTAGATAGAAAGGTAGAAAATTGCATGGCAACGTATGCCGGGGCACAGCTAGTGTATTATAAATGCGAAAGTTTACGAGTATGGATGTATGTTTGATCCTCTTTCACGAAAAAACTACTGAACGAATCTTGATGAAATTTGGTACAGAGGTAGATAATAGTCTGGAATAACACATAGGATACTTTTTTTTATCAGAAGCCGCGGTCGCCAGCTATTTGATTATATATTTGACTATCTATTACCAACCCTACAGTGCTGCTTAAAAATTAAATCCTTTATTTGGCGTCCGAAGAAATTCTCGAATCTTCGAAAAGTATAAAACTAAGTACACACGTCTTCCTAATCATTTTATATTTATCTTTTCTTTGTTTAAGAATATGAGCTGTAGTCTTTACTAAGGAAAACTCTAATTTTACGAAAGGCTTATTGCCAAAGGCTTATTTAGATATGATTTCTATATCCTATCTTCCTGTGTCACATGCCGATTCATCCGATAGAGCCTGTAACGTATTAATTAAGTGCAGTTTACCTCAAAGGCAATGGATTCATAGAAGATTGGAAACGGATGCTGCAATAGGTATTTAGGTACCCAATACCAATTCCATTAGTTCAGAAGCAGATGCACGAGATGGCTGATATTTAAAGATGTGAAGCTTATCATCTTAGAATACAAATGTATGGGTTTTAATCTGGAACATTTCAACTCTTTTTTTTAACTTCTGTGAATCCGATTTTGATGGTTGTACTAATGCCCTTAAGTTTATTACACATTACATTGTAAATTACTCAATACTAGTACTCATTACTTAAATTTGAATTGAAGAATCGCGTAAAGAACGTTTTAGAAAGGTAGATAATTAGCGATTGGCTGCTACCCCGTGTGTCGCGGGTTTGTCCCGTACGGAAAAAATATTTGTACGATCTTCAACTAGTTGCTCCGGGTTTGGCTGTTTTTGAATGTTTAAATTTTTGTTAAATTTTTGTAAATGCATCTACATAACAAAAGTACATGACAAAAGCCAAGGACGGGCAAAATAAATGAGACAAAAAAAAACTTGAGAAAATTGTTTTAATTTTACTCGATACCTTAAGGGTCTTGACAAACAGACAGACGTACAACAAAATGCTCTAATAAGGGTCCCGTTTTTTTTCTTTTGAGATTCGGAACCCTGAAAGTATGTTCTTTTTCATGATCAGTTTTCTAATAAAACATCTCAAAACAATGTTTTCAATCGCTGACACTAGTTATCTTGTAACAAACACTCACAACATCGTACAAACGTTACTATAACTTGTAAGCCAAGACTGTCCAATTAAGAAGCCAAACACAGTATCAATTTAATGTAACAGACATGGACGAACATGTACAAGATTGGTCCATCTAGTGGCTTTCCGTGGTACACGACTTGTAGACGAATACGTCCACACGACGTAGCTTTGCAAACACGTCCGATGACGTTCAACGACGGTAAATTGATGACGACAAATATCGCTGGTATTTGGAGTGTACTTGTATAGATGTATACATGTCCCAGGTTCTGCCGTTATTTGACGTTCACAAATTGCTTTCTGTGTTAATCTAGGTAGCGATTGCTTTTACAATATGTATCAGAAAAGTAAGGCTAAACAAGTTTTTCAATAGAACCGTGGTAATCGTGGCTTTTTTCTTTGCAATAAAGCTTATGTATTCATGCTGTATGCCCCTTAAATGTTATTGCATTTTTTTGCAGCTTTTACCCGCGGCTTCGCTCGCGTTAAATTCGGGGTAACACGGCTACCTTTTCCTGATTGGCAGGTACCTGCTACCTGTACTTTTACCCTTGCGCCTGATTTATTGTAATAGCAAAACTAAGTTTTTCCTTTTCTTCAGTCTTTTTCCCTCATATCTCCCTTTTATTAAAAAAAATAGCTTATGTCCGTATCCAGGGTTCTAACTACCTCTGTACCAAAATTCATCAAAATCGGTTTAGCTTGAAGAAGTGACAAACAAACAAACAAACTCACTTTCGCTTTTATAATTTTAGTAAGGGTGGTTAGAATGTTGATTCTGACCATCAAACGGATATATTTAGAAGGGTGCTTCTAAATATACTCCCCTTTCAGAAACCTGCCGTGTGTGCTACGTGTATAGGTAACCGGACGTGGCTGAGCTAATGGGATTGGCAGATGACCTGCACTCTCATATTCGTTGCAATCGATCTTAATAACCTTTATTCGGGTTCGTTGTTTCGTACTGCATCGTGTATATGCAAATACGATGAATGCGGTATTTTTTCCGTCATTCATCTTACGATTCTAATTCTAAAATGTAAATTTGTGTGGATTTTTTTGGGGTGGGAAGTCATCAAATAACTTCCCCAAGCGGAGCGGGGGGAGTGTCAGACTTGTACTGACTAAAACTCACCCATGTTCCTTCTAATGCCCTTTACGTTTCGGGGCCGCGGTATCTCTTTCGGACAACCCGCAGCCCCGGCAGGAAAGTGAGTATGGATAGAAGTCTGTTACTCTTTGTCGCAAATCTACTAAACAGATTCTGACGCAACTCTACAGTTATTAATCATAACACATAGGCACATTAACAACAGAATAAAACATGCACGCAGGCCAAGCCGCGGGCGTAACCTACTCCCATAATGTAATGAATCGATTGGCTACTGCGTTACGTATCTCGGGTTCGATTCCCGCACGCAACAATTTTTTGTATGGCCTACAGGTAGTAGTTTTTGGTCTGTCTGTTTGTGTATGTTTAAATGTTTGTAAACGAACCCACGATACATGAAAAATACCTGGTGTGGGACGAATGTGATTGAAATCCTTTCTATAAAAAATAATATCCTTACTAATATTAGAAAAGCGAAAGTGAGTTTGTTTGTTTGTTACCTCTTCACGCTTTAATGGCTAAACCGATTGTGATGAATTTTGGTACATAGATAGTTGGAAACCAGGAGACGGACATAGGCTAATATTTTTTTGAAAAAAGTGGGATGTGAGGGAGAAAGAGGGAAGAAAAGGGAAAACTTAGCGTTGCTATTACAAGTCAATAAGGCG
This sequence comes from Ochropleura leucogaster, assembly GCA_958449745.1. Classification (NCBI taxonomy): domain Eukaryota; kingdom Metazoa; phylum Arthropoda; class Insecta; order Lepidoptera; family Noctuidae; genus Ochropleura; species Ochropleura leucogaster. Next base: position 6,552,872 of record OY288208.1, read on the forward strand.
CAAGGGGAACTGTGTTACCCCAAATTAACGCGGGCGAAGCCGCGGGCGAAAGCTAGTAATATTATAAAAGCGAAAGTGAGTTTGTTACGTCTTCACGCCTAAATAGCCAAACCGTTTTTGATGAATTTTGGTACAGATATAGTTGGGACCCTTGAGACGGACAAAGGCTATTTAAAAAAAAGTGAGAAAAGCGGGAGAAAGAGGGAAGAAAAGGAGGGAGAAAGATTTATTTTTTCGATCATAAGGCAGGTTAAAGTTAGCTTTAGCTCAAAGTAACTATGCCATGCGGACGAAATCGCGGGCGGAAGCTAGTGCAAAATATATTGTCAGTAAATCATATATTTTAGTGTTGGAGATGCAATTTGAATCTACAGACTTAGAATAGAATAGAATATAAAGTATATTCTTGCACACTAAAAGTTCATCATAACTGTTTTACAGAAATCGCTAATTCTATAATTGCAATGGCGGTTTTATTGCCTTTGTTACCATACGCAAACAAATGAATACTGCAAATAATTAACGATTCAAATATTGAATGTATACCATCAATTCGGTCCATCTTTCAAGACAAACGACGTAAGTCTTCCATTCATAAACCAATACTAATAAAACTTAAATTTCAAAGGAGGAACAATACAATATTATGTATATTTATATAGAACTATTAATGATTTCTTTGTAATAACGATTCTAACCTGTTGGACGGGTTATGCAATGAATCTTATTTATCGACAATGCTAATGTATTTAAATTAAAATCCATTAGAGTAACGTTGTGAAGTCGTTGTTTATTCAAACTATGGTTTAACATTGAAATTTTAAGTAGAGTGTATGAGCATTATGTTATATCTTTTTTAGGGATTCGTAGCCAAATTACTAAAACGGAACCTTTGTAGATTTGCCTTCTTCGTCTGTGTATTTGTCCGTATGTCACAGCCACTTATAAAAGAATATATCGACGTTTTTTAATACTTGTCAAAGTCAATGGTTTGTGGCATATTTGTTTTTAAAGACGTACAATTACTGTCTCTAATTAAGAAAGTAAGTGAAGGAAAATGCTTTTGATTGTAAATTTACGAATGAATGAGCGTTAGTATTATATTATGTGGTGCTACGGAACCATTTGTGTGCGAATACGACTCGCACTTGGCTGGTTTTCATTTTTTTTTTAACATAATGGCTTGTCTTGTCTTTTAAGGCTACGCTCCAAGTATTCATTAAGTTGTGTAAAAATTCTTATTATTTCTGCAGAAATAATAAGAAAATAAATACGAAAGTAGAAGACCTAAAAAAGATATATGATGGTTTTTTCTGTACGTTATTTCTACAAGTCCAATACATTTTAAGTGTTCCACCATCAGTACTGCTGTTAATGTTTTCACTAGTGTGGAATAAACAGTTTACTCAATTGAGAATAGTTATCTCTAAATAATAAAAAAAAAACTATGACGACTAAGTCCCGCCCCGGCTTCACTTGCAACAGCTTCACCTATCAGCTCTAGACTAGTAAATTCACCAATTCAGGAAGCTGACCATCATCACTGCTATAGTATATTTGATTGTATAATAAACTAGTTACTTTAGACAAGAAAAGTTAGTTAATTGGTGACCTGTAATACAGTGTTCCACCACAGGCACTAGTGATTCACAAACATGTAAAAAACTTGTTTATTCCAATAAATAATGATCAAAATCAAAAAGTTCGAATATAAAAAAATAAAAAAATTACAAACTAGTATTAGCCATAAAACAGAAGCTTCCAAATTCAAATAATTTCAAGATATCAACCAAACGTCAACTGTCAATATACATCTCTCTATGTACCTACATATTGTGCTTCAATGATTTACAGATCAGCCAATATCGTGCCTAGGAACACATTGCACGTCGTCGCCAGTTCTAGACACTAAATTGCTCTTAACTAATGTACCCACCGTCCAACCTAACTGCCATCGGCCTTGTAAACGGACGAATATATTTAGATCACCAATTAACGGCTAAAAGCTGTCTTAATTGATTAAGCTGCGCGTTGCCTTGGTCACGGAAGTGCGAAGTGTTGTTTAATGTGTCCAGTAATTGGAATTTAGTTAGTTTAATTAAAGTGTTTAAAGTTTGGCTAGTGCGAAAGTAATTTAAGTCCAATTCAGAGTGTTTTAGTCTCAAAATCAAACGGCTTCTTCGAAAGAATTAGGGCAAGTCGCCTAAATCTGAAAGCTTGCGTCTAACTTTGAACTCTTGCATAATATACGATTCGTCGTATTCATAAAGTTTTCACAAGAATTTTATGGTCCAAACGATCTTTAACTCTATTCTCATCTCGTTAAAGAAGGCAGGAGTATGCCAAAATTTTAAAAGAAAACAAATTAATTATAAGATCAAGTTGGAGGAAAACGATTCAATGCATTAAGAAAATCTTGTCTCCATGAATAGAGGAAGACGTAAAGTTCAGCTAGCATAGTCCTCAATACCGAGATGAATATTGGTAATCGAATTGTAAGCAAAGACCGTTTGCTGGACGCTCTTTAGGTTCTATTTAGAGGTCCGGAGACGGCGGACGAGCGGACGGACAAAGAGACAAACGAAATTAATCGAGACATGCGCCGACGGCCTAATCCAATCGCGGCTGTCCGCTCTGTGCCTTTTAAACAGATCAGCCATGGCTACGGGCGCCTCTCTTGCAAGAAGTTACGCATAAAGCGAGGAATACACCAGGAACAGGACTTAAACTTGTTGGAACAAGGTTTGGTCAGCAACATGTATCAAACTACAGGCCACGTTCATACAGTGATATAAAATTGGGTGAAGAAATAATGCACAGCCACCATTGTATCTTTAAACAAAAACATGTTACTAAAGTCATCAATGCTGTTCGCAACAATAAACTTCAGTCGCCATTTTATTGCTTTGCAAAACGAAAATATATAGCTGTCTCTATTCCACACAACAAATCTTCGAACCACCAATTACTGACACCCACATCTAGCACAAATGTCCTCTAGCATATTGTATAAAGACTTCATAATTAATAGAAGAGCAATTTTTAATTAAAACAGGCAACATCATCGTTTGGCATCGCGTATCGGGCTTTAGCGACATCATTTACGTACAATGTCAATTTGCGCAAGAGAAACGCTGGAGTCCGGGATACAGGGGCTCATTAGAGGCGAGCGGTTGCAATTAAAACGTGCGTCTTTTGCGACTTAACGAGCGCCCAAATTGGACGGCCCGCCCGCCCTGGACACGCGTTTTAATAAATATACATTTCGACGTGATGCAATAAATATATTCACTGATGCTATCGCTGTGAAATGTTGTGTTCCCTTTGGGTTTAAATGAGGATATAATGTAGAACTGATAATGATGAGGGCGAGGATATGTTGAAGTGTTTCCGTTTTAAAAATAGTACGGTTTTACTTGGTCGTGGTATAAGTTCTGTCTGCTTAATAAATGACCAATGGTCATACTTTCTCTGTGTGAGAAGGTGGCCTTCTGCTTTAGACTGGGACAGTCATAGGCTGATAATCTAATATATAAAATTCTCGTGTCACAGTTTTCGTTCCCATACTCCTCCGAAACGGCTGGACCGATTTAAACGAAATTTTGTGTACATATCGGGTAGGTCTGAGAATCGGCTAACATCTATTTTTCATACCCCTAACCGAGCAGCGGGTGAAACCGCTGGGCACAGCTAGTTAAACTATAATTATATCGGGATTTAATGTGATCACCAAAAAATCTCATGATGAATAATAAAACAACACAAATATTTCTAACCAGCGGTTTTATCCACTGCTCAGATAAATTAAAAAAAAATGGGTTACGAATAATTTTTAGACATACCGAATTTACATTAAAAATATCTTAAAAATCGGTCAAGTCGTTTCGAAAGAGTAAGTCAACTAAAACTGTGACACAAGAATTTTATAAGAACTAATAAAGTAATAAAGTTTTTTATTCTTTCATTTAATAGAAAGCCACGGGTATTTGTGAGTGTCATCAGCTACGACCTACGGGAGCTGAGCAATAGGGTAAGAGACTACAGAAAAATGTGTAAATATATAATAATAAACGAAAACAACACACTTTTCGACGGTCCCTACTTATCTACATAAAGACATGTCGAAAATGGCATTTTTTTATTGTATTATTGGCTTTAGATTATCTATGCCCACATGCTGACATACGATTTTTATTTTTATTTAATTTATTTACCTTGTTTTAGAAATTGTATTACGTAGAAACGGTCATCTCTCAGTTTTTCTAAGAAAACGTGAAAAAAAAATGTAATGGCATCATAAAACTCTTAAAATTGTTAAAATATTGTAGAAAGAAAATATTTATTATTGCTCACAGAATTATTTCTAGGGCGTGTTGAACACAAATTACGCTCTCCTGTAAACCTCGGTTTTTTACTTAACCTTATGTACGTAGGGACCATCGTTTTCAAATTTACACCTCACAACAAAAATTCATTATGCCACAACAATTTAAAAAAGATGTTAACTGTCTCTGCAACTAAGGATGGACAAGACGTTCGCGAGTATAAAGGGGTCTTGTTAGTGATGCAGGCGCCTCCTCCACTAACGAGACCCCTTCGAGATAGCTACGGGAAACTGCTGATTGTCGATGACAAATTGCCTTGAGATTCGGTTGTCAAACAAATGTAGTGTTTGACTGTTATAGAAGAAGAAGAATAAGTCTTTATTGATTAGTAAATATATGATAAAGAGTAACATCAAAATTGAAATTAATTAATAAATTTTAGAACGCTTCCTGATACGATCCTAAACTACATACTTTTTGGGATTCCGTATCTCAAACCGACACACGGGCACCCTCATATGGTCACTTGTTGTCCATCTGTCTTTCAAGACCTTTTAAATAGAAAACGCGTGGAGATATCGAGTTGTAATAAAAATCATATATACGTAAGTCTTTCGCACCTTAGAGGTGTAAAAAAGTCAATCTTCTAAGTCTGTGCAGTCAAAAGATATGGTTTATGTCTAAAGTTGGTACGGAACCCTCGGTGCGTGAGCCCGTCTCGCACTTGGCCGATTTTTTTGGTTTGTTTACGTTCATAAATTCTCATTTTTTTATTGTTATTATTATTTTTCTGTCTTATTCTCATTTTATTTGTACTAAGTTAGCAGTTTTGTACAATAGCATTTATAAGTTACTAGCTTTCGCCCGCGGCTTCGTCCGCGTTAAATTTGGGGTAACACAGTTCCCCTTGCGCCTTATTGATTTGTAATAGCAACGCTAAGTTTTCCCTTCTCTTCCCTCTTTCTCCCTCACATCCCACTTTTTTCAAAAAAATATTAGCCTATGTCCGTCTCCTTGTTCCCTACTATCTCTGTACCAAAATTCATCCAAATCGGTTCAGCCATTAAAGCGTGAAGAGGTAACAAACAAACAAACAAACAAATAAACAAACAAACTCACTTTCGCTTTTATAATATTAGTAAGGAAGTAAGGATAAGGATAGAAGAGCGAAGTATCATAGTACAGGCTATTTTTGCCAAAAGGGATGCTTCAAAAAATTGTTAAGCAGTGCAAAACTTGACACTAAATAAAGCATTTTATATTTTGTATAAATTAGGTCAAGCATACATGCCAGTTGCGAATCGAATACAAAACACGAAAAAGAAATCATTTAACAATTTCATGCAAATGTTAACTAACACAGTTATTAAACCATTTCTATTGAACCATTTCCCGGAAAACTTGAATCAGTTAAGGTTTCTAACTGGATCTCTGCGAAATACCAATATCGCATCAATCAGTTATTTTGGCTCCGAAATAGAGATCCGCAAATAGACAAGAATAGGTTATTAGCACAACATAATATAGGGATGATATTACTAAAATTCTTAAAATGGTCACTAATGCAGTTAGTATTGTGAATTGTCACTTTGTGACCATTTAACGGATAGTAACGTAATTTATATTATTAACCTTCTAGCTTCCGCGCCCGACTTCGTCCGCGTGGCATAGTTACGTTGGGCTGACGCTAACTTCAACCGCCGCGATGATCGAAAAAAAATATCATTCTCTCCCCTTTTCTTCTTTCTTTTCTCATTTTTATTTGAGAAAATAGCCTATGCCCGTCTCCAGGGTCCCAACTATCTCTGTACCAATTCATCAAAATCGGTTTAGTCAATTAGGCGTGAAGACGTAACAAACAAACAAACTCACTTTCGCTTTTATAATATAATAGTAAGGATAGCTTTTAGTATATAATTAAATCGGTTGAACGGAAGTACATCTTTGAATTTAAAACGCATTTTGTTAAATAAACGGTAAGGTTTAATCAGATAGAGTAACCTGGTATTGGAAAGAGTTCCAAAGATCGAGTAAAGGCTAAGAACTGCGCAAAGTTTATTTCCTAGAGCGACCGGACTCGTTAGGGTTGAAAGTAACCGATTGTCAATTCAACAAGAAAAGGTGATCTAAACAAGTCTACGAAAATAATGACACAGTTGTCTAAAAGACGTACCTACACATGAAAAACCATCCGGGGTTGCGGGTTACGACAAAGACATGTGAAATGACAGATATCGACAAAAGAAGGATCATGGATGGGTTTTAGTCAGTAAAATTGTGACACTCTGAAGTTATTATGATGATTTTCCGCCGATTATAGAAATTTGTGACATAATACCAGAAGGGTTAGGAAGTCTTACTAATATTGTAAATGCGTATGTTTCTGCTTACTTTTTTGTCGATATTATGCGGGTAAAGCTGCGGGCGCTATCTAGTTTGTGACATAATACCAGAAGGGTTAGGCAAAAGCTAAATAAAAGCCTAATAGTTCACCCACATTTAAACCCACATAGATAAACAGCCAGACCCGAAACAACTTACCTGTAGGTCATATAAATATTTGTTCCGTGCGGGCGATCGAACCCGCGACACGCAGCGCAGCAGTCGATCGCGCAGCCACTGCGCTAAACGTGCCGTCGCTTTGTGATAAATACTTGAATGTATGTACTCTACTATTACAACCCACTTTCAAGAGCTGTCAGATTCACAATTTTTTTTTTGCGAGGCATTGATACTTTTTAATTTCAATGTAAAACTCCAATTCCTCACATTCCAGTACACCATTTTGCAAAGGACCTTAGTTAACGAAAGTGTTACTAAGAAGTTGGTATTTTAGAGGGGTCTCGTTAGGCGCGCGGGCGGTTGATTGCCGATTGAGCACCAATTGCCTTGATTGACGGCGCCCGCACGGCTAACGAACCTGCTTTCAACGTGGACGTGCCGCTCTTGCACGTCCCACGGACGTACGGCGGGAAGCTACGTAGGTCTTACAGACGCATCGTGTATGTAGGTCAGTTATGTGTGAACTAGTCAGGTTAGTGGGCTCATGGACTGATTGCGTGTTGAAATTGCGATTTAAATAGTAATAAAAATAATAAAATCTTTATTGTATAACTAGCTTTTGCCCGTGGCTTCGCTGGCATTAAATTCGGTATAACACAGTACCTGCTACCTGCAGTTTATGCCCTTGCGCCTTATTGATTTGTAATAGCAACGGTAAGCTTTGCCTTTTTTTCCCTTGTTCTCCCTCATATACCACTTTTTTTTAAAAATGACCGTCTCCTGGTTTTCTCTCTGTACCAAAATTCATCAAAATCAGTTCAGCCATTAAAGCGTGAAGACATAACACACAAACTCGCGTTCGCTTTTTTAATATTAGTAAGATTTAAGACAATAATAGAGAGTAACTTAATAATAACTACAAGTCAACAGTTGTAAAATGTGAAATGGTAGATGTGACTGATAGATGGTTTGATAGTCTTTGGACTGGTTTTTCCTACCCCCTCATCTATACTATTAATATTATAAAGCTGAAGAGTTTGTTTGTTTGTTTGAACGCGCTAATCTCAGGGACTACTGGTTGGAATTGGAAAATTCTTTTAGTGTTGGATAGTCCATTTCTTGAGGAAGGCTATAGGCTATATAACATCACGCTACGACCAACAGGTGCTGAGCAGCGCGGGTGAAACCGTGGCGTGGGGAGCAGCTAGTACTAGTATAAAACTTTATCACGAGCGGATAGTCTTCCTCACCCTTAGAACAACAGATACCCACAAGATACTTTTTTTTAGTAACAAACTAGTGTTTTTATTATACCTGTCCAGGAAGAACATTTTTTTTGTTAGTTTTGTAAACCAATTTAAATCAAAAAGGCAAACTTCTGAAATGTCGTGTTGTTCTTTTCGTTTAAATATTATTATTTTATTATGAGTCACTTGTGTCCCACTGCAGGGCATAGGCCTCCCTTCCTTTCTCCCATTTTTTCTATCGTTTGCTATTGTGACCTAGTCCTTTTCGTGGAAGTCTAGTTCGTTTAAATAAATCTGAAAAATTGTTAAAAGGAATAGCGAGCACGCGTCGTTTCGCCAACCCGTCATACAACTCGTAGAGGTGTTACGAGCTACGACAGCTTTCTGATTGCTGCCTGCCTCCAATAATTTGGTCCGATTGACGTCGAGAAATCCCTACTGAATTTGGTTCATTTGTACACAATCAAGGAATTCTGTAGCAGCTACCGCAACACGCCCGCCTGTACTGCCTTATTGCCCACACGTTATGAAACATAATGTCTTCATTCGAACAATGCCAGACGCGCTATAAATCATTATAAAATTCGAATTAAGCCAGGTTAATGTTTATGTAACGCTTCCGCCGCTTTTATAGTCGCACACATGAGTTGTAACACCTCGGCGGCTAATTCGTTCGTACACAGTAATCAGCAGCATGTAACATCATCAGCGTCTTTGTGGAGCGAGACCGCAATCCATCATATCGGGACAAAAGGAGGCGGATAAACGCGCCAGTTGTTTGCGTGAGAGAGCGTTAATTTTGTTAAGGAGTCTCAATCAGTGAAGGCGTGTAAGTAAAGTCGGCGTGCGACCGCCGCGGGAGCGATTCGAGCGAATTACTGTACCTGGAGGCGCGGGGCCGACTCGTTAGTTGTTGTTTGCCGAGTGACGCGGGTCAATCAGCAGAGACATGCACGGAACCGCACTTCTTCATCCCCCTCTGTGGCCCCTCACCTGTAGCCCCCCTCCCCGCCCCGCTCGTTAGGCCGCGCCGTCTCTGTCAACTGTGAGACGAGCTTTATCGAATCTACGACGCACGACCCGCGCCGCGGTCGGCCCACTCTTCGCTCTAGTTTGACTCACAACCGCCGGTAAACAAGGGAAATCAGTGTAAAACGAATTTATATGAACGACAAATAGAAGGGGCTAAATAACGTAACGAGATATTATAGGCGTCTGTGATGACGGAAGGCGGAGGCAAGTGACAAATTATTCGAGAAAGATTTGCCCCAAATCTTTTGAACGTGTCGAAAAGATCAAAAGATCATCAGAAGACAAAAAATGGCTCACAAAATGTGGCATGTCTAAAGCAGTAATGGAGTAAAATAATTGTATGGAATGGTATGCGTTTAGCTAATTAACGCGCAGGGTCAGACAGCTGCGGTCCACGTGCGAGGCTGCGCCTGCGCCGCCCGCGTGTATCTACGGCCGCTCGCTTCAACTACAACGGTGAAAACGGAATTGTACTATTTGTGAACGACTTTCGTATGCACTGTATGATTAGGGCTTGTTTGAATAGTTACATAATTCATATTATTTTATGTGTATAAATCCAGGCTGGGATTTATTTCATAATTTTCTCGTCTTTTATGTAGGCAGATGCGAATGCTCTATTTTAAAGAAAATAATATAGAATCAACTCTTTATGGCAGCAGTTATTCCAGAAATAAAGTTATATTTATTTGTGTTTTATTAGTGTCCCCTAATTACTATTCATGTGCACAACAAGTGGGCAATAAACAATTTAAAAAGTAAGTACTATCATATTAGCTAGGAACTTGTATTATGGACGAAGTAATTACCAACACATAAAAGGAGACATGTCCTTAATTATTGTACGAAGCAAACAATAATTAACATTTGCCGTAATTATAAAGAAGCGATTGCACGTTTAAGTAATTCCACATCTTTTAAGATTGTGGCTTGTGTAAAACTCAATGGAAATCGTAGGACATAATTGTAGACACAACTTAAAGAATTTATTGCCCTAGATTGCTATGAACTATGTCTTATTCTTAAGAAACAAGTACTAAAATGAATTGCCTACACACCGTACATTTATCAACAACGTCACACAAACTACTAACTATGGTTATTCATTAGTTCGCAAAGAGACATAAAATTTCCATAATCATAGATATAGCCGTAAGGTTAGGCAGCTACCTAAACACAGCCGCGGTACACTGACACACAAAGCCTGATTAGTGCGGAGTTTCAAATAAAAACTTTGTTGCCTACATCTTAAATTAGTCCTTAGCGTTCTCTAACGAGGCCAATTTAGTCGGCCCGCGAGACGCCGTCGATGGCTTGTTGTGTGCAAAACTGTTCACTTTTTGCCCCTCTCCAGGTAGAAAACACAACGGTTCGAAACATTTTCATAACAATGCGCCTGCGGCTTTCTCGGTATACTTTTTTGGCCGCGATGCGTTTGACAGACACGCCATTGTCATCGTCAGATGACGGACTAAAAACTAAACCTTATATTGATGATCAATGGGAAAGATCGATGCGAAGCCGAACACTTGAAATACCGAACCATAAAAGGTACCAATTAGTCCTGGCGAGGAGAAGAACTTGGAAATAATTAGATTATGAAGAACAAATCAAGCTCACCTTGTGTAATCGCTTTTGCATAATATCATTCCGCCTTTGAAGTAGAAGGAGCGGCCCATGTCGGCGAGCGCCTGGCCGCAGCAAGCGCACTTGAGGCAGCCATGGTGCCAGTATCTGTCGAGGGCGTGTAGGAGGAACCTCTCCACGATCTTGCCGTTGCAGCCGGCGCATTCTTTTAGCGCGGGGTTGTTGTTATTGTGCGGGTAGTCGTGGCCGTTGGCGGCGAATGCGGCCTCCGGCGAGGGCGGGTGCGGCGAGCTGAGCTCCGCGTACCCGTGGTAGTGCGGGTTCATGCTCAACGCGCTCGCTGCCAGCTTGACGGTTGGAGCGGGGACCGCTCGCACCGACCACCACAACTACACGCCCTGCGAACAAAACAATACAATGGTTAAGGGATGCTTTTACTGCACGGTATAACATTGCACAAGCTGTTTGGGACAGAGAACATCTCAACTTTGACCTCTTTGAGATGTTGACCCGTTGTTTATTTTTTCTTGGCAGCCCTTGGTCAGGTCGCAGTGGTTCGGGCGTAGGCCTGCGGGCGGCCGCGTTTATAAAATTTTCCAATTAGCAATTTCATACAATTAGGAGCGGGGTGAGGGTGCGGACGGCGGGGGCGGGGGATGGTTAGCGCGGGTCGCGGGGGGAGTGCGTCAACCCGATCCAATTAGCTCGCGGCCGGCGGAGCGGCGGGACGCCCGTACCGTCTGAGCGGCCCTGTCGCCATAAAACTTAATTAAACGTTTTAAAACAAGTATTCATTAAAGAATAATCAAGCTTATGTAGTCATAAATAACCGGATTGTCCCGCGCGGAACGGGTGCCGTAATTAAGACTGCACAGAGTTGATCAAACGCACTGATTTGAAACTACCCTTCATTAAGAGAGCGCGAGTCGGGCGCGGGAGCTTCCGCTGCGGTGCAGAAACTAATTAAGAATAACGGACGCTTTAAAAGCGTAATTAATTTAGATTGTAATTCTATTTCTCCAAGAGTAAAGTAGACAATTATTTCAGTAGCCCTTTCTTTTGGAACGATTTGCTTTGCTGAATGTAATTTGCTTAATTTCTGTGTCCAACAGGATAAAGGGTTGTTGCTGGTTCAAGATTTATTTCTAACGTCATAATCGACAGTTTGATTGTGATAAATAACGTTATCAATATCAAGCGTAGCTATTTGATATAATTATGAAACGCTAGTAGTACTAACTAGCGTTCCATAATTAATTAACTATGTAGACTTCAATTACTATTGGCGCAATAGTCTTATAAAAATAATATGTGGTTTCATCATGGACGTGAGGAGATATGCGTGGAGCGTGAGGAAAATAATTACACTTGTTGGTGCATGTCTAATGAAGGCTATAAGGGCGAGGGTATGGCGTGGCCGTTGCGTGCGCCCTAATGAGCGAGCCAGGCGTCGCGTGCGCACCTATCGCACTTCGTTAAATCCCGAACTACGCGGCATTAATGTCTTTGTTTAGTTAATTCTGGAACGCGTTAGGCTTGAGGTATAAGGACTGGAGGTCTTAATTGTGGTGTGCGTGTTACATTTCCTATTTCACTTCTCTCAGGAAATTGTTCTGGAAGTGAGGTTATCAAGGTGTAGATTATTTTAATGTTTATTCTAGGAAACAGCAATTTACATTGAATTATAGCTCCTAATCAATATAACTTTAATTGTCACTAGAAAAAGATATTTAAACGGCGGCTGCTTAACAAGAACGATTACTTTCTTCTAGAATGTTCCACTATAGAACTGAGTATAAGATTTAAGATTAGTCCTAGAATGTTCAACTAATGAGCTATGAAGAAGGTTCGAGAAAGTTGTGAAACTCCTTACTTCTATATAGGTAGGTAGGATGGGTCAACGGTATACCTAAATAGCTGACGGATTTGCGGGAAGTTATGAACTTGGCGACACAATAAAGTGAATTGAAGTGAGCTACGAGTAAGTGTGATATGTATGTGAAAAATTATCAGTGGTGAGTTAGTTTTTTTATAGTTGTTTTATAAGTGTTTTGTGTACATATACATAATGTAATGTATAAATTTTTCGTATCGCGTTGTCTGTAACCAAACTGCTCCGAAACAGCTAGACCGATTTGTTTAAGATTTTGTGTGCATATTGGGTAAGTCTGAGAATCGGCCAATATCTATTTATCATACCCCTGAGCAGCGGGTGAAACCGCTGGGCACAGCTAGTCTAATATTATTAAGAGGGAAGATATGCTGTATCATTTCGAAATATTTCTAAGGAATTGTGATTCCGATGGAGCCAATTTAGATCAATAAATTATCCCTGAAAGAATCTCCGGTAGTTATGCTCTTGTCAACATAAAGCACGGAGACACGGTCGCTGCTAGAAGTGGCAATGTCTATATTTTCCTTGTATAAACCAAACCTTTTTTTGATATTGTTCGTCGTGTCCTCCTTTGGTTCTGAGAGGAGGTACAAGATATTGGACAAACGCTTGCACTGACCGAACAGGTACACTTCAATCTGTGTTATTTTTTCTTCAAAAGACTATCTCAGAAGTCAGATAAACTGACAGACTTAAAACAGACCTTTAAAATGGTTTTGACTTTTTCGTCTCGGCGTAGTTAGGAAAAAAACCACCGGCCACATCTAGTTTTAAATATTTATAAAAAGTTTGCACTGGATTAGCTTGTTTTAAAAAATATAGAGATTATGTTATGGATAATTATAGAAGGAAATAATTATCATTCGAACCTTGGTTAAATGTAAGATACGACTTTGAGACTTAAGAAAGACCGTGGGAATTATGCGCGTGGCTAGCCAGTTAATATTTTTATAAACTAGACTAGGTAATTGACCATAAATCTTGTTTATGATTTAGATAGGTAGGTACAAATTAGGTATTGCTGGTTATTACGTGGTTTAGTATTTTATTTACCAAATTTATTTTTATAATTGCTTTTTAAATGTGCTTTACATATTTAATAGAATAGTATAACCAGACGTAAATAATGAGGAAATAAAGTAAATTGAAAGTGACACTGCTTCATACGCAAATACGCATTTTTAACGTATGTAACTGACTGTAAATACAAAAATACCTGCCAAGTGCGAGTCGGACTCTCGCAAAGAGTGTTCCGTACAAACTTGAACATAAACGTGTATAGCATACGGACATAAACGGCCTCCGAGATACTTGGGTATACGATTTAAATTACAACTTAAATTCCACGAGTTCCCAAGATAAAGGCCCTTGACAGACAGACGGACAACAAATCCTAAAAGGGTTCCGTTTTTTTCCTTTTGGGTTAAGGATCCCTAAAATTGAGGCATTTTTATTCGTGGATCTCAATTTTTTTTTTCTGTTGCTTATTTCATGTAAGTACTCTCCTAATACTTCGCTATAAATAAAAAAAACTAAATGCCTGTTTAGGGACACGGAACAATCGTGCATAATTACTCAAACTTATGCCTATACGAATTTCAATGCGCTAAGTTGACCCTGAAATGTGTCTTATTGATATTAGAATTAAGGTTTAAAATGTGTTTTATTGTGCGAACACAGTGCGTGTTTAGGCTGGCGGGGGTGGGCTGAGAACTTGGCAGGTGCCGTTTTCATTATTCAAGCGCCATTGATTGGATACTTTGTTGCCGTTTAAAAATCTTATTAGCAAGCGGCCGACAACAAAGCGGTGCGATGAGCCTCCTCGCAGCCCTCTCTATTTACCTGTTAAGTGATTTTTTTTTCAATTACCACGATGAGCTGCAACTTCACAACGAAAGTGTAAGTCATCTTGTTAGTGAATGTTTATTTCCGAGCTTTCCATCGTATATTTTAAAACATTTGTCAGCTGCAATAAACGTGATGATTCGACACAAATTTTCCGTGGAATTCCCGAAACATAGATAATACAATGACAAACGATTTGACGTGAAAACCATAGAGGTTATTTATCATACTTATTTTCGTGATGGATACTGGTGTACAGAAACATTACCTCATTCTTGTTTAAATAAAAATAACGGCAACTAAGCTGAAATTATTATCAAGTAAAAAAGCTAAAGTGAGTAAACGTATCATCGGTCACTTGTTTTAACTGCAGGGTTCCCTAAGAACAGCCGGGCGCCCGCACGCCGCGAATAATGTAATTAAGGCGAAACCGCCGGCAAAATTAAACGCGAAAACGGAATGAGAATGTGAGCCTAATTAGAGCCGGGAGCGGGGCGGAAGACGGTGCAGCGGCACCCCAGACCCGCACCCCCGCGACCCGCGACGACCCGCCAACCCGCTGCACGGGACCCCAACACGTGACGTAACGTCTTCATCCATCTCACGTATGAAGCCAAATCCAAATAATCCAGCTAATGATGTAGCCAAGAAAAACACAAATTAAGACCCATTCAAAAATGCCAATTAATTTTAATTCCCAGCAGAACTAATGACAAGCATAACTACGCCAGTAATATTAATTCTGCGCTAATGAGCCGCGTTTTAACGAAGCTATAAAATATTAGCCTTTTTTCAGTTTTTTATATTGCACCACGCAAATAATCACAGCACAGCGCACGTCGGGCGCAAGCATAAATCCAATTCGTTTTCTCTCACATCCATACTAATTAAAAAACTGCGGACAAATTGGAGCCCACTCTTCGCCCACGGGAACATAAAATATCCATTCCATTGACGGCACCGGTCCGCCATTGATTAATTTTATCCAATCGGATGCGACTTCAGGTTTTTCAGGAGTTAATTGTTATGCTTCATTAGGTGAGTGACATTTGGCGTTGTGTACGATTACCGATTTATTTCGTACCGAAAATATTCGATTATTGAAAAATTAACTAGCGAGTCACGATGTTGAATAAACCGGCTAAGTGCGAATCGGACTCGCGAACGAAGGGTTACGTACTATATCGTATCTTCTTAATATATTATAAATCAAGTGTCACGTTGTTTGTCCACGATGGACTCCTAAACTACTTAACCGATTTTAAATTAAATTTGCAGTTTGATACAACTTGAAAGATAGGATAGGTAGGGTAGGTAGAAAGGTAGAAAATTGCATTAAATAAATAAATAAATATCTTGGGACAACTCACACACGGCTATCTGATCCCAAGCTAAGCAGAGCTTGTGTTATGGTAACCAGACAACTGATATACATACTTATATAATTTATAAATACATACATATTATAGATAAATCACACCCAGACACAGAACAAACAATCATGCTCATCACACAAAGTTTGTCCTGGGTGGGAATCGAACCCACGACCATTGACACACTCATCATGAAATCTCAGAAACTACAAGTATTAGGAGTCTGAAATTTTGCATGGGGATTCCTTTAAGGACGTATGTAGTCACCTTAGACTGAATTTTGCAAAATTCATCCCCTAAGAAGGGTGAAACAGTGTAGTAAAGTTTGTTTGAGAGATAACACGGTTCCTTAGTCGGATTGACTTAAAATTATGCAGAGGCATTCTTTCACAAAATTACGAAATCAATAGATTATATAACAACACGCTACAAAACTCGGGAGCTGAGCAGCGTGTAAACCGCGGGGCACAGCTACTTATCTATAAACGGCAAAAAAACATGTTTGTTGTATAAAGGCTTCCTTAAATATTTAATATTTTTTTATTGTTATATGGCGGCAACAGTCTAACCATCACAGTTCATGAGAGGAGTCTTAGTCCCGTTATACCCTACGTGTACGGAACCCGAAAAATTATGGCAGCAATATGAATGTATCAGCCCACTTATAGTAAACGGGTATACAGTACATGAGACTAATGTGTGTAATATTATTTGCATATAATGACCGTTAATGTGGCCAGCGCATTATTCATCCGGCGTGACCTCAAAACGGCCGCAAGAACCGTTTGATCGATGTACGTTCCCTCTCCATACATCTGTGTATTTTAAAATGGTTACTCCATGATAGGTAGGTAATTACTAAAGAATCACGTAGCACATAGATAATTTTATAGAAATCATGAATGGTAAACGACGTAATTGACGCACGACGATATCTGATCCAACAAAATTGTGTGCCATATTCTAAATGATGGTTATTATGTGGGTATCAAATAAAATATGGCTTTAAATGTTTATGGGTAGGCGATATTAAGTTTTAACGGAGTGATGAAGAAAAATCATACATCACATGACAAGGCGAAACTCCTCAGTGTTCAGAAGTCTTCCTGGAAAGGGAATTATTCTTATTTAAAGAGCAGTAAGTATTTGTAAAATACTGGTATCAGCTACAGCCGGTTAGACTGGAAGCTGACCCAATATAGTTGGGAAACTGCTAGGCAGATGATTATATATAATTATTTCTTCAAATAATCGTTATCCTCTATCTCATTCAAAATTCGAATAATAAATCCTAATGAGCTAAAACACACTGGCACACAAACAAAAAAAAAACTAAAATGAGTGCTAACCTTGGCAGAATGTTTTAATGGTTTTATCTACATACAAAGTTAATAAGTATCAGCTCAATTTGAAAAACAACCACGGCCTTGTACAATTTGCTGTTATTTTGACTATTTCGTGTGGTAGTTCTGTCAAGTACCATAGTTTTAAGCAATTTTTTATCATTTACCTTGTCACTCCGTGCCGTGTCAGGGTTTTGCATGAATAGTCGTATTTGGAAACACTACGTCCTTGCTTTGTTACTGGCGTATAATAATTAGCAGTCACTAACTCAAACGACGAAGAAAAACACACAACACTTTGTTATAAAATTACACATACATATTTTTATTACACTATAAGTTCAATTTACTTCGTAGGTATGCAACCGACTAGTTCATGAATATTCTTATAATGGTAATTTTTAATGTATAAGTTAACTCATTTATAGTTGCTGCATTAATTAATAACGTGCTCACCAGAAAATATTCCACAGACTTTATTTTATAACTTTTCATAAAATGTGTTCACATATCATTAATTTTTTAGGGTCTCTTGAAGAGTTAACCCCTAGTAATAAAATTACGAGCGAAACGTAAGTGAATGAACTGGAAGGCGCACGCGCGTAAAGAATGCTAATAGGAACGTTTTGTAGTACACTAATGGCTAAGGATTTGTCATTGCCGCCAAGCAGGTGTCGTGACGAAAAACACGTAATAATGACCGTACAAGTGTAGACATTGTCTCCGACGGATCGAGCGCTCTCGCCGTAATTAGAGGCGGCCGACCGAGGACGACCGAGAGCTGCGAACAACAGAGAAGGCATTGATACCAGCAAATGAGAAGCTAATAGAAAAGCAGAACGCAGGCGGAAATAATTAGAGATTGAATTTAATAAATTAGTGCACAAATCAAATTAGCAATCCGACGCGTTCCCTAATGCTAATCAAACAAAGATATCAATTCCAGATAATAAACCTAAATTTAACATTCTTATGTTGAATTTAGGTAAAAGGAAAATGAACGCGTAAAGTCTGATTTCAGCTTTGTAAAAATTGATTAAGATCATTTTATCAGCTATTAAATCAGCAATGTACAAAGCCACCGTTTACAAATTACGCACAGATATGAAATGAAAAAGATGATCTATGGCCGATAATTTAATTAGCTGATCGAAGATTACTTCAAATTTTGATTTCATTCTGTTAAACAACATTATTAATTAAATTGATAAAGTTTTCGTTCCAAAACAAAGGTGCCGACAATCACGCTTAATTGGATAACATGGATCTGATGTCCTTCTAATTTTAAATACAAACTTACCAATTATTGATAACATCATTGGTTTTTTTTTGTAATGCACGAAACTTATTTATTCAGTGAAATACCGTTGTAACCAGTAAGGGTGTAATGACACTCCCTTGTGGCATTCCTACTTATACACGCACTAGCAATCATATTTTCCATCACAGTTCGATATATTTAATTCTCTCTCTTGCATTTATTACCCCAAACTAATCTCTTCAAGTAATAATTTGGAAGTTTACGTTTAAAGTTTACAATGACACAATGTGCCTCATCCAAAAGTGTACCCCAGTTCAATCCTCCGCGTCAAACGAAGCGGTCCGTCACGGCGGACTGACCATAATTGTGCCTCGTCCAACAAATATATTAAGTATTCGTGATAGAAGTGAGGTGTATGTAATTTTAGAACGTTTTGCCACAAATGTCAGCCGCAGGCGGGTCCAAAGTGTCGGCCACTTGAACTTGTTGCTAGTCCAGCCAACATGAATGATTGCTGCCTTACTTTGATACCATGACAAAGATGGTTTGTTAACAAGATCTTAGGTTACCCATGCATTATAATGAATTGAGGTAAATGGTCATGTAAATGTAATCAACGTTGCGAAACGGTGTGTGACGTCAATTTTTTTAATTATAAATTTTCTTTTTTGTGAATTCCCCATCCATAAATATGTTAGTCGACGATATTCTTGGATTTTATTTAATAGCTTTAAGGAAAATAATGTTGGTTACTAGATGTGATAAGGATAATCATTAGGTGAAACAGTGTGTACTATGTGGATTTCCATCGACAAAAATGACGAAATTCTATCAAACCCACACATTCATCTGTTATTTAACTTTAGCTTTACTTAGTGGTTTCTTTTGTTATAAATAAGGAAATATAGTGCTAATGCGTTTATACCTAGAGTTCATACGGTGTTAGTTGCCAATAAAGTTAAGGTTACTGTTAAATAGTTTAATACAGTCATAGCTTTTAAAATCCTAAACCAGAAATCCCTTTAAAAAAGAATCTTTAAATGCACGCATACGTAAATCTCATTTAATCTTATCTCTAATTGGGTGCAAGTTAAAATCTTAATTGGCACTCGACCCAAAATGTTTATAAGCTGTCGAACATTAAAAATACACGTTAGTACGACGTGGGTCATAAATTTCTTTAGTATTTACGTCTAATGTCCCGCAGCTCATTATTATCTGATGTCCGTACTGTGATAATACCTCACAACGCATCCATTGTTTCCATCAGTGAATGAACTTTATGTCACCAAGTATTGTCAACAATATTGTTATTTTTATTTTTGTTTGCCTTTTAGAGGTCATAGACCTATGCAGCGACGCCATCTTTGATTATATTATAGTATTTTTTATGATGTCATCTGGTCTTGATCAATAGCAGAATGACTGTTAAAAACAACAAGAAATAAATTATTAAAATATTAAGATTATAAAAAAAAGGCTACGGGAAGTTTAGAAGTAGGTTTTCATCATTATCAAATAATGACAAAGTTGGAAAAAAAGTATTGTACCGACTTGTCCGATCTAAGTTTACTTAAACCTGTGTTTCAGGCCACCATTTCTTTACCGCGGAAGTTTTTAAAGAATCTTTAAGTTCAGATAATGATCAAACATTTTCTGTGGCTACCTAAATATAAACTAGGCTTAGGACTATATGTAGGTACATTTATAAAAAAAAACTGTAATACCTATTTGGTCACCTTTATAAACTTGATTAATCTATGTTAACACTTCTGGTAGTTTTTCTGTGTCTGAGTAACTGAGTTCTGCTAAATATTCTAATAACATTATACGATATAATATTATTGTATCTTAAGCATTTTTTTAAATTTTAAATAGAATACTGAATAATGGCTTTATTTTGCTGACTTAACCAGTTACAGTCGCAGACATTTTTCCATGGCGCCAGAATAGTCATCAATTTGTCAAAAACTAATGTTTTTGTTTATCAAATGTTTCATCAGTCATTTTTCAAGTGGCGTCCTTCGACCACACGAGACTGCACTTGAATACATCACGAAAGGCTAAATTATTGCAATGGTGTGTTCTAGTGGGATTCCAAGTAAAAAAAAATCGTCAATTTCAAGTACCGTAGGAGAATTTTCATCTGTCCCTATGTCTTGTATGATTTGCTGAGTATGGCTTATGTTTTTAGTTGTAACTTATGTGTTTTAACTATTTTCATGCAAGTGATTGGTGACAGACTGAAACAAAGAAATAATATTTCTTGCTGATTTATTATGCTTCAGGTGTACTTACGGTAAGTATAAATCTACAACAAATTGGATGCCACCAAAATGAAAACTTATCAATTTTTATCTATATTAACAAAATTAATTAACTACAACGTACACAAGCAAATAGACTTAATTAATTTTAACCAGTGCTGAAAACATTTATTTTAATTACAAAATTAATTAGCCGTTGTTTTCTAAATTCGTTATTCAAACAATGCGTAAAATATATGAATCTGTTAGCCATTTTTAATTGCAACAACATAATCTACAATAACCATTTATTTTTTGTTCTTTTGTCAAGTGGCATTTAGATCCTCCTCTATTGTTCCGATTTCATTTTTTTGTATTGTATATTTTTTTTAATAATTTATTATAAACCTATTTACAGGAATAAGCATAGTTGGCGTTTCGTTATTTTCTGGCAATTGGGTGCACCATCAAGGGTTTTCAGATTATGACCTTTAGTACCTTCGATCCAGGCTTAATGTTGATTCTGATCATACTCTATTTTAGCCTACAGTTCATCTTAAAAACACATAACAAACGAATAATACACATGTAGAAAATACCTAAGGCATTAAGTCCGCCTGTGGGTACAGTTTTTACTGGTGCATGAAGTTTTTTTTTTAATTTATTTATTTATGTACACACAAAACATTATGAAAAATAAAAATACTACAAGAAAAAGAGCACAAAGGTACTAAGGTATAATTATATAGTACTACATTATAAATAATAACATATATTTAATTTATTCATTCGCCGACGTATTCGTCCCTAGTGGAACCCAGGACCTTAAACGAAGTAGTGGCTTTTAAGACTTCTAGATCACAATGGAAGATTCATGTAAAGTCCATTTAAATTTATTGGTCTTGCAACCGCTACTTTTTTCCATTTTCCCTAATACGGACGTATTTCGAACACCAGAAATGGCAACATCGTAAAATGTAGGGATTTAAAATAAGAACTTCTATTTCTGGCAGTCTGTGACTCCCGGTCTATTTGTGGATTTTGTTTTCCAATAATATCATGTTTCAAAAGCTTATTACCTAAAAATAGTTTTTACGAACATAATTTACAGGCATGAACTGAGTTTGATATTAGAAGTGCGTTAATCTTTTAAGTTGTGGTCTCTAATTTAATTGGCAACACAAATGACATAAAAGTTTTAATTGTTCTTTGTGGTTTCATCCTTTCTTGTTTATTAATTGTCTAGTAAATACAAAGGAGCCATAAAAAATCAACTATTGTTTTATTGCAACAAATTCTACAATTAACACATATTTGTGCAGTAAAGTTATCAAGTTAAATACCATCTGCAATTCCACAATTACTAGGAATGTGATCGTAAACTAACTATAGGGCTGGACACTCTGGACAGCTCTGTTTGTTTAGCATATAGAATAATTATGATCATTTAATATTTTTATCGAAACCATTATTTCCACTCATCCTTGAGACTCGAGTCTCAAGTCTCTATTAAAAAATATTTACTGCGAAAATATTACATTATTA
The DNA here is from genome assembly GCA_958449745.1 of Ochropleura leucogaster. NCBI lineage: Eukaryota > Metazoa > Arthropoda > Insecta > Lepidoptera > Noctuidae > Ochropleura > Ochropleura leucogaster. The sequence goes on from OY288208.1 coordinate 6,575,072, forward strand.
TTTTAATTACTTTACATCGTAATTTTTTTTAGCAATTTTTACTGTTTGCTAAATTGTAATATAATGGCTTCATTTATAGTTTTAATAAGCCATTTAATTTCAAATTAGGACTGTTTCCTTGCTAGCCCCATTAAAACTAATTTCGTTGAAGACTCAAAATGGCACTGAATTGTTTTTATAATGTATTTATTATACCTATCTAAGCTGATAACAGCCTATGGACGAATAAAAATATTAATTAATGTAAATCTAAATGCTTGCTTTGAATTAAAACATTAAGCTAAGTTTAAGGAGTTCACCATCTGCCTAGTGTTTTTTCAACTATGTTGGTGTCGGTAACACTGGAAGTCGGTCAGATAGTACTGGGTAATACGATACGATACTATACTAGTCTTACCAAATAAGACTAATTCGATTTTCGAGACACAATCTTTATAGATATTGGTAGCTTGTGTTCGACACAGGACACAAAAGCGTCTACATTTGTGCAGTGTTTTAAGAAGACCATAAATAACTGATATAGCTGTTTTATTACAATACAATGTCCGATAAAAGTTCTTCATAAAACACTGTGCAGCCCTTCAAAAGATTACTATCTTTTTAAAAAAAAAAAAACGTTTCCCCAAACTAGAATTTCTCCTGTATCGTGGGTGCGTTTACAAACATTTAAACTCACATACACAAACAGCCAGACCTGAAACATCAACGTTAACATCTGCAGGTCATACAAATATTTGTTCCGTGCGGGAATCGAACCGCGACTCGCAGCGCAGAGGTCGATCGCTCAGCCACTGTGCGCCAACCGTGTCGTCTATCTGAAAAAGACTAGCAGAGGCTGCATAACTTTCCTTTCGCGTCATAAAAGTCAACTACCCTACAATCTCTGAGATTCCTCTAGGATGAGACCTCGTGGGATCAGATCACAACATACTTTTTAAATAGAGGTTGACCAAAATGGAATTAATATGTTGTTTGTTTGTGTGTCAGAAAATACGAATACGAACCAGAGGACGCACTGCCTTCTAAAGTGCATTCAAATGTCCAGCAAGCAAGACCACCATAAGATATGGAGGTTCACGTATAATTTTATTATTCTATCTCACGGTGGATAGATAATGTCGTTATTCGGTCACTTTCACACCGTTTTATAGCTCATCGCGTATCGGACCTGCGCCGGCGCAGCACGATGCGGCGCGGACGCACCGAGATAACTACGATTCCATGTTAATTTATCGCCTTTACTGCACACAAGTGCAAACTACTTTCTATCTTTCTATTAGATACATATCATGGAATTTTCTCTAGTAAAAAAAAACTTGACATTTAATTGATTTATTTACTTTCTTGTTCTGCAAGAGAAATGACATGCTCTAGTGGAACGGCTGCATAATTTCCCGCGTCGTTTGACTGAAGAAAGCTGTGATTTGATTGGTTGATGGTGTTCGTAAACCATGTGGCTAATTGAATTCGTTTTTGTGCAGTAATTAATTACAATTGTTTCAGTGAAATTGCACAACTTGTCGGTTGCCGTTTAAAACAACTGTTTTTAGTAGTTCGCGTATTATTTTTGCTTGAAGTGGGTAGTAAGTAAATGTAATACAAAACGTGAGCATTGACTTACTTTTTTCTTAAACTTTTTTCGTAAAAGCTAGAGAATTCTTGCGATTTTTTTCTTAAATTTTCTAACCTTTTTTGTCGTCTGATGAAAAGCCATTCTGAAGTAAACACCATTCATGATGACTTTGCCGCGTAAAACTTTTTGTTTCTGGTTTATGCATACTTTTTGTGCCATAACTGTTTAGTTGAGCGGTTAACTGACGTCTACCGTTAGTTGCGCATGCGATGTCAACCGCAGCATAAAATTCTATAACAGAATCGTATTTATGCCGATTTCCTTTCTACATCAAAAAGACAGGTTATTTGTTGTATATTAAATATCGGACGATTAATTATGTTCTTTGATCAATCGTGGAGATTGCTCGGAGCTATCGTTGGTTTATAAAAGGTTCAATTATAATAAATGTAGCTAATTTCAATCAAATAATACCACTAATTAGCTGACATGGAGTGTTCTTTGTGCGGGCCGCTTAACAAATGACTCAATTGATGTTGTTAATAGTCGTGCCTTCGCGGGCTCATTATAACCGAGGCATTCGGGGTTCACAGACAGTCACGACGGCAATGGAGTAATAGAAATCACTATTAAAATGAATTCTGGATGGTATTCTAATATGGCGGCGATACAAAAAAAAACGCAATGAATCGAGGAAACAAAAAAATCAAAACTCGTGATTGGTTTTCGCTGGCGTGTCTATGGTTAGGGGCTGCACCCAAAGTACAACTGTACTAATTGTTCAGTATTATTTAAAAAAACGATTGAAACATTCGAAATAGACTAGCAATCTAAATCTATCTGTTACCGTCAACCAGTATAATGTTCACTAGGTGTCTAATTAGAAACAAAACAGTCATTCGCAAACTCATGGGGAGACTGCGAATTACTGAATTCATGAAGTAATTATAAAATAGTTACATAACAGAGACTTGCACTGACAAAAACCCACCCATGTCCCTTCTATTGCCCTTTATGTTCCGGGGCCGCGGTATCTCTTTCAAACAACCCGCAACCACGGAGCATGAGGTCCTGGGTTTGATTCTCGGCTCAGTCAGACACCGAGGATTACGTATTTGCGACATAAATTGCCATATCTTTTGACTGCATATACTTAGAGGGTTGATTTTTTCACAGCTTCAACTGCAGACTTAAATATAATATGGTTTTAATTTTAACTCGATGCCTCGACGTGTTTCCGAGATAAAGGGTTTTTACAGACAGAAAGACAGACAACAAAGTCATCCAATTAGGGTTCCTTTTTTTCTTTTTGAGGTACAGACGCCTGCACGTCGAGCTACCCGAAACTGACATTTTTTCCCAATGAACCTTGAACCTAATACTTTAGAAATAAAGTCGAAAATCTTTCAAAGAAATCTGACAGATTGTAGTAGCTTGATGTGCAGGCGTCTGTACATAACCCCAAAAATAACAAAAGTCTGTCGGAACTTATGTCCCATCATTTGTCAATGAGAATCATTATCGTAGCAAAAACGTGACCAGCAAAAAAGCATCATCATCATTATAAGCCAAGAGATATTAAGAGCCTTTGATATTAATTTAATGACCTTTAAAAATAACCGTAGTTACTTACTTAACGGTCAAAAATGAAGTTTCGTTTATAACTGAAGCCTGAGGCTTTCCATCCTGCATTACAAATATGTTTGTTTACAAACTAATTAAAATTAGACAGTGCCTCGCTTAGTTCAGTAAAAATGTAATTTTCAAAATAATTGGTACACGTGTCTTGTATAAAAATAAAAGATAATGGGAGGTTGTCAAAGGAAATTTTCGTTTCAGGAATTGTGGACACACAGTCGCAATGTAAAAGGAAAATTATTATTTCAAAGTTTAACGACGTGGTTGGTGTAGTGGCTGAGCAAACGACTGCGGCGCTGCGTGTTGCGTATTCGATTCCGGAACAAATATTTGTATGGCCTACAGGTAGTTGTTCCGGGTCTGGCTGTTTGTGTATGTGAGTTTAAATGTTTGTAAACGCACCCACGATACAGGGGTAATTCCTAGACGGGCAAACGTTTAAAAAGAAAAAAAAAATTTTTTGGTTGTTAAATAATGATATTTTTTTATTTAACTGACCTCAGGGAATTTGGTAAACGTCAGTTTATTTGATGACAGCCAAAAAACCATCCCAAAAGAATAAAGCCAAGACAATAAAAAAGATACCTTTTTGTATTACTTTAAAAAAAAAGAGCGAATGCACCAATGCTTTAGATTCTCGTTATCTATGAATGAACGAGGAGTGACATTGACTGACATCAGACTTGGATAGTGGTTGGAAAGCGACGGGCGGTCTACCGCGAGACGTGGTCTCCGAGAAACTAATACCAAATTAAATCCTCTGAAGCATTACATTTTTTAACCTAACGTAAACGACTCACTATTTAGTACTGAATTAAATTGCTCAATCAGGTTTATAGGTTACGAAACGTTCGAACGTGTATATTGTGTATTATGTAAATATATAATCTAGGTATAACATAAAATTCTCGTGTGACAATGTTCGTTACCGTACTCCTCCAAAACGGCTGGACCGATTTGAACGAAATTTTGTGTGCATATTGTGTAGGTCTGAGAATCGGCCAATATCTTTCATCTTTTTTCATACCCTTCTCTAGAAAATGAGCTGAGCAGCGGGTAAAACTACTGTCTTGAATCCCGCAACAAAATTAATCAGAAAAGAATAGAGGAGCAATCAGCAAACATAATTTGCTCTTCAAAATCTCTTGCTTCTCACTTTTAGTGGAGACTTTCGCAATCTATATTCCATTATGTCAATGCAACGACTAACCCTAAACGTGGCCATTATTACTATCCCAAAATACAAGATATGAGGAGCTGCATTTAAATGCACAATTTCTTAACAACTGTGGCTCCTTCGGGAAGCACAGTCGTGTAGTTAAATTGTTTTGAGAAACCAAATTCTGAATCGGAAGTCATCGTTTGTCTGCTGATGCGGAAAAATAAACATAATTGTATGGCGTTGTGTGGTTAATGCATGCATGCTTAGGCTGTAAGGTTCAAACACCAGTGTTTGCCGAGACGATCCTCTATTAGCATTGCGTCCAGCAATTCTCTCATTAAATCTGGGTGTGACGACTTGCCCTGGAGGAGGAATGTAGCTTCAAGTAGTTCTAAAGTGAAATTTTACTATGGACGAATAAGGGACCGAAATTGTACAAGAAAACACATCGCTTCAGTCTCATGTAATATAGAATCAGGACATGAACAAGACGGGAGTTTTCAGGATATTGGAGATATCCACTTAAACCTATTGGAGTGTTGCGGGTTGTTCGAAAGAGATACCGCGGCACCGGAACATTAAGGGCAAAAGAAGGAACATGGGTGAGGGTAAGTCAGTAAAAATCTGACAGGCCCCACTCCGCTCTCCACCCCGCTCCCAAGAACGGGGGAAGTTATTTGATGATTTTCCATCCGCAAAAATAACCATTATTATTTCGATCGATTCATCGATTAATTTGTTCTCAAACTAACGAAGCCTCTGCTTAGTTGGAGTCGGTCGAAAACCGACATATCCGTACTCAAATCTAAGGAGACATCTAAAAATCTAACAACTGAACCGTGCAACGTTGAAGCTTCGCATTCCCTACATGTATTACGCTTCAACGCTGTTTTGACGAGCACATTAAATGTTTTATTATATAGCAAGGCGGGATAATAAGCGGTGGCCCCGGTTCACATTGACGGACGTTTGACTGCCAACTGACAGGCAGTTGCCAGGTGGCCCTTACCCTTATTGTGACTTGAGCTAGTGACACAATTTTATACCGACTACATTTAAATTTTCGTATGACTGTCACCGACCAACTATCGTACGATTTTATTTGTCGCGTGTGTCATTGGCATTAGAATAAAAGCTCTCGTGTCTGTCCAGACCGGGCCGTTTCCATGCGTATGATTTTCTCTTTTACTTGTCGCTTTAACGAGCGCGACAGAACATTACCAACGTAGGTCGCCCATAAAAAATATCCTAGGCAAGTTTCCAAAGTACTCGTTCGCAGTCTTGTAAGCGTGCCACAGCCGATACATGTTCCGGTCACAAAAACGTTGGAGAGCAAAGCAAACAACGAGAACATAAATCTAGAAGTTGTAATGAAGCGTTATTGGTACGATAATAAAAGCTAAATTGATTAGCGGTGGTCCCGCGCAGGTAGACCGCATTCCGGGCGCCCCCCTCCCTGATCTCCACCCGCCTCACCGCGCCTCCCCGCCGCGATCGCCGCCCGCCACGGGACCGGGACACGGGAATGTTTGTCATAACATTTAAGTCACGTTAAGAAATTACGTTATAACAATTGGAACGGCTCACTAAACGAAGCAAAATTAATAAAAAAGTGAAAATTTTTGGTCTTATTAGAGTACTTTATTCATCAAATATATACAAAGAAACTGTACAGCTACAGCATCTGTACCCTCCTTTTCATAATCGCACAACACTCACTTGTTCATATACCGGTTACAAAACCAAAACTCGTCTTACCTGCAATAAAAATAAAGCATTCGTTAGTAAATCCAACAGTTTAGGAGTATCCAGGCTCAGGTAAACAAGTTCCACTTGCTTTTTACCGTTGTCAGGAGTAAATGATGCTGTGACGTCTGACATGGGAGAATGGAACGAGGGCAAGAAGATGATGATGGTGATGAAATAATAACCAATGGTCAACGACGAGGAATCGGCTTGGGGCAGTCAGAAAGAGTCCTACCCGGATCCGAGTCGCGTCGGCAAAACCGAAGCGTATTTGTTGCCTTTATTTCACGAACATAGCTCTTTCTGGATCTGTCGAGCAAGCTGATTTCACGTCACTCCTGAAGGCGTTGATAAGAGCCAAAATCTCCAAAAAGGCTTATTTTAATGTTCCTTTTCTATTGAATTTCACAATGATCCAACTTCAACTCTTGCCTTAATAACTGTCTGCATAAGAGCATGATTCACAGCAGGGCGCGGTGAAAATAAGCGTAAAATTAACAACAGATCAAGGTTGCAATTAAAGAGGAACGCCTGCACGTGTATATCTGAAGTTTTTTTTTTACATAAATTTTATAAACACTGGTTTTACAAATGTTTTTAATGGTGTATAAGCATATCAATATTGTATGTGTGCTAATACAAGTTTACAAACCAGAAATCAATTGTTTATGTGGAAAAGGATGTAAACGTCGGATATTAGTGTTTCTCTCGTTCGAATCACACGAAAATGCACCTTAGATTTTTCAGATACCGGTGCGTTATATTTAATCGCTTCGGTGGCTGAAAACCAGGAAACTAAATTAGCATGCTAAATTGTCAAGGCCGAGGTTCAAGGGCAAACGACGACGAATTCGTGTTCAAAGCAAAGGGGCCACGGTTGCAGGTTGTCCGAAAGAGATACCACGGCCTCGGAACATAAAGGGCAAAATGAAGGAACATGGGTGGGTTTTACTCAGTAAAAGTCTGACACTCCCGGTTGTGATTCGCAACTAAAAGAGAAAAACTCTGACATCAGGTTATACACTAACACGACGAAAAAGAAAAACGTATTCCTTATCTATACACCTACACAGCTCTTTCTGAGTTGCACATTAAAAATCCCTCCCAAACAATACATCACATTTTCAAACACATAAGTAAGAATTTCATCAATCATTTTAAAGTCCCATAAAAGTTCTATACATCGTCTTTACGTTCATATTATTTTACTATCTCAGCTATTGAAAGATTAATCGGAATCAGATGATCAATGTTTCATTTATACAAACAAACTAGAATCGGAACATTCGTAACGTTAAACTGATCTTAGAATACGAGTACGTCTTTATTTTGTTCCACTGTGGTCCCGGGAACCAGTGACCATTTTATTGGGAGAGCGTGCGTGGGCGCAGCTTTACAAACCATAAATTTAAGACCGCTAATAAAAATACTACTAACACATTTCCTACACTTTGATTCGACCTGTTTATATAGATCAAAGAAGTATGAAATAAAGTTTATATAATCTTCCATAATAACTTTGTATATTCAGAGGACGTGAATGAGCAATGGCCTAGTTGCTGTATATTTCAACCTTCTCTGTTTTGTCAGAAAGAGATACTTCGGGTCCAATTAAATGTTAAGATTGAACAAAATTATGAACACCCGTAAGATACACAGAATAAACGTAATGGAGAAGCCGACACGCAAGCAACTGACATATCGAGACACACGATGACAGTGTTAATTGGGATTATTCCATTTAATCTGTGCTCTTAATTATTTGAGAATAAATTCGATTGTTAAGACAAGTTAATGCGCTCAGGTGAGCGGCTTAATGAAGTGGTGAGTGTTAATTACTAAGGCATGTATGATCATAAAGATTTCGAGTATATGCGAAGTTCCACGTTGCTTCGTGGTCGGCGTTGGCGGTGCGGGCGCGGTGTCCCTCGCGTGATGGCATCCCAGCTTCATGAATGAACGCCGTTCGGACTCCATTCAACCAGTTTGGTCGCGCACTGATTACCGCTTACCCACTTTTAATCTTATCTACTACACGACTTGGTACCACCACGTGAACTGGACCCAACGAGCGGCGACCGCGATTGGTCGGCTGGTTGCTCGTCCAAAAAAACCGCTGCCTTCCTCTTTTCATTCACACCTTTTTATGATGTTTTTTGGTGAATGAAGTCGTGTTCGGGATAATTATTGAATTTCGACAATTCGTTACGAATATCGATGAGCCGGAAGCCTGCCGGCGCGGGTGATTGCATCGGGTGATAAAATTCCGTCGCTCCGAAAGTAATTTTATGGTGTTTAAACTGAATTTTAGTTTGATCTGAATTGTGGGTGATGTCGACGGTTTTTTGAATTCAAAAGCAATTTCATAGAATCAGAAGGTAAAATAAAGTACAAGAGTCAAAATCAGTTCTGTCTCTAAGACATACTTAGTGATGTATAACAGTTAATGCGGAGTGTCAAATTAAATTAATGGACAAACAAGCTCGCTGCAATGGCGGCCACTGGATGGATATCAGACGGGCATTATAAAACGAATCAGTGGTAATAACGCAGGGGATCTAATTAAATTGCCGCCGATAATAATGGCACTCAGTCTCCCCTCGCAGACCCCTCGACATTTATTATTCCAACAGTACCTGCACAACACAGAAAGGGAACAACATTTTTCTAAATTTCTCACCATCTCGTAAATACTTGAATAGCAACTATGAGGTAACGGAACCATTATTTTTAGCAAGATTCAGATTAAATGTAAATAACTGGAAACATTTTGTAAGTAGAACAAGGGCAGACTGAGTAACGTAATTAAAGGGCTCTGGATTCTACTGGAATACGTGTCAAGGAAACAGTAAAGTAACTTTTATAGAGATACTCCAGTTGCATGAACACGATATGTCTGTAGCACATAGATTATAAAAACAGGACATTCGATTTCCTTAACGTGGAATCGCTTGGCGATTCTCTGCGTCGTGTCTACATTGCCTGCTACTCTGTCGAATTGCAATTCACGGCAATTCAAACGCACACCTTTATATTGTTATATCTCCATTTCATTGCTCGCCAGGGACTACATCTGCTCGGGCTTCCCTCGTGCTCCCCGCTCCCCTTCCCCACGTCCATTAGTGTTTTGTGAATGATTTAAAAGCTCTTTCGGATAACTACTCTGTAAGTGAGTAATATAAGACTTGCTTCCTATTTTATCAGTGCTCCCCAAATTTGAGTGCGCATTAAAACATTAAGTTGTATTACAGGCATTATTACGAACTCGAAACAGCTGTACGCCTGTAAGGGAATGTAACTCGTTCAGCTCCACAAATTAATGGACCAAGCATTCTTGGCGAGATATAAAAAAGTAAATGATTAGAGACAATAAAATAGCTTTTAGCATAACGAAGATTCTTTGGCATCGCTGAAAATCTCGTCTGAAAGTTACTGTCTTCGCCTTATAATGTATTTACCTAAATAGAACGGCTGACGAAATTAATTTCATCAAGCGAGAATGGCATTCGATTGGAGACATCCCTGAGTATTTATACTCTCGTTATGTACCTGATATATTACACAAGAAACATTCACAATGCCACATAAAAATATACGAGTATCTATAGCACACAGACACAATAACACGAAATTTCCAAATCCGAGTTTTAGGCGGAGGGAAAGCGGAAGAAAATCCGTCATCTGTGGGTCGTAAACAATGGTCGTCGGTACGTAGGTGCATGTAAATGAGAGTTATGGTAATTTATCGGCGGGGATGGGGTGGTAATGATAAGATAACGCTTTTGTTGCCGCGCGGCCCGGAGATACGGCCTGTGGACGAGCGGGGCACCGCCGACAACACCGAATTATTTTTAGTGTAGCCTAATGAAATTGGGAAAACGGAACGCTTATGGAATTGTCTGAGGTCTCCATCTGAGCTTTGGTGTCACGGCTTATTTAGAAGTTCGCGGTGTGAATAGCAGTCTTTTGGTCTAGAATTTTATGTGTGATTTTATTTAATGGTGAGATGGGCAAAAAGGAGTCAATTACAAGCATATTATGCAACAGACAAATTACCTGTATAAGTGCTCAGTAATAAAATCTTTAAAAAGTTCCCTCGTTTAATAAACCAAGTAATAAAAAAAACACACGAGGTTGTATCTCGAGGTAAAATTGTCAGCTGCGCATTACACAATAAACATTCTTTAACACACATAAAAATATTTATTTAAACAATTTGTTATACTTGTAAACAGTACGCCTAGAATGTTTCGGAACATTTATCACACGTCGAGCTAACACTTGACCGCCTTTTTATCGTGAAAAATTACAAAACAAAAACAAGATTTCACACTTAAAGCATTTTATTGGACGACGCAGGAATCCATTGGACCATTGAGGTGAACGGTCGAGGATAATTTTTAACGTAAAAGCTTTCACTGAATGCTGTAGTACCGTCTAAAGAATTCACATTAACGAAACTCTTTTAGATTCTTTTAATCCACACGACGCTAAATATGTTATTTACTAGGAACGTTTTGTATTGCTCATTAAATAGATTTTTGATGCGGAATATTGTACTAAACATATTATGAGTAAATAAATTGTATTGCCTATCACAATCAAGATTAAATCTTCAGCTTCATCATTGGCAGTGAATTAACGTTTGTCACTAAGCGATAACTGTCATCACGAATCTACAATAGAGGAGATTGGGGTAAATTGGCAGATAAAAATACATTTATCTGTGTATGTGCAGTTAACGAGACCCGCCAGGGGTCCCCGGCCCCATCTGTTTCCCCTACAGACATAGCGACGCCGAAAACTATTATTATTGTTAAAATGATAATTCATAAAATTTGTTTATTCAAATATAAGTGTGTATTTATGTACGGACACTATAAATTGCTGCTTAAATAGAAACATAAAAATACTTTTCGGTTAAAAATGGTGGCTGTGTCAAAGTACCTTCCACGTGGTATTTTTTATTTGGACATAAAATACTGTAGCGGTACTTGTAATAATGAATAAGTATGACAACGCGTTATGTATGTCATGTTACAAAGTAACATTATTTATCAAACATTATGTACCTATAATGTTTGAGAAACTAGGTATTTCTTTTAAAAGATTTTCTGTCTTTTTTAAAGTAACCTTAAAACCCGTAATAAAATGTTTCACAATACAAAATGAGTATTGGTATTTCATGTAGCAGAGTAATTTAATTTGATGCAGTTTACGTGTTTTCGTCTTATTTTAGTTTGTATTCAATATAATGTTCTGGTTGTGGTTCATAAATAAAAGCATTGGTAATGAAGATAGTATTTAGATGTCAGCTTTTATGTACCTAACAACATAATAAATATACAAATATGGAAGAACTGTTCGTTTTCAAATCATTGCAAAGAACATCATAATGTCAGCAAAAAATATTCGTAGCTGATTGTACCGTTTTGCAAGAGTTTGATTTTTGCTACCTACGTGAATATTTATGCTTAGTTTTCTAAATAATACGTATGTATTTTTACTGTTGCTAAGCTGTTAATCATCGGCAGAAATTTTCTACATCTACACATTATGAAGTTATATTTAAGATACTAAATACCTGGTCAGTTCCAATTTACCCGATCTTCCTCATACAAATTCTTTTGAGTTTCGTCCCTCAAAAAGAAATACGGAACCCTTATAGGATAATTTTGTTGTCTGTCTACTGTCTGTTTCGAGTTGAAATTTAAACCAAGCGTTCCCTTGAACCCGGAAAAATCAACTATATAAATCTAGACAGTCGAAAGTTATGGCCGTTTAGGCCATATCTTTCGATAGATTCGTATTATTATATATAGATCCATTTTAGATACTTAATACTTTAATCTGGATACTGAGGGCTTTTGATAGGTACCTGTTTTTTTTAATATCTGTCTTAAAGCTCTCAATCTTGAATTTACAACAATGCTACCTTGACACTACTGGCTTTAGAATCTTAAGCAAAGTGATTTAAAACATAATTATGAACAAAAAAATATTCGAAGGAAGTCTTTTTTATCCAAAGCTAGGGTCAACAGAGTGCACAGAGGTGGTAAGCGGTGGTTAAATAATTCATAAACAGGTAGCGAAGCGTTCGAGTGCGTGTGCGCAGGTCGCCATTGTTCGCTGATGAGTGTCAGAGGGACAAAGAGGTCATGTCATGGAACAATGCTGAATGGTACCTAAATATTGATGATTCTATATATTTGGGGAAAGACAAACATTTTACAAAAATATCTTCTAACTTATTTATTACTAGCTTTTTCCCGCGGCTTCGCTCGCGTTAAATTTGGGGTAACACAGTTCCCCTTGCGCCTTATAGATTTGTAATAGCAACGCTAAGTTTTCCCTTTTATTCCCTCTTTCTCCGACATCCCACTTAAAAAAAATAGCCTATGTCCGTCTCCTGGTTCCCAACTATCTCTGTACCAAAATTCATCAAAATCGGTGTAGCCATTAAAGCGTGAAGAGGTAACAAACTCACTTTCGCTTTTATAATATTAAGTAAGGATTATATCCTTCGAAAGTGTAGACTTAGAGGGTTGATTTGAAATCTCCAAGGGACTAGAGGCAAGAGTATATAGTTTTAATTTCAACTCTATAATTCCACGAGTTCCCGAGATAAAGGGTCCTGATAGACAGACAGCAAAGTGATGATAAAGGTTCTGTTTTTTTTTTCTTTTTGTGGAAGGAAATTCTAAAATCCTAAAATTAAATATTTATTTAATTCCATAATTGTATCCACCAGGAAGTTTTACAGCAATATAATTTGCTCACATATAACTCTTTGTTTAAGCAAAGGTTTATGCAATGAATCACGATAAAAGGAGAAAACCTTGTCTTTATTGTTTGCCCTTATAAGTGACAGGTATGTTGTTATTTTAATAATCATTGTAGCATGTATGGGAGTCCATAATAAGTTAACTATCAAGTATTGCGACGGTTACTCGAGGTACCTCGTTAAAACTTCACACGTCTCGGGATACTTTAACAAGTTCAACTAGCTTGATTTTAGACGACTAACATTTAATTTGTATAGAAAATGGCGGCTTCTAATACAAATTGTCACGAAGTTGAGGTCGTTATTGGAAAGAATATTGAGATACAGGTAGTAAGTAGCGTATGTTTGAATCCTTTTTCGAATTATATTGGGGTCGGCTTCCAGTCTAACTAAATGCGGCAATATCATTATTTTACACGGAGAGACCGCCTATCCGACCTCCACAATCCAGTAAATACTAGGTAATATGTCACCCCTGGTTGGTGGTAAGACTGGTTATGTTTGTATACATTCAAATAATTTATGATCTCTTACATTCTGTATTCTGTGCAGTTAATTAGTCTTGGGACATCCCAATACTTATTAGGACTAGGAAATATAATAATACAAGAACTCGTTAATTATGACCATTCTTTTCTTCTCTTGGCCCATTTTATTGTGTCTAATTCTAATGTCTGTGCAGCATTATTTATTTAGACATAGGTCCCTTGAATCGCAAGCCACTTGATTTTTGGCACACTCATCCAGTTACAGCCACCCTGCGAAGGTCATCGCTCCACCAAGCCTAAGGGCGACGTCGCTGACGTCTCCCCCGAAAGTCATCGGCTCTACAGGTAATATGTTTTTATAGCTGTCGTGGCTACGAACGGTTCTAAAAAAACGGTACCCTTATAGAATCACTTAGTTGTCCGTCTGTCTGTCTGTCAAGACCCGTTTGTCTTTGGAACGCGTGGAGGTATCGGTCAAAATTTTCGTCAACCGTTTTCTCAAAGTCTTTGGTCCCCCGGAACTGTGATAAAATCAAATTCCGTAGCTGATTCCAAAACAATTTCTCTTAATAAGTTTGTTGATCGCCACTGATTTTGGTTTGATTAGATTATTTATTTGACACAGTTTACTTATAACATAATTAACTGTCACAGTAAGGAGCTCGGGGCTAAATAAATAGTAGCCGCTCGGGTCGATCTTTAGGTTAAGCCGCGCTTGCCTAGGTTGGTCTGTGTATGGGTGACGGTGACCACCCGTTACATACCGAGTTTCCTCTGTGCCTCGGAAAGCACGTTAAGCCGTTGGTCCCGGCTGTCATTTGTAAATCTTTGACAGTCGTTACAGGTGGTCAGTGTTCGGAAAGTCTGACAACCATCTTACCAAGGGGTATCGTATTACCCAGTATTAACTGGGTTGTGGAGGTCAGATAAGCAGTCGCTCCATGTAAAATACTAATATTCAGCTGCATCCGGTTAGACTGGAAGCCGACCCCAACATAGTTGGGAAAAGGCTAGGCAGATGATGAACTGTCACAGCAGTTATTTCTGCTAAAAGTAGACCTGTCAATCTTTGTTGACCATTTCGCAGACCCCCATGATAATTACTAAAAGATCCCCATCATTAACACTGTGGAACGATATCAAATCGAATGTGGAAATTTCGCATACAATAGAGGAGAGAGTCAACGGAAGATTGTACTTGATAACGTGTATTGATAGCACTCGCACAGAAACGCATTTTACAGCGCGGAGTCGTACGTAATTGTGGCCGTAAATAGGTACACTCACCTGCAAAATTGCATGCATACCTTAGTGTCTATTTTCCTGTGAACGTTTGAGTTAAAGTTTTCGGAAAATGAACTAGATGGCGTTTCTCGCTTCGCACGATTTTATTTCTTTACTACCCATGAAATTTTCCTGCTTATTGTTCATCTGTTTTAAAATAAATAGGCAACGCTTTTAAAAATACTTGAATAGTTTAAAGCTAAAGATTTTACTTAGAAAAAGTAAATCTCAGGAACTACAAGTCGGAATTTACTGTTGCAAGCATGTGTTAACAATATTTTGAGGAAGTTTTTTTAACGGCGTTATCAACTTTAAGATAGAAACGGCGAGTAAAACCACGAGGCACGGCTAGTACAAAATAACAAGGTTACACATGATAAAAAAGTACAATTAATGTTGGTGGAGGATTTGAAAAATGTCGACCGACGCGTAAGCGTTTAATGATGCTAATTTCGCGAGTGGTTTTGTAACGATTGTCCACATTTGTTAGTTTTTCAGAGATCTTTAATTAATGGACTTTTAATCAGCTTGTTGCTTATTTTTTACTGAATTGTATATTAACCATGTTGCAGACAGTTCTGTTGCCGACTGTCTCCCTAATGTTAATTAGGTTCAGTCTATTAAGACATCTTAATTGGCCACCCAGGCAAACAAGGGTAAGCTCCAATATATTTATGTCGACTTGCATCATACTAAGAGCATCCACATTCAATAAAATGCACGTCATTATTTGTTTAGGATAACGTTTTTAATAAAAAACTATCAGAAAATAATAACACTTAACCTCACTTTCTGATTCCTTTTCCTAACGATCTTTGCAGTTACTGTATATCATTTGAACTCCACAACCTACTGGGTAATCGATACTCTTTGGTCTATCTACCTTTGACAGCAGGGACCAAATAATAGAACTCAATATGAAACGGGTGATCCATGATCCAACCTAGGCGAGCCTTCGCTTAACCTGAGGGTTTACTCGAGCGGATGTAATTATTTAGCCACGAACTCTTCAAACACAAAATAATAACAATTAAGGATAAAAAGTAATTACAATATCGTCAATGAATGGTGACCTAGTGAACTCGTCGATTCCACCCCACGTAAAAAAAGATGCGTAATTGATTGCATCGACGCGAGCTCATTTGACTGATTGTATAGAGCACCAAATTGCGTATTTAACGTATGGGAAGAACCCTTGTGAACCGTTGCCAATTTGGATGGCACCCCCTGGAGTCGGGGACCCCACCGCTCCCCCCAAACATGTTTATATTGCATTTAGATTCAGATCATTCAAAAAAGCAATACGGCCAATTTTATTGCCGTCAGATTCACTTTTAGAAGCAAAGTATGTCTCGCACGAATATTGTAAACTGGAAGTAGAACAGTGTTGCAAAATGCCGATCCGTTAAGGGCCATTCGCAGTTTTATCATAGTGCAAATAACCCGCCCTGAGCAGATTAGATAAACTACAGAAAACGGGGCGACGACGTGGGAAGCGAGCCGAGAAATATGACATAAACACTGTTTTAATTACAAACGTTTGTGTGCAAATTACTCGCGAGCCATTAATCTCTTATGAAAAATGTCTGTAACACCATTCTTTATAAATAACTATTTTTTTTTTGCGTGAGGTTCTACTTGACTCCTGTGTCTGTCTCTCCTCCCGTTAATCGAATTAGGATCGTTGTATTCGTTGACAATTTGGTCGGAATTTATGGCAGTGCAAATGAATGCGCATAATTTGTCAAAACTGTCGGATTTGCAGGGAGCGTGTACTAGCGATTCCCGGATCGTTCGGTATCTATGCAGATCTAAATTTAGAGGGTAATCGCTTGTTTAATAATATATGCCGCGGGGAGCACTCAGTATAATCTATTTACATTCGGAGTGGACCGATCTATTCAGTCGATATTACATGAACGGGCATTTACTATTATCTTGAAACTCTCCGTCACCACTCATAATAATCTGCTTGTTCAACGTCACTTTGGTTTCCTATTGCTCATCAAGTTCCTTATCAAATATAACTCTTTTATAATCCACCTTTGGATTAAATTCTTCATTATTTCAGCCTTTCACCGTTATAAACTTGGAATAGTATTCGTTTTAATCTTAATATTATTACGGTCTTGAAAATCTTTCACAGAATGTAATCAAATGCAGTTCACAGATTCTTCAACAGGTTCTTTTCAACAGTAGGTACGTTTCCCTTACAAATATATAACATTATAATCACATTCATTCCGTTTTCAACGACCCCGTCGTTTGTATTCATGATGTCCGTACATAATGATTTATCTGTGAGAAGTAGTTAATTAGCAGCTATAACTAAGTAAGTAAAGCAGATAATAGCAAGGTATTCCTGTCATGAGGTCACGGATATCGTCTGTCGTCGCCACAGTAACAGATGGCTCATTGTGTTAAAAGGTGGAGATAAGCCATGTCTTGGAGTAAACACATTTCATCCAACAAGTCGACTCACCTACTTATAGGAAATGAAATTAGAGAAACAACGGGCTTGGCAAATTGTAAATTATTGCAAAACTGCCAAGAAAGTGCCAAGTATTCAAATAAATGAGGTTGAGCATATTATAAAAACACTAGATAAAATACATCGAATAATTAGGTTTATAATAATGATGATTCAGCTTAACGTGCGACGGATCATCGTAAACACGAGCATTGTCTTCACCATTATAAAATTAATAACAACAATGACTCAGTGTACCGAATAAATCAAATTACATCGCCCACTATGCGGGAACAATGAAACAAAATATAACGTTTAAAGTAACAATTAAACACAAGACAATGCCGCGGAAAGGAGCTCCGCGTAAAACTGAGAACTTCTTGGCTCCTCATCAATCAGCTATCGCGAACCCCACCCCGGCTTTGCTCGTTACACATAATTAATCACTGAATATAATTAAAATTCCCGATGACAAGGCGCGATCACCGCAATATTCATCAGAGAGGAAAAGCCTCAGAAAGAATATTGGTGAGTTCAAAGAGCCAATGAAAGGACATTTTTTAACCCTTTGGGACCGTCGTCTTCGAGTGATTCAATTTTCAATTAATATTTGACGTGACTTGCAAATGAGGGTCTAATTCATTTATCTGTTGTGTCGTACGGTTATAATAGTTTTTAGATTGATTATTATATCTTTGGTGTTCTTCAGAGACTTATAGTTTTGGGGCCCAAGATAATGTTAGATTTGAGGCGCCTCGCTGGCGTCTGCCGTGGTGTAATTACCTAGTGACTCAGCATGGCTTTGTTCGCCCTGCATAGGATCCGCGAACAAACTTGTTTTAATTAATTTCGTGTCTCGAACAAGCCTTCAGCTGATTGTTATCTACTTAGTTGCTGTTAGCGCTCCGGACGCCCCGATAATGAAGCAACAAATTGTTCTAAACTAGACTTATGATTTTGATATCAATGAGTATGCTATTATGCTCTTAAGTTGACTTATTGGACGATGTTCTGTTGTTGGCGATAGTTTGTAGTTTGAAATTAGTTTTTTTTTATGTTTTTATTATTAGTAATTTTAAAGTGATGTTTGTTTTTTCTGATTTCCAATTTATAGGACTGCATTTTGATTCGCTGGAAAAAGTTTGGGCATTTACTTCGCCATAGCAAACTTACTGCTTTTGATTTGCAGTAAAATACAAATTTAAACACTTACTGCAGTGAATTCGCCGTGGTAGATTGTGGTGGAACAGATTCTTTTGTTTTGGACTAAATCTTCAAACAATAATCTCCCTCATGAACTAAATTGGTCAGTGAACTTTTGCATGACCAACAGTCCATTGATTTTTATATTAGTAACAACAGGTTTAAATGTTAGAGTTGCCTCAAGTTTTTCGATATGATACACATTATGTCGATGATCCTTTTCAAAAACCTCTTTGAGTACACTCATTACAATCTTATTATCGCGTTGTATGTAGATTTGAACCAGATATCGACACGTAACTACCGTTATATCTCCTCGTTGTTCGTGTTTGGCGTGCCAGTTACCATGGCAACCGGTGAAATATGGGCCCCGTCTTTACTAAGCTTATTGCCAGTATTAGCTAAGAACAGCTATTCATTTCCACTTCTATTCTTCTGTTCCTGCATTCATTTTATAGTGGGAACCACTCCAGCCCAGAAATTGATGCAATTCATTTGATGTGTTTGAGTTTCCTTATCATGTAACCATTTTCCTGTTTCAAGTAACTCTTGGGTTACCTAAGTAATAAAAAGTCTTGATCCGTATGGAACCTGTTTTGCCATTTGTCGTAAGTGTATAAGATGTGTCTTGATATGTCATAAGTGAACGGTAAATGGATAAAAAAATCTGAACTCAATGGACTTGTATTGATATAATATCTCGTTCTTCTAGATATGAAAGTCCATTAAATTCTCATAAAAGACTGTACTATCAAAACAATCAATAAATCATAATCCATCGCGATTAAAACCACATGAATTTTACAACAGCCCACATAACAGAGTGCCCTCAAAACAATAATTAGTACCAATTACGACACGAAATATCCCCAACAATCAAATGGGATGACTGGCACAAGTTGAGTGGCCGCACGCAGAGAGAAATTAAGGAGATCATCCGTCTCTCTTCGGTGAAGGCACAATAACAGCTGTCCCTTGCCCTCATTCACAATTCAATTTAAGCTTTCAATCATCGACATCGAAAACTACCATTAAGATAGCGAGAAGTGCACTTATTTTGATTGAATAAGGCCAGCATTGTTTGACGGGAATGTCTTCCTTAGAAGAATTATTTCTCTTTTCCTCAATGCTTTTTGTAGCTTCAGTAAATATGTTGAAATCTTAAATCACAAATTCTTGAGGATTTTATTAGAAATTGTCTGATATTTTTAGCTTCACAAACCCCAGTACTTAATGCGGTTAATATCTATTCTGTTTTTCTTCTCAACTGTCTGAGCTATATTAAAATTCTTTAATTTAAAGAATGCGCGCCTCGTTATGATAGAGGTTAAACGCTTGTTCCTAAATTCTTCAAACATCATTATTTCATGGCCGAGACCCTCTTACCTACAGAACAAATAAACTTCGGTTGACTTTGTTTATTTTTCTATGGGAGTTGAATTGCTTCTTCCTGGAACGTGGGTAATATTGGTAATCGTTCTGTAAATATCATTAGTTTTTTTTTCTAACAATGACATAAGCAGTCCATAAAGTTTTGATACTAAAGATCTAAGTTATGATCAAAGCAAATCATAGACATCCAAAACAGAATCAAACGATGATGATAAAGTTTAACAAGTTGTTAGGTGCTTGTTTGAAACAATTTCAAACAAAAAAAAGAATTTACATTGTATTAAGAATATGCACAACAACCTACGCGAGAGGTTCGTTTCCGCCAAACGGATAAGTAGGTAGCTATAACCTGTAATCGGAACCGGTTTAGTCAATGTGGACTTACGGACTGGGGAGAGGGCATGCGCGATATCATAGCAGGTGTTCCACTGTGAGCCTACTGCCTCAATGAGAATTCCAATTCAAGCCTTAAATAGTTTGTCTGAGATTTACTTCGCGGTCTAGCTATAACTCAAGATAAATGTTGCCACACAGCTGGCTTTAGATATACGTGCGATGTGAGTTTGATAAACGAAGATAAAAACAGTTGCGGAGCCCATGAAGTTGTCGAGAAGGCAATCTTCCTACCATCAGGACTCCCCATAGACGTTCGAAAATGAGTTTAGGGCGGCGTGTCTGTAACGCGTGTTTAATAATGTAAGGTCTGAAGGCGCGCCGTCCCTTACCGGCCTGCTCACTGAATAATGGATCCAACAATAATATGACTCGAGTACGCCGTCTCAATTTATTCAATAACCAATTCCATATTGCTTGACCATAACTCTAACAGGAATTTTAAACTCTGAATATTTAGAGCTCAAAGTGAAATGGGACTTATTTTAAATATTGATGTCATTGATACTTAGTAATCCTCTTAGTTTAACAATCAACTCTCATTTGTGGCGTTGGAATATCCTCCTCTGAATAAAAGGCTTTTATAAGAGAAACATGGGAACGTACACCTGTCGCAAGCCCGCATTTTAGAATAGCGTCTGGCTAGAGTATTAAATATATTAGTATTCATTCGAAATGTGTCATAGACGAAATAGCGGTTCCAGAATATTTTGCACAAATTGTAATATTATAGACTTACTCGAAATATATCCCATTATTGTTTAAGAAAATAGAAGTTTACGTAGCTCTGGCATGCTATATGCAAGCTTTATTTGCATAGTAAGCGAGTTGTTTAGTTGCTCTTTAAATGTAGGGAACTAATGTGTAGGTAGAGAGTTAGCCAAGCGGAACTGGTCGTGTTATGTTAAACTTAGACAAATTAACATTAAGTTTTCTGGAGATTTTAGCACTGCACAAAGAAACACAGCATGTATTTAGAATATTCCAGAAAAGATTCAATTTTCTTCGCAATCTTGGACGGTTTCGTTCGGGAAGTTAACGTGGATTCAATAAAAGTTTATGATCATGAGGCGATACTTCTTTTTCTTTAATCAAAACCCATTTGTGTAGGTACATGGTGTTTTCATAAGGGTGCAGCAGAATGCGTTTAATTCGTTAATAAATCAGGGTGCGGGGTGGTGCGGGTTCATTAGGCTGATCGCCTGGGGCTTCCGGGGTGCTCGCCTGTCCGGCCCACAGGCCCACTCCATGCACTCCAGCCTTCTGTTGCTTGATGCGTTTAATTTTGCGAGGGCATCCGATGATGGATGCGTCGCTAATTTCATTTGTCCATCAGCGGGTTTGTCGTTTACAAACAACCGATGCACGAAACATCAATTTGCTTTTGTTTCATAAACTCAATCAATTACTTCGCCTATATTGATGTTGCCTTTTCGAAACAAAACAATTTGATTTGGAACATTCAAAGAATCAGCTGCTAAATCCGTTTTAATATCCAAATGGGAATCTTAGTTAAAATAAGTAATTAATTGGCTCTCATAACTTGGGCTTATCGCTGGCATAAATTAAGGTAGATTCGCGCGGCGCCTCGTCCACGCACGTAGTGAAACTTTTAATTGCATTGAGCTCTATCACTGTCGTCAACTGGGAGTTATGAACACCCACAGAGATTGTACTCTTCTCCGAGCCACCAACAAATAAATTTTAATCATGTACCATAGAGAGCCAATTAAGCGCATTATCTGGTATTAGATGCGTAACATTATTTATTAACTGTCTAAATATTTTAGAATTATATTATCATTGAGAAACATTTTTAATCTAATGAAACGTTAAATCTATTATAACTTCGAAATTAAAATCCTCCGAAATTATTTAGGAACTCGAGAGTCAAGCACGAAATGAATAATGGATTAATTAGAATTTTTAAATTAAAATTGTCACCGTGTATCCGTTCTGTGGCCAGCACAAACATAATACAATAGAGGCCAGGGCCGGACGAGAGGACTCATTAATTTAGATGATTGTACAATTATCTAAATATAAGCGGAGCGAGACGCCCACGCGGGCGCAGGGGGTACTCCAACCCGAAAACGAGGGAGGGGAGCGGGCACTCGTTTTTAATTAAACCGGCGATGAAATGAAGTGGTCCGTATAATATTGCTTAGACATGTTTTAAATTAATTTTAACCCGTCTTATTACGAATGATTTGATGAAATAATTTGTGCGCTCCCGGGTCTAAACGAAAAATTCTCGTAGATCATCATTTGAGACTGCGGCTGTTAATCTAGTCAGCACAGCTGATGTAATATCCTCATCAAATGGCAAGCAATAATACGTTTTGTTTAGTTCATGGCTTAATGTAGATTGGCCGGCCCCCACGACTCATGAGCGAATAGGCCTAAGTCCTCAATAACAATGTTGGGGCCGGGGCCCCGGTCGGGCCGCGGTGACGGCGCTCGTACGCAAGGGTTGTGCGCCTCTCCTCTTCTCTATTTGTTTTTCGTTAAAGCTTTAATTAAAAGTAGGTTTATTTTAAAGAAAATTGATGTTCAAAGTAAATAAATCCTTGATGGTTTAATTATCTCTTAGTAATTGAGTTTCACCTGACGGTAAAATAATTAGTGTTGTGCTCACGAGATGCTTATTAATTAATGATTTTGGAGATACTGTTGTACGGGGTAATCTATTATGTCTTTTTTGGTGATAAAACTTTTAATTAATATATTCATACGGACACGTTTTTTCGTTTGGCTAACATTAATTATATTTTTAAATTATATTCTCATTCAAAGTTCGTTAGCCGATTTATCTAATGCAATCTAATGCCTTGAAATTGATTGCAATGTTGATCTGATAATTATAAAAAACGTACAACAAAAACTGTCAAGTTTTCAATACAACACATTCTTGAGCAAAAATTTATTCAACAGTAGTGATTATTGGTGGAAAATTTCAGTTCACAAAGTTACACGTTAGTTAACTTGACATGTCAACAACAGTAGATCACTGTGTTTGAAACAATTAGTTGAGCAGCACGTGGCTCTAAGTTTGATGTTCGTCCGTCGCGAGTGCACCGGGCTGCCCCTGCCGACTGCCCCACCGCCACTAAACTGTTCTACATCCAGCAGCTGAGCTATTGTTGTAATGTGTTCAACGTGTCATAGTTATTAGTTGATGCAGTCTGTTTACAAACATGCTGCATTGCAGTTCGACGCTCAAGACGTTCGATCGTTACAGGCCAACCACCAACTTCTTCCCGATAGTTACCTAAAGGCTTTGTCCTCTGGGGTCTGTAAGCCGCGCGTCCAGGCTTGGTGCCTCGAAGGGACCCGCCGGTCTCCGGACCGGCACGATGCACCAAACAAAAAACTTAACAATAACAAAAAAACACAATAAACGTATGAACTCAAGAAACTACACCGTCGAGCGCAGTCTCTTAACCTTTAAGTTCGACAGGATAAAAGACTGGTCACATAAAAACTTCCTTGTAAAACTTTAAAACAAAACTGTACAGAGAACTTCGAAAAAAGTAGAAATGTTTGTGGGGATCGACGACACTTCCCCGTGCGGCGTTTCGGTCGCGACTGAGCCACGCGGTCGGAGAGGGGCCGCGCGGGGGGGCAGGGGGCGCCGGCCCCGCACCTCCGCGGTATTATTTGATTAATTCGCCTCCCCCTTCTATACTCGGTGAGTCGTTACGACGACGGCGACGTTAAGTTTTTAAATTTCAGTGAGAGGACCGCAACCTTCACCTACTCCTTAATACTTTAATTGAATTAATTAAGATCGACGGGCGCCAACAAAGATTAGACGTTAATAAGCAAACGCTGAAGGACCCGTCCCGTTCATGGTTAATTACAGCGGCCGCGGCTGCGGTACGCTCGCAGGAAAAAATCCCAGCTTGAAATAATGAGTATTACCTACCGAGCAACGTAAGACCCGCTAATTGGTGCATTTACATACAGAAGTAAAATAAAGTCAGAGTGAGTTATTTGACGATGTCAGATGTTCTGAAACGGCTGACAGTACACGACAACGTTGCTATAGATTGAGTCAGTCCTGTCGGCCGGCTCGCTGACGACACTTTATGCATTTTGGTGAATATTAATCATTGGACCGAATCCTTTGAGTGCTTACAGCCTATTGGAATACGAAATACAAGAGTATGGGAGCTGCATTGATTAAACTGTTCGAGAGACAAATGGCAAACTTTATTTAACTTTTTTCCTTGTTACTTTCATTTCATTTTCGAGGTAAAAGAGTCTATTGTTACAACGATCAGTTTACCAATTAAACCAACTAAAGTCGATTAGACGTTGACTATTGAACCCAATCCGTTAAGTTCATTTGTTGTTCCCACGGGCCGACTGCGAAGCTGAGGCTGGATTTAGTGATGCGATTCTTACATTTGAGGTGACTTCAGTCGGTAGCTGTACAACTTTGGAGAAGGTTGTATAACAAAAATTTCGTTTAGGCAATTCAAGTAGCGCAACTTTAGTAGAAGAACTGTTTCTATGAAATACTATTTCTTTATTTATATAAAAAACACACAGATTGTATTACATTTTACAGATTTCGCAAAGTGGGTTATATTTAATTTCTGACAATCAAGTGGGTGACGTGGGTTTTCCTTGCTAGGAAGATTGAAGAAGTAAAAGATGATTGTGGAAGTTATGTTAATTATGGCTGATGTAATAGACGAATAGAATTGTGCAGAAGTTAGAGTGACGAAAATGATCCATAGACCTTCTTCATTTAAAGTGACTTGAGATGGCACTTTAGAAGTTTTGCAAAGATTGGAGAAGAAAAGACGGTGGAGGCAATGTTGGTAAGGTTGATGTGAGAAAATAATAAAGTTGTCAAGTAGCTATGATTAAGAAAATAATTCATGAACCTGTAAGTAAATGAAATATTATAACTTGTTGTGACCAAAAGGACCCTAAGACACATACAGAATGAAACGAAATTTAAATCTTGTATTAAACGCACACTATGTAGGCAAGCATATTATAAGTTGGGGGATTATATTGATGATAAAAATGCTTGGCTCAATGCTGGTCCTGCTCCTCAAGCATAGGGGTAAACTCATTAATAAGTATCCGAAGCTATAGTGGAAGCTGCAGAAGATTGTAAGACTATCTTTGCAATGTATAGAATCAATTCTCTAGTATTGTATAATTATTAAGCCCATATGTGAGTGCTATGTATTATCATTGACTTGACGAAGCCCTGGTGGTTAATAGTGTCATGCTCACTTAAATGTCTCGCTGATGGTGGCGGGTGTGTCGGGTCATTTAGCTCCCTTCAAAATGGTCGAGCTGAATGGGGCTGATCCATACGTCATGTTCGTGAACGGGCGCTGTCAGTTGGGACTGGTCATTTTTTAACTACCACGGTCATTTTTAATTTATTTAGATTTAAATTGAATTTTGTTTTTTATTTACTCTGGACGCTCTTACTGTGCACGTCTTTCTACATCGTTCTCACATATTTGTATAATCTCAACACGAATGATGTAAATACTATTTTGTAAAAATATTAGAATTTAAAAGAGTGTCCATGGAGTTTCTTGCCCATTCTTCTCCATAGAGATCAACGCTTTGGAATGGGCAACTGCAGTACTTTCACAAGTTATTATCCCTTGTGACCGGGACTGTAGATTCATTTTGTTTCTTGACATTCAAAAGTGCCTGTAATGGTCTAATTGAAATAAATGATTTGATTTGATTTGATTTGATTTGAGTGCCGTGTCGACGCATTCCTGTTCCATGCGCGCCTCAAAGAGATGTTAGCAAAGCTACGGGGCCAGCCAGAGCCAATGCCAGTTGGGGTTGCGGGTTGTTCCAGAACACATAGTGCAAAAGAAGAAACATGGATGGGTTTAATCAGTAAATGTCTGACACTCCCCCAGAGCGGGAGCAGTTATTTATTGATTTCCCATCCAGAAAAAAACCATTAAAGGCAGAAATAGTGCAGGTGAAATTCTGTATTAGAGGTGATTTGAATCGTAGCTTAAAAAGTTTTTGGAGAAGATTGGGAAAACAAAAGATGTCGGAAAAAAAGTTAGTGACAATAAGGTTGATGTGATAGAAGAATATAATGAAGATAAAATTGAGAGAGATCCAAAAATGATTCGTGGATCAGCTAACCAAGAACACTCGGTTATTTCTAATGATGAATTTGTACTACTTGATGTGATTTATTTCAGGAAGTTTTAAGATTCTGCCAAATAGAGATTTAAAATAAAAGTCCTTATGCCAGCTAATTATATTTGTTGCTTGGTGTTAATTCATTTCAACATAAAAATAAGTAAGTCAAGTCGAAAAATAACCTCAGCCATCCCGACAGGAAACTCATTACACATTCCGTGTCGGGTTACAAGAAAGAGGCCGGTCTCGATTTCTGGTTACTTCAATAATTTTACGGATGGAGCATTATCGGGCTAATTCGGTTTAGTTCGGTTTGGCCCGATCGATCAACTGATGCGCGGGCGCAGGTGGGCTCTTGAACAAAGTACACGCGCACCTCTGGCCCGTATTATGAAACTTTGCTGTCTGCTGGTTTGAAACTGGATGATTTTTTTTATATTTTTGTGATGCATTCATTTGTCTAAGGTAACCTCTTTATTATTTCACAGAAATCAATACTCCTACCTACCTACTTATACCTTTTCCGAATTCACTTTATTCATATTTTCTGTATAAGCATTTAATATCAATCGAGTTAGTTTTACATCGTCGATGTAAATCGAAAGGATGGAATTTTACTAACATATTATATTGATGATTTATTTTTATACCAGTCCTTTGAATTTTACGGCCAACCTGTGGTTGCAGGTGCCAACTGTCATTTCTCCCGCCACTGCAATGCGTTCAATGTTTATAATGTTAAGATACTATAGATGGTGGCTTAGAATCATTCAGATATTTCTGCCCATTTTAAGACTGTTAAAATATCTTTTTCTTGTTTCTCTGTCTTCTTCTGGTTTTTTTTCAGCTTAAATTTTGAAATAATGTATTTTCTACCACTGTATTTTTAGTTACGTTCTTGTATTTTTGAGACTTGTTCCAACACAGCACTAAAGAGTGCAATCTATCATGAAATATTCACCATCTTTCATATATAAAACGGTTCCGAACGTCCTTAGTTTTCGTGGTACAAGGAAATCTCTTACAAGACTGCTCCGCTTCGAAATTAATCTTTGTTTAAAGTTAATGGGCCTTATTAATCATGGGCATTATGTCTAGATGAATATAATGCGGTAACCGGTGACTCAGATATCGAGGCTTTTATTACGAAAACAAATGCACCGTTACACAACCTGTCCGTTGCTCTATTGCATTAAGTTGATCAAAACACAATAGAAATAACACTCTAAAACACCGCATTAAAGTCCATAATTAACTTAGAATTATTCATTCAAAGATACCCGGAGCAGGTGAATGTGTTACCAATATTATATTTCTTAATTAATAGAGGTGAGAACACTCAGATCCACGGGAATTTAATATAATGGGCTTTATTCCTGACTAATTTAATTGTGATGGGTATAATATGGTTTTATAATTTTATGGTTCCTTGTCTATTATAATTGTATTTATAATAAGATTATACATTGTATCGACAGCTGCTTCAATTAGAGTGGTTATGTAAATAGACTTCTTGTGAAAGTTGTATTAACAACTACACTTGGGTATTGTGGGTGTATTGTAGACGGGCTTCTTAGTAAAACAGTTACCGTCTCTTCATCAATGTTATAGCGCAGAGACTAATGGGCGCTCTCCCCTCTGTCTGCCAAAACGTACCCCGCGAAGTCTCATCCAATCAGGATAATGTGTGATACTCGTCAATCGTGTAAGTGGCTCCAAATTGTACCCTAAAAGGTAAAGTCTGCTCTTATTGAGTGCACTTTTGTGATTAGGTAGTTGCTCTTTACCATGATGTTTGTATGATCTTTTAAACGCAATGGGAATGATAACAACAGAACAAGCAGCGTAAATGCAGATAGCCAGACATCTTATTTCAAGATTAGTTTACATATTCACCTCTCTAAAGCGGGTAACAACGAGACAAGGGTACAATTAAGGCGGTGGCACACTGCACCGCTGCAGCGGAGGGCGGGTGTCGCGCGTCGGTCACAATGCGCCAAATGACGGCCGGTACGCAAATGAAGAATATTGTCGGACGGCGTGAATGCTCCTTAATGACGCGTCGGGCAGGGCCCGTGTGCCGTCGTCACCCACACGACATTTGCGCGATTGTCGAGTGTTAATTATTGGATCATTGTCGAGGTAGCTCCACATGGGGAGCATCTTTTGAGGCGGTTTGTAAGCCATGTGTGACTATGAACTTTCTGGGTATTCTAAGTGTGTCTGCGAGGAACAGTAGCGCAATCATCACTCATTCTTCACACACATTTATGGAAGTGAACCTTATAAGGGTTGTAAAAAAGGATTATGGACTAAGTGCTAAAGATTTACTAAAGATTATTGTAGAAATTAAGATAAAGTCACGACTAGGTACTACATATATTATACAATTACTGCAACCAAAGCTACGTCAATACTTTGTTGTGGAATTCGGTAAGTATTTGAACGTGCGTGCGCGTACGCACGTTTGGGTGCCAAAGCAACAGTTACACAAACTTCTTCAAGTGGCGAGCGGACACTCCACCGACTATTGTCAACAAAATGTGCCAACATGTGACTTGTGCCCGGACATAAATCAACAGATTTCACCGTTTGTAAACCCAAAATAAATCTGATGTGTACAGTACCAGCTTGTACAAAAAGATCTAGTTGACATAGATACCACAAATTATTTCTTAAAGCTCAAATATTGGTTCAAAACCTGTTTTCGGAGTCAAAACCATCTACAATATGTATATAGCCGGTAAATGGAATGATTTTATCAAACGATGGTGAAGCCATCAACATTATCATTTTCAAATGTTTGTGTAAGTTCTGATTTTGTATCGACGTATTTGGCCTGCCCTAAAAAGTCTTCAACGACTCGATAATCACAAAACATTAACACAGCCATCCTAACAGTTTTTCTCATTACAGTTATAACACCATTAATAACTTCGTTTCTATCGTGAAATACTTCACTTAAACATCATATTCGTGCTTACCATAAAACATTTGGATGAACTAGTGGTTATAAAGCTAGGCAAGACAAACCGCGGTTGTAATATACATTACGAGAGCACTAAATGTCGAAGACTGACGCTCGCCAGCTACCAAGATGGGGACACGAATTTATGAAAACTACTTTTGAATGCGCGTATAACTGGGAGCAAAAATTGTTGTAATTTTACTTACCGCGCTTAGCTGCTAAAGTGGCTTAAGACGTTGGGACACTTCTATGATTTATAAGGGTAGTGTGTTCCACAAGAGAGATTTATACACATTGTAGATGGTTTTGTAAACATTACTGATATTGAAAGTATTACAGAATTGATCAACTTACATAAAGGACAACCTGAGAATCTGTAGTAAAACTCTGATTTCAGTACAAATTTAATAAAAATTTAGAATATTGTTTTTCGTAAATCTGCGTTCAAGTGGGACGTCTGCCAAATTTCTAGAAAGCACGCGTTGCGGGTGTACCATTTATTTCTATTGTAGTATTATTATATCTTAATCACACGTTAAACGTATGATTAGTGAAGATTACAAGTCACCCGAGATGGGAATATAATTACATCCTAATAGTTTATGTATAGGGGAGTGTAAACTTAAAGCGAAGAAAGTTGGCGCGACTGGCAGGTGCGGAGATTTACGGTGCGCAGTTGACCTCTGCCAAGCAAATTGCCTCCACAAAAGAAGCGTTGACGGGGATGCACAAAACGGTTGACCCTAACCTTGAAAGTGTAAACGAGGGCCCGCGGTTTGTGAAAAAGAACTTAATCGACTACAATTTCCAATGATTTTGTGACCTTAATTACTTTGACGTAAAGTATTGCGACATGATTAATACTGGCATTTCCATTCTAAAACACGAAACACAAATAGAAGTATTCAAAACAAAGGAAGTTATCAGCAATTATTTTGAAACCGGAGAACATTGTTTATACACCTTGCTGATGTGAACACCAAATAACTAAATTAGTAAGCTTTTATTTCTTAAAACAGATAATAAACCCTGTGCATAACAACAAGTTAATTGTTACTAGTTCTCAGAACAGCACATTACGGGGGTGATTTCGGGACTGGGAGATCAAGGACGAGCAGCTTGGCGTCATCGAACGAGAGCGCATTACGTTCGATTGTAGGGCCAGGCGCGGCCTAATTGCCAGCATTGTGTCGGCATGCAGATGTGAATGGGCTTTGATTTGGGCCCGGGGGCGCGGGGGCCGGGGCCAGGGGACAAATCGCTCGTTACGGCTGCAGGTAAACTTTCATTGAGCGTCGGAAGGCGTCGGACGTGAGAGGCGGCCGACAAAATGCCCTCGTTATTCGCCGCCGAATCACTCGCTCATTGTGCTCCGGGAAACGGTAGACGCGCTCGCCGAATCACGGAAAAGACTTTAATGAGGCGTGAGAACGTTCTAAATGAACGATTGTGCAGGAGCTCGGATTAATGAATGATTGATATTAGAGTGGCTCTGATTAACACCCATTACGAGATGTTCCAGACCAAGTACCGGATACTTCATCATTTCTTCGACAAAATGTAATAGATTCTCGGTTTTGGTAATTTCGGCGGTTCATCGAACCACTTGTTGCTCTGTAGAGGGTGAGAGAAAAACTGAGTGTCGGGCGAGAGGCGATCCTCCCGCTCCCCGCGGCCTCTCCTCACACTCCTCTGGTCCAAACTCGACACCACGCCAATTAAAACCTGACTCCTGGCGTTTTGTCATGTAGGTATGGCACGCGTTAGATTTAGCTAGCTGTGTTGAATTTTAATTGAATCAATGTTCTAAAAACTAAAAATATTTATTAATTGGCACAGTCTAGCGGCGTGTGAACATAGGACTAACAAGGTTTAGGTTGTTCATTTGATTATTGCAATATTTTAAAGTCAACTGTTACTAGGGCGCATTATATAATTGGACTACGCTCAAGTGCACGTAGGTAGGTAACAATGTGGGGTGCTTAATTAGTTGGCATGAAGTGTGTAGTGCGGTGCATACTGCAAATATCTGTGTGAGCACCCCAGTGAGTGAGACAGGTGGCGAGGGCGGCCGGCGGGGCCCGCCAGCGCGGGGCCGCCAGCGCGGGGCCGCCTGCCGGGGCCCGGGGCGCAACGGTGTAACAGTTGCCTCGCATCACCGACATGTGCCCACTATTTGTATGTAAATTAAAAATTTAATTAACAGCTAAAAATAAACACTATTACTTTCCAACGACTTTGTATGTTTTAATACTAGTTGTTTTGAAGTTGTTTCATATAATTCGCTAAATATGACCGCGTAGTTGCTAGGAACAAGTATTTAATTAGTTAGGTATGTATTGCTAAGCCTTTCACTTCGAGTTGCCTGCGGCTTTGGATCAGCTTAGTAACTCAATCTGATGACGTAATTTAAGGATCAATCGACAATGATTTACAATGTTCGAAATGAGGTCAGCTGCTATGTGAGTTAGTCGATAGTCTCACTTTACTTTTACTGGCGTTTGACAACATGGTAGGGAATATTAATACACTACGTAAAATAAAGTTAGATAATTACATAGTTAATTAGTTATGTTTCCTACTGGTCAAAGCACTTTTTGAACTTTACTAAACACCTTTCATTAGGATTTCCGAAACTCCGATACCTTCCATTTCGAAAGGCATTCAATAAATAAACAAAATTATCTCAAATACCCTGCATATTTATCCCATTTTTTTTGCCGATGGGATATCATCAAATAACTTCCTCCACTCTGGATGGAGCGGGAGGTAGTGTCAGACTTGTACTGACTTAGTAAAACCCATCCATGAATCGCGCGGTATCTCTTTCGAACAACCCGCAATTTATCCCTCAATTAACAAATATACACAGTGTCAACCCCAGAAAACTTTTCAAAATAGGAATTTATCAGTTCTAAGCACTTAAAAAAAACACGCTGTATCATGCCAACTGCCTGGACCAACAACATTTTTTTTATTATATTTAATTTATTTTGTGTCATAAGAATTTGTGGGCTAATTTTATTTTGTGTCATAAGGGTTGTGGGCTAGTTTGAGATGACAAATAGTATAAAAAAGAGATCCAAAAAAAAACAAGCCATCTTCGAGTCGGACTCGCGCGAGCTCTTGTGTGGAACCCTCGATGCGTGAGTTCCACTAAACTGCGTAGATTTAGAGGGTTGATTTTTTCACAGCCCTAAGAGACCACAAAATTGCTGATATGGTTTTAATTTCAACTAAATACTGCCACACGTTACCGAGATAAAGGGTCTTGAGAGACAGATAGATATTCAGACAAAAAAGTGATACTGAAAGGTTGACTGGTAGAGAATGCCTTATGGCATTAAGTCCGCCTATGTACACACGGCGACAGATCAACCTATACAAAACCAGTTTATGCGGATCTCTCATTGTACTTGAAATTTATGGTGTACGATCCGTTGTTGAGAGAGCAGCATAAACTGGTTTTGTATAGGTTAATCTGTCGCCGTGTGTACCACTATTGTACATGAAGTTTAAATAAATACTATAACAGTACAGTTTTTTTCCTTTTGAGGTACAAAATCCTAAAAAGCCTCGTAGGTTGAATAGAATAGTGTCGTAACACATTAACATTTTAGGAGTGGAATCCAACCGTGAACCGGAGTCAAGTATCTTTAAAAATATCATCTCTTTACGTTAACAAAACCCTAAACATGATACTTTTTGTTAAAAAACCTTCACGTTAAAACGCATTTGTTTGTTGTTAAACAACAAAAAAGTTAATGAAATTGAAGGTGTCATGCTCCAATTAAAGCCCCAGTAGCCAGTGCATGGCTGCATGAGGAGACATACGCACGTGATTTCAATATTTCATCTGCAAGGCAGCATACACACTGCGGTCTCGTTCCACTCCTACAATTACGCGCTTGTGTCATATTTACAGCCCAGGTAATTGCCATTCAATTACGAGGCCAGCCCGCTGTGCATCTGAGGGAGAGATCCGACACCTCACTGATATATCCGTCCCTCTCCAACGCGGCGTGCAGCCGGCCAGCCATCAATCATCGAACACCCCCCGCTGGGCGCCTGTAGGGATGGGAAACGTCACAAAGCGAGTATCTCAGTTCAACAATGCTCGATAAGTGGGCAAACGCCACGCTAAATTGATTCCGAACCGATTCTGATCCGAACTTTGTTTAGCCGTATTAATTTAACTCGTCCGTTTGTCATTTGTGTTGCAAATAATAGTTATCGATGGCATTCATATTTTAAAACAATTATGTATAATGATTAATTGTTGGTAACGATATTCTAGGGTAAACAGGTGTTTTGAAATGTCACCGGTTGTGTTTGGCATTTGTTAACTAAGTATTATTTTATACATTAATTAAATAATATTTTATTTCCTTTCTAGACCCTATCAGCCAACTAAGGGTTTTGCATAAACAATGGCTTAATGATTAACGTTTTTTTCTACGTAATGGTATATAAACTCTTAGAAAAAAGATAACTAATGGAGAGGATGTTAACTTTAAATAAATACGCCAATTAAAAAAGATTATAATCATTTTTAAATGCAAAACACACATTGTGGTATTTTTTTCTTTAGAACATCATGCTATTAAAGTATAATGATAGGTTGTAAAGTATCGATATTAAGAGCGAGTGTGTTCCAACCCTAGGTTGTAGCACAGGTATGCAATCTCGCCTTTATACCATCACCCTATTGCACTTCGGTGCTCGAGCCAATCTTTCAAATTGAGTTCAGTGCGATGTAGGGAATAATGTGATTTAAAACCAATAACTTAGTTATCTGTATCATTTATTTATGTTTTCTTGATTCGATTTTCATTTATTACCACATTGGAGTATAGAGGGGGTGTGGGAACGTAAGTGAAACTTATAGAGAAGTTCATCTCATCAGAGTAGGACAGGTCTCCATTGTTCTGAATAAAACTTGGTTTTACCTTTCTGTGTGATCTAATCTAATCAAATAAGGCTTATGATTAAATATGACCTAGAAGTTAGTTATGGTTATAAAATATACTCACAACTACAAGGCAAAACCAATATAGTATACCGTAGCTAAATAAATAATAGTTTTGATCAGCTGGACAAACACATTTTGATCTCAATATTTACAGACAATCTATTTCCTAGAAGCCTTGAACTGTTTGCAAATACGTAAAAAAGTAATTCAACTAATTTTATTTAACGATAAAATCATTCGGAACCGATTACTGAAATCTGATCCGATCCAAAAACGCACACACCCGCACTCAACATTGCACACACACTCAAACTCACATACACTCATCAAGATGTAGTTTTTTTTTTCATTTTTGTAATTCATCTTCTTCTCATAAATTCTGTATTGCCAATTTCTATGCACCGAATGGAAGAGACTTCCACGAGCTCTACGACCTCCTACGTCGTATACGTAACGAAATACGTCGATTAAAAATACAATTATAAAGTAATAAATTGGTTAAATAGTTTGCAAAAAAATCAAATATCATCCATAGATATGAATAATTTACAAAATTATTAAAATTTTCCATGTGAAGTGGGTATGCCTTCTCACATACTAAGTGCGAATGTAGACGATAGAGATGTAGGTACCATTGCCTGTAAAAGACATACTGTATTTGTGGTAATCGCATAAAAAAGCTCTTATTCCCAATCCCCAAAATGTTAGCTCAGTTTAAATCCCTATAGTATCCAGACTCCAGGCTGCTATTGAAAAAAGCTCAAAAACACTTTGTCCTACCCGGGACTCGACCTCAGAAACTTCGGCACAGCGGACACGCTTCCGACCACTGCACCAAAGATGAGACAGCAAGAATGACGCAAGGCTTTTGACCTTTTAATATTCTAGTTTTAGATGCACAATGAAACCTACTTCAAATAACTGATTTAAGACTTGATAATGTGGGTTGTTGCAAATTCGTTTTCCTGTCGTTAATTATACGGGTAAACTTGAGAAACTCTCTCTCAATTCTCGGTATAACTTAACTCTTCAACTTCATCATCTCCCACGCTATAATATCGGTTAACGAGAATTTAACATTTAATTACAAAGTTATCAATAGGTTTTTTACTACATTATTAATTTCCTGATGCTAATTGGGTAAATTTAAATATCGTTTGCTGTATTTCTGCCTCAGAAAGCACGATGAACCGTCAGTTCTGACTGTCATTTATAGATCTTTGACTGTTGTTACAGACTTACAGTGGAGCGAGCTGTGTACGTTTCGGGTTTGTGTTGATAAGGTTTAAGTACTCGTAGTTCTACATGAAATGTATGACCGTGGAAGACTGTTGAAGTTGAAATTTTCTTCAGACAGAACAAAATTTTACTGCATTTAAAAAGTTTACTATCATGCTTTTAATAGCACCTTTACAAAAATCTTGATGTATAATTTGACCCACTTCCCGGTGTCAAAAAGTAAAATCTTACTAAGTCACGTTATACTAAATTCAAAATGGCGGACTCCAAAACAAACTTGTCTTTTTGTATGGATTTCCATGGTGCACTGTAAAATATGATGGCATCATACTTTACCGACAGCAACGCCACCTACCAGGTGGCGTTGCTGCCAGGCGGCCAGGTTCTTACAAATTTGTGTAGCCTTTTAGGAGGATCTATTTGACACACACCCACGTACAGTAGAATTATGAATTTATTTTGAAAAAAAAAATAAGTGCACTTTTGTCTTTATTATTTAATTTTATTGTGTGGCTCTATTTACAAATGTTTCTTCGTGAAAGCTTCGGAAATTCAAAATCAAACTTGATAGGTTAATATCTACAACCACCTCTCATTGAGGCGGATGTACAGCGGAGGACAATGTTTTCTTTTAAAAAGATTCTTTTTTTTTAGTTTTTTTTTGGAAAATGTTGTTTTACTTTTGTATAGGTATTTTTAGAACCCCCGTGCGCGACCTGATGAGAAGAAAGACCAAAGAGAGTATGAAACGTTTTTTAACTTTTTTGTTTTGAAAAAACATTTCTTCCAGCATTTTTCTCTGTGATTACTAATTCGACTATCGTAATCCTTTTTTAGACAATTGGCGTCTTGTAGTTTTCTGTATCCGCATAAGAAATAGGCATGGGTTTCAGTAAGTTTCAAAATAAATGATGCTGCCAACTACATGTTTACTATTCATGATTTTTCAAAAAAAGAAGTATAAATATATTTTTTAAATATAGTGTTAATTAAGCTAACCTCACATTGAAATAAATGCCAGTATCATAAAGTTCTAATAATTTTTATAATTAAAACAACGGGTAAAATGGGAATTGGAATAAAAAGTGTGCAAAAATGCAGGATCATTAAATTGGCTACGGAATAGTTAATGTCAAAAAAATGTGACCATGTGTCAGAGTTTTTGTAAGACTTTCTCTTTTGCATTAGATAAATCTTGTTAATCAACGTTGTTATGTAAGCTTTCAATTTTTATAATTAATGATTCTGCATCGATGGTGCAGCAACGAATAACATTTTGATAATAAATTGGTATGCAAATTAGTCGTGTTGTTTTGTTGTAATTAATCAAATTACTACCAGGTTGAAGTTTCATTTTAAATAAGATTATTGTTGCCATATAAAAATACATATTACATTTTTCTTTTTCTGTGTTCTATGTACACGCATAAGTACAATTTCCAAGAGTTCAGTTTCGTAGTCTGACAATTATTGCTTAAGATTCAAGTAGACATCATTACAAAATAGGCAAGCCAAGCTTTTGCATATTATCATTGAATAAATTCTTAGAACGTGACTGCTCCGTTGGTCTAGTAGTCGTAAGTGCGACAAATGAGCATAAAGTCCTGAGTTCGGTGTACAGGTCGGGTAAAGTGTTATTGGGTATTTCCATCATGACTTTTTCCAGTACAATACATGGAGTCCCCGAGGAGCTCGTGGCTAAATAATAGCAGCCGCTCGGGTTGATCTTTAAGTTAAGACGCGCTTGGGTTGACTACCCGTTAAATACCGAGTTTCCTCCGTGCATCGGAAAGCACGTTAAGATTTTGGTCCCGGCTGTCAATTGTAGATTTTTGACAGTCGTTAAGTCTGACCATAAAGGGACATCGTATAACCCAGTACTAACTGAGTTGTGGAGGTCAGATAGGCAGTCGCTCTATGTAAAATACTGATATTCA
Source organism: Ochropleura leucogaster (assembly GCA_958449745.1). NCBI lineage: Eukaryota > Metazoa > Arthropoda > Insecta > Lepidoptera > Noctuidae > Ochropleura > Ochropleura leucogaster. The sequence continues at coordinate 6,612,474 of OY288208.1, forward strand.
GTTGCATCCGGTAACACTGGAGATGATGATGACATGGAGTCCGTAATTGCCCTCGTTCGATGGCAATGAACTTCTATTAATTCCGACTTAAACATAACCAGCAAGAAGTGTATGTACCTAATTTAATGACACCTCTGCCTATAACTTCGGCAAATACAGGCGTGATATTATCTTATAGAATTCGTAGAAAAATAATCAAAAACTAATTTTCCAAAAAATAACGAACCTAAAATATCAAGTGTCCTCGCTTTGAACTAAAAACCTTGCCACATTATGTATAGACAAAATTAACCGGAGATTTTTCTCGGAAAAATCCAAGGCTTGCTTGTTTCAATTACGGTTACTAATGAGTTGACTTGTGCTCACTAATTAGGCACCTCGCTAATTAATCACAACCAGTTCACCTTGTTCGAGAAAGTTCATTTTACTCCCGTCCTTGTTTACTCTCCTAATTATTTCCCTATTATAAATAAATACGTATTTGTATTTTGTAGTGTCTTGTGTTTTTGTGTGTGTTTTTGTTTTAGTAGATGTTTCGTCCATTTATTGTTTTGTCAACATATAACTACATTATTAAATATTTCTTAAACACAAAAAATAAAAAAAAAACATTTAAAAATATAAAAATAGTAGCCCACCGGTATAGGGAACAGGATCCAAGCTTTAGTAGATGTAATATTAATTTTATTATTTATTAATTATTTACGAATATTATTTCAGTATTTTTTCGATTTGTTTACGAGGTGCGAGTAGAGATTTTTTTCTTAAACAATTGATCTTAGTATTTCTGTCACTATAATTTTACAAGCAATGCTTTACATTTTTCAATGTCCTAATACCAGCCAATAAAAATCTTATATTAATACAGTTTAAAAAAGACAATAAAACATTGTAGAGTATGATGGCATTTCACAAAAAATCACACACATTCTTATCAAGCATTCATTTTCCATTGCTACTAAAAGATATAAGAATATCACTTTAGAAGAAAAAATGTGTAGATTATATGTATGTAGATAACTCATAAGTTCATAAGCAACCGAAGCAATATAGATATGTCTCTTTGGGACCTTTTCGATTAAAAAAACAATCTTGAAAATCAGCCCACAATTAACGGAGAAATCGCATAACAAACATACAAAAATACAAATTGAGCTGCTCCTCCTTTTATGTAGTCGGTTAAAAAGAAAACACAAGTCCCTGCCACATAATATAAATATTAAACCTAACAAATTGAAGTAGTACTAAGCTAGTACCAGTAGATAAGTTAATCTCCACCGCGAAGGCAATAAAAATGAAACCTCAATGGATAATCCTGGCTTTCACAGGAAACTTAATATATCCATGTGTGACTGCCAACCAGTACCAATTAACAGCATTACACTTATCTAACACCCTCATTATAACAAGTAATACTGTTAGTGGCTTTAGTAAAACTTCATTATTTAATGTCAAAGATTGGAACTTCGCTCGCCCATCACGCGACGACTTGTTCGTGTATTAACCACCTTTGAGTAATTTTCAACTGTAACAACTGAAGTTTAGAGTTGGAATTTGAATGGTGAGATTAGGAGTTTAGGTGACACCAAAATACTTATGCTTCAAACAGTTATAGTGGAGTACTTGTAGTATGTTATGTTGCATTCAACAAATGTGCCACCTGTCAGCTCGGTATCGTAAGTTTGAAATGAGAACTTTCATTTATTTTGACAGGCACAGATTAACTTGCGCGTATATTCCTTAAGGAATGTTGTACAATTCATACATTCACTTAAGATGCAATAATATCTTACTTTTCTCAATGTAAAGTAAGATTTTTTCAAAATATGCAAATATTTTTTCAAGTAAGGGTCCATTTGATATACATAAGTATTCAAAATTATATTGTTAAGTAAGTATAATTTGTTTTGTGCCAGCATTTTCTGTATGCGCAAAGAGATTTTTTTACTTACAGGTGATGCGAATAAAAGCGTGTTAGAAAATAAAAACGAACTTCCGATAAATTGATGTATCACAATACTTTTACCGAGTATTCATTTTACATTGTTACTAAAAGATTTGCAGATCATCCATATAGACAAAGAGAAAAAAATGTATTATCGACGATAACTCATAAACTAAACTAAATAAAATTGATATGGGACCACCTGGGAAGTAAAGCTTAAAAAACAAAAAAAAATGCAAATCGGTCCAGTCTTTGAGTAATCGCTCAACATACATAAAAAAACAAGGTTCCGACGAATAGAGAACCTCCTGCTTTTTTAAAGTTGGTTAAAAGGAAACATTTTTTAACTATTCATTATCATACTACCCATTAATTGGGTATTTGGGTGTACCCGGTTAGTTTGGATGCCAACCTCAATATATTAGCAAGCAGATGACCAACTTAGATCAGCTGGTTAATATTAGCAAAGACAAAGGAAAGTTAAAATTAAAAGCATCTATTTGATCCTATATCGAATAGAATATACTTTACTGTACATCAAAAGTTAAACATAACAGTTTTACAGAAACTGCTAATTCTATTGTTACAATGGAGGTCTTGTCGCTGATAGTGATATCTATCCAGACAACCTGTGGATGGACTGTACGAATCCTTACTAATATTATAAAAGCGAAGTGTTTTTTTGTAACGTCTTCGCGTCTAAATAGCCAAAGCGATTTTGATGAATTTTGGTACAGAGATAGTTGGGACCCTGGAGACGGACATAGGCTAAAAAAGGTTGAAAAAGAGAGGGAAGAGAAAGATATATTTTTTCGATCATCACGCGGGTTAAAGTTAGCGTTAGCCGTTGCGGGTTGTTCAAAAGAGATACTGCGGCCTCGGAACGTAAAGGGCAATAGAAGGAACATGGGTGGGTTTTAGTCAGTACAAGTCTGACATTCCCCGCTCCGCCCAGAGCGAGGGAAGTCATATGAAGATTTCCCATCCGAAAAAAAAACCCATAGTAACTATGCCACGAGGACGAAGTCGCGGACGGAAGCTAGTATAAAAATATAGCGGGGGTAGTTAAAGATATTCACAGAAAACATATTTATTTCCAGCAACAACATTCCATTGCCTTAAAATTTTCTAAAGCTGCCATTCGGAATCGATTCACCGCATTATCAAGTAACAAAACGATGCCCAATTATCCATTTAGAATCAGACTGGCTTTGTGAGCGGTAAAAATGAAAGAAGCTGATGAAATAGAGCCCTGCATTCAGCTGCTCATTATACAAGGTAACTTGCAAAATACGTTGTTTTCGAACCCATTCCGGCAAGGTTGCCTTGGGCCAGCAATTTGTTTCTGCTGGTGTATCATTGATACATTTATTACCAATGGATTACGGCTGCAATGGTGTAAGCTAGGACTTATTTCATTCAGAAATGGGTCCTTCTAAAAAGTACAAAAAGGGTTCTCAGTAATCATGATTCTCCTATCCTAGAGAACAGCGTTGGAATAGATCCGCAAGTGCTTGAAATTTTTTACAAAAACTACATAGGTAAGTTTTATTTTTAACTAGCTTTCGCCCGCGGCTTCGCCCGAGTTAAATTTGGAGTAAGACAGTTCTCCTTGCGCCTTATTGATTTGTAATAGCAACGCTAAGTTTTCCCTTTTCTTCCCTCTTTCTCCCTCACATCCCACTTTTTTTAAATAAAAATTAGCCTATGTCCGTCTCCTGGTTCCCAACTATCTATGTACCAAAATTCATCACAATCGGTTTAGTCATTAAAGCGTGAAGAGGTAACAAACAAACAAATAAACAAACAAACTCACTTTCGCTTTTATAATATTAGTAAGGATTGTGTTTTCTTAACCGACTTCAAAAAGGAGGAAATTCTCAATGCGCCAGAATCTTTATACCATAACTAAAAATGTTGAATTATAGCATTTTTTTGTAAAAAAAAATGGAAGTTGGTTTTTACTTACACTCTTTAAATTGCACGTCTACATCGTTCTCACATAATTTAAAGATTATGTGCCAGATTTAGAAGAGTGTCCATGGAGTTACTTGCCCATTCTTCTACATTTATTTTGCCTTGTGATTGGGACTGTAGCTTATTTTTTTTGTCATCATTGTATCGACAGTTCAAAAGTCCCTGTAAAGCCTACTTGAAAAAAATGCTTTTAATTTGATTTGATTAGGCAGGGGCGAACTAAATATAGTTAACCTAGCTTTGCCTGTTTAGTCTTTCATATAATAAAGAGTGAGCCTATTACCACCACATTTTTGCGGATGGGAATTCATTAAATAACTTCCCCCGCTCTAGGCGGAGCGAGGGGGTGTCAAACTTTACTGACTAAAACCCACCCATCTTCCTTATATTGCCCTTTATGTTCCGGGGCCACGGTATCTTTTTTGAACAACCTACAACCCTGGCAGGCGGTGGCCTTGACAAGCACCTCAGAGGTGCGCGTGGAACATGTAACGCGTCGTCAACACGTCAAACGTCGACCTTAAAATCGAACCTACACTCAACTAGTACTACATACGTCACAATAAGCTAAACACACAGTCCTCACTTGTGCAAACACGAAGTTAAAATGCAAAAAGCCCACTGTTGTATGACATTGTTTGCATTGACAACGGAATGACGAATGCGGGACAGGAAAAAAGTTTTCTAAGAGGTAAAAAACCGGCCAAGTGTGAGTCCACTGAGGATTCCATACAAACTTACGTCATAAACGGCCATATCTTTTGGCTGCATAGACTTTAGAGGGTTTAGTTTTTCACAGCTCCATATACTTAACTCTGTGATAGAGGTAAGTATATGATTTCAATTTTAAATAGATACATCTACGCTTTTCCGAGATAAAGGGTCTTAAAATACATACAGACAGACAGACAACAAAGTGATTCTAAGAGGGTTCTTTTTTGCGTTTTGAGATACAGGACCCAAAAAGTCAAGTGCTGTTTCTGAGGTTTTACTATTCATATCCACGTTTTTAAAAGATAATTCCAATATTATTAATAAAGTTTGGTGCCGATACATCGGGAACTCATCTAAACTAATATTTTATTATAAACAGTTTGTTTGTTTGCTACGATTTTACTTAAAAACCGTTCAACCGATTAGAAAATTCTTTCACCATTAAAATGCTATATTATTACTGTGTAACACTATAGGTATAACATCACGCTACTACCCACGGGAGCGGGGCAGTAAATAGAGCCGCGGATAGAAATACGCAGAAAAGCTAGTATCTAATAAAAAAAAAGTTATAAATAACAATATTGTTCAGATGTTCACAGATTTATAAAATAAATTTCTTATGACTAATTCATATGATGCACACGAATAAGGTAATAAGGTAGAAAATGCTCAAAGCATTAAATCTACGGTGTTTTTACGAGTGCTAATTTTGAACGTAGATGACAATCAATAAATGAACATAAAACTGAAATTTGAAAAGTTTTTAAAAGACATTCACAACGTCAAAAATAACTGCCTGCACCAAACTAACTGGATTAGTAATTCTTTTAAAATAAAGTATTTGTATTCTTCATTCTATTCTTAACTATTTGTAAAAGTAACAACTATAAGAGTCACAAATTAACACATCAAGATCAATAAACCCTAACCCCCATTACATAACGACTAAACAATCGATCAAACAGATAACCACCAAAATCGGAATAAACAATCCTAAGCCTTATTATTAAGCGAAATTACAAGTTAACGCTATAGAAGACACGGCTAATCGGATTGTGGGGAATAATGAGATTCCGATAGCGGCCGATGTATCCGCCGATAGGATCTACAGATAGTCGCGAGTCACGTTGCGCGCGCGCACGCCGTACAACTTCATCAACGACGAACAATCCCATATAAGGTTAAGCCCGAAACAATTATTTAATGTCGGCGACTCATAATTAAAAGGTAATATAAAATTTATGGGCGATTGTCATTTGTCAGCCTTATACATGAATGATTTTGTGTTGCGAATATGAAACGGGTTTATAAATGGTGCTTTGAAAGTGTTAAAGCTCGTTGCGTATAGTTTCTGAAAGTAGTTGATTCGTCGGATATATCTTTCTGTTCGTGTAAGTTTTTAATTAAATTGTGAGCCTTATAAGGGGGTTATAGAATTAAGTATTGATAAAGTTGCGTTTATAATGTGTGCAGATGAAAAAGATATGAGTATTAATGTTTATGGGCACGCAAACAACGATTAATATTGCATTAGAATTTTGTATAAATTATAACTTTTAACAACTGCTTTTTCTTTTAATTACCGTTCTTTAGAGAGACTATTAATAAAGTAATAGGTTATTCAGTTATGTCCTGTTCGCAAGTTTGACAATTCGAAAATAAACCTAGTGGTGCAGAAAATAAACATTAATTCGCTGTTTTTTATTCTGTGCCAATACTAAGTAACGTGACCGCGTAATTTAGAAAGTGTCATAGCTAATGATTTTCCTGTTTAAGCGCGACTACATATATCATTCGTCTGCTATCTTACTTTAAATAATTTTATGACTGTATACTATCTCTTTATATAACATTCTCGTATCACCGTCTTAGTTACCATACTCCTTCGAAACGGCTTGGCCGATTTTTATGAAATTTTAAATATGTAGGTATATTGGGTGGGTCTGAAAATCCGTCGTGATCTATTTTCATACCCCTGAGTGACAAAGGCAGCCCTTTTCAGAAGGGGGGCTGAAAAGTGGGTGAAACTGTTTGGCACAGCTAGCATATAATTATATGACGAATTAAAGGGAGAAAATATAAAAACGGAACTGCTTAACCTAACCTAACCTGCTTAACTGTTTGCCCGGGTAGGTCCGTCGATGGGTAACCACCCTTTACAAACCTAATTTCCTTCACGCCTAGATAAGCACGTAAAGCTGTTACTCCCAGCTGATAATTGTAGATCTTTTACAGTATTACAGGTAGTTAGTGGACCAAAAGTCTGACTGCCAGTCTTACCAAGAGATGCCTATTTATTGTATTGTTATAACTTCAAATGCCGAATGGTACCCAAGAGAAGGGAAGAGGAAGAGAGGACTCCCGATACGAAGATGGGACGACGATATTATAGCGTCAGCGGCGTTAATGTAGGAAAGAAAAACCCATGACCGCGAAACGTGGGAGATTATGTCGAATCCTTACTAATATTATAAAAGCGAAAGTGAGTTTGTTTGTTAGTCTTCATGCCTAAATGGCTAAACCGATTTCGATGAATTTTGGTACAGAGAAAGTTGGGACCTTGGAGACGGACATAGGCTTTAGTTTTTTTTTTTAAAGTGAGACATTAGGGAGAAAGAGGGAGGAAAAGGAAAAACTTAGCATTGCTATTACAATAAATAAGGTGCAAGGGCAAAAACTACAGGTAGCAGGTACCTGTAAAACAGGAAAGGAGAACTGTGTTACCCCGAATTTAACGCAAGCGAAGCCGCGGGCAAAAGCTAGTAGTTAATAATTTTTCTTCTTTAATCTAATTCTTTAATCTATTTGTTTTTTTTTATCTTCTATTGCGTTTGTTATAAACAATATTGTAAGTAGTGTTTACTAATATTATATGGACATAGGTCTAAAATAAAACATTTTTATTTTATTATATTTACCTCGTAATGTATGTTTTTCTAAACACAAGTGAGATGTATATCTGGTCTGAATATCGTTCAAATTATTATAAAATAATAATTTGAACGATATTCAGACCAGATCTAAGAACCACGTTGTTTTATATTTTGTTAAAAATTATATTTATTAAATGATATAAATAATAAAAAAAAATTATATATATTAATTAAAACCATTAACAGAAACAAAGCAATCACAGTATTTACGTTGGAAATGCAATTTATCAGAACATGGTCTTGTTTAGTCCACTCGGTAATTAAACGAGAGCTTTCACTACAGTAATGGAATTCAATTAAAACTAAAACGCAGTGCATTCAGCCGTTGATACCAACTTACTAGCAAGCGTAAACTTCCTCTGAATACAATTAATTAAATTATTGGAAGACTTAACCAAATTGTAAAAAACGGTTTCATTTGATTAAAATTCTTCATCGTCTTCGCATCTAGTATATTTACAGGTTAATTTATCAAAAATAAATTAATTAATCAAACAAATGGGTAAGAAAGTAAAACAAAACTGTAAGGAGAAGCGCAGCAAAGGCATCATATTGGCAGTGTAGTCTCGATCGATGGCTCGGTGGCGCCCCCTCGCGGCCCCAATCAGCTCCATCAAAACTCGAGCTCATTACTCAAAATCAATTAGCGTTATTAGTGCGGCGCGTCTTCGTTAGCCCGTGATGGAGGGTAATTTATTGGCATCTCTTAATTAGGGATAAGTCTAATTGGAGGCTTAGTCGTAACGAGGCCCTCGAAATCTGACGTCCCGACGAATAAATTGGTCGGCCGGGCCACGGCCTCGGCGCGACGGGCCACGATTCGATGCAGTACGGGCGCGGTACCGCACGCCGCTGTCACCGCTGATATTTTGACGTGCCAACTCGATTTATGCTCCTCCAATGTACTCACTTTAACGACAGCTCTAATAAGTTTCAAACATTGACTTAGAGCTGGCTTAAAAGGATGCGTCATAACATAGCGTATGGGATTTAGTCGATGGTAATGAAAGTTATACCGCTCGACGTCTAATGTTGGTCTGGGGACTACTAACGATTTTAAAGTCACACCAAAATAGTCCTTAATAATTAAGGAATATTGATTTTATATGTGATTTGTCGGAAAGCATGTCACGTTGGCCCAGAGGTTAAGGCCTCGCCTCTTATATACGAGGTTATGGATTCTAATCCTGGAAAGTACTGACAGTGGCTAAGTTCAACTCATATCTATATACTTTCTAGCCTCATTTTGGAGATCGCAGACATCGTGAGGAATCTCTACTGCTCATTAATAAAAGTCTGAAATCGCCAAGACTTTCTTAAGCAAGCTTGGTAATCAATGCTTTTGCCTGAATGCCTTCTATGTTGTCCCAGCAATAAGACAGTAATAGGCCGGTATTATTATTACGATAACGCATTCTAGTAGGACTAATTCGGTCGGGTGGTATCTGCGGCGAGCGCTAAGCGGTGCGGTGCGGTCGGCGCGGCCGCTGTTCAAAGCGATTCGAACAAAAATAAAGGACTCTCATAAAGCATATAAATAAAAGAGTGCGGACAACGGCATGATCAAGTGCACCGCGCGATGTAACGCGATACTTTGTAGCGTGCCTTATCCCGACGAGAGGTGGAGAGGTATACCCTCCCCCCCACCTTCGGCCCACAGAACTGGTCAACTCTATAATTAGATCGCTCTTCTGTGACACACTGCTTGGAAATAATTTGTATTTTAATAATGAGATTAATTTAGATCTTAGATAAGTCCCGGTTCTATCACGGTCGGTAAGCGAGGTCTAAAATAAAACGACCACGGAATTGTTCAACTTGTTGAAGGAAGCGTAATTAGTGGAGCAGACTTCATTTTGAAGAAAAGTCTTAGTATTTTCTTAGTGGGAAATAAGATGAAAAGCTTACACTAACCTCATAACTTCTCATCGACTAAAATCGAATCAAATCAAAACTTCCCATTGAATAAAATCAACCTTCGCTGCAAATTCATTGTGCACTCATACACTTGCTTATTAATAAAAAACACGTATGAAGTATTAAAAAATCTCTCACTTAATTGTTCCAAATCGATACACGGCCCGAGAGCGCCAAAGAATCGGTTTAATGCCAAATCGAATTACGATCAGACGATGCAGGAACAAAGGTGGATTGGAGCTGTGCTAACACTAAATATTTTTAGCCTTCACTAGTTTTATTTGAATAATATTGACCTTGAATGTTTACACAGGTGTCCATCCTTCATTCATGTTCAATATTCGAATAATTATCAAATTAGACGCACTTTCACTTAATGTTTGTTAGTTTGAGGAAAGGAACCACCTTGTCTGCGTCTAACGTATTTATTTATAAGCTTTTTATTACTTCTTTATAACTATTAAGTTGCTATTGACTATGTCCATATTTTTAGTTTACTATCTGTCTGGTTTATACATCTTTTATTTATAAATACCTGTATCGTTAAGTTATCTTTCCTAGACTTATGAAATTTCTATAACAGCTCATAAAAATATAAAGAGCTAATACTAACTAAATGGCTAGTTGAAGCCTCAATGAATTCCTGATTTTCTGAAAGACTATGCAAGCTAGGTTTAACGTTCAAAACGTGAGGAATACAACACGAAACTTTCCTTCAGATCAAAATACTGAGAAGCCCATATAATGACTAAAAAATTCTCGCTATAGAACAATTCGCCATTCAAAACGGTCATAAAGATCACCGCGCTAATCCTCGAGCGTTTCAAATAAAACCGAATGGACCGGCTACGTGGGCCATACATTACCCTTTCTTAGGACGACGTCTCGGCGGACTAATGCCTACAATGTGTATTATAGCATTTAATATAATAATAACGTAATGAAACGTCTCGCGCGAGGGGGCGAGGGTGGGGGGTGCGCGGGCGGCGGAGGGACCGCGGGAACCGGTCGCCGGAGGTCATCGGCAGCGAGCCTTCCGCGACCGGTGTTGCCAGCTTAGGCCGACTCGGTTGCCCATTTATGTAGTTTTTCGAAACGGCTGAGGTTAACTGGGACAGCCCGTAACATTTGTTGCCTTTTTAAGTCATCTATTAGTCTTGCACGCGGCAGCCACGGACAGGATACATTAGAAGTAATGATCTGTGCATGTGGCTCTACATCATGCAAAACATTTTTTCTTCCTTCAAGTACATGTCCCGTTTTTGCAAAACTTCGATTTTCTTGGAAAATACGAGGTCTATTAAGGCATTTTCCAGTTAATAATGTGGCATCACTGCGACCGTACAATTCAAAGGTGTCCAAAAATCGGAGGTTGGCAACCCGGCGACGGCTATGGTAATGCTCCGACGCGTCGCCCGCGCGTATGTTAATGCTCCATTAAGATTATACTAATTGAAAGCCAATAAATACAACGGCTATGAATATTAATTTTATTTGGCTTCGCGCTGTTACTGTACGGACCAGTTTCTGGATCGCGTGCGACGAATTACTTGCGACTCTTTCCAATGTTTTGTAGAAGACAGGCGATGACGTACTCCGAAGAATGCTGGCCATGTTTATGTTCAGTGAAAGTAGCTTTAAGTTTATCGCTGACAGAGCTTAATTTGATGATTTGTGGAATAAACTGTCGAAAGTTGTTTTTTAAAAGCACGCGTGGACTGGGCAGACGTTTTCTGCGCACACTAAGTTCTCAAAGATCTTATCCATGCTTTTCATTAAGTGAGTTCGAGGTCACGAGCAGGCCTATAGAATTCTGCATAATAGGTAAAAGTGCGTGTTTGGAAAATACCCAACTCGTGCAAACAACAACTTATGTTAACCACATTAAAGTTAATTTTATCATGATCAGATAGCAAGAATTCATAACCAAACAATCAGTGTTTGCTATCGGCAAGCGTGACGCTAGCACTTACGTACAAGTGTAGCCATCACCGGCGGCGGCTACGTGCGGTAGCAGTCAGTTGCGTGCGTATCTTCACCATCCGGTTGGCGTGACGTCTCGATATTCCTGTCAATCCCGGCCGTCGATTACACAGGACAAATCAATTACCGCTCGCATTCCACCGGCAGCCGACCGACGAATTCTCTGTCACGATCCCGTCGGACGATGACGAGACCTCTCATCGAACGGTATGCAGAACATTGCGCGCCCTTGTTCGCCTCTAAAGACTAGATTTGCACATAGAGAGCGATGGATCGCGCGCTTCCATCAATTGTCCGTGAATTCCACGCATTCAAACATACGTCTAGATCGAATCGTTGTGTACCCTCAAGCATGGCTCAGCTTTGACCACGCCAAGAATTTCGTGTTCGATACCTGTTCCGGAATGTTATCAGTGCGTCGCATCGGCACTCGGCATCAAACATGTCAGACACTATCGTACTACATTGTAAACCACTATTTAAATGAGTATATAAATTAATTGAAAACGCAATCATGTAACGTGCTCGATATAATAAATATGTATGTATTACATGTACATCCTGCGGTAATCAGCTAATTGGGTATGAATTATTGATCCCGTAAGTGGTAATGATTGGTTTGTGTGGCCGAGCGGATGAAAGTCGTACTGAAGTGGCGTGCTCAACTGCTTAATGTCTTGGATTTTTTGTTGAATTTGCCACGAAAATGTAGATAATATTGATAAACACAAAAACCGCGTTGCCGTTTCGTGGTGGTGGCTCCGTGGCCACATTGGCGTGCTCGCTGTAGACAGAGTGGGGCTCGGCGGGTCAATGTCAGCGCGTGCGGTTTTCCTTCGGCGTTGAGCCGCCGGCCGCGAGGTCGACTAACTGCTAATTATTTTTCGACCAACGAGTTGCAACATCAGCTGGTTTATGATGACTAACTGGCTAAATGCGGTTTAGTGGTCACGAAATACTTTAGTGATTACCGTGCTGTGGTAATAAGATTGTGTTTGCTGTGTACGTTTGTTTTGTGTTAGGTTTATGGAAGTTTCAAGGGAGCAAGATCCCAATGTAAGTGTCGGGGTGCGGTAGATGCGCGAGAGCCTGCGCCCACGCAGGGTCGCCGCTGTTCGCCTCGATTTTATGTTAATCGAAGAGCCGTGTCGTCGGGCGACGTGAACATAAGACACAACGGTTAGGTAAAACGGAACACATCCAGTCACAAATACATTAAATACGCCATTATCCGCAGCCGAGAACAATTTCACATTTACGACTTTACACTGACACGTCGTAAATTGGCTTTATATAGTTTCTATTGCGGCCTTATTTGCACGTGAGGTGATTGGATACTAACTCGATGGCAGGACAAAGTGCAACGATCGGCTTAACTATTATTGCATCTAAGTAAATATAAAGGGGTTGCGGGTTGTTCGAATGTGATACCACGGCCCCGAAACACAGAGCGCAAAAGAAGGAATATGGATGGGTTTTAATCAGTAAAAGTCTGACACTCCTATCCGCGCCGCCCAGAACGGAAGAAGTAAATTGATCGAAACAAATAAAAAGGGGTAAAAAATCTTTTTATATAGTTACGGAAAAGTTCCACACGACACGTTTCATGCTACATGATATTTTATAAACTTAAGTCGGTGGTGTTAGTGTCATTACCATAATTATACACCTAATGAAATAAGAACTATATTTTTCCACTATACTTGTTAGTATTGCGTCTCCAAAGGATAAAACGGGACCCTATTACTAAGACTCTGCTCTCCGTCTGTCTGTCCGTCTGTCACTTGACCGTATCTCATGAATCGTTTTAGTTAGACAGTTAAAATTTTCACAGATAATGTATTTCTGTTGCCGTTATAAAGAAAACTAAAAAACAGAATAAAATAAATATTTAAGGACAGGCCGTGTCAACGGCGCGTTAGTGTTCACGCGCGCCTCAAAGAGATGTCAGCAAAGCGGAGGGCCTGCCAGGGCCTCTGCTTGCCGAGGTTGCGGGTTGTTCGAAAGAGATACCGCGGCCCCGGAACGTAAAGGGCAATAGAAGGAACATGGGTGGGTTTTAGTCAGTACAAGTCTGACACCCCCCCCCCCTCGCTCCGCCCAGCGGGGGAAGTTATTTGATGATTTCCCACCAGAATAAAAACCCATAAGTAGGTACAACAAACATTTTTTTGCCCATTTTTATAGATATACATTTAAGTAGTTACCCTCCGTGCACGGTACGACTTACACTTGACCGCTTTTTATTTTACGCCTCTCAGAAAGTTAAGTTTAATAATAACGAACTTATGGAAAGTAGGAAAAAACATTTAATTGTGAAATAATGGTAATTGCAGTAATAGGTTATTAATAAAGAGTTTGTTAAGGAATTTAAAGTTGTGTTCAAGAATATCGAATGTGCTCTTTATTCATTTGTAGTGGCTCATAAATTAGCTATTTAATGAAATATTCATTACAGCGAGCCGCATTTTTCTCCGCTACCGTAGACTTACAACTGTTAAGAAATTCCTTGTTCAAGTAGTTGTAGGTAATTTTAAGTGTTAGCTACAAACTACAAGCGTGATTAAGTTTTATTTAGAAAATATGGAAAAATCGTTTAACTTGTTAATGTTAATGTGAATGGAAAAATGCTAGAAATTCTCATTTTTTTATATTGCTTCTTGTTAAAAAGTTTGTGAACATAGTTTTGACTTTTTCAATCTTTGCAACATACAGATTTACAATTCGAGAATGGAAACGTTAGAAGCAAAATTGTACAGATATCTCAAAGTTTATCTAATTGAAGATTCAACACTAAAAAAGCACATATATTTTATTTACTATTAGGTAATGCTGTAATATTTTTTTAAGTGTTTGATTTCAGACAGAAAGTAAAGAAGCTGACCGTATAATTAAATTAAAATAATTATTACCAACTATGTAATACAATATCACGCCTATAATCCATGAAGGGTTAGGTAGACGTGTTGGTAGGTACCAAATAGTAAACCCACATTCCGTCAATTTTTTTTTCTAAGTCCCATGTAAAAAGCGCCAACTAATAAGTACATTTACATCTAATATTTTTTCAGAGAATCTTGAAATATGTCCCAAACACAGACTAATTTTTTTACTGAAAAATATTTTACTTACAAAAATATGTTGTATTTTATAAAAATGGTTTATAGCATCATATAAGTTTCCAATAACTCCATTTGTCTGTGATCCCACAAACCCACGACAATGTAAAAATCTTCAAATAAGAAAACTGTTCATACTAAAAACTACCTACATTTTATCCACAATTTAAAATAACTTCAAAGGATGTCTCAATTTATACAAATAAAGACGTTACATAAATAAAATCGTGTTTGTAACAAAAATATCGTATAGTTGGTCCCAATACTGTGGTCCGTAAGCGTCTCCTACGCATACACCTACTCCTAAGTAGGGCTACCATTCCTCCGCATTTAACAGGACATGTACGGGATTTTGATCCAAACGTCCGGACTTTTTCCAAACACCATGAATTAGTCCACACATTTTTTCAGCCATGTTCCAGAATTCATGCCATTTATTGAGAAAAAATCAAGGTATTTATACATATACGTACAAGAATTATAACTAAATAAAACGATTAAATAAATAGTCTAATTTTATTGTAACTTTAAGTAAATAAAATAAAATATCGTTTACAATAAATAAGGTGGCCGTGTCGACGGCGCGTTCATGTTCCAAGTGCACCTCAAACAGATGTCAGCAGAGCAGAGGGGCCTGCCAGGGCCATTGCTTGCAGGGACTGTGGCTTGGAAAGAGATACCGCGGCTCAGATACACAAAGGGCAAAAAAAGGAACATGGGTGGGTTTTAGTCCACCCGCTTATAGCGAGAGAAATTGTTTGATGATTTCCCAACAGAAAAAAGGCACACTTAAGGTAAGTTATATGTTAGAGTAACTGCCATTACTTTTTTTTTACGTCTGGAAATCCTCGATGGATGTCCTCCGCCATGGCGATAACGGAGGGGTCTGCCAGACTCCTACTGGCTGAAACCACACGGTGTTCCTTCTCGTCAATTCTGGCTGGGGTGCGGGGACACAATCGCATTCTACATAATCACCCCAGCAGTGACGGTTTCCTTGCGGCAAAACCCCTTCTCATTAAAAGGGGAAGAGTGGGCTACCCCTCTCCCTGTCATTCTATATGAGAGGCGCGCGGAAACACCACGCGACGCCAGCTCAGGTCTACCTATATGCTTGGACAAAAGACTTCTCCAAATTCATTGTCAGCAGGCCATTTTAAACAGCCATTACCTAAGCTAACTTAGTATCTAGTAATAAGAGTAAAATGCCTTTAAAGTACTTATGCACAAAAGTGTAATAATATCCTCATTAGAAAATTTCACAATTTCAAGTAAGGTTTGCTGTAAGGAAACCCAATTCTGGGTTAAGCTGGCCGTTGTACAGCTTTAGTATTGCAATTTGTGTATAATTTTTAAGGAGGATTAAGCTTTTTTGCAGTAACCTATTTTATTTTTAGGACTTTTCTTGAAATGGTAACCCTACTCATGAGGCAGTCGTTGCCTACCTTTTACAATATCTTAATTTATTCGATCCGGTCTCCCAATGCCTATGAAATTGTGATCGTAAATTATTTTTTTGGAAACAAAGATTTTATTTTCTATTGTGATGTAATACAAATATTTGTTTCCGGAAATGGTCATAAAACTATAAAAGTCTATTAAATAATTAATTTATGGGCTATTGGTGCCCGAGGCTAGATTTACGATTTCGAAAGAATTAAAAAAATATATGGAGTCTATTGAGGCCTTTAGCAAATTTTAAATAATGTGTGCTTTGGATTCGGGTAATTAATAGTCGCAGTAATTAAAACAGAAAACTTCAATTACACTTAACAATTTTATATGTATCAGGTAGGCCGGTAAATATAATTTAAACGATTTCCAAGAATTGTAATTAATAATCATAACATATTCATTACTTATACATAATTTGAAAATGTTACAATTTCCATTGTAGGTACTCAAAGCGGATAAGGGTAAAAGGGAAGTTGAAATGCTTTTTTAGCATTTAATTATAATGTTAACACAATACCCACTGATGTTTTATCACGAATTAACAATTCAAACAAAACAGTCGAGGTAAGCATGAGGGCCTTCTAGGCACAAGTATTAATTAAGAGGGTTGAACCACTCCGTCTCTAATTAACCGAAGACCCAAGCCAGCCACATTCGGAGTAATTAGTTGCCTCCGAGGGCTGTTCTCACGCTCTCGGACCTTAAACATCGCGAAATAATAGGAATTTCATCGATTACAATTATGCAGATACGGCAAATATAGTTGCGTATCCAGCGAGTTGGACACGTTGAATAAATTAGTCGTCATTAATACCGAGTTGAGAATGGAAGCCGCGGCGGACAGTAAGAGAGATGTCACACGTGCAGTGTCATTACGGCGCGGCATCGGCAGCGCGGCCCGCTGGCAGCTGGCGCAATTTGTCCCCCGCTACGTGAATCGGTTATTAATCTGTTGCTACAATTACTCGCTGACCATTGAATTAATTGTACCCCTTATCTGGCGAATTCACTCGCGAACGACAACTTATCGAGATGTTAAGTTCTTGTGTAGCTGTCAAGAAACGGTCGTGGTGATATTTTTATTATTGCAAAAACTTACCAATGTGATCGTGCGTTGTTATAATGTCAACCACTTGTCGCCGTTACGGAGCGGTCGCGCAAAAACTTTCTTACTCGATGGCTCGTTTTACTTAAAAGAACTCATTTAAGGCATTCGATCGAAAAGCCGTCGACAATGAAATAAATGATCCCTCTCGACGACACAGCAATAAAAATTTCATAATCAGACTTTTTAAAACAATAACACTCGAACGAGGGTGGTCGAGAATCTTTATTAAAATCTCGAGAGAGTAATAAAAGCACAGTTAAATGCGGAGAATTCTGATGAAAATATTAATTAATGTTTCGGAATGGGAAACATGTTGCTAATTAAATGGCGATATCGCATAAAACGTAATTAGAGGCCGGGAACATTCGTTTCTCACGGGGCGGGCTGCATGCGCGTCCCGCGGGCGCCGCGTGCGGTACCGGCGCGGCGCGGCACGGCTCGGTGCCGGCTAACCCGCGCATCTCGCGTTATGAAAGGAATGCAACGCGTACGCTTACACAGCAGAACAGGTTACGTTTCAACTGAGTACTGTATACAGATTTTCCTCACTCAACACATTAAAATTCGCTCTTAATAGTTGTTAACTTTTTGCGAGCCACCTCTTGTTAACAATGTACAAAATTGCAATTTGTAACAATGATTCAATAAAATCGGTTAAGTGCGAGTCGGACTCGCGAACCGAGGGTTCTGTAATTGTTTCATAAACGGCCATATATTTTTGACTGTGTAAACTTAGAGCTTTGCAGAGACTTGCACAGCTCCAAGACTTGATTACCTGGTTTTAATTTCGACTTCATACCTTCACTCGCTCTCAAATAAAGATTATTCACAGACATAAAGACAGACAGACAACATAGTGATCCTATGAAGGTTCCGTATTTTCCTTTTTAGGTACGGAACCATAAAAATAGATTAAAGAAAAAGGAGTTTATAATATAAATTCCGCGAGAGCGAAACTACGAGCATTCTGAAAGATGGCGGACGTTATTAAATGCACTGACTGGCAACTATTAGTGGCGATGATAGACGCATGAATGGGTGGCGTAATTAAAAAATCAATGATCACTTATTGTAATTAGCGGTGTATCGCTTGGCCGACAAAAAGGTAATTGTTTCCTGACGCCCGTCAATCAGTTGCGGGGAGAATGGTGCGGGATCGACACGTGCGCCGGCGCAGACCGTCCGACGGCTCTCTATTCTATTGCGATGCATATTAACGCGATATTAAAGCTGTGAATAATGAATTGATCAATAGAGAATGGTAATTATTTTAAAATTATTTGTAATACTTTTTGGTGAGTAATGACGTGACGTTTTTTTTTTATTTTTTTTGATAGCCAGTGAAATGTAATTTAAAAGTCTACTTTCGAATGTTGATAGTGCTATCATTACTTTGTTCATTGAAAACAGAATTGGCACAACCAGAAGGTGAGAGACCTCGTAGAAGATTTCTGGATGAGTTGAGCAAAATCGTTCACTTTTGCCCTGAATCGAAAGAGAGGTTAGATATAATAGAGAGAGGGAAGCCTTTGTCCAATATTTGGACGATGCAAGCTAACAGTGACAGTAACATACAAGTGTACAAGATCATATAAGTAAGTTAATTTTAAGAAGTTTTACATGTTAAGTTAAGAAAACACAACTGCAATAACATATTTTTAATGACCATAAATTTTGTACCCAACCCAATGTTATACAGAAATAAACTTTATTTTAATTAATGTAACCTTACATTGTTTACAATTTCAGTAATTGAACAAAGAGCATGGTCATAAATATCGCCGGCAACACAATATAACAGCGTAAGATACACAAAGTCGTCGCGTTATCTACCAAACGGCAGAGGCTCGTATATTTCATAATGAGGTTATTACTGAGCATTCTAGTTGCCTTATCTCCAGCTATTCCGAAGCAGAGACTAGCGCCAAATTGGCGTGGCGGAGTGCGCAGGCGCAGGCGATCGGTTGCGCAGATATAGCTAATTAAGGGCCGCGCGCGCCGATCTATTTGGAGAGATCTAGCCGCTGACGTGTGAAAATACCCAATTAATTAACGCGAAACGCTCGCCCGATCACAGGGCATCGCACCTCGCGTGCTACAGGAACGACCTAACGCTACCGACGCCGACGTTCTATTACAACTTTAATTCGAACTATCTCTCGTTAGCGACGCCCATTACTAGCGACAACTTCAAGTTCCATTTTATTGTACGCTGTCGACACTGAAAGTGTTATACTCGACATATTTACAGCTGGTGACGTAAATCTAATTACAGCAATCACCCACTGACCACCAAGTTCACAATAGCGCCATAAATTCGAAGAATTCATGCCATAAATAAATTCGATTGCACATTAGCCGCACTACCTATAAAGTGGAACATTTGAACGTTTATTTATGACAGTGGACTCCCGTCAATTAAACGGGGTTCCCCTCTGTCGCCGTGTAGAGATGACGGCGCGGGGGGTGGGGTGGGTGCGGGCTGGATTGGCGGTGCACTAACAGCGAATAGATGGAGGTGAGCGATGGCCGCGCGGTGTAAAGCGAGTGTTAATGGGCTATTAGCCGGTGGTGCGACGGGCGTCTAATTGGCGCGCGGGCACGCCGGCACGTCGCGCGGGCACGCCGCGCCAGCACGCGCTAGATGCGCGCTGATACCACGCACGCTAACTGCACTATTTTCGGATACTTAATTGCCTATTTCCCCTAACATTGTTCTGCCGTGATTTCGTAAGGTGCTTACACGAAAACTCACCCTGTTACTGAAAACCTTACAAGTATTTTTGCAGTAAAATCTCGTGTTTGTTCACTAAATATCACGTAGGGCATAATTATATAAGATTAATCAAAAATACTTATCTGAATATAATTTTATTTTTAACATTCTACAAATAATAGGAAGATATATATTCTAAAAGCCAAGATCAAGTTAATAGTACCTTTTTAGGGTTCCGTAGTCAACTAGGAACCCTTATAGTTTCGCCATGTCTGTCTGTCCGTCCGTCCGTCCGTCCGTCCTCGCTTAATCTCTGTGACCGTTAGCACTAGAAAGCTGAAATTTGGTACCAATATGTATATCAATCACGCCGACAAAGTGGTAAAATAAAAATTTGAAAAATATGTTTTATTAGGGTAGCCACCCTATATGTAAAGTGGGAAGTGTTTTTTTTTTTAATTTCAACCCTAACGTGTGATATATTGTTAGAAAGGTATTTAAAAATGAATAGGGGTTTACTAAGATCATTTTTTGATAATGTCAATAATTTCGGAAATAATCGCTCCAAAAGTAAAAAACAACGTGTCCCCCCCCCTCTAACTTTTGAACCATAAGTTTAGAAAATATGAAAAAAATCTGAAAAGTAGAACTTTATAAGGACTTTCTATGAAAATTATTTTGAACTTGATTGACACAACAGTTTTTGTACAAAAAAGACAAAAAGTTGTACAAAATAATTTCTGGACTAAGTTTGTAGTATAATCGTGTATGCAAGCATTTTTTGTAACTTTGTTTACATATTTTATTATCATGAACGTATCTTTTTTCAAACAAAAAAAGAATTATTGGAATCGGTTCTTGCAATCCAAAATTACCACCGAAATTGCACGTCTTTGTATTAATTAGTAACCCAAATTCCCCGAGAGATGGCGCTGTAGGTACTTATTACATTGGATCGGGTTTTACCGAATTGTTCGGTTGGCCTCATAACTGGGAACACTTATTGTGACGGACGGGAAACTACGGAACCCTACACTGAGCGTGGCCCGACACGCTCTTGGCCGGTTTTTTATACATATACTAGCGACCCGTCCCAGCTTCGCACGGGTGTTACAAATCTTTGAAAATCCCCACTCTTCTCTACTATAATATGTATGTATTATAAATAAAAACCTTCCTCTTGAATCACTCTATCTATTAAAAAAAACCGCATCAAAATCCGTGGCGTAATTTCAAAGATTTAAGCATACAAAGGGACATAGGGACAGAGAAAGCGACTTTGTTTTATACTATGTAGTGATAAAAGAAAATCACTGACTCACAGTCTCAAATTTTTCAAGGGGGATCATTTTAGGTCAGGAAAATTTTAACCCTAAATGGGTGGCAAAGTTTGTGAAACCGCTGCGCGCTGAGCAGAACTTGGCCTTGCTAATACCTATTATAAAAGCGAAAGTGAGTTTGTTTGTTACGTCTTCACGCCTAAATGGCCAATCCAATTTTGATGAATTTTGGTACAGAGATAGTTGAGAGACGGAAGGCATAGGCAAAAAAAAATGAGAAAAGGGGGAGTAAGAGGAAAGATAAGGGGAGGCAAAGATAATTTGTTTTAGATCATCACGCGGGTAAAAGTTAGCGTTAGCCCAAAGTAACTATGCCATGTGGCAAAGTCGCGGGCGGAAGCTAGAACTTAATAAAAATCGAGTTATCTTTCGCGAGCTGTCACAGTTAACATCCAGCATCTTCTTCAAACAATATTAGATCAACAAAACTAAGTAGGAAAACATTAGCTAACAGTTCTTGTGGACGGTACGACTTGTACAATCAACCGTCGGGACGCGGCGTCAACCAGGAAATTAAACGCTTGGACAGTGCCGCTTGCAACGCAATGCCGTCGTCACGTCATGACGTCATTCAAGCTACCACGGGTCTATTTACAGGCGGATTTTGAGTGAGCACCTCTGTTCTCTCGTTTGAAGTAAATGGAGGCTTTTGAAGTTGATGGAGCCTTCATTAAGGAATGATTAAGACGTTGCATTGATATGAGTGAAATTCGGATGAGTTTGTTTGATGAATTAAGAAATTTGTTAACGGCCGATTTCGATCATATCTAAGGCTCTTTACTTGAATACGATCATAGGAGATACGTCATATTAGGAGATACTTGGTATTAACAAAAATAGTTTAGGATTTAGTTGTTAACTTGAAAGGTAACAATGACAAATAATTGAAAACGTATGACATATTTACAACTAGCTGCCCCGCGGTTTCACACGCGTTCTGATATCTTTATGAATTGTAGCCTATGTGTTTGTTATTCTGATATGTACTTAAGCTATATTATTTGGAAAGATTTACTAAAAATCAATCATTTTCATGAAAGAGTAACAAAAATTCATACAAACTTTCGCGTTTTTAACTTTTTTGACTTCGTTGATTTAGAGGGTTGTTTTTTGGACCACATACTTGAGTATGTATATTATGGTTTTAATTTCAACGTGATACCTCTACGCGTTCCCGAAATAAAGGTTCTTGACAGACAGACAGACAACGAAGTAATCCAATAAGGGTACCGTTTTTTCTTTTTGAGGTGCAGGACCTTAAAAAGCAGTCTGTGTTCGTCCAGGGACCATCCAACAAAAGGGTGTGTAAGGTACCTACTACATACAAAATTACAATGAAACCCATCAAGTCGTTTGAGCGTGAAGGAGGGACAAACATAAACAAACACAACTTTCGCCTTTCTATTATTATAGTATCGTTCAGTTCAGTTCAGTATGTATTAATCACTGAGTCGAGTACGCCACAACCAAATTGTCGCAGTGCAATTAATTAGTGTATGTTAGTACAGTCACGAGCAAAAACAAATAAACACTTACCATACTAAAACCCACCCATGTTCCTTATTTTGCCCTTTATGTTTCGGGGCGCGTTATCTCTTTCGAACAGCCCGCAACCCCAGCAGGCGGTGGCCCTGGCAGGCCCCGCTGCACGCTTACCAAACTTCTAAAGCGATTTTCTAGTGCAAAAATCAGCCAAGAGCGACTCATGCAACGAGGGTTCCGCACAAATTTGCGACATAAAAGACTTGGGTTGATTTTTTAATTGCTTCATTCAAGGGACTACAAATTTTTGTATCTGGTTTTAATTTCTACAAAATAACTCCACGCCTTTCCGAGATTAAGGGTCTTGACAGACAGACAGGCGGACAACAAAGTGATCCTATAAGGGTTTCTTTTTTTTTCTTTTTGACATACGGAACTCTAAAAAGTGTTTACATACAGTCGGTTTGGCCTAGGACAAACATGTTTGTCCTGAAATCAGATCTTACCGGTGACCTATATAATTTCAATGTGTGTGTGTTCGTTATTCGGTTTCTCAATCCCTTTCGCTGCCCAGTCCAAATTATATAATGTATTTTGGACTCATACGCTGAGTTCAGGGCAGCGAAAGTGTTTTGGTGTCCTTATGCGTCACCTGAATGGTTCTAAGCTATAGCTACACCCTTTAGGTGGCGTACTTGTCGACGCGGATAAAATCGTGGGTGAAGAGAGAGAGAGCTATTACTATAAAACAGCACACCCATCATCCTTTTTGTGTTAGTACAATAAAATTCTAACTTTCCCTCTACCACTGTACTAGACTTAACAAGCCAATACCAAAAGAAGAACACCAAATAAAATTGTACAAAAAAAACCTAAACTAAGTTATAACGTAATAATATACAACCACTAAAGCAAATAAATGACAACTCAAATAAGCAAACATGGACAATGATTTCAAAGGCATGAAGCAGCGCGTAAATCAAGTAGTTTCTGGGCACAGAGTAAGCAACCCTGGGCATAGACTCATAGAGTAAGCAAGGTAATTGCGCAGCCATAGACAACCCGTCCTCAGTATGTCGTCGGTTAATTTCCTGGTGCTGAGATTCGCAGCGTGCGTTGTGGCACGTTGATTAGTTAGGTACAACTTGTGGGGATGTAGTATAGGTTTTTGTAAGGAGCTTAATCAATATGGGTTGGCTTGTAGACTGAATTATATGGTTGTAATGAATTCTAGGTATTATAGACCCGTAACTCAAGTAGATTATGTTGGAGGTAAAAAAGGTAAGGCTGAAATTGTAGTGCATCTGTTGAGAAGGGTAAAGATCGTCACACACTGGAAGCCAGAGGAAGAACGGTGTCGTCGTGGTCCATCGTGTTGAGAATGGTATGGCCAGGGATCGGACAGGATAGAAAGGTTTGGGAGGAGAAAGTGGATACCTTTGCCTAGCCGTGAAACACGGAGTAAATTTATAAAAAAAACATTTACTGAGTCAAGTGAATTACGATTTATTTCCTCTCTTCTATTCCACCAATGGGAGCATGCTGATTATGGATTATGACCTCCACTAAATGAGTTAATTATGACCCAGAATTATACGGTACATTTATTTTTTAAACGTTGCCCCACACTAGGACTTTCTCCTGTATCGTGGGTGCGTACACAAACATTTAAACTCACATACACAAACATCCAGACCCGGACCAACTATCCGTAGGCCATACAAATATTTGTTCCGTATGGGGATCGAAACCGCGACACGCAGTGTAGCAGTCGTTCGCTTAGCCACTGCGCCAATCGTCTCGTCAATACACATAAACATTAACATTTATATGATTCTACACTCCTGTTGCTTAAAGTTGACGCGTATCAGCAGCGTGCACCTGATTTTAAACAAGCGGGGTCTTATTATGCATGAATAAAAGAATGCACATTAAATTAGAAAGCGTTGTCTTTAGTCATTCCCTTGCCGTAAGAAAGGTAGACTAGTATACGCGTTGCAAACTCGTAGCAAACGGTTAAAATCTCGTAGCACGCGCATTGTAGATGTGCCTACGCGTAGCAAACTCGTACGTACATAGCAGTAACGCGTAGTAGATGAATCTACACGTAGCACATTCGTAGCAAACACGTAGCAAATTGTTGGTCTACGCGCAGCAATCACTCGAGGACCTGTAGTGTGAATTTGGGCTTTTAAATTAACCAGTTCGAAAATAACCTAATTCTACCCACTAACAATTTACTTAAAATACTTCCAACAAGACTCCGACAAGAATGGTTATTAACAGCGTATTGTCCCGGGGAAGAAAGTGACCATATGACGTTTAATTTCCTCCCGAGCAACCCCCCCTCCCTGTTGCACCACCCTTCGTTGTGAGCTTACTCTCGCTGCCATCATCTGATAGTTAGAGATTCAATTAACACAGCAGAGCGAAACTGGGCCTTTGTTTATTATCTTTGCGCCTTAGAATCTAGATTAAGTTAGTGGCCGATGTGTTGTTAATCTGTTAAAGATTGCGATTTATACATGCAAGTGTTTTGTTGTAAATATTATGTTGAAGTGAAAGATTGTTCAGTTAGCAAGATTTTATTGTGCTTTCCATTAGCTAGGTTACGTTGCTTTTCAAGTATCTAATTATATTCCATCCACCATGAAGTGCCTTAAACAGTAAACATCAATTTATTTCCATTTTAAATAAGCCCCTAATCACCTCTCAAATAATCAAAAGACACGCCACACGTCACCAACAATAGTTACACTCAAAAACCTTTGATGAAATGCCTAGTTTAACGCTGCTAGCGTGAAGTGCACCTATATAAGAGTTAACTCTTTCTCCTCCTTTAAATCCATCCAAAGGTTGACTTGAAAAGATCACTTTGAGCGATAAGACCGCCCATTATGTCACCCTATTTATAAGTTGATTAATGTTATTCTTGTTATTCGTTTGGTGCTGATAATAAAGAATATTCTATCTATCTATCTAAATACAAACATAATTTTGACCAGTAAGCCTGTACCTTCCTACCTAAAAATAGAAACCCTAATCTCATCAGCAGGCCTTCAAAATACAAAAATCACCCTTAATGACTGACGGTAATATCAATCAGAGACAAAAACCTTTGATACACAACCTCCGACAATAAGGCTTTGGTCTAGTCACCGACGCCAGTACCGAAGTAATTTTCCCGTGCAGGTTTCACGGAGCGTTCGTCGCGTGTTTGCTAGTTAGAATTCGGGTGCAGTTCGGAAATTAATCAGGGCCCATTGTGGGCGCTTTGTCGCGGCCCTGCTGCCAATTATTGGCTGCGCAGCGCCCGTAATTGAACCAGCCTTCAGGCAGTTCCCAACTAGTGGGCGAACGAAAAAGTTTGCCTATCTGGGTTGAAGAATGTTGGTAATCGGTGGGTTAGTTGTTTTATGTGAGAAGTAAGGTGTTATTTGTTTATTGGGATAAGAAAAAACAATTAATTTGAAAAGAGGACATTCACGGTCCATTACTGCTTTAAAATAATTCTTAATAAATCAGCTTGGGAATTTGTCTCTGGAATAAAAAACATTTTCTTTGTAAGTCTTTTCCGATAAAATACACATTATATTATCACAAAATATACAATTTAAGAAATGTACCAACCTTTATTATCCCTCGTAATTGTTTAAATCCGTATGTTTCCGAAGTGAAATATCATTTCCGAGAGCAAAATTTGCAATAAATATCGACGTTAAGAGGCTTAACATTCATTTTAAACACAGCGCAAACACGGAAAAATAAAAAAATTGTAGCGTTTCCGGCCGGTTACGAGTTACACATATAAATATGAATTGAAAAATATTGAGAGCAAAATGCAGTTAACAATCACATCATAAGCAATCACTCGCGAGTGAATGAAATAAATTGCACGTTTACAATATTCGTTGTTGAGAAAAATTGGGATAAAAATATGGCGGGTTCGGCAGCAAAGCTTCGCAATTTGGCTGGCTTGTGTCGACCGCGCGGCCGCGCCGAATCCGCGCGTCCCCTGCCCACCGCGCCTCACGCTGATTGATTACAGTAAAATAATTTGCGTGAAAGCGCAAACCTCGTCACCTTTGTGTTCGCTTTCTTTTTTTTTTGCATTTCAATCACAGTATTTACTGCGCAAAAAATATTTCAATGTTCATTACTTATCGTAGTTTTAAATCCGACACGCGGAGGGAAATAACACTTCGGTCCATTAGTTTATGTTGTCGTTTTTATGGATTGAATAATTCCTAGTGTATAAATATTGCAATTTTTTGGATTGTTGCTCTAGCACCGCTAACCGTCATATAAATTCGTTCATTTAATGTAGTACTTCGAAGAATTACGACCCACTTTAAATACTTTGAACAAAGTCAGTTTAGAAAATAAAAGCTGAACTTTGCCTTACTGGGGAATATAACAAACAATAAACTGAAAAAGACCAACGCCACATAACACCCCAAATATTTATATTACAACACATCGTCCGCTAAACAAAAACAAAGGATTAGCACTAAAGTCTCGTTATTCGGGGTTAACGTATTAAAAGGTATAAAAGTCCAAGGGTGGCGTAAAACGGCGGTGTTAAAACAATGGCAAGTAACGCGACGGTAACCGCCACCGAATTTGCATTCCTCATTGCGAAAGCACATAAAAATGCTCTCATTAACCTGGGGTGGTCAACTCACCCTGTATAGCGGCCACAATACACCACACACGCTGTATCAAAGTGCGGCTCAGCGACTGCATGTGACGCCCGTGACGCGTCATGCCACTGACGTGTAACATTGTCAAAGATTAAATTGAATATCGTGTAAATGATATAGCTTGATGTTGCTAATTGGTTACCGTGGATCAGTTAAAATTGTATTGGCGGACAATAAATTGTGAAATATAATTAAGTGAGTGATATCGGGCTGTGGTTGATGATACTGTAAGATATGCGCTAAATTACTATAATAAAAGCACATAAAATAATTTAATAATCATATTTTATATTATATTTGAAAGATACATCTCACACTTCCTATCCATTCTCTAATCTTCACTTTCTTTTTTCTCTTATTCTTTATTTAAAACGATCTGAGTATTGAAACGTCATGGCCAACCAGCCAGCATTCGGCTTTGGATAAGGTATACTTACTTATTATACTGTAATAGTGATATCAATGTCTAGTTAGGTGTTCCATTTTCAAATAGAGTTTTCAAATTGCTGTGACATGAAATATAAAAGAAAAAATGTAAAAGGACGTGCCGTGTCCAAAATGTTGTCCTAACCCAACTTGCTAGAAAACCAATCGACGCACCTGTTTTAGGCGAACGTCCCGCAACACACAGGGTGTAGAATTCCCAGCAAGATCAGAGGACGCGAGTAATCGTGTATCCGACGCAGTTTTCATTACCGCTGCTTAACATACCGGCGTCGCGTGCCCGCATACCGCCTCTTTTTGTTCCATTTTATTCTGCCTAATGTTTATTGCTCACCGGTCAAGTAATGCGACACTAATTTCGCATGCCTTCGTTTAGCAATGTCCTAGAAAACTACGCTCGTAATACGTAAGCGTTTACTGTTGTTTGTAGCTGCTTTACTTATAAATAAGTACGAGTTTGTTTTGTACGTTTTTCCGCACGGCTTCTCGTAAACGTTTGCCTGTATTGCAGATGCTTTTAAATAGGCTTCGCTTTTCGATTCCCTTTAACTTAACGGTTTTATTTCAAGATTTTAAATTACACCATTAAAAGAGACTACTCAAGAGATCAACAAAGATTACCATTTAATTACGCAAACCATTAATTTATTTGAGAAACTAAATTAGAACACTTTCAGTATTTCGTATATTTACGTCGATGCTCGTAATCTCCCCGCTTTCGAGGGTTAAAATTCAGTCCACAATGGCGGCATTGTTCCATTAACACAATTTTATACCCGACATATTAAAATAATAAAAACTTATGCCTCTCTTAATTAAATAATTTAGCGGCGGCCTGAGCCGAGATATGTAAATTGTTTTAGGGGATAGATCAAACAACCCTTTTTTATGACTTTAATATGCGGTCGCCGGGACGGAGGGGGGGTTCGTGAGACACAGTCGGGCCCGGGGGGCGAGGTAAGTTATGAAATATTTAATAACGGCGCACACGATTCCATTTGAATTACTTTCGAGGAAATGACGACGTGCAAAGCAGGCGGCACATCGCGCTGCCCCGCGCCCCGCGCGCACCTACGTGAGCGCCGAAATGAGCTAAGAAACAAATATTACGACAAACAAACTTTTTGCCTTATTAAAATTCAGCAACGTAGAATTATTTTTACACAGCCAACGTTTTGTTTTGCGGCGCGACGCCTTTCCCTTGCAATAATAATATTTTCAGAGCGCTTTTCATTGAAGCCAACCAGTTCACTTACAAAACAAACCTTGGCATTGATACACTTAATTGTTTTTTTGTTTCTTCAGTTGTTAATTGTTGCTCTCTTTCAAGCAATTAAAGCATTTTACCGAAATGGAGTTTCTGTAATACTCCTTGCAAAAAGTTAATGAATTAAATACCTAATGATATGAGTAATCTGCGCCCGCTGTGTGCCGGGTATTACGCGGGACTTCACTGTCTCAAATGCCGAGGGAGTGTTTAAATTAATGTTTCCCGACAAATTGCGAAAAAAACCGGGTAATCTGACGTCACGTGCTCGTGTGCGGGTAATACTAATGACGCGGTGTCATAATCAGGTAATGACGCTTATTATTGTAATGTGACGTCATCAAGACACGTCTTTTAAACGATGGTTGTTTGAGTACAAATGCGTGTAAAGAAAAAGGTTTGTGATTATAATTTAAATGTTTATTTTGCAAGTGTCATTTGGTTTAATTGTGGCCTTATTTATCTTTAGGGATTAGGGTATAAGAACACATTTTTCTTAATAAAAAATGTTTACGCAAAATAACACAAATAAAAAAAAAGTTTTATCTAAGGTCTACGACCGAAATGATGTTGGGTTATAACAAACATGTATATTTTTTTCATCTCGTCCTGAGAAATGATGCCGGGGCGCTTCTCACGCGTCTGTAACGAGTCCGTATCATCGGGCGTATCGCTCGAACTCGCGGTCGCTTCGCGTTCAGTGTGTACACGCCCTAAACCACGTTCGACGAACAAATGTTATCAGTAAAATGCTGATTACTGAAATATATGATCTAAGAGCTAATAAATTTTGTTTCTTCGTGTTTTCTACCCACAGTCGTGGTAAAATATGTAATTGGGGCAGGAAGTTGTTAGTATATTTTATTACAATTTGTTTATAGTCGTTATGAATAGTAGAAATTAGCTGTACTAATTAATACTAATTAACAATAAAAAAAACATATTTGCTATATGTATGTATGTAACTGATTAATTAAACGTGAATGTTGTCTTGTATTAATCGATGCAGATATTTCTGGAACTTTAATTTATAATTAACTAATCAAATATAATTATCTAACTATATTAATTATCTTGATAATATCGAATGAGTTAAAATAAAGTTTTCGTTCACGATGGATCTTCTAATAGAGATTTTATCAACATTCTACAGGTTGATTGACTTTTGGTCATTATCATTACTATCCAGTTGCATCATTACTGTGACTCTTTGAAAACGTATAGAACTTCCAATCAACCATTGAATTAACAACCTTAATTCGATCACAAACAGTAAAATTTTCACTGACTCTAAAATTATCTAAAACCTTATTCGCTATTCCTATCATTCTAAATTTAACTTTAATTACACGTATTCAAGGTTGTCATTTGTTTAAGTAGCAGTGAGACCGCTAGTTTTTCGAAAGAGAGTATCTACTAAGTGGGTGCACTGTTATTGATTGCGCGATCTGCAAGGACGATAAAAGATTTCGTAATGAAGGTGATTTGAGTCAGTAAATCACCGACAATCATTAAGTTGTTATAACATGCCAATTCTACGTGACTTTCCTGTGTTTATGTATAGGCAGAGACAGCAAAAATAGTAGTATGCAAAAAAGATCTTTATTTTGATCAGTTCTGTGAGTGATCGACTGCTGCGCTGCGTGTCGCCGATTCGATTCCCGCACGGAAAAAATATTTGTATGACCTGCAGATAGTTGTTTCGTTTCTGGCTGTTTGTGTATGTGAGTTTGTGTATGTTTGTAAACGCACCCACGATATACTTAGGAGGAATTTCTAGTGTGGGGAAAGGTTTTTTTTGAAGTGACAGGAATAGACTGGATACGGAAGGCGGAGCAAAGGAGGCTGTCTTACAGATTTTTTTATCTATAGATTTAGATCTAGCTGTTTGCAGTGATAGCCTAGTGGTGTGAACATCATGCTGCCAAGTCGTAGTCCCCGAGTTCGAACCCAAGGAACGCAACTCTGATTTTTTAGATTTATGTGCGAATTGTATAATTATTATCACTTGTTTCGGTAAGGAAACTATGGTGAGAAAACAGGTACCTTAGCCAAGTTAAGTGGCCCTTGGGAGGAATAAAAACTCTGACACCAGATTAGTCACTAACCGCACGATAAAGATAAAATAATTTCTGTACATCAGTTTAAACTCTATCTATACGCTTCTAAACTACTGAAGCGATTTTGATGAAATTTTGCACAGTGGTTACGCCAGGAAAGTTTTAGGCCTTATTAAGCGATTGTATCAAGGGTCTGATTCAGAAGGCAGTATCTTGTGAGGAGGTTCCTGTCTCTGGAGCCCTAAACACCGGTAGCTTGAACCCTGCTCGCGATACCGGCGGAAACCTATTTCTTTTTTTATTTATAAAGAAATATTTAAAACGAAAAAATTAATTATAACAAACATATAAATTATAATAAAATTATTAATTATATTATTATTCATTCACACAAATTAGAAAAAGAAAATCTATTTTGTTGACTTTACCATGAAAACTAGTACTACTTACAATTATGGATAATTTATAAATCTCTTCATAAACTTCAATAAAAGTAAATCTTTATGGGTTTTCGTGATTTAGTAAGGCAATTATAAAAGATGAATGTTAATTAACGGCTTAATTAGGGAGTCAAATTAATGTCAATAGTTTTCTATCGAATAATCAAGTTATGTTTCATTACTTTGTTATTTATTTTACAAGTTCGTGAGCTTTATCTATTGAAGTTTTTAATGACTATATTTAAGTTCTCATAAAAATGTTCGATTAGAATTGATTAATGTTGATTTCTTAGAATAGGTCTAATACTAATTTTAAATAAATTGTAAACAATCTTTATTTATTTTATTTGGTTTTATTTTATTGGCACTTTTTGAAATAAGAACCCATAGTTTTTTTTTTAATTCCAACGTTTTTAATTTGATATTTCATTTTTGATCGCTTAAGTTTTTGAAGTGGTCGGAATCTTTGGAAGGATGCCAGAGTGCCATGCCACATCCTGAAACCTCAGGTCCTGTTGAATACTAGGGCCGGGCATAAGCTGTCCGGCACTTTGCTTAACTGGACCTATTTGGTGCAGCCGTGAGACATAATTTTTTTTTTGTGTAATGATTTGAGTTTTATTTTTATTTTAGTATTGTTGCGTGCACTTGTGGCAAGTGCCAAATAATCATTTTTCTTTCTTTAGACATACCACTGAAGTTACCATCAGTCATTGAGAGAGGAATTCTAAAAAGTCTTTCTGTAGAAAAAATAATAATAATAAGGTGTCGAAATCGGAACCCATCAAAAATCGATACTATAGCCGCAAGCAATGCGATTATTAAAAAAAAAACTACTTAAGCAGTTGAACGAACTTCCCCCCATAAAGTTTTGCATCGTTTTGCATTACGAACATAAACAAAATAATTAATTTAAACACAATCTCTTCAATCTCCATTCCAAGAATTGAACAACAAGAGAGCTATTAATATCTGGATTCGTCACAGTCTTTTTTGCCCACACTGTGGGCGTTTACTTAGGGTATGTTCAGACGGACCACAGCTAAAGCACAAAATAAACCTGAAAATGTAGCCTGGTACAAAATTGTATAAATATTGTAAAGTAACATTTACACGGATGACAGTTTGCAAATGTGGTCAATGATCATTGCGAGCTTGTTTGTGGTCAGTACAGGCACAAGAGTTCTATATTTCAAAATAAGAATCAATTAAGTCTTGTTCTCGCAACTACAATTGACGTGTTCGTACCTAACGCAACTTTTGAATTTAGAATTTTGCAACAATTGTTTTACTCGACCCCTGTCTGACTACATTTATGCTTGTCTCCATTCTTACCTTTTTCCCAACTGTATTAGATTTTTACTTGTGGAAGTCAGACACAACCAAGTAACTGGGTAACTCAATACCTCTTGCCAAGACTAGCTAAGAGTTGTTGTCATTTATACATCACAGTTACACATATGAAAACATTTAAGGATTTCATGTAGTCAGTCTAAACAAACCCTTAGGCCGTAGTCGTGAAAACCTTTGGCAGATAACTCGATAGCTAATTCGAAATGGTTCATTGTTGTCTGTAGTTCCAAAGGCAGTACTTTCACAGATATTGCTTTAGCAGACTCTTGCACAATAGTTCTGGGACGTAAAGCTAACTAAATGGCAAGGGTCTTGACGTCAGTTGACGTCAGTTGATGTGACAATGTTTAACAACAATGGGCGTTTTAATTTTTAAGTATGTGACATTAAGTATTGTATGTTTTGCTAGTCGTTATGTTTGTTAGGAATTTATTTTGTTTGAAGAGGTATTTAGGTGCAGACTTTTCTATTGAAGCTTGTTTTCTTACAAAATCTTCAGAGCTTCTGTTTATTCAACGTCAAGAATTCGAAGAATAAATTCAGGGGTTAACTGGAAAAAATGGAACTAGGCAAGTCAAGTCTGTATCAAGTCGGAATAGGAATGGGATAAACTCAAGTGATTTTTTTTTTAATAAAACGACACCGCAGCAAGCCAAAGAGGTGGCAGGATGAACCGACCTCATTTTTAAAGTATTGGCCCACAATTCCATTAGATGGAAAAATGTGGATAAAATGCCACCGCCTTACTTGGATATGGTCATTAATAACTTAATATACTCTGTGTTAGAACCGGTGACTTATTTTATAGTACAGGGTTATTAATTTGTCTACTAAGTGGAGTGATTAAGTAAGGGCCGTTATTTATTGCAGTCTATGTTAGAGTTAGTGCTGATGATAATGGCCCCTCTAATTTCCGTACATTTGCGATATTTTGCCTATAAAAGGTTTATTATCTACCTTTCCTCTCAATTGTGATTATTATAATATTGTATTTACATATCTGTTTATATATTTTTGTGTTATGTATGTCTACAGTTAAATATTATAAAGCTTACTTGTGTACTTATATTTAGGTTAAGACATTCTTATTTTAGTTACTATTCTCTTCCTGTTCTCACACACTTTTGTCTACGTTTCTTTCTTCATATTTCCTCTGGAAGGCCTGCTGGTAGAAATTTCTTTAGAAATAAGCTGTGCCTTTGTACTCTTTGTTTTTTATGATGTTTTCCTGTGTTTTCTCTTGTGTGTACATAAATCATTAAATAAATAAAAAAATATCTCTGTATAAGAGCATGTTAAAATTTAGCTCCAGAATAAGAGCTGACAGACTTGTCCAGGTACTCACTAGTATAAACTGTAATGTATAGGGATAATATACGTAATTGAAAGAAGATAGAATACTTCAAAATTATATTTTAGTTCACAATTTCAGCAATACACATTCATGTTACGCAATAAAAAAAACAAGGTTAAGCTCTTCTGTTATTTTTTAATCTTTATTTTAAAACTTGAGTATTCGAATGTCTTTGCAAACCAGCCTGTACTGTCACAGGTTTGTTTATGTTATCAGACCTCTTCAATACTAAGCATGGAGATCTACTCTTCCAAATTCCTTTACACCGCACCGGTTTTATGACCAATTCATACGTAGTTTCAACAATGAAGCTCTGGAACGTGCTACGGCATTAAAAACCCTGAAAGCAAATTTACTTTTAATAGAAAAAATTGTAAGTTCGTAACCACTATTTAGGTCCGTCTACCAATTAAAAGTCATAGTTTCTCGTTTCTTTTTTATGTATTTAATAGTTTATTTCATATGTTTATGTGTATTAGTATCTGTATAAATATATAAGTTTCCGAAAACAAATATATTAACATTTCATATAATTTTTGAACCACAACATTATGATAGATGTTGTCGTATATCAGCATAACCAAAGGTTGACTGATAGAGAATGGCTTATGGCATTAAGTCCGCCTATGTACCACTATTGTACATGATGTTTAAATAAGTAAAATTCAGTTCTTGATAACACTGTTATTAGTTTTGTTACCTAGTAATGTTGTATGTCTCTATAGCCTCTACAACATGAATAAGAAAGAAACCTTTCTCGTCAATGGAGACTACAAAGTTGTACCTAACATGAATTGAGTGCAGTGTCTATACATACTTGGTTTATAAATAATTTACCATTTTTGTATGTTCACAAGTATCTACAAGGAATAAACAAGTTTATGGGAACAAACCGGAGATACAAGGTTGCGAGCTAGCGCAAACATAAGGGCGTGGACAGAGAGCGGCGAGCAGGCACGCGTGGGCGCAGACACGGCCGCCCCTAACAACTTAATAAGCAGTTGTGCGTGATTTACGCGCGCTCGCGGCGCCGGCGCACTGGCTCACTCGCCCCTCCGACTTATTTATACTAATTTATGACAGATAAACATCGATTTTACTTAGCAATACCAAGTCAAAGGATCGAAATGCATCCCTTTTATTATATTCAAGAATTCATACAAAAGGAACACAACATAATTGTGTTCATGTTCTCATAGTAGACGGTACGCGTATCATTAAACGCAACAGCCAGTCAGAATGGCTCATTACCGCTAAGCGTGCCATTAAAAAGTGGCCACAACTGGCTCACACGGGGTACAAATCCAGATTATAAATCTAAACGCGCGCTAATTACGCCGCACCCAATAAATCTCTCGCATTATATAGGCCGTAAATATACCACAAATATACCATAAATATACGATTCCGTGGTCGTTGGCCATAGACCCCACTCGAAGCGGCTCTCGGGCCGAGTTATGGCCCTTCGAATAGCCGACTCGGCCGTAACAATCGGTGTGAATCGGAAATAACCGGAAAATTTCCACAACTTGTCTAATAGCTTATTGTTATACGATTGTGGTGTTATTGTTGTTACGGCTAACAAATAGCCGTGTTGTCAACGTGTTTTAAGCGTTCTTTAGTGAGCACTTATGCGGAGAAATGTCCAAGATGTTATGAAATGTTGAAACACGGAGAGAAATTCAAATGTGCGACTGCGGACAATTATTATACTTCATTTAGCGCTCGATGGATAAATAAATAATGGAAACCAGTCAAGTGCGAGCTTAACTTGTAGGTTTGAGTTTCCGCATAAATATTTACAGAAAAGGTGCTATTCGTTGGTCAGTCTTATAGATATTTAACGAAGATAAAACATTATAACAATGGCTTGAAAAGATCATTCACAAAATCAACAGAAATATTTCAAATTATTTATAATTTAAACGACTAAGTATTTGAATGATACTTTCACACCCTAATTTTAAATTGTAATCATATAATAATATATCTAATTTGACATCCCTGTAAAAGTTTGACATTAAATTTTATCCTGATAATACTTATTAAACTGGCATACCACTAACCGTAATTTCGATTCCTATATAATATGTTTGTCTTAAACATTATATTTTATGTATCAAATATTCGCACGCCCCCAGTTGCAAATAATGAGGTCCTTGTTTATATTTAAGACTATAACTTACAATGTTCCATCTTTCACCTGTATTCACTATAGTTAAGAAAACAGAAGGGCTACTATGACATCTTATAGCAATTCTTATTCCACTGAGGGAAAGAGATGGTGCTAGAGACCCTGTATAGCTCTGTCTCTTTCCCTCAGTGGAATAAGAATTGCTTTAAGACGTCATAGTAGGGTAGCTGAGGCTTTACTTTTCTAAGCTACGGTATCCGGATAATACCTCAATTACGTCTAAACTTTGCTTGACGAATTCAAAGTACTCAAGAAAAACAAAAATCAACAAAACATTGCATTAACAAGTTTCGCTGATATAAGTATTATAGTACTAGCTTTTGCCCGCGGCTTCGCTCGCGTTAAATTCGGTAGCGCCCTATTGATTTGTAAAAGCAACGCTAAGTTTTTTCCGTTTCGTCCCTCTTTCTCCCTCATATCCCACTCTTTTTTTTTTTAAATCTCTGTACTAAAATTTATCAAAATCGGTTTAGCCATTAAAGCGTGAAGAGCTAACAAACAAACAAACTCTCTTTCGCTTTTATAATATTAGTAAGGATAATGTAATGTATAATTATGTATACACTGCATTTCATAAAGTATTTTTGTAATATTTCTATCCAAACTTTTTTCAAAATTCTATGTCGCTATTTTTACTTTTTATTTTGACACTAACTGTGCCGATACATCGGGAACTCAAAATAAATAACGAACATGTTTTTAGTGTTATCGATGTCTAAATAGAAGGCAGATGCACTTTGTAATTACGAAGAGAACAGACGATTTTTGCTTACACTAAGGGTAATTTAAAAGACGGTTGGCTTTTCTCAATATCCGGCAGCCGGATACTCGTTCTTAATTAGTCCATAGTTTGAGCTCGAAACAACAGTTATCCAACACTAGCTGTTCCTCGCGGTTTCACCCACGCTGCTCAGTACCTGTTGGTCGTAGCGTGATGTTGTATAACCTATAGCCTTCCTCAAGAAATGGACTATCCAACACTAAAAGAATTTTCCAATTCCAACCAGTAGTCCCTGAGATTAGCGCGTTCAAACAAACAAACTCTTCAGCTTTATAATATTAGTGTAGATATTAGTATAGATGAGGCATAACTAAAATTAAGAAACCCCTTCACGAAACCGTCTCCCATATACAGCTAACGACGACACGGTTGGCGCAGTGGTTGAGCGATCGACTGCTGCGCTGTGTGTCGTTGGTTCGATCCCCGCACGGAACAAATATTTGTATGGCCCATAGATAGTTGTTCCGGGTCTGGACGTTTGTGTATGTGAATTTAAATCTTTGCAAACGCACCCACGTTACAGGAGAAATTCCTAGTGTAGGCAACGTTTTTTTTTTAAAGTAACGCTTCGCAATTTTTTATGCTAGGAAATAGTTTTTATGGCAGAACTCAATGTTACGTACTTAGAACATTATGCTGATGGATGCATTGTATAGTACGAGAATCAGAGAGGTACTAAAAGTAAGGTTCTAACATTCAAAACTTTAAAAAAAAACCTTTGGAAAAATTTCAAAAGTTAAGATTTAAAACTTGGGTTAAAAAAGTTGGTACTTTGTCCCCCAATATCTCCATAACTAGTAGTCGATCACGAGAAATAAAGAAGAAAACTCCAGTCGATCGTGGCATGGCAAACAAAAGTCTGCGCGTATTATATTTTGTGATTTTAAAAAAAAATACCACATAATGGCCAAACATATTGGTAGTTCGCATCGGATTTCGTCCGTAAAATGTAGATCTTGGGTGTATTTAAGTCGGTCACACCTGGTCTAGAACAACAAAATGGCCACAGTGACTTGGAGCACCTAACTTTCCGCTTTGTTAAGGGTACTTTTACACCCTTTATGTATGTGCAAAACCAGCAGCCCATCGGGTCGATTTTTGTCGCATATCCTAAGTTGGTATGTGGATGGGTTGGTTACACGGGCCTGTTGGTCTAGTAGTTAGTAGCCCTGACTGCTGAGCTGGAGGTCGTGGGTTCGATTCCCACCCAGGACAAAGTTTGTGTGATGAGCATGATTGTTTGTTCTGTTTCTGGGTGTGATTTATCTATAATATGTATGTATTTATAAATTATATAAGTATGTATATCAGTTGTCTGTTTACCATAACACAAGCTCTGCTTAGCTTGGGATCAGATAGCCGTGTTTGAGTTGTCCCAAGATATTTATTTATTTTATGGGTGCCCACCCGTTACATACCGAGTTTCCTTCGTGCCTCGGAAAGCACGTTAAGCTGTTGGTCCCGGTTGTCATTTGCAGATCTTTGACAATTGTTAAAAGTCTGACAACCAGTGTTCACAATGAGTATCGTATTACCCAGTACTAACTAGGTTGTGGAGGTTAGATAGGCAGTCGCTCCATGTAAAATACTGACATTCAGCTCTTAAGATTGGAAGCCGACCCCAACATAGTTGGGAAAAGCCTGGGTAGATGATGATGTGTGCAAGAGTCATTCTCACCAAGCTTCCAAGCCTAAGTACGAACAGAATTATGCATACTTTTATTTAGAAATACGACTTTTCAGTAAGCACATAGGGAATTAAGTAGAAAAATATAATTTGCGAGTCACCAAAGAAAACTGATTGGATGATACTTTTCTCAAGAACAAGACATTTTAATGTCTACATTAATAGTATCTTTAAAGAAGAAAATGATCACAGATGCAGTAATTATTTTAATGCGACCTGTCACTTTGGTGACATTTTACGAATTTCAACGTAATTCCTATTATGATACATATATTAGCAGTACCTAAAACGGCCAATTTAGACTCTCTGGCAGCCAACTCGCTATCAATTAGTTTAAAGTACACAAAACAAGAACTATCAACAATAAACCATAACTGAATATGAAGCAAAGCGAATAAGTTAGAAAGAAAAACAATCAGCTAGCAAGCTCGATCACCCACTGCATAAATTAGAGCAGTTTGCAACCCTACGAACATACGTACTAGTATGTGCAAACATCATGAATATAATTAATTATTAATTAATACAGCTGTTGTTAAAGAATAGTTGGGCGGACTTGAACTAACTGCTAATGTTTTCGTATTCATTTTTAATTCGTTTTTATGGAATTAAGATTGGTGTTTGTTTGGAATTGTAGTGACTGTTTTTTGTTTGTATGTTTGCAGATTTGACATTGTTTCTAAGTTAAATTAGTAATAAAATATTTGTATTATTACGCTTTTATTAGCTTCTTTCTAATTATATAAAATCACGGCAAAAAATGGTGCGGCTACAGTTTATTGAAAAAGTTCTACATATGAGAAACTTAATATTCATTACTCCAATTTTCATTGGAGGTTTGTTTGAACGTTCATAGTACGTACAAACAAACCTCCAACGAAACATACATTTTTTCAAAATTTACTTACTTTTGAAATGAGAGGGGGTACCAATTTTTCATGACTTTAAAAGCAAATATCTATAAAATAACTAATCAACCATTGATTTGAGAAAATATGTATAAAATAGGTATACCTTAATATATTTTTTTACTCATACACTTAAATTTGAAGATTTTATTTTCCAACCCTCACTTGCATGTCTTCTCTCCAAATGTCAACTTTATGGTGTCACTAGTCTCGGAATGAAATGGCTGTGATATATTGAGAGAAAGACAGACGGACTGGGCTAATATATTAAGGGTCATTGGTATAAGAATAATTTAAAAAAAAACTGTTGCAACGCCTGTCGCATATATGCCACTGTCCTTTATTAATCCTTGTATGTGCATAAGAGTGATAGATACAAATAATAGTCCATCAAGAAGCGAGATATTGAAAATAATCCGGGATAGAAGGAAATATGGCGGTAAAACGTATACATTTGATTACTACATTTTGTACCTTAACCGCATGCGTCTTGTCTAAGCCCTCTGAGTACTACGCCTAGGCAAAATTTACATGTTTCCTGGAAAGTTAAGCAGGCATAATCAACCCTCTATTAAGGCAAAGTTTAATTAAATTAAACGGAACTTCATCCATCCCAAGAAGGAAATCAATCCTAAAGCAATCAATTCACAAATTCCCTTTATTTACTGGCAAGTGCGGCGGTAAGGATGTAAAGAATTAAATAACACTACAATTATACGAAGCAGTTTATTGTAATAACTTCCTTATAACCAATCAGAACTCATAAAACAAACAATTGTGCAGGAAGTGCCTTAAAATTTCGATTACACACTTTCTGTAGATGTTCGAACTTCGAACGTAAATCGTTTCGAGACGGTGACGTCACGGTCACGTATAGAGCTGCACGCTTTTTCTGGCGCGTGGCCATGATCGGAACTAAAGACGCCATCTTTGTTTTTTCAATACTATTTCCTATTTTTTTTATAAGGTCCTTTCATAGATACTTTTGTCACTGTTTCGTGTCCATAAAATCTTATTTGATTAAAATGTCAGATGCCAAAGTAAACGGATTGGTTGTTTTGGTCATAATGAAACAAATAATTACCAATGTATTACTATGCAGTCAGTATTTTAAAAATTAACAATTTAAAATACAAAGTCTTAGTACAATGATTTATGTATAATGTGTATCTATGTAATAATTATGTACGAAGAATTTGGTTACTTTTTTAAATTGTTAATTGCAAATAGTTACATAATACGCAACAATTTAAGAGACATTAATGACAAAGAAGTCTCATTATGGCGCGAACTCAGTCACTTTTTCATTGTAAACGCATTGTACAACTTGACACTGACCGCAAATAATTTTTAGAATTTAGATTAGATTACCGATGCACATCCTCTTAAACACGAATTCGAATAAAAAACGCATTGAACGAAGAATGAATGAACAACTCTCACTGACAATGGCGGTGAGATTCCGCAATCGTTCGGTCATTAGCGGTCACTTCGGGAGTCTTGCGACCACTTGTAGTGAAGACCATTACCTTAGATTTGTGCAAATGTATATTTTTACAAGAGTCTTGTCTTTTGTATTGTCTGCGTTCAATAATAATTGAAATGGTGAGGTGGAATTGAAATTAAAACCTACGATTTTTGGGACTTAAGAAATTGCGCGAAATGTAGGTGTACTGTTAGGTGGGTACACCTGCCTATCTTTTCAAGGATAGTAACACAAAAATAAATAATAGCTCAATGGTAACAACAGACATTTCCCATTGAACACCGACCTAGGTATATTCCTCAAACATCCTATCATTCCCTCACCATTCACTTTGTGCGACCAGCTCGAAGGATCCTCGCGCCAACAGGCTTATTTCCCGCGCACCGGTAAATCGAAGCGGAAATATAAATTCGTATTGATAACATCTTTGAAAAATACCTGTAAATATAACAGGACCGAATCGTCGCCAAACATCCGTTCGTGTTTCCAGTCTTTTATTTTTTTTTAAATTTCGAACTACACGCTTCAATTGAATTGAGGTTTAATAAAATCTCCGTGGAATGGATGCTTAATAAAATATTTATTTCCTGAATGAATAATTTATTTTACAATAAAATATATAGCTAAATAACAAATGTCTTAATGTCTTTGTAATGTAAGGAGCTGGTACACGTAATTAAAAGAAGCATTTTAATATTATATTTTAGTTTATCATTTCTGTAATACATGTTACATGTATGACGTACACACTTATTCCATTTCTATTCTATCTTTTTTATTAATTCTCCATTTAAACAACCTGAGCATTCGAATGTCATTGCAAACCAGCCAGCACTTTTGAAGGTTTGCTAAAAACCTTCACAGTATCTGTGGGTTTTATATTCAATTTGTATTCGTTTAGTAATATATTCATGTCGCGAGTTAATAGGCTTCTTTTGGGTCTGCTTAGCTCGTTCCATCGTCGACTCAAACTCTGTTTTTTTTTGTACAAGATTGAGTCCAAGAGCAAGTCGATATAATACATATAAAACTGATTCATAGAAATATGTTATTGCAAAACTCGAAATTTATTTTCCGTGACATATAAATCAAAACAAATCAATGCCCAAACGCTCCATTTTAAACTTCCTAATTATAATTTTGAAATAAGAACACCAGAAAAAACAAAACATACCCTTACAAACCCAATTAACACGTAATAGGTCTCATAAAATATGATTCATCCAACAAAGATATCTAATACAGGTCGGCAACACGTATTAATATAAAACAAGGCTATTCATTACACTTTACTTGGTTGCCGCGGCACCATATAATTAGGACTATCGACTGGGTCATTTTCGATAATTCATAATGTATGTTAATTATGGAGGTTTCTTAGCCGCGGGACAAGCTTTCCTCCAGACTAGTGATGGACGAACCGAATCGATACTTTATAGTATCGAAGTATTGATACAACATGATGCGATACTTAGGTATTTAGGAATGATACAAACGATTACGATACAATGTTTAGATAGATACTAAAGTTTTAGTACTGGCAAAATCGGATCGTATCGTAATACGATCAGCTTTGGATTTGTATTATTTTTTTGTTTATTTGTACACATGATCTGTGAAGTTAAAAAATATGACAAGAAGAGACAAAATTATGTATTACATATCACTAAGGCTCTTGTGGATTAATAGGTATGTACAAATATTATTGAATATATGATTGAACTTTATCGATAAAAAATCAAGTATCGTGCATCCCTACTCCAGACCCCTTGCCCGCGAACTGTGTTTATATTGCGCCTGCACACTTACAAATAAATAATGATAGACAACAGTGGGAATTCTAAATAAGCGAACTAAATAACAGCTTTTGTTATTTGATTTAAGGGAACCGAAACATACTTTATTGTGTTGAGGCTGATGCGTGAATTATAGTGGTGTGTTTTAAAACTTTTTTGAAGTACAACGATATAAGGCCAATTGTATATATGGTCAAATTATGTGTAAAACATGTACCACAGAGGTGTTTCCATGCCCATCATATATTATGAGCTCA
Source organism: Ochropleura leucogaster (assembly GCA_958449745.1). Taxonomy (NCBI): domain Eukaryota; kingdom Metazoa; phylum Arthropoda; class Insecta; order Lepidoptera; family Noctuidae; genus Ochropleura; species Ochropleura leucogaster. The sequence continues at coordinate 6,655,896 of OY288208.1, forward strand.
TTTATGGTAAGTGCACAACTTTCTCTATGGGCGAAAAAAAAAGAAAACCGCGAAAATCAAATCAGCTGCTCCGTACATTTGGGTCTAGTAGGCAGATATTGAAGTTCTATAGAATGGCGCAGTTATATGGTTAGTGTCACCTTTTAAAGGGGAAGTACCAAAGTAGCCCGCAAAGTTCTAATTAACTAACCTCTGTAATATTCAGGTCAGTATGAAGTTATGATGATTAAAATGCTTTCCTGCTTCCTAATCCTGTTCAAAACTTGAAATACTTCTGCTTGGTAAAATAAAATAAATCTTCTAATAACACTCTTCTAGCTAAAGAACAATGTTCACACGACGGCACAAAAACCTATACAAAACCATTTTAACCTGATCTCTCTCATACAATGTGCGATCCGTAGTAGAGAGATCAGGTTATAATAGTTTAGAATAGGTTGACCTACCGTCGTGTGTATCTCTCCCTTGCTGCTTTAGTTATGTAGGTACTTAAATCTATCTTCAAGAAGAAATAGCCCACGCTCAACAGTTGCATGTCTTTTCATTATGAAGCTGGCTAACAGAGGAGCTAGGATCTGTGGACTGATAAGATATCATGCCACGTGACAATAATGACGCAAGCGAGTTGTGAAAGCCATCGTAGCCGTTAAACAAGTAACTGTTACAATATTATCATAATTTTATGTGTCTAGTGTAATATGGCAACATGTATTAATGGCCTGTGCCATTTAGATCTAATGTATACTCTGTAGTCTTGTCTATGACTTGTAAAAAAAAGTAAAGTCAGTCTTCCCGGTACAGGTACTGTATTTTATTAGTATCTTTACCTATTACTTCAGAACCTCCAGTTCAATCCTTGACGCAGTGAAAACTTCAAGAATCCTTGTATGATATTTCTACAAACTCCATGCCTGTTTTCCTCGGGTTGTTCGAAAGAGATACCGCGATTAGTATCTTTGTAACTTCAGAACCTTCTGTTCATTCCATTTTGGTGTGGGATATCATCAAATAACTTCGCTTTGCCCAGAGCGGGGGGGGGGGGATTGTCAGACTTGTATTGACTACAGCCCACCTATGTTCCTTCCATTGCCTTAATGTTCCAGGGCCGCGGTATCTCTTTCGAACAACCCGCAACCCCGGCAGTCTGTTAATTCCTTGACGCAGTGAAAAGTTCAAGAATCCTTGTATCATATTTCTACAAACTCCACGCCTGTTTTCCTCTTAGCAGAAATGAATCTGTAGTAGGCACACCCGCAAACTACATATATCTATGCAACCATAATACAAATCAGCCTCACAGCACCACCAAAATGCAATCCTTCTACTTTTAAAAATTGCGCACACATTCACCACACGCAATTAACATTGCAGAGAGCATATTTTGATTCGGGCGAGAAACTCTCGCACATCAAACTATACACAACACTTTTGTGTGTTTTTCACGGCATCAACGAGCGCGATACTGAAAAGCCTCAGGCTCCTAATTAGGCTGAAGTCGGACGTGCCAATTAATTCAAGTTTCACTCGGAAACTTTGCCGCGTCAATTAATTTCATAGTTAATTAGCAAGCGCGGCCCGGACAAAACCGGGTGAGGGAAAGAAAGGCTAACGATGGTGGCCCGCGGCCTCCTACAATGCACCAATTACATCAGCTTTGTTGCGAGTTGCGACCAACTCGACGAGTATCACAGATTCATTCAATCCGAGCGCGTTCGTTCCACGTGCGAGGACATTTTTTATATCAATGATGGTTATTTGTTTTCTATTTTTTAATAGTTCCAAAATATAAAGTCTTTTAATTTTCCCAATATTCGAATTCCTTTTTTGAAATTACAGAAAAACATGAAAAAAGCAACAGAAGACACCAAAAAGTTTTTAACCGTGTGTGGATTTAGCACTGGACATTTAAGTAAATTAAAGCCATATAAAAATAAAAAGCTTCTACTTTATTTTTCTTTTAAATGGCTTCTATAGTGGGGTGTGCCGTGTTGCCCGTGTTACATGCATTTTATGATTGAAGAAGTCGATAATTTATAGGTACTGTTCTCTGTTAAATAAATTAAGTATTTTATTAGTGCCAGCAAAAGTTAAGTTAGTTAAACGTAAAATTTAACACGATTAAAATGTTGTTTCATTGTTCCATAAAAGTAATTAATCTCAATGGTCCAGCTTCAGTAAACAGCATCAAAAAACGAATAAATGGATACCTAATATAGAGCAAAATGTTTAATGTTTTTGTAAAACCTCCAAAGCCATCACTAATTCTAGATGGACAATCCCGCATCAACAACATTGATTTTATTTTTAAAACGTTTGCAGCCATCAGAGATACAATGACATTATTTTCTTACCGTGACCATCTATCTATTACAAGACACTTCTAGCGAACAAAGTCCTCTCGATATTCTACGAAGCAATAAATAAGAGTGAGTATTTTATTTTATTTGTAGGCATTGTCTTACATCAAGCAATAATGGCCCACGAACGAGCCCGATGTACCGCGGAGAATTCAACAACATCACGGCGGGACTCGCCAGCATTCGAGCAATAACTCGAAGCAAATAAAATTTTAACCTCTGCTTAATATCTGGCGGAACATTTCGACGAAGTGAACCAGCCAAATTGACAGACAGTAAAATATTTTATTCGTGCAATAATTTCATTTGTAAGAAAAACAAGGCAAGCGCGCCCCGCCATCACCGCTGCCGCCGCCGCCGCCGTGGTGCTCCACAAACATCTTCCACGTGAATTAAGCTATTAAACACCAAATTCGGGAAATAAACTTCAGTTACCGACGTTCCGTACCTACTCGTAAAATCGGGGTGTATTTTTTGGATGCCATTAAAATGGTAAAATACAATTGTTTATTTCACTTGTCTATTTGCAGAAAGTCTTCATGTTGCTTTATTGTTCGTTTATCAACTGCCTGCTAAGCAAGGCAAATAAAAACGGCGTGTATTTTCGCTGTTTACGTCTCTAAGAGGGTGTTAAGATCTTAAGGCCCACGCACACTTATAACGGTAAATCAGTCGACGTCGGCTTCAGAACTCCCATGACTCCTCAAGTCGTCACACGTCCTTAGGCCGTATTTGAATCGGAGCGGGAGTTAGATGGCGAGGCAGTCGCTCGGCTGTGTCGACCCGGTTCGCTTTGTTTTCCCGCGCGATGTCATTAGTGGAAAGCCCTCGATATTTTCGCAAGCATCGATTATTTTTAATGGGCCGCCGCCGGCACAGCCACGCCGCACGTACTCGCCCACCAAGTAATTCGATAGTACATCCGCACTCAACAGGATATAAGAATCGCTATTTCTATAATTATACCGAACTACAAAAAATCCAAAGTTTTTTCATAATATTAGTTTTGAACCAAACCGTGACTGCATGTATGCTTTAATTTTATTCCTTTCATAATTTACATATGGCATTGAAGTTTTGTTTACTTTACGTCATCTAGTTTGGCGTAAAATATTATGATTGTTCAAATTAAAACTGTGTTGACTATTGAGATTACATCATTGTCCACTTCAGTTACATCAATATTCTTACACTCAACCTGTTGTTTTTATTGTCGAATCTATTTTAAATATAAAGACTATTTTGAAGAAATTAATTACCAAATTATTAAATACATGTCAAATTGCTCCGAAGTGACACCAAGTCATTTGTTTGCACCTTCGACACGAAAAAACATCTACCATCAAGTTCCAAACACCACAAATTCTAATTTCTCGAAACTTCGAATTCGTTCACAAATCGGCAGCACGCAACTGGGCCGGTGAGCGCAATCATTAAGAAATCATTAATGGCGCTTACGAACCGCTTTCGTGTCACCAGCGCGCCCTCCAGTGCTTGCATACGTCTTAATAAGTCAGCACGCCGCTTGAATACTGATGTCTTGGTCTGTTTTTGAACAGTAGTTGAAGAATACAGGTTTTTTTTTAAATTAACTTTGATGACGTTTTCTGACAGTAATTTAATAATATCTTTTAAAAAAATGCGCGTACATTTAAACTTTTTATTGGAAGGGTGTAAACGGCTGGTCTAAAAAGATTCTGATCGAATGCATAAACTACTCCAATCTTTAAAAAAAAACCTATTTAACATTAAATACATAGTAATCATTTAGTACGTCAATGCAATAATGCAAAGAGGTCTTCCCATAAATTAGAACAAAATAAAACGGGAAAAATTTGATACTTTTGCTATTATCATTCAAAGACTAGAATGAAACTTATTTCAACTAGTCGCAAAGCTTCCTTTCAAAGGCAGCTTTTTTAATAAATGTAATATTATGCCATATTAGCTCAAACAAACCATCTTTTAACACTCCGTCTTGCAAACGTTAGTTAACTTTTACTTTACTGCACTTTCGCTGCAATTCAGGCACAAAGGATGTTGACAAAAAACATAGCCATGAAGTTAGTATAAAACTATATCACTTTGTATAATATTCCTTATTGTTTGCGAACCGTTCAATATAGTTCATTTTATTAGTTTTAATCGACTGACGTCGATCAACAGTCTGCGCTAATGAACGAAGTTAACGGGTACAAAGTAGCGTAAAGTGGAGATCTACGCGAGAGAACTTCGGAAAAATATATAGACTTTAGTATACGTAGTGACTCCTTCAGAAATGTATTAATATACCAGAGTTATTGTTCGTTTAGTTCTTTGCTTATGGATCTTGTAAGTACATAGGTTTATTAACTACAACAAAATAAGCTGTATGTCTCCCTTAGGTACACCTGCAACTTGGATTTAAACACGCACCTGTAACTACCAATATCAAAAAAATAAAAGTTCAATTTGACTCATTTTCCAATTTTCGATTGAGCTGAAATTTTGCATAAGTACATGTTTAATTTGGATAACGGACGTATGGCTAGCTATAACTGCCGTCATTATAAATCCGATATGGCGGACAATCCAAGATGGCGATATTTTAGTTTGATGTATTTTAGATGGATGTATTTTAGTTTTTTGTCCACAAACGGCCCGCAATCTGACCGTTCTGATTTGGCAATAAGCTCACACAACATAATCAACTATATCTTTTGACTGCGTATACTTTAACAGCGCCAAGGGACCTCAGGGTTGACTACATGGTTTTTCAACCTCTACGCGTTCCTTAGGTCGCCCTTAGCAGACAGACAAACGGACAACAAAGTGATCATATACCAGTACCGTTTTTTTTAATACCGAGAGCAATAAATATATAGTCGGTTAAAAAAGCAATTAATTAAAACAACCAATAACTAGAATAAATCTCACTATCATACTTGAACTACCGTGTGTCTATCAATCTCTGATTTGATTGTAGTCCATAAAGCCAGCTTTTCTCCCACAATGCCACACAAAGGCTATAGCATAAAGCTGTGTGTACATCCAGGGTACATCAGGGTGGCACGCATCGTGTCGCCTGCGGCTAAATCATTAAGGGATCATTAAAAGTCCGCCGTCAACCTGTTGGGCGCTCAACCGATGCCCTCTCTCTACTTTTTCTTCATTTCTCTTCTCGTTCAAAGGGTTTAGATATTTAATTCCGCGTTATAATTAAACTTTATTTCTATGACTTAGTTTATATGTTGGTGGCGGTTTTGTTTAGTTATTTTTGATTATTTGTTCATGGATATTATTATTATCACTTAAAACGGCATTTTAAGCATTTTTGTTATTTATTTCGAGTTCCCGATATTTTGGCGATCTTGCAAACGCCATGATCACTGAAGTTATTGCGGGTGGGTGTTTATGAGCAGACAAAACGATCTAGCCTCTTCCTTATTTGTTTTGTACATGGATACATTGATTTTATGGAGGTTTCTTTAGAATTTTACCTTTATGTATATCTATTCGAATATTGTTTTTTTTTATATAACTGGCGAAATACGGTTGTACTGTAGTTTCCATGGTCAAAGTAATTACATTCTATTTAGTCTGTCTTTTAGATTATTCAAAAATTAGGGACACGTTTTTCTGAATAATCTACGTCACTCGTTGCGAAAAAATGCAGCAACGCGTGACGTTACACGTAACTTAAAAAGTATATATCTTTATATTTTTTGGTCTAATTTACTTATTAAAAAATACGTGTCCTTTATTTTTGAATAATCTAAAAGACAGACTATTTTTTTTTTGGAAACTAGCCTTTTGTATTGTGTTGTATAATGGGCTGGTGTCCGCAACTCCACGCCAAGGGTGCGTATTGTGTAAGAAGTTGTAATATAAGGTACTCCACTGCCTAGCCCCCTTCGGCCATTACAGGCGAGATGTTATGTTTTTTTGTATAATATGACGGTAGGTGCGATTTAAAAACCTTCAGCTATCATTTTCCTATGCTTCATGCTCTTAACGTTATAACGTTAAATTATGATAAATAAAAGAAAGGCTGTCTTTAAAAAAAAAACAAAAATACCGTCACCATAAATATTATTTTAAAAAGGTTGACCCATGCATCTGAGCACGGAAATATATAACCCATAGACAATTAATTACTTAACAATTATTAAATCTCACAACACTTTTAATTTGCATCACAAGATTTTATACGTTACCAAACCGTTTATGAAACCTTCCTACCCTAGTCCCATTCTATTTGGGGTCGGTGCAAAATGTTTTCTTCTTCCATTCTCCCCTATCGTCACGGTATCATTTACTCTTTTCTCTACTATATCATTCCTTGCACGATACTTCCATCTTCTTTTTGTCCTTCCTCTCCCTGTCCACCCACCAACATTCACATTATCCTCTCTTTTAGTTATACCTTTGCGTTTGAACCCTTTCTCATTGGATGTCCATTCTAAAACAAACGGCTATCTTTATTTTTTTCTGTAACGTCAAACAATTTGATACTAACCCCGCAAATGAGATACAAACGGTTATAAAACATAAAATCAAATGCATAAAACATTCATAAAGTTTTATGACACCGATTTATCACTTCAGCGGATAGTTAGAACGGTGTCGGGATGAAAAGAGTGATAACAAAGTCGTCGGGAGCGGGCGGCGCGGTACGACGCGGTACGGCGCGGCAAGCAAATGAGGCGCGACGTTCACTGCTAACTAAACCAATCGGCCGTGCTGGTGCTGCAGACGGGCGGGTTGCACGCTGCGTTTGTAGAAAACGTTGTAACTCTCCCTTGGTATTATTTTGAAAGATTAAAAGATATCAGATTTCCGGTAAAGAAAAGCCATTTTTGTTATTCTTTGTCGAAAAGTAACGTTACAATGTGTAGCAGCGATCCTCTTTTTCAATAAAACTACGTAAATTTTTTATTTCTTTTTGATCATCACGTGGTGATCATTACAAGACTGTCTAAGATCATCACAAGTTATTGTAGTCCAGAAATAGTCAGACAAAAGACTTCAACGAGCTCATTGTCATTGTTACGATGATAATTTTCACTGAATATTCTCTAGAGGTTATAAAACATACACACTCTCACCTCACATACACTTTTAAGGAGAGTCAAAACTTATATGACTCACTATAATAATCTTTACTACATGACATAACCTCGTAGATCTACACAGTCCAGCGTTTCCCAGCCGCGCGTTCCACCCGTTTATTTAAGACGATCATTTAGCATCATTTGCGGACTGCTTTTTAAACCTCATCCGTTTTTAATGCGACCGCTGAATCCTTTCGCGTTGCTTGTTATTCGGATACTATACTGCGCACTGATACCAGGGTATCTATATCCGTTGTCTAGTTATGAATTCTCTGTGAAGATTTGATACCGTTGTCTTTCTGGACTGACAGTTACAAAAATAGTTTATTTGAAATTGGAATTCCTGGAGTTCGAATGGAATGGTGTAGCTTTATTGTTGACTGTATATTTTCAGTTGCAAAAATGTTTCTATTTTCAATCCTATATCCTTTTTTCAATTAATTTATAGTTAAACACATGCTTTCTAAATTATAAAACCATTGAAAATAAAAATCAACAAGTCTGATTAATACGCGGCGATAATCCAGCGACTGGAATATCATTTATGAAGCCATCAGCGCTAGCGATCCAGCGCTAACTGCATGTAAACACATAAATATTTATCTCATAACGTTCCCGACCTCGTTAAATGACACAGATTAAAAACCGTACAGAGTGTTAACGCATGAAATGATCCAGTCTCGATAAGGGTAAAATGACATTTAATTAATAATAAACTACTTACGAGTAGGTATCACAGTGATGTAGGTTTATTAAAATATCAAATTATATTATCCTACTCATAGACATTCAATTGACATTGTGAAAAACCATTTGTTAATTGAACTTAAGTTTGGCTTATTATTAGTAGTTATTATTGCCTTATACAGCTTTTAATTTTGAAAAATGTTACATCACAGACTACCTACAGTACTGTTACTCCTTCTTTAAATCCTTCTAAAGGTTGTCTTGAAAATATCGCTTTTAGCGATAAGGCCGCCCATTGTGTCACCCTATATATAAGTTGTTTAATGTTATTCTTGTTATTTGTATGGTGTACATAAAATACTCTCCGCTGTAACTTGTAAAACATGTTCCGATCACCAATCCAATTCTGTTTTTATTTGTCATTTCCTAGCTTTTGTAGCAGCTTAAATATGATTTTGCAGCGATTCAGGGTTGTTTTACGTTCGGTAGAGAGTTTTGGATTCTTATAGGCACTCCATTTATTTCATACTCCGTGTAACAAACAAGTATGTCATAACTGCTTGATTTTAAGCTCTAATTTACCAAAGTTATTGCCACGTTTGGATGTCGTACTGTGTCACTTCCTCTTCCTAATTAGTAAATGTATATTACGAAGCTTCAAATTAATTAAGAAAGCGATAGATCTATCAACACTGTTTTAATTATGAGCTGAATAGTTATGGATATGGTTTTAATTAATTAGAAAACTATTTTTACCTGATGGACAAAAAAGCGACAACGTGTCCAAAATAAGTATAAATATTCAATATCAATTAATGATATTATTATTACTCAAAAATATAATCAAATGTCAATGATCTGATCTTAGTACATGTTAGAATAATATTTCTGTACTAGATAATCATATCTAGTACAATAGTAATAACAATTATAAAGTTTATATTCATTAATAAATTTTAACTTAAAACCGTTGACGTGATTTGCTGTAGAAGGGTGATCGTTCGTGGTTTTAAGCGATTTCTAACACCGTAAAACTACATTGTCGAACTCAATTACATGATTAATAAAATCAAAACCTGCAAATTCAGATACCAAACACATAAAATTTGATTACACTTTTTCAACCCTCCAACAACAAACCGTTATCGATACATTAAATTAATTACAAACACGTAGTCACCACTATCCCATTCACTAATCCTGGCTAAACGCAATGCGAACGCAGCACAAACGCACTGTGAACGCACGGTAAGCGCACAATATGGCGGTGCCCCCCTAATCCGTGGCGGGCCCGACTCGTTATCGCACGGCGGTCATGTCATTATAGCGCTATATCGGTAACCGAACGTTATCTTAATTTATTTGTAGCACATGCATTTTTATTGCTCGTTGGTGGATTTTTGGGAATGGTAAGGCTGGTTTTTGCGGGTTGGTTCAATTATATACTCTAATGGAATGTCCATTCCAATGGAAAGTACAGTGTCATACTGTGACAACAGTATAGTGTCACAATCTGGCTAAATGTTAGTGTTGTGCTCCGAAAGCACGTTAAACCGTTGGTCCTGGCTGTCAATTGTATAACTTTGACTACAGGTAGTCTGACAATTAGTCTTACCAAGGGGTATCGTATCGTATCGTCAGATAGGCAGTTGCTCCATGAAACGTACTGGTATTCAGCTGCATGCGGTTGGACTGGAAGCTGAATGGGGTCCCATTTTATTCCCATATCCGAATCCGTCCCATTATATCCCTTTCCCGAAAATCCAGATTAATCTGCCTAGGCAGATGATGTTGTATTTTCGGGAATTTTTAGGTTGTTTTTGCGGTTTACACATAATTATAAAGATAAAATTTATACGCATCAAGTTGCTGTTTTTTTGGCAACGATAAGGTTTTCGTGGATCACGTTAAAAACAGCTTATCAAATTGACGTAATTTGGCTATGATAAGGTTTCAGACGAAACGTTAAAAAATGTTTCATAAATTAACGTAATACTCGAGTTATTGATACAAATCATCAGTATTTTGTATAGTTATATACAAAATACGACATACAGATTCAGTGAGGTGGCTAAAATGATTTCAAATCAGCCAGTATCTTCATTTATTTCTAGCACATTCGATTTTATTGCTCGTTGGTGATTTTCGGGAATTGACGAACAGATTTTCGCGGGTTAGTTTAACACATCATTATGATGCTAGACTTTGATACGGGTCATTATTATTTGTACACGAATTTTAATGCAAGTTACTAGAATTTTGGAAATGGTAAGGGACTTGTGAGTAGGTTTAATTTGAGATTTAATACGTTAGAAATTGATTAAAATTGATTTACATCAACTGATTGATGTAAATCAATTTTAGTATAGTGTTGCAGATTTAACTGACGACTTGTTATTATACAAACGTATTCAAACGATTACGCGATTCTGTAAGTTTAATTTTTTTTTTATATACGTATACTCGGTTTATATTTTAGTTTAGTAACTATTTGTTGTAGTTTGTTGGATGTTGGTTTAGTTAGGCACAAAATTAAATTGATTTTTGTTAGATGTAATGAATAAATTAAAGCGAGATTTGTTTTTTTTTGTGTATATTTCGGGGGTAGTAAAAAAAGCCTTATTAAAAACATTCATTTCAATCATTCTATTACATGTAGAAATTTAAAAAAAAACGGTTTCTGTTCTTATTGGCTTTTTATTTCCGTATTTTATTTACATTCAATAACATTTTGAATTTATTTATTAGAAGCATTGTGTTTTCTTTTTTTTGTACCAGTAAATAAAGAGTGGGTTTAGGAATTAACTCCATATATTTGTACGATCATTATAATATTTTAATAATATGTCAAAAATATTCAATCAATTTAATTTAAACTTTTTCAAAAACAAAAGCACATGATCATCACATACAGAATAGCAACTAACATTAGATTACAGATTCGTTTGATATGTTTGGATCCAGTATCTGATGTCGACTTATTAGAAGATTTATACATAAAGTCGCAACATGGCTCAATGGCCTCTTATTTAAATCCACCCACAACTAAAAGACCAAACACTAGCAAAACAAACAGCTCATAAAAATTCACTTTCCTTTCGAAAAAAAAAAAATATAAAGAAACCGCAAGCACGACAAAGCACCCCAATCGAAATGGAAAAACGATCCATGCCAATTGCCATAAAAAGATCGTCGGCCCAATAAAACGGAATCGACATTGTCAGCGATGATTTGAGCGGGAGCGGGAGTTAAGGTTCGCTTACACGGGCAACTTTAAGCAGACAATTATTGCTAGCAACAGTTGCTCTTGTTTGTAATATAAAAAAAATGTGAAAGAAACTTTATCTATATTGTCCTTTTTATCGGATTGAAAATCATCAAACAACTTTCCCTCTCTAGGCGGAGTAGAGAAAAGTGTCAGACTTTTACTGACTAAAACCCATCCATGTTCCTTCAGTTGTCAAAAGTTTGTAAGGTTCAAAATACAAGGGATAACCTCTGAGGGCCTGCCAGGGCCACTGCCTGCAGCTCCACCCAGTCAAGTTATTTGATGATTTCCTATCCCCAAAAACGGGGATAACCTCACACTACTTTTTCGAATTGCAAAATTATTTTACTGATTAAAAGTTATACTATTATCGAGTGCCACAGAATGTCATGTTTTTGCGACGCGGATAGAGTCCCGTGCCTGGACTCAAGAGCTAGTCTAATTTATGAAGTTTATTCGTGGATTGTGTGGCCATAGTATTTTTTTTTTTGTAATACAAGAAAAGAAAGGAAATACAGAACGTAATATCATACCTGTAATCCCCGAAGGTTAGGCAAAGGTGTGTCTAATAATATACTCTGACATAGATAGGAAAAGATTCTTTGAATAAACATAAGAACGATTTCGTAACAATATAACTTATATTATTGTAAGAAATAGTTTCATATGGGCAAAACAGCCATCGTTCAGTATCTATAACATAATTACCCGTCACCGCAACTTTTGTTGCCCAAAAATGCAGTAAGCTTACTGTCTGTTGCCCGTGTAACCCCAACTTTAGATGGCGAGCGCGGCGCGGAAGGGCGCGGGAACGGGGAAACACGGTTTGGGCGGGCGGACATTTTTATACGGCGACAGGAAAAACTGGCATCTCGCAACGTTAGTGACTAGTGAGTCAGTGACGACTGATTTGTCCCCATTTCTATTGGTTTAAAAGATTATTTTCGTGACGTGTGTTTTTCAAGTCGTGGGGAGTACAGTTTCTCGTTTCATTAAATTTGTAATCTCATAAAACAGTTCTGCTAAATAAGGAATGTTTGGCAATGCAAAAAGAAACTTTTAAAAGGTTGAATAGTTTAAAACAACGATATAAATTAATAAAACTCAACAAAATAGTACGTGTATTGGTTCGATATAATTAAATTTATTAATTATAAAGACGTGCAAAGGAGTTTGTAAAAACAAAAAAAAACCCTACATGCAAAATGAAGATCATTTATAACTTACAAAAAATAAATTGAATACAAATAATTCATAGAATGCTTCATTAGCTCTAAGTACCTTTCTTTGACTTCAACACAAATCGTGGAAAAATTCTTTTAACAAATTTTGAGGAGAAATGACTAGTCCCAATTTTCTAGAAAATTCCACCAAACTGCTTTAACGGTTATACCGAGAAAGTTAATTTAACATGACATAATATCACTCTTATTATCCCAAATTATCCTATTATTAAGAGTTAGGAAGAGGTATACATAAAATATATAACATTTCGCCAGTTATGTTATAGGGGGAGCAAGCCAGGCAACATCAACCATCAAGTCTTCAACCGGCAAGCCATCAACTGGGCACAGTAAAATAAGAAATTTATCATATTCCCCTCAATCCTTCATCTGAATCTATACTAATATTATAAAGCTGAAGAGTTTGTTTGTTTGTTTGAACGCGCTAATCTCAGGGACTACTGGTTGGAATTGGAAAATTCTTTTAGTGTTGAATAGTCCATTTCTTTAGGAAGGCTATAGGCTATATAACATCACGCCACGACCAACGGGTGCTGAGCAGCGTGGGTGAAACCGCGTGGAACAGCTAGTTAAGTAATAAAGTGAGTCTCATCATCATGTTTTATTTGGGGTTGTCGCAGTAAGTCTTCTCCTTCCATACTTCTACACAATCCTTCATTTAAGCAGTCAGTCACCACTCACATGCTTTACACAATCCATCAATCGTTAATTTGATCTTTCTCTAATCTTATAGTCATTCACAATCATCCAAATTAAAAAAAAATATTGTGGAGCCGTAACTATGATATACTTTTGAAAACATCAAAACCAAAGTAAAAAAATAGACTAGATTGCAGATAACAGTTTTCAAGTCAAAGAAAATACAAGAAAACATGTTATTTAGCACAGACATATATCTTCTAATATATAAAATTCTCGTGTCACAGTTTTCGTTCCCATACTCCTCCGAAACGGCTGGACCGATTTAAACGAAATTTTGTGTACATATCGGGTAGGTCTGAGAATCGGCCAACATCTATTTTTCATACCGTGTAGTGGGCAGCGGGTGAAACCGCTGGGCACAGCTAGTTTTATATATTTTCTATTTTCATCTGAATTCACATAATTATACGCTTAGGACAATAATCATCATCAACCTGCCCCTGTCAAATTTTATTTGGGGTTGGCAAAACACGTTTTCTTCTTTCATTAATCCCTGCTAGACGTCACGTCATCATTTACTCCTTTCTCCTTCATAAGCTTAGTACAATATACATTTCAAAGTAATCTCATCTGCTTTCTCATTCAAAAGTTTATAAGAGTTACAAAGAGGGCCTTAAAGACCCTAGGCAGTCATGATTTTTAACTTCATTGTTTTAGTTTTTAAGTTCAATAGTGGTTAAAAAACTTTCTTTGAGTAAAATAACTTTCTGTTGCATTTAAGAAGCTGATGTTAGTAATTAATAAATACATTTAATTTCATAGTAAGAAAATATAATGAAAAACAAAATGTATCGGCGTTTTTCAATGAAAACGTTTCTTCTGTCTCTTTTACAACACTGATAAGAAAGTTCAAGAAACTTTTAATTTATACATTTTACAGCAGCAAAGTATTTGATAATTAAGAAATCTCCTGTAAAAATCAATCCTGTAAGTTTCATAACTTGTTGTAAAATAAGTTTTGAGGAGTGAACTTACTTGGCGTGCGTGTGGGGCCGTGCAGCGACTGTCACAACCACGTGCAAGTCCCTCGGAGACTCACGCCCACCAGCACACAAGTAGCACACCGCAGGCCCTACGTCCCTCAGACGTCACGTCAGCGACAGATCAGCTAAAGATACTTTACAAGTTAGCGGAGCATCTGATATCGTAAGCGATATTCAAAGTTATTCCGTCGCCGTCCGCGCAAAGAGATGAGCGTCAGACGTCGCGTCGACAGACCGACTGAGCGGGAAACGGAGCGCGCGCGGCGACGAAACCGGCGCGCCGCTGGGCGGTCCCGGCAACACGCCCCGCCTCAGACCCGCCTACTCGCAGCCACGCCCACCTGAATTAATAAAGGCGGCAAACACCGCCGGACACGCGGACAATGCCGCATTGTCCTGCGTCCAAAATAGTTTCAATTAGAATCGAGGACAAGGCACAAAAGCACCCGCCGGCGATCATTCACGCCGAAATTGGCCGCTGCATGAGCGATTAGCGAAACCTCATACAAAACTGTCGATGATAGCCCACACTATTGTCCTGCATTCGAACTAAACCGCTCGTTATAATTGAATGACTCTGCTTTATTTTCGACGTGTTATAGTGAGCTTTATGGCTTTGAATATCGTGTTCAAAGTAAGCATTTCAAACATGGTTTTGTGAAATCTGAGCTTTATAATCACCAAGATTTTGACATATTACATAACACGAATCAAGTATAGTTAAACACGGCATTAATTACTGAATACCGTTCTAGTGTACAGACATTAAGTTTAAAATTAAATTTAAGTTTAGAATTAAAAATCCATTACGTAGTCCACTAAAACTTCAAGTGAACGTTTCACACTTAGAACTTCGTTATACGTTATGATAATATGATAAAGCAATATCTTAATGACCACTGATAAAAAAGCAACTACGACAACCATCCATCACACCAGTGCCAGATTAACCACCTCGTAAGAGTAGCAATTGCTACGTGTCCACCACAAAAAGGGGCCCCACGTGTCCAAACTCTTTTTTGAAGGAACTTTAACCCACCACGTGTCTCTACAAGGTATTATATACCGGTCAATAAGTCGATGGTAAGTATCTAAAGCTGCACAACAGATATTTTTTTACAGTTAGCACACCGCAAAATATTTCTTGGGATGGTGTACCTTCTCTGGTAGATCGTGGGCCCCCTCATAGAATTAGCTACGGGCCGCACGCTTGCTTAATCCGGCACAGCCGGGAAAGGACTCCGTAGAAGAGTAACACTCACCGTATTGTTGAGGTTCTACAGAAAGGCCAAGTGCGTACCCGCAACTTGCGTGTGTGTATGATCGTAGAAGCTGGCATTCTGAGATGTCTGCCTTCCCCCATGTAAAAAGGCGTGAGTTTATGTATGTATACTAATAATGAAACTGTTTTAGGGTTCCTTAAAACGCCGTAAAGGAAAAAACGGAACCTTTATTGAATCACTTTGTTGTCCGTCTGTCAGTCGGAACCCTTTATCTCAGAAACGCGTAAAGGTATCGAGTTGAAATTAAAACTATATACTCAAGTCTACAGTTTCTTAGAGCTGTGAAAAAATTGAGTCTTTAATTATACGCAATCAAAAGATATGGCTGTTTATGTAGCAAGTTTGTACGGAACCGTGCGTGAGTCCGACTAGCACTTTTTGCGATTATTTTTTGTTTGTACTTAATAATGTGAAGTTTTCAGTCTCGATCACTGGGAAGCTTTATCTAATAACAAGCTGATATTTAAGCTCTGTTTTGTTTTATAACCTACATAGCATTGTAAACAGCAGAAACAAAGTAACAAAAAAGCAAGCTATGAAACCAACGGTCCTTCAGTAATCTGAGTTTTAAACACACGTTTGTTGTGAAATAAAAACAATCCTGAACCTGCTACCTGGCTCTAGCACTCGTGCCCCTAAAATTAAAAATAATCCCTTTAATTTTTTTTCGTATGATACTAATTGTGTTTGTTGCAATTTAACTAAAAAAGCTACAGGAAAGTTGTATTTTCGATAAAAAAAAAAATCGACGTATTTACTTCACATTTATAGTACTGTAATCGTCTTGTGTGTTCATCTAGTTAAATAAAGCGCAAATAATAGTTTAAGGATTATATTTTTAAATCAATTTAATTTACATCTCTTTAAGCAAAGCCGTCATTCTATTCTATCTTTAAAAACGACATGAGTATTTGAACGTTATGCTTTATCTACTATATATATATGTTATATAAAACCTCTTACAGTAATTACACGTGCTAGGATTTCTTGTTAATCTTATCATCTCATCATCTGCTTAGCCTTTTCCCAAATACGTTGTCTATCCCAGTGAGCCTGCCTATCTGACCACCACGCCACAGTTTGTGCTGAATAATACGACAAATCAGCTCTTATGATGTAAAAGCTTTCCTCCTCTTTCAAGAAGGGGATTCAAAATAAGTTAATTTACAAAGTACCTAAGTCCAAAGACACCTTTAACTTATTGTCAGTTATTAATTATTATCATATCTCTCAAAGTTTTGGCCTTACTGAGACGACAATAGGTTTATTCAGAGGTTAACAATATTGTCTATCGTTTAAATTAAGAAATGATGAACTTACATTTTCGTAACTTTAGAAAAAAAAGTCCAAAATAAATATGCAAATCAACGAAAGTTTTGTAAACTTTTTTGTGAAAAAAATGGTAGTGTTTTTTGAAAATCAATAAATTTGAGTACTAGAACGTTTGTTATATAAGTACCTACATAGAATATCGCTAGTCTGTGACCGGACACATTGTACCTATACTTGGTAAGTTCTACCATGTTTACACTTGAATGTGAACAATGTTTATGGCTAAAATAAATACAAGTAACAAACGACGAAGCTGAACAACTTGTGAAGTAATTTACCTCTAAATCATTAATCAACGCAGAAAGGGTCTAACTTACCGTAAATAAAATCTATAAAATGCGGAATAAGTTGTAGAAGGAGAAGGGAACTTGGATGAAAGTGATTTTTCAGTTAGTGGTAGTCCTCTAATCTTCTTAATAAACTGCATGTCTTTAGTGCCTTTTTACGGATGGGAAATCATCAAATAACTTTCCCCAATCTGGGCAGAAAGGGGGAGTGTCAGATTTTTACTGCCTAAAACCAACCCATGTTCCTTCTTTTGACCTTTATGTTCCGTGGCCGCAATATCTCCTTCAAACAACCCGCGGCACAGACTGCAACTCCTTAGATTTACTCTATCACTTATAGAATATGTTTCGTAGTTTTCTATTACTATGAGTGCCTGATATTTCGACGCTGCTGCAACGGGCATGATCAAGAGATGTTCGTAACCATATACCGAAAATGCGTTTCCTGTCTTCCCTACTTTGAAAATAATCAGCAGTCAGTAGATACTCGACGGCCTAACAAACATAAGGGAAATGAAACGCGTAGTTTTTTCAAGATCGAGGACCAAAGTAACTGTCATTGCCCGAGGAATTGCGAAATTTTACGAACCAGGGCACAATTGCTCACAGAACGGATAGACAAAATCAAAATATTTTTATTTCACATACGCCTGCATGGACACTTATAAAACGTCGAGAAAAGATGCACGGTTCGACTTGGTCGTTTCCTATGGAGGAGATCCGGCAAGAAACTCCATGGTTACTCTTTTAAAATCATTTGGTTTTACTGTGTTGTTATTACAGCGTTAGGACTTATATATGACAGGACAGCTTAGGCCCGACAATTAGTCATTGCTTACTTTACAAAACGTAAAATAAGATAAAATATTAACAGAAGTTAACAAGCGTCTAAGAATCTACAGGGCCAACAATGTCCACTCATTCACTACGCACCGGAAGACAGCTTTGTTACTTGAATTGATGACTTATTCCGCTGAATGCGAACTCATCATCAGCACCAGCTTATTTGGTGATGATTGAGGGAGATCAATATCCAAAAATATTCAGCATTTAATAAACATCCATATGCGGATCACTGGGCTCTCGTTAAAACTTCACATAAAAATCATAAATTATAGGTTGCTATTATTACGTCCTACCATTGTAAATCTATTAATATTCTCTTTCACATGTATTACTTGCATTTTTAAATATTTCCATTTAACACTTAACAACATAAAATAATAAGTTTCCGCCGATATCGGGAGCAGGGTCCAAGCTATCGGTGGTAAATTAATTATGTAATGGAAAACTGCATTACTTTGATGCCTTCTACATATCCTTACAGTAAATAAACTCATATTTATTAAGGAAAATCACGTACCGTATTATCAATTCAATCCGTACAACTTTCTTTAGTTTCATAAGTGCCCATGAAGGATTAACTGAATTAATATATTATGAAATGAATTTTAAAGACTGCTGGCTTATTTTATTAAACATACTTTTATAAGCTTCTCCTGTAAAAAGATCTTAGAAATCAAATTTGAGACAGCTTTACGTTTTCCAATAAAAAACATGCATTCCTACCTGTTAAGCTTGTACAGACGCCTGCACATCAAGCTACTGCAATCTGTCAGATTTGTTTGATAGATTTTTGACTTTATTTCTAAGATATTAGGTTCCAGGTTCATTAGGAAAAATTGACAGTTTCGGGTAGCTTGACCTGCAGCCGTCTGTACAATAATGTATGAATAGGTATGTAAGAAGACATCATTCTAAAAATCCAGCATCGCGGATTACTAAAGGTGACCTTAAGTTTTTCACGAATGTCAAATGAAAGGGCTTGCTGAGAAGAATACGAGAAAATCTGAAACAGTTTTTTTCACACTGTATTTTGTCAAGTGTAAATCCGAAACTAGTGGCTTAAATTTTCATGAAAACTATAATGTGTACTTTTTTTCTTTATTTGTTTAGAGCCCTTTACAAAGATATTTCAGCCTCATCATACTCTAATCTATTACCCTATTTAATAAACCTTAATTAAGTATATTATAACATTATTGCCTAAGCGTGTCAGGTCCTAGGAGTGTGTGATGCAGCAACCATTTAATAAATCAGTTTCGCCCTTTTCTGCACTACTAGATAGAATTCTAATGAAAGGTTCAACGTGATACAAATTAATTTATACCTTTCTCTCTGTCCTGTTCTTTTCACATTCCATTAGCAAATGTTGGACATCCTCAACTTTATTACATACTTGGCAAAAAAATCGTTACAAAACAATCATCTCATCCACATGACTAGATACACACAGTCTTCACAAGAAGACAAATGAAGCGCGAATGTTTTCTCCTCCGCGCACGACGACGGTCCATTCACAGATCAGTGGCTCCTCCAACGTCACCAAGTAATGCTCAAACTGGATATCCGTTTGCTTTGCTGGCCACGGGAAGGGATTTCCTGGTTGAACAAACAGACCGTCTCACTTCAAATATCTTCGTGATTTTCGAATAATACCCGACACCCGTTATACAGGGAGGTGTGACTATTCTAAAAGATTAGACGGTGGGAATTCGAAAACTGAATATCAAGGATGCGTTGTTTTCAGCCAGCGATGCTTTTGTTTGTAAGTGAGCATTGTTGTATAAACTAACGTACTGGTTTTCTCTTATTGAATTAGTTTCTGAATTCTCCCATGATAAAGTTAGTTACAATTCTGCTATAATATCCGTCTGCATTTGTATTAAATATACAATATACATACGTATAAATGCAACAATACTGAATCCAATTTTCAGAGACGTTGGTGGTAATTTACGCCGTAGAGACTTGCCGTTTTAAAATTCAAAGACTCCTAAATATTCTACTGTTTGGTAGGCCATATCTACATGAACCTTTTATTAATTAAATTGTAAGTACGACCAAAAAAACAAAACCACAAACTAAGGCCGCACCCTCTCCGGGCGTCGGTTGCCACGAAACGACTCCTGGCACCGAAGGTCTGTGGACGGTGAGCAATGGATAGCTCACCGTCCGTTCATCTAGTGACGACAGGTTGTGTCGACTGCGCGTTCGTGTTCCACGCGAGCCTCAAAGAGATGTCAGCAAAGCAGAGAGGCCTGCCAGGGCCACCGCCTGCCGGGGTTGCTGTTGAGGTTGATCGAAAGAGATACCACAGCCCCGGAACATAAAGGGCTAAAGAAGGAACATAGATGGGTTCTAGTCAGTAAAAGTTTGACACTCCCCAACGCTCCGCCCAGAACGGGGAAAATGATTTGACGATTTCAGATCCGAAGAAAGAAGAAATGATATTTTCATTCAAACTCTCGTCCCGCTTCACTCAACAGAATACTACGTTCCTCTAACCATAATAATTCGATGGAACATTTAAACAAAGCTAGAAAGCAATGAGTCGTAATTGGAACGAGTTATTCGGCAAACAGTGCCAGTGTCCCGTACTCCCCCGCTCCGGTCACGTGGGCCAATATTTATTTTATCAATATTCAAACAGTTCAGACGTCGAGTTTTGTCTTGATCGACTCTAGAGGGGTTTAGTGAAGTGGGGTGGGTAGGTACGTAGGTGATAGAGATTGGATATTTTGGCGCTAGAATATTTCAAGTTCTTTCAATTACTCAAATTGTTATTTGGTTTTTTTTTCAGTAATTTAACTTACCTAACAGGCAAAATGTAAAAAGCATACATTCTATAACAAATATACTAACCAACTTTTTCAGAACTTTCAGATTAAAAATAAATTAACGGCCTGAAAGTTTTATTTTTGCAAACCATTTTCTAATTGTCTTCTCTGAAACAAAAAAACGTCTCAAAAACACTATTATTTAACAACTTGGTATGATCATACAAAATTCAATACAACTAACGATAGCAACGCACCATACAATACATCACCACAACCCTCCATCCTAAAACTATTGCCACATCTTCAACTGAATTATCGCAGGCTTTCGCGCTATACACAATCCCTTGTTAAACTATCTAATACGTTAACGAGCAGCCATTTTACAAGTTTATTCTAGCCGTCGCCGCCCCGCAGCCGCCCCGCACCCGCACCGCACCCGCCACGCGCACGGCCCGCACCTCGGAATGCTAAGCAGACCGATTGACATTCCAGTGGCGGAGCAATCGAACAGAAAATACACTTGTCATACATTTAACGTGGAATTTTTATGATTAAACTCGAACCGAGGGGAAATTATTACGGTTTTATTAGAGTAGATTTAATAAGAATGGTAAACGATTCAGGTGGTGGCTGGTGGTGCATATTTTTATGTAAATTGAGACTTTTTAGCGGCTTATAAATTATGGTGTGTCAAAGAGCAGGTATGTTTTCTTTTCAAGATTTTATTGTACCTGTTTTCAACGTTTTTTAAGACTTCTTGGAGTCAAATGTTAAAAACTGGATGGAGAGTACTTTACAAAAAAGTTATGGATGTACGTAATTAATTAGGTGAAAAAAAAATATCACCATTTCAATCAAATTACAAAAACACCCAGGTAGGTACGTCATACCAAAAAAATTACATCAAACTTCTTCATAAAAATACATATTCACGTGTCTCTAACCCTCATGAGCTAATAATTTGATCGGATCCCGCCGGGCATCCCGCTTCCAAGCGGGTTACCTGCGGGATGTCATGTCAACTCGGGCCACTCGTCATCGTAGCAAACTCACGAAAATACGACGCCCGCGTCTCCGCCGTACGCGGGACCTAATTCTTGGATCCTGTCGCGTGTCGCTCTTCGCCCGTCAAATTTGCGAACAGGGCTACCGCAAAAAAAGTACCTACTCAGTTTTTGGAAAATATTTTTTTTACGATATTAAAAAAGAACTTTAAATATATTAAACCATTTATTTCAGTTAACAAAGGCACGGTTGACGAAGTGGCTGAGCTATCCACTGCTACGCTGCGTGTCGCAGGGTCGATTCCCGCGCGGAAAAAGTATTTGTATGACCTGCAGATAGTTGTTTCGGGTCTGGCTGTTTGTATATGTGAGTTTAAATGTGTGTAAACGCACCCACGATACAGGGGAAATTCCTAGTGTGGGGCAATTTTTTTTTATTAAAAAAGTCCTAAGATAAACACCTAGGTAAATCTGAACATAATACATTTGTGTAAGGTTCATTATTTTCCTAGCCTTTTCCCAAAAATGTTGGGGTCGGCTTCCAGTCTAACCGGTTGGAGATGAATACCAGAATTTTACATGGAGCGACTGCCACTCCTCCCTGCCTCCACAACCCTGAAAGAAAGGACTGAATAGAACGATACCCCTTAGTAATGAGGTTGTCAGACTTTCGAATCACTGACTGACTGATGAAACGACTGTCAAGTATGTTATTTTTTTGCCACAAGCACCTCCATTCGTGTAGATATATAAAACTTAAAACTATGTTAGTAGCACTTCAGTTGCACTTTGTTAATAGTATGGAGTTGTAGTAAGTATGTATTTGATTAGAATCATTAGTACAGATGGCCTGAATGGCGAGTCACAGACAATTTAAAAAAAAACACTGAAAGAAGATCAACCATGTCCTTATATTCATACATTTAACTTTGATATTAATAGTGTATTGTTTGAAAACACATAAATACATTTATTGCATGATTCAAATTGCATACATTATTATAATTTCCACGAAAAATATGTTATGTACACTATTACAGCATACTAGGTGGTTATGTAGGTACTTATGCTGTAAAAATAAGTACATACACAGCTCAATATGTCATAGATATGAATTTCGATACACAGGTTAAACTTTAAAAGGCACAAAATATCATGCATTCAGCGTTGTATTTGGTATTGAATGCTAGCATTGTCGGATACAGGTTGAGAAATATTTATCAGTATGGCAAGTGTATTGCAGAAGCGGAGTGGCAGTTGGCAGTTGCGCCTCGTGGCGGGTACTGGCACCCCTGTCGGCCATCACAGACAACGTCTTCCTTGGACTGACAGCCGGTGACATATTTTATTCACGGCGCACCGTCGTAATTCCGTCGATGCAGATAAATTGTTTTACCGCGGGAGCCAGCCACGTCCCACGACTTTGGCGTTTGCATGATGAGCTCGTTTTTTATGCTCGAATAAAATTGTGTTAGCCACCGTCAGTGGCGCGACGTGTGAACTCCGTTGGATTCCCAAGAAATTGTTTTCGGGAAACCTGCTTTGATATTTATGAAAGTTGGCATGTTGAGACGTACGTTTGACTGAAGGGTACGCGGTGGATTTTAACATCGTTAGGACTATGTATTTGTGTGTTATTCTCTAGGGTACCGGATATTGTACGAACGCTCGTAGTAGTGTTTACGAACAGCCACCAGTTGCAAGATGTCAGGTATCGTAAACACGTTGACACAGTCGCTTTGCTGCAGCGCTGTACCGCCGCGAGACCGGATCCCGCTATCAATATTAAATCCCGACGCGCAAACATCTGCTCGCGACTGCAAACGTATAAGTTTAATCAGTGGTGTTTCGATTAGTTAGAACATCGGCTTCTGCTGTTGACGAGATGCACGTTTAATTAAATGTTCTTGCTTAACGTATGTGTACATTAAATGCAATCTTGTTTTTGAAACTGATGGGAACTAATCAATAATTATAATTAACTATTACTGATTCTAAAGTTTTTGTATATTTGAAAAAAGAAACGAAATAAGTTACAGCTAAATTTTCGTCCATTTATTGTTTTCTATACATACAATTATATTTTTAAATATTTATTAAACACAAAAATTAAAAAAAAAATATCATTAAATATATTCGTACTTTCAGTACATACAAACTTAAATACTTACCAAACTTTAGTCGTCTGCAAACAATGAACCAGCACAAACCTCAAGTTCCTAATTTAAAATGTATGAACATCCACCAAAAAGTACGATTGACTGAAAGCAAATACTCCTGTGTCCCACAGAAAATAAAATAAGCTTTGACCCGAAGTTTCGTGGGATTATGAATGTTTATACTGAAAATAATGCGCGGTCGTGGCGTTCGGTGCAAATATTTGAAGATGTAGTCAAAGGGATGGCTTTTTGCGAGGTCCTTTGAGCGTCCGCGGTCTGCGGTCAGATAACCCGATTAGCCTCCCAACGTCGCTATGTACCATGAGAATTGAAAACATAGCTAGTTTACCTCAAGCGGTGACAGGAACTTTGCTTTGATATATTTTATTAAAAAGTTGAAAAAAACAAAACATTTTTTTGTAATAGTTTTGTTTCAGGAGTAACTAACATTTGGGATTGTACCTACTATTGATTGATTCCAAACAGAAATCACATTACAGTTCATTTCATTAAGCAAACAAATAAAGTCCAGGCATCAAGTTGAAGAGCTAACCTTAGGTTTGATAGCGAAACATAAATTCAATGATAGTCTCTGAACCACACAAACTGATGTTATGTTTCCCCTTTACGACTGGCTGACACTAAAATGTTTCCGAATAAAATTGTTATCCATCAAAACAGCAAGCATCTTTAGCATAAGAAATGCAGCGGTATGCCTACAAGTAGTCGCATCTGAAGATGTAACAAGCAAGATGTTCTGGATAAGATACTTCTATCTTGAAAGCAAGCAAGTAGCAAGGTTTCTTACTATTGTTTCGGGCAAAACAAGAATTATAATGCAAAGGACATGTCCAATTTGTCCTCATCATCTACAATTGACAGAATGGCCTTTTAAAAAAAAAAGTTTGCCCCACACTAGGAATTTCTCCTGTATCGTGGGCGCGGTACAAACGGTACAAACATTTAAACTCTTATACACAAACGGCCAGACCAGGAACAACTCTCTGCACGCTATATAAATATTTGTTCCGTGCGTGGATCGAACCCACTCGAGTCGATTGCGCCCACTGTGTCGTCATGGTCGTGGTTGGCGTAGTGGCTGAGCAATGCGACTGCTGCGCTGCGTGTCACAGGTTCAATTCCCGCACGGAACAAATATTTGTATGATCTACAATTAGTCGTTTCGGAGAGTGGGGAAAGGGTCTTTCAAAAAAAACATGGCGATCACTAAAGCATTCAAGGCGTTGGTGAATGCCTTGAAAGCTTTGGTGATCTCGATATACTATAAAATCTCCATATACTGCAAACATTTGGGATAGTTTTAGTGACAGATGCTGTCATTGTCTGTGTCACGGTAATTATTTTATAATATGTAACGCTTTTCACTTAAATGACAAATCTGTATCAAATAGTTTGTACCCCTTCTAGTAAACTACGTGTATGTCCTGCTGACTTATTCAGAACTGCCAGCAGAGGCTTCGCGGCCCTCCACCTGCGGTGAGGTGTAACTTAACGAACCCTCACTGAATCTTTAATGTAGTTTCATTTAATGCTACTTGAAAACTACGCTATGGTCCTATTCATGTTGATTTTCAAAGTTTTCGGCAACATGTATGGTTAATCGTGGGTCTTGTTTGAGTACGTGTGGTAAAGTATTTATGAGAAGTTCGCCCTAAATTATGCGGTGGAGGCTCTTTTAGTTTGTCATTTGTGAAAAATTATATTACTCAATACTTTTTGAACTTGTCTTTGGTCATACTGTGTCGTTTTTCAAATGTAAGCAAGATCAGTATATTTATGTCAATTTTATTTTAAAATACTTACAAGCTTTACACACTACGATCTTCTTGATGTTGATATTCAAAGTTTTCGACATATGTGTGTGTATGTGCGGTCAATAAATATATTTATGAATTGAAGTTTGCCCTACATAAAGCTGTTGATTTTATTTATAATATACTGTTTTAAGAGCTTGCAAAAGATTAAAAAAAAATGTATTTGAATGGAATGATAACAATAAGATTTTCGGCAAAACGAAAATCTTTAATAGCTCTACAATCCTGAAAGAGCAGAAACATTAGAAATACATTCAGCATCTCATTAGACAATAAATCAATTAACTGAGTTAACAAAATTGTTTCAAATTGTTAATGGTTCTTAAAAGCTTTTGATTTCTCGTAATTATATTTACACTGTTGATGAGAAAAGAGGACAAAATACGCGCCTAATATCAATTATATTCAGTAGGTAATTCTACAGCAGAATTAATTCAATTTCTAATACAAACATCTACCTTGACTCAGGTACTCGTCAAACGAGCCGAGTTCCCTACTTGGTAAATTAGATTTGATATAAAGCCTATTTTAATTTGCTCCGTCGCTAAACATTGGGTGCTCTTAAATGTTTAAGCGAGTGCACAACTGGTAGCTGTGTGCGGAGCACCGGGGCATGGTGGAGGTGCGCGGGCGGCGCGCCACCGCCGACGTCGTTGACATTCAACAAAGCAAATATGTTCTTGGCGGTGGCGCCCGGCCCAACGCGATAATAAGCTTACCGGCCGAGGGCGGGCCGCCCCCGCCCCGCGCCGCCCGCCCGCGAGACCGCCCTAGCCTCACGGTGTTATTAAATTCTTTTGTTGCCGGAATGCCCAGTTATTTAGCCGTGGTCCGGCTCTACGGGATCAACGTAAATATCTCCAACATGTTTGTCTTTTGAACTCCACTAGATGTGGGATGAAACGGATTATTTGCATCCTTGTGTTTTTCCACGTGCGAGGGTTGCCGACCTTAAGATTTGAGCGAAATAAATTGTGTAACAAAGTAATATGATAAATTCAAAACAGCTGGTGTTTGCAGTCAGGGCTCCGTACTCCTTCGTACATTGTAAAATATGCTGCTCAAATGAATTTAGACAACATCTAAGCCGAGCGCTTCATTTCGAGCACATTACTCTCTGTTTAACAATAAAACTCATTAAATCGTTCGTGCGGTGGAGTTTTATAAATGTTTCACGTATTAATAAAATTAACAAAGCAGTGGTACACGAGAGGGCTATTTCCCAACAAAGCGTCGGAGCGTGGTACAATGGAATCTAAAATAAATACGAGGACTTTAGCAAACAGTGGAGCGCACAAAGCGTCCACCTGGTGAGTGGTGCCTTGCTCCGGCTCTATAGAAAATTAAGTGGCGGCGACGGAGTTCAATTAATGGCCGCGAGGCGTCCGCCGGAAAGTCTCTTCACATACTGACGGAGAGACGCCTTTGGCTGCACAATATGGCAAACATTAGACTTTAATGGCATTATTGCAGCTCTTGTGTTGTAATTTACCATCGCAGGAAGAGTCTCATCAGTTTTAATGGCAAGTTTTTGACCGACTTAAAAAAGGAGGAGGTTCTATATTCGACCGCTTTTTTTTAATGTATATTCACCGATTGCTCCGCCAACGATTTTCATCATTCTTTTTTTGTTCGAAAAGGTTTACTTCTGAAGTCCCATATCAATTTAATTTATATTGCTTGGGTAGTTTATTAGTTATCGTCTATTATACATACTCTTTCTTTATGTCTATACGGGTGATCTGCTAATCTTTTATTAACAATGGAAAATGAATACTCGATAAAAAAGGTGGCAAAAAAGTCAACGAAACAAACAAAAGTCAGACTTCCGGAAGTAAATTTATGTTCTACTTTTTTTTGGAAGCCTGTTTTTTTATAATTATTTACTAACATATCATCACAAAATTCAGTAATAGGTAGATACTGTAGATAGTCAATTATTCGATCCCAATCATCAAGAGATATTATTTTCGCCACATCTTATCGTTAAGTAATAAAACTTCAAGATTACACGAAGCACATCTATAATACAATCGACAAAGAGCTGCGGTCAGCAAAAAACTCCTCAGACTAATGTATTCAATCCATAATCCTTATCTGTAAAAAACCTCAGCTTAGACCACACACTATCGAGTCCCCTCTTATTGGCTGATCTCTATCAGCGTGCAGCATCGAACTAAACCGCCACTTATCGCGCAAATTACACCGTTTTACTCGATCCTCTCGAAAACTGCGAAAAGTAGACCTTTTTAACACAGCTTAGGACATCGCCCCTACCATGTGAGTTCTTTGAAAACACGATAAATTCCCTGATAGTAAAAACAAAGATTGTTCTATCTATTGGTGATAGACGGGCCTGTTGGTCTAGTGGTTAGTCGCCCTGACTGCTGAGCCGGAGGTCGTGGGTTCGATTCCCACACAGGACAAACTTTGTGTGATGAGCATGATTGTTTGTTCTGTGTCTGGGTATGATTTATCTATAATATGTATGTATTTATAAATTATATTAGTATGTATATCAGTTGTCTGGTTACCATAACACAAGCTCTGCTTAGCTTAGGATCAGATAGCCGTGTGTGAGCTGACCAAAGATATTTATTTTATTTTATTTATTTATAGAACAATCTTTGTTTTTACTATCAGGGAATTTATCGTGTTTTCAAACTTTACCGTACCCATGCATCTATAGAATTATCTAATATATAAAATTCTCGTGTCACAGTTTTCGTTCTCATACTCCTCCGAAACGGCTAGACCGATTTAAACGAAATTTTGTGTACATATCGGGTAGGTCTGAGAATCGGCCAACATCTATTTTTCATACCCCTAAGTGGGCAGCGGGTGAAACCGCTGGGCACAGCTAGTTTTATACAAGAATTGGTCCTAGAATATAATAGACTTGCCTGTGAGTGTGTAATGAGTTCTTAGTATGATAAAAATTTAAGCAGAGCTACCTCTGCGTTCAGTGTTTATTCAGCGTAGGCTTCGTAACGGCGTAGGCGCTTGATAGACGTTGCGTAGGCGCCTGCGAAGATCCAACGTTGAAAGAAAAATAACCCATAGTTCTCTCACCAAAGCTAATCGTCTGAACACAGTTGTAACAGAGTTACAAAAAAAACAACTCTTACATATTTCAGAATATGAATAATGTCTAAATTAAAAAAAAATATACAATGGCTTTACAACACGTCCAAACAAATGACAATCTATTAACATTTTATCGAAATCAGTTCGTGGTAGGGGCGGGCAGCTTACCAATCGCCAGTTGAACCCCCGTCGGCGGATTTTATTGCCATTCGTATTGTCGGCTAGAGATTTACTTTGACACGTCGGAAATTCGTTTGTTGACTCTTCGCCGCCATTTTCGAATGTCTATTTCGCACTGTTTTCCGCGTTTTTCTTCGTCGTTAAAGCTTAATTGCGGTTAAACTGCTCGTACGTTCACTTTAACTGTACTTCGATAGCTTTGTGAAATGTGAACCACTGACATTTGAGGATTACCTCGTTGTGATTTAGCTTTACCGTCGAGAATATAAACTGTGGGGTGTTGAAAACAATGCAAATTCACTCCCGCTTGAGTAATTTTATCTAATTTATCAATTTCCGCGCCACTTCTTCAAAAACGCGCCACTACACGTTCGCAGATGTATAGCCACGTTTGTCAGGTAAAATGCATTGGGTAACACATTAACAATGTTTCCTCTGAAAGCCTTTGTCTGCACTCAACGAATTACGGGGAAAGGCGAAAATTTAAATACCCGCCGGGACTGTTTTACATGTAAGAGATGCACTTTGCATGTAATGCGGCGATTAAATGAGACGACAACGTTCTGAGCCGACGCTGACTGCCGCTCAACGGAAAATGTTGACTTCAAAAGAGTGGTATAATCACTTTGTAAAACAAATTGTGTTTTTTTACACAATCATCCATTACTACGGAACTTTGTTGGTTAACATTCATATGATCTAACGTTTCCGAATTTATAGCAGGTTTTAATTAACAGATGAACTAGTCAGTAAGATGCAGATCACACTAAACGAGAAAAGATTTTATCAGGTAACTTCTTCCGGGGTTGAGGGTTGTTCGAAAGAGATACTGTGGCACCGGAACACAAAGGGCAAAAGGACGAACAATTAGTTGAAGTAAGTAAAAGTTTGACACTTCTTTCTGCCCCGCTCAGAGCATGGGAAGTTATTTGATGATTACCATCCCTAAAAAGAAAAGATGGCTTTTTCAGGACACCTGCATAAATTCTAAACTACATCCTGAAGTCATCTTTAAACACTTACTAACGCAAAAACGCTCCAGTAAAACCTTTTTTTTTAACTCCTTTTTTAACAGTCGCTTAGTTGTCAGTGGAGCCACCCGCTCACTCGCTCCGCAACACACCTCTGCTTACCCTCGAGGGGCACCACTCGTCGCCACAAAGGTGCAAAGGTAAGAAAACTCAATTAAAACAACGTCGCACTTGTCCGGGCTCACATTACCACACGATTAAGCTTGCTGTAAGGTAATGTCGCGTACCATATTCATTAGATACGTGTTTTTGTGAAAAATGGAGTAGTATTTTTTTCCTGGATAAGCTAGACATTTCTTGTGCTAGGTCGAATACGCTAGTTTACATCCTTACTAATATTACAAAAGCGAAAGTGAGTTTGTTTATTACCTCTTCACGCTTTAATGGCTAAACCGATTTTGATGAATTTTGGTACAGAGATAGTTGAGAACCACGAGACGGACATAGACATTCTTTTTTAAAGTGGGATGTGAGGGAGAAAGAGGGAAAAAAAAGGGAAAACTTAGCGTTGCTATTACAAATCAATAAGGCGCAAGGGGAACTGTGTTACCCCGAATTAAAGCGAGCGAAGCCGCGGGCAAAAGCTAGTAAAGTAATAAAATCTTTACTGAAGCCTAGATCGAAATAGAAGGTAAGTTTTAACATGATTGGATTAAAAGACAAAAAAAACATTGATACCCTGAGTTCTAAACTAGGTTAGGTAGAGAACCTGTATCTTAGAGATCAGTGTCCCTCCGCGGCCAATGTTAAAAGCAAAACGTATTGGAGTAAACAATTACCTACTTTACATCATAATTAAATAAAATAAAAATATACACCACTGAATAAATTTACAGTTATATGTAGGGGTGAGAGGAAATGTTTGTTTCTGCGTGTGTGTGTGTGTGTGAGTTTATTTATTTAATCGTCAAATAACTTCCCTCGCTCTTGACGGAGGAAAATAGAATTGGAAAATACAATTTTCATATTTTATTTTAACTTTTAATTTTCCTTTAATTCTTGGGTACTATTATAAGCTTTTTGAATGAGCAATGACTTTAACCTAGCTTTAAATACCTACACATAATGTTTTCGTTAAAAACAGAAATTTGGTGCACTTCCGGAAGTCGCTGGCAAAAAAACAATGAATCAAACCAAAGTCGCTGACTTCCGAAAGTAAACTAATTATGCGTTTTTTTAGTGTTTTTGGAAGTCGTTTTTAGTATTTGAAAGAGCAAGATAAAACAGCAGTTAAAAAAAATTTTGCTTACAAGAAATGCTATGTAGCTTGTGGCTTAATTAAATGAATAACCTTAACACGAGACAAATTTTTTTTTGCGTATTTTCTTCTAAAATTCAACAACGCGTTGTTGCAACGTATAAACCCGTATCTATAAACAAATGAAAATGATTACTTGAATAGAAGACATGTTTAATTCTTTCGAATTTGAACCGATGTGGGCTACTCTACCAGGGCGACAGCGTCATGCATTCAAATGTGATTTTGATTCTGTATTTTAGTAAGTATTATATATCATTTGAAGTTAGAACTGTGAAAAATTAGAATTCTTAGCTTTGTTATTTTTGATCGTTTAAATTCTCACTAATAACAGGCCGCATCATTACTTCATATAAGGTGAGTAGCGGCCAAACGAGAGCCTATTTAGAATACAAATAAATAAAATAAGCTAAAAGCTTCGATGGCCACCTGTCGAAGGTCTCCTTACGCGGTTGGATCAAGAGCTTGATTCGGAGGCAGTACTCTTCGATACGGGCCACATTGTGAGGAGGTTTCTGTCTCTGGAGCCCTAACCTGCTGCTGCAGCTGCTGGACCCTGGAATTAAACCCTTCTCCCGATATCAGCGGACTATTATTTTGATTATATTTTTAAATTTAATTTTATGATATACTAGTTTTTGCCCCCGGCTTCGCTCGCGTTAAGTTCGGGGTAACACAGTTCCCCTTTCCTGATTTGCAGGTACCTGAAACCTGCAGTTTTTACACTTGCGCCTTACTGATTTGTAAAAAAAAAAACTAAGCAAAGCTAAGTTTTCCCTTTTCTTCCCTCTTCCTCCCTCATATATCAATCATTTTTAAATAGCCTATGTCCGTCTCCAGGGTCCCAACCCAACTATCTCTGTACCAAAATTCATCAAAATCGGCTTAGCCATTTAGGCGTGAAGACATAACAAACAAACTCACTTTCGTTTTTAGGGTTCCGTAGTCAACTAGGAACCCTTATAGTTTCGCCATGTCTGTCTGTCCGTCCGTCCTCGCTTAATCTCTGTGACCGTTAGCACTAGAAAGCTGAAATGTGGTACCAATATGTATATCAATCACGCCGCCAAAGTGGTAAAATAAAAATTTGAAAAAAATGTTTTATTAGGGTAGCCACCCTATATGTAAAGTGGGAAGTGATTTTTTTTTTTAATTTCAACCCTAACGTGTGATATATTGTTGGAAAGGTATTTAAAAATGAATAGGGGTTTACTGAGATCATTTTTTGATAATGTCAATAATTTCGGAAATAATCGCTCCAAAAGTAAAAAACAATGTGTCCCGCCCCCCTCTAACTTTTGAACCATAAGTCTAAAAAATATGAAAAAAAAACTGAAAAGTAGAACTTTATAAGAACTTTCTATGAAAATTATTTTGAACTTGATTGACACAACAGTTTTTGTACAAAAAAGACAAAAAGTTGTACAAAATAATTTCTGGACTAAGTTTGTAGTATAATCGTATATGCAAGCTTTTTTTGTAACTTTGTTTACATATTTTATTATCCTAAACGTATCTTTTTTCAAACAAAAAATTATTGTTGAATTACCACCAAAATTGCACGTCTTTGTATTAATTAGTAACCCTATTCCTCGAGAGATGGCGCTGTAGGTACTTATTACATTGGATCGGGTATTACCGAATTGTTCGGTTGGCCTCATAACTGGGAACACGTATTGTGACGGACGGGAAACTACGGAACCCTACACTGAGCGTGTCCCGACACGCTCTTGGCCGGTTTTTTATAATATTAGTAAGGATAATCAAAAAATCTAAAGATATGTGTAAAAAAAAAATAATTAAAAAAAAACAACTACCCTTAAAACACGGTCATATCAGGCTATTATTATTTACTATCACCTAAGACAATAAATAAAAAATAACTGTCATGTATTGTATTGTTTAAGACCTTGCAAACTTGATTAGAAAAACTTTTCATTATTTTTTTCGTATCAGAGAAACTTTTCTATCTACTTCGTAAAGCAACAAAAGTGTCACAAACTTTTTCTTTGTGTAAATGACACGGGTATCCTTATAATGTAATGTTAGTTTGGGGCGTAAATGTGAGACTATCTGACCAATGGCCGTCTTCAGAGGGAGGATTCCGATACGTACGCGAGATAACACAGACATTCCGTGATTCCGGACACAAAGGCACTAAATCGCTGTAACAAATGAGGCTGTTAAGACGCTTTTGGAAGAGCTTTGTTACCGTAGAAGTTTACCGTAAGCATTTATTAGTATGTACTAACAAAGTTTTTAAGATTTGTCTGCGTGACGTTTGTTTTTTACTGAATTCAAAAACAAAGGAGGTTTTCAATTCGACTTTTTTTTAATTTCTTTTGTATTTTTTGCATTTATTCTGTTAGCAGCAATGGAAAAACATTACTCGATAACAATTTATGTCAGACCATCATATCACAATTAAAAAGGTGAAAACAAAAAACCTTTTTTGCAAAAAAAAAATAAGCCTCTGAAAAAAACATTAAAAAGAAAGAAAAGAAGTTGACTTCCAGAAATCGGTGGCAAAAATCAATAAATCAAAAAATCACCGATTTTCCGAAGTAACATTATTTTTCGTCTTTTTATTTGTGAAGAGATCGAAAAAAATATTGAGGAGTAGCAATACAAGCTACGGCCTTCGAAAAACTGTACCATTGTTTTGTAAGCAAACAGCTCAAGCACTGCATATTTATTTTGGTGTGGGATTCGACCCCGCGACACACAAGCACAACATCCAATCGCTCAGCTACCGTTTACCTTAATATAACAAGAAATAAACCCATTAAACAGTTAACTAACAACAATAAAAAGCACACCTTATATTTATATAACTCTAACAACAAATGAAACGTGCGTCAACATAACACAAGAAACAATAAAATCCCATTTTACGTTTAGAAGTCTTAGTATGAAGCGGGTAAGACCGTTATACGGAACACCTTTCAAGTCCCGATGGGGTAATATATTTTCAAGTTGGTTCATTAATTAATTGGCGTCTACCACGATGGGCCGTGTGCTTTTTACGATGACTATAAAACTTGTGTAAATGTGGGTGGCTTCATTATCTCCTGGTGTTGTTGCACGCGGAGGAGGCAACTTTGGTAGGACTTCGTACGACAAGGACTACTTCTTCAGGATTGGAACTTGACTATGTGATATAGGAGAATAAACAAATCGAAGGCTACCTATCTCTCTTTCAAGAAAGGAGAATCCAATATAAATGTGGAGTCGGCTGTAAATCACGTCAGGTTCGTAAAGGGGGAAAGGGCTAAGTACAGGATAATTTGTATTTCATTTTAGTAACAAGCGAATCCTTACTAATATTTTAGAAGCGAAAGTGAGTTTTTTTAAAGTCTTCACGCATAAATGGCCAAACCGATTTTAATGAATTTTAGTATAGATATGTTTGGGACCCTGGAAACGGACATAGGCTAAAAAAAAGTGAGAAAAGGGGGAAAAAGAGGGAAGAACAGGAAAAAGAAAGATCGAAAAAAAAGGGATCGAAAGTTACCGTTAGCCCAAAGTAACTATGCCACGCGGACGAAGTTGCGGGCAGAAGCTAGTAAATAAA
Organism: Ochropleura leucogaster; assembly: GCA_958449745.1. Taxonomy (NCBI): domain Eukaryota; kingdom Metazoa; phylum Arthropoda; class Insecta; order Lepidoptera; family Noctuidae; genus Ochropleura; species Ochropleura leucogaster. The sequence goes on from OY288208.1 coordinate 6,690,883, forward strand.
TAAATCTAAAACTATTTGAAATTTTCAATTTAAAAAAAAATCTCGTGATATTAAGAAGGGGGAGGAAGGGTAGTCTAAATATTCACAACACATCTTCACCTCCCCCTTGGTGATGCTATTAAATTGAACTTAAATAACCTCACGTGGTTAAAGGACGTGTCCGAACTATATAATTACGAATAATTACTAAATCCATCTGGCAAAATAAATACCTGCGCTTGCAACCTTGTTACATTGCTGCTGCATGCAAAGCTAGTATTACCTGGCATATTAATCTCAAGTTAAAATTGTTTTTGTTAAATACCTACTAACACAAGTTGGTCATAAGTTCAGTATTCATAATTTAATTCATCTGAACGTTTTCAGCCACGCGGTCAATCTCAGCGGAGATTAGCCATCGGCGTGGGGGTACTTAATTATAATGCATACCTACATAAGTGTGTGTGCAGGCACAGGTGCACTCTGTCTTCATAGTCCGATGAGACGGCAATTCGACACTCCGGAGAGATCAGGCGGGGAAACTGCCAACATCGTAGCTCCGGGCTGCAGAGAATAGGAAGTTCTACTTCCTAACGAGACAACCCAATAAGTAACACTTTTTAACCAACCCGGGAAACAAGCCTGTCTTCACTCCGACCTGTAGCTTTTGCGACCACCATACCAACGGTGTAGTTTATCATTTAGCGACATTTAAATATCCCTATAATTTGTGAGAGGTATTTTGATGGGATGGGACTCACCACAAAATACCAAAAGTTAGCCAATGTCAAGATTTCAAAAAGGGAAACTAGCCTAATTTTTCACTCCGACCAGACCAACGATGTAGTTAATCATTTATGAAATAAGGTAAAGGTAAGGTAAGGTGAGGTACTTAAATGCCTCTCTTATTTGTAAGAATTATTTTGATGGGATGGGACTCACCACAAAATGCCAAATGTTAGCCAATGTCAAGATTTCAAAAGTTATCCTGAACATTTAACCTGAACGTTACTTTATCGAATTCTTAGATCTGGTATTTTATTTGGTATTAGAATATATTTATTTATCACTTCAAGGCGCAAGAGCACAACAGGCGGATTTAATGCCATAGACATTTTCCACCAGTCAATCTTTGGGTGATGTAAAAGACAAACAGTGGTACCCACGTGTAAATCAGAAAATAAATTATTTACTAATTTATACTACATGGATAATTATACAAAATTCTATACATATAAATCAAAATATAGGTACACAGGTATACTAAAATAAAAAGACAAACAATCGGGAAAACATTAACGATGTGCCGATACTGCCGACTTTTTACGAATTACTCACGAACTTTAAAGGATAAACAGTTGGTTGCCATCCTGATTTCCTGGGGAAGCGCATTCCATAAATATACCCTTGCCTTGTCAGACAATATTATCTCCGAACAAAACAAACAAAAGTAATACATCTCCTTGCTACTCGTTTTACGTATATTTAATTGCCAGCTACTGTTCGCAATTAAACAGTTCCTAGGCCAATTCAGTTTACGATCAAGCCTCCGTTCGAGGCTTTTCGACGCCGCAATCAGTTTTACGATGCTTTTTGTCAGAAATTTGCCATTTTATAGCTGAGTCGAATAAGTTTGTTCGTGTCGTTGACGGCGAATGGTTGCGCGGCATCGATGCTGATTTTCCAAGCGGTTGCGTCTAATTTTAATTTAAATAGGTGATTCGGAGTTGTTGTCGTTAAATGACTTTTCGAATCATAGACCACAAAGGAACAGTCCGAATACTGTATTTACGACGGTAATTTGACGGGTTTGATTAGTCCAAGAAATCTGAAGTTCTCTTGATTGAGTTGGTCTTTCTGAGAACCCCCTTCAAACTAAGTAGGTAGGTAAGTCTGTAATCGCCGCTTTTCATCCCTCATAGCCCAATCCGTTTAAACAAATATCACGTGACATATCTCAGGCTGCGTTCCCGGTTTCCCGCCACAACACCCCCTAAGTCAGGAACCACAGTTTGTGTTCCACTTTTAATAGCGGGAAACGCGTTTCGAATGTAAATCACCATCCGACCACATTTGCCAACATCTGACTATTTACGTTATTCTCCTCGTCTCCATTCCTCCCAAATTTTATAACTTTTCAAACTCCCCGAGACGTAATTGTAAGCACGTTTTACAAATAATTCGCGTCTAAAATGGCGGCTTTTGAATATGAAATAAGTAATAGCCAAACTTGTTGTTATAATTACATTTATTTTGTAAAATATTATTGTTTATGAATAATACATGTTCTTAAATAAAATTTGTAGTAACAAAATATAATTCGACTGAATTAATAGCAGATACATGATCTATCACCACTTAAAGTGGGTTTAGATAATGAAACAGTTTAATGAGAATGTGTGCAATACGAACTTATAGTTATAAATACATTGAACAGCCTACGAGTGGTTATTTTAATGTCTAGTTTATAGTCACATAATATTTGAAAAAACGATGGTATACTATCAAAAGTTTGAACTTAACAAAAAATATTGCGATGCTCTTTGCAGCTTTGAAGTATAAAAGATCTTCTTTTATCACAGTTACTTCTTTGTCAGCCAGAGCAATCAAAAAAACATTATATTTTTAAATAATTGTAAAGTACAGTAAACAAAAGAGGTAAGTGACCAGGCTCGTCAGATCCTGGTCTCGATTTAAAATTTTCCTTAAAAATCCATGAATGTTTTCGAATGAAGTTAAATATATTTGAACGAAAACTAACAGTTCATTAAATAAATTAAATTTGTGTTGAAGACGGCCATCAGTTTCCAAGAAAAATCAAAGCTATCTGGCAAATCTGGTTGCTTATCTCTTTTTTTGACCGTTCATGTTAATTGTGCGAGTACAGTTGTGCATTTTTAGCACAGTTCAGAAAATGTTGCATTATCGGCAATAACTTACATAGATGATAAACCTAATACTGTTTTAAGTAAAATCCCTTAAGTTATTATACAAACACTCTTCCTATTTAAATACAAACAAACATTGAAATAAAAGGCCTGTTTACCTCTTGTTGAAATTAATTGATTTATAAAAACCCGTTTGCAAAATATTGAATACAAAATTCTTAAATAATATGTTCTTGTGAAATAAATAATTTTAAAATGATGTCACTGGAAACGTCCCCTTTTATTTCATTAATCCGTGCTTGCCCATAATTCCGCATTTTAGTTTCTCTTGGAGTACAAAACTAAAAGAAAATATATGTTGTATACCTGCTTTTGCCGCAGCTTTGCAGCTTGCGTAAGAATCAAAAATCATCCCAAGGGAAATTGAAAAGCAGGCTTTGGAAATAATGTAGCTTCCCATAGTAAAAAAAAATCAGTTGTTCCGAAATAAGTGTCAGTGATCTTAAATAGCATAGGTTTAAAAGTCAATTATATTTTTTTTGGGATCAAGAAATCTAGTATACCTGCGTGGCCTTATCCAATCAATTTTAATATTTGCATTACTTTACACAGATATAGGTATCCAACATAACCTGTCAGAGTTTCCGTAGACCAAGAAAAACACTTCTATCCAAGGTCATGGACAACGATGGAAAAATACCAAGGGAGATGGGACGCCATATTATTATTATGCTGATAATTTAAGAATAGGGCTTTTCCCTAGCAATATTCTTAAATAGTGTTGTTAATTATTGGTATTTTGCGTGATTTTCTTAGTCAAAATCAGCAAAAAATATCACAAGAAAGACAATTATTTGTGTTGGTCTAAAATATAGGTAGATGTTTTTTTAGTGAAATCGATTTTCATTTTTATTTCCAGAACAATACCTAAAAAAGTAACCTCTGTTTTTAAATCTTTGTAATAGACATAATCAAAATTGTGCCTTAAACTCGCACTAAAAATGTAGTCGGCCTGTGTCAATTTTATCTATTGCTAAAATATTATTGATATACTAATAAATAAAAAAAAAACAACTAGTCTTATTGACATTAGATCTTTAAGCTGCGTCTACGCTAGGAGAGCCGAGCACGAGCGGAGCACGAACCGAACACAATTCATCTAGTTTGAACCGACTTACAAGCCTCGAACGAGCGCGTTGCAAGCATTTCGTTCGTGCTCGGCTGCGTTCCGCCTGTTGTCAGTTTTTGAAGAACACAAAGGGATTTAACTACGTTCTAGGACAGTGATCGTTGTAGGTTCGTCGTACGTCCACACTTGACGCCGCGAACGACGAAGTCGAGAGCGGCTCCGCTTGTGCTTCGCTCGTGCTCGGTTGGTCTAGCGTAGATGCGCCTTTACACATTGGGGTGATGCAGTTTATTCGAGTACAATTATTTAATGATAATACTTGTAATAAAACCTTCACCACTAAAAAAAACATAAAAATACAGTGTGCAAGTACCGTAGGTACTAGGTTCCAGACCAAATGTTATATCTCTAAAAACACTATTAAATTCAATCGCACGGGAAAATTCTGTAGAATTTTCATATCCATCTCGCTTAAAAATATAATTTATTTTTGACATGTAAAAACATTGTTAATAACTATTCGTCATCGACCCCAGGACCTGTACCTTACTTTTTACAGTAGTATTATTTTCATGCCAGTACAGAGCGGGAAAGATGATGCAGCTGATCGTACAGGACGATTCCATTGCCGACACTGAAGGAACGTAGAAAGAATGCCAATCATGCTATAAGAGATTATGGTAGGCTCCAGTAAGGAGGCTAATAATATTATATTAAACAAGACTGGGATTAAAAATAAGCAAAAATTCTAATTAATTTAAATATTGTAGTTAGAAGTAATTCTGCTCCTAAGTACGCCAAAATACTGTCACATTCAAATTAAGTACTTACTTTACAATGCTGCAATGTAAACAAAAGCAACATAAAGATAGAATATTATGGGCTATATTTATAATACTTACGTGTTACTTAAATACGCTAAAATTGTACAATTTACTATCATTAAAATAAAGTCAGAGAAAACATGGATCATGGATTTTAGTACACACGGCCACACATCAAACTATACATTACCAGTATAACATGGCCTCGTTTTATACAAAGTACCCATTCGATGATAGTCGGATGTGTCGTCCTGTGTCAATATATTATCAATTTTAAATAAATTCTTAATAAATTAGAACCAAAGTTAGTAAGTTACTTATGACTAATTTGTTTAATAAATATATTATACAAACGATTAACTTGGCACCATAAGTACACAGTTTATTCATAATGGACATTGACCACTTTTAGTAGGTACCGCTATTTGTTGACGCAAGATGTTTATAAGATGTTGATAATTTAAATTATTAATTAATCAGTAAAAAGACATTCTCTGCATAAAAAAACACTGAATAATAGTATCTATCCGTTTCGATTTTGTATTAGCGTGCAGTTTTTTTATTCTAGTGAAATGAAACGTCATTTGTATGCATGGATGAATTAAGTACTATGTGCATGGCATACAAAAATTATTCGTCTTAACCTACAGCAATTTTTTTTTTAAATAGATATTAACCCTTAAACAAACACGAGTCCCTTTTGATATTTAGGAATAAACGAGGTTTGTCTCTGGGTAACACTATGGGTCGCTGAATTCATTTGTGATGGAAAAATAAACAAAAGTTGAATAATCATATCAAAAACAAGTATTAATGATCAGTTGTTTTGCCTTACCTGGGCACTTCTTTTTGCTTTTCGAACGACAGAATGTATTCAAGAAATACGCCTGTTTGTATTTGTTTTCAAAAGTACGTCAAATGAACTATACGCGCGAATTATACTGGCGAGCGAACGGCAGCGCTCTTTGTTTTAGTGATGCTATAATGTGGGTATCTACCATTCACGCAAACTTTTTTAATGATGGATAATATGTATTGGAGAGGTTACCAATAAAAATGGGCAAATCGTAATCGTAAGTACAACCGGACACCGCTGTGTCCTCGTGGATGCGATCGGCAGCAGCATTATTTTCGCGTCCAGACCTGGTTCAGGCCATGGTCCTGAGCGAGAGGGAATGAAAAGCAGTTATGCTAGCTAGGAGGTGGCTGGAACAAATTTTATGTCACCAACACAGACCAATAAAATAAATAGGTACATATAAAAGGAGCTTACTTGAAAACTACAATAAAATTTAAATATGACCACTGTGCGGGCTTCCTCTGCCCAAAATGAAAAAAAAAACTCAGAGCAGAGCCGTAGAGTTCCAATTCCAAACTTAAAATTTTAGTAGAAAATTATGTATCAGGCCGGTTGTATACTAAGCTTTTGTTTATGGATAAGCTTATTCGTTTTCTCTATGGTGTGATTTGAACTGAGTTCTAACGTTAGTGTAAAAAACCATAATAGGAACAGGTAATTATTTCTTTAAAAATAAAAGAAGCATTTACGTTCGTGGTTTATTTTGCTATCCCGTTAGGTTTAACCTATACATACGGACGGTGGTTATAAATACCCTTAAGAACAACGAGCGCGTCTATATTCCTAGCAAGTACGACACGCTAAAGAAACATTGACCTCAACACAGGTCAAAGGTAAAAAATACAAACAACATTATTTCTTGGTTTATTTTATAAAACTATTAATTAATTTACCAAAAAAAAGGATTTAACCATTTTGGCCGGTTATGGGGTCAGATATTTCTCATTATCGTGTATTATCTATGTACAGAATGTAGTATTTAACGTTTGTTATTGTCTGGCACTGTCTTGGCACCTAAACGTAGATGTATAATTAATTGTAAATAGCCGATGTATCCAGTGGCATATTTAATTGCTTGCTAGCTGCATAAATATTTACCACACAATATATTTGTACACTATAAAATGGCTAGTCTCTTGGTCCCATTGTTGTGAAAATCATTCATTCGAAGACCACGTAGCTGCATTAATACTTATGGCACTTTATATACATTACTTTACGTTTTTACACTTATGAACGGAATGAATTCTTAATTAGATTTTTCACAAAAATAAGTTTAATTTTTTATACAAAACTAGCTGGCGCCCGTGGCTACGACCGCGTGATGATCGAAAAAAATGTGTTATTCCAGACTTTAATATAACTCTTGTGCCAAATTTCATCAAGATCCGTTCAGCCGTTTTGACGTGAAAGAGTAACAAACATCCATCCTCACAAACATTCGCATTTATAATATTAAGTAGGATAGGCTTGCGTTTTGCCGCAACTCGCTGATGTTAAGCGATGATGCGCTTTGGGCTCTTCTAGGCAAATGTACTCCATGTTTGCCTAGAAGAAACCGATTCACTCGAACTTATACAATTTTGTGGGTAACCGTTTTTAATACTTGTTAGAAAGACTTAACATAAAAGGCACATATATTTGTCTATGATGGCAATACGCTTTTATTACGTATTATATTCGATATAAAAATCACTGTGTTACTACAAAAGTATCTTCGTAGAGATGAATACAAAAATACAAAAGGTTGTAGTGTCTGCTTGCCTCACCTACTTGGTTCACCATTTACTTCGGCCTGAAAGAAATGAGAAAAATGATAATAAGTTTCAAAACAATAATTTAGCTCAATCTATTTTCAGCAAAATTCAAAATTAAATTCATTAAGTATTGTCTTATGGCGACAAAGCATTATCTGGATCCCAGGGATAAAAGATGGCAACTGTTTTTGAATAAAAACTTCTTGCTATGAGTATTTTCGCAGGCGTTTATGCAACATTTTATCATATTATCGTCACGCTTGTAATCTCCGTAGGGTAAAACAAACGTGTACCTCATAGTACTCCTACATTTCAGCGGCTATGTATAAATCCCATATAATAGGAAGCGAGCTTATTACCATCAAGCAGGTATGAGTCCAGACTCCGTGAAACAGATAGAAGAAGCTAGTGTTTTTAATTTAGGTATCTGGATGTCTACGAAATAAGAAGGTAATTCAAAATTATCGACGACACGGTTAACGTAGCGATCAACTGTCGCGCTGCGAGTCGCGGCTTCGATTGCCGCACGGAGCAAATACTTTGTATGACCTACAGATAGTTGCTCCGGGTCTGGGTGTTTGTGTATCTGAGTTTAAATGTTTGTAAATGCACCCACGATACAGGAGTAATTCCTAGTGTGAGGCAACGTTTTTCCAAATAAAAAACAGCGAGATTTAATAACAGGTTCTTTTTACACCTCGCTTCTGTATTCCTTCAATACCTCCTAGTGTTTTCGAGTCGGATGCTGGTGCAACTAACTAGCAGCAATAGTGGAAACCATTAGCTAACTTTCCCGCTCTGGTCGGTGCGGGGGTGAGTGTCAGACTTTTACCGACTAAAACCCACCCATGTTCCTTCTTTTGCCTATATGTTACGGGGCCGCGGTATCTCTTTCGAACAACCCGCAACCCCGCAGGCGATGGCCCTGGCAGGCCCCTCTGCAGCAATAGTTTCCTACAGTTATAACTGAAAATGTGTCTCGATTTTAAATAGCATTTTCTTACCATCTGTTTAAATAATGATATGGAAATATAAAATAAAATATCAACGGATATTATATTACAATGATATAGGATATAACGAGAATTAATCCATTAATTCTAATAATACAGCGATGTCAGATAGTGTTAGCATTCTTTATGAATTCAAAGATAACAATTTATTGTCATTCCACACGACTGACGACATCAAATTTAATTATGGATTTAAGAATATCTAGTACTCAATAAAGACAGGTTTATTCATTAAATGATATTAAAAAAATTACCGCAATGAATGAATTAATTATAGTTTTGTTTACTATTGACAGACCAAACTAATCAAAACCAAAATATTTTTGTTTCACATAGGCCTACTCGGGCACTTATAAAGGGTCGAGAAAAGGTGCACGGTTCAGGTTGGTCGTTTCCTATGGAGAAGAACCGGCAAGAAACTCCATGGTTACTCTTTTAAAACCATTTGGGTTTTACAATGTTGTTGTTACAGCGTATGAGAGGACAGCGTAGGACCGTCAATAAGTCATTGCTTAATGGCGCTGTTAAAAGTTATTTCAGACGTATATTTGACAGTGCAACAGACAGGTAAATCAGTGGCACAATAGTCTGACAACCAGTCTTACCAAGGATTCGGAGGTCGGATTAGAAGTTGCAATTTTCTGCGAAATATAGGTGTGCTATAATAGGAGTAAAAGTATCCTTAACAAAGCCGATAGGTATGGCTTATTTATATTCTAGACTCTAGACCTTCTAGTTACAGAAATATTGTGGAACAAAGTAAAGACTTTGTTCCACAATATTGAATAAATAATAAATATGACTTAAGTTTAAGTACCTCCCCGATACCCGTCCTATATACTGCATCCATCAGCACAATGGTTTGAGAACTTTACATTGATTTCTGCAGAAAAACTTGATTAATCAGCTCAAAAAAAATCATCTCCCAGCAATAATTTTGCTTAGAGTTACTTAGTTTAATGTAAGGGTTTGTTTACACCCTTTAAATACATTTCAGAGAATACAGACGTGATGTTATACGAATAATACTTTTTTTGTAGCTACCTCTGTCTTCACTAAGTTGCTTCTTTCAGTAGTTATATTTTCTTTAGCTTTCGTCTTCTTTTTCCTGAAGAACCAGAAGGTACCATTATTGCATCATTACAGAATCAATTCTAACTACACTGAAAATTACGTGGACGAAACAAAAAGAGGTATTTGGGACGAAGCCGTGAATTTGTGTATGTGTGTAAATAAATACCTTAATGTATCTATGGCAGAAAGCATGAGAGGTGCAGAATGTGCGGCCGCAAGATTCCTTTCCGACAGTGCTCGTCTCGTGGACCCTTTCTGGTCTAAAGCCTCCTTTGGCAAGTAGCGCCACATGAACGGTGTGAATAGCTCAGCGTCCATCTTTAAAGTGTCTTTTGAGTCGAACAGCCAACCCACGATCATCCCAACTGAAAGCGTAGCTAAGAGACCCAGTGGCGCTATCCAGTGGTACGATACCCGGAACAGTGGGAACACTGCTTCTAGGTCCTGTTTGGAGCAAAACAAAATAAATTTAATCTTCCTTTTAGAAAAACGTTTCCCCACACTGGGAATTTCTCCTGTATCATGGGTGCGTTTACAAAAATTTTAAGTCGCATGCACATGCAACCAGACCCGGAACAACTATCTGTAGGCCATACAAATATTTACATGTGTCTAAAAGCGTGATGGATGACAAGGAAGTGGAGGACTAAAGAAAAGATGGATGGATTGTGCAAGAATGACAGAAGAGAATGAAAGAAGAAAACGTGTTGCGTCGAATCCAAACATAATTGGACAATGGCAGAAAGATGATGATTAAGTATTCTCAATATTCGTGACTTGTGTGTTCAACGTGATTACTTAACCCTTCATGCATACAATACTCGTAAATGATCTTAATGCTTCTAAATTATTGTTTGTTTATAATCCAGGTTGAATGACATAATTCGTATCACGCATTTCAGTTACAAACGTGACTGTCCAGTTAATTAAGAATTAACCAGACAGTCACGTACGCCACGCCAATATCACAAGACAAAAGCGAATTATTCTTTTAAAGAATATTTTTTCTATACATTATTGCTATATTCACCATACTTCCCAGAAGTGTGAAATATTGTTGCTTTTAAACAACACAAAAAAATGTATCAATAGATACGAATCCTGGATATGAATTTAGCATTTTCTAAAACCCAATAATGCAGTTTTAGTTTTCGTCAAAATCGGGCTCGAGACTCCTCAGAGTAATTTTTTAGCTACCTCTCTAACAGACTTCAATAAGCTACACAGATCTAAGTATTCAAAATTGCAAATAAACTACGAATGATAGGAAATACTTACAAAAGAATCACTCATTGGGCTAACATAAGAAGAATTCCGAGCGCACTCCAGGCCCATATCAAGTGGCGGGTATCTGAGGCCGCTGGCTGCAGCTGCCTGCGTGCCCAGCGACACCGTGCCCGCCATGACGCCGCCCGCCACGGCCCCCGCCAGCGCGCCCCGCGGGCCCACCCACCAGCACACCATGCCCAGCGTGAACACTCCGCATGTCGCGCTGGCCGCGATGGCGGATAGAGCAGTTGCCACACCTGATGATGGTACAATGTGATATCATATTTTATGCATTAACAGAAGCTTTATTTTTCTTTGGACAGTTGTATGAACAAAACGGAAAACCAGACGTATTTTTTGAGCAAATATCTAGGACAAATACATGTTATATTCACATGCTGAATAAGCGTGTACATTTCTTGGTGATCACTATTGTGACAAACTTATGTATATTGATGACGTTGTCAAATATGTATTATTTTTAAAGAAAAGAATAATATCGACATAATAAAAAGATCCGTACCAAATAGTTTTATGTAAACATAAAATTCGGATGGCGTCTTGGAAAAACCAATAGACGATAAAATTTCATCTAATTTTACGTCCTATGCTCTTACAGCTTGTTTCAGTCCGTACAGCAGACATAAGTCAGTATTAACAGTAAAACCCAGTGGTTGTTTCATGAATACTTCGAGTTCTTCGTTAAGAAAAGCGGTATCGATGTCTTCATGACAAATCACATCAAATCATTTATTGCAACTAGACCATTACAGGCACTTTTGAATGTCAAGAAACAAAATAAATCTACAGTCCCGGTCACAAGGCATAATAACTTGTGAAAGTACTGTAGTTGCCTATTTCAAAACGTTGATCTCTATGGAGAAGAATGAGCAAGAAACTCCATAGAACGTTACGTGAACGTGGAATTACGTTATCCCCATTTTGACTGCTGGTCTCGAAATAGTCTTGTTCTTACTTGTTTGCAACCTGGACACAAACAAACAAGACTTTTTTCTAAATAAAACTAATCGTGGCAATGTACTTGAGAACAGTGAAAAGTTAATGTAAATTCTTGGCAGTTTACTTACCGAGTACTCCTCCCAGTTTCTCAACAACAAGCAGCATAGCTATTGATACCAAAGCGAGCATAGCTGTGACCCCTCTCGCCACGATGCCTACAGTCAAAGGCTTCAGTTTTAGCTTCAACCAGCCGTGTATGAAGTCTTCAATCACCACCAGGGCGCACGCGTTTAATACAGATGAAAGTGAACTATAAACAGAAGATATACGTTTCAAAAAAATAAAACCATGTTTTTGACTTAATTGATGTGTTATAATCCTACTAATATTATAACTGCGAATGTTTCTGAGGATGGATGGATGTATGGATGTTTGTTACTCTTTCACGTCAAAATGGAACGGGTCTTGATGAAATTTGGCACAGAGGTAGATTATAGTCTGGAATAACACATAGGATACTTTTTTTCGATATCACTCGGGCGAAACCGTGGGCGCCAGCTATCCTATATCCTACTTTATATTATAACTGCGAATGTTTGTGAGGATGGATGGATGTATGGATGTTTGTTACTCTTCCACGTCAAAACAGAACGGATCTTGATGAAATTTGGCACAGAGGTAGATAAAAGTCTGGTATAGCACATATAATTTTGTTTTGCTTTTTTATCGATATCACGCGGCGCCAGCTAGTTTTTATACTTATAAGCTTGTAGGCTCTCCCTTGTAACACGCTTGCCTAGACGAAAAAGAATCGCTCGAACTATGATGAGATCCAAATAAAGATCACGGAACAGAGAAGTTGGCTGTGAGTTCCACAGACTAGCAGTTAATGTCTCAAGTTTCAAAGGGTTTTGCAGATAGCAGATTTCAATACCGTTTAGAACATTAGGTTTTCAGAAATCGCTTTGTAATTATATTTCGATCAAATATTGCCGAACTGGAACTTCTTTTAAAGATTAGCGATATCAACTCGTTATCATTCTGATTTATGGAACCCGCAATTGAGATAGAATTGCAATAGCAAAGATAATTTGTTTGATACAAATCTTCTTCCGTAAAAACACTGTTGAAGCCCTAATATTATTAATATTAATCAAGGCCTTTTCCAATGTTTCTCTCATTAAAAAAAAAAACTTTGCCCCCACACTAAGAATTACTCTTGTATCGTGGGTGCGTTTACAAACATTTAAACTCACATACACAAACAGCCAGACCCCGAACAACTATCTGAAGGCCATACAAATAGTTGTTCCGTGCGGGGATTGAACCCGCGACACGCAGCGTAGCAATCGATAGCTTGCTAGTCTTTGACAGAACTTGCCTTAGTCCAGCTCCGAACACTCCAGCTAAAAACACGCCAGCCAGACCAGGTAGGTTCTTGGACTTGGCCACGTAGGTCACGAAAGCCGGTAAAAGCCTGTCGTCCACCAGGGGCTTGCCGCCAGGGTCGCAGCCTCCTTTCACCCAGGCGGCCCATGCAGCCAGGCCACACCACACGCAGAGCGAGATCGCCAGGATAGCGCCCAAGCAGAATATGAATATGGCCCTGGAAAATTTGATGTGGGTCAATATAATATGGGGTTACTCGGTTGATCTTGAAAGAGTATTTGGAATCGCGCTATTAAAGTTAACCAAGATCACATAGCAACACCCGGGAGCAACTGTCAGGCAGTAGCCCACCAGCCACAACACTCGTCTGGTCGGAGGATTCTCCCTTTTCTATTAGGTATGAAGAACTTTACAGTCTGTCCCTCATGTCCTTACTAATATTATAAAAGCGAAAGTGAGTTTGTTTGTTTGTACGTCTTCACATCTAAATGACCAAACCGATTTTGATGAATTTTGGTACAGAGATAGTTGGAACCCTGGAGACGGCCATAGGCTTTTTTTAAGTGAGAAAAAGGAAGAGAAATATATATTTATATATATATTTCAATATAATAATGCGTTGAGGGCACTGCTGCGGTTGCCACGCTTCTGCAGCGCTTCAGGTATGTTCGCGAGCGTCCGCATTGACTGTTTCTATGCCAGCATGCGCAAGAGAGCGACCTCGATTGCAAGTAGACTGCGGGACAGCGGTAACAGTCTTCTCAACGTTGTCGCAAACAGGTTGGACGGGCCTTTTATGCAGCATTGGAAGGCATTACATGCGCCCATATATAGGGCTTGGGGCAGGTAAAATTATAAAATTATATTTTTATTGTTTTCAAAATTTAACTACTCATTATTACTATTCTAAGAAATTTAATTTAATTTAATTTATTTAATTATATTGAATCCATTTTAGTACTATTGAATCTGTTGTTTAATGATATTGAATCTATTTTAATGATATTGCATCTGTTTTTATGATAAATCTGTTTCTTAATGATAGGGAATCTGTTTTAATGTGTCTGTGTACGTCTAACAATATTATATTAGTTTTCTATGGGTCTATGCCACCCGAAATAAAGTTTATTCATTCATTCATTCATATATATTTTTTCGATTAACACGCAGGTTAAACTTAGCGTTAGCCCTAAGTAACTATATGCAACGCAGACGAAATCGCGGGCGGAAGCTAGTTCCGTATACTTATTTGTATCGCAAGACTGTATCACGACTTTATGTCGTGTCTTGCGATATGGTGTAGTGTAGGTCATGACAGTGAAGCGATGTTAATTATGTAAGTCGGACAATTTTACATTATTTTGTTACAACATCACATGCATCGTAGCCGGCTGCCGTAAATAGATGTCCGTCGTCAGACCGTCTTGACATTCACCAAACAAAAACAACGTTATTGACATTGCGGGACTTTTTGTGATTAGGTTTTGGTGGAAAACTTTTGATAAAGCGTGAATTCTGGAGCCCCAGAATGATGTATTTAAGACGTGGTAACTAACTGTTCTTTTAAACCCAATATCGTTGGGGTCATCGGACATAGCAACTTCCCAAAATATCTCCGTGTAACTCTGGACATTCGCAAGAACTGCAATAACACCAAGTATTTGTGACATTTGCTTCACCTGGCTTCGAGTTGCAATGGCTGACGGGGAAGACTTTAAATGGACTTCGGACACTCTTGGATGAAGTAAGGAAAACCTGTTCAGGAATTTCATTAACGACTCTTCCCTGGAGTGAAACTGTGTTGTTCCACTAACGTGTCCTGAAATTCCGGACTTCTTTGCAAAATTCCGGACGTAAAGCAACTCTAAATAGTTAAATTATGTGCAATATTTACTTGAATAGATAGTCTTACTCTTAATTACAATAATGTTGTTCTTATCAAATAATTTACGTGATCTCATAATCAGTGTCTTATACAAATATTGGCATTGTCTAGAGGACACGAGACACCCTGTACCACAATTAATTGTATGTTGTGATAGGAAGGTAGATAAACACGATAACTATTGCAACGCATTCTCAAATATACTGCACTATGGACTAGGGTATAAAAATTACATGTAATTGAAATTATTGGCATCCTTACAGAAGCTTGGGGTTGCAGGTTGTTCGAAAGAGATACCGCGGCCTCGGAACGTGGGTTTTCATTTGATGATTTCCCAATAGCAAAAAGAAATCGTTACTGTAACATCATCATTGATCCTTCTCTACTCTTATAGTTTTCTAACAAACAATACTCACATGACAGCTTTCCGCCTGCTCGGCAGAGCTATGTACCTCTGAACCATAGTTTGGTTCACAGAATTGAAGCAAGTCCAGTAAAGAAATCCGCCGATAACTGCTCCCCATCCAGTCTGGCGCTCGTACGGACTAAAGCTCCAACTGGCAACAAAAGAAAAACTGGTTAAAAAAACTAGAGTAATGACGACACCTGTCGATGCGAAATAGGGTAGAGCCGTAACAATCTGTAATTCGTTTTAATTGCCTTAAAATAAAGTTTGTTCTGGCCGGCTCAACCAAATTCCAAGTCGTTATGGTGTATGGTGACACCATAAGGTCACTAATTCATAATTATTTTAAGACTGTCACTTGGCTTAAATATAAATCACAAAAATTAAGCTTTTATTGACCCTGAAATTGGATAATTGGGTTTATCTATCAATGTGTACTAAGTTTTGAATTTGTGCTATCAATCGTTGAGGATATCTTTCGTGAGAAGTCGATCCTGGCTGTAGGATCAAGATTTTTGTCAAAAAAAAATATTTACATCAAAATCATTTATAGGCACTTTTAAACTGTCGAAACATTGACAACAATAAAATGAAGCTACAGTCCCAGTCATCATAAGGTATAATAACTGTGAAAGTACTGTAGTTGCCCATTCCAAAGCGTAGATCTCTATGGAGAAGCATGGGCAAGAAACTTCATGGACACTCTTTTAAATTAGAATATAGTTACAAAACCTTGGTTACAGCATTCGTCTTAATACGGTAAACTATGTGAGAACGATGTAGCAAGACGTGACTATTAAAAGTAACCATTGTAAAACAAAAAGGATTTCAAAAATAAATAATTCGTTCAAATAAAACGTGGCAACTGAGAGAGATCATCACGAGTTTCAAGATTTTACCTTAACAAACATACAGACATAACATACATTGCAAGTTAACGCTGCAATAAATTACCGTCCCAATTCAGGCAGCAGGTTTTCCAATATTCAATTACTGAATCATTCACATTAAATTTAGCTCAACGTGCTAAATTCACTCATCGGTTTCAGCATTATTCTCTTATTTTGGGAAGAAGTCCAATGAATTCATCAACATTGTTATCCCAATGAGTACCTATGGTATTATGTAATCATACTAATATTATAAAGGTGAAATGTGTGTTACACTTTCACACCCTAACGGCTTAACGGATTTGGGTGAAATTTGATATGTGAAAAGGCGGGGCGCAGCCAGTAACTATTATTGAAGTTTGAACGTTTTATTAGATAATAACTATACCACGTAAATTTTTGGACGAACGATTACATCATACCTCTGCCTAGCCTTTTCCCAACTATGTTGGGGTCGGCTTCCAGTCTAACCGGATGAAGCTGAATATCAGTATTTTACATGGAGCGACTGCCTATCTGACCTCCACAACCCAGTTAATACTGGGTAATACGATACCCCTTGGTAAGACTGATTGTCAGACTTTCGGAACACTGACTCAACGTGCTTTCCGAGGCACGGAGGAAACTCGGTATGTAACGGGTGATCACCCATCCATAGACCAACCTAGGCAAGCGCGGCTTAACCTTAATATCGACCCGAGCGGCTGCTATTATTTAGCCACGAGCTCCTCCGAACTGTGGAGGAATGAATACATAACAAATACAATTTCTTTAGACTACATTATGATGTTGATAAGACATTATACAAAAAGTATCATTTACTCTCTTGCATGGTATACCTATTTATCTACAACGTCAACACTAATGTAGGTCCTATAGAACTTTGGATTACTTACTCAGGTCTAAAATAAGCACTTGTATGTTTAAATCAATCATCAGAGTGTAGTATACAAAGGTTACTATGTAGACCTGGGTTTAGCCAAACGTAAGCAAAGACGCCGCTCTAGATTTTCTGTGACGCAAGAAGATAATAATTGTCTAGCTTTACAAACAATTGAACAATTTTTTGCATAATATTGGTGCACGTCATCTCTCAGTTTGTTTATCTTTGCGTAAAATACATTTACGTGACTTTTTACCTAGTGTTACAACGATAGTAGAGTTGAATAATACACACTGTTTATATTACCTTTACTATTGGCCTACAGTACAATGGATCGTTTAATTTATTTTGCACGTAACGTTGCAATGCGGCAATAAAATGAAAACCTTAAACATTGCAAAAAATACCCATTAGTTTAACTATAATAATGAATTGTATCAATCAATACCTTGTTGTATGTAATACATTACAAAAAAAAACAACGAAAAATCGAGTAAAATTCTTTATGTACAGTAGGTGTAATAAGTACCCTTACTAATATTATAAAAGCGAAAGTGAGTTTGTTTGTTTGTTTGACATCTTCACGCCTAAATGGGTAAACCGAGAATGGGTAGAGATTTAAATATCTCTGTACCAAAATTCATTAAAATCGAGACGGAGGGAAGAAAAGGAAAAACTTAGCTTTGCTTTTAAAATAAATAAGGCCCAAGGGCAAAAACTACAGGTAGCAGGTACCTGCAACTCAGGAAAGGGGAAATGTGTTACTCCGAATTTAACGCGAGCGGAGCCGTGGGCAAAAGCTAGTGTTCTTGTAAATAATTGGCAATTCCCCCGTAGGCTCTCGGTGAAGAAATATATCGAGAGAAAATCTGCATTGAGCAAGACTCGTTTTAATTTTCTCTATGAATTGAAAAGAATGCTCAAAACTCAAGTGGATATGCGGCGTCACCCCAGACAATGGCACATTTTCTATCTTTTGCCGCAAGCCGTATGCCCTGTCACCTGCGCACTTGATGACCTTATGAGTACGTCAGGGACTGGAATTAGCATGGCTGAATATATTTGAACTTTTTGTCGTTGTTAAGAGCGAGTTTTTTTTTTTAAATGCAATAGTTTCTAATAAGCATGACAACAGACCCGTTCATTATTGGTATATAAGTTGTTACATAATATACGTAAGACCTGTTGTGTGATGTCTCACTCAGACCATGATACTGAACAACCCTTTTTTTATTTATTTTTTGTATGGGAAATCATCCAATGACTTCCCCCGCCCTGGGCGAAGCGGGGGGGCATGTCAGACTTGTACTGACTAAAACCCACCCATGTTCCTTCTGTTACCCTTTACATTCCGGGGCCGCGGTATCTCATACTGAACAACCCCTGTTCCATGAATTTTGAAAATTCATAACTGATATGCGGGTAATCGCTTCATTTCCCAAACAAAAAAAATTCAAGGGCTCTTAGAACAAGTCATTTAGTTATATGGGCCCAAAGACTACATGGGAAGTATAGAGCTTATAATCTCACACATCAAGAATTTTCTCACAACGGCAGATCAACCTATTTTAAACTATTATAACCTGATCTCTCTACTACGGATCGCACACCGTAGTATAGAGGTCAGCCTAATATGCTTTTGTACAGGTTGATGTGCCGTCGTGTGTACATGTATGAATAGGGATATCGATGTCTAAAATCTTAAATTGATATCTTCCTATGTGTACATCTATTTTATTATCTACTGTATATACTACTATCTATTAGATCCTGAATTAATTGGTACTTCTGGGCCCTAGGTCACGTTTTGTGCTGCTATCTATGGTATTGGTGTTATCCACCACGCTTCATTTTGATTTTTTTTTCCAGGACATACCTACTACGTGGCTACCCACAAACCTACGTTCGTGGTTCCCACGTTTCAAGAACAGTAGTCATAAATAAATTGCACAAAGTAAATTGCATACCAGCTCAGGTTAAAACCTGTGACCTCGAAGGTTATCACAACTTAGTTCATTGCTTTTATTTACATCGAAGCCACGTGTGTTAGTTGTCAGGTTAGATTACAAACTTACGTAAGTAAATGAGTTTTACTTTCTTGCATGTGAAAGTAAACAATAATCGTTTCTTGTAAAACTCGTAAAGGCCAAAACCGAATACTAAAACAACTTAATCAATACTGTACTGTGTTTTGATCCACACTAATCTACACATTTTGAATCGTCAGATATGTTTCAACATGTGGATAATTTTGACGTTTTGTCAACCTTTCTGATAACAGTTTAACCGAAAAGTGGAAAATCGATCATTTGCATATGGCTGATTAACCTACTTTTGTAATTTATGAGAAGTTGTGTTTAAACGTCAGTCCAGATGTGACAGTTTTTCAGTGCGAAGTGTCACGAATTGACGTCAAGGGACTTAACTCGGTGATTAAAGTAATTCAAAGTAAGCCGTGGATAAGACACTTTCACTTGTCAGTAGATATCTTTCGTTACTTGTGTCTTATCTATATGTATATCATTATCTGCCTAGAGCAGTCCACTGTACAGCACTGCCAATTCGGCTTACTATTCTGTGAGCTGTGTTCACCACCCACACTGTTTGTCTATCGGATCAACTCGTTTCGAGTGCAATCCTTCAGATAAACTTCAATCATAGCCCGCCCCGGGGTTGCGGGTTGTTGGAAAGAGATACTGCAGCCCAGGAAGATAAAGGCTAAAAGAAGAAACAGTGGGTTCTAGTCAGTATAAGTCTGGCATTCCCCTCGCTCCGCAAAAAAAGTATAGCCCGCCCATAGCTTGCTGAGTACCCATAATTAATAGACAAACACTACCGTGAGTGTCCACGTGTATATGTTGTTTACTACATTCTGAGTCATTATTCGGATATGAAATATTGAATCGCTATTATTATGCCACTAGTGCTGGAAACCCACAATCTTATTGTTCTCAGTATACTATCGAACAGTCTGAGCTAATAAGTCATAAAGCAAATTAACACCGGTACCTTATTCGTAACGATAAGCAATAAACTTCTTGAATTTAGTGTGTGATGGTATAGAAATCTAACGAAAGGAAGGATATTTTTTTGCAACTTTGGAAGAACAAAATTGTTTACTGGCTAGTTCATAATGAAAACGACAATGTCAGTTGTATGACCTGCTTAACACTTTTGATCTTTTGAGCCAAACAAGGCCATTCTAAAAGACTTGACAAAAAAAAATAACTTGGCAACATGTTATGTTATCTTACCAACCATTTTTTTTCTTTTTTTGCCAATTACGTCCCCGTTCTAGAAAATCATTTAAACTATCAACGTAATTTTTAAAATTATATTTGATTGAAATAACACTAGATATTGCGTAATTCGTAAATATTAGTAACAAATTTAATTTAAAGCTCCTTTGCTATCATTTACCTACTATACTGTACCAGCCTTATACTGTCCCACAGCTGAGCAATGGCCTCTTCACAAACAGAGAAAACACGACCATAGATAACCACGCTTGCTCAATACGAGTTGGCGATTTCAGATTTATATCAATTACTAGCTTATGCCCGCGGCTTCGCTCGCGTTAAATTCGGGGTAACACAGTTCCCCTTGCGCCTTATTGATTTGTAATAGCAACGCTAAGTGTTCTCTTTTCTTCCCTCTTTCTCCCATCCCACTTTTTTCAAAAAAATATTAGCCTATGTCCGTCTCCTGGTTCCCAACTATCTCTGTACCAAAGTTAATCAAAATCGGTTCAGTCATTAAAGCGTGAAGAGGTAACTAACAAACAAACTCACTTTCGCTTTTATAATATTAGTAAGAATTAGTCCAGCTACCGTACCATGACGTCTTAAAGCAGAACTTATTCCACTGAGGGAAAGAGACAGAGCATGGTGTCTAGCACCATCTCTTTCTTACACAAGAATAAGAACTGCTATAAGATGTCATGGTAACCCTTCAGGTTTCCTCACGATGTTTTCCTTCACCGTTCTGTGCGATGTCCGCGATAAACTTAGAAAATTCAATTAATAATTAACAAACATATTCTGAACTTACTTATCGATTTCAAATCTTCCACTTAGGTTGACTATACTGACGAGCTCTCGCACCCCACCGACGGCTATCGTACCAGCTGCCGACACCAAGATCACTCCTATGAACATTATGCCTGTCTGGACTGTGTCTGTCCATACCACGGCTTTAAGTCCACCCTAGGTATAACATAATAGTATGATTAGATTCACATATTCATATAATTAGGTACACAGATATAATATATACTGAATCAAGGAAAAATTAAGGGCGCTTTCCATCAAAACTTAAACATTAAATAATCTTGTAATGTTAGTCAGAATTAATTATATACAAAGTGTAACCTAAGAAACGCAAGATCTCCTGTATGGTTTCTCGGATTATGAAACTAGAGAAGTACGAAGAGAAGTTTTTGTTCTACAAGTGCTGTTCTTGAAATTCGTCAAAAACAATTGATCTTTATATAAACTGACGCGATTAGCTGATCAACATGTATGGTAAAACTAGATAAAAAGATATGAATTTCCAAAACATATAGAACAAAAGTTGTTCAGTTTCATGATCTGAGACAAACCACGAGAAATCTTGCGCTTATTCTGTTACAGCCTGTATATAAACATTTTAAATGCGTTGAGCCCATTTGTTTAGTAAGATTTGCTGTAAGAAAACCCAATTCTGGGTTAAGCTCGATGTTGTACATAAGTTTTTATATTACAATTTGTTTGTTCACATACTTTTTAAATATTTGTGTGCAATAAAGAATAAGAATTAATTCTTTCAATCTGAAGCGTTACAGTAAAATGTTAGTTACTTAAAACATTAAATCTATTTAGATGATAAATTGAACTTCTAAGCTCTAATTTTCTCCTTTTATTTTGCGGATTGGAACTCATCAAATAACTTCTCCCATTTTCTGGGGATCGGGGGAGAGTTTTAATTACTAAAACCCACCAATGTTCCTTATGTTCCGGGGCCGCGGTAGATCTGTCGAACAACCGGCAACCCCGAAATGTTCTCCTCTTAACAACACAGACAGTAAGCGCTGTGCAAACAACGTGGACAATTTTGTGTCTTGTGTCGGATACAAGCTACCAATTTCCATATAGCCAGTATGAAATCTGCCGCTGTAGGACACAGCAACTACTATAGAAATCGGTAGCTTGTAAGACACAAATGTGTACACATTTGCGCCCAAGTCTTTGTTTTATTGTTAATCAGACACTTACATAACACTATTGTCTTTGTCACATCTGTTAAACACGTTGCGTTGCAATTAGACACACAAGAAGATCAAATGACTTATTCAGAGTTATTGCTTAAATGATTGAAAACTAGCAGTTCAGTTGATTGGAGAACATCAAAACATAATATTATGGTCTCTTGTTAGCATTTGATCAAATAAAAAAATAAAGTACACACGACGACAGATCAACCTATACAAAACCAGTTTATGCGGATCTCTCATTGTCCTTGAAATCTATGGTGTACGATCCGTTGTTGAGAGAGCAGCATAAACTGGTTTTGTATAGGTTGATGTGTCGTCGTGTGTACAGTCATCATATTGTAACGGAAAATTTTCTGGAAACAGAATAAATTCGGAGGCGTTTCAAGGTGTTGATAACATTTTATTTGACTAAGGGTCCATTTTTAGGGTTCTGCTACCCTACTATGACCTCTTAAAGCAATTCTTATTCCGCTGAGGGAAAGAGACAGAGCTATACAGGGTGTCTAGCACCATCTCTTTCACTCAGTGGAATAAGAATTGCTATAAGATGTCATAGTAGCCCTTATGTACTACAAAAATAATGAACAGAATCCTAATAGGATCATTTTGTAGTTCATCTGTCTGTCAGTTCTTGGCCGGTTTTTTTCAATCATTTGATAACTTTTATATAAAGAGTAAATGTAATGATTTGACAGTGTGTCCATTACAAAAACCGATTGAGAAACCTGGCTTAAATGTTATTATTTTGTTAGTTATGAAATCTGGAAATAGATTTGTTTTTTATTTATCAATAAGTGATAGGGAAATAGAGAGAGAGAGTCGAGCTAAATTGACATCAGAGTATTGACTTTTTTATTACAAGTCCGTCTTACGTTTATGCTAAAATAAAAAGTGTTTTTTTATCTACCTCTAGTTTCTATTTATCTACCTTCTCTTATTTCGTTAGCCACTGAACCACAAAAAAAAATAAACTTTTCCATTCACGTAAATAAATAAATAAATAAGATAAGAAAAAATATATGGAATTAACTATATACAAAACGAATTTGAAAGCATGAAAACAATAAAGCAATACAAAACAAAGTAAAATTTACTCACTAATACTGTATACAGGCCACAAATTGTAACCATAGCACCAGCTACAGCGTATACACTGAAACCCGTCACTGAAAACAACAAAATAAATAAAGCGGCATGCAAAATTTAAAATACATAATGAAAAGCGACCGTAAATAATACGAAATACCGTTTGAATTTGCACTTACATTGATTAAACGCTAGTGCAGGAACATATAAAACTAATGGCAGGAAAAGTACCTGAAAAAAAACAGAAATTAATTAAATAACGAACACTTCGTCCAAATTCTCGGACTTTACTCATCATCTTTTTTTATGCGGATGAGAAACCATCAAATAACATCCCCCGCTCTGGGTGGAGCGGGGGTGTGTGTCAAACTTGTACTGACTAAAACTCACCCATGTACCTTACCTACAGTACGGCCAACGAGAAGTGATACCAAATGTAAACAAAACCCATGCTAAAACCCCATCTAAAATGGCCGCCCGAATGTTGGCGAACCCGTCTTAACGTTGTCATGTTTTTGCCGGGAGAACGAGACATTACGACAAAGGCACAAGATGGAAAGAGCTAAATATTGGATTGTCAACGCCACAGTTGTTCTTTAGGTTAATGACCTTTCGTATCGCTTCTCGTTGGCCGTACTAGATTGCCCTTTATGTTTCGGAGCCGCGGCATTTCTTTCAAATAACCCGCAATCCCGGCAGGCAATGGCCCTGGTAGGCCCCTCTGCTTTGCTGACGTCAATTTGAGACGCACTTGGAACAATAATGCGCCGTCGACACCGCCTGTCGTCACTAAACGGACGGACGGAGAGCTATCCATTGGTCACCGTCCACAGACCGAGATATTATCATCTGACTAGCCTTTTCCCAACTTTACTGGTGTCGGTTTCCAGTCCTACCGGATGATATTACTGGTATTCAGCTTTTACGTGGAGCGACTGCCAATCTGACCCCCACGAGTCAGTTAGTACTGAGTAATACGGTACCACTTGATAAGATTAGTTGTTATTTTCGTGTCACTGACTACTTGCAACGACTGACACAGATCTTCAAATGACAGCCGGGACAAACGGCTTAATATGCTCTCCGAGACACGGAGGAAACTCGGTATATAATGGATTGTGACCCATAGTCAGACCAACATTGGTAAGCGCGGTTAAATTCAAAGATTGGTCCGTGCGCCTGTTATAGTTATGCCACGAGTTCCTCTTGACTACGAAAAACTCTCGGTTTATTGTGCTACTGTTTTGTTAGGTTGAACTAAACAAAATACTATCATCATTTTCTTGCCCTTGTCCCATTCCATTTGGGGTCGGCGCAACACGCTTTCTTCTTCCATTCTTCCCTATCTTGTTTAATTTTATTTATTAAAATTAGTTACTTATATGTGTTTACTAATGCTGCGTAACAATTTTATTGCTTGAGCAAAGTGCGAAGACTAATGTATCCGCATTCTACAATAATTAGCTTTTATTTAGTTCATCAATGTGTTTGTACCAAGCCATTTGTTAGTAGCGTCCTGGCAAAATGTACCCATAATAATTATAAGCGATTACAGAGGTTAATGGTTCTTTATTGACCTGATTTTTTAATGGTATCTTGCGGAATAATATTCCACTCTACTTACAAAGCAGTCTTCAATGTCTAAATGATCGAAGAAACTATTTCTGCCTCGAAAGTCGAACCTTTATTTTCAACTCGTCCCATACGGAGTCATGTGTAACATGTGACACACACTTACGTTACACTGTAAACACAGTGCAGCGAAGTGTTACTAACAAAGTTTTTAAATTTATATTCATTAACATATTTTTTGCAAACAAAGTTGCCTGCAAATAAATGAATGTTAAGTTGTTGTTATGTTAAACTGAGTGCAGGCCGTAAATCGCCCGTATCACTAAGTGCCACGCGACTTGCAGGCGTTATCAAGAAGTTACCGCTGGAAATCAAGCTAAGGGAAAAACGTGGTCTTTGAGAACGACAGTAATAGAACAATCAGTTGTCACCAGCTACCCTACCATGACGTGTTAAAGCAGAACTTATTCCGCTGAGGGAAAGGGACAGAGCTATACAGGGTGTCTAGCACCATCTCTTTCACTCAGTGGAATAAGTTCTGCTTTAAGATGTCATAGTAGGCCTACAGGATAACAGTCGTGACGTTGTGTCTATTTATGAAATTAAACAAAATAGGGGAACCAAACCAACCAATAGTTCGTATCAAATTTGGTGCAACTGGATATAGGGCTCAGAAGATCTTGATACTGTATTTATTAATTAAGAAACATCTTAAAAGCATGTTCTTATGTTGAGACAGAATTTTTCTCAAGATCACGAGTGAGATTTGTTTCTAAATAGTGCCCTAGGGCAAGAATAGTGAAAGCTTTTGTCCAGCTTTCTGGCACAATGAAAGAAAAATAAATGATGTCTCTTGTCTTTGGTTAACAGTTACTTACGTGTTAAGTATGGCGCATTTACATCTGTTACATAGTTTGACGTCTTCGTCAATTCGATATAATGAAAGAGATGAGTGGTCACTTCGCCTACCTATACTACTACCATATACTTATAAATAAACGCACAGGTTTTCCCAAGTGGTCAATTGACCATTGTTATCTATGAGTACGTTGCTTATGTATTGCTCACTGCAAATTGCTCCGACCAAAGTTAACCTTTTAAACCTTTCCTAGTCCGACCGTTCCGACCTTTTTTAGTCGGAAAATAACCTTTTCCGACTAAAATTGTACTCAAAATCGAAATAGATTTCCAATGAACTCGTCATTCATATAGTCGAAAGAAATTTCTCGTCGTTGTTCGACGCCCACTTTCTACGCATACACTACGCGTACGAAAGTTGCTACATCTACATATAATATAGCCATACCAGCAATACCTTGTGACAAAGTGTGCCGAATCTAACAAGACAGGCAATCGATACTGTTAATCGATTATATGCTTACATATTCGTCCTCACTATAACATAAATATATTCAGAGTTCAAACTCAGAACAATACACCACTACACAAGTAGGTAACTACCAAAATGTGTACATTGTACTCACCTGTTTAGTATAATCAATGAAATTCATTTAAATACAAAATTTTAGTGGAAATGGAATGCGTCTCGCCCTGTTTAAAACATTTTATGTAATTTTAAATGTGTTCGTTTTTTTTCAGTTTTCTCGCAGTACCTACCCGCAGTGAATCCGCGCAATAACATTTTACACTGCATTTTCAGTTACCGATTATGATATCTTAGATTTTTATATGTAAAGGTCAAAAAAATTTAATGCTTGACCATGTAACGGGTAAAAAGAAATGGAATAGACGTTCTTAATTCAAAACACTGTAACTGCAGTGTTTGGATTCACAGGGTACCGCAGTCAAGTTTGTACCCGACTGACGGAGAGCAATTACTTATTTTTATCAGGCTATATGATAATATGTATGTATTTTCCTTTAGATCAAACGTATGGGATTTTGATAATTCTTATTTGATACTGGGTACTACAATACTCCTTGGTAAAACTATACCACTGACTGCCTACAACGACTTTCAAAGATAAAAAAGTAGCTGGAAGACAGGGGCAACAACTTAACTTGCTTTCCGTGGCACAAAGAAAACTCGGCGTGTTATAAGTGGTGAACCTAGGCAACAACCGCGGCTTAACCTGATCGTCGTCCTGAGCGGTTGCTATCAATTAGCCACGACCTCCTTTCTCTCCTTTTGAAAACTGACCCACTGCATACAATCCAGTCTGCTGTTTTGTCTTGACATTACAAAGAGCGTTAAATAAGTAACGTCTCCGTATCTCATTTGGACTCAAATCGTCTATTAAAAAAATCACTGCGTGTACATTTGTCACAATTTTGACATGGTAACTATATTCGTTACGGCTAGCCACGCGGCAATGTTTCGACAAAGTATCGCGGACAATTGATGTTGATTTTATTGAACCGACACCGCGTGGTCCAAAGTCCAATACGACAACGATGCGAACGACCTTATACACACACTAATAAGAATTGCTGATTCCAAAGCAACCAATTAACATTAATACACCTGACGTCTTCCGCACTATTTAAGATTTATGTACTTTATATTTTTCACTGCAACATCATTCAACAGAAAAATCAAAATCAAAATATTTTTATTTCACATAGGCCTACTGGGCACTTATAAAACGTCGAGAAAAGATGCACGGTTCGGGTTGGTCGTTTTCTATGGAGAAGAACCGGCAAGAAACTCCATAGTTATAGTCAGAGACAGATAGTCTGACTCCATAGGTAGTCAGAGATTTTAAAGTTACATAAATGTAAAATTCTGCATTTTGATATAACAGAAGTGACTTACATATTTGGTGGCTTAAAGTTTAGGCTGTGAACGTAATTATTCTTTTTAATTTTCCTACGGCTTCGCTCGCTCTGTCCTATTAAGTAAATGATAAAGGGAATAAATAATGTTCATGTTTTCCAACAATGAAAGAATTTTCCAATACGGTTTTTCGGATCGGTACATCCGAAAATCACAATGAGATATTTTAAAGTTTGTAGAAAGAGATACCGCAACACCGGAACATAAAGGAAAAAAAGGAAGGTGGGTTTTACGCAGTAATAGTCTGACACTTCCCCCCGCTCCGCCCAGAGTGGGGGGGTCCGCAAAAGACGTTATTATTTAATATTATAATTATTGAATGTAGTACACATTCAGTCAGGTTAATCTGCAATATTTAAATGGTTAACTCATATTATACTGTTATAATGATCCCGTATAATAGATTTATAAGTCTAACCGGTTAATCTTTTAAACCGATTAATCGGACACTATGCGCCAATTCGCCCCTTACATCGTGTATTGCAGCAAAAAAATATTGGAAAGCACTTAATATCAATTCACAATAACATATCCACGATCTACCCAGAAAATTGAAAATTCCTAAAATCACTTAAGTCATTGTAGACTACAAGTGTTTTGACTTAAGCCGGCGACGTGTTTGGCTAATCAGATGTAGGTACTCAAGTTTAGTCAACATTCGAGTACGAAGTGCCAGTTCATTGTACACTTAACAAGTTCCTCAAAGTCACTATTTGTTTAAAACATGAAAATGCAATAAAAGTACGTTTTTTCCAAACACTTAGACGCAGAAATCAGGAACCTATCCGATCTATGTATGTATAAGTGATCTATGTATAAAAGACAAAATCACTGACTCATCACGGAATCTCAGAAACCACAAATATTAGGAATCTCAAATTTTGCCTTAATTTAGGTTGTAGGTGCTCACTAAGACGGGATTTTTGCAAATTTCAACCCCAATGGATGATGAATCCGATGGTGAAACAGGGTGGTTAAGATTGTATGGGAGAACGCGATTCCTTAGCCAGAGAGACATGAAGCGTAAGCATTCTTTCACGAAATTCAGAGAATATAATAACGTCACGCAACGATACTAAGCTGAGCAGCGAGTAAAATTGCTGGGCACAGATAGTCATGTTATAAAGTAAGTATATATTACATTACATGTGCAGTAAGTATAATTAACTTTGTATATAACTGTAAATAACAGTAACAATACCTACCAGTACTACTAATTAGTCGAACGTATAGTATAATTATTACAATCACATTAAATGAGTGTAACATATTAAAAGAAATTAGAAACATCAACGAACTGATGAATTAGTTATATTATTTGATTAATTTATGAACTTAGCAAATATTTAAGCTAGAAAATTTACAGAAACTACAATACTTACCTAGATCAAGATTTTACAGCAAAGAATGGATCTTTATATTTTTTCCGTATTTCCGAGAACTCAACAAGTGCCATCAAGGCTGATTTATTACATCATCAATGGAAATATAAGTCTATTCTAGGCAAGGAAATGTATACGAAAGGGATATACGCGACCATAGATAAATAGTATTGCTAGATTTTTTTATTGATTTTGATGAACAGGCTGGAAAAGAAGGGAACTTATTACCGCGTATTCCGATCATTTTACACATGATTTTTTTAATGCTCTTTCCTACAAAAGTGCAATACCTACACACGCGAAAACAAGAAAAATCTAGGTGGGATAATGTATGTGTTTCTCTCTAGTATACCATCTACCTACCAGTCAGTATATCTCATGAAAATCTATATTCCAATTTAATTAGGGTCAGTCAAGCATTTATCTTCGCCTTCCATTGCTCTTTCACTGTGTCAGTCGTTGTTTCAGTAGTTAACCCATTTATAATCAAATATAAATAAAAATATATTTAACAAGCTTACAGTAAAAAATACTAAATAATTGTAATTGATACTCATATTATGGGGGCATAAAATGTAACTTTTCCGCTATCTTTGAAAGTCCGCCATATTGTATTTAGAAAGCTTAGGTAAGGCATTGTCTTCAAAAATAAACGTTTATACAAAATTTTAGCTCAATAAGTTAAGGATAACTTCTTTAAAATTTAGTTGCATAATTTGTCCTAAACAAACATACAAACATAGCAAGTTAAATTAAAGCTTGTCAAAATAGTCTGCTATAAGTAGATTTATAGATAAGTATGACTACATTAGGCCTATTTGATTGACAGACAGACACTATCTCATCAAAATTTTCTTTAGTAATCTAAATCGCAATTTTAGCATTGTTATCTAACTATAGTATCTCAAAGACTTAGTAACTGTTATCTTTGTATCTAAGTGCCCCTGAAGTTGCTATAGCATACACTCAAAAGCGCTATTATTTTTTTGTCTTGCTGTATTGTTTTTAATTTTATGCGGTAACGAGTGTAATGATTTAAAATTCCTTTAATAAAATATTTTAAAAGAGGTCTTAGCCAAAGAGGACATCAATTTTTCATGGGCAATTTACTTTTGAATTTAGTTTCGTGTTTAAGTAAGTTCAGTAATTGTCTCACAAGATATTCACGGGAGCCGGGAGGTATAACCTCCCGTGGATATCTGTGAGACAAAACTGTGTACGAAATCCGTTCAGTAGTTCTTTCGCGTGTTCGTTCGTTCTTTTGCTTTAAAGAGGAACAAGTATCCATTCAAACATTTATAATAATAGTTGGATAGAATTCGGTGCGTCTGGATACTAATCACCGTCAGCTATTCTTAGCACCATAATTATAGATACTAAACCTTAGTATTTAAAGTTTCAGTTCTTATGCGAGCTGGTGCGTGCGTTTTGCAACTAAGGACACGCACGTAGTAAGTCTTTTATCAGTTATCATAAATGTATTCTTCATTGCTGCTCAATTGTATACTAGTTATTACAATATTCCATAGATTATGAACTAGGTCTGTTACTTTCGTATCCTGCGCCGTGTCTATTCTATTTCAGGGCCAGAGGAAAACCAGATTCGGACATTAGTTACCCGGCAGATTGCTGAACTGCGGGTCTATTTTGCGCATCCGTAAGATACACAATAAAAATTATATCTTTTTGTGTTATGTGATCACTGATCAAACTCAAAGCATTTAATTCAATTAGACCATTAAAAGCACTTTTGAATGTCATAAAAACAAAAAAAAAGATGTTGTTACAGTTCCTGTCACAAGACATAATAACTTGTGAAAGTACTGTAGTTGCCCATACCTAAGCGTAGATTTCTATGGAGAAGAATCGGCAAGAAACTCCATAGACACTCTTTTAAGTCATAATATTTTACAAAATCATGGATACATCATTCATGTTGAGATTATACATTTATGACGATGTAGAAAAACGAGCACATTTAGAGCGTCCGGAGTAAAAGAGAGTAAAAGCAAAAATCGATCGATCGATTATTTCCTGACTAGTCAGATTCCAAAAGTTGTAATAAGTTAAGACTAGATACGCAAGATGGCAAACTGGATACTGTAAGGCAGGCCTAATCGACACCCGGGACTGTGATAGGCTTACTTGATCAATTAAAACTTGCGACATGGTAACTTATATTTCCATAACTACATACCTAAAAGTTTGAAAAAGCCATCAAAACAATATCAAACGATACCTTACAACTCATAAATGCGACTTAAAGTTTCGTTCAAAGCTTGAGCCAGGCGGATTCATACCACATCTAACGTAAAGTCAAATCAATCATAAAAAAATCTTTGACTTGCGAGCTGAGCTGGACACAATATCTGGTATTAGAGGGATACGCAGACCGTCACTAGCAGCAAACTTCCGAGCTGCCATTAAATTTGAACCGAACAATAACTGTTACTAGACTATAATTTAATCAAAGGAACTTACCTCGTCGAGTAAAAACATCACAGAGGCACAGGCTCGAACACTTTTGTTGAACCGTAGTTCTAGGTACTGAAACAAAAAATAGCATTTTTAGGATCGAAAAGATTCTTACAATCTTTTCAAGATTACCTACGTTTTTTTATAATACTTTTCAGGTAGCACTTTTAAAATGTTATCAATTATGCACTACAATTTTATTAGTCACTGTTTGTACCTGAAACTGAATAAGTTCTTCAAGTACTTGTTATATATACAAAAGCCACTTAATGCCTCTCTTTCATGTTAAATTTATTTGGTGTTCGTAAACGACTTCATGTTACGAGAACGTCAAAACAAACACTATAATAATTCCATAAAAAGACCATTTCTGCACCGTAGTTAATTTAGGTCAATTTGCAAATATCAGACGTTCCCTCTTGGAAAATAAATCGTTAAATCAATGAACTATCACATATTTTGTCACATAAGTAATAGGAATGGCAAAAATATCTGTTGTATCTGTTGATATATAAAAACCCTTATAAATATATAATAAAAGTTCAAGAAACTAAGAAACTGAAGAATCAGTTAGATTATCTGAATCACACCCTGAAATAGGACCACACACCTTTCTCGTTTACGTTGTATTATTTTAACACATATAAGTACATCTATCTGTTTATAAATACAAATACCCAGTATATGTCTACTAACTCAGCCATCATGGCCAATGCCATACCCGTCCATTTTTTGCTGCGCGAGGGCAAAGTCCAGTGCGAAACGTTTGTCATTTCAAGATAGATCACCTAATACAGCGATAAGATCTATAAGGACGTACGATAAATTATTTGAGCACAGAACGAGATGATTGTTTGACGGTCTCAATATTTCATTTCAATCTCAGGCAGTTAATCATTTTAATGATTAATGAAATTTACATTAACCCCAGACAGACAGTCCATTTGGTTGTTATTGTGCAGTGGTTATTGTCAATAATTGTTCTTTGTAAATATACAATGTATCCGGTCATGGATAAGAGATTATTCTAGTTACTGAACGTAAACAAAAGAAAAAATCTTTTTGTTTAATTTTATGTCATAAAGTTACGAAAATGTAAGCCCGTTGCACATTGGCACGCGACTGGTCAAAAAGCATTGTTTGATCGTTTGCGTAAAGTTTGTTTCATTGGATTTTAGCCCTGGGCAAGTAGCTACCCCAAAACTGTGACTGTGCTAACTTAATCGTCTTCAAACCCAACTCATTTATATTAATTGCCTCTGTTTTAATCAACCAATTGATTAATCAATTCAATGATGAATGATGCAATGAGTTACTAGGCATAGCAAGAAGAAAAATAAATAAACTGATGACAAGGTGACCCATACAATATAGGTAAGAGAGATTAGACACGAACACGAAAGAAAGAAAGGCGTTTATTGTCCAATAAACGCCTTTCTTTCTTTTTTCACACAAAACAAGCAATAAAACTAAAATAACGAAAAAAAAGATAAACTAAACTGGTCCTCAACGAGACCAAAAGATAGACAAGAACATGATAAATAGACATAGGTATAAAATATAGACACGAGTACAAAACATAAGACAAGACAGGCAAGACTTCCAAACATAGACTAAGGACAACGCGCATAAAAATATTTAAAACGCTTGGCTAAAAATACAACAGCACAATTAATGAACATACCTCATAAGATGAAGATAATCTGAGTGTGCAGAAGACTGGCAAATATATGGTAGCTACAGCAACACAACTCAAGCTTACTCCTATGACTATTAGCCAGTACTGTGTACCATAGTTGTATATCTCTGCAGGTGTGCCTAATATTGTCACCCCAGAGACGTAGCTGAAACAAAATATCTCATTAATATTTAAATCACACCTAAATATGGGGAATGTGAATATTTCAGATGAAGATTTTTAACATAGATACAATCTGAAATTAATAACACTTTTAAAGAGAACATTAAAACTATTCGCTCATTGTTTAGTGACTGAGTAACTAAATGCATCAGGAAAAGTTGTAAAAGACTTTATGGCTTGTATGGCTTATATACGAAAGCTTTTAATAAGTGTTTTTCTATTTATTTATAAATAGGGGAACCCACAACTATGACAGATGGATAACAATTGTATAAGTAGTAAGTGTAGTAACACAGAACCAATTACTTCTCACGTGTAAAAACAGATAATGTAGTAGAAATACAGTATGTTGCTAGTTATTCTAAAACTTTCAAAAACCTCCAAGGGCAGCTAAAGCCTTAATTAATGATAAGCACATCACAGTTTCGTAAATTATAAATAACGAAACGAATAGAAACAAAATACATTGATGTCGTTCTGAAAGAGGACAGTCCGCACGATCTATAAAATGGGTCCTCGCGAGTCCCTCAAGGGAAAATTTAAGAAGCTTAAAATG
The DNA here is from genome assembly GCA_958449745.1 of Ochropleura leucogaster. Classification (NCBI taxonomy): domain Eukaryota; kingdom Metazoa; phylum Arthropoda; class Insecta; order Lepidoptera; family Noctuidae; genus Ochropleura; species Ochropleura leucogaster. Next base: position 6,725,068 of record OY288208.1, read on the forward strand.
TATTTTTCGTACCACTTGCTCAAAAAAGTGACATTCTATGCCCCAAAAAGCGGACATAACAAAAGTCATTTTTAATCTGTCAAAAACAGGGAAAGAATATTGTACTGAATTTCATTCATCCCCTAGGGAGAGAATGTGATTTAAAATTGGAATACTTAATACTGAACTACATCAGTGTTTACACCATTGAGTTTGTAGGTATATTAAGCATTAAGCATCTTTTTAAAAAAGGAACACGCAATTAATATGCAGTTATGATTATTAAATAAAATTACCAAAACCGATGAGGTTGTATGAGCTTGATGCCTTTGCTTTTCCGACAAAACATATTAGTCTAGGAATTTGCCGCGTTTTTGTTTTCTTCAAATAGATAAAAGTTAAGTTTATTTTATAAATAACTTAATGTTCTAAAAATACGTTACGATGTTAAATCAAAGCGACAGGGACAGTGAATTGTCGGATTAAAATCAGCTCATCAACAATAAATGTACCAAACAAAAATTTAACTCACTCCATCAACAATTGGACTAATGTTTCTGTTAACTTTTACTTTGAATTGTCATTATTTTAAAAAATTGCGTATCTAATATTATTATTAACACAATAACAAACATTTTTTCGCAAATGGTACGAAAATTAGAGTATTTTCCTCGGTGATAAAGCTGTCTAAGTCTTGGGTGAACTTAAATCCCTCGCTACACTCAGGACTCGTCTTAGATCCCTCGCTTCGCTCGTGATTTAAGTTTTTAACACCCTCGCTACGCTCGGGAGTAAACCCCGAGTCCTTCATTACGCTCGCGATTTAAATCGTCACCCGCGACAGAAGACACTGCTTTATCCCCTTGGTTAATAATCTACTATTACGTGTCTGCAAAACCCGAAGGCTTTTCAAAATTACCACACACCACTAAAACGTTTTTTTCATTTCCGTAACATTAATCCACACAGTAAACACGAAATTGTAATTAGCAAATCTAGATTACCAAAAACTGGCAAGGCAGCGCTTTTTATAATAACCCTCCTTTCGGCAGTCGGGTAACAAATTGCCAAAGTCATCTATGGAACTGACCGATATGGATAGTGCTAAAAACCGGCCAAGTTCGAGTCGAACTCGCGCACCGAGGGTTCCGTACAAACTTGCGACATAGACGGCCATATATTTTGTCTGCGTAGACTTAAAGGGTTGAATTTCACCGCTCCAAGGGGCCCCAAACTTGAGTATAGGGTTTAAATTTCAGCTCTATATCTACACGCGTTCCCGAGATAAAGGGTTTTGACAGACAGACAGACGGATGGACAACAAAGTGATCCTAAAGTGTTCCATTTTTTTCGTTTTGAGGTACGAAAGCCAAAACAGCCCTTTTGTGATCATTGTTTTGTATAGGTAAGTACTTTGTATTTGTTTGAAATCATATCATTTGAAAGTACAAAAGGAAACATTTAAATGTCGCTAAGTTTATTCTACATATCTTTAAATACACAAAGTAGGTCATGAGAAACTTGACATAGACAAAAACATGTGTGTCATGAATTTCAATAATTGAATAAACATTAAAATGCAGAAAAAACTAGCAGTCAGTCAGTCAGTCCTTCGGCTTTTCAAATATACGAATGAACGCGATATCGCGCGTGTTATAAACGCGACGATAACGTTTTCCCACGCTCAGCATCGATTAGGACGCGGGTGTGATGAAACGAATACACTTAATAAGGCCAGCTATTCTTGCAATATCTTAGGTTTGCAATGTCAACCAACTCCAAACAAAATTCTTACCTGGCAATGAGTGACATAGCAACAGGGAACGTGGACAACGTTCTCCCACCAAGGAGGTAGTCGTTCACGTCTGCCACCTTTTCAGTTTTGGACCCTATGGCGCTGTACCAGAACCCTCCGACGCACGACGCTGTCATCAGCAGGCCGAAGACTACGTAGTCACCGACCCCGAAACCACCTTCTTTCATTGTGAATGCAGGCTGCATTTTGATTGGCCAACCTGTGAAAATAATATAAATATTTATTGAAACTTTATGCACAAATAAAAACTGTACAAAGACGGACTCAATGTCTTAGGCATTTTCTACCAGTCTACCTTAGGGTGATGCAGAGACAAAACATAGTAGGTGCGATAGATTAATATGAAATGTAATGTATGATTAATATGAAATGTATCTAGAAGAATATGATGCTTGTATTTCCCGAACAGCGTGAGACCTAAGAAGAATTTTTAAAAAGGCTTTATTGCAATTTATGTGTATATTAGTAATTTGAATGTGCTATAAACAATAAGGCAAAAGCCCAAGGGACAAGGGTTGTGAAAATACTGTTAGTGTTTAGTTGTTTATGTGCGATCGGGAATTGAACCAAAAACCATGTGCTCAGCCACAGAGCTCAGCACACAAGCGCGTCGCGTAAAAGGTAAATATTTTTTTTCTAAAGTAAACTTATTCGGGGTCGTAAAGTTGTTATGATCAAGTTGTTGACGAAGTTGCATTTACATCTTAATTGTTATTTTTTTACGTTCTAAGGGTGAGTTCAGGCAGAACGGCAAATTGCGCAAACAATTTACTGACTGCACTGAATATAGTCGGTACTATAATCAGTGCTGTCAGTAAATTGATACCATTATTTTTAGTAAAAAAAAAATGTATGAATATAGACTCATCCAGTTTCACCTCTTCCATGCTCGCGACTCATTAAACAATAGTCCGGTTCGGTGAAACGGTACTAGTTTCAATGCAGCCAGTTAATTGCTTCTGCATTTTTTTCTAAATTGACCCTTAGGGCCTATGCACACCACGTTTTTTAAACGCGCCGTCGACGCGCGTTTTGGGAACGCGCGTCGCCGGCGCGTTTTTATCCTGCAGAGCAGTTTGTTGTCGTTTGTATCGATACAAACGCGCGGCACCGGCGCGTGTGTATCGATACAAACGCGCGGCACCGGCGCGTCTGTAACGATACAAACGCAACGAGGGAAAGGGAAGTGTGAATCTACGCTAGTAGCAATCGAGCGATTTGGTGTCTTTGGAACAAAAAAATGGAGCCTTTCGACACAGAAAACTTCATAACTGAAATTCAAAACCGGCCAATATTGTGGAATTCACGATTGCCAGATTATTCGTCGTTTGCATCGCGTCTGTATCGCTACACACGCGCGTTTGCATCGCGTCTGTATCGCTACACACGCGCGTCGACGGCGCGTTTAAAAAACGTGGTGTGCATAGGCCCTTACACGGTTTATGCGTTTAAATCTCATAACAACGAATACTAATCCCACGTGGGAGCTTTATTGGCTTAGTTTTCTAAACAAATGCATTTTCCATCTAATAATAAGTTGACCGATCTTTTGTCAACGTACATTGTCATTTTGATATTCTTGAATCAGATACGGTCTCGTTATAAAGTTCGTTCTCACCTTGAGGACTTGTTTCTAGACGATGAACTTTAACATTATTAACCTTATTAAATGTTATACGACGTTCATCATGATCTCAATACATATCAAGATAGCCCGAAAATAATGAGTTCAAAACAATATCCATGAAGGAAACTTTCAATTCAAAATATAATTCGAAAAAGAGGACACAGTAAGGCAGCAACAAGCAGAAATCATTCTTCTCAGACAGATGAGTTGTGAAAGCATATTTAAAGGTTGAATAACGATGTGGCTAAAAGAAACGAGCAGTCCAACGAAAAGGTGGATGGTGCGCAGCTTACAGTATTGAGGATTTAGAAGAAAACGTCGTAGGTACTGCAGCAAATCCCATGCAAGGCTCTCTAAATGAACGGTTTATTGGAAGTAGCAATAACATTGCGAAAATACAACGCCTTATCAAAGAAGATGCGCATTTGTGCGCGTGCTGAATTACGCGAACTACCCTGTCACTTCCACTTCAAATGCATGTATTTATTATTTCAAGACCCAGAGAACCAATTCTCAAGGTTAATTGACTTCGCTTTTTTTTTAAAATGAGTACACTGAGAAACTGGTTCTTCTACTGGCATGCCAATGTATAAACATAAAAATATTAATGATATTGAATTATTGATCAACTGACGAATATTTGCGTAACTGCGCATCTATGGAAACTTACAAGATATCTCCCTGACCAACAGAATAAAAAAATGTTGATCAAGACTTGCTTTGAAACCAATTTCATGGTTTAGAAATACGCTTGGTACGCTTAACAAGTGATTGATTTGTAGCAGCGATAAGCTCTAGGCTTCCTATTAACTTTGGATTTTATGTCGTAAAAGTATGTAAAATCTGCGGAGACTGCGAAAAACTTTGTTTTTTTTTCCACAACATTTACTGCTGCTAAAGCCTTTGTGGTATCTGTGGCTTAATGCCGCAGTATGGCCCTATAGAAACTCCTTACCAGGAAAATGAAATGGTAGACCTCAAACAAAAGAGTGTGTAAGTGGCAAATTTTGACAACACGGTCAGCGCAGTAGCTGAGTTGCATGCTGCGACTCGCGGTATGGGTTTGATACCCGCACGGAACAAATTTTTGTTTCTATGGCCTTCAGGTGGTTGTTCCGGGGCTGTTTGTGTATGTGTGAGTTAAAATGATTGTAAACGCACCTACTAAACCGGTGAAAAAACATTTATGCGGATATTATCATGAACCTAGTTTGACAAAAGGTGTGAAAGACTTAAAAGCTATAAAACATTTTAATTCTGAGATTATGGCAGTTAGAAATACAGACTAATGGTCGTCTGTGATACTGTTAACTCTTATAACTTGAGATATTTACAGCTAAAGATATGGCCACAAAAGACACTGGAAACCAAGACACGCTTCTGTAGATAATATTGATATCCTCTCAAAATGAATAAATAGATCGTCTAACCAAAATACTCAATCATAAAATGGATTTTCGAAATATATCACACCACTTCTTATAATATAAATTATTCGGTAAAAAGCAGGAATTCGAAGAAGTATTTGTATGACAATTTAAACTGTTTCATAAATAGTATGTAAAACAAACAGTTTTAACTGACTTTCTTTGCTTATCATACCTAGATCTACACTGTGGTGATTTTATATCCCTAGATTTAAAACTGTTAAAAATATAAAATTTCATAACTCGTTTTTATTTAAGTATGGGAAAAAATATTAGTTTTTTATGTGAATGTAAATGTAACTTTATTGTGCTATTAATTTACTGACTTACCTTAACTTTTACGTAAAAGGAAAATATTCGTAGTTACTTCACTAGTGGCGGAAGTAAACAAAAGGAATAGTCCGCATATATGGGATCTTGCCAACCTCGCGAGGGCATGCACGATATTGGCAAGAACAACGTCACCAAAACTACACAACCGCATTGCACAGTATACTTTCACTCAACATAACTTCAGAAAACACTGACTGGAATATTTCACAGGCGAAGAAGTTTCCGGTCACCACAATATTCGAAATTCCCGCGCAATCACGTGACAATGTCATATTTCATAAATCAAAGCATTTATGATTTGCACTTGAAAGATCTGATATTTACATTATCACACGCGACTATTTCCTCATAACTTAACTATTTTTCAACAACGAAAAAAAGACCTTTATTAACCTTTATCGTTTTTTTTTATATGTTGTCATTCCATAAAATAACAAAATTATTATTAATCGCAGATGTCACTCGCGAAACCGTGCCACAGATTGAATGAAACCACATGGTATTGAAACAACATAATTGAAATAGTTCGTACTTGTTCTAGCTAGCGACATCTAGCGCGCAAGATCAAAGGTTCGGTAAGAACTGTTTTATCGACATTATACATTTGCTAGAGGAAAATCGTACAAAAACTTTTTTAAATATTTCATTCTAGTTGTTTTATTATTTATCTGTGATTACAACTGTCTTTAAATGTCAATTACTAACATTTTTGGTTTATATATAGGTTTTATTTTAAATTTATTTAACATCTTGTTGTGAGTTTTATTATACTATAATCTGCGGGCATTTTTGTTCCCAAACAGGAAAGTGAAAAAAAATTTGAATCAGATTTAAACAAATTTAAAATATGCCGCCGAAACCTAAGGAGACACCTAAAAAAGCAACTCCTACTATTATACGGCCGTCAATCAGTAGTTCTAGTCTCGTGTATGTTCCTGAAAATGTTATGGAAGGTAGAAGCATCCAGGTCTCTTAAAATTTTGAATGTTTTTCAGATTTTGTACGGAATACTTTGGACAATAATTTGAATGGCGCTATTGTATTGGTCACCGTGATATAAATATTGGTTAACAAATTCACTATCACCTACCCGCTAAACTGTATTTATCTTCTGAACCATAACAATCAATCAACTACTACTATATCTAATTAGGGCTGTCAGTGCCTAATTTCCATACCTACGTATTCTTACTTTGCTTTTTAGCCAGCACAACAAGTGCCTTGGTTGCTGATTGTTCGAAAGAGATACCGCGGTCCTAGAACACAAAGGGTATAAGAAGGAACATGGATGGGTTTTAGTCAGTAAAAGTCTGACACTCCCTTCCGCTCCGCCCAGAGCGGGAGAAGTTATTTGATGGTTTCCCATCCAAAAATAAAACGAATTAAAACCAGCATACCATAGACTAAAAATCATAAGTTTTGGTTTAATCAACATTTTTCTTTTTCAAAGGTTTTGATAAGCGTTTAGAAACTGACATAGATTGGACACTTATCGCTTGTGGAATACGCAATCATCAGGCCCTTTGTAACCGACAAGAAATACCTAAGATGACCTTTACTGAAGCTTTAGAAAATAAAATAAAGAAGAGCTTTTTAAACGGTTTCCTTAATGAGAATTCTGGACTGACCTTGGAGCAGCACTGGAACTTCTTGCTGCCAGCAACTATATGGGACGTTGAGAAATTCGCAAATGAAGAAAAGAGGATATGTTTTCACAATGATAACTGTGTCACAGACGACTTGGTAAAAATTATTAAAACGGCAGTGAAAAAAGGAGATCGAAATAGTTTGAAAGATTCTATGAAAATGGTGAACGTGTTACGAGTGAATGATTCGGAGGTACTTAAATTGTGAAATTCAGCCAATCTATAGTTTTTAAAAATTCTGTAGTCTTCAAATCCATTGTGTCGTAACAGTGTGCACTTACCTATCAACTTTTAGAAAGGGTCATAATCAAACTTGTACACGTTGTACCTTTCCACAACACTTTGATCAAGATTTAGAATTTGGAAATGGACCTGTTTTCACGGGCACTTTGAACTGTTGACATTTTTTAAGGACTCTGTTTTTTATTTTCTTAGACAGTTTAGGACAAACACAAAGGAAGACATGTAGGTCATTTCGACAAACGAGTTAAATTAATCTCGAGCCACAGTGAGAGCCTTGTGAAAACGGTTCAAAAGTTTGAATAAAGTTGAAAAATTTACCCTTACACATGGCGGTGTCACACATTTTTCGAAACACAGAGCAATCCACAAGATGAAGTTAACTGATTGGTTGCATGCAGCGAAGTGATTAGTACCTGCATATTATTTAATTGATTACTGATTTACGGTTCTTCGTAAATGAGTTTCAAACAACTTGTAGCTGTGAGTAATGTGTTTTTAAGTTAAGATAGTACGATAGAGTGTGAGTATACTTATTTGTCGTGACCTCACATTTGGCAGTGTTCATTTTTTTTTTAAAATCGGTACGACTCCATGGCGTAGCTAGTCAAAATCAATCAAAATCAAAAGTCATTTATTCAAATTAGGCTGATAATCAGCACTTTTTGAACGTCAGATTACAAGAGACAGTCCCACAAAAACGCCCTGCCCTTCGCCTAGTCCTTATGAGGCCGTACCTATATATTTTTTCGGGGGTCTTTATAACCCAAATATGGCGTAGCCCAAAAAGAGTATTTATTTTATTTATCTTTAAATCAGACAGTTAACCCATAAAATTATTATTTTTGACGATATTTGTTAATGCCCCGTTCCAATCAACAAAAACGACTCGTTTTGCTTACGGATAGTTGTATATGGCATAATCTACTATTGATTTTACTAAGAGAATGTAAAAACAAGCGAATTAAGACTACACTGCTGATACGGTGTTAGCTAAGCCACTGGTACTATTTTACTCAAGAGATTCAAACCAATTTTTACGACAAACTAGTGATCCATAAGTCCTAAGTTTTCTCTACCTTCTGAAGACAGTTATTTAAAGCAACATGAGCTTACTCTCCTTCCTCTCCCTATTTTCAGATGACAGAACTAGACAAAGGATTAACTGAATATACTAAATTGATTTCACTTAATTTGTGTGGAAACTTTTTAAATGATATAAATCCATATTTTATTCCACCAACTGTCAAGAGCCTTGAGCTTCAAGCAAATTGTTTCAGCGATATTTCAATGTTTACTGAAACTTTACCCTCCGAACTACTTTATTTGGGTTTGTCCAAGAATTTTTTCACCTCTGGTAATAATATATATTTACTAAATCATTATGTGACGAAAAGTTTTGGATAAAGTGCTAAAGCATATATAATTACTTCCAGAAACCGTCGATGCAATAGGATTACTGCCTTTCAAGTTGACAGTGTTAGATTTGTCTGACAACGACATCTATGATTTGGAACCAGTACTAAGAGCTGTATCACGACTGCCAAATCTAAATGGACTGCAGCTATCGGGAAACCCGTGCTCGGTACTTTACATAAACACTAATCAGTACGTAATGATGAACACAGATGGCACTGTCAGAAACCCCTCAACAGGGTTACTTTTTTCCAGGTCTGTGCTGGATATTCTCTTGCTACTTTGACGACATTACCTCGTTTAAGATGGCTCGATTGCCGAGAAGTTCTTGAAACTGACCGACCACAATATAATGTAGAAATACACCCAGATGATTTACGGTCGGCATATTTTTACTTTACTGTTTTTCGAGTTATGGCTACTCCCCCACCACCAAAGGTCGAAAAGGTAAATTGGTTTCTTCAAGAATAAGCACGCTACTTATTCTTGATAATATGCTTACACTTGTAACATATTTTTGTAGTCGCGTAATTAAACAAAAAGTGTTTGAAAGAATTGGTTAAGTAGGTAGAACTAAAAGTCTTGTTTTATGTTTTGTAATTATTTTGATCCGTGTAGGATGGTTTTTTTTATGAATTTACTTTATTTTCGGTTAAGTAGATGAAAATTAGTTTTCATGTATTTTTCCGTAAACATTTGAATTTAAATGGTTGTTAGTTTTTTCCGCATATTTATGTATTTTTAACTCTCTTTACTTTTTTGTTTGTGTCTAGGTATGTATAAAAGTATTTATCGTTACATTTTGTTACTACCATGTTTTCGTTCAACTATTAGTTAGCGAAAACTAAAAAAAAAACAAATAAGTCGTTTTTGACCATATATGAATGTTTGAGAATTGTCTGGTCGTCAATTAAATGTGGCAATATGATGTTTTATTTTTGACCGGGGAAAAAAATGTTATGTTAATAAAATACAAAGTGATTCTTTTTTAGAGCTCGTGAATATTCAATCCGAATAAAAAAAATCTTTAAGGGAGTATCGGCCCGAATTTTGCCAAAAACTAAAACCTCATCATTGGATTTTTAATAATTCAATTTTCCTAGTCAGGAACCGAACTCGTTATATTCGTTTAAAATACACTGATACTAGATTTTAATATCCGGAAAAATACATGAAAATTAGTTTTCATATATTTTTCCGTAAACATTTGAATTTAAATGGTTGTTAGTTTTATCCACATATTTATGTATTTTTAACTCTCTTTACTTTTTTGTTTGTATCTAGGTATTTATAAAAGTATTTATCGTTATATTTTATTACTACTATGTTTTCTCTCTGCATTCCCTAAGGTAGACTGGTAGAAAATGCCCAAGGCATAAAATCCGCCGTCTGTGTGTTTGTTTTATAAATACTGGTGCATAATGTTTTGATAAATAAATAAATAAACATTTGGTGACATATTAATTGAGGTAGTGCTAAGTCCGCTAATCGGTCAGTAACCGGCTCAACTAACCTGTAATTTTCCTCAATTGTCAGGGAATCTTCACAAGCTTTCATGTTGAATTGGAGGTACCATTACTGGATGCAGTAAGGAGGAAGTTCTTGATGTTTCGAGAAAATGAATCACTCATAGAATTTTTGCCTCCACCCGAGGATGAAATATGGCCAATACCTTCTGAGCCAGTTGTCAGTAAACTTACACCATGTAAGTTTCTTGTATTACTTTCGTCTTTAAGACTACGTACTTAGATTTGCCATGTAGTCCTTCTTTTTATGTAGCAATCTAGGTAGATTTAAGCAACTGCAGTTAATGCTTGACGGAACAGATTCTGTAGATTCCATCTATCCTCATCTACTTACATAATGTTGACACGGTTACATGGCGCAGTGACTGCGCGATCGACTGCTGCGGTGCGTGTCACGGGTTCGATCCCCGCACGAAACAGATATTAGTATGGCCTATAGACAGTTGTAGCTGTCAGTGTATGTGAGTGTAAATGTTTGTAAACGCACCCGAAACGATACAGGAGAAATCCCTAGCGTGGGGCTGAAAGTTTAAAAAAAAAATGAAAATAAAAAGAAAGATATGTATGGACAAATTATGGGAGCAGCTTTGGAGTCGGCTTTAATCAGCATACTTTGCCCTGTATAAAACAAAATTATTAGTTTCGTCATACTGCCCAGGGCCCACCATACTTATAAAATTGAATAAAAAGCGCTTAGCTACAAGGTTAGTAATAGAAGTAAATAACAATTTTAGCTATTGAAGAAGCATCAACGCGAGAAACTGATATTTACGATAACATGGTGCCTAAGAATCCTCGAGAGATTCACAATTTCACCACATTTGAGAGCAACAAGGTGCAGTGGAACAGAATGATGAACTTCCAAGAGCCAACATTGAAAATCTTCTGTCCAGACCTGAGGGCCTTGAGAGATACCTTCCAAACAAATATCACCGTGAAATTGGTGTATACAATTGTAAGTTGTAGGTATCTAGACAATACGGTGACGTGATTGCTTGGTTCCCTGGAAATGGCGCTAAGTACTCAATATTTGACGACACGGTTGGCGTAGTGGCTGAGCGATCGACTACCGCGCTGCGTGTCGCGGGTTCGATTTTGTTTCGGGTCTGGCTGTTTGTGTATGTGAGTTTGTATGTTTGTAAACGCACCCACGATACAGGAGAAATTCCTAGTGTGGGTCAACGTTTTAAAAAAAGAAAATGTGTTTCAGCAGGCATAGCTTTTATAGCAAGCTGAATTTGAAAAGTCAGGCCCAGCACACGATATAGGTGTGCAAAAGAATGTATTGATTGAGCGACTGTTGCCACCCCGTATAGGGCACGCCACAATAGTGGCGATAAGTCCCCTCTTTAAGGAGTGGCTGTAAAGGCGCCATGGCGTCCTCACCTACCGCCTGACGCAGTTCCTCACCGGATACAGAGGTTTCGGGACGTTCATGCACATAATCGGGCAGGAGGAAACTCCCTGGTCTCACCATTGTGACGCCGATCGCCCGGAGGACAAAAACGATTCGCAAAAAAAAGATTCTTGTCTTAAGATTTCAAAAAAGTATTGTTAAATCGCTAAACAAATGGATTGAACTAGGGTAGGCCTTTTCTAGCGGTGGAACACTACAGGCTAAATAAAAAAAAAACACAGTTGGGTGAAGGTCGATCTTACGCGAGATCTCAGAATATACTAAGCAGTTATTCACATCAACTTTCATCGTACAGATACATACGCCCCAAAAATCGGCCAAGCAAAAGAGTCAGCTGTCAATTCACCCACAAGTGGACATGAGAGTAATCTTGGCAACAATCAGGTGCCCTTTGAAGGTGCCAGACTGGAGCCAGCCAAGCCAACACTTCCACTGGGATGAAACCCTAGGCACCAACGACGCAATGCATTGGGGCGATGGAGACCTCTCTGTAAGTGAAATTATCGATATCACACATATTATGGAACGTTGTCAGTTACGGTAGATTAAAAATTGAGAAATTGTACTGCATTGAGAGACTCCAGATTTTTTTTAAGTGTAACTGTGGTAGCGAAATTTTGTATGCCTCAGAATCATTGATTTTGAGGAACCCTTGATAAATTCGTCCTGTCCGTCTGCCTGTCTGTACATTCTCCGTTTATCACAAACATAAGACTCCGTTAGGATGATGATGATTGATGGTGATTACGAGGCTCTTTAAATCCTTCTTTTCTCAAATCAGTGGCTGATGAGATACTTCCTTCTAATGAAATATATATACATAAAGATTGATTCCGCGGAACACAATGTTTCGATTTTCCTGTTATTTCTAAAATAGGAGAAAAATCCTCAAATAAAAATAAGTTTCCAAAAAAGTTACTGCAGCATTCACTTTGTTTTTCATTAACATGCTATGTCGAACTTGCGCACCGAGGGTTCTTTTAAAATAATATCTCAAGATATCACCTCTGCTTAACCCTTCGAGCGTTACTAGCGTTAGGCCAGAGGCCGGGGGATCCCTAATAGTACACTCACATTTCGGCAATTTAAGTCCCATGGAATAGGACGAGCCTATTGCCATCATTTGGGTTTAAGTCCAGGCTCCATGACTGCTACTGACACATTCCTTAAGGAAAACGCCAAAAAAAATATCTGATAAATTCAATAATTTGTAGTCATGAATCAATTTCCAACAAGATCATAGAAATCGATTCTTAAAACCCATTAATATAGGTATCGTAAATGCCAATATATGTTTTTAAAGTACCTAGTCATCAAATTAAAATAGAGAATGGTAATAGAGTATTCTATAGAAAGATTAGTGGTCAGAAAACAAGTAGAGTAGTACAAATATTTCACAAGACTTATTACACTTTTTTAGTTTTAGTCCAGGTTTCCTGATGATGTTTTCCTTCACCGATGTCGGAATTCGCCAGTCATGTTTTCTTATTACAGAGGGCGAGCATCTAGGGGTTGGGGGGCAGTTGTAATGAGTTACAGTAATATAAAATGTCCTTGGATGAGGGAGACGAAAGAAGCAGCAACAATGTCTTTCCTATTTTAATTCAACTTGTAGACAGTTCATAAACAAAGTTCTAAATCGTTTTTATTTTAATCCCACAGATACTTACGTACAGTCAAGGAGAAACCACAAAAAAAGTCCCTAAAGGAAAAACGGAGGGCATAGATACCTGTTCTCGGCAAGTAATACCGGACAACTTAACTTGCCATTTTGGTTTCGGAATTGATACTTTAATGCACTAAAGCCAAAACAATTATAAATAAAATGGACACTCCATAGCTCTTCAATTATTGAAATAAATGCAACTTCAAAAATGAGGTTTTTAATTTTACTGTATTTTTGTTAGGCATTCGATTTCTCAGCTCGTGGCTATAAAATAGCAGCCGCTCAGGTCGTTCTTTAGGTTAAGCCGCGCTTACCTAGGTTGGTCTGTGGATGGGTGTCAGTAATAACAAACATCTCATACACGACCTTAGTCCTGGGTTCAACACCGTTTGTTTCAAACCCTTAATTCAATACGTTGTACTGCACTATTTATAGAATCCATTATCCTATTGTCAGCAGCTTAAATTACATAAACGTTTATTGAGACCCCAACAAATCGGCTGGCTTGGCCAGTCACGACTCAAAACCTTGATTTTAGGGACCCTTGTTAATCGAATTCAGTGTTTCGTAGCAAGTGTTCATATCCTCAATTTGTGGTACTAGGGAGTTCAGTACGAGATCAGTTGAAGAATCTAGCGGTCGATTGCCTGTGTTAATGGCTGGGGTTCCTCACGAGCGTTGGGGCAGCCAGACTGAATATTTACTGTCATGTCTCGGTTACGCGGTTGGTATTGGCAACCTTTGGAGATTTCCATACTTATGTTACCGGAATGGCGGAGGTAAGTAATTGTTGTCTTAATAGTGCTTATTCAAATTCTTATGTTGTGTGTTGTTCCCACCTCAAACCTACTATTGATCGAAACTGGAGTCTTTATTGCTCGTAGTTTGCCAAAGGTAAATGGTATAAATTTAACTGTTAACATTGTTTTGCGTAATTTGATATGAGTGCTCAATCAAGTTGAGTGAAAACAGTTAACTAAAAAAATTTGTAAAATTACTTTTAGTCGCTCACTTTCTAGTTTCGTTGACCATACTAAAGCCAATAATCGTGTCGTTATAATAATAATATTTGGTTTTGTTTCAGGTGCTTTCCTCATTCCATACTTTCTCACTTTAGTCATATGCGGCATACCGCTTGTTTATTTAGAAACCACGCTAGGACAGTTTGCTAGCGCCGGCTGCATTTCAGTTTTCAACATTAGCCCGTTGTTTAAAGGTAACATTTATCGTGGCATTGAGTTTGATTACGATTCCAATATCTATGTTTAGTTCTTCCTCGACAGGAGCGGGTTATGCGGCCGTAATGGCGAACGTTATAGGTGTAATGTACTTCTCGAGCATCATGTCATATCCAGTGCTGTACATTTATCACTCAATGAGCTCACCCTTGCCTTGGCAAAATTGTGGCAATTCCTGGAATACAGACAAGTGCACCGAGGTTGGGTAATTTTAGCTTTATGGATCAAGCATTTTGTTAATATAACCGTATCTTACGCATGGTGGAATTATTTCCAGATAAGCGGTAATTCTAGTTTTTTTACCTCGAATGGAACTATCACTACGCCGGAAGATGAGTTTTTTCAGTAAGTATGTTACAATACTATACAGCTCATTCAATACCTAATGTGCGTTTGTTTATACATTTATTTTTAATATTTCCAGCATTCGTCTGTTACGAATGTCTCCTAGCATCAGTCATATCGGCGGCATCGTGTGGCCGGTGTTCTGGTGTAACGTCATCTGTTGGATCATCGTGTACCTCTGTATCTGTAACGGTGTCAAGAGCGTCGGAAAGGTGAGCTTTCCAATATTTCCCGATTGATCTTTCTTGGCACGTTGCCGTTTTGTCAGTCACAAAATAAATATAATATTTTTTCCTCAAACCTTCAGTTCTTTGAGTTATAGTGTATTCTTGTTCACAGATCGTTTACTTCACGGTAATGTTTCCTTACGTGGTGCTCTGCGTGTTGTTTATTCGCGGCGTCACTTTGCCTGGCGCTTGGAAGGGCATACTGTTCTATATCCTCCCGGATTGGGGGCAATTGAAGAAGCCAAAAGTAAGTGTGTATAAGTAGCAATGAGGCCAAGTTCATCCATCTCACCTACATTACTTTCCCTATTTTTACCCGACTGGTGGAGAGTAATGTGTTGAGCAGTCTATTTATGTACATATGTCTGTTTCTTTGTGGCACTCTGGAGACCAAACGCGTAGGTCTATTTTGATGATTCTTACGTAAATTGATTTGTCTTAATCTTGTGCGTGTCACTAAAGAATGATTGTAAACAAAATTCAATATAGCAAATACTAGTCAAGTTGGATATCATTTAATAGGTATTTGAAAATCATCTTCTAGTTTCTATCATCATATTCTTGATAGATCATTTTAATATAAGTGCTCTTTACAGGTATGGGCAGACGCAGCAACACAGATATTTTATTCATTGGGTCCTGGATGGGGTGGTTTGATCAGTATGGCTAGTTTCAATAAATTCCACTTTAGAAATCTAAGGTTTGGTTTTTTCTATCTTAGATTGAATGATGTTTTCGAAGACACCTATGGTATGAGTACTTTTAAACTATTACTTACGGGATAACTTCTGCGATTATCAACTCCCAATATTTTGACGTTGTGGCAAGCGTCGTTTGATTAGTTCAAATTATGGAAGATGGGATATCTTTCGACATTTGACGTAAGTGAGAATAGAAGAATAAGATAATAAGGGTCGCCAACTTATTTTACCAGAAATAAGTAAATTGAGGTTTGGGAAAGATAATAACAGTATTTTAGAAAAGGAAGAGTTTTTTTTTGTACAACGTCAAGTGCACCTAGAAAACAGTATTATAATACCATATTTTGTTCAAAAGTAAAAAATATAACGTAGTGAAAAAAGTAATTTAACTGTTCTTAACAGTATAGTTAGCAACCCTAAAGATAACAGTGTTTAAAAATAATTATAAACCGTGAAAGCTTCTAACAATGTTTATTGTATGAGTAAGGAATGTTGCAGGTCTTCAGTAATAATTCCGCTAGTGAACAGTGGAACAAGTATTTGGGCCGGTTTTGTGGTGTTCTCTGTCCTGGGTTTTGCAGCTGATCGGTCAGGTGTGCCCGTGGGTGAAGTTGCCACTGCAGGACCTGGCCTTGCCTTCATCACCTACCCTGCAGCGGTCACTATGATGCCTGCACCAAATTTTTGGGCAGTTACTTTCTTTATCATGTTATTTTTCCTGGGAATTGATTCAATGGTACAAATCTTTTACTTTTATTTGACGTTGTTAACATTCTGCTTATTTATGTTTTGAACAAGAAAAACTAAGTTTAATCATAAGCTTTTACTGAAATCGAATCCCTATCTCGAGATAATGAAAAGCCTAATATTAAATTGTTTGAAAGATCTGCTGGTTGAAGTTACTGATGACGAGAAAACTTTTAAAACGTCCAATAGTATGTAGATATAACGGTTGTTTAACTTGTGTCATGTTTATTATCATTCACTGTTCTCAGTTTGTCACCATAGAAGCAATAATAGCAGGTATTGTCGACGAATTTCCAGCATTTCGTGCACGTAAACGACTCATCACGTTCCTCACGTGTCTGGTGCTCTTCGCCCTTTCAATCATCTGTAATACAGAGGTTTGCATCCAAATGTCTCTCTATCACACTAAAAACTACATACAAATTGTTACCGAGCAAATAGTTGGGTAGCTCTTGCCACGTACAAGTTGCAATTGAATGACTTGTTTGCGTGACTTCAACGCTTGAAAGTTTCATGCATGACGTGAACTCGTTTAGTAGGTACCTATGATAACAACGGATTGATAGTAATATGGTTTAATTAATTGGAGGTGTTTTACGATTAGGTTTCACGATACGTGGATTTTAATTATCCTACAAGGCTACTAATGAATCTTTTTTTTATGTGGGCGCCATGAAACTTTTTAACATGATTTTTCAGGCGACTGTTAAGTATATTTATAATTCCTCTCACTGATTCTTCCTTAAAATGGTAGATCAATTTTGGCCCCCTTGGTGAAAAACTATACTTCAGTATTTTATTATCCCACGGTAAACCGCATTTTTCCGAAATCAAAAGTAGCCTATCTATATTAAAAATCGTTAATCCGTTTTGAGAATGAAGGAGTAACAAACATACTTACAAACTCTCACCTATACAATATCAGAGTGATTTTATACATGTGTCTGACTACGGTTTCCTTTTTCCACAAACAATAATAGACCCGTTTCTGGTCACGTGTTTCCCCAGTTAGTCCCAGCTTTTAATCAATTTCTGTCGTCAACAGGGAGGACTGCACGTGATTGGCTTACTGGATACTCACGTGGCCATAGCTTGTATCCCGCTTGTCTGTGCCCTCGAGATTACAGCCGCAGTCTATACTTATGGACCAAAGAGGTTGTCCGCAGATATCCTGTTCATGACGGGCAGACCTTTGGGAAGAATATGGCTGATCTTGTGGAGATATATCGTTCCTGTTATACTAGTGGTATGACTTTTTGTGTTTGTAAAGTCAATTTTTGAACAGTCTGGGACTCTACAGTATAAATGTACAGTCGGCAAAAGAAATAAGTAATCAGACTCATCACTTGAAATATTCCTAATAATCAAGTTGAAAACGTCCGTCGATTTCAGTAAAGTAAATTTTCTCTTCTGCTAACTGTACCCATGTGTTGATGTTGATTGTCATAGAAGGACTTTATCATAATAAAAAGGTAGATACATACAATTTGTCACAGGAAATGAGAAGATTGGTAAAGAGGCCTTGCTGATAATGTCGTAAACAGAATAATATTCATTGGACCAATGTCGGCTGTCAGTTTGCAGTGACAGTATTTCCTGGTCATCTAATATATTTTAACTTCAATATTCAGTTAGAATCAAGATTGTTGTGGTGGTCAGAAAGGCAGTCGCTTCATATGAAATAATAGTGGTAAGACTGCATCCGGTAAGACTGGAAACCGACCCCAATGAATTTTCGAAAAGGCTAGGCGAATGATATCAAAATAAAGAATTTCTGAAGAAGTTACACATTTCAAATTACAGTGCCTATCAAACTTTTAAAAAAATTAGAAGACGCTCAAAGTTCTAAGTTTATTTCTGACAGTAGTAAAAAAACTTTGAGACGTTTTCAAGAAGTTGTGACACATAAATTAGTTACGTACCACGTAGGTGAATCCGCGGGGCTTGCTAGTCTGTAAAACAGTAAAATGAATAGTAAACCTTGTTTATGGCACTCCAGTAATTACACAGTGTCTGCATTTATAAGTCGCTGCTATTTCTATACAGCCATATTACTTGATAAACTACAAGATTACGATGGGAAATAAGTCGACTCATTGATATTTTATGACCTAATAATTTTCTGCATAGTAAAGGTATTGTTGCTTGTCTATTGAAAAGATCCATATGTTACAATTCCGCGTGTTTGACACTAGGCATTTTCCATTTTGATCGTTCAACTTACTTATCGATTGTCTATTGTTTTCTTGGATAGGGAGCGCTCCCTGCTGCTATGGGAACCACCAGCTATGTTAATAAAGTAGATTAGAATGAACATGCGCACAGAAAATAGAATTTTCAGGGAAAATGTTAGTAAAAATAATTGTTTGGCAAATTACTACTAATTTAAAAAGTCCGTATATTCTTGACTGACATTTTGACAGTTATATGAAAGGGCACGTGGCATTTTTTTTTCTTATAGTATCGTCTCACACTGACAGCAGTCAAATTTTAAATTAAGAAGGTACTGTCGAGTACCGCTTAAAGCTCAGGCAAATACCAGCAATATATAGACTTCATACATAATCAAATTATCACCTAGGAATCAGTGGTTTGATTTTTATAAGTTTACTAGCTTTTGTCCGCGGCTTCGCTCGCGTTAAATTTGGGGTTACACAGTACCCCTTGCGCCTTATTGATTTGTAATAGCAACGCTAAGTTTTCCCTTTTCTTCCCTCTTTCTCCCTTACATCCCACTTTTTTAAAAAAAAAATATTAGCCTATGTCCGTCTCCCGGTTCCCAACTATCTCTGTACCAAAATTCATCAAAATCGGTTTAGCCATTAAAGCGTGAAGAGGTAACAAACAAACAAACAAACTCACTTTCGCTTTTATAATATTAGTAAGGATTATAGTAAGGATTAGTAAGGATGTCCGTCTCCTGGTTCCCAACTATCTCTGTACCAAAATTCGTCAAAATCGGTTAAGCCATTAAAGCGTGAAGAGATAACAAACAAACAAACAAACTCACTTTCGCTTTTATAATATTAGTAAGGATGTGTAGCCAACATAAGTGTGATTCTTATAGGTCCATGGATGTACATTCAACAAAAGAGATGAGTAACCAGCCTTGCCGGCCAAATGCTATTTGGTCTTGCACACCGAGGTTTCCCTACAAACTTGCAACATAAATGACCATATCTTTCGACGATTTAGAGGGCTATTTATTACAGCTCCAAAGGACTACAGTCTTGGGTATATGACTTTAATTTCAATTTAATACCTCCATCCTCCACGCGGTCCCGAGATAGAGGGTCTCGACAAACAGACAGACGGACAACAAATTCATCCTAAAAAGGTTCCGTTTTCCTATTCAGGTGCACTTCATGAAATCAATTAAATTTGATTTGAGATTTCTATGAAAAGATAAACTATATCTGACGACGACACTGGTTACTTTTCTCTTTCGCTGACTGTACTTAGCCCCAGGGGCCGAGCCCCACGTGTATCATGAGCTGATTTGGAAATAAAATATATATTATGTTTTTCTACTTCCAGGTAATAACAGTATATTGCCTTAAGGAAGCTTCAGGACTGGCTGGCTGGTGCGTCGCCCTCGTATCCGTTCTTTGTATACCGATACATGCTATTCAACTGCTCATCAGATCGAAAGGAACACTCGTACAGGTATGTTTAGTTCACATTTGATTATGATCCCACTGTTGGGAGACAGGCCTCTCCAGGGCTCAGGAAGGAGCGTCCACCACACGTGCAGTACTACGGGTTGTTAGATTTATTTATTAAGTAGTTGCGCCCCGTAGTTTCACCCACGTAGACCGGGATAAGAAATGTGCCTTTGTGCTAATCCAGGGCATAAGTTATCTATACACCTCCACCACCAAATATTTCATCCAAATCCCTTAAGCCGTTTGAGCGTGAAGTATTAACAAACACATACACATACAGACACATTTCACCTTTATTAATGCAAGTTAGCAACGGACTCGCGCACCGCGGGTTCCGTACAAACTTGAGATATTAACGACCATATATTTTACTGCGTAGACTTAGGGGGTTGATTTCACAGCTCCAAAAGACCACATACTTGAGTATACCGTTTTTCGATATCTCCACGTGTTCTCGAGATAAAGTGTCTTGACAGACAGACATACAGACATATAGACAGCCGGATAAAAAACTGATATTATTACTTTTGGGTTCCGTTTTCGGAAGGAATAGTTGTAGCTGAAGGCAATATGCCAGTGGCACTGCGAATGGCAAACAGAAACACGGCTGGCCTAGATTGTCCATTTATGATGAGCAAGAAAAGTCTAACTTTCGCTCCGCCCAGAGCGGAAGCATCTATATAAAGTTTTATTTTTAAAAGGAATTAGTTTGGTTATTCCGGAAACGTTGCGCTCTAATCTTTTGTACGAGCTATATATTTCGCATTTGAGCATCGTAATACCAAAGTAAAGGCTCGATTCTTTAATTTTTTGCTTCTAGGACATGCTGGTTTTTTACATTGTTTTCTTTTACTATTTTGAGAACATTGGTGATGCCAATATTTCACAAAGTGCCGGATTTCACTGAAGTGTAAAAGACGAGATGTTTGCCGGGGTTGCGAGTTGTTCGAAAGGGATACCGCGGCTCCGGAACGTAAAGGGCAATAGAAGGAACATGGGTGGGTCGTAGTCAGTACAAGTCTGACACTCCCCCCGTTTCCCAAGTTATTTGATGATTTCCCATCTGCAAAAAAAAAAATGTTAGATGTGTTGTGAACCACCAATAGTATTTCGTTATTTGTCTTCGCTTAGCTTTAGCGGAAATGGTTGAGTAGGGAGGAGGCGGAGAAGTCTAATATCACTTGGCAGCAGCGCCCAGGAGATGAGCGGCGTACGGTGAGCTAAACTGGGCGTGAGTGGCCGGGTACTCACATCTCTGCTCCGTTTTAGCTAATACGTATCTCGGCACAGGGGGTCTACTCTTATTCTACGTAAAACGAAATTGCGGCCGAAACTTTTTCTACCACGGTTTCATTTTCATTTCATTCATTTCGAAATTTCGGACGTCCGAAGTTTATTTGACATTAAAATTTTCTAAACCTACTCTAATTCACGCAAAATGATATAGACTAGGGTTACAAACGTAACTAGTTTTGACTTTCGTTCGTTAACGAAGTTACGTTTCGGAGAAAGAGAGTAGACCCCCTGATCCTTAAGCCCAAAGCATCACTCCTCTGCACGTCTCCACTTTTGGTGGAGTGTATTCCTAACGCACCTGCCTGGGTTAAAACTCACGTCCTAGAACTCGTAAGTCGCTGTTACCTGTACAAACATGCCACAAATAAAGTCAGACAAGAAAATAAACCTATACTACGATAAAATTGCAATGGCTTAAATACAGGTGCAAAATATTTACTTGAACTCATTAATATTATAATATGTACCTATTTCCAGTCATTCTTAAATTCCTGTGAATCACATGTGATTTGGTTTGTTTGTATTTGACGTTCATTTTCACGAATTGTTTTGTTCCATATTATGAAAAAATACCTGTATTAGCTTAGCCCAGCGGTTTCACCTGCTACCCAACTCTTTAGTGTCGTAGTGTAATGTTGGTAGTCTAAAACAGCGGTCGGCAACCTCTTGGCAAGCAAGGGCCACAAGGTGACAAATTAAACTAAAGGCGGGCCGCAGTCATTTTGCTCATAATATTGGCCATATTTCATAAAAAAATATATGCCATTGAAAATTGTTAAAGTATAGGGAATTTAATTCGTACACGTAATTTATTTTTTTGACGTTGGACATCATCAAAGAACTTCCCCCGCTCTGGGCGTAGCGGGGGGGAGTGTCTGACTAAAACCCTCCCATATTCCTTCATTTGCCCTTTACGTTCCGGGGCCGCGGTATCTCTTTCGAACAACCAACCCTGGCAGGCGGAGGCCCTGGCAAGCCCCTCTGCTTTGCTGGCATCTCTTTGAGGCGCGCGTGAAACTGAACTAAAATATACTAACGCGCCGCCTATCGTCAATAGACGGACGGACGGTGAGCTGTCTATTGCTCACCGTCCACAGGCCCGCATCTACGGTGCCCGGGGCGCCTCCCACGGCGGCTGGCTTGGTTTGAGGTTCTCTCCCTCAAACGCCCGGCCAACTCCTTCGCTAGCACGACTGCTTCGCAGAAGGAGGTGACCGCTTCCCATTCCCTTTCGCTTCGGACCATAGACTGAACCAGGACCGGATGCTTCAGATCGCCGCCGCCGATCGCCTCTAGCTGGGACATTGCGCTGGGCAGACCACTGTGTGCTCCACCGTGTCCCCCGGGCGACCGTCACAATGGTGACACCCGGGCGTTTCTTCCCGCCCGATTATGTGCAGGAACCTTCCGAAACTTCCGTGTCCAGTTAGGCTTCTCTGATTGGGCAAGAGCCGCTTGGAAGCAGCCCCAGCCCACTCGAGTTTGGGAGCCAAACGTCGGAAATACTCTCCGCGACTATCGCAACCCCACATGTCATAGTTTCGCCCCCCCCCCCCTGTGCCAAGACGAGCGTGTCATAAGCGCAGCAAACTACGCTGACGCCGCTAGGGAGGTAGGCGCGGAGCACCCAGTTGTAACCGATGAGGAGAAAAGCAGGAGCGGCCCCAAGGCCGATCCCTGTGGGACACGACATGTCTCGCCGGTTCCACTCTTCAGAGCGCCCTAAAGAGCCCTGTCCGTCAGATATGCCCCGAACATACGACGAATGTAGATCAGTATTCGGTGGTACCGGAGTGCCTCCCTCATGCAGTCCCAAGGCATGGTGCTGAACGCGTTGGCAATGTCGAGAGACACTGCCACGAAAACCCCACCCCTGGACACTGCAGGCCCCGTCGTGAGGGCTTTCACGCGTATGATGGCATCCAACCTCGAGCGCGCCCCGCGGAAGCCATACTGGTGCTCCGCAAGATCCAGCCCCGTCCCTACAAGACGCCCGACGAGGCTGCTTGCAATTACTCTTTCAAAGAGCTTGCCCACCTCGTCGAGCAGCACGATGGGCCGGAATGCGGACGGAGAGTCCGCAGGACGCTCCGGCTTCTGTATGAGGACCAGCTTTCCCGTCTTCTAACGAAGTGGGAAATGGCCCCTCTCCAAGCATGCAAGTATCTTAGGAGCCCTAGTAGTCGGGGCCCGAGAGCTTCCAAGGCCAGGACCCAGGCTTTGCCGTGCAAGCTATTGGGTCCCGGAGTGGTATTTTTCAACTCGTCAAAATCAGACGTCATTTAACAAGATCATTGGATTCATAGAAGGAGCTTTGAGAATATCAGCTAGCATGACACATTTCAAAGTGTTGCCGAGCAGAGGGGTAAAAAGGCGCTTATTTAATGCGTTAATTTTGATAATAATTATAACTTATTTACGAAACATTCGCGGGCCGCAAGGAAGACGTCCGCGGGCCGCATGCGGCCCGCGGGCCGCGGGTTGCCGACCCCTGGTCTAAAACCATTACCGAATTATTGCGTTTTTAAGAAACTAGTTTGGGGTACGTCGGTTGGATGGTTTTAACGTCTATCTGTATATCAATATCTACGGGCACAGAAAGAAACAAATTTTGTGCTATATTTTAGTTTTTTTTTTCTTTCGTAGCGCATTCGAGAAAGCTGTCGTCCAAGCAATGACTGGGGCCCTGCAGATCCTGAAATGCGTCACCTGTGGAAAGCTGCAATCAACAAACAAAACAATAAAGACATCAAATTAAATAATATTAATGAGTCCTAACATTTAATAAAATATTTTCTTTATAACAATACTGATATCTTGTTTTGTTTAACGCCTTTTCCTACCTTAGTTTAAGAGGCCGTAAGTACATGTTTAATATTTTACTAACAAAATTATACAAAAAAACTTTTGAAGCAATCTAAATCTTGCACTAGAATACTCAATATAAATAGTTAATTCATTTAACTATTAGATCATTAAAATGATGTTTCATTGGTGTGGATCAAAACTTATAAACAGCAGAAATTTAAACTGAATGATCCACGTAAATCAGCGAAATAGGTAAGATAATTTCATATACACACGGTCTTAATTAAAAGACTCTTTTTACAAGAAAACTAGTCCTTTCACGGTAATGTGCGACGCTGTGAAGATCAAAGTGAACTTAATTTCGTTGTTTTAAGGCTGCAGTTGGATTGTTGCCATAATCACAGTAATGGATATTGTAGCTTCAATGTGGTTGCTGTTGAATTGCTACTGCCAAGAAGTGGAGCGACCATCCGTTTATGGGCTGTAGCTAATATGAGAAATTCCTGATGGATAAAACCCAACAACGCTTTGACCGAAACGGGAGTTGAACCCAGTAAGTCATGCTATCAGTCGCGTTTGCGACTATGCGACAAATAAAACAATCTGTGATCGAAAAAATCCATAGTGAACACTACATTAAAAAACCTCCTTTGGCCATGCAAAAAGACGTCAACACGTCATCATGCCAGGATCCATAGATTTTATCAACTGTCATTTTTATCGAGGCCTACCAAAATTTTTAGTCAGTAAATTTAAATCAAAATTATTGTAACAATAACATGTGTCTAGTTTAAGTATTATGTGATTTTTATATTCCACAATTTAAATTCTTAGTAGTTGTATTTTGAAGTTTTTTTTTTTCCCAAAATCGTAAAAATGACTGACGTCCCAAACCCTAGCCTGGCTGAAAACGCCCCTGCCGATGACGAAGACAAAGACAAAAGAGTCAAAATTAATGTAAGTACTATACGACAAGGTTGGTCGCCTCTGCATAACTAGGATCTACAGGTGTCATAACGTCATGTTATATATACCTCTTCCAAAAGCACCACATATGTTACTCTCCTCTATCCAGAATTATGTACTACATTATCGTAGAGTAGAAGGTGGTCAGACAAGGTGGACAAAACCAACTATGAGTAGCCCGTATTAGTACTAGATCGAAAGAGCCGGAGGCCTAAAATACCCGTTTTATCCTAAATTTAATTCTGATCGATTTAACGCAGCATTCTAGGTGTCAAACCAACCGACTATACGCAACACCACACCGCATTCCAAAACACAAATTGCTCAAAAAACCGCTAAGCTGAAGTGAGACTGGGGTAGCTACTACTACGTACTAGTCTACCGCATACGTCTTCCTGTGGACCAAAATAGCCTCTTTCTGGAGCCCTAACACAACCAGAAGGCGTCGCGGTCTCGTAGCAGATGGAGGGAGCAAACTGGATTAAACCAACGTACAGTGGTTCACATTGACGTACCAAATGGAAGTCCTGGGGAAAGGCCTTTCCTCAGCAGTAGGATGACGCAGTACTTAACAGTTACGTTACAATTTGGAAAATGGTAATAAAGTGACAATACATGACATAATATTATCTGCGTCTGTAACCATTTTAAGAATTGTGGCGGTCATTTTAGCCCCTTCCGAAGATCATGGGATAAGACCTTGCCAAGCCAGAGATGATGTAGCGTAACAGTAATTTCTACGAAAGTACATAGATGTGCTATTCTATTCTAAAAAAGCGCACACATAAGCTTTTTCGGAGCCCCACAAGGATGGATGTTTACCATGTACATTATGTATGTGGTATGGGTTACCACCCGTATAATGTACATGATAAACAATCAAATACATGGGTTAACGTTATTGTCTAACCGTTTAAGCAGACAGAGCGAGGCATGTGCCTACAGATTATTCACCAACACTCAAAATCCTGCGTTTAAACGAACAGTAGAATGTGTAAGCTTTCCACAGATTGCTTGAAAATACGATAACGATCGATTTTTTCTTACACATTTACTCGATTTTGTTCAATCAACAACAAGTCAAACAACGAGTAAACCTTTAGCTGCTACTATTGGTTAACATATAAAGTCATAATATTATGAATCTAGATTGAAGGTGAAGATGAAACGGGAGAAAATGAAATGGGTCGAAAACAAATGAAAAGATTTCAACTGCCAAATCTACCGCGATGGTGGCAAGCTGTTATCATTCAATATGCGTGAGTAGAATTGATTTATGTTTACTAAACCTACTCGCAAAGATTTAAATCGTAAAATGTGCTCTACCCGTACTAAGGTCGCGCGGAAAACTGTGGGAAGAGTCAACTCGCACACATCCCGCATGGGATGATAAACATCATGCATGGGATGTATTAGATGGTAGAGGCTTATTCAAGGGTGTGGAATAACTTTCTGTATGGGACCAACATAGAAACCTGAAAAACAATCAGCTAGCCAACTCTAAATTAAAACCTGCTTTTCCCTAATGTATAGGATAACTGATAAATCTTTCGTGATTTCGATGTCGGTCTCATGGAGATATTTGTAGCGGTGGTTTTCTTTTTTGTGGTTCACTCATTACATACCGAGTATCCACCATGTTTCAAAAAGCATGTTACGCTATTGGTACATATCATACATATCGTTACAGATATCAATGACAACACCTATTCAACGATTATTGTCAATACAAAAGAAATATGATATTTTGACGCGGTAAAGCACATTTAATCATTTAAATCTTTGCCTCATCGTAAGTTAGATCTATCAATGTCGAAAAGCTTTTTACGTAGGTGAAGAGTGAATCGAATTTATTTATTTTTATTTATCTCATTTAAACACATTGGAAGTGATCTGGTTTTCTTTTTATTTCACGTCCATCAAGAACGCGACCTCTCTGGTCACTTAACCTCTTTTTATGCATTACCTAATGAAACCTAAATCGTTTCTAAATGTTTCACAAAATATATCATAATTAGTCAAGATATTACTAACAATGCGGTGAACGAGTTTATGTTAATTACTTCGTTGGGATCCGACATTTTGATAAAATCTAATTGGTTTAGCATTTTGGCGCCTTAGTAAAATACAGTGTCAATGGTAGCTGGATTTTAGCCGTAACCGGTTAAACTAAAAGCCGAAACCGATATGGGTAGAAAAGGTGATGAACATTATGGCAGCTGAACTTCATAATTAATCAACAAAACAAATGCTGTACCTAAAAGTGCAATACAAGGATCATAATGTAATGTACCATATTGTCAACGGAATTCATGGTAAAAGTATCCTTACTAATATTATAAAAGCGAAAGTGAGTTGGTTTGTTCGTAACATCTTAACGCCTAAATGGCCAAACCGATTTTGATGAACCCTGAAGACGGACATAGGTTAAAAAAAGTGATAAAAGGGGGAGAAAAAGAGAAGAAAAGGGAAAAGAAAGATAACGTTTTTTCGATCATCACGCGGGTTAAAGTTAGCGCGGGCGGAAGCTAGTTTCTTATAATGTCACTCATCTACACCGTGTATAAAACATGACATTATAGTTATTTTTATACATATTACGTACCATTTTTATTACTATCATTCCTAGCAACAGATACACAAACAAAAATCATTAAAGTATTTTACCGTACCGCATGTCTTTTATCAATAATTCAACTAGTTCATTAGACCTCCAAATTGCTTGACGTCAGCCTACTGGCTAATCATATGTTTTTATAACACTAGTGATATAAAGTAAATATAGAGATATAAAGCACGTGCCAGTAGTTGACGTGACCTCCTACAGTTACAATATCGTAACATCTTTATTCGCTATGTGTCACAAAACAAACGAAGAACCGACATTACCTGCTACCTATCACATGGCGATTGCTTTCATAAATCAAACGAGTTTTGAAATATACGAGGGTATTAGAAGCTCACATGACTCTGTCTGGGAACGTATACTTTACAGGTTGAAGTTAAATTAGCTAGCGAAACGTGACAGGCTTTATGGTTTTTGATATCTAAACAAGATGTCACATTGGGAATAATGGTTTGATGATATTTTTGGGTTAGTGACTGCGAGCTACTTGATAACGGTCTTTTTTTCCTATATGTTTTTAATACTTAATGGCGAATATTTAAAAGGACACCCATTACAATGACCCCATTTTTTTTTTCACATTCAATTTAAACTTACTGTACAATGTATATTTTTTAAAAGCTCCAGTCATCGTTGTTTGTTATTATTGATTTCTTGTTTAGTTATTGTTTTTGCATTTCATTTTAACATTCCATCCATAGTACCTACAGAAAATTGTATGTTAACCTAAAACCCACATTATTGTCGTGAGTCTGCGAAGGCCGCCGCTGAGGCATCCGGCTGACCCGGTCGCGACCGGCGACGTTGGTGCTATCCGGGTCACCTCCGGATGAACCGGCTCTACAAATGTGCCGCAGTTAAGCCGAGTGTCCACTAGATAAACACGATTTTTGGCGGAAAAAACAAACTAAAAATATATACCTAGAAAAAAAAACATTAAGTACTTACACCTGTTCATATGTATCTTTATTGTATAGAAAACCTTGAAGCTCGCGTCTTACTGAGCTTTTAAAAAAAAAACGTAAAAACAAGTTCACAACTTAGCATTGACTTGCAAATTAACCATTAACTTTGCAAAAGAACTATTAAAACGTCTTGTAAGTGTCTATAGACATCAGTGAATACGCGGGAAATTAGTCATGAAAGGTGTCGAGGCGGGAGATTAATGTTCGCGTGTGGCACACGTCGGGTGTCGAATCTATGGGGGAAGGGGGGAACTGTGTTGGCGGCGGCAGTCATTGCACCTTAAGCCGCGGTTCGGGCAACATGCAACAGTGATCATTACCACTCCAAGATGCAGCGGACTCCATCGAATGCCTCCGAAGGCTCCTTTTGGACGACTATAGAACTCCTTGCTGGCCGTGGCCGGAGACGATCTGCTGCTGATGCTGAAGACTCTACTCTCCTCGATGTTCCATCCAGAAGACCGTCTACGCTCAGGTTGAGATTGTATTTCCACTCTAACGAAAGCACCTCTCAAACTTCATTGTATATTTTCTCATTTGCACAAGAAAAGTAGATGTTGTTGATAACAGTCAGCTGTTGAGGATGTCAACAATCACAGTTACTATAATATTATCACCGCACCGGATATCAACATCGCATGCAGCACAGTCGCGGAATAAATCAAATTACACCCACACACAAACTTTGTGGCAAACACAATCTGCTTATAATCGTACTCGTATAATTTTATATCAATGAATCCTCAGTGCTATTTTAGTTGTTTCACTAAGGGCGTCGTATAACGACGATATTAATAAATCACGTTCTTAAAATATTTGCACTTCTCACAGTGAATCAAAACAAGAGATGAATTTCAAGTTTGTTTGTATACGGTAATTGGATCTCTTTATGCCAAAACACACCAACACACATTTTCTTTATTTTTCGAAATAAGTAATTGTTATGATTTTGAAGATGTATTTTGACAATTCCGATAACTGCTGGATAATAATATTATGCCACATTTTAAGTATATTGTTTTTTTGAAATCATCAAAAAACTTTCCTCTCTCTCTAGAGGAGTGTCATACTTGTACTGACTAAAACCCACCCATGTTCCTTTCATTGCCCTTTACGTTCCGGGCCGCCGAACAACTAGCAACCTCAGAACAACCCGCAACCCTGGTTGAAATATTGGATTAATTAGACTTTAAAAACTGAATTCTTGAGATATATTTGGGTTGGTATGTTTTGGCATAATTGAGACCAATTTCACAGGGATAATAAATCACTGTAGCAAGTTTTAGCGTGTTATCTGACAGGATGGGGCGGCGAGACACGCTATTGTTACGGTTCAAAGTACTCGGATGATAATATTGCGTATCGCCAAGTATTTTGCGTCATTCGCACCCTCTTATATTGGTTTAACGTAAACATTGTTTAGATTCTTGAGATATAGGAGGCCATTTTTTTTGGAAGTAGATTTTTAAATCGTGTTACGTTTTAAACTGATAAATAAGCTTTTATCGTTTTGTTCACAGCTTTGAACTTTTGTTGCGTACTAATTTAAATGTCACGTAATATTGATGAGGAAATCAATGGAAAAACGTTAAATAAAAATGTTTAGATAAGTATTATGCTCCATCACCGCAACTCTCGAAGAAGAATCTTCAAATTCTAAACCTGTTAATATTCATTATCAGAATGAAATTTTCTGCAGTATCAGAAACAAGATTTATTTCTTCAATTTAATTTACTGTAATAAATTATACTGATTTTATACTTCCAATTTGATTGGCAAATTGTATACCTACCCAGCAAAAACTTTTCGTGACCTAATTATCATTGAAAATAATCATGTTTACATTTACAAAACCATCATTGTCAGGGAGGTCATCTGTCAGCAATAAAACAGTAACAACAGACAACAATCATTAGTGTCAAAACGTCATCAAATTCCGTATTAATTTAACTGCACGTACTGACTGATAACTTATCGAAAATATACACAAACAAATATTTGTTTTCCTTGTTTACTAAAACATTTCATGATAAATCTGTTCCGTGTTTTTCAAAAGTCGAAAATATAGAATCTCCGGGAAGCTGTTGAAGGTAATTAATGATTCATATCTACCACAGAAATATAATGTCTGAAATATCGTACAATCGCGGCCGCACAAGGAAACCCGATAATATTATTGAGAGGTTTATCTACACACTTTGTTAAGAGCACAAGTTTTAAATTAAGTAGTCCAAGTCAAGAGTCAAGGCGCATTTCAAATGTTGCAGACTTAAAAACACACATCTTCAAATCATCATAAACAAACCTAAATAAAAAAAAAATACATGTATCTTGGGACAACTCACGCACGGCTATCTGATCCCAAGCTAAGCAGAGCTTGTTTAATGGTAACCAGACAACTGATATACATACTTATATAATTTATAAATACATACATATTATAGAAAAATCACACCAAGACACAGAACAAACAATCATGCTCATCACACAAAGTTTGTCCTGGGTGGGAATCGAACCCACGATCTCCGGCTCAGCAGTCAGGGCCACTAACCACTAGACCAACAGGCCCGTCTAAACCTGAATTCAAGTTTCTTTTTCGGTGGTAACACTCACTTTTTTAATTAAAATCTCATTGTAAAAGCAAGCAAGCGGGTAAGCCGGAGTTTTATATTTTAGCGATTTTCAAGAAATACTTGTCTTTGGCACATCTTCACTAAGATTCGTTACTTGGTATAATCTCAGGTCTATGGCCTCTTAATTGCTAATAAGTTTTTATCAAACTAGGCATTGTTGTATCTTCTAATGAAACCGTGATAGCTGTACGGACCTTGATATAGCGGTCCCCAACCCCAGTCCAATTAATTCAAAAAACTTATCATCAAATTATTGTAATCAGAAGACAGTACGCACATTCAAAAAAATATAAACAGTAGATTAAGAAAAATACGTAATATGATGATAGTACATTTTGGTTCAAGTGAGATTTTTTTTTCATTGCGGCTGAGGCAGCCGAGAACAGAACAGCAGTGACAAATTCTCACGTGAATTAAACGACGTTTTTCAATAAAATTAGGAGAAATTACATAACAGAACAAAAAGCACTTTTATCATAAATCAAGATGAAACTATCATCTTCATTTTCCTGCCCTTGTCCCATTCTATTTGGGGTCGGCGCAATACGTTTTCTTCTTCCATTCTCCCATATCAGACGTCACGTCCCCTTGTTTCAGTAGGAAACTATGATTTAATTTTTTTTTTTCCCGCGCTTTGACTTCGTATAATGAAAGAGAAACAAAGGCATGGCAAAACAGCCTATTTAAAAAAATAAGTAATACAAATATTTTTTGAATTTAGAACTCAAATAAAATTCAATTTGTTTATTTGTGATATTCTGATGATAAACATTTTTTTATTAAAATAAATATGAAGGCCTAAAAAACAAGCACCTCCTTACTCTTAAAAAAAATAATTGAACTATGGATTTGAGCAGTTGTTTATTGTTATCCGTGACGATACAGAAAAATGAAAGCCCTTATTGTGCTAAATGAGACAAAAGCACATGTGTGAAATACATTCCATATTTAACCTAATTGTAATGCAATAGGAGCCAGTTTTCGAGAAAGTATCGTAGGTACCATTTTAAATTACTTTTTAACGATTTAAAAAAAATTGAATGCGTGTAGGTAACCCACAGCTAACTATATTTTTCAAGAAAGCGTGGTGATGAATGCTCTTACCTCGTTTATGATTAGGGGCCATAGGAAAAACTACTTGCTTAAGTATATGCCGAATACTCCGAAGAATGACAAAGCGCCACAAACACTAGGCGTCACAAGCACTTGAAGAATCACTCTACCGAGAGCCAAGATTTTGCCCAATGACTAACAACTAATTTATGGTTTTTGCTGATGAATGGTTCAGAGAAAACGTGTTGGATAAATCTGCAAAGGTATAAATCACTCCCAGCTGAGTGATCCGGAATATGTTCCGGAATAGTATTCATTTCTTGTCATTAATTTGTAGACGCACTTCTGGATTCGACAGTGAACTTCTTCCTAAATCAACTGTTTGTCCACGAATACAGTAGTTGAATTACAATTTCTAAAAGATTAGAAATCCTTCTTTCATTCATTTGGTCCGTACCGATAATTAGGGCACCACAGACAGGAACGTTCCCTCAATTCGAGCCGTATGAGGGAGTTCTGAATCAGGTCGTTGAACCCACCGCCTTAAGAGAGATTTTGCAATAGGTACCATTTCAGCAGATTTTTTTTTTTTGTGAATACTTTACAAAGTTTACAATATCGTGAAGCTACTTTAAATATTGAACACCATTTTGAAATCGGGGTCTCGAAGTCATAAATGAAGCAGGTGGGGAGTAGTCAGCTCTCTCCAGTAAACATTGACACTTAATAATGTACGACGTCACCGAGCAAGTAAGCCGCAATACACGTAAACCTTACCAGTTTTCAGAATACCCAGTGTACTGACCTTACGACCATACTCCTTTCATCTGTAAACAGGATATTATTACACATCGCCGCTGAAACTACCGTTCACAATAACGTAAATAACATTAATGACGACACCTTGGAATCTCGCCCATTCACACTTGGAATAACATCATCCATTTTTATGCATAAAACATAAAATCTTATCCTCATGAAAAGTAGAACTGTGAAGTATATAAATTCTAAAATCGTTCAATGTCCGTGACGTTTACTGGTTGTAAAAATATCACGCTTACTGCTTACGGCTTTACTGCCTCGTTTTCGTGTACAACTTGTATCGAACAATGCTTTTGATTGGTGGTGAATTCTCGCCTTTCTGTTAGACCAATTAAAACTACATTATTGGAACGCTAACTTTTAGATAGGGTCCCATTATGGAATGTGTGGGCGGTCATGTCTGAGCGGGCGGTTTACCATCTGGATTTCCACTACCGTGAACATACTAGATATATAGTTTTAGTAGCTGACGCCCGCGGCTTCACCTGCGTGTAATCGAAAAGAAATATAATATAATCTACCTCTGTGCCAAATTTCATCAAGATCCGTTCAGCCGTTTTGACGTGACAGAGTAACAAACATCCATGCATCCATACATCCATCCTCACAAACATTCGCATTTATAATATTTGTAGGAAGTAGGACAACTGGTGCCCGCGCCTTTGCCCGGGTGATATCGAAAAAAGAAGTACCTATCCTATGTTTTATTCCAGACTATAATCTACCTGTGTGCCAAACATCCATCCATCCATCCATCAATCGCATTTATAATATTAGAAGAAAGTAAAAATTAGGATCTATCATGTACACAACTAGATTTTCAATGTCTAAACAGGATATTCCTTATTTCGTCATTATACGTACGGCGAAATTGACTTGGTCGGCTGAGCAAGGCCTACATAGTTTGTAACTGACTATAAGAAAAGGAGAAGGTGCTGAATTCCACTGCCTTTTTTTGTATGTTTGTTACTCGTTTTCTCCATGGCCGAATTTTAAAAGGTTATAATCGAAATGGTGTACTCCTGATGGGATCTCGGGGTAACAATTTTATTTGTATAGCTTTGGTAGTCTACGAGTTATTTTCGATTTTAGATATTTTTCTTCTTATGTAATGGAGGATATAATTAAAATATCTTTTAGTACCAATAGAAACTCAATACTCGATATTACTAGACTTTATTTCCGGAAGTCAGTAGCAAAATTAAAATCTATGAATAAGAACAAAAGTCACCGATTTCCGATAGTAAACTTATTTTCCGTCTTTTTGGCACTTAGTAAAAGTGCGATATACAGTCAATACGACTCAGTATATTCATTTCCCAAAAATAATTGAGCACTTAATGTGCCTGTGAAAGCTTTTACGGCATATCTACTAGCATGGTGTCACGCCCTACAGTTTGAGGGTACAATAAAGAGGGAAAATAAACTTTTATCGTAAGCGCTCCCATGGTTCATAATCATGCTGCTTTAGTGTTTATTTGTTAGTATACTAAACCACAGAAACTCAACTTTAGGGGACTACTACTGTTGGTTGGCGACAAACTTTTTGTCTAGAAACGAAAAATGAGGTTAAACTTTGAATAACGATAAAAAATGATATTGTTCTTCGTTCGAAAGTACGAATTTTATGGGTACTAAACGTAGCTTAATATCTATAACTTATAAGGTTTAGTACAATGATACCTATAAGTTAGACTAGCAAAGTGCCTGTTTCGTCACAGCTAAGCTTATATTTTAAACAACCAGAAATTCTGAATCACATGTGTGACTCACACTTCGCATTAATCACATACATTTTAAACATACATTCATACACTTTGGCTTGGAATTTTTGGCGTTCACTCTGAAACTGAAAACCGAAGTGACGAGTTAATGTATCGTCACTCGTAATTTGGGCTTCGTAAACATTGACGTGACGTTACGTTATGCCACAGATAACTAAGAACTATTTTCTGTTATGGTTTGTTATATTACGGAGACGCAATGTTTACTTAATCGTGCTGAAATTCAGACTGCTTGTGACTAGGGGCTAGTTGTATAATTATATGATCGTAGATATCATTTGTATTAATAGCCAGACAGCATGGCTCATGTTTTAAACATTATGGATTTACGTGATGAAATACAGATGCTGCAATCATCGCCCATTTTAATAAAGACAGCTAAACTGCTTTTGATTCAGCAGTCTGGTTTTCCATCGTGAAGAAGTTAATAATAATACTATTGATTGGGTAAAATAATTTATTCTTTGTAGACTAGACAAGGTTCTATGTTCTAGTTACGCAAGTGAAGGTGATACAAATACTAAAAGTTATATTATCTGTTATTCCGAACACAATAATAGTTTATTTTATGGGTCTGGGTAGGTCTAAAACTTGTGAAATAATGAATACAATGCCTAAACCTAAACATAAAGATTGTCCATCATAGCTATCTATGATTGATACAACAGTTTTTACCAAGGCTATTTATTATGATTTCAGAAATTAAAGCTATTTCATACTTTGTTCCATATGTATTTATAAATGTTTGTGGTTTTTTGTGTTCGTCATAATTGCGAATAATAATTATTTTTTATTTCTTTTAAATAATACCGATAATTTTCGTCCATGTTTATGTACATCTGTTCTAACATTATATTAGACAATAATATTCCAGCTCTGCTCTCATTCTATGCTCATATTAACACCCATGATGACGTGATATCGAAAAAATACGAAGCCATTTTCGGGAACTGCAACCAATCAGCTAGGTTGCTAAATACTTTGTAATATATAAAATAGAATTGTTTTTTATTTGGGAAAATATGTTTTAATTTTTTAACTACAATGTAGCAAAGGTATAATTAAGTTGCCAGAATGCGTCTCTCAAAACCGAAATTATAAGCTGTGGCGATGGAAATGCCTGAATTTAAATCTAATATACTAATTATTAAGTCAGACCAAAAACGTAGTCACGAAACCTAGATTTTATTATTTATGAGGGTTGGTATGTCTAGCCATATTTTGACTATATCTAGAACCTTAAAATTAGAGGTCAAAAGGCCTGTGGAAATGAGTTCTATCCATATTTATAAGGAACTCTTACAGTCTGTTAGATTTCAGACCTTTAGATTTTAATGAAGAAGGACATCTATAGTATTTTGGTAATATTTCCCTGTGAGATATTTTCCAACCTCCAGGTCACCAGGTCCAGGTCAAGCTACATTACATCACGCCCGTAATCCTCGAAGATATATACAGAGATGTATCTAATAGGATACCTATATTTCACCAGTGAAGTTTTTGAAGTTCTAAGTAATAGAGGGCGAACGTATTTATTGGCTATGCATGATCAACCGGCCTTTAAGAACCTCTTGCGAAGGAAAAGTAAAAACTAAAACTAATCAGCAAACTTCCAGGAAGTTATCAAATTAAAAATAATTACAATACATAATATAGTGATATAGCAACACTGTTTATTGTTAAATAAAAGTTAACCGGGCAATACTGCCATGAACTTACTATGCTACTTATTTAAGTTCTTATTGCTGAGCCAACCCGGTATCGGTATCGATATGAATTCGAATGAGCTCTCATAGCCATAGATTCAAGATATACGAAGATAACTTATGATAATTTGTACGTATTTCAGAGAAATACTCGATCGGATACTTACAGTTCGTAAACCATACATTTGGTTGGTACTTTAGTTTTGATGTTTGTTTTGACAAAAAAAAAACATTGCGTGCGTTACGAGGCAGGCTAAAATGTACTATTTCCGTTTTCATCGCGACTGGATTGATTCAGAAATCTTGCTCACATTGTCTACTTGTAAAAGTAGTTTCCAAATTACTACATTGACTTTAAAGCTCTAATGTTACAACTTTTGTACCATCCTTATGCTCACCAATGGACGGAGCGATTCGAGCGATTATGTTGATAAAACGTGTCATCTCGACTAGCAAGCCGCATATAATTATGCTCTGCGAAGCCGCGGCGGGTTGCTAGTATAAACAGACCCCTCATATAGGTAACAACATGTTTACCATGTCTGCCTCGCAACCGTGTCTACGTGTCACCATCCACGGGCTCGCCGGAAACACTTGGAATCAGGGTGGAGCGTAACCTAGCAACTGTACCCTACAGTCTACACCATAGAACATAGAAAACTAATGGACGACACATTTAATAGAAATTATTTAAAATCATCATCATTTTCAACTTGATATGGGCATTGAAAACTGTGTTCTGATTAATTTCGTTGCCGGCTCCAAAAGTGTTGTCAAGCGTTTCTCCGGCATTTATCGAGCTTCATTGCATCAACGCTTTTCCTGTGGTCGCAACTGTTGATTCAATGTTCAAATCCGACTAAGAAGCAAGACAGTAGATTTTGAACATTGTCTTCCTGTTGTTCATCTGCTACTTCATCTTGCTAAGGTCGCTCAAACCGAAAGATATGCTTTGTTATCCCTGATTCCGGAAATAACCAAGAACTATGTGGACAGACCTTCACTCTTATTTTCTGAAACGGAACAATAAAATTTAAAAATAACATATGTTCTTATCTATCAGCGTGATGTGTAAACCCAGGTCAGCATACACACAGAGCCTACGTTATTAAATGTAATCCGGGTTATTTGGCCTCACAGCGATAAATCATTTTTCCTGTTGGCCGCTATCTTGTTTTGATAAGCCATTTTAAGGGCAGGTACTATGCGGATGATATCTCTGAATTGTTTTTTTGTTGTTTAAAGATTTTTTTGGTAATTTCACTTTTACATACATACCATACACCCAGGGCGCTTGTACTGCAAGTACACATTACCCACTTGCCTACCCCATAAGATCCCATTAAACTTACTTATTCTTTTTAATTTGTATGATGGGTGTATACTGACTGACACACATATTTTATTTAAGTAGTTATAGGTGAAGACAGTTTCATAGGATCTTATCAGGAAGGCAGTATAGCAGGTAGGCAACTGCAATGCAAGCACTTGCACATATCATTCCCAAAAACATTACTGGATTTCCCTTATGGAAGAAACTAAAATAATATATCCACGCCTCTTTGCCATGACCAGAAACTACCAACCCTACCAGCTACGATCCTTACATACTCCTTTCCTCCTTTTGCTTCATCAACTTTACACTCATACAATTTGGAGACAAATTAAGTACGGAAGAACTCAATATGCCATAAATGGTCCTGTCTGCAAATTTACAAGTCTATGAGTAATTATTTGTTTTGCCAACATAATGGCGCTTTTATGTGTTTCGCTTCACGCCCACCCCAGTGTAAGGTTGCAAAATAAAGTGATTTATTCTGCCAACCTAATCATCGAGATAGCTTTCGTTTCAAAAGTGTTGTAACATCGTCTATCGTATAGGTTGTTGCTATTTGATAAGAAATTTACGTAAATATTTATGCAACTTTATGCATTCGATAAACAGTAAGTCAAAATTGCCATGCCGGTGCCATGTATGGCGTTGAGTTAAACTTCCCGTAGTCACGTGAGCTTAAGGACCTTGTAGAACGAACTTTTTTCTGTCTGAATCCAGCATTATTTTGCATACGGGAAAACAACATCAACACATACAAATCTATTGCTAAAAATTTAAACTAAGTATTTAGGTATTTTCAAAGTCTAGTCCTAGTTAGCCCATAGACAAAAGTTGCAGAAGAATCGATCCCCCCCTTCTCTTTCCACTTTTTTTTTTTTTTTTTTTCGGGTGGGAAATCATCCAATGACTTCCCCCGCTCTGGGTGGAGCGGGGGGGCATGTCAGACTTGTACTGACTAAAACCCACCCATGTTTCTTCTATCGCCCTTTACGTTCCGAGGCCGCGGTATCTCTTTCGAACAACCCGCAACCCCGGCAGGCGGAGGCTCTGGCAAGCCCCTCTGCTTTGCTGACTCTCTTTGAGGCGCGCGTGAAACACGAACGCTTATCTCACTTATCGCTTATCGCACTTATCTCTCTCTTTTGTCCTGCAACGGGTAAATCGAGGCTTATAAAAATAACGATGTTTGGGTGGTATTTTAACAAATTTTATCTTAAATGTTTTTAGACCTATATTATGTCTCACATACGAGTACATAAGTAATCAGTTATCCCTGAACAATGAACTTTACTTCACCTTGTCTATTGTCGGCAACTTCGAGGGATAACGTATCGATAGATACTCTTTAATCTCAAAGAAGCTTAAAAATAAATTAAATATCTGTCATCCTTGGCCCCCTAATCATTTTAACTAATTAAAACAAACAAACATTTTATTAATTAAAGTTGACAAACAATTTCTTGAATGATGCTTCACAACACTCCATCAAAATGGATTACTTCAAATTATATTTCTTCTTGTTTTTTTTTTCGTAACTGCAACAAAACATAAAAAATACTTCCTACCTAACCAACCAGCGTAAATAAAGGTGTGAATACTTCTTTACACGAATTTTGTAAACATGTGGTGTCGGTGGGGGCCGTGCCATACCGTGCCTGGCCCATCGTACACCACGATAAAGGTCTCAACTATGACACTGAGCATGTAGCGTCAAAACTACTAAAACTTTACGGCAACGTCGAGACGTCTGGCCGGCTCCGGTGGGTTTACCCATTCTGCCTGAGCCACCGCCAAAAC
This sequence comes from Ochropleura leucogaster, assembly GCA_958449745.1. NCBI lineage: Eukaryota > Metazoa > Arthropoda > Insecta > Lepidoptera > Noctuidae > Ochropleura > Ochropleura leucogaster. The sequence continues at coordinate 6,764,877 of OY288208.1, forward strand.
GGGTGCTGAAAGAGGTTCCACCGAATCCTCGCGGCTCTGGTACGTAAAACTGTAGTACTTGGGCTATAAAGAAAACTTAATAATAATTGTTTATTCTCACGTATGATTTGTATTCAAGTGTTCCATTTTTATTGTTTTCACTCATTATTATTCGTATGGCACCTCGTATTATTGGTATTTGGTTTTATTTTATGTGTGAGTGATTCGTAAAAGTGAGGTTATTGGGTGGTAAATTGGCGCCAAAATTGCTTTGTGCGTTATGATAGTTTTTTATTATTATTAGCAATGTTATCAACTTTTATTGTTACATACAAGGTGTAATTTGATAATTTAAGAATATTCTATTTTTTTATTTTTGTAAGTAATTTCGAAAGCTTTCGATTTCAGTGTCTAAATCCCTGTTTATCCCTAGTTTTCGAAAGTCTGTAAATATATAAAAAATTATATTTTTAAATACTACATAGCAATTTTATTCGACACAATATTATTAATATTTCTGTTGTTTTTTTTTATAAACAGATTTATGAAATGTCAGTGCTTTTGTAATTTACCGCCCTTGCGGGCAAGATACATCATGAATGGTCGTTCATTTAGACAAAAAAGGTCTCATTTGAAAAGTGTTTGTGAAAACATCCTTCTTCTACTTGTTCAGCTTCTCGCACCCGCATGTCCGCGCCCGGCTGGAGAAGCACATGGGCTCCAACTTGGTGCGGCTCACGGACAAAGCCTTCATGACGGAACTCGAGGACAGGATCCGGGCGGTCAATGAGGAAACCCTCAACAGGAGGATCACCTCGCGTGTTGTAAGTAGACTTTGAACCACAAAATAAATAGCAATGCATCGTTTTCACCAATGAGACAAGCAGAGATGAATCATGCAAGATTAAACAAAAGATACGCGAGTCACGATGTGGTATTTCAACCAAACTCTTTTAAGAAGAAGAAGATTTCAATCAATCTGATTGGACGGTGCTCACGGGGTTCCACTCGGCTCTGATTTGGAATAAAATGGGCCTGAGGTGTGGTGACCGACGGAACAATTTTCAGCACTTAGTTTCTACACTTAGTTTTCAGCAGTTTGCAGCCTCAAACTAGCTCAGTTCCAACTAGCTCAGTGACAAATCCAGGTTAGGACTGTAGTATCTAAAGTCACAGTTTTTTATAAAAAAAAATTAAACCCAATCTGATAAAAAATAACGAGATTTACCAACAAATTAAGTCGTCATACATTTGAACGGGATTCCTCAAGATACCTAAGTTGAAAACCCTTTTTTTTTCAAGAAAACAAGTAAATAAGCTACTGCCAATCAATCATCACTGACAGTGTGCCTTTCGTGTGCTTCACTAATTAAACGCCAGTCAATGTGAAGCTAATTACCCACCCATCAATCAAAGATTGCTTTATGAACTTTACGATTTCATTTAGTATGCGACGGGCAACAATTTACCATAACGTACTTCTCTAAATCAATACAGCTTTTACTACAGTCTACCTTCAGAAATGTTTCTTTTGAACGTGTGCATTTTATAGTTTCATAAACAGTAAGTTATGTTTTATCTACAGATGGATGAGATGGAGAGGCTCAAACGACTAATTCTAGTCGGGAAGACGCCCCTCAAAGAATGTCCACCAGAACTGTTCCATCACCCAGTCTTCGTGTTTTGGCGGATGGTCAACCGCGAAGTTAGCCGTGCATCCCAGAAACGTGCCGAGGCTTACTACAGGAAACTGAAAGCTTCGCAGAAAGCAGACCTGGTAACGGCAGTTTTAATAAAACTTAAACACTCAAACATTACATTTAACTTTTACTCCTAAAAGTGTTGATAATCCATTTTAAGGGTAGGAACTATGCGGATGACACCTCTGAATTGTTAATAATTCTTTGGTAATTTCACTTTTACGTACATACTACATACCAGCTAGCCAACCGCGTACATTTTAAGTAGACTCACATTTAATTTCACTCCTAAAAGTATGACTTTTTTATAGTCCATGGGAGAAGAACAGGTACCAGAAGAAGAAATAGAGAGTGAAAGCGATAAGCTAACACCCGAAGAACTGCTAGCGAGATGTCGTGCAGAATTGGAAGAACAAAAGCAGCTGGACGTCGAGAAAGGTGTTCGCTTCACCGACGAGCAGTTCGCGCAGCTCAAATACGAGACGCACGATATCAAACACCTAAAGAACCTCACGGTAATAAGATAATGCCTTTATTTTTAACCGACTTCCAAAAAAGAAGGAGGGTCTCAATTTGGTTTTGGGCTGATTTTTTAAATTATTTTTATTATTGAAAAGGTTTGCACTCCCGAGGTGATGTCATATCAATTAAATTTATATTACGTAAAGGTAGTTCATAAGTTATTTTTGTAATACATATTTTTAGGGTTCCGTACCTGAAAAGGAAAATACGAACCCTTATTGGATCACTTTGTTGTCCGTCTGTCTGTCAGGACCATTTACCTGAATGTTATCTTCATACTTCCGTGACTTGATCTTATTGTTACAAAAACCGCCTGTAGATGCTTTTTGAGTTTGAGTGTACTTAGTTCACAATAGCCGCACAAAAATGGCCGCAAAAGCAGGATTTTGTAAGAAAAACTAGCTTTTGCCTGCGGCTTCGCTTGCTTTAAATTCGGGGAAACACAGTTCCTCTTTCCTGATTTACAGCTACCTGTAGTTTTTGCCTTACCGCCTTATTTATTGTAATAGCAATGCTACGTTTTCCCTTTTCTTCCCTCTTTCTCCCTCAAACCTCAATCTTTTTTAAAAAAAAAAGTGTCCGTCTCCAGGGTCCCAACTATCTCTGTGGCAGAATTCATCAATATCGGTTTAGCCATTTAGGCGTGAAGACGTAACAAACAAACTCACTTTCGCTTTTATAATATTAGTAAGGATCTTCCAAACCTTTGGAACATTTTAGGATTTAGTTACTAGAATAGTCTCGATGTATTTATATAATAACTGTGTGACCGGCTGTGACGGTTGCTATCTCATTGTAATTTGTTTATATAGTCTAGTGCAGTAGTGATAGCTCGTGGTGAACCGGTTTGAAACGGATAGACTCCAGCTTTCCGTGACCTGGGGATGGCCGACCTATGGACTCATCGAGCACTCGTGTAACAGTCATTAGCCGGTACATCTGCACACAGACACACTTCCAGACATTATAGTACTCAATCAGCTCGTCACTGAGTCGACTCATCATTTTATTAGGAAAACTAGCTTTTACCTGCAGCTTCACTCGCCTTTAATTCGGGGTAACACAGTTCCCCTTTCCTGATTTGCAAGTACCTGCTACCTGTAGTTTTTGCCCCTGCGCCTTATTGATTGTTATAGCAAAGCCAAGTTTTCTATTTTCTTCCCTCTTTCTCCCTCATATTCCACTTAAAAAAATCTGTCTATGCCTATGTCCGTGTCCCGGGTCCCAAATATCTCTGTACCAAAATTCATCAAAAACGGTTTAGCCATTAAGGCGTGAAGACGTAACAAACAAACAAACTGACTTTTGCTTTTATAATATTAGTAAGGGTATTCAATTTTGTTCCTTTAAATCAGTGTTATCTTACAACATAATATGAATATTACGGAATGATATATTGTAGTCGGCATATTATCAAATAGTAACGTTACGTACGTAAAGCCACACAAACTACGGCTGATGTTTCTTTGTTTATATTACACTTTGGTTGGTAAGTGCGTGTTGAGTACACATTTTGTAGCAATTCGCATAATTTCTTATCAGATTTGTAGCCAGGCTGTCGCGAGTCTAGTTGCCTAATACTATGTTCCAAACGTTTCTTCTTACACAATACCTCCAAGAAGGACAAAGTCCCATTTATTGAAATTGAGTTCGATATTTGTTGGCAATATTTTACGTTGGACGCATAAAATTGTAGTTATGAAACATTTCGTTTAATAGTATCTAGGTTTTTAGAAAGTTTCGACGTTATAGAAGAGTATTATTTGCTTTTAAAAGCATTATATTACTGAGATATAAATATTTTAACTACTATCCATTTTTTTTCTAAGGATTCTTTTAGTTCTTAGTATGAATATACCTTCGAGAATTCCATCACTTTCAGATCTAAAATAGAAAAGTTATGAGTATGGAACAACTTGCCTCTATTAACTTGACATAAGTATCATAAATTAACAACTCATAATTCATACCCATATTTGGTTGGCGCAACATGCCTTTTTTCCATACTTAAAAATATCAACTAGTCCTTGTCCTTTTTTCAAACTTTTAAGGAACACATCATAATGACCTGAGGCTGAAATGACTAAACCTCAAACCAACCCAACCGCCGCGGGAGACGCTGCGGACGTCTTTTTTTTCTGGTGGGAAATCATCCAGTCAGACTTGTACTGACTAAAACCCACCCATGTTCCTTCTGTTACCCTTTACGTTCCGAGGCCGCGGTATCTCTTTCGAACAACCCGCAACCCCAGCAGGCGGAGGCTCTGGCAAGCCCCTCTGCTTTGCTGACTCTCTTTGAGGCGCGCGTGAAACACGAACGCGCCGTCGACACGGCCTGTCGTCAATCGACGGACGGACGGTGAACTACCCATTGCTCACCGCCCACAGGCCCGCATCTACGGTGGCCGGGAGTCGTCTCGCGGCGCCCGGCGCCATGGGCGTCTCCCGCGGCGGCTGGGTTGGGCAGATGTGCTCCGGGCGTCTGGCGCAGCAAGATGACTCCTGGTCACTATAGATGCGGGTCTGTGGACGTTGAACAATGGGTAGCTTACCACCCGTCCGTCTTTGACGACAGGCCTCGACGGCGCACTCGTGTTCCAAGAGTTCCGCTCAAAGAGATGTGAGTCAAGCAGGCCCCTCTGCATGGCTGACATCTCTGCCAGGGCCACTGCCTGCTGGGGTAGTGAGTTGTTTGAAAAACGATACCGTGACTCCGGAGCACAAGACCTGAGTTACCTGCAAAGAGAGAATCGTTGGTACAAAAGCACAATGATAGTGCTCTACTACAAAGCTCGCTTTGACAAAAGTTAAAACTTACTTCAGTTGGGGAATCATTCGGCAGTGCGACGTTCAGGCTGATTCTGAAATAAAAAATTACCGAAGAGAATGCCTTTTGTAGTTCAACGTACGTAGGTCCCCAGGTCAAAACAACTAATTATAAATACATATTCATGTTACTGTAAAATTGTATGAATATTAAAAAAGATTTTAAAATAATACCGTCGTTTTATCCAGAATTCACAAATAACGAAGTGGCAACCCAACTTCAAAAATTATAATGTGGTTGAATATAACTCATATTGAACTTGAAATGCTCTTCACAAAAATTTTCCAAGCCACGAAAAGGTGATAAAAACTTCTAAAATTGCTAATTTTCCCCTTTCCTTTCGCGAGTTAAAATGATTTCTTGAAATACCCAGTAAACTTTTAATACAAAATCGCGTGATCCTGGTGCATTGAACGTCAAACTTTGTTCATTAACTGTTTCGGAGCTAATGTACTACGCCCAATTTATTTATTAAAGTCCCTTCTAGAGCTAATGCACACCACTAATTTGAGTCGATGAAGAAATTACTGTACATTAGGAATAATCAATTAACTAGTTCTCTCTGGAGTTTAAAATTTTTAAGACCGCAGCAGACACTTCTTAACTATTGATCCGCTTACGAATACTCACACGTTAAACGATTCGTCTGTCCGGGCCTTTAATAAATTCGGCTCAAACCAGTTAGAAACTGGACATGAATCACGTTAGAATACGATTGATAAGTAATGACCTAACCTCGCCACTCACTCGTGCTATCCAAACGTTTGTTAATCATAGAATATTATCGATGTTTAACTAGAATCATAACAAAAATGAAACCATAAATTGTAGAGTTAAGCTTTACAGGCTTGAAGGTATCGTAATTTAAATTCAACACTTTGAAGTTTTTCTGATTTATTGACGGATTCAGTTTCATGGTTTGGTTAAACGTGTTACCAAACAATACTATTTCTAGTTCTAGGTCATACAGAAAGTCAAATTGAAAGTCGATACCTTGTCTTTGGTAAGTTTTCTTTGACCTATAGCATACCGTATCCGTACTACGTCTCCACGTGTATTTTCAGTGGAATAAAGAGCCTAGCTCCTCTAGTTTCCCTATCACTAACCTGTGACAATATAATCCAAGCTTTACAAGATTTATTCATTAGTAGGATTCCGTTGCTAAATAGCATTAAACGGAACGCTTATAGATTCGTCTTGTTCGTCTGTCCGTCTGTCAGTTAGACTTAGCCAGAATCATCGTATAAGTATAAATATGTTTGAGTGTTCGCCTTAAACAACTATCAAGTAGTTAAATTACTGCTTAGCATGGCCCGTACCACCTGAGTAAAGAGTTCGCTGAACTTTCGAACAATAATGTATCAAACAAAAAAGTAAACCGGTTAATTTGACTAGAATACTTACAACAAGAAAACGAATAAAACTATTCTAGTCATAGGTATTTTGTTTTAGGGTGTTTTGTGGTTTTTGGTTTGAGGGTAACGCTATTGTGAATATGTTGATATTAGAGTTTAAAAAGTATCTAAAAGTTTGTTTCATGATGTTAGTTTTCGGTTTGTATCTTTAACTGGAAACTTACGAAACACAATAGTCTTCATGAAAACGTCGGTTATATCATTTTCTGTTTGAATTTAAAATCTGATAGATAGCGTTTTTTTACAATCGATAACTCACCATCACGACGTAACAATAGGTATGTAGGTATCCTAAAAATATTCTTCTATAAAGAGGTTTAACACCGAACCATTTACACGATTAATTAATGATTCAATTGTACCGCTGAACGAAACGGTTTGTTCAAACATTACGTATATTTAAACAAACCGCTTTGTGGGTAACACTAGATACTAATTAGGTATACACTTATTCAATGTACATTGCTTGTGTATACTAGGCCATTATATTTACATAACAGTGAGTCTAGTTCATCAGTCAGTATTTTGTTTACATACTCAAATGATAGTGAATCGCATTATTGGGACATTTCAACCCCCCCCCCCTCCCCTTAACGTAGTGGGTGACAAATGAGTTTGTTTTGTGGCAAAACTTTAGATAATCAAAATATATTGGTCGGAAATCAGATCAGACAAGATCAATATTTGTTTGGGGAGAAATAAGAAGGAAGAACAAAAAATAATAGGATTTTAATAAAAATAAAACGTTGCGCCTTCCGACTCTCTTCCGTATCATGCGTGTAACTAGATTTTATTGTTTACGTTTTCAGACGTTCTGCATCACATCATATTGCGTGATAGTCTAATAGGATATGACGTCATACGTGGGTAGGTAATTACTTTCCTGCTCAACGTCTACCATTTTCTCATAAAACATTCAGCTGTGAGGTATTGCAGGTTGGTACGAAAGAGATACCGGGATCCCGAAACACAAGGAGCAAAAGGGCAAAAGAAGGAATATGGACTCCCTTCCGCTGAGCTACACACCCAAGTACATAAATCTTTGTTCGTTCGTCTTGATTTGACATATGAAGGTCAAGGCCAAAGGCTTCTTCTATCTTACACGCAAACTCTACGCTTATTTCTCATATCTATCATTTACTCATGATCTATCCAATAATAGCAATTATTATTGTAGTTTTGTGTTTACAAAATAACTGCTAAACTTGATTATACAATCAGTTTTACGTCTAAACTCCACGATAAGCAGATTCTAAAGAAATACTTGTCGTTTGTCTTCTTAGAATAACAACTATCTTTTACTGAGAATTAATTACTAAACAACTTTTCTATCTTTTGCAGACGGTCGAGGAGCTTTACGCTTTGGCAGACAAGATCATCGGAACTAAACGTCTGTAAAAGGGCTTTTTTATTTTTAAGAATAATAAATGTATTATTAGTAATGTACCTGAAATCAATATATACGTAATAATGTCGTTGTCAGTCCTCGTATATTATATTATCAAAACGTTTACGTCTCTTTACGAGAATTAAAAAACATTGTAAACTTCTCAACGTAGTGAAAGTAAGCAATATGTATTTTATATGCAATAAATGTCCATAAAAAAATATTTTCTTTCAGTGACTCTTTGATATGATAAATTCAAACACAAGTTTAATACTTTGAATGTTTATTTAACTTAGTCATACTTATTAGATTATTTGTAACAATCTTATATGGTTAGAAACCGTATTGAAACTGTAGCCAACATATATTTAGTACAGTTATCAAATTATTATAATAAGAACTTGACTAGATTACATAACGAGTAATTTAAATTTAGATACAATTAATTAACGTTTTTTTTTTATAAAATAATGAACTTACAATGGCGATTATTTGTCTATAATTCTGAGTGTTCGTTATAAAGATGAGTTAGGGGTAATTAACAGTAACGTCCCCTTGTTTACAACTAGGATAATGGTGGAACGATTACATAGAACTAAAAAATCGTAGCGCTACGAGGCGTAGCGGCACGGTGTCACAAGTGACTTTTGGGTCTACGGCGTAGCTGCGCGTAGATGAGGCCGGCTGGCTTGTCTATGGGTTGGTAGATCACGTGTCGAGGGTCGCCCTTCGTCACGTTCGCGGGGAATTTAGACATATCGATGTTGAGGTAGTGTTTGTTCGGCATCGTCATTTTGATCCAATTGATCTGTGAACAACGAAAATTAAAATTAACAAACATGAAATGATAACCTCCTTTTTTGAGGTCGGGTAATAACTTTCTCATGAAATATTGACGTTTGTGACTATATTATCTGCAAAGATAAGGTCCAAAAAGTTGTGTACAGAAACTGTATCTTAACCTGACGCCGACGTCACGGTGTCGCGAGATCAAGTCCGGGCGGATACATCACATGACAGTAGTACGTGGAATTCATAGATTTGTTGTTGCGATTGCATGAGATCGCGGTTTTTGTTATTGTTAACCTATCATCATGCATTTATGTATCATACGTTATATTTTATGAAGACTTATAGTACTCGTTAAATCGATATCACTAATTGAATGCAGAGAAATGTACTTGTGGAATGTGGTGTGTGGTCGATAAAGGCAATTATTATTTTTACCTTAGAAACTACACTAGCAAGAATGATTTTATTATTAATAGCTGTTGCTTGGCCATGCAGCTTATAAAACCGTTTATGATAAGTTAAATTCTTTATTTGTTATCTGTTTTTTGCACGTTTCTCGTTCGAAGATATTTAAGTCGCGAGGGAATGGACTTCATTTGGGTTAGATCCTCTTTCGTTTCACATCTCTGTCTTCAGGACAAGATCGACAGCAAGAATAAGCCCATTTAATATACTTAGGGCCGATTTTTCAATCGCCAGTTAAGTTTTATCCGACGAATAAGTCTGTCATTTTGACAGTTATTGTATGGACACTCTGTCAAATCGTCACATTTACTCTTTAGATAAAAGTTTTCTAACGATTGAAAAATCGGCCCTTAGGTACATAAATTAATATTTCCAAAGACAAAAAATAGGTACGAACAATTAATAAAGTCGCATATTTCTTGAACCAAAAAAAAACTGATAAAATAAATCAAATAGGCCCCCTAGATTCCAATTGAACTCGATATCATTTGACCTTTGCCTCACGTGACTGCGGCTCGAAAACAAGTACAGGCCATTATGACGTCATCACCGATATCGTTCATATCGCATTGTTACCAGAATATGACAGCAAAGAGGTTTCGTTTCCGCGTAGGAACTCTTTAAAATGGTAGTTAATTGGTACAAGGCCCTTAAATTAGGGTAGTGATACATTCTTGATAATAATTGTCTGGACATGATTGATAAGTGGGGAATATAAATAATAATATCGTGGCACGTGCTATGTCTAATAAAAAGTGGAAAAATAACATGTTCCCACAGCAGTTTCATTTTACTAAAAGATTGTTCTCAAGATTAAACATAAATTAAACATAAGGTGTAAACATTTTTTGGCGTGATATTGAGACCTTCAGTAAATCACGTTTTTTTTTTTTTAGAAAAAAACGTTGCCCCACTCTAGGAATTTCTCCTGTATCGTGGGTGCATTTACAAACATTTAAACTCACATACACAAACACCCAGACCCGAAACAACTATCTACAGGTCATACAAATATTTGTTCCGTGCGGGAATCGAACCCGCGACACGCAGCGCAGTAGCCGATAGCTCAGCCACTGCGCCAACCGTGCCGTCATTTTGCTGTAGAACTTGATATCACGCACCAAAATCAATAGTACGGGAGTCGTGGAGGCATTAATTTAAGTTAAGATATACAATTTGGATTAAAAATATATGTGAAAATGTTGGAAATTTGACCCCCAAACCTCCGTATCTAGAAGATTCCCAGGTATGGTCTAAAACAAAAAACGCAATGTCGAGGAGAACTAGTGCCTTTCAGCAATCGTCAAGGGTATTTTACAGCTATTGGAGTAGAGACACTAAAAAACATCAAAAGCTATAAAATAGCTTGATATAAATTGACGACACGGTTGGTGCAGTGGCTGAGCGAACGACTGCCGCGCTGCGTGTCGCGGGTTCGATCCCCGCACGGAACGAATATTTGTATGACCTACCGATAGTTGTTCCGGGTCTGACTGTTTGAGTATGTGAGTTTAAATGTTTGTAAACGCACCCACGATACAGGAGAAATCCTAGTGTGGGGCAACGTTTCTATGAAAGAAAAACTAATTGGATTGGGTTATTTTAAATTGTAATTTGTGCTCGGTTCATGGCAATAGGATCCCCCCTATAACATGGAACTTAAACATAACTGGCGCATTAACTGTTAGGTACACTTCTGCTTAACCATTTGGAGATAACAAGCGTGATGTTAAAAAATGTAATAAACAACTAAGTCGTAAAGAAAGCTTCCTTATCCCACATTTTTGTAATAAACGACATTTTTGATTTGTGATTATAGTTCTTTTCACATATCTACAGTGGCAACGTTACATTTTCATGAGAAAAGGTTCCCAAGAGAAATCATGAGTGCGGCAACACTGCAGGCTATTGACCCGCCGCAGCTAAACATAGAAACTTGCAATATTTATTTCTGTACTACTCAAAAGACACACCGTTTCATCCGTTATAAAAGAAAGAAACGAGGTTTCCCTAAAACAGAAAATTGCTTTAAACAACACTAAGGTAAAAACCAAAGTTTGGTCGCTATTTTGTATCTATTTCATAACTCAGACCAAAAAAAAATAGATTAACAATTATAGGGGTCACCGCTGTTGTTGAAAAACAACCAAAATAATGTTCCTTAATTCTTCCGTACACGCAATCAAGGAAATATTAGATGCCGGTCATTAAAGGGAAAATATATTAACATAAGGCTTTTTTTGCGACTTTTACTGTCCAAAAACCACCTTGTTCCTTGTTTTGCCCTTTATGTTCCGGTATCTCTTTCGAACAACCCGCAACCCCAGATAACATCACGTTATCCCCAAAGGGCTAACCAGAGATGTACGCGATGGTTAAGATATTATTTGACGACACGGTTGGCGCAGTGGCTTAGCGATCGAACAAATATTTGTATGACCTGCAGATAGTTGTTTCAGGTCTGGCTGTTTGTGTATGTGAGTTTAAATGTTTGTAAACGCACCCACGATACAGGAGAAATTTCTAGTGTAAGTTTAAAAAAAAAAGTTTGTAGCATGTTAGTACAACTATTAAGCACATTGTTGACATATTAAGTTGAAAAGGGATGTTATCAAGTCACGAGCCTACAACAAACATTACTTGTCTATTTATAAAATAGGGTGAATTAATACAAACTTCAAACTAGCGTAAGTTTCGCTATCAACCTCTCAGCATAGATAAACGGACTAGCTACTTAAATGGCAAATGTTATCAGGGTTATTGATAACAATATTTATCATTTAGTGTTCAATATATGGGCGTGTGCAAATATTCTTTAATTTAAATCTTAATCTGTACTCGGGGACAAATGCTAAAGGTGAATGGCAAACTGCGCAGCGTGGTTTTAAGATGTTGTTAATATTTAACGCACATATTTAATCTTATGATTTTTGGTGGATCTTTGCTAAGGTATATAAGAAGCTGAAAATAGCTGCCGTGTCGGGCAAAAGAAGAAACATGGGTGGGTTTTAGTCCGCCCGCCCGGAGCGGAGAAATTATTTGAGGATTTTCAACCATAAAAAAATACGATTAGCTTTATCTTAACTTGAGCTAGTTATAGTATCAGGGGTCAGTACCCTACTGATTTTGCTGGCTGGTTATAATTTTTACCGCAGTTAATTAAGACAGCTTCATGTACTTACTGGTGTGAAAAAAGAAGAATAATATAATCTTACCTCTGAAACTTTCTCCAGCACAGTCTTCTGTGCTTGATACAATGTGTGCTGCACTGATGGCGAGTATACGCCAATATCTGCAGGGCCGGCGAATTTGTCCAAAATGGCGTCTTTGACAGTTAGCCAAGCGTTGTCGAAGTCTGCTGTCCGCATGTTATCGTATATCCATTCTGCTTCCACAACAGTACTGTTGAGGAAGAAACAAAAGATAATTTATTGAATATAGACATAAATTGCAATATATGACAATCTACGACAATGTAACGAGTAATTGATTGAATTACAAAAGGAGGAATGGAAGACCTCTGACCAATAGTAAGATAACAAGTCGGAATCAATAAATAAACGGCAGATAAAAACAAACAAACAATTACCTGAATATTCTTTCGGCAGCATCAGACAGCGTAGTATATTCGTCTTGAACGAAATCCACGAATGCTGACTGTGTTGTTTTAAGTACACGAAGGCCACTTAATCCGGATTTCACAGTCACTGCCTCTGTTCAACAAAGGAAAAAAAACATTAAGAATACGCCTGAAATTATAACTAAAACAATCACGTAAACTAATACTTGTAGGCACAACTAACCGTGTCGAGCTTGGCTCACTTGGCACCATCTGGTCGCAGTCGGCGAAAATACGAAAGCGTGGTTATGAGGCGCGCCCGCCTGGAGCCGTTCCCAAGGATATTCAACGACTCTACATTTGGCCTCTACGACTTGCTTGTACATGTACAAGAAGTGGCCCACTACTACCGCCCCGAACTCTTCGGGCGTCTTCACTCCATGCTTCTTCGCCAGCAGATACACCGTGTTCTTCTGGGAGTCCGTCGCAACCACGTCTTTATTGTCTCCGATCACGTAGGCGCTTTCAGAGTGCAATTTTAATTCCGTGAACACTTCGAACTCTCGGATGGAGTGGTATTCTGCATCACGTTGAACATGGAGGAGTTTGACAGCACTCTTGCCGTATCCGTGGTCGCTCAGTTCAAAGCGACCGCCGGAGTCAGCAGAGGCTGTCAAAGCCGGACCAGCGGTGATGCTGCTGGTCCCCGGAGATTCCATGGAACTCGTGTTGGATGGTTTCGCGTAAATTCTGAAAACATGTTCGATTTAAACATTAATTAATTGTGACAGTCTATTTTGGGATTGAGAACCAGTAGATAACGATTCTGGGTTGATTTATTGTTAATAAACTAATTGATGGGTATTTACGAGCACGTACACAAACGAAATAACACATTAAGTAACTTGACGATCACAAAGTTAATTACCTGTTGATGCTTGCCCACGGCATTTTGGTTCAAGCCAATAAATCGATTAAATCACTTAATTTTGAGTGAATGTAGGAAACTGCGTCGCCGCATAGCCCAACGTACTGACTGTTCCGGCAGAGATGCTGCCCTCACTTATAAGAGTAACCTGTGACCTGCGTTATCAGCAGCCAGCACGCGCCCGCGCCGCCGCGATATTGTAGCACTCATTAATTATCTAATGCGGTGCAGCGCCGGATTTTACGACACAATTAGCGAACAAATACTAAGGGCTCAGTTTGTTTATGTTGTTATTTCCTAGGAAAAGGGCAAAACATGTAAATTTCGAACTTTTTCTAAATCTGGTCTCGACAGTTGCATTAGCATTATTGTTAATTAGTCTTGAACTTGGTGTCTTTATTATATAAGGATTTAATTAATGTTATTTTCAATGGTCTAAATCCGGCACTGGTGCTATTTATCAAGTGTTTATATCTATACCATGCTATACATAAAGCGTGACTACACACTCGCTTACTTTCCTTACACACTAGGGACTTTAGACCTATCTTTGATGAACTGGTAAATCCCTGATTTTGCAAATGGCACCTTGACTTTACGGATGACGGGTCAAAATCCGTCACGGGATGATGGCATAGCAACCTAGCAAAAGATTTAATAGACTATTCGTAGCGGATATACGGCAAAATAATATTTTTGTTTTTTCTCATAACAACTCATATTCTAATTACTCGTTAATTATCGAATGACTTCTAAAACATGGATAAGTAGAAGGTTATCTCTATTTAAAAATATTTTTTATACGATCAACAATTGAAGCGGGCCTTTTGAGCTATAATGAAAAAAACAAATAACTTTTAATAACATATTTTAGTAAATTACATTGTATCCTGTCCAATGTACCTATCTAGTATTTCTTGAATCATATAAATAGAACTTCGTACAATCGCGTTCCATTAAGAAAATGTGTCGTTGTTTTCCGTGACAATAACTGCTTAAGGAAATAAATTGCTGTACTCCTACTTTCAAAGAAGAGATAACGAGGTCTCATTATTATACACGATAGAACATGAAAAAATCGTGAAAAACCCAACAAGCAACTGTTGCACGCGGTTTCAGCCGGTGCCAACGTACTCTTCAGTGATATCGCTGTGAGCACTGTTAAAGCTCGTGAAGAGAAACGAGCGAAAAGATAAGTGGCTACCATTATATCAGGCAGTTCTAATCTACTGCTTAACAACTAATGACCGCGGTGATAAACGGTCAACGGGAATTACCTACAACTAAATCACCACGCTTGGCAGAGTTCACAGACAGATTGGCGATCGCTGTACCTGATTGTTTCTTTGGGAAAACGGTCTGATTACCGGAGATCATCATCATCATCATCAGTTTCTGAATTCGTAGACGGATCACCGATCGTAGTTTGTTTTCTAAAGTGAACAGTTAAGCACTAACGCTGTAAAAACAACATTGTAAAACCAAATGATTTTAAAAGAGTAACCATGGGGTTTCATTTGGGTTCTTCTCCATAAGAAACGAATAACCCGAACCGTGCACCTTTTGTCGACGTTTTATAAGTACCCTTGTAGGCCTATGTGAAATAAAAATATTTTGATTTTAAGCTGCTCATCTTGTAATATAAAACCAAACCACATCGTTTTCATAGTTACATTGAAAATAAGCTTTTGGCTACAGTTTACGAAAACGATCACCCTCGGAATCTTTATACCCGACTGCGCGGTAGTCAAGACGGAGTCTGTCCACTGTCGTCTCTTGTGTGTTTTTGGCCTGTTACCCTAAGAGATTTTGTTTTTATATGTTGTCAAGTATTTGACATGCTTTACAAGTTAATAGTGTGAGAGGTCTCCGAATCTTCAACTAGAAACAGTACTAAAACATAAATATTGTTAAACGTAAATAAATGCTTTAAAATGTAATAATCATATGCCCAAAGAAAAAATAGAGTGGTTTAAGATTATATAAGCCACTGAGATTATTTTATGTTGCATGTTGCAACTGCTATTCTCAAATAAATATCGTCCAAATAAGCTGATTTACGTAAGTCTGTCTTGAAAAAATACTTTGCGGAAATTCTTAATGCCTCGAATCTGCAATACGAAATCTCAATAATGTTATCATTCGTCATAAAAACACTACGAATGATAAAGACTAACAAACAATGACGCGACTTCAACAAAAAGTTGCTAAAATGACGCACAGTATATTTTTTTCGCACCCAAATATAAATAAGAAACGAGGTTAATAGGACATCGCAGATTTAATCTTTTGCCGATATAGGTATATTACTGAAATATTTTATTTACTTTACTGATGAAACAGTATATGGCAACAGCTTTACAATAATACGTTATGTATAAATCT
This sequence comes from Ochropleura leucogaster, assembly GCA_958449745.1. Taxonomy (NCBI): domain Eukaryota; kingdom Metazoa; phylum Arthropoda; class Insecta; order Lepidoptera; family Noctuidae; genus Ochropleura; species Ochropleura leucogaster. The sequence continues at coordinate 6,780,836 of OY288208.1, forward strand.
ACGCAAGTGAACTCGTGTGCAAACAAATCGTGAAAGTTTTCATGAATGTCATCAGATGTTTTGTATAAACTAAAGATAATTACTCGCACGTGAGGTATGTACCGACACTTTATGATACATACCTCCTCTCATATCCCGTTTGTTCTAAAAATAAAGAGGACGTAACATTAACGTTTAAATGTACGTGAAGTATCGAATGTGAGTGGCACGCAATTTTTATAGTTCGATCGTAATATTTTATGTTCCTAGCTTTATGGCTATATTTTCATAGCTTTAAATAAGACATCTTTATATACATCGTAGGCATATAATAGAGCGAAGAAGTTTCATTCTCAATAAGAACTAAGAGTAATTTTTATGAGCGAGGATGTTATTCGCAACATTTCCTAGAGCTTCAATAAAGTGTGAAGCCAACTTCCGTAATTTTTATTTTAGTCTTGCAATAAAAATCTAAATCTGTGTAGTGAGTGCTATTGTCGGTAGACATCGCGTGCTAGTAAACTTCAGTCTACCACTCCAGAAGCGTGTAAACATTCCGCCGCAGCACTTGGCGCCAACGTATTATTTGAGAAAGAACGGCGGCCTCAGTGACTAAATGCGTCCAGTGTCAGTCATCATTTACTCTCATTCCGCATCTTTGTTCAGTGAGCAATCATTAAAGAAAGTAGCGACTGCTTAATCGTGTTTAAAAGCGAGCCGTAGCGTCGTAGATGACATGCCAACTGTGAGCAGACGGACGGCGAATGCAGGGCGGGCGGGTTTGCGCAAGCGCGGCGGGGCGGGCGGGCGGCGCCACCGTGACGTGCGGCTCAGCTGACGCCGTGGCTCGGCGGTGACGCGTCGCCGGCACGCATCGATCCCGCACGTCTGTTGCGAATATCTGCCGGTGCCGGGACTGCCGGGTAGCGCTGTGCACCGCTAGTGAGCAACGTGTTATCCGCTCGGGAGTGCACGCTTCGTGCCGTGTTTACCTAAATACCGATGATGGTGCGACGCAGCGGACGGTACACTGTTAACTGGCGAGGATTTAAGGATTTTGCTTTCGGAAATAAACCTCCCGACGAAGGTGAGTTTAAGTCTGTAGGCGTATGTCGGATTTGAAACGGTGAAAATCTTAATAAATGGCATAACCTCAAAGAGTGTTTCGGTGTGTGAAATATGGCAAACAATTGCAACAGTCAGAAATTCTTGAGAGATGAAATCGCGTATAACCTCGTAAAATTGTGTGTTGGGTAGAGGAAATAACGATAATATTCTGCCGGTTCTGCGAAACAAATATAATTTTCTTCAAATTGCTGACCCAGTATGTAAGTAGAATTCTCTACACGATTAGTTTACTACGAAATAATAGTGCCGACTGAACTGAAACGATGCACAAAACGAACATTACGTTTTCATGAACTACCATCAACAATTGAGCATAATAAATGTCAGTATTAACTCTATAAACCTGGCACCTACCCATACTATTTGAATATTCGGTTAATTTGTTTTCATCAGAGTAAATAACTACAGTAAACGTAATAATATATGTACTTAGTAATAAACTGCTTGCATATTAACCACAATGTTAATACCAGTCCATTAATATTCATTGCTGCGTTGAATGGATCATAAATTCGAAGCCTAGTTTCATCATTCTCTTTTCGGAAAATTGTAATGACAACCATTTTCTTAAAAAGTTTTCATGATGTAGGTCAAGAAGGTACTTTACTTCGAAACGAAAATCCTGCATAACATGAGCATGAATCACTTAAGCGCTGGGTGCATTCAATAAAAGTATTTATACCGTACTTAACATCTTGTCACTTGGAAGATGGACATTTTATTTCACAACCTACGAAAACAATCGTTACAATAAAAATCGTATAATTGTTTTCATTTGTTTCCTAAATGGTTTAAATATAATTACTTGGTATATGTAAATGAAACCATTACTCATGCCTTCAGAAAATAAATGCTTACAAATTTCAAATACAGTGTACTTTAAAAAAAAAACAGTCGGCCTAGCCCCTAGACTAGATACTAATGTGTCTAGGTTGGGTCATACAAACTTGACTTCGAACAAACTCTTATCTTTTGGCGCAGAAAAAAAGGCTGGGCCTTAGCTACTGCGCTGTCGCATCGTCATCTGTTACAATAAAATAAAGCATAAAGCCGATATACTAAAGCTTAAAACTACTTTGTTACAAGCCGTTGGTACTTTACCTAATTTACCGGTCTGTTATTAATACAATGTACGACTAAAACTAACAAAAAACGAAGAAGTTTTATTGTTTTTTATTCTTGTGCAAGCTTGACTGCTTGTTTCATTGCATAACTCATTCAGAAAAAGAAGTCTGGAATCGCATACTAATGCAGATGGACATTGCATAAGAGTATTGTTCCCCAAAAGACTTTATCAAACAATAGCGTACCGCATGACTGATTTTGATGAACGAAAATCAATTTCGTCACTTGATGTACGTATTATTTTCGCCATAACCCAGTTACGTCTGTGAAGTTCCCGGACAGCATCTTTAGGAGTTCAGTGATGACTAGTTTAAAATTCTGTCCTCGCCTCTAGCAAAGTTGTAATCGAATGCATAAACACGTCGTACATATACTTATTAATTAATGGTACGTATTGTTGCAAGATTTAGAATAGAATAGAATAATATTTATTTGTGTAAAAACATGGTACATAAGGTCTTATAATTAGAGTTGTGAATTTACATGTTTTAACATATACAAATATTAGACCAGCTTGGTAGGTAACATTTTACTATGAGTAATAAAAAAACAACATAGAATACTTTGAAAACTTAATAACTATATCTATCAGTTACTTTTATGTCAAGAAATTCTTTTACACTATATAACAATTGTCGATCTGACATTTATACAACCTTAATCCTTACTTATAATATTATAAAAGCGAAAGTGAGTTTGTTTATTTGTTTGTTTGTTTGTTTGTTACCTCTTCACGCTTTAATGGCTAAACCGATTGTGATGAATTTTGGTACATAGATAGTTGGGAACCAGGAGACGGACATAGGTTAATTTTTATTTAAAAAAATTGGGATGTGAGGGAGAAAGAGGGAAGAAAAGGGAAAACTTAGCGTTGCTATTACAAACCAATAAGGCGCAAGGGCAACTGTGTTACCCCAAATTTAACGCGGGCGAAGCCGTGGGTGAAAGCTAGTTTAAAATATTTTAAAGAGATTCTCTTAATTTCTATAGATAATTTAACAGCGATGCTTTTGTAGTGATTAATGGTTTGAAGGTGCTGTCAAGTTTTATGAAGTTTTTTTATACCCTTCCAGTAGGGCATAAACCCCTGCTTTATGAAGTCAGTAGCCACGACCTTCAAATCAAGGTCATCTTTGGTAGAAGGTACTGAATATTGACAATAAGCTGAATGACCTCGTCCTTGAAGATCCTACGGTACTTTAAGAACTAAAAAAAACTAAGAGTGCGATCAAAATAAATCAAGCGCGACGGTTAAACTTAGTTTTAGTAACCGGCCCCACAAGATAACAAACAGAACTCCGGTACCTTCTTTGGTAGTTGATAGGTAAACTATAGGTTCATTAAAAGTGTCCTGTCATACGTAATGAACTATTTTTTTTTAATTAAATGAGTAGGACTATAAGCCGATGAGAAATCGTGGTAATTACTGTGAAGTGTCTTATTTATTTTGGTATTTTGTTAATATGTCAATTAGTTTGTTTTATTGGACATATGTATTAGCATCGACTAAAATATATCAGTACTCGAAAACAATTAGTTATTTTTTTAAGATATTATTTTTGTACCTCAACACAATGTATTCCTATTTAACACAAAGGTTGTCATTAAGTCCACTCTCTGTACCACTATTGTACATAAAGTTAATGAATAAATAATTTATGCACAATGTTCCGATTTCCTTTTTCAGTACCATTACACTTTTGTTCACGCCATATGAATAATACGAGTACCTAGGGAACATGTTTTATAGAAACATTGCGTGTTACCCGGCCACTGGCCACCGCAGCTCTGTCGCAATTAGCAATGTAAATCTAAACACCTAGTGTTGCGATTTCTTGTATGTGTTTATTAGTCTTGGTTTCACTATGATAATATTTATTGACAAGAAACTACAAATCCTCGAGTGTTGGAGGATACCGCATATTGGCAAGCACAACCTTGTCAGTCTGGCTTTTATTCTATAGCAGCTTTGCCCAGGGGGCAGTCCATCATACTAGGATAGAAATATGAATTACGTTACAATTCAAAAAATGTATATTCATAATAAACTACTTCTGTGAGTAGTTGGTAGCTGGGGAGGCCTATAGTGTAGGACGCAACATGCGTCTATAGGTACTCTTGCTCTATTCTTGCTTCCTAGCTCCTCGTGCTGCGCTATCGTTGCTGCTGCGGCTGCAGAGAATCCCAAGCAGCATAAATATAGTACATAACTATATTTTGAATCCTTTGGGTTTTAAACTCTGTATATTTATATATTATGTATATTTCAGTCTAAGGCAAGCAAGTTATATAGCTAGGTCTACGTCATATTTCAGTCTAAGTGCAAGTAAGTTATATAGCTAGGTTAATGCCATATTTCAGGCTCCATCATCAGCTTAGGCAGCTGCCTTTTCCCAACTATGTTGGGGTCGGCCTCCAGTCTTACCGGATGCAGCTGAATACCAGTATTTTACATGGAGCTACTGCCTATATGACCTCCATAATCCAGTTAGTACTGGGTAATACGATACCCCTTGGTAAGACTGGTTGTCAGACTTTTGGGACACTGACTAGGTATAATGACTGTCAAAGATCTACAAATGACAGCCGGGACCAACAGCATAACGTGCTTTCCGAGGCACGGAGGAAATTATGTGATCTATACTAATATTATAAAGCTGAAGAGTTTGTTTGTTTGTTTGAACGCGCTAATCTCAGGGACTCCTGGTTGGAATTGGAAAATTCTTTTAGTAGAAAATTCTTAGTTTGGATAGTCCATTTCTTGAGGAAGGCTATAGGCTATATAACATCACGACCAACAGGTGCTGAGCAGCGCGGGTGAAACCGTGAGGAACAGCTGTGGTTAGATAAGGTGATTTAATATTACTTACGCCCGATTTCACCAACCTTACGTCTTAATAAAAACTCGCCGTTCGGTATTGCAATTTAAAAATCAATAACGCACTTGTATATATGCATACAGTCAGTCAGCAAAAGAGTTAAGTAACCAGGTCAGACATATTGAGACTGATCAGATATAGTTTATTGTTTAAAACTAATTTGGATAATATGGATATATATTTAAGCATTATGTATTTATACAAGTATTTATTAATATTTACTTATATATATGTAGGTTATAATAGGTTAAGGCACACACACATTTTTTTCTAATACTCTCTCACACACTATCGTCTACATTTCGTTCTCATATGTCCTTTCGCAGGTCTGCTGGCAGAAATTTCTTAAGAAATAAGCAGTACCTTTGTACTCAAATTGTATATGTTTTTTATCCTGTCTGGTTTACTGTGTGTATATAAATAGTTAAATAAATAAATAATTTACGTCTTCTATCTCCATCTAGAATATTTTTTGTCTATTAAACAAAAACTTAATTTAAGAACATTCATGATTTTTAAGAAATTTTCAACTGTCCTATTTGACTAGCTGGGTTACTAATAAATCTTCTTTGCTGGTTGTGCATTGATTATGATTTCCTAAGAAAAAAGAAAGCTTGTCGAACGAACCCCTAACGCGATAGACCTTTTTATCAACTGGAAGGGTTCTAAGTGCAATTCAAAGCTAAATACCACGAGTACTCAAATTCCCTGCCCCGGAAACAAAACCCGTTTGTAAAGGTCGTTTAAAAAATTATAATGTAAATATTTCCTGAAAGGAAACGATAGCAAAACATTTTTATTTTCAAGGCATTCCGATGCACGTTCGACGTAAGAAAATTAGAAGACAGACAAGTAAATAAACAGCTTTGTACCAACACGGCTTTTTCATTTATCCATACTAATAGATACAATAAAATTGAAGAGTTTGTTTTATTTTTTAAACACGCTATTCTCTGTAAAAACTAGTCTTATTCATTTCATTGATTCATTTATTCTGTCTGAGATAATATATTTACACAAGGCTTATACCTGCGGCGTTGCCTGTGTGAATTTCAGTTATTGTCATTCGGGATCGGTCTACCGGGATTAAAAGTATCCTGTGTTGACTCAGTTTATAAACTATATGTGTGCCCAATTTCATACAAATCCATTCAGTAGGTTTTGTAGTAACACACATTTTCGTCATTTAGTTTACCTTATTTTGCAAGCCCTGGCGGGGCCATAAATTCGTTTGAGTTCACCACGGGATAGTCTGTCTGAACAGAAATACAACCTTCTGGACTTAAACAGCGAATAGCCATATAAAAAAAGAGAACAGAAAGCAGAATTAATAATTTGAGTAGTATATTCGTGGGATATTACTGATATTAGTAGGATATTCGTAGGATTTGATGGCCCAATTCCTGAGAAAGGTTTAACATTATCCTATCATTGTGTTAAATAGCCTAGCAAACAAAAAGTTAAAAGAAAAAGGGTTGTGAAAGTGGGACCGCGGAGCACAGCTAGTTCCACTAATAAAAATCTATTGCCTACTAAGGTTGCCGGTATTCTGGACAGTAACAAACACCCTACTGTGACATATTACGTTCATTTTGGGGTGGAATACAAATGAAATCCCCTACCTACACGTGTTATTGATAAAATACATGTTTGCGTGAGTCGTGACCTTTTATGTCCATATGTCAATAAAGTTCGTACAAAAAAATCAATGAGTCACACACCTACATACCTATATTAATGATAAATTACAGTTACCGTTATGAAATGCCATAGAATTTTTATTACCAGTTAAGCAAACAGATCGCCGAGTTGAGATTTGAATGCCACTAAAATGTTATCAGAAAAATCAACTCTCTCCGTATTGTGCCTGTCCCTGTGGTGGCAAAACACTACTGCCGAGCATAAAGTCCTGGATTTCATTACCGCGGTGTGGCAAGGTGTCTGTAATTTTAGATAAAGCGAGCTGGCTGTCTGTAATCCTATGTCTCACCAAATCCTACCAAAGATAGATATACCTATACAAATTACAATTATTTCAATTACTTAGTTCAATGGTAAATTAATACTAATATAATTCCTAAAACCCATTTATTTTATTTTAGAAAAGGAGGAGCAGAAACCTGAGGAAGATTTAGCTAATCATGAATTAATATTTTTAAAAAGTATAGTTGAGAGTCCCGATTTTGGAAGAAAGTACGAGGTAAATATTCTAACATTACGATTACCTATACTCTTAACAGTTAGCTTTAAGTATAAACGTGATCAAATATTTGTTTCGAGCTGCCCCATTAATAATATTATTTTTGTTTTACCCCTTTGCTGTGTAAATACCCTAAAAAGAATCTTTTCCGGTTCCACCGCATCTGTAATCTACGCTTCTCTATTTCCGTTATTTATTCTTTATTTTCTTTAAAAATAAAAAAAAAATATTTATAATATTTAAAATTACAAAGAAACATTTTAAAACTTAGCAATTTTCAGAACGTGTCTATTAACATAACATCGTAAACCTAAATTAGTTACATACTAGTAATTTACCGCCATTTTTCTATATGCCATCCCTTTCTAATGCTATATTCTCTCGCTTTGGAACAAAGAACGGTTTCATTCTCTTTGAACTGACAGACACAGTGTTCCAGCGATACAGTCACCGAGAATCGATAAATTATGTTATAACTATCAACATTAAGTCAATGGAATAAAGTTAAAAATTGCATGCAGTTCGGACTTATTACTGTCAAAAACTCGCAGTTGGAAAACAAGAATAAGCGAAATCGTGCCAGTGAGTGTAGTGTTCGTTTGGGTGTGTTCTTTTAATACAACAAAAACAGTTTTAGTACATAAATGTAGCTGTTTTCCGCTACTCTCCCCAGTATTAGCTCGTAAATAGTTTATTTAGTTCTTATTGGAAATGCAACGTGGTGTCTGTACGCTAATATTGTAGTTTTCATTCAACTATTTAACGACAACAAGTGCCACGCCTATAAATGCTCGTAGCTCGTATTTTGGATTGCCAACAGCCGTTCCTGGGTTCTATTTTAATTACTGGTGAGTGTTGTTATTACAGTCTATCGATTCAGAGGAGGACTTGATCGTTAAACCAGTCTCGTTGGGCAACGTAAACATAATACGCTCTCTAAGCGAGTACCGTGGCAACAATATACGGACTATTGAACAGGCCGAACTCGCTATTATTGTGTCCAGGGCACACTTTAAGGTAGGTACGCCCCTTCCAATATTAGCCAGCCTTCAGCGACTTGTTTACAAAGTAACACAAATATTTACTGCATGGCTTGTTAAAAGTAGATGCCAGTTTAATGTGTTCTTCAGCAGATATACTGCACTTGTTATTATTGCTAATGAGTATTAGAATATCCAAAACATATTGTTCTAGTACAGTTACCATAGATACCAAGTAAATAACAAAAGCTGACAAAAACAGCCAGTACTCTTAGTAAAGTAAAAGCTACAGTCCTTATCTAATTTCATCTTCTAAGAACTAAATAAACCCATTTTTACAGGCTTTAATAGATGCTCATGACCAAATTGGCGCAATTTGGGTAGACCGAGGTTCTGGTATAGAAGAAAAGCCACCTCTACCAGAATCAGAAGGAAGCAAGGACAGTGCTGAAGGTACAGACGGAACCACAGACGAAAACGGTGACATGCCTGTAGAGACCGTAAAAGTTGTGGGGCTCAGAAAAGTGCCTGGCCAGCCTTTAGGATTAACTGTAAGTATGATCAAAATATTTTTAATGAATTTCTATTGTCTATGCTAATTTTAAAACCTTATTCAAGAATAACAAGTTTTGTTTTGTGCCAGTAACTTTTATTGCAGAAAGTTAACTGAATAAAGATACATTCAAATTAAAAAATACAAATTAATGATTTTCATACAACACAAGACAATTGAATAGTAAATAAGTTGAAACGGGAAACCTTATTTGTTTTTTTTTTTAAGTTTCATAAAACCACAACACATTAATATTCTGGCCTTGTAATTTTCAGTTCAATATGAATATTCAACATTAGTATGCAATTTGACACATTCCAAATATAGAACACTTGTACCAATAGGATAATACAGTGTTTCAATGACAAAACTATGTGAAACTCTTATTCACTCACCTTTTTATTAAAACAGGTAACAACAGATGAGCATGGACAGCTCATAGTAGCTAGAATATTAGCAGGCAGTGCTGCTGCAAAACAGGCATTGGTGTCCGTAGGAGATGTATTATTAGAAGTAGATGGGGTCCACATAGACTCTGAAGACCAGCTCAAGGAAGCCGTAGCAAAGCCTAATGACAGGATCACACTTAAAGTTGGGCCTAACCTTAAAGAGAAGACTGCTCAGTTATCAAATAAGCTTAGTGTGAGTATAAATACATCCTACTAATAGAAAAGATGCGAAAGTTTGTGAGTATGGATGTATGTTTGATCCACTTTCATGAAAAACTACTGAACAGACCTTGATGAAATTTGGCACAGGGGTAGACTATAGTCTGGAATACACATAGGATACTTTTTATATCATCACGCGGGCTAAGCCAGGGCGCCAGCTAGTTATTTAAATAAGACTTTATTATTTTGACTACCTCATTGGTCAAGTTGAGCATGAATTCCTGGGTTGGATTCCCGCACCGCAAAGTGCTGTTGGGTTTTTCCAGTAGGAATTTCTTTGTAGCAGCCATGGACTCTAGATTCATGCCTGATTGGCATGACATGGCTTGGCAAAAGGCTCCCCTCATAACATAGGACTTCAACATAACTGGGGAAATGTTGGTGTACTATTAGTAGTAGGTACACCTCTGCCCAACCCTTTTGGGATTACAGGCGTGATATTATGTGTAAAAAAGATAATTAGGTACAAGAAAATAACTCAAAAAATATTCTCTAGTAGTTTTCTGTAAATAACAGAAAGTTCTACTGATCAGTTCTAAACTCATAATTATCTTAAACATATATTTTTCTCAATTATTGTATGATATCACATGTGAGAGTTTTCATATAATAAGCACTGCAGTCATTATAAAATAATCAACCAACAAAGAAAGGTTATATTTAGTCAAGCAATTTTGTAACATCAATTATGTTATGACAATTTTACAAGACAAATTGACTTTTCTCATGATTGCCAGACTGAAATGTTAGAGAATAAATAAATAAATATTTTGGGACAACTAACAACACACACGGCTATCTGATCCCAAGCTAAGCAGAACTTGTGTTATGGTAACCAGACAACGGATATACATACTTATATAATTTATAAACACATATTATAGATAAATCACACCCAGACACAGAACAAACAATCATGCTCATCACACAAAGTTTGTCCTGGGTAGGAATCGAACCCACGACCTCCGGCTCAGCAGTCAGGGCCACTAACCACTAGACCAGCGGTCGGCAACCTCTTGGCAAGCAAGGGCCACAAGGTGACAAATTAAACTAAAGGCGGGCCGCAGTCATTTTGCTCATAATATTGGCCATATTTCATAAAAAAATATATGCCATTGAAAATTGTTAAAATATAGGGAATTTAATTCGTACACGTAATTTTTTTTTGACGTTGGACATCATCAAATAACTTCCCCCGCTCTGGGCGTAGCGGGGGGGAGTGTCTGACTAAAACCCACCCTTATTCCTTCATTTGCCCTTTGCGTTCCAGGGCCGCGGTATCTCTTTCGAATAACCAACCCTGGCAGGCGAAGGCCCTGGCAAGCCCCTCTGCTTTGCTGACATCTCTTTGAGGCGCGCGTGAAACTGAACTAAAATATACTAAGGCCGTGCGCTGCGTAAGGTGTGCGCACGGCGCGGGCGCCCGCGTTGCTTGCTGTTTCATGTAATCTCAGGCCGTGCGCTGCGGAGATTATATGAAAAAGCACGCCACGCGGGCGCCCGCGCCGGCGCCGTGCGCACGCCTAACGCAGCGCACGGTCTAACGCGCCGCCTATCGTCAATAGACGGACGGACGGTGAGCTGCCTATTGCTCACCGTCCACAGGCCCGCATCTACGGTGCCCGGGGCGCCTCCCACGGCGGCTGGCTTGGTTTGAGGTTCTCTCCCTCAAACGCCCGGCCAACTCCTTCGCTAGTACGACTGCTTCGCAGAAGGAAGTGACCGGAGTGCCTCCCTCATACAGTCCCAAGGCATGGTGCTGAACCCGTTGGCAATGTCGAGAGACACTGCCACGAAAACCCCACCCCTGGACACTGCAGGCCCCGTCGTGAGGGCTTTCACACGCATGATGGCATCCAACCTCGAGCGCCCCCAGCGGAAGCCATACTGGTGCTCCGCAAGATCCAGCCCCGTCCCCACAAGATGCCCGACGAGGCTGCTTGCAATTACTCTTTCAAAGAGCTTGTCCACCTCGTCGAGCAGCACGATGGGCCGGAATGCGGACGGAGAGTCCGCAGGACGCCCCGGCTTCTGTATGAGGACCAGCTTTCCCGTCTTCTAACGAAGTGGGAAATGGCCCCTCTCCAAGCATGCAAGTATCTTAGGAGCCCTAGTAGTCAGGGCCCGAGAGCCTCCAAGGCCAGGACCCAGGCTTTGCCGTGCAAGCCATTGGGTCCCGGAGTGGTATTTTTCAACTCGTCAAAATCAGATGTCATTTAACAAGATCATTGGATTCATAGAAGGAGCTTTGAGAATATCAGCTAGCATGACACATTTCAAAGTGTTGCCGAGCAGAGGGGTTAAAAGGCGCTTATTTAATGCGTTGATTTTGATAATAATTATAACTTATTTACGAAACATTCGCGGGCCGCAAGGAAGACGTCCGCGGGCCGCATGCGGCCCGCGGGCCGCGGGTTGCCGACCCCTGCACTAGACCAAGAAGCCCGTCAATGAATGTAAGACTAATTAGCTGCTTGTATTTCAGTGCTACATGAGGACCCTGTTTGACTACGACCCTAAGGAAGACACCCTGCTGCCATGCAAGGAAATTGGTTTAGAGTTCAAGAGAGGAGATATTTTACAAGTAAGTTTTATTCATTCACTTTGTGAGTGACTTTCTCTCAATACATAGAACTATTGTGTACATTTTTTCTTCATGATCCTAAAATTTTGAAATAATTTCTGAAACACCTCAACAAGACATCCAATTTTGATCTGACATTCTTTTCATCAAGACTACATCTTCATCTCAATATTTAACATTGAGCGACTGCCTATCCGAGCTCCGCTCCTTGGTAAGACTGGTTGTCTCGCATGATGATAATGATTGTCAAAAATCTACAAACTACCGTTGGAACGGTTGGTTTCGACGGTAGTTTGTAGTTTTTGCTTAACGCGATGTCCACACTGGGTAAGGAGAAATCTCTATAGTTAATGGTCACCCATCCACGGATCAACCTAGGAAGCTTGACTTCACCTGCTGATCTACCCGAGCGGTTTTTATTATGTAACCAGGGGCTCTAAGAACATCCATACAATGAAATATCTTTATTAGCCTCATTTTGCTATAAAATCAATTTAAATCCCTATCTATCATTTTCCTCTTGCATCCATATAATATACTTCAATGTATTTCTCTCTTCTCCAGGTATCAGATAGAAAGGACCCCAACTGGTGGCAAGCAAGTCATGTAGAGAATCCGGAAACCGTGGGGTTGATACCCTCGCCTGAGTTGGAGGAACGACGTAAGGCGTATGTGGCGCCTGAAGCCGACTTCGTGCATAAAATCAGTATCTGCGGTGCAAGGGTAAGCTTATTTCATTTTTTTAAGGATATCTGTTATATACTTTCAATAAAAGGTTTATTTAATACTAGCTTCCGCCCGCGACTTTGTCCGCGTGGCATAGTTAATTTAGGCTAACGCTAACTTTAACCCGCGTGATGATCGAAAAAAAAAGCATTCTCTCCCCTTTTCTTCCCTCTTTCTCCCCCTCATACCCTTTTTTAGCCTAAGGTCCCAATTATCTCTGTACCAAAATTCATCAAAATCGGTTTGGCCATTTAGGCGTGAAGACGTAATAAACAAACAAACTCACTTTCGCTTTTATAATGTATAATGGAAGTAAAAATTGCAGGGTTCTGTTTATGCTTATACCCATGAGAGAAAGGCATGACTTGAATGTACTTTATCAAGTTCCCTATCACAGTCTAATGCTGGACATGAGCCTCTCCCAAATTGCGCCTCACAACACTTAATATTATTGATTTTTCTGAGGTCCCACTGGCCCTAGTTGCCATTAAAACGCGACTTCTAAAGAAGGATAAGGGGCGTCTCTCGTCACGCTGCTATTTATTTCATTAAGCTATCATTCTTATTTTCCGAGATTTATAGGTTTCTTTAAGTGACCTGGATTCATTGCCTAGAGTGTACTTCATTACATAATAATATGTACAGAATTTGATTTATATTTACTATAGCTCAAAAGCACAATCAAATTTTCGGAAGCGTCCAATTACTATCAATAATCGACGTTTCGTGAACTATAGACCACAGTCAATGTACCCGGAATTGTCCACAATCAGCTCATTTGTATGACTAAACGAATATAATACACATTGTTTATAATATTGCTTTTCATTGTCAATTTATGAATCAAGGGATTCTCACGAACATTTCATGTCAGCGATTTTAGTTTCATTGTTATGATGCCCAGACGTGTCGTGTTAACAAAACACTTTATTGTTCCGGCATTTTGATGAAATACTGTAATTATGAGTCACTTAGTATTGTTTAAAGGTCTCTAATTACATAGTTGTCTAGACATAAAAGTAATGAACCTAAGATTCTTATTAGGATCGAGTCATCGCCCACTTTCTACCCACGCGTGTTCCGACTGTTTCAAAATATTCAGATGACTAATATTTTGTAGTGTCTTTGTACTCATAAACTTTTAAGCAATATAAATAAAATTGATATGGTATACCGTATCAAACAAAGAAGAATTTTTGAAAATCGGTCCAGGCGTCTTTGAGTAATCGTAAAACAAACATAAAAAAACTTCCTCCTTTTTTTGAAGTCGGTTAAAAAGTTTTTATTATAAAATTTCTGTAATGTAACATTACCTTTCTTTTCTATAAGAAAGATACTAAATAGATGGACAAAATATCATTCAGGTCTAGTTAAATCTTTACCTTATCATCTAACTAAACAAACTAACAGTTATCGAGAATCGGTCTTCCGTGGCGATCGATTAGTAAGGCCTGGGGTTAACGATTTCACTTTATTGTTAACCTTTTCACCGCCACGGACTTCAATATCACGTATAATATAAACTTCTATTGAAGTCCGTGATCGTGAAAAGGTTACAAGACCACCCACTGCTCACGGATCTTGTCGTGGACAGAGGTTTTATGGACTACTAGCTTTTGCCCGCGGCTTCGCTCGCGTTAAATTCGGGGTAACACAGTTCCCCTTTCCTGATTTGCAGGTACCTGCTACCTGTAGTTTTTGCCCTTGCGCCTTATTGATTTGTAATAGCAAAGCTAAGTTTTCCTTTTTCTTCCCTCTTTTTCCCTCATATAACACTTTAAAAAAAACCGGCCAAGAGCGTGTCGGGCCACGCTCAGTGTAGGGTTCCGTAGTTTCCCGTCCGTCACAATAAGTGTTCCCAGTTATGAGGCCAACCGAACAATTCGGTAATACCCGATCCAATGTAATAAGTACCTACAGCGCCATCTCTCGGGGAATTGGGTTACTAATTAATACAAAGACGTGCAATTTCGGTGGTAATTTTGGATTGCGAGAATCGATTTCAATAATTCTTTTTTTGTTTGAAAAAAAAATACGTTCAAGATAATAAAATATGTAAACAAAGTTACAAAAAATGCTTGCATATACGATTATACTACAAACTTAGTCCAGAAATTATTTTGTACAACTTTTTGTCTTTTTTGTACAAAAACTGTTGTGTCAATCAAGTTCAAAATAATTTTCATAGAAAGTCCTTATAAAGTTCTACTTTTCAGATTTTTTTCATATTTTCTAAACTTATGGTTCAAAAGTTAGAGGGGGGGGGGGACACATTGTTTTTTACTTTTGGAGCGATTATTTCCGAAATTAATGACATTATCAAAAAACGATCTTACTAAACCCCTATTTATTTTTAAATACCTTTCCAACAATATATCACACGTTAGGGTTGAAATTAAAAAAAAATCACTTCCCACTTTACATATAGGGTGGCTACCCTAATAAAACATTTTTTTCAAATTTTTATTTTACCACTTTGTCGGCGTGATTGATATACATATTGGTACCAAATTTCAGCTTTCTAGTGCTAACGGTCACAGAGATTAAGCGAGGACGGACGGACGGACGGACGGACAGACAGACATGGCGAAACTATAAGGGTTCCTAGTTGACTACGGAACCCTAAAAAAAGGAATAGCCTATGTCCGTCTCCAGGGCTCCAACTATCTCTCTACCATTAAAATCGGTTTAGCCATTTAGGCGTGAAGACGTAACAAACAAATAAACAAACAAACTCACTTTCGCTTTTATAATATTAAGTATCTGTATCTTGTAGTGGTTGGGGCTTCGGCTGAGGTCAATGCACTCGGTATTGGTAACCTGTAGGCGGAATCTACAGAACGCAACAAGTTGCTAGGAACCTTAGAATAATACTTCATTTTACACCAAAATTGAAACATCTGTTTTACAAAATTACTAACTCTATGGGTTTAATAGCGGTATTATCGCTGATAGCGATATCTTGCAGAAAACCTTTGAATGGACTGTACGAACATAAAATATAAATGTTCAAGGAGTAGGCGGTTATCTTTGGTTAAATTCTTCTACTTTTCGTATTTTCGTTGATACAATCTTAAGGTATTTATACTAAACGGTAAAGCCTGATTGCCATATAATGAGTTATTCGAATGGGAAATCATGATCCACTTTTACTGGTTAAAACCCATCCAGGTTCCTTCGTTTGCCCTTTGTGTTCCGGGGCCGCGGGATCTCCTTCGAACAACCCGCAATCCTGGACAAGTGATTACTTGCACTTACCCTATTAATTATTCTAAATTACAGATATCAAAGAAGAAAAAGAAGTTCGTATACGAGTCTCGTTCGAGCGTGAAGCTAGAGGGCGCTGAGTTAGCGCTGTACGAAGAGGTTGCGCGTACGCCGCCCTTCTTGCGCCGCGTGCTGGCATTGGTGGGTACGAGGGGCGTGGGCAGGCGGACCATCAAGAACCGAATGATTGCTGAACATGCGGACAGATTCGGTGCTGTTGTACCTCGTAAGTCCCTTTTTAACCTTGTTTCATATAATTACCGTAAACCGTTACAGTGTGTATCATGTGCCCAACGGTTTCACCCGCTTCCCCCTTATCACTTAGGGATATGAAAAATAGATAGTAGCCGTTCTCAGACATACTGAATATGCATAAAAAAAATCATAAGAATCGGTTGAGCCGTTTTGGAGGAGTTTGGGAACGAACATTGTGTGAAAAATAGATAGTAGCCGATTCTCAGACTTACTAAATATGCATAAAAAATTTCATAAGAATCGGTCGAGCCGTTTCGGAAGAGTATGGGAACGAAGTTGTGACACGAGAATTTTATATATTAGATTGTCCTGTGCCAATCGCTTCTTGGCGTGTCTATGACAATATAAATTGAGTCAGCACTAGTTTGGCGATTTGTGTTGCGTCTATAATTTCTTGAGATGTGCAAACAACTGGCCACACAGGACACGATATAAAGTGTCCCATCGTTTGTGGGGCAACACCACATTTACACTTCAAGGTCATCTATGAATCCCCTACCTGGACAGCTTTTCCTTTCTTCGACCTGTGTCCGATTCAATCGCAATAAAAACGTTTTCATTAAAACGTGTACAGCTCTATTAAGTGTATAATAAATAAATTGTTAAGGATGTGGGCTTTTAGGGATGCGTGAACGAAACACGTTTTAGGGACTTATGACTCAAATTATTAGGTACAGATTTTCAAGCCAAATATTCCGTCTCCCGAAATACATACCATAATACAAGACGCATATAAATTCATGAATATAAATCCATTCGCTACTGGTAACACCACTTTTTTAGACTTACCAATTTCTCTTACAGACACGTCCCGCCCCCCGCGGCCAATGGAAGAGAACGGCCAGTCGTACTGGTTCGTGTCCCGCGAGGAGATGGAACGCGACGCACACGCCGGTCGGTTCCTCGAGTACGGAGAACATAACGGACATCTCTATGGCACCCATCTTGACTCTATCAGGGCTGTTATGAAGGAAGGTGAGGATCTTGACTCGAAGTATAGATAAACTAGCGACCCGTCCCAGCTGCGCACGGGTGTTAAAAATCTTTGAAAATCCCCACTTTTCTCTACTATAATATGTATGTATTATACATGAAAACCTTCCTCTTGAATCACTCTATCTATTAAAAAAACCGCATCAAAATCCGTGGCGTAGTTTCAAAGATTTAAGCATACAAAGGGACATAGGGACAGAGAAAGCGACTTTGTTTTATACTATGTAGTGAAGTAGGATTTACCTTTAATGTACTTGACTTTTCAATTGGCTGTTGAAGTTGTTAAATCTCGATGCTATTGGTACACGGTGATACCCCTACCTTTCCAGTCACAAAACGACCCATCTATTGTGACCATGCGTATTTCAGTTTTATAGGAAACTGTTTTTAATTTTGTTATACCATGAAAATTTGTAGCTTCTGTATCCATTAAAAAAAAAATATCGATCAGACCCACCGATCCTAGACTTGAATCATACCAACGCGTCGCCTCTCACTCTTGACGTAATTAAAAAGAAAGAAAGAAAAGCTTTTATTTGGGACTCGCACAAAACAAGTAAAACAGTAACAAAATAAAATAGTTCAGACAATGTTATTGTCTGTGCGAGGCCAAAAAAGGTCCCTGTCTCAGCATAAGCTGCGATATTTTAAGAATAAAATAACACAGCGCTGGTATTCTGACAGGGCCAGTTAGTGGTATCACGGACACAGAACGGAGCACATATATAAATAAATATTCTAATTACAGATACAGAGATTAAAAAATAATTGATAAATACAGATGGACAAAATTAAAATTATAATATTCTTCATGCAAAAATAGACTACCAAATTGACCAGTACCCAATAGCCCAGCGCTCCAAATATCTTTTGTCGACGAGACAAATAATTAATTAAAAGTCGTTTCGCTATTATTCCAGGAAAAATGTGCATTTTGGATTGCGCGCCGCAATCTTTAAAGCTGCTACACAACAGTGGCGAATTCCTCCCATTCGTCGTGATGATTGGAGCTCCAGGCATCGAACAGCTGAGGAACCTCACTTATGCCTCCAATCGGAACTTAACGGTGAGGAAACGAACCGAATAATCAAGTTGTTGCATTTTACGAGCTAGCATCAGTCATTGTAATTTAAACCTTATGGGAACGAAATAAAAGTGATTTACCGCTAGCTCGGGGTTTACAACGACTGTACTAGGACGTATAGACCATTGAGCATTAGAAAAAGATTACTCCAAAGAGTTTTCTTAATACTCTATAAAATCAATGTGTAATATTATTGTCGAGTGTACTGTATTTATGTTTACCTGATTCTCTGAATGGCTCGTAGTATTATTATGATTATTTTTTCAACTAGTTTTAGAGTTACCGTGGCTATTTTAGTGTGTATTTTCATTATTAAGATGAAAGCGCCAAGCTAGCCCACGAAAATCTAATTTTGTTACTTATTTTGGAATTTGCAGGTCAGTGGAAGATTGTATGCCGATTAAATATAAATCGCTACCGTAACGAATATGTTTTTACAGAATTATAATAATTGAAATCATCAATATTAGTTGATTTATTTAATTAACTATTTCATGAAAACTCACTAAATGGGATTACATGAACATATTATTATGGGGTTGTAAAGATAGTTTTAAAGGTAACAACACTCGGGGGTGGCGGGTTGTTCGAAAGAGATACCGCGGCCCGCGAACATAAAGAGCAAAAGAAGGGGTGGGTGGGTTTTAGTCAGTAAAAGTCTGACACATAAACCCCACTCCGCTCAGAATGGGGGAAGTTATTTGATGATTTTCCAACCCCAAAAAAAGGGGAACAACTCTATAAAGAAATATCTCTAACGGACCGACCATTAGAGATATTTCTTTATAGAGTTGTTGATTTATATTTTAACCAACATAAAATCTGACACTGGCCTGTAAATTGTAAAAAACGTAACGTTGTAATTTGAATTTCAGGCTACCCTGGCGCTTCCCCATTAAATCGTTTTTTTTTTAGTTTGGAAAGACCGCAATTTTTTTTTTGTAACATCATGTTTGATTTAGCATGTATTCCCTGTTTTATATGCATTGACGTTTGTTGCGCATGGATTCCGTAGTTCGACAGGCAGAGCTCCATCCGCTACAGTTCGAGGCGCGCGCGCACCCTCGAGTCTCTTGCGTCACTTTACGAGGTAAGTTTGAATGTTTTTTTTGTTTTTTTTTTTACAGCCAAAGGCAGAAATGAATGAATGAAATGTATGCATAGGACACACCTGAATTTTCCGATAGATGAGTATTATAGTAAATCCCCTTTTCGCCAGTTATGTTCATGTCCCATATTATTCAGAGCGAGCATGTTGTCCTATCATCATTTGCTTTTCCCATCAATGTTGGGGTTGGTCAGTCGGCCAGTCTAACCGGATGCAGCTGAATACCAGTATTTTATATGGAGTGACTGTCTATCTGACCTCCAGGACCCAGTTAGTACTGGGTAATACGATAAGCTTGGTAAATTAGTAATAGTGCAAAGCTTAATAAAATTGTTGAAAAGGATTACTACTGGAGGTATAGATATGTGATATGCATGCAAGAAGACATCGTGTTCATAATGCCACCCTTTGTCTGTACCAAAACTTAAAACCGGCCAAGTGCGAGTCGGAATCGCGCATCGAAGGTTTCATACAAACTTGCAACATAAACGGCCATTTCTTTTAACTGCGAAAACTTAGAGCGTTGATTTTCACAGCTCCAAGGGGCCAGAGACTAACTAGGCGTATATGGTATTAATTTTAACTCGATACCTCCACGCGTTGCCGAGATATAGGGTCTTGACAGACAGGGGCAACAAAGAGGTCCTATAAGGGTTCCATTTTTTTCTTTTGAGGTACGAAACCCTAAAAATACCTTTATTACATTATATTTTTAAACAACTCAGAGCTCATCAATAATCAGATGCTGCAATGCTTTTGGTTTATGAGCGTAAATAAGCGCAAGCAAAAATAGTCCTTACGATGGACGATGGTCAGATAAATTTTGTGTATTTTCTGCTTATTTACTGACTTACAGTAATAAAATAGCGGAATGTTTCTCAGCTTCAAATATTTTTAATTAAGCAATTTTTACCCCATTATGATAATGATATAATTATGATAAGCTTTTGACGTGACAACGTCTTATAAATTGGTTTGCCGGGTGACACTTCAAGAAACTGCGTTACGCTCCGCTCACGTTATGCGCTCACAATGAGAGCGAGTGAGAGGCACGCGTCCCGTCCACTCGGGCATGGTTAGCCCGCCTAAGAGCGAGAGAGACAGACATAAAAAGTGAAAGGCACGTCCTTCTTCCTACTATACGAATGAATATTCACATTAAAATTATTTTACCACTCAAAGTCGTTGTCACGTAAAACTTTCGCCCGTATACCGACTTTACAGGCAACCAATTTTTCAGTTGAATAACTCTATTTTTATGAATTATCAGTGTTACTTTTTCTCATTAAAATATCCTATGATAACCCACAGGAAGAAGACATGAAACAAACTCTGGAAGACAGCGCCCGCATCAAGCGACAACACGAAAAGTACATAGATCTAGTTATCACAAACAATAATACCGATACGACTTATTCTAAAATCATGGACGCCTTGCATTCGCTGTCGACTGACCACCAGTGGGTTCCCGTCAGTTGGATTTACTAGCATTGCTAACATGCAAGGCCTGTACCTCTTAAAACAGTATAATTTCAAAAGGAAAGAGATGAAGCTAGACTTCATGTATAGCTGCATCTCTTTCCCACACTGAAGTTTATACAATACTGCTTTAAGACGTCATCATAGGCTAACAGTAATAAAGGCGTATTGCCGTTTACGCTTTCGTCTTCCTGCACTGATTTAGAGCGGATTTCACCGAAGAAACTAAACGCGTTCAATTTATCTAATCGCGTTTAAGAGTTGTCAGATTCATGATTGATATGGTATGTTGACACTGACAGCTGTTGTCAAATACAGTCCATTCGCAGTTATTATGCCTGTGGATAGACTGTAAATTAGTTAGTTTTTTTATATTATTTGTTTAAGTACTATTCAGAAGTGCCTGTCACGGGACTGTCTGATATATACTTTCCGAGTTTGAGTTCAACGCCGTTTAGTAACTTGATCGCGATTAGTTTTATTTTTATGTAATCCGCCCTTAGAATTTAACATGAAAATATTTTTAACATATCGAAGCTTTCAAATAAAACAGTCGAACACCGAAAATTTGTGTCATAAACCGTGGGAATAAATAAACACTGGAATAATGTTTAATAACGAGTCGATTAGACAATAAAATCTATAGCAGTAGGCGGTGAATATTAAGCTTAGTAAAGCTTTATCAAATCACATTCACATCACATTTCTTAAAAAAAACACTTGGTACTTTTTTATTGTTAAGCGTAAACAAACATCACATGGTTGTATTTGCTTCATAAATTAACATTTCAATTTAATAATGTTATGTAAATGAATTTAGCCTAAACGTAAGTGCGGATGTATTAAAATGGAATATTTTGAAACAAAGTGCCACATTATGAACTTTGCCGACAATGTAAAGTTGCTATTTATTTAAACAAGGCATTCCAATTAATATAAAAAAAAACGCCATTTTGTTACCGTTGGTGTATACATAGTGGGAAATAATAATGTTGTCTAACTAACTTTTATAGCAGTATGAAACAGGGTGGAAGTATTCAGCACATTCTGAACCCTACCGCAGTATTTTTTTTAATCTATGGTTCTATATATTATGACCAAGTAGGTATTACTGTTTTGTAAAATTAACAATAAAAAAAATCTGTGTTAATTGCTAATGCGCCGGTATCCCTTCCACCCTGTACTTATCTGGCACCAGTTTGAAAAAAAAAACCGAGCTAGACGACCCGTGTGGCGCCATCTTTTTCCCACATAGAAAAGTAAAGTGATTGCGCTATATCGTCGGTAAACCGTCTAACTCAAAGTGTCTAAATTTTGCAGAAGACGCAATTAAGCAGCAATTGGCGCCAAATTTGTACGCTCGTATTTCGTAGGTATTGGCACGATAAAAAAACTACCCGAAATATTGCGAATTGTCTTTTATAAGTACCTAAAAGCGTTTTGTCAATATAATATGTCAGTTTTAAGAGATCTCGGCGGTTAACCGACGATATGAGGTGGTTAAAATCCCAGATAGTGTTCAGATTCTGTGTGTTCGAGTTACACACTTTCGTTTCTTCAAATCTAGGTGATATGAATTATTGTAACGAAATGTAAAACCTGCTCATCAGTCGACGGACTTAGACTTATGAATGGGAGAAGTATCGTACATTTTATGTAATAAAGAAATGATTCAATTATATTCCCACCTGAGGTATCGAGCATCGCATTATGGTATGTATTAGTATAAGTTAAAATAATTTGTGCAGCTGTATGGCCTAAATGATAAGTATTGAGTATATTTTGTACGAATTGATGGACGTATGTAGTATTTAACATTTCTTGCTTCTAGTTGTTTAAGATGGATGCATTTCTCACTGCCGGTAAAATGATGCATGAAAATATTATCGCATATTCCTTGATAAATTTTAACAATGCTGGAAATAATTGCATCACACGAAAACACATCACATTTCGAACTCAAGTATTATATTCTTAAAAGAAATTAAGGAACTTTTACCACTTCTGTTATGTTATTTTTACAGACAGACTTTCACTAGTGAAATTTATATTGTAGTTTCTAATATTAAGAAACACGAAAATCAATTTACGTTAACTATTGTAACAACTGATAGATGATAATATTAGTTTTAAGATTTATTTTTATAATGTCAAATGTATGTATATTTCTGCGAAGAAGAAAACAAGACAGTTGGTACAGAAGTATATATCATAATTATATTACGGTGCCGAAACATGGCAGCTTCAATATTTGCTTACATAGTATTGTATCACTTATTTAAGCTACATTTTACTCAAAACCTAGCTTGTACTTCATTAAGAATCTCACATTCCGTCCATTTTGTTTTGTTATTTAGCTGTAAATTTTATTGTGTCAAGAATTATTCAATATACATTATGTAACTACATTGCTTCATTTTATTTCAATGCTTTAATATTTCAATAAAACTCTGAGCATAGATATTTGAATATTTTATTAGTACTGCAGTTTCTACACATTGAGTTTAACTACAACGTTTCACGGATTGGCTTGTCGCGTAGTATTTTTGTGATGGCGTACCGATGTCTTGAAAATATTAGGATCAATATGATTCAAACCAGTTTCACTAGATACTGTCACCAAACCAGGCTCGATATCAGAGTTCTCCAATAGATGTGGCGCGAGTAACAGGAACAATTGCTAAAAGAAATTGTGTGTTGAAAGTTTTATTTTGTACTTATGGAGGGTCTATAAAAACATTCAATAAATGTCTTACTTCAGCCCAAGGTATTAGCGGTAGATTCGCAAAGGCTGCTTGCCACCCAGGAAGACCTAAATGCACCAGGGCCATTCTAAAATAGTGCGTAAAGGAGTCTGCAAGCCAGCCCCAGGCGCCTTCTCGAGTTGCCAGCCATACTGACCACAACCCTCCTGTGTGCACCAGGCATATCTAAAAATATAACAAATCATTATGCTTTTGTGATCCCCAACGGGTTTGATTTGATTATGTTTAAGTCACACGTAATAGGAGGGCGAGCATATATCCAGACTCCGTGGCAGTTATTGTAGAAATTCCTGATGGAAAAAACCCAATAAGGACTCGGGAGTTGACCCCAAGACTCCATGCTCACCCGTCGCGCCAGCGACGAAAGCAATAAATTTAAAAAATATATATATAGTATAATTATTATAACATGGCGTTGCCATTCAATCTCACGTAAGGCAGGCATTTATTAATGACGCCATGTTTGGTTCAAATTTTCAAACTATAATAAGCTGCACCATGTCAGGTGACTAGCTAACATTACGTTATCTATAATTTTAACGACAATAGCAGCAACAGAGCAAGAGCAGTATGGTATAGTGTGTAGGAGCCTTTACTACAGCTTTACCTTTCCAATAGTCCTGCACGAATCCAACTCAAATACTTTGCTCTTGGTATTTAGCAACGGTCGGGGTCCACTTTGTTGACGAGTTAATGAAAAATCTAACAAGTCTTTCAAAGCTGGTGTGAGACACAACTCGTTCAAAGGATTCACACGTATTGATCCAACTGGTAAAATTTCATCGGCTGTAATTAGAAAAGCTAGTTCTACTAAAAATGTTTGAAACTGTCCTTCAATTAGAAAATAAAGCAGAGAACAGCATGAACTGTAACCATTATATTAATAACTTTTTACTCTTCAAATATCCACTAACCGGAATACTTATAATGCCAAGTTAATTGAAATCCATCGGTCGAAGCATATAAATTGCGGAGATCCTCGGGCAGAACGGCAGAATGTCTCTGCTCCCATGTTGAGATAGCTACGCGATCACAAGGAGGTTTGCGTTCTACACTAACATTACATATTCTTGGATCGGATTCTGCAAGATGAAAAGTGTATTTAGTTACTTGGTAAATAAATGATTTGAACTAGGCTGAATCATTCAGATCTGTGCCTAGCTAATCAATTTGACAGATAGGACGGCAAATGTGACAGAAAGATAACGTCAATGTCATATTAATTTCCTGCCTGCCTATCCTTCAACTCGTGGAAAAATATAACCTCTCGCACAAAACAAAATTACATTCATTTAAATGCAGTTCTAACCACTTTTCATCAGATTAACTATTGTATAGCATTGCTGGTATAAATATGACGAAGACATTGGCTGGTGTTTGTGCCATAAAAGAAGAATTCGTGATTCAGCGACCGGTTAAAAACAGCAGTGCCGAAGACGGTGGTGATTCCCTTAGTAAACGTAAGATAGATGATAACAACGAAGAAGAAAGTTCTGTAGACAATAAGAAAGCTAGAACTAATGACAGTGATGAAAAGAAATCCAAAAAGGCTAAGAAACGAGGTCAAAATAAAGCGCGACCAAAAACGTATCAAGATGAAAAAGAAAGTAAACCATGCCCTTCGATCATCAACGCAGAAGCACCGGAGTTCGTAAATCCATGTCAATACAATAACTGTAAATATATTCATAACCCACTTGATTATGTAAAATCAAAACCCAAAGATTTAGGTGAAACATGCCACTTGTATGATATCCGTGGAAAATGTCCTAGGGGTATAGGCTGTCGCTTTGGATCTATTCATATTACTGATGAAGGCTACAATAAAGTTGACTCAGATAAATGGAAACTATGGAAAGATGATGTTAAAAACACACTTTCCCCAATGCTTCAAATATCACTCCAGAAAAAAAAGTATGATTTTAGTCTTTCTGAAAATCTTATTAAACATATGGACAAAAGGAAGAAACCAATTAATAAGGAGCCTACTGAAAGTACTGAAGGACCAACAGATGACAATGAAAAACAAAAAGCGACCACCGAAAATGATGAAGCAAAAGTTACCAATAGCGGTGCCATTACTGATGAGGACTTAATTAAATTATTACCAAGGGAAAAGAAAACTATAGACTGGACTGATAAACTATATCTTAGCCCTTTGACTACAGTTGGAAATCTACCATTCAGGAGAATCTGCAAACAGTATGGTGCTGACATAACGTGTGGAGAAATGGCCTTGTGTGAATCTTTACTCAAAGGAATGAAACAAGAATGGGCTTTAGTTAAAAGACACGAATCTGAAGACTTATTTGGAGCTCAAATATGTGGAAATAATATCTACATTATCACAAAAGTAGCACAATTGCTACAAGAGAACACTGAACTTGATTTCATTGATTTAAATCTAGGATGTCCTATTGATTTGATATACAAAAAGGGCGGTGGCAGTGGTATGATGCACAGATTAAACACACTGGAGTCATCAGTGAGATGTGCTTCTAAAATACTAAGCATACCATTTACTATTAAAATGAGGACAGGCGTTTATCAAGATAAAAAAATTACTCATACAATAGTACCCAAAGTGTCTGAATGGGGTGCATCACTTATTACAGTACATGGTAGGTCCAGAGAGGCCAGATACACTAGATCTTCTGACTGGGAATATATCGAAACTTGTGCAAAAGCAGCTGCGCCATGTCCAGTATATGGAAATGGTGATATATTGAGTTATCAGGATTATGCAGAGAAAAGAGCAATTGCTCCCACAGTACAGGGAGTGATGATTGGAAGAGGGGCACTGATCAAACCCTGGATATTTACTGAGATTAAAGAGCAGCGAATTTGGGATATAAGAAGCAGCGAAAGATTTGAAATAATAAAGAAATACACAAACTATGGTTTAGAGCACTGGGGCTCTGACATGCAAGGTGTGGAGAACACACGCAGATTTTTACTTGAATGGCTATCCTTCTTGTACAGATATGTACCTGTAGGGCTGCTGGAACAACCACCTCAAAAAATTAACGAAAGACCTCCTTCATATATTGGTCGAGATGACTTGGAAACACTGATGGCATCCGGCAATTGTTCTGACTGGATAAAACTTAGTGAAATGTTATTAGGTCCAGTACCAGATGGATTTAACTTCTTACCAAAACATAGAGCTAATTCATATTAAGGAATATTTATACATTATATTTATTTGTTGGAGGAATACTGTGTTATGTAAATAAATAATTAGAAAAAAAAAATTGTTGCTAATTCTTACTTCAGACACTCCACAGTACCAGAGATGTTCCCTAATGCTAGAATTGAAAATATGTCAGAATAGCTTTTGCCCGCGTTAAATGCGGGGTAACACAGTTCCATTTTTCTGATTTCCAGGTACCTGCTACTTGCAGTTTTTGCCCTTACACCTTGTTGATTTGTTTTCCCTTTTCTTCCCTCATATACCAAACTTTAAAAAAAAATAGCCTATGTCCGTCTCCTCGGTCCCAACTATCTCTGTACCTAAATTCATCAAAATCGGTTTAGCCATTTAGGCGTGAAGACGTAACAAGCAAATAAATTCACTTTCGCTTTTATAATATTAGTAAGGATTTGGTCTATGTAAGCTTTAAAGACACCATAATAGCTATTTATGCAGGTTTTAGATACCTTAAAAAAACCAACCACACATACCTAATAGTTTTGTTACTCCCAAAGTAATATTTTCATAAAAAGAATCTTCAGATACAAGATCCACACAAAAACTCATTTTGAAGGACACCAATTTTTTTAGTTGTACTAAAAAAAACTTGTATTTATTTAAAAATGAAATGGTCGAAATAATAAGTTCTTTAATTTCACAACAGAAATAATTTGACCTAAAACTGCAAGAAATTGTTTATGTTGGTTACCATAACAACAAAATCTAACAATCCTTCCAGTATGACGGATCGACGGCATCTGCTTGAACCAATAGGTACGTCATTTACATTGTGAAATCTTTGGATTGAACTAGTTATCCGCCAAGTACGTACGTCCTGAGCATGAGGGCCTAGGTTTGATTACACACATTACTCACAGTAGCAGTACTCCGCTAGGAGTATATTGTTCTGTGCACAGTAGGTAAAGCATTGAAATGTGAACTTTCGTGTTCTCACGGTAGAATTTTCAAAATTTCCTTGATAGTAGTGTAAGAATGTATCATGTAATGCAGCCTACGCAGCCGCCATTAAGTTTGAATAGAATTTTGTATATTTCAAAATGGACATAAGTGTCATGGCCATTATGATAATTGGTTTTCCTCTAACCATATATATGTACATTTTTTAATTTAATTTTCTATTTGGTTCATGAAAGTAGGCCCACACGGTCGACACCGGTCGCCCTTTACGTGGGACTTGCAGTTGGCATGCAGCACTAGGGACTACATAACAATACACTGTTGCGCATCCAGATTTAGGACGGGTGTAAAACTAAGTTGTCCGTCTCTTTGATGTAAGGGCCTCCGCTAAAAGCCAAATGCACACTCGCATGTTATTTTCCTACCCTTATTTAAATCACTTTGAGGTAGGGTCTATCAGGCTGTTTTGAAAGTATGAGCAGCATTTCGGGTCGCGCGGCGGGTTTTAAATGGAGATCATCGTGATTTAGCTGCGTGACTCCCTTAATCCAGCTAGTGGTTGCTGCCTGATAATGACGTCCATCAAAGTTCAGCCCACATTTATACTGAAGCCTGTTAATAACACTACTAACATGCTTCAATATAAACGTGCAGTGTGCCATACGGCAAATCATGTAAAATATACCCATAGATCTGCAGCTATAAGATTATAAACCCCAGTGGCTTCTGGTAAATTTTGTAAAACTATCTTCATTTTGGGATATTCAATAGGTGGTGTTGAAAAACAAAGACAGTTTTATTAGTGTAAAACTTTAATTTCGTTTACATACAACGTAGGTATTATAAGATACAAATCACTAGTCAAAGATTCATGGGAATAGAATACCTAAAGTAAAGTAATTGCTTTGTTTTCGTACGAGGGGTACATACATATCTAATATCCTGCTAAGAACTTAAATTGATCACAACTGCACTTATTACACAGAAACCAAATCCAAAGGAGCTCATAATGTACCTTATAAATATTAAGTTTAAATAAATGGCTCAGGACTGTCATCTCTTGAACAAGTAAAGATATACTTGAATGACAGCACTGAGCCATTTAGATTTGATTTACTTCACACTCGTAGGTACCAAAAAAGGCTAATCAGTACACAATATTATTACACGCCTAAGTTTATAAGGTTGCTATAGTTGAAGAGCTTAAAATTGAAACATTTGATGCTATTATAATCTTATCTAGGACGAAAATGTCACAAATATTCGACACTTAATTGTATGTACAAATTATAGGTCGAAGCTACTGCCTCGAAAGCTTGTTGTAGTACATATTGCGTATCGAAAAATAGTCTTGTTCTAATGAATATATTGACACTTTATATGCAGCTAAATATCAGATGAGATATTATTTATGTAATTATTAAATCTAAAACATCAATTTAATGAATGTTTATTTACAATGCATTATTATAATCAAAAAGGAGTATGGGCTACAGTGAGAATTCTTAAAACATGTGACACTGCACTAATGGTCACACATTCAATAAATACAACATGGAATGGAAATCAAATAGTCTGCGTCAAATCTTATGTAACTAAGTTGCTTACTCCATATGTTCCACTTGCGTTTAACGTCTCCTGCGTCGACGAGAGTCCCCATTGTATCCATTTTCTGAAATAAAAAGACAAACATTTTTAAGACGCGTTTTACATATTATTATCTTGTGACAAAGTTTTATAGAGCACAGAGTACAATAATATAACAACCATAATGCAGGTGTATATTATACAGTCGTATAATAAAAATCTTCAATTGAGAGGCCACCAAAGCAGCTTGTCTCAGTGTAATGTATAGTGGAGTAATGGAGTGGTTAAAATAGGTGAGTTGTCATTGGTTTGAATGTAACAAACCTCAGTCGGTAATCATCGCCGGCGATTCCTCTGGCGGTCGTTATTGTACCCCACGGAGCCATTCGCCAGCGCACCATTGGAACCCATCTGATCCATACCGAGACCATATGGCCGGCCAGGTCCCATGTTTTGCGGGCCATAAAATTCCATTCTACCAGCAGGGTCATTGTAACCCTCGCTACTTTCGTTTCCTTGCATATTACTATTCTGTTTAATACTCTTAGATCCGTACGACCCGAACGCAGTAAAATTAGCGCCCTGAGGTGCAACACCGTCGCCGCTGCTTGCCGGAGGAAGCATGCGCGGCAAGAGGCTCCCGTGAGGTACTCCGAGACCGCCAGAACTGTAGCCGCCGGGCGTTTGACCCAGCCCGCCGCCATCGGGGCCTCCACCGAGCCCTGACGAGCCGAGACCTCCTGAGCCCGAGCCGGCCGAGTCTAAGTCGTCGTGATCGCGTCCTCTGCCGCGGCGTCGCCGGTCGCGGCCTCGCGAGCGGTTGCCGGCTGGGCCATCAGAGCCTAGTCCGCCGGAGGAACCGAGCCCACCGGACGAGCCGAGCCCGCCGCCGGAGCCCAGCCCGCCGCCCGCTCCGAGCGCGGCGCTGGAGCCGAGTCCGCCGCCGCCGGCCCCGAGCCCGCCGCCGCCGAGCCCGCCCGCAGCGGGTGCATAGCCGCCTGAGCCACCGAGCCCGCCAGAGCGAGCCCCGCGTTTTCTGGAATCTGACTCGAGGCCACTTTGTCCAGGGCCCCTTTGCTCGTGACTTCCGTTAGCCGGGGACTCGGAGGGCGGAGGAGGAGGCGGGGGAGGCGGCGGAGCTGCCCAACCGCCCGGAGGGAGCATGGCCGCGGTGAAGGCCGGCATCATCATGCCATACTGGTCGGCGGGGAAGTAGGGAGGCAGAGCGAAGCCTTGCCCATTTATTGGGGGAGGAGGAGCACACATATTCATTTGGGGATTAAGAGCCATGAGAGGCGGTATTTGATTAGGTTGCTGTAAATAATTTGCATTACCGTTATTTGGGGGATTATTTTGATTTGGAATAACATTTCTATCAGGGAGAGTGACTCTTTTTTCTATAGGAGGAGTGGAGGGTCCTTTACCGACATGAGAGGGGAGTTGGGGGCCGATGGGAGTAGGCAGAAGGGGTTTCGGCGTAGGAAGAAGAGCTTGGGGCGCCTGTTGTTGGCCCGAATCCGTAGTATTCTTCTGGGGGCTGCACTTGCCTGAGCGAGATCGGCTACGCGAACGGGAACGGGAGCGCGAATGACTTCTGGAAGACCTCGACGACCGGCTTCGCGATGATCTGGAGGAGCTGTGGCGTCTACGACGACGGTCACGGGAGCGAGAGCGCGTGCGGGAGCGGCGGCGGCGCGAACGGGATCGAGAGCGAGAGCGGCGCCCACGTCGATATCTGCCGCCGCGGCCTCGGTGACCTGCTTGCAAAGTTGTAAAATCATTGTCATGTTTACATATTTATCAGACAAAAAAAATGTATTGCTATGAATTTGCGAAACACGATTTTATTATCAATTTGTACTTACGTCTTCCACCGCCACCACCTCGTTCGGCTAGTTCTTGTAGTTTAGGATTGACTACTTGTTTGGCTTCTTTTAATACAGCTACTAGGTCGGCGGCCTTGGCTGCATTAGAAGGCGTAAAGAATGTATATGCTGTTCCAGTTTTATTTGTTCGTCCAGTTCTTCCAATACGATGCACATAATCTTCTGAATTGCTTGGGTAATCGAAATTGATGACGAATTTAACATCATCAACATCTGAAATAGGAAATAGCGAATTTGAATAGTGTTCACATGCAACTGAGTGTATGAAAGTAGTTTTTGTTGTACAAAATACATACCTAAACCTCTAGCAGCAACATCCGTAGCTACTAGAATGGGAGCTTTCCCACTACGAAAATCTGTAAGAAATTATATGTATAAGCACCTTAAACACATATTATTTCATTGTTTCATTCAACATTAATGTTGTTTGTAGACACTTGAAATATTGTCAATATTACATTTGAAATATTGAAAATCATAGTAAGTTTTCACTACTATTTTTTTTTTGTAAATACTTAAAATCATTTTAATTATGATGTTCTTTGTCATTTTTTACGAAATTCTTACCCATGTCCAAACCATTGCAGTTCATAGATAAATTCAAATACGATTTGTGAAACAATGAGGAAAACCTTAATCAAAAAGCTCCAGAAGATGTTGCACAAGTATTTCAAAAGAGCTAATTTTATTTCATTTAGGACCATTCCATTGCAGGTATTCTCGCTTCCACAATAATGTCGGCAAAGCTTCTTATATAAATAAATATTTCCAGTATGTCAATCCAAGCTTTATAATGTTTCTCTTGCTCAATTCAATTTTACCACTCATCTCTAATTGCACCCCTTCTAGGTCACCAATTATGTTTATGTGATATAGTAATGATTGTGTTATGTTTGATAGTGAATAAATTAAATTAATATGAGAAACAAAAATGTATATGCATAGGCAATGTAATTACATAATATAATAGACAGAAAGTAATAAAATCACAGGAACAGATGTAGAATAGGAAAAATGACATGACAAATGTAACTAAATGCAAATATTGAGGGCAACCTTAGGAGGTTTAATGAGAGAGACGTAAATATAATTTTATTCCATTCACTATTGTATTAGTAAACTTACTAATAATATCGACTCCGTCTGTCATATATCGCACAAAAAATAAAAATTGAGAGCGAGAGGTGAGAAGTCGCCCATCAGCACGAGGGCGAGAACCGAGTGCCGACCACCGTGGTCGGGCGCGTGCGAGCGCCGGCGGCGACACCCGCGGGCCGCGCCTACACGTGCGCCGCGAGATGCCAGCCGCCGCGCCGGCGAGAAGCGGCTCAGACTAGCCGCGGGAGCGAGTCAGAGTGCATAGGGCTTAGCCCCGACAACGAGAGGCGGGCGCGGTGCGGGCCTGTCGCCGCCGCAAGCGGCTTGGCGGCGACGAGCCGCGCGCTGCCGCCCCGCCGCACGGCCGCAGCTCTCCACAGCCTGCACATGCAGACACGGGTTCAGAAAATGTTTACTGGCTGCGCTACACCCAACGCGCTCGCGTCTTATGTCCGACACCGCTTCTCGACAACCACTCGTGCTATTTTTTATGCATAGTATTATACAGCACCAGATCGATATGAAATCAGTTTTGCTATTATTGTGGAGCTACTACAATATAAATTACTGTCAAAATAATAAATTAAATTTTAAATCATCATAAGATATCAACCAAGTATGTTTGTCTACATTACCTTGTAAGACCCAATCACGTTCATTTTGTGATTTGTCTCCATGAATACACACTGCAGGCCACCTATAAGAAATACAAACACTATATTAAAACAGAAATAAAAAGTTCCATTAAACTGCAAAATAATTAAAATACTACAAAAATAACATCATTTTCTACTACAGGTTATGTATTTATCAACAAATTTAGGATGTCAATGATTGAATATTATTAACGGTATTCATACAGCATATCTAAAACAATTAAGATTGACATACCCATCTCGCTTCATCTTTCTAGTTATATCATCAACCCGACGCTTGGTTTCAATAAAAATTATGGTTTTATTTTCTTTTTCTGCCATGATTTCTTTCAGAAGTGTGCTCAATTTAGTTTCTTTTTCGTATTCCATACAGACATCAATAATTTGCAAGATGTTATGATTAGCAGCCAATTGCAAGGAACCAACATTAATTTGAAGATAATCTTTTAGAAACTCTGCAGCCAAACTTTGAACTTCTCTAGGCCAAGTAGCAGACCACATAAGAGTTTGACGATCTGGTCTGATTTGTTCAATGATCTTTCTAATTTGTGGTTCAAATCCCATATCCAACATTCTGTCAGCTTCGTCAAGTACTAAATATGTAGTTCTTTTTAGATTAGTTCTTCCACTTTCCAGAAAATCTAGAAGTCGTCCAGGGGTTGCAATTACAATTTCAACACCAGCATCTAAATCTCTTGCTTGAGGTCCCTTAGGAGCTCCACCAAACAAACAAGTATTGTGAATTTTGGATGTGTTAGCGAATTTGTCACATACTTCTTGAATTTGTTGTGCTAATTCTCTAGTTGGTGCCAGCACAAGAGCTATAGGACCATCACCTCGACTAGATTTTGGTTGGTTGTTAATGTGCACAATTGCCGGCAAAATATAAGAAAGAGTTTTTCCTGAACCAGTTGAAGCAATGCCAACCATATCACATCCACTCAGAGCAATAGGCCAACCCTGAGCCTGGATTGGAGTTGGTTTCGAGAAACCCATTTTATCAATCTCATCCATAACATAATCTGGAAAACCGGCTTCGTCAAATGTCATCGTCGGTTTGGGTATGTTGCGCCCTTTGAGAGTAATCTCATTGTCACTCCTCCAAGCTTCAACTTCAGATTCTGGTCTGTTTTCAACTTCATTGTGTGGTACGTAAAAATCTTTTTTGAATGGTTTCAGCCTGCTTAGATCCCATTTCGGTTTTCGTAAGTTTGCACCGGGGTTACTCCTACGCCCTCCGCCGTACGCGCCGCCTCCTCCTCCGCCGCCACCGCCTGATCCGAGACCATAGCGAGGGCTACGACTGCGGCTCCTACTCCTGCTTCGGCTGCGACTGCGACGCCTATCACGACTTCGATCTCTAAGAATGAAAAATGTGCGAATGAGAAAATACCATTTTTTTATCTAACAATGTGCTGTGTAATTCAATTTATATTTACCTTCCTCGACCCATAATTGAAGTTTAAACTGTTGGTAGGAAAGCTTTTTTATAATAGAAACTTTTAATAGTTACGAGTCACTCACAATAAAACATTCACACTGCAACCACTTCAATTTTAACGATTCGCAAGCACTACGCCATTTATCTCGAATAAAACAAGATGGCGTCTGCGGAAGCAAGCGGCATTACCAAAAAGAAGAGTTTTTGACTTTTATGAATTTGAATTCTGACCTGAATTTCAACCTCATGTCTTTTGGGTGAGACGGTTTTATCATTAGATCATTAGTTTTTAACTAAAACCGAGAGAAATATTATCTTCAATCATTTCTTTCATCACTTGTGGTACTGAATAAATACCCATTTACTCAGGCTTCTCTTTTTCCAAACACCGTTACAACGTTCATCCTTTGAGTGACGCTGTCAGCTGATTCCCTAACCGGAAAATATCATCATTCTGAGGTCATGTATTTCATATCTTATCTTCAACTTATTGTATTTTTTGGCCAGTACATGATTACACATTACCTCAAATAAAAACCTCTTTTGTTCCAAAACTTTTCGGTTTATAGTAAAAAAAATCGGTTCACGTTTGCGGTCTTTTACTTTCTATTTATTTTTTATCTGTGTCGGAATCCATTTTCTGCGTTGTTGTGACATTTTGCGTTTTGCTCTTCAGCCAACTATTCTCGAGAAAAAAGAGTTGTATTGTATGAATATTGTCATGCTATTATACGTTGGACTATCAAATTAAGTGATGATATTTTTTTTGTATTGTTAATCATAAAATAAAGGCCCTTTTGCATTGCGAATAAACGCACGATGGGTTGAAATAGTGATCACTATCGGCAACAATTTATCATTCTCATTTCATTATTTGGTACTAACACACACTATAACATAACAATGGAACTAGACGTATCACCTGCGGATAAAATAGACAACGATATGGAATATTCGGATAATTCAACAGACAGTAAATACACGCCATGTAAAAATGACCAGTACTCGATCATACGCATTCCCGAAGATGGTGAAAAGTCTAGTAAGCACTCCTCAAGAAAGCAGTCAAAGAGAAGAAAGAAGAATTCTAATCATTCACGGCCTCTTCCTAGGATTATAGTGAAGCCCTTGCCACCACCACCTCCTCCTGAAAACAGAGAATGGACAGCAGCTACATCCTACACAGAAACTAATTCTAGCACTAACAG
This sequence comes from Ochropleura leucogaster, assembly GCA_958449745.1. Classification (NCBI taxonomy): domain Eukaryota; kingdom Metazoa; phylum Arthropoda; class Insecta; order Lepidoptera; family Noctuidae; genus Ochropleura; species Ochropleura leucogaster. The sequence goes on from OY288208.1 coordinate 6,816,599, forward strand.
ACCATCTACCATGCGAGAGGTATTGGCGAGCATTCCAGGGTTTTGTTTGAAACCTCGAAAACGAAGTGGTAAAAAATTATCAACAGCAGCACAGTTACAACAAACTAGAGAAGGGTGCATTGACTTAGAAACACCAGATTCAATACTAGTAAATACAAATATTAGGGCATTACTTAATAAACATACATTTTCGCTTCTTCCACCTTTATATCAATATAAGCTTGGGCAGCTACTTCCAAGTGTGGATAGGTTAAGTCCTTCAGGTCGCTTAAATTCTTCTAGTCTGAATAATGAATTTTTTGCTCGTGCCTGTTTACAATGGCAAGACAGCCTCTCTGGTGGGGAATTAACCCCAGAAAACCAACAAAAAATGAAGACTGAAGCTGAAAAAGAAAAGAGCAAAATAGATCCATGGAAATTGAAACATTTTGAACCTATTTGGGGAGAGAAGTCAAGAAAAGAAAAATCTTCTATCAGTTTAAATTCAGATAGACCTTCTCTGAAGACCACAATAAAGTTAAGACCAACAGCATCAATAACAAGCAGTAGTACTGTTCCTAAAATTAAAAAAAGTAAATCTTCTAGTACTAGTAAAAGAATGCGATCAGTAGGAGCAGTGACAAGATCATCAGCCAGAGCTGATGATGTTATAGAAGAACCAGTCAGTGTAAGTGGTAAACAGTCAGCACCAGTGCCAGACTTATTGCCTTTGAAACACACAAAAAGTCACAGTCATCCCAATTATGAGGAATATCCAGTGGACTTTAGTTTCTCTGATTCATCATCAACTCAGAGGATGGATGAATCACTATCTACAACACCTGTTGATCCACTCTTACTACCTGATGGGGAATCTGAACGCAGTGATGTAAAGCAAGAACTAGATCTTAGTGTTGTTACTATAGAAGAGAATTCGAAAGATGGTGAAGAAGATAAAGCAACAGATTCTGATAGTAACTTACTGGAATGTTCTAAGAGGTCAAGCAATGAAAATCAGGAATATTCAATGGCAAAGCGCATTAAATTTGAAGATGACTATGAATTACATGATTCAAGTTACTTGGTACATAATACAGATACTGGTCATAATTATTCAGATATTGAGACTACTTATGCTGGTGAGCATGAGCAAGTTTGTCCTAATGATGAGCTGCTGTATTCTGGACAAGATCATGGAGACACAAACAGTGAAGATAGTAAAGCCACTGCATCTGTATATGAATATGATGCAAGAAGTGAATCCTCACTGTCTAGTCTGAAGATTGATATGAATGTAAAAACCATGACAGAAAATGAGTCTACAGGTGCTGCTGAGTCCATTCCCTATGATACCACTGTCACACAGCTGGAGGATAGTCCTGAAGTGAACAAAGACAGTGCTCCAAATGAAATAACACAGGAAACTCAAGAAGAATATGTAACAGAGCAATATCAGGAATCTGCTAAGTCTGACACTGATTTAGAATCACCCCAGCAAAGCAAAGAGCCTGTTGTTGAACAGGATGTATGTCAGAGCTATAACCAGGAGGGTGAGTGTCCAGTAACACAGCCTGCAGAGCCTCAGCTAAAGAGTGACGAAATGAACAGTCCTGAGAAATGTGAAAAAGAAAGTCTGCCCTTAAATGTGGCCCAGAACTATTATGATGAGCACTTTAAGGATGCAGAGTCTTTCATATTGGAGACAAGCCTCTCAATACTTACTTCTCGTAAGTGTAAACTTGATTTTATTTTGTTTAAGTTGAATGTAGTACACTACAGTTAGATATTGTGTTATTCACAACTAGACATTGTAATAGGTAGACTATGGTAATTTGGCTACACTCCTACTGCTTGGCAAATGCCTCTCCCCATGACTTTCAGTTAGTATGATCTAGGGCCAAAGTGGACCACTGTTTGTTGATTCTCCACTTTACTGTCAGGGCTCGAATAAGTGGCTATTTTGGCCCACAGCACATTGGCCATACGGTCAGCAAGAAGTTAAACATAGAATTTCGAAGGAGACACAGCCACATGTTCTTTATTCCTTGAAGTTTGGGCAAAAATAAAATGCCCATTTTAACCTCAAAACATTCAAAATTTCTACTTTCACAGAGAATGAAGATGTAAAATATTCACCACATCCCAACTTGATGGAGCTGTCATCATACATGAGTGAAACAAGTGAGTATGCTTAATTAAATAATGCAAATTGAGGGTAGGATAAAACTCGCTTTGCCATTTAATGACATACTAATATTTTAACAAGGCTACCCATACAGTAATGTAATTTATTTTTATTTTGTAAACTGTTCCAGATGTTACAGCTGTTGTCACAATGCCTTTGACACACAATTCCTCAATACCAATGATGGAAGTCACTAATACATCTGTAAGTTAATTTACTATGATTTACACAATTCCAATAATCCCACAGAAAACTTGTTAATTACTTAATTCTGTAACTTTGTATTTAATTCCAGATTGTTTCTTATCCTGATGACAACATGAAAGATGCAGCTAAACCTAAAGCATCTGCAGTGTCATGGAAGACTGATAGTGACTGGGCAAACAATGAGAATGTTATGACATTACACCCATTTTCAAACTTAAGTACAGAAAGCGCCAAATATGTTAGTGAAGACTCCAAAACGAGTATGGAAGATATAAATATGAATGATGAAAACTGTATGTACAAAGAAGATAGGGATGCGAATTTTAATATGGAATCTTCTAACTCGTCTGAAAGCTGTCAGTCAATAAAAGACTCGTCTGTGAAGCAGGAAATAGAAGCAGCATCCAGCTTGATATCCAGCTCTGCTGTTACAAACCCACCTTTGAATACTACCACTATTACACAAAGTATGTGGGCTCGAGGGAAAAAATCGAAGTTGGGGAAAGAATCTAACAGGTATGTACTGATTCTGTGGAGAATGAACTCTACTGTTTTTAAGGTGGAGCATTTTACACCATGCTATTTTATTTACCCTCAACGCCATTGTCACATATATTATGTGTGTAACAATCCCGTGCCTTGGACGCTATCAACACAAATATGTAACAAAATCGAGGTAGTGGTTTGACGTGGAGTGCGTTTATTCTGTGGCGTTCTCAAATAATGTGATTCTCAGACGTTAATTTTAAAGTTTTATTGCGACGATTAATCATATTATTATATTCATGGCATTTCAGAAATCGAAGTTCAAACAAAGTGCCGCCTGGTACTGTGAACCTAGAACGCAGCTACCAAATATGTCAGGCGGCGATCCAGAACAGCCCCAACCGCGACGCGTTGCGCGGACAGCTACGTCCGCCGCCCGCGCTGCTGACGCGGCCCGCGCGGTCCGTGAGACCGCCACCTCCTCCGCCTCCCGTTCTCGTCAGACAACTGCCGGTCTCTGTAATGCCTCATAATGAAGTATGCATACATATTTAATTTCTTACTTTTAGTAATATGCATTATGGGTTTTACAAAATGTCTGCTTTACAAAGCAGAAATAGAGCGCCGTCTCAATATCAATCACTTTCTAATACTAGATATATCAATATTAACGCTTGGGAACTGTTAATACTTTTACTTATCGATTCTTAAAAAAAAGTTGCTGGGGAGTTTGTTCCGCCACTTCTTCCCAGCTAAAACACTAGGAAGTGGCGAAGGGCAGGGCGTTCTTGTAATGTGACGTACAAAAAGTGCTGATTATCAGCCTAATTTGTTTAAATGACTTTTGTTTTTGAAAATGCATATTATAATAAAAAAATATTGCGAGCATAATAAAAGTGTTACCCCAATTTAGAAGACTTAACTTTTCTTTGTCTACACAAATATATTTATTAAGCATATGGGCTAATTCACAAAAGCTACGCCACTTGCATTTCGTAATGTCAGCTAAGCGTATCGCCGGGTTTAGTTCAACATACCGTGACGTAAAATATGCATGCGTTCATGTGACGTGATTCTATTGGCCAGAGTCAGCTCACTGCTGGATAACGGCCTCTCCCCTTACCATAGGTTGGCTGTAATATAATAAATCAACAACAAAAAAATTACGTTTTTCAGATGAACGAGAATCGATCTAATAACGTGGGCCAGTATATCTTAGTACAAAGGACCCCTAACGTGGCGCCGCGAGCGTCTAGTGCACCACCTGCTAACCAGAATACTAATGTGGTTAGTTTTGTATTTATTTCTTTTTTAAAAACGTTGACACTAGGATTTTCTCCTGTATCGTGGGTGCGTTTACAAACATTTGAAATCACATATACAAACATCCAGACCCGGAACAAATATCTGTAAGCCATACAAATATTTGTTCCGTGCGGGAATCGAATCCGCGACATACAGCGCGGCAGTCGATCGCTCAGCCACTGTGCCAACCGTGTTGTCAAAATGTTGATGTTATCATATTTTGCCATTAAAAACTCTATTGCATTTTTTGTGATTACTGAGCAGTCAATGTGTCCTCGTCATGTTGAAATTGTATGTACTATTTCATTGGTTTCGGCAAAGCGTCGTAACATGCATTCTACCTATTTCTTACCCAAATAGAACTAGCACTGACACATTTTAATCAGTACGTATTAAATTTCAGAGTGTAGCGCGGTGCCGGAGCGTGGGCGCAGACGACGCGTGCGTGTGCAACCTGCGCGCCATGATACTGTGCAAGAAATGTGGTGCCTTCTGCCACGACGACTGCATCGGATCGGCAGAGCTATGTCTCACCTGTCTTATACGCTGACCCAACCTCCACAGTTTCACTTCGGCCCATTACGCTCGGCCATTGCTATCTCGCTAGCATTAACCTTACAAGGAACTTTTATATAGATCGAATTTAGCTACAGCCCTAATCATATTTTAGTTCAGCGTAGCTAATAGATTGAAATCGAGTAAATCCAGGATTGAGGTGTGAGTGAACAAAGTAAATGGTTGTTAGGAATGGTGGTGCTATCTGTTTGAATGTATCAATAAACAAAAATATTTAGTTTGTAAACTGTGTACGAATATTGACAATATTTTGCACTTCACAAACAAAGATAAGTTAGGCGCATGTGCAGGTTTTAATGTGAAGTTCGTTGGATGGAAGTCGCGCTAAGGTCAAATTTACCTAATCATTCATCATCGCTGAACTTTAGTTAGTCAACTTAGTGATGTGATACTGAGACTACACAATTAGTTTGCATATGAACGTTGTAAGTAACAAAATTAGTGTCAGACTCTTACTTCAAATCCATTCCTGTCTAAAAGGCAGAATTATCCATTTCTTGTCCTAAAGTCGCAAAATGTTAATTTTGACAAAAAGGCAGTGCAGATGCATGTAAGTAATTTTCTTGTTAAAATGTTAGTTAGTCTTCAAACAGCAAATATATTTACGAATCATACGTTGAAAATAATACTTCATATTTTAAGAATGCAGATGGTAACTAGTACACAGCACAATATAATTCATTCTATAGCTCGTACTTTATTTAGATGTTACGAAAACATATTTTAAAACTTATCGAAATATAGCAGATAACTTGGTAGCATTTGTTAACATTTATTTGATACAAATAATTATAGTAACGTTGTTGTTAAGAGTACAGTACACAAGAGAGTAGTCGCTGGGCTGAGGATTTCATTTTTGCCATTATATTTTAGTATTAGGATATCATCACAATTTAATTTTATGCTACTGTTATATTAATTTTAGTGTTATTTTACCATTTCGTGACTTTATTTTGTATGTAATTTGTCGGTAAAAGCTTAGTATTGGCATAGTAATTAAAATACTTGTGCACCATCTGATATCCCATCTATTTATAACATTTATAATTAAGAGTATGTACAGATATTTATTGATACGCGAAGGCTGGTGGGTAGAACATCGGATGGACTCTTATTGTAGGTATTTATAGAACATTACTTGTTATATTTAAGTTTTTCATTATGGCGTGTACACTAATATGACACTAAGTTATGCAATATATTTATAGTTGTCTATAATATTTTTATAAGAATCTTTTACAAATTGAGAAATAGCTTTTTGCTAATTTAAGACTTTGTAATATGTATCCAAACAAAATCCAAATTGTCCATATAATCTCCTTCTGATCTCTTGTTTTACCGTCTCACTAATGTACTATGGACCTTTTATTGCGTATTGGGTGTAGTGTACAATAGTTATAATAACATGGTTTTATTATAACATAAGTAACTGATTATCAACAAATAACATTTAGATAGTTGACGACGCTGCTCCAGCAATGCCTAGTTTATTCACATAGCAATGCCTTACATGACGACTAACAGATGCTATAAGTTACAATTATATATTCATAGATATTATAATAGATAATTAATAATACAAGTGTTGCTCACTATGTTTGAATCACAAATGTATATCTGTATATTTTAGCTTATATCATATTATCGATAAATGTTAAAAAAAAACTATGTATACATGTCACAAAATCTAGATAAACTCTAGGTTTTCGAGACGTTTCATGGACGATTTAGAAGAACACTATTGGGACTTTTAGAAATGTATGAAAGAATTGTAATTCTTGATAGTGTACTTAGTTTAAGATTCTTAATCTCGGTACGCAATAATTTAACAGTGTTCGAATAAAATATTCAATATAAAAAGTTACATTGGTATATTTGCATATGTTTAGAAACTACCAACGACTTTTGTATGGATGACTTTGTTTTTCTTTTTTCATGATAATTGCGAATTTAATTTTTGTCGTGGAATTGTATTATTGTTATTTATTGGTAATTAGTTATTTTATGCTCATGAACATTTTTCTCTAATAAAATTATGTTCTTCTAAGATAATAATATTTTATTTTTTAGACCTAATCTCCCGCCCTACGTTCCATGCCGGTTAGGGCGCCCTAGGATGTTCGGTACCACTAAACGGACAAATCATCACGCAACTTTATGATTGCCTTGAATAAAAAGACTATCCGGTAACTTTCCGAAATTACCGGTTTTCTTAGGAAATTTTGACAACAGATACACTCCGTGCAACCGCACGTGTTTTAGCAGACACCCTCGCAGAGGGAGACTTTATAATTATATTCTTTGGGGAAACTAGAACATTAATGTAGACTGATTTGGCCACAGTCCAGTGTAAAGTGTTGCCGTGGTCAGAACTGACGTAGCCATCTGGTTTTTTAACAGAATTTCGAATTTCCCAATTGCCTTATACTAGCCCTACCAGCGTCTTCCTGGCAACGTCAGCGCATAAACAAGCAATTTTTTTATACCAAGAAGGTTACCGTTCATTTATTGATTAATTTACATGTTATTCACATTTTTAAACATTTCTTAATCAAAACATTTAAAAATAGTAGCCCACCGGTATCGCGAACAGGGTCCAAGTTACCGGCGGCGGTCAGGGTTCCAGAGAAAGGAACCTCCTAACAATAAGAGCCGTGTCCAGGAGTACCGCTTTCTGTATCAATGTTATCGAGGTTTGAGCAGATATGCCTATCGGCACAACGATCGCTGTGTCTACAATCCCACATGTCGACAACCTCGCGAGCCAAGTCAATATACTTGATTTGCTTATCTTTCTCGGCTTTCACGAGGTTCTATCATGCGGGACTGTTATGTCAACAATCATTGCGCGCCGCTCTAATCGATCCACCACCACTATATTAGGCTTATTGGCAACAAAAATCCTGTCAGTGATGATGGATCGATCCTAGTACATACAATGTGATTTTGCCGTGTTCGAGAACTGGGGACCTCGGGCACATACCTATAGTACGGCATTTCCGATTCCACAAGGCTGTATTTTAGAGCAAGTTGCTGATGGATAATCCTGGCTACAAGGTTGTGTCTATTCAAGTACTCTCCGTTAGAGAAAGAAAAACCGGAAATAATGTGACATATTGATTCCTCCGGATGGTGACATGCCCGACATATGTTAACCGTGCCATCTTTCACGATATATTTCGGGTAGTTATTCGTCATCCTTACTTCATCCATGATTGCACAGACAAAACCTTCGGTTTCTCCAAAGAGGTCACCAAAACGTAGCCAGGTTATGGACACTGTTGCATCTACATCGGGCCCTGTTTACTCTGCCATACCTCCCTAGGATCCCGGATCGTAAGTGTCAAGCACTACAGGTTTGCGCCAGTTCTCTGTAGCCAGGGAGAGCGGGGTGAGGCCATTGTCCACCGCAACCACATCTCGATGCATCCCCACGTCAGCTTCCAAGAAGTATTCCCTGAGACTGCATATCTCACGATTGGGGAGAGACTTGGCATTTAAAAAGCCTCGACCTCCACAAATCCGCGGGATATACAGTCTCATAACCGAAGACCGTAGGTGATGCATCAGAAATGTCGTCAACAATGTACGGACCTTCCTGTCCAGGGCATCTAGTTCTATTTGAGTCCATTTGCGTATGCAAAAGTACATCATAACCGGCATGACCCAACTGTTGAAAGCACGTACCTTGTTTTCGTCTGATAAAAGACTATTAAATATTACTTCCAAGAAAGTTATTATTATATCTAGCAATTTTTACTATGTATTAGACGACGTATGGCAAGGCAGAAAATCTCTGGTTTACACTATGGAAGTTCTATGGGTAGCTCGCGAATGAGAGATAAAATTGAACTAGCTCTTTAGTTACAATCTAGCTCTCAGTCGCTCAGTCGTTCACGAAATAGCTCACTAGCTCTTTTAGCTCAACGGCTCATTGACTCTATAGTCTGTGGGTTTGCGAGTAACGAGTGGTGCCGCCAGCGGCCCGACAATGTCCGAACTGCCCCGACGAACAGGTGAACGATTTCGCATGTCGCTCACTAACCAACTCTTCGGCTCAATTCAATACAGCATTGTAAAATATGATGATTTTTAAATACGCTTATCTAAATGATAACGTCTATTCATTACATTATACTCTCAATTAGTTAGCTTTTCAAATATTATTTATCTAGATTGACAGTCCTTAGCCTGTTCAAGTATGAAGGAAAATCAATCATTTATTTATTTTATAATAAAAACAAAACAACCCAATGAATCTAATTTTACTATAGCTCGCAACTGAGATAAATGAACTACAGAACTTTAAAGATTATAAAGAGCCACTGAGCTAGTTGTATCGTTTGACTTCCGTAAAGTAATTCGGCTCAATTTGATCTGTAGCTCGCAACTAATCAATTGAACTGAAGAGTTAAAAGAGTTATTCGGTGAGCTAAAGAGCTAAAAGAGCGATATAGCTCTTTTGATCAAAAGAGCTGTATCTCTCTTTTCTTTTCAGTGAGCTACATTTCGCATGTCTAAGTTCTAGTGATTCATGGATTCTAGTCTATGGGTTATTTATCAATTAATTTTCACAATTTCGCAGCTTTACTTTTTTTAGATTGTTCTGATTGGACGTTCCATGGACAGTGTCACAAAAATGAACCAATGCCAGCATGGCATTTTCATCAGTAAACCAATCGCAGTATGACAGTTTACCGCTCGACCAATGATAATTATTTTAAATTGTAGTTCTAGAACTCGTGAGATGTTGATAGTGATTTTTTTTAGTCTGGTGTGTTGTGTGGCGGGTGGACGTTGTTGTTTCCTCGCTCGGAATGAGGAATACGGTTTAGTCGTTATTATGTAAAATTCCCTTCCTAATATCGAACGCCACGATCTGATTCCGATTTAAATACATCAAAATGTCGACAGTTCTGCTAGCAGTTATCGCGGTCATCCTATGTGTACTTTTTAGAATATTAAACGTTAACAGTCAGCCCCAAAAACCTGTGATCTATGGGAGAGATAGGAGTTTTATTGAGAACATCTTGTTTATATCACCATTCCTAAATGAACCGTAAGTATTCCTGCTACTGTTTATATTCTTTTCATTTATAGTTTCGTTTATTTACATCCCCGTGTCAATGCATGAGGCTAGCTTGATGATGTCATTAGTTACCACGGGAGACGTAAATTCTGTGTCACGGTTTTTTATCACGCTAATATCTTTGTAATAATATAAATTTTCATTTTTACTAGAGTTTGAACTTATTATCACTAAATAAAATAGAGATATGAAATCCACTATAGTCTCATTAGATAAATATTGGTGGTGTTATTTAGTAAGCTTGATAAACTATTTGATGCCGGATACGGCATTTGCCTGAAATAGCCACAAGTTTTAGCCCAAATGAATCATGGTTTCGTAGGGTATCTCTTAAAATGTTTTTGTTTATTGTTTTCAAACCATAACCTCGTCTTTTGACCTTATTACATTTAAAACTTTATTTACTTCATACTGTAAGCTAGAGAATACGTTTCAATTTATAAATCATGATATTGTCTTGTTTGTATTAAATAAATAATTGAAAACTCATGAAAAAACAGTTCAGTAGTCCCTACAGTTAAACTTAGGGTATGTTATTAACTCCCATAGACTTAAATCACAAATCTATTATTTTGTCATAGTTTGGGACAAAAAGCTTTCTGTGCAAATTCATAGTTTAGATAGTCTGTTTAGGTTCTAGTATCATTTATAGAATATCACATCTATGCTTGTATCAATAGAAGTTAAAATATGTTTTTTTTTTCTATTGATGAGTCACAGCTGACTGCATAACTTGCCTCATTGCCATAATAAGATATGATATCAGGACTACCTTTATGAATATAAATATGACAAATGAGCATTGGTCAGAAAATACTATCACAGTTCAATGCCTAAACAGTTTAAAAAAAAACTAAAGAAAATTCCCATTTAATTTCATATTTTGTTAACATACATTTTTGTTTCAACAGTTCATTAGGTTCATTAAAAAGAGTGGTTCAATAATGAAAACACGGCTATGGATTGTCTAGTATAGGTGGTTACTATTAGTTACATATTGTATACTAGCTGTTCCCCACGGTTTCAGCCGCGCTGCTCAGCACCTGTTGGTCGTAGCGTGATGTTATATAGCCTATAGCCTTCCTCAAGAAATGGACTATCCAACACTAAAAGAATTTTCCAATTCCAAACTCTTCAGCTTTATAATATTAGTATATTGTATATTTATAAACTTTACTTAACATATTTATAGACAGCACATGCCTACATACATTCAAATTGGTAGAACAAGGTCATATAGTAATAATTAGAGTGTCACACTTAATTATATATGTATACCTATTATTTTAATTTATATTCAATTAGTATTATTGTTTTTTACTTGCTCCTATTTTGAGCAAAAGATAGTCTCAGTAAGGTATTGATTGCAAGTTCACAATAACAAGCAATCAAAACAATTTAAGACAATCAAGTAACATTGTATCATTGAAATGTCTCATGGAAAAATCAGCAAACAGTTATACCTATCATCTAGAACAGGTTTTAGCACATATGATCTTGTTAAGGCTCAATAAGATTCAAATTCCTACATGCTGACTCACATTAAACAATTAAGAAACTTTTGTAAACAATTTACATGATTTAATATAAATTAAAACATCTTCATACATAATTAAAATGTATACCTACATATTATTAAGTATTTGTTAAAAAAAAAACCACTGGCATCTATTAACAAATTAACCCTGGTGTCAATGGGTACTTAAAATAATCTTGACTCATTCACTAGCTCAACCTTGAATATTGTATTGCTTCATAGAAATCGTAATAGCATTGTTTTAGTCAAAATTGATCCACATGCATCACATTATAGTCTGTTTTCTTTGAATAAACAGTATGTAGTACCTATGTACCTATTTAATTGTAGCAATCATTGGAAGCAAGCTAAATAAATTAATTTAGGTAGTTATTTATTATTTACTAGCTTTCCTGAGCTGTTTCTTCTGCATCTTATCTGTTACTGTCGCGCTCGGTAGTAACGTGATGTTATATAGCCTATGCTACTCAGTAATAATGTAGCCTTATAATGGTGTTAGAATTTTTCAAATCAGATGATTAATTTTTTAGTAACAAAACATCGTAGACCTCATCTATCGCTTACCATCAGGCGAGATCGAGGTCAAGAGTGAGTTCAATCTCAATTAAAAAAAAAAATACCTCTTTGTAATATTAGTTTAGGCTAGCTGGCGCCCGCGACTTCGCCCACGTGATGATGGAAAAAATAAGTATACTATGTGTTATTCCTGATTATAATCTAACCATCAAGATCCGTTCAGACGTTTTGACATGAAACAAACATCCATCCTCACATACATTCGCATTTTATGATACTAGTAGGATAGTAGGCTTATATGCCGTAAAATTATAATAATTGACAATACATGTTATGATGTTACGGCATCATGATTAGGTGTGTTTTCTCCTTATATGATTAGAATACTAGGTATTGATTTAATCAAAGATAATGCTCAGAAAAAAAATATTATGTTTAATATTAGAACTGGCTACTACTCATACTTTCCTAATTAACTTTATTAGGCAAGCCGTCATTGGCGTCATTGATTAATCTTACATTTTATCCTGATATGAATCAATTGATACAATATTTATTTATTGTTATTTATAAATAACAATATGTACAATTGTACATGACTGATACCAATTCTATAATGAATCACAGAATAATCCAAATAAAGATGTTTGTGATGTTGATAATGGCGTCTACAAAAATAAGTGTTAAAATTATGACCAATTGTATTTAAATCACACTTTTCTCGAACAAGAACTCAATGGAAAAACAAAAAAATACAGTGTGATAAATAAGTTCTAGAATCTAGGCTATGGAATCATGTGACCTAACTACAGGTCAATCGATCCACGCTTAGCGCAGCATACGGTAGCCGCACATAGAATAAAAACTCCTTGTTTCGGCGAGTATGTACTTAAAAGAATGATTCATGCTAGACTCATGGCAAGCGTAATGCTAGGTACGGTTGAGTCACTGATTAAAATAAAGTACTTTCCTTGAAACCTCACCATTCTCCTAATCAAATGCTCTGGTAATCAATCAGATTAATCCAAAAGCACAGTCAACTAACGAGAAGGGCTATATTCGAACCTTACAAATTCCCATACATAGAAAATCCGAACAAGATTCGTACTCAACCCGAAAAGCAACATGTTTTATATTTAAAAAATAAATTACTCTACGAATACTTAAAATAATTTCGCGCTGTATGGACTCTAGAGAATTTGAGCGCCCGTCACAACAAAACACCAAAAACATTCCATGAAAATCGTTTATAATTAGTCCAACAGGTTGTTTACCAAGCCTTTCCCATTTCAGATACATACCGACTCGGCTGTGGGGCTTCAGCGGCCATGTTCAGACGATACTGCACAGTCTAATCGGGCGTGTCCGTTGCCCCTGGCCTATTGGCGGTCGGGTGTCCCTTGTGCTGCCTGATAAGTCCACCCTCACGTATGACCTGTACGAACCGGTTGGAAACGAGCATGAAGGTAAGGATGTTTCAGTTATAGACTTCATAACTTCGCCGGTAGCCTAATCGCTTTTCTCCTGTTCTCATCTCAATTTATTTGAGTTCGGCGCAGCCTGTTATCTTCTTCCACTCGTTATCTTGGAAGTCTTTCAAACAGTTCCTATCGTTTTCTTCTACAATTAAAACCGTCTACATTCATACTTAAATCTTTTCTCATTGCATTTTCCTAATTTTTTATTCAATTAGCCAGATTTGTCCCACTCCTGGGCAAAGGCCTCGTCTAATTCCGCCCACTTTTCGCGTTGTTGCGCCTCTTCACACCAATTACCAAAAAAATACACCAAAAGCTTCCCGCCATGTCCTAGGTCTGCTGCAACTCCGCCATATCCTAGGTCTGCCGCAACTCCGTGTAGCTGTCTCAGAGCTCCAGTTCCTCATTTATTTATTTAATACTCTGAGCACACATAATGTACAGAGGCGGGCTTAATGTCAATGGCATCCTCTACCAGTCAACCTCATCACCGGCCGTACCAAGACAAGTGATTACCACACAACTTTCGTCATTCATCTCATCGACATAGATAGGGTTTTTTTTTTCGGGTGGGAAGTCATCCAATGACTTCCCCCGCTCTAGGCGGAACGGGGGGGCATGTCAGACTTGTACTGACTAAAACCCACCCATGTTCCCTCTATTGCCCTTTACGTTCCGGGGCCGCTGTATCTCTTTCGAACAACCCGCAACCCCGACATAGATAGGGCTTATGCAATAAAACTAACTTTAACTCCTATGGCTAAAACTGGAATAGGTTTTCCTGTTAGCCATTTCCCAGAAAACATGACACACATTTGATTGACAACATTTGTTTTGTGATTCCTTCCTATCACATTGGCAGCTATGTATTATTTATTCTGTGTTAATTGTAGATAACTAAATCAGAGTGTGCGTAGGTATTCGAAAGTAAGTGCTGCACCTTTCCAATGGGAATTGTAGGCGTGATGGCAATACAATAATAACATTACCGTACTGGCTGATCTATCTGCGTCACAACAATGCATATTATAAAGCCTGAGTAAATCAACATGGTGCAAGGTCACATGATACCTCGCGAGTCGACTGTCTTTCCACTCGATTGGTTCATCTCTTGCAACACGAAGTATTGTTCGGCTTAGTTTAACTTGTCAAACCGGTTTATTATAAACTTTTTTTGATTTTAGTGATGTGTTTTAGTTTTGGAACATATATATTACACACGCCTATATTTCCAAAAGTTTCCAAGCTTGTGAAAGAATGTAAACTGCGAATAAATTATTTAATGTGGACTCGCATCTTGCAGATATTTTGTATGCCTCATGCAGCATATGCCTGGCAAAAATAGGACGAGACTTTTGCCATATACTTGGTTGAGAAAAAACGTATTTGATTTGATTCTCGTCCACAATTAGGGATCGAATCCAAGATTTCGTGCTCAGCAGCCGTGCTTGCGATCGTAGACAACCGAACTGCCAAATTTACATTTTAGAACTCGGGCTAAAATTATATTGCATCATAACTTAACACGTCATGTTGTAATACATACCTAATTATATCTATCAGTAGCATGACTGTATCGGTTTTCAGTCCCTAGAGATAACAGCGAATAAATTCGCATACTATACGCTAATATATGATGTTGATAAGGCTGTCATGAAACATCAAAGCTACTTTAGCGTCATAATTTTAAAACTTACACAACGTTATCAGTGCTATCATCTCTTTATCATAGCAGGAAGTTTTAAATTGAGTCAGCAGTACAACAGAGAAATTTTCAGCTGATAATCCGTCATACTGGACAATTGTGGCTTTTACACAATTTCAATATCAATGTGACTTAAATTACGTCTTTAATTTAATTGGCGTGTGTTCAAAGAGGTAAGTATTTGTCCAGCTGTGGACTGATATAGGCGGACGATTTTAATGATATAATAAGGCTAAGACATTCACTGTTTTGCTTCAGAAACAAAAAGGAATTCTTATTGTATAATAGAACATGTACCACCGCCAGTTTCCAAAGAAATCATAAACCTTTTATTGTAATGTAATACGCAACTAGCAGGTAATGGAAACACTTTTGTAGTCACGCGAGGAAAAATGTGCAACCAGAAGTCCTAGCACAAGCGCGCAGTGTAAACGTAACTCGAATACGTCGATTTTTGAACCAGAAGTACAAATTATGCTACAGTATTTTAATTAAATAGTTTGCTACAAGCGCAATAGGCAACAATAAAAAAAACACTGAAAATATTTTCAGACGTACGACGGACGTATTTACCGCGCACTTGTGCCGTAACGTCTACACAATTTCCCCATTAGTTACTATGGGCGGCTTATTGGAAATTCAGTCTATTTATATGCTCATAAAAATCACATCACGACAATAGTCACAGAAGGCTTCCGTAGAGGTGACCTCATAGAGTGCACCCACGTTTGGCCAGTACAAACAATTAATTAATTCCTCATGTAATAGGGAGCGGGCCTATTGCCACTAAACGGGCCACAAATCCAGATTTTAGCCTTATGGGGAAATTCCGAGCAGGGAATGTCCCGGCACAGACAGCCTTGGCTGCATGCATGATGCATTGTAAATTGTAAAATTAAAGTCTGAGTTTTTGTAAATGAACAGATGGTATAACCTAATAACATCGATGATGGATCTGATATCTAAACTAGATCATTTTCGCACGTCAGAATGACCAGATACGCGCACAAAAGTAATCTTAAAACTTATAAATCGATATCGTATGTTGTCTAATACGTAACAGATAACACGACTGGTAATTGTTTGCGAATGTTGTTTCTATGCTATCGGCGTAAAGGAAAACAAAGCATGAATCAGTTGGTCGCCATCCTACGGAAGTTGAGAGAACCAAGTGGCGGAAACCGGTGATTATGGTCACTCTAGGCGAGGGATAGTGACCAGGCCGTTGATTATTTTTGCACATCCCGTCGGCTATTGCTACATTTAGCTACCAGGAATGTCGCATTGATGTTTAATCAACATCTTTAAGACAATGATTGTTTGAAATGTTTTATTGTAGGAATACATATTTATTTATTAAAATACAGGGTGTTAATCAACCCTTTACAAAGCCGTAAAGCATACATTCGGTAGATCAAACTAAGTATCTACGCAAAAATTATTGCTGTGAAAGACTTTTTTGGGGTGAACTTTGCGTTTTACGGTACAACTCAATGTCACGCACTTTAAATATTATGCTGATGTATTCATTCTATAATGAAGGTGTCGGGGAGGTATTTAAAGTAAAATCATAACACTAAAACCTTGAAAACGAGAAGGTCCAGGTATGATCTCTAGACCAAGAAAATGATCGCAATGATGGGGAGAACACGTACCCTTCAGCTTTGTTGAAGGGGTCTTACCCTTTATACATTGTGATACTTATAAAATAATCTATCATAAGTTTTGTCGATAAGGCTGATGCCACACGGGCGTTGCCGGTGCGTTGCGTTGGCGCAATGCTGCGATCTCAACGAATAAGTGCCACACGTTATACATAAATATATATATTTTTTAAATTTTTCTTTCAGTAACAAACATATTATTGTGAAATAGATTTATTATACAGGGTGTTTGGAAGATCGATGCAAAGCCGTGAAGCAGACCTAGTATAGACTATTTAGAACCATTTGAACCTAACTTGTCTTCGGCGACGTGTGACTATTTTTTTTAAATCAAATTTTAATGATTTTTGATGATAATCCTAAAATTTTGCAGTTATTTGCAAATAATTAGTCAGTTTGAAAGATAAATTATTTTTTTTTAAAATTTATTTTATTAAAGTAATGTCTGAACAATCAAACGAAACATGATTAAGGCATCTGTGTCATGAGAATTTTTTTTTTTAGACAGTTGAAGTTAATACTTCTGTTTTTACCCGACTGCCAAAGAAGGAGGGTAATGTTTTTCGAGTGTATGTAAGTATGTATGTATGTCTTTTCCTTTGTGACCACCTGTAGCCTAAACGGCTTGATGGATTTTGATGTATGAGGTATCGTTAGATTTGTCTTGATTACGGGAGTGTCATAGGATACATTTTATCCTAAAAGTCCCACGGGATAAAGACATAATAATATTTTTTCTAAATTTCCCTTTAAAAAAATATGTATGCGGTATCATGGTACTTACATATACATAGTCTTCTACATCTACAACATTTTCGTTAAATAAAAACAGCTAAAAAGTTATAAATAAAAAAATTATTATTAAAAAAACAAAATACCCGACTGCACACTAAAAAAAGAGTAAAACAAGCCCCACAATAATATTGAGCAGGCGGGGACCACCTTGACCGCCACCAACGAAAATTCTGCTAAATGGTGCACAACCGAAATGACTATAAATAAGCCTCTGTTGGTCCCCGCCTGCTCAATATTAATGTGGGGCTTGTTTTACTCTTTTTTTAGTGTGCAGTCGGGTATTTTGTTTTTTTAGATTAAGAAAACAGATTTTTGACAGTTTAAAAAAAAATCACGGATCGTGCTTTTTCTGTTCAAACATTTTTAAAGACATGCCTAGTTATTAGACTTTCTTTTGAGGTATCAATTACGCAGATAGCTTACAAATTATTGAAATTAGGATCTACAAACTAAAGTGAGGGAGAAAATTAAACATTTTAAATAGGGTGATAAAACGAGACTAGTGCTTTAAAATAATAACATTTATTATTATACTTATTAAAAAATAGATTTTATGTTAAAAAAAAATAAGAAGATAACTTTAATTTTGGACATTCGAAATAAAATTTAGGGGAGACTCTCTAACACTGCCGACGCGTGACGCGAGCGATAAGATGGCGATAACTTTGACAATTTCAGGTAGCGCCCGCGCACCCCTAGTTACGTGAACACATTTCACAGCAAAAACGACTTTATTGGTAAGACAATAGGGTCGTGTTTCTTTAGATAGGGTCAGTAACTAAGGTCAGGCGGGGCAAGCGCGCCGACGGGGTAAGCGCACCTACCATAAAAATATCGAAAACTACTGATGTTATATAACTAACGACATCTTACATCCATACAACAAACTAAAACACAGTTCTTTTTCAAAATCACAGATGCCTCTGTTCACCATACATTAATATATCGGCCATTTTAATTTTAGGGTCATTTAAACCTGTTATCAGAGATGAGCACGTCTTACTAATCCCCATATATCTTAAAATATTTTACGTGTTGCGGGAAACCAATGACTTGAGTACAGAATTTGATAGTTTTCCTTTAAATCTATGTCTGTATTTTAGGCTTATATAGTGAAATTCATATTTTTTTTGTAAATTTAAAATCTTAACCTTAAATTAGTCAAGTGAGGCAAGTGCGCCTAAGTTTTTAGTAGTATGGCGCACTTCCCCCGAGCCAGAAGTCGTCAACTATTAAGATTAATATATTTTCTTAACCGACGGCCTCTGAGTAAGGGTCATGTTTTTCTGTATTGAGATTTTACTGCTTAGTACTTAAGGTCATGTGATGAGAAGGCATTGGGTGATGGGTTTACTTGCTATCTTCTTACAAATGGTTCGTACTTATCAAAGAAAAAGCGAGAAGCCTTCTTGGTCTAGAGCAACTTTATGTCAAGCAGTTGACGCCGTTCGATCCCTACCATGACGTGTTAAAGCAGAACTTATTCCGCTGAGGGAAAGGGACAGAGCTATACAGGGTGTCTAGCACCATCTCTTTCACTCAGTGGAATAAGTTCTGCTTTAAGATGTCATAGTAGGCCTACTGGCCCTCGTAAAACAGTCTTAAACTTCAGACTCACTATTGCTTGATTTTAACGTGTTCAGTTTTTGAAATACCTAAGCCCAATAAAGACTGGAATGTTTTCTACTTTACCATTTAAGTTCTCGCTTGCCATCCACTAGATTACTAAGTATTTACGTCCTATGGCGTCAAAGGAAAAATTGTTACCTATTTTCGTATTATTTAAATAACGCTGTAATTGGGTTAATTAAAGAAATCTAGCATTCAACTTGAAAACATTGATATTTAAATTCAGCAGTTTATACTTTTTACAATAAAAAAAAAACAACATTAAAGTGTTTAGAACCCCTGATTCCTAATTTATGGCGCACTTGCCCCAAATTTCTTATGGAAGCTGTAGTAGCCTGTAGGATGCGTAAATTAAAAAAAAACCAAGAGTAATGCGCTTATTTGTGTAAGTTCTATTATGTAAATTATCTGTTTTTCTTGTAACGTACGATTTTAGCGTATTTTCTTTAATAGGCGCACTTGCCCCGTTTCCAGAGGCAAGTGCGCCTATATCCATGTATCTCAATTTATTAAAAAATATCGCATTAATATTGATAGATTTTATTGAATCGTCGTTTCTTGCAGCTACAACATTCCAAATATTTACAATTTAATAAATGTGCACTCATAAGTCAGCCCTGAAAAAAAATATTTTGCATCGAAATCATCTATGCAAAAAGTATGGCGCGCTTGCCCCGACTGACCTTACCTGTTTTTTTGAAGGGACGCCAGTTTACTCAGTCGAGTAACAACTGCGCTTGTGACTAGACGTTATCTCCTTTTTCGTGACAATTCATCGTGTTCAGTTGTAGCCCTTTGCGCTCCTGCACGTGACTCTTGAACTTTTATTTTAAGTTGAACTTTTAGTGCGTTACCAGCCGTTTTTGTGAGAACTGACTATGGCTACTTTCTCGAACGAGGAATATGCTGACATCGTTTTTATGTATGGCAGAGCAGACGGCAATGGATCTTTAGCACGACGGATGTACCAAGAACGCTATCCTAATCGGAGAGTACCGAACGTAAGAGTGTTTTACAACACATTTCGTCGGCTTGCTGCAGATGGGATACACCGTGTGGAACCTGGAGTCAATCCAGGTAGACATGGTACTGACATCGAACAAGATATCTTAGCGGCATTTCAAGCTGATCCACATACCAGCACTAGAAAAGTAGCTCGAAATTTAAACATCTCCCATTGGAAAGTGTGGAATACAATGCACCAAAATAACAGGTATGCGTATCATGGCACGGGCGTTCAAGGTCTTGAAGAGCGAGATCCTCAGAGAAGGATACAGTTTTGTCGTTTTCTTCTTAACTCTGACATTGAAAATGCATGGTTTCTGAAGTCAATCTTGTGGACAGACGAAAGTAAATTTTCTAGGGAAGGCATAACTAATTTCCACAATCTTCATCAATGGGCTGAAAAACACAACAATCCACATTGGAAAAAGCAGAAGTCATTTCAAAGGAAATTCTCGGTCAACGTGTGGGCCGGAGTGATCGGCAGAACACTGGTTGGGCCCCATTTCTTACCGGATAATTTGAATGGCAATAGTTATTTGGAATTCTTACAAAATGATTTTCCAGAGCTTGTAGAGGAATCCGGGGCCCTAATATTCACAGGAGACCGAGAAATTATTTTCCAACAAGATGGTTGTCCAGCGCATTGGACATTGAATGTACGCGAGCACTTAAACAATTGCTTCCCTGACAGCTGGATCGGCAGAGACGGACCAATCCCTTGGCCCGCCCGGTCACCCGATCTAACGCCGCTTGACTTTTTCGTGTGGGGTCGGGCCAAGGAACTAGTTTATACAAACGTAGAGATAAATACTAAAGAAGAACTGATTGCGAGAATAAATTCAGCATTTGAAACAATGAAACTAGAGATGAAGTTGAAAATTACAACAACGGAAGTGAGAAGACGGGCCCGTGCTTGTGTTAGGAACCGCGGCGGACATTTTGAACATGAAAAATAAATGATTTGTATTAAAATTTTGTTTTAATTATTTCACCGATACATTTTAATTTTCTCCCTCACTTTAGTTTGTAGATCCTAATTTCAATAATTTGTAAGCTATCTGCGTAATTGATACCTCAAAAGAAAGTCTAATAACTAGGCATGTCTTTAAAAATGTTTGAACAGAAAAAGCACGATCCGTGATTTTTTTTTAAACTGTCAAAAATCTGTTTTCTTAATCTAAAAACAGAAGTATTAACTTCAACTGTCTAAAAAAAAAAATTCTCATGACACAGATGCCTTAATCATGTTTCGTTTGATTGTTCAGACATTACTTTAATAAAATAAATTAAAAAAATATATGATTTATCTTTCAAACTGACTAATTATTTGCAAATAACTGCAAAATTTTAGGATTATCATCAAAAATCATTAAAATTTGATTTAAAAAAAATAGTCACACTTCGCCGAAGACAAGTTAGGTTCAAATGGTTTTAAATAGTCTATACTAAGTCTGCTTCACGGCTTTGCATCGATCTTCCAAACACCCTGTATATCGTATAAGTTTTAAGATTATAACTTGTTTAGATGCAGACTATTTACCTTGACACAACTTAGAATTCAAGTCATGTTAGTAAGGAAGTTATTTGAAGAACATTAACAATTCACGTTATGGTACTGTGTCTATAATAAGCTATTTATTTATAAACTGTTATCAAACAAAAATCTAGGAAGGGATCGCCTTTTTAGAGGCCCTTCTAACTTGTTGTCCTTGATAGGTCACCTCCTTGCCTCACATCTAATTCAGAGAATGATCTCATGATGCTGGCTACCTTAACAATATTCATAGGACTGTGGTTCTGAGAGCATCACCGAACTATACATTATGTAAACGAAACAATGATCCAAAAATTAGCTCAGTAATAGACTATGTTCTTGTTGTATGTTCTTTTATATGAAGCGCTACTAGTAATTGATGATCCATATCATCAAACATGACGTTGTCCTAATTGACATGAACTAACAAATTGGACCTGAGATCGAGAAAAATAATCAGCTGTTCATGACGTTTGTGACAGCAGCTGGTTTCTTTGTCCCTGATGCTAAAATATTTTTTTCCCCACAGATGACGTGACGGTCGCGATCTGTCCCGGCATTGGTAACACGTCGGAGAGCGTGTACATCCGAACCTACGTGCATTATTCACAATGCCACGGGTACCGGTGCGCTGTCCTCAACCATATAGGGGCTCTCAATAGTGTCCCAGTTACTGGCAATCGAATATTTTCATACGGTAAGATATCTTTTATATTTATTTGATTATAGTGACAGCCAAGAGAAAATAATAAAAGAAAAAATAGTTATTTGGAAGGGCCGAAGAAGACAGTTGGAACTGTCAAACACAAAATATAAATGCTTCTACAAATCAAATGGCGATACTTGGTGAAATTGGGTCCATTCATTTCGTGCCCTTCTTCTTCGAATCGATGACTCCCATTTATTCCGACCAGTACGTAGCAACCAGTCTTCATTCACAAACACTCTGATTTGAAATTCGTATGTCTATCTTATTTTGGCGTAACGAAAACCAGCGAGATAGACTTACAGTTTTCCAAATGAAGGCTATTTTTCACCTCATTTAACACTTGGAGGATGCAGTAGTTATATTGTTCCGCGCCTTAGAGAAGAAGAACCAGGTACAACCAAAAACAGTGTCGATAAATAAATTTTTGATCGCAATTTATTCCCATTAGAATGCCCCAAACTTCTAAATTCATTGCAAAATAACCTTGGCAGCGCTGTTTCAACCTAGGATAACATAATACTACATAGATATGCAGTAAATATAAACAAGAATGACTCAAAGCAAATGCACCGTAAACAATTGCGTTTGTTTGCAATCCAAAAGCATAATAGTAATAGTTTCTGCGAAATTGAATACGATTTATGGCCCTTGAGTTCTTTTTTGTAACAATTGCATTGTGTTATGTAAGGTTAAGGCGGATGCCGGCTTACACTTACACTAGGTAAATACATAACCAGAATATCTAAACTCACTTATATATTTTCAAGTTGTTTAGCTTGCTTATGTTTAAATTTAAGCTACTAATTATGCAATTTGGAACAGGTGGGGACCTGGTAACCATTTACGTACCTACGTACCGTTGTGTACAGGTCACCAGGTCCCCACCTGTTCCGTCCTAGGTGTTACTACCTACCACAGGCTCCAGCGATCCACAACCGAAAATGGTCAACCAGTCGTTCTTTTTGTAATATTGCCTATATTTTTATGGCTTGTGGTGATAAATGGACATTATTATAATTATAGCTGCCAAAGCTGCCGGACAAAAGCTAGTAAAAAGCAGCGATAATCCAGAAGCGTGTTTACGTAATTGCAAAAAAAAAACAATCCAAAATACAAGTGTCCAAGGCGTTAAAAAAAACCTGACATTCGAAGAATCGGATAAATAGTACAAATCTGAAAATCAGCGCATTTGCAACGTTTCGAGAATTTCGGAATATTGGTCGGATAAAGACATTCTGTCAGTTCGTCAAGAGTTGAAATTCCAATTGGGAAATAATATTCAACTATTATGTCCTTTCGTGTTACTACGTAGAAACGAATATTAATCATATACTAAGCAAGGATACAAATATGATTGACGAGCTACAATGCGTCGTCGGCTATGCGCAAACGTATGGATATGCTTGAGGAGAACCGTTCTAAATTCTTTGTTAATTAGCGATTGTACAAGTGTATGGATACATATATAGTTTGTATACATACATATACTTTTGCATCTGAGTATGTTTAAAGTCCTTACACGTGTTTTATGTTTAGAAGTAATGGACAATCTGCTCAACATTTATTTATTTAACATAACACAGCTATTGTTGAACGGATGAAATACCTAATAATTGAGTGACTACAATACCTTTCCTTTACTTACAATATTTTTTATTATTTGTTCATGGAGTCGTA
Source organism: Ochropleura leucogaster (assembly GCA_958449745.1). Taxonomy (NCBI): domain Eukaryota; kingdom Metazoa; phylum Arthropoda; class Insecta; order Lepidoptera; family Noctuidae; genus Ochropleura; species Ochropleura leucogaster. The sequence goes on from OY288208.1 coordinate 6,840,675, forward strand.
TTTAATTGCATTCCTTCAACTTCTTCACATGTTATGTAGACCATTTTGCAACTTCCGGCCAAAAACTAGTGGGTGTATAAGGATAGTACCTGTATTATTATAGCAGTTTTAACAAGAATTATGATATATTAAAACTTTTTTACAAAAAAATACAATCTGTTTTTGGAAAGAAAAAGGTTTCATTAAGCAAAAAGTTTTTTTTTCTCACACAATTTATTATTTTTTCATGCATTTATTTTATTTACTATTGCTACTAGAAGAAAATATATGCATTAGAGACGATCCTACTAATATTATAAATGCGCATGTTTGCGAGGATGGATGTATGGAAGTTTGTTACTCTTTCACGTCAAAACGGATCTTGATGAAATTTGGCACAGAGGTAGATTATAGTCTGGAATTAACACATTGGATGGGATTTTTTTCGATATCACGCGGGCGAAGCCGCGGGCGTCAGCTAGTACCTAATAAAGGAAATGGACCACCTCGGGAGTTTTAAAAATATATCTTTCATATTTGAAAATCGGCCTGAATTGACAGACATAGCGTAACAAACATACAAAAAAACACAAAATGCACACACACACCTACGCACAGACACACACACGTACACTAAGTATACACGTAACCTATCGTACTTTAAGTACTTTGTTCGCCCACTGGCTGGAGGTCTTAATTTTTAAGGCATCTATAGGATTCGCCCGGACGACGCCCAGACGATAACCTCCTTGGTTGAACTGCGAGATGCCATTCATAAAAAAAAAACTACGCACCAATATATTTGTTACCCTCAATAAGACTCGCTCAATAGATACTCTTTCCTAAGATACAGACAGGCTTACTGTCTAGATTAGCCAAGGGGGTCCTATGAAACATATTTGTTGTACTAGTTTTTCATTCTTTAGTATATAAGATAGATAACTCAGTATGTCATGTACAAACTACTTATTATTATATTGAATTAAATTATTCTTTTTATTATACTGCTCTATATCTAGAATACTATCTGTAATCTACATAGGCATAAATATTATAATGTAGCGACTTTCACGCTGAGGTCATTGCCATTCGCTACTTTGCACTTCCATACGACTCAGTCGCATTACATCATAATGGAAGAAACAATTATGAATTAATTAACGCGAGATTCTTGAACTTTGCTACTTCTATTATGTATAAGAGGGAAACCCCTTTATAAAAATACATAGAATGTACTCATCAGACATAAGCAAAAAGTAACAATTATTTACGTCATTATTTTTTTCATTTTACTACTAATAAAATTCAGAGGGAAGCCTTTTTTGTACTAAAATAATAATTAGTCATCTGCTATGTTTGAGTAAGCATGAGATTCATTACGAAAATACTCATTTTTTCCACGTAATGCAATGTAAACATAAAAGTACTTAGGTACGTCGACAACGGAAAGCGACAAACTACACATTATTTCGGACACTTTCCCGTACAACAAGACAACAACCGGTATGGCTTTTTCCGTGTTATATGCACGGGAAAAGGCATTAGCGTCAAAAGAAAATCGTTGGTTTCCTAGAAACTACAATCGTCGGCCAACCATAGGGACCAGGGCCATCATTTGAGTGCGCCTTACGTCGTAGAAACACTTGCTATTTCCCGCAATTCGCAGACATATCGTGAGAAATATTGCAAGGAGCAATTTAATTGAACTTCGATAAAGCATTTTTTTTTTTCAAGGTGACATTATGTATTTGAAAGTACATTTGATAATACTGCACGTGTAGTGTACGTAAAATAAATAAATAGGTATGTACCTAGCTAACCTAGCTGTATTAAAGAACAATCGGCTATAAACATTAATTTCCCATAAAGTAATAAAATAACATATTAAAGTGCGGTGTGGCAATTGCAATTTCACCGCAAATAAATCCTTATTCTTAAAAAAAAAAAAAACAATGAAATCTGAAAATGACGGCGTAGTTTTCTTATCTTTACACTTGAAAGGCAGGCTTTAACGTTTTGATAATGAAAAATACAGTAGGCAAAACTGCTGTTAGCAAGGCAATAAATTAAAAAATTCAAGGATGTAAAGTTATTTATTGTGTACAATTTTTATCAATCAAACTGAAATGTGAAAAGCTTTTGAACCGATTGGCATAAGATCAAGAAATGTGGAAAGAGTGAACTAATACATATTTAATTATATTTTCAACACCTAATTACTTGTTGGGGATGGATAGCCAAAATCTCGTAGCTAAGCACCTATATTCCGTTGCATGCAATGTAACTCGTTCTGCGCATGCCAATTGGGACTGGAAAAAAAACATTGTCCATATTGGCGATGGCCTCCAAAATGGTCAAGTTCATTTGATATGGGTACGATGCCGTGAATTTTAATGACGCCAATGGTTCGCGTGAATCGCAAATGTTCGAATTACAAATAAATAAATATTCAGACATAATACAGCTGACTGGTTTTACTGACGCTTATGATTTCATCTTGTTCTGTAAATAGCTTTGATATCAATACTTATTATTAAAGTAAATGGCAGCGCAGGCGCTACTGCCGAGAGTGAAGTCTTGTTGTTAAGGAGTTAGGTTTTTTTCGTTTGATTGATGCCTATCGGGTCGGGTGCACCCCTATTATATCTGAATTAGACCCAAGGGAGAACCATGCCAAGCCCTTCGGGTAAAACAGGCGTGAGGAAATGTCAATAACACAACGTGACCGCTGATTTATTGCCACAAGATACAATCATTAACCCTAATTACCTTTAACTACGCCATTATTTCAATCTAGGACATCGACTATTGACTGAAGAGCTGTTAACATGTTATTTAGGCTTCCGGAGAACAGCTAGTTTAGTAATAAAGTTCTTATTTCCAGGGCACACTGAGGATTACAACTATATGGTGGAGAACCTCATGGAGAGGTATCCAAACACGAAACTAATTCTAGTCGGATTCAGTCTCGGTGGCAACTTAATTGCCAAGTACCTGGGAGAGGACAGGAAGAGACCCACTAATATAATTGGTGGGATTTCAATATGCCAGGGATACAACGCTATAGAGTAAGTACTGAATGAAGTCTTCAATTGTTTAATCAAGTTTTTGTAGCAATTTGTCCGGATAGAGGTCGAGGTTATCAGCATTAACGAACGGCACATTAAATCTTTATGTCGAACGTTCACTAATTAAACATTAAGGAAAACGTGATTATAAAATAATCATTTGTGGTTTTTCATTTTGAATATTTATTAATTACTTGCTTTTGCCCGCGGCTTCGCTCGCGTTTAATTCGGGGTAACACAGTTGCCCTTTCCTGATTTGCAGGTACCTGCTACCTGTAGTTTTTTCCCTTGCGCCTTATTTATTGTAATAGCAAAGCTAAGTTTTCCCTTTTTTCCCCTCTTTCTCCCTCATTTCTCACTTTAAAAAAATGTTAGCCTATGTCCGTCTCCAGGGTCCCAACTATCTCAATACCAAAATTCATTAAAATCGGTTCAGCCATTTAGGCACGAAGACGTAACGACTTTCGCTTTTATAATATCAAGTAAGGATATTAAGTTGTCCTATGGGCTGTTATTTCCAAATATAAATAAATAATGACGTGTTTTGTCAAGCATGGGTTTCGATCATTATAATAATTTGGAGAAGCCGGTTCTTTTACTAGAAGTTTTGTAATATACTATCAAAAATGCAGAAACGGTTTGTTTCAATGTCTGTTCAATACACATATTAGGCTGGTTATTGCAAAAAAATAACCTTCAGAAGAGTTTTCTAGGTAGGACGGAACTTGGTTGCGAAACTCATAAGAAGTATTTTTATTTATTATCTTGTTATGATTTAAATTTCGCAGAATAACATTTTGGTTAACGAATGGCGACGATCTTAATCAAGGTGTAACTTAATAAGTACAACCACTGACGGGTGATCTTTTGGACATTGAAACTGAACAACTTTAATTCCACGCGATTTGAAATTCGAAACAAAAATCACGCGAACTGTGATTTTTGTTTCGAATTTCGAACGCGATCAGCAGTTCAAGAAGGATAACAAAAAAATAAAAATATGAATCCCAAAAGTAAAGAACAAAAGTTGTTCAGTTTGATAAGTGTCTTGACCTAAATATGTTGTTGCTTAGCCAACTCGGGTTCCAATCAGCAGTTTATTATGACTGACACACCTTCTCTCTTCAGAGCAAATCGAGGTCGGAACAGTTTAACTACTTATTTATTATCTACTTTAATGCTGAATATCAGTATTTTATTAGGTAATATCCGCCTGACCCTTGACCTCCTCAATAAAGTAAATGTCAAAATATAATCAGAATTACATTGAATGTTCATACATTTTCAGGCTTCTGAGTTAATTCAGGTTTTTGTATATTTTACTAGATTATTTATATTCACAAAGAGAGCTCAAAGCTGCATGTTTGTCATTACTTCTCAGAAAATGTTCCTTATTAGCGACACTATAGAATGGTGTAAAACTACAGGATTTTAAACTCAACGGGCTCGTTTCCTGGCTATGAATTTGGATTTTTCAAATATCTAATGTGTCGTTTTGGTTTTTATTAAAATCAAGCTCGGGATTCCTTTGAGCCTTTTTCGCTATTTCTCATAGTTTCGAATTTAGCCATCCATGCCATGCAATTCAGCCTGTAAACGCAACATCCAAAACAACATACAAGCAGTCAGTATGTCTCTGGACATGCCATAATAAGCCTTATTATTCTAACTTCTAGCACTATGGTGTACCTCCTGCAATGGCAGAACTTCCGGCGCTTCTACCTGTACATAATGACGGACAACTACCGCAACATCATAACGCGACACAAAAGAACGCTGCTGAACCCCGAAATGAAGAAGAAATACCATTTGGATGAGAAGTTGATTGTGTCGGCTGGAACACTGCCTGATCTCGACGAGGCCTATTCCAGGTAAGACTAGGAATGTTCTAATGAATCCTTGAATTATTGCTAATCACTGAAGCAGAATGTTGGGCCACAAAAGCAATGAGTAAAGTGCTTGTGACGGAGATGAAAATGCTGAGGGGTTTGTGGTACCTATAACCCGAATGCATAAAATGAGGAATGAGTACACAAGTTTTTTTGGTAATCGGTTTTTCGTGGTATGGACATGTGATGCGGAGGAATGAGATAAAAGTAGTGAGGAATTTAATTGGATGGGTATAAGAATAGAGGACAACCAGAGACACGGTGGATGGACTGTGCTTCTTCTGGTTTTTTTTTTGAAAGGAGGTGTCTTCTGATATGACGAATAATAAATATAAATTGGGATAAGGGCAGGATAATAATGATCTGAAAAGTCCCTGTATCTGTTTCGACACTTGAACATATGTGTTAAATGTTTGCTTTGGAGTGATCCAACACAACCGGGGGTCAAAGTCCAATATAAATGAAAGACTTACCTACGTATGCGTTCAGGAAAAAGCCGCACGGGCTAGTCAAAATTGTGCCGAACGGTTCCGAACATAATTCAGCAAGATTGGAAGTAGGACAAAGTTTGCCGATCTGCACAAGCCGAATGAAAGCTATGTGCAGTAATGAATTCGAAACGGCTTTGTTGATGCTGCGGAATAGATAAAGTGTGCGTAGCGTTAGCAGTAAGGTTTGGTAAAGATCACAGTTTCGAACACCTACTGGGTATATCTGATTTGCTCCGAAAATCTTATTGAAATCGTCATGTCCAATTAATTATTCAGTTTAGCGATATGCTCTTCCGCATTATTGTGTCCAAATATATCCTTAAACTTATCGACCTTTCCTCAAACAAACGGTATATTGTTTGATATGGATAGTTATGTGTGCAATACAGTTTTTTTTGCGCAAAATCTTAAAGTACGTACTGTTAAACACGCTTATAATGCGTTTCAATTGAGAATAGGAGGTGGCGCCTGGTTGATGACGTCATTGCTGTTAAATCGAAGAAGTTGGTTGTTAAATATTTCTTTTATTGACATAAAAATATATAAAAGAATTTAGATTGGCAGACAAAGACTGTGCACCATATACGTATATAGAGAATTTGCCACCATTCAATTGACAGTTGATCTCTCAACATGACTCGAGCTGAATCCCATTCGCATTTGAAACGCGTTGTGTATTGTTGTGTCATCCAAATACGTGATGAATGTAAATACTTATTTTAAATGCATTTTAAAAAAAAACATCAATAACTGCTACTTCTGGTCTAGCATCCATGAAAACGAATGCTTACCGACAGTGAAAGTAAGTCTGGCCTAGATTAGCAGTATGATACTAGCATTAAAAATGGTATGTATTATAATTTGTATACCTACATATTGCTGCTTACTTTCGTGTTCATTTCACGTAATTAATACTTATCAAATTGGTATATTACCCGTGTAGTTTCCGACAAGTAAAATATTGAGAATTTGATTGCATGTAGCTGTTATAAAATCGTAAATAATTACCGATCAGGATTTTGCCAAAGGTAGTATTTTATCTTTTGGTTGAGTCTTTGTGGGTCTCGGCTGCTATTGGTTTATTTGAAGATTTGATGCCAATCATCGTCTGCTTAGCCTTTTCCCCATTATGTTGGGGTCATCGGCTTGCAGTCTTACCGGATTCACCTCCATCATCATCTGTCTAGCCTTTTCCCAACTATGTTGGGGTCGGCTTCCAGTCTAACCGGATGCAGCTGAATATCAGTATTTTACATGGAGCGACTGCCTATCTGACCTCCACAACCAAGTTCATACTGGGTTATACGATACCCCTTGGTAAGACTGGTTGTCAGACTTTCGGAACGACTGTCAAAGATCTACAAATGACAGCTGGGACCAATGGTTTAACTTGCTTTTCGAGGCTCCAAGGAAACTTGTTACGCAATGGGTGGTGTAACCCAACCATGGACCAACTTAGGCAAGTCCGGCTTAAACTCTAAAGCGACACGAGCGGCAGTTATTTTTTAGCCACGAGCTTCTTTTAATGCCTATATATCTTCAACAAAAAACTTTTGATAAACTTTCCTACAACAGTAAACGTATGTTTGTCGTCCACACATAATATCAGTCGATTGAGGTAATTGCGGTCCTCCTACGCCATGTTATCGTTCTTATGATCTTTGACCGATCACGCCATCTGCAATATTTGTTGTGCTTTTAATATTTTTACTTAACCCGTGTCAACGCACTTAAACGAGTGACACAAGACGGGTCATTGCCGATAACCGCTTAGTAGATCAGCTACTACTAGAGAAGTAAAGTTTACTAGTTACCGCAATCAAGACTGGTTTTCAAAAACGAATTAATATTTCGCGCATGGAAACCATGTATAACTTGACTTGTTATTGTTTTTGTTTTGTGTGTTGTTGTTTTCCTTAATTAGTTAGTTTACCATTTTTTGTAAATAATTAAATTAATTTAAGATTTCATTGTTTTCCTTTCATTTAACTTATGAAGTTTGTTAAAGAGATTTCATCCTTATAGACCCTAACGATTGATGCAATTAAAGTACAGGGTGCAACTTTTACAGATTTTAGTCGATTCGATTACCGTGTGCGGCAAGCGAATTTTTAAAAATCTTTGAATGCCATTTTCTTTCTGTTCAAAAATAAACAAATGTTTTCTCTGACTAAATTTTCTATCTAAAGTATTGAGAGTACTTACTTGTCCTTCAGGCGGCATTACAGAATTCCAGCCTGAGTAATAAATAGCGTTTAAATGCTGTATGTAAATGCTGATCGAATTCCTTTTATTTTTTTACTTTTTTAAATCCATGCGGGGTAGCAACCTGTAATATACGCGAGGAGCTTGGGACTTTCGGAACATACTCTAGAATCCTGATGGCAAACAACCTTCACTGAAAATAGTTATAAACAAACTCTTATTTTGAAGATCAACAGACTGTATATGATCAAATAATATGTGCTGATGATTGGCGACCATGACATTCGCAACTCGTTACCAAGCGGGAGACTTAATACAATTTTATTATCTTTTCAGGAGGGTTTACGGCTTCGAATCTGTGGCAGACCTGTACAAATGGAGTTCCTCGGCATTCTACCTCAAAAATATAAAAACCCCTATGATATTCATCAACGCGCGTGATGACCCCATAGTACCTGAGCCCCTTTTACCAATCGTCAGGGAATTTGTCAGTAAGTAGTATTCAACTTTTTTATATTCATGGCCCTCATAACAAATTATTTTATCCAAAGTCAGCGCAAAGCTCCATCAATAAATGTGATAATAATCCTAACTAATATTATAAGCGAAAGTGAGTTTGTTACCTCTTCACGCTTTAATGGCTAAACCGATTTTTTATGAATTTTGATACAGAGATAGTGGCGAATCAGGAGACGGACATAGGCTAATTTTTATTAAAAAAAAACGATATGAGGGAAAACGAGGGAAGAAAAGGGAAAACTTATCGTTGCTATTACAAATCAATAAGGCGCAAGGGCAAAAACTGCAGATAGCAGGTACTGTGTTATACCGAATTAAAAAAAAGGGCAAAAGCTAGTCAGATATATAATAAGTTATCCATTGACAACTTGGTCTTCCTCTGTTTAACCAACATTCTCTCGCGAAATTTCTATGTAACACATCGAGTGCATCACTATACAAATATGTGTTTAAATATCAGTTTTTTAGTCACAGTGACTAATGACTATCCGTCTGACTCTATAAAGCCAACAAGTCAGTATACCGGTATTGCAAGGTCAAACCTGTTGTTAGACGTTTTCAGGCTTGCCTTTATGTAACATTGTCGAACAAAATTTAAATTGAACAGTCTGTCCATTAGTGGATCGACAGTTATTTATTTAAGATGAATGTTCCATAGTGAGCAAACACCGTGGCAATATTTGGTAATGTTCGCGTCATCGGTAATTCATTTACATTATTAATGAAGGCGCTGCCTGTCGTCTGGCTGTGAAATGTGACACGTCCATTAAATATGGTTTGTTACATTGCTTTATGTATGTTATGACTTGCCTATTACTTTTCTTAGCATGTCTGGTCCACAAGGGCGACTGCTAAGTGAAGTATAATAAGACAGTTCGATTCTAACAAAGAGTTATTGGTTTTTCCATTATGAATTTCTCAGCACAGCAACGGTTCAGTCTAGATTGGTGCCCAGTAATAGCAATAGTTTAAACGAAGCTGGAGAAATGTGGGTGTACCATAAGGGAAACCTGCTACCCTACCATGACGTGTTTAAGCAGAACATATTCCGCTGAGGGAAAGGGACAGAGCTATACAGGGTGTCTAGCACCATCTCTTTCAGTCAGTGGAATAAGTTCTGCTTTAAGATGTCATAGTGCCTACTGTGCATAGTCCTTCGGAGACTACAGACGTAATGTTATTTTGATAGCAATAGGTTCGCCCTTCAGTCCATGACGCGATATACGACGACACTTAATACAAATAAAAATACATATTAGACACACGTGATGATCGGAAAAAAAATCTTTCTCTCCCCTTTATAGCCTATGTCCGTCTCCATGGTCCCAACTATCCATATCCCAAAATTCATTAAAATCAGTTTGGCCATTTAGGCGTGACGTAACAAAGAAACTCACTTTCACTTTTATAATATTAATAAGGATTCCCATAAAAAGGAATATAGAGCGTGATTTTGTTGTTATTTTGTATGTATCATTCATATGGCGTGGGCTTTCTCCATTTAATTAGTGTGTAAACGAATGTCAATGAAAACATTGCGCAACAGAAATCAGGTCATTATCATTGTACATTTAAACGAAACCGGTGGAACTTGATTGTAAATCTCCATATTTATACATGTCTTAAATTTACTAAAATCTGGTACCAAGGTTAACGTTTCATCAGAAATTATGAGAACCGAGTTTTATAAGCTGTTCGTAAGTTGAATTTGTAGACAATTTCTGCCATTGGACTTGCATTGACCAACCATAAGTTGAAAGAACTCTTTCAGCGAAAATACCATATCTACTAGTTTAACACAAAAAGTATTTTTCACTGTGAAATATTTGCATGAACAAGTGGCGTGACAGTTAGGCTGATAACGGAAACTTGAAAAAAAATATGTATCAGGCTGTTGTTATCTCCTACTGTTTTAGCGTCTTATTGAATTTACCGCAGTATCTTTCTGATGTTTAATAAATATTTTTATCATTGTAGGCTCACACGATAAGGCAATGTTTCTCGAATTGGCACATGGTGGCCACTTGGGCTTCTACGAAGGAGGTTTGGTGTACGCCAACCCGGTGAACTGGCTGGACCGCGCTCTGGTGGGGCTGGCCGGGGGCCTGCTCATGGCACACAACAAGTGCTCGCACAAAGACGTCGACACCTCCGTCGAGTGTTTCTCCACCGAAGAAGAACCAGACCTCATCAAATCAGCCACCATTGTCTATCGCGATCCACTAGAAAAATCATCCATGAAAGCATACTAAACATTAAAACATTAATTCTTGGCTCGTAGAGCTCCTTGGTATACTTATATGTCTAATATTTTTATTAGAAAAACTAATAAATTACTGCAGTCCATTTCAGCAGCGGTAACGTTTTTATAAAGTACTTAAATTGTGTTGTAAGTACATCTTTTGGAGGTAACGATTCTCCGCCACGTTTTTATACGTCCTAATAAATAGTTGCTATGTTGATATAGTAGGCAAAACCGAAGCCGTATTTACCAAAGCCTAGTATGGGAATGCTATGGTCATTCCAGTTATGCCTTAAGTAAGATATTAGGCAGGACCTAAGAGGCAATTTATTATAAACAGCACATGAGCTTTTCGTAAATATTTATTGTGAACTCGTTTTAAATGTTTTCCAGGCTATATGTCAAAACGTATGTGAATTAATGTTTATTGTTTTATGTTGTGACTAGTTGAGCGATTAGGTGTGGCGTATTAAATATGTAGGAGAATATTGTAATACGATTAATAGTGTCATTTAAACTTTTATATCAGTATTTTTTATAATATAAATAAGTGTAAACATGCGTCTTTTAAATGCGGTCTGTTGTAAGCTGCACAAAACATTTTTGCATTTATAACACTGCTTCCACAGTTTTTAATCGTTGTACGGTCTATGCTCTATGCCACGCCTAATTTCGCTATTTTATTTTCGAATGCACGCAGAAGACACATGAGCTTTTAGTTTTTTTGACATTGTGATATATTATAGCCGATTATTTATGTACTGTTACATTTTAACTGATTGCACTTGTGTGGAAATAATGACGGCCGTGCAAACAGCTACTTCTGTTCAACGGCCCTGGGTTCTAGACCCGGATAAGTAAAGTATATTATGTAACTTGTTTTATACTATGAGTGAGAATCATTTACAAACTTACGAGTACATGAAGTTTAGATATTTATCGAATAATGAGTGTAATAAATATTTGTTGATATTTAATTTATATGTTTATAAATAGTACAAATACCAATTTGCACAATAGTTCACTGTCAATAGCTTTCCTATCCGTGCATTGGATTCTTTTAATGTTCCTATGTAGTAGATGGAATTCAGTGTAGGATATATACAATGTTGCGTAATGTCAATTTCACAAGATATTTATACCTATTTGATTCCCTTTTATTATAATATGAATTTGCAAAGAATATATAGGCATAAATGATTTCTTTATTTTTAATTAAATACCACAGCACTGCAATAAATGTTACGTATTTGAAAGTTTGTATGAATTTATATTCAGAAACAATATTGTTGTTGTTTTTTGAAAGTGTAAGACTGGAAATGGGTTTTTAAGCTTATACATTGTAATAAAGTTTGTGCTGTTCCTATGAACTTTTAACCTTTATGGAATTGTTCGCTAAGCGATGTTTTGTGAGCTTTATTCAGGGCTAACTTAACTTCCGTCCAAAATAATGTTCGTAAGTCGAGAGGGGTCGAAATTCTAGAAAAAGTCAGGGTAGACGAGTTTTTATACATGTACTGAGTAATATTAGAAACCCATTTCTATTGTAAGAATCTATGTACTGCGTGCTTGGATAAGGGTAGCAAGAGTACATGGGACGTCGTTCGCGTCCTTTCGCCATCACCATCCCGAACGCGCCCATATTTTGTGCTTTTCTTGTAAGGACAAACCGTTGACGGTAGATCAATGTCTCGTGACCCTAAAGCAACCTTGCCAAGCTTCAAGCACAACGTAGCAGAAGAATGAGATGATAACAATGTTTTTATAATACTTACGTCCAATTGGATAGTGGCGTGCGCACAAGTGTATACTGCGGGCAACTTTGATGTGTAGCTATATGACTGCCAGGTATGTCGATGGTAGTGTTTGTAAAGTTTTTGCATCTGTGTAAGAGGTCGTCTCGCAATATTTGACAGGATTTGGACCAATCGTGTTAAAGCGCATGTACGCGATACCGCCCACTTACACAAATGCAAAGCCTCGTGTGGGCAGGAACCCATGGTCTGAAAGGAGTGTAACAGCAATCGTTCTAGAACGTTTGTAAATTTAAAGGCCTGCACAATATTAGTGTAATGAAGCTATATTTTATTTATAGGCTGTCGAAGCCCGTTTTTAAGGCCTAGTCAGACTTGAAAACATTGAAAGTAGGTTTATATTGAAAATGCTTGATAATCTATTATGTTATGTTATTAAAGAGTTCTTGCACAGAATAATCCAATGGTGGTTATGATCTCGCCGAAATTAATTGTATGAAGAATAAATAAGACTAATTGATTTGCCCCAATCGTTAGAATGTTTTTACTTAGCCCGCCAGACACATAGTAACTGTGCAATTAAATTAAATTGCTACGGGTAAACGGTGCTAATTTTAGTATGTGGTCATGTCATGATTATTTCGGCCACTTTTTAGGGATCGGCTTAACGCGTAGAAATATCAACGAGTTAAACGAGCATTTATAAACTAATTCCAAGTAATTCCATTGATTTAAACTTATGAGTGTTTAGGTAGAACGAGAGATGGCAAACGATTGTAAGAAAGTATCTTTTTAGATAATCGAGTCTGTATTTGATGGACAAAGTATTTATATGCAAACCAGTCGAGATTCTGTATACATATAAGAAGAATGCAAGTATGCAATTATATACTTGTCAAAATGTCATATATATTTTTGTAAGTATTCATTCTGCATTTTCAACTCTTGAATTAGGGGGTCCGTATATACTCCTTCCATTATATTTCTTTCTAAAATCTCTATTGAAAGAAATGCTTCTTTACTTTTGAATTGCGAAGTGTTTGTACGAAACAATTTTACGACAAATAAAAAATGACGTAATGCAAATGTTTAAAATCATAGAAATACCAATAGCTTTCAATGTTATAGATTCAAATAATAGAATTGCTACCTAAGTAATTGTCGTCAATTTATCTAACTATTAATATGTCGAGATTAAACAGTACAAAAGATTAAAAATGTAGGATCACACCAATGCTGTTATTAATAAATTACTGTAATGTTTTTTTGCTGGCAGTACATATTCTTTATTTTTTTAATCAATAAGAATTGTGTACCTAATTTAAATGACTTTTGGTGTATGTCTGAATTGCCTAAAGTTCTGTTTTATTTATGTACATGTAATAAACGTTAAAATGAATAATACTCGAGTTTTTTGTTTTATCCCATTCATATTGAAATTATTCATTACAAAAGGATTGATAAATAAGTATATTTCTAAGTCAATAATATAAAATTTCAAAGACGGGTGAATTTACGCTGTCTTAAATTCTAGCAAGTTATTATATCTAACTAATACTATTTTAAACATATTTTGTAAATGGAATATTATTACGACATTTGCTGCCAACTTTTTTACAATACATTTGAGATTCATATATATATAAGATTAAACTGGGGTTTCTTTATACAAATTGACAATATATAAAAGATAGTTGAGCAAAAACATAATGAGATCACAAAATCATTAAAAGATAGCGGTGCTTCGTTTTTTTTATAGAAAAGTAACAAATTCTTCTTAGTTATGGCAAAACAATAAACAATTTAGCTGCATATGTTTATGAAATAATTTAGCTGCTGAACAAATCAGATTATTTAACATGATAAAATTAATACTATCAATATTCCAAATACAAATATCACAACATTTTCCTTAATTAATTCTTATTTCTCTTTACACATACATCTTAGCGTAATACACATCAATAGTTAAGTAATTTAGATATAAATACAGTTAAGAACATTTACATTAGAAAATAATTTCAGTGCCAGTTTTATATTATCATTCTTATAAAATCATATTTGTCTTTTCTAAAAGAGAGCATTCATTCGCTTTATATTAAAATTATAAAAATAGCATGGCCACTGGGAGATTAAATGCATTACAAATATTCCAAGTTTAGTTTTATGGGACCATCTGAACTTCCACTGTAACTTAATTTTGGGAGAGAATATTGCTAAAAAAGTTTTGTTTATCAGTAATGATATTTTGAATACATTTGATTAACTTAGGTATACTACGATATTGTTTTGAAACAAGTACTTTCAAATATGTGTTTAATATTTGACAGTATCAAATTATCATTATCCAAATGAGAAAAAAATATATACATATGTTCAAATAGTCCCATACAGTAATGCTGAGTAAAAATGCCAATATAGTTACAATAATTTCACTTAATACTTACAAAAGATACTTTAATACTTATTACATAGTACTTCGACAAAAAATAAGTCCACAGCTATTAAGTATTTCATCATGATCCATTGAAAAAAATATTTTTACTTTCTAACTAGAGTTATGAAACTGATATTTGACAGTCTTTTTACATATCAGTTTTATTAGATCTGAGTATTTTCAGAATAAATTAAAGCTTCTTTTTACAAAGTAGGTATTATATAAATAAATTACGTAAATGCAATCAAATCGTGACTGGTGTCATATAGTCAGCATATAGATGTAGGATCTCCTTCCATAGTGCATGCTATATTATCTAATTTATGAGCTAAGTGCATTTTGTTTTCTAGTCCTAATATAATTTGTTCTCTATATTTACTGACATAGATATACAACTCTTTTAAGGCAGAGAGCGTGTCGAATTCATTCAACTGTTCTACCGAGAGTTGCTGCATAGAAGTACTTAGCTCTTGGTCTGTTACTTGAGGTAATTGAGATACAGATTGATAAAATCTTATAACCATATCCCTATATGTAGGCAAGTCTTTAGCAAAAAGTAATTTGTTAGAAGGAGAATCTTTACATAATCGGTGTTCCGTTAGTGAACAAGCATCCATAAAAGTTTGAGCGATAACTGATAATGAAGAGTCAACAGTTGCCGTTTTATTTATATCAAATATAAAATCTGGATTTTTTATGAGATTCACCCAAAATCTAAGAGGTAAACTATTGGACTTCCAAGCATGGACTACTTCAGGATTCATGATACCATGTGTCCGCGCCGCGTCATCAAACAAATCGAACAGCCACTTGACTGCTGGTGGCAACACTTCGTTCACAGTAAGTATAGTGCTAAAGAAGTCGTCAACGAACTTGTGGACTGTGCCTTTCGTTGACAAGAGCCTGGTGAGGAATATCTCTGGAATAGCTTTGTGACTATGTTCCGATGACTTGTTGATAATATGTTGGTACTCTATAGGTTTCACCAAGTGATAGTAATGTACATTTTGGTCTGTAATGTCACTGTTATACACTCTTATGTGGGAATTAGAACAGTATATTCCTGTGCAATTCTTGCAGGGTATTTTATACGGAGTGTTAAAACTGTCATTTTGACGGGATATCAATGACATGACGGCGGATTCTTTGACGCCATAATGAGCTAGCGTATTTAATTTTCGCCAGCCATTTATCGTCTTCGTGGTAACGTCTTCATCTTGAAGCGTAACATGTCCTCCTCTTCCGTGTCGCCATTCTAAATCAACTTCATGGACGGATGGTCTCATAGAGAACGGAGTATTTTTAAACAGTGCGTCTAATATCTTAGCTTTTACTTGTGAAATACTATCACAATCTAAAACTTTACATTGAACTTTTTCATCAAAATCATCTTGGACTATATGCAGTGTTATGGTCTGATGGTCAATCTGTTCCTTCAAAAGCTTCTCTTCCGACAAAGAGTACCGAGCTTCGTGAGTTATTGCATCAACAACTCCTTTTTCGATTTGATGCTTTATTGCTTTGAAAAGCAAAAACAGGGAAGAGCCTGCGTAGTCTTTAAGATAATAGTACATACATAAAGCCATCCAATTAGTTAACATTTTTTCAACCACACTTTCTGTTCTTCTTAACATTAGTTGAGGATGCTTATTGCAAATAGATTTATCAATAAGTCGTAATAGCAGAGACTTTAAAATATCTGTTGCATATTCCATCTTCCCCATGAGTATTATCATGAGCAAAGAAGCCACATTCACTTTGTCTCGAATGTTAAACGACTTTTGTGATTCTAATGTGTCTATAAATGACAAAAGGAAACATTTATTATTTAAAAGCTGCTCAAATTGAATCATAGCTGCATCGTAATTGGTTCTGGGAGCGTTAATAAATAATTGACGTTGGACATTCAATATAGGGTGGTCTGATACTCCTGGGAAGAAAACCTTCATTACGTAGTTAACATGATCAAGTGTCGGTATACCTGAATGTTCCAAATCAGCTGCCAAATCAGACATATCAGTTTGCAACTCCGCAAAAGCCAGTTTACATTCTAATCTAACATTGCTCTCTAAAGTATCCATTTGAATTTGTATTCTTTTATATTCCCTTTCCGCTTTTGTACTACGCCGTCTGTACATAACTAAAACAATCATGAATATGAGCACTAGAAAGAATGTGCCACCAGCTATTCCTGCGATAACTTCCGGTGGAAAATTATAGTTTCTAAGTAATTCGTAATGTAGATAGCCAATAGGGAATCGTAAGTTTTTCCCAACTTTAACAACCACTAAAGGTAAATTTATTTCTGCTATCTGTACACCGTTTTCATCAGTATTCGCAGGTTGTACTTCAGGAGGCGTACACAAAAGTTGTTGCATTGTTAGGCTCGTAACATTGCAAGCTTCTGTTCCAATTGTAACAATAACATCCGTTTCATCACTTGCCCTTATTAAATTTTCACCCTCTATCACCAATGGATCTCCTTTGTAAGATTTTATACCCTTATTAGGGAATTGATATACATGAGGATCTTCAACAAAAACCATATGAGTCCGAGGCGGATTGAAGTGTTTTTCATGCATTGTTTCCACATTATCCAAAACGAATCCCACTTTCATTGCTATTTGTGGAGTACTGGTCTGAGTTTTTGTTGCTTGCAAAATGTCGAAATATTTTTTATTGACTGCAGGACTTGGGCATTCCATCTGATGTTCATTGAGCACAGTACAAGCTGTATGGTTCACGGGTAGCACTTCGTTGGCAAAATACAATTTCATAAGTGGTTTCTGGATTGTGTGCAAGTTCGTACCATGTACAGTTATCATTCTACCTCCAGATACAAAACTTTTTAGTGGTTTTATTTCCATAATTGTTGGGTCTGCTGTATAATTAAACAGATCTCCATACAATGTTCGATTAGCATTGTCTATTCCCACTGTCAATGTGTGAATCACTCTTGGTGCATTTGCCTTTGGAGTTATGCATATTAATCTACTGTTTGAGGTCTGTGTAGTATTGACAGAACATGGCAGTTCATCCAGGAAAGCTGAGATAGATGAACCAATGTTCAAATGCTGCCCTCCTATTGCTAACTGGGTGCCACCTGCAACTGGTCCTAGTGTTGGATAGAGACCCTGTAGCTTTATATTCTTGTAACTAAACAAAACAGATGATTCAGTGTGGCCAGAGTCATTTTCTACAATAACAGGTGCTACAGCAGAGCCATTGGCGGGTCCTGTACGACATGTGATGCTAACAGAAACTTCAAAGTCTACTATTTCACATGGAACTTCTCCGATTCGAACTTTACCAGATACTTCTTCAACTCTTAAGCCCAGGTTACTGCCTTCTATGGTTACTATGGTACCTCCTTCTATTGGTCCACTTAGTGGTTTGATCATATCAATTCTAGGTTTAGGGCACTCAGTAACTGGATTTTCTAAGCATGTTTCACTGTAAGAACAAGAGTTGCCGCACCAGGTGCATTTGTAGATAGAGTTTCGAGTTATACAAAGAGAACAATCGGCATGTTCTCTATGTGATCCTAGAATTTCACATTTGTACAAAGTGATGTTGATAGTGTCTATGTAATGTTTATGATTCCAGACAATTTTAACACTCACATTGTATTCTCCCACATCTTCTTCATATGAATAGGTTGTTTTGTCACATACAATGTAGTGATTAGATTCAACTCTAGCAGGGAGTATCATGTTGGCTAGTTCAATACTCACTATACATTGAAACCCAGTGTGTCCAGGTTGTAAGTGGGGTAGATTTTCAACTTCAAGTTCTAATTCTTTAGGCACATTATTTGGTAGCAGAATAGGTTTCTTGTATTGTCTAATTCTAGGACAGTGTCCAATACCATGATTAAGCAGTTTTGTAGGATTATTTTCACCACTTATTATGGTCCTTTGACAAACAGAGGTATCATGGGTGCACCTGTTGTCATAAATGCACCAATTACAAGCCCATTCACTCAATATACAAGAGTGACATGTTGTATGTCTTGAACAGTCATAGAAAGCAAAGTTTCTGGATACAAAGTCCTTATTTGTTTCTGATGAGTGAACAGAAAGTGAAACATACACATGATCTTGATTTTGTGGTATTTTAGGTCTGTGCTTCACATCTGGTGTAGGGCAAGCTAGGCCACTGGATGTAACAGCAGCATCAATAGCTGGTGCATTTCCAAACACACACTTGTATTTGGCTTCAAAGGGCAATTCTGGTAAAGTTCTAATGATAAGCTGCACTGTTGTTACTTCATTCATAGATATTCTGTCAGGTTGTATCTGTTCAAAATCAATGCACTGCTGCCCAATGTATTGAGACAGCCATCTTGGTGCACTCTGAGTCCCTTTTTGACACATATTTTGAACTGTGCAGCGTTTCTCTAAAGAACACCATCCACAATGGGGATCATTTGATTCCAAGCAAGAGGAACAATTTCCATGTTCTGCACATCTTTCAGTTGGTATTTGCACTATTGAATTTCTTGCCAAAACATAAAGTGTTTTTTGATATGGTGACAGTGTTGTGTCAGGTAGAATTCTCTGACCAGGCAAAATAGCTTCACTTGAATATTCCAATGCTTTATCAGCATCAATAAGAACTTTCTTCAGAATACCATGATTGGTGCCTAGAAATGCTACAGTATGCAAACCAGTTACAGACATAGTGACAGATGTAATCAAAGTATCGTTCCAGTTAATTACAGACATTGTTTTTATAGGATAGAGTCCACTAATTTTAAGACCTACCTCACAAAAGTTAAGTATATTTCCAGTTGAACCAACACTGGGGCATTTTCCATCAGATATCATTCCTGATATATAGCCCATGTTGCGTGCTTTAGTGCTGCCATTGAAACACATGTGAACATTTTCATTAAACTTAATTTCTATTTCTTGCAAAGAAAATACACAAATAGCTGACTTAGCCATAGGTTCATTAGAAATACTTTTTGATGGACTAAAAATAGCTATAAGAACAGGATCTCCTGTCTCTATTCCCAGCTGGGCACCTAGGTTTGCACCAGCCTTTGCAATCTTAGCATCTTGAACTAAATTATAATTGACCACTTCACTCTTACCACTAACAGTTTCTTCTCGAACATGGCACTCCAGCGTCACTTCTGTGTAACTGTTATAGTTGTCATCGTTAACACATGTGCGAGCTAGGCGGGACACATATCCCAGTTCTTCATTACCAGCAAGGTGGGAATGCTTCTGGATTATCAAAAAATATGCATAGTCACTAGCATTAAAGCCATACACATACTGCACTAAAAAGTTATCTCTGTATTTAACATCTATTTGTATTGAACTTTGTTTGTTAAAAGTTAATTGTGCAGTGTCGAGAGTCATCAGATCGCGGCTGGAGATTGCGGGGACATCGTGTCTGTACTCTCCATTATTTGTGAATGTAGTCCCCACATAGAGCACATTGGAGCGTTCCCATGAATTATACCTTTCAGGCCCAATAAATGCGTAGGTCGACGCTTCAGCGTCGTTAGCTGCTACACTAACAGGAACGAACTCTGGCTTCGCAGACAGATCTCCGAGCTTGTACTTGGAACAGGAACCCTGCGCCACTGAACCGCACGCAATCACTCTCCCGGATTCTTGATCTATCACTAATATTTTGTTCACATTATCAGTCCGCGTAGTCTGTATGTCTGCCGAAGGGCAGCCACTTGCATGACACATTGGGTTGTCTAGTATCGGACCCGTGCCTATAACATGGATTGGTTTTAAGTCAGGGCTTAACTGGTGAATCCAGTTCAACGAACCAGCGTATACTTGCCCGCTGACTCTATCCACGGCGAGATGATAGAAGTGGTATGTTTCATTAGGCTGATTTGGATATTGTGATATGAACTCGTAACCATACACTATTGTGCACCGAAGCCAAAATGTTATGACTAACACTGTTGTAGAAGTAGCCATGATCACATTTTAAGTTGTATTTGAGTTGTTAATTTCACTTTTTCACAACCTGTACGTTGTTTTTATTTCATTTTCAACCCATTTTTATCCCATTACAAAAATGTAATGTAACTTGTAAAAGCATCCATCGATGCCGATGACACGGAATAAACAATAGAGTTTTATACCATTCCTTCACCATACTATTTTACCATAGAGGAACTAATTCCATCACCCCTCTACTGTATGTACTACACCCATTTAAAATATTTCTTGCCGCAGGCAAGGTATTAGAAAAGCACAAAACGACTTAAGGTTAGAGTGGTTTAGTAGCTGTGTGGTATTCTACGGAACAAATATTTATATTGCAAAAAAAAAAACAAGACTACTTTGGTTTAATTTACTCATAAATTGAACTCAAGAAAAGCAAAGTTGACAAAGAAAATTCCATGAATGTTCTGGGGTTGATTATAATTATAAGACACTTCAACAACCCACTTAGATTGCAGTAACAGTGAAGAAGAAGAAGAAGAACCAGGGCCCACATTCATAAGCATTGTAATTCTCTTGTCCATCTCAACTTATATGGGATCGGCGCATTAAACCATAGAGTGAATAGTGAACTCCTTAGTGCGAGTAAATAGGCTTCCTTTGGGTTAATTCGTTCCATCGTCTTTTTAAACAAGGTCAACAGTAGGTAGTATGCATTATATACATAGTATGCATTCAACTGATAAAACTTTTATCAAAGTTATCCATTCAAACTTTTGAAAATCTAATTGGACAAAGTGAAGTGCATAGTGTGTACGAGCTTTTTTGTGCTTTTTACGTTCATTCATTCTATAGTCTATGAGTTAAATCAATCAAAATTCATTATCCACAGATTACAAAATTTACAAATCTATAATGTCGTGTTGAGCGCTCTTGTTGCTTGCATTGCTTGTTTTGTCCGGTTGTTTGGGTTAATATTTTTATTATAGAGATTATTTGTGACTAATGTAAAAAATAATGATCTAACCTCTGTTATTAAATAATTGAAAGATGTAAATGTGTGAAGGACCATTTTCTTTGTATATTTTTTTGTTATAACAACATGTTGGGTAATTCACTTGCTGGTGAAAATACTTAACTCTGAGACTATTTGCTGTGCACAATGATGGCTTCGATGGCTGCAGGCGGTCCTGGGGACCCGCACACCCAGATGAATACCTACAGGAGCTATGTGACCATGTTAGCTGATCCCGGCGCCAAGGATGAGATCAAGCTCAAAGCGGCCCAGGAACTCAGCGAAAACTTCGAGGTATGTATATGTAAACATCGTAGTATGGCCTTACGATTACGGGAACCGGTAGTGATAATGATAGCCTATTAGGGTTGTCTGATTGAACATGCTGGTTGTGATACGACAATCCATTGAATATCTTTCAACAATTAATTTATGAAATAATTCGATAGCAATCTTAAATCATACTATCCTACTAGTACTCGACCATGTCTGTGTCCTACCTATTTTTCAGAATAAGGTATAGTTACAATGTTAAATTATGGACCTGACAAAGCAAAACCTGTTAATGTAATTTTTCCGACCTTTTCTTCCAGGTTATACTCAGCTCCCCGCAGTACCCCCAATTCCTAGAACACTCTCTAAAAATATTCCTCAAAATACTACAAGAAGGAGAACCACACTTCATAGCTGAGTACAATATTCAACAAGTTCGGAAACTGATACTTGAAATGATTCACCGTCTTCCAATCAGCGAGACTCTAAGACAGCATGTGGGTCGTATCTTAGTACTGATGCTGAAATTGATGGAAATTGAAAATGAAGAGAATGTTTTAGTGTGCCTTAAGATTTTTATGGAATTGCATAAGCAATACAGACCGCCTTACAGTACTGATGTGGATGTAAGTTCTTGTTTTTCTATTAAAATATTATCTTAAATGAAGATTCTCATCTTCATTTAAGATAATCCAGACAATATTTTATAGAATGATAATAAATATACAGAAATAATGTTATTTTCTTCATTATAACATTTTCATTTATCTAGATTCACAAGTTTCTGCAGTGGGTGAAAGGAATATATTCTGACTTGCCAAATCATTTGCCAAAAATATTTGAACCCAAACCCACCATAAGGGTGAAGGATCTTTCAGAAGTAAACATTGATCAACTCCTACAAGAGACATACACCACAACACCTATTCACACTGAGAAGAAACTACTTGATGGCAGTGTTGTTACTGTAAGTACTAGTCAGAACACATGTTTTTCTTAAAATCCACATTTTAGACTTTTAACGTAGCTGAGGAAATGTTAAATGTACCAAATTAGAAGAAGAAGTGATCTTTAAAAATGTAAGCATAGTTATTTTAGTGAAGATAAAGTAGGGATTTTGAGGCTGAGTGCAAAGCCAAGGTCAGATACTACTCTGCATTTCATATAACTGGTGGGGTAAACCTTGACATACACCTCTGTGTAACCCTTCAGGAATAGGCATGTTGGTTGATTTTATGTTTTAACTTGCAGTATAACCTGATCCCAAGATCAGTGCTCTCCTTGAAAGTGATCCAGGAGTTACCCATTATTGTGGTCCTCATGTACCAGTTGTACAAACAAAATGTTCATCAAGAGGTCAGCAACTTCATCCCTCTTATCATGGAGACCATTACCTTGCAACCTGCTGCTACACACAGGTAATATAAGTAGGAAAGCTGATTAGATAGTCACCCAGTATTACATCTTTTTATTTTCATGTAAAATTTTATAAGCATCATTCTGTGAACACCATTAATTATTATATCTTGTGAAAAATTTTACTTGTGTTCAAAAAATTGAGTAATTTGTGTAAAACACCCATTTAACAGGTATAGTCAAATGTTAAAAGGGTCAACAATTGATATATTTCTTTTAAAACAAAGACATGACCGAAACAAATGTTTTTCTTCCAGTTTTTATTTCAATTATCCATTTTATTTTCAGACAATCAGCTTCATTTAACAAGGAGGTTTTTGTAGACTTCATGGGTGCCCAAATAAAGACTTTAGCCTTTTTGGCTTACATTATTAGAATATACCAAGACACAATTGCCAATCACGCCAATTTGATGGTGAAGGGCATTATAGGGTTACTGACGTTATGTCCTCCGGAAGTGGCGCATCTGAGGAAGGAGCTGGTTATAGCGACGCGACATATACTGGCTACGGATTTGAGACTGAGTAAGTTGTTAACTTATATCTTTACAAGCTTCCGCTTTTACTTTGGGCTAACGCTAACTTTATCCCCATGATGATTGAAAAAAAAAACTTTCTCACCTCTTTTCTTCCCTCTTTCTCACTTTCTCTGTACCAAAATTCATCAAAATAGGTTTGGCCATTTAGGCGATTATCAATTTGACCATTAACCATTAAGATATGTTCACATAACTCAACAAAATTTTCTTCACAGAATTTGTTCCATACATGGAGCGTCTATTTGACGAAGATGTCCTCCTTGGAGGTGGGTGGACCGTCCACGAATCTCTACGTCCACTGGCGTATTCAACGCTAGCAGACCTCGTCCATCATGTCAGACAACTATTGCCACTGACTGACCTGGCAATCGCAGCGCATTTGTTCTCCAAGAACGTGCATGATGAATCTCTACCTACAAGGTATGCATAAGGTTTTGCTTTCTTGAGATCAAATCTTGCAAGTTATTTTTGGAGTACTTTTTAATGGTCTGTCACAACAGTCTACAACAGGCGTACCGCGGCTGGTATTTAAACCGCGCAAAGTTAAAATTAATTCCGCCATATATTGTTAAATAGTACTCAATATAAATATTATTTAATTTTATTTAATTACATGAACTACACTGACTTGGAAGCCACGTAGAATCTAGCTAGTACTTACTCTAGAACCTATTGTACAAAAATGAACCAACAACTGATGTGATGGAGATGTCTGATACGAGTATTTAGATAAGGCAAGGAAATAAAAAATAATGTTAACAATATGAGTTCTTTTGTGGGACCTTTGTAAAATAAGCAGTGTCTGGACTTAAAACTACTTGCGAAAAAAGAAACTTAAAAAAAATTTTTGGTCTGCTGACAATACCTTTTTAAATTCTGCTATTGGTACGAATACATAGTGTAGGACACATCGGCGTCAATAAATACCGTAATCGAATTCCTGGTCGCTTGGTGTCCATGAAACCCCGTAAAGTCCGCTCCACCCCTCTATTACACCATCATATTAAAAGATAGTCTTGATAGTTAGACATGTTCTCACAAAATGAGATAAAACTCCCACACAGCATCCAAACGATGTCCTGCAAGTTGCTACTGAACCTGGTGGACTGCATACGTCAGCGATCAGAGAGCGAAGGCGCGGCCGCGGCTGGCACACAGCTGCAGGGCCGGCAGTTGCTCATGCGCATACTTGAGGTGTTTGTGTTGAAGTTCAAGACAATTTCCAAGTTGCAACTGCCTGCGTTGATGAATAAGTGGTAAGTGTTGTGGTTTTTTGTTGTAAGTATAGTTGTTGATATTTTTTTCCGTTTTTAAATCACCTTTCGCGGTATGAACATCAAATCAACTTTTTGGGAAGTTTTATTTCACTGACACCGTATTCTAAAAGGCTTTCAGATCGGATTTTAACTAAATTCCGCCTAATCGGCGACAAAATGTACACTTCTATCTAGCCGCTCGATCTGTGCTGCTACAATCCGACCCGACATGTGTAAAACCCCTGAAATACAATCACACATGGGTCAACTTTTTTCTTTTTTCTTAGGTTTGTGCAGTAGTTGAGCGATTTTGTTGAGCACGGAACAAATCTTTGTATGGCCTACAGGCAGTTGTTCAGGTAGAGCTGATTGCTGAGTATCATATTTTCTAACTCCATAATGTGAAACTTGTTTTAGCAAACAAACAACACCATCAGCGAATGGTGGTACCACTCCCGGTACGCCCACAACCCCAGGGCCATCGACTACCACAGTCGAAATCAAGGTTGAAGAAGAGAAACTAGCACCAGACTTCCTAGACAGTCTGTCTAAAGTTGAGGAGAAGTCCAAGATAGGGTTCCCGTCATCTCAGATGAATAATTTGAATGTGGGAGACTATAGGACACTGGTGAAGACGTTAGTGTGTGGTGTTAAGACGATAACGTGGGGTTGCGCTTCTTGCAAGGTTAGTTGAAGGTCATTTATTTTTAATTTAGTTTCATGTACTTTTTGCTAGTAGAAAGGATTTCAATGAGATACTATTATTGAAAATCCCCTACAGTTACCTTTAAAATACCCTATTATACATTATTGTAATAGTATAAAACACACGGCATGTTTTTGAGTTAGTCATTGAAAATAGGGATTGAAAAACATGATCTTAAAACTTTTTCAATCATTAGTGTCCCATGGCTGGTACTAGGTGTCTTGTTTCACTTATTTGTTTAAAATGTACTAAAACAGTACAATCAAATTCTGTGTCTATTTGTTTTCTTTTATTTTATCACAGCAAACTACAACAAACACGGAAGGCACGTCAACTACCACCATAACTGGTCAAAAGCAGTTCAGTGCGCGCGAAACGTTAGTGTTTATACGTCTCGTGCGATGGGGGCTACAGTCCCTTGATATATACACTTTAGCAGCTCCACGTGCACCTGCGCAGCCGCCCGCGCAACCACATGTGCGGTCGAAGGAGGAGAAGGAGGTGCTCGAGCATTTTAGTGGAGTGGTAAGCATATTAAATATCTTCTTAATAAACATGACTTTAAAAACTTTGAAGAAATAAGCTATAAACATTTTTTAATTGGAGGGTAAATACAGTGTATTTTCTTACTTTACAGTTTTCAATGATGAATTCACAAACTTTCCAAGAAATATTTACTGCGACAATTTCCCATATGGTTGAAAGAATCAACAAAAATGCGACATTGCAAATAATTGCCAATACGTTCTTATCAAATCCTGCCACGTCGCCAATATTCGCGACAGTACTGGTTGAGTACCTCCTCCAAAGAATGGAAGAAATGGGAACGAATGTGGAGAGGTCAAACCTATACTTGAGACTTTTTAAATTGGTCTTTGGTTCCGTAAGTCTTTTCCCAACAGAAAATGAACAAATGTTGAGACCACATTTACATAGTATCGTCAACAAAGCCATGGATTATGCTATGACTGCTAAGGAACCCTACAATTACTTCCTACTTTTGAGAGCTTTATTCCGTTCTATCGGCGGCGGCAGTCACGACCTATTATACCAAGAGTTCTTACCACTTCTACCAAACTTACTTGAAGGTTTGAATCGCCTACAGAGCGGTCTTCACAAACAACACATGAAAGATCTATTCGTCGAGTTATGCTTGACTGTACCCGTTAGACTAAGCAGTCTATTGCCTTATTTACCGATGCTCATGGATCCCTTGGTGTCCGCGCTAAACGGATCCCATACGCTAATATCACAAGGTTTGAGGACTCTCGAGCTTTGCGTAGATAACTTGCAGCCCGACTTTTTGTATGAACACATTCAGCCAGTCAGAGCTGATCTTATGCAAGCTCTTTGGAGAACATTGCAGAATAATGAGGTAGCAAGAATCG
Source organism: Ochropleura leucogaster (assembly GCA_958449745.1). NCBI lineage: Eukaryota > Metazoa > Arthropoda > Insecta > Lepidoptera > Noctuidae > Ochropleura > Ochropleura leucogaster. The sequence goes on from OY288208.1 coordinate 6,867,775, forward strand.
CGTTCAGAGTACTCGGAAAATTCGGCGGTGGCAACCGTAAAATGATGATTGAACCTCAAAGGCTGGAGTACCGTGAGACAGATGCGCCACCGCCTGCCGTTCAAGCATACTTCCAAGATCAAGCGAAACCTATCGATTTTGAAGTAGATAAAGTAATAGAGACAGCCTTTTCTGCGCTAAAGTCAAGCATGACAGATCCGTTCTACAGACGACAATGTTGGGAAGTGCTTAGGTGTTATTTAGCTTCGTCCCTCAATTTAGATGACGACAGGGCGACGTTACAGAAGCTATTCAATCACCCAAGCTTTATCGACGGCAAGATTCAGGTCCAAAATGGACCTTATTACAAGTGTACTAACAGTATTGTAAGAAACACTCATCGCACGGCTCTTACTGGAATGTTTGTGGCCGCAGCTATCAAGGAACTACGCCACCACGTGCTGCCAACCATGGTATCGTTAGTAAGGCACTACACTATGGTAGCTATAGCTCAGCAAGCGGGACCGTTCGTTGAAAGTTCTTCACCTAAAGAAGGTCTTGACGCTTTGGTTCTCGTTGATGCTATCGCCGTTATCATGGGTCATGAAGAGAAAGAGTTATGCAAGCCTGGTCATCTTGCGTTGGTTCTTATGATAGAGACAGCAGCAACGGTACTGGGAAGTAGAGAACGTGCTTGCCGGTTGCCTTTGATGGAGTACCTTGCCGAACGAATGTCAGCCTTATGTTACGAACGAGCTTGGTACGCCAAACTGGGTGGCTGTATCGCAGTCAAGTTTATGGTAGAAAAAATGGCCCCAGAGTGGGTTTACAAACACGTTTTCACATTCTTGAAGGCTGTTCTCTTCGTTATGATGGATTTGACTGGTGAAGTGTCTTCTGGGGCTATTGATATGGCTACTGTGAACTTGGAGAGGCTTGTTCGTGTTTGCGTGGTGGGTCCTTGTGGGCAGTTGGTGGAGACGGAAGGTGACGTTGCCGCGGCGAAAGCAAGAGCACTACATGATGTTTTGCAAGAACTTGTCCTGCAAGTGACGAGTCCACATCTACTTGTGCGACAGCAGGTATATAAATCTATTTCAGTATTTAGTAGAAGGTGGTATGTGTGTCACGATTAAGTATGAGTTAAAAAAAAGTTTGGCTTTGTAGTCCGACGTTCCTCATTTTTAAACGCTCAATGTGACACATTCACTACTACTAAAGCGTACGTTTTTATTATTTGATCTCTCCTTCCTCACATGTCTATGCGATTTTCAGGCCATGAAATCTTTAGAGCTCATAGCTGAATTACAAAAGAAGACTGTGACAGAAGTAATGGACCCACATAGGGAAGTGTTAGCGGACATAATCCCACCCAAAAAACATTTACTGCGACACCAACCAGCCAATGCACAGATGGGTCTTATGGATGGAACCACCTTCTGTACGACTTTGAAACCAAGACTGTTTACGATAGGTAAGGTTTTGCTTTACTACACCACTTTATATTTCGAAGGTTTTCTTCTCAGTCTTCATCTTAGATCAGTTGTTGGTTGATAACTGTGATTAATTGCCATGCTGATCTATCCATACCCAATATTTTAAAAGAGAAGTAAAGTCTCTGTCAGTATTTCGATTTTTATCACACAGACCATTCAAACCCTGGTTAGACTAGGACGTAGATTTTTTTTGGGTTCCGTACCTCAAAAGGTAATAATGGAACCCTTATAGGAACACTTTGTTGTCCGTCGGTACGTCTGCCTGCCAAGACCCTTTATGTCTGGAACGCGTGGAAATAGCGAGTTGTTTTTTTTAAACTCAAGTCTGTGATCCTTTGGTGCAGTGAAAAAGCAACCTCTAAGTCTACGCATTCAAAAGATGGCCGTTTATGTCGCAAGTGTGTTCAGAAACCTCCTTACGCGAGTTAGACTCGCACTTGCTTGTTTTTTTTTTCAGTATTTCACGGTGGGCGTTGCCGTGAGCAAATGCTATCTAGAATAAATTATTATACTTTCAAGTTACGTTTCTTTTCTACATCGATGTATTATTAAACTTCTAGATCTTAACATAAACGAACACAAAGTATTTTTCCGGGAGCTACTATCCTTATGCGAGGCTGAAGACACGATGTTAGGCAAACTCCCTTGTTATAAGGGCGTGAACCTAGTCCCGCTACGAGGGTCAGCGTTGAAAGCACTTGCTTCCTGTCATTACATACAAGAGAAACATTGCCGAGAGAAAATATTCCAAGTGCTTTACAAGTCTCTTGAGAAAAACGACCAGGAATTGCAACAAGTAAGTTTTTTTTTTTTCGATATTCCTTTATTTATTAATACTTTATACACAAGTAAACACTGTACAAAAGCGAACTCAACCTTTGGGCATTTCCTAAAAGTCTAACTTGGAATAAATTTTATTGAAACCCCTAAGGCAACTGTTGCCAATACAATCTGGGACAGAGATAGTGTGAATCTTGAAAGGTTTTGAGCTTTAGTAAAATGACTTCGTCAATCAACATTTAAATCCAATTGATTTGAACACCTATGCTTGGAATAGATTCTAGTTGGTTTCTTGAGTCTTTGTAACATATTCTACAATATAATATCCTATTTTATGTGTTAATAACCTTAATTAAAAATGTAAGTGACTGTATCAGTTTAAAAACTAATATTTAAACTCTTTAGGTCGGCTTCGAGTGCATGCAAAAGTTCCTGTCTGGTTTCCAAATCGACATGGAGATGGTTCACCCAGTGATGCGACCTCTTTTGTTGACTCTCGGAGACCATAGACATTTGAGCGTGAACGGCGCCAAGAGGCTCTCGTATTTGACACAGCTGTTCCCTTCGACGTTTAGTGAGAAACTGTGCGAACAGTTGCTGCAACTCTTGAAGAAGTTGCTGGATTATTCCATACAGACTAACAGAGGTATGTGTTATTGTGATTCCTAGTAATATTATTGGCTTAGCGCTGCTCTGTCTTCCAGTAGATGGTATGGTAGGGTATTTGTGTTTAGTGATTTTTATTATTAAAAAAGTTCGGATTCTCAACTTAAGTATGCCAAAAGCTACAGGCGATAGTTAATGTAGAACGTGTTTCCTAAACAACAATTGATAGAAATCTTTTTTGGAAGAATACGACGTAGTATCGATCGCTGTTGGAACATTGGGCTGAAGACAATAGACCTATTTATGTTTATTGTATCCAGCCTCATTTTTCGTCGGGATTAAGGTGAAATCTAACTTTTGTATTCCGTTTCTGCCAGGTGGAAACTTCCTCCAAAGCGTATCAAAGAACATGGAAAACGAGCAGAAGATCATAATCTTGATCGGTATCTTCCATCAAATTCCGGCCGCTTCACCGCGCTTCATCGATGTATTGTGTCGACTTATATTCCACACTGAGAAGTCACTCATGATTGAAGCTGGATCGCCGTTTAGAGAGCCGCTTGTTAAATTCCTCATGAGGTATGTGGATTTTTAATATTCTAGGTATTATTAACAAGGAAATATCTATAAACATACACCAGTTCACGGCCGTACTATGATCACCAACTAGATTCGAAATAAAGAATTGAAATCTAAACTTTGAAGTGTTTAACATAGTGGCAATACAAAAAAAAAAAACTAGTTTGTGTAAGTGTGTGTCAATCAATATTCAACATTATTGACCCCTAAATCAATGTGATATTTTTTTACAGGTATCCAAAAGAAACATTAGACTTAATTCTAAGTGACAACAACATAAAAGACCAACAATGGAGCAGGTTCCTGGTCTTTTTAATCAAACACCCGAAAGCCGGTCCTCCGTACCGAGAGGCATTACAAACGACCAAGAAACCCCGCCTTATGCAATTGTTGGCGGCCAATACTGGCGGTACTGCAGCCAACCTGCCAACAGCAGATCGGGCTGAGATGCAGTTCCAAGCTATAAGAGTCATATCTTTGCTGATCAAGTTTGATGAAAAATGGCTGTCAGGACAACCTGATTTGATTGAATTGTTGAAACGTATTTGGTGCAGTGACCAGTATCATGTAAGTATTTATTATTCGTAATATAATTCTTTTTTTAAACTTGACTATTTAAAAGTGTTAAAAGTAAAACATAATGCTCTCTTGGAGTAGGCGGGTAATATTTTAGTTCAGAAAACATAACCATAAATATGATCCATGGTTTTATTTACTTGAATTTGTAATTTCGTAAGGGTTTAAATTCGCCTGTGAAGTTTGACAACAAATGCAATTTAAGAAAGATTTATATAAATTCCAATGTATTTTTACAGGAAATCCACAAGAAAGTGGAGATAGTCGACTGCACACATTGGAAAGAGCCTAAGTTGATAGTGAAGATATTGCTGCACTACTTCGTGCAACATAAGTCCAGCATTGACTTGTTGTTCCAACTGCTGCGAGCCTTGTGCGACCGCTTCATACCTGATTTCCAGGTAATTCTTGTTCTTGATATGTTTTAACCTTAGCACAGTCAGTGCCCTGTATTATTTGACCCCTTTTATAGCGAAGACAATCGAAAAAGGTGTCAAGTACAAAGGGTACTGCGCACTGGCTTTTGAGATTATTTGGGCTTTGCTGGTCTCTTTATTTTGGATGAAACTGTTCTGTCATAATGTATTTTTTTTTTTTGGAATTTTCTCATAATTATTAGATTCTTACTCAAGGTCATTAGTTAATCGTTTTACCCAGTACAAACTGGGTTATGGAGGTCAGACAGGCAGTCGCTTCATGTAAAATACTTTTATTCAGCTGCATCCGTTTAGACTAGAAGCCGACTCCATCATAGTTACTAAAAGACTAGGCAGATAATGATGACTCAAGGTATTGCAGCCTGAGGATTTTATCATTTTTAAGCACTTAATCTTACTTTCATATCAACCTCACAAACAACCATTGACAAAGAGGTGGCTTAAAAAACGAAAACTGTCCATAAAACTAATATTATATTCATTCTTTCACAGTTCCTCCGAGATTTCCTGGAACACACAGTAGCGCAGACTTACGACATAGAGTGGAAGCGCGCAGCATTCTTCCGCTTCGTGGAGCATTTCTCCAGTGAAACCATGTCGCAAGACCTGAAGGCCAAAGTCCTGCAGATGATCCTGATCCCGTGCTTCGCGGTGAGCTTCGAAAAGGGACAGAAGATCGTAGGGGGACCGCCGGCGCCTTATCAGGATAATCCAGACAATGTCGTCTCCGTGTTTATTAATAACGTAAGTTTTTATTCTAACGTAGAATGTAGTGTTGCATGATTAAGATATTCTGCTTGAATGTGATAAGGGCTTTTATCACAGAATATTACTGGTTTCATACTAACAGTCGCAAGGTTTTTAGAGCAGGGCCTCTCGAATCCTCAAGATTTGTCTAAAATACTATGTCAGTAATTTTCTTCTGTAAAAGCCTACTCGAAACCTATTTATTCGAAGGTTTTAACATAGCTTTCTTGAGACTTAAAGCTGGACCCACACTGAAGTTGCTTTTTGTAGAGCAAACAACAGACTATATCCTCTACGCATATATCTGATATCCACCAGGTGATATCAAGTGACTTTTATTACCTGAAGGATACACAACAGAGGGATTCCTAGTGAGAGAGTAGAGTTCCAGGAGCCCATTCTCTGTAACTTAGGTCATATATCATTCATAAATACTTTTGTGACGGCTTCTATTAGTTCATATTATCTGGTACAACCCTATTCATCATTACTCCAAAAAAGTAACTTCAGTTTGATGCCTGTTTGTTGTCAAAAACATACATTTTACTAACAAAGCTTTCTCGCTATCAAAACTAACCGTGCTTATTGCTATCATTATACTCCACCCCCAACAATCATACGATACTCGCGTTAATTAATACCAGTTTCTAACACAGGTGATTGACCCTGAGAATCCATTCGCGTGTTCGGACGCGGTTCGCATCTCGCTCCTGCAGTTCGCGTGTCTACTGCTGGAGCAGGCGTCCGCGCATATACACGATGCGAACAATAAGAAGCAAGGCAATAAACTTCGGAGACTCATGACATTCGCCTGGCCTTGTTTGCTGGGCAAGAATTATGTGGATCCTGCGACTAGGTAAGATATAGCTAGTATTTTTTTTGGCAGATGTTAAGTCATTAAATAAGTTCCCCTGCAGAGTGGAGGAGGGCGGGGGTAGTGTCACACTTTTACCGACTAAAATCCACCCATGTTCCTGCTTTTGGCCTTTATGTTCCGGGGCCACGATATCTTTTTCAAACAACCCGCAACGCCGGCAGGATAGCTGGAGATAAAAGTGACTCTCAACTCCTCTATTTTTCAGTTAATATTACGAAATCTAACGTCATTTGCTATCATAGGAATGGTTTTACAATAATTTTGTCCTGAGTCACTCGCACTAGGCAGACACCAATTAAAATCTTAGGCACTGTGTTAAATTATCAACCCTCGTTTCAGCGCTGAGAGTTGAAATTCCAACCTGTGCACCTTTTGGCGACGTTTAATAATTGCCCATAGGCCTATGTGAACTAAAATATTTTGATTTAAATAATGGTCTAATGTTAAAAAAGAGACACACTTATACAAATCACTCACTAGGTATTTTTGTCGAAAACATACAATTTATTTTAAAACAATACTTAATAGTAGTGTGATTATAACACTTGGTTTTTTTTGCAGGTATCATGGACATCTACTTTTGAGTCATATCATAGCAAAATTCGCTATCCACAAGCGAATCGTGTTGCAAGGTAAGTGTCTTACAAATCCCTCATCGTCATTGACAATATTGTTCCACTTACTGCTGACTTCCTTCCTCCTTGTTATGCCGTTTCCTGGTCGGTCCTAGTCTTATCCATCTCGACCTCGCGATAGTATATAGGTCGTATATCGTTTTAGCTGTTGGTTTACTAACTTTAGTTTTGCCATCTTTTCGATTTTAGCTGTCAACCTTAACATCAAACAACATCTCGCCTGTAATCCTCGAAGGATTAGGAAGAGGTGTACCTAATAGTACAACCACATTTCGTCAGTTTTGTTTTAAGGCCCAAGTAATAGGGGGCGGTCCTAAATTTCTTTTCTTAGAAAAAAAAATTGCCCGAAACTAGGATGTTTTACACTCTATCGTGGGTGCATTTACAAATATTTAAAGTCACATACACAAACAGCCTGACCCGAAACAACTGCAAAGGTCGTACAAATATTTGTTCCGTGCGGGTATCGAACCTGCAACACGCAGCGTAGCAGTCGATTGCACAGTCACTGCGCCAATCGTGCCGTGAAAGTATTATTATTAAAATAATTAATATTATTATTGCCATCAATCGTAAAACGTACATTTTGATAATTTACGTTTATTTTTAACCGACTTCAAAAATGGAGGAAGGTCTCATTATATTCGTCGGAACCTTTATTTTTTATTGTTTTTTATGTATGTTCACCGATTACTCAAAGACGCCTCGACTGATTGGCAAAATTATTTATAATTCTTAGGTAGTTTATGAGTCTATAATACATAATTTTCCTTATTCAACACATCCTCTACATTAGAAGACTTTTACAGAACTTGAATAAAAATGTTTTCTTTCCAACAGTATTCCACAGTCTTCTAAAAGCGCATGCAGTGGAAGCCCGTTCCGTGGTACGTCAGGCACTAGAGATCCTGACGCCGGCGATGCCGCAACGTATGGAGGATGGTAACACCATGCTCACACATTGGACCAAGAAGATCATAGTCGAGGACGGACATTCTGTGCAACAGCTGTTCCATATACTACAGCTTGTTGTTAGACATTATAAGGTGCGTGTTACTGAGCTATTTTTCCACCTGATTGGCCATTGATATAATTGAGCTACTTTACTAACTGCGCCCCGCGGTTTTTCTTGCGTTGAACGGGATAAACAGTATGCCTATGTGTTATTTCAGGTTATAAACTATCCTATGTGCTAAATGTAATCCAAATCCGTTCAGAAGTTTTTGCGTCAAAGAGTAACACACATCAAGCCATCCTCCCAAAATTTTTAATTCATAAAACCAGGTTCATTCAACGAGTTTAAAGAGTTATCAACCGGTTGCAAATAAAATGAACGAATATTTTGTTCTGCTTGAATTGTTGTATCTAGCATCAGAAATCGAGAATTACTTCCATACTTAAAATGTATCACTTGTATTAACGTTCGTTTGTTCGTTCCTCACAGGTGTACTTCCCAGTCCGCCACGCCCTCGTCGGGCACATGGTAGCGGCCATGCAGCGCCTCGGTCTGTCGGCCACGGCGTCGCTGGAGCACCGGCGCCTGGCTGTGGACCTGGCCGAGGTTGCGCTCAAGTGGGAACTGCAGAGGATACGCGACCACTCGGGAGAGGATAATGTGGTGAGATAGTTTTACTGTCTCGCTGGACGAGTGGGTTTTCAGGGTTCCGTACCTCAAAAGGAAAACAACGGAACCCTTGTTGGATTACTTTGTTGTCCGTCTGTCTGTATCAAGACCAAAAAAATTATGTTATTAAGTCGGTCCCATTGGAGTTGTGTAAAAATCATGTCTCTAAGTATACACAGTCAAAAGATATGCTACTTGCTCGGTTTTTTTCTCTCTCGTGATTTCTGTTGACTTTTAATATATTATCTTTTGATTTCACTGTCTTGCTATTAGTAACGACTAGGATTTAATTGGAAATTTTTTTTAAGTTGATTTTTCATACACAGGTTGCAACATCACCAAGCGGCGCAATGAAGCGCATATCCTCAGACGAGAGTAGCTCAGAAGGACGTAAAGCCCTCAACACTGGCTGGGCCAGTCCACAGGCCAGTGCGTCCCGTATGGAGCCCGACGCAGCCAAGCCGCTGGACAGGCAACACGTTGATGTCGTCGTCAATCTACTGCTGAAGCTTGCTTGTCAAGTAAATATCTTAATTATGTTAAACACGTATCGTCAGACGAGAGTAGCTCTGAAGGTCTGTGGGCTCTCAAAACTGGGTGGTCGAAACCACATAAACATGGCACTAATTTAACAGTCTTCTTTCCTACTAAAGATAAGATAATTTAAAAGACCGCATTGTCGTCATTATTGTTATGTCTAAAATCTACTTACTACAAGGCAAGGAAAGAAGGAAGGTCTTCCCATCTAGATGATTACCGAAGAAGCAACAGTATTTATAAAAACTTAATGAATTACCAATACCAAGGGATATACGCTTGCGTTTGGCCACAACTCGCCTGATCTGAAGCGAGGAATCAGCGTGGAGCACGCTGGTTTAGAAAAAAAACGATTATAAGACTATTTACAGTGTAAACTTTACACCTCTTTACCCACATGTGCAGGTGAACGAAGGCTCCGTAGCGGGTGGCACGGCAGGTACGTCTCCGGGCGAGCAGCTGTCGAGACGTTGCGTCTTGCTGCTCAAGACTGCGTTGAAGCCTGATGTCTGGCCGCACATGTGCGAGCCTAAGCTGCCGTGGTTGGATAAAGTAAATCTAGAAACTAAATTAATAACAAAACTTGAATTGTTTTTATGGCAAATCATGTTTTAGTCAATTTCCGCTTTGTATAGACTTTTTCACGGCATATCAACAGTCAAGTATCTACTAAGCAAGTCTGTTCTGATTAGAGTACCCTCTTAGTCTGGAAATAATTAAATCATCAACGTATTTCAAAATCGTCGGTTGGCTGGTCGTCACTAACTCTTTTATTAATAATTTTGACTCCATTTTTACACTACTCTATGCTCGCTATCCTAAATCTAATATATCTGTGCCAAACAAGCTGAAATATATAATTATGTACTCTCTATAAAATACTCTCCTTTGCAGGTATTCTCAACAGCGGATGCAAACGCAGGTGGTTGCGCAAACGCATGCACTGCCTTAGAATTACTAGTCTTCCTATTAGGGGTACTTCGCCGGGAACAGATCTTGGTGGCTTTGAAGCCGCTACAACGAGGACTGGCGGCCTGTGTGTCGTCTAACAACCCTAAGATAGTGAAACTGACGCACAACTTACTTGCTAAACTGACGGCGATATTCCCGACTGAACCCACTGGAACAGCACAAGCGTCGAAGGTATATCTAAATCTTGACTTTTTAACTGATCTCAAGAAAAGAGGGGTTCTCAATTGTTCTGTATAATTTCTTGTTTGTTACGCGATTTTCCATCAATTTTGGGTCGATTTTGCAAATTCTGTTTATAATTGAAAGGGTTTTACATTGCTGTAAGTGTATGATATGCTTATAATTTTTAGTAGCAATGGAAAATGAATACTCGATGTCAATTTGTATCAGATACCATCATCATGATCACCTCCATGTCAAAAAAAAACGATGAAACAAACAAAAGTCACCGACACCCGGAAGTAACAATCATAAACAAGACAAATTGCTTATAATCTTTTTCTATGTTTCATTTTAGTTCCAACATTTTCATCTACATTCCCTTTAAATAGCCGCTTGTAATTTCAACTTTTCTCCAATTTATTCTACAGTACGAAGAACTAGAAACCCTATACGCCTGCGTGAGCAAATACGCATTCGAAGGCTTAGCAACATACGAGAAATCCGCTGGCGGTCAAGCGGCAAGCGGCACCGCTGCAGCCGCTGGAACCACACCACCAAGCGGTGCAAGCGGTTTGCTGGGACCGCTCATGATGCTTAAAGCATGCTGTGCGTCTAGCCCTTCGTATATCGATAGGCTGCTGCAGCCGCTTATGAGGGTGTTGCAACGAATGGCTAGAGACCACGTCGCGCCTAGTCCGGATCATGCGTTGGCTGATTTACTTGTGAGTATCTTGTACCTTTTACTTTTATATCTTTTTATCCGTACCTCAGAACGGAAAAACGAAACCCTTAATGGATCACTTGGTTGTCCGTCCGTCTGTCTGTCAAATCTTTAATATCTTGGTAATGCGTGGAGGTATCGAATTGTTTTTTATATACTCAAGTCTGTGATCCCTTAGTGCTGTGAAAAAATCAAAAGTCTCAAGTCTACGCAGTCAAAAGATGTGGCTGTTTGTATCGCAAGGATATACGGAACCTTGGGTGCGCGAATCTGACTCGTTCTAGGCCCATTGGCGAAACATTCAATAGCTATCTCTCTCCCTCTCTTTTCCTAGTTGAAACCATTAATCTCATTAGACATGTTTCCATGCAAACATACCACCCAGTGGGAACACACTTGGACGCTTTCAAACTGTTTAAAACTATGACATAAATTTAATTCTATCTATCCACAATTACTGTTCTTATTGAATTGAATAAATCATTGAAACATTGTACATTCTCTTCCAGATTATGGCATTAGATCTACTAAAAGCTCGCGTGTCTGTGATGCCAGTTGATACAAGAAAGACATTCATTGGCACCGTTCTAGTTGGACTCATCGAGAAAACCACTGATGCAAAGGTATGATATTATCTATACCAATATTATAAAGAGGAAAGATTTCTTTGTTTGTATCAAATAGGCTCCAAAACTACTGGGCCGGTTTTAACCATTTTTTAACTAATAGGAAGCTACATTACCAGGAATTAACACAGGCTATACAACATCATGCTACTACCCACAGGAGCAGGGGAGCAACCTTATATATTTTGAAAATATTCTTTGTAAATGAACTTTAAAATGCTCGATTTTAAAGTTCATTTTTAATACAATATTATGAAATGAAATGCAACTTTGTTCTTTACTATATAATATGTTCTCCCATTGTAGGTTATGAAAGCCATTATCCGTATGGTCGAAGAGTGGGTCAAATGGCGTGGGACAGTACCTGGTACGGCAGGGACATCCGCCCCCACTGGAGCTGCGCCCTCGCTGCGGGAGAAGTCCATATTGCTAGTCAAGCTCATGCAGTATGTAGAGAAACGATTCCCAGATGACCTGGAGCTTAATGCTCTGTTCTTGGAGCTTATTAATTATGTGTACAGGTATGTGGGTGATATTTTCTGGTTATAAAGTATGATTATAATTATGTTATCAAAGACCGATTTCAACATTTAAAGTCATATTCTATGGTTGAATGTATGTATAAGCTTCTGTTTTGTTTGGCTAGAGCTTCCATGTAATTGAGGCTAGAGCATTGTTAACATTCTCGTTACCGTTTTGGGTCAAAGGTTTCACCAAAATAAAAAAAACATAAATCCAACTAAAAAAAAAACATTAAAAATTTACGACTCGGTTTGCGCACTAGCTGAGCGATTGTTTGGTGCGCTGCTTGTCGTGGGTGTGAACCCCGCTCGGAATAAAGTATATTTATGGCCTACATAACGTATATTCTATAAATTATCAAGATGTTTTTAAAAGACTTTCTTTTTAGAGTTATTTACAAAACTCCGATTTTTATGTTACATAACCACTTCCTTTTTCTACAGGGATGACCATCTTAAGATGACAGAACTATCAATGAAACTAGAACCAGCGTTCCTCGCGGGTCTCCGCTGCCCACAACCCAACATTCGCGCCAAGTTCTTCGAGGTGTACGACCAAAGCGTGCGCCGGCGCATCTTCGACCGACTGCTGTATATCATATGCTCGCAGAACTGGGAACATATTGGGCAACACTTCTGGATTAAACAGTGCCTTGAGTTGCTGCTTGTTACTTGTGTGCCGAGTAAGTTACTCTGTAAAATAAAAAAAATACCGCCTTTTACCAAAATTCATGGTCAATTTGGGCACAAACTGGCCACGCACCGAGGTTTCCGTACAAACTTGCGACATAAACGGCCATATCTTTTAAATGCGTCGACTTAGAGGGTTGATTTCCACAGCACAAAGGGACCACAGAAGTTAGTATATGATTTTAATTTCAACTCGAAATCTCCACGCGTTCCCTTGATAAAGGGTCGTGACAGACAAACTGACAACAAAGTGTTCAAATAAGGCTTCCTTTTTTCCTTTTGAGTTACGGAACCCTACAAAATGATTTGACATTTAAATTTTTTGTTATTTTTAAAGTCATTCGTTAATCTTTAGTGTTTAATATTTATGCAGTGCTATTCGCCTAGCTTCCAAGCTCGGAAATGCTGAACGACCTCACCCATTAGTTTGACACTAGCTGTCGGCTGTTTTATTTGACAATAAACAAAGACATAAACCTCCATTATTTTTATTAGGTACACAAATCCGTCTGTCAAACCCTAAATACCTGCTACCCAGTATTTCGTCAGTGATAAACACAGCGGACAGTGAAGATCGCAAATCGTTCGTCATATTCAGCAGTGTGAAGGAAGAATCTTCAGATGGGTTCAGTGACTCACTGGAGCCTGATAAGGAAGATGTTCTTGATATGGATCTCGATTCCAGTTCCACTCAGAAGGAGGATTGTACGAAGACTGTGACGAATAGGTAAGAGATGAAAATTTTGTTGTATTGAAAGTTCAGCTTTCTTGTAAAGCTTTTGTTTTATACATTGTTGAAAATAGATATCAGTTTTTTTTTTGTAAATATCTACGCCCTTATTCACAAACATTGAAAGCGTTTGTATAAGTTTTAGATCTGTATTTTTTTAAATAACGCATGTTAACGAAATATATTTGGGTGGTTATTAGTTAAGTGTCATGCATCTCCATATTATAAACCTGAACATTATTATAGCTGCCACATAGACGTCATGGATCTCATTCTCTCTCCCACAGGCTACGCACCCTAAACCAGATAGTAGCGAAACAATCGGAGTTCCTGGAGCTAGCGCGGCGCGTGCGCACGGAGCAGCTGGTGCTGGCGGGCGCGCAGCTGTGCCACATGGACGACGCGCTCGCGCACCACGTGTGGCTGCGCCTGCTGCCGCGCCTGTGGGCCACGCTGGACGAGCGACAGCTGGGGGTCAGTTCAACTGGAATATTGTACATTATTATGATTTTAGTGCGGATATACAATATGTTGATTTGCATCCTCGCCAAAATTTAGGAGGTGCTAATAAAAGTCATAAATAATCAATGAAAATTACGGTACCTGATCAATAATAATATACGGCGCTTTTATGATATGTCTCAGTCTGTTTTAATTTAACAGTATTAAAGAATATCTCCACTTCAAGTTAGAGAATCACCTACAGAACAAACAGAACAGTGTGCGTGAGCGTCGGTCATACACCGGCTAGCGCGCACACAGGTATGCGTCTACTTAGTTACCTACTAAACACGCAGCGTGCGTTGACCCGCGCATCAGCTGATTAATAAAATGTTAGTTTTGCCTAAAATTACGTTTTATTGCAGTCCTGCTATAAACGGATATCCTAAAATCGGTAAACTTAGATCTCTAATAAAAACCAGGTTCACACACTGTAGGCTTTTTATTACATGGAGCGCGTGCGCGCTCGCCCGGAATAATAATAGTGCATTGTAGGTAAATTCGGTCCAACGCGCATCGTTTTATTTAGGTAACATAAATGGTTTTGTTTTTTAGTTTTGGTTGATTTGAAATTTTCCTTCCTACTTAACGGGCTTAGGGACCGGCAAAAATACCTCAGTTGGTGTACCGATCTGAAAATGTTATCACTTATTGGAGAAATGATCATGATAATGTTGTCTAGGTATTAGGTATTGGCGTAGTTAAACATTTGAAATCAACTTATTTACACTGGTAATTGATTACGCTAATAACGTATTTACAAATGATTGTTTATTTAGAAATAAATAAAATTGGTAAGTAGGTACCTTATGTTACCCGGAGGAATTGTTCGAAATTGCCACCACCACACACCACACACACTTTAGGCACACTCACTCGACGTAGGCTATCTCCACTAATGGCATACAAACGGACCATCTCCACCAACTCAACATTGGAGTCATTTTGCGTTATCTTGCACTAAAATAATTATAACATACGATGTACCGAGGGCGCACCTGCCTGAGGAGCGATATTTTTATTTTTTTGCGAGCGTTTTCACTGCACAGAGACAAGGTCAACACTGAGCGGGGGCCAGCTGGGCGGGTCATAAGGGTAAAAGTGGGGGTGCGCGAGCGCAGCGTTAGGCATTAGAAATACGTGCAATAGTTTGTGTGCATTCGCTTTTTTGTAGTGTGCGCAATTTTATTGTAAAGGTAGGAGCAGATCGTCCGAGTGTAGTGTACACTTACCGATTTCTGAAAATACGAAAAAAGTAAAAAAAGAAACCTATTTATTTTATTATCGATTCGGGTCGAGAATCATTAGCATAGTTACGTCCTTGAATTTGGCGAGGATGCAAATCAACACGCTGTATATAAAAACTTAGGAGCCAACACAAACAGACAATAGAAGGCGTAACATTTCAGTCTGAATTGGACAGGCTGTAAGAAAGTGGTTTTCTACTTGACAACTTACATAGACAGGGGTCTGATTCAAAAAATATAATAAGTTCGTATGGAACCTTCTTCACGCGCATTCAACCCATACTTGTCCTGTTTTTACACTATCATTTTATATATATCGTTGATCACATCAAGGAAGCTTCATTAACTAATTTAATTTAAATAAGAACACAATCGTGCCAATTCTGATGAACCACCGGATTAAACTAGACTAATTTATAAATGACATACCTAATCACATTTTATTCCACACTATTTTAGTTGCGAATAAACATAGTCCGATTTGACAACCAATATGTTTGGTGAAAAACGACAATTTCAGAATAGCGAGATTCAATTTTAGAAGAGGGAACGTCGTTTGCCATAAATAAAAAAATATTTTTTGGGTAGTTATATGTAGTTTAGTCGTTGACAACAGATTCGACATCATTGAAAATATTATTTATGAGCCATATTTTATAATTTTCAGACTGTAATGAACGAGATTGTCCCGTTCATAATATCAGGCGTGCACGTGATACAGCGCGACCAGCCTCTCAGTGCACTCAACACGTTTATTGAAGCTCTCGCGAGGTGTAATCCGCCCGTCAGTATAAAACCGTAAGTATTTGTTTTAAAGGATTATTAGGTTTTCTATCAGGAATTACGATGATAATTAACGGATTTGATTATTGACGGGCCTGTTGGTCCAGTGGTTAGTGGCCCTGACTGCTGAGCCGGAGGTCGTGGATTCGATTCCCACCCAGGACAAACTTTGTGTGATGAGCATGATTGTTTGTTCTGTGTCTGGGTGTGATTTATCTATAATATGTATGTATTTATAAATTATATAAGTATGTATATCAGTTGTCTGGTTACCATAACACAAGCTCTGCTTAGCTTGGGATCAGATAACCGTGTGTGAGTTGTCCCAAGATATTTATTTATTTTAATTTCTCAGTAGCAGCTATGGAGTCTGGATGTTGTGCTACGTCACATTGAACATTTGTCTATTATTCAACTTGCCTAACTGTATTAATAATATTGGGCCACCGAGATACAGGCTGTGCCAAGTTTAGGGTACACGGATATTTCTACTTTGTTTGAATCCGAAACAGCTACCTGTAGGACATACAAATATTTGTTCCGCGCGGGGATCGATCCCGCGACACGCAGCGCAGAAGTCGATTGCTCAGCCACTGCGCCAACCGTGCCGTCTTTATTTATTATTTAAGTATGTGTGTCCGGTTGGTGGCAATAGGTTCGCCCCTTATTACATTAAATATTACGGGCAAAAATGGGTTTGTTTTATGTACTCGCCTTTCCCTGGATTACAAGCGTGATGTTATGTTATTAGTTTTGTGCGATTTTTTTCTATTACAGTACCCCTGATTTTGTAATACCCAACATACTTTTTTATAAGAGTGTCCGTAAAGTTTCTTGCTCGTTCTTTTCCATTGAGTATCTATTAAAACATCGTTTTGTTATGGAAAACTAATAATTTACTGAACGACTCCAATGACAATACAAAAGACTCAGTTTCAAGTTTAATCGTACCTACTTTACCAACTATCATTTAGCGAACTATACACTTTTGGGCTCGATTTAAGTTACTGCCACTGTAACGATGATGTACCGGGATATACGCACTATACCTATAATTAATAATTACTTTGTTGCCAGACCTATGATGAAATATCTAGGCAAGACACACAACCTATGGCACCGTATGACCCTCAACTTGGAGCAGATGGCCATCGACCAGGCTAGCGGACGGGCTCAACGAGAGCCGCTAGAAATTTACGACTATGACATTGAAACAACCACACCTACAGTAAGTATTCTTAACTGTGTTCTCTTCTTTGACAGTGGTTATTAAATGTTACTTGGCACTTACAGTTCAACCTAAAAAGTTATGCGCTTCGGTAACGTTCGTGCTTCTAAATGAGCACATTCGTCGCACTATATCACAAGCAATGTTTCTAACTTTTGTACTCCCGCACTTTGTAGTAATGCACTATCATTGTGTGTTTGTATAACGTTTTCTCTTTATCAGTTACCTACCCAGATCGTAGATCGTCATCTGTCACTCAAAATTATTGAAATTTATATATGCATTATAGAATTTGTTCATTGTTTATCAATACGTTTCTAAAAAATGATAGAGACTGTAAAAAAAATGATTGAAAAAAAAATTATGTAGCGGAGATGATAATATTGAGAAGGGTGTGTGGAGTGACAAGAATGGATAAAGTAAGGAATGAGTATATTAGAGGAAGTTTGAAAGTTGCGCCTGTTACAGAAAAAAATAAAGGGAGTTAAAGACTGACTAACGACCAAACTCTTGTTATGGGCATGTAATGTGGAGGGACGAAGCGCGTGCAACTAAATAGTGATGGATCTGAATGTTGAAGGATGGCCAGGGAGAGGAAGGTCAAAGAAAAGATGGATGGATTGTGTAAGGAATGATTTGAATAAGAAAGGAGTAAATGATGCCTTGAAGTCTGATAGGTGAGAATGAAAGTAGAAAACGTGTTGCGCCGAATCCAATTACAATGGGACAAGGTCAGGAAAATGATGATGGTAATACAGAGGCAAGTATTTTTCTGTTTGTAACAGCTGAAGACAGACGATGTTTTCCGAAGCGCATACTTCTTTTGCTTAAATATATTTCCGTCTCTATCTGGCATTTGTAGTTTGATATTAGTATGAAAGCGACAGGAATCATACGTAGCCAAAGCACCTGCTAAGTAACGTTTATTAATACCGGCTCTAATTCGACGACAATATTGATGTATCGACATCAAAAATATCTGTACGAACACATTGTTCAAAATGATTTGAACAGCAATGTAAAGAAAGTGGACAAAGTTGGAATCCTTTTGGAAATCGCTTTTTAATTACTGAAGGAAATGAATGCACACATAACAGTACAGGTAACAAAAAACTAAGTTTTTAAATGTGTAGTTAGTGAAATGCTTTACATGTTTTAGTAGTAGTTATGTAGGCTTTTGCGGATGTTAGTTTAACATTGTACTAGCGCACAGATTTATATTTAAATCATTTACACTTCTATATTTTTTGCACCACAGTCTTGTTTGTGCAATGTGGTTAAAACGTCGAGCATATTTCAACATTCGATTTTGATGTAAATCTGCAGACCTTTATCTTGTAAAGGCTTATTTATGTAGAGAGATTTTTCGCCACTGATAATTGATACGTAAGTCAATATACGACTCTTAAAAAAGCGGGATTGCAGTTGCAAAAAAACTCTCAATGTAAAATGAGCCTTAAAACTGTTTAATAAAGATATTTTTCCTATGAAAGTTTCTAGTCAATATTAATAATTCGCAGGAGGTGCTAGACTCGTTGAGCGACATGTTCGAGTTGCTACAAGAAGAGGACATGTGGTCCGGTCTGTGGCAGAAACACGCGCGGTATCGCGAGACCAACGTCGCGATCGCTTACGAACAGCAAGGCTTCTTCGAACAAGCGCAAGTACGTATCACATCTTTCGATTCGATGGAGAAACAGGAAAAAATCCTAGTGTGGGGCAAAACTTATAATAAGTTCCATTAATGGCCTCAATGTAGTGTGCTCTGCTATCACTACTACGTTGCTAGCGGACGAAAGGGACCATAAATGTTTTAGAATCATTTGCAAAAAATATTGAAGAAGTTTTCTTTATTCTTTCCCCTCCTTCCTTTTCTTATCTCCTCAGGCTGCGTACGACGTCGCTATGGCTAAACTAAAACAGGAGTACACGGCCAACCCATCTTCCTATAACATGCACAAGGAGTGCACACTTTGGACACAACATTGGCTCAAATGCGCCAAGGAACTGAACCAGTGGGATTCTCTACTAGAACTTGGCTTGACCAGGAGTGGGAGAGACCCCTTCTTGATACTGGAGAGTTCCTGGAGGAATCCTAATTGGACGACCATGAAAGAGGCGCTTGCTGAGGTGGAATATAACTGTCCTAAGGAACTGGGTACGTGACTATCTATTAGCTTTCATTGCTTCTTGAATAAAATTTAAATTATAGATGAGATAGTTTTTCGTGTTATTGTTATCAGAGAGATTGTCGAAAAGGGAAATAAGTGGAGAGGAGCGATTTCGTCAGTGGTGATCGATTTAAAATTGTGTCGTATGAAGTTGTACTCATGATTTTATTGAAGTGTGAACTTGAATTATGTTTACGCTGATATTATACTGCGAGTAGTTTACGTCTTTTTTTTTTCAATTGCATCATCTTTTTTCGTTTAATTTGCTCACTATTTAAAAATTGACGAGCATCCGTGGTCGCTGCAGCTTGGCTAGTGAACCTGTACCGCGGCTACCTGTGCATCTGCGCGGGCGGCGAGGCGTCGCTGCCGGGCGTGGAGCGGCACGCGGAGGCGGCGGCGGCGCAGGCGCTGCGCGAGTGGCGGCGCCTGCCGCGCCTCGTGTCGCACGCGCACCTGCCGCTGTTGCGCGCCGCGCAGCAGCTCATGGAGCTCAGCGAGGCCGCGCAGATACACCAGGTGAGCGCCCGTGCTGCTCCTCCACACTCACCACGACTACTACAATTTTATTAACACTTACTGAACATTTTTATCGCTACTAAATAAATTGGTTTTATACAGAGTGTAACAGAATGTAAAAAATAAATACGAGTCTTCTTGTGTGGTATCTCAGACGACCATGAAACGGAACAACTTGTTCAGTTTTTTTTTTAAGTTTTACCACACATGTGTATCAGCGTCAATTCCTATAAAGTCCTTTTTTACGAATTTCAAGGACTCTTAAGATAAAAGTTGTTCATTTTTATAGTCCGAAAGAGCACAAGGGAGGTATTATGTTACACCGTGTATAAAACAATATCAGATATAACATTGATACAAGGATATTTTATAGCATGCATAGTTTTGTTAATTATACCTTCAAGCCGTTTTGTAATAATAAATCGCATACCGCGAGGTGTCAGTTAAATTTAAAATAAAGTTTTTTTTAAACTAATAAGTTTAAAAAATAATATTTATTTTCTAACATCTCGCGCTATGTGATTTCATAGAATCAGAACAACTGAGAATAACTTATATTATACCAGTAAAACAGATGACAGAGTTACACTATCACATCTACCTTAGCAGCACTCTAGCTCATTCACGCACTGTTAAATATATATTATACTATATAAACGTCATTTCCTGCATGCTTTTTTAATGTCATCTTTATAATCTTTAGAAATCATCATTACGTCTATGAAAATTTTCCCTTTTACAAAAATCTGCTACACGCAACTCATAAAAATAGACGTCAGAAATGCAGCTACTATCGGCCATTATGTACAGTAACGAGCATTTATATGTATACACATAGCAACTCTTACAAGTGTTATTCTCCTTTTGTATTGATTGCTATTTTTTCCTACGAGCATAGTCCCCACTATGCTCGTAGGAAAACCCTTTTTGACAGAACTTTTTATATCATAATTTTATTTTGCATAACAACTTACACAAAAACTTCACTTCGCAGAAAATTGTTTGGCAGACACTCATTTATCATACATTCAAAACTAATAATTTTGTAAATCAGAATCATCTCTAGACATACATTTCATATCCATAATATTTAAAAAGTAGAAACATCATATTGCAGAAAGTTCACAGTCAGAATCGTCTTTTGGCATATATTTCATATTGATAATCATTTAACGGCAGAATTGTCAAATCGCAGAAAGTTTATAGTTAGAATCATCTATGTCATTATTTATTGTCATTTATTTTAATTATTTCTTTCTTTGAAATAATTTCATTTAATTTGATAAGTAATTATCCTGATCTAAATAGTTCAGTTCCGGGTAACCTACTAAAAACAATCTCATTTTTATATTAATGCAAGTCGTTTCTGGCGTATGAGGTCACAGTTTTAACCTAACCTAACCTAGCCATTTCTGCCATCTGCATAATAAGTGAAATTATCCCAAATAATCATCGCTCTAAATTAACATTATGCTAAACGATAGTATGCGAAATTTGATTTTTGCCCATCTTAATTAAACTAAATGTAATTGTAAATCGAAGTTTTAAACATTATGCCAAACGATAATTATATCAAATAATTGTTATGCCTTTAAAATGTTCGTTTAAAGAAAATTATGCTAAGTGTGTTATGCCAAATAAATTTTGGAGCATCAAGATTCTGCCAGATAATGCATATTATTTTTTACCTCATACTGGAAATGAATTTTATCTCAAAGTTATAATTGATAAAATCGCTGTTGAATGTTGCTGATTGTATACATATAAGTGGTGGTGACTGTACAGGAGTCGAATAACGCTTTATATATATAACGTTGCTGCAACGCATCGTTTCACACGCGTATCTATCGCTGTTGCACGCTGCCGCGCAGCATATGGAATCAACCGAGCCTTCACAGATTCAGGCCGTGAGTATAACATCTGTGGACCGAAAGTAACATTGTATCGATAGTGAAAATTAAGAAGTTTCGAGCATGTTTGTGTTGTATACAAAAACATTTCTGACGTTTCCTTTCTACGCTATTTTGGGGGCAAACTATCGCCCAAATAGGCTGTCTCTTCTGATAGCACGTAGTTCGTTATTCTTAGAAAATACTTATATTTAATTAGTTTTGAATACCAAGATCCTGATGTATCCACACTTCTATTGAAGCATAGTATATTATTATACGTTTAGAAACTTTTACTCTGTATGTTTCGTTCCATGGCTCCCTGGTAAATCCCAAGTTCTGACTACACTTTTTGTTTCGGACCACATTTATTGTAATATCTCTACAAACATATTATTCCTTTCATGTCTATCTGTATAACCGCTTCTATGTACTAAGCTTCACAATGAATTTTGTTGCGAATTTAATTAATTTACACACGCAACTGATTTCGGTCTATGTGTACAAAACATGAATATTAAACTTACGAAATCTTGATGTTTTTTCAAGCCGAATCAGGGCCGGTATGATGTATGTATTTTGCGGTGATACCCAATACGAAGTGAAACATAACGGCCGGCCCGCTCCTTCTTACAGAGAAGGATTCTGTATGCCAAACCGTTGCTAAATAAACATGGCTGGTCCAAACAGATACTGATCTATGACTTTTTACCATTATAAAAAGAATAACGAACTGGGTGCTCTCTCTCTTCTTCCTACCTATCTTCTTCCACTCTCGCAACAAACAGACAACTGTACTCGTTTCATGACCACAGGGCCTGCTGCACAGCCGGCCGACATCACTGCACGACATGAAGGCCATAGTGAAGACGTGGCGCAACCGCTTGCCCGTAGTGGCCGACCCGCTGTCCCACTGGGGCGCCATCTTCACGTGGCGCCAACATCACTACCAGTTCATCGCGGCGCACTACGACTCACAGTCCGACCACGCCTCCAACCATAGCATGCTGGGTGTACATGCCAGCGCTCAGGTAAATTAAACTTACATAAAAGTGCGCAAGAAAGGTGTGTGGAATAACAATATTTGAGGAGTCTTGTCTGTCTGCAAGAGATAAAACAATTAATACAAATGTGCAGAGTGAATGTGGTGAATGAAAACGAATGATGCTTAACATGCAATGCGGGGTATTGGCATTACCTTGTAACTGCGTTGTAGAGGTCAGATAGGCAACCAAAGAAAATCAAAATAGCACATTATGATGCTATTCATGCGGTTGTGATCAACAACTCGATATTCAAAAGAGCTCGACTGACTGTTCACAATGTGCTGTGCTTACACATAAAGTATGTTAGTGAATTTTGGTTGTGGCAATAAATGCTGTGGAAATGCGTTGAATTATAGTTGACTGATGTAACATGTCAATGTTGCGGTTTAAAAGATGCAGTGTTAAAATTTGAAAAGACTATGCTCGGATTGTTTAGTATTACAATACTTGTGCTTGGTAACCTCCATATGGAAAGCCTTGGAAGGAAATACTGACTCGGTGATATCGTTTACGCACTACGCACCTCACTTTAAGGTACGTAGTACACGCAAACAGTGTATGACCAGATGTATGAACGTGGACAAAACAAAAGTAGAATGTCAGGAATATAACAGGTGACGTTCTATTGTTTCTGTCTACCCACATGAAAAGGCATGTATTTATATAAAAGCCCGCAAACATTCACTGCTGAACACACAAACACATGGGTCTCTAACTAGGGTTCAAAGCACGTAGCTCGTATAAGGTAACTTTGATAGAGCGGCCTTCTGTGTGGAATAACAGCATACTGCAATCACCAGTCCGTTCGCCGGGCGTGGTGATTATGGCAATTCTATTTTCACACCGCTGTATTTAGGGGGAGGGCATATCTAGAGACCCATGTTCAGCAGTGTTCATTTCCAGGCTTAAATATTACTGATTGACTTCATGTACTCTGTTACTCTACCAATCATTCTTGAGGAATTGCCGTAATCACCATGCTTGGTAGAATAATTGGTAAATGCAGTGTGGTGTTTTTACGCAGGTCTCTGCCACAATACAGAGCTCTGATGTAAGTATTTCCTTAAGTTTTTTTGGCCTCATTTGATCGTACCGCTCCGCTACCAGTCTGCGCTGGTGGCGCGGTCTTCTGGTTTTTATCATATCCCGTGCGGTCAAGTGGGGCTCTCGCCTCATCATCTCTTATATCCGCCAGTGATGAGGAAGCCTTTATTGTATCAGAGTAGAGCACTGTAGTAGACATTTTATTAGAGCACCAACTTCTGTGTTGTCGTAGATATTACGTCACCTCTCATCTTTTCAGGCAATAATACACTTCGCAAAGATTGCAAGGAAGCACAATTTGTCAGGCGTTTGCCTGGACTCGCTACATCGTATATACACAATACCTAGTGTTCCGATCGTGGATTGCTTCCAAAAGATCAGGCAGCAAGTCAAGTGTCACATTCAAATGTCGTGGACTGAGGGCAAGGAGGAGCTACAGGATGGCATAGACATGATAGAGTCGACGAACTTCAAGTATTTCACTAAAGAGATGACGGCTGAGTTTTACGCGTTCAAAGGGTTACTCCTAGCACAGCTTGGGCGATCAGAAGACGCGAACAAAGCGTTCGCGGCGGCAGTCCAACTGCATGATACGCTTGTCAAAGCGTGGGCTCTGTGGGGAGACTATTTGGAGCAGATATTCATAAGGGACCCGAGACAGATACAAGTGGGAGTGTCCGCTATGACTTGCTTCTTGCACGCTTGTCGTCATCAGAATGAATCTAAATCGAGGAAATACTGTGCTAAGGTAAGAGAACTTCTCAACTATTTATCATTGATTAATAATTTATTAAAAACTAGCTAAACCCGCGGCGATTTAAAGCCATTCTATTCTAATGTGTGAGTATGCCTTGAAAGTTGTCAAACAATTGGAGAATATGGACATAGTGCAATATTGCCCACCCCCTAAGTTATAGCCGTGTTAAAATATAGCCCGTGTTCTTCCCCAAGTTAAAATCTATCACCTTGTCAAATTTCATTACGATCAGCCGTTTAATCGTTAAAAGGTAACATACAAACAAACAGAGTTAATTTTACATTTATGATATTTATGTCTTTTTTTATTACTTGCGACATAAATGATAAGGCTATGTTTCATAATTTCAGGTTCTTTGGATGCTAAGTTTCGACGATGAAAAGAATAGCCTATCAGAAGCTCTAGACAAGTACTCCGTGGGAGTACCACCTGTTCAATGGTTACCATGGATACCACAACTGCTCGCCTGCCTTGTTCAGTACGATGGAAATGTTATACTCAATCTTCTGAGCCATGTGAGTTAACATTTATAAGTAACTATGCCCAGCGGTTTCACTCGCTCCTCAGCTCGTTAGAGTTAAGGAGCGTGCTGTTAAAGGTCTTAAACTTTCTTCACATTTGTCTTTCTAATGAAACTGGTTTTGGGTACATCGGTTGGATAGTTTCAAAGCCTTTAATGGAATTAAAATTTTTGTTCATGTTAAGTTAAACATTATCTTAAAACATAATTTTATGTCTGGCCTAATGCCATTGCGCCGACTTCTTATCTTTCATATCAACGAGAGAAAGCAACTATGTATGTATTTTAGAGATTTCAATAAATACACTGCTTTGCTAATTGTAAAGTAATAATTCCACAGGTCGGTCGTATGTTCCCACAAGCGGTATACTTCCCTATCCGCACACTGTACTTGACTCTGAAGATTGAACAACGTGAACGACACAAAACTGCCGAGATCGCCGCGCACCTACCACATCAGCCCACCACCTCTGCCGTAAGTTTACTAGAAATGCAGATCTTTAATGTTCCACAATATGTTGTTAAAAACTTTAAATAAGACACTACAATGACCTTAAGTTTTGGAACGAAGTTCCTTATCCCACGTAGCGAAAGGAGGCCACTTTCGCATAAGGAAAAAAATAAGACCAAAAGTTGTAACGACACTTTTTTCTACAGTTGTTCGCGTGTGTCTCTATCTCTCTCATACAAAACAAACAAGCCAGTTATTATCGGTTCGTCTTTCTATTTCGGATTGAACAGTGTGGTCTTGCGACGATTATTTTTGTTGAGTGTATACAGGTTTTTGGTACATTATAAATAATAACTTCGTAACATCCGGTTGTCCCTTTACACCTCTCAAGTTTATTTTTAACTTGTGGGTAAATATTACCAGGCCCCTAGGCTATCTTAAGACTATCCGCGCTTGCCTAGGTTAGACTGTGGATGGGTGACCTACCGTTACATACCGATTACCGATTTCCTCCGTGCCTCGGTAAGCAAGTTAAGCTGTTGGTCCCGGATGTCATTTGTAGATCTTTGACAGTCGTTACAGAAAGTTAGTTGCAGGGGTTTCGTATTACCCAGTAGTAACTGGGTTGTGGAGGTCAGAAAGGCAGTCGCGCTATCTCTCTTAAACTAGAAGCCGACCCTAACATAGTTAAGAATAGGCTAGACAGAATGAGGAATGTCTTATTTTTTTGCCAATCAGTGTTAGGTTGTAAAAATAAAAATAAAAAATAAAAATAAAAATAAAAAAGCCTTATATTTCTCGCCATGCATTAAATTGAGGTACAATAACAATACTTAATCTAAATTATTTTATATAAATTATCTAATTTAAAATTTATTATCAATTGAACAATTAATTGGAACATTTGTTATTGATTTAATTAATTAAATTAAAAACGAAATATCATTTTTATTGTTATTCCAAGGTTTTTGCTAGCAAGAACCCTCTCCATGAAAGGTAAAGGCCTCCTCCAGAGATGACCAGTGCTCTCTATTCTCTGCCACTCGTGACCATTGAGTGCCTGCCACTTTTATTATATCGTCTACCCAGCGTGCATTTGGTCTTCCTCTTCTTCTCTGTCCTAGTGGGCCTGTCCATTGTGTTGTCTCTCTAGTCCATCGATTGTCGTTCAACCTAGCTACGTGTCCAGCCCATCGCCATTTTAGCTTTTGTGAGTGGCTGAGAGCGTCAGTGGCTTTGGTTTTCTGCCTTATGTAGGTATGGCGAATCTTATGGATTTTCTTGATTTTCAAAATGTTAGGTTGTATGCTGACTAAAATATGGTTTGCGATCGTAACAAACATGACTTTACTGAGTTATAATTAAAACCATGGATGCGAGATAAGTTAGTCGTTTTTAGGTTAATTTAATCCCATTGGAATGCCATTGGCAGAATCCCATTCAAAGTGGAATTAATAGCCAAGCTTAAGGCACGTGATACGCTCTCAGATCCAACGATCAAAATGGAGTTAAAAGCCAAGCGTAAGGCTTCCTGTACACGACGCCGGAGCCGCACCGGTGCCGGACCGCAATTATATGTATACGAATGAAAATTGCTCATGAACCGCACCGCAGCCGCGCCGCGGCCGCATCGGCGCCGGACTGCCAGAGCGCCGCCGTCTTGTAGACATTACACGACACTCAGTGACAGGTCGACCCTTGTCCTCCCTAATGAATAAAACAGGGTGTACCCAAAATCTTCTTCTGCGTTTATTAATTTGCTCTTGCCGTTGCTATAAACTGTTAACATTATATATAGATACCGACACAACTATTAACAGTGAAGTCTGTACAGTTACACCGACAATTTTATACTGGACTGTGATCGCTGCTTTATTATTAAACGCGGAGACAATACGGTTTTTAAGCGGCGCCGGTGCGGCTACGACGCGGCTGCGGCATGGTGATGATGCGATTTTGATGTAAATACACACTATTGCGGTCCGGCGCCGGTGCGGTTCCGGCGTCGTGTACAGGAAGCCTAAGGCGTGTGATACGCTCCATTACACTTCTATACAAAGTGATTCTATTCATTTTTAGGTTTTCGTACCTCAAAAGCAATATCCGGAACTTTATTTGATCACTTTCTTGCCCGCTGTCTGTCTGTCTGTCTGTCAAGCCCCTTTCTCTCGGGATCGCGTGGAGTTATCGAGTTTAAAAAAAACACAACCCATATTTTCAACTCATGGTCTCTTGTGCTGTAAAAAAATCAACCCTCTAAAAGTCTAAAGGTACGCATTCAAAAAATGTAAGGAATGGTCGGTGCGCGAGTCTGACTCGCTCTTGACCGGATTTTGCTAAAGACGTGTCGTATTTCATGGCGTTTTTCTCAACTCTTCACAGGCTGGCAGCAAGGTGAGTGAAAGTGCATCATCATCGAGCAGTGGCTCCACGGGCGAGGCCGGGCCCATCAAGGCCACTCTGCCCATGTGGCGCTGCTCCAAGATCATGCAGATGCAGCGGGAGATACATCCCACCGTACTCTCCTCGCTCGAGGGCATCGTCGATCAGGTGCGTAATATTACTGTTGTCAGTGCAGCAAGAATAGTTTTTATTTTACTGTGCATATACAATATGTTTAAAAAAAAAACTGTTTATTCCGAAAAGGGCACAGAGATTCTCATAATATTACCAATAAAAACATGAAAGTGAATATAGAATTCTAAAACCTTGATTTCCTTAAAATCAAATAAACTTTTAAACGTGACCACACCGTCTTCGGTATCAGTATTTTTTGTTGTTATAGAATCTAATTTTAAATTCATTTAATCGTCTGAATTTGAAAACCCCTCACGGATCAAACAGGTTTTTTTTTTTATATTCTGCAAACAGGCATTGTGCATTGCTTTTCCCGACAGTGCAAAATTTGATCGCTAATAAAAAATAGTCTGTGCAGTTTTTGATATAATTTACAAAATAAACTGGGAGTGAAGAGTATTTTCCATAATTCTACTCGACTCGTCAATGTTACCTGCTATATTCTGCTTCGATATAAATAAAAGTTGCTATACACCTGTGAAGCTGAAATCCCATCCAATATCTTTTCAAATCAAACATCAAAATTAAAAATCTGAGTCCCCGGAATCCCGGATAGAGCGCCCCTCCTGTTTATATTGCTTTAATGTAGATAAAATGCTTGGCCATAGAGTTGCTATAGCTATGTATGTATAGTGTTCGTCACAAAATGTTAACTTGATGGCCACATGTACCAGATGGTATGGTTCCGCGAGAACTGGTACGAGGAGGTGCTGCGTCAGCTGCGCGCGGGGCTGGCCAAGTGCCACGTGGTGGCCTTCCACCACCGCGCCGGCGTGGCCGACGCCACTGTCACACCGCACACGCTCAACTTCATCAAGAAGGTCGTGTCCACCTTCGGCATCGGCATTGGTATAAGTGAGTACTCACCCGCATGTGTCACAGTTAGGCGTTATACTTTTGTTTTTGACTTCCTCTGTCTATGGTTAACTAGGAGTTATTAGGTACACCGTAGACAACGATACAGTCTAGATACGCCGCTTGGGCATAAATCTTGTAATGAACATGACAAACAGTCATATCCACTAGTTTTCAAGATGGTGTATTGAAAAAAGTGACAAATAAAAATTACAAAATCAGCAAAGTAAATGATGATGATCCGCATAATCAATGGGATCACCAGATATCAGCATTCTTCATCAGTTATAATTCACTCATAAAAACACAATAACATACAATTTATTTCAGAGATATAATAACATACAGTACAGTGTGTATTGCTGTGTGATTATAACTTTGACACGACATAACAGGTAACAACGCTCGTATTTATTGATTCTTCACAGTTCACTAGTAGTTTGTACTAATCTCATTTTATTTTGGGTTTTTTCTGAATATATAACTGATGTTGTGCCTCCTGCGAGCGTCACTTTATACAGATACTCCATTTTGTATGTCTACAGAATGTATTTCAACAAGTTCTCTAAGTGGTGCATTCTCTTCAGCTGCATCAGAGAGTCTCGCTCGCCGCGCGCAGGCCACGGTGCAGGACCCAGTCTTCCAGAAGATGAAGAGTCAGTTCACCGCAGACTTCGACTTTTCGCAGCCTAACGCTATGAAATTACAAAATCTTATACAAAAACTAAGAAAATGGGTCAAGATACTCGAGGCAAAGACAAAGATTTTGCCCAAGTAAGTAGTTCAGTCAGGCATTGAGCACTCCCCGCTAAGGTAAATAAAGAGGAGTTTTTATCACGATTGTGCCGTCCATCTTATCTAGTCCTTAGCAACACTGTCACGCTCGATCTAACCTCATCGCGTAGTTCTAGAAAGGGTTTTGGTTGGCTTAGTGCTTTCTTCACTTCAGTAGCTTTCGGGTTCATGATAACACTTCAGCCAAACTTCATCTACTAACAAAGGTTGAGACTGAATCAATGCTAAATACTTATCATTCTTATTTACTCTTGCAGATCCTTCCTCATTGAAGAGAAGTGTAGGTTCTTGTCCAACTTTAGCTTGAAGACAGCAGAAGTGGAGCTGCCTGGCGAGTTCTTGTTACCGAAACATACTCACTACCACGTGCGGATAGCAAGATTCATGCCGCGCGTTGAAATTGTACAGAAACACAACACTTCTGCGCGCAGACTGTACATTCGCGGTCACAACGGCAAGATATACCCGTACCTAGTCGTCAACGATTCAGGACTAGGGGACGCCAGGAGAGAAGAACGAGTCTTACAGCTACTTCGAATGTTGAATCATTATTTAGGGAAACAAAAGGAGACATCGAGAAGATTTTTGCACTTCACTGTACCGCGAGTCGTTTCCGTATCGCCGCAGATGCGACTTGTGGAGGACAACCCCAGTTCGATATCACTACTGGAAATATACCGAACAGAATGCGTAAACAGGTAGGATCTCTACGATGATGCTTATAGAACAAAATACTGATGCAACGTAAGAAATGTTACATATTTGACGAACGCGTCTCATAGTCCTTACTAATATTATAAAAGCGAAAGTGAGTTTGTTTGTTTGTTCCGTCTTCACGCCTAAATGGCTAATGGATGAATTTTGATACAGAGATAGTTGGGACTTGGGACCCTGGAGACGGACATAGACTATTTTTTTAAAGTGGGAATTGAGGGAGAAAGGGGTAAGAAAAGGGAAAACTTAGCTTTGCTATTACAATCAATAAGGCACAAGGGCAAAAACTACAGGTAGCAGGTACCTGTAAATCAGGAAATAGAACTGTGTTACCCCGAATATAACACGAGCGAAGCCGCGGGCAAAAGCTAGTTATCTTATAATGTTCCAACTGCTGGAACTCCGGCTCTTCTCTAAAACTATGTGGGTAGTAATCATACGTGCACTGGGTACGCGTGGTAGATTAGTACTTACAACCCAAAAAAAAACTTGGAGAATTCGATCCGAACGCGCATCGATTATTGCAATTCATAACTCACAACAATAACATAGCCAGCTGGAGAGCACGTGGCTAAAGAGTAACACTCGATAATTAACCCGTTGGATGTCTTTAAGTTCCTACGGGGGAACATATGACAAAAGGCCACAAGTGTCTTAAGTACCCACGGGGAACTTTATTCGGTGTACCTATCGGTTTAACGGTAAAATCTTCGTTTTTCTGAAGGCCTACCTCACTAAAACGTTACGCGCGTTTGTTGCGACATTGAACAGGATTAAGTCCTCAGGTTAAGGGCTTGCCTGAGTCGGTCTGTGGATGACCACCTATATTATATACTCAGTTATCTTCCTGCTTCGAAAAGCCGCTGGTTCTAGTAATCTTTTGTATATCTTGGAGTGGTTATAGTGTGCTGAAAATCGCACAACCACTCCAACCAATTATATTACCCAGTACTAATTGGTCAGTTAGGCCGCTCCAAATGAAAAACTGGTACTAAAAATGAGTAAGCAGACCGCGCTAATTGTATTATCCATACTATATGATTTCCTTGATTTATAGGGGAGTGGAATACGATGCTCCTGTCGCCCGCTACTATGAACGACTTGCAGCTGTCCAAGCGCGCGGTTCACAAGCTTCGCATCAAGTTTTAAGGGATATTTTACGTGAAGTAAGTTAAATGTTTTGCATTTTTATATAGATTACAGGGCTAGGAGGTGACTACTGAGATCATAATAATTGGTGTTTAATGTTATGATGATCTTAATCTTATACTAGAACAAGATCCAAAAGCCCCATACCCAAAAGAAGCTCCAAAATAATTTTATAGTTTAATTAAAATCTAAAAGCAACGACACAGTTGGCACAGAACGGGCACAGAACAAATATATGTATAGTCTGTAGAAAGAAAACAGATTTATTTTGCACTTTCAACAACATTAAAACAAATTAAACATTACAAAAATTAAGAACTTAAATCTTAACACTAAAAAAAATAAAAACTTGCACTTACACTATAGGTTCTAGGTCTGGTTGTTTGTGTATGTAAGTTTAAAAGTTTTTAAACGCACTCACAATACAGGAGATATTCTTATTGGGAGCAACATAGCAAACACGAAAAATAAAATGCAATAGTAAATCTGGCATTCGCTCAAGTTACATATAGTAAATATTAATTCCAAGTTCCCACTTATAAAAACAACAATTTCAAGGAGTTTTTAGGACAATAAGGTTCAATCTAAGTATTGCTTGCTTATAATAAGATAATTTTTAAAAAGTGTTTTAAGTTGTGAAAAATAGGTAAATGTGCAAAAAGAAGTGAAATCGTTGGAATATCGGTTAATAGAGATGAGTAAGAAGAAATGATACCCACACCGACCCCTAACAAATAAAGTAACAAGATAATTAAAACAATACCAAACCTTATTGATTAAATACACACAATCGCCTCTATCAACATGTCTCCGCATAATCACAGCTATTCTAAAACAATTAGACACGGCGCACCTGCACTCCACAATTTAATGATACATTTCACAATGTAGGTGCAAGCGACCATGGTGCCAAAGGGCATGCTGCGCGAATGGGCCGCGGCGACATTCTCTGCGCCCACAGACTACTGGACATTCAGAAAGATGCTGACTCTTCAACTATCTCTCGCAAGCTTCGCAGAATACGTCCTGCATCTAACGAGGTTGAACCCTGACATGATGTATGTCCATCAGGACTCAGGACTACTCAACGTGTCCTACTATAAATTCGACGTTGATGATGCCACAGGTTTGATATTTTTGATGTTGTTTGACATTTGATGTTGTTCGTGTTGGCTTTGGTTAATTTAAGTTGTGTTTCAGTTTAAAAACTCGAGGTAAGAATTTTGTAATTTTTACTTTTTCTGTGTTTTTCTCTAAACTCCCCTGGTAATTGTAATTATCGTTGTTTTAGTTTGAATGGGTTTCTAATATAGCTCTTGTAACCTACAGGTGAATTGGATTGTAACCGGCCCGTTCCGTTCCGACTGACGCCGAATATATCTGAGCTCCTGACTACTATTGGCATCACGGGTCCTCTGACGGCGTCCGCAATATCTGTGGCAAGATGTCTTGTCACACCCAACTTCAAGGTAAAGTACCCCTGCCGAACCATTTGGGAATTACCAGCTTGATGCTACGTATATTTACGTTAGTTTACAGATAGTTTTTTTTTTATGATCAGACTGGCATCTTCACGCGTCTGTAATGATACTGGTTTACTTATAACACATAAACCTTATGAATTCTCTAAATAGTGGCGAAATCCGCAACAAAATTCAGTGTTTCGATTACAATAATTAGCATAGTCATAAAGCGATCATCACATCAGAATCTTACGCCTGTTAGAACTTGAATAAAAATTCAAAAAAGGTAGTTTTACCAAGTTATCTTTACAGATCCAGTCCATCCTACGCACAATTCTACGCGACGAAATGGTCACCGGCTACAGAAAACGCCTAGAAGATAAATCTGGACTGCCAACTCCTGGGGCTTCCACAGATCAGACAAAACCTCTTGAGATGGACAACGAAACTATAATCAACATGGTTAACAAAGCAGTCACAGTTATCATGAATCGCCTTAACTCTATGGCGAATTTCGATGGGCCGGATAGTAAAGTGGCAACACTAGTGACTGCAGCTAATAGCCATGATAATCTCTGTCGAATGGACCCCGCGTGGCATCCATGGTTATAAATATAGCTACAAATTACATAATGTTAAAGATAGGATAAACTTTCGGGGTGCTGCACATTTTGGAGTCAGCACAGCGGGCAAAACTTAATGTGAAATGTAAAATATAGTTTAACGATAAATTCGCTTGGGTTAGCCCGCTTTGTGCCTACTCACCCCGAACTTTATTCAGCTATAGTACAGTCTTTTTTTGCGGGTGGGAAATCATCAAATAACTACTCGCTCTGGGCGGAGCGGGAGGAGTGTCAGACCTGTACTGACTAAAACCTATTGCTTCTATGTTCCGGGGCCGCGGTACCTCTTTCGAGCAGCCCACAAACCAGGAATAACCCGCAACCCCAGTTCGGTGTCTGCAAAAGATATAAGTAACCAAGCTATAGATACAACTTTCAGATACACTTGAAATTTCTTAAAAATCTGTGAATACTTTCGAATAAGGTTAAATTTATTTGATAGAAAACAAACAGTTTTATAATTAAATTAAATTTGAGTTGGACC
This sequence comes from Ochropleura leucogaster, assembly GCA_958449745.1. NCBI lineage: Eukaryota > Metazoa > Arthropoda > Insecta > Lepidoptera > Noctuidae > Ochropleura > Ochropleura leucogaster. Next base: position 6,901,886 of record OY288208.1, read on the forward strand.
CTTCCATTGGTTTCTAAAAAAAAAAACAACTATATAAAATGATGAGTCTGGTTACTTCTCTCTTTTGCTGACTACATAATTATATTCCGAACACATTTTGCCGATGTAAAGTAATTGTTTGTTGATGCCGAATCGAATGTATGCCCGGACAAATGTTTAGCACCCCTTCTTACATTTAAACGTGTTTAAGTCGATATTTTAGGTTTTATTTTCGTCAAATTTGATGGAAATAGTAAAGCTTTTTTACATTTATGAATTTTATGATGTGAATGTACTGATTAGACACATACAAGTATGTAATAACCTAAAGTGCCGGAATTAGAAATGAAGTTAAAATAATATGAAGACCCGAATAATGTCTTCAAGTGTTTTAAGCACATACAGAAAGTATGCAAATAGTAATGTTAAAATTGTAATAAAATCCACCGAACAATTTTGACTACTATTAATATTTTAACTGTCCGATTATATGATTTATTTCTACTTCAATAGGTGCCCGCATTTTTATCTACTATTGGTGTTTTCTGCTAAGTTCTCAGTGGATAACTAAAATCATACTCATACTATAGGTTATCCAAAAACAAATGTGTTGATTAACTCTCGGATCTCTGTTCAATGCCCAATCCATGTCAATCACTTACAAAATCATGTGCAGTGTACAGAGACAGCCTTTGTGAGTAAATTATAATTGTAATACTAGGTGTAAGTGACTCATGTTGTTGATATAAAGATAAGCACACCGTTCTGTGATCTCTACAGATGAGAAGTATTAAAAAGTACGATGAATTCTGGTTCGTAGTTTTATTTTTAACAGCTCCATGAAACCTGTTTGATGACGGTGATATACGTGAAGAGAAGTTCTGATTGCATGTACATGAGTGACAGCTAAGTATCTGCATGGGTGAAAGTACCGGGACGGCATCAAGTGCGCGACTAATAAGCATGGATACCCCCGCCCCGCACCACCCGCGCTTCGTCAATCTCACTCGATCGCTAGAGATAGTAAAACTGATTTCATCACGCTAACAATGGGAAAGAAAGTGCAGTAATTGTAGGATAGAACAGGAACTGTTTACACAGCCTGCTACGCGATTGTCTCTGGTTGTAACATTTGGTTTTATATAGTCTAGTTGAACACCATTTGCCCTCAGTATCTTGGAGAACAACACGTAGGTACATACCCTACCTCTGAGTGCATGCAGTTAGATGGTAACACAAGCATTGTCATTTCAGCGCAATTTATGTGGTTCTAAAGTAGAACTTGAAAGTACTATGACTGTCGTTGCGTAGATCTTTATTTGTTTTAGTATCCTGTAAACATCTGGTGATACTAGTCTTTCCATTACAATGAGAAAATAAATTTTGATGTTTATTATGCATCTGTGAAGTTTCTTTTCTAATTTATACTTAGCTGGCTTTCCATTACTGATAATTGTTACTACACATACATATCATACCATATAGCTCGCCATTCAAAAATCCAGTCAAAAGTAGGTACACAGTAGGTCTGACAATTTCTTGTGTGGGTAGTTGAAAGCTAAACATCTTGCGTGATTTTCATAGACGTCATAACAGCCGTCGCCCGTCGTCTCCAATACCTACAATACCCATTCATCCTTTCAATCAGTCTCTTTGTCCCTTGCTAGGTTCTATATTGTTTTCTTTCAATCTTTACATAGTATTGGAGTGGATTTTCTTTGTAATACCACCTAAGTGAGACAAGCGGGTGACACAAGATGTATCGTTCAAGGAGGTATGTCGTACATGAGGTCGCCGCCGGGTGTCTCGGCAGCGGCACCGCGGCGTCGTCGCGCTGGCGTTGCTAAGCGCCGGGCGGGTGCCGCGGTGCGGGCGGCCACGTCGCGGCCGGCGCGCGCCGCTCTCCTCGCGCCGCGCCTCTCCCTCCGCCGCTCTGTCAGTCCGCTGAGCGGCGTTGCGTTATGCGCCGGTGTATTTCACGTTCCCGAGCCCGAACGGCGAGTGTCCGACCTCTGTAACCGACCGTTTATGACATTCGACAACCCCGCCCTGTGCATTTTTCCGAGTTGCATTTCGATCAGTGCGAAGAGTACGTCGGCTGCGAGCGATCCGTGCCGGTGTCGGCGGCTCCTCCCGCGTTTATTTATGTTGTCGTTTTGGTGTGGTGAATATTTGTGTTGTACGGACGATAACCGTATTATCTGTGCGATCGAGTCGAGTGGATATTTTTAACGATCGACGGCTTTTCGCGAAGGTGAGTGAAATTTCTGATTCTGCAAATATTGTTCAATTGACGGGACGTTTGTTTGATTCGCCGCTACGTGGCGATCGTCTCGTCGATACGTTCCGGAACATCAAGGATTGTATACAATGTAGCTATGTTGTCGGCCACGAAGATTCAATTTTTTTATCAGCCACGTGAAATTCTGCATAATTATGTTGAAGCATGTACTCCTAGTCACGTTACAAAACCTGTTGTTTCAACGCACTTTATTCTGAGGATGTCACGCTTTGAACTCTACAAAACATGTCTACGGGAGTCAATTTAGAGTATATCTGGTATGGTATTGGATTTACGAGGATTTCGAACTTATAAGATTCTTGTTAGATTCGGTCCTATCCCACTACACCATATGGTAGACGGAAGCGAGTGGGTAAGAAATCATGGAGGTGAGCGGCGCGGGGCGGTGCGCGGCCGGTCGAGCGGTCGAGCGACCGCATTCCATATGGAATGCCGGATTATACGCAATGTCAGTGTGACTCGAAGCTTGCTGCCTCTACTGCACTGACCATTGCACATTTGCAATGATGTCTATACAGAAGTCTACGTTTTATACATGAAATTACGCTGGGACGGTGCTATAAATTGCGTCGCTGATTGACATTACGGCGCAAGTCTCTTTATGCCCACACGTAAATATGTTTAACCAGCTTCGTTTAATGTATGAAGAAATATGAGCGTGTGCGTTTCAAACGAGATGACACATATTGCGTGTTACAAAAACGATTTCTATAGAGGCTATCTGTAGGTAAGCAATGTAAGCATGCTACACTTAGTTAAGGTCTCTGTTTATACTTCAACCCATTTCACAATCAACCTATTTTTCCTCGATAGCATATTGGGACAAAACTGTGGTTTTAAATAAGCAGCAGGCAATGTACGATACCTACAGAATTTGTTTGTTTTTGTACCGATACAAAATCATACCTTCATCTGTTTAAATAAATGTTCATAGAAATTGAACTTAGATAATTACTCAAAGCAAATGTTTATTTAACTCATTATTAATGAAGCTAGAACTATACTCGTACATAAGTATAGTACTTCCCCGAGAAAAAAATAAATGGGGTTGCCAGTATTTGTCAATATGACCAAAAGACATATAGGTAGAATTTAACTAGTTTATTGTGTGGTGACCTATGTCTGGGCCTATCTTTGACTCCATAGTTAGTTTTTTTACGAATATACTTACTTTAACATATTTATCTAATGGTCACAGTTGAAACATAACTTGCTTGTAACTCAGTAATCTCAATTCTGAACTCTGTACCTACCTATTACCAATTGATAAGCAAAGTCCCACAAAGTCCGCGTTTGGCAACAGTCCCTTGGCCCGCGCAAGGGGCCCTGTAAACCCTTGATAAATTATTATCTCAGTGACATTACTCGTGATCTCACATAATGAGTATAATGAGTTCGATAGTGCGTGCTATATTTCGAAACACGTCCGTCGTCGCTTCCGCTGTGTGACCCACAATCTACAACAAACTTTTTAGGTGTATCTATAAAGTAAAACATATAAACGAGAGGCCTGACATTTTTTATCCATGACTTAGTGTATACCTGTTGCAATGTTACCTTTTATATGTTCCTGTTTGGAAAACTAACACAAGTCTCAACCATTCTTTACGAATGATTCATCTGCCCCGACATAGGAATGCAAAATTTCAAACACAAGGACATACAGTTTTTATGCAAAAAGGTTTGGTTTCAAGTATCACGTACACGAGAACTTGAAAGTTCTACTATTCTACATTTTAAGGAAGTTCAATTTGAAGGGTGCCTAGTGTAGTTTTCCCCAGAGACTAGGTACTTACAAATCCTTGCAGTCGGTATGACTACTTGTCACTTTCTACAAATTAAACACTAGCTAATTCAAACGATATTAACTAAATTACAGTTAAGCAAAGCCATATTGCCCGCAACAATACCTACCTAAGCCACCAAATTCATTATCGCGTAGTGTCCGGTTCTTGGGTCAAATTCACACAATCATGGTGACCTTTAATCTCGTTTCAGATAGCTAAAACACGTTCCTTTGTGTAAATTCTCAGAATTGGTATCATGTCTTATTGTTTACATACAGCAGCGATAGATACTTGCTTGACCTTTTATTATTGGTAAACCTATTACCGAAACTTACAAAGATTATCTCGTTACTGAATAATTATTTGTAAAGAACATTATTTTGAATCATTACAAATGTTACAAGTAGTTCAAACTTCGCAGACACCGAGTATTACGCCGCCTTTATAACCTTTTCGAATCGATTTACAAACCAGTGCCGAGTCTAGGTAGTTAACCACGCAGGTCCTTGACATTTTAGACAACTTTTAATTTTTGTTGCTTCAAAATGTCACATAAGTTGCCACTCTACAAAATCATACTAAAACGCCTCAAGTCCTCATGCCAAAGCTAAGGTTGAAATGCGCGACAATTCCCTTTTTTGTGGAATAAAAAATAGGCAAACAGAATTATTATGGGTTGCTTTTAAATTTCCTAGCTCTAGTAAACTGTTTTTTTAAAGGTATTCACTGTTTTTTTATACTGTTTGCAATGTATGATATGATTAACTCTTAGACTTAGTCGAGTCATGAGTTAATCAACCGGTTATGACTATGTGCTGTGCATACTGCACTGAGATTAGATAGATAAATTGTTCTAATAGATAACGCAGTATGTGAACGTGAATTACGAAAGATCTCGTCAACAGGATAATACAACTCATCGTGCAGATGGTTTCATCATTGTGATTTAAATATGGAATACGGAAGTAAGAATAACATTTAGTGCCAACCTAAACTTGGAAATCTAGGACGGTAGTCTTGTAATGGCACAGATTCTACAATCAACTGTGGTTTATCTCGACCATAATGTATTACAAAATTAATGTAGATACAAGGCATTTTCATCCGATAAAACCTCTGTAACGAATATGATAGTCACCCGCAGTAGCAGTAGACGCCTTTCGTTTTACCGGACAACACTATTAGCCGCAATAAACACTCATTCTAAATTGAATTACTTTCAATTACCAGTAAATCGGTCAGGATGTCATCTTGTGATGCGAGATGCAGTCTTTCCTGTTGTGCCAGATAGCCTTGAGTAGCGTTTTAGTTCTGTAAAAAGTAAAATTTTGCTCTGCAACTTTCATAATGCATTTCATCAACGCCGCTGTTAATAGTGTTGCGCTAAATTTTGTAAGGTGAATGAAGATATGATCGTCAGTGTTAGTGATGAAATCTTCAAGAGATATAATCGCATTCCGCGGCTAGCCTCCCCTCTCTCTGGCTCAGCCGCGGTGTTGCATACCGACGTCGCCGCACTCTTATGTGGGTTGCATTGCACTTTACGGCCGATGTTGTTGTGGATCATTTACGTCAAGTAACTTACCATCCTTTTGTTTCATTCAATAGTAACATTGTTGCCTCAGGGCATTATACAACGTTATGAAACATCATATTTGGTCCTTAAATACGAATTCAATTATTTTCGGCTGAATCGTCAATGACATGTGTGACGTATGCTAAGGACTGGTTGGACCATTGCTAGATGATGTATAGGTAGAGGATAGCGGGTAACGGTTCTGTCATGTTTGCAGAGGCACGGGTGTGGGCCCGTGTGTGCGTCCGCGCCGCTCACTCAGTCACACAGGCGCAAAGCGCTCACGGCGTAGCGCGGCCGTTGAACCGAATACTCGAGGAATTTCTCCAACGCCGCAGTCGCTTTGCTTTGCAGAAGAAGAAAATTATCGCAGGTGGTAGGCTTGCACGACTAGAAATGACGACGACTGTGTGTTTATTATCCTCATCATAAATTAGTAGCGTAATTAAGTTGGACGTTTGATTGCCCTGACTGTGTCCTAGAAATTGAATTTTGTTGATTTATAGCTTGCCAAATGTCCATATTTCTTATTCCCATAATCATCAATGGACGCTCGCCAAAGATTAACGTTGTCTGTGGGTAGTTCACAGTTCTCTATGATTCGGAGTGACGCAGCTGTACCACTTATTACTACAGTCACAAATTTAGGTGTTAGTAAGTACCAATTTGTCGTAGACACGTGTGCAGCTGATCTCGCAATAGCATACCGAGCCAGGGCGCGGTCTGCCAATGGGCTCTAGAAACGCGAATAAATTTTATGTGACATATACATATTTATGTTAGTTTGAACTCAAAACTTCTTGTAAAATATAAGCGGTATGTTTTAAATATGAAATATTATTAGCTATTGTAGCTAATGAATTTTTATGAGTAAAACAGAACGAGGGGAACAGAAACAGATGTGGCAATAGAGCAGCAATTAATGAAGCGATTGTGAACACTGAGATTATGTCTAGTTGTCTGAAACACGTTTGTTTTGCATTTATTGTTCCAACATTGTATAATTTGAAAATCAAGCATAATTTCAGACTGGTCTATGATAGAAAAATTGCCACTACAATTTATTATTTTATGTTTGAAGAATAAATGCAAAACAAACGTGTTTGATTCTAACTGGCGCCGCCCATTTAACACCGATGCAGTTCCACGTTGTTACTTATATTTTAATATTTTGTAATTTAGCATTGCGAGCGCATTGTAAAGTTTTTCCGCCAAATTTTCACGTGACAGCTGTCAACACAACAAGTTGTTATGACTTTGAACAGTGTTGCATGGGGAGTAAAAAATAATCATACAATGGTCATGAACAGATGTTTTGTGATGATCACTGTGCGGGACTAAAATGCTCCAATCTTCGTTATTAATAATGCTTGACTCCGTTGCATTAAACACGCTTTTTATTTTATAGCTTGGCAATATTCAAGACAAAAAGTAAAATCGATTTCTAGCACATCTTTGTGTTATGTAAACATAATACGATTTATATTTTACGTAAGTGACTAGTAAATATGTACAGATAGGTAGGTATAGTTTATAAAATATTCAATCATATTGTTTTCCTTATGTGGTTAACAAATTTCTTAAAATTAAATAATTCGTGTTATACGTATACCTACTTATAAATTACGTTTCCTGGTAACTATCAGCCGTAAAAGGACTGATACACGAATATTTATTTCATAGTATAGGTATTTACATAGTTTGGGTTTATTTTATGATTTATCAAAGCACCTATTTTTACATCATGTTGTTTCCAATGTAGTTAGTAGCTTTGATATCTAATACATAAAATTCTCGTGTCACAGTTTTCGTTCCCATACTCCTCCGAAACGGCTGGACCGATTTCAACGAAATTTTGTGTACATATCGGGTAGGTCTGAGAATCGGCCAACATCTATTTTTCAAACCCCTAAATCAGCAGCGGCTGGACCCGCTGGGCACAGCTAGTCTAATATATAAAATTTCCGTGTCACAATGTTAGTTACCGTACTCCTCCGAAACGGCTCGACCGATTCTTATGAATTTTTGGGTACATATTGGCTAAGTCTGAGAATCAGCTAACATCTATTTTTCATACCCCTAAACCTCAGCGGGTGAAACCGCTGGGCACAGCTAGTAATTTATAATAGGAAGTTGGATAACTGGTTAGGTGCTTATCTTGTATAGATATGTATATATATTTTGGTATGTACTTTGTTGCTGATCTTGTTTCCAGCTTTTCCTATTGGAAAATCTCAAAAATCTCTTTCCTATAGGGAAATCACACCCATGTGCGATAATAAACAACTGAGAAGCTTTATAATCTTGTCCTCAGAAAACAACAAGACTATAAATAATAGTTGGTCTATAGTTATCAATGTTACCATACTAAACTAACTTATAGTCAAAGGTTTTTATTTGTATATTTTTGAGTGACGTGACATAGACCACTTACTGACTGAACATAATCAAAATTATACCTTTTTATGTTCGCAATTCAAAGAAATACTTGAAAGTTAGCGTCGTAAATAATCACATGATTATGTACGATTTTCCAATCGCAAGAAACTTTCGCTGCTCAAACCGCTGCTGCTTGCTATCTATGTGAGATCTCTTATGTAGCGCTCGTAGTAAATGTTCTATGTATAGTAGTGATACAAATGCTAACGAAAACCGGCTGAATAAGACGGTTCAACTAAAACATTACGTAACTTCGTTGGATAACGCTATTTGCCATTATCATACCGATTTTTTAATTACCTTTTGAGATTCTTGTACTTTTACGTGAATGCTTCGCCGACAACTTACTAATAAAATATTACGTCACCAGCCTTCACTTTTAGTGTGTCGAAACTATGCATGAGTTGCACGTTGCACAAACATCCGGCTCAAAAGACCGACTGACTTAGATGACAATCGATATTTTCAATAGGTCAGCTAGAAACTGATAAATAAAATAGTTTACACGTGTAATAGGTAACTAGGCAAATTACCTAATTATACTTGACGTACGGTACCTAGTCGAGAGGCCTGAAGGTCTGGTTACCAGTCTTACCAAGGGATACCGTATTATCCAATACTAACTGGATTGTGGGGGTCAGATAGGCAGTCGCTCTATGTAAAAATGCTGCATCAGGTTAGACTGGAAGCAGTGGAAGCCGATTCCAACATGTTGGGCAAACTACTAGTCATAAGCCTAGCTGGCTTATGACATTTATTAAAACTAGTAAACAACACTAAAACGTACTACCCAAATATACTACTTCGTCTGCAAAGACTTGGCAGCACACGCGGATCGCTTACAGTAAATCTATATAATTGTTTTATTGTTATTTAGCACGAATTGTTTATTTGATAAAAATAATAACCGTGTGCGGCGGAATGTGGGCTGGTATGCACGTTCAGGATTAAAGACAAGTAGCGTCGGGCAATCATACAAGGTTGTAGGCTAAAAATAATGCAAAATCTTGGGTAAAATAAAACCCTTAGTTGGCAGCCGGTTGATGGTGGCGGAGTGGTGTGGCGGGCGAGTGAACGCGCCGACCTTGGGCCCGTGCTGGCCCGCGGACGTTCGTTGAACGCGCCGCGGCCGCGTCCCGCGCACCCCGCGCGCCTCAACCCGCGCGCCCCGCCCCAAGCCCTCTAACACAACTCGTTTGCGACACGATTACCTATTCGAAAATATTTTTATAAAAGTGAGAAGCTGACAGTAGTCTAAATATTCCGATCAGTTTTACCTCTTAGTAACTCCTGCTCGTAATGCCCTAAAAAAAAGCTTCAAAAGAATACTACGAAAAATATCTCAACACAGATGTCATCGATCTCTCTCTACGATTAACGTTGTCTCGTTCACTAGAGTTCACTAATCTCTTTATCATACATAACGCGATCTGTATTTATTTATCTCATTTCACAATCTACCATAAACAAAACAGATGTTTTCTCAGTCACGAGGTATCTATTACGTTATGCCGACAATGTATATCGTGTAACTTACAATAAAGGCCGCAATAACTATCCAAAACAAAAGCGTTTCCACGTTTGGCTCACTAACACGCATGCGAACATAATAGACTATAAAAATATACCCAAAACAGTGCGTGACGTAGTATTTTGCTGCATTATTTTCGCAAGTGTGTGTGCGTGGGGCCCGGCCGGGCGCGATCTGGCCACTGCGAACATTGACCGCGCGTGTACGGTCAACAAAACCTCAATAGGTACTGCTCAAATTCTAATATTCCTGATTAAAAGCGATTTTAGTACATAGTAATCGATTTTATATGACTATTTTGCTGTCGTGTCTACGCCAAGTTGAGATGTTTGATTGCCACATTAATGACTTGTAATGTTTAAGAATGAGGGTCTGCGTTACTATGTTATAAGCCATATTGTAAATAAGGTCTCGAGATTTAACCCTATGTGACGCATTTTGAATGCACAAAGAACATAACATTTGTGTTTATTTGGGCCCTGCGGTCATTACGATAATGAAGTGTATGAACGAAACAAGTGATTCACATTTATTTGTAGTAAGTAGCACTGATAAAACCGTCACTGTTCCGTCCTTGTTGCACAAACGCGAGAAAAACATCACAATAATAATTGAGTAAATCGCTTTGATCTTCTGGTGAAAATAAACAACAATGAAATGGAGATAAATTGGTGGTCAATAATGGAAAAGGGGAAAGAGTTAACGAAATACGCAAAGAACTTAAGCCAGGGAGAGAGCTTAAATCTCTTAATTACGGTATGGTAATAACGCGTTAATGGCTCAGTCTGAAAGGTGGTCTTGTTTTTACAAAGATTGGACTTCAGCAGCTCTGAACAGAAGAAAGTGGAAAGGATAAACCATAGGATACAGTGATGTAGTAATTAATAATACATACTCACCATTACCTATCTACTTATCACAACACAAACAAAATTCTTACAGTAGTTGTAAACCAAATCTAGGTTGTTTTCGTGCATCAAGTCAACGGTGAATTGCAATGGCACTCAAAAATACATATTCCAAGCAAAGCTCTGCAAGCAATGTGTTCTCGAGGTATATGGACTCTTTAGGATCTTGAAACGCACTATAAAGTGTTTTAGAATTCTGTACTTGTGGGGAAATAAAATGTTAGCTTTATTGCAAACTTACTATGACGACTTTATCTATTATTTATTGTTGACACTGTAATCTTGAGCCTTCTTCTTTAAGTTTAAACAGATATGTGAACGCAATCGTGCATACAAACAGGATGTGGCGGATTTTCCTCGTGCGCTTGGAGGCGAGATGTCGGACGGGTTCTCGTGCGTTATTACTGCATGATACTTACCTGTCGATTGTAAATGATACGAGAGAGGGAGAACTTGTTGTTTTGCCCTTGAATCTTACAAAGTTACAACTACTTTATTAAAATCACTACTTTCTTTTAAACTGCGAAAAATCAGCCAGCGTCAGTCCACCGCTGGACAAGGCACGATTAGAAAACCATAAACTATCTTTAAAGTTAAAGACTGTGACCGAGAAGGTCCTGCAAATCTTTAAGTCTAGATTAGGGGTTATTTGTGCTAATAAAAACTTAAGACAACGACGAAGAAAGGTTTGAAAAATTATCCCAAGAAGCCAACAGAGATCTAGAACAGATTTATAACAACCCAAAGGAAGGGTGTAATTGTCGCGAGTGCGTCATTGTCGACGGGTGTGCTGTGTGCATCACATAATGTTATATCCAAGGATGAAGATTATTCTGTTGTCCGTATCCGTACGTTTTTATTTTACAAAGTGTTTCAATTACTTTATTTTATTGCTTCACTTTTATTGTTTGTTATATTTATTAGCAATATTAATCGCTTTACGGATCGCACGCACCTGTAGTATAAACCTGATTTTTATATGAAAAAATGTGGCCTGCCGGGCCGCTTGGCTATTTAAAACCCACACATGACGTTTGTAAAGATTCCGGTATATCGCCAGTTAATAGTCAATATCATAATCTGTTTTGAATATTTTCTTAGGAAAACATTTCTAGAAAACAATATTTTTATCGAAACTGGATTGTACGTGTGCAAATTAGCAGCTTTCTAGTGTGGCAGGCAAGTTTATCAATTTTCCTTATAAATTGAATGAATCACTATTCCTACCACTTTCCTACCACCTTGAATAGAACTCAAAAGCAGAGTCGGTATGATGTTTTTTCCTTTTACTAAACTGGCTTCTCCTTGAGAGGAAGTCAGTCTCTAGAAAAAAAGTGGCGAAAGCGAAATTGTTTTTGCAAAAATATACACTGGGTTTTAGGTGTCGATGTCGTGCATGCTTACCACTGCAAACGTCAACTGGTGCGGAATAATGCACGTCAAAACAGGCAGATGTGTGCGATACGATCTCCCCGCACCGGCCGCATCACGAGGCGCATCGACCACATCCACACGACACTTTCCCCGCATGCACTGCATGAAAGCCACTCAGCACGTTTTGTTATTAAGGCAATTATCTAAAAAGCCATCGAATCCTGTTCACACATGCCTTTGTGACAACAACAATGATGTTATGTTATGGATATTGCACTTTCGTGTGAGGTTGGCAGCCAGTGAATTCAATCCGTTGATCGAGGATAAAAATATTAAAGTAAATATTTGACTAATATGTTGTTAATATTTTTATTAGGAGTTTCTTTTATGTTAGGTATTCTGGTTCGACGAAATTGTTAATTTTCTTCTTTTCATTTATTTGACATTCTGACATTAGCCTCTCTGGAGACCATAATAACTGTGTCCGAAAATAGTACATTTTGATTCAAGTGAGACTTTGTCATTGCGGGCGAGACGGGAGAGCCGAGAACAGCAGTAACATATCCTCACACATGAATCAAACGACGTTTTTCAATACACTTTTGGAGAAATTAAATAACAAAAAGTACTTTGTCATTAATCAATGAATATAAAACTTTATGCAATTTACTTTTCCCCCGCGCTTCGTCTTCTCAGACTGAAGGAGAAACTAAGGTGACATCGCTAAACAAAAATATTTGAATTTAGATCTCAATTAAATGTAAATTTGTTGTTATAAGCTAATTATTCTATAAATGATCATGTTTAATTGTGGTATTCTGTTTGCCTGAAAAACATGCGACTCCTTGATCTACAATAAATGTGAAAAAAGTTAAATGCGCCTCCGTCGCAATGACAAAGTTTCCTCACTTGAAACTAAATGTACAATTTTATTATTTTTGCAGAGATAACTGACACCGCTAATAGTTTAATAGGCAGTTTAGATTATAATAATTGTGCCATTAATAATAAAATACTTGGTATTACTATCTTAGTAGTAATTAATTGTTGTTTGTCAGACTCTTGTTTTCAATATTTTATTATTGTTTAGAGTTTTCTATGCTACTATGTAGTGAAGAAAATTTTGAGTATGAATCTATTTATGTATGCTATAAGAGTAGACAAAGAACAAAGACACGGTGAATGGTCTATGTGTAGGATGATATGGCTTGAAAGGTGTCTACTAAGATGCCGAATAATGGATAAAAGATAAATTGGGAAACGGGCAGAATAGTGATGAAATGAAAATGATGAGTTCTCTAATTCTCTATGGTGTTTCTTGTTGATAAAAAAACACTGTTACTGTTTGAGCTGGAAAAAGACATTTTAAAAGTTTGTAAGTTCGGTACGATACCGGTGTTTTCCCTACAGAACAAACAAATAATTAATGTTACGTAATTTGCAAACGCAAAATTACGTTGTAATCCCATTGGATAGTCCAAACGACGACAATCGATATGGACTACATAACTGTTATCAGACATACCACTTTCTTTATCAAAGTAAACAATCAGCTATTTTTAAACGGTTGGCCAAATGCCAAGCCTCGTACACTTTCTATACTATCTCTACTCTGAAAATACTTTAATTTTGAAGCCCGTGTGGTTGCCAGGTTGCAATAAAAATTAATCGCAGATTCGCAACTTTGTAGCCTAAACTAATGGCGCCTACAAATCGTCAAGCGATTTCAGTCTACGAATTGTGTAGTATCTGTTTTGCAAAAAAATGTGGGAATAAGCTTCTAGAATAGCTTTTAGTACATTCTTGTTCTTTTAACATGCATATTATGGCTAATTATGTGTAGAAAACAGTGCACGCAACTGAAAAATCAGTGTTCGTTGCGAAAAACAGAATATTTCAGTGGAAAGTTCTGGTTTAATCGTACTATGATTACCGCGAGATGTAACAAGTGGTGCATCGGGGATGCGACGGGGGTCGGGGTGCGATCGATAGGGGCTCGTGGGCGTCGGGGGCGCTCGGCGGGGCGCCTCCCACGTCAGCTGGAGCCCGGCCAGCCTGCCTCCAGACCTGACGTAAATAGCATCGATAGGCAGCACTGTTTACGTCGGAGCACGTTTTTCACAATAATATCGTTATTATAAATAATTTAACCCAAGGATATTTAAAACAAAGTTGAATTCAGAGGTAAGACTTTTTGATTGTTCCTCTTTGCATGGGTTTTATTATGATATATTAGATGTTACCATGTTTTCCTTAAAAGCGCGGCGTGGCGTTATTTGAAAATGTGTTACCGGAACTGCAAGCCTATGCTCTTATTGAAATGTCGCCTTTTCAGTTTTATTGCTATGCTATTGCCAAAGCTTATTAGACGTGATGAATGTTGATTAATAAAATTAATTCATGGTGCTAAAATTAACTGACATTTTATTGTTTTTATTCCCTGATGAATTAACCGAAAACATGTGATAAACAATTCATCGCTAGAACGCAAAATGATTAATGCGGCCGATTATTAATAACATTCCTGTAATAACAATAGCTGAACCTATGTCTAGGCGGATGTTAAGTCTCACTTCTTTTAAAATAACCTCGGCTGGCGAAACATTTATTTTTATACAAGTATAAGTCTTGTTATATCAATCAAAACATTTTTCGCACATCCACAAGATATCCCACGTGTATTAACAAATTACGTTTTGGATGTGTAAACGTGTCTTGTAGAACAATTTCCTGTTTTGTTTTTTAACAATGAGATGAGTTATTTTTAGGAAAATTCTTCGAATACTTTCAACCAAAAACAAAAGATTACGAGACGCAAAGACATTCAAATTATTTTAAATATTTACGAGTGGCAGACGGGACAAAACGAAGAAAATCGTAATCCTATATTTAATACTACTTTGTAACAAGTCGTTATGTCACACGCCCGCTTGTCAGGTAGCATTCGTGTGAAAATCGGAAACGTTCGGGATCTTTATTTTTGTATGAAAATATTCCCAATGTCTCTATATTTAATCTCTTTGACGAAACTGTAAAATTGTAGCATTATTTTGTAACTTTGCATTTCCGCGGTATTTGTGTGAGCGACGAAGACGCGGGAAAGTCTTTGTAATTTATCTGTATTTTCTATTCATTCGTATATATGACGTAACTGCTGAGTGAGTAATGCCCGAGATTTGTGTCCCTGACGTAATTTATACAGAACACACTGTGTTGTGTACGTCTGTCTGATAGCCATTCTCTGAATTATTGTTATGCCAACACTGATTAAGAGGAACGATTGTCGTGAATTGAACTTTACTGCATATTGTTAGTACCGCTAATCGATTCGTAGCAAAATAATTTCAAGTAACACATATAATTCTTTTGATCTAGGTTTTAAATGTCAGTGTTCTGATTACGTTAGTTTTTAAAAACATGTGTTATTCTTATATTTATTTAAGGCGTTTTCTCAGAAACCGTATCTCCTGCACTCGAAAACAAACTGAAACCTCGCGCCAAATGATGCTGTGGTTTTTCCAGACTTTTTAGATGTTTACGATCCGCTACATCGTTTACACAAAATGGATTGTGTTTATTTACTCCATTTGTTTATTTATCACACAGTATAATGTTCGTTTATTGAGTAATTACGTACGTTTATGGTTGGATTAGAATGTTCTTATTAAGCTCTTTCTATAAACATATCTGATAATATCTGTATCTGCCCATAAACCTGTTCCTATATAATTATACTTCTGAATTTGTATAGATAAATGATATGTGGTGATTGGCATGAAATCATCGTCTTCCAACCCTGGTCCCATTCTATTTGGGGTCGGCGCAACCCGTTTTCACACACACACAAGTCACAGTATCATTTACTCCTTTCTCTTTCATATCATTCTTAACAGTCTATCCATCTTTTTTTGGCCTTGTTGGCATTAAAAAGCAAACTTAAGTCTAATATTTTTTTAACTTTTGCAGGTACGTACAAAGGACATGATGGACGGGTATTGGGAGCCATCTAGCATATATGGTAATGTAAGTAGGTACCCACAATTGAAATGTCTCGCGGTGTTTAAAAAAACTTCTCATTGTTACCGGCGGCAGGGCGCATCATACAGCGCTCATGTTTTCCTGTGTCGCTCACAATGCTACAAACAACTATCGGCCATTACTTCTATATGTGCGACACGATACAATCAACATTGCGTGCTTATCGAGCTCTCCACATTACAAATTACACACGTTCGCAATTATAGTCGAAACCCGCGGTGATTGATATCTCTCATTGTGTCTTAGCTTATACCGTAATCTGCGGAATCTGTAATAACCACCTGTCTTCAAAACAACTTGAAGGAACTCCGCGATACGTAAAAATGAAACTGTGTTCTATGTAGGTATATTTAGGGCATCTTTATCAACTGCAAATCTGTTTTAAATCCACCCTTTTTTAAAGTACTTCGTTATAAAACGGATTTTGTACTACCATCATGAGCCAAGCCACAATATTTTACTAATTCAGTTAATTGTGTCACATCCAACATTCTAAACTTGGAAATCAATGTACAGTAAAATCACCCACATATGCATCCAAAAAGAATGCTTAGAACATAATATTAATGACTTAATAAAATGAATCGCCCTTTACTATCTAAAAACAATAAAGGTAATTCTTCAGAAAACAGAAAATATTGATGTGGGTTGGTACATTTTGGCAGAACTATGTTCTCACCTGCTCAGACGTTGTAACCTGTCATACTCTCATAGTTGCCAAATAGTCAAGCAAGTCTTCATATCCTATTATGTTGTAGTCGGATTCTAGTCTGAACCGGATGACCGAATACCAGTATTTTACATGGAGCGACTGCCAACCAGAAAAACGTCAAAATTGAACAAATCCAGTTATTTTCTATTTGTGATGCGTAGTTAAACGACAAGCGCAAATGACGTCTTGTGCGAAATCAATGTTCAGTAAAATCACTCACATATGCATCCAAAAAGAATGCTTAGAACATAATATTAATGACTTAATAAAATGAATCACCCTTTACTATCTAAAAACAATAAAGGTAATTCTTCAGAAAACAGAAGATGTGGGTTGGTACATTTTGGCAGAACTATGTTCTCACCTGCTCAGACGTTGTAACCTGTCATACTTCTCATAGTTGCCAAATAGTCAAGCAAGTCTTCATATCCTATTATGTTGTAGTCGGATTCTAGTCTGAACCGGATGACCGAATACCAGTATTTTACATGGAGCGACTGCCAACCAGAAAAACGTCAAAATTGAACAAATCCAGTGATTTTCTATTTGTGATGCGTAGTTAAACGACAAGCGCATATGACGTCTTGTCTTGATGCACACCATAAAAACATAAATAATTTAAAAAAAATACAGTTAATACGCATTCGATCTTGAGAAATACCAGTTTGCAAATAAGAAAACAATGTCGGTCATTACATTAATGAGGACATACATATTATTGTATGACTTGTGCAGTAAATAATTTATCTATCTATCTATACTGTAGTTTATCATAACTAGCTAAAGTCACTGGACAAGTCGGGCTACAATTTGGCTTACAGGTCTTCATAAAATGAAGTAGGTAATCCGTTAAGAGGGCATTTTGGAGAATTCGACCCCTGGGCGGGTGAAAGAGGATGAAAAATTGTCAGAAAATCGGTCTCCGGGCGAGGTTTGGCGGCCTTTTTATTCTATTGTATCTGTTCTGTGTCTTTGAATTCTCCTAAAAAATACTTAGTTTTAAACTAAGCCCCAGACAAACATATTTAAAATGATTACACACTGTATTTGTCATGCATATCATCTAATTATATACGAAGTTCAATCACCGAAACTAAAAGTTCGTTGTGTCCCAAATTACACTATCTCATGTGGCGACGATAGACAGATAGATCTTTGTTATGTCTAGTTAAATACAAAGCGCAAAGACTACCTACAAGCTTTGTTTTCTCGGCTGCCTAGTGCCTGTGCTCATAACACACACATTGTGGTCGACTGCCCACTTGCCCAGGCGCATTGTTGAGAATTCAGCCCTTGGGTTTGTGAAATGTGAATGAATGCGTGACTTGATGTCGATTTGTTTGTGGTCTGTACATCTTTGCAAATTCCATTACGGCCTTGTAACGAGCAAAGCAAGAGCGACTGCCCTTTGGTTTTTATTTTTCTTACTTAGAGTATGAGCATTTTTACGATATTTTTAGAACATAGTTTTGTATTAACTGCAGCTATTAAAGTTATAATAAATCCCATGGGAGCATGGGACCTCAGAATGATTCACTTACAATTATGCATAAAGTATTTAAATGAGACTTTGATGAGTCCGCTGCTTGTTGCCGACTGTCGGCGCCAGACTTCATTGTAACTTTTATTAGCCTTGTTTGGAAGAGTGAACGAACGATCTTTTATTAGTATCCATCCACTGATTGTAGCCAGTTCCACCCCACGTGATTATTAAGAGGTCATGCTTTCTAGCTCGTTCGGCGATCACGACTGCATTCGAAAGGTACTTCCAAATTAGCACTTCTATAACGGTTGCTGTAATGAATGACTTCAGACAAACTAAATCTGTCTAGAGATAATTTTGTAAGAGCAGAATGATTGCGATAGCAGCAGAGCTAGGATTTAGTGTGACTGTCAAAACACGAGCTGGCGCTGATGAGCGTAACAGCTGAGCGTCAGCTGGCGGCGCGGCCTCGCTCTCGCAACGCTTAACTAAATATCACCCTGTTGGCTGAGTTCATCGCCTAAACTATCCACGTTACGTAGGTATGTATATTATAGACTAGGCTATTGAAGCCACGGGCTGCCGAGCGCCGAGCAGACGTGCGTACACGACAATTGAGGGGCCACGCCGATTGGAGATCGCCTCTGGAACGTATGAGGCGCACAATCTAATGAAATTCTACGAACTTTACGTCTCAATAACTGACTTATGCAATTACTGTTTGCTCATTTTACATTTTCTTTTCAATGTGATTTGCAAAATGTCAGCAGTCATCTTGCAAATCACATTGATTGCCATGGTATTTGCTTAATTTAATGAGTTTGTATTCATTTAGTTTGCCCAATCAACCAACAAGCAATTGATTGACATCTTCCGAGCTCAGACCGAAATCAATTCCCTATAAAATATTGGCGGCCAGTAGGAACGCAGCGGCGGCAAGAATGCATTCACCCAACTGAGATGGAAGTATGCTAAAAACTGTAATTAAAAGGTTGATAGCGAAGGCCGTCAGTTCCGCGTGGTGTCGTAACTGCGCCGCACCAAACCGCGCAGCGCACCGGCGCGGGCGCAGGCAGGCCGCTCACCTCGCCGTCTGCGGGTCACGGCGTACCTTCGATTCCTTTCTAAAGTGCTTTCTATATCTTACACACTCGCGACGCTTCCGAGCTTCGTTTTACCTTCACGCTTTTCCGCCAGTCTCATCTTTCTACTCAACTTATCAGATTGCAATGCGAAATTTTCTGTTTAGGAGTATGTCGTATTGTATGCGGATGCAGTCCCTCTCTCTGGTCGGCGTCGCACCGTGGTCCAGTTATCTAGCGTAGTGTGTGTGCTGCGCATGCGCATGCATTCTACATCAGCATTCCAATAGCGCCGCGTCATCCTCGATTGTGCTCCGATGCGTTAGGTATTTAGGATTCGAGCTGACTACACCGACCCCCTTTGTTCTAATGCAGTTTTGTAATACATCGAAACAGTAATAACGATCCTAGCACTAGCATTGCATTTTGCAAGATGATAAATAGTTCGAACGAAAGAATAGCTATCATTATTTAAACGAAATCGAAAGTGTACGATGTTGCACAATTCCATTGTCCTCACCTCGCTGGAGTGTTATCATGTAATTCATTCGCAGTTCTCAACTCCCGTCAGAGGGGCACTTTAATTAAAGTCTATGGCGATATAAATCCTATGGCACGTCGTCGGCAGTTAGAAAGTGCGCGTGATGTAACAATGCAACGCTCCCCGACTCTCAGCCTCGGAACGTGAACGTGATCGATCTCTTCATTCTACCACTAGTTGCGTTGCAAGATGTCTTACTTGCCAGTTTGTTATGTCTCTTAAGCTTGGAGGTGCATTGTTGTTATAACATTTGTCAAGCTATTCATTGCCATTTCTTCAACTCTGTCAAATATTCACATCTAAATTTGTCACCCGCCCAAACTGGCTTTAAAAAGTGATGGTGTTCACCAATAGTGTAAATTGGTTCAATTTATAGCTCGGGGAAGGGCGTATAGAATGAACAGCGTTGTTTCGACCCACTGATCCGCATGATGCTTCGAGACTTCCGGGGTCATGGCGTAACAAAAGCCGCACGACAGGTGACAGACTACTTGCACCCACGTAACGCGCACTTCTCGCTCACTAGACAAACACATGATATGATAATTACCACAGTATACACCCCTATGATTCAAAGCATTGCATGTTGTGCAACTATTAAGGTTAAAGAGCCATAATATACTGAGTGTAGTTTTGCTAAAATTTACCAACCCACATTTTTCTCCAATTTTTTCCCAAGAACCTAATTGTAAGATTTTGGATCGATGACGCAGATCATATTAAAACCTGTTCTACGCATATTTTTTTCAAGTAAATCGGACTATTGAATGCCTCTATTATAATGTTGGATAATTTTGAAGTGTTTATGTTCATGTGGGTTGCCTTATTTTGGCAGAACGGAGTACAAAATAAAATAATCCAAATCATAATGTCCTTCACAAAGAACATTTTGGATACAACGCATTTAAAAAGTATTAGGTAATCTACACGAACACGATAATGGTACCTGCACGCGAAATCGCTTATTTCGATGGTAGATAAGCGATACTAGTCAAATATGGCTATTTTGCAAGCCACTGACGCAATTTTTTACGTCATCCATGTGACGTTTTACGTCACTTCTGTTTTATGGTGGGTGTAGTAATTATGCGCTTAGTTCGTGGCTAACTTCGCTACGTATGAAAAAAAATTGTCAACACTTTGCGTATAAACCATCAGCTGAGAATAAAAAAAAAATAAACTAGGCGTTAAGGACTCCAAGAAACTAATTTTATGATTCCTACAAGTAATAATAAGGAACTAATTTTTTTAATGGTACGTATGGTATAACGTGACAAAAACGTGCTGGTGCCGCCATTTTCATGTTCATCTAAGCGACAAGTCGATGAAAAATCGAATTTGTATGCATCTTGACCTTTTGGTCTTAATATTAAATTTATTTATTACTTCTTTCCGATATCTATCTATATGTATCTATTATAGAAGATAACTCATAAACTATCGAATAATATAGATAACATTGATGTGAAACCAACGCGGGAGTACCTACCTACTTAGCATTTCAATCATAAAAAGAATTAAAAAAAAAAACTGTGGATTTCCTCATTTTTTAAGTCGTTTAATAAATACCTATGTACATTCAGACAAACACAGGCGTATAAATAAATATTTAATCAGGTAAATAAATAACCTTCCAATCGATTCAATTAATCAAATATTTCACTAAAATTATTTTTTTATCTAGCGAATCAAGACAATTACATGTACACAACAATAAAAGTAATCTTTTTAATAACCCGATTATCTCGTAGATAGGTACATAATCGGAATATAATATAATCACCTTAGATACCTTAATATTAAGAGGATATATTCCGAAAGTCTAACGTTGCTGCAAGTATTCCGCTATTTTAAATATTATTATTTAATCAATATAATGAAATTATGAAAAAATCAACTTTCAGAATAACCCTTCTTAAACACTAGCACAGTCTGCGATTCTGTCCGCAAAAATTGTGATTGCGCTGCTCTGATATTACCCCCTACATTATGTAATGTTTGTGTAGAGTCCAGAAATTATGCTCTTGGATCATAAACCTAGAAGACAAGCTAATAGGAATGCATCAAGTCAATAGAAATAAACGAATAATAAGATAGATAGATAGATAGATAGATAGATAAATCATTTATATATAATAAAGTGGTCGAGCCAGACTGGTACAACCGAAGTACCGTCAACTAATCTGCATCTATTTTCTCTATGTATGACGCCCCCCTTACGATTGTTATGAAGTTATTAACACATTTAAAATTTTAGGGCGAAGTTTACAAATTTTGAACTTTTTAAACTTCGAAATCCCCAAATATAATAAAGAACAACACGTTTTTTTTTAAATTAAAGTTGAACATTTGACCAGAGGCCGTGTGAAAATAAAATAAAAAAATATATTATATAAAAAAAATCACGTAAGTATGTGACACTAATTTACGATTACAAACGTGTATTTTTATTAAATGATGTATCGGAAGAGTATTTGAAAGTTTCATAAAATAATAATAAACAATATGGTTTAATTATAATAAAGCTTGTGAAAACAAGCTTTAAAGGGTCTTTGTGAAAAAATATATTTGTAATCTCTGTGAAAAAATATATTTGTAAAGGTAAAAAAACTAAACTGTTATTTCAGGGCTTCAAAATTCTAAATACAGGTAACTCGGTCTCTCTAGTATCGTACCAGGTAAATGATAACAACTGCATGCAACTAACTATTATTTTATAGTATAGTACGTATAGCTTCGGTTCATACCACTCCATATGATTTATCTTTACATACAAATAATAAGATTACAAGCCACTGACGTAAGTTATACATTAAAAGCATTTGTAATAAGTTCATTTACTTTTATTGATTTTTTATGTAAATAACACATTTAGCAATAAGCGAGTTTATCTCGAGTAGATAATAATGTCGCAATAGGCCTGCATGCCACGGTTGCCAACACGCTCGCTCCACATGACTGTGGAAAATATTGTGAATTATGTTATAAGTTATGATGACCATAGATAAAAGAAAGTTAAATCTCTATAGTTGTGACCTACCAAAACGTTCGCCTAAGCCTTTGATTGAATCATTGATTATTAAAAAGTAATTTAAATGTCTGACATAATTATAATGTAGTCATAAAAATAAAATACCCAATAGCTATTTAATGACGCCAGAACCAACAAATTAAAATTTTATTATACCTGAAAATACCTCGTATTATAGAACGAATGATGAACCAGTGAGAGTTGACGCGATTAATAAAAGATAACACGTTTACTGTCCTACGTCATAAATGTTCGAGATTAGAGAGTTTTGTACGAATCAACAAGTACCAACATTTCGTAACACTGTTAATGCTGTTTCTGACACTCTAAAAAGCTTTTAAATAGTCTCATCGATAAGGCATTGTTGAGCGTTGTAGAACAATGAGAGAAATTCACACATTATGTCAAGCTGTGGTGTGGTCTCGCAAGATGCCCGTGGCTAACGATGTTCGTGCTAAATATAATAACACTTGATGTTACATAACCTGAACCTTCATCGAGATTGCACACAGGCTGACCACTTCGAATACACCAGAAGGAAAATTGTATTCACATTCCAACTTCTCCCTTTATGTGTTGTTAACCCCAAGAATACAAATTACGTGTCGCGATGCTATTAAATATAAATCATCGGGTGGATTACCACTTATGCTATGATAAATTTTACCGTATCACGTTCGAAATTGTCAATATGAATGATTTAGCACAGTTTGCAAGCAATAAACTACGAGCGGACTAAACCAAAATTGTCCCGACTGGACTATTGAATGTAAATAAGTAATGATTTGTTAAATACTTCCTGTTTTGCTGACTGCATAGTCTCTCAAATGATAGTACGGTTTTGGTAGACGTATGTTATTAATTCATAGTATACAATTCTAAATCAAACTGGATGGCTACTTGCGCGATCCGTCCGCTACTGCTTTATTGACATTCAGTCCATCTACCGCGTACTAAAATGAATCTTAATTTGCACTAATCGCATTACATACATACGTCATATGTTTTTCGTAAATTGTTATTTCGGATTGTTAGCTACACAATAGAATACTAAAATGTGTGCCAAAATCTACATCCGATTTAACATGTTCAAAGTCAACGGATGAAACTTTCCGAATTCCGAGAAAAGAAACAATGCGTGTATGATTCTCTCGGCATCGGTTGCTGGGGGTCCCGCTGGTGACATCATGTTCTTTGACCGGATGAATAAAACAGAAGGCGAGTTGGATATCTAACTATGTGTGAAATTTAAATCAGCTTTGGCTACACGGCCAGCGACGGCGCGGCATGCATTCGCCTCGACTCCCCGAGTTGCAATCGCTGCTTCTCAACTCATGTTACCAAGAATTTTTATCATCACGTTTTGTTGTACACCTGCTTTCGTCGCAGTAAGACTAAAATTCTGTTGTATAACTGTTTGGTCCGAAGCTCTTTAGAATATTGCAGTACTGTCTGGAGACCGCACTATGCCACCCACGCATTGAGATTGGAAAGGGTTCAAAAACGATTTCTGTGGCATTTAGCATACTCTTCCGGGATAGCTAAAAAGGTACGGTCGTATAAAGAGAGGCTCCAGCATTTTAAGATGATCTCCCTACAAAACAGGAGAGATTTATTGGATGCTTTGTTTTTATTTAAAATTGTAAGATATAAAATTGTTTGTCCACAATTATTGAGCAGGATCAACTTTCGTGTACCCACCAAAAGTCCAAGAGCTCCTATAACACCTTTGCGCCCCCCACTTCGCAGAACTGTCCTTGGTGCTAATTCCCCTATTCACCGCCTATGTAAGTTATTGAACAGCTGCAGCGATCTGGTTGATATTCACTCCGACTCACTTAGTAGGTTTAGAAGCGTTATTTATAACAACTTGTAAAATAACTTTAGTGTTTAGGCTTACATGTTAATTTAATTTTAGTAAATTTTAACCAATATAGTTTTAGGTCTTAATATTGTAGAGTTTTTAGTTTTAGGTCTATTCTACAAGCTTTGAACTTGTAGATTAGTTATTATAACAGATTAATGCATGATGTGCTTACCTATAAGAAATTGGTACACTAGTCAATAAGTTTATTCGATGTTCTTCTTAACCTGTACTGTGTATTCAATTGTTGGTGAGCCAAATAAATAAAATAAAAAATAAAAATAAAATACACAAATGGCCATAAAAGTTTCCGCGATTGACGTTAGTAATAAAGTTAAAATGCGCGAAACATTCAATTACTGCTTGTTTTAATTTGCTAACATGAGCTATGGGAATTCTATGCTCAGTTTTCTGGCTCACGTGTGCCCGTAGGAGTACAATAGTTGGCTTGTGGAAGGTCATTGCCGTCGGGCGTGCTCCCGCTGCGGGCTCGACCCTCACTAGTGTGTGCCGTAATTACACCTCCCCGATTACCGCACCATTGGCCACTGGATAACAAGAGCGTACGTGGTGATTACTTAGTAGAGCAACCTAGGCACGCACATTCTCAAGATGTCAAACCGTCAATGCTGTGGACGTTTTCTGAAATTACACTTTATTTATATAAAAGGTAACGAATTCTTTTGCATGACAACAATTATTCTAGTGGGGACAGTGTATTGGTTTAATTATGCTGGCGCATTACCAGTGGTGACTGAAGTGGCGGCGCCGGCGCAGGCGGGGCGGGGAGTGCGCCATGTAATCCGCCGCTTTCGCGTGGGAGCTGCACCTGCCCTCGTCTCTCTCTATTTAGTCGACATACCTACAATTACGATAAATTAACATGCTTATGCTTATGTGTTTTCGCTTATTGCGAATACTCAGCGCTATCACATCACGAATTGCGCCCATTGTGAGTTGAACACCGAAAGGTCTTCATTTGCGCAAGTGTTAATCTTGATTTAGAATGTTTGGGACCTTTATTGATTTCTAGCAACACCGCAACGGCCTTCTCTTGCAAAAGTAGTCCTTTTAAACGTCAGTTATTTAGTAGTGACACTGGGTATCTAACAAATGATATTGATACAGGGGGAGTAAAATAGGTTGAATGCACGTCAACCGCACTTTATGTATGCGGTGCGGCTCCACTCTCGGAGTAACCGCAGCGCGTGCGTCGGCCGAAGCTTTTACACAGGGCCCGGAAATAGAACCAAATTAAACTATAATCGAGT
Source organism: Ochropleura leucogaster (assembly GCA_958449745.1). Taxonomy (NCBI): domain Eukaryota; kingdom Metazoa; phylum Arthropoda; class Insecta; order Lepidoptera; family Noctuidae; genus Ochropleura; species Ochropleura leucogaster. The sequence continues at coordinate 6,927,804 of OY288208.1, forward strand.
GCCACCGTACGTTAGGCTGTCAGTCGACAGAGTAACGGATCGTCGGCGGTCGAGCGCTCAAGTAGGGACGAATATTACGGACCGGCTGAGATATTTGTAACGAGAACATTCTGTGCTGAAAAATCTTATGGAGGTTTGAGTAGATGATGGACTATTTGTCCGAGAGATGTCTCGTGTCCATCGGTTGTCGCTATGTTTTTTTATACATTGGTTGTTGCACCCGCGGCTAAATTGTCCATCGTCTGCTCAGCACTTAGATATTACCTATGTTGTTAAGTACTACAGTCCTAAATAATTATACTGTAAATATGTTCATTCTTATTCTAGAACACTGTTTGTTTCCCCAGTCAACAATTTAGTTGCACGACACAATGAATGAGTTACATCTTCACAAGTTGTAATGTGTGGTATTTTATGTTTTACTATCAGTTTCAAAATGAATGGAGATAAATTGTTTACTATGGTGCTTATAGGTTACAGGTTATCGAGCAACGTAACCGATATCAGTGCGTGGTTACAATGTCCATTCATGTTGCTATGCCGCAAGTAAACTAACTAATGTTATCCTTGTCCTTCACTAACTGTTGTTCGCGACTTAATCTGCAAGTAAATATCCTTACTAATATTATAAAAGCGAAAGTGAGTTTGTTTGTTTGTTATCTCTTCACGCTTTAATGGCTACACCGATTTTGATGAATTTTGGTACAGAGATAGTTGGGAATCAGGAGACGGACATAGGCTATTTTTTTTTTAAGTGGGATTTGAGGGATAAAGAGGGAAGAAAAGGGAAAACGTAGCGTTGCTATTACAAAGCAATAAGTCGCTATCGAATTTAACGCGAGCGAAGCCGCGGGCAAAAGCTACTTTTGTCATAAATTTCCAGTTGCCCGCGACCGAGTAAATTATCATCGAAATATTACTTCCTTATTTGAATCTGGTTTGGTTAAAAAAATTCATGGGTTTTATTTTTTGCACGGAATTAAAATCGCTATATTACCCGGAACAAACTGACTTGCAGAGACATTTTGTGAATAAAAAGTCGTCTGTGTTGTCTTATAGGTCCCAGGCTGAGTCAAATTCACTACGATCAGTGCAATAATTTAGTCGTGATGAGATAAGAAACATACAAAGGAACATTGTCATTTTTTAAATATTAGCATTATGAAATTTAAGTAGGCTTGAGACTTGCAAAACTGGCTGCAAAATACGGGAAATCATACAGCCCTTTGTCTTGCAGTGGGAAAAGTCAGATTCTCGACTAGACAAAAGTTAATTGATTTTCTTTTGTTATTTCCTTCCTCAAGCAAAACTAACACACAGAAAAATCCTACGCTCTGAATTACTCGTCATCACGGATCAACAACGGTCACTTTACGGCACTGATAGTTTTAGCAACTATACTTGTTTATCTCACTCGTAACACACCATCGTTTTCCGCTACCCACGCATTGGGTCGATACCAGTCCATCAATGGTGGCATACTTCTCCACTGCGACTATTAATAATTCCTCATGAAGGCGACTCCATTCACGTCCGTCGCGTGAATGGGCTCCATTAAGGGCTGTCCAGCTAATTGACCGGCACGGCCGCAGTAAGTTCACGCGACTTTCGTTACCTACGGCCATACATTGTAACCACACATTTACCGTAGAACACTGAATACGTACGTCATTTGTTACGACGATATCATTGCGTGAACACGGGTATCCATTAAATTCCCTTAAATCACAGATGGTAAAAGAAGTAGGGAATTTTCTCTTAATTGCGTTACTAATTGACGCTATTTAGATTTTCATGGGAAAATCTAAGATTCTGTGCATGTCCTGTTTGAAAACGCGGTTTTTTTCATATCGAAACTTAAGTCCGTGTAATCTACCACTTTTATTAACTTTTACAACGTTAGTCTATATTCATCTAAATTCATGCCTACGTGAAATAGAAGCCTCCAATTTTAAATAAATTTTTCAGTTCAGTAATTTACACACAAAGGCTTTTTAACGATCCGACAACAACTAGAATAGAACGTGTGAACTATATTCAAACGAAAGGTTCCAGGAAAATCCGTTTAACAATTTAGATAAAGCATCGCGACTCGCGAACCACTGCTTTAGATACTTGTATAAGTAAATAGATCACATATATACGTACATACAAACGTGTGTTATCACTATTGTTTTACTTAACTTTTGAACATATCGAATATTGTTTACAGTTAACATTTATCTTTTAAACCTCCTTTAAAAAATTAAAGATTCAGATGACATTTTGTTCTTCCTAATTTAAAATTTAAAATCAGAAGCCAAATCAAACAAAAGCCTTTAACCGACCTGGGTGTATGCATCATGCTCGTTAACTTTTCAACAAACAACTTAAGCAGAAAATCGAGGCTCGAGAATCGGGATGGAAATTACAAAAGCCGGGGTGTAGTATGATCTGTATACCGAGTATTTTTGTCGTATAACAATACGGTGAGGTGGGCCGGATTGGCAGGGGGGTGGGTTGTTGGCGCTATCTGACGACGGAAAAGACGCCATATCCTGCGGAAGATAAGCTCGAGCCTCATCTACCACGGACGCCGTCGTAGCGCCACGAGCCATGCTTTGTTCTATAAAAACTACGGTAGAGGTCCCAATAGATTATACAGCCAGTTATTTGATCAAAGGTGGTTTTCGAGTATTTTCATTGGTTGAGAAGGTGTTGGGTTTACTTTTATTCGTTTCTATTAGAAATTAACACAATCTTGTTTGCCGCCTGCCGTTTGTATCCCATTTTCAACTAGACTTTAGTTACTGCTTTTGTCAATTTTTGTAAACAATGGATTCATTAATTCGTTTTGTATTCAATCTATCATGAACATGTTACTCGCGACATTGGCTGTGGCTCTGACGGCTTATCCGTGGTCCATACCGGATATTCAAATCTGATAAACGACGTGTCCAATTTCAGCGTCAAAAATCAATTTGAAATCCTAAACAAATTCAATTGTATTCTGATGTCAATCGCCAAAACTGACGGTTAATGAATGGGGCCCCCGTAATCATTTATTGTAATTATTTCCCAGCGATATGGAACTTGTTCATTAATTGTGTTTCCACAATAAGTGCACATTATCTCTTTTTTATTGTACTGAAAAATATAATGTTGACTTTATTCATGCTTTGCCAATGATGAGTGTTTCCATGTCGATTGAGATTAATGCTGTCGAAATATCCGGTTGTAAACATGACAAGAAAATACTGGAAGCTTGACTTAATCAAATATAGTAACAAAAACGTTATTTTTGTAATGTGGTTGAGTAGGTACTACTCTCAAGACATTTGAACTGATTGAAAAATTCTGTGATGGTATAATAACGCCTAGCAAATCTGGTAATCTTTTTCACATTTATATAATAAAGTTTTATAATATTACCAATTCAATTAACACACATAAGATAACTTGAAAAAGAAAACATGACTGGACCCAGACAAGAACCTTGAGTCAATCCTGATTTGACTGTCTCGTAAAACTTTACAACGAAATTAATGACTCCAGCAACCACTGCAACCACAATGTTATTTCCCTTAAAATAAATCGGTTTCATTCTTAAACACACAAGGAAAACAATAAATAAATGAAGACCAAATCATTTGGATTCTGAATAGACATGATTGGGCTGCTAATTCTATTGTTTGTAGCTACTTTTATACCGTTTGTTATACGGAATAGAAATCAATTTCAAAACTTCTGCGTCCGCTTTATTATCTTTACACATGTTTCTTTTGTGTTTCTGTCCGTGATTTTCGTAACCAGGTTATACCTTCTGATGATGGAATCACGCCCAATTAAGAAACGAATTTGTATTTTGTCTTGCAAGGTTTCTGTTTGTAATTCCTTTTCAGTTTTAGAGTGTTTCCATAGCACCGGTGATAGCCTTCTGTTTCTATTCTTCTTTGACTGCATTTTGGTTAATTAGCTTGACAATTTTTGCAATCTTTCTTCTCCTATCTTTCAATAATTTTGCGGCTTTTTCCACCATCAATCCTTCAAAATTATTTGCACCACAGATTTGCAGCCTGTGCTGATTCTGTATCTAGTATTGACTACTATTAAAGTTATAATCACAACTTCTAACCGAGCAAAATCGCGGGCAAGAGCCAGTAATACATAAAACTAGGTACGTTCGATGCTAATGACATTTTTTCACATTGGCTCGATGTGATTGCGTGTGCGCATACCATACTGCACATTGTAAATAATGTATGCGGCATAGTTCGTGCTCCATTTACGTTATCACGGCGGTAAATTAAAATTATGCTTGTTATTTACTACATGCGTGAGATTGCCAATAGATAGTTAGATGGCGTACGCGTTTAGCAAATAGGTAACTTATTTTTTATTATTTTAATGCTTGACCCTTCTCCAACCTTTTTGTTTTGTTAACATAATGAGTATTTATTATCTTGCTCACTCCCATTAAAGGTTTGACTTCTATCGAGCTTGAACGCGAACAATTATAAAATATGGAATTTCTAATTGATCTTGTTTATGTTTTCCTTGTATTGCATCGGAATCAGTAATAGCATTTATGTTGTAATTAACGATTACATAGTCTGTACAAAGTGGCGATAATATAGCTATCCCACGACAGCAATATGTGTCATCGATTGTTTCTAGCATTCATAAATGTGGAATGATTCTGTGCAAACGACCGTTACGCGTATATGTATTTATGGTGCGTCTGTATGCGTACACAATGTTAGTGTGAACAGCATTTGCTTGATTGGTATTCAGTTCAGCTCCGGAGCGAGACATGATGCCGGGCGTCGCTGCTCGACGATCGAATCGTGGCTTCTAGTGCACGAATGATTCGGAGGTCGACGTACGACCCCTCCCAACAAGGCGATACACAAGCATTGTCCATATCTAGCTTCTAAAATTAAATAATTGTGATGAGTTTATCATCCGAAACATGAAACAAAAAACAACCAAAATGTAACGTATAAGTTGGAGTTACTGATTTTCGTTTGGTATTCCAATTGATTAACATAATGCAGATACTAGCAGCTGCAGAAAAAATATTTAACAACAACGAATGGAAAAAAAATGATGATGAATCGATACTTTAAACGTTTTAACGTTTCTAGACACGTGAAAGGCGCATTTTCAGTAGTTGCCTCGTTGCCTCTAAATATATTATGTATTTTCAAACTCTGAAGTTATTTTTGACATTCTCTGTTACGCATGCATCGGCTCGCGCTTTATTAATTGTTAGAAATCGAGCCGCTAATTGCTCATTCACTACTGCACTCACTATCAGACTGTTATCATTTGCTATTATTAGACGAATCTTTACAGTTTAACGTATCATACCCACACTTCATTACACAATAGTAATTATAAAATGTAAGTGTAGGTAAGTTAAGTCGTCAACTGAATTCATTCATAATTTTATGCCCTTGTTCTGTAGAATTCCTTGTGTACTTTGCGATAGCAAAATTCTGAATTAACTACGTGACCTTTATAAAGTTCCGTTTAATAGGTTTGTTTATCATAGTGGAATAGATAAACTACTTGAAAATTGTGTGAAGTTTGGCATTTTGCACTACTATGGGAACTCATCGTTTTGTGCAGCAACGCCCACTAGTGTCTTCGTCTACACGAAAATTTAATATGACAGTCAGTTTAATCTAGCTTCTGTTTGCGTCAATCTCTTAACCTTAATGTGACAATATTATCAAAACAATTGTCACATCGTCCATATCACTTGTAATAAATTTAGGACGTTACGCTTTTGAATGATGTTGACCCCTAACCTTAATGATGATTAGAGTTTCTTTAAATTATTATTTCGAAATATCACTTTGCTCTAATCATATGAACGCAACGAATGAACCCGAAATTAGAAAACAAAAATGATTTCGACATTCATAAAGACAAATTTTTAACATGGTCTTTTCGAATATAAGGGACTTATAGGTAGTAAACTTGTTAGAAGCTATCTAAGTAGCGTAATCTGCTAAAATCCAGAGAAAACAAAAGGCTGGCGCTATCCTTAAAGCGTTATACCCGAAACAAAAGAGCTTGTCACCGTGTCACCAGGGCCCCTGCTTTGGGCCTTCTAAATTATAGGCCCATGAGTCATCGACGTCTGCCTTCCTTGTTAGGCACCAAAGCTACTTTCTGTATGTACGTCATTATGTCCATTTTGTTGTGCAAATTTAAATATTCACAGAATTCGTAGAAATACGGCGTGTCTACGCGTTTCTGTTGCTAACTAACTGAGACAGGAGACGCCGGCCGCACCGGTTTTTAATGTTCGTCCTTCAATTTATTCCTCTAATTTTCTTTTTTGACTTTAAAATGTGCTGTGATAAATCGTTCTAATGATTTAAAAATTAATTAGTGATACTTGTGGAGTGTATAAATCTTTAAATCAAATTATAAAAGATGGATGCGTTTCTACCATTTGGACGCGGTGTCCTGAATCGGGCATCATAAATTAATAGATGTCTGTCATCTTGTGACCAGTCTTGTTTGTTTGTACTTTTTAATTCTTTGAAAAAGTTATAACAAGTCTCAAAGTACAGGATCTAGGTATGAACGTTTTTATCTTTTTTGAGCAGTTGGTTTTTAATTGGTTTTCCTGTTGTGTCTTTTTAACTTTGTTGCAGTACTATTTCAACTGTATAGTTTTAGGACAAAGCGGTAAAACAAGTGAATGGTACAAAGTGCGTTGTGCACTTCTTTTTTTTATTATTATCTACTCTTTCCTTGTTCCGCGATATATGAGTTCAGCTCAGAGACTCTTTCTTGCAAGATCATGAGTCCTGGTGTCGTGTAATTCCATTTGTTTTGCAAGGAGTAGGTAACTGAAACTTTATCTTGTCACGATATTCTAAATCCCATACATCTCTTTGTTTTAACTTAGCCATTCAAAATTATAAAACCACCAATATCTGACAAGCTGATTATTTTTCATCGTCCGCGAGTAGTTCGTGAGGCGTGGCCTAGTATTCAGATACAATGAATTTACCCGACGTCGCCTACCATTGGCCTCGATCCAGGAATAGGCCATCCACAGTTCAAGTGTACTCCGTTTCCGGCATATAGTTTTACGCCCGGCCGTTTGTCGGCACTACTATTCTGTAATGCAGTTGTAGCACATTTAAGTTCAATTTAAGCTACAGTGGCGATGCTTCGATATTGATTTTAAGTGGAGTGGCTGTATATGTATACCTATCCTATTTTATTATTATAACCAGATGGTCTTCGGAATGTTCTCATAACCTCTCTCAAGTATTGGAAATTGCGTAAGCGTAATACAGCTTTTCGTAATTTCACAGAAATAGATGTTTTCCATGAACTGTTTCACCCACAAATAGCTCTTCATATTACCTCTAAGATGTTTACAAATAAGAAGAATTCACAACAAAGGTCCACTTTCACAAAAAGCGGAAACAAAGTACCAAGTAACGACTGCTTGACATTTAAACGCCGTTGTGTTCAATTTTCAAGACAAAGTTATATTTCTGAAAATATTTTAGAAACATGTGTCGTTATTCTCAAAGGCTGCGTAGACATATTGTTATTGTCTTGACACCCAATTTACATACACATTCTTAAAATTGACTCCAAACTCGTAGGTGTAACTGTTAGGTGGTTGTTGTTGGTTTTATATTTCATGAAAAAGCTACTGAAGCTGGGCGGCGTGCGTCAATGCGTGGGCGCCAGTGGTGGGTGGGCACCCACCGCCCGCCGCAGCCTCCCATCACCCCCTAACTCATCTCTAAAAGCTAAGACCAGCATACCTACACTTCTAAAGGGTAAAGGTGATTCAAAAGTGGGTAGAAATTATACACACTTTCGATGTCGGCTTATTTTGAACTTGTACTTGACAGAAAAAGTGAATTAGTTTAAAACACTTGACAATACTCTAATGACTAGAAGCTTAGTCACAAGTGGCGGAGTGGTGGTCTGCCAGCCATCGGGTTGAGTGATGACTAACGTTCAAATATGCATGATATTGATAATGTATCGGGACTGTGGACTGTTACAAAGGGTACCTAATGTTTTTGTTTGTGAGTTGTGCTACAGACGGAATAATCTCTACCAAAGTGGGCGTATTATTGAAACCTTATTGAGTTACCCCGCTAAAAAGCAAATAGTACCTAATATGTCTATGATCGATTTGCAGTTGACGTAAGCAACAGCTAATTCTGAAAGTTATTTTGTCCAAATTATGATATATTTATTCACTGTATCCAGGTATCAACGTTGATTATAGTCCTTCTCAGACCGAGGTCTGTTATTGTTACCAAGTTGATGTATGGATTATAGTTCTAAAAGCTTTGTGACGGCCAGACGATAGCTAGCGCGTGGGAGGTGACGCGTAGGCACTCACTTGTGCGAAAAATTACCCATAATACATGCCCATACGGTAAGGCAAAAACCTTTTTGTTCCTAGTATAATACGCCTCTTTACCGGCGTTAAGTGACAGGCTGATGTGACCGTTCCTGTCTGTTGACAACAAGTAATGGCAAATGAAAAATAAAAATACACTTTACAATATCATGTTTAGAGTTTCTTCGAAGATGGCTGGACTTTGTGAGGTTGTCCGTTAAAAGGACTTGACGATTGATAGCGCACTTTGTTGTCAATATGACGTGGCTTTCTGTTGTGACTTTGTTAGGATTGATGCAATTGTTAACCAAATATAAGAAGAAATTCAGGTAGAGTCTGCTTGAAACTTCCTGACTAGAACAAACTCTATGTAAAAGCCCTTAATAAATACATAGGTACTTACCCTTATTATAATATCAGCCTCCAACTATTCCACTGCCGGCCAAGTATTTGGCGTCCCCCCAATATTTCTACTCCAAACGACTGTTTGTTGCTGTTATTCAGTACCTCATGAAGTTGTCTAATTCTTAACGCGATCTGCGCGATGTTTCCCATGTCTCATGTTTCAACCCACTCTAGGTTTTGCCTTAATACCATTAGCTTACGGATCTTCACACCTACCGTACATTGTATTTGATCTGGCTAGCGTGTTGGTGCAGATCAATCATCAACAGCGAGTTCTCGCTACCGGCCTCCGTCTACATTTGCTATGTAAATTAATTCTTGGAACGTCTCCGCCGTTCGCAGTTCGAGACGCACTTGGTTCTTCCTTTTGTAATGCACGATATTTGGGATTCCCGGCTGGGAATGTTTAGCGGTCAACGGCTACAACCTTCGCTGATGGGGTTTTATAAATAACTTCTTAGTTATGAGGAAAAACTTTGAAGGTATAGTACAGTCAAATAATAGACAAGCCATACAGGATATGACGCAAAAAGCGTAAAACCTCATTACTGGTGATTCCATAGACATAGAAATTTGACTCTTCGTACAAATGGGGAAAGCAGGACAAAGCTTATTCCCAATTAGACAAGCTCAGGAGGCGATGCTCGGTACAAGCTATGCTAGCGCCATTAGATTGACAGTTGCCTTCCCCATTGCATCAGTTGATGCGATATTTTGTTTGGGAATTCCAAAATTGGTTTCATCGCATTTTCTTCACGGATAGTTGTCCAGCTTCACTGGTACTGTTACTGGTACTTTTTTGATTGATTTCGCAACTTTATCAATTAGTACTTTTAGTGGAAAGTAGATTATTTTAGCCTGTCCACCAAAAACCTTGTTCGATTGTACCTTTCCACGAACAAAATTTTGCAATAGTATTTAAGATAAAACAATTTGTATACAATAGTAATTGTGACACATACACAACTATATGCGAGACAAAGAACGCGAATATGTCATAGTCATTCGTACACTGACCTAGGATTGGTACCTACTGGCTAATAGTCTATACGTGGCAACACCAACTTAGATCTTTAGTTCTACGTAGCTCTAGCACAGCGACCTGTTTTCACTAACAAATGGTGCTAACTAAATGAATGACCAAAGTGTTTTTGCATCCATTAAGGAGTTTTTTCTATCATCTTTTCTTTATGGTTTCTAACACTCAGATCAACGGCCAGGGTTGGCAATAATAGTATAATTAATAAATTCACCTAGGCATTTATTCAGGCGTTGCTTATTTGTTGAAAATGAGCATTCGTTACTTATATTAATACAGTATCTTGTTTCATTAAAGTTTCTTGATCTTTACTGACATGTTTGAATATTGAAGTGAGACCAATTCATTTTCTTTAATTCGGTGTGAAATGTTGTAATTATATTATCAGTCTGCTAGTGTAATTTGACACTTAATGAATACAATTCCTTTGTGAGTCATACGTGCGAATCGCACATACACTGAATATCAATAACTTTACCGGTAGTTCCGTTTTGCCAATATTGGCGCAGGCAGTTTGAGCAGTGCCATTGTACCAACTTTGTTTAGTTTATTTAATTAATTAAGACTTTATTTAGTCAAGTATTTTCATAAATCAATACGACTTTTTAAAACTACTGGGTTCTTATGAGCGCCTTAAATAATATTGCTACTTGCAACGTAACAAAAAATTACATTCACGTCATTTTTTTTTAAATTCTGTTTAATTAAAATGACGCGAATGTAATTGTAAGGATTTTTCAGTTAACTAGGAAAACCACAAACTAAATTAACCAAGATAAATCATTTAGTAGCCACCGCAAGATATCGAGTGGGGATACATTAAACATATTGTTATGTACACGGATGCTAAGAGGAAAATCCAAATTGTTGTTGTGTTGTTTCTTTGGTGGAGCTGGTTTTTATCGTAAATTATAATTGTTTTCGGATCGATAGTCGGCGTGAGTGCACGTGCGTCAGCGGCGAGATTACGCTTCGTTTCAATTACCCACACGCCGATATGAAAATCATAAAAATGTATTCGCCAAATTGGCTATGAGCTAACGTGAAATCGATACAACTTGACGTCCGACTTTAGACGGCAGAGACTAATATACATATTTGTTATTTGCTTTCTAACTTCGCTTGACTCATTGATTGTTATTGTTAGACATCATTAGCATACGGCCAGCGTGTGCGCTATAAATAGGCGCTAAGCTGCTACTAATACGTAATTATAGCAAGTTATGACGTGGCGTAATATGCGAGGGCTGAGGGCATGGATCGTGTGCTCGGCCGTGACCCTGGCGTGGCGGCACCTCCACGGAGGCGAGCTCATCTGTCGGCAAGACCCTATTTACATAACAACGCACGTAGGATCCGGCGTTAATAGCGATCGTCGCGCCGCCATCACCTCCCTGCATTTATTCAATTGAACAAGATCGAGAGCAATAGATGAACGACTTGAGAATTCAGGGGGACGGGAAATTATCTCCTGCGCCTGCGACGATGTGTTTGTTTACAAGTAGCGTTGGTACTGAGTCGTCTGCTGCGGTTTCTAGTCTGATATTACATTATTTATAAAGTGAACTAGCTTTTGCCCGCGGCTTCGCTCGCGTTAAATTCGGGGTAACACAGTTCCCCTTGCACCTTATTGATTTGTAATAGCAACGCTAAGTTTTCCTTTTTTTCCCTCTTTTACATCCCACTTTTTTTGAGAAAAAGTTAGCCTATGCCCGTCTCCTGGTTCCCAACTATCTCTGTACCAAAATTCATCACAATCGGTTTAGCCATTGAAGCGTGAAGAGGTAACAAACAAACTCACTTTCGCTTTTATAATATTAGTAAGGATTCTAGGGAAAACCAGTTTGAAGAAAACTAAGCCTAAAATTGCCACTTTAGCAGAATTATAATGGGACAATATTAAGAATTACGTTACAATTCGTAAACTCATAATATTTGCTGCATCCAATTTTAACGTGATTCTTATACGGCATTTTAGGCCCCCAGAATTGCACTGTAATTATCTAACCATATTAAAGAGTTTAGATATACCTAAATACTTATTTGATAAACTGTGGCATATCTCTGGAATATTCCGAATTCCAACAGGTCAAGATGTATTTTAGAAATTTATTTTCGAACATATAGGTGATTTTTATGGCGGAGGTGGTTTATGAGTCAGTTGTTTGTTCCAATCGCCTGCGCAGCTGGCAACCCTGGCTGAGGAAGTATGCTTCTCAGAACAGTAATCTGTAATATTATAAAGGCGAAACTTTGTATATGTGTGTGTGTGTGTATGTTTGTAACACCTTCACGTTCAAATAGATTACTTAACGGACTTGATTTTTTTTTGCAATTTTTTTTTATTTCAATATTTTTAATACCTAATGGTTATTTTCCAATCTTACTTACTAAAAGATGAGCAGATCATCCATAGACAGAGGAAAAGATCGATAACTCATAAACTACCCAAGCAATACAAATAAGGGACCACCTCGGAAGAACAAAAAAGGAATTATGAATATTGGTCCACAATCCTCCTTTTTTGAAGTCGGCTAAGAATGATTGTTATGATGATAGCTGATATCCTGGATTATCCAGGCTATTTTTTATCCCGAACAACGCGGGAGAACCCGTGGGGCGCAGCTAGTAATTCTACTAATAATATTCATATGTGCAAGTTGTGCAACCTTCAAGGTTAGCTCAGCCAGGCAGTGAGCTTGCGTAATTCGGCTGCGAATTGTAATCATCTATACTTCTATACTAATATTATAAAGCTGAAGAGTTTGTTCGTTTGTTTGTTTGTTTGAACGCACTAATCTCAGGGACTACTGATTGGAATTGGAAAATTCTTTTAGTGTTGGATAGTCCATTTCTTGAGCAAGGTTATAGGCTATATAACATCACGCTACGACCAACAGGTGCTGAGCAGCGTGGGTGAAACCGCGGAGAACAGCTAGTTTTGAATAAGTTGAGAATGCATGTGCGGTTTGGTCGCGGTTCGAGTCAAGGCCGTCTCGATAACGCAAACGATCAATTAACGTTGCTTCCTGGCCATATTGGTTTAATAAAATATTTAAATGATTTGGTCGAGTCGGTGAAGGAGAGGCGAATATCGAAACGGGATTATTTTATACACAGAAACATGAAACACGATTTCGAAAATGATAACTTTTGTTTCAGAAGTCGGTGGCAAAAAAAGTGTAGCAAACAAACAAATGTCGCTGACTTTTGGAGCTAGTTTTTATATTTTTTTTTCGGAATTGGTTCATCTTTTACAAAACCATCTGGGAAGTTAACCGTTTAAAAATCGGTCCAGGCGTTTTTGAGTAATCGGGGAACATAAATAAAAAAATATACAGACGAATTGAGAACCTCTTCTTTTTAATTCGGTTACAGAGGCGTTTATCTACTAGGTAACATAAACATTGCACCGTGTACAATATTTCATGATTGCGTTTTAGTTATCGCAGTGTCACATTGCCCGGGGATTTACTTATTCGACCTGCACGCAGCAAAAACTACAGAAATCAAGTAGCAGTATCAATTTTCGCACATGACTGAAATAATTGTGAGAACTCATCAATTTTGTGGAGACAAACAATGCATGCTGGTGGTCTTTTACCGGTGTTTTTTGCGCCTGGGAAATTATCAGACGACTTCTCCCGCTCTGGGCGGAGCCGAACGGAGTGTCGGACTTGTCCTGACTCAACCATGTTCCTTCGTTTGCCTTTTGTGCTCCTAGGCCGCTATATCTCTTTCGAAGCCCCGGCAAGGTTTACAGCAGGCTGCCATTTTGAGCTACTAGAATCAAATTTGTAAACTATTTATGGACTATGATGCAAACCAAGGAGTTCTAGTAGTACCTACTTACTTTTATATAAGAAAATGCGACTTCCACCATCGTGCATCGTGAACTTAGCCGCAGGCAATGGGTAGCTCACCGTACGTCCTTCTACTGACGACAGGCCGTGTCGACGGCTCGTTCGTGTTCCACGCCCGCCTCAAAGATATTTCAGCAAAGCAAAATGGCCTGCCAGGGCCACCGCCTGCCGGGATTGCGGGTTGTTTTAAAGAGATACCGCGGCCCTGGAACATAAAAGGGCAATAGAAGGAACATGAGTGGGTTTTAGTCAGTACAAGTCTGACACTCTCCCGTTCCGCCCAGATGGGAAATCATCAAATAACTACCCCCGCTCTGCTGCTCCGCGCTTCCCCCGGACACCTTCCCTCTTTTCTCTTGAACCACTCTATATTGTTGTTATTGCTGAAAACTGCATTAAAAAACATCTAATCGAACAGACAGAAGAAGCGACTTTATTTTACTATGTGATGAAGATTAAATAGGTACATAATGCTTAATTAATTACTGAAAATATTCTCAGTAAAACAAAAGCAAGCCAAGCGAACGCACTCGTTGATTTAATAAAATATTGGATAGTTATAATGAGCACATTTCAATTAATTATCAACAATTTCGGTAGCAACGTTTGAACAGTTTTCATGTACAAGTTAATTAACCAATTATTATCGTTAAAATAACTGTAGAATTTCGCTTGAATTTCAGTTGACGTCATCAACGGTTTTATGTAAAGTTCGTTTCACGTAGGAACATAAGCTCCGTTAAAATATGTAATTCGACAAGGCATTGTTCTTAAAATAGCTCTTCGTTGCTTCTTTTGGTCGTCCATTGTCATCGGAGATGTATCTGACACACGTCTTCGCAGTCCTGTCGTCCCTTATCAAAGATATGTTTGGCATGCCTTATCATTCTAATCTGATCAGCCTTTACAACCACAAAACCACAATTTTGGCATTGAAAACGAAATAATAAACTCATGAACTTTATTTGACATTTCCTCATCGAGACGTGGGTAGTGGGTTCGTACCTCAATAGATATCACTTACCTAAGTACCAACAAATATTATAAATGCTAAAGTTTTAATGGATGTTTGTTACTCGATCACGTCTCGATCGCGCCAGAACGGCTGCAGGGAAATAGATTAAATTTGGCACAGAGATAGACTATACTCAAAAATAGGACGTAGGCTTTTCTTTCACTTTTTTTTTCTCTCACTCATAAAAAATACGAGAACGAAGTCGTGGGTAAAAGCTAAAAGAGGAGAATAAAAAAACGGTTATTGTAATGGTAAGCAATCAGCCATCAATCAGCCTCAATGTCTTCGATATTTATGACCCTATACCTACTAGGTAGTCATAAATATCGAAGAGTATTTACTCCATATTCTAGTGCCTCATTATAGAGTTATGTACCGTGTAATTGTCCAGCGGAAATGCAAAGGTTTCTATTACACAGTTATCAAACAGACACAAATAGCTGTTGAGTTGCATGTCGTGTACAAGCGATAAGGAATAAAATGTTTGTTATCATTTAATCATCTGTATCCGCTGCTAGGTATATTACCCGCAGGGAAGTCCTAATCTTTTCTCTGGCAGCTGTGAATAAGTGATTCGGGAAAACGGCAATAATCGTACCTAAAAAGTTACTGATGCTGAAGACTTTTACTTTCCTTTTAAAAGATAAATTAATTGGTTCTTATTGAATGTTTAATAGGATTAAAACTGAAATGAATTTATCAGTTTTCTTTTAATGTTCTACTTTGAAAAGTCTTATATCTCAGCTTTCAGGAGATAAAAAGGATGAAACGAACTTTTTGCAATAGAATTCTTAATTAGATTTAACTTCTGTTTGCATTCGAATGAATATTACCTAAGCCTTGACTATGCATGCTTGTCTGATTAATAGATCTGCAGGCATTATGTACAATATTTTCCATGGAATGCATGAAGGCTTTGATTAACGGTAATCAATCATCTGTTGATATGCATGATGCATCAAAATGTTGATTATCCACCACCGGCAGATAAATAAAGGTAGTCAAGACTAAAATTACGTACTTATGTACCTAGGTACTTACGTAGTAATAATTAATGTACCTACGACGTACATAAGCGTATAATGTAAGCACACCATCTTAGTAATTTTCCGCATAAAATTTACTTATTAATTCCATACAATTAATGACATTAAGTCGCAAAAAAGTTTCGTATAGTAGCCGGATTTGTGTGTCTATGAAAGGCAGTTTCAAGGACAAGTTTAATCACAAACAAGCAGTTAATCACTTTATAAACAACTACAGTGAATGTGGATTCAGAATATCGTCATAATCACTAATGCCAAGTAAACAAATTTCAGCTTTACAGCATATACTTATTGAGCTGATTTCAGGAAACTGCAGACCATCCTCCTGACATCAATTTAAAATGAATGAATGACATCAGTGTTCTTGTGACGTTTTCCGTTGGTATACCGAGTTATTAATAACATTGTTGTTTTATGTATTAATAAACTTGATAGCAATGACACATGGTGAGCAATGTAGGTGTTATCGCTTTACCTAATAATTAATTAAATTGTAACAATTTTTAAATTGTACACTAAGCAAGTAGGCAACCGCAATGTGCCTTTCCAAGCACATGAATGACTCCACGATCCACGTATTGTTGGTTCGGTGACTCAGCCGACAGTCAACGAGCGCAGGCGCACTCAGCCACTCATTCATGCATTCACACAAAAACCTTAACAATTACTCAAACAAATATTAAAAGGATCAAATTACTGGAAATTATTATGTGTGTGGGAATACAACGTCGACTGTGTGTGAATGTGAATTTGCACACGATTGTTATAGGGTTAATGTTAATGAGTTGGTTGACGTAAATAAGTATAAACAGTTCATTATTGTTGTTTGATTTATGTATATTCAGGATTTCAAAATTCCACTAACCCAGGGTACTCCACATTTTCAGCTCTGATCATACTGAGTACGATTAAAAATGTTTCTTTGAAATGTGATAGTTAAATGGAAACGCTACATATAAACAGTAATTTGTGTAACATGAACATCAAATTACGTATTTTTTGGACGAAGCAAAAAGCGTAAATGCCTTTTTGCTTTGATTAGCTAATTTCAGAGGCGTTTTTAATAAGAACGCGGCAATGTAATTACTAACGACCTGAATAAACTACTAGAAAAAACGACCTCAAGATTTAAAAAGAGAAAAATCGAAATGTTGAAGAGACTCACAATATTTTCGCCACGTAGTTTTAAAACCACTTTTTTTGCATCGAATAGGCACGAGTTAGTTTCAAGGAGCTCCGCTCATGCCACAATCACTGACACAGATTGCGAGCTCATCCACGCAGAACTCGTGAGGTGCCATGACAGCACCCCATTTAAAAGGCAAATACGGTCACGACGTGATCACACGGATGTGTCGATATCGGTACGATGGTCCTTGTGCAACTCACAGCACTAATGCATCCACTACACAAAATCTATTTTAGAAATGTGATGCAACTTCTGGATTACCTTTTAACACAATCCTTCCTCCGTTTTAGAAATAGGAAACCATGGAAATATTGGACTCGTATTCTTTATGTTTTCAAGCGCCCCAACCGCAATAATACCTATAGCACAGAGTGGAGTTCCGAAATTTTAATACAACCCTTACCTTCATGAGTTCCTCCATCTGGCTACAGAATGATGACTTTTTGAAGAGTCGTTAAATTTTTGAATATGGTCATCGTGGAGTGGAATGTACTAATTTTTGTAGGTAATGGCATCATTATGGTCGGGAATTTGAACAAAGAAATGGACTGTGCTCAAATTCATTACGTCAACAAATTAATAATAATGTGCCTGTAATGACTCCTTTAAAAAAGAAGGAAAACTAAGGCCTACACCTATGGATGGCTGTACACATGACGTACAGCCTTCCTGATTATTTGTGTAATAACCCAGCTATTATATGGCTCCAAACAATATCGAAACACCTTATTTGAGTACCGCTTACAGCACTGCTCACCCATTAAGGTAAAAAAGCGTGACGACGATGACATCGGGTGAACGGACAAATTGTAACGGTTCGTTCGACTACGGAACTTTAATAACACCATGTAACACAAAAACTCTGATAGACATAACATAATTAGTAATTACGTAGACGTCACGCATTTTATATTTTATCATCAAAAAGATCTTGGGAATGAACGAAACTAACCTAGATACTAAGAACGTTGGTGGCCAGCCAGATTTTAATGATTCGGTCCTGATAGACATCGGTTGTCTATACAGAGTATTACGGAGGAAGGAAATGTCGTGTGAAATTGAAACCTTTCAGACAGTATGATTGCGGTGGGCACCGATCAAGGAAGAAGTGGGAAAAGATGATATTATAGCTAGAAAGAGGATTACGACGAATTAATTGTAAAATCTGGAGCCACTAGGTAGATTATGTCCCATCAGCACGTAACCTGATATGCTGAATATGGTACCGAAGAAGCAATGTGTGTGTCGGCTTCCTGTCTAACGTCTAGCGACAGCCAGTCATACCTGCCTTTTTTTTTTTTTTTTTGCGCTGGGAAAAAAATGCATTACGCATACCCTCCCATCGGGGGATGGGGGGGCTATGTGGGACTCCCCGGTCTGACCCGGTATACCCACTAAAAATACCCAGCGGCACTCCCGCTTCGTCCAAGAGGCGGGGGACTGGGAAACCGGCACAGCCTTAACGTCCAGTCCTCCGCCGACGATTGCCCTCCATGCCTGGACCCCTAGCGCCCTCCCCTAGGTGGGGAGGGGGGGCCGGGCCCGGGAGTGACCGACGAAGGTGGCGATAGGTGCAATGCAGGCAAGGGCACCCCCGTGCCCATCGCCCGCCCATCGCCACCATGAAGAGGAGGGACAGGACGGCGCCTTCTCCGACCCCTTCGTCGCCTGCGGAGCGGCGCAGCGAGAGGGTCGTCCTCCCGCGCGCGCTCCGCCTCCTCTTTTTGCGAGATGACATCCTCGCAAAAGGAGGCAACCGCTGCCCAGGCCTCCTCGCTCCCCAGCATGGCATTGACGACGCCAGGAAGCGAGAGGTCCTGTCCGACTACCGCGGTCATACCGCGGCGTTGTTCGGACCAAGCCGGGCACACTTCGAGGGTGTGCTGGGCCGTGTCCTCCGCCGCGCCGCAGTCGTGGCAGACCGGGGTCTCCTCCCTCCCGATCCGGTGCAGGTGCGATCCGAAACAGCCATGGCCGGACAACACCTGAACCAGACGGAACGAGAGGAAACCGTGGGACCGCTCGAGCCAGCCCTGCAGAACCGGACCGATTGCGTCCAACGTCCGGCGGCCGAAGGCGGCTGCAGCGAGGTCCTCCGTCCAGTGGAGGACAATGGCTTCCTTCGCCTCTCGCCGCACGGCCTCCCGCTCCTCGGCGGCGGGGCGCTCCCCGAGCGCCTTCCGTTGCGCGGTCCACTCGTACACTCTGGCGAGCACCCAGGCCTCCAACTCCCAAGGAGGGGTGCCGGCCAGAGCGCACGCCGCCGAGAAACCCACCGAGCGGTAGGCCCTTGCCACCCTCAGTGCAATGGCCCTTTGGGGCTTGCGGATGGCAGTCGCGTTCTCCCTCCTGTGTAGGGAGTCGGCCCAGATGGGGGCCCCGTATAGGGCCATGCTCCTCAAGATGCCCGAATACAGGCGCCGGCATTTCGCCTTGGGCCCCCCCAGGTTCGGGAGGAGCCACGAGAAGGCATCCGCGGCTTTCAACAGTCGCGTCGACAGCCCGCTGAAATGCGGGCCAAACCGCCACCTGTCGTCCAGCACCAGGCCCAGATACTTCATCTGGGGCTGGACCCCTATCGTGACGCCCCCCACGACAATGTGAGCATCGGGAGGAGGGCAGCGTTGCCGAGGCCCGCGAAAGAACACGGCCTCGGTCTTGTGCAGCGCCACCTTCAATCCCAGGCGGCGGATCCTCTCTGCAACCAAGGACCCGCCAGCCGAGGCCAGACAGGCCGCATCCCCAAAGTTCCTCCCCCGGGCAATGAGGAGGGTGTCATCCGCGTAGCAGATGACACTCGTGCCCTGGAGGAGGACTCCCCGCAGGATCCAGTCGTACCCGATGTTCCACAGGGAGGGTCCGAGCACCGACCCTTGCGGAACACCGGACTCTGCGCCGTACCGCCTCACCGTGGCCGTCTTGTCTACAAAGAGAACCTCTCGGCCCTCCAAGTAGCTGGCTAGCAGGTTGCGCAGGTATTGCGGCACGCCGTGATACCGGAGCGCCTCCAATATCGTCGCGTGGGGCATGGAGTTAAAGGCGTTGGCTATGTCGAATGACACCGCCAGCACTCCATCCCCCGCGTCCACCGCCTCCTTCACCTGGCCCTTGAGTAGGGCAAGCGCATCGATAGTCGAACGCCCTCGTCGAAAACCGAATTGGGCGTCCGACAGGTTGGGCCCAACCCCCCGCAAAAAGCTATCAAGCCGGGAGGCGACAATCCCCTCGAACAACTTACCGACCTCATCGAGCAGGACGATGGGCCGGTATGCCGATGGAGAGTCCACCGGGCGTCCCTCCTTTCGGAGGAGGCATAGCTGCCCCTCCTTCCACAGTTTCGGAAACCTCCCAGCAGTGAAACAAGCGCTGAAGAGGTCCCGAAACCTTTCATCCATTTCAGAAGCGGCGATCGCCACCACCCGTGCGGGGACGCCGTCCGGTCCGGGTGCCGTCTTCTTTGCGCGGAAGCTGAGAACCCCAGCGCGAATTCCGCCGCCGTCACCGGGGGGACCTCCTCCTCCGGCGAAGCCGCCCCTTGCGGGGGATCCATAGTTGGTGGGGTGAAGTCGGTCCTGCGCGGAAACAGGGACCGGACCACCCCGTCCAGCAACACTGGCTCGAGGGTCTCCGTCAGTGGGGGACCAAAGGGGCGTAGCTGGTTCCGCGCCACCCTGTATGGTCTTCCATAAGGATCCCTGTCGAGACCCTCCAGCATCTCGGCCCTCGCCGAGTCTTCTGCAG
Organism: Ochropleura leucogaster; assembly: GCA_958449745.1. Taxonomy (NCBI): domain Eukaryota; kingdom Metazoa; phylum Arthropoda; class Insecta; order Lepidoptera; family Noctuidae; genus Ochropleura; species Ochropleura leucogaster. The sequence goes on from OY288208.1 coordinate 6,948,485, forward strand.
CTCCCATCGCAGACTTGAGGACCATCGTCGCCTCTCGATAAGAGGCGTATAGGCGGTCCTCTTCTGCCTGGACTCGGTTTTGGGCGCTGCGCCGTCGGCTCCGCGCGTAGGCCCTTCTGGCCGCCACACAGGCAGCCCGGAGCCCCGTCAACTCCTCCGCCCACCAATAGACAGCGCGACGGGGCGGCGGGCGGCGAGACCGAGGCATGCTTGAGTTGCACACCTCGGTCAGAGACCCCCTTAGTCGGACCGCTGCGGCGTCCACGTCTAGGACCGCGACAGGGGGCGACAGCCAGTCCTGGAGAAAGGCTGCCTCCTTCGCTGCCTCCCGGTCCAGGCGGGTGAGTGCCCACCGCGGGAAGGGAGTTTGCCCAGCGCGGGACATCCCCCGTCCTTGCCGGGTGGTGATGTCGAACCGCACATATCGGTGGTCCGACAAGGTCTCCACCATCTCTACCCGCCAGTTGACGACGCGGGTCGCTAGCGCGGGGGTGGCAAAAGAGACGTCCACTACCGACCCTCCCAGCTGCCGTACACACGTGTGGACCGCCCCCCTGTTGAGGAGGGACACACCGCATGATGCCGCCCAAAACTCGAGGGCGCGCCCACGGACGTTGCAACCGGTGGCCGGGTTGCCCCAGGCCGCCGACTTGGCGTTCGGGTCGCCCAAAACCATGACCTGGCGCGGCGCCGCCCTCCCTACCACTGCGGTGAGAACCTCGAGGAAATCCTCAAAGTCCGAGAGAGGGCGGTTTGGGGAGAAATAGACCCCCACCACAACCATGTCTGCCCACGCGGCGGCCACGTATCCCGGTCCCCTCTCTAAGAGCGAGAGGGGAGGGGAGTCTGTGGAAGACCGCGACACCAACGCCACCAAGCCGTCCCGGTCGCCCAGCCAACGGCCAGGGACCGAGTAAGGCTCTGGTCTGCATCAGCAGTTTCTGGGCTGCCCTGCAGTGATTGATGTTCGCCTGAAGGATGCGATGTTCGACCCTATCCATCAGTCGGACATTGCACCCCCCTCCTCCTCAGCCACCGCAGGAACGACGGCGCTGGCGGCAGCAGCAGCAGGCCCGGACGGCGTCTGCGCTTTACCCCGCTTAGGGGGAGGATTGCAGCTCCTCCCCTTCATAACGTGGTCTGACGGGCAGCCACTGGCGGCACATACCGCGCAGTGCGGCGTGGCAGCCTCACAAGAGGTGGCTTTGTGGCCTTCCTTACCGCAGCGGTAGCACGTGTCTGTCCTGTCTACCGTGGACGGACACAGCGGCCGCGTGTGTCCGATGCCAAAGCATCGGAAACACCGTACAGGCTGATCGTCGAGTGCCCGGACTGCACCCGAGCTGAAGCCGACTGTTAGCCGTCCTTTGGCAAGGACGGCTTTGGCAGCGGCGATTGGGCACTCGAGGCGAATGGTGCCCATGCCGCCGCGGCCGGGCCTTATGTTCCGGCTTTGGACCGCCGCGACGTCACAGCCCCCTATCGCTGCGATCGCCTTCGCCACCTCCTCCTTGGTGACGGAGTCGTCCAGGTCAGCCACCTCTATGGCCGCTGACTTGACCGGTCGGGCCACCTTGGCCGAGTCCGCGATGACCTCCTGCAGCTTGGCTGCAAAGAGGTCCGCATGGGCACTCCCCTCTGCCCCCGGGAACTCGAAGATTCGAGCCCCGGCTTGGGTTCGCCGGCAAGACACACTGCCGATCCCGAGCTGGGTGGGATCGGCATTAGCACGCGCCCGCACCAAAATGGACGCGTACGTCTCCCCTCGCCCCGCCGCCTCCGCGGTGACAGTCACCACGACGGCCGCGGTTTTTGGGGCGACTAGCTGCCCTTTTGCTCTCCCTTTGCCTGTCCTCTTCCCCTTTCCCTTGCCGGTGGTGGCGGGGACGACAGGGGCGGCCGTCGCCGACTTTTTCCCCTTGCCCTTCCCCTTACGGACCACTTCTGTCCACTCGTTGGACGGGGTGGTCGAGGGGAGAAGGGCATCCTCCGTCTGGGAGGAGGACGGCCCCGGCTCGGATTGCCTGTTACCCGCCGCAAGCGGCGGTCGGAGGCGTTTCTCCGGCAACAGCCGGTCCTCGATGCCGGCTAAGCAGGCTCTTGTGAAGGCCCTCTCCTCCATTACAACCTTGCGGATGACTTCCTCAAGGTTGGAGGGGGGGGCCTCTGCCACAGGGCTAGTCTGGGCCTGTTGTGGCCGGGCCGTGGCTTCAGCTAGCTTCTGGTGAAGCTGGCTGACCTCCGACTGCAGGCGATCTATTTTCGCCTGCAGTTGCCGCGTCTCGTCGGTGGCCTTGCGTTTCACGAGCTCCGCAACGACACCGCGCAAGCTCGCGGCCCTGCTCTTGACAGTCATACCTGCCTATGACAACCCAAATTAAGTCATTTAACAGTGCTTTCCTCTTGTTCCCAGATTGTTGTCGAGTGATTCGGATGCGGTGCGGGCGCCAGCGTGCCATGCTGTGCTAGACTCCACCATGGTGGGCGTGGGCGTCGCGGAGGGAGGCGGGGGCGGCGGCGGCCCCGGCGACGGCTACTATGGAGAGTACTACCCTCCCGAGCAATACTACGTGCCGCAAGAAATGTGTCCCCACCCCCAGCAGCATCCGCAGCACGCGCATATGTGTACCGTGCTACCTGAATATGGTGAGTTGATTTCATCTGTTCAAAAGCCTGCGCTGACGAGGGATTAATGACCATCGGAGACCAAACTCTGAAACATAACTGGCGAAATGCACTCTCTCTTTCTGAAACATAATAGGTGTAGGCTGTAAGGTAAGTGACTGGGGGTTGGTTTGGAAGAGAGAAGAGAGAAGGCCCTGGAACATACAGCATAAAAATCATTGTTTCATATTAATTAATTTCTCCTTTCCTTCCTTTATTGAAAAACGTCGTTTAATTCACGTGAGAATTTGTGTCTCTGCTGTTCTCGACTTTGTAATACCCTCGCCTGGCAGCTCGTGCGTTCAATCCTCACTTGAATCAAAATGTACTATTTAGCCAAAAATAAACTTAGGTAATACTTATTTTAGTTATATTTGTAATGGAAAATGAATACTCGATAAGAATTTGTGTGGGATACCAACATACTACAACTAAACAGACTGAAAGTGGAAAATGTTTACATTTGGAAGTCAGTGACTTTTGCTTGAATCATTGTTATTTGCCACTGACTTCTGAACTTCTGTGTAGGACTACACAGCCACGAGTCCACGACATATTACCATACTGCCTTGACTCTGGAAATTCTATCCTTATCAATATGTTTCTTGTATGTAAATTGTAAATGCAAAGAGGTCGGTCACCTCGCCACTTAGTAATGTTTTATTAATCTTCATTATTGCATAGGTAATTAACAAGTGTAATAAAAAGGACTTGTATTTTCCTGCACCTAGTGAAAAGCGATTTTTTCATTTAATTGATAAGTAGTCAAACGCCATTGTTTTATTGTGGCCAATAATGTTTTATTGCAGTTCACTGAATACTTATACTCATGGAATGCTAATTTTATTTTCAACTTTATCATCTAGGTAGTCGTAAATACTGGTTGGCTTGATACGACAAGTAACTATGGTGTTTTATTTATTCTGCCAAAACTATGTAAATAATTTCCATGAAAACGCACTGAAATTATTTCAGTATCGCTTTCGCATAATTATTTTTTAATCGCACATTTGATAATTGAATAAAAATGCCATAAAAGCCTTAAGTAAGTCAGTGGCAAAACAGTCAATGAACTTTTTTTTCTGCTCTTTTCTTAAATTTTTTGGTGTGGCACTTGTTGCATCTTTCTGCCAATTTCGGGTAATTATTATCTGGCGTTTTTTTTTTTGCAAAAAGCCTTTTATGTCTCCTCCTTTTTAGTTTAGAAGTCTGTTAATAACAGTGTCTTGAATTGTACATAAATCTTGTCCCTCTATCTCTCTAGTGCTCTTAGCTAGCAGGTTTTTATATCCTATACAAGACTGTAAAGGTAAACATTATTTCAAGATATTGGACTGGGTTGTTCGTTTGGAATTTATTTTAAACTCATCGCTGTCATCACTAAATTTCTAAATATGGAAACAAAGTTCAAAATTTGTTGAAGTGACTATCATCATTTTGTTTTCTAAAACAGTAATTAGGGTTGGCTAAAAATAGCAGCTCGCCAAACCACATTCAATTAGTGGTTGTGTCAGAAAGTTAAGTAACCGTAGCGAATTAAAACTGGGAAAAAACCCTTCTACCGTGAGTTGAAACAAAGAGCTTCAAGGCTCTCGTGGGATTCCTAGTGCACGGCATTGCTCAAGCCTGCGGTCGCGTTGCATCGCGGGTCGGCTGTGCGAGCCAGCCTCAGCTATGCGGCACGTTTCCGCCGCGGGCGGCTCGTACCGAAGCGGATCATCCCACAAAGAACGTTTTCTACGAACACCCAAAACACGTTCATTCATAACCGCAAAGTTACGGGCCGGAACAGCGGCGTCGATGTCAAAATAAAGCGAAATTAAGCCACCCGTGACGTGGCATCGGCTCCGGCCCCAGCACGCGAGCTGGAAACATGCAAACATTATCAGCTGTGTTTATATTATACTGAATACATACATAAATTATACCTAGCCATTAACTTTTTGATTATTATTTATCTTATCAAGCATGAATGTAAACATTAAACAAAAATACGTGTCCACTTGCAATAAGTTGAAACTTAGCTTTTTAGGACTGTTACGGATCACGAATAACTTCATTATTTATTTTAATCTAATCTGTATAGTTATCTTATATTTACTTTATTCTTTGAAACTTTACTGATTTTATTTTGTAAATAGATCCGACATCTTTTTTTTATCTAAAATGCAGATACGTCAATAGAGTACCACATTCCGATGTACTTATTGCTTATTTTACTAACCAATATCGGGTTTTAGAGTTAATTTCCCTCAATAAATTAGGTACTTACCTACATCATTGGAAAAATGCCTAAGAAAAATTACATGGGGGGGGGGGGCATCCATTTATTGCGTAATACGATTTAGAGGGGGAGGAGTAAACCATATATTTGTTTTCTTAATATTTAGGTAATCTTGAGTTTTTACGTAAGTTAACAAAAACGCGCAGAGATTATAATTGTTTCTTTGAAAATATTGTTTTTCTCCTCTAGATTATACATACAGTATACAGTACAATAATTATATATTCTTATTTTTTCTTATTAACCATGAATGAATCCATGAATGAGAAAGACTAAGTACTTACTCTACTACTTTAAAAGGCTAGTCATCCATCACGCACGTACAAATAACAAATTCTACTTCCATGTTCTGTTTTTTTCACGTGAAGCACATCAGCCCTGAGTAAGGAGAATATATGGGACCAAAGATTTTTGATTAAAGTCAATTAACAGACCTTCGTTTTTATTCTTCAGGTGGCATGCCCGTAGTGCCATCAGGCACGATGATGCCGCCCATGATGCCACCCGTGCTCGACGAGAACATGCGGCACTACCTGGTGCATGCGCAGGCGCACCCGCATCACGCCGCGCACCACCAGCCGCAGCATCACCAGCCGCAGCACCACCAACCACCGCCCCATCACCAACCTCCACACCATTACGTGAGTATTGCCATCCTGTTAGTGCTAGCCACTACTAAGCAAAGGCGTCTCCGAGTTCTAATTTTTTGATGCAAAATAATTTGGGCAACTGGGCGTTGATTTTGTCCAGCCCGTCCCGCCATCTTACTGATAGACGCTACTTTTTGCAGACGGCAAAATCATAGCAGAATCCTGGGCTCAATTTAGACAACCATCGACTCTCATAAGATTGAGACTTAGATTTCTGCCCTAAATTTCATTGTCATATTGACTTCAATTTAGATGTGAGGCAATTTAATCACGATTTGTTTAGTTTATCCAAGAATTCACCGAAAGTTATGCTCGGTAGAGAGAACATTGTACAAGAACGATTTATCATGTGGGTAGTATATTGTTCACATAAAGAACGTACATGCTCTGCCCGGGATCGTGGCAGATGAGACGAATAACAGACCGTGGCTATAGGAAATCTAATTAGTGTTATCCCGGATAAGGCTAATAAGATTTCCTCCACTTATTAGATCTTTATTTTGCTAGGCTATAATATAGTTGCTATGGTACTACTTCTTAAGAATCCTGAGTCATGTACGCCATATGTGTAACCAGGATTCATGGCGGCATACTTTGGCATTCTACCGCGAAATTAAAATCAGTGCCCTAAAAAGAACAAACTATGCTTCTTGTCTTGAATATACAGAAAAATATCCAATACACCCGCAATCTTGCAATTCTATCATGCACTTGTGGGTTCGTGTAATAAACTTCATATTATCCGTTTGATAGTTTCAACTCCAACAGCCAATCGAAAACAAATTGCAGCCACCGCGTTGTCTAAGAACTTCTCGTGGAGATTATGCATATTGCTTATCAACTATACGCATTTCGAAGACGTAGATGCAGTAGCAGATAAAGTTTAGGACTGAGCGATTTCGGTTGTATGTAGGGTAGGTATCAATATAAAAATGTAATCTTAGGTACCTATGTACTTGTAACTTAAGCTGGTTGTGGGGTAAAACCTGCTCGCAAGCAACACCTTTGTGGGCCCATGTAGGCCTATGTGTATTTAAATAGTTTTATTCAAGTTTCGCATTGTGTGCTGCCAGCTGTTTTCATAAATTTTTGTACAGACGCCTGCGCATCAAGCTACTACAATCTGTCAGATTTCTTTGATAGATTTTCGACTTAATTTCCAAAGTATTAGGTTCAAGGTTCATTGGGAAAAATTGACAGTTTCGGGTAGCTTGACCTGCTGGCGTCTGTACCTAACGGAAAAATATCTAAAATACCTAAAGCGCTAAGAACTTAGCATGTAGTAGGTAGTCATTCATTCAATATACACCGACTCATGTCCACAGCATACCTCATTCAGTGCATTGCCCAATCAAGGCCACTTTATTCTAAAATAATAATAATACAATACTATTTTCGTGATTGTAATTATACAGACTTGAAAGAGAAAAAAGTTTTTTAAACGTTGCCCCACACTAGGAATTTCTCCTGTATCGTGGGTGCGTTCACAAACATTTATACACATAATACACAAACACCCAGACCCGAAACAACTATCTGCAGGTCATACAAATATTTGTTCCGTGCGGGGATCGAACCCGCGACACACAGCGCAGCAGTCGATCGCTCAACCACTGCGCCAACCGTGTCGTCAAATTACCATTTAGACTCTGGATAATTCCAAATAGGTCCAATATCAATATACTATAAGGGTATTTCCTTATTACAGGCCGTCGTATCATCGCTGCATATAATGCGAGTTGCGGGCGCGGTCAAAACAAAATATTCTATTGTTTCGAAAAAAATGTCAACACATTTTTAAACAAAAGCAGTTCAACTGTCAGTGTCAAACTGTGTATGTCAAAGATTGACGTGCTGTGTCAGACTCAGTGTATTAATGTGTAATTTAATTACATGCTGATAATGTAGATTAATTTGTTGTTTGTGAATACCTACCAATTCATAAAGAAGCACCGGTAAATAACTCTATACGTAGATTAAAATAAAATAACTTAAACTTGCTACAACCTAAAACATTGTAAAACTTCTGAACGCTGTCAACCGGTAATGTGCTCAAAAGACTGGCTGCAATGCATTGCCACACTGTATTGTAATGCAGTTAGGCTTAGCCCAAAGTAAATCAACTAAACGTTAGAATATTTTTTGAAAAGCATGTGAGAACTCTGATCACACGGCCCAAGGGTTTCAACCTCTCAAGTGTACTTCGGTATATTTACGCTGCATAAGGTTCTCCGCAGCCGTCCGCAGCAGCGGCAGCACAACACTTCCCATCTTTTAAGTGTATCTTGCGCCCATCTGTAAACCGTACCCGTAACCTTCATCTCAAAGACAGGTGGTTGGAATTTGGGCAAGCAAGTTTCCTAGCATCTAATTCTATAGCCTTGGAGAAGCACTGCACAGCAGTGGATGTCAGGATTTTTAGGGTTAATTTGTCAGTGTCTTTGACCTAATAATTTAATCCATTTTGTCAAAAAGATGAGCATGCATCTTCATGGGAAGCACAAAGAAACTACATGAGTTTTGGTTGTGGCTGCTGCTGCATGTTAACTTGAGCAAACTTTCTGATAGGTACATCATTGTTTGATTTTTCTGCTTTAAAATCGATATTATATTTTTCTAAAAAAGGAAACCCAAGGAGATGCTGAGAGCTAGAGCTGTAATAACGTTCAAATTTTGTAAGCTTGAGATTATTTTGGACTCAACACGCTGAGTTCTGGGCAAAAGTGTTAAAACAGTACCTACATTGCCTCTCCAGGTTCCATCATGACCATGACTGTACCAAATGTTAAAATAAGAATTTGGGTGTTGTACTGTTGGGTGGATATGATCAATATTGTCCGAGTTGCAGAAAAGATAGTTTTATTTACTATCATCAAAGTTTAATCTGTTTTTTTATAAAATAAATCCTGTGCATAAAATGACTAAATTTGTTTACTACCCTAACAACAAAAAAGGCCGCAAAATATACAAACTTTTTATTACATTATGTAGGAATATTTTGTTTTTAAAATCAATGACAAAAAATAAAAGACTCTGCAAATATCCAATGCTGGTAAGCTATAAAAAGTATAAAGTATATATATTTAAAGTATATTTATTTTTTATAGCATACTAGCATCGGATATTTATGCTCTTATTTATTATTAAGAGTGTAAATAAGTGCTTGTAAAGCGGCCGAGCGCTGCAAGTAAAATAGTCCTTACAGTGGTGGTCACATTAAATTCTAGGTAATGATGACACCAACAAATAATACCAAAATCCTTTATGTAGTTTTTCGAGTGTGTAAATGAAGGCCTCTATAAGTTAGAATAAACAAAAAAAAAAAACAAGTTTATTTTACGCAAAATAAACAAATGCGTAGGTAAACCCTCTGTGTAAACATTTCCGCTGATACATCGATTGTTTCGCTTGTAAATTTAACCGCATATATGTGGACATTTCGCTTTTAAAATTGTGCACAAGCGTGTCGAGTTATCCGACTATTTTCAGTGAGTAGGTGATTAAATAAAGTTGCGGGCTATGCGACGTTAATCTAATCGTGGCGAAGTTATACCTACAGTTGCGAGTCGCGTATGATTGTGTAGTGAAGTGTTATCACGAAAACAGTTGGCTGTAGGTAGTACGTGGCAGTGACGTTTATTACACTGAATGAAAGCATAATATTAATTTTCGCTTAAAATCTGTGAAAAATGAGTGTCTCTGATCAAAAGAAAGAAAATAGTACTTCAGAAGAAGGACAGGTTAAGGTTGGTTTAACTGTACTTAATTATTCATCTACTTTTCCATCTTGTTTTCTAGATTTAAAAGTTTCCATCAACATTTTAGTGTTTGCTTAGTGTTCAATATGGTTATTTATTTAAACTCCCAATATTAGGATGTATTTTTAGGACTTTCTTTTTATTGATAAGGTAGATTATGTGTTATCTGTAACCTCATAAAGATGCACTTAAAATCATTTTATAAAAGTAACTACTAATACATAACAAAATAGTCATAACAAATTAAAATTATATTTGCTTGCGGTATGTAATAAAAATCATCATCTGCTTAACCTTTTTCCAACTATGTAGGGGTTTGGCTCAGTGTTACCGCATACAGCTGACTTCTAGAACCCAGTTAGTAATCGGTAATACAATACCCCTCGGTAAGACTGGTTGCCCAACTTGTAGGACACTGTCTGTAATTCAAATATGTACAAATTACAGCTGGGACCAATATTTGAATGTGCTTTCTGAGACACAGGGGAAACTTGGTATGTAACAAGTGGTCACCCATACAACCTAGGCAAGGGTGATTTAACCTAAAGTGCTACCAGAGCAGGGTAATGATATTATTTAGCTACGAGCGCCTCCTTAGAATCAACAATTTGTAAAAAAAAAATACAACAAATGTCTTAGTAATGTGTGCTTACATTTATCACAGGTGATTTGTTTTATTAGGTGTGTATTTCAATGTTACCTATACCTACCATATGTATTTTTGTTTTAATTTTTTATCCATTGAAACAATGCAAGAATTTTATGAATAGTTATGGCTTTTAGCAATGTGAAGAAACCAATATGTCCTAGAACAAAAATACAAAGACATTTGTGTGTTTGTATCTGCTATGCTGAAAGCCCATTCCCTTTTATAGAGATGCCTGCCTCCCAGCGCAGCGGTGGGACATTATAACAATAATCATATTTCTATAAAAACATAGCATAACTAAGATATTATGTTAGTTATGTTTTTGACAAAATATTTGAAATATCAATTATAAACTCTACGAAGCATATTTTGCATGAACTATGCTTTTAATGAATTAAACATTCATTTTATTAAAATGCTATTTTATTGTTTCAGGCTCCTACTAATGGTACAGGGGGTCCACAACATTACTACAGTGCTGGGTACCCACCGCATTTCCACCATGTTCCCCACCACATGCAGCATTCCCCACCACCTCCTGCTGTCTACCAGAAGGATGAGAGGACTCAAAGGCAGTACTCTAAATTAAAACAAAAGTTGGAACGTAAACAAACTAACAGAAACAATGGCATTGGTGAGTTCAATTCAAAGAGAAAAGTTTAAACATACTGTTCAATGCTGATAATCTAATTTAAATAATAGGATGTTACATGGTTAATTCTGAGATACATATCGACGGTTGAAAGGCTAATTGACCTAAACGACATTTTGTAAAACTTGCAGAAGGGCGGATCAAAGTTATTATTTTGTTTAAAAAATTCATAAAAAAACAACTATTTCGTAGACTTTTATTTATTTAATACAGTATATCTCTGAGTAAGTAAGGATTTTTTTTAAGTTATTATTATTGAAAATAGTGTATTATTTTAGAAAATTTATGTTGGTTAGCCCAAAATGCATCAAATTTAGTTATTTTTAATAAACGGGAAAATGGTTCAAATGCCTACCGAAAATAAAATAGCTGAAAGTATACTGGCTCAAGCAGCACCTTAGAATAAAATAACACGAGAGAAAATGAATTTAGCGCCTAGTCAACTAACAGTTGAATAAACATAATGAGCATAAGCAACAAGATGGTGTAGCACCAGAGTGAAGTAGTTTGATGCAGATGCGCGTAAGACGGACTGCAGGATGAAACAAAATGAACTCTTATTAGATTAAAGTAGATATTGATGCTTAGGCCATCATAATTTAGCAACGTCATAAGATATTTTTAAGGTTGGTACACTATTTTATATCATTTTAGACAATGTCTTATATAATTTAAAAAAAATCTGTAGAGTAATCATTCAAGACATTGATTCAATGTGTCTGTCTTGGAACAAGGTATTAGACAAGGCGGTATATCACCCTAAGCCTAACACCACGGAATAAATTTTACTTTAGTATCACTCTATGAATAAAACAACAAATAAATTGTTATTAATTATAATTTATTTAAAATCAGTCTTCAGTACCTAATGTAAATCAGTAAGTAACAATCAAACATCAATATTAAAAAAACCTTTTCGGTAACTTGTGATAAAACAAACTAGAAAAAAAACACAATCTCGTTAGAAAACAAACAAAAGTTAACATTCTGTATCAATCAATATTAAATAACAATAGAAAATCGACATTTTGTAGAAGAAAAAAAAACAAAAAATATGGATTGTCTAAAATCAAAATCAAAATCCGCCGGTAACGGGAGCAGGGTCCAAACTACCGGTAGTTAGGGCTCCAGAGACAGGAACCTCCTCACAATGCGGGCCGTATCGAGGAGTACTACCTTCTGAATCAGGCCCTTGATCCAAACACCTAGGGATAGCTTCGACAGATATTCGTCGAGGCTCTTGGCAATTAAGCCATTGGCCGTTACAACAATCGGCACAATGATAGCCGAGTTTACATTCCACATGTCAACAACCTCGTGTGCCAAGTCAAGATATTTTAGTTGTTTTTCTTTCTCAGCTTTCACGAGGTTCTCGTCATGTGGGATGGTAACATCGATTATCATTACGCGGCGCGCTGATCGGTCTATCACCACTATGTTTGGTTTATTGGCGACAACAGTCCTGTCAGTAATGATAGACCGATCCCAGTACAGCGTGACATGGGCTTTCTCGAGAACTGGGTCAGGCACATACATACTCGCTGTTAGCTAGACGAGAACAAACCAAAAATAATCTGTCTGATGGACTCACCAGGACGGTGGCATGCCCGACACACGTCAACCGTCCCATCCTTCATAATATATTTCCGGTAGTTGTTCGTCAACATAACTTCGTCCATAATCGCACAGGCAAAACCTTCAGTTTCCCCAAATAGGTCACCGAATCGTAGCCAGGACACGGACGCCAGAAAATCTACATCGGGCCCATGAAGAACCTTGTAGAAGCACCCGTGAAGCTCCTTACCTTGCCATACTACCTTGCGGTCATCGGTAGTAAGTACGACACGTTTGCGCCAATTCTCTTTAGCCATAGACAGCGGGGTGAGTCCATTGTCCACTGCGACTACATCTCGGTGCATGCCCTCGTCAGCTTTTAAGAAATATTGTCTGAGACTGCACACCTCTCGGTTGTGGAGTCTTAGCGTTTAGAAAGCCTCGACCCCCCACACTTCCGTGGGATGTACAGTCTCATCACCGATGATCGTGGGTGATGCATCCGATTTGCAGTCAGCAATGTACGGACTCTCCTATCCAGGACATCGAGTTCAGTCTGCGTCCATTTGAGTATGCCGAAAGGGTACATTAAAACCGGCATGACCCAACTGTTGAAGGCGCGCACCTTGTTCCCGCCCGAAAGAAAGCTTTTTAATGCCTTCTTCAGGCGACCAAAGAAACGCTCTCTCAACAATTGCTTCATGTCAGCTACGTTAAGCTTTCGGATGAGGAAAGGGATCTGAGGTGTATGGAATCCGAGAGTTGAATTTCCTCGGATTCCATAATCTCCCCTCGTTTCACATACATGACTGCACATTTGTCCACACCAAATTCCATCCTGATGGCGTTACTAAAAGTTTCAGTTACTTTCAGTAGCTCCATCAGTCGTAATTTGTTGGGGGCAAAGAGTTTCAGATCATCCATGTAAAGGAGGTGAGATATGACCTGACCACCTATTTTCAACCGATAGCCTAGACCTGAATCCTCCAGCAATGTGCTTAGAGGATTCAGGGCTAGACAGAACCAAAGTGGACTCAAGCTAGACAGAACCAAAGTGGAATCAATCAGTTTCATTATTTTTACTGTTTTCATTTTCTTCATTTGTAGGTACTTCAGTCTTCTGTTCAGACAACTCTTTCGCTATTTGTTTCTTAAAATACAACCGGCGCTGTGATTCCATAGTTGCTGAAAAAAAAAACAAAACCGATTTATGACCATTTTAGTAATTCAAATGTATGATATCTCATTTAATTTAAAAAGACACTTAGAAACATCTAGGAGACCTCACAAGTAATTATCAACTAACAACATTGAATTAGGAATACAAAGACGTAAATAGTATCTTTGTATTCCTAATTTATTGTTGTTAGCTTATAAATACTTCAGGACTCTGTACCTTAATTTAAAAACACTTTGGCAAATCTAAAAGAGTTATTTCGTGAACAAGTCACGACACAAACCTCGCTTCAATTTAATGTACCTAAGTACCTATTGTAAAGCAAAACGATGTATGCCTTATTATATTCCTACCGTAATTACAGATCTTTTCATTGATTATCACTTAGATAAAACAAAATTATTTGTACTCACCAGAAAAATCAACCGTCTGTCTTCACAGTTTGCTTGCACGCAAGTTCACGCAAGTTGTTGGCGGCTTTGTGATGTGTGAGGCACTCGTAACGGACACTTCACGAAGCGCGTAATATATTGTACTTAGTTCCAAGCGACTAAAGAGTAGCTATTATCTTTAATTTATTGGACGGCCTATGTGTACCAAATGCAAATATTACAAATATTGAATTTAATCAAAATGTTTCAACGGCCATAACACTAATGAGATGGTCAGGTCAAAATAGCTGAAGTGACATTACTCATTACGCTTAATAAGAGGTTAGATGGGCTAAAAGACATCGTTAGTAAATATAATTTAATGCGAAATGGTTCAAGTGACACGGTTTTATTATTATAGTTGAATGCAAAATGGGCCAAACGACATAACTTATTGTTTTGGTTTAATGCAAAATTGGCCAAACGACAAAACCACAAACATGGCGAAACAGCCAAATGCCTTAATCGACACTCGTTATAAAAGTACGAAAAATCAGAATAGCCTATGACATCGAGTCCTGGAATTTGTCTAATTTTGTGTCGTATAGATCAATGAGCTTAGAAATGAAGCCTGTTTTGCAGTGGGTGCTAAGCGCCAAAAAAGTAGTAAAAAAAAATTGAAACCTGGCTCAAACGATGGAGAAAAATTTGCTGATTCCGAATATGTATATAACTCAATATTGCAAAAAATGTCGTTTAGATCAATTAGCCTTTCAACCGTCGATATATATTTCCAGTAATCTGTTTTTTACATATAAAGAAATATTTAATAATTATTTGTACAGTCATCTTAAGAACTTGTTTTTATTTTAATACAGATGCCAACTCAGGTGCCAGTACGCCGTCACTATCGCCTCGCAAGGAACTGAATGGTCGCGCTGGCAGTAGTAGTGGCGCGAGCAGTGGTGGCAGTGGAGCCAGCAGTGGCAGCAGTCTGCCAAGCAGTGGGCCAAGCAGTGGTGCCAGCACCGCCGGCTGTGCGGGCAGTGGCGGCACCACCTCGTCCGGTGCTTGGTCGGAAGAAGGGGAGGCGTCCTCAGCTGAGACCTCCGTGCAAGGCGACGGGTCAGCTGCTGCCTCAGTACAGGGTGATGGTGAGCCCGAAGATGAAACCGACGCACAAGCTGTACTCGACATGTTTGCGGCTAGACGCACACCTCAGGTAAATATGACACACTGGAGTGACACCATGAACATTTAGTTTAATTTCAGGTTGTGCACAATCATTGATATTACTATTTAATTTACAGATTACTGACGTATCGTCGACCAGCGCACTAGTGATTTGGAATCTGCCGGTACCGGAAGACGTCATTGTTCCCAATGGCGAGTTAACATACGACCTGCTCCTAGCCGACCGCGGAGGCCGATATAAAGCTATTTATAGTGGACAAAGCCTTACTTGC
Source organism: Ochropleura leucogaster (assembly GCA_958449745.1). NCBI lineage: Eukaryota > Metazoa > Arthropoda > Insecta > Lepidoptera > Noctuidae > Ochropleura > Ochropleura leucogaster. The sequence goes on from OY288208.1 coordinate 6,963,710, forward strand.
CGGTTCGTTTTTAGCCACTGGTTCTTTCATATTTTTATTTTATTTTATTCATACATCATTTGAATGACCATAACTGTTTTTTTTTTCTTCTTTTTGGTAGGGTGAGGGATTTGAAACCAGGCTACGAATATTCGGTATGCCTGCAAATCCGCGCCGGTAAGTTAGACGCGACGAGTGCGTCGGCCACGTTCCGCGCGCCGCCCGCACGCCCCGACCAGATGCCGCCGCCGCGCATCAACCAGCGCGCGCGCACGTCACTGCTGCTGCGCTGGAACGCCGCCACCGACAACGGCGCGCGCCTGCTCAACTACGTGCTGGAGATGGATGACGGCGCCGGATTCGTGGAGCTCTCTCGTCCGCGCACTCGTCAACACACCGTCAACAACCTGCGGCCGCAGACCCGCTACCGCTTCCGCATTGCCGCCGTCAACGACTGCGGCCGCGGCGAGTGGAGCGAGGAGACGGTCGCGTGGACGACGGGCTCCCCGCCACCCGCGCCTGCGCCCCCCGCACTCACGTCCTCAAGCAACGACTCGCTCGTGCTCGGTTGGGAGCGCCGCGCGGACGAGGAGTTCACGTTGCAGATGGACGACGCTGCACGAGGCCACGGGTTTCTGCCTGTGTACTCGGGCCCTGACCGCACTTACGTGTGCGCCGGGCTGTACCGCGCTACCGACTACCGTTTCCGTCTCCGCAGCGAGACTGTCGACGGCCAAGGACCTTGGTCCGTAGAAGTCACGTACCGAACACAGCCCGAGCGTCCCGGCCCACCCGGACGACCGACACCGCGCGGTCGTATTCATTCGCGTGCTTTCCGCCTCCGTTGGGAACCTCCCGTGGACGACGGCGGCGCAGCCATCGACTGTTACACCCTCGAGCTCGACGCCGGCGATGGATACCGACCGGCCTACCGCGGTCCCGAGCGCGAAGCACACTGCGACCGTCTGCTGCCGGGCACGCCGTACCGGGCGCGCGTGCGCTGCAGCAACGAGGCCGGGCTCAGCGAGTGGTCCGCGAGCGAGACCGTCACCACCGAGGCCGCAGTCCCCTCCGCGCCCGACGCGCCCGAGCCCGCCGCCGAGCCGCGCAGCTCGCTGGCGGCCCTGCGCTGGCGGCCGCCCGACTGCACCGGCGGCGCGACGCTCACCGAGTACCGCGTGGAGGTCGTGGACACAGCCGACGCTGAGGGCGCGGCGCGTCTCGCCTACCAGGGGCTCGACTGCGAGTGCGTGGTGCGCGAGCTCATGCCCGGACGCGAGTACCGCACGTGGGTCACAGCGCACAACAAGGTGGGCGCCAGCCCGGCCTCCCCGGCCCTAACGTTCTCCACGGCCCCGGCGGCGCCAGACGCGCCCGACACGCCCAGCGCACAGCTAGAGGGCGCCCGCGCCGCGCGCCTGCAGTGGGCGGCGCCGCGAGACAACGGCGCGCCCGTCATCGACTACCGTCTCGAGATGAGCGCCACCAACGTCGACGACGCCTACTCAGAGGTGTACAGGGGTGCGGAAACGAGCTGCCTGGTCGGGCGCCTCGTGCCGTTCGCACCGTACTTCTTCAGGGTGTGCGCGACCAACGCGGCCGGCCGCGGGGCCTGGTCGGGCGTGCGCGACGTGCTGACGCCGCGCGCGCCGCCCGGGCCGCCCGCAGGCCTGCGCCACGAGGCCACGGCCGACAGTCTGCGCCTGCACTGGCGCCCGCCCGCGGCGCACGGGGCCGACGTGCTGCGCTACCGCGTGGAGGTGGGTGACGCCGCCTTCGACACGGACGGGCCCGCGCCCGAGCGGCTCGTGCAGGGGCTCGCGCCCGACACCACTTACCGCGTGCGTGTGGCCGCGCTCAACGAGCTGGGGCTGGGCGACTGGTCGGACGAGGCTCGCGCCACCACGCGCCCCCCGCCCCCCGCGCCGCCCGCGCTGCGCTGCGTGCAGGCGCAGCACAACCATCTGCGGCTGGAGTGGCCGGCCGCGGGCGGCGAGGGCGCGCAGTACTGCGTGGAGATGCGCTCGCTCGACGCCCGCGACTTCCGACCCGTGTACCGCGGCTCGGCGCGTTCGTGCAAAGTGAAGAAGCTGCGCGAGGCCACGACGTACGCATTCCGGATACGCGCGAGCGACGAGCGCGGCGGGCGCGGCGGCTGGTCGTCGCCGCTAGAGGCCGCCACGGTGTCGGCGCCGCCCCCCGCGCCCCGCGCGCCCGCCGTGCAGGCGCCAGTGCCGCGCGCCGCGCTCGTGTCGTGGGACGCGCTGGACGACGCCGAGTACGTGCTGCAGTGCGCACGCACCAGGGACAACGTCTACAAAGAGGTGACTTGGAATTATTTATATACAAACTAGCTTTTGCTCGCGGCTTCGCTCGTGTTAAAATAGGTATAACACATTGTTAATTTGTAATAGCAACGCTAAGTTTTCCCTTTTCTTCCCTCTTTCTCCCTTATATCTCACTTCTTTTTAAATTTTGCCTTAGCCCGTCTCCGGGTTCCCAACTATCTGTGTACCATAAATCATCAAAATCGGCTTAGCCATTAAGGCGTGAAGAGGTAACAAACAAACAAAGGTGTAAGGATATTGTAGCAATGTTTCATATAATTTTTGTTCACTATTAACGTCCTCATGCTAGATTGTAGGTACTCTGTCTAGCATAAATGAAAGAAAGTCGTGTTTTGTCCGGCAGGTGTACTCGGGGCGCGAGACTCAGTTCCTGCTGGAGGAGCTGGAGGCGGGCGCGGAGTACGTGGTGCGCGTGTGCATGGTGCGCGGCGGGCTGGCGGGCGCGTGGTCGCCGGGCGCGCGCGTGGCCGTGCCGCCCGCCGCGCCCGCGCCGCGCCCTCGCCGCGCCCGGCCCGCGCGCGCGCTGCAGCCCGGCCACGTGGCCATCATGATCGCGGCCGCGTTCCTGCTGCTGGCCGTGTGCGTGGCCGTGCTGCTGCAGCGCCTGGTGGAGCCGCGGCCGTGACGCGAGCTGGCGGTGGCGGCGCCGCGCGCGCTGGCGTGCCTGTAGCCGGCGCCGGACGCCGCCGGACACCGCCGGACGCCGGACGCGTGTTGTGTATGAAAGGGTTCCGGCGCCGGACGGGACGAGAGCGGGGCTTCCGCGAGCTACGTCCGTGATCGATGTTTTAATTTAGATTACAAAAATATTACCGGCTTTGCATTTTTTGCATCGATGTGAGGTTGCCATTCAGAGTGTATATTTTTTACAGTCGAGCGAGAGAGCCTCGCGTTCTATCGTGTCTCCTATGTGTTGTATCTAAACTTTCACAAATTTTCATAAATCTAGTCTATGCTTGTAACTTATTATTTTATTTACTGTATTAGCGAAATACCGTTGTGCTTGTTTATACTTTATTTGAATATCGAATCGTAATATTTGTTTTAACGGTGATACGACACGTACTTCCTATATTTAATATTTCTCTTTGTACTTTTTCCATACATTTGATATTTTTATAAAATTGAATTATCGAACGATCTGTTGCATAACTTTATCAGATTTAATTATAAGAAGATAGCAAACGAGGTGCTCTATATTATTATTATAGTTTTGTTGAGAGGGACGTGGCCCCTCGCTCTGCAACGAGTTCCAGTGTGTATGCTGTGATCACTTCCTTATGCGAATGAGACTGATTTTACAAGTAAAAGCTTTGTTTATAGAATGAATCAAAATGCTTTCCCTTTGATGACTAACTGTGTCTGCGCCATTCACATAATAAGTGTAGGTTCGTTCGTTTCGTGCGACAACATAGTGGTTTCTTTTTAATGGTGATGATATGGATATTGGCGTGTTGTTTGATGTGTGAATGGAACAGAACCATGACACAGCAGACATGGAACACAGAAACAATACGATTTTATATGCTCCGAATGCTTATTTGATAGTATCGATGTACCTAATTATATTGTAATATCGATAACTTCATAATATTGTTGTTTTTTATTCTCAGAACATGACCTTTTATTGATGACATTATATAATATAGATTAATTTTGTTTTTAAATTTAGAGATTACGAATTATTGAGATTGTTACCACCCGGTGTAAAAGTAGGATCAGGAATTCAATTTTAGAAAATTATGTTTCAAATATGATATTTTTAATGAAATTCCCTTACTGGTGTCTGTTACTTTAATAACATTATTAGGAAATTGTTAACTGATGTTCATATACCTATAAATATAATTTTAATAAACGAATTTCTTGTAGATAAGAAAAATGAATTTAAGTATCATTTATATTCAGAATTAGATTAAATAAAGCATTGTACGGGGTTTGAACTTGATGTTTCTTAGTATCATTATTCAGAATTAATGTTGTTTCGTGGAGGTAATGTCGTACATAATAAATAACATTGAATATTGTCATTGTTACGTAGGCTTCGTATTGTATTCGAGTTTACTTGGCGCGCTCGTCGCCGTCCTATAGTATCGTCGGCGGCAGCCATGTATGTTGGTGTATTTATTTATTATTATTTATGTGAAATATAATTACGCACCAATAAGCATAAAATATATCGTAAATATGTAATATTTACTTCTACTGTGATTAGCTTATTCTATTCTTTCTATAGTATCTTATATTATTGTCCGAAACATTCCTAGGGTACGTGTTACTTTTTGGATTTCAAAGAACTTTCTTTAAATTTGTTATTTCTGTAGTAGAGAAGAAATTCACTTCGTGCCTATTTCCGTACGGCATAATTTAAATCGTAAGCGCAGCTTACACTGTTATAAATTATTTTATTTTCGAAAATTTTATAATAACGACGATGTGCAATTAACAATTATTTATTCTTTATCGCTTAATATAAATATTTATTTTTTAGAAATTATATCAGAATAGTATCGTTTATCAAGTGAAGGAATCGATGTTCCTAAGTAAGTTTTACACTGTTGTACAATACACCGATTGCAAGCTAAATTGTGTACTACGGTCAAGCATTCCAACTTAATATTCCACTTGTAAATAGGCCTAATGAATTCTATGACTTTTATAAATGTACATGCTTTAATAATGAAATGTAAATAAATCTGATGTTCATGAGCTTCGTGTAAGGAGCATGTTTAGATGCTGAACATGTATGCCAATTGAAATTACTGCATTGTGTTGAGAACTAAACGTTTTTAAATTAATGAGAATAACGGGGATAACATCTCATATTGTATTTGTGTTTGAGTATGTAACGTATAACGAAAAATGTATATGTTTTAATATAATATTTGATGATGTTATGTATACAATTTATTAAACATGAATATATCAATAAAACTATATTTTGTGTACATTGAATGTTTAATTTGTTTTTCTACATACAATACAAAACATACCACAAAACTTAATTAACAATACTACATTTACCTACCTATGAAAATTTTAAAATTAATATCTAATGGGTCAAATTGCACTCAAATATTTAATTAATTTTAATTAGAAAATATTTAATACCTATGTTATAACACTGCGATAAATAAGACACAACTTGGTCCTATAAGAAGACTAGAGTATTTGTACTATGAGTATTTTCACACTTATCTAGGGTTTTCAAACATTATACATAGTTAGGTTGGGGGAAACAGTTGGCACGACTTTACATTTTCACTGTACACTTCAGTGTAGTTAGTTAGGAAAGATGTCTCCCTTGTAGAAATATGATCGATACAGCCCTTGAAGTTTTGGGGAAATATTTTTTTCGCAGTTGCATCTTCCTGGTCAGATAAACCACCTGTAACAAAAATGTCAGTTGTTATTCGTGGGGAAGAAATTCCATTCCATTTGGGGTCGGCGCAACACGTTTTCTTCTTTCATTCTCCCCTGTCAGACGTCAGGGCATTATATCTAAGCCAACCTAAGTACATAAAGAAAGAAAATGTATGCCCTTACCGATATAAACATCAACATCATCATAGTGGGCTTCATTTCTTAATCCAGGCTCTTCTGTATACACTACTGTTCCGTCTACAGTCAAAGTGATATTTGTTTTATCCATTTGCAATACTAAAATATGCCATTCAGCATCAGCAAGGAACCCTGCATGAGGCATCAATCTAGTCAGTGTTCTGGCTGGGCCTGCCAATGGTACGTGGTTTGTACTGACAGCTCTTGCAATGCTATGATGGAAAGACCAGACAAGTCTTAGGTACCCGTTCTCAAATCCTAAACCAATGTAATCAATGCCCTGAAAAGAGTAATATAGTAGTTTAAATGGTCATCCAATCAAAAATATATAATGATTTCGAAAGAGAAACGGTCCGAGTATAGTCCCTTGAAGAACTCTTTTGCAAACCCGATTATGTCATGTCGTAACTACTCGTAACATGCTAAAAGAAGCAAAGATCAGAAGGGTTACCATGAAATCTTATAGCAGTTCTTATTCCTGTGTGACAAAGAGATGGTGCTAGACACCCTGTATATCTCTGTCTCTTTCCCTCAGTGGAATAAGTTCTGTTTTAAGACGTCATGGGCGGCTGATTAGGAACTGAATGCTAATCAAGAGGAACGCTAGCTCTAATTTGTTTGACATTGTAAGTAAACTGTTTAGATACATAGTGCTAGACTTTGCTAAAGGGTTTTGTTAAATCCGCTCATTATTTTTAACAATTAGAATACAAATAAGAAATTAAACCGAGCTTACCATAACAATCCAAAGTAGTAGACCATTAGGTTCAGCCGTCGTAAAGTTGAGTGCGATGTAATTGGGCCTAGCGAGCGACGGTGCGATGCGTTGATGGTTAGTATGACTCGCCGATGGTTGCCGCCCCAAAGACACTAATGATGTGCCATCAAATTGGGGTATTGTTATGTTGATTTCTGAAAGTTAATGGTTAATGTGTTAAGTGGTAAGACTGAGATATAGGAAAATCTTAATAAAAATGTCTTCGTTCGCAAAAGGGGTATTTGCTCAGACCTGTGAAATAAGGTTAAGAACATATAGGTATATATTTCATTAATGTAGTTAGTTGCGTTTTTGTAATATAGACCATTTCTTTGGGCCTAACTCCAGATTCCGAGCTGCTGCTGACGGATTCATGATTCTGATAGGAAAACCCAATAATACTTTGCCTTACCTGGGAACTCAAACAAATAACTGAAGTTCAGAATCCACGCAAACATAAAATTACTATACTTACTAGCATCACAGAAAGTGCCAGCATATCCTGTCGAACACACACATCGGTCACCTCTACAAACGCCTCTGGGCGGGACACACACGCTAGCCTCGCAGGCAAGATGTCTCCTACACCTGGGTACAGTTTATTAACATACATTAATTTCACGTAGAAAAAAATACTCGGAAGTGGCTTACATACACACATACACATGAAAAGCGTTTACAGGAATTCTTAGGATTGTAAGTGACTCGTAAGTTGGGGCTATTACAAAGACAAGTGGTAACGTTAATGTTTGTAGAGCAAAACAAAACCCTTACACCTACGTTTGTTTCAACTTCAACGAAACGCAAACCTGAAACATTTATTTCAAATGGATCACACAGCCACTTTCGGATTGCCTAGAACAAAATATTTAAGCAAACCGAAGATTCCTTTATACAACTCAAGACACGAAGGGCCTCGTAGGTTTACTGGTTATCTTTAGGTATAGGTACTGTTGGTTACCTAGGTCCGCTGGTGCCCACGTAGTTGGAAGCCGCTCCGCACGCACAGCGTGGTCGGCCGTGCTCCAGCACACACACGCCGCCGCCGCACGCTTCCGAGCCACACGCTGTGCCGTCGCAGTCGGCTACGTTGCGACCCTCTGAAAATTAATACCAAGACATAATGACGTACATGAGTATTTTCATATATTGTGTTTTATATTTTACTCATGCGCTCAATTTTTTTTATTTTTTTTTTATTCCAACTAAATACGTTTTCTGGAAACACCGACCCTGCTTGTACTCAAATTATAAAATAAAGATCTGTCGATAAATACTCCAGATCTTTAGTGAATTAGTGATCCTAATTAAGAGTACCTTGTATGTTCTGTTGCTCCAAAGGCAGTAGTATGTTATTGACGTGCAGATTTTTGATACAACCCGTGTAGGGTGCTGGTGCACCTGACATTGCATCGAAAGGAAGGGTCGACAAATCTTTTGCACCTCCTGCAATCAAATGAAAAATAATTTCAACGGATGTAAGAACTTCTGACGAAGACCCGCACAAGACCCGCAAACCTACGGAACAAAAAACCAGTCAAGTGCGAGTCGGGCTCACGCACCGAGAGTTCAGTACAAACTTGCGACATAAACAGCCATGTCTTTTGCCTGTGTAGACTTAGAGGGTTGTTTTTTTTCACAGCTCCAGGGACAACAGATTTGAGTGTATAGTTTTAATTTCAACCCGATACCTACACGCGCTCTCGTGATATAGGGCCTTGTTAAATGACACACAGATACACAGATAGGCCGTTCCGTTCCGTTTTTTCCTTTTGAGGTTCGGACCCCTAAAAAGAAAAGGACTGGAAGAAATGACCGACTTCAATGGTCAGTCACATCGCCCAAGGCAAATATTTTCCATGACCCTGAAAATCAGACTTACCAAGAAGTATGGAAGCATTGCCGGCTGTGTGAGGGTATGCATGTGCCAGCATGGCCTCTGTGCTGAGAGCTCCGTCCACCCATACGTACAGTCTACTGCCGTAGCGACCAGCTTTCACGCTGTGCCACTGTGACATTGAGACCACTACGCCACTGCGGACCAAGGAGGTCACACCGGATAGGCGATCTAAAATTACAAGTGTCTTCTGTATATATTCCTGTAACTATCAACTGAGCTTGTAATTTTTTTTAACATAATGTGTGCTTGGGAAATTAAGTGTGTTGTTGCGCTGCTGCTGTATAATTAAATTAATTTAAATCAGACCATAGATAGATCCATTAAATTGTTAGTAAATCTTAACCTAAATGTAATATAGGTTAAGATAAATAAGCCAAATATCTATGTTCAACAGAGTGAATATTTCAAGTGGGCATGAACGGCCAAATGCAAAAACTATGTGGAATAGCGAACAATGCTTAAAGGAGTTTTGAGACCGATTTTGATGGAAATTAAAACCGCATCATTAGATTAAAAAAAAAAAACCACACGCTAATAGAACATTGATCCCTTTTAGTTAGATGTATAACACAAAGGAAATCGTTTTGCAAGCCAAAGTACTTCAAAAATTAGATACTTAGGTACCTGTCCACCGATACTCTAACAGGCCACCCTGCAAAGACAAGGCAGTGTAGAAATGAGGCGTCTCCAGAAACATGACCAGTCCTCGTTCTTTAGCCGGCTTGATCTCCGACTCGAGGGATAGGCTCACGCTGGATATCGTGCTGGGATGTAGCTTTAAGTAAGACCTCGTGCCGGTGAAGAGGACGTCCGTAGGAAGTAAGTCTGAAATGACGATGCGTCGCAAACAATTTCGATGATATCATAAGACCTGTTTTGGTGTTTGCTTTGTTTTAAAAGAGATTAAGTTGAAAAAAATGCATTAAGCCAGTTATTATTTGATACGACAGGATTCGAAGAATCCGGTGTAGATAAAACATCTTTGAGCAAATTTATATGAATTCGATAAAATCGTGAACCACTCGGCAGACAATAATGCGAACACTAGAATGAGGATAGTCAGGCTCTTCGAAAGATAAAAGTAGGTAACAAAAGACATCTTTGACATACCTTGATCGCAATACAGCCCAGTTTTCCCATAAGGACAGTCGCACTGCGTATTCCCATCGGTTGTGATGACGCACTGACCCTGACATTTGGAGAGCGCTCGATCGCAGGGGTTGCGGTTACTGGAGCATGTGGCGCCAAACCAGCCTTCATTGCAGATACAACTGTAGAAAATTAAATTGGTTTTGAGTATGAATGTGGATGGGTATAGGAGTATAAGACCAATTAACCGATGGCTGGACTCTGAAGGAAAATATGGTAAGAAAGAAGGTGTCCAATGTAGTTACCAATAGAGGGCTAAAGGGGTATCATCAAGGGTCAAAGGATGTGATCAGACAGATACTCGGACTCAAGTGGCGATTGGCGGGCCATATTCAGATGCTAGAACCAGAAAGATGGGCCCATATTATAAAAAACTGGACGCCTAGAAATTTAAAAAGGAAAACATGCAGACCATTTAAAAGATAGAGTGACGACATAGTCAAGGTAGCTGGTAAAATCTGGGCCAGAACAGCTAGACTACGTGATGGATGGAAGCATCTGGAGGAGGTTTTTACCGCCGCAGGCGGTAAAAACTTACATTGAAAATGATGAAAGAAATACACGAGAAGATACCAACATACAACACTAACAAAATAATATAGTAATAAGTATTTCCATTTAATTTTATATTTTGACATTAACAACACATTAGCCCTTTTTTACTGATTTTTTGTACCTCTTAATCCTTAAAAACTATGTAAGGATTAATAAATGCTTTTTTATTTATTTATTAAAAAGGGGTATGGAAGAAGAGGACATGTTGCGCCGACCCCAAAGAACTTGAGATAGGGGCAGCAGACTGAGATACTCAGTATTTATACAATCATATTCTTTATTGCACACACAAATAAAATAAATACACAGTAAGTCCACATCGTTTTGTGTGGTCTCCTTGTGCGTGCAAAGATACATGCAGTAGTTATTTACACGTTGGTAATGTAGATGGCCTAGCGGAGTACGGAAGTTCTGTGGAATAAGCTACCTGTTAATACCGGTATCGGCACCATGATGTTCTGCCTACTACATCTACTAAAGATGAGATGAGAAGAATCGACCGATCATTGCCATGATCTTCATGACTCTCGTCCTTCAAGTGATTGGTCGAATGTTGCATAAGTACGTTGCGTTAAAAATCATGCCTATGTCATAGTATAGTTCTTTATTTGCAAAGAAAGTAGGTTCATAATACAGATGTTAATGGGCCTTATTCTTACCATAACTATATCGTGCAAATAATACTACATACCCATAAGTAGCTGGTGAGTGTATACAGACGCCTCTCGGTGCGTTGCAGGACTTAGCGGTGCACTGCGCGACGCCGCACTGTCCAACACCGCGCCCCCCCGCGGCCCTCGCGCCACCTCCCGCGGCCTGCCCGCCCAGCTCCCACGCGCAGCCGCGCCAGCCGCTGTGCAGCGGCAGGTCGTGCGGGAGATCCGCGAAGTCTGGAGATGGGTGCCCGCCTGGGGAACAGAAATAAGTGGAAGTAAGAGCATAGCCTATTATCAAAAAATATGCAGCTGAAGTGCAATATTTTCCTTGAGACGACAGACAGTTCAATTCAGTTATTGAGTGAAAATAGAAAATTTCCAAGGTGTGAGAAGACAAGATAATCTGGAAGATTCTGGACTATCATTAAGTGCATTTAAGTATGAGATACATGTATCGTATTCAGATTGTGTAAACAGTAAGGCTACCAGATGAACTGAATGCTTAAGATTCACCAACCGGGACATAAATTTATAATAACTAACTTTTTCTATCTAATTTGTGATCCCAGGCGATTGCTTCAGCCTTGTTCTGGTAGTTTGAGCCCCAGACAGAGTGACAAAGGTGATTCAGTAAAACAAGACGACCAGTATAAGATGAGCTATACTATCGCATGATAGCAGAGGTGCCAGGATTTTATTGTAAGTAGGGTTTAACACTGTCTAATCAACGAGGTTGTTTCTGAAAACGCAAATAATACAAAAATGCTCACCAATAAAAATATAAGGCAGCAACGTCATCTTGCTGCTATGGGCAGGCGCATTGCCGGAGACATTGTGTCGTCCATCCACGCTGAGCCCTGCTGAACGGCCGCGTCTCCAAACTCGCACAGCATGGCCGCCACGACGAGGACTCAGGGCCCGGGACGTAAATACACGGCGAGGACCTTTAGAGAAAAAGAAAAGTTTCAGGGCGCAATTAACCGTATCAACGCAGGATGGATAAAATAGCGACAGGGTCATAATTGGAACAACTGTTATAGAAAAATTGAATGGGAGTCGTTTGTCTTGGTATGGACATATAATGAGGAGGGACGAAGCACATTGACCAAAAGAGTGATGGATCTAAATGTTGATGGATGGATCTCCATCCATCAACATTGATGGATGGAGATCAATCAATGTTGATGGATTTCTTTGGGCTTCATCTGAAGCCCAAAGAAAAGATGGATGGATTGTGTAAGGAATGATATGAAGGTGAAAGGATTAAATGACGCCGTGACGTCTGACAGAGGAGAATGGAAGCAAAAAACGTGTTGCGCCGACCCCAAATAGAATGGGACAAGGACAGGAAAATGACGATGATAAGGTCGAGCCAAAGCTGACTCTGCAAGATCACTATAACTATAGTACGGCCAACGAGAAGTGATACGAAAGGTCATTAACCTAAAGAACAACTGTGGCGTTGACAATCTAATATTTAGCTCTTTCCATCTTGTGCCTTTGTCGTAATGTCTCGTTCTCCCGGCGAAAACATGACAACGTTAAGACGGGTTCGCCAACATTCGGGCGGCCATTTTAGGTGGGGTTTTGTTTACATTTGGTATCGCTTCTCGTTGGCCGTGCTATAGCTTTGTATCTTAAAAAATAACGTTTTAGCTATCACGTCACTTATAGTGGATTGCCAGTGAGAGGGATGATAAATCTTAGTAAATCGAATGATTATTACCTTTGGGGCCGTTCAAGTATTACGTAAGCACTATGGGGGGGCGGGGGGGTCTTTGCTTTGCTTATTTTGGATGACATGGCGGGTAGGGGAGTCTAGATGATGATTACGTCATCGGTAGTTATTTACTTATTTACCGAATGGCAACCCTCACATTGTCTTAGCTTGAAAACAAAACGCATTTTCGGGGATTCCCGCAAATAATGCGGATGTTTACGAAAAAAAAACAATACAGTAATTGAAAATGTTTACGTAAGCTTGGGGGGAGGGGGTAAGAGCTTTGCTTACTTTAGCTGACAAGGGGGATGGGGGGGTAAATAATTGTAATAAATCTGCTTACGTAATACTTGAACGGCCCCTTTCCTCAAAAAAATTTGGTGGTAGCAATCGCAACTGCTAAGCAACAAAAGTATGGGAATCGAACCCTCCTACGATTGGGCAAATTGTTATCGTCTGGATTTTCTCAGTAGTTCGGAGCCCGGAGTTGTGTCCAGTTGATGGTAATATATTCTACCTCCTACTATTACACGGGACTTAAACGTTACTGGAGAAATGTTGGTGTACATTCACAAGCAAAGAAAGTTATAGAGCGGCCTTTGGGAATATTTTCACTCAAAATATTGATCTCGAACATTTTCAATTTGGGCACACGAATGCTAGCCACCAAGCGCGCGTGTAACATTATTCAGAACGATTCGTTACCAAGAACTGTTTGATCACGATTTTCTTCGTCTTGCACTGTCTATCTATTGTAAATTTTTGAATGTCTTTAGTCACGAGCATCAATATTTAAACACTTTTATCCATTTTTTCAGCCGTCGTGCAGCCATTTTAGGCCCCCCGTATTTTACATGAAGCGACTGCTTATCTGATCTTCACAACCCAGTTAGAACTGAGTCTCAGTTAGTGCTCTGTCGGTAAAGCTGGGTGTTAAAGGGTTGTCAAAGATCTACAAATGACAGCCGCCAGCTGGGACGAACAGCTTAACATTCTTTCCTAGGAACGTAGAGAACTTGGTCCATGCTTAACCTAAAGATCGGTCGACCCTAGCGGCTGTTATTATTAAGCCTCGCGCTCCTCGCGACAAAACGAGAACAGTGATTTGATAACTAACTTGAGATTAATGAGTACCAACCAAGTACTCGGAATAAGGCTATTAAATAGTTCAATTCTAGCAAAACCTAGAATTAGTCACGTGTCAATGTTGCGCTTTGGTTGCGAATGGAACATCAATAAAAACACGCATTCTTGAGATATCGCATTCTATTGATTACGTTGGCGCGTTGCCAACACTCGGCACTTCGTCATTGACTCACCATAGAATAATGCCTCGCCTCGTCTGTATTTCCCAAAGGAGTAGGTAGAGATGTATAGTATCTATCTACATTAATCACGCATATCGCATGATTAATATAGGAACACCTCAATTGCACTCAATTATTTATTTTTGACGATAGCAGACTAAGGCAAAATTCCATTTTACAAAAATCGCACTACATCGCGAAAAGTGGAAGGAGGAATTCACCATCATCATCATCATCATCAGGCTATATTAGTCCACTGCTGGACATAGCCCTCCCCTAATGAGCGCCATAGCGCCCTGAATTCACCATACAATGAGTTAAAATAGGTTTTTAATCTATATTTAAAACAGAAAAACATTGACGCAATCATTACGAAACTTCAGAACCAATTAGAATCCCTTTAGGAAGGAGGTGCTTACTCAGACGGTATTTTGCAAAAAAACCCCTAAGGGGGTGAAATAGGGTGGCAAACTTTATGTGGGAAAATCCGATTCCTTGACCGGAAATTTTGCATAGGCATTCTATTACGAAATTAGTAGACTATAATAACATCACGCTACGATATTAAGAAGCTGAGTCGCGGATGGAACCGCTGGGCATAGCTTGTCCTTACTAATATTATAAAAGCGAAAGTGAGTTTGTTTGTAACGTCTTCACGCCTAAATGGCCAAACCGATTTTGATGACTTTTGGCACAGAGATAGTTGGGACTCTGGAGACGGACATAGGCTAATTAAAAAAAAAATTAAAAAAGGGGGATGGAAGAAAGGGGAGAGAAATTTTTTTCTCGATCATCTCTATCCATAAGTACATCAATCTCAACTGTAGCTGCTAAGAATTTACTGAATCCCGGCCTGAGTATTGGCAGGATTTACCACGTTCAGTAGTCCTCTCGCTCCTACTAACGAGAACGAAGTTGAACCTTTCAACATATTCCCTCAGCGCTGACGCGGTGTGACTAAGATATATTAAGTCTCATTAATGTTTAACGATAGCTAGAATATCATTTCTAACAAAATACTTTCACACACTTTTGTTGTAAGTAGGTATGTACGTTTGCTTTTAGGCGTCGTCCTATTTGGCTATCGATCGTATGATGACACGATGTATTCAAACAACAAATTTTCACAAATACAAATTTCTTCAAAGAGTCTTAATCCTAATAGAAGCTCGCAAGCCATCACGCGAGCACATCATGCAGGCATTGTTTCATTGACCATTACATATTATCGGACGCTGAGAACGATGAACTTTGCTGTCAACGTACGATCCTTGTCAGATAGGACGCCTTAAACTTACCGCTCCCCATATTCCACGTCAGCATGATATATCCCTTCACAAACGTCAACGCTAGATGTTGGCTCCTCGAGTTGTGTCTTCCACTTTGACCCACAAAAGCCAGCAGAGCAATCTGATCCATGTCTGTCGTTTGGAAGCGCAGGCGCAGGTCGAAACGGTCCGAGTTCATTGCAGCCGGGGAGAGAGCGTACATTATGTAGGACGATATTCCGGTGCTAATTGGTGCTAGCGATGGACGGGTGATCTCTACATCTATGGACGAAACAAGAGAAAATCAATAAGTTCCAAAATGTATAAGCATAATTAATTTGGATCGTGGCGTAGGTAGTCGTCGGATTGTTTAGAGCTTGTGCTGAAGTTGATTTGAAATAGCCATCGCTGGTATCATCTCTACGGTTGGCATGAAAACGTAGACAAGGACGTAAATTGTACTTTGTTAGTTGCGAGAGATAGTATATTTTAACGACCTCAGTTAGCTGGGGCGCAGTTATTGTAGTTACAGTTTTACGAAAAAGTGCATGTTGCTTAATAAACATGTACTTAGGAGAGGACACATTTCGTCAGACCGATCGGTCAGCCTATTGCTATCGACCGGGTGCAAAACCGGATTCCAGTGTTTCGGAGCTTCCGGGGTTGTAAGTTGTTCGAAAGAGATACCGCGGTCGCGAAACACAAAAGACGATAGAAGGAACATGGATACGTTTTAGTCAGTACAAGTCTGAAACTCAACCCCCGGTCTATCCAGAGCGGGAGAAGTTATTTGGTGTTATCCCATCCGAAAAAAAGAAGCCTAGACCTTCCGACCGATAGACTTCCTTATTGGAATATTTTTCTGGAGCAACTTTATACTAAAGAAAACAAAAACATTAATTCCGGTACTAAAAACCTAACATCAAAATAATCACTATTGCAAAAACTAAATTTGAAATAAGTGTATCTATTGAATAAGTGTATTGTAAAATAAATCTTAAATCTTTATTATATCACCTTGGAAAAATGGCACCCAATAAAATCAGAACGACGATAAAGCTGTAAGTATAATAAAACAGCTCACAGAATCTTGTTCAGCTTATAGAATTACAACTTGATAAGGGATATTTACTACCTGTTACTTTTAAAGATTATGAGGGCTAAGAATAATAAAATCGATTATCTCTTTATCGGTTCTCAAAGACATTGTTTTATGTTGTAATCGTCGGTGAATGATTTACAACTACCAATAACGATTGAAGCTTCAATATAATTTACTGAGTGCTGTTACAAAATACCAATCGATCTAACCTTTCCTATGTTTTTAACCTTTAACGAATGGCATATTAAAATGAATAGTATGCATTTATATCTATCTATACATAGAATAAAATGAAGTCACTGCCGCTGTCTGTTTGCTTATATCTTTTAAACGCCTCAACGGATTTTAATGCAGTTTTCAGCATTATATAGAGTGATTCAAAAGCAAGGGTTTATATGAATGATTTCCCAGTCTACATGGGTAAAATCACGGGGTGCTTTATTGAGTTTCGAAAGCATCTTTTAACTTCTAAAACTTCTAAAGATTTTCTACTAGAATTTTATGAACTGTGTGAAGATATGGCAAGAAGGAAGATGTCTGATGAGTAATGGAGAAGTATGACAGCAAAAACAAGCTGCGGCGACTCGAAATAAATGGGGTACCGGCAGGACAATGATAATGAATGATTTGCTACTGGTAGACATACAGAATGTGGAGGAAACCTTGTTTCCAACAGTGCATGTCTTTCAGTACCCATAGTAATTGAAGTTGGCTATCACTTGGTGGTTGAGTGAATGACTGCTGCGTTAGGTACGTGTCGCGGGTTCAATGCCCAACAAATATTTGTATGGCTTACAGATAGTTCGCGGTCTCAGCCAGACCGGGAAACTATCTGACGCCATACAGATTTTTGTAAATAATTTTACTAGCCTCAAGTCATATTTGTAGATAGTAAAGATTTCGAACTTTCATACAATCTAACTGTAATTTCTACTAAAGATTCAAATTCAAATGTCAATTTTCAGATGATGATATACTCACTGTATTCGCACAAAATGCCGTGTTTCCCGTAAGGACAGAGGCAGAGGAATCCACTGCCAGGGTGACGGACGCAGCTGCCGCCAGACTGACATGGGTTGTTCTCGCAGACTGATTCGTTGCAGTGCTCTCCGAGAAAACTGAAAGCCACAGAGTATCTTCAAAATTACTGGTTGACATTTCTGGAACAGCTTTATATGCTTTTCACTTAGAAAAATATTGATGGCTACTAAAAACTAGTCTTACGTAAATCATATTTAACATAAAACATTATGAATAAGTAAGATAGTTTAATTGACACAGAAAATAGAGAAATCTCTTCTGTCCTCTTTTAAATCCCTTGAATTATTTCACATAGTTTAATCTACTGCTAATATCTTACCCGTTGGCACAGGAGCAAGTGTATCCTCCATCATGGTGGTCGCTGCAAGTCCCTCCGTTCAGACACGGCCCGGAGAGACAAGATAGTGACAAGCATTCGGTGACTTCACCGGCGTCGAGAGCATCGCTGAATACTTCACGTTTTTCTCCATTTACCTAGAATTAAAAAAAAAACAAAGGGGCCGTTGGAGAAGTCACCTTGAGACTTATTAGACCTAGAAGCAACTAAACAATAAATTCTTTGCTTAACCCCTTGTATGCCGAAACGTAGATCTACGCGAGAGACAATGCGTAATTTATTGTGTTAATTGTATACGAAATGTTAAACTATGAATCTTTTCCACAAAACACAGGCAATTTATTCCCTGGATTCGCAGGGATCCAAAAAACTCTTTTTAAAATTTCAAGGCAGGCAAAGGTTACAAGATGTAGTTTTAAAAAGGTTCCTTTCGTAGAGGGTAGAAATGGTAACGCTTCCATTAAAATGTAAGGAGTATTTTTTTAAAGATGCATAGATTATAAGTACTACGTAATAATAAAAATCTTACAATCAAATCCCTAATGCATCCTATGAAAGGTTTGCTTTCATAATCTTTTACGTCTCTAGAGTTGCCCAGGTACAACGTTGAGTTATGATCCAGAGTAGTAATATTGGCAACTTGACCACCACTCATTGCCACTGTATCATTCAAGCGTAGAGTCGCATTGCAGTGCTGGTCTTCCGGATATAGATCCAACCTGCAAGATTGGATTTTTTTTCTATAGAGAATATGTCAAGATGATTGTAAGTTACAAATGATTTATATCTAAGTATAAATCTACCCGCATCCCTAAGAATAATATGAAAAACTTGCAAGATGTAAGTGACATCAATTACAAAAACAAGCATATCATCGAAGTAGACCTATTTGACAACAATCATTATTTTTCTTGTGAAGCTACAAGCTACAAATGAGTTGGGTATCGGTAATAAATGAACAGATATTTTTTTTTATAACATTTGATAAACAGATATTTCGGAATAGGGTCGCGTTCTTCATTATTTTGGCAAGCGACTTTCCTAGCATCCATTGCTTAGACAAGCATTCAAAATCAATCAGTATAGAAGCCAGGATATTAATGATTAATTACTCAGGACCCCTTATTAGTTTAAAAACGATTACTTGGATGAACATACGAAATCGAAGTAATGTTGTTACCGCTTACCTAGTTTCAATCTTCATCGGATAACCTTTATTGACGAATGTCTTTAGCTCACTCAATAGCATTGTTTGATAACCACATGAAAATTTGAATTTCAATAATCCAGAATTCATGTACAGTTGCATGTAAACCCCTTTGGCAATATCCGCATGCAATATTTGTCCGTCAGTGATAAGAGTTTTAGCGTTAAATTCAATGTTGATAGATGTAGCGTTTTTGAGTTTGTGAGCTATGAAAGAGTTGCCTCCGAAAGCCGCGGATGTTATTGATATCGGTTCCTCGCAAAATCTTCCTCCATAATTGAAATTGCAATGACACTAAAACCATAAAAATATTAATAATACACATAACAAAAAATTTACCGTCCAGTCTTACCAAAGAACATCGAATTACCCAGTTATTAACTAGGTTGTGTAGGTCAAATAGACATTCGCTCCATTTAAAATACTGGTATTTAGCTGCATCCTGACAGAATAGAAGCTGACCCCAACATAGATACAATATTTTTTATTACTTTCTCACCCGAATTCCATGAGGAGTATTGATGCAGCTTCCATGATCATTGCAAATAGAATCAGTACATTCAGATTGCGTTGTTGTCAAAGTCTCTGTATCAACAGCACTAGTGACTTCCACAGCTTCAGTAGTTGACGAATAGCCTGTCGGTATATCAGTGCCTGGGTGATCGGTAGGAATATCTGTGAACATTTTGTCTGTGCTAACATCTACTTTAGGTGTTGTTGTTATTTCTCCTGTAGCATCATCTGTAGTAGTCAATGTGGTGGTGGGTAGTGTAGTCAGAGTAGTTTCATCTGTTAATGTCTTTGTCGGTACCATTGTTGGTATGTCATTTTTAGTACTTTCTGTCACACTAGCAGTAAAATCAATCACAGTAGTCGATTGTGTAGTTATAGTATCATTACAAACTCCTTGACACTCGGTTGTAGGACTTGTAGGTTCTGTTTGAGCATTTTCAGAGTCCATAGTTGGTCTTGTTTCTTCATGTTCTGGTGGTTCAGAAATTCCTGCTTTCGTTGTTGTTGATTCGCTGGTTATTGTTGTTTCTTCAGATGTAGTAGTGCCACCAGTATCTTTTCCTGTCGTGACTTCTGTATCTTTGTCTGTGGTGACTTCTGTTATTACAGTAATAACGGGTTCCTTTTCAGTACTGCTTCCCACTACATCTGTAGTAATAGTTTCACTTTCAGTGGTTAAAACTGTAGTAGTATCATTAACCGGATTGTATGTAGGAGGCATGTCCGGGACAGAAGATTTTGCTGACGAAGTTTCTTCCATCAAAGTTGTCAGAACCGACTGAGTAGAACTAGTTTGAGGCGTAGGACTAACATATTCACAATCGTAACTCTCGTCCTCAAGTATTAGGCACTCACACAACGGACCAGTAAGTCTGGGTGGACATGAACATGTGAAGTTATCAACGCCGTCAATACATGTGCCACCGTTCATGCACCTATAAATGAAAGTAGGTATAGTATTACCATGATGAAAAAGTTAACAGTATTTTTATATCGGTATACTATAATACCTGGGTCCTAGCAAACATTCGTCGTATTGCAGCTCGCATCGCTCTCCATGATAATCAGGCACACAATAACAGACTCTTGCACCGTCTTCTACGACGCACAGCGCATTGTTACTGCAAGAGTTATCGTCGCAAAACTCTATTTGGACTTCACAACTTTTTCCCGTAAATCCTGGAATTGCATCATGCTTTATCATTTTTCGTTATTTGACAAGCGTGTACTTTGGATTGAATTGTAGTTATAATTTTTTTCTTAATTATAATTATACTTAAATTGAAATATATGGGTAGATAAAAAAAAAATTACCAAAAGCGCAAGCACACATGTAATCTGCGTGAACATCAATGCAAACACCACCGTTCTGACACGGATTCGATTCACATTCGTCAATCTGATCTTCACATTTCGGTCCAGTCCAGCCTAAGGAAAAAAGGTTATGAAATATAATTTGCCCGTATTTTTAAGTAATCTTCTTTGAAGTAAGTATTTTTAGTAATTTTCCTAAAACTAAGTATTTTAAGTAATCTTCTTTGAAGAAAGTATTTTTCGGTTAGTTAAGGACCTGAAAGGCTTTTTAATAATACCAGCTTTACACGAAGGTGATGGAGAATTAGTCGTAAACAAAATGTCAACCTGTCTAAAGAGCATCTTTATTCAACAATCGCGTGACTGACACAATAAGGCACAACGTTCTCCCATCAACGTCAAATTGGAGAATAACTTACCGGGTGAGCATTTGCAATAAAATTTAAAGCCAGGTCCCTCGATGCATTGACCTCCATTGTAGCAACGAACTTCTTCAGTGGAATTGCAGACGGCTACATCCATCTCACAATGTTCTCCGGAGAATCCTGGGACGCAGGAGCAGAGGTATCCGTTGTTCATGTCAATACATGTGCCGTTGTTGAGGCAAGGATTGGATTCGCATTCGTTGTAGTTCGTCTCGCAGTTATCGCCTATAACATTAATTTATGATGACTTAATATCTTGCCTGTAATCCCTGCTGGGTACGGCTTACAGACCTATACAGGCAGTGGTACTTTTGGCAAATGGGAAATCGTCAAGTAACTTCCTCCGCTCCTGACAGAGCGGGGGGGTGTCCGACTTGTACCTACTGACTGAAACCCACCCATTTTCCTTCTATTTCGTCCCTTTATGTTACGGGGCCGCGGTATCTCTTTCGAACAACCCGCATCCCCGGCAGGCGGTCGCCCTGGCAGGCCCCTCTGCATAACTATGTGATAGTATCATCTCATGTAAAAACATATATTTAATTGAAATCAAAAGCGACAGAATAGAAAGTTTTCAATAGGTATCAAGGCTTCAGCGTGGATACGGAAATTCACCTCATAAATTAATTGAAGCGTGAATTTACTTGAATCAAGTACCTAAGGCCAAGGCCACACTGTACCTAATTAGTCATCTATGCTAGCAAGTTTTTTTTAGACCTTGATTTAGGAATACTTAGCTTCCTACAGTTTCAAAATAATTAATTTAAAAGTTTGGTAATATTGACTCGCTGCGTGTGTAGGTTATACATATTTAATTTGACATGGACTAATGTTATTATATTCTACATTTACCTACTAACGGTACGTGTGAGGAAGTTGGTCAATCAATACTTTTACGTCAATTTAGATTATAATCTCCATAAAATGTGTATAAAATAGACCACTAAGCAACTAAATAAAACTTTCAGAATGACCTACCTATGTAGGGTACATTAAACTATTTACTATTTTAATGTTTTATGTTCCTAAGTTACCTCAATAAATAATTCGATGAAATCATTGTTTTCGTTCACGAAGGGTGCAATATTGTTACATGCAGCTATTGCGAAATGCGCTGAAAAAGATATTGCTCACTAATTTTGAAGTAAATAAGTACAACACAGTAAAGTACAACAACATTAACATGAGGTTGACTACTTAAGTTAATTTGTTGCATTGGTAATTATGGGTTACCTACGCCAACAAAACTTTTTGGTGTCAAGGCTGACGATGACCAGAGGGGCCTGCCAGGGTTACTGCCTGCCGGGGTTGCGGGTTGTTCGAAAGTGATACCACGGCCCCGGAACATAAAGGGCAAAAGAAGGAACATGGATGGGTTTTAGTCAGTCCATTCCGTTCCGCCCAGAAGCGGGAGAAATTATTTGATGATTTCCAATCCAAAAAAAAAACAAAGAAAAGGTTGAAGATGGCGAATCACAACCAGGCTTGCTGTCCGTCGAACGGAGTTCGAGCTGAAATCAAGCCTAATTTCTCTAGTCGGAATTGGATCCAACCAACCGCAAGACTGACGTTCGATAACGACGTAGATCCTGCAATTAGCTGGTCATCGAAACCGCAGTGTTGCAAAATAAGGACAACAATTTCCTGGTCCTCCGTCGAATTGTTTTATGTTAGGCTACATGAGAATGTGTGACGCCTCTTACTTATAATGAGTATTGTAAAGTAATGATTATTTATTTTAGCTTGTGTTCTTCCGAAAGGCAGAGGCGTCCTTTCCTTCTTTCTTCACTCTTCTTTCTCCCTTTTGTTCTTAATAATTGATTTACCTAAGGCAGGTGTCGAGCTCGCCCCGCCATCTGCGGTAGGACCTGCCACGGTAAATGTTTGTCGGGAGTTCCAGGACCCACATTCTGGTCGTTTTAGCCTACGATCCGTCTGACATGGCCGGCCTACCCAGTCCCATTTTAGTCTGGCTGCTTTTACGATAAAGTAATTGGCAACATTGCTTACATTTAGCGAATTGTTAACGAACCTATGAATCCGTCAGGGCATGAGCAGTTGTAGGACGCAATGCCATCGATGCAAGTCCCTCCATTTTGGCAAGGACTGGACCAGCATTCATCCCAGTTTGTCTGACACTGCACGCCAGTATATCCGTCGACGCAATAGCATGAGTATGTGCTGGAAACATACATATATGACCAACCTTCAGTGATGATTTATGTTTACCTATAACTACCTGCGCCCTGCAGTTTCACCCGCGTAGTTCGGGATAAAAGGCTGTGTTAATTATTATTAGAGTTATAACCTTTCTACTTATCAATTGTCATACAATTCTGTTATGCCATTTGACCGTAAAGGAGTAACTTATATACAATATTTTGTAACTGGATAGCATCAAACATTAAAGAAAACAAAAAAAATGTGCAGCCTGTTATTTCGTGTTGATTCCGAATGTTCAAAATTGAATGAACACACAATTAATCAAATTCAGATAGCATTGACTGCTAAATCAATTTGTAAAACCCCAGGGTCAATTATAAAGGTAACTTCGAAAGGTATTTTTTGTTCAAAATTGTGATTTATATTATCGAAAGACATTGATTTTTAAATTAACATCGAAATACTTTTATTCAGCAAGATTTGTATCTGAGCTGAGCTGGAATTGTGGCAAATTAAAGGAAATAATAATTAGGTAATTAGGTCCAGTATCAATTATTTATCTATGGTCGAAAGACTGTAACACGTGCGGTCTGCACTATAATGCATGTTTAATAAATAACATGACCAATGTACTTACGTATTGACGTCATCTATACATATACCATGAAGGCAGGGACTGCTGAGGCAAGACAGCCCCGCGGTCACCACCCGCGCTGCTGCTAGCAACCACCAAACTGTTTGCAATAAACCTTTCAACTTCTCCAAATACATCATGAGTATCTAAATAAACTGATTTTAAACATCCATAACAACTTTCATATAGCTTTCCAAAGTCAACGGCATCCAATGAAAAAATAAAGTTCAATGACACGATTATATCTTAATAGTAAATATTTAATTTTAAAACAGTATTTTTACGTTATTTCTAAAAATAATCAGAGAGCACACTGGTGTCCTAATCACACACACATTATTCTAAACTGTCTATTTAACTTTAAAAGTACATTATTGGGAAGTATGTTCTAACAAAGGATCGCACGGTTAACAGCGCACACTGTCGCCAGAACTGGGTCTCATGGGCTAGGTGTGGTTTACCGCCAGCGCTCGTTGCCATGGAAACTGGTAAAACATACAATACAACGCTTCATGACGTACGATTATTGATAAAATTTCGACACCATGGACCAAACACCTATTGAAATGAAATAGGGCATTAGATTAATAAAATCCACTAAGTGTTAGAGCTCCACATTTTAAGTAGGAATTCTCCCAGCCTAAAAGCTGCTGATCTGATAAGCAACCAGATAAATTGACGAGCAGCTTTTTTAATTTTCTCATTAAGTAAAAAAATACAAAACTATGGTTCAAAATATATTGAGGAATACAAATCTGCACCTTTAACAAACGCAATTTATTTTCTTGTAGGACAGCAGGATTCGTGAAAATTACCTAAAACATGATTGATGATGACATACATGACAAGTTTAAAGTTTTTTTCTTCTAGAAAAACAACTTTAAACTTAGGTTTCATTTGTCAAACTTTAAAATTTGCCGCTGTTCGCATTTCATTTTTAGACCAATCTCAGTTAACAGCTAATTGACAGAAAGCAGTGTATCGACCAATAGAATTACACCGATCAATCATCTGTTCACAGCTGTTGTTTTGCCCAATCACAGTTGAAGTCGTAGACAGTCGTTCAGAACCTTGCAAATAATAAAAAATCATCTAACGTGGTGATGTTGTTTTAAAAGGAAAAATAATAAAACTTGATAATTTATGTTCAATTTGCACATATAATATAATATTACTAAATTATTCAATCCAAAATAACACAACAGTGGAATATTATTAGTACTATTTGGGAAATTTTGTTTTTGTCATGTGGATTGAATAACCCATTCTAGTCGCATTTACGAGCGTACCCTTAACCTGCTTTGTCGAAAGGATTTCCAGGCAAGCGAGAGTAGAGTTGTGAAAGGTGGACAATGGCAAAGTTCTTATGAGATTCTCATTAGGCTTTTGCTTGTTCAATAAGTTATTCTGCTTTCATTTTCGATTTTAGTTTCCTAAAAGCAACTACATTAATATAGGATTGTGTTGAAGTTATAAGAAGTGTCAGTTTCATTGAAAAAACTCCCGTAATCTTTGTGCAAAAATGGATCCGGGTATTCTTTGTTTCCACCATTGTGATCACAAAGTATTTTGCACCATAATACCTGAGAAATGCCCGGTTTGTGAACAAAACCTGGATAGATATGACTACAATCTACTGCCCTTCAGGTAACGATTCGTTTATGTAACGGATTTTCTACTATCATGACTGATGAAGGTTGTTGCTAAGCGCCCTAATTTTGTTTTAGGGTTCCTTACCCCTTCGTTAAGGCATCTCAACATCCTCGCGCCATTGTGATGAAGCCTACCCATGGCGATTTCCTCAAGTAAGTAGTCAGTTGGGTGCTACGTGCCACATAAGTGCTGCTTGATTCGTTTCGTATAATGTTATTATTGCTCATAAAATGATTCACGACGTTATCAAATCGTGTATGTTTACATGATTATTTCATTCTTTACAGCGACTACTATAATTCCAAAGATTTGCACATAGGGGTAACCAACTCTCAGGGTTGTGTTGTGGAGTTCAGTGAGGGCGGGATCCATGGAGTAGATCCAATGACCAAGAAGTGGAGTGGTTGTGACTCCAGTTCAGATTGGGACCAGTGCCTGCTGCTAGAGCAGTTTGATGAGTTGTGGAATGAGATTTGGGATAGTGTTTTGCTCAAGGTATGCCCAATATGATGCTTGTTTACAGTAAATGAAGTTGTTGTCATTCCAGACATTGCTTATACATTTTGTTTCTTGTTACAGGTGAGTCAAAGCCCACTATGGGAGGCTGAGAGGTACAATGAAGAGAGGCACAACTGCTTCACATTTGTACTCGCATTCCTGCGAGCACTTGACTGTGGAGAGCTTTCTGAGAAGGCTCGCGATCCCAAGCTTTTCTGCAAACAATATGTGGTTCCAAGAACTTCAGCCGCAGGGAAGTACATCTCACTCTACAGACAGCTCAAAAGGCAAAACTATTTCATACAGAACCAATGATAGCCTACCTGAATGAACAATTTAATTCTATGTATTTATTTACTACTTATTCAGTATTAACTGTGATGTTTTATATTTAGGTATAAGACTTTTAAATTGAAGTGCATTTATTTTAGACCAATGACAATTTAGTTTCTGGTTACAATTTTAAATATGTTATCTGTGAAGTAGGTGTATTTATTTCATATATTTATTATTGTTTCAAGATGTCATGAGATGGTTAATTTTCTTTCATTTAATTATGCAGCTGTGCAAATATGTAAAATGTATTTTACAGGCAGGTAACTCTTCTGATAATAAATACTTAGGTGACCTAATCTGATAATATTTATGTTGTGACAGAAATAGAGATTGCTGATTGAGTCAGTGGTTGTGGTGTGCATCAAAATGTCTGTATGTGTGTGTATTATGTTGTTAAAACTCACCAATATTGCCTTTTACACATAACACACACAAACTTTATATGACCTTGTCTTGCCAGTTTGTATCTACAATGTTTGTATCACAACAGGATATGCACAATAGATATTTCAAAATAATTACCAGAGGCATCATCTATCTCGGGTAGAGTAATAAGATGTAATATATCCATTTAAATACGGGAATTGTCTGCAATTTAAATCTTCCAGTATGTAGTTTACTTGTAATAATAACTTAATTTGGTGGCTGTAATAATGGAATTACATGTTTAGTGTAGTTGTCAATTACTGTTTTCTAAACATTTACATAACACTCATTCAATATTCATAGGTACTCATCAGAAATCATCTCCCCTAGTTGCTAGAATATGTACCGAAGTAGTATTTATCTATGTAAAGTTGCAAGTCTCAGAGTAAAATAAACATCGAATATATGTACTTTTGTGACCATGTCATAAATATTACTTATCTACTTATTTGCAGTTTGATCTCATTTCATATTACTGCAGGTGAATAGCAATTTAGATTTAAAAATGGCAGTAGCAACTACTTAAGCTCACTTCTAATGAATTTTACAGGCTTTTATACTTATGTAATTGTTTTAAACTATCTTTTTTACCAACTTGTGCTTTTTAAATTGTTAATGTATTCATTAATTGATGTTTCTTTGAATTGTAGTTTCAAAGAAATGCGTTTACACAACTGAGACTTGAGATGTTGTGAGAGTGAATGTAACAATAGTTGTTTATCAAAAGTGTAGCGGTTTGTATCGGAATTGCTTCATGTGAATAGAATTCGAGCTTCACCCCTAACAAGCTTGCTCAAAGACTTTAAAATTAAAGTCCCAAGATGTGAGTGTAAATAGTTGGGATGCGAAGGGGAGATGGGGGAGAAATCGTGCTTCTTGTTTGATTACCTTCACAAGGCTCTAAAACAAACTGTGATAACTCATTGTATTCCAAAAGTCCGTCCCCCTTCTACTCCGTATTTCGCACATAATTGATACTCGAATATCGATGCATATCTTGTGAGACCACTTTCTTATAGCAACTCTCTACTAGCTATATGGATTAAATTTATAAGTCTTTGAAAGCTTCAGGCATGTATCTACAGTACAAGCACGTTAGATATTAAAAAAAAAGTATTAGTTAAAAATTTAAAGAAAGCAAACTAAAATTAACTGCCTATCTTAGCCTATTGTTTATATAGTTTGATATCAATTTTATGTAAATTTTAAGATTAAAAAATATCTCTGGCGATTTCATGTTCGTAAGACTGGTATTAGCAAAATACCAAATGTTCTGCAGCCACTTGTAGGAAGAGTGCTCACATTTGGTTGCGTGTCAAAACTTATATTTACATTGCCTCGTCATCCCAAGGGGCCAAGGGCATGATTGAAAACTTTTTGACATGGCCGCTACTTACAAATTATAATAAAAATGCCTAAATATTTAATTAGTAAGTAAAATAGAAAATAAAATTTTCTTTAAACGAATTTCCAGTGATAGTAAGAATCTTTTATGAGTTAATTAGTGCTGTACTGTAGTTACAAACCATTAGTTCCTACCCTACTCTATTTGTATTTATTGAGACTTGAATTTTGTAAATGGATCTCGAAGACAAAAATTCTAGGTGCTATGTCTAAAATAAAGTATTTGTTAAAATATAAATATTCTGTTTTTTTTATTTTCTACTAGCGACCCGTCCCAGCTTCGCACGGGTGTTACAAATTTTTGAAAATCCCCACTTTTCTCTACTATAATATGTATGTATTATACATAAAAACCTTCCTCTTGAATCACTCTATGTATTAAAAAAAACCGCATCAAAATCCGCGGCGTAGTTTCAAAGATTTAAGCATACAAACGGACATAAGGACAGAGAAAGCGACTTTGTTTTATACTATGTAGTGAAGTTAAAAAAAGTTACAAAAGTAATACTTAGATAAAAAACTCATGTTTTACAAAATAAATATATCGTTAAAAAGTACTCGAATGCATTTGGTTAGATTAGATGCCAACCTCAACATAGTTGGGGACAGGCTAGACAGTTTTAGAAAAATAAACGGAAGGTTTTATAAAATTATTTATTTATATTAAGAAATATCTAATACATCCACAGTCGAAAGAAGACAAAACAAATACAGGAATGTAAGAAGACATAAATTATGAAATAATAATACTCTTTGTTCTCCATTCAATAAAATTAGCTGACGATTTTGATCGGGGCTGATTCAACGCCCACCCAGAAGACGGCGCCGTTCAGGGCGATGGTGGCTCTGGAAGTCAAAATAACACTTGGTTACCAATTCACCAAATAGCTTACAATTAAATAAAAGAAGTGTCAAAGAACTGCGAAAATGATAAATAGTTTTGTACCGGGTTTCGGACGATTTTTCATTAACTAGTAGATTTATTAATCGCTATAGATTTCTTTAAATAATTTAAAGGCAGGCAGGCATTTCATTTTTACCCGACTGCGCGACATCTAAGAGAGATTTATGTTCTTTCTGATTAGTCTCTTGGTTTCCAGTTTCTTTGTTTCAGTAACAAAATTACAATATTATGACCTATCGACATTATAAAATTTGACCTACCCTATCAAGGTAAATCGAATCGATCGCATTCGTTCATTTACGAACAAAGGAGTGAAACTCATGATTCACTCAAAACACCTACACGTGCAATTTCTAAAATTAAGCTTGTTAATTTCAATCGCTTTGTGTTCTTGCATTGTTGTACCTAAGTCTGACGTGTTGGCTGACTTTCAAGAGGTTATGAACCCCTGACCTGCTCAACCCCTGGACGTCCCTTTTGTCCCTTGATACCACATGTCTACTATTTTAGGGACTTACCTAGGGACCATAATATATTTGTATTATAAGCTGCATTTAGTCAACAATAGGTAAGCTTGGTAGACGTTGAGCACTATTATTTGTTTCAGTGAGCTTTGTTAGGCTTTCCTTTTTCTTGGAGTTTAGTCGTTTGTCTTGGACATTAATGAGGAGGGAGGAAACCCCTGTGACCAAAAGAGTGATAGATATGAATGTTGATAGATGGATTGTGTAAGGAATGACATGAAAGATAAAGGACTAAATGATGCCCCGCCGTGCCATCTGACAGGCGTGCCAACTGTTGCGTCCACCTCAAATGAATAGGTCAAGGGCAGGAAGATGATGGTACCTCTATTATCTGACTCAAGATGATTCCTTAAGGAGATAATCTTGATAGTCTTTCGATAGATAAAATGTCTCATGTGCTTCTCTTATTTGTTGGATATCTGTCTAAGTGATTTATTAGGAGAATCGAGCAGTAGCGGCGTAAGGGGGGGGCGGCGGGGGCGGTCCGCCCCGGGTGCCAAGCATCAAGGGGTGACAACCTGCTGGGGTTGCGGGTTGTTAGAAAAAGATACCGCAGCCCCGGAACGTAAAGGGCAATAAAGGAACGTGGGTGGATTTTAGTCAGTAGTAGTAGTCAGCAAAATTCTGACGCTCCCCCGCTCCGCCCAGAGCGGGGAAAGGTATTTGATGATTTCCCACCCTAACAAAAAGGGGTGACAACGGAATGCCAAGCCAGTCGTGCTGATTAGTAGCCACTGGCGCATCTGCACGACAAGGTCGCCGCGGGCGACAGGGGCAAGTTGTTGACGTGTCGATCAAAGCAATCACAGTTGACACTTGGTCAGTTAGCCAGTGTTATTGTTTCTATAAATAAATAAATAAATATCTTGGGACAGCTCACACACGGCTATCTGATCCCAAGCTAAGCAGAGCTTGTGTTATGGTAACCAGACAACTGATATACATACTTATATAATTTATAAATACATACATATGATAGATAAATCACACCCAGACACAGAACAAACAATCATGCTCATCACACAAAGCTTGTCCTGGGTGGGAATCGAACCCACGACCTTAGGCTCAGCAGTTAGGGCCACTAACCACTAGACCAACAGGCCCGTCAATTCTATGATGTGATCGTTTAATCTGCACGCGAATCATTATCTAGATCAATTTTGAAGTTCATAGCACCTTCTGGTTCTCTGGTATCAAACATACCACAGCAAGGTGTTGAAAGTGACATTGAAACAGTATATAGTATATATATACAGGGTGGCCAGTTGATAGGCGTCCAAAGAAAAAAATTAGATGCCTTATGCTAAGGGGTACACACGGCAACAGATCAACCTATACAAAACCAGTTTACGCTGCTCTCTCAACAACGGATCGTACACCATAAATTTCAAGTACAATGAGAGATCCGCATAAACTGGTTTTGTATAGGTTGATCTGTTGCCGTGTGTACCTGAATTACCCCCATGTATGTTCCGCGATTTTTTGTAGTTTAGGAGCTAAAATTTTTTAAGTACTATTTTCAAAATTTCCACCTGACATTGGTTTTTATTTTTTATCTCTTTATTCCTATCATTTCCAGATATTCTTTTTTTGTGAAATCTATTAGCAATAGCAATAGCTAGCATGCAAAAAACAACCGTTTGCCTAGGCATTGTAGAACTTACCACAAAATTAGTCCAAAGTTCAAAATTACCGTTAGAGTTTGGTAATCAAAAATGTTCAGAGCTTAATAAAAAATAAGTCAGGGGTGCTAGAGGTTTCTAAATGATTTCAAAAACTTCTATGGACCTTCAGAAGACAAAATCGTTAAAAAAAAATAGAGCTTGATCAGGGATTATTTCGTGTAATTAGCTTTGATAGCAATAAAGGTATTTTTACAGTTATTCGTACATTTATTTATTTTTTACATACATTTAATTACATTTTTAAATATTTCTTTTTACAGTTATTGTTATTATTTGTGATTTCGTTATTTTTTCCACTGTTATGATAAAAAATACGGTAGATAGTTTACAAATTTTATTAAAACACCCTACAAAAGGTTTTCGAAATGCCGCCCTACCACAGAAATGCACAAGCTACATCTAAGGAGGAAATTGTCTTTTAGTTGTAAACCATGTCTTCTTTGTTAAGTTTACGTCTGACAGCAAAATTGGCCATTGGTTCTCCAAGAACTCCTTGTAGGTGGCTCCATCGAGCCTGGACGGCCGCCTGGCTAGACCGTTATTCCGTAAGACCATAAAATTTTCAACACCGCTTCAGTGTGAACATGTGGTCCGGCGTTCTCAACGGTGAACTAATTGGCCCATTCGAGCTGCCGTCCAGGCTCGATGATACGCACGGGAAACTAACAATGAAGAAGAGCTGAGACGGAAAATTGAAGAACCGGGAAATGTTGTAAGAAGTAACAGAGAAGCATTTAGACAGCTAAAAGACAATTTCGCCCGTAGATGTAGATTGTGAATTTCTGTGTTAGGGCGGCATTTTGAAAATCTTTTGTAGGGTGTTTTAATTAAATTTGTAAACTATTTACCGTATTTTTTATCATAACAGTGGGAAAAATTACGAAATCACAAATTATAAGAAAAACTGAAAAATTCCTTTATTGCTATCAAAGCTACTGAAAAACTACTACTGAAAAATTCCTTTATTGCTATCAAGCTCTATATTTTTTTAACGTTTTTTTCTTCTGAAGGTCCATAGAAATTTTTAAATCATTTAGAAACCTCTGGGACCCCTGACTTATTTTTGAAGTGATACTTCTTTTGGCGCGATGGAGAAAAATGATGAGAGTGAATTTAGCCAGCGACATCGTGAAGTTAGTTCTAGGTGGCATGAAAATCGATAACTATGTTCAAGTTGTATATTCTAGTATTTTTATATTTAGAACACAACTATGTTGGGGTCGGCTTCCAGTCTAACCAGATGCAGCTGAATATCAGTATTTTACATGGAGCGACTATTTAGATCACGTGTTTCATAATAAATAAATATTATTTTGGTGTTCTTATTAAATTAATTTCACATTCCAAGCAACCCTTGCGGAGGTTTGGAAATGGATGGGTAACCACAGAGGGCCAGGTTAAGCAACCTTTGCCAAGGTTTGGATATGGATGGGTTACCACACGGGGACAGTTTAAGCAACCCTTGCCGAGGTTTGGAAATAGATGGGTTACCACACGGGGACAGGTTAAGAAACCCTTTCCGAGATTTTGAAATGGATGGGTTACCACACAAAGCCAGGTCAAGCAACCCTCACCAAGGTTTGGAAATGGATAGGTTACCACAGGCGGCCAAGTTAAGCAGCCCTTGCCAAGGTTTGGAAATGGATGGGCTACCACAGAGGGCCAGGTTAAGCAACCCTTGCCAAGGTTTGGAAATGGATGGGTTACCACAGATAGCCAGTAATAGAGTTTTTATTCAAAGTGCCTTCGATCCTCGAATTCATAAACGATGATGAACACGAAAACGAAAACGATGTCCTTTTGGTATGTCCACAATGAAACAATACGTAATGATGTTATCAATGACATATTTAGTTCCTATCACAATCTGTTCTTTTCTGCATACTACTTTTACAAAATAATGTCGATGTTTCACATCTGCCAGGCGTCCCGTGACGGCTCACATTCTTTTGATTATTTTTTATATATAAAAATAAGTCGGGTTTTCCTTCCTGACGCTATAACTCCAGAACGCACCAACTGATTTCCACGGTTTTGCATTCGTTGGAAAGGTCTCGGGGTCCGTGAGGTTTATAGCAAAAAAAAGGTAGTTAAGATAGAAAGGTAGAAAATTGCATAGCCACGCATGCCGGGGCACAGCTAGTTTTTTATATTTATCGTTGATCACTAGGTACAGCATTTTAGTTATATTTTTTCTATACGCCAAAGAAGTATAACTTCTAACGCGTGTACATAAGTACACACACCCCTTTTTTATTAAGCTCTGAACATTTTTGATTACCAAACTCTAACGGTAATTTTGAACTTTGGACTAATTTTGTGGTAAGTTCTACAATGCCTAGGCAAACGGTTGTTTTTTGCATGCTAGCTATTGCTATTGCTAATAGATTCCACAAAAAAGAATATCTGGAAATGATAGGAATAAAGAGATAAAAAATAAAAACTAATGTCAGGTGGAAATTTTGAAAATAGTACTTAAAAAAATTCTAGCTCCTAAACTACAAAAAATCGCGGAACATACATGGGGGTAATTCAGGTACCCTTCAGCAAAAGGCATCTATATTTTTTTCTTTGGACGCCTATTAACTGGCCACCCTGTATATAGCCTGAAAATCTCGATACACAAGATGAAAGAAGGTAGAGATTAGCAACAAGAAGAATATGACCAAGAAAAAAACTTTTTTGAAAAAAAAAGTCGAAAATAACGTACTTAATTTTTGTTGGTTTCGTTGAATTTTTTGCTACCGACTTCCGGAAAGTTATTTTCGACTTTTTAGTTTTTTTTTGGAAGTCGCTTATGATTAAAAGAAAATTCTGCAGATTTTGTATAACAGATTTTCGTCAAAGAATTTAATTCATGGTGGAAGCTAAATCCTTTAGTGTCCGAACACATAACGAATTATGAAGGTCTACTGTCCTGTTTTAAAAAAGGAAAATTTTGAAATGGTTTGATGCTTCAAAAATCTATTGACCATGAACATCAAAATGTTAAGAGACCAAGAGAAACAAAGTGGAGTGCCTTTTAGATGTTTTCTCTTCCTGGTACGCCAAAATCATTTCATCAGACAATAGAGGGTTTTTTCAGAAGTAGTTTGACCTAGGAATAGAACATGCTATCTATATACAAAAATTAAACGGGTAGTGTCCAAATATGTACATTCAAAATGAGTTCAATATTATTTTCGATAGTACTGAAGTACTATCATCGAGTGTTACCATCTTTTTTTTAAGCATTTGTGTGGCTTCAGTGATTTCTTGTAAAAGAAGTTTCTCAAATGTTTAGTTAGGTAATAATATCTTACTTAAAGTTTACAATGACCCAAACGGGACCTACCAGTCTTTCCATATTGCCCATTGTAAAGGACCGAAACGTAAATTTTGATATTATAGAATATTTAAGCAAAATAAAGTCACGCATTCGCGTTTATTATTTTGAGGGTGCTCAATAAGAAAGTCGCCCCGGGTGCCAACCCATGCTA
Organism: Ochropleura leucogaster; assembly: GCA_958449745.1. Classification (NCBI taxonomy): domain Eukaryota; kingdom Metazoa; phylum Arthropoda; class Insecta; order Lepidoptera; family Noctuidae; genus Ochropleura; species Ochropleura leucogaster. Next base: position 6,998,555 of record OY288208.1, read on the forward strand.
CGCCGCCACTGGAATCGAGGACGAAATATATGTTTTACCTGAATTTGATATCCCCGCTGTAGCCAGCTGGTGGCGTCCATGTGAAGGTGAGGGTCTGGCTGTCGTATTTCTCATCGTGTTTCTTGTGTGTCACGGCATTCTGTAAAAAATAATGAGTTACTAACTTTTACAAGCTTTAAATTATATTCCTAGTTCCTACTAAAAACAAAGATTCTAAGGCAGCTTGCCTTAGAATCTTTGTTTTTAGTAGGTACCTAGTACCTTGTCATTCAGCCTTTTTTAATTCACAGTCTCAACTAACGACAAGGCCATACGTGTCCAGACCATATAAAAAAAAAAAATGCAGACGGACGGTATACACAGCAGTGTCTAAAAAGAATATAAAACTAAAACCACTTTTGCGAATAATTCAATTTGATGTAGGTACGTGGGCAGGTTCATTGCACGATGCTTTGGGCACGAAGTACCTACCTACTAGATATAATTTACTTTGTGCTTTATTAGGGTGGGCGATATTAAATCTAGGTAAGTAATAGTCATTATTATAGTGTAATTTGATCTATGTGTACATGACCAGCTACGAGTTATCAACAACACGTTCATTATTGTGGCGATCTGGGACATTATCGACCGGCCCCTAGTCTAGCTAGACAGATTGCAATAATTCAGAGAACGCCCCGCTAAGCACCTTGTACGTTTACCTTCACTATTAGGTTCCTAGTTGTGCTTAGTACTTGGTATTTTTTAACCTCTGTTTTGTTCATGAACTCCCAAGAACAACAAGATACTAAAATAGTGAGGTCACTTTCGGAGGTAAGTTTTAGGTTGGGTTTAGCATTGTGTTCTTTTATGATGACGTTTCATTAGAAACTATTTAATAATCGGGCGGCAATCGACCTAAACATTAGGTACCTACTGGCCAAATGTGGGAACTAAGATATACCTATTAGGTACAATAGGTATATCTCTGCTTAACCTTTTGGGGATTACAGGCGAAATGTTATGGTATAAATTATTTAGTAGCACCCCTGAGTACAAATTTGTGCTCCGCTAATGTCAACGGGCGTGCTCCCTATGCTTTAACAAGCAACATTATCAAAATGTCAGTCTACACCATATATCTACGGTCTACAGTTCTACACTATACCAAGTAAATTAACACTGAATCTAAGGTATTCAGGTTTTAGTTAAAATAACAGAGTCTTTAGAGAGAATAATCATTAGAACAACACATATTAGGTCCTAGCTTTTGCCGTTAAATTCGGGGTAACACGGTTAGGGGAACCGTGTTCTTGATTTGCAGGTACCTGGTACCTGTAGTTTTTTCCCTCGCGCCTGATTTATTGTTTTAAATATTAATAGCAATGCTAAGTTTGCCCTTTTAATCCCTCTTTCTCCCTCATATCTCAATCTTTTTTAAAAAAAATAGCATATGTCCGTCTCCAGGGTCCCAACTATATCTCTACCAAAATTCATCAAGATCGGTTCAGCCATTTAGGCGTGAAGACGTAACAAACAATCTCACTTTCGCTTTTATAATATTGGTAAGGATTCTTTTCTTCTATGCCGAAACTGTCTTCCATTCTATTCTAATTTTAAATGTTGGAGGATTCGAATCCCATTTTAAACAGCCTGTAATATATAAAACCTCTACAAGACTTGCGTCTTTTTAGGACCCCCATCACCATCCCCTCAGGAGACACTCTACGTCTGTATATCCCAATAGGCGTGACGTTATAGTTGAGTTTAGTCTAGACATGGTGTGAACGAGTATCTAACGCCTCATTAGGAGTAAATGCTCTTGTGCGGCAGTGTTGCAGCTTATACTTATAAAGATTGAGCACCCTGCTAGGTCTACCCGGTCAAGGTCTAATGGAACGGTGTAATAGTTCTGTACATAACGACACGAACGTTTGTTGTATATAGCAGCTATATGAGGTATAATCAATAGCAATTGGTCCTACTATATCCTACAATTTGTTTATTAATATCCTATGCCAAAGTTTGTGAGTAGGTATGGATTTATGTTTGAGCCTCTTTCACGAAAAAACTACTGAACGTACCTTGATGAAATTTGGCACAGAGATATAGAGGTATAGTCTGGAATAACACATAGGATACTTTTTTTCGATATCAGCAAAGCCGCGGACGCTAGCTTATTGAATATAAATGTACGCAAAAACTTTTTTTTCAATAGAATGTTCCAAAAAAAATAACTACCTCCGGAAGTCGGCTTTTGTTTAGTTTCATTGACTCTTTTGCCACTGACTTCCGGAAGGAAAGTTTTTTCCAACCCATGAATAGGTTTTTGAATGTGAATAAAAATTTATCGGCGATTTTGCGCGGGACCACCGCGCAAGCTTCACGGATTTAGGCATTTATTTCATTCTTTCTTAAAAAAACAGTCAAATTGAGAACCAACCTCTTTTTTTGGAAGCTGGTTAAAAAGAGATAAGTTGACATTATGCTAAAGTACTTGAGAAAACAATGGTTTTTGTCTTGTATCCTTATTTGTGACTAGCGTATGCCCGGGACTTTGACAGCGCGAAGATCTTTGTTTTAATAATTATAAGTACGAGTATGACACTCAGAAGGGCTACTATGACATCTTATAGCAATTCTTATTCCACTGAGTGAAAGAGATGGTGCTAGACACCCTGTATAGCTCTGTCTCTTTCCCTCAGCGGAATAAGAATTGCTTTAAGAGGTCATAGTAGGGCTACAGAAATCGCGTATCAACAAGTGCAACATTTTTTTAAATATGAGAAGTAGGTAGGTACCTATTTCAGTTATCTTTAAGAAACTTTACCTCTTTATCATATTAGTATGTATATACGAGTTAGGTTAAAAAAGTATTTTATTGAAATTAATTAAAACAAATTAAGATAATTAATAGATACTGACACTTTACAGAATAAAATATAGGCCTACGTCCTATAGGTACTTACACCCGATTACCTATTGTCTGTTTGGTTGACTGTACTAAGATTTACGAGGAATATAGAAAGATCCAACACAATCCACACGTAATTAACGAACACGCATAGCCTTCCATTCATTTAATAATATCTACCTACCTCATTGATACAGGCCCATAGATTATGTTTTTGTTCATGGAAATGCCGACAAAACATTTTGTTGCTATCTGTGGTATGCCGTTGTTTGGCAATGACGATAATTGTATTTAAGCCTGAGTGAAGGGTTCTTATGTCCTCGGAAGTTAACAATTTGTTTGTAATTTGACAATTTTGTTGGTAAAAAAATGGAATCGCAAAAGCGTATTAGCAAAACGTGCAATTTGTTTAAATGCAAAGTTATAACGCAACTTGAATTGCATTACCAATTAGGTATGTAGATGGGGTACAGAGCCGTATTTAAAATATTGAATGAGAGCAATGAATTGTAAATTATTAAAAAATATTCTTGTTGAAATATCGGCACGTGTAAGTTTTGATTTAATACTATCTTACCTCGTACCAACCAAATGTGACTTCTTAAACCGAATATACATATATAGCCTTGAATGATGCAACACAGCTTTGAGAATTCTATCATATTTTATGAATGTAGTGGTTTATTCAAGCGTAGGACTCTGAATCGTTGACCGATTAGGCTAGGGTAACTGCACCAGTTTTCCGATCAGCGCCAGTTAGCGACCACTTTCATTATTTGTGCGAAAATTAGTGATGAAGGATTACCGAAATTTGAACCAACCCTCGTGTATTTCTTTTTCCGACTTAAGTTGGTCAGATAAGCGAAGCCGTGTTAAAATAGCTTATTATTATAAATAATACATCAGTCGCTAACCAGTGCAGTGGCCTTTTAAAAACGTAGGGCCAATTACGTTTAACATAAATTAAAACTGAACCAATCGATTGACCAAAAGACGATCCGTTGATGGAATGGCAGCTTTCTACATAAAACCCGCATTGATAAATGCAGAAATAGTTCATTATCATCACTAAACAAATTATCTTTGCTTGCTTAAGCATGGTACTATGAAACACAGCGTCATTACTTGAGGTACCTACCTACTTCAAAAAAAACCTTCCTCAATTAAAATTTAAATTAGAACTGTTTTAAAATTCTCAGGATTATTTGAGTACGTATTCAACGACATTAAACATTAATTCAGGGTCATTTATTGTACTGCTACGTAAACTTTTTTAGTCGGCAGTCTTATAGGCCATTTAGGTTCTATTGTCATTTAAAGGATACGGATACTACATAGATAGGCATTATAATAACAAAAAAATAACTACAGTTTTTGGTGTTCAACGTTGCCACAACGAATATTGTTGTTTATTTTCAAAAGATAAAAAAATGCCTATGAGTGTTGAAAAACTATTTCAAATAGATAGATTAAAAAACCACGCAATCATTGTGAACATGAAGGACTTCTTTAGAATGCGTAACAACTTCGTAGCAATGCAAACAACAACTTTTTAAGGAAGTTTGTTCTTACAATTTTCAGAACACGATTTGATGAATCACTCACCATTTACACCTGTAACTAGGTACCCACTTAACAGGTTTAGAACGTGACAATTCGTACCAATCCTAAAATATACGGCCAGTGTTCTTTTTTTCGTTCGCGCGTATGATTGAAAATTTTTGTGTCAACCTTTTATATGGTAAAAAAAACTGAAAGGACCAATTTCATTAATACGTTACGTAACCATAATGTAGGATCATTCAACTTTTCATTTCCTGATTTTGTAATAAAGAGACAGATTTCAATCGAATGTTTATTATTCAAGAAACAGCTGTAGCAATAATAATAATAACGATTGTGTTCGTTGATTACAGGTACTACGTAAGTTCCATATAAGAAAGATACTTAAGGTTTCCTGTACATATTAATGCGGCAGTTAATATAATTATAAGAAGCATAATTAAATCGGCTGCCGAATCACACAGTAGTACAATAAAGTTTACATATTCTAACAAAAACTAAATGTGAAGCGAACCGTAAGACCAAGATGCGATCTCGTCGCACAATGAGTTCAACCATACAGATTTTTTCAAAATGTCTTAATTCAAGCTCGCAAGTCATCGCGCGAGCACAGGTTTCACAAACAATTTTCATCGCACGACGAGAACACATCTTGAATCGTGACAGTTTACGATACGTAAAGTTTCTGAAGGACGCGTAACGTGTTTTATTGAAATAACACTTAATTTATATACTTATGACGCACTGAAATATCCTGGTAGATATACGTAATTAGATAATTTATGAAGTCTCACATTCTGCATTTCAAAATATGCCTTAATAAAGATGCAGATAACCAAATAGATCATTATCTGCCTAGCCTTTTCCCGGCTATTTTAGGGTCGGCTTCCAGTCTATCCGGATGCAGCTGAAAACCAGTATTTTACATGGAGCGACTGCCTATCTGACCTCCATAACCCAGTTAGTACTAGGAATAAGATAACTCTAGGTAAGACTGGTTGTCGGACTTTCAGGACATTGACTATCTGTAACGACTGTTAAAGAAGTTGGTCCCGGCTGGGACCAACAGCTTTAGGTGCCTTCCGAGGCACGGAAACTCGGTGTGTAACGGGTGGTCACCCATTCACAGGTAAACCTAAGCAAGTTCGGCTTAACCTATAGATCGACTCGAGCGGCTAATATTATTTGGCCACGAGATCGATAAAATCAATAGATTTTTCATAATAAAAATCTAGAGTGTAAAAGGAAAGCAAATAAATACGGCAACAAAAAAGGGCTTTTTATCCAATATTAAAAAAAGGGGAGGTTCTATGTCCGACCCTATTTTTTTTAAATTATGTTTATCGATAACTCCGTCAACTGTGGTCCGATTATCAAATGTCCCATATTAATTTTATTTATTTTGGTTTGGTAGGTTATAAATGAATTATCGTCTATAACACATATTTTTCTTCTATGTCTATTATGGATGATGCAAATTGCTTTGAGTAACAATGGACAATGAATACTCGATAAAAAATTGTTTGAGATATCATCATACCATAACTAAAACCACCACCATAACTGACAACGTAGTTGGGATTTCTGCTCATTTATTGCCTGTAGATGAAAAGCTTTTGTTGCCACAAAAACATAACATAACGTCAAGCCTGAAATCCCCAACGGCGCGTTAGTGACCCACGCGCGTCTCAAAGAGATGTCAGCAAAGCAGAGGGACCTGCCAGGGCCTCCGCCTGCCGGGGTTGCGGGTTGTTCGAAAGAGATATCGCGGCCCCGGAACGTAAAGGGCAATAGAAGGAACATGGGTGGATTTTCGTCAATACAAGTCTGACACTCCCCCTGCTCCGCCCAGAGCGGGGGAAGTTATTTCATGATTTCCCACCCCAAAAAAGGCCTGTAATCCTCGTTAAGCTAGGCAGAGGTGTACCCAGGCTTCACTACAAGTACACTCAAGTCCTATGTAATTAGGGACGAGTCTGAGTGCCTAGTGCGAGTTTAACAAAATTTTGCGAATGACTTTACTGTCGCGTTTAGCGAGCGAACTTCAAACGCTCCGAGAACAGTTTTTGAGCGAGTGTAAGTTGGCATCTGGCAAACCACTAGAACCGCGTTTGTTCACTGTGAGCAGCGTTTATTATTTTTCTTAGGTTGGTGTCACGTTCGCGTCGTGAGATAAACCTACCAAATGTAGAATGATATCATTCAAGTATGTAATTGTAACAGGAGCGCCTGTCTATCCAAATTGTCGAGGTTATTACGTCTTTGTTTGACACTGGTTCGAAAGGAGTTGTTATTGTTTAGTTTTTATTAAGCAAATATTTAATATGATGATGATAAAAATTTGATATGATCGTAACATTTATGGAGCATTAAGTGGAATTTAAATAATTTTGTGCTTAGTGTACTTATGTATGTGAACTTTGTAATCAAGTACCTAGTTTAATGCTTTTTAGGCATGGAGACATTAGCTAACCATCCTCTCATGAAGAGGTAAAATAACAACATTAAAGTATTGGGAAGACTTGGTATATACCTATATGACTTATTCTATATACACACTGCACATTTTTTGTGATATGTGCTTTGCAACTCCTACTGGCCTTTGATAGGAAACGATGGCAAAAAAGAATAAAGCAGTGAGCACCTGCAAATGAAAGGGGAGAAAAGTTTTTTAAACCATGTAGTTTTGTTTTTATAACTTACATTGCAATTAACATTAATTGATACATACTTGTTCCAAGGGTATCCTTGGAAGACAAAGGACAAGAACTTAAAAAGTTTCTTCGAAAATCGAAATCTCTCTATTTTTCTCTCTAAATTTCCTCCCCGTTAGGTGTATCAGATATTAGATATTATATCTGGTGCCTTAGCGGCCGTAAACATCCTCAAAGCGAAGAAAAACTGTCCTGCCATGTCTTTTGTATTATTAACACTAAATAAAAATTAAATAATTGTTATAAAAGTATCGTATAACTTCACTCTCACTACAAAAATCTCAGTGAGAACTTTTTAGTCACCCTCGATCGCGTTTGCGTTCATTTATTACTCGATCTGTCAAAATCTGAAACTCGCACTCGCACAATGGATGAAATTAACCAATCACATGCGCTAACGCCTTCACTTGTGAGTGCGAGCGATTCTATTACGAAGGCATTGTAAACTGACACTCACTAATTCAGGTTCCATTTTTTGTCACCAGAGCGCGCTGTTTCTATTCCATACAAATCTTAGTAAACGCGCTCACGTTCGAATCGGTAAAAAAACTCACACTAGGCACTCTGTTGTCATTAGACAACAAATCTAGACTCCGCAGCTGCTACTGAGAAATTCTTGAAAAACACAATAACACCTTGTCCGACCGTTGAATCGAACCAAAAAAGCAACCGCAATAAAGTCAGTTCAGTTGAGTTTGACGGCACGGTTGGCGCAGTGGCTGAGCGATCTGCTGCGCTGCGTGTCGCAGGTTCGATTCCCGCAAGGAACAAATATTTGTATGACCTGCAGATAGTTGTTTCGGGTCTGGCTGTTTGTGTATGTGAGTTTAAATGTTTGTAAACGCACCCACGGTACAGGAGAAATTCCTAGTGTGGGCTAAACATATTTTTTGTTTGATTAAAGTTGTGGTTAAGGGACTTACGCCAGGTTGACCGCAGTTCAGAAGCTGTGCGAAGTTGTCGTTGGGCTTCAGAGTGAACTTGCCGACGGGCTTGTTATCCTCCGTACGAGCCTGCAGCATCAGACCACGAATGGTGTTAGCGGCATCCTTGCCGCTGATAACCAGTTCCATGGGTTCACCAGATTTCGCGTTCTGATTGATTTAAAAAAAAATAAAATTGCTAATTAAAATAAATTGTTATGAAACAATAAATTGTTATTAAAAAATAAATTGTTATTAATAATAAATTGTTATCAAAAAATAAATTGTTATTAAAAATAAATTTTTATTAAAAATAAATTGTTATTAAAAATAAATTGTTATTAAAAATAAATTGTTAAGTATTAAAAATAAATTGTTATTAAAAATAAATTGTTATTAAAAATAAATTGTTATTAAAAATAAATTGTTATTAAAATAAATTGTTATTAAAAATAAATTGTTATTAAAAATAAATTGTTATTAAAAATAAATTGTTATTAAAAATAAATTGTTATTAAAAATAAATTGTTATTAAAAATAAATTGTTATTAAAAATAAATTCTAATTAAATGACTGACAAATAACAGAAAACCGGCCAAGTGCGAGTCAATTCTTGCGGTTCCGAACTAACTTGCGACATAAACGGCCATATCGAAAAAAATATATGATAATCTACGAAACGCGCTGTGGGAGACACGTCCAAGAGCGTCCTAACAACGTCAACAGCAAGGTCAGTCGGGACTTCTCTGGTCTTTCAACTTGTAAAGTTGCATAGATCCTTTGGGTTTTTCGCTATACCAGTTGTGTTAAACAAATGAAAATAAAATAATATTTCTGTAAAAAAAGTAAAACATGCAACAACTGCGGATTCCCAGACGGTGTCCTTACTTAAATATTTACTTTTTCCTGACAAAATACAAAGCTACTATGTTTGCATAACATATAACGTAATAGTTTTTCACAGCGAACGTTCGTTTAAAAAAAATACTAAGTTAAAACCGGTCTGAAAATCCTATTGGTTAAAATATTTGGATTAAGTGCCTTAGCTCTTCAGATAGCAGATTCTAAGACTGGGGCCATACGCGGCATAGCCCAAGGGACTATCCCTCTCTAAATCATTATTTTCCATTAAAGATAGAGATGGGGATCAGTAGGATGGTAGGGCCAATGTTATAAAAACAAATGGCTCTATCTCTTTTTAAAAACAACAAAAATGCCTTAATCACTCCCCTGCACGGAACACGGACCACGAATTTGCTTTGTCTTTGAAGAACCCACAAACGCTTTTGTATGGGGTATTTTAATAACGTACCTTGGTGCTGGTGGTGATGGTGTAAGGAGGAGGGGAGGACTGCTTGGGTACGGGGTGCTTCGGTACCATGTCGACGCACACGCTCTCGGGTGCGCCAGTTGAGTAGGCGTTGGCGGCTGCCACCAGGGACACCGCGAGGACTACATATGAAGCCAACATGTTGGTTGTTTCTGAAAAATTAAGCTGAACGTGATACCCAAATCGTACCTAGTAGCTCCCTTAGTTATTATCTGATGATTATGTTCCTAGCTTTTCAAATAGCGTTGGTAATTTATGCGAGTCATATAAAAAAGTATTGAACTCAATTCTTGGAAGAGCCGAAAATGTTTGTGGTTTCGATATGAACTTGAAATATCAATAGCATATTGACAAAAAAGGCTATTGGAAAGAACCCAAGAGGTACACACAAATTAATCAAGTTTGATGACTACTAATGAGGCATTATCTTGCTCAACACATGTTTTTCATTGACAAAGTTTTGTATAAGATTTGATGAGTAAATAATTAAGCTCGGGCCTCGAATATAATGATTGATGTGTATAATTTTAGATAGATACAAAACATCGTATAATAATCTCATCCGATGCTAAGTCGAAATAAATGCAAAGTAAACGAAAGCGGGTCATGGTCCTTTCGGTTCTTCAGAAGTCAAGCTCTTGCAAAGCTACGACACACGAGGACAGGTTCTCCACAAATATGGTGATGTAACTTAACGATCAACAAACTTTGCCGTCGCACGCTTGCACACATCGTAAAATAAATAAAACCAAAAACAACTGGTACCGTTTTTTACTACACTTTAGTAAGCTTTCGAAAGTTTTTTTTTTGTCAAATAACTGGAAGTTAATATTGTTGCAATTTGATTTAAAAATGGAAATGAGTTGTGAAGGAACTTTGAAGGCGGAAAAAACTGAAGCCGTTACAAAGGACCAAAAGTTTTAGTATCTTGGCCACAGTAGTTCCGTGTGATTGGTCCTCAAGGCTTTGTACCGGGAAAGAGAAGTATTTAGATCCTTGCGGAAGTGAACCAAATAAAGTATGTAAAGTAAACAACTTGTTTAATAACCCACTTTTAAAAATGTAGGATTTACCAAAAGACATTCGCCATAATTGGTTTCAAAACTTTAGAACTTTTGCGCTTTCATCAAAATATTTACAATTTCGGAAATCAATCTACACGATTCTGTCCGTCTTTAAAACTAAGCAGTAAACATGTAACCTTTTGCGACAAACGCACAGTGCAACATCATCCAATTAGGACTGACCCCATTTAACTTAGCAAGAAGGCCTAGGTTAAACAACGATAAACTAGGACGACCAAGGAGTTTCCATCTTGGAATAATATTTTTAAACTATCATATCAATACGACATGTTTATACAGTTAAATAGCTATGAAAACTCAACACATGACGCTGGCATAATAGTCGATATATATCGGTCCAGTTGAAGAAATCAAAGAAGAAAAAAAAAACTAAAAAAAGTCGAACACTTGCGCACCAAAGCGTGAATTAAATACAAATATTGCTTGATAAATTGGTACTTGGATGTTTGGCGCTAGGTACAAACACCTTTTATGAACGATGAGCTCAGAATATAAACAAATAGTTCTTTAGAGACTTTGTAGAAAAAAGTTTAAATATTTAAGCAAGAATAAAAGTTCATGCTGAAAAGCTGACAAATGATTAAGTATCTACTTTGTTTGTAAAACAATTGAAAACTTTGAATCAGAACAATTTAGTTCCTAGTGTGGGTTACCTTTGGTGCCATTTGTTTAATCGTTTTAAGTACTTACTTATCAAATTTTATTGATGTTTTAATCAAAGCAAAACTGCTTAGCAAAACTATTCAGTAACAAAAATCAACGGTTTATTTATTAAATTATATTTTAAGATGCCAATAAGGAGATTCCGAAATACCTAATATTTCATCACTATCATGAATTTATAACTAATCTCAGATGTCAAAAACCACATAAATATTTATTTGTATCGTAAGTAGGCTAGTCAACAAACGATTACCTTCACTTTAAAATTATTGACCTCAGAAGTTTACAATGAAAGCACTTTATTGTTACTTTTATATAAAATTTGAATAATACCGCATTTCATTGTTATTGTTTCTTAAGGAAATGTTAATAAATAAATTGTAATTAAATTTACCTTTGATTTAGTTCAAAAGAGCGAGCGCCGAGTGAGTCGTCTAGTGTGTGAACGGTTACAAACAGCAATCTTGGTCACTTGCAAGTTATATAGGTAACGCAACCACTGTTCGTGTGGAAGGGCAGAAGGCCAAAGACTAAGCGACAGAACGGCTTTTCTGTTTTTTATCTTCAATTTTTCCTCTCGTTTTTGACTTAAGTAGCCTAATAACTAGCTTAGAATTTTAATTTTATGCTTAAATTTCGGTTTTTATTTACAATAATGAAATACATTCATAAAAATAAATTGACAATTGTAAATTAGTTAAATATACTATCGTGTCGGTACAATTAGTTGTTATTTTAAATATATTAGTGTATGAATCAGTTGTAGAAAAAGAATTGGCGGAATGAACATTAAAGTACCAAATAACTAGAATAAGTTACATAATTGAAGAACTGGGCACCCTTTCCGCGTTGACAGTGGTGAGAAAGAATTTTTTTGACACCCTGTAATATTTTTTTTTTATTCTTGTAGGATATATATTTATTTATTACTATACGTCTATTTATAGACTGTAAATAATCAACATACGCATAGTAAATGAAGTAAACAGACATTTAATAATAAAGAAAGCTCGATTTTTGTTATATTATTTTTGTCATAATTAAGTAACTTTATAATTTACTAGCTGCGCCCAGTGGCTTCACTCGCGTAGTCCGGGATAAAATTTCCAGACTGTAAGCTATCTACAAACCAAATTTCATTCAAATTCCTTAAGCTGTTTGAGCGTGAAGAAGTAACAAACATACATACAGCTATACATTTTCGCCTTTACAATATTAGTGATATAATGTTTGAAAAACACTTCTGTTTTTCTATAATCTTTGGAAGATTTATATTCAACTAAGACTATGAAGGCAAACCCTGCATATACGTGTGTCCTATTTAATGTATTATAATAAAATAATTATTTTTCGATAGTACCACTCGTAGTGGTTTTAAAACGCTACATACAAGTTGGTAAGTATATTTTTTTCTATATCGACAAAAAATCGAAATCCAAAAAGTTTACTTGTTGATTTTCCTCAAATTAGAAACGGACAATAAATTTTAAAATTGGCACCTATGTCGGATAAAACCCGCATCATGCGATTCCTGTTTATGTAATGTTTTCCTCCGTTTATGTTAAGTGCTTCATTTTTTCAAAATATTCAAATGAGCCACAGTTGATGAAAATAAGGTTCAATCAAATTATCTTTAATCATTTATAATTTTAATCGAAGAACTTTTATTTTTATTTTTGTAATATTTTCCTCCTTATGAACCCGACCAAAATGTTGTAAATCATTATAATATTAACACTGTTTTTCTATCAGGAATGTTTCAGTAACAGCCTCGATTCGTGCTCTGTTTAAAGCATTAGGGTCGCTCCCTATTACATGGGACCTTGAAATGGGAGGTATTATTTGGTACATCTCTGCCTAACCCTTTTAGGATTATAGGCGTGATGTAATGTATGCAGATATGTTTCATGCCGGTTCTTCTCCATAGGAAACGATCAACCCAAACCGTGCATGCATCTTTTCTCGACGTTTTATAAGTGCCCATGTAGGCTTAGGTGAAATAAAAATATTTTGATTTTATTAAGTATTTATAAAGGACATTGGTAAGTATTCAGATTTATTCATTTGTAAACATAAAACAGTGTTGGGATGTTACGTTTTTGTTAGTTCATTTAGATTATTTTATTATTTATATTAAAAATCAAATAAAAATTATACTTAAAAAGAGCAACAGTGTTGGATAAATGAAAACAATATTCTGCTGACAGTTAATTAATACTTACTTCAAAATTAAAATTACAATGTCAAAATAGATAGGTACTCACCAAAAAAATTAAGTTGAAACAGAAATATCAAAAAATAAAATAGGTAAAATTAATAAAAAGGAAAATTTACATATCGAATTATTACACGAATATAAAAATAAAAGTCAAAATTAATTTAAAAAATATATTTGACGGATACAATAAAATAGTCATCCAAATAGTCCTTTATTGAAAAGTAACATTTATCGATTTAAATCATTTGTAATTTTTTGAATTGGTCCAGATTTTATGATGTCGCAGGCCACTTGTTAAATATTTTTGTGGTCACGTATGTCAGGTTTAAAAAGATACACTGACATTCTTGTTATCAATTATCACGATACCCCATAAACGTCTATTATTGAACAAACATGGGCTTCCTCATACAGCATTATGCAAACTTGTGACGAAATTGCCATAATCAACTTAATCGGCATAATACAGCTAACTTGGAATGTTCTTTGTCAATATATCGTTGAGATCCACAGCTCCGAAAAAAAAACACTTCAGTGTTCATAATTTTTCAGATAGTCGATGTTTCATGATTCAGGTATTTCATATAAAATCGCTATACTGATCAAAATGTATGAGGCAGCTGAATCAATAGTCTACCTCTACACTAAGTTAACTTTGTGACAAAATGATTTCAAAATATCGCAAAGTTGTCAAGTCATTCCTCTCACGATCGCAACTAATTCGTAAACAAGACGAAAAATGTTTACGGTGACTTATAGGCAGTCATCGTGAACATTTTAGTACGCCATTGTATTGATACCCAATCGTTTCGTATGTTTTTTTTTTATGACGATCATGCTAGATAAGGACACTGAGGTGACATGAAGATTTCGTTGCGTAGGCGCAAACAAGGGGGATTTTACCACAGCCGATGATTTATACTGTAAGCTAATTGTTAAGATAATTGAAATTAAACACATAACTTAAATTTATATTGCGTACGATTTTTTTCTGAAAAAGATAACCTACTTTAAGAGTAAGTGAAATGTGAAAAAAAAAACTCCAAGGCAACATACGTTGCAGAAAAAAGAGCGCACTTCAATGTTTGGTACGGCTACGCTTAATGCTACGCTAGCTGCTACGTTGCTGCTACGCTAGCTGCTACGCTCGCTACTACGCTGCTGCTACGCTCGCTACCGTCAGTCATTCAGTTAGTAGCAATCACTTTATTCCTGTCTCCTATTTTTCACACTTGTATTTACTCCAATTACCAAGTATCAGCAGAACAAAGAGATGCTCATGCGGACGGACATAGTTCAGTTTCATTATTTATTTTTCCAAAGCAGGTAAACTAATTGATTACTCTTGTTTTACCTACAACAGCTTCTGTGTGATACATAAAAGCATTCTTGTAATTTAATGGCTCTTTGTGTTAATCATCACCATCCTCTGACTAACATTTTTCCCTAAGAACATGGATGAGTAAAGGATTCAAGTACTTACTCCTTAACTCAAACGATTGGTCAATTAGTAGATAGGTACTTAACTGTAATTTCCTGTACATACAGCAGTCTGAAATGTTCAGGAAAATAAACGCAAAAAACAACCGTCTTTTGTACTTGGGGTAAATGCAGTTGCATGGTTTATAACAACAACTGATGTGTCAGGGATCGGATTAATAGGTAAATACCCTTGCCCCATTATGAGGGTATATAAGGTTGCAAGAGAATTAATCATTAGCCAGTCTATCTGCAGACCATGAGGACAGAAATATGTCTGTGTGAAGGATTATATGGCTAGAAAAAGAATGACTGCTCAGACGACGAGTAATAGTCAGGTTACTCGAAATAAAGTACAATGTAATACAGGATAAAAATAATAATTTGTTTAATAAGTATTACACAAAGTGTTCATTTAGCAGTAGTAGTATTTTTCATGCAATTATTGCATAACATAGTAGTAATAAGTAATGACTATGAGGAACTCAAATGTTTGGTAGCGACCTGCCCGACCAAACCCAGGTTGATACAAACCTATTTCAAGCCTATTTCCATAACGACAACAATAATTGTAAAATTTTAATTAATCGATTAACTACATTTCACGACACGGCGCAGTACCTAAGCGTTTGACTGCTGCGATACGTTTCCCGGGTTCGATCCCCGCACGGAACAAATATTTGTATGACCTGCAGATAGTTGTTCCGGGTCTGGCTGTTTGTGTGTGCGAGTTTAAATGTTTGTAAACGCACCCACGATACAGGAGACATTCCTAGAGAGGTGCAACGTTTTTTTTTTTTAAAAAATGTAATCAAATTGGAATAAAAACACTAAACCAGCTTAAGTAAATTTTACATACAGAGAATTACGTAATCAAACCACAACTTCTAGAAGTTTTGCTTTAAGTATATCTGTTGTTTTATTAGCACTAGTCTCCATACGACGAAGAAAAACATTGGGAAGAAACCGGTTAAAACTGGAACCGAAAAATCGGGGATATAATGACGGAATTGATAAATAAGAAATTATGAAATTTCCAGGCACAAAGATAACAAAAAAATATGACCCGGACCCCCGACGATGCCAATAGAGAAACATAACGCCATCTGTCGCCTTGATAGACAACTAGGTTGTCACTACAATTTTACTCAAGTATCTGTAGTTCTTAAGGCTGACTATATTATTTTGTCGTCGTGATAAGCGTCGCGCAGCAAAATGAAGCACATGTTACTAAAAGAGTGATGGATGTGAATGTTAATAGATGGAGAAGGGGAGGAAGGGCCAAAGAAAAGATGGTTGTGTAAACTAAAGAATGATATGAAAGAGAAATGCATGAATGATGCCGTGACATCTGATAGGGGAGAATGAAAGAAGAAAACGTATTGCGCCGACACCAAATCGTATGGGACCAGTTCAGGAAAATGATGATGAGTCATACTTCTGTAAGTATATCGTGCGATTTCTGGTCATGTTAGCATTGAATACCAAATCTTACGTTATCACTTTGCATTTTCGCAATTTGCACTTATGGCGCCTTTTTTTTAAAAAATCTACGAAAAGTCCTAGTTGCTTGCGCTTGCTTTTAAATCCAATTTTTTATTTGGGTTTTTTCAGAGAGTAGACAAAGTTTAAACTAATAAATATCAGGTATAACCGAGGCATTTTTTTTTAATTTGGTCTCTTAGTTGTTCTGAAGATGAAGTTTTTTTTCATCCAGATCAAAGTAACTCCTTTATCGATGATATTATGTAAAATGAAGGACGGTACAAGCATTTTTTTTTGTATTTGGCGGTAAAAACTTTGTATTATACGTACAACTAGTCTTTGCGTACAACGTTAGAAGTCCCAAAGTCTTTGGCATGTTCAAAAATGTTCATACTATGTTTCCAAGATATACACCCGCCACTTCACCACACGAGCGGGATGGATGCTTATCAAAATTTAAAAATGTTACGATCAATATTCTAAGTTTGAACAATCCCGCCAAGGAACAAAGCGTCGAGGAAAAATAAGTTGTCTATGATTTTAAATGACAAAACAATTTTTTTTAATCCGTGCTAATATTTTCTAACAGAAATGAAATTAAAATGAATTGATTATTTTAATTTTAAGAAATACATATAATTTTTTACGTTGTTTTAGCTTTTACTTGCCAGGAATAAAAAAGTTAAGCGCGTTTCATGACAACAGCTGTTTGTTGAATAATATTGAGCATTGATACATTTTTTTTTGCAGTAAAGTGACATGAAATGGAAAAAAGAATACCCTAGAGAAGAACTGCTACAAAATTGTTTGATTTTTTGATGGTCGCCCTTTATTTTTCAAAACATTCTCAAGTACTACTAGGTTTTACCTAAGTTTATGAAAAAAATAATGGTATTCATTGGTTTTGGAGAACTGGAACGTCGTGGCGGTTACTATTTATTGTTATATGGCAATACCGCGGGATCCTTCAAAATTCGGCCTAGTTAGTCTATGGCTTTAGTTATATTTTCGGTGTGGTGGTCGATTTATCAATATTTTTCCTATAATTTGTTTTCAGAATATAGGCGGGAACCTGTTGTCTTCAATAAAACTCATTCATAATGAGCGTGGAAGAAGATATAATGAAAATACAAAAGAAACTGACAAAAATGATTTCAGCGGATGGCACGGTGGGTCTTATATTTTGGGAACGAAAATAATGGAGCTAAAGACGTTTTCCGCCTATAAGTTATCTAGAAAGAACCGCAACAAATCTGCTAAAACATCATTGTTAATGAAATACATGGTCTACGATATAATACGACTTATAATTATTTGTTAAGAAGAATATTGTTTTATTTTGTAGCATCAGACGCTATGCTTACTTACCGTTCTTATTAGACGTTATTGGCGGGGTTAAATCAGTTTTTTTGTTAATTTGTTTTAGGGCCAAGAAGATGCTTTGGACTTGCTGAAATCCCTACAGATTATGGCCATCAACTTGGATGTGTTGACTAAAACGAGAATAGGCATGACAGTGAATAATCTTCGTAAATCAAGCAAGGATGAAGAGGTAATAACTTTATGCAAAACTTTGATAAAAAACTGGAAAAAGTTTTTGTCACCAGGTACACCAGGTAAAGATAACGGCAACTCCTCCAAATCCAAAAAAGAAGGCAAGGATAAAGATAAAAAAGATGATAAGGAAAAAGACAAGAAGCAAAGAGAGACAACTTCATTTCCACCCCAGACCAACACTACTGATGCCGTCAGACTTAAGTGTAGGGAACTTCTTACACAAGCTCTCAAAGTTGATGGTGAGAACCCTAGTGCATGTGGTAGCCCTGAAGAGCTTGCTGAAGAATTAGAGGAATGCATTTATGCCGAGTTTAAGAATACTGACATGAGATATAAGAACAGGGTACGGTCAAGAGTGGCCAATTTAAAAGATCCTAAAAATCCCACATTGCGGACCAACTTTCTCAATGGTTGTATTGCCGCTTCACGCCTTGCAAAGATGACCCCAGAGGAAATGGCAAGTGATGAGATGAAGAAAATTCGAGAGAAGTTTATAAAGGAAGCTATTGATGATGCTCAGTTGGCTACAGTACAAGGAACAAAAACTGAGATGCTCAAGTGCGGTAAATGCAAAAAGAAGAACTGTACCTACAATCAACTGCAGACCAGAAGTTCTGATGAACCTATGACCACTTTTGTACTTTGTAATGAATGCGGTAATCGCTGGAAATTCTGTTAAGACTGCTTTTAACCACCCTGAGGTGACTAGTGTACCCCACATATGATATTGTATTGTATCAGTATAACATTACATTTTATTATGAATTATGGTTTCTGTTTTTGCTATTTTAATAACACCTTGCTACAGTCACTGACTAAGAAATCATGTTTGTAGATAGGGTGATTTTAGTTTAAAACTTAAATAAATGAATTTGCATAAGTGAGTTTATGAGTTTACAATTTTTTTCATAAGTTATATTTTTTTTTTAATAAGTAAGTGATTCCCTTTTCAGTGGATAATATGCAGTTATAAGTTCCAAGACAAATATTTGATTAGGGTAAGGATGAGATGTGATAGATTCACTGGGAAAAAAAAATTGACTGGGAAAACCAAAGACAAGGCTGCTCTTGTTGTGGTACAACCGCCTTTGTGAAATTATGGTTGAAATTAACAAGAAGCTAATCAAACTGCTTTTTAAATTATTGAATAATCATATATTTATAAAACATTTTGCACAACAGGAATGTGTCCTTTAGGACAAACCTAAAGTATATAAAACTGGCACTAATATAAACTATGATTACACTTATTCTCATAAGAAATATGGTAGTTATAAATATTATTCTGTGTTTCAGTATTGTTAGTATCTGCAATTGATGCATAAAAATATTGAGTATCCACATTTTGCTAATCACCAGTACAGATGATAATATTGGCTGTGTTACAAAGATAATGTCAGTAAAATACCTGATTGGCCTCATTTTAAAATCTTTTTAATTTGTTTGTTTCGTCTTTTAGCAACAGGTACAGTCGGCAACAAATGTTGCATAACACTAGTTTTTGAAACAATAATATTATGAAGAAACTCTTTATGTTGGTAACATTAAAAAAAAAACATTTTCATATTTGCTCTAATCAATTGTCATTAAGTACGATTTTTTCTATTCATTGATCGTTTTTCCAGTGGCAGTCGGCACGGAATGTCGCATCATTCTACGGCAAAACTAAGAATGAAATTCTTAGCAAGCCTCGGCGATTGCCTCCTCTGAAATTTCTGGCCAATGGAAAAAAGTCCCATTCAACAATTACCTACAGCAGCCCAATTGCAATAGTTTATAATTTTGCCTTTTTGTTTATTTCCACAATAATATCCAAAAATGGCCAGGATTGTTATATATCTAATATGGCAAGCTATGCTTTGGTGAACATCAACATTTTTCATTTGGCTTAGGCTACAACTATACTTGTTACAAACATGTTGTTATTAATAATATCTAATCTAATTAACCCTAATTACTTATTTATACCATTCGAATATTTTATTCTACCAAGAGCTCTCCAGTTTTAATTTTCACAAATATCTTTTCATCACTACATGCAAAACTCTTGTTCTGCAGGTCTAATTTGAGATCAACTGATTCACTCTCTTCATCCAACTTAGTTATTGTAAATCTAACAGCTTCATTAGCCACAAAACATTCGGGAATAAGTGTTTTGTGGTAATTGAAGTGTGTTTTCAGATGTTCCCGAAGGAAATGCGACTGAACAACCACTAGGTCGCAATGGGAACATTTATGACTTCCTGCATTCATCACGTCGGGGTCACCGTGTCTCCTGTAATGATTACTCAAAGAATCTTGACGTTGGTTGGTGTATGGGCATAGGAGACACATGTGCATTTTACGTTCTTTGATCGGCGAAGTTTCAGAAGCATTAGGGTCCTTTCCAGAATTATTCATGGACCGTCTCCTCTGTAGCAGTCTGAGTGTTTGCTGGTCGCTAATTGAGAATTGTTGGAAGTCACTCTTAAGAGTTCCTTTTGGCATAGTTTTTATTGCGAGTTTAATGTTATCACTGCTGTCGTCTTGCTTAATGTCTTCTTGATGTTCAGATTCTGTAAAATCATTATTATCTTTTTTTCTTTCAGCTTGAGCTTCATCGTTCATTTGATGTTTACGCATATGTTGAACGTAATTAGCGTAATATTTTACTGAATAATCGCATAACTCACATTTATACCTTTGCTTGGACCCGTGTAATGATAGATGTATTTTATATTGCTCTCTTTTTTCAAAGGCTGAAGGGCACTTGTGGCATTTGTATCGCTTTTCTTTTTGACGTCCATTTTTCAAGTATGTGGGATATATGAATTCTGGATTTCCATGCATTAAATAACCGAATTGGGGATCGGCTTGTAGAACTGGCGGAAAATGGTCATTTGGCTTAACTAATTTATCTTTATCAGATAGAACTCTTTTCTGAGCCTCAGTCTTCCTCTGGAATAAATCTGTGCCGGATAGTGGGATATTTTTATAATCCATGTCTTCACCGGATTCATAGTCGCAATTTGTCTTGTTCTCATTTTCGTGAAGAAGTTCGTGTTTGCCTAGATTTCCAATGTTCTTCACGGCGTAGTTACACTTCTTGCACTTATGCTCGCCATCACCTCCGTGTAAACCCATATGATACGTAAGCGCAGAACTTTTGAAAAACTTGGCTGGACATTGTTTGCAGCTATATTGTTTTGGCACGTGTCTTGTATCATTTGTTTTTTTCATAGGACTTTCGATATATTCGACTTTACTTGGTCCAGTTGCTATCCACGTAATCTCGGAAGAGTCCTGACAGTGAATAAGCTCTAGCACGGGTTGTCTGTGCGAAGGATGTGAGTGGTGGACAAATTTAAGCATCTTCGTTTTTGTGTGATATTCATCCGTGTGTACGGTATCATGTGCCGCTAATTCACTTTCTTCGGTGACTGAAAAGTCACAACTTTTACATTTATTGGGCAATGTTACATCATGACATTTTTCATGAGCGTCAACTTCGCTGTCTTCAAAGAATCTTGCCGGACATTTTTGACAAAAATACAATATTTTTAATTCTCTATTTTCGTGCGTGGTGCCTTCATCCCTGGAGAAACTTTCTGGATTAGCTGACTTTTCAATTTCTATAACCTTTCTCAATTTAGTGATTTGTTCTTCATCGGGCACATCATATTCAACAGGACAATAAATGCGACCATATATTTCCCCGTGTGATTTTGAATGCTCCGCTAACCTATTCGCGTTATCACATGTGAATTTGCATTCCAAACACTTGTAAATGGTTGTATCATTGTTTTCAAATACGATGCAATGAATTTTTTCATGATTTGGAATTTTACATTTGATAGCATTAACGTATGAACAATAGCGGCACTTATACATTTTATGGAACTCATTCTTTGCCGAAACCCAAACAA
The DNA here is from genome assembly GCA_958449745.1 of Ochropleura leucogaster. NCBI lineage: Eukaryota > Metazoa > Arthropoda > Insecta > Lepidoptera > Noctuidae > Ochropleura > Ochropleura leucogaster. The sequence continues at coordinate 7,020,370 of OY288208.1, forward strand.
ATGGTATTTCGTCAAGATTTGTTTGGAAGTCCAATTTGTGTTGGGTTGATGATGATGCTTCTAATTCGGCCTCAGTTTCTGTTCTTTTGGTTGCTATTCCATGTACTCGCAAATGTTGGTGTAGCAGATGTCTTTTAGATACACTGTAGTTGCATTCTGGACATTTGTAAGGCGTGTCGGCCGGAAGTCGATGGAACTGCTCGTGATACATGAATTGTGACTTACTGTTTGTTTCGTATGGACATTCTATGCATTTGTGACGCTTGGTAGAGTTCATTGGCGTAGGAACAGGTGCTGGGGGTTCCGGTCCGGGTGATTTAGTTCCACTTGCTTTGGCAATATAATCTTCTGGGTCAGTGATGCCATGCAGTAGTAGATGTTGGATCAATTCCGGCTCATCCTTTACAAAGAATTGGCAGAAGTAGCACTTGAAAATAGAGTTCGGCGAGGGCTGATGCTGTTGTAAATGCGCGATGAGTAGTTTCTTGTCACTCGTTCTGTAGGGGCATTTGTTGCAAGTATCGATGTTAATCTCATTGATGTTCATTGGTGGGTCAGGTTTCGGTTTAACTGTAGTTATTACTTTGATTACTCCATCGTGTTTTAATCGGCAATGGCGCTGAAAGCAGTAAATCATATTTGTAAGTCTTTTAACGTAAATAAGGTAAACACAAATAAACAAACACGTACTCGACAGAAAGTGTAGTACTGAAAGTCAATATTATCTTAACGCACCTGGATGACATGTTTCCAATTAGACAATTGATTACAATGACCACATCGATACGCCAGGTCTGCTGGATCGGGGGTATTGTTTTCAGGTTTTTTAATAGGTGGTTTGCTTAGTTCATCATGGAAGCCATCCGCTCTGGAGTGTTCACGAACGTGCTCAAGAAGAGCTTCTTTTGAAGGATCTCTGAAAATAAAATAAATTTTGATGTAAGTAATGATCCATCCTATCAAAGAAAATATATTGTATTTGATCATATAATTATAGTATGAATTTGGACTTACTTGTAATTACACTTTTTACATTTCCATAATGTTTTCTTGGGTTTCTTCATATCATTGAGACCTCTAATGTCAATAAAGTTGTAATTATCTTCACTGTGTTGAGTCTGTAAGTTAAGCGGTTGCATTTCAAATTGTACATTCATAACATCTGATATATCATTAAATGATTCATCCATTTCCATCGTGCTATCAACAGCAGTATTAGAATCCAGGTAGGTGAACTCATTTTCACCATATTCATTTAAAACCGGCATTGCTAAGAATTTGTTGTATTTGCTATAGTTTCTTCTCCCTGTTTCATCAGTCATAAGTACTTTTGCTTCGTTATGCTCGGGATCTCTCGCGGATTTCAATTTAATGTGTTTGGTTATATCCCATCTCCAATTAGATTTATATTTGCACAGGGAACACTCAAATGGTTTCTTGTTTAAGTGACCCACGATATGAACGTGAAATCTGGACGCTGTTGTGGAGAAAAATGGACAATGTGGACATTTAAATACCTTCCTTCCAATAGCTTGACTCGGTGACAAATTCATGCTTTCATTGTCATCAACGATCTCAGGATCAAAACTTCGATGCATTTCTGGTAGAGTGGAATCATCATTTATGTTAATGTCTAGAGGCATTTCAAACTTGTTTGGGTCATGATTAATATTGTTCCAAACGAAAACGACGTTTTCCATTGGATGTGGTTCAGTCTCTTTTTCATGGATTGGAATGATTCCGTCATTACTATTTTCATTTTTGACAGTGTTTTCATCGTCGATTTTTTCGCTCTTTCCGCAAGTTTGCATGTGGATGTACAAGTCTGCGCTAGATTTACATCTATGTCTGCAATTTTGGCATCGAGTGGAACTTAAACTTTTGACCGACGTGTTTGCATTGATCCGATTCGTTTGTGGTGAACAATTTTTCTCGTGGACAGAATGTTCTGATAGGCATTTGCTTTCAAATCCACAGTTTTTGCAAATTAGTGAACCTTCTTCGCCTGTTTCTGTTAGCAGTCTTTCTTTTAATCTGTCGAAAAATGATTCATTTTTCTTTCGGCCCGAAGCCTCTTTTATTGGGTTTGATGGTAGAAGAGTATTTTCAGCAGAGAAATCATCAATATCGGGTAAAGATTCCTTGAACTTTTTCTGTGGTGGTTCACCTGAGTTTGTTTGTTTTTGGTTCGGTGTTGAAGAGTTTAACGGTATGAGTTGTGGTATTGGCCGGGGAATCTTTCTGCTTTGTTTTTGTAGCCTCTCGTCTGTGCTGTTGGTTGGTGACAGCTGGTTGTACCCATCTTGCGAACACTCTTTTCTGGTTATTGCGTCAGACGCTGTTCCGTCATTGGAATCACTTTTGCAACTGACTAATTCTCTGTCTGCGTATTGGAGACCCATGTCCTGAAATTATAGAAAAATATACTTTTATTGATTGTTCTGTTAAATTATAAAATAAATTGTGTAAAATTACAGTGAATATTAAAGCATGTTTTCGTACGTTCAGACGTGCATTTAAAGGCTATAAAGAGGAAAAGTCGTGCAGGAATCGAACCCGTATCTGCGTAAAAGCTTACTCTCCAATGCTACACTATTGTCTTAAAACAGCTTTGAATACGACAACAGTCTAAAAGAGCCAACATGGCATCACAAGTTAATGTTAGTTTATACAATGACGTGACGCTTAGAAAAAGTAGAACACAAATAAACACACGAGTGGTCAAAACAGTGGGGAATATTACGGTGAATTTAATAGTAATCCCAGGAAACAAGCAAACTCTCAAGCACATACAGTTATTAAACAATATAATTCAATAAATATAGAAGAAAATGAAAAGAAAATATATTTTTATTTTAGATATTTTTTTAGAAAATTGTAGATCCATTGTTATGTTGTATGTAGTGTGTAGGGACCTACTTCCAGAACAAGCATTAGTATAATCTAATTTCTAAAGGCTGCGTAGGTAACTACGTAAGTAAAACAGAATTAGCTAATTCGCCTTCCGTAAAAGGCGACATAGCCTTTGGAATTAGTCGTGCGCTTACTGAAGAGCTTTTTAAGGACTTAAGTAACCGAATTAAAGGATCTAGAGACACTTTCAATATTGAGTCTTTTCGTGTACAGAATAGAACCTAAGTCAGTGTATACAACACAAATTATACGATTGCTCTTTATTTACGTACTACAACACTGGAACTAATAATTCCTTTCATTTTGACCACAAACAATATCCATCGCCCTATATTTGCGGTCGGACAGACGAACATTTCAAACTAATGAGGCAATGTACCATGTAGTTGTCCGACTGAATTTTATTTCCGAGGGGGTTAAGCGTTAAGGGGTGTACACCACACTAAAACGGCCCGGACAAACTACGGACGTGGGTCCGGACGTGGGTCCGGACACTGACAAACGAAATGAACTGAAGTCTCTGTGAGTGTCCGCTGTCCGTAGTCAGTCCATAATTTGTCCCTACCGGTTTGACCTTTAGGAATAGTCTCTGTTCTGGTGATGCGTACCGTTAACGGGATATAAATACGCAATTGACCGTCTTCGTGTTAAGTTACAACGATGAGTATACCTAGGTAGGCTAGTTATATGGCTGAAGCATGTAACATCATTATTGCGGACTTGTACCGTACACACGGTTACTTGAAGTGCGTAATTTCAATACGCAAGCATCATTGCACACCCTCTGTAGCCGTCTAGTTCTCTTTACACACTTCCCGAAGAAGCGGTTAACTGTATTAAATAATTTAAGGGACAATAAAATCTCAGAATGGGAATTTATATAATGATTTATGATCTGCTCATCCCACGCGAATCGTAAAAGAAATGGGTTACTTACAAATTATAATTACACTAGCGACCCGCCCCCGCTTCGCACGGGTGCAATGTAGATACTAATATTAAACATATTAACCTTCCTTTTGAATCAATCTAGCTGTTAAAAAAAACCGCATCAAAATTCGTTGTATAGTTTTTAAGATCTAGGCATACGGACAGACAAACAGCGGGAAGCGACTTTGTTTTATACGATGTACTGATGGTATTTGTATTTCTTCGGCACATAAGTTTTTGTAAGTAAAACTAACATTGTAGCCACATAAGTTGAAGTAACATAGTAGCTCCTAAAAAATAACGCTACTCTGAAAACTCGATTCACTTTCATGAATAGATTTTGTATCTACAGGTGAAGCACGTACCGAGACATCGGATTGCGAATTTTAGAATATTGCTGCAAAGTGTATAAACTCGTGTGATCATTTAAATTTAGGACGTTAGAGTATTTTTATATGAACGTCGGCGGTAAATAATTTTCCACGTGTCATGCATGGGTTCAGTGGTAGCTAGTACACGTTATCGGGTTCGATTCCCAAGTTTATTCATAACATACGGCTCGAGTACAAATGAACTCAGAAACAGTGGGTGCACGACTCTACTGTACAGCCGGTGGATTGTTGTTTTTTCAATGGTTATCTTTTTATAATAATCAGGAAATTTACTTACTAATAAACTCAGAGCGTATAACACTCTTTCAACAACTAATTACATAATATTACCAACGATAACATCGCAGTCAAAGAATGTTTACAGATTTGACGCGAGCATTATTAGTAAACAAGTTATTTATCTAATGTTTAGGTGTTCTAAATACTATACATTTTGCAAGTTAGTAAGTTTTAGTAATGAGTTGGTATGGTGTTGGAAATGAGTATGTGACCAAGCATGCAACACAAAAGCGTGAGAGAGACATGCATAAATGTAAACATGATGCAAAACGTTGCGAGAAGCGATATAATGTGGAGTGCAATCCATGTGCGGTGGCGCTTGTGATAACAGTGACAACCGCGTGACGTCACCGGTGGTACCGGCGGCTGCCGGGCGCGGCCCCTCGCCACGCATACTACATACACGACGACTCACCGAGACCGAGTGTGAGGACCGCGAGTCGCCGCTCCCTTCTTCCTCCTTGGGGAGCAACGCGCTCGCTGCGTCGAACTCGGCGGACACCGTGTCGCTGGCGCCCACCCGGTTGCGTCGCCGACTCGACAACGATTGGCCCGCTGGCGGAGTGTGATGATTCATTTCGTGCACCGTCAGACTCTGCTTGATGTCCGCCGTGAAGTTGCACATCGAACAATTGAAACTTCCACTTCCACCGTGGTTCTTCATGTGACGGTCCAAATTCCACTTGTATGGTGTTCGAAAATCACACATTGTACACTTGATCATAGGCATGGAATGATACTTGACGTGCTTTGTGAATCTAGCTCTTATGTGGGTGACATAGTTACACTTATCGCATGAGAAGAATTTGCCCTTAGCTTTTGACAGATGTGCCCTCCGATAAGACGGCGAAGCGTAGTCAACATTTCTATCGCAGTCGCCGTCGATATCATCAGGTCGGTCCATGGAGTCCTCATCTACTTCCATCATCATATCTTCGCAGTCTTCGACTTCCTCTAGCATGTCTTCAATGCGCTCTGCTGACTCCATGTTGTCGTTGGGGGGAGGTGATAGTTCTGCGACCGGTAACGTGGGTACTTTAACAGCCGCAACATTTGGTTTTGAGCCTCCGTGAACCATTTTGACGTGTCTTATAAGTTTCTGATGATGTCTCGAAGCGTAAACACAGTGTGGACAATCGTAAATCTTGAGTCTAACGAAGTGAGCGTCGCGCGTGTGTACGAGATAAGCGCGCGGGTTCTGCGTATAGAACGTGCACTTAGTGCAATTATAATTCCTCTTTATTTTGCACTCTGGTAGTTCAAAATCCTCGGCGGCATCTGAAGAGGCCTCCGAAGACACGTCGCCGCAGACACGGCCTTCAAGGTGGCGCACGACAGTCGCGACCTCGCCGACTTGTGCGCTCGGCGGCGAGGACATCTGCTGTAGCATACTCCGCTGCAACAGAACAATGTTCGCTGTCGGTTAAACGTTCCGGGAGGGCGCGCGGCGCGGCGTGCGGTGCGGGGGGTGCGAGGGGTCGCGGCGCGCTGCAGCGGTACGTGTGCGGTGCGCGAGAGCGTCGCCGGCTGAATGAGGCGCCGCGGTCGACGAGCCAGCAGCCGGCAAGCGCGGCGTGGCGCTGGCGGCCGGGCCGGAGGGCGCGTGGGCGCGGGCCGGGGCGCCGGGCGCGGAGGGTCGCCCGATGTCATGCTCCTATGTTTTTCATCCTCGACGGCAAGGGGAGCCGGCGCGGCGGACGACCTCCACTCGGCAACGGTCTAATGAGAGTTTGTGCTCTTGGATGTTGTCGGCAACATTTTTTCATATTAAGTTGAGAGCTTGCGGTGTACTTATGCGACATCATCATTATACCGAGTGCCAAGAGGATCTACATTGTAATGAAGTAATAAGGACAGGGTTTGAAAAGGAAAGACTAATGATGAAGCACAGGTAAGCAGATTTACAAACACCACCTCAGGTAGAGTACCTGCTTAGCTCGTTGCGGCATTGAGAACGAATACTACGACAACGGCTGTGCTACGATTCTACGAAGTACCAAGCGTAGTGTTATTAAGATAGTTAAGTTCGTGCTAGAATTAACTGAACAGAAATTGTAAACCACTTTTTGTTGTCAAAAACAAAATTAGTTGCGAAAAACTGAAATCAGAAGCGTTGATGTCTTTTATTTATAGATAAGAAGTTTTATGATTTAAATTAAAATGTTTTTCAGGCGTCAACTAAATAGTAAATAAACATTTTGAATGATTGTTTTCAAAGTGTTCAAAACTTTAAAGTGTTCTACTTACAAGTAAATAAAATAGGGAGAAAAGTGCCCACTTGTGTTTGACAGGTTATTTAGAATTAAGTATGGCGGAAAATTTAGAGTTGCGAATTTTTTTAAGAAATTGGCCTGAACTGAGTTTTTTTGAAAGAATTATTTCCGGTAAACACGTGTTTCTTTGCAAGTGTTACATATAGCTCGCTGGTAGAAATGTTGTCTAAACCTGCTTGGTCTTATTAAAGATTAATGACAGGGACTGCTTTATCAGTCGTTTCAAACACCATACAAACAGACCATAACCCTTCTTTAAGACTAACCGTGGTCTGCCATGGACGGATAAAAATGCGAAACACTACACAATCGCAATTATCAACTTTACGACCGAGATATAAAGTCAGAAATAGAATGAACTGGTTCACTTGAATGTATTCTACGATGCTGTACGTAGAGCGGCATACCAACAGCTGTAGCATTTGACAGAGACTCTTTAAGCAAGTTTGGTTTTTAAATATAAAGCATAGAGTTGAGATTCAGTTTGAGTTTTAGTGTCAAAATTTATAACAGGCGTCGGTGTCTATGAGTATCAGTTAAAATGATGTATTTATAATATAGCGTATTTGTATGAGAAATGAGCCATGATCTTGGGTTGATTTATTATTTGTTTTTAGGGTTCCTCATGAGAAGAACCTTATTTGGTCAAAAAAAATACTTTTACGTACAATGTGAATTTTAGTTCCTCGTGAAACCGATAGTGCATTATTTTGATTCGAATCGCGTGACGTAAATTTAATTTGGCACGTTTTCGCGGTTCGTTTGTTTTCACCGTGGCTGATATAACTAATCTATTGCCTAATTAAAGTGCACTTATGCGTATGTAGAGGTTAATCTGATTTTACGAAGTGAAATATTGGAAAAAACGCTTTAGTAATTATTATATTGTGGAAATCTGTTGTTTTAAGGTTGCTGAAGACTATTCGCTCCTGATACCGTTTTGTACTAGTCCGATTGTCAAAATAACTTTGAACGAGTTTCGTCTATCTTGTGTTTATTATAAACTAGCTTCCACCACCGACTTCATCCGCGTGGCAGTTACTTTGGGCTAACGCTAACTTTAACCCGCGTGATGATTGAAAAAAAATATCTTCCCTGTTTTCCCCCCTTTTCTCACTAAATTTTGTCTTCAGGGTCTCAACTATCTCTGTACCAAAATTCATCAAAATCGGTTTGGCCATTTAGGCGTGAAGACGTAACAAACAAACTCACTTTCGCTTTTATAATATTAAAGTAAGGATTTGCTCTGTATGGTTGTTTCATACACGCAATAAAGATTTATTACTTACTTTATCAATTTTATTTTAATATTTTTGTTATAACTTATGTTACGTATCTCACACAAGGGATGACTGGTAAAGAATGCAATGGTAGTGAATGGTATGTATGCCTATTGTACATGAAGTTTAAATAAAGAGATATCTTCTGAAGTTATTTTTGTTTTGCATTTTTTCTTGTTACCTTTAGTAACACCGACAAATTGTGGCTTATACGTATAGCAATCAAAGTCTCAGGCAGACTACGTTTTCTTGTGTTAAAAACAATATGAGCGCTACGGAACCCACGGCTTACGATTAAATCTCGCTACGTTCCTTCAAAACAATTAATCAAACAAGACAAAAACGCTGCTAATTGCCGCTTGTTTTAACCGAAGCTATTAATGAAATTAACTAAATACTTTGTTGAAGCACCTGTTACAACATTTAGAACGGGAACTGATCACGTATACCATGCCGCAGTGTCTAAATTGGACATGTATGGATATTCTCCTCGAGTCCATAATTATGCGAGTTAAACAAACAACCGTGGGCTAACAGGATTACATTGTATTGTGATTTATTTATAACTAATGAACAGGCTACCGATACCGCTGACGTGTTCCGCACGGCGAAACTGTGGTCAACGGCACATCGTTGAACTGCACGATCATTAACACAATCATCGTTAATAAGTGCGAGGTCGCGTTATCGCTGTGGCCGTGTGCCTGTGAAGCACTCATGTGTTAGACAGGTGACGCGTGCTGGTCGGCGGGCCGGGGACGGGGGGCGGGGGGCGCGGGGCAGGCTCGCAGACGACTGACAGGGCCGAGGCAGGAAACGGCCGGAGAAGGCATCCCAGGCCGAGCACAATGGAGGCGGCGCGCCGCAGGGGGAGCCCTCGCAATCGATATGCCGTCGCTACTCGCTAAGGTCCGATGGCCGCTGCGAGCGGTTTGGAGCGCTGCAGAGGCGGATGCCCCCGCCCCGCGTGCCGCTCGCCCCGCTCACCACACCTGCTGTGTATTTATAGAGCGGCACAGCCGGCGCAGGGATGCAGGGATGTCGACTTTACCACGGCCGTCGACGTACCTACCTAGCGATGTAGGCACGCACGCAATGTTCGCACGCACGCCGCCGCCGCGCCCGCTGCCGCCGCCCGGGTGACGCCCGACCGACCGACTGTTTATTATTTGTCACAATGAACATAAAAATAGCACCCGTCCGTTAAGTACCATGCTGAATACACTGTTTGCAACGCCAACGGTTCATACGATCGCAACGCATTCACTGATCGACACTGGCCAACTAGGTAGCTATAGCGAAGTGGCTAATTACCTTTCCACACGAATTAGTGGGTGCCGTTCAAAATTGTTGGGTACTAAGCAAATGTATCGTGTGTAACTTTACAGTCGCTTCGAAGCATTCACATTGCCCGTGTCACACGTTCGGTCATATTTAATTCAGGGGTCCCTAATATCATTAAGAAACCACAACTATTTGAAGTGAACTCTAAAAACTTGCAGCAGAAGACCCAAAGTTGATAAGTCACCGATATAATAAACCACGTGGATATGGGCCAGTACCTATAAACATGTAATATAATAAACGTTATGTTAAACCACCTCATTCCTTTCACTTTCATTCGAGTTCGATTCCAGAGACAAGTCATTTGGTGTTATCGAGGACGCTTTTGCTTTCGTTGATTCATCTACCGTATTTTTTTGGTCTATTACCTATTAAAACGATTGAGTCATTGGGATTCCGTGACGGAAGTCATTCAACATCATACCGTATCGAAGAGAGATAGGTTGACGTCAAAACAGTAGTTTAAGTTTTCTGATATGATTATGGGCTGTAGTAGCCATGATAAGAATGAATGACTTCTCATAGTCAACAAATCAGTCGTATGCCAAAATCGACATACACATTTATACTAGATATAACACGTCCAACCATTTCTCTACGAAATTGCAAAAACTAGTATTGCTATAGACATGATGACTCAAAGTAACTTGAGCTTTATAACCGTGTCGTTATTAAGGTTATTATCCTAACAAAGCAATTGACGTAAGTCATTGGCTTCGTCGCCTACCGTATATTCAAAGTGCAATATGAGAGTTATTCTTTCTGTATTTTTATTTCAATTCAAACCAAACAGACTGCTAGCTTCAAGGGCGTCGCCAGCCGATGGCGCAGGGGGGGGCAAGTTGACTTTACCTACTACAGTTCATACTTTCTCATTCTCTATAAATGAGAAAAGTAGGTATGAATTGTAGCTAAAGTCGACAGCACATGAAGCTTTTTACTAGTACTACGAGCCTTACATCTACAGCGATTGTAATAACAACAGTATCTCAGTACTATATAAATATATATTCTGTGACAGTACAGAGTCCAATGTGTAAAGCTACACGAGCACGAGCACTTGACTATGCAATAAAAAACTTGTAAATAAGTTATAATAACATTTATTAGAAAAATAGAATAAAAAGGATTTTGAATTTCAATAACCGAACAGCGTATTTTTTTTAATTATCTTTTTTTATATTATAGTGGTCGTTGTTTGTTTATATTAGTTTAATTAAAACATAATTTTCGGGGATTCATTGTAAACTTCTCGACCACTTTATTATTAAAATCTTGTAAGTTTCCATGTATAAGTTTACGGTGCACACTCATCATGGCCAAACCATTGAGGCTATTTTCACTCATAGTGCTTCTTAGCCAGGTTTTTAGTCTCCTGAGGCTGCTAAACGATCGCTCTACCGTACACGTCGTGCATGGAAGAGCGATCAAAACTTTTAACGCTTTTTCCGTGTCGGGAAAGAAGCTTTTTGCTTCTTTTAGGATATCAACAACGGTTTGATCTGTTGAGTTTGGTTTATTATGCCAGAATTGCTGCCAAAGCTCGACTTAAATTTTTATGTTTGGTAAATAATAAAACTAAGCGATAGTTTCACAAGTTTCTGTGAGATTTTCGACTGACATCGCAACTATTTAGATGTGATAATAGCGCACAAAACAAACGTAAAAGCGGGCAGTGGCAACGCTAACGCACGAATAAATGACAGACAGCCGCTAAAACAAAGGCGGCTGTGCGGCGGGCGCGAGCGCCACGCGGTTACATGTTGCTTCCCCACTCCCGCTCTCCCGCTTCAACGATAGAGTAGAGCAGAGCGTAGTTGAATGAATGAAAATATTAGGAGTGGAATTGGTGCATTCATTCGAGTTTCGACATACGGGAATGATTGTTCAAGGCTTGAACTTCAAGCAAATTAACTCAAAGACTTAGGACTTTGGTTGCATTATATTTGGCAAGTTTTTTAGAATCTCTAGGGGGGGGCAGCTGCCCCTCCCTGCCCCCCCTTGGCGACGCCCTTGGCTAGCTTGTCTATGAAATTGAAATACGAATCCTATAAAATATCGATTATCGACTCATTGAGATACCATTTTACATATCACTAGATGTCAATGGTAAATAGTTATTAGGTAAGGTGTTATACTTATGCTTCAAATTCTGACAACTTAGGACCGATTTCACCATTGAACTAAACGCGATCGGCAAATCTTGACCGCGTTCAAGACTTGTTATCAACGTCCATCCATATTCCTCAACATGGGTGACATTGACAACAGCTATTCGCAGTTTAGATGCTCTTGTTTAGTTTGATTTGTGAAATTCGCCCTTTATGATAAGCTGCAACAAACTACATTACAAATTACTGTTAAGTTTCTCGATTTTTTTAATATATTTATTAGTTTGTTTTATTTGTATATGTGCATTAATCTATAAGTACTCGAAAACAAATTGTATTTTTTTATTATATTTTTTGTACCCTTTCACAATGTTGACCTGGTAGAGGATGTCTACGAACCTCTATTGTACATGAAGTTTACAACAAATAAATAATGACACTGCTTTTTATTGTTATTATTAAATTGTAAAACGGCATTATAACTCTTCATCAACGCTGTTAGCCGGTAATATGCGAAAGGAGTGTTGGTAACGTCGTATAGCCACATTAAGTCTCTCACCATGCCCTTGGGTCACGAGAACACCAAAGTTAAGCACTATTTTCTTCATCAAATAACTCCCTCCCCGCTCTAAGCTGAGCGGGGAGGAGTATCCGACTTTTAAGACCATAACCCACTCATATTCCTTCTTTTGCCCTTTATGTTCCGGGCCGCGGCATCTCTTTCAAACAACCCGCAACCACGGCAGGAAGTTAGGGTGGCACTTGAGTATGAGATGCACGAATTATGGTAGGAATTTAAGATTAATAAGACATTCGGCATGGAACCATACCGTTTACTTTTATTTGTAAAAGGAAGTGATTGTCGAAACTTAACAACATTGTTTAAAGTGCAGCTAATTACTGATTTGATACGGCACAGTACAAGAAATTTGCAGCAGTTCAATTAAATTAATTGTCTCGACTTTTTAGGAGGTCAAGTGGTACTTTGATACTTCCAATAATGATGAATGCAAATGTAGATAGAGGAAATATAGAGCACAAAAGGTCCGCCATCTTTTTCCACGGACATTTTGTCAAATTGTAGAGCTATCAAAACTACACTGAATCTCAAGTCTACTGAAGAAACGACAGCAAATAACATCTGCTTATGCCTACACGCGATACAAGCTCGACGAATCATGAAAAATATCTCACGAGGACTCGTTTTCAGCGGCGCATACTTTTCAGCCGTTGCCACGTAGCTTCGAAATATAAATCTACGTTTAAGTAGACATACGCTTAACATAGCTCGCTATGTGCTACCTATATTAAGCTTGGTTTAACGTGGTGTAAGCAGAGTGTATAGTACTGGTGTACTGTACCGCTGTGCCCACTCCTACCGGGAACATAAGCGTGATGATATGATATGCTACACTACACCGATAAATGATAGCAAAGAGCCGTTTTCAGCGGCGTCTGTGCTCTGAATTAGTCCGCTTAACCACAAGTACATGACTGATACGACTTACGTACTATACAATGTACATATGTAGGTACTATGTGCATGTGTTGCGTTGTCGCTATAGCTGTGTTCAGACTGTGTCGTCATTTGTTTGCAACGTCTTGTAGAAGTGAGCAGTCGTAAGCATTCCAAGCGTGACTAAGCAGTGTCATGATGGTGGAGCGCTCACCTCGAAACGGCCTCAGACTGACCACTTCTTGAATTCAAACCCGTTTTTTATCCTTCGTGCTATAGAAAGAATGCATAGGCGCAGTCCCTATGAGCCCTGCTTGCCACCCTTGGCTCGAAACTCGATACCTGTTTTGGGTTTCTATTGCCGTTACTGTATAGCGCGCATAATAGGTAGAGCCGAAGGTACAACCTTGTTATGTTGAGCCGAAGAGTGTTTTTGTAACAAACAAGTTTCAATATTCTTCAGTTTTTATTGCAATGTTAGCTCATTAAGACTATTCATTCATATCGTCAACTTAATTAGCCCACTTTATTTGAGTGATACCACTTTAAAAAGAGCGAACGATCCTGCTTACCCACCTACGGTCAACAAAGCTATAATAACGAAGTTTAATCAGCAGGTTGAGGATTGTCGGCAGCTAGCAATCTATCGACACGTGTATGTACCGACAGTACCTAGGTAGGCATGTACATGGAGTACCTACCTAAGTACCTCGGCATACAATACCTATTATGAGGTCCGATAAGAATGCGTGCCGCGTTCTTGCCTTAAAGAGTACGCGATGTTGGGCCAATGTTGAATCAGTGATCAGCCATCCATTATTAAACCGAGGCGAGACCATAATACGTGCAGCAAAGCAGGAGATGGAATTAAATTATGTGAGTTTATAGCATCGCCGTCGGGATGGTGCAGCGACGCTGCGGATTTTGCGACGCAAATAATTTGCGCGCCAATTGACCTTTCGTCGGACGTCGTCGACGGAGTCGCGCGGTGGCGGCGGCGGCGGGCGCTGCGGCCCAACACGAGCTATATATAGTTGCGCGACAACACGCCACGCCGAGCGAACACCCGCCAGGGGCCGGCTACGTAGGCAGTTTTCCTTTATCACCCACCCGACAGCCACAGCCTGGATTTTGCCGAGGCTTTGCCAGAGCCGCGGCCTCTACGGAGTCTCGGCGACGGGATGTCGACCCACACCACCCTCCCGAGATCAATACAGATGGTCGCCGCAAGAACACCCTAGTGTGGAAACGTATATTTAAACCGTAGACGCTCCTACATAGGGTAAACTTTATAGGGTGCGACAATGTATAGGTGAATGCAGAGTTACAGTTTACAGCGGCAGCGGCGGCGCGTGTTATTAAAACGTGATGCGAACTAGATTCTGTGATGTCGGTAAGCTAAGACATCGGTAAATGCACAAACAGAACTAGGTAGCCAGCAGCCGATCATTGAAAACGATAAATTCCTTGTATCTGCGAAGATGGATATTAATGCGATGAGTCTCGCTAATGGGCATGACTGTCACCGGTCCGACTGGTAATTAACACGACCTTGAAGCAGGCTGCTAAACGATGCACGGCGCTCGCGTCGCATGTAATGAAAGGATCGGTGCGGTCGGCTGTCGACGGCCATCGTAGCAACAGTGTTCTCGAATGGAATTCGTACCGAGTGGCGGGTGGCGTGCACTGTGCTCGTTTAAAGATGGCTGCGATAAGGCGTAGTGACGCTCCTCGGGCGCGGGCGTCGTGTCGGCGCGCGGCTGTGTGCGTGCGGCGTGCCGGTGTGCCGACGCCGTCCCTGGTCTCCCGCCGCCTCCGCCCGCGCCCCGCGCCCCCCGCGCCTGCACGTTCCGCAACATGTGCGGCTGGCCTGCCTGCCTGTCCACACTCCACACACCAACAGCCGCAGCCGCTCTCATGTCGCTCCTCCCGCGCCGAGGCCCGCTCGACGCTCACCCGCTGATAAATGCGCCTTATCAAAGCACCAGATAGCAGAGGTGCTGCTCGCTCGTTTAGGTGTCACGGACGACGCGCACAGATCGACGCCGACCGACTCGTGCATGAACACAGTCACGGCGACTTGTTTGTGTTACTTAGCGATTTACTCATTATGAGTCAATAGGTACTGTTTCCAATAGCGCACACCCGATATAAAAGCATTTTGCACATTACAGCGTATGTAGGCAGCTAATGTGCAATTATTGTAGGTATCGTATGTTGCTCTTTCTTTAGTTCCGACGCCGCGGGCAACTAGACGCATATTGTGCCAGTTTCATGCATCGAAAGCTGGAGCGAATGTTTTGCGCATCTTGTCAGAGCTCGCCGCCATTCTCGCGGTCCAGGCGACGACGCCACGTGTTGCACAAGACACCTGGTGACGCAAACGATTTCCGCTACACCCGATCAGTACGCCAGGTACACAGATCCGCATTTACATTCTTAATTCCATATTCAGACAAACTGAAAAGCCCAAGATACAACTTGCTCAACAAATCGACATAGCCCTTTACAAACAATAACCATCACCCTAAGTGTACATTACATAAAATGATGAAATTAAATCATGTATTAAACACGAAAAGGTAAACAATCGAGAAGATTAACATATCTTTTTTGAGATTTGATTGTCCATTCGAATTACTCCATAAAAGATGCCTTCAATGTCACGCGTTTCGCTCAATGACAAACAACATAATCATATACTAGCACCGAGTTACTGGGAGGATAAACTTGAACATGCCTGTCGTATGTATATAGTGATGATACCTAAATAAGTATTCAATAAACATTAACATCTTCATGAGCAATTTGCACTGTTTATGAGTGGCTAATGCGAATTACCCATAAATTCGACGACAGTATGTTGTGAAGACATTGCGCTACTGTCGTACATAGCTCACCTACATTCGAGTACCATGCACTCGTAGGGAGTAGAAACCTAGGAAAGCGGCCACAACGTGTCGCAAGAAGCCGTTGAAGTAACATAAGCGCAGCAAATTATCAGGGTCGAGCGACGACGCCGCCGCGGGCCGCACGACCGCCTGCCTACGCGCCTACCTAGCTAAACGTACCAGCTATACACGTATATAGTTGCTGCTCGTGTAAACAGCCACGCCGCTGTCTGCGCACAAGACGGAAAAATACGATCACGGACACGGCATGCGGCATAAGGACAGCCGCTCCACAATGCGCCGCGACAACAAAGCCATCCAACAAAGTCGCGCGCCCACTTCCCAGAAACACTCGACCGCCGGCCGTAGCACTGAAGAATATCTTTAATATTGTTTTGTGTTAGCCTGCAAACGTCTGCGTAAATGTAGAGCGCTCCATTTGCGTAATACGTCAATTGCTGAAGAAGCTTAGGTTAGAATTAAAATCTGTTGGTAATCATAATACGATACGGGGGCCGTTGGTGGCCATATTGAGGCGTCTGCTTCGAAACAAGTTTTGTTGTGTGCAAGCGCAGGCAGCCGGCTGCCAGCTGCTTGTGTCAGGTGGTGCGTGGCCTCGCTGCCTCGCGCCTCGCACATAACAACTAGCTAGTTAGGTATCTACTGCCACTTCGTTGAGATGCAGTAACGTCGCGATCACAGCCGAGTACTAATTAAGGTATAGAGCGGAGTCAATTAGGTGACGGCACGATTGTTAACGATGGCGACAGCCGTTGCCCACTAGTCGACTACCGAGTCACGAACGACTCCTACCTACCTACATTGATATCAATTTACGCAATAAAACGCTTGTTTTCAAAATGTATTCGATGCTGTTAGGTGTTATGTAACACAATTTATTCAGTGCTAGGTAAACATAATAATGTTAAGTAAAAGTGACCTTGTTTGACATAAGGCAACTTTTTATATTTAAGTAGACTTTTCGAGAACTGTAATTTTAACCTGAACACACACCTTTTCCCCCCAATTCCGATTCAAAATCAGAACGTTAAAAAATACTGAAACCATTTAATTAAAACGAAACAAAAGAAACAATACAATACACTTAGGTCATATTTAGGTGGTGTAGTCGCCTGCATGAGGTCAGTGGCGAGTGCGACGTCCGTGGAGCTACAACACGACATGGGCAGCAGCGCGCACGCATACATTACGTGCCGCCTACATGCAGTGCAGCACGCGCCTCTATCTACAACGTACCTATGTATGTAGCACTCTGTGTTCGATATAGCACTGGCACTATACGCTCTTCATTGTTGGCGGGATGCGCCGTGGCTGGCCGCCGACGAACGAACGACCTCTTTTCGTTTCAGTGACATCGCTGCCGCTCCAGAGGGGAGCACACAGAATGAAAGCATCCTGCCAAAACCTGATTTATGACATTTGTAGCGATTTCAGCTCAAAACAACTGAAGGTAGATACATTTACGAAATTACTCTGAAATATTTCATTTAATCAACATTTAAACTAGTTGTCATGTTTTATGTACAAATGCGGTGAGGATGTATGTTTGAAACTCTTTCACGTAAAAACTGCTGAATGAATTTGGATGACATTAGGTACGAACATAGTTTAGGTATAACCTGGATAACACATAGGATCCTTTATCCCGGTAGCACGATCCCTTGGGACTATTACCGACACCACGCGGACGATGTCGCGGGCACAAGCTAGTAAACTTTATATCCATTATTTGACCGCATATTGAGATAATGAACCAATTTATTGCATCGTTGTTCGTTTAATATAACGAAGTAGGTAAACAGGTAGTATGATGGTATCGACTACACCCGAGGCGCAGACGAGTTGTGTTGTCGATACCTTGTAAATCGGGACTGGCTCATTTAGTTACAGCGGGTGAACATCATCGGGCCAATATAGGCTTACTTATATCAAAGTTTCAAAGGCACAAGGAATGGTTATCACTATCAAAAATCGATAAATTCACATTACGGATTAAAAGACTTAGAATGACCATCTTATTTGGTCTTCGGTGAAATTTACCACTCTACACAATTTTCGGTTGGTTGATCTGTTAATTTTTAATTCAGAGTGAATCTGGACACTGTAAAACATATCTTTTGTACGAAAAGAAAAGATTACCAGAAATAAACTTAAACAAGAACCAATAGTATAGGAAGAGACCTCGAAGAGCGACGCCTACGCCCCACAAAAATATCATACATTTCTGTAAGCAGCAGTCATCCGATATTACATAATCGGACAGCTTCCTAATCTAGCACTCCACAGTCCCGTTACCTAGCATGTAGTTACATACATGTTATGTATACGTCAGGCTATGTGGCTTCACAGAATCCTCTGCAAGGCTATCGCTGATAACGTTATCTCGGCTAAGTGCCGGCAACTGCGGTTAGTGCAGACCACAGTTTTTAGAAGGTCCACTTATTATAGCACTCAGAGTACCAATTTTATTTCGAACTGGGTCAGAATATGTGCCATTCGTTGAGCCGTACTATTCTTTTTCTCTTGAAAACTCGACCGATATCGAGGTGTGAAATAGCGATTCAATGTGGAAATAACTGAGTTTACATTTGAGTTGTACTCAAGTGAGATTCGAGTTGAAAAGATTCATGCAATATTCGCTACTATAAAGGAAAGAAACGATACTAGAAACTCCTAAAAACTAATGTTGGTCCTTATTATTCTGCTTCCTAAACTCTAGGGTTCTCCAGAATGTTCGCGTCTAAACTCTAAATACATGTAAACAAAATACCATCTGAAATTCATGATTGTAACGGGTATGCAAAGATATTGGCGGAAATCAAATTTCTATTTAGGGACGTCGAATTGGATCCCGTTAACATGTCGCCAATAGAAAGCAGACAATTTGGTTGTATTCGCTTCGTTGAGTAGCGGTCTACAGATACACAGACAAGGCTGTAAAGTACCAAGGACGTCGGCGTCGGTCTTACAGACCTACGTAAGTATAGTATAAGGAAAATCTGCAAAGCAGCCCCCTGCCGCGCCCTAAGCCTGCGGAGAACGGCGACGGGAGGTCGCCCGACCTCTGCTCCTAGGCTATCAGAACCTAGCGATGTTTGTATTCGTACCCTACATAAGTACATACTCATCGTTAGCCATAGCTTACTGAGCTGGTATTTCCGCCGCCGATGTGTTGTGGAAGAATGAAGTAGTGATACAGTACACAAAAGTGATGCCGTAATATAATAAGTAAATAAGAATTCGGCAACTGGCATTGTAATGACATATTACGCGTCTCCACCTCCAGACACAAGCGTCTAGCTATGTTTGAAGAACAATTATTGAAAAAACAGTATGAAACATAAGAGTTTTCCTATATCACGCGCGCTATCTTAACAGGTTGAGCAGTCGTTTCAATAAAGCCAATTATTTCAGCAGTTGTCGTTCCGCATCGACTATTGAAAATCATAATTTCGCAGGCCGATGTCAATTATGTTAACTACAGCACTCATACGAATTGGCCGCTCGTGGCTCACGATGGCACAATTTAACGCCCATTGCTCCATTAATACGCGACAGGTCTGTAGAAGTGCGTTATAAATCATCAACGGATGTGGAAATGTGGACAACATCTGGGCTCGGTAAAATCATGACCACTTTCAGATAATAAAAAGTACTTCAATGATACTGGACTGTAGTACCGTGATCCTGACCTACCTATTACGATTAACAGTTGTATATTATGTCTTCATCTTTAAATATAGTTGCTGATAAAAATACTTCCCTTAAATTCTAACACGACCATAAGCTAGACACGAGACAGGAGATCTAACTGATGCCAAGTTCATACCCAAATAAATCTTCGAATTGCTTGCTATATGAAAGACATTGTCAAAGCTCTATAAAGCCCATGGTCGACGCCCCAATCCCGGCGGAGGCCGACCCAAATTCCTATTACGTAATAAGCATGCAGCTACGACCATTACAGTTCTGTATAAGTTTTTAAACTGACATGGTCTCTAACAGTATTAATTATAATATCTACACTAGTGAGTGAATGAGTTTCCGATCATGCCATGATCACATAAACAAAATAAATAGTAAACATGGTAATTATCCCGTTTTAAATGTCATATATAATTACAGTTCAATATGGACAGTCTCCAAATAAAAGTACAAGATTCGAAAAAATCCGGCAACATTATTATACTTTTTATGATAAAAATATGCCAGGTAAGTACGCCCACTCAAATGAGATGCCTATTATACGGTTAAAATGCGTAATGTTTTGGTACGTTATCATTTCAAAACAAATTGGATAATTTTCAAGATAGCAAATTAAATTATGTAACCGGTTATCATTCCAGCTGTTCTTAGTGCTCGCGACATCTGAAAGATTGTATGTATATTAACTGGAGTCTGGGAGTGTGAATTCTTCATGAATTTTATGCAAAAAGGTGTTAGATTACCGACTACCGAACATTGAAATGTTTTTCAATTTAGCAGGATAAGAAAGCATTGATTTATCGTTGAAAAGTTGTATTGGTAAAACGACTAGCGAAAGAATTTCAATTGTATAAAGTTCTTATTAGGAATAAAAATTGTCTCTCTGTTCTATTAGAATAAATTTAACTTAGACTCGCCTATATCGAATTCAAATACCAAAAGCACAAAACTTTTTCAGCGATACTTCAAGGTTGGTTTAAAGTAACCAGATGCGTCTGTACATCGGTATTTAAACATATTTTATGCGTTAAACCTGATCTCAAACGCTTGGCCACTAAATTTCTACTCTGCTTAACATCAGAGATCAAAAGCGTCATGTACAGTGGACTGGATCAATTAGCTACCCCCTTGAAAGTAAATTTTAATACAACTAGTGTACCAATTGATGAAGCCCACTGTACATACATGCTATGCAGGCTTTGCTACATACTTGTGTGAAGTATGTAGTGTATTGCAGGCATACACCGGCCGTGGCACATGTACGTAGGTACATATCCAGTGCGAGCAGGATTCTGTGCAGTAAAACGAGCAAAAGCACACGCCAGCTGCAATGCAGCTGCCGCCATACCGCCGAGTCGCCGACGCCGGCTTGCGCAGCCGAGGTGGCCAGTGTCGGCACAGACTCGCCCCGGCGACCTCACCACACCATTACAGCTTAACGAATTATTCAACCGCCTAATGCAGGTACGAAAGCTGCGGATATCTACTTTACAAGCGAGGTTTTTGAATGGAAAAATTGACGTTTTTGGCGACGAATTAATACTGTGGTATATATTCTTTGGTTGGATATTATTCAGCAGTACGTTCATGGTGCGTATTTAGTGAGCACGTGTATCGATTTTTTCAGTATTTTTGGGGTTTTCTGTATGAAAGTTTAGGTATGTGTATATTTCAGCAGTTAAATAGAATGGTAAAGGAAAATCGCTCCACAGACTTGGAAGAATAAAATTGAGTGATTTCGTTTTCTCGGAAAACCGTCTGTGCCGTAGTGCCTAATGATTCCGAGAAAAAAAAAACAAGATGTTATGTTATGAAAATCTTGTAATGCTTTACCTTCTTCGACAGAAAAGGACTTTTATAGGAAAATATGAAAAATATGTATATTCTGTCAACAATTAAACATTTGAAACAAAGATAAAGAAATTGGTGAATGTCTTTTAGACAGTCCTTTCTATTACCGTAAATAAATTTTCGGTGGATATTACTCATATTGCGTTAAGAAGTCATTTCAGGTTGCACGCAATTACTGAAACGGCAAAGAATTTCATGTTTCTAAGTACCGTTTAGCAACGACACGATACTTCAGTTGGAGTCGTTAGATTTCAGTGTAATTCTTTGATTATTATCGTCCAAGACAACTTCATACAATTAAGTTATTGGAAGTTGGAAGTATATATTGTGACCGTTTCCTAGTATTGAAAATCCAACAGCGCTTATAATAGGCGCTCATTCAGAAGTTACTTGTTGTTAATGAAAACGGTCATAAGATTCGTTTTATGGCCCTTTTAAGGTTTCGTACCTACCTCAAAAGGGAAAAACGGAATCTGAATCATTTTGTTGTCAGTCTGACTGTTTATCAAGACCCGTAACTACGGGAACGCGTGAAGGAGTTGAAATTCAGACCATATCCTTAAGTATGTGGTACCTTGAAGATCTAAGTCTCAATCAAAAGATATGGCCGGTTATGTAACAAGAATAAAAGAAACTCTTGGTGCTAGTCTTTTTCAGTTAGTTATATACGATTGTACGTATCTATTAATAATAGTTATAGTTTGTTAAATGGCTCTAGAAAACTAGTACACTGAATCGATCATGACATTAGCTCGGTTCGATCGATGGTTCCGTAACATTGACCTAAGGGTTCAGCAATACCTTCAAATTATGTATGTTAGTAAGTATAGCAACACTTTTCTTTTTATTCCAGCTATCCTACTCTTAAAAACAGGAGCGACCTCTTTGAAACCTCTGTTTGTACGTTTTCCTTTTTGCGAATTGATTTTGCTCAAGTCCATGATCATGATGATGACATATTCGCTATTTGGTTTAGCTGTTGGATTTGCCCGACTATGAGTTGGAAATTCATCATCTGCTTAGCTTTTTTTCAACTTTGTTGGGGCCGGAGTTGGATACCAGTATTTTACACGGAGCCACTGCCTATCTGACCACAACACAGTTAAGACTGGGCAATGCGTCACCTCCCTTGGTAAGACTGGTGGGTTATTATCTCATGAAAATTTACTATTGGTGTAAAAGTAACGTATGTCCTAGAGTCAAGGTCATGGTCAGTCGATAAGGTGTGAAAGGTGACAGTTAGATAGACAGAGTTACTTTTACAGTTTTGATTAAATAACATTACATAACATCACATTTTGAACCCCGGAAGATTAGGCAGAATTTAAGTACCTAAAACTTCCAGTTATATGTATTTAAGTCCCATGCTATAGGGAGTGAGCTTATTGTCATCAATAGGGCACACATCCAGGGTACTGACAAACTCCTTATTAATTGAAAAACATTTTAGCCGATATGAGATTGACATGAGATAATGACTCAGGAACTCAAAGCATTTACTTCAATTACACCATTTTTCTTTGTGGATGGGATATAATCAAATAACTTTCCCCGTTCTGGGCGGAATGACAAACTTATACTGACATGGAATATGGGCGGGTAAAACCCACCCATGTTCCATGTCAGTATAAGTTTGACATTTCTTCTATTGCACTTTATATTGCGAGGCCGCGGTATCTCTTTCGAACAACCCGCAACCCCGGCAGGTGGTGGCTCTGGCAGGCCCCTACTTTGCTGACATCTCTTTGAGGCGCGCGTGGAACACTAAGGCGCCGTCGATACGGCCTGTCGCCAATAGACGGACGGCCGGTGAGCTACCCATTGCTGACCGTCCACAGAGCATTACAAGTAGACCATTACAGGCTCTTTTGAATGTTATAAAAACTAAAAAGAATATTGCTACAGTCCCATACAGACATAATAACTCGTGAAAGTACTGTAGTTGCCCATTCCAAAGCGTAGATCTCGATGGGGAAGAATGGACAAGAAACTCCATGGACACTCTTTTATATCATAAAATACCTACAGTACGGCCAACGAGAAGCGATACGAAAGGTCATTAACCTAAAGAACAACTGTGGCGTTGACAATCTTTCCATCTTGTGCCTTTGTCGTAATGTCTCATTCTCCCGACAAAAACGTTCGCCAACATTCGGGCGGCCATTTTAGATAGGGTTTTAGCATGGGTTTTGTTTACATTTGTTATCGCTTCTCGTTGGCCATACTGTACATCATTCATGTTGAGATCACTGATGATCGGTAATCGCAATTCCGACCTAGACGAAAGAGGATATAATAATCTGAGACGAAAAGATAATAATATTAGCTACTAATATTAATAATGCGAATGTTTGTAAGGATGGATGGATATCTGTAAGGATGTTCGTTACTCTTTCAAGTCAACACGGCTAAACTCTTCTGAAATCGGCTGAAATCTTGATAAAATTTGGCACAGAGTTAGATTATAGTCTGGAATAACACATAGGATACTTATTTTTTCGATTTTCATGCGGGCGAATCCGCGGGCGCCAGCTCACACACATAAATCACGTAGATAACAACACGCCTGTAGACATGGGTCAAGCAGTGATGTATCCTATTGGGACATTTCTCCAGGTAAAAGTGGACTATTTTTTGTTAACTTTTCCGTTTTCCATAAAACCCATTTACCAGCTACAAGTCATCCTAGGTACTTCATTTCCACGCGTCGCTAGGGCTTTGTCGATTCATTAGCAGTAAGTCTCAGACGCTATCCATGTTCTGTAAATTAGGTCAACCATGGTACTATGTCATAGTCTTTGTTGTAGATAATAGTTATACCGCACTGGGCGTTATAGTTGCGTATGCGTGGCTTGTTAATGTTAAAATATTATTATTACACTAGTTTCCGCCCGCGACTGAGACCGCGTGGCATAGTTACTTTGGGCTGACGCCAACTTTAACCCGCGTTATGATCGAAAAAAAAATATCTTCCTCTCCCCTTTTCTTGCCATTTTCTCAATTTTTTTAAGTTTTTGTCCGTGTCCAGGGTCCCAGTTATCTCTGTACCAAAATTCATTAAAATCGGTTTGGCCATTAAGGCGTGAAGACGTCACAAACAAACTCACTTTCGCTTTTATAATATTAGAAGGGTGACGTTTTTAATTTATCTCTTTTTAGCAGGAACACGTGCTTGGTTTGTATTGGTGCCCACTATAAAAGCACAGACAATGACCTTTTATCTTGTCGCTGTATGCCCTGACAGAGATTTCATGGATGCATCAGCGAACGATCTTCGCATAGCGCAATTTTGGGCCAAAAATATTTGACATAAATTTGTTATGGACACGCTAAGAAGAAGACTGTAAAAGCTCTTATACTTCAGAAAAAACAATCATCAGTTCCATATTTTGGGTCGAGTAAGTATTGAAGAAAATACAGGGTGGAAGGGTGGCTCACGACAAGTTCGTGTTCCACGAATGCCTCAAAGAACTGTTACGAAAACAGAGGGTCCTACTAGGGCCACTGCCTGCCGGGGTTGCCATTGTTCGATAGAGATACCGCGGCCCCGGAAGACAAAGGGCAGAAGAAGGAACATGGATGGGTTTTAGTCAGTTCTTCTTCATTCTGAATACCCCACATTGAAAAATATAAACCGTTATGTAAAAAAAACAGCTGTTATATACCTACATTTTGACCATATGGGGACCATTATAGTTTTATAGGAAACAGAAGGGTTACTATGACATCTTATAGCAATTCTTATTCCACTGAGTGAAAGAGATGGTGCTAGACACCCTGTATAGCTCTGTCTCTTTCCCTCTGCGGAATAAGAATTGCTTTAAGAGGTTATAGTAGGGCTACAGGTTTCACCTTATATATTGTTTTCGCGGTTACGGTGTTCTTCAGCTTTAAAGACTGTATCGCACCATTCTGACATAGTGATAGTGAACAGGCCTGGCCTGTCAGACGGAGGAGGAGGGGTAGGGGAGAGGGGTGCGGCGCTACAATAAAGCAGAAAAATATCCTGGAACTAAACCACTGTGTGTATTTTCTTACCGTAATAAGATGGATTGGTGAAAAGGTTTGCGGACAGATTGCAGTTAAGCTGCGGACATTGGCCATTTACAGATATATCAGTAAAATATCTGTTATAATATTGTGCGTTCAGTACAACAACCTAAAATCCAACTAGAAAATTTTCATCGTAATTTTAAAAAAAAACGACCATGCGTATCGCATCGCATACATATCGGCCATATCTTTTGACTACGTAGATTAAGAGAGTTTTTTACAGCTCCAAGGGGCCACAGACTACCCGAGATGCAGGGTCTTGACAGACAGACAGACAGACGGACAGCAAAGTGATCAGGTTCTGTTTTTATAAAAGGCAATAGAAGGAACATGGGTGAGTACAAGTCTAACACTCCCCCTTTCTCCCCCAGAGCGGCGAAAGTTATTTGATGATTTCCCACCCGCAAAAAAAGGGTCCTGTTTTTTCCTTTTGAGGTATGGAACCCTAAAAACAGCTGTGCCGTACATTTTGGTCGTGTAGGCACTGCAGTTTTGTGTATCGTGTGGTTCGTGTTGTCCTTGTGTCAGAGATTTTATGGGCCTCTGACTTTGTCATAGATGGACTTGGCTTATCGTGTCGTTGTATCTCGACCAAAATATATCCCGATGAAATATTTCTATGAGAATAATAAATGATAATTATTTTGCAACGAAGTTTTTACTCGACGTCATTTGTGTTAATAAAAAAAACTTTTTTTGGCATAGTCAGTGTCCATTTCAGCCAGTATGTTAAAAAGTTACTTCGTTATGGTATAGGTATATGTAACGGACTTAACATGAACACCTACTTCTATAGTCTATAGCCCAAGAGCAAGTTTGAAGGTAATTTTCAAACCGAAAGTGCAGCAAGTCAATTAACGAAACTATCTCGAAAGTTTAACACGTGTCGAGTTTCATCCCGGAAAACATAAAACGTATTCGCGACTGAATTCTGCAATTCTAAACTAAATTAGAGCAATGAGAGTAACTTAGGACGATTGAAAGAGACGATTAATCCTTACTAATATTATAAAAACGAAAGTGAGTTTTTTTGTTTGTTACGTCTTCACGCCTAAACGGCTAAACAGATTTTGATGAATTTTGGTACAGAGATAGTTGGGACCCTGGAGACGGACATAGGCATTTTAAAAAAAGTTTAAGTTATGAGGAAGAATAGGGAAAACTTAGCATTACTATTATAATAAATAAGGCGCAAGGGCAAAAGCTACAGGTTGCATATAAATCAGGAAAGAGGAACCGTGTTACCCCGAATTTAACGAGAGCGAAGCCGGGGGAAAAGCTAGTAATAAAATAGTTAAAAAAAAAACTAAAATACACGCTTTCTCTAATTTTTTCCACAGCATACTCTATTATTTGACAATGCCCATATCATAGTGTGCATAAAAAATCTAGTTTCCCTAATTTTGAGACTATGTTATTGAATTTAGATTACATCAATAGTCGAAACACGACTTGTCATCTAAACTACACAAGTATGCAAAGTTTTAGCTCAATCGGAAACTAAGTCAAATCTTCGTTCTAATATTTCTCTACGAAAAATAAGGGCCAGATTTCTATGTAATTTTCAACTAGGGAAATTATAAAATAGCATAAATTCTTTCAGGTAATGAAGAGCTCCACGTCGAAAATCTACTTATGAGGGTTTTTTTTCAGATGGACAGCCATCAAATTACCTACTTCTCTCGCTCAACAAAAGAGAGTGTCAGATTTGTACTGGGTAAAACCCATCCACGTTCCTTTTTGCCCTATGTGTTCCGGGGCCGCGGTATCCCTTTAGAAAAACCCGCCTGCCGGGGGGCAGTGCCGAGTCTTTACCGAGTCTTTCTGACGGTGAGCTACCCATTGCTCACCATCCAGACACCCGCGTCGACGACCGGTGAGTTTTTGTCTAACACTCTGTGGTGTGGTAATTGTCGCTTTTAAAACTGTGTACCAATTACATGTCCGAAGATATAAGATACGGTTACGATTACGGTCATCGTTCACCAACACGAGTGGTGTTTGTTGGTATTTTAACTATCAATTAGTTGACAATGCAAGCGTGTTTCAGTTGAATATTTTCCTTATTTTTTCAGTCTCATTATTATTTCCTTCACGTTATTGAATTCGTGTCATACCGATTGAAGACTGGTATGTGAGCAAACCGCCAATTCTAAGTTTTGTAAAAATATTATAATTTAAAAGAGTGTCCATGGAGTTTCTTGCCCATTCTTAGCCATAGAGATCAACGCTTTGGAATGGGCAACTACAGTGCTTTCACAAGTTATTATGCCTTGTGATCGGGACTGTAGATTCATTTTGTTTCTTGACATTCAAAAGTGCCTGTAATGGTCTAAAATGGTCTAATTGAAATAAATGATTTAATTTGATTTGTTAGGATATTTATTTCTGACTGTTGCTCCTTTAAAAATGGTGAAACTTAACAACAGTGGGTACGAATTTTATAGACCTCTCCCTCGTAGACAGGGCCCCCATCAGTGGAAACATGGCTGATTACGGGACGAGTGTTATTTCCAACTAGCTCATGACCGCGGCGTTTCCCGCGTGAAGTTTCGTGAATTGACCTACGAGATCGTTCTACTGGGATTAACATCCAGGTTATAGACTATCTGTGTGCCAAATTCGTTCCATAGTTTTTGTTTGAAACAGCATCATGAAAATTTCCATCCCCCATCTCATGAAGAAAGCGTGTGTTGTTTTAGAAAAGACTTTTAACCCAGTAAAGGGACAGTGCAGGTCAAAACAGATAATGTGTGTTCAGAGATTCGATCTTTGACAGACTCTAATTTAGGGTCACTGGTGCATGGAATAAGCTGAGTCGTAGATGTAAACGGCGCAGTTAGGCTGACGAATCGAAAGATACAGACCACTGCAGTATAATCACGTGACCAGTACCGTAGCTTGCTACGATAGACATGAAAGCCTGTTCCATTTTGTTGATAGTACTGTTTTACCAGGATCGAAGGGTGCGTGTTCAAAATAAAATAAGAAAATCTCTTCAATATGTATTAAATTACCATGATTTTGGAAATCAATTTTACATTAGATCACTAACAAAGAGTTGATTACTTATACTAGCCCGGTTGATGGCAATAGGCACGCTCCCTTGATTATAGGATCTAAACATTTTTTTTTTTAACTTTGCGCCACACTAGGAATTACTCCTGTATCGTGGGTGCGTTTACAAACATTTAAACTCACATACACAAACAGCCAGACCTGAAACAACTACCCGTAGGTCATACAAATAATTGTTCCGTGCGGGGATCAAACCCGCGACCCGCAGCGCAGCAGTCGATCGCTCAGCCGTGCCGTCAATAATTGCCGAAATATTAGTGCAGTTTTAGGTACCATCTCTGCCTATCTTTTCGGGGATTTAAGGCGTGATATTATGTAATCATCAAAAACTCCGCCTCCGCTTTCAATGTCAAGTATAAAATATCCTTGTTCCACGGTGTAGTATAACTACTTGAAGTGAGCAGTTCAAAGTGGCGCTGCTTGTCAAGCAAAAATGCATTTATATGACAAATTTGGTACATTTATTTTAGTTCTAGGTTTTGCCGCCTGCAAAGTTATCTTGGTTGAAGTGTATTGTGTAAAGAATAAATTCATACCTACATTTAGAAGTCGAGAAGATTTTTCAAGATTTTTCAGAAGTGAGCAATGTTTTTTTTAAATATGCTTTTGATAATGTTAGGTTCGAGGGTCCAACAGAATAATGATCTAGTGTCATTGCTACTATGTTGCTTTATTGATGTATAAAATGACTAAACACTTCGATATGGTTATGCTAAAAATTATCTACTTCCTGCATACAAAGTGGGGCCTATTCATGACGAAATTTTTTTACAACTCAATACTGGAGTGGTATTCGAATTTAGTTCTGTTATTGCACTATTGCAGTCATTTGAGCTATCTACATAAAGTTCCATAGAGAAAATCCGACATTGCTGTCATTTAGAATATTCTGTACAGTCGCTTTGATGACGTTGACGTTAGTTTCAAACATGGCCACACGCCAAAACATCTTTGTACAAGCTTTACGTAACAATTAGATACCCTGTAGATATTTGAAATAGGAATAGCTGTATCTGATATTATGAAACTAGGCACGAATCTGACTACATGATAATATTAAGTTCGGTAGATGTAATGTATACCTAGAGCTATTCTTCCACGTGTTTTTCGTGTACCGTTCGCTGTGTCACGGGCTTACCGAGGATGCCAAAACGAGTGCTTGTGTGCAGTCATATGAAACACTACCCGTTTCCACTATCACTGTGTAGGATTTTCAACTCTCGGTGATGAATCGAGGGTTGAAAATCAAACAGTGTGCTCCAGCTTAGGCATTCGTTTGAGCTACGTTTGGTGTTAGTGAAAATAGTCATACACAAGTAAGTCTATATAATATCTAGGTATGTAAGCACTAATTCGTTGCTTGAACTCGAGGGTTTTGCTGTTAAAAGCGGCGATGACTTAACCGGCAATGAGTGACACCATGATTTAGTGGGTAGGTTTGTTTACCTCATAGCACTTTTTCAGTAGGTATGTACCTAGGTATTTACTTACCTACTTGCGTTACGTGTTGCCTAAGAAAATATATTCGTATTTGGAAGTACCTGTGATGAATCTTGGCTGTATCTAAGCAAGCTCTTTTTCTATCTCTAATTACGGCAATAAAGGCCCAATTTAAAAACGGTCATTTGCTTTTTCGACATCCCCGGCATAAAAGAAGCAGATTTAGCAAATCCTAGTTGGAAGTCCCGGGTCGACTACTCCAGCCCGAGCCACCCCGGCTCTCACCCACCCTCCCAACTTTCACTCTCTTGTGCGTCGGGGATCTCGACCCTACACCAGCCACAAAAGGTTGTTCATGCCTGAACACGCGCACAACATTATAGCCTCTACAAGCAAAAGCTTTAGAGGCGAACATCGCATGGAGGCGGATAGTGCGAGGTCGAGAACATTTGAGCGATGCGTCTAGGGCGTAATAAGTGTTGACACATCGCCACGGAATTCTCGTCCATATGTTGTCGTCGCTAAGGGCGAAGTCCGCCTGCCATTTTAAGTGTTACACGCACAGTGTAGTGCTGCTGAAGACAACACCGGCGAGTACCGGATCCCTCGTCAGTGGGCAACCCGCGCACATTTCACGAATATTTCATATGCCGCGCCTGATTTAGCGATTAAAGAATACAACTAGCGCTTAATTGTAACCGCCTGCGATTGAGTGACACGTGTGTCCGCCCGCGCGTTTTGTAAACAACAACAAAGATTGTGAACTTATAAAAATACCTACAGAATTCTAATCTTGATAATAGCACTTGTAATGCATGACCCATTTAGAACCTGAACTTCTTCAACAACGTTGATTCAGTTCGATAGGTGCGAGATATATGAGCACAAAGCTGCGCCTATCGTCACCTTCTCGACATCACCACATGACGTCATTGGCCGTAGATCAACCTCTAGCTTCCGTTTGTTTCATTACTTGTGGTTTCTCATCGGATCAAACAATTAGATGTAGGCAGTGGTCGGTTGTTGTTAGCGTGAGCTTCCACGAGAGGTCAGCACTAACATCGGGACACGTAATTTATCAGTTAGTGTTGTGTACAAACAATTAACATCTGAGCGGCCATTAGGTACGGCTCTAAGTAAACAGATAGTCGTGAATTGTAAGTCGTTACGAGTAATGAAGGTAAAAAAGGTACCTAGCAGATCATTTGCCATATCTCGATCCCTCTACTTGAAAAGTACCTTAACAACTGTTGAGTGTAGTCGGTGGTAAACAATAACAAACAAACAGAACTAAGTTCCCGGCTGATAGGCGCAACGCAGTTTGTGGTGAAGTTGGTCATTGTTTGTGCTTCAACTTGTGAGCACGTAGGTATACGAACGACGCAAGAGCAGAGCAAAGACAGAGCAGAAGCCGAGGTCGGTCGGTCGGCCGCGCTGGGTGCGCTCGCTCCGACCCTACGGCCCACGCGATAAGGCGCACAACGCCGCGCGCGCTCGCTGACCTCACCGCACCGCCGGCAAATAATAAATATGTAACACTGATAAAAGCCGCAGAAGCGATGACCGGCAAGTATTTAGGGATTCTCGTTTGGCAAACACGACGGGTCATCGCGCCCCCGGCGCCGATCCGAGGCCGCCAAGTTGTGGCCGGTGCCGGTGCCACCACCGGCTATTTCTAGTCATCCGGCGACGGGTGACATTCGAAATAGGCGGGCGTGGGTCCTGCGGCGGCCTCCGGCGCGGCGCTCGGAGGAAGCGAAAGAAGTTATGAAAGTCACGTGCGGGTACGTACCTGCGTGAGGCGGCGGCGTGTGGTGTCGCGCTCGAAGCACTCGTGTCGGAGGCGCGCGGCGAACTGGCGGCCGGCAGCAGTCGCGCCGGCAGCACGCCCCCCGCGCCCCGCGCCGCTGCACCGTACGCCCGCCGCCGCGCCGTCGTCGGGAGCGCCGCCGCTCGTCGCTTCCACTGACATCAGCGGAGCCGCCTGACGCCTCCCCATATCTCGCACGCACGCAACTCGCTGTCACCTCTGCGTGACCCTCGCGCCCGGCTAGCCGCACCGCCGCACACCCGCACCGACCGACCTACGTTTCATCGTATAGCTATAACCACTGAACACCGACCATAGCGGTCGACTATTCTAATTACATTATGGTTGCTTATAATATTCCAACTCAATAACAAAAAGTAGGTACCTGAGCCGGAGTTGTCATGCAGAATTCCATTTTCACCTGGAGGTGTGCCGGTCCCCTAACGCTTCACGACCACTTTGATGTTTGATGGCGGTCTCAAACATAAACTCTGTAACAGGTGATGTTATTCGTGTTGAATGATTTAATTACGATAGAATTCATACATTAATTTCAACAAAGACAATGGCAGGAGTGGTTGTTGACACGTGTGCATGTGTTTACATACATATGTACAGTTATCGGGTAGCGATAGGTTCGTGTTGTAAGTACCAACTCGTAGCCTTTAAGAACGAGATGAATGTTCACAAAGGTTATTTGGAACATTCTCCTGAATCAGCTGTAAGCAAGCGCTGAGTTTTCCTCGTTTTTTGCCCAATGAAGAGTCCGATAGCGCTTTTCTTAATTGTCATTTAGTTAATAGGTATGACATCGGAACTTATCTGTTACTGATAGTCGTATCGTATCAGTAGCGATTTGCAATGAGAAAAGTAGCATTACAAAACAGATTGATTCCAATAAGGGAGATAATATTGCCCTGCCTTTACTCTCAAGGCATCCACAGGTCCGGTTAAGCTAACGACAACCTCATAGGTTGAACAGCGAGATACACAAAAGACATGGTAGAGCAAATCTGTTAATTAACGAAGAGCAAAAGATTTTCCAAACATCCCGCCAGTACTGTTGCAAGGGGTTGTGCAGAGGTGTCTGCAGTACACCCGTATAGGGCGCAATGCGAAGCTATTGCGATGAACCGGTCACAAAACCTCACTCCGGACTGCGGGTTTTGGGGTTGCGGGTTGTTCGAAAGAGACACCGCTGCCTCGGAACACAAAGGGCAGACGAAGTAACATGGATGGGTTTTAGTCAGTTAAAGTCTGACACTCTCTTCTAGAACCCAGAGCGGGAGAAATTATTTGATGATTGCCCATTCCAAAAGAAGGACTGCGGGTTTTTTTCGAAGGTGAAACCGTGGCCCCAGAACACAAAAGGCAAAAGAAGGAACTTGGATTGATTTTAGTCAGTACAAGTGTGGTAGTCCCTTTCGCTTCGACCAGAGCGAGAGAAGTCGTTTGATGATTACCCATCCGTCTTTCACGTCAAAACGGCGGAACGGATCTTTACGAAATTTGGCACAGAGGTAGATTATAGTCTGGAATAACACATGGGATTTTTGTCGATATCACGCGGGCAAAGCCGCGGGCGCCAGCTAGTATAACATAGTAAAACTGAGACCACGTGGACACAGATTGTTGGATGCTCCGTCTGCATGCACAGTCTCTCATTCCAACTCCCCCTAAGTTTGCGCCCAGGATTGCCAGAGTTGAGTGGTCTACTGACATCGACGTCTGAGTGAGTGTGATTTATTTGCCTTGAGGTAGTCGTATGTTGCCGTGGATGTTTGAATTTCTGTGACGGCTTGAACGAAATATGACTTTTTCTCGTCTTTATTCTGGGATATTCAGGATGGACGAAAGATAATTTGACTGATCTTTACTGTAAATATGTTTCTTTACTTGGATCTAACATTTTTCAGTTATGTTGTTTTACATGTTTTCTCAAATAAATAAACAATACTACAGTTATACTGTTCTAAATACGACGACACGGTTGGCGCAGTGGCTGAGCGATCGACTGCCGCGCTGCGTGTCGCGGGTTCATCCCAGTACGGAACAAATATTTGTATGGCCTATCGATAGTTGATGTAGTATAAACACACCCACGATACAGGAGTAATTCTTAGTGTACCACTACGTAACTTTTAACAACAAAAAAAAACAACAATCTTATTCATCAGTGTATTTGTGTCGTTTAGATGATGTGATGATGTTCCTAATTAACAGCTAAATTAACACCAATATCAATATTACGTGTTTTATTTTTCTAATAGGTTGCAGGGTTGCATGCATACTCCGTTGTATTTCTATTTGGAGCAATGTAGGGATTTCCACTTTTTTTTAGATTGGAAATCATTAAATGACTTTTCC
Source organism: Ochropleura leucogaster (assembly GCA_958449745.1). Classification (NCBI taxonomy): domain Eukaryota; kingdom Metazoa; phylum Arthropoda; class Insecta; order Lepidoptera; family Noctuidae; genus Ochropleura; species Ochropleura leucogaster. The sequence goes on from OY288208.1 coordinate 7,054,564, forward strand.
TACACTGGACGGAGTGTCAGACTTGTACTCAGTAAAACCCATTCAGGTTCCTTCTTTTGCTCTTTGTAATACGAGGGTGTGAAATCTCTAGGGAACAACCCGCAACCCCGGCAGGCAGTGGCCCTGACGGGGCTCCTCTGAATTCAGGGCGTCTCCTAAAGTTCTATCCATTAGTATAGTACCTATATGTTACAACTTATCGGATATATAATAGAGGTAAAAAAATATAGCTATGAAGAAGCAGAATTCAGGTTAAATTACCGCGACTACTGAGTATAAGGTCCTTTTTGTTCGTATGGGAAATCATCAAACTTTTCCTGCTCGGGGCGAAGCGGGTAGGGGGGGGGGAGAGTCCTTTACTGACAAAAACCCATCCATGTTTCTTCTTTTGCTCTTTCAGTGTAAGATCCAGCGATTGTTTCCTGGGTCGGCCAAATTAGGCTGTTTCATCAAGATTTTCTCATTAGCACCCACGGAGACGTGCCCGGTTGATGGCCATAGGCTCGCTCCTTCTCACATGGTACACACGGCGACAGATCAACCTATACAAAACCAGTTTATGCGGATCTCTCATTGTACTTGAAATTTATGGTGTACGATCCGTTGTTGAGAGAGCAGCATAAACTGGTTTTGTATAGGTTGATCTGTCGCCGTGTGTACTAAAACAAAACTGATGAAATGTAAGTAGGGGTTCTAATAGGTACACTTCTGCCTGACTCTTCACGGATTAAAGGCGTGTACGTTACGGTATTGTAATCCGCAATTGAGCTGGGTCATTACCGGAATTGTTGAAACAGGCTATAAAATGTAGCCAACAAGTTGACAAGGCTGATGTAAGTGGAAACGCCGGGAGGTGACGCCCGGACATACACTGACCTCATTGGAGATGTTCCTCGGAAAGGTCAGGTGCGTAGTACTCGCAACAGGCGTCCGTGTATCAAGTGATATTTGAATGTTAATTTTGTTTCGTTACTAAAGTACTATAAACTGCATGAACATAAACTCCCGACCTTTTTTCATGGGGGTTCCAAGCAGAAGTTACGTAACAAAATATGTCACTTTTTCTTCGGCAATAGTGCTTTAAATCTGTGAGAGAATTTTTAAAATCGTATTAGTTATTTCAGAGATTACTTCCCATATCAAACTCTTTTTTATCAGCCTAAAGCTGAACTGTCCTACTCCTGGAGAAAGGCCGTTTTCCATTCCTTCCAGTTTTCTCGATGGCTTCCTAGTTAATTATCGAGAAGAAGCGCACCATAGAGAAAAGTGAAAAAATCCTTACCTCTTTATTACATTAACTATTGATAGTTAAGATGGTGATGTTAGTACCTCCTTTGAATGACCTATACAATATTGTAGGTTTCTTTAGTAGTGATTAAGTCCTTTCGAGTGTTGTTGAGAGATCGTGTCGTGTGGTACCAGTGCCGGATAAGGGCAGGCCACGCCCTATCATCCCGTGGGTGCGAGGCCGCTGCGATCTCATAATGAGGTCAATTGGATACCTCTACCTGAACACTTTAAACATTATGGCACTGATTTAAAACTGAACGGAATGTGTCGGCACGTGTCGGCTCGTATCTGAAGACATTATTTTTTTATTCTTTAATATTTTGTTTCACAGGTATGCTGAAAGAGATTTCTTAACAAACAAGCGTTAACTTTCTACGTATATGTGTTTTTCTTGTTTTCTGCATTTAAAGAGTGTTTACAAAAACCGTTAAATAAATAAATAGAAAGATTTTTTTTCTGTATGATGTATGTCTTGAAACAGTGTCTAATGATATTGTTGACATCCCGAAATCTGTTTAAATAATTGTAAGTCAATATCCCTATCTTCCTTGAAAAACCGATACGGTCCTAAGCAATGATAGCCTAGTGGTGGGACTGGCGGGCTGCCAAGTTATAGTTCTTGAGTTCGAACCCAAGGTCTTCAGATTTTAAATTAATGTGAGCATTGTATAAGTATTTATCGCTTGCTTCGGTGAAGGGAAACATCGTGAGGAAACCAGCATGCCTAAAAGATTTTTCTCGACGGCAAGTAACGGGAAAGGCCCATGGTTGGCTTAAAAACTTTGACACCAGGTTAAGGAGGTGGCCGGATTCCTAAACAACTCGCCGCGGGATACGCTCCATTCGTCGGGCACCGCGACACGACTCCCAGCCACCGTGACACAACTCCCGGCCACCGTAGATAGCAGGTCCGTGGTAGCAGGTCTGTGGACGGTGAGCAGTGGGTAGCTGACCGTCCTGTCGTCTAGTGACGACAGGCTTAGTTAAGGAGATAGGCGTCAACACTTTTTTTTAAATTAAAAGTTTTGATATTTGAGAGTTTCTTAAATAATATTTTAAGCCACTGACTAGCTGTAATGACTGGTAAAGATCTACAAATGACAGCCGGAACCGATTGCTTAACGTGCTTTTCGAGCCACAAAGGAAACTCCTTGAGTGATGGGTGTTCATCGATCCACCACATCGCTTTTTCTAGACTAAAATCCAAAAAAAAATGAAAGTAAATGTCAAAACAAAAAAAAAGTGCGTTCATATTGATAGGTTACCCCTAAACAAAATGCATGCATATAATATAAACAAATTGAACTCCGAGAACGCCCTATCTCCAATGTCCACGGTTCATGTTCGTTCAAACATTTCCCACGCTTGATCCCCCGTTGGTTTAGTGGCAGTTTCTAAGGGCACGACGCGGCGTTTAGCGAGTTCGTTTCCAGAGATTATTATTTGTTATATACCCTTTTTCAGTAACACTCGGCGTTATCTAAATGAATGCATAAGTGTAGGCATGTATTTAATTATATTTACCATTGCAATTTGAGAGTAAGCTATCGAAAAACGCGATCTTATTTCATTAGTGTTATCAAGTATTAGTGAATCTGAAAAGTATAAGGTACAATATCTATTTAAAAATCGGGGAGAAATCAAAACTCCGATTATACATACAAAAGACTTCAACTTTAAAATGTTCATAAACAGTATAATGCTAGTCAATTAAAAACCTAAAAGTTTTAGAACACAGCTTCAGAATTGACTTGATTTGTGTTTGAGAATCCGGCCGTCGTTATAACAATTTAAAAACTTACGCTTTAAAATAATAAATCTACCTCTGCCTACCAATTCCTATGAATAGAGGCGTACTGTTTGTAAAACGACAACAGCAGCTAAGATCCAATCCATATTATCATGACGTGTAGGAGGAACACGTGAAACGCCTACTAAGGCCATTGAAGCAAACTGTCACACAATCGAAACTTGCCTATTAAAAATAGCCCATACAATGCAAAGGGTGCTGCATGTTCGGAGGACATAGTGGAACACACTGTGGCGGTCTGCCCAGCTTGGGTGGTACACAGCGGTGTACTCTCGGGTCCGGCCCTGGTTCAGTTCATGGGAGCAGTCGCGAAACTGTTATGCTAACGAAGGAGGTGGCCGGACATTTGAGGGAACCTTAAACCAACCCACCGGGCGTCGGACGCCGGTAGACGATCATCGTATATGCTGGTCTATGGACGTTGAGCAATGTGTAGCTCACCTTCTCACCGTCTAGTGACGATAAGCCGTGTTGTCGCTGAATTCCTTAAAGAGATGTCAGTGAAACAGAGGGGGTGGCATGTCATCTGCAGGCTTCGCTGCAAGTAAGTTAGTTAGTTGGTGACGCTGCAATTCAAGCAAACGCGTGTCGCTTCTCCGTAAGCGCTCTCATACTACGTCATATTATTATGTTTGTATTTATAGTAGTCCACACCGCGCGACGCGCCGCGTCTCCGTAAATGAGCCCTAAGTTTATCTTGGACATCGCACACATTCACACATCGTTAAAGGAAAACATCGTAAGAAAACTTGAACTTATAATTAACTAGCTGGCGCCCGCGGTTTCGCCCACGTGATAACGAAAAAAGTATCCTGTGCGTTATTCCAGACCATAATCTATCTCTGTGCCAAATTTCATTAAGATCCGCTCAGCCGTTTTCTCGTGAAGGAGTAAAACATCCATACATCTATACATCCATACATCCTCACAAACATTCGCATTTATAATATTAGTAAGATGTAAGTCTGAAATCGTCAAACCATCTTAAGCAATCGTGGACAGCTATTGAACTGTGAAGGTTATTTTGCAAATAAGTTTTTTAATTCAGCATTTTCAGGTCTGGTATCACATAATGTATATTGAGTATTCGTTATCGATTGTTACTTAACTGAGACAAATTCAAAGACACCACTGTCGAATTCCGTTAAACGCTAAACGGTTAATTCTGTTGCAAACATACATACATACGCACAAAAACATAACGTTTCCCCTATCGGCAGTCGGGTAACAAAGACTGATTTTAATTTTTATAGAAGTATTCCATGATGTTGGAAACTTTAGCGTCATACTCACAGCCGGCGTGTGTGATGTTTAAACGTGGAATAAGAAAAAGAAGCGTGAGTTTCATGTAAAAAGTTATCAGTGGCCACTACCTATTCACCAGCTAAAGTTGTCGACCAACCGCTTGGCTAACTAGTATACGTTACACATTCTTAATCTGCATTGTTTCATTTGCGATATTCACACGGTATGAACCGTATGAACGCTGCAGCGCTTGCAGCGGCTAACAGTTCAGCGACAAAGCCGCTAGCGGTCTAAAGAGCCTGCACCACGCCCACTGTGTACTTTGTATAATGGTCGTTGGCGAGTATAATAGGTAAACGACTAACAAGAGATGGCTAAGATAATATCAGTATAGTATATTGTCGCAAGTGCGACTGCTGGACAAGAAGTCCTTAGTTTGATTCCCAAGTCGGGCGAAAAATATAGTTTTTTTTTAAGATATTTATAATATCTGGTCATGGTTTGGTCATCTATAAGCTGCCACGGTTTGTTTTAATTAATTAATTCATCTATTGAACTCTTGTTTTTGCTTTTACTCTGAACGCTCTTCATGTCCTCGTTCTCACATGTATCTATAATTTTATCATGAATAATGGATCCATGATTTTGTAAAAATATTATGAAAAGAGTGTCTATGGAGTTTCTTGCCCATTCTTCTCTATAGAGATCTACGCTTTGGAAAGGGCAACTACAGTATTTTCACAAGTTATTATATCTTGTGACTGGGACTGTAGCAGCATCTTTTTTTTTTCATGATATTCTAAAGTGCCTGTAATAGTCTAATTAGTTTGACATCTGGTACTCAAGACCAGTCACGGAGTCGGAATTGTTGTTCGTTTGATGGCCATAGAGTCGCCTTCACTCCGCAACAAGGAACTTAAAAAAATATAACCATTGAATTTATTGGCTAGGTAGACCAGTACTTCGTAGACCACTGCTACGAAGCGCTACGAAGTTTAAGTAGTCTTATTTTCCATATTATTTCTTCTGGTATATTATCCTTACTATAATATTATAAAAGCGAAAGTGAATTTGTTTGTTTGTTTGTTACCTCTTCACGCTTTAATGGCTCAACCGATTTTGATGAATTTTGGTACAGAGATAGTTGGGTACCAGGAGACGGACATAGGCTAAAAAAGTGGGATGTGAGGGCGAAAGAGGGAAGAAAAGGGAAAACTTAGCGTTGCTAAAGCTAGTCGTAGTATAATTCTTACCTTTCTTTTTTTTAATTACGTTCCCCCACAGTTAGCTTTTAGTGTTAGCTATTTCTCCTGTAACGTGGGTGGGTTTTACAACCATTTACATTCACATACACAAGCAGCACAGTTCAGACCCGGAACATTTACCTATCTGTGACACAAATATTTGTTCCGTGCGAGGTTTGAACCCGTGATACACGGCGCAGCAGCCAATCGCTTAATTACTGCGCAACCCTTTCCTCACTCGCTACGAAACGAATGCTTTTCGCTTCAATACATTCGAGGCACAAAAGGCAGCGTATTAGAACAGCACCATATAATATCATTAAGTACATACTAAAAAAAAAACAAAAGAAACTACTTGTATAATTATACTAAATGACAAGTAGGAAAATTTCGCTGAAACTATGCTTTCCATTGAAACTAAAGTGCAGTTTTACGATAATTACATGAATGAATTAACAAATAGTCATAATTTAATTTCGTTGTGTAATAAATTCTATGTTTGATTACTTCGGAGATTCAATTTAGCAATTACTTATCTGAACAATAATCTAAGTTACAAGTTACGACTGAAGTAAAATAATATGTAGCTGTCTATTTAGCAGGTTATTTACGTGCGGTTAGCGCCATCTGTGGTAGCTATTTGGAGTTAGACCGGTCAAAGAAGTTCAAACAACGCTATCTAGATGACAGCACTTGCATAAATGTTGGCTAAATTGTACACAGTGGAGTGGTCCGTAGGTAGTCACTTACCCTAACTGCTGAGCCCATGTTATTTTTGAGTATCTATTGTTAAATAAAGTTCAAAATTGATTCAGTAGAACCGGGGATTACCCACTACAACCTCACAATCTATGTAATATTAGATATAACTAGTATAGATATAGTTAAACGTTCTTCTTGCTATTGTTATCTGGTGTCCGCAACTCCACGTCCAAGTTGCGTAGGTATTTTGTTCTTCAAACTAATTAAGCAAATGTAACTTACTTATACATCGACAATTAATGGAGATATTAATGGAGAAAAAAACGTTTTATTTTTCCGTAGGTACATAACAAAACTGACTTGTGCTCAAACTAGTCTTAAAGCTTACATTTAGTAAGAAGCTAGCATTTTAGTTCCAGTACAGACTTACAGAAAAATAAACTGACGGAAATGTACAGGAATCGTACAGTAGGCCAAACACCGTAGACCTAGAGCAGGCGTACGAAATTTTAATGAAATAAGAGCCCTTACTTCTCTTACGTCATCCGTAAAGAGCCGGTAACTTTACTTACTTAACGTGTAGTCAACAATCTACATATGTTTCTAGAAGTCAGTTACCTCACAACACGTACGGAAGTGAAACGCTCTGTGAATACGAACAATCCGCACATCATAATATCCTATAGCAAGTTGAATGAAGTATTCTGAAAAACATTATAAGCAAGCAATATTGTTAAGTTCTTTGTAAACCACATGAAGAGATCGTACGTAAATAATAAGAGTCGCTCAGGTCGAACTCTTTCATCAAACGCGTTGGTCCTTGGATAGGTGACCACGTATTACATACCGACTTTCCTCCGTGTTTTTGCACCTTAAACCGTTGGTCCCGACCTCCATTTATACATCTTTGACAGTCGTTACAGGTAGACAGCGGCCCGAAAGTCTGGTGTCTTAGCAAGTTGTATCGTATTACCCAGTACTACCTGGACTCTGTAGGTCAACAGTCGCTCCATGTAAACTAGTATTCAGCTGCTTCCGGTTAGACTGGAAACCATCCCCAATATAGTTAGGAAAACTAAGCAGATACAATGCAAGCTACATCTGTAATTTCAGTATTATTCTGGCACTAGAGAGCAATTCATCTACAACTTGGTTTTCGGTAGGTATATAATGTAGGTATAATTTTTTTCTGAGACTTTGAGCAATAAATCACAATTTTTGGATGCGATGGTATAACTAAGCCTACGACGCTACGAGAGTGCTACGAACTTCTACGGGAACGTTAGTAAACTATGAAAAGTTGATATATGAGAATACGGCCTAGAAAGGTGGCTAGACGATCTGGACGAGCACTGCGAGTTACAAGAAAGGAGGAGTACACTGGAAAAGAGCCCATGGCAGAAGATAAATGAGAATAATTATTATTTCCAATACCCTACCTACTATCTATACTAATATTATAAAGCTGAAGAGTTTGTTTGTTTGTTTGTTTAAACGCGCTAATATCAGGGACTACTGGTTGGAATTGGAAAATTCTTTTAGTGTTGGATAGTCCATTTCTTGAGGAAGGCTATAGGCTATATAACATCACGCTACGACCAACAGGTGCTGAGCAGCGCGGGTGAAACCGTGGGGAACTAATATTATAAATGCGAATGTTTGTCAGGATTTATGGTTGTTTGTTACTCATTCACGAAAAAACGGCTGATCGGATCTTGATGAAATTTGGCACAGAGGTAGATTATAGTCTGGAATAACAGTTAGGATACTTTTTTTTCGATATTATGTTAGCGAAGCCGCGGGCCAGCTAGTGTAGAATAAATCCTCTACTTTATTCTATAACCTGCTGGATGTATCTCACGGTCACGACTTTGTTCGCACGAAGTTTTAAAGTTTTAAAACCGTTTTTAGTCTCTTAGGTTACAATTCGAAAAGTCCGCTCATCGCAAGAATCCTACCTACTTGTAAGAGAACCTTATAAAGTTTGTTAGGACCAAATATTTGAGATGAAAACTAAAAAACTGCCTCACATCGTCTATGAACATTAAGCTAAGTCATTGCTGTAAAAATAGGGATAGCATTGAGTCTTTTGGGTAAATGGCATAATGGCAACAATCATTTGCACAATTATCCTTTTTAGAAACTACTCTTTTATTAGTTTTGGTGAACGTTACGTCAGTAAGTTATAATTATGTTCATCCACAGTATTAACCCTTAGGATCGTAAACCGAAATATTCATGTTAAACCAGTGTAAGCGGCTTGGATAGCGTTGTGAAAAGTCTGTAATACCTTCCATAAGTACGCTGTAAAATATACATAACATCTGTAATCTTCCACATTATAAATCCAGGGGAAAAAGTAGGTCAACAGCTCGCTTCAGTAGAGCCTTCAGTAGGTTATTTGGTTTTTGATATCTTTTCAATGAAAGAACATAATTTAAAAGGCCCTTTTCTCTACGGCATCGAAAATGACTAATGAGTGACTTTTATAGTTATTTAATGCCTAAATCATTGTATAATGGGAGAAGTAATTAGACCAAACAGGCAAGAAAAACTATAACTAAAAGGAAAAAAAGAAAAACAGTGTATTAATAAACTTAAGAGAAAAAATACGACAGCCATTTAACAATTATTTATAAAAATACTAGCTGTGCCCAGCGGTTTCACCCGCTGCTCACTTAGGGGTATGAAAAATAGATGTTGGCCGATTCTCAGATATGTACACAAAATTTCGTTTAAATCGGTCCTGCCGTTTCGGAGGAGTATGGGAGCGAAAACTGTGACACGAGAATTTTATATATTAAATGAGTTGTAAAATAGTACCTCGATTAAAACTGCATTTCAATATTATAAAAGCGAAAGTGAGTTTGTTTGTTTGTTACGTCAAAATGTTTTTTTTTATATGAATTTTTGTACTGAGATAGCTGGGACTCTGTAGATCACTTTTCCTTTTTAAAGTGAGAAATGATGGAGAAAGAGGGAACAAAATGGAAAACTTAGCGTTGCTATTACAATTAATAAGGCGCAAGGGCAAAAACTACATGTAGCAGGTACCTGCAAATTAGGAAAAGGGTAGGTACTGTGCTACCCCGAATTTAACGCGAGCGAAGCCGCAAGCAAAAGCTAGTATATAATAAATAAATCTCCATGTGCTGTCAGTGTGACTCAGGAATAGACTGCTTTTTATGTACTTACTATTAGCTTTTGCCCGCGGCTTCGCTCGCGTTAAATTTGGGATAACACAGTTCTCTTTTCTTAATTTACAGGTACATTTAATTTTTGCCCTAGCGCCTTATTCATTGTAATAGCAATGCTAAGTTTTCCTTTTTCTTACCTCTTTCTCCCTTATTTTTTTTTTTATGTTAGCCTATGTTCGTCTCCTGGCTCCCTTTGTACTTTGTTCCCTACTATCTTTGTATCAAAATTAATCAAAATCGGTTTAGGTATTGAGGCGTGAAGACGTAACAAACAAATAAACAAACTCACTTTCGCTTTTATAATATTAGTAAGGATAGCAAGTCTAGCCTTATCATTTGTGTTGGAAAAGATTCAGAAAAACTTAGAACTAAGAACTAGTTTCGATTTAAAGCATGCGGTTACATATTCCAAATATTCCCAGAGGAACTTCTCAAAAATGTTGGAGCTTTTGGAAATTATTCAGGCTTTCGTTTTATATCCTTCAGGGTATATCCTTAGTGATGGTAGAATGCTGGCATAAATTGCAGATATACCTTATGACTTTGATTTATGATATTTGATCAGAAGAGTTACCATGACATCTTATTAGTTCTTATTTCTGTGTGAGAAAGAGATGGTGCTAGACACCCTGTATAGCTCTGTCTCTTTCCCTCAGTGGAATAAGTTCTGTTTAAAGACGTCATGGTAGGGCAGCTGTTAGCATATTTATACTTTTGCTACAGCAATAGACTTAGAATTGAATGATGGTGTCACAAAAAGCTGCCAGTAATGATTTCTTTGTCTTAGTTTTTTTTGGAAGATTACGTAGTATTTTCTATAGAGCGACCGGCAATTAGAAAACATAATCTCTTTTTTGCGTCTTGGAAATCAAACAACTTCCCCCGCTCTGGGCGCAGCGGGGGAATACTACAGAGAGACTTGTACTGACTAAAACCCACCTATGTTCCTTCTATTGCCCTTTATGTTCTGGGGCCGCGGTATCTCTTTCGAACAAGCAACCCCGGCAGGAAACATACTCCCCGATTCTAAAAGTAGTTTTATAGAAATTCTTAAATGTGACATTGTTGCTCTGGTGGCTCTATATTATATTACAGGAATACGTGGCTTTGAGTTTGCGTTCAATAAAGTTGACTTTGTTGCCTAATCACTTAAGGCGGAGGTACGTGTACTTTCGTGTACCTACCAACTTTGAAGTTTCCATTGATTTTGACGTTTGTAGCAAATAAGGTATTACGCAGTGATCCAATCGAGGGGATTTATTATGGAAACAGTTGATCAGTTTTCAAGCTTTTGAATAAAATAAAACAACTCTTGATTTTTTTCTTATTTATTTATTTTTATGTACAAATAAAAATTCCCTTAGGTAAAATAAACTTACTTAAGTCTTAAATTATGATACTGTACAGAGTTTGTACGACGGAATGCGGGCTGTGTGGGGAGATCCCGAATGTAGGAGTTATGGCAAGTCCTTAGATGTGCTTGTGCTAAATAAATACGATGTAGTACGATGTGCGTCCTCTATGGAGTGTAGTTTGTTAGAACCGAACTAACCTACGTAAATCTTAAATTCCTTTGAAAGAATACTAGCAATTTTGTGGCTAGTAACATCGGGACATTTGTCCTGATGTAAAATTTGAGTATGATCACTGTAATGTTTGGTAGTATCTTAAGTTAGGGGGATCACAGACGAAGGCCGGGATTGGTGCTGGCGACGTAGTTGAGGAGTTCGTCGGAGTCCTCGCAGACGACGGGCTTCTCGTGGTAGCAGGCGACGTCATGCCACGCGATGCCGTCGTTGTATACGTTGTTGAGGACGCTGAGGCAAGACTCGGAGGTGGCGTTGATGTCGAACTCGGCGTTGTCGGGTTGACGCAGCTTCTTGTGACCGGTCTGAGACCAAGGGTTGTAGCCCCAGCCGTTGGGAATCTGTGAAGGGCATTTTATTTAATATTTCGATGTAAATATAATTGTATTGTGTCACACTTTTAAAAATAGAACAACAAGAACTTTGGAAGGAAACTTTGTCATTACGTTCGAGGCGAAATACACATACGAGCCGTTAGGACATCTCCTAACACCATCGTGTTATGGAGCCAAATACAGCAGTGACAAATAACCACATTAATCAAACGACGTTTTGCAATACGAAAGATATACTACTAACTATGATTTAATTTGTTTTTCTCGCGCTTTGTCTTCACAAAAAAATTATATGACGCCGCTAAACAGCCCATTTTTATTTTATTTTTTTGAAATAAATGACATATTTTGTTGTTGTAATCAAATTATTCTATTTAATAAATAACCATGTTGTTTTTATTATTATTAAATATTAAGGCCTTAAAACATGCGCCTCCTCCTTGCCCCACTACCGGCCGCCGTAAGGATAACAGTTGTTTATCTGTGACAAAATCAGAAAAAATAATGCTCTCGTTGCGATAGATGAGAAAGAAAAAAACACGCGTGTGAAATTAATTACATTTTGAATTTAATCATAGTATTATAAGAGCCAATTGTCAAGGAAGTGTATTGAATAATTATGCATTTACTTTGAAGAGTTTCCATCCAGAAGTAGTAAAATCGTCGATAGCAAATGTAAATTCAGGTTAACGCTATCATAAAAGCCATCTCAAACAAGTGCCGAAGTTAAACACTATATGCACTCAAGTGATATAACGTAATAGAAATACTTCAGTGTTCGAAAATGCGTAATAACTCAACTTTCACAAAACAAGGCACCAATTGTAAGCACAGGTGTGTCTTCGAAAGTTTATGATTCAGTAAATAAGTACGTGACGGGGAATTTCCCTTTAACGTTGACGTCCATATGTAACGCATTAGTTCCGACCATAACAAAGAACTTTACGAGTTCTTACAACACTGTAAGTAAATATACACATTTCGTCATTTCCCAAGAAAAAGAATAGAATATTAATCCATGTCGTATCCTCAAGAAGAAGTAGGATATATAAGGAAACGACACGGACGTCTTATGTTACAAGAACCATCCAGAATCTAGATAAATGCGTATAATGCGATTTTAATCCGATCGTGAGATAACCTAATTTAATCTCTCCACAGGCGCAGTGCCAATCCACTGCAAACGGTGGGTGCAATCGCCTGCCGTCAGACGAGAATTCTGATAACATTAAACAACAACAAACTTGCTACTGACCTGGTTGGTAGGGGACAGCTTTTCACGGTTCGCGGACCAGAACCAACCGAACACGTTCTTGGGCTCGAGGTCCTTGCGGTTTTCGCAACCCTTGAAGTCACAGAGGCGACCCGACGTCCAGATGTAGGGCACATCATCTGCAATGAGAAAATTACTCGTATCAGCATCGTTGCAAGAGGTCAACAATAAAACGCCACAGGGTCATACTTCAGATGTGCTAAGAGCCCGTCAATGCCCATTACAATATTTATAAAAATTATCTAACGATGCTAGTGAAATGTGAAGGCTCCCAATTACGTGTCGCCTTCACATCGTACTTCGGAGATGCCATTAGAATTTCACAATAATTTAATACTCACTTTGCTGGATGAGCTTGAAGATTAGATTGTTTTCTTCTTGCGTCTCCATTGAGACGAGGTCCATGCAGTATTCGCGGCAGATGTTGCGTCCGTCTAGCCAGTCTACTTTCCTGTTTGCTAGGGCGGGAACATGTCCACTGTAGAAGTAGTTGTGACCTCGGTAGAAGAACTCTTTTGGTCCTAGAAAAAAAAATTGAATGACGTTTGAATAATGCATATCGGTTGCATTTATAAAACATCCGACCCAAGGTTGAGTCGTGACAGTCAAACGTAAATAAATAATATTGAAGTGTATTGCTTCTATTTAGTGAGTCGTTAATAGGTGACAATCGAAGACCCTCGGTGTGACAGGTCATGTACCTACACGTCAAACTGTTGTATCACGGTCGTGACATTGAGGCGCCTGCGAGCAATTGTGTTAAATTATCACGAGGTATGCCAGTGTCGTAATTCAAGACGGCATTACATAACGTAACGGGCCACGCATCGCGACCTTTCCTGCTTGCATAAAAACGCAAACGGCATATTACGAGCCATATACGGATAATGTCAACAAAACGAGAAAAAAAATGTTACCTATCATTGCCAAATTAGATCAGCTTTGATCTAAAATGTGGATCGGTTTATTAGACAGTCACGTCATCCTTGTTTTATTTATATTATTGTACCTCTTAAATAATTAAGGTGATGCACTCTGAAATATTAATTTTGAAAAGTTTGAGAGTTAATGTTATAAAAATTCCATTAAGTAATCATTCGTTTAGGCAATAGATAGAAAAGGTTTTAGGAACTACGACAGAGCTATTGCATCTTATCCTCAACGCTGTGCAAACTGAAGACTGGTCCCATGATAGTCTAGTCCAATTGATATAGTTCACAAGTTCAATTGCTTAAATGTACAAAGGATGCAGCTAGTAAATAAGCGGCACGTTTGTATACAAATTGTTTGTACATAGCTATGAAGTGTATCTAAAAGCATCCGCGACCTACATACCTACCCGCCTATCTAGTTCTATAGTAACTGGATCAAACGGTGTCATTCTTTCATCATTTATTCAAATAATGGGCAGAATTGTTGCGTGAAGTATGTAATATGTTTATTCTAAGTCTACATTAGGTATGTGCGGAATGATTTTGGCAGACGATGTCGCAATGGCCGCGGCCGCATTGGGTCGTGGTGGCGGGTGGCGCCGCGTGGCGCGCAGTCACAGATGCGTCGGTCACGCGCCGCGCCAACTGGGCCAAGGATCGCTACCGGATGCGATTTTTATATTTAACCAACCAGCCAGTTCACACCCATTGTCAAGCCGACAATCCTAATTATCTGCATTATTAGATATCTGATACGAAAATATGTAATCATTTAGCGTACCGTGGCTAATTTTTAACGCTACATTTTTTATTAAGTTCGTTTTTCAAGGTTTTAATTGTTTACCGACAAAGTTTGCGTCAAGTATAAATCGTTTTGGCAAGCTAACTAACTTTAACTTAAACTTTTATGAATGCTCTCAAGAGTTGACAAGCGCTATGGCAATGAGGTTAATGTCTACTAAACTACGTGCGAATTAAGATAATTAGGCACCGCATCACCTAAGCTAATCACACAAGTCCTTTATTTTTTGTGCACGAGTCCTATTTAGACGGTAATTATAGTGAATTGCATCGTTATTAGTGATTTTGATTACAATGCGAATGTGTTCGCACGACATGCTGACGAGCATACACAATGATTGTGCTTAGACCTTGCTTAGTGACAGACTGACGGATGTTCGATTGTCTCAGAAATCCGGCACGGAGACGCTGACATCAGACACACGAATGTCTGGCTGAGTTTATAGCCAAGACGTAGACATTCATAAAACTTTAGTACTATAACTAAGCTCTGACAGCCGGGCAGAACACTTGTACGATAGGATCAAATTAAACAATGGGACTAGTAGTTTTGGGAGTCGATGTCTGTATGATTATTGTACAAAAGATCGTTTTTAAACTGCTATTTCATTTAGATTTGATATTTCTTTATTTTTGATTAATGTTTTTTTAAATGGGACTGCATAGACCGAGTTATCTAAAATAAATGAGTTTTTTTTTTTATTTAAGTGGGTTTTGGAATATTGAACTACTGCGGTAAGCATTAAGGTAGCACAGTCATAAATGGCCGCAATAATGATGTATTCACAGAAAGGTATCGATCGTAACTCATCAAAATGAGCCGTAAAATTATATTTTATTTGTACATAATATAATAAAGTTCGCGTTAATTCCACGAATTCACGAGCTAATGTAAAATATGAGTTATTATTTTAGTATTGGATTGTAATATCGAAAGGAACGTCGAGATGAAGGCTGTGTTGCAAAACCTAGTTTTGTTTATATATTGCGACTATAAGATGAACATCCGAAAAGACAGGAAGCTTAACTATCTATGTGGCAATATTTCGAACATTTCAACCAAGACCATAATTTATGATGCATGAAATCATAGGTTTTCATTCATTGTATTAATTTATGAGAACATTTTGAATGTTAAAAGCCTAATTTAATGAACACTTCAATTTATAGTGTGCTAGTAGGTACAACAAAGCAAATGTCATTCCATACTAATGTGACGACACGGTTGGTGCAGTGGTTGAGCGACCGACTGCTGCGCCGCGTGTTGCGGGTTCGATCCCCTCACGTAACTAATATGTATATGACCTACAGGTAGTTGTTCCGGGTCTGGCTGTTTGTGTATGTGAGTTTAAATGTTTGTAAAAAAAAAATATAAAAAATCCCTAAACTTTATGGTTTAGCTGTATGCCAAATTTCCTCGACCATTTAAAGGTGACAAGGTAGCCGACAGACAGTAACTTTCGCATGTATTCATGCGAAAGTTACTGGTATATTCGTTTTTACGGAAATGTGGATGACTTGTATTGTTTTGTATAATGGGCTGGTGTCCGCAACTCCACGTCTGAAGCGCGTATTTTGCGTATGGATGACTTATTCATGGCTGAATACTGTACTCAATTGTATACTTACACATTTGTTATAAAATGACGCCTAATCAGGCTGCCATTTTAAGTCAAAAGCTTTTGCAAATGTAGGTTATATTTTAAAGTTCTACTATTGTTGAGAACAGGATAATTTTAGAGAGCAATGAAACCACAAGTTCAGCTTTTCATATATTGCAGCACACGTTTTTTCACAGACTAACTTTTTCTTAAAACAAAACATAAAACAATGACAATCAAAAAGAAGAAATATAAAATTATTAAAAAGTTTGGTAGCTGGTCGCCAACATGGCCCCCGACGGTGTGAAGCACCAATTTACTGGCCGGCGACCAACAATACCACCTTTCGAGTGGGTCGTCGCAGCACGCCCCCCTTCGTGGTGACGTCCACAACTCTGACGATGCCGTCTTTCCCCGGGTGCACTGCCGCGATTCGCCCTCGGGGCCATTGATTCCTGGGTAGCGTGCCATCTGCAATGAGGACTAGATCGCCCACCCTTAACGGACGAGTCTCCTGCAACCGCCTTCTAGGTGTGAGCGTGGGTAGGTACTCGAGCACGAAGCGCTGCCAGAAGTGGTCTGCCAGCCTCTGCGCTTTCCTCCAGTTAGCACGTCGAAACAAGTCGGCGTCGTCGAAGACATTAATGTCTGGCTCGCTGCTTGGGCTTCCGATCAAAAAAGTGAATGGAGTCAGGGCGTACTCTGCGTCTGCATCCACAGAGACGTGCGTCAGTGGTCTTGAGTTGATAGTGCACTCGGCCTCTAAGAGCAGGGTGTTTAACACATCTTCCTTTGGAGTCCGCTGCTTCAATGTGACTGCGATAGCATTTTTCACCGAGCGGACTAGCCGCTCCCAACAGCCCCCCATAAAAGGCGCGGATGGGGGTATGAATCGCCATTCGATTCTTTTATTGGCGCAGAAGTTGAACAGCTCTGGCAGCATTTTTGCTGCGCCAATGAATGACGTTCCGTTGTCAGAGTATATCCTAGTCGGGCATCCCCTTCTCGCAATAAACCGCCTGAGTGCCATCAGGGCGGAGTCCGACGATAATGTCTCCACAATCTCTAAATGCAGAGCTCGCACTGTCAAACATGTAAAAAGGGCAATCCATCTCTTGGCAGTGCGTCTGCCAATAGCAACGTTCAGAGGGCCAAAATAATCCAGCCCTACGTATGTGAAGGGGCGCTGGTGATGTGCTAATCTGGCTTTTGGCAAGTCTCCCTCTGGTGGTGATTCCGGCTTAGCCTTCCGGTTGCGGCAAAACTGGCATCTTTGTGAAGTTCCTCTGACGGCTGGTCTGAGGCTTAGAACGTAGAACCTCTGGCGCAGTTCATTAACCACTAGCTCGTTATGTCCGTGGGCGTATCTGGCATGATAGGAGTGTATCAGTAGCTTGACGATAGGATGTCGGCCATCCAGGACAATCGGGCGTGGCTCTACATACTCTGCGACGGCAGTGCGGCCAGAAAGGCGTAGGAGCCCATCTTCACCGAACAAAAGCGACAGGTTCCGAAGCCTACTATCATTCGAAACGGGACGTGCTGTTTGAACGTGCATCAAATCTTCGTGAAAAGAATCTATTTGGACTTTACGAAATAAGTGAACCTCCGCAACGTTGAGGTCTACAACGGAAAGGGCAAAAAGGTTACGAGCATCTCGAAGTGCTTCTTGAGTGAATTTGGAATTTGGGTGCAAAATTGATCGAAACTTGTCAATACACTGATGGGTTCGCGCTGTGGCACGAAGTAACCGGGTCCAACTGCTAAAGCGTTGGTGATCCGCTACTACCGGTGAAGGTAGTTGTCGCGGTGAGGCAACTATCAGTCCCACAGATTCCGAAGCTCGTTTAAGTTCTTCGGTTACCGGAGGGATGGCACACGTCGGTTCACATGGCCAGTCAGAGGGTGGAGACAAGAGAAATGCGGGTCCTGTGAACCAACGTGAAGAAGTCGTGAAATTGTGAATGTCTCGCGTAGCGTCGTCTGCGACATTTAAAGCCGTGGGGACGTATCTCCAACTGTGGATGTTTGTTGTTTCAGCTATCTCTCCCAATCGAAACGAAACAAAGGCTTTAAACGTGCAAACGTCGCTACGAAGCCACTTTAAAACGGTTAGAGAATCCGTCCAAAAATAAACTTCATTGGGTGGTCGTCTGTGAGCTTCAGTGACGTACGCGCTGAAACGCGAAGCGATCAGGGCAGCTTGGAGCTCCAATCTTGGGATTGAAACGGGTTTCAGTGGCGCCAGCCTACCCTTTCCCCCTACCAGGGATAAGCTTACGTTGTCAGCTTCGTCTGTGAAGCGCCAGTAGACCACACAGGCGTACGCGCGTTCACTAGCGTCGGCAAAAACATGAAGTTGGGCATTCTTAATGCGCCCGGTGTCGCGAAAGTAGCATCGGGGAACAGAACTGTTGCTTAATTTTTGAATTTCGAGCAACCATCTTTTCCAATCTTCAATCAAATCAGCCGGCAGTGAATGATCCCAGTCGATGCCCAGCTTCCAGGTTTTCTGGAATAGTGCACGGCCTTTCATAATAACGGGAGTTAAAAAACCTAAGGGATCGTAGACAGACATCAATAGAGACAATGCTGAACGTTTTGTATACTTAGTAGGGGCCTTTGGAAGGTTCTTGGCGAAACAAAGATTGTCCTCACTGGTGTTCCACGTAAGACCTAATACCCGAATTTGTGAGGGAGAAGTCGGACCTAAGCTCACCGTATGTGAAGCGTCTGTTGCATGTAAGTCTGCAGGGATTATCGCTAGGGCTTCCTTACAATTCGAAACCCAAGAACGCATCTCGAAGCAAGCCGCTTTATGTATAGACCATATTTCAAATGCTCGCTGAGCCGCCTCACTGATGCTGTCAAAACTCCCTAAGAAATCGTCCATGTAATGGTCCTCGACGATGGACCGCACGGCGTCCGGGTATCGTGACTGGAATTGACTAGCATTTTTATTTTTCACCCAAAGCGCGGTACACGGGCTAGATGCGGCGCCGAATATCATAGAGGACATACGGAATTCCTGGAGCGGCAAACCGGGGCTATCTCTCCATAAAAAACGTTGGGAGTCCCTATCCTCCGGTCTAATTTTAATTTGCGGGAACATCTCTTTTATATCTCCCGACAAGGCAACCGGGCCTTCCCTAAACCTCATCACGAGGCGAAAAAAAGAAGCGAATTGAGGCTGACACCTGCACACTTTGCTGCTGCATCGTGGACAACGCGCAGCTTCTTCTTATGTGGGTGGGTAACTCCAAAATGTGGAAGATACCACGGGACCTGGCCGGACGGTGGACCCGAACATAATTCAGCGTACCCTTTGCTTATCATTTCTTGAATATTTTGCTTGTAGGCATCGGCATAAGCACTATCCTTAGCCATTTTACGCTCGAGGCTAACAAATCTAGATAAGGCTAGGTCGCGGCTTTTAGGGACGGTAGAGATATCATCGCGCCATAATAGGCCCGCTTCGTACCTACCAGAATTTAAGCGCTTGGTAGACTCCTCTAAAATGTTTAACGCACGTTGTTCGCTAGCGCTACGATGGTCTGCCTTGGTTATCCCTATAGAGTCCAGTCGAAAGTATTCCTTGATGAGGTTGTCCAGTAAGTCATTGTCGACGGCGACTGAAATATGATTAACAGAAGTGGCGGCGTAAGGTCTACTAGAAATATAACCGTAGAGGACCCAACCAAGCGCGGTGCGAGCGGCTGCAGGTTGTTTACGAGTGCCGTGACGAACCTCTGAAGGAAGCGACATGTGCCAATTGTCCGCACCTATCAACAACATGGGCTTCGCATCATCATAACAGACGACGTCCACTAGATCAGATAAGTAATCGTACCTGGCTACATCGTCTAAGCGTGCTGTCTGCCTTTTGATGCCCAAGTTGGGAATGGTGCGTGCTCGGATGTCAAAACTGTCCGTCCCTTTACTAGGATATTAACATATCTCACATCGGCCTGCGTACTCAATCCACCAATGCAGTCAATATTCAGCCTACACATAGGGCCCTCAGCTCCCACTGACTCCGCCACAGACTGATCCAATAAAGTCACGGAGCTCCCGTCGTCAAGAAGGGCATATGTATTAACGCTTCCAAGGGGTCCAGAAATAGTGACTGCTACAACCTTTAAGAGTGGCTTAAGGCAGGATGACTTCAGTGGAGTAGAGTTGTGGGCCACGGTGACCGTTCGCTGCTCTTCCTTCGACGTGCTTGGTTTCTGCGCGTTGAGGCTGAGGATTTCCGCGGCTGAGTGTATCTCGACATGGGCTGTCGTCACAGGTTGGGGTCTATGCAAGAGGGTGTGGTGCCGCCTCTCAGCCGGGCAGCCTTCGAACTCACACTTCTTCTTGCAGTGGCGATATTGGTGCGAACCCTTTATAAGACATCTACGGCAAACCTTGTTCTCCATCACCCATTGCCACCGATCGTCCAGAGGCAGAGACTTAAAACCTTCACAGTCGCTAACCTCGTGCTTACCGTTATGGCAGTAATGGCATGAATAAAAACTTTTCGACTTTGACGTGACGTTTGACACTGTCGCAATTGCGTAAGTTTTGTCTCTTGTGGTTTTGATGGGATGACATTGACCTTTGACAAGATTCGGCTCTGACACTATGACATCAAATTTAATTTGTAATTTTGCCTCGATTTCAAGAAAATCGGCCAAAATCTCCAATTTAAGGTCAGGTCATTCTAGCAGCACATTAAAAGCACAAATCCTGACTGCAAAGGCGGAGCACGCTCGTCGGCTTGCGAACCTACAAGCGGAACGTGACCGCAGCCAAGCGGAACGTGACCGCAGCCAAGCGGAACGTGACCGCAGCCAAGCGGAACGTGAAACCGCCGTTGCGGAGTTGGAATTGCAGGCGAAGCTGGCCGTTATCCAGGCCAACTCTATAAGTGCAGGATCCCGCCATTCCGACAAATCCCACTTCTGACACCAATGTTGAGAACAGGATAATTTTAGAGAGCAATGAAACCACAAGTTCAGCTTTTCATATATTGCAGCACACGTTTTTTCACAGACTAACTTTTTCTTAAAACAAAACATAAAACAATGACAATCAAAAAGAAGAAATATAAAATTATTAAAAAGTTTGGTAGCTGGTCGCCAACAACTATAACCAACCCAAAAATGGTTTATTCTTATATAATTTATATCACCAGGGTAAGTAAATCCACAGGTTTAGTTTACTACCAACAAGTATTTTCACAGACGATTACAGTTAGTTTGCGCATGGGGCGCAAACTAACAGTTTCATTTCGTCGTTCTGTATATTAAGTAAAAAGTATACACATTCGAATATGCCAAGGACATAATACGGATTTGCGGTTTGTTAGAAAAGGTTTCAGTCAGTAAAAGCCTAAGGCTCCCTTGCATCTTGACCAGAGAGAGACGAAGATGAGAGAACAGCGAGAGGTTATTTGATGATGTTCCAAGCGAAAAAAACAGGGATAAAACACATTTTGAAAGTTTAAATAACGACCACCAAGTTAAATATCATAATTGTTAGCCAGATTAAGAAATCTTTTTAACTAATAAGACACGTGACTTGCGCTCATGACCTAGCCCACCCATGAACTTACGTTTGCAAAGCTTATGTGTATAGGTAGATATTATCATTCTCCACGCGTGATAGACACGAATAAGTTAGGATAGGTAAACCCGGGTGCTGAAACAAGTAATAAGACTCCTGACATAACATTTACAGTGGCTGTCTTTCATGACTTTCCTTACTGCTGATCTATGCCGCTTTATTTTAGCTGTCTTGTAATTATGACGCGGACGATGGTAAACATATAAGCAAAAGTAAAAATATAAATCTTGCTGCAGCATTACGGCTCTAGCTAACCAGACTGAAATATGTATAGAGAGCTTAGAAACAAGGCCAATTTTGGACGTAGGTATGTAGACCAAACAAAAGAGATTGCAATCTCGTTAAAAATGAATTGATCTGTCAAGACAAGGGCGCTGCCTTAAGATTGACAGGTGAAATAATGAAAAACAAAAGTTAGATTTAGAATTTCTATGCATACTATACATCTCTACAATTGAGGAGGAAGACTGTCAACAGACAGTTTTTGAAGCTAATTCACTCGTATGTATGTGTATCTCAAAGATGTGCACACGTTTTAAGGGTTCCGTACCTCAAAAAGAAAAAACGGAAGCCTTATTGGATTACTTTGTTGTCCGTCTGTCTGTCAAGACCCTTTATCCCGGGCACGCGAGGAGTTATCAATCTTAAATTAAAACCATATGCTCATCTCTGTGGTCCCTTCCTTCTCAACCCTCTAAGTCTATAGATATGGCTGTTTATGGCGCAAGTTTGTACGAAACCCTCTCGGTCGGTGCGCTAGTGTGACTCGCTCTTGGCCGGTTTTTTACATAATAATATCACATCCAATATAGCCTTGTGCCTTAAATGGAACATATCACACAATGAGTCGACGCATACTTTGGCAGCTGCACTACTGCACAAGAGCTACTTCACCAGTATAGTTCGGGGTGGAGAAGGGAGCGACATCCTGGTATCCATTTGCCAACCGACTTTAACCCTCAAACTCTCTGAAATAAGTACTGGAATAGGTTGTGGCGATACACCCCTCAACACGCTCGATACGATTTCACCCATGTGTATAATGCGTCATATCGCTCATCTCTGCTTGCGTGAATAACCAGTAAAATGGTGGACGCAAAGGGCTCTTTATTTAATCGGTGCTTCGTAATAGTATTCTTTTGGAACTTTCAGTTATCGGTACTAAGAAAAATCTTACTTTTGACTCTAGGTTATTTTGGCGATATACTCCAACTTGCTACTAAACAATTGGGAAAACAGATTCCATTAAAAATACAATAACTTTCCTTCAGATCAGAACCCTACCGGACCCAGTTCTAAAGATCTTTATAGAGGGTCATCGTGCATAACAAACCAAGTTGTCTCCAAATGTTGCAAGTTTTGTTAACAGAATCTTGACGTGTTTACATAAAAAACGCATCAAAAAATGCTTACAAAAATGAAGAAGACAAAAGACTGTGGACGACCGTGAGCTCAAACCTCCACGTCTGTGAGCTTATAATAAAATAATTAATTCCAACTTAACGATGCCCCATTATAAGTACAGAAGTTGTATAGTAAAGATGTCTTGCGTCGTCAAGGTACTATTGCAATGGCCGAAGATAAATAATATACATCGGAATACATGTTTACGATAACATATACTAATGAGCTTACAGTAGATAATGCATGCCTACTTACAATGTTTATAAATGATGCCTACACGTTTATTACTTTATTATGTGCGTTAAAAAGGCTTAAAGATTGCTTTGAAGTAGTTAATTGCATACAAGATTTTCTAATGAGAATCATTTGTAAATTGTTGATTGTGATATGTTTTATTGCTCTTGTAGAATACTTCAATAACATATTATTTCTCTTGCTATTCCGTTAAATAATATAATGAACTGTTAATGATGACACTAAGTAACTTGCTCCTGTTATTCCAACCGGTTAATGCAAACTTTGTTGGTATGTCCTTTCGATGTTCTGATTTAAAGTGATAGATAAATCGGTCACACACGTTTAAAGGAAAATACTTTTACCTACTCACTAATATTTGCTTACTTATGATTGGAAGTTAGTCGGTATAATGGGGTGTGCCTCGGAAAGCACGTTAAGCTAAAAAAATAAAAATCGTATTGCCGTACCATCGGACAATGAGAGTGAGGGACAACACACGAACACTCTTGTGCACTATAATATCTTCCATGCAGATGGCTAATATCCGATTACATTAGGGAGGACCATTTGTGCATATCTACATTAAAAAAAAACATTGTGTAAAACAGACATTAAAATCCGGAAAGAATAGCTATTAAAATATTTATAGCTACTAAAATCTTTCCTTAGATCTAGGTACATGGGAACAATGCTTCTTTTCTATAACAATAAAAGTGACAGTGGCTGTGAAAAGAGAAAAGACCTAAAGAACACACACTATTTATAAGTTTTAATACTTTCACATTTAAAAAAGCGATTATCACAATAAACTAGAAGTTATTGTCTGCACAAATTTTCGGGACGTATTCGACATAAACAACTTCATGATAATCAGAAAATGAATAGAATAGTCTCAGTATTCGCTTATGCCTAGACTAGGCAAATTATTTACTAAACAGTTTAAGTTGTTGACTTCCACAAAATAACAGTAATACAAAAGAAAAGAATAATGGAATGTCTAGATTATTATGTAGTACAAATAAGCATTTCGCAGCGGAATCTTCCCATTTCCTATTTTCACTCTACGATTGTTTGTGGTAAATATACATTAGACTGCGATGCCGACGAGTTTATTAAAAAAGTAAAAGCTGCGTACATAGATTTACTTAAACAAGTTTCAAGAACCACGATGTTTTCTCCGACAATATGAGGTTGCGGAAGTGCCATACTTAATTACATAGGTATGAGAAAAATTATACCCTTTGAAATAATATCTTCGGTAGCCTTAAGGGCCAAGTTATGCTTGAAAAGTTACGACATAGGTACGAATAACCGAGATCTGTTGCATAAATTGTTGGATAATACTTGATATTAATAATATGTCTGACGAATTTAATTTATTGATTTATAATACCACAAACCGCTAACTTTCCAAGAAATGAGGTGGTCTGTTGGTACTTTAAGGAAACATTTTAAAGTGTCTTTAGTATTTCGTAAATAGCATTTTCTTGCTCTAGAACTTAGAAGAAGTTTCTAGATGCCTTATGCACCGTCAGAAATATAAATATATATTACACAAGCAAAAATGTTTTCGTTGACAGAAAATGTAATCAATATTAATGAATAATGAAGAAGAATTTAAGCTTGGGCTCGTTTCAACCTTCAGTATTGACATTGGTACCTAGTATGTTAGAATTTGTGTACACAAATCACATTCCTAACTCCTAAATATGTAAAGCCTATTTACACAAACGTGTTAAATATATGAAGACGAATATTAAAGTTCAAGTTTAAAATAAATACTCCAAATATGTCACAACCGCGTGATAATTAATAAAGCCTATTTGAAATATAAAGGTCACGAATATTTTTTACCAAATCCAGTAGTATTACGAAAAACGTTACTGTAACTAGTTTTTTTTTGTAAAATAAATATTTAATTTACCTCATCTATTAAAACAGTGAGTGTGTTTTTTTGCGTAAAAAATACGTGCTTACTTCATTTATTGTTTAATTTGAATATAAGTAGTTGAACGTTGAGACACACCCTCTTACTCATTGGTATAATTAAGTCATAATTGTATTCTACTAAAAGTAACTAGTACCCCTTAGTTACTAGAGCAAATGTATAAAATTACTGGTTTGAGTAGTCTCTACATAATTGGATTGGATCGGGAGACGTAAGAATCATAATTGACATCACAGGGATGTTAATGAAAAACTGTTGCTGGAACATTCTCATTCGAATTAATCTAAGAAAGAATTCGTTTTAAGATTATTAATGTAGGTATTCTTTATACTGTTGAGATCTTTGCGAAGTAACTTTTATTTGCTTAACAACCGTTATTAGCAATGACGTAAGGTACATCATTGATCATAAACATGCATTTTCTTCTAACACAACAAAAGCCAATTAAGTGTGTAAGTATGAAGACAGTTTTACGCACTAAAAATCTAACAAGCTAAAAACATATCCACGGACATTGAACTACTTAAAAAAAGAAAAATATCTCTTGACGAGGAAACGGAAAAGTGCTTTTCCCAATTACGAGACCGTACTTGAATGCGGACGGACGTCGGGGGCGAGAGGGGGAACGACGGGAGTGGCGGCCCCGTCCTCGAACGAGTCCGCGACCTTGCGAGGTCAATGACCCACGGAAGCTTTTACTTTCCTACGTAATAATTACGCACTGTAACTTCATGGCTTGATAGATTATGCGTTAACTGTGCAAACCGTGCCATGTTTATTTTTAAAGTGTGTTTCCTTATGTACCGTTTGTATTCAAATAATATTGTTTGCCTAAGTTACAAGCTGTCGGAGTCTAGTGTCGTTATCTGATAGAGGATTACATGAAAAACGAAATTAGAATCCCCAGTAGATCAAAGTTTTAAAATAAGAATGACGTACTGGCCGTAGCGATCTAAAGGAGACCGGATTCTTGGAAACTACCTATTTTAAAAACGAATACGGTTTTTTTTTCATCTGCTAGCCGGTATTTCATGTGTAATAAAAAGAACATATACGGAAGATTTTAAATACCCACCTAACACAATTGAATCAAGCATAACGACAAAGGATCACCTGATTACCACAATGTCTTAGAAGAAGATTTTTTAAATGTCTGCTAGGCATAGTTCACATAGTAATTTACAACCTTAAGATTATGATTTACCATACATTAATATCATTACAATCCAGTTTTCTCATCACGATTTTCTAAGGTTGATGTGAGCTAAATAAGTTCAAGGTTTTATCTGTCAGTTCCTGGTACATCCGAACACATATCAGTGGTAGCGTTGACATTGAGATGGCCTAGCGTTGCACTCAATTTAATTAGCATTTATGACACCAACTTTTACAGGTTTTGTTACCGCTCACTGTACCTACGTCAAACGAAGTTTTATGAGATAAAAATTAATGATTATTAATCTGGTCTATTTTGTCATAAAAGCGTCTAATAAACGTGATTTAGTATGAGATTTGGTCGGTATTCGTCAAAACTTAGAATAATTTTGTATTTTATCGCGGAGAAGCATAATGAAGACATTTTAATTGATTGAATGATTAAATAAGACATGTTTTATCGTTTTCGCTCACCGGGAGCTGTAATACTAATTTATATAATATATTCCAGCATCATAGAGTAAAAGAAGCCGAGTAGAGCGCTACTTATAACAATACTTTTTGTAACAATCCCTTGCTTCTGCATTTTTTTGGCCAAAGAATTAAAATTGCCATTCAACGTGGCAATGTGTGTCTATTTATAGTTTGTATATAGTAATAAATTTTTCTGTGTCATTGATTCTTGTTTAATATACTAATAATACCTAATTATTACGTGGCAATGCTGTTAGTCTTCTGGGCACGTTACCGGGGACAGGCAGCGGTGTGGTTTGTACCATGTACTTTGTCGCCATAAGTTTTGAATGTTAGTTTTATGTTTATTTTTGATATAAAGTAGTATTAATAATTGTTCTATAAGTACTGTCTATTATTTCATAATAATATGAATAATCAGTTTCTTTATCTGTTTCTTGTTTCTGTAGAAATTTGCATCAAGGAGTCACGAATAAATAAGAATGTTAAAATTAAAAAAAAAACCATGACTGGTTATTTACGAAGATAAGTTTATGACGTCATGAAACCAGTCTTTTAAAAGAAAGAACATAGATCCTTACTAATATTATAAAAGCGAAAGTGAGTTTGTTTGTTTGTTACCTCTTCACGCTTTAATGGCTGAACCGATTTGGATGAATTTTGGTACAGAAATAGTAGGGAACCAGGAGACGGACATAGGCTAATATTTTTTTGAAAAAAGTGGGATGTGAGGGAGAAAGAGGGAAGAGAAGGGAAAACTTAGCGTTGCTATTACAAATCAATAAAGCGCAATGGGAACTGTGTTACCCCAAATTTAACGCGGGCGAAGCCGCGGGCGAAAGCTAGTACTAAATAAATTTATGAGAAATTAAAAAAAAACATGTTATAGGTACTTACATCATTTTACTGAATTCCGTTAGGACTAACAGACTTATATTTAACAACGTCTCTTCGTATTTATCATAGCCACATCCCGTTGGAGATAAATATCTTTAAAAACCCATGTTTAAATTAACATAAATAATGATGCAATTAATATGCATGTCCAGCTATTATTATCAAAAAAAGAAAACGGTTGTTTTTTCGCAACAACATATCAAATCATCACGACTATAATCCACGATGGGTTAGCCAGATGTCTACCTACAGCCATATGTCACCAGTTATGTTTTGTATGCCATGTAATTCAGCGTTTAATCCTCCTACTAATATGATAAAAGCTAAAGTGAGTTTGTTTGTTTGTTACGCCTTCACGCCTACATGACTAAACCGATATTGATGAATTTTGGTACAGAGATAGTTGAGACCCTGGAGACGGACGGAGGCTAAGTTTTTTTTTAAACTGAGTAATGAGGGAGAAAGAAAAGGGAAAACTTAGCTTTGAAATTACAATAAAAAGGCGCAAGGGAAAAAACTACAGCAGGTACCTGCAAGTCAGGGAAGGGGAACTGTGTTACCCCGAATTAAACGCAAGCGAAGTCGCAGGCAAAAGCTAGTGATTATATAACCTGAATCGCTAATCTGCCTTGAAGCAACATTGACACAAATGAACCTGTTTCTATATAACTATGTCGATTGTAATTCATTCGTGATGAGTAATTATACTTGTTTATGTATTGTTACCATGTAAGTTGTTGAGTAGGCTTGAAATTAAATAAACATTATTAAGAATAATATTACCTAACATAGGTATTTATATATATTTTAATTAATTAACCTAAGCATGTTTCTAATACAGTGAGATCTCCTATTTTTTGTAATTAACGGTGGGAGATTTTTGAGTTCATTAAAAATATCTGTAAAACCTTTTTATATTAACAAAAACCACACAAATAAATACTTTAACATCAATATGGTGTCTTTTCTTCATTTTATTAATATGAATTTATAAGGTAGATTTTTGTTCCCTTCTGCAGACTACACGATCTCTTCTGTAGGCGTGAAAAAACGTGATTTTTGGCTAAATTATCCAAGACTGATCTCTAGTGATATTATTATCGAATTTTTAAAAATATAAAGTTTCATGTGATCAGAGATTTCAGTGACGATTAGAAAAAAATGACATAATTTACACGATACACTAGTTGAGGAACGAGGAAAGGCCAATTTAGCCCTTGGAATCAAATTCCGATTCTGTTCATGTCTCCCTGTCGATCGTAGGTATGTTTAAATATTTTTGGTATCTGTACTTACTGCTAGCGCATTTCTGAGGGTTAGGTAGTGAGAGGAATCTTCCAGGTTTCTGTGCTACCGCCAGCGTCGCAAGCGCAGCCGCGCATGCCACCAACAACCACGCCTGCATCTGTAACAAAAGACATATTGTGTCACTCAAAATGCAATTTGGGACAACAGCTAAATATAATATAATAAACAACGCTTCCGCAGCAGGATTTACCAATATTATAAAATTATGAAAGTAAATTAATTAACTAGCTCAATAAAATTAGTTAACTATAATTTGTTTATAATTTAGGAAAATAAATTGAAAAAACTTTGAATGAATAAATTAACTAAAGCAATAGAATAAATAAATTAATCAAATCAGTTTAATAAAATGATTTCTGAAAAAAACGATCATCTTTTTTCTAATCCGCTCCATTACACAACATTCTATTTTTGATTTAAAATATTATGTCAGAAATTCGAGGTATTCCATGAAGCGCACCCAAACGAAGCGCACCCAGACGAAGCACACCTAAAGTATTCCACTTAGCACACCCGTAGGTGGGCTTCCGATAAAAAATTAAAATAATTAATTTCCTATTCCACGAAGCACACCTAAGAATATCAATCGCATAGTGCGGGGACTAAGAAATAAAAATGTCGATAAAAGAAAAATATATTTATTGTTTAAAAGACTAACTTAAATTTCTAACATCATACAGTTTCATTATAATAATGTGACACAATATGTGTCATTTTTTTAATCTTACTATTTAAAATCACAGATTGTTTCTTAATAAAATTAACTTTCCAAAAGAATAATTATTTTTTAACTATTTTTCTATTATTTTCCTTTTTTGTGATCTTAATAAAATCACAGATTGTTTCATATTTGCATAATAAAAACTGGGACAAATATCAAAAACATTGTAAATATTGTTTTACATAGAGATCTATGTTGATTTTTTCTTATAGCTACCTTTTAACTAATAATCAAAAACGCTACTTTTATATAAATCACAGACTGTTTAAAATCATAAATCTCAATTTTTAAGATTCTTAAATAATCTTTAAGAAATGGGCAATTTAGTATCTAAACTTATCAATTGAATAAATTGTTATTTTCAGAATCTTAATTTCTAGACAATGTTCAACTGGAATTAAACCATTTTTATAATCTTTTATTGTGTCTTCGATTATATTGTTTTTTATTTCAGCATATTTTTGATGATTTGAATAACCCATTTTTACTCTAATTTCGGCAAAATTATTGCAATTTTTTTGGAAGCAACCTAAAAGTTTTGCCAGATTTATGGCTCTGTTTTTATTGAAAATTTTATTTATTTCAGAGTAAAGAGATTGTGTATAATTATTAGTTTTATTTTTTCGTTAAGTATAACACTACCATTTGTCGTGCAATACCTTATGTTCGAGCCACTGAGTTACAATGTAATCATTAAATCTAGAAATACTGTCTCCTTGAAGACATTCGCTCATGATGTAAATGCCTCATCTAATGAGGCCTGGCTCTACTAATACTAAAAAATATTTTCTTTTATCGATTTTTTTATTTCTTAGTCCCCGCACTATGCGAGTGATATTCTTAGGCGTGCTTCGTGGAATAGGAAATTAATTGTTTTAAATTTTTATTTGAAGCCCACCTACGGGTGTGCTAAGTGGAATACTTTAGGTGTGCTTCGTCTGGGTGCGCTTCGTTTGGGTGCGCTTCATGGAATACCTCAGAAATTCTTTGCTGGCCAGTATCGTAATAGGTATGCAAACTTTTTACAATTTATATTTGGTTTTTCTCACGAGAACTCTACAGCTGGTAAGCTATTTAAAATAAAACAAGTGCAACAGTTCTATTAAAAAAAAAAGTGTAAATAGAATGCTTTCGTTAATCATAAAACGCGTTCGCGTATAAAGTTTCGTAAATATAAGTATCATAAAAAAAGCATCAAACAGCCGAACAATGGTCTATTCACAAGTAATTAAGTTTGTCGGGCTATTAATCTGATTGTGACGAAAACAACTTCTTAATCATACGCAACAAAATCGTACAGAAATGCTTGAGGCGTGCACATGTGTGTCTTGTCATACACACTGGTTCATATTATGCGTATACCTAAGTAATATATTGCATAAAGAGTTCGATTGAACACCGTGCCAATATTTTTCGCGGGAATTAGCACACGTAGGTACTTTCAATTGAGGACGAAGTGAAGTAAACATTTGCGAGTTGCGACCGATTCTGAAATATCAGTATTCCCGTTAAGTTAGTACTAAACGTTAAGAGTAGAGGAAAACCAAAGAAATGATAAATGAAATGAGGTTTCTGGAATAAATTGGGATAAGAGCAATGATGACGCGGAGTTAGTAGTTATTTTGTTAAGGACGTTAGGCCTTTTTGATTTAGCGTCTTTTACCTAATCAAAGCATTCCGGTATTTAAAGCATGTGGATTTTAAAGGGTCTACGACGCTACGCCGTAGCACTTCTTTGACAAATGAGAGATTGAATTTTCAATTTGGCAGAAACCGACAAACTTTAATCATTTTAATGCAACATGTTATTCGTTTTTATCGTATATAGGTGTCTTACCTACTGTCAGGTTTCTGACTTGGCTATATTTGCCGTCAAGAAATCAGACACACTGGTTATCTCACGATGCTTTACCGAAATTATGCAATACGCCAATGAATCCGAAACTTCAGAGGTACTCGGACGAGCACGGTCACACAACTAGACTATTGCTGATCGAAGCTGCTGATACACGTTTCATAGAAGACTGTTGGGTTTTGCAAAATGATGTCATGGTTAACTTTCTGCTTTTGAACTTGAAATGCCAAAGATCCGCTGTTTAATTATAACGGATTGATTAGTCTAATTCCACGAGACCTTCGAATCTTCGCGATGTCTTAATTACTTATTTTTAATCTAAACATTAATTAGGTATGTCGTCATTTGATATTATAGCACTTAAATATTTGTCATTCTAGATTATTTCGTCATTATGGACTACTAAAAATAATGATGGAAATATTGCGCTTTTTCGTATTTGGTTAATTCATTTGGCTCAAAACAATTAAAACAAAATAAATCGTTTATTATTTCGATGGTTGGAGTTATAATAATACATCATAATGTTCATTAACTTCGACAATACTAGTAACATTTCGGATTGCCAGTAATTAAGTTACTTCAAAACAAAAACACATATTAAAATTACATAATAACTTGTCTCTTAAAAGCAGGCTTCAATTCAGGTCTGTGACAGTGAGTGACCGGGGCACTGGACCGCGTTGCGTGTCGTATTGGGCAACACAACCTTTCCGAAGCAACCGCGACATATTAACATTATTAACCGTTCAGTAACCTGTGCGGTGTAAACAAAATCTTTGTCACTTAGGGTGTGACCATGTTTTAATACGCAGAATCAGCTTGGGCAGTTTCATGTAATAGGGTTTCCAGCGTCAAAGTAATTACCTACATTCTATTTACTTAGTCTGTCTTTTAGATTATTCAAAAATAAGGGACACGTTTTTTTATTTGTAAATTAGACTAGAAATTACAAAAATATAGCCTATTAAAGTTACGAGTGACGTCACACGTAACTAAAAAATAAAACCAACCACCAGGTCCCTTATTTTTGAATAATCTTTTTTTTTTTAAATAACCTAGATATTAGATAATAATAATTATATATAGATATTAATAATTATCATAGTTTACAAAATAAATAAAAACGCGCTAAGTAAAGGTACAGAATTTTATTATACTTAAACTGGTAACCTTATTTCATTGTCAATTTGATTGACATAAATGTAGTCATTACGACATTTCAAAACATTTTGTGTACGCAAAAGCGATCTTATAGCTACTTTTTCGCCAGTGATCATGCCATGTCTTAGTTAGAAGATTACTATGGCGTTACTTATTTTCATGCATTGCCATCCAAACTAACAATGTCCTACTAATATTATAAATGCGAATATTTGTGAGGATGGATGTATGGATGTTTGTTACTCTTTCATGTCAAGACTGCTGAACGGATCTTGATGAAATTTGGCACAGAGGTAGATAATAGTCTGGAATAACATATAAGATACTTTTATTTCGATATCACACAGAATTCAATATTTGAGCTTAATCCGTGACCGAAAGAATGGTAAAATCTTACTTTTATGTTTTTAGAGTTCATAACCTCATAAAAAAAATACGGAATCCTTATAAGGTCCCTCTGTTGTTCGGCTGTCTGTCTGCGTGTCCAGTCAAGACCGTTTATCTCGGGAACGCATAGAAGTATCGAGTTGAAATGAAAACCATATAGGTACTCAAGTCTGCGGTCATTTAGAGCTGTGAAAAAATGGACTCTCTAATCTCTAAAGTCTATGCAGTCTAAAGATTTATGGCCGTTTATGTCACAAGTTTGTACGGAACTCTCGGTGCGGATTTTAACAAACATACATTTTTAGTAAGAGGCCAATAAAAGTTTCTAATAAAAGACGAAAAACCATTATTTGCTTCGCATAGGACTTGACCCTTTATTATATGGAAAGCATTCTCTGATGGCTCAAGCCGATTCCTTCCTTAAGCTTGTTAGCTATCGGTAAGCATGTCGAGTCAATACGTGCTTAGCCTACGATCGGAACTCGCAAACATTGACAGATGATGTCACTCGCAAGTGCCACCGAATAACATGCAATTGTTTTAGAGCCCACAAGCTAGAGTCTTGACACACTGATCAGCCACGTTCTTCTTTTGTTACGTAAGTGAAATATGTTGCCGAACGAGTCTCGATGACATCGCAACGGGCGATGCGATGTGTTACAACTGAAGAGACCACGTGAACAGACATACCTTTTTTTTGCTTGTTTTTTCCTCGAACATGATATAATTAAGTAAACTTGAATGGGTAAATACTGATAATTCTCGCAAAATGTTATTAGAAGACACGTCATCTGTAATGAATTAGGTAAAGTCTATGCAAATGGTGTTAGGAATAGATCGTGGTGTTTACTCGGAATCATCGGTGTTGTCAGGCGGAGCACATCACAGACGTAGACACCCAGGTATTACGGTAGTACGATACAAGTATACAGGTATATTGTGTATGATGTAACCTTGACATCATTGCTTCCATGACCGTAAGCAGTAATAGCGATCGTCATCTCATCAATAAAATATAGGACGCGTCATCACGATCTTTAAAGGTAAGAATTGTCATGCGCACTCAGGGTAACGTTTAATGAACTTCCTCAACCTAATATGGATATTATGGACCATAAGAATTTTAACACCGATCTACAATTATCTTAAAAGTTATTTAAAAGTTTTCCGAATTAAATGAGGATAAGTTATTTTATTATGCAGGTATTCGCCCGTTACACGTTTTTAGACTTCGCGCGTTTTCAAGGAAAACGATAATTGAGAGGAAACTTAAAAGGATATTCCTAGTTTTTCTTTCTTGCGCATGCAGGTACCGACGCGTTTGATAAGCAACCTACTCTTCCAAACATTATAAGGCAATTCAGACTTTATTTCGTAGTACGTAACAAAGCTGTTTGTAAACAGTACTTAATAGCGTATCATTACAGCTAAATAAACGTCTAAGTGATATTAGATAAATATCAGCGACCTGACCTCAGTTGGGCAACACACATTAATAGGCGGAGACTCGTGTGTACTGCCATTATTACACACAATAATAGGATGAATGGGGAGTTCACAAAGCGCCGAAGGTGTTCGAGTACGATACTTAAACAATACCTGTTCCATACAACAGTTGAATGGTATTCTTCGCGAATCTGTGTCCCAATCGCGAATTTAGTGCGAGACTTGCAGCCACAATGTTTCTACGAGAAGTTTCGCAACCGCCCGAGGCCGGTCGTCCGTCAGTTTCGGTCACGATCGTGCGGCTTCGTGCATCTCGCTGCGTCTAGCGCCTTGCCAAACACTGATGCCCTCCACTCACTAGTCGCATTATTGTTTTGTACTTATTCACGTTGCCTTCATTTGGGTAATGACAGCAATACACAGTATCGTACGACAGAGACATGTGACACGACTTTGTACCGTATTTGAACTGTAATATTGCACACAACATTCGTTTGGCTATAAATTCTGTAGATGTAGTTATCGGGTTACGAGCACTAACTAATAAACTAAAGGGTTTAAGTTAGATGACATTTATTTGGCAGTTGGCAATGTTAGCGTTCATAAACTGCCATTTGTCGTTAATGTATGCGTTCCAAAATTTGAATTTACAAAACGAACCGAAATCACATCGTGTAGATTTCAACCTGCTCAATAAGTGAAGCAGAGTCGGTCATGATCAGTGATTTGACAATGCGAAAGCCCCGTGTACGTAATTATCAGTCGTACGTATTCGTATTGTGTCGAGTCGTTAATGCGTATTGCACTAAATTCGTCACTTTGTCAAGTGAAATTCTGATCACTGTCAACGTAACGTCTGGGCTTGGCTTGGTGTTGGCTTACAGCGTCTTGGCATACAGCGTGTCTTTTACATAACATGAGTACACACACATGACAGACAATGTATGTTATCGTAATCAAATCAATCATTGCGGAGCAGCTTATTTTAAACATCCGAATAATAAAACTTCCTGGTGTGTGTAGTTGTAATAGATTGCTCAACGTTAGAAGATCAGTTGTTCGTTCGTACACTATTTTTAATTATTTTACTGACACAAAAAAGCAGATAGCTGGTTTGTCTTGGCATGTCTATTGCTAATGTCTTACTACTTTTCTTTACTAGAAACATTAACAGCTATCCAAAACCTTCAGGATTAAATGATAGCATTCTGGATCACATATCCGTGTTGATAATTACTTAGCGTAAGATACGTATAACGCTTTCAGTCAGAATTTAAAGTATAAATAGACACGTAAAACAATAAGTCATCTCCATGATGAACATTTCTATGGCACCACAACTTAGGTATATAACATAATAAGATTCATATTATATATGCTAACATGTCCGACTCAATGTTTCTTATCCTGTTTTGTTATCGTATGAGTTACCAACTTTATTACAATGGGAACCAGACTAACTTGCTTTTGTTTGGAAACTAAAAGTGTTCCAGTTCTAGTTTTTTATCTAGGTAAGCCATTAGGTAGGCTTTACCTCTACCTAGATACATAAAAAACTCGAACGCACTTTTAGTTTCTTGTGCCGGTTTTCACAAACGCTAACCTACACTTAAATCAATGCTTATCTATGATTGTACTGTTTGAAAACTCTTTGTTTCTACATACTGATAGAATTGAAAATCCAACAGTGATAATTCAATCTATTTTTGACAGCCTGTTATGTTTTTCCTAATTAGATACTAGTATATTAGATATAGTATATTATTTTTTGGTGTTTTTAGATGTATCCGGAGATTGAAAAAAATTACATAAAAGCAGTGCTTAATTGGTAGATACCGTAATTATCTGAGGCCTATACATGGCTTAACTGACGCTTTAAAATACTCGTTTCACATAGATTTTCATATTTTAAAAATGCATTCATATCTATTTAGGATATTGGTTGGTATTTACTAAAATGCTATAGGATAATTGAAACCCAGAAAACTAAGTGGAAATCAGCACATGATCTCAAATCTTGCATTAGTTTTTTTTCTTCATACTAAATAGTTCTTTCAGAATCATTACAAACATTAGTATTCATACATTACCAACTTGCACAACACATTGCTCACTGAGTACTTACTAAATAACCATTTGAAACTGCAAGAGAATTAAAATCAGTATCGTGCTCATCTGCATTAGGTGGTTAGTACAATTGCAGGCAATACTAATGTTCGGTTGAGATGTCGACACCACCAGGATCCGCGTTCCGAATGAAATATCTAGGTTTAAAGATTGCAGTACTACGGTCTAGGAGTAACAAATAAATGCCCTTTACTTAGAAACTTTAGAACTAATCTTTTTGTTACTAAACTTTACGTTTAGTTTGAAAGACTAAAAGTTTTATTTTGGATCGAAGTTTACGAAATAGCCCCCCTATTTCGTAAACTTCGATCCAAAATAAAACTTTTGGGGACGATGCAATCCTCTAGACGATTTTGTTGTTTAATGTAAATTTAGTTAATTTTATAGTATTCTTTGTTGGGTTATAAATGCAACTTTATTACCACTTGCTTTTACACAAACTCAAATACGTTATTTGCAAAAGAATTTATTTCATTACATAGACGTGCATTCAAGATAGTATACATGCTAGTTTTTGAAAATGTACTCTCTAAAGAAGTATGACTGGAGATTTATGTGTACCGCATTTTTATGCGAAAGTATAATCCAGGTTAGGTATATTAGTAATCAAAATACTAAACATGCTAGCATTAATTTATAATACACAGGAATCAATCTAAGACGCTGGACACATAAGGCACTCCGCCTTGGCATAATGTAGGTCGACAATTGTTTTTTAATTACCATGCAAATGAATCTGCCTGGGATGTAAGTTATGTATCCTTGCGCCTTTGATCACGCCACTAATAATTTCCCGTGGGTGTAGCAAAAACAACTAATTGTAGGAGCATTGCCAGCATACATTACAAATGTATGTTTGCATATGTTTTGGTGTATGTAGGATGAAACCTGTGATATTAAGTTGATCAAAATGATGTAAGATCAATATTTACTACGAATAACCGCTTAATAGACCAATTATTTGTGTTTTATTGTTCTTGGATATTTGCAGACGGATTGTCCTAAACAGAGGCTAATATTGCTAGTTGCGGGTTGTTCCAAAGACATACCGCGACCCTGGAACGTAAAGGGCAAAAGAAGGAACATGGGTGGGTTTTAGTCAGTACAAGTCTGACACAGAATGCAAAAAAATATGCATAATCAATGCCAATATGGTCTACAGTCAGTGTCTACGAGTAATTGTCAGTGGACAATCCTAACTAACTAAAGCAAACGAACCATAAATAATTTAGGAAAATCAGTAACACTCATTGGATTGTCATTTTATGATGAAATTCGAATATACAAAACGTTTAAAATAGCAAATCCACAATTCAATTATATTCAAATTAGCTTTACTAATCGGTAGTGCATTAATTACTTTAGGAATTTCGAGAACCTAACCCATGTAAGTAACAAGATGAATATAAATTCCACCTATACACGAAATATTTATTGCTACCGATAGATTTATTATGAAGCGTGTATCTTGTTTAGAAATATCACTTCCACCGTGCAATGGTTGCGTAAAAGCGATCTTTTTATCCGACTTATAAAAAGAGAGGTTCTCAATATTCAGAGTGTTATTTTTGTCGGATTTCCAAAATTGATTTTGTATTCCCGAAATGGTCCCATATTTTTTATCTGTTTTGATTAGGTGGTTTATGAGTCATCTTCTAAAATACATATTTTTGTTTTCTTTTACTGTATGTGTATCATGCTTATATCTTTTAGTAGCAACGAAAGTGGAATACTCGATGAAAACTATACTATATATAAAAAAAAAACATATTTGTAAAAAAACCGACTCCCAAAAAAACACGATGAAACAAACAAAAATCACTGTCTTTCGAAAGTAAACTTATTTTCCACGTTTTAGTGATTTAGATTTCAACAAACTGAAAGCTTCATTTCATGAATACGTGTAACGACTGGTAAATAAAAGTTAGAAAATACGTGTGCTAACTTCCCAGTTCTAAACTTGAAAAGTTTTCCAAGTTCAATGCCATGATATTTTGGCGGAATTCACGTGGTAGTGTTGCCATATTTGGCGCTAATTCTAGCAGTTTGACTTGTTCTTCATTTGAGTCACGAGGTAGGAATATTGTTAATTGGTTCTGTTAACGGGATCCATGGATAAAACTAGAATTAGTCATGCTAGGTAGGTGAAAATTACAGTTATACAACTTTAAAAAAAAAAAATTTAGGAAAAAAATATTTAAACTAGTAAAAACGAAATGTGTGGAAAACTTAGGACGATTCGAGTAAAAAGCTTAGCTTGTGTGCTGTGTCAAAATTTCCTAATGACCTACATCATCATCTGCCTAGCCTTATTCCAACTATGTTGGGGTCGGCTTCCGGTCTAACCGGATGCAGCTGAATATCAGTAGTTTACATGGAGCGATTGCCTATCTGACCTCCACAACCCGGTTAGTACTGGGTATTACGATACCCCTTGGTAAGACTGGTTGTCAGACTTTCGGGACACTGACTACCTATAACGACTGTCAAAGACCTACAAATGACAGCCGGAACCAACGGCTTAACGTACTTTAGAGATCGACCCGAGCGGCTGCTATTATTTAGTCACGAGCTCCTCGCTCTTGCTAATGACGTACACATTGTGTATTAAATCTGTTTGCATTTTTTTAATGTTTTCTTAGTGCCGTGAAGCAGCGGATATTGCTTCACGTTTCTGTTACACTGAACTTTAATACGCGAATAATGTCGACCTTGTAACCGAAAAACATTATATTAACAGTTAGGCAGTGACCTTGTCACTACTGACACTTAACATAAACATGAACTCGCCAATAAACTGCATGTACAAACTCTAATTACCAAACCATTTAACATTTGACCCGCACGATGTCTCAAATGTACCTAATATATTAATTTCATTCAGATGTATTTTGATTCGGACACACAATGAATTTACTTTTTTAATATTTCGTAATAGATTTAATTAAAATCGAATAAACTTACGAAACATGCAATAAAATCCCTTTAAAAGAATTGACCTCTCATAAAACTGTATCCAACATAATGTTGTTAAGTTTCAAAATATTTATACACGAAGGTAATATCCATAGACCATAATCATTGATGTAAAAGTGTCTATGGTGACAAACTGGAGGCTTTTATCGATGAGGAAAGCCTCTGCAATACATAAGGTAATTGAATTATCCGCATTTGCGAAATATATCTTCATTAGCAGCCTGCGGTCACTAGTGAGCACACAACAAACGAGCGCGGTTTAAAAGACATCAACGCGTTTACTTAAACAAAATTTTATCATAAACAAATATAATCTTTACGTTATTAATATTATCACAGCAAATAAGGAAACGATGGAATCCATTGCCATTCCCGCAATCAGACGATATCTCGGCTAACAAAGCTCGCGGTTCCTGCTCGCGGTTGTTAAGCTCAAAAGTAATGACAATCGTGAATATTCATAAGGCAGATTGTCGTTTCGCGTATAAAACATCAGAGTAGTAGCCTTGAACCGTTGCGCAACGCGCTGGCATTTGTCCTAACGTGTCGGCGTCAATTGTAAGTGGCTGAGGGTCCAAAAACTACATGCCTTTCGAAATGGTCTATCTACGGGCATCCGATTCGAGATTACGAAGTTGTCCGATTCGTCGCGATACTATCGGTTTGTCGAACTAATTCGTAGTGAGTGAGTTACTCAAGACGTCCTTCGATTCACGTGATCGAGTGGCTGCGAAGTACGGAGCTTAATTGTGGGATACAGACGCCGAGCTATTGTTGTACAGTAACTTCGTGGGATAACCTTTTTACTCGATTGCACATTAAGACTTATTGATTGTCTTAAAACTTTAATGTTTCACCGTCCTTCAAGCCTATTGAAAATGTTCGTGATTATTTTTAATTATACTTTGGCTAACTTTTAATGGCTTCTGTATATGTGGGCTATTAAGTCGTTGCGAAAACCGAGGAGGATATAAAAGTTAATTAAGAGTGTGGTCATTAAAAGCTTGAACTCTGAGGTTTCGAACTTTGTTTGTGTTTAGTAACTATGTTGTATTCAAATGTCAAGTCCATGACCAATGTGAGATGGTAATGTTGAAATTATTTGTGGTATCTTATTTTACGATAGACGTCGTTAAGATTGAAACCTTCTATTGGTAATGAACAAGGGCATTTTAACCGACTTAAAAAAGGGTTAGGATCCATGCGACTGTATTTTGTTTTACGAAAAACAAATCTGAAATGAAACTGTATATCATTCAGTGAACTATCGATAGACAATGTATTTGTTTACAAACATACTTACATATTTAATGATAATCATTTCCTCAGTTCCGTTCCGTGGAAATTTGGATGACACATCTACAGATGTGTCATCCAAATAAATTTTTAAGCCATATTTTTAGATGGTACTTCTTCAGAGATTTTCTGGCACATTATTAATTTTAGAATAGAATATAATAGTTCTTTCTTTACTTAATATGATTGTATCATCATCTGCCTAGCATTTTCCCGACTATGTTGGGGTTGGCTTCCAATCTAACCAGATGCAGCTGAATTTCAGTATTCCTTGGCTTACCAAGGAATACTGAAATTCAGCTGCAACTGCTACCTACTACCTGTTATGACTGACAAGGATCTACAAAGGACAACCGGCTTAAAGTTGTTTCCGAGGCATAGAGGAATGGCTTGACTTAAAAATCATCCCGAGCGGCTGTTAGTATTCAGCCACGAGATTTCACATACCATTAAGGCTTTTATTTTCTCCTAGTGTCTATCTATGCTTCTGATATTTACAACTAAGTGGCCCATGCGGCTTCACGCACGTGATATCGAAGATAAAAGTGAGATAAAGAAGTGTCCTATGTGTTATTCCAGACTATTATCCACCTATGTGCCAAATTACATCAAGATCCGTTTAACCCATTTAACCGTTTTGACGTGAAAGAGTAACAAACATCCATACATCCATCCAACCATCCTCACAAACATTCGTATTTATAATATTAGTAGGATTTGAAATAATATTATTACGATATAAAACATGCATTCGTTTCAGAGCATTTGTCAATCCCAAAACATATAGAAATCTACATCATTGTAATATTTATCTAGATATCATGCCACTGTAATGACATTCAAAGTTTTTGTGTCTTCTAATTACACCAGGCTTAA
Source organism: Ochropleura leucogaster (assembly GCA_958449745.1). Taxonomy (NCBI): domain Eukaryota; kingdom Metazoa; phylum Arthropoda; class Insecta; order Lepidoptera; family Noctuidae; genus Ochropleura; species Ochropleura leucogaster. Next base: position 7,096,461 of record OY288208.1, read on the forward strand.
CCACAATGATCACCGATCCCTAAATTCCAAATACTTTTAGATCTAAATAGTACAAGCAAAAACCAACCCTAATGACATTACTTCTCTGTAATAGTATTTACTAATTACTTTGTCGTAATGTGATTGACATCCGTCTTGTAAGGAATTAGAAGAAAAAGATATTTAGAGCGATTTTTTAATTCAAGTAATTTTGGTGTCAGCAATCGAGATAAATCGATAATACATCGCACATTATAAACTCGATTTAAACTTGTGCTTAACAAATTTTAAAAGGCACAGAACAAGTCACTGTAATACTGAAGTTTTGATACATTTTAAGTTAGGATATCAATATGAAGAAATGTGTGGTGTTCCTATATTAAACATCCTATCCTACTAATATTATAAATGCGAATGTTTTAGAGGATGAATGGATGTATGGATGTTTGTTACTCATTCACGTCAAAAAGGCAGAACGGGCACAGGGCACCAGCTAGTTTACTATATATTTCTACTCGATAAGCTCTTTAATAAATATGTTTCTTACCAGTCAAACTTGACAAACCAAACAGTTCCAGTGCCATTTTGCAAGAAACTCTGGTTTATCATCTACCTAGTCGTTTCCCAACAATATAAGGTCAACTTCAAATCTATCCTGATACAGCTGAATACCAGTATTTTAAATGGAACGACTGCCATTCTGACCTCCACAACCGAGTTAGAACTGGACGATAGGGTACCAGTTGAACCTATTTCTAGTCACTGACTACTGCCAGTAAAAACTGTCAATGATCTACAAATGACAGCCAGACCAACAGTTTCACCTGCTTTCTGAAATCTTGTATGTGATAGATGGTTAGCTATCCACCTAACTCAGGCACGCGTCTTATCCTGAAGATTATTCCGAGCGGTTGATATTATTTAGCCATGAGCTTCTATTTATGTATCACCAGCTGGCGCCTAAGTATCCTATGTGTAATTCCAGACTATAATCTACCTCTGTGTCAAATTTCATCAAGATTCGTTTAGCCGTTTTGGCGTGAAAGAGTTACAAACATCCATATATCCATCCTCACAAACATTCGCATTTTTTCTATTATTACTAGCTGGCGCCCGCGGCTTCGCCCGAAAATGGAAAACATAAGTATTCTATATCTTATTCCAGACTATAATCTACCTCTATGCCAAATTTCATCAAGATCCGTTCAGCCGTTTTGACGTGAAAGAGTAATACATCCATCCTCACAAACATTCCCATTGATAATATTAAGTAAGGTATTATAATAGCTGCAATCAAAATTTATTTTTTCTCAAAGTATGAAAGCACTCTTAAGTAATTTTCTTCTATATATTCGGTTGATTAACCCCATCAGTTTTCTCATTTGACTACTAAAGGCCAAGTCATAAATGTAATTAATCTACTTGATTACCTCTAATAACTACAAAAAATGTTAACAAATTGCTCTTCATCAGTCTCTTTATACCAAACCAAAGTTATTTAAATAACAACAAAAAAAACAGGTCACGAAGTCTCCTCAGCTTAGTTTCAAATTGTTCACAGTTAAGTTGCGGTTAAGTATTACTTAAGTTTAAACCAAGTTCTTTGACGTGTTTAAGTTCGCAAAGGAAATAGGTTTGAGAGATAACCTCGGGATAAGCTGGCTACAGCATTGTTCTTTAACTGTTTCTCATTATGTCATCTGAGGTTAACATGGAAATAATCAAATAATTATAGTTTTGCTTGTTGGTTTGTTTCTTTTTCCATTGTCTTGAGTTGTTTTAGGGTTCCGTGTATCAAATGGGATAAACGGAACCCTTATTCGATCGCTTTATTGTCTGTCTGTCAAGATCCTTTATCTCAGAAACGCGTGGAGGTATCGAGTTGAAATTAAAACCGTATACTCAAATCTGTTGTCTCTTGAAGCTGTCAAAATCAACCCTTAAAGTCTACGCAGTTAAAAGATATAACCGTTTATGTCGCAAGTTTGTACGGAGCCCTAAGTGGGCGAGTCCGACTCGCATTGACCAGGATTTTTTCCATTGTCTTGAGTTTTTTTTTCTGATAAATAATATTATTTGTACAGTACTTCATTGCTTTGCCGATTTTTTTTTTGTTAATTGTAAACTAATAAACATATAGAGGGGTTTTTTTTAGTATAGTAATAGTATAGTATAGTATAGTATATTTTAGCAGCATTTTAAAAGCCTTAATTTAAAAACGGAACATTTCCAACTTACGTCATTATTATTCTTATGTTTATTCGGAAATGTCGTGCGTAGGTTTAAATTAAAACATTTAATACTACAAACCCAGATTCATATAAATAGCTTTTTGTTATTCAACACATGATATTATAAAAGTTTAGTATTTACATAATAAAAACATTTTGATCTAAATTCTTGTCTAAAATGTCAGACACGATGCTTGTTTTTTTTTTTATAAATTCATATGTATTTGTCTATTATGCCTTATAGTTGATGCAGCTACATCTATTTTATGTTCACTTAAGGTTACAATGATTTATGATGTTTTTAGAAATATGTTTTCTTTTTGTTTTATTTTCGTTTAGTTTTTATTCGTTTATATACTTAGACATATATTACAAAGCAGCATTTGAGGCGCAACTTGATGATTGAAGTTGTTATTTTTCAGGTCAAACTGAACAAAAATGATAAACAATATTTACTCTTTTGGCCTTACAAAAGCCACTTTTAGTCAGGTATGTTGAAGACATTCGACCTTTCGTTTCCAGTATTTTCTTTTTTACTCTTTTATTTTTATAAGATTTAAAACTTTGGTTGTTTTGTAACGCTATTAAAGACTCATGTTCACAGTCATTTCCATCGGTGAGTTGGACAACGCAAGTGCCGACCGTTTATCAGTTTCGTTAATACTTAAATCAAGAACTGGTTCCGATACTTGACAGACCCGAATCTTACTTAACTCACATATTTTCGTGTCACATGTAATAAATATTTTAAAGTCCACATCTTTCAGTCTTGACAACCTTCACAATGTTATATTTTGAAACACTATTTTGATGCTTAACATGAATAAATTATCGTATGCTGAATGTTTTTAAGGCTATTTGACCGCAGAACTAAGTTGTAGCTAAGTGGTGGTTAAGTTATTTGCACATGTGATTCCTTCGCTGAGCATCTTATTGTGTCCTCGAGTGTACGATAGTCAGGCACATTAACGGATAAGTCTCATCAGTTGAAAGTCTAGCACATGATGAAACCTCATAGAAAAGGGCTCTCAGACATGTTCTCAGCATCAGTGCTCGGTGTTGCAACTGCGGCTTGACATACATACGATGTACACTGTCTGTAATCCGCAACAGACACTCTGCGTATACTAAGGACACTGCCACTGACGGACTTAACAATTTTCGTGTCAGATTTGACGAGAGCAATCATCGCATGAATGAATTGACGCAACTTGAGCTCGTCAACGAATAACCGCGGTGTGCGACTTTAAATTAACTTTAAGCTCACGCTTATGCAAGAACGTTTTATCAAAATAAGATGCATTGAGTTGATTGTAGCATAAAGAAAGAAATACCTGCTTATAAGCCGACTTGTGAGAAGTTTTTTTTAAATTACAAAAGCTTGTTTTAGTCTTATTTTTTACTGAACCCTAAACCTTAAACCTATCCTTGAATTGTGTCACAAATCATCCCTTAACCAAGTTCACTTACCTTTATTGTTGATTTAAATAAATACACGGCGGGAAAAATCACAGAGTCACTGTTGTAATAGCGCGCGGCAGGTTTGGGCTTGGTCTTTTATAGTCGCCGTAGCGGGGATGCGCGTGCGCCGCCGGGGGGCCGACACGTACGTCCACATGACTGCGAGCAGAGGTGACCTCACACCTCACCTATCTTCTTCTACATCTGCTCGACAGACCCTCGCTGAAAGATTTTCAATATGGACAACTTAATCTTCAGTTGCGTGTGTTCGGCCAAGCGTGTAAAATTATTGGAGATAACAATTTAAGAATATCGGTGCGAAAAAAGTCGGTGTTTAATTTAATTAAGGTGCTATTGTTTTTTTTTAAGTTTAATTTATTTAAGTAAAGTGCTATAATTTTTGGGACTGAATCATACTGTTTTCGACTCCATTAAGATTACTTAACTCAATTACTCAAATATTCTCAAATTACGTGATAAAACTATTTGTAAATATACTTAAAAGCTTGAAGTTTATTTCAATATTTGTAAAACAATCATTCGCATAATTAACTTAATCGAATCTATCAAGATTTATACGCAAATTGGATCATCAGATCTTATTTTAGGTTTTTTTTTTAAATGGCATTGGGCACAAAGATAATATTAGGCTCTAGATGAATTAATAAGTTCCTTAGTATCATAGAAGATCAGGAAGCAATGCAATGAAACATAACGATTAAATAATAAGTGCAGGGTCATATAAACAACATTAATACTTAATTTTATTATCCATTAAATAATAGTTGACGCATCACGCACATCCTACGCAAAAACGTCGTAAGATACATAGAATAGAATTATATTTTGCAAATATGAATAATATAGTTCTTATAATAAAACAAACCTCTGCCATACTTTACCATTCAGCATGCACATTTACATTATTTTTAAAACATGTCAATTTATTTTAAGAAAAAGAAAAGAATGAATGCATTGGATTAATTAAAATATCAATACAATATAAAAAAGAGACATATTTTTCAGACTGACATGTTGGCTAACATTATTTGTAACCACTATTTAGGTCAGACTAAATCATCACCTGTCTAGCGTTTTCCTAACTTTGTTGGGTCGGCACCTAACAAAGTTAGGAAAACGTTGCCAGTCTAACCGGATGCAACTGAGTACCAGTACTTTACATAGAGCAACTGACTGCTTATCTGACCTCCGGAACCCAGTTTGTACTGGGTAATAGGTAAGACTGGTTGTCAGGCTCTCGGTACACTGACTATCTATAACGACTGTCTAAGGTCTTAGTTACGATTAAATAGCATTGTATATTGTTGTATACTGTTACTGTTTAGTTAAGTTTTCTCGTTTTTTGTTTCTTACTTTTGATATATTTTTAATGTATTTATTCTTTATTTAATTTGTAACTAAGATCATCGTTTTGACAGACAGACGGACAACAAAGTGACAATGTGTGGGTTCTGTTTTCTCCTTTAGAGTCTGTGGGACGAATGTCTCAATTGAGTTAGGGTCAGTACAAGTCTGAATCGTAGAGGGAAAAGTTATGTGATGCTTTCCTATCCGAAAAAAGGACAATATTACTTATTAGTAAAGAAATGAAACTTGACTACAGACACAATATACTAACACTGAACAAGTAAGTTCGTATGTTACCGCACATAATACAGTCATCAATCAAATACATGCTGAAGTTTTTATTATAATTAAATCATCATTAAAATTAAGAGATTACTGCACGTCTGCACTCAAAAACTAGGCCACTTTTCAAGAGTAAGTTGTGCTTGGCAACCTTTAAATGAGTTTTTGTGTAAGTATGTACTGACTGACTGATTTCATAAATTGTTATGGTATTTCAAAAATATACTATTTTTGAAATACCTAAAGCTAGAGTGTACCTAAAGCTTTTCTTATTGTTTGTATTACATTAAAAAACCGGCCAAGTGCGAGTCGAAATCGCGCACCGAAGGTTCCGTACAAACTGGCGACATACACGGCTATATCTTTTGAATGCCTATATATATAATTTTTTTCACAGTTCCAAGGGACCACAGGATTGACCATAATTATGGTTTTATCAATTTCAACTCGATTTTCGAGATAAAGGATCTTGACAGACGAATAGCCAGATGGACAACAAAATATTAATTTTAGGGTTCCGTATCTCAAAAGGAAAAATAACGGTTAGAAGGTAAAATATCGGAACCAGACTATAGATAATTGTTTTCGTTGTAACATGGTGCGGGTGACATTAATAAGATGATGATCGTAAACCATGATAACGTTCCAGATTCAAGAGGAAATGTTCATCTAACTAATTATTATTATTAAAACATTTATTTCAGTCCAGGACCATATTCGTACATTTATTTATTTTTACATACATATAATTACATTTTTAAATATTTCTAAAAATCATAAAAAAACATTTAAAAATATAAAAATAGTAGCCCACCGGTATCGGGAACAGGGTCCAAGCTACCGGCGGTCAGGGCTCCAGAGAAAGGAACCTCCTAACAATACGAGCCGTGTCCAGGAGTACCGCTTTCTGTATCAAGCCCTTGATCCAGCTGCCTAACGAGAGCCTCCTCAGGTATTGGTCGAGGCTCTTGGCAATTAAGCCATTGGCAGATACGACTATCGGCACAATGATCGCTGAGTCCACATCCCACATGTCGACAACCTCGCGAGCCAAGTCAATATACTTAATTTGCTTATCTTTCTCGGCTTTCACGAGGTTCTCATCATGCGGGACTGTTATGTCAACAATCATTGCGCGCCGCTCTGATCGATCCACCACCACTATATCAGGCTTGTTAGCAACAATAGTCCTGTCAGTGATGATGGACCGATCCCAGTACAATGTGATATTGCCATGTTCAAGAACTGGGTCGGGCTCATACCTGTAGTACGGCACTTCCGATTCCACAAGATTGTATTTTAGAGCAAGTTGCTGATGGATAATCCTGGACCATAAATTGTTAGTAACACAAATAATGCATAGTAATGCACTTAAAACTATGTTAGAATGGACAATCAAATTAAATCAAAACATGAAGCCTCAACAATATTTGCAGCATAAAGGCTTCCCACTCCCACCGATCAGTATAAAATACCAAGATACGGTATCTCTTGAGGTAGCAGCCATTTTTAATGTCACCCGTACCGTGCTACAGCGAAAACAGTGGGGTTTTACTTACGAATCATAGCTTAATAGAAAGAGGTTTGATGTTCCACATACGGTAATGAAGCCATGTTTAGCAGTAAACAATTTTGGGCTAAATAAAATGTATGAATGGCACATTAAGTACGGTATTTGAATAAAAACTAACGGATGTACGCATCCTGTAAGGATAATAACATGTTTTGAGCCAAAACTAGAGTTTCAAAAATATCTAAAGACTTGTTAATCCATTAAACTTGAGAAGATAATTTTCATTGCATCATGTAACTTTTAGCCATTTGCTACGAAATAATACTTATTTTACTTGTATTATTGTAACCATTTCTTTTTAAATTACTTGATGCGAAAAGCCAATGAAAAACATAACATATTTTCGGAAGTCGTGTAAAAAGTACGGCTTCGATGCTCTAATCACTCTAGTGAGTGCAATCGTGAATGCTGAGCATTAAGTTCTATGGTCCTTTAAAAGGTCTATAGAGTTTGATTCCCGCGTCGTATAAGCTGTTAATGAGGTTTTACCATCTGAAATTTCTATATAGCAGCCCCGAATCTGGATTTGGGCTCGGATGATGACAATAGGCTCTCTCCCTATTACATCTAACTGAACATAATAGGCGAATGTGGGTGTACTATATATTATGCACACCTCTGCAAAACTCTTCGGGGTTTACACGTGTGATGTTTTGTTGTTAATGAAAATTTTGAATATGCCATAAACAAAAAATACAGGTGCTTAAACTGCCTTCTATTTTTAAAATGCTAAAAGTTACGGTAAACCGTAAATTTACCATTTTTGACAAAGAAATACCAACACAATCCGACTAGAATATTTTTTTAAACACATGAACGGATTTTTTATTATAAAAATAACAATATCAACTCCATTATCTCAAGGAAAACATACGTATCTAAGTTCTGTGGCGTTTTCAAAGCCGTTTGTTACCTATGTGTGAAATTTCTATATCTTTACAAGCTGTGCCCAGCGGTTTCACCCGCTGCTCACTTAGGGGTATGAAAAATAGATTTTGGCCGATTCTCAGACCTACATAATATGATCACAAAATTTCATGAGAATCGGTCAAGCCGTTTCGGAGGAGTATGGGAACGAAAGTTGTGACACAAGAATTTTATATATTAGACTAGCTGTGCCCAGCGGTTTCACCCGCTGCTCACTTAGGGGTATGAAAAATAGATGTTGGCCGATTCTCAGACCTACCCGATATGTACACAAAATTTCGTTTAAATCGGTCCAGCCACGTGACACGTGACACGAGAATTTTATATATTAGATTTACTTTGTCTATTATATTTTTTATCTATCTTGATTATCGTACGCACGAAAGAGTTCGTTGTTCTCATCCAAAAATGCAGACATAAAAGCTTTTGCCTTCTAGGAAGAGATTGTTGAAGTTCATGGTAGTTCAACCTTATGCACTCTGCACCGTTACTTTTATCACCATTTTCAGAACCACGTAGGTTCTATAAATAGAGAGCGGTTTTTTTTTAAATCCACTTTTTTATTCGTTTGTTTTTTTTTTTATTCTAATTTTAAAAGTATTTCTCAGTGTCAGTTGCTGTGTGATTCCTGTAATGGTCCAAATATAAACCTGTCTCTTGTAAAAACCTCTTAAATGAGTGGGTACATGCTATGTGCTAGAAAGAGGCCTGTATTGCATACAGGCCTCCTAAGTTAAAAAACCTTGTGTTCTAACGGTGGGAAAAAAGTATAATCAGGCTATAGCCTGATTATACTTTTTTATAAAGGTTGTCCCACGCTTACGATTTGTCCTGCAAGCCTTACAAATATTATTTTGTTCTGTGTGGGGATCGAACCCGCGACACGCAGCTCAGCAGCAAACCACTCAGTGCCTGCGCCAACTGTGCCGTCGAACGGTGATTATAATAATTACGGTCTGGGCACAATTACATCTTCTTTTCACGGGCTGTTCTGGGGCAGCTGCTACAGGTGCTGAAAACCTCAAAACGCAAAAATACAATAATTTTATTGGTTGGTGCTGGAGCCGTTTGGGGTTGAAATACTAGGCCCATGGGGTCCAAGTGCCCGCCTAGTATTTCGAGACATCGCCAAGCGGTTGATCGACTCTTCTCGTGATTGCTGGCTTGTTTCTCGGTCAAATAATCAGGATTGCCATCCAATGTTGCAATGATGCCAGCCTTCTAAGTACATTTTAACGGAAAATGTACTTAAAAGGCTCACACCAGTATGGACGAATTTTGGATGTCCTTTAATTCTTTTTTTGATACCTTTACAACAATCGTCTATGTTTAAAGTATTTGGATGTTCTAGGTGATTAGACTAGTACCGACTGTTACCTACGTAAAGTTAGTTTACCTTTTATGTTGGGTTTTTCTTCAAACGATGTGATTCTAGATGTGATGATTCGGAAATTCTTCTAATCTTCTTTTTGTTACTTTTAATCGGAAGTATGAGTTTATCATTAAAAGTACTCAGAAGTAACAATCACATTCAATTACGCAGCTTCCTCGAATAAGTATACTTTTTTATGTACAAACTTACTTATTGGAACTTGTTTAATCGACTGTTTCATGCAAACACAGTCATTTGACAAACATTTTTTATTGTTCGCTAGTTATTAACAAGTCTTCATTCGCATGTAACTATTAACTTTTTTTGGTTCGTCCCTCAGTATGTCAATGATACTACACACGTGTAATTATCATATTTGTACACTTAAATGAGCGATTGTAACTTAGGCTTACCTAATCATGTATGACGGAAATAATTGATCATTAGTAGACATCTATGTTTTTTTATTAACGTAACATAATAACATCACGATTGTATTTATCGTAGATTTAGGCAGAACATGTACTGTACCTCCTCGTGCCTGCACGTTGACACAGGGAAGTTTCTGTCCTTTCTTAATTCTTTTTCGGACGGGAAATCACTAAAAAGCTTCACCCACACTGAGCGGAACGGAAGGGAGTGTCAGACTTTTACTAACTAAAACCTATTCATGTTCCTTCTTTTGCCCTTTGTGTTCCGGGGTGGTAGTATCTCTTTCGAACAAACGGATTGAACCAGGGTCGAAAACGAGAGGTTGCCGTAGCCGATCGCCTCTGTAACGAGACGGTGATGCTCCGCCCAAGCGGGCAGGCCCGTCACAGTGTACTCCACCGTGTCCTCCTGACGTGAGTCGAACTGGTGACATCCGGATATTTCCTCCCTACCCGATTATGAGCAGGAACCTCCTGACTCTTCTGTGTCCGTCAGCCAGTTCGTGAGGACGCCGTTTCGCTTCTTCAGCCTCTCCTCATAGAGGAGACTAGTCGCCACTATTGTGGTCTGCTCTGCACAGGGATGCGCGGCCAGGGTTGCAGGCAAGCCGGCGCGCCCGGTCCTAATCTATGTTCCACTCCATGTTGCACAAAGTCAGCAGAACATTTCTCTTTTGTTTTTCGTATGATCAATACAAAAAATACACAGGACTTGGAATGACTCGTTGGTCTAGTGGTCGCAAACACGACTGCTGGGAATGAGGTCCTGGATTTTATACCCTGGTTGGGCAATGTGTTATTGGACTTTTCCATCAGGAATTTATCAGTAGCAGCCACGTAGTCTGGATTTAAATGCCTATCTGTGACCAATAGACTCGATCCCTATTACTGCTGGCGAAAATATGTGGGTGTTCTAGAATAGAATAGAAGATACACCACTACCTAACCCTTTTTTTTTGGGGTGGGAAATCATCAAATAACTTCCTGGGTAGAGTGGGGGGGAGTGTCAGACTTTTACTGACTAAAACCCACCCATGTTCCTTCTATTGCCCTTTTGAGTTCCGGGGCCGCGGTATCTCTTTCGAGCAACCCGCAACCCACTACCTAACCCTTGAGTAGCGTGATGATGTTATCTTAAAAAAAACTTGTGAATAAATACCAACCTGTCTATTTAATAGATATCAAGTAAGTACAAGCTTTTTGCTTTAATTTAGAGCGAAACACTGACGTCATAGAGTTTTAATTTTGGTATGATCACTAGAAGACATCTGCTGCCCTTGCCTCGGGCTTCCAATTATGTTATTATCGCAGGTCATTGAAACGAAGACACACACACACACAGACAAAACGAATTACCTATCTTTATGACTCGTATTACTCTGAATCCTGTTCGAATGATTTTGAATTGGTTTTTTTCTTAAACTGTTTCTGTAAATGCAGTCACGATTGAATCACGCGGAAATCGTCCGAAATGAAAGAAAGTGAAGCATTGGGCGTTTTTGTAGAATGATTTATTCTCAGAATAATGATGAAAATATTAGATATGTATTGAACCGGAACTAAGCTTTAAGATGTAGAAGGATTTGTAGGAAGAATAGAGCATCACTAGTATCAAAAATATACTTTACTACGTTTTGTCCGCAGCTTCACTCGCGTTAAATTCGGGGTAACACAGTTCCTCTGCGCCTTATTGATTTGTAATAGCAACGCTAAGTTTTCCCTTTTCTTCCCTCTTTCCCCCTAACATCCCACTTTTTTAAAAAAAAAAGTCAATGTCCGTCTCCTGGTTCCCAAATATCTTTGTACCAAAATTCAACAAAATCGGTGTAGCCATTAAAGCGTGAAGAGGTAACAAACAAACAAACTCACTTTCGCTTTTATAATATTATAATATTAGTAAGGATTTTAAGAAGAAATGAGCATCATTAGAATAAAAAATATACTTTATTGCACACCAAAAATTGAAACATAACTTAACACTATCATCATCTGCCTTGCCTTTTCCCAACTATGCTGGGGTCAGATTCCAGTCTAACCGAATGCAGCTGAATACCAGTATTTTACATGGTGCGACTGACTATCTAACCTTCACAGCGCAGTTAGTATTGGGTAATACGATACCATTTGGTAAAACTGGTTATCAGACTTTCGGGACATTTACTACCTGTAAAAGTCTTCACAGATATATCCTTACTAATTTTATAAAAGCGAAAGTGAGTTTGTTTGTTACCTATTCACGCCTTAATGGCTGAACCGATTTTGATTAATTTCGGTATAGAGATAGTTGGGACCCAGGTGTAGTAGTCCTTACTATCCTTACTAATATTATAAAAGCGTAAGTGAGTTTGTTTGTTTATTTGTTTGTTTGTTTGTTACCTCTTCACGCTTTCATGGCTAAACCGATTTTGATGAATTTTGGTTCAAAGATAGTTGGGAACCAGAAGACGGAAATAGGCAATATTTTTTTGAAAAAAGTGGGATTTGAGGGAGAAAGAGGGAAGAAAAGGGAAAATTTAGCGTTGCAACAAATCAATAAGGCGCAAGGGGAACTGTGTTACCCCAAATATAACGCGGGCGAAGCCGCGGGCGAAAGCTAGTCTTCTATAAATGACAGTCTGAATCAACAGCTTAACGTGCTTTCGTGGACTATTCGTTACATACACTCTGTATGTAACTGGTGATCACCCATCCACAGAACAACTAAAAGATCGACCTAAGCGGCTGCTATTATTTAGCCACGAGCTCTTCTAGAAATTGAAATATAACTGCATTTATAGAAATTGCCAATTCTATGGTTACAGTGGCAGTCTAATCGCTGATAACGATATCCTCCACACAACGTGCGGGTTGTTCGAAAGAGATACCGCGTTCTAGGAACATAAAAGGCAAAAGATGGAACATAGTTGGGTTTTAGTCAATAAAAGTCTGACACTCCCCCGCCCACAGCGGGGAAAGTTATTTGATGAATCCCATCTTCACAAAAAGTCCTTCCCAAAAAGTAGGTGATGGAGAAAAGAAAGTTGAAGGCAATGCTTCCACCTTTATCCTCATAAAATGTAGAGCTAATTACCTATCCTACTAATATTAAAAATGCGAATGTTTGAGAGGATGTGTGGATGTTTATTACCCTTTCACTTCAAAACGGCTAAACGGATCTTGATGAAATTTTGCACAGAGGTAGATTATAGTCTGGAATAACACAGGATACTTTTTTCGATATATTATGACGCGGGCGAAGCCGCGGGCGCCAGCTAATAAAATTCAACTAGGTCCCCAGTCGCAAACTCTCTGTTATTAAGTAAATTTGCAGGCTTCTTCACTATTGCCAGCCTTGCCTATTGCACACTACTAACTACATAGATCAGAGTAATTATTTAATTAATCACGCATGCAACACACTTATCATCCGCTGCAAGAGCAATCAAAGCAATAACTAATGACAAAACAAATATGGAATATTGTAACACATTACAGAACGTATTTCTCTAACGTGTTACAATATTCTATATTTGTTTTGTGTATTTATAATAAACGAGCAAAAAGACGAGTGCCCACTGTTTGAAACTTATCCTATGTAATGGTACTATAGGGATCAAGATTATCCTACGTTCTAACCCAAGCCATAGCCTATATATGACCCAAACATCCAAATCTATTCAGCCTAAAGCCTAAAGTGTTGATAAAACACAGAGCGACGGTGAGAATAACTGATCTTCTTTTAGTATATGCGAAGAGAAATCTTCGGAACACGGAACATATTCGAAAAAACAATTTCTCCATTTAAAAGATATATTATTCCTGATGGGCCAAGGATTCATGGTAAGTACAACGCAAGCGAAACCGCAAACATTGGCTTGTTCATTATATTCGTATCAAGTAAGCAATCACACATCAGAAAAATATGCATTCATGATTGTAATCATAGGACGGATTGAACGCTTCGCGATCCAAACATTTGTCTAGCATGGCCGTGTGAACTATCACAATAAGCATCAATAAATACTACACGGATCTCCGGCTTACTTAGTACTTCTCAGTAAGGATGTACGTACAATACTCATACATATTTTTAATGTGCATAATCATCTTGACATTATAAAATTAATGGACAAAGGGTGACGTAAGGGCAACGGTGTAAATATATGTCACGCGAGGTAGCAGTCGCATGGAGTCTTTGTGATGTTATTGGAATGTAACGGTAATAAGGACTGCATGCTTGTAATATTAACTAGATTAGTTGATAAAGAAAGGCGCCTGAACAGTGATAAGGGTGTAGAAAGCAGCTGCATCAACGATAATCTAAAATGAAAAGAGCCTAGGTAGCGCGAGGTGATTACACAAAGAAATCGTAAACATTCAGGTGTCTGAAATTCTCTTCAAATTCTTATAATTCTTATAGGTATCTAGAATTAGTGTAGACTCTATCTTTATTGAAAAACTCGCCACATACTCTCTTACTGGCAGGTTACTACAAAGAAAAATGTAAAGGAATCGATGGTTCCAAGAATGCGCCAAGTAATTACGCCCACCGCCTCCACAACCAGTGTCACAATACAAGCAGTTGCATCAACTAAGAAGTTATTTAAAATTGACAAGATATCAACACGAAATAACAAGGATTTCTTATGCTCAGATAATAACTATGTAGAAATCCCTGTGCCTCTATTATGATAGAATGTGTCTATGGTGTCTTTATAGTGCGTGTTTCGAACCGTAATAGCAAAAAATCATTCCAATTAAAACTCATATCCACTGTTCATTTTCCCCCTATGATTCGAATGCGCGCCGCGATTGCGAAGTATGTACCAATCAGCGACTGACTTTGTAGCGCAAATTGGAATTTTCTCATACCGTCTTTAACGACGTACTGTATCCTAAGAACTGTGTTCTACTGACATCGATGCTTTTTCTCAAAACGTGGTTTCGAGATCTCTGATCTTTAACCTATTATTGCTACACACGAATTTGTTTTCTCTGAGGCGAGTGCATGTGACCTGGGTCACCCTGCGGTCGAACTCATTCTCAAGCATTTTGTTACCCGTGATGAATAAGTGATTGAAAGATTACTACTTATTTTAGGTCAACCCATTAAAGAAGGGGTAGTAAGCGGGTAGGGATTCCCTAACTTTTTTATTATGCGCCCTCTTTTCTAATGGACAAAAAAACCGTACCTCTTGTCCTGGTAATACATAAATAATCATTTTATGTTACTGAGAATTACAATCTTTTTCTTCATTCTCTTTTTCGTAAATACTTTCAGTAACTTTTAAACCTGACATGTTTGTTAAGTTTGTTCGAAATAAATGCGTAGAGTGTAAACGCGGGTAATGTGTAAATATGGTCCTTAGCCGTAGTAGCCCACGCCCCCCTTTGCAGGTCTCTACGACCCCCACTTTGAACATCCCTGAATTAGAGGGATGTGTGAGCTCTGAGTTGTTGATTTTTACTTTTATACTAATTATAAAGCTGTGTCCCAATTGATACACACACACACTTTGTTAATCATAAACAATAATCATAGACTACAACACCTCTTGGGGAAGTCCTTTAAAGGTTATGTAGTCTATGATTATTAGATATAGACTAAAACTGATCACAATTTTTATTTTATTTTTAATTATTTTTTTAGAACAAGTATAATTTAATATTTTTTTTTATTTCAATATAAATAATTTATTTATAATTTAGTTCATTAATATTGAGAATTAATTTCATTTTAAAATTATTTTAACTTTTTGCTGTGCTCTACAGGATCCGTAATTGTACCTCAGCTTTAAAAGCCAATTTTAAGATCTTCAGACATTATAGATCCCTGTGCAAGACTTGGCTCCTGTGATAAAAAAAAATTGAAGGAACTCCGAAAAGTAGGTACTCTCTTCCGATGATCACATAACATCATCATCTGCCTATTGTCAATAAATAATTCATTCAAGTTCTTAGAACTCTTTTTCCATCTACCTTGGATATCGGTTTCGGTGATAAACTCCGAAGCTATTAAATTTCATCTTATTGATTCCCTTAACAGATTTATTACCCAACAATTTACTTGTTGAAAATACCAGCGGCGATTGTCCCATACGTTTTAAGCTTTAGTACGATACACCGCATATCGATGGTAACAGTTTGACCGTGATCTATCTATACGAAGTAGATAGGATGTTTTTGAGTATAGAGAGTAACCAGTATAAGCTGACCTCAGCTCATACTGGTTTCGTTATGTCTATCGTGCAGCCACTATTTCTCTCTACAATTTAAGACATTTAATAGCGATGTAAAATTTTATTTTACACATTACCTTTGCAAATAAAATTCCTAAGGACCGTATACAACTGTTTTGTATTGTTCTTTAGACCTTAGAACATATGCAACCATGTTGAATATCTGATTCGATTGTGTGTTAATAGGCCGTGCAGCGCGTACTGTAGTCTAAAAAGGATCCAAGCTCGAAGGTTTCTCGAATATTTTGCAATCAGTCTTGAAGGGGAAGCTATCAAAGTGAGAAAACATCACATGATTGACTCTGAAGGCGGTCATGTGATTTGAGGTTGACAGCCCTGAAAGAGGTTATCGGGTTGTGTTACAAAATACCGCTTTAAGCAATGTATTACGACCTCTTAGGTCTGGTGATCGCAAGCTTGACTGGCTGAGCTTGAGGTGATTTCGAGTCCCAGGTTGGGCAAACACTTCGACCAGGAATTCCTCAGTTGCATCTTGGTATCGTGTCCGGTCGATGATAAAAGGTTTGCTACACATTCGCTGTACGCATGTCTAAATATTAGCTAATCTTGATTGACTGACGAATTGTGGGTCTACTATTTGACATACCTCTGCGTAAACGCACGTCTTCAAAGATTACAGGTGTTAGGTCGCATCAAGTTTGCACTAAAATGGTGATTTAAGAACACCTATAAATACGAGTTAGTGAGTTTTTCAGGCTGGCCATAAAAGCTTTGATAGTTTGAGATTGGAGATTTTTTTTATAAAATCAACTAGTTTCATTC
Organism: Ochropleura leucogaster; assembly: GCA_958449745.1. NCBI lineage: Eukaryota > Metazoa > Arthropoda > Insecta > Lepidoptera > Noctuidae > Ochropleura > Ochropleura leucogaster. Next base: position 7,113,086 of record OY288208.1, read on the forward strand.
ATTCTCAAAAATACAACACTGAGTGAATTGATAATTAAAGATTATGAGCTTAATGCTGTTAACATCGTTGAATCACATTAATCGATCTAGTTTTATTTTTAAATTACGTAACCGAAAAAGTCATTGAGTCCATCGAGTCTTTAATTACCTAATTACTATATATATTATTTGACGGGCCTGTTGGTCTAATGGTTAGTGGCCCTGACTGCTGAGCCGGAGGTCGTGGGTTCGATTCCCACCCAGAACAAACTTTGTGTGATGAGCATGATTGTTTGTTCTGTGTCTGGGTGTGATTTATCTATAATATGTATGTATTTATAAATTATATAAGTATGTATATCAGTTGTCTGGTTACCATAACACAAGCTCTGCCTAGCTTGGGATCAGATAGCCGTGTGTGAGTTGTCCCAAGATATTTATTTATTTACTAGCTTTCGCCCGCGGCTCCGCCCGCGTTAAATTTGGGGTACACAGTTCGCCTTGCGCCTTATTGATTTGTAAAAGCTATGCTAAGTTTTCCCTTTTCTTCCCTCTTTCTCCCTCACATCCCATTTTTTTCAAAAAAATATTAGCCTAAGTCCGTCTCCTGGTTCCCAACTATCTCTGTACCAAAATTCATCAAAATCGGTTTAGCCATTAAAGCGTGAAGAGGTAACAAACAAACAAACAAACTCACTTTCGCTTTTATAATATTATATACTAGCTGTTCCCCACGGTTTCACCCGCGCTGCTCAGCACCTGTTGGTCGTAGCGTGATGTTATATAGCCTATGTTACTCGGGGATAATGTAGCTTTCCAAAGGTGAAAGAATTTTTGAAATCGGTCCAGTAGTTTCGGAGCCTATTCATTACAAACAAACAAACAAACAAACAAATCTTTCCTCTTTATAATATTAGTATAGATTAGTAAGGAGTAAGGATTATTTATTTAATTTAAGTGGACCATATGAATATGTTCGTGCGCTATGGAATTGCACAATCTTACTCCCCCATCCCCAGTCTATCATCGGACCAGAAGAGAGACATGGCGAAGCATCACCGTTAGAAATATGGTTACAGTGCGACGAACAAAGCTCTATGGTTTCAAAGGGCATTGCTCTGCACCCGTATATTGTTGGTCCTGGAGCCAAGAGCATCGGAAAATGATTAGCAAACTCCTTTATGATTTTATGTTTATATATGTTTTATATTTTGTATTCTGCAGCTAGTCAGAAAATAAATATTTAAAAAAAATACTAGATTTTGAGTTTATAATCGAAACACAACAACGAATCGTAGATATGAGTGATATCATAATACATTTAGCTATTTTTATTAGGTATCTTTGCATTTTTTTTCTCACGCTTAAATAGATGTAAGTGCAATATTCAAATGCATATAAACTATTCATATATAATATAAATTAAGTATTATAAACATTGGGCGTAGATGGCAGCTGGTGGATGTCATTAGTCGCGTAAAATACTATAAAATAATATAACATTTGGCATACAGCTAGGCTGTGTTATAAAAGTACATATGTGCAACCTACATTATAAAAAGGACAATTAATTATCATGTATTCCGATACTTTAATGCAGAGCCATTTTGGGCATTGTCCTTTATTATTCGAATCGCCAGTCTGTGGAATTGACTGCCAGCTTCTCTATTGTCTGTTTTTAATAATCATGATCTTTTCAAAGTTCGAGTGAAGCTGTTTCTTCTAGGTAAGCGTGCACCCTAGGCCGCAGCAACGGCCAAACGCGAGCCTATTTAGTTTAAAAACCATTATTATAATAACTAATCTATCTTCTCTTCTCTCTGACACCTTACAATGGAAGAATGAAGACAAAGCGCACATAAATTATAAACTTACACTAACCTACATGTTAAGTACATAAAGACCAACTTAACGAATTAAAGCGATCAATATCTTTGAATGCATAGTCATTCATTCGAAACAATTGCCAAACGCATGCCATTGTGTTTAAATGTAAAAAATAGCACCACGTGGGAAAACGCAAAGTTTTACATCGCGAAAATGCAACGAGACTAAATTAAACAATCGGTCTTGCTTACAACTGCGGAATATTGAGTACTCCGACATTGTAAAGCGATTGTTCACTCGTAACCGCATCGTTAACATTTAAAACCTATTTAACAACAAAAAAAAAATGTTTCCCGATATTTCAAACACGATCACGATATTAACAGTCTTCTTGAGACCATTTCAGTTTAAAAACTTACATATATATCAAATTCTCTTCTTCTTCTGATCTTTGTCTTCCGGGGCCGCGGTATCTATTTTGAACAAATCCGCAGCCCTGGCAGGCCCCTCCGATTAGTGAGACAAGATAAACTGAACTCATAAAAAATACTGCCAAAACTACCAACCCATAAAACCAGAACATAAAGGGCAAAAGAAGGACCATGGGTGGCTTTTAGTCAGTAAAAGTCTAACACTCCCTCTCGCTCCGCCCAAAGCGAGGAAAGTTATTTGAAGTTTTCCCAACTTCAAAATAAAATCCTAGCATACACGGTTGTGACCGCCAAAAAACCATATGTTATTGGTTAGTACCTATCTGTTGATTGCCTTTTACGTTACATTTAGTTCACATTACGAAGAAACCTTCACGAGCATCATGCCGAATTCAAATTAAAATAACAAAATACATGTTTATTGACCAAACTAACAATTATGTGCAATGGGACCATGAAGTATGTATTTAAATTAATGATGAGTTCATAACGTATTGTTTATTGCCAACCGTAAGGACATAGAAGGCATGTGATCTAAGCAATCAAGTTCATTTAATAAAAATCATTTATTGGAACAAATAACGTACCTACTGAATTATGATAAGTTTTATTTAATTGTCAATGCTGTCAGTCTTCTGGGCCCGTCTCCGAATGACAGTGATGTGAAGGAGTAATTCGATGCCTAAGCGTCCTATTGCTTACTTCGTAAGTTTATGTTCAATTAATTAAGTAGTTACTTTATTTAGTATAAATCGCTTAAAATGATTCAATAACTAGCATAAACAATATCTCAATAAATAAAATTAAAATAGAAATCCTTACTATCCTTACTAAATAAAATCGAAAGTGAGTTTGTTTGTTACCTCTTCACGCTTTAATGCATAATCCGATTTTGATGAATCTTGGTGCAGAGATAGTTGGGAACCAGGAGACGGACAAAGTCTATTTTTTTTTAATTTGTGATATGATGGAAAACGAGGGAAGAAAAGAGAAAACTTAGCAATTCTATTACAAATCAATAAGGCCCAAGGGTACTGTGTTATACCGAATTTAACGCGAGCGAAGCCGTAGGCAAAAGTAGTACAGTATAATCCACCGCCTACCCACTTAAGCTCATGCCTGCAATTGAGATACTTAAATAATTTTGTACAGACCTAAATTTCATATACGAATATAAAGTTCACGTGAGGTCCAACGTCTCCATAGTATGAAATAATCTTTAAATCCACAGAGTATTTCCTGAAATAGTACGTTTTGATTTTAAGTGAGGAACCTTTGTCATTGCAACCGAGGCAGATTTAATGCGCGAACCGCCAGGCGAGATCGTTATAGAACCGAGAACCCGGTTTCTATTGTCAGCATTCACATATCGCTAAACAGCCTAATGTTAAAATAAGAAATACAATTATTTTTAAATTAAGAACTCAAATATATGTCAAGTTGTTGTTAGCAAATTATTTACTACACAATCATGTTTATTTGTGATAATCTGTAGATAAACACAATTTATTTTTTGAATAAATATGAAGGCCTTAAAATTAGCGTATCCTTGCTCCAAAAAAAATCTGCTCGCTATAGGGATTTGAGCAGTTGTTTCTTATCAATATGCATCTGTGATAAAACAGAAAAAATGAAAGCCCTTGTTTCGATAAATTTGTGATGATTGAACAAATCAAAGGCCTCTTCTAATATGAAGATTACAATCATTACACAAGAAACAAGCGCAGGCGCAGTAGTCACGACTTAACACCGAACCTATTTCCCTTCAATGACGTGAAACCATCACGATTTGATGGGCATTTTTACTGTTTATATTATGTACTTTACTTGACATTATGGACAAACTGAGTACCTGCAAAAAGACATGTTTTCTGCTAGGAGTGAGATAGATAGGTAGATCATTTTTTTTTGCAATAAATAGGTAAGTACTTATACGTCAGACACATTTTATCGTATTAGGTACTTTACCTAATACGATAAAATTACTTAAGTAATGTTAAACCATGCACCATAGACCAAGTTACCTGAAAATAAAATAAGGTATTGTATCCTTACTAATATTATAAAAGCGAAAGTGAGTTTGTTTGTTTGTTTGTTACCTCTCCACGCTTTAATGGCTCAGCCGATTTTGATGAATTTTGGTACAGAGATAGTTGGGAACAGGGAGACGGACATAGGCCAATTTTTATTTTAAAAAAAAGTGGGATGTGAGGGAGAAAGAGGGAAGAAAATGGAAAACTTAGCGTTGTTATTACAATTTAATAAGGCGCAAGAGGAACTGTGTTACCCCAAATTTAACGGGGGCCAAGCCGCGGGCGAAAGCTAGTTGTTATTATAAACGAGCGACTTGGTTATGATATCTGTCACTTCTAACTTTTTCTAACATTGAGATGATATAATAATCAATGAGATGACAAAACGTGGAGAAAAGGTGCACGGTTCAGTTTGGTAATTTCCCATGGGGAAGAACCGGCTAAAAACTTCGAGAAAAGGTGCACGCTTCAGTTTGGTAATTTACCGAACCGGCTAAAAACTCCATGGTTACTCGTTTAAAATGATTTGATTCCACAATGTTGTTGTTACAGCGTTGATACTTAATTAAGTATAAGAGTATATCATTGGTCTATCTACCTGAACAAATCTTAAAACTGACACTGGCAACAGGCAAGTTTTGCCTGTCACTTCGGTGGTCACTTTTACGACAGCACCCTGTAGCTTTGATCCCCTGTCAATCAGTGACTAATTGGTTTTCCCATTCGGAATGTCTCAGGAGGTTATAAAGCTCTATGAATCTCTGGTCAAATTTGAAAGCTATTTTGTACACATGCAACACCAAAATCTTGCATTCCTGCATATATATTACTATTTTATTAATCACAAACTCGAATCTTGCATTTTTATCGCTGAACTTAAGTTGCACTACATACTTCTATATATCTAAAACACGATAACACAGCAATATTTCATAAGTTTTCAGTCTACTTAATTAAAAGATACGGCAGCGGTCAAGGTTAGCGTTTGAAAGTCCTGTCAATGAGAACTGTAGAAATATTGTCTCTGAACTAAATCAAGACGGTATATGCTTCTGATAAGTAGGTACCAGATAATTAAGTAGGTCTTTATATTATTTTAAGGTAACTTAAATCACTGTCTCGTTGGATTACTGGTCAGAAAAGGTACTGCAGAACCTGAAGCCGGCGGACTTTTTTCTGGTTTTTCTATCAGAATTTCTAGATCGATAGAAGTCTAGGTTTTTGCCCGGGTGATGACAAAAGGCTCAGCCTTTTGTTAATGTGGGACGTTTTATTACTACGATCCAGTTTTAGGGTTCCGTAGCCAATTGGCTAAAACGGAACCCTTAGACTGCAGCCGTAACTTTGTTTTTCATTACGATACTATGAAGAACAAATTAAGTTTTTCGGTTGAGTGTAAACTTCCATTTACCTAATTGAAATGAGTGTTAAAAATATTGTTTTGATTGATTGATTTCCCTAATTTGACTACCAAACCTAAAACCAGAAACGGAATCAAACCTCATCAATCAAATCATACGATTAATAGAAAATAAGTTTATCAATAGGTAAAAAGACAAATCTATAAACAACAGTTGTCACCCTAAAGTACATCGAACTCGACAAAAAAACAGCAGAAAACTTCTAATTTAAAACAAAATAATTATGACCAATTATGTAAATTCAAAACTAGTTTAATATTAATTAACTTCGACTAACCAACTACGCGGCATCTGTGTAATAAATAATTGTGACACGCCGAACTTTTATCACTGGGTGTTTCCAATTACAGCCATTTAAAAAAAAACACTTTATCAGCCACTAGCTGTTTCCCACGGTTTCACCCGCGCTGCTCAGCACCTGTTGGTCGTAGCGTGATGTTATATAGCCTTTAGCCTTCCTCAAGAAATGGACTATCCAACACTAAAAGAATTTTCCAATTCCAACCAGTAGACCCTGATATTAGCGCGTTCAAACAAACAAACTCTTCAGCTTTATAATATTAGTATAGATTAGTCTTGTGGTAGTTTATATATGTAACCCCCGAATACTGAAACGTCACTCAAAATGTGAGAGCTGCTTAACATTTGAGCAGTTCTTAAACTTTAGATTTTGTATTGTCAAACGTTAAATTTTGAGTGACGTTTCAGTATTCGGGGGTAAGGTTGTTTATTTATACTATATAATATTACTAGCTTTTGTCAGCGGTTTCGTTCGCGTCCACCCTCTATTTTAGGCATGTAGGAGTTAGAAAGAGATACCACGTAAAAAATCACATCAATTCGTGACTCCGTTTTCCGTAAAAGGCGGACAAACAAACAGACACACACATACACTTTCCTATTTTATAATATTAGTATAGAAAAAATTATAGTATTAGTACTTAGTATGGATAAAGAGGAAAGATTTTTTTGTTTGTTTGTATCGAACAGAAAACTACTGGACCGATTTTAAACATTTTTTCACTAATAGGAAGCTACATTATCAGGAACTAACATTGACGAAGTAAGTATGCGACATCACGCTACTACCCTTAGGAGCGAGGCAGCAACTGAAACCGTGCAGGACAGCTTGTTCGTAGAAAAGAAGCATAGAAGACTTCAAACCATATTTTAGACTAACGTTTGACCGCGGCTTTGCTCGCCTTAAATTAGGGGTAACACAGTTCCCCTTTCCTGATTTGCAGGTACCTGCTACCTTCAGTTTTTGCCCTTGTGCCTTATTAATTGTAATAGCAAAGCTAAGTTTTCCCTTTTCTTCCCTCTTTCCCCCTATTTTCTCACTTTTATTTAAAAAAAAATATGTCCGTCTCCAGGGTCTCAACTATCTCTGTACTAAAATACATTAAAATCGGTTTAGTCATTTTGGCGTGAAGACGTAACAAACAAACTCACTTTCCCTTTTATAATATTTGTAAGGATTATATTAATTTTGCCAATACATAAATGGAGGAGCTCGTGGCTGAATCATAACAGCCGCTCGGTTCGATCTTTAGGTTAAAACGCTCATGCATAGGTTGATCAATGGGTCCACCTGTTACATAACGAGTTTCTTCCGTGCCTCGGAACTGTTGCTCCCGGAATCGGACTTGGTTGTCATTTTGGCAACCAGTCTTTCCAAGGGGTATCGTATTACTCAGTACTAATTGGGTTGTAGAGGTCGAATAGGCAGTCGCTCCATGTAAAATACTGGAATTCAGCTGTATACGGCTGGGAAAAGGCTAAGAAGATGATGATGATGGTACTGTCTTTCTAATATTCAAATACTCTGAACGTTCGACCGTCATAACAAAACAAAATTGCACGTTATAAAAAAAAAGAAATATAACTTTTATGGTACCTGGCATCTTTTTGACAGAGACTTCGTAATTCATGATTAGGAGTATCATTATTGTTCTGTATAACCTAAGCCAAAAAATAAAAATAAAAAGCGCCTTGTGTTAAATGTAGGTACCGCTGTTTTTAACCACTCTGCACGACAGGATTTTGACACATGACGCATCAGCTGAATCGGTGGGGTGACGCGAATTGTCATGAAATTCAAGAATTTACTTCAATTTACAGCATTAAACTTTGTTTTTAAAAAAAAATCACAGCGGCTGTTTCATTCGATAAGTTTGAGGTTTATATTTCCAAAAACCTCATAAGGTCGTTAAAACGGCGTGAATTGTAGCTACTTGATCATGTGTAAGCTGTGGTTATCTGTAAGTAGTTGAGTGTGCATTGCAGGATAATGCATTGCGCAATTTTAATTTTGTAAAAGATAATTTGTAATGTAACTCGTTGGTAATCCTAAAATAAATAAATTAAGGGTTTTGTATGCACGAACATCTACCTTCAAACTTGTGTCATACTGACAGCATACAATGTTGCATCTTGAAAGCTCAAGATCTCAAATCTCGAAGGGACTAATTGTGTATCCACGCCGCAATTGTTTTGGGACGCGACCTGATGCTGTAATGACGCAGACGACCTTAGCCCCTTTGGTCTCGACAGTCAACTGAATTCGAGTGCATTATTATTTTGTTAGTTGGCTGCGTTTAAACGTTAAACGATTGCACGATGTCGGTCGCTTCAGGAGGTCAACTAAGCTTTACCTAGGTACGGTATTTAGTATTGCCATCATAAATATGGCAAACGGTAGATTCTATAATGATTATATTGGTATATACCTTCTTCAGAAGGTCGGCACAAAGTCGATAGTTGATTAAAAAAATAATAATTTGTATTATTAATGGACTTATTAAAAGTATAAGTAGTAATAATATGTTTTATTTATTTTATATATATTTTGATTTTGAATTCGTGTTCTATAATAATAATGTCTTCCTGAATAAATTAAAAAAAAACTTGTCAGCTCTGCTTCTTAATAGCTTTAATATGGATTTATATAAAGTTAGCTTTTAATACTGCATTTCAAAGTTAATTTGTAATGTTAGTGGTGATCACGAGCCTATTGTAGTATCCGATTAATCATTGAGGCTTATAATAGCAATCATCGAGTGTTACCTATACAATAGCCTAGTTTAACTAACGGATTTCACAGTTCCGGCAGTACTTGGATAGGAGGGCAGGTACAGCGTCCTTATGACATAATCTCATTGTTTTATTAAACCCACCTGAGTCTACCTAAGAGTCAGCTATTTGTCATCGCCAAGAAAAACTGGCCATCGCTATGGTTATTAGCCATTAATGTAACGAGTAATTAAAGTCCTAACATTTAAATTGGGCCTTCTTAGAAAACGTTCGGATGCCGATACGATACCCATTAAAAAATCTATTAACCATTCAAAATTCGCTCATAGGTACATTAATAAATCTAATCTCTCAATAAAATACAGTGCACTGTGCAACTCATCTAAATTTTAATTAGTTCAACCATGCAGCTAAGGTCGTTATTCGAGTACCGTGTACGAGTTATCTAAGGCAACTGGATGCGCGCAATTAATAAGTATACCTATCGGGTACATAATTTCATAGCCTAATCACTGTGTTTAGATAGTAAGGCCACTGTTCTAATTTGTGGCACTTACTAATGTAAATGAGATGAGACTCAATGAAATACACCGTATATTAACATCTGGGCTCTCGTGATATGCGTTTGACGCATCATAGAAGCGTCGTTCCTTTCTGTATTGACCTTCGAAAGACGTCACCATACGTTTTCTTCCTCATACGTCATATTAATTAAATTGCTAAATAAAATAAATTACCTACCAACTTCCCCATACAAAAGCCATAATATTGAAACAAGAAAATCCTAAGCCCAAAACGCGACTTTCCTATCTTCTTAGCGTGTCGATGGCAAGATAAATTCTGTCGGCTCAGAACTGAGCCAGGAGTTGGCGCTTTCAGTAGTGTCCATCCGGGGTTATGGGTTTTTCGATAGAGGGACCCGGAACGCAAAGGGCGAAAAAAAGGAACATGAATAGGTTTTAGTCAGTAAAAGTGTGACACTCCCTCACTTTGATAATTTCCCAAACGAAAAAAAAGCGTCTATCAGTTATAACAATGACCAACTATAGGCCAAGCAGTACATGATATCAATTGTTCCCATCCCCATCGCTTGTGAAACAGCACCACATTTACGCTACAGAGCAGAGTCATTAATGAATCTCCATTTGAACAGGTTTTCTTTGCTAAGATCAACCTGGGTCCGAAGTCTATTCAAAGATCTTTGATCCATGGAAACTCATGGTCCAAGTCCACGAATGAGTTTGGTAAAACGATGCACTGCCTCTCCACAGCACGATGACGATCCAAGGTCCACTTATAAAACCGGTCTTGTGATGATTATAATTATTGGTCACTTGAATGGAGTAGAGCTTTTCAATACACTTCCTCGAAAACTAGCTCTTAATGCACTACAATTAGGTGCAACATGGTATGTAGGTATTTCACACGCGTTTTTTTCTCATTTATCGCAACAAAGGGGTTTATTTTTTTCTGTTTCATCACGAAAAAGGCGCTTGCTTTTGAAGCCTTCATAACTACTCAGAAAAATAAAATGGGTTTATCAACAGAATATCATATAAACATGATCATTCATAAAATAAATTAATTTGCTTACAACAACAAATTGATATTTATTTGAGTTCTAAATTCAAAAAAATATTTGTATTTCTTATTTTTAATATTAGGCTGTCTAGCGATGCCATGATCATACCTTTGCTTCTCCTTCAGTATGAAAAGACAAAGCGCGGGTAAAAATCAAATTAAATCCTATTTTTGAATAATGACAAAAGTAGTTTTTGTTCAATTATTGAATTTCTCCAAAGTGTATTGAAAAACGTCGTTTGATTCGCGTGAGGATTTGTAACTGTTGTTCTCGGCTCCTCCTCGTCCACCTCGGTTGTGATGACAAAGTTTGCTCACATGAAACAAAATAAATACTATTTACGGTCAGCAGCGAGAATCCTATTAAAATTGTTCATTTTACAACGCTGATTTCTGTAAGTTTTGGCTTTTAGTATCTGTTACTTGACGAGTTTCTATTCTATGAAGATTCGGGTCTGATTGTTTTATTTTTACAGTTGAGAAATTTAACTGGAGCTATCTTTAATTAATCAATGTTAAAGTGAGCCTAGGTATTTGATCACCTAGAATTTAATAGAACATAATTTTTTAAATACAAAAAATGAAACACAGTTGTTTGAAAGAAATTGGTAATTACCACCTAACCTAGGTAATTCATGATACCACTGTTCGATAATATAGGTACAGACGCCTGCACATCAAGCTACTACAATCTGTCAGATTTCTTTGATGGATTTTCGACTTTGTTTCTAAAGTATTAGGTTCAAGGTTCATTGGGAAAAATTGACAGTTTCGGGTAGCTTGACCTGCAGGCGTCTGTACATAAGCAACATAATTTAATTTACAAACTCATCAGCAAAAAGCTTCGTTATACGGCCTCGTTGGTCAAGTAAGAGGTTCCATTCCCTGATCGAGCAGTGTTATTGGGTTTTTCCATCAGGAATTTCTAAGTTGCAGCTGTCGGAAGCTGGATTTGTGCCAGGTTGATGACAACAAACCCGCCCCTTATTATATGGGACTCATACGTAGGTAACTGGCAATACGTGGGTGTACTACTTCGTACACTTCTGCCTAAGCCTTTATGGATTACTAGCTTTTGCCCGCGGCTTCGCTCGCGTTAATTTCGGGATAACACAGTTCCTTTTTCTTGATTTGCAGGTACCTGCTAGCTGTAGTTTTTGCCCTAGCGCCTTATTGAATGTAATAGCAAAGCTAAGTTTAACCATTTCTTCCCTCTTTTCCCACTTTAAAAAAATAGCCTATGTCCGTCTCCAGAGTCCCAACTATCTCTGTACCAAAATTCATCAAAATCGGTTTTCCCATTAAGGCGTAACAAAAAAACAAACTCACTTTCGCTTTTATAATATTAGTAAGGATAGGAGTGATGTTATGTTTAGAAAAAAGAGATAGATTTAAGTATTTGATTTAAGTTCGCTTTTATTCATATTTCGACGAATTAAATTGCTCTAATAAAAGGTCATAACAGTCATGAATTCTGTATCAAATCGAAATTTAATATTTGGGGCGGTACTTCCTCGTCTCGGATGCCAAATGTCATTGCCACTTTCCTAGTAACAACTACATCCGGGAACCTTTTATTAAATAACGAGCTGCGCCCAGCGGTGTTACCCGCGGAAAAAAAAAACAAGTTTTGATTTATTTGATCATCCCACGGGAACATTGTTTTTTTCTAGAGTCAAAAACCTATGTGTTAAATCCAAAATATAAGCCTATTTATACTAAATTTTAATTCGGTCCAGACGTTTTAGCGCAAAAGAGTAATAACAGAAAAATAAACACACAAACTTTCACCTTTTTAATATCATCGGGATAGAGTAAACCTAGTCCAAAGCACATTAAATAACTGGTTTCAATTTATAATTGAAATTAAAAAAATTTTTTTTTTGACTTCTGAAAAAGCACACTGTTGTTTGTTTAGTAACAGTGGGTTTGGACATTCACGTAAAAAAAACTTTATGAACTAGATAAACCTAGAGAGCCCTTTTAAATGTCTATTTAATGATGCCCCAATTGACATAGTTCGTAGACTTTTTTCCTTTATCTCAATACTAGCTTTCGCTCGCGGCTTCGCCCCCGTTAAATTTGGGGTAACACAGTTCCTCTTGCGCCTTATTAAATTGTAATAACAACGCTGTTTTCCATTTTCTTCCCTCTTTCTCCCTCACATCCCACTTTTTTAAATAAAAATTGGCCTAGGTCCGTCTCCTGGTTCCCAACTGTCTCTGTACCAAAATTCATCAAAATCAGTTTAGACTTTAAAGCGTGAAGAGGTAACAAACAAACAAACTCACTTTCGCTTTTATAATTTTAGTAAGGATTACAACATATTGAATTTTGATTAGGTAGGTCTTTAGTGACACTCACAAGACGAATCGATTGACGTAAGAATCATCAATATCGGCCCACGCGTTTCGTCACAAGAGAACAGACATACACATAGACTGATAAACACATTACCCTCCTTTTAGAGTCAATTGAGGCAAAATATGTTATGGGATGATAATAGATTCCAATCCAACTAAGAAAGAAAGAGTGTGAAATAGGAATTCTAACACATATTTTGTAAAACTTGGAAGTAAATAAAACAAGGACATTCTCAAAAATATTTTATGTCAATTTAATAACAAAAGCAAAGGTAATAAAAAATCAAATAATAATAACAATCTCCGTTATTAACTTATTAGTAACAATTGCACTTAAAAATAATCAGGTTAACTTAATATTAATTTGTTTTTATTGCTGCTAAATCTTTTATTGTGCATAAATTGGATGAATGAATGGAGATAATATTTTTACAATTTGTGCTCTTCCTTATTATCCTTCTCCTTATTTTCTTTATCCTTATTTTCATTATCTTTGTTTTCTTTAGCCTTACTTTCTTTATCTTTATGGAGTCTAGAGTCGGGTCTATTTACAGGATTAACTTTACAAGTAATCTTGTAAGATTCGACCATTTTGACAGAATCCCTAACTAGAATCGTAGATCTAATCGTGAAAGAGTGTGAGAAACATACGGATGTGTCGCACAACGCTGTATGGAAACTTAGGTACAAGCGATAAAGGAACTTATCTGTCCGCTGTTTAAGTTTCATTTCCACTCGGCCGGGTAGCTTTGTGCCTTTGCGAGAAGAGCTGATAAACTCAAAATCTTGTAGAGTAACATCCTTGTTTTCCTCATCGCGGATGCAAACGTGCCAATTCTGGGGAGCTCCAGGAGTAAACTTAACGTTCTTCGTGTCGGAGTCCAAACTAACATTAAAATAAATTATTAAATTGCCACATTTCCGGTTCACAAATAGATCATTTTTATAAAGAATCAAATTCTCTGGTTCTGTAAACTTAGGTTCTAATAACCGTACTTTGAAATCTTGGCACACATTTTTGGTTAGGTTAAGGATTTTAATGCAATGGTTATTAGTGTCTGCAATGTAGAGATATTTCCCATCGGCTGTGATGGATAGTCCGGATGGTTCGTTGAATAAAGCTGGGTCAGTGGTCTCGATCATGGTTGGGTTGAGCGCAGTGACTTTTTGAGGCCCAACTTCGACTTTCTTTATCTTGTGGTTGTATGTATCTGCTATGTAGAGAGTCTTGGATGAGTCGCAGTACGCCACGCCTAGAGGGTGTTGTAGTTTCGCTTCAATCCCAACATCGTCTACATCTCCAAATGCGAATAAATTCTGTACAGAAATAATATAACAAATAAATTTTTATTATATATTTTTTAAACATTGCTCCACATTAGAATTTTTTTCTGAATCATGGGTGCGTTTACAAAAATTTTAAATTTTTCACATACACAAACAGCTATACCCGGAACAACTACCCATATGCTTTACAAATATTTGTTCCGTGCGGGAATCGAACCCACGACACGCAGCGCTAAGCCACTGCACCAACTAATTGGTCAAATGACTAAAATCGGACAGAATAATAATCCATTTTGTTGAGTTTTGATAAAGGAAGTACACATTGAGAAAATGATCTTATGAAACTTATAATTGTGTGCGTAACCATATGCCTACTAAGTAATGCATAACACGTCATATTAATCTCTTATTAATAACATACAGTGTAATTGCTAAATATCAGTAACATCACGTGGTGCATTTTTCAAATCACATATCAACACAGGCATAAATATTGTATAATAATTAATATACGGCATAATTATAGGTATTTGCAATTATAATGAAGGCGTCGCAGGAACACTATAAAACAAATAAGTAGTAAAGCTCGTAGTTATGTGATCACAAGTATTTATGCATACCAAAGGATTGCGGTCACCACCGCACAGAGTGGAAACTTGTCCCGTTGTGAGGGCAAGTCTTCTGATTGACGAACTTTCGGAGTCAGCGATGAAAACCTCGGGACTTGAACCTAGAATTAAATTATTCATTAAAATTTGATATCACTTACACGGCAATGGTTAAATGTTATTTTTCTCATTATTTTTTATGTTAATTGATATTGCGATAAGTTTTGTAAATATTTATGACATTTTAATATTAGGAACTCGCTGAAGTTCAATCATATCCGCAATAACCGACGATTTATAAGAATTGACTCAACTAATGTTCTTTTATGTATATAAAATTCTCGTGGCACAATTTTAGTTGCCATACTCCTCCGAAATGTCGACCGAATTTGGCTATAAATTTCATTAAAAATTTAATGCATATGCATATTCGGTTGGTCTGAAAACCGGTTGTTACCTATTTTTCTTACCCCTAAGTGCTAAGGGTAGCCCTCTTCAGTAAATAAATCATATTTTCATCATACAATGCTTAAAACATTTTGAATGAAGGACCGAAAGAATAGGGTAGTAGTTAGTTTCCAGGGTCAAAGTAATTACATTCTATTTAGTCCGCCGTCTTTTAGAATATTTTAGATTATTCATAAATAAGGGACACGATTTTTTTAATTTATAAATTAGACCAATTGTGACGTCACTTGTTGCAAAAAAATGCAGCAACGCTATTACAAATAAAAAAATACGTGTCCCATATTTTTGAATATCTAAAAAACGGAATAATATTTTGTTTTTGGAAAATAGCCTATTGTGTAAAAGCTTATTTAACATGTAAATATAAGTTATACTCTTACCTAATCTAAGTGTCACTCCGGAGGGCTGCGCAAACGCAGCTGAGTTAGGATACGTGCTATTACGAGCTGCTTCCGCGCCCGAACCCGCGATACACACACATGTACCTAAGATAAATAAAAAATGTAAATAATATACCAAAGACAAGGCTATAATATAGATAAACGCATGTTTCACATAAGGGTCAATATAGGAGGGCTATTGAATTTGTTATATTCGGCCCGAAGCCGAAAGTTGAAAATCAAACAGGGTGAAGGCATTTTATCTAATTGCCGTAACTTTATAAAAGTTTCTTAAAATAAAAATACGTGTAAGCGACTTACCTTCAGAAAAAGACTTGTATTTCCACCAAATCGTGGTGTCTAGAAAGAGTCCCCATATCTGATGAGAACCAGCGCAAGCAATTATTAACACCCGGCGTTTCTCGTCCTTCTTGTCTTTTTCTAGAACAATAGACAACCCATTAAGACCTAAAAATATTATGTATGATATTTTATAATATTTTTTTAGCATTATTCCAAACTAGTATATGCCCGGGGCTTGCCTGCATTTACCACGCATTGTAAACTATCTGTGTGCCAAATTTCATTAATATCCATCCAGTAGTTTTAGATAAAGAATAACAAACGTCCTTTCTCAAAAACTATGACATTTATAAAATTAATAGTATAGTACATAATTGCATTAAAATAGATTATTTATAGTTAATGGACAAGTTACCTAATCAAAATGCATGGTGGGTGCAGTATTACCCATATCAAGCAATATCGTGATTTTGCATGTACTGCTTATTTATTTGTTCAGGGTTTCATACACCCCAGGCGAATGTTTACATTATTTTAGCGCGACCTATTGAGGGTTAAAACCGAACTCGAAACTGTTAAAATTACATAACACGTACTTCATTCGTACTAGGCTGTAAATGTTCTAAGAATATATAACACTAGCTGTGCCGAGCGGTTTCAACCGCTGCTCATTCAGGGGTCTGAAAAATAGATGTTGGCCGATGCTCAGACCTACCCGATATGTACTCAAAATTTCGTTTAAATCGGTCCAGCCGTTTCGGAGGAGTATGGGAACGAAAACTGTGACACGAGAATTTTATATATATTAGATTGTATTGCCTTTCTCATCTTTAAGTTCTTCCTTGTCCTTATCTGGCGTGGCTTGGCTGCCGGGCGGCGGCGGAGGCGGCGGCAGCAGCGGCCGCACGGACATGTCCATGTCCGGCGTCTTGTACAGCAGCACGTCCCACGGAGACGCCAGGGGCTGCACGCCGAGGCACTTGCCCCCTAAGAGAGATAGATATTATTGTGCTTTACGTAAGCTTTTAAAATGAAAACTTGGAAAAGAAAAAAGTATCAGACACATTGTGTTGTGGATGAAATTTTAATGTATTTAGTATGAAAAACAAACAAGTTTAATCAAAAACACAACACATTTCAAGTAACAAAACCAGTCTCAGACGACCGTTAAGAATATCTTGCTCAAACACCTTGAAATCCAGCTTTAGTATTTGAATTACATTAAAGTTTTTTGTTAAATGCATAGTTATTATTAACTATAACACAGGACTCATCCTTGGACCAAATATTTATTATTTTAAAGGTCTAACCTGATATTATTCTAAGTGACATATCAATTTATTTGGGGTCTGGCCGATGTAGTCGATAAGCGACAATCTGATTAAAAAATAATTGCGTTCAGTATTTCAGCTTCCATTTAACATAATATTTATATAAATAATGTCATACCTTGATCTCCAAATAAGGCTTGTTTTCCTGTCCCTACCAGGACTTCCACAGTACCCTCATCGAGATGTATAGCACGCACAGCATGGTTGTTAGTATCGCACACTGCTAACACGTTGCATGTCAACCAGCATAGGCCCTGGGGAGTGTTGAACTGCGCCTCGTTCAGCTCTAAGGAGAAAAAAAAATTGTATTAATGAATTTGTTCTTTGAATTCGGATTATGGCGTAAATACAAGTTCTGAAATCTATACTAATATTATAAAGCTGAAGAGTTTGTTTGTTTGAACGCGCTAATCTCAGGGACTACTGGTTGGAATTGGAAAATTCTTTTAGTGTTGGATAGTCCATTTCTTGAGGAAGGCTATAGGCTATATAACATCACGCTACGACCAACAGGTGCTGAGCAGCGCGGGTGAAACCGTGGGGAACAGCTAGTGATTTAATAAAATGTTTTGTTCGTACTGAGATGTCCAAAACATAATTAAACGTTTTTGCCGTTTTTAAATGCCTATGCAGAGTAGGTGCCTGGTACATTGCCGTTCCAGGGTTTAAATTAAAATGTCGGATGCGCAATATATTACACCAGACCAAAACTGGGGAGAAGTGTCTTCATTAACCTACAGCAGTCTACTGCGGGACACATGCCTCTTCAAAGGCACGCCACTTTTCTCGGCAGCTCTCGTCCAGTTACGGCGTTCCACTTTACGTTTGCCGATTCGCGGTGTCCACTCAAGAACACGTCTACTCCAACAGTTCTTGCTTCTCCAGCTAATTTAGCAGGCCCACTGCCACTTAGGTTACTTATTCTGTGAGCTCTGTCGGATAACCTCGGCAAGAAGTAGATACTCGAAGTGTTAGTATTTGTAATTAGTAATTATTGAAAATTCATCAAAATATCGAACTTTCTGTTTTTGCAAATTGTTTGAGTAGAAAAATGACACTATTCCCAACCTATTCAAATCTTGCTTAGCTACCAATACTTACTGCCATCCGTAAACCCAGGTTCGGGCCCACCAACGATTCTCAGAACAACTCCTGAGCAATCAGTGAGCAGCACACGATGATGGCCCGTGTCAGCGATGGCGAGGAACGGCTCATCGTTACGCCCGCGGTAGAACGGGTTCAAGGACAGCTGTAGTGACAGATATTATTATTATTTTTATATTTTGCTCAGCCAAAGCACATACAAATTTGGTATGAAATAATCACGCGAAATATTAGTATGTTTAAAGAACTTGTGTTCTTTAGTTTTGTATTGTCAGTGTAAATAATTAGGAATATATCAGAAAATGACTCTGTGTAGAATTTTAAATCAATTATATACCTACGAGTCTGCATCAAACAGTATGCGCCCAAATGTTTATTTGAGCTAATTGAGAAAGATAAGTAACATTTAGAGCAGGTCTCACATAATGGGTGTTTTTAATACATAGTCACTTGCTGATCTAACGGGTCAATTTTTTTATGACAGGAAACATAATTCAGGTGATTCAGGATTAGACAGATTTAATTTCAAGGAAATCTGTTAATAACCAAGAAAATTAAAGGACTATGAGAGTAAGGGAATAAATGATGCCGAGCTGTGCCGTCTGAGAGGGGAGAATGGAAGAAAAAAAGCGTTGCACTGACTCCAAATAAAATGGGACAAGGGCAGGAAAACATCACTGTCAATTATTGCACACTTGCGCACTACAATATCTGTCGCGCCGATGGCTAATATCCGCTGAGATTGGCCGCCATGGCCGAAAACGATCTCTATGAATAAAATTTAATAAATTTTCATTAATAATACAAACCTTGCTTGGAAAATAAAGCACTTCACTATCTTTAGATTTCAAGTGTTTAGCCGGTGCTATTGCAATGGGTGCATTAGATATGCGACTGCCGAAATGACGCATCGCATTACCCACATACCACACCAGTTCATTTTTATGACCTTCACCGGTTAACACAAACAAGGGTTTATTGCCCGGACCTGAGAAAAAATGAATTTGTTATTTACCATACCATAATATTCTTATTACCATTATATTATATATAACTTGTACTTTAGCATTTATACAAATTTGTTCCTTTGATTGATTGTTTTATTAAATCGCTTGCTTCAAATAGTTTTTTTTTTAATACTTTTTCTATTTCTTGTATACTTACATATAATAATATATACATTTTTACCAATTCTTTGTGAATGAGTGGACATTGTGGGACTTGTAGATTCTTAGGTACTTGAAAATGTAAAATAAGATAAAAAGTTAACTTTTTATCTTATTTTACATTTTGTAAAGTAAACAATGAGTTATTGTCGGGCCTGTACTGTCCTCTCATACTAAAGTACAAATGTTTTTATGAGAATATTTTTATGTCTACAACAAAGAACACTTTGTGAACAGTCTCTATAATTTAAAATTAACAGAAGCATCTCTTTGCTACTAGCTGTTACTACAGTTACTTGTCCTCCATTGTTTCTAAAATGTTTTTTTTTTGTTTTTATATGGTTTCTGTTATTTTTTCAATTACCTAATATAAGCAGTGTCGGCCAGCATTTTATTCCTAATGCATCCCACATACAACTGTCGGCGTCATTCACTACAGGGTGATGTATGTCATATCTATGCACTGCAGACAGCACATTGTTTGATTCTTTCTCATTTGAGAATTTGGCACAGTGCACACCTATCTGTAATGAAAAGAGGAGGATGTTAAACTTAAGAATAATCCAAAAAAAAAAAAGTAAATGAAAACATTGAAATAAAAATAGTAGAACCTTGAACATAGTTATTTTTAATTAAGTTTTAAATTCATTAAGAAATTTTAATGAAATAAAATTTCATAAATAAAAATTTGAAAATAAATTTCGATTTGGCATTAATCAAAATGAATATGGAATAAAATAAATTCCTAAAATAGTTCTAATTCAATTAAATGGAATATTAAATAAATTAGTGGAAGAGGAGGTTGTTAGCCACTTGCTAATATAACTTCAGGTCATAAGTACATGGAACCAATTTGTAACATAAATTTATGTTATAGTCATATTATATACAGAATGGTAGTATTGAAGCAAGGTTTACTGGAGATCAGTTCTGGGTTAGCCTGGACAAAGATGACTATAGGCATAATGACTATGTATAAATCATTGGAGATGTAAGTGATGCATCTTATCTACTTAACCTTTTGCAGGCTCTAGGTTGGCTTTCAGTCTAATTTAGATAGATAAATAATATTTTTACACAAGCAAGTGATTGCCTCTCTGATCAATAAACTTACTCCACTAGGTTACACTCAAAAGCCATTTATTCAAACTAGGCTAATGATCAGCACTTTTTTAACTTCATTTAACAAGACAGTCCCTCAAAACCTCCACCCTTCACCACTTTCGAGGGTTTTAGGTAGGAAGAAAAAGTGGCAGAACAAACTCCCCACCAACACCATTGTCAGGTAGGTTTGATGTGGTTCATCATTTTATATACTAATATGATTTTATACACTAATATCCAAGGTACACATTTTATTAATAAAGGACTACATTTAAATGAATTGCAACAAAATTGAGCTAGCAAACATCAAGATTCCAAAATAAAAGATAAATAAGAATGTAGTACACTTAGATAAATCTTATACTCTTACCACAACTAGACCACTTTCAACTGAGTGCAGTGTCTCAATATGAGCCAGATCAGACAGCACATGGTAACAGTTGATACAGCAGTATGTCCAGAAGTCCAATATCACTATCTTGTCAGCACAGTGCTGCATCAAAGATATCGGTTCGGATACATTCACCCATTCTAAATCTGAAATATTATAAATATAAATAAAGAACTTACCTAGTAGTTTAAAAATGGAATAAGAACAGCATTTATTTCTTGAGCATAACTAAGTTTATTAATTGATATTCAAGTAGCATGGTAAATTAATGTAAATAGGATTCGTAAGTAGGTAATGTTGATGTGCTCCGATAGGCTTTAGATATTACCGTTAGACCAAGATTTGTGTTATATTCCTAAGATCAAATTTTAGTAGTTATGCAACTTATTGATGTAGTTGAATTACTTTGGCTGAAGTCAACAACTTACTCTTTTTAAAATCTTCTATTGAAGTAACTGCAGACCAAACTTTCTTGATATGGTTTGTTATGAGAGTATCGCGTTCAGATTCACTTTGAACTGCATTCATAGCATCAGTTAAGTCCATGCAACATTGCGCAACGAAATCTAAAGGGGCTGATTCCATTTTTAATTTATTTATTACGAAAACTTTTAAATATTTTTAATAGTATTTTGTACAAACAAGTTCAAGAAGTCTTTATTTTCGTTTGACAGTTTTGACATTGACAGGACTGAAAATGCTGTCAGTTAGCCATAGACTTTTCACTGCCGGGTGATGAACAAGTTGCCAACATAGCAAGACAAAAATCCTTTTTTTTTTTGTGCGTAAGCAACCTTGCAATCTTTTACTTTCCTTTATTGTTTCTAAATAGTTTCCACAGCAAAGACCAGACTAATTCAAGCGTTCAAAAGCCTTTCTATATTTATTTATTTGAAACAAGTATTGCTAAATCTCGCCACGCAAATGTAGAAAATAGGTAAATAAATAGAAAAGTGTTTTGCTATCATGATTCCAATCTTGACTTTGACATTTGTAGGAGATTGAATGAATTTCACTTTTCAATTTTCATTCATTCATCTTGTGTTTATTTGTCGGAAGGCGTATTCGTGTTTATTTTTCTCGTCGCTTTTTCAACTTCTAATAATTTCTTATTCGTTTTTCTTAGTATTTGCCATCAAATTATGTTCGAACATGGATGCCGTGTTTGATATATGTTACTTATCGTCTGACGGTAATAACGTTGAACCTGATGATATCCCTCAGACAAAGGAGAGTGTATGGATCTTAGGAAAAAAATATAGCGCTATTCAGGGTACGTGAACATTAATTTATTGTCTACGCGTTTATTTTAAAGGTCAAATATTAGCTATTGTTTCAAAGTAATAGCTGGATCGAAATGATCCGTTTTGCAGCACATGACGTGTAGGCCACTAACGACGAAGTATAATTTTCCAGATTTGGACCGCATAAGAAGAGACATCACTTCAATCATCTGGTGTACCTATAGGAAAGGCTTTATTCCAATAGGAGACGAGGGTCTCACTTCCGATAAAGGATGGGGTTGTATGCTGAGGTGTGGACAAATGGTCCTTGGCGTCGCACTCGTACGAGTACACTTGTCAGCTGACTGGGTTTGGACACCTGAAACAAGGTAAACAAGTTTATATATATTTAATTAAATATGTCAAGGGATTTCTTATAGACACTGGGTTACATGGCTACACTCTTCAGTATTACACAAGCCTAACAATGCTATAAAATCTTTTCCTGGTTCACTATAATTGTTCAACAGTATAATAATGCTCATATTTATTGCAATCATGCATAATTGGCTATTACACAAAGGTTTAATCAATTAATTTGAACATAATGCATTATTGATTGAGTTATAACATTATAATGACCTACATATACATTGTGTGACTGCTTATCAGTGAAAGAAATAGAGCAGCTCTAATCTGTTGTGAAAATAAAATTGTTTATAGTTTTCTAAAATAGACTAAAGAACTTATAGAAAGACCTAGATGAAAAATTTCCCAACTATTTTGGGTTGGCTTCCAGTCTGCAATTCAATACCAATATTTATCATAGAGCAACTGCTATCTGACTGCCACTACCCAATTAGTATTGGGTAATACTTACTCCTTAGTCAAACTGATTGTCAGACTTTTGGGACACTGACTATCTGTAACAACTGCCAAAAATATACAAACAACAACCAGACCCAACAGCTTAACAAGCTAGGACCTAGCTAGATGAATAGAATATTGTTTAAAGCAGGCTGTATTTCAAAGAACCACATAATGACTATGATTTTAAGTAAAAGATCTAAAAGCAAAGGCATTGCACAGATCTCCAACCATCACTGATAACAAAATATCTTTCAGAGATCCAACCTATCTGAAAATAATCCAAAGATTTGAGGAAAGGAAGCAAGCTCCTTATTCCATCCATCAGGTGGCATTGATGGGGGCTTCAGAAGGCAAAGAAGTGGGCCAGTGGTTTGGACCCAATACTGTTGCACAAGTGTTGAAGTAAGTACCAGAACTGGATCTAGGGTAATTTCCTAGAGTTTCAGTCACGGACAGACAGTAGGCTATTTCAATTTTTACTCACAGAAGCTGTTTCATGCAATGCCAACTAATGACAACACAAATTGTTATCTAGTTTAAGTTGTAATTTCATTATTTTGATATTTAAATCAATAATAATAACTGGATAAACATGTAAGAAAAAATAAGTAATAAATATTATTCAACAGTTCATTTTTTCATGACTGTAATAAATTTGACTAGATTTAATTATTATTATTTTTGACAGGCTGAACATGAGATTGATTCCTGGGTCTGACAAAGTCCTAATTTCTTTTTCCATTACGAATTTCTTTTGGTTAATTTCAATAGGTAACAGGCATAATATGGGTGTAAATAACAAGCAATAACATATTATACACAAACCAAAATTCAGAATTGACTTTCTTGTAACAAAACAGTTTTTATTTTGAGGTAAGACTTATTTCGTAAAACACTAATGAATACAGTAGGAGGAAATCGCTTCTTCATTTTGGTAAATGTAAACATGTTATTGTTTGTGACTGCTATTAGGTACACCTCTGCCAACTTTCAGGAATTATAAGCATGATGGTATGATATTATTGTTACAAAGGTCGTCATGATGGCCCAGAGGTTAATTAACTCGCCTCTCATGCATACATTCTAAAGATTATCTAAGACATCAAATAAATTACTGAAGGAAAATATTGTGAAACTTGGACATAACCCGAAATTGGCACAAAGACGCAACTAGTGCCACACCAAAAAAAAAAAAAAACTTGGACATATCTAATATATAAAATTCTCGTGTCACAGTTTTCGTTCCCATACTCCTTCGAAACGGCTGCACCGATTTAAACAACATTTTGTGTACATATTGGGTAGGTCTGAGAATCGCCCAACATCTATTTTTCATACCCCTAAGTGAGCAGCGGGTAAAACCGCTGGGCACAGCTAGTAATTAATATAAGTCTCAATCGCCAACCCCTCCTGAACAAGTGTGATGATCAATGCATGTCCGATCTCAGTAGTTATAGCATTATATTAATATTGTCATAAAGTTTTTAGAAAAAATACAGTCAGTCAACAGTTATTGCATGTCTTAAGAAAACAATTGTGCAAACACATGTTGAAAACAATCTTTGTTTGTGACTCAGCATGTTGTTTCTCCTTTTAGGTATAACTTGGAATCCAGCCAGTCATTATCAATGTTGCTGTTGCATTCAGAAAATATGCTTGTAGAATATTTCAAATATACTACTAATAAATATTTGTTTGTCTGATAATATTAATTCTTGTTTTAGAAATTTGATTTAAAGTCTCACTTGATTATAGTTTTTCTTATAGATATAGTGGCCATTACAAGAAGTTTTCTTATAGTTCAAGATATGTTTAATTAATAAAATTTATAACTTGTTTCAGAAAACTAGCAGTCTATGACAAATGGAGTTCCCTGGTGATTCATGTTGCATTAGATAACACAGTTGTCAGAGAAGATATCTGTAAGTATCATAGACAAGTCTAACATACATTTTTGATACAAAACTACACTTATTTCATGATCGGCGTGCAGAAGGAACAGGCTATTATGAGCATTTCAAGTCATTTGTTTATTTACATACATATTTTTTATATTTTTACATATTTTTTATCATTAATTATGAGCATGATTATTACAAATAGCATTTTTATTAATAGTACTAGAAAGTCAAGTCAATTAAAAACTGAATTAGCTAGGTAATTATTACATTTGATAGATATCAAATAAAGTAATTAACTAAAGCAGTTTTTACATCTTGAGCAACGCTGTTAATAATGGTTGGCAAATTAATGTGGTAAAAAGTTAAAAGCATGTTAATCACATTAATGGCATGCATGAACGTGAATGTTATTTTCTATAAGGTCACTTGCTACGGCTATTGATTTGAAACACTTTCAAATGCATGCCACGAATTACAAGTTTATTATATTTTATAGGAAAAATACAGATTCAATACCGGTTTTACTACTAGCGACCCACTCCGGCTTTGCACGGGTGCAATGACATACACTAATATTATCCAAAAAACCTTCCTCTTGAATCAGTCTATCTAATGAAAAAAACCGGCCAATAGCGAGTCAGGCTCCTGCATCGAGAGTTCCATACAATCTTTCGACATTAACAGTCATATCTTTTGACTACGTAGACTTAGGGGGTTTCAACTGGATACCTCCACGCCTTCCCGAGATAAAGGGCCTTTGGAGACATGCGGCAGATGGGCAGCCCGCATGTCAGAACAAAATTACCGCATGTCGCAACAAAATTGCCGCATGTCGCAACAAAATTGCCGCATGTGGCAACAAAATTGGGCTCAATTACCAAACGATTGGGTTCCGAACAACAGGACCCGGAGACGTGGTAGGCCCATAAGAAGATGGCGTGACGAGCTGGTCTGTCATGAAAAGGATTGGTCCCAAACAACAAACGACAGAAAAACATGGGAGGAAGGAAGGGAAGCCCTGTAGTGGGAGACATCTGGTTCATAATAAATAAATAAATAGACAGTCGGACAACAAAGTGCTCCAATAAGGGTTTCGTTTGTTTTCCTTTTAAGGTACGGAACCCTAAAAAGTCGTTTCCCAATAATCATTATTGCATACGAGGTACTTAGTGTGATGTACAGAACAATTGGTTGACGGCATTGTGATTGGCTTTTGTACACCCTGTATTGACGTGTAGTATTCTACAAACCCCCCCTTATTTCTTTGTCTATTTCCAGTACAACAATGCGTAGTAAACAATGACAGAGGCGATTCCTCGTCGGCACCAGACTGCTTGGTCACCGACTGGATGCCTCTGTTGCTGATAGTACCGCTCAGGCTGGGCCTTAGCGAAATAAACCCTGTTTATATAGATGGACTGAAGGTATTGCAATCTTATACTAATTATTAAAAAAAAAAGATTATTTTAAGTGGTGGCTTTAACTAACAATTGATCACTAGTGCTGTAAAACCGTATTTTTTTACTAATTGGACAGCGTATTTGTAAACGTGCAGCAATAAACAAGTCATTCCAGTTTTTCACACAGATCTACTTATATAAAGCTGTAGGTGTAGATATTTTCACTTTTTTTTTTTGGCGAAATCCTTCTCCCGCTCTACTCGTCAAATGACTCTTCACTATGTCATTCTGTACAAATGTGCTTTTTCATCTTCTAGCAAGATGAAAAAGCACATTTGCAAATTTTATTGAAATAAAATTATGTTTTTTTTTTGTGTTTTCCAGATATGTTTTCAAAGTCCGCAATCAATCGGCGTGATAGGCGGGAAACCTAACCAAGCGCTGTACCTAGTCGGATGCGTAGAAGACGAAGTTATATACTTAGATCCTCATACCACTCAGAGATCTGGATTAGTTGAGGTAAATCCCAACTTATTATATTTTAATACTTCTAGCCGGCCGGCAGACGTTATCCTGACCCTTGTAACACTAATAAAATTTGTGACATACCGACAGCTGCTGTGCCACCTACTAGGTCCAATTCTGTTTTCAAACCATCCAGGAACTCGTTAAACACACAAGATTTCTACCTATTCGGTCTGTCCGTTAATAAGGAATTAGGTGAAATACATACATACATATAGAAGAATTAAATATTTAGTTGTAGATTAGTTTTTGTTTTGAGATGACTAACGATTAAAGTTTGTGTGAAAATATCTGAAAACAGAATCGGCAGCAGAATCGAGCAGTTCGACTATACTATATTCATTTAAACTTCATGTACAATAGTGGTACTTAAGCGAACTTAATGCCATAAGCATTCTCTACCCTGCCGGGGTTGCGGGTTGTTCGAAAGAGATTCCGCGGCCCCGGAACATAAAGGGCAATAGAAGGAAAATGGGTGGGTTTTAGTCAGTACAAATCTGACACCCCCCTGACCCCTGCTCCACTTAGAGCGTGAAGTTATTTGATGATTTCCCATTCACAAAAAAAGGCATTCTCTACCAGTCAACCTAACTATACTATACATATTATATGAATCACATTTTTTGCAGACTAAATTGACTGATGAACAAAAAGAAATGGACTGCTCATATCACTGTAAGTTTGCCTCCCGGATACCTATGCTAGCAATGGATCCCTCAGTTGCAGTGGTAAGTACTTGAATGGTCATAATACCTATTACATAATAAATATTATAAAATCGACTGCTGCGCTGCGTGCCGCGGGTTCGTCCCCGCACGGAATAAATATTTGTATAACCTACAGGTAGTTCTTTCGGGTCTGGCTGTTTGTGTATGTGAGTTTAAATGTTTGTAAACGCACCCACGATACAGGAGAAATTCCTAGTATGGGGCGAACAAAAAAAATATATAATATTTCAAAATCTTGTGTACCACAAATGACTGAACAAATTTTTAACCTTTGGGATGCTTATGGCTTTGCCGGAAGGTGCACGCGCAATTCCGTTATATTGTCAGAATGCGGATCTGTTCACAACGTGAGTTAATGGCTTCTACTGGGTTAGCCTGTCCCATCATCGACCCCATTTCTGTCCCAGAACAAGGTTGATATAAGGAGTATATAATAAAAACAATAGCGACTCAGACTCCCACACCGAGGGATTCGTACAAAGTTGCTACATACACGGTTACCTTTTTACTTCGCAGGCTTTTCGAGAGTTGTTTTTGCGTTCCCGAGATAAAGGCTATTGACAGACAGACAGACACACAATCCAATAAGGGTCCCGAATTTTTCTTTGATACCTTAAACAATTATGAACCTTAAAAAAAACGAAGCTGTTATCTGAAAAAAAAAAACAAATGTAAAACGTCAATCTGTTTTTATAATATTCATACAATAGTCGAAACGAAACGTTGTTATATGTACGTTTAATACTAAACGCATTTAGGCTCACATCTTAACGCGATCTTTGGCTTATTCGTTACAGTACAGTTGCGCATTCGAAAATAAGAAGTTCCTTATCGTGCGTTAGACGGAAAACGTAGTTAGTAGTTGTAACGACACTTTTTGCTGTAGTTGTAAGCCGTGTGACGTGCGCGTGTTTCTCTTTCTTTCTCTCTCTCTCTCATAGAAAGCAAGCCAGTTATTTTCGTTTCGTATTTCTATTTCGCATTGAACAGTGTGGTGTCGCGACGATTATTTTTGTTGACGGTATACCGGTTTTTTGTGCATAATAAATTAAAACTTCGTTTAATCCGGGTGTCCCTTGACACCTCTCAAGTTTTCGTAAACTACGGTTGATCACAGTCGTTTGTAGAAATATGCAAATTAATATACATCTTTATTTTAGTGATTTTTTTGTCGTGCAGGCAGGCTTCAAGTTATCCAGATTGCGTTTGCCTATTTTTAGTTTGCCAACTCGTATGAAAAGAAAATCATAAGTTTTTTGTTGCAGTGTTTTTTGTGTCGAACAAAAGCGGATTTTGAAGAATTATGCGCCACTATAGAAACTAAGTTGATGTGCGAGACCCAACCGTTGTTTGAAATATGCGAGAAGAGACCGTCGCACTGGGGCCCGATGACATCTGATATTGATCTACAGAATACAACATTATTTGCAGGTAATTTGTTCGTCTATGATGTAACTTACTCAACTTTCCTTGGTCCAACAAGAAACGGACGTTTTCTCCTATTCTGCTCCTACCCTAACACTGGCCGTGCCCAAGTTTACCGGTTTCTGTATCAAACCCTTGATCCAATTGACTAACGAGAGCATTTTTTTAAAATAAAGTTATATATAACGGATTTCGAGAATTAACGACACGTCTTGGTCTGTAGACAATCATAGTTTTGTTGGTAGTTGTTGAACGTGGTCCTACAGCTGCATTTATTAGCAAATCTAAATTCAAGCACATGGTTGTCAATAGCTCCCAAAACCAAACATTGCAGAAGACTTTGTCGCGGTTTCAACACTTACACTACGGATTAGGAATAACCATTATTGCTCTCATGAAAATTTCGTAAAAGCGCCCATTAATACGTGTTGTTGTTTTTGTTACAGAATTTGAAGACGTAGACAGACAATTCGACGACTCGGATGACGAATTCGAAATTCTGTGAAAGTGTCGTACAACAGAATTACAATGCAATTTATCACACAAACATCTTAATGTAGATAGACTTTAATATATAATACTTATTATAGAAGACGATACTCGTACTCGTGTACCGGTACCTGCGTAATATTGTTGTTTTAAGTTACCTACATTGTAGACACGAATATTTTGTTTCATGTATTAGCTTTAGTGCCTACGACTGGATAGAGTAAGCCGCTAAATTATATTTTGCAGTGCCTTTACAATTTCATTGTGCAATTTATGTAAATAAACGTTAATAAAGTCACGTACGCTGATTGACATTCCTGTGAAAAATTGTGATAATCAGTGCATCTTATAGGTTACTCGATTAAAGTTCAGGTATCATCTAGTCATAACTTAGATAGACTCGAAATATTGAAGCTTAAATAATAAACAAAAAAACATATGTAACACTTGAATTAATAACTTGTAATACGAAAATAAGTTTTAGTTCTTGTGCATGTAATTGTCCAAATAAGTTTTACATTAATTGCATAATAGCTATAATTATGCTGAGTAGTCGGTTTTAGTTGTATTACGGAGCCAATTATATACCATTAGCAGTAATTAAGAAAGCTCTTAGACTAGTATAAATATCATGATAATGTATTTGAACATTGAGTTTCTAAGTTTTGTAACGAGAAAAAGATGTGTTAAAATAAGATTTGTGTTATGTGTTTTAGGGTACTGTTTTGTTACGAAATTACAGGTTGAATTGAGCAGCCTACCCACATATTTTATATAAATAAAAGTTTAAAAATATTGTTTTTTTTTTCGTAGAAAATCTCCGGTAATAATCCAGATTACGAGGTATACTGATTAGAAGGTAGTTAGTCAGATCAATGCTGACTAGCTTTGTGTACGAGTCTCAGTGACATGACTCGCAGGCCTCGTGTCCGGAGCCCATCAATACTGTTAGTCCTGTACTGCTGACTGCCACCTACACGATGTCTATACTGACCTCCGGAATCACAATACTAAATTGAAAAGTGGAAGTGCCAAGCGGAGTGGAAATGTGATTTTTAACTAATCTGATTGGTAAATTTCGAAGAAACTACGCTGACCGCCTACGCCTTGGGGCGTATGCCAAAACTTTCGCGGACGCGGTTGCAAGCTCCCGTGCCTGTATCGATAAATAGTATGAGCAGCGCTAAAAGGCATACAGAGTTTTCGCTATGGATAATATTTTGACAGCGGGCGGGCTCGACTGTTAGCGTAGGCCCTATCCTCTTCGTGCTGAAGGCCACTTACCAGCAACTGCAATTCATGGCGTTGTATGGCGTGATCATATTTTTTTTTTTTTTACATAGGCCCACATGCATGGGAACTTCTATAACATCGAGAAAAGGTTGTTTGGGTCAGTCATTTCCTTTGATGAGGAAACTGTGGGAAACTCCAAAGTTACCCTTTCAAAATTATTTGATTTTACAATGTTGATATGTTGACATTAAATTGAAGGTCTTGTGTCGGCGCTTGGTGATAAGCAAACGTGTTATGTATAGTTCACGTCGTTGCAGCTGTAGAAATATTAACTTAACTCATGTGTATCACAATTTTAATTACTCAGGTTTTGGTGTTGAAAAAAAACGGCCTTTTCTTTGCATTTTATTCCTACCGAGACGCTGTAACTTGTGGGTTCGGTTACAACCCCAATTTCTCATTACAAAACCAATACAAAGTAGTGCAGAAATTAGGATGTCTGTATGCCGTACAGTACAGATGTTTTACTTTCTCCTTTATATAAACCCGGTTATTCGGGAGTCCGGACCCCCAAATAACCGGGGGTCAATTAGTCTTTCAGGTTGGACCATGTGCGTAATGTTAAATTAGTTGTTAGCTGTAAAAACCTTTAGCGCACAGCAGCAAATCAATATGGTGTAACTTCGCGTTATTTTGTTAATGCAGGAAGCCATACTTACAAGTTAAAGATAGTATGATCATTAAGAAATATCTAAGGTAGTTAATAAATGAAAAAAGAGAACTTTACGATACCATTTATTTAAGTATTACGTACAATATTGTTATACTTTGGTAGGTAGATCTGAGGCAAGCAATAAGACATTTGGACAATATATAAATAAACCTTAAAAACCTTTTAAGCTTACATAGATATATATACACATACATATAACACTGATTATGTACATGTCAAAAATACTAACTACATATTATAGATAAATTATGTTAAAATCTCTACAAATAATGGGTAACATAACAAAAGCAATTTCATTTTTATCTGCAAAAGTGCTTATGTAAACAATCACATTAATATGCAAATACTCAAATATGTAGTTTTCAAAACCAGATCATATTATAATAATATCCAAGTAATTTTGGCACCTTACCTATTCATAGTGTTGTGACCAACAGCATAATAGGCATCCATTA
Organism: Ochropleura leucogaster; assembly: GCA_958449745.1. Classification (NCBI taxonomy): domain Eukaryota; kingdom Metazoa; phylum Arthropoda; class Insecta; order Lepidoptera; family Noctuidae; genus Ochropleura; species Ochropleura leucogaster. Next base: position 7,144,878 of record OY288208.1, read on the forward strand.
GAAGGTCAAGTAGACATAAGATTCATTTGGCCCCAATAACGTGTAGTTTAAAAGATAGTAATACGCCATAGGCCGATGGTATACTTTGTAAACAATTTCTTTGTACTTAAATCGAACCTTATAATCGTTTACTGTATAGAGAGAATTACAAAAATATTTTAAATACATAAAATCTGTTGATCATGTTAAGAATTTTAAATTGATATTCAGGATTGCGCCACATATCAGCAAGGAATCACACTCTTCCATGTTCCTATTCTTTTTTTTATCGACTTCAAGAAGTTTACCCAATTTAAGTGTTTTTTTGTATTTAAAAAACTTAGGACGCTTTAGACGAGGAGTTGCGACAACAGCACGTTAGATGATAGAGCGAGAAACCAAGCATGCTGCCGCGACTCCATCATTAATGCTACCGCGTGATATAGCATGAAAGTAAAGAATAGAAAAGACCTTGGTAGAGTGTGATTCTATGCTCATAAACGTGGAACCCTTCCAAACATGAGTTACTATGAACGGCGATTGTAACAACTATCAAGCATGTAAAATAATTATTAATGAAAACAAAATATAAAACTAAGAAAACATGACTAGCACCACAGGCAAATATGAACCCAAGCCTAACATTAAAATAAACTACTCAAACAAGACCAAATCAAATGCAGTAAGTAAATACATAAGAATGGGGATCACATTGATTACATACTTTTTAAACACTTAACATAAAACAATCATTGTACCAATATTGCTTGTGGATAATCGATGAGATGGCCTCAACATTAAATAACATAAGCAAGCACCAACAAAAATATTTATAAGTCGATAAAACAACACTCCATGGGATGTGCAGATGAATGATAAGTTGTATTTTAATGTACAGGATACATATTACTCACTACAATATTATTAAATATTTAAAATGGATTGTCAACAGGACATATCATGTCAGGTAAACAATAAAACGTTGCTTTTAAAGACCACTCAGTTTTATAACTGTATCCACATCACAACCATCCATAAATTCAAAACTTTAGATTTTCAAAAATATTATGACCCTATACACATTTACATTCAAAAATATAGACGACCTTCGTCTAGGTTATATATCATCTACTGGACGTAACTATGTACAAAATTTCGTAATCATACAATAACATCAATATCTGAAGTAATAGATTCAATTTTACATGTAAACTATTTAGGTACTGTACAGTCAAGGGGGCAGAACATTATGCAATTTTTGAACAAATATTCCTTACCCAAAAGCACAATGGCAAGAACTTTTCAAACCGTTTTCTTCATTATAATACTGACAATACATTGTCCAAATATAATAAGTTGTGAAAATCATCCTTAAGATGCTGTTCTGTTCAAACTTTATGGCAGCTGAGAAAATCTAATGTTAAGATGCCCAGAACAGTCATATGTATCAGCAGGGCACTTATGAAGCAACATCTCAACTATATAAGGTGCAGACCGTCACTCGCAACTTTCTTCTGAGCCGCTATTCACATGAAACAGGACCAAAGCATTTTTATTCCTTGACTGTACATGAAAATATTAGAATAATATAGAACTTGACAACATTTATTACAATACAACATTCAGATTTGTATTATGATTTTGAAAATAATTGTGTATTTTAAAATGCTAAAATGCTACTTGAACATTTTATTATGCAGACACTTTACAGTACAATATATTTCAAATCTCTTTTTTTTTAAATTAATAGTACAATGCTTCAATAAAAATATAACAAATAATAAAATAGCTGATATTCTATGGATCTTGTTTTAAAATAGCTTGTTTTATAAAGAATATAATTATTAGTGATAATGTTTAAAGACAACAGTTAGTATTACATTGATTGTTACTTATAGGTACCACATAGGAAACTGCTCTGAAAATTATGAAACAATTTTCATGCACAAATTTTTGATCTAGATTTAGTAAAAAACCCTTACAATTTTAGGGAAAAAATTCAATTAAACCATTAACAAATTGTAAGATTTTAGAATTTAACACGCAAGTGTATATAATATGCCAAAATATTACTGTGAGACAGCTGCAAAAACTTTGTTGGTTAGAAAATTGATGACTAAAACTGTGATGTTATCCACAGAACCTCTGTAATATGCTTGTAACGTTAAACTTTTAGCTCCATAGTCAGGTTCGTCAAGCCTTTCTTTGATAAATTTCACAGCTTCCTCATTAGAAAAAGTATCCCACAAACCATCGGAGGCTAGAACTAAGAACATAGGCTTGTGGTCGTCCAGATTAAAAGTCAAGATGTCAGGATCAGCAATAACAAATTTCTTATCTTTCAAGGGGTAGTCTCCCATGGCACGTGATGTTGCTAATATACCTGCCACCCGCCACACACCGTTAAATGCTATGTATCCACCAGCAGCCTCAATCCTTTTCTGTTCACGAACCTAAAAATTTAAGGATTTATGATTAAAAAATGTGAAATGTCCTCGATAAATGTTTTCTTTTAATTTGGTGAAAGAAAAAGAGCTAGAATTGCAAAAACATAATAATATAATGACTAAAATTGAAAACTTGCATTTAACTGTCTGTGTTCTATTATAATAATTATCTGACTAATTACCTGTTGTGGTTTATGGTCAAATGACACAGGAATTGCATTGCCACGTGAATCACACATCACTCCTCGTGAATCACCCACATTAGCTACTATGAGATAGTTGCCTTCCATCACTGCAAGAAGTGCAGTGGTTCCCGCAACATTTAAAGAGCGCTTTGCAGCCTCTACTAGTAGCCGGTCTGCATCAAGGACCTCATCGCTCAGCAACTTTCCATAATTTATTTTTCCCTTGTCCACATAACTAGACAGTGGCTTAGGCACATTCTTAATTGGCTTAGCAGTTGGTCTAACCTCTCTAGTGATAGGCCTTGCTTTTGACAACTGTGCCAAAAGCTCAGGATCTGTTATTTCTTTCTTCGAGGTATCATCAGCAGTGCTCACAGACTTTTTAAAGCTGGATTTTCGATCAACAGAAACAGTGTTTTCTTGTTTTGGTTCCTCAGTAATTTCTATTACAGGTGTGCTAATTATTTTGCCATCCTTAAATGCACTTAGTTCCACTATTTTATTGTAAAGGTTTTGAATGAGGTGCTCTTTTGCGTAGTTGGCGGCAAAATCGCCTCCGTGTCCATCGAATATAGCGAACAGTGAGATACCAGTATTGTTTATGTTTTCATTGATGATAAATCGGTCTTCCATATGTGCTCGTCTACCTTTGATTGCGTAAGCAGCACTGAGAGTACCCTTTTTCTCCCAGCTTTGTTTATCGGCATCAGAGCCAGAGCCTTCCAAGATCTTCATTCGTTGCACTGCACTTATAGGACTCATGGCTTGCGACAATCTGCTCAACATTGTACGACTCCATAGCTCAATAGTTTGCAAATACATAAAAAATAATATTATGCCTAGCGTGAACACTACCACTTCGGATCGTAGTAAATAAAGGCGCACCATTTTCCATAAATAGCTCACGGGAGTATCAAGCGGAACACTACTAGTAAAACGTGACAAAATTTTCGTAAACGAGAGATATGTTTGGTATAAAACTCTATCTTCTAATTCGTCTTCCATGTCCTTGCAGTGCTTTCAATGATAACACAATAAAGCTCTTTTATTAGCACGCACAGTGCAATCAGATTTTAACTCTTTTTGTGTATACCTACAAATAAATTTATATGTACAACAAACGCAAACTGCTACAGAATATAGATTTTGGCATGACATTTCTGTCACTCTGGTGGAGTGATTTACCACCAGCGATAGATTTTATTTCTTTTACCTAGGGTTGAATATGGGTTGGCCAGAAGATATTATGGATGTTTATTACATCCGTTCCATAGACATTTGAGTCCATAGAGAAGTCAGATTTTTGTTTTAATATTTGTCTGAGGCAAATAAAAAGCACATGCCTAATCGACTAGCCAACTGTTTGTCTAAGTCAAGGTCAAAATAATTCAATGCAATTAGTTTCATTTCGTAGGTTTTCTATAAGACATAACAGACACATATACATATATGTAATCATTTATTTCAAAGCAATCATTTCAAATAACCAGTTTAATGCACTTATATTATATAAAGAAAGCTAAATTCCCAGCATGGACATAATTTTAAGTTCATGAGTCCCAGTCACAAGGCAGAATAACTTTACTACCAATATGCATCAGCATGTAAACATCATCACATATTCAAGCAGGGATCATTTTGACGAGACCAATGTTGGCTTCGCTGACTTACCAATTTAGTGAACGTAAAAATTAGAATTTATGAAAACTTTAAGTAATTCCGAGCACGAGCTACTTACTGTAAATGTCACGGTACCTACAGATACTTGCGTGCAAATCGGAAATGTTCTATCCAAAGCTAGGAAGACTATTTATTGGGTTATTGTCAGATGCGCTATCTTCACCGTCGCGTGTTTTATTATTTTTCATGTAAAAGCTATAACGTCCAAAAATTTCTGGCCGATTTGATGAGAGGTCTAAGAATTGTGAAATGTATGTATGTAGGTATCAGCGCAATCGTTGGTCAGAGACTCCTCATGATTATTTATCCAGATATATTTCATTTCTAAATATTTTCTGCAGATACGCACCTCGATCAATATCGAGTTTTGCAACTTGTGTCAACTGTCGACACCCCTAGCACCATCCCATCTGCTGCAGCAGATACTTAAAACCTCAAGCGGGGCAAAGAGAAAGGAACCTCTAAACAATACGAGCCATTTCCAGGAGTACCGCTTACTGTATCAAGTCCTTGATGCAGCTGCCTAAAGAGAGCCTCCATAAGTATTGGTCGAGGCTCTTGGTAATTAAGCCATTAGAAGATACTTAATACTAACGGCACATTGGTAGCACAGTCCAATTCCCACATGTCAACAACCTCGCGAGCCAAATCGATTTGCTCACCTTTCTCAGCTCCACGAGGTTCTCGTCATGCAGGACCGTTATGTCAACAATACTTGCGCGCAGCTCTGATCGATCCACCACCACTATATCAAGCTTATTGGCAACAATAGTCCTGTCAGTGATCGATCATCGATCCATCATCACTGACAGGACTGCTCACAGGCAATATAATGATATTGCCATGATCGAGAACTGGGTCGGGTACATACCTGTAGTATGGCACTTCAGATTCCACAAAGTTGCTGATGGAATATCCTGGCTACAAGGTTGTCTCTATGCAAGTACTATCCGTTAGCTAGACGAGAACAACCGGAGATAATGTGACGATTGATTCAAAATGCCTGCGAATGCCGGACGGTGGCATGCCCGACATATGTCAGACGTGCTGTCCTTCACAATAAATCTCCGGTAGTTATTCGGGATCATAACTTCATCCATGATTGCACAGAAAAAAACCTTCAGTTTCTCCAAAGAGATCTCCGGAACGTAGCCAGGCTATGGAGGCTGTTCTCTATAGCCAAGGAGGGCGGGGTCAGGCCCTTATCCACCGCAACCACATCTCGACAGTTTCTAGGAATTATTCCCTGAGACTGCATATCTCGCGATTGTACCAACTTTGCGGGATATATTCTCATAGCCGAAGGACGTAGGTGATGCTTATGAAATGCCGTCAACAATGTCCTATCCAGGGCGTCTAGTTCTGTTTGAGTCCATTTGAGTATGCCATGAGTATGTAAAGAGTACATTAAAACCGGCATGATCCAACCGTTCAAAGTGCGCACCTTGTTTCCGCCTGATAAAAGACTATTAAAATAATACTTTTCTCAGGCGGCCAAAGAAGCACTCCTTCAACGATAGCTTTATATCAGTAATATTGATGCCCAACGCTTCCGACATAGGTACCCAAATACTTGTAGGTTTCGGTTGTTGAGAAGGATGTTAGGTTTATGAAATCCGAGACCTGGGTTGCCACAAATTCCATAATTTCTCCTCGCTTTACATGCATAACCGGACAAATGTGCGATTATGCATGGCAGATGTCTACACCAAATTCCACCCTGATGGCGCTACTAAAGGTTTCAGTACCCTTCAGTAACTCGCATAAGTTGCATATAGTTAGGGGCAAAGAGTTTCAGATCATCCATGTAAGTGAGGCGAGATATAACCTGACCACCTCTCCTCAACCGATAGCCCAGACCTGAATCATCCAGCTACGTGCTTAGAGGATTCAAGGCTAGGCAGAACCAAAGTGGACTCAAACTGTCGCCCTGAAATATACCTCGCGCTATCCTTAACGGCTCGCTATTCCTCTGAATCTGCTGGTAACCTGGATAGCGAAGGACTGTATTCCATTGCCCCATACATGACATCAGGAAGGTGCGCAAAGTTGCAACAACTTTATACAGCTCCAGTACCCTCATGAGCTATGTATGTGGCACCGAGTCATAGGCCTTCTGATAGTCTATCCAACATACATATTTTTTTCGTTCATTTATTGCTTTCTCCACACATAATTAATTTTTTAAATATTTCTTAAAAACATAAAAAAAACATTTAAAAATATAAAAATAGTAGCCAGGAACAGGGTCCAAGCTACCGGTGGACAGGGCTTCAGAGAAAGGAACTTCCTAACAATACGAGCCGTGTCCAGGAGTACCGCTTTCTGTATCAAGCCCTAGATCGAGCTGCCTAACGAACGAGAGCCTCCTCAGGTATTGGTCGAGGCTCTTGGCAATTAAGCCATTGGCAGATAGGACTATCGGCACAATGATCGCTGAGTCCACATCCCACATGTCGACAACCTCGCGAGCCAAGTCAATATACTTGATTTGTTTATCTTTCTCGGCTTTCACGAGGTTCTCATCATGCGGGACTGTTAATACATATTTTTATTATTAGGTTATGTATATTTGTAGTTTGTAAATAATTTTTGTCATAGAAAGAATAAATGTCTTTATATTGAGCTTGACAAACCTAGCAACACCGTTTTTTTTATGAATAAGGACAGGTTAAAATAAAAGATGTTTATTATTTATTTTTATAAAATGTATTAAAACATGAAATTTAGATTACATTTCAGTAAGATTCAGAATAAGTCTTGCTTTAATTTTCGTGCTAGCCTATAACAACTTGTGTTAAAAACTCATACTATATTACACACAGTATAATTAATTTATACCATGGGCAATTGAAATAACTTTCTTCACCCACAACACAGCCAGGTATTAAGATCAAATCAAATATAAATTACTAATTTGTAACTATTGTCGACGATTAATTTAAGAATAAATTAAGAGATAGACAATATAAGAATATTAATCACACAAAATTAGTGTTAAAGTTTAAATTATGCAATTATAAACATTTACACTCTAAATTTAAACAGTATATCTAATTTTAAAATATTGACCATTTTATTTAAGAAGTAAATTTTGACTACATGAAAATTTTCTGCTACATAATAATTTAGAAATGTATACCACAATATTTAAGTACCTTTGAAAGTTATAGTAAAGTTTAAATAGATGTTTAAATGTTATGGCTGTTCCAATACGTTGGCTAGTATAATATAAAATAAATAATTTAATATGAAGAATAAAGCAAGGCATTGAGTATGAGATTAATTTCACTATTGAGATATAAATAAATATGATGAATAATATGTACCCTTCTCCCAACTTAAAAAGACAAGTCAGAGGCCCTTATGCGGCATAAAAACTCTGATACTAGGCTAGGCACCTAACCAAACGACAAAGAACTTAAAAAAAAAAAACTTCATAATTCGAATAAATTAGCAATGGAATGGAGTATTATTAAGAACGCTTATAGAATAGTAGAATGTGGCCTGGTAAGAAAAACATTAATGAATAATTACAATTATCGTGATAGCAATTTTTACCATTGTAATTGAACCCGTCATTGGGCACTGCCAATTCAGGCTGAATTTTTTTTTCTCATCAGCTTTTTTGTAAAGAAGGTAAGAATAAATGTTTGTATAGTTTTAAGAATTAAATCACTACCACGGTCGTTATTTCATGTCAATGTCATGACACAGACAAATTATGGTTACTGTTTTTTTCTCTTATAAATTGTACTACGAAGCAATGTGCTTTTATTTATTTGAATGTTACAGGTAAGCTATATCTGCGCGTGCAAATCGAATAGTTCTTTTGAACGGCACTTTGTCTATGTCATGACTATCTCATATAAAATTGTTAAGTTTAAGAATTTTGAGTAGATGATATTTTATATTAGAATAGTATAATATAAAAGTTATGATAACAAAATACATAATGTATAAAGTATATATTTCCATGGTAGTAGGTTCATTATAACGTGCTTTTTATTATTAGCGCCATCTATAACTATAAAGTGAAGCCTTAATACGACAAACAACAAAATAAATTAAACAGGCGTACAACTTGCGTAATAAACTTTGTTTACACAAAATAATAAAACAGTACTTAATTGAATACTAAACTTCTGATATAAAAAATTAAAAAAATGTTCATCCTTAATCTAGCGTCGGGTCTGAGTTTGTGATTAAAAAAATAGCAATAGAGAAATACTTCATATTTTACGAGAAAAAAAAAACTTTAAAGAACCTCGCATTTAGCTCTATGGTGGAAGGGTCACGGTATCCCTCGAAATTCAAATTTGTGATTTGCAGGGTAGTGCCAGGTTGTATGTTGGTTTCAATAATTCGCGACCGTAACAAATGTTTTTACTGGTTTTACTGAAGATCATCAATACAACCCTTATAGGTTTATTAAAGTGTTCCCATTTTAGTTTTGTAAAAAACGTAAGAAAATATGAATTTCGCGGGCTACTTCTACGGCTTTCCCATTAAGTACGGGCATGCTAAAGAAAGTACGACTTAGAAAAGTGATCAATAAGTGAACGAAAGTGCACACCGCAAACAAATATGATTTTCAAAGTTCAGGTCCGTAATAAAAAGAAATAACAAACAGGGTGGTATCGCGAGATAGTCAGTACAATAATAAAGAATACAAAAAATCACACATAATTTGTTCAGGGTTTTACAACATACAACATTTAAAGAGACTTTGAATACAACGAATGTTAGTAGGACATTTGATTATACAAAAATAGTAAGGAACTGGAGACTTACAACCGATTTATATACAAGGTGTAACATAATAAGAGCAAAACCTCACGTGTGGTTTCCCGGATCATGAATCTGAAGAATTTTTGTTCGAAGAGTTCTTGTTCGTACAAAAAATTGGTTTTTGTATTAGAACTGAAGCGATTTACTTATTTAAACTTCATGTACAATAGTGGTTAGGCGGACTTAATGCCATAAGGAATCCTACCAGTCAACCTTTGGGTTATATACAACATTGTATATCTAAACTAACTAATTCACACATACAAATAAAATAAACGAATAAATACATTTAAAAAAAAATCTAAAAGTAAGAAAAAAAAACGAGAATACAAAAGTAATTACTATGACTTATAATTGGTGGCTATTTAGTCGGACCACATCGGAAACGACCAACATCTATGGTAAAAGTATTTTTTTTTTATGAATTTTCACAAAATAAAGAATTATTCAATTTCATGATCTGAGAAACCACACGAGAGGTCTTGCGCTTTTATATAAAATGATTCTTTAAAAAAAAAAAACTTTATTTGACAGGAGAAAGATATTCAAAGAAATTGATATTAGAAGTACATCAAACCGAGATAAAAATCCTTAAAAACTAGTTTTATGTTAAGCATGGCAATAATAGCAAACAGTAGTTCACTAGTGACTTGATACTCTTAGGTCATTCTACTGAGGGTAAAAATCCTATACTAAACGCCAATACTCGTAGCAGTCGCGGTCATAAAACGTGCGAGTGAGACGGTGGATTGAACCAAAACATTGTTGAGAACACTGAACTGATTCTCGTGTCATCTCGCTCTTACCTTTTGTGACCACGTGTGCCACGAACGTTGGCGTATACTATAGCTACTTTAAATCGATATTTGTGCTCATAATAAAAAGACTTTAGTCTATATTTAAGGATCCTAGGTTAGGTAAGAGAGAAATATCAGTCATGGCACTTTAATAGTTTTTGTCAGATCTTAATTATTTGAAAAGAAAATGTCTGATAGTAGGATAAAGTTTGTAATTGACTGACACAAAATGGATTACGTTTATCACGATTGTATTTCGTCCCTTATTTTTAATTATTGTTTAAGTTTACTTTGTCTTGTGTGTTATGGTGTTTAAAACTCAATATGATTTCATCAGTAAGAAGCGAGCTCAAAACTTGGCTACCATTAATATAATACTACCAATTTCCAAACGACTGGAGGAGAAAAATGGAAGTGTAAAACTAATTTGTATAGTAATCTTGAGCAGGGTTTAAGGCGACATATTCTGAGATATTGTCTCAACCTGTTTTAAAGTATTTCGCAATAACCAAATAGCATAAATTTTCTCTATGTTTCACGGTAATTGTGAAGCGTTGAACAGAATCGAGTTCCTTTATTTCATTCCCGTATTTTCTTTTCACTATTTAGTAAAGATTTTAAACCTTAATATTTTGCTGGCAAGTTAACCAATTAATAAAACAATCTCCAAATGAATTCTTTTTTTGATTTCATTTTAACCGAATAATATTTTTGGACGATTGAAAGTGCTTTTATCACAATTTAGTGCATTTGCCATGTTATTTCACCTGATCTTTTCTTAGATAATTTAATAAGGATGTTTTTACGATACTTTGTCGTAGAGTTTAATTTAAACTAATCTCCTTTAATTAAGAAAACTTCGCGATCAACACGATAATAAGATTATATGTTTAAGAACTGAAAAAGGCCTATTCATAGGTTTAATAGTTGACACTATTAAAATACCTATGAATGGGCATTTTAGCTTTGCCCGCGTTTTGACCCCCGCTCAGTCCTAAGGGCCGTAGCTTGATATTATATATAGCCTTCTTCGATAAATGGGATATCCTACACTGAAATAGTTTTTTACTTTGAACTAGTAGTTTTCGATATTAGCGCGTTCAACCAAACAAATTCTTCTGCATTATAATATTAAAGTATAGATATGTTAGTTCCTTACTGTTCAATCCCGATTTAAGGATAAACCACTTTGAGCTAAGCCAAATTAGAACGAATTAATATTAGTACATGTCAGGCGCTGCAGTTCTTTAAAAAAAACAATCCTATCATCAATTTAACTGCTTAGTAAACCATTTGCGTAAATACATTCGTATAATTCTGGGTACAATATCAAAACAGTATTCGACTCTTAGTTCTAATATTTTGAGAGCTTACTTTTAAGTGCAAAATCTATATTGGACTACTGTGCTCAAATATGAAGAGCAGTCTTAAAGACAATTATTGAGACTTGAATTGGCATTTGTTTTACTAGTGTTAAAGGCATTTTTGGGACCAACACCCGACCATGACATTTGAGAGAATAAATGAGATCTCGGGTCAGGTTAAAATCTGTCAAAAAGTTATCTAAAATTGTCATAATCCACTTCTGTGTATGAGTTTTGGCTAAGCCGGAGTCGGTGAGAACCGATACTTCAATTGATAGGAGTTTTTTTTAAGCATGACGATATTTTACTCCATTTTCTCACTCTTTTTAGTGACATAGTTCTTAATGTTGAGATAATAAATTCTTTGTCCTAGCAGGACAGAGCATCGCGAACTCCGAAACAGTGACTCGCTGATTTAAACACTTTCCTAGAGATCATTGGTTACATATTTCCGTAAGCCAATACTTTAATTACTTCGATGATTCAGCTATCTTTGCGGATTCTGAACGTAGTCTTTTACCGATAAAGTTACAAGCCAAAAACTTCCAAACAATGCTTTAGTGTTTTTTTTATGCGATCCTTGGCAAAATAACAAGTATCAAACCTGTGGTACATGTTGAATTATACTTTCAGTATCACATTTTATATGTGCACGTTTCCGATTAGGCCAAATCATAGCAGATTCGCCTGCACAGTTTAGCCTCTCCATACAGGTTTTAAGCGAAGCAGTGGCTAGCTAGGACATAACCTTATCCCCCCTTTTCAAGCATTACTTGACTCTAGTTCAACTCCAGGGACAGTAGTACTGAGGTTCCCATTAACTAGTATGTCTTGTAGTGGCTGGCCTAACATGCCAGAGAGTGAGTGGCTCAGTTTGTAGTAGTTTGTCTCCAGAGCGTCGTGGTACGAGACCTGGTCGGAGGAGATCAGCTTGGCGTTCAGTTGCAGCGCTGAGTGGCATACCGTTAGGAACTCTCTGGAATAAAAACAATTATAATCATTTAATATTTTTTTAGAGGTAAGTAATTACATTAATGATCTTAGAAGTAGTGTTTGTTCTTGCCACGTCTCGTCATACAAAGATACAAATTGGACTAATAATATAATAAGAAGTCAAATAAAATTACAAAACAAAAAGTTATTAAAATAAAAAAATATAAGAAGCAATAATAAAACGTCTATTCAAATAAAAAAATTGCAATTATGAAAAAAAAAATATTAAAGTAATTTATGAATGCAAGTTAGTTTGGTGAGCATAAGGCCTGTAGGCCTACTATGACATCTTAAAGCAGAACTTATTCCACTGAGTGAAAGAGATGGTGCTAGACACCCTGTATAGCTCTGTCCTTTTCCCTCAGCGGAATAAGTTCTACTTGTCATGGTAGGGTAGCTGATTCCCAGGTCCCAAGCAAGTGGCAAGTGTTACTGGATGGGTTGCGGGTTGTTTGAAAGAGATACCGCGGCCCGTAAAGTAAAGCGCAATAGAAGGAACAAGGTGGGTTTAAGTCAGTACAAGTCTGATACTGGGGAAGGGAAGTAATTTATTGATTTCGGCAAAAAAAAAAAGTGTTATTGGATTTTCATCAGGAATTTCTCAGAAGCAGCTACAGAGTCTGTATTTGCGCCCAGTTGATCGCGATAGCTACAACAATGTTCTTATGTGTAATTTATTTATTAAACCACATGATGATTATACTGCGATATGCTAATGCATGCTCTTGATCGACTCATCACTGCTGCGCTCTAATCATCTTTAAAGGATAATACACTCCGATGTGGCGGCCATTTTGGTCTAGCTAACATATGCTTAAGCATAGTCCGCGCGATATCGGGGCGTGCCATTAAAATAACGATATAGGGAGTAGTGATAATATGGGAGCTGTACAAAATTTACGTCGTTGAAATTATCCTTACTACCCTTACTTAATAATATTATAAAAGCGAAAGTGAGTTTGTTTGTTTGTTACCTCTTCACGCTTTAATGGCTAAACCGATTTGGATGAATTTTGGTACAGAGATAGTTGGGAACCAGGAGACGGACACAGGCTAATATTTTTTTTGAAAAAAGTGGGATGTGAGGGTGAAAGAGGGAAAAGAAGGGAAAACTTAGCGTTGCTATTACAAGTCAATAAGGCGCAAGGGGTACTGTGTTACCCCAAATTTAACGCGGGCGAAGCCGCGGGCGAAAGCTAGTTTTGAAATAAGAATGCAGTTTCTCGTATTGGAAAAACCATTCAAACGAATTCCAAGTTTCTCAGCGAATTATTATAATGCAGACTATAGCTTATTTCATTCATAAAACACACCTAACATAGATAGGTACGTTGCACAAACGATATCGGTCCATTCAGACTGACCAAACTTCTCAATGTAACGCCACTATCAATGACTGAGGTGCGGTCCAATGTAATAATATACAAAATATATGTAGGCAGTATGTACGTGTACGGCCAATAATCATGAATGAATGAATTTTAACGTTGTTTTTTATGAATGGCATCATGCAGTTCAACCTAGGAGGTTGTCATCTGCTTAACCGGGGAATTCCTGTGGTTGCCTTGAAATTAAGGCGTCCAGACAGGGCAAACACTTAAAAACTAAGCGAATACACGCTCTCGGGCACCCTCTGTGAGGTACGAGCCTCGGTTTAGGGCGTTTATCGAAGGCTGGCTCTAGCAAGGGACGGGTGGGATGTTTAACGTCTGTCCAAGACGTTAACAATTATAAGTACATTTATATATAATATATCTGTGATAAAATTACTGTCTAACAACGGCTAATCCAAACAAAAATATGAAAGAAAGATCAGACGAGGTGAGGGGAGGGGGCTTGCTATAGACACTAGGTCGGGATGATAAACATCCTTATTTTCACTCGGCTTGTGTTGAATCAGATTTGAAGCATCAGCCTACCGCCTGCCTACACTCAGGCATCATAAATTCTCAGCGATTGTTAAGGTACATCGAGAAATGATTTGATTTGACAAAAATTGACCCTAAAGTGGTCAAAGGAACCAGTTCAAGGTGCATCAGGTGGTAAAAATTGACCCCAAATTGGTCAAAGGAACAAATTTAGATGTAAGAAATAATACATTTCATAAAATCACGCAGGTATTTCCCGAAGAGTTAGTCTGACGTATTTACTAGTACACCTACATTTCGCCTGTTACGTTTAAGTCCCATAGTATGTAAGGAATAATACTTACTTGAATATAGCCTTGAGTTTATCGACCAAGTCGTCCGGATACATGGGCGCTAGCGTAGGATCTAGGAAGGCATTGGCATACGCTAGCGGACCTGCGTTCACCTGCACGCACACACTGCCTTGCAATCTGTCATAGAAAATGTTTCACAATTGATTAGCAATCATAATATAGTGCCACTAGTGTCATTTTAGTGTGCAATAAAGTATCTTCAAACTCTATCTTTGTGATAGTAACAGAAATGTATTGCATTATTATTGCATAAGCTCAAGACAAATACGTGATTTATCAAATTTATTACTTTGTATCTCACTTATTTAAATCGATAACAGCTAAACAGCGGTTAATATAGGTGGTAGGAGATTTTTTATAATTTTAGTTCGGTAGTAAACCTTCTTAGTAAAGGGCACAGGGCCACCGCCTGCCGGGGTTGCGGGTTGTTCGAATGAGATACTGTGGCCCCGAACGTAAAGGGCAATAGAAGGAACATGGGTGGGTTTTAGTCAGTGTGATTAATTTGCCTTGAGATGGGTAGACTAGACTTATCGCTGCTTAAAGACGAAAGGGCCACATGCCGTGTCAGTTAGTTAACCAAACAAAGTGTGTAAATGTAAAAAGGGGAATCTGGACCATATATAATGCGAAAATACTGGGTGTATTTTTAACAAAAAAATAAAGAGAATTGATACGATATTTGCAATAAAAATAATACATATTTACTAGCTGTGCCCAGCGGTTTCACCCGCTGCTCACTGAGGGGTATGAAAAATAGATGTTGGCCGATTCTCAGACCTACCCGATATGTACACAAAGTTTCGTTTGAATCGGTCCAGCCGTTTCGGAGGAGTATGGGAACGAAAACTGTGACACGAGAATTTTGTATATTAAGATATGATAATGTTGATTTGTTGGCCTTTTGAATTTGAACAGCGGTATGTCGAGGGTGTTCGAGTTTCTGTAAGAGGATAAACGAAAGATTTCTTGTGCTATTTGTGTGTGGACAAAACATCAGTTTTTATCATTCATAATTGTAAATAAATATATTTTGTTTCATTTAACTGTGCTAAAGCTTATTTTTTTTTATCATTTGTACATGTTTTTCTCAAATATATAATGAAATACCTGAGTTGTAACTTCTTAATATCAGGTGCCTTCGCGTTGACAATCTCCTGTAACTCGGTGACTTGTGCCTCCATTTCGGACACAGCGACCTCTATCGGGCTCTTCTCTTCAACTTGCGTATCGATGACGGGCACGCGACGTTTGACGTACGGGAACCACGAATCCGCTGCAATTATATCGTCAGAATTTTATCCAATGTATATTCATGAGCATAAATAAACATTTACCCAAATCTATGAGTGATGTTTTCTTAAAGTATTGACAGATTTTTATTATTCTCTTTTTTGTTAAGTTTTTATTATAAGACCTCCATGCTGTAATAAATTATAGAATCGCCTTTGAATTATGCGTGAGTAGAAAGTATTAGTGTAAACTCTTAATTTGTTTTGTACTTAACTATTATACATTTTATACAATTGAAATAAAAACCGCCGGTATCGCGAGGAGGGTCCAAGCTACCGGTGGTTAGGACTCTAGGGACAAATACCTCCTCACAATGCGGGTCATTTCGAGGAGTACTTTCTAATGAATCAGGTTCTTGGCAAACAAGCCTTTGGCCTTTACGAAAATTGGCACAATCGATAGCCGAGTTCACATTCCACATGTCTAAAACCTCGTGTGCCAAGTCGATATTTTTTATTTGTATTCTTTTTTTTTTCAGTTTGTCAGACGTAATGTTTTGTTTCTCTAAGGAAAATGTATGAAATATTCAATAAAAAAACAGGTCACAGTATAACATCGTGTTTACTTTTACTTACTAGTAAGATGCGTCAGTCTGATCCGTTGATGATGCACAGGCCCCCTAGCCGCTCCATCCCTCGTGAAGGGCGTCTCGAACACAAAGCGACGTACGTTATGCGCCCGTTCGAAGGACCCCTCACCACCCCCCGACACCACCACACCTTCGGGCGCTGCACGAACCCACGTTACTTGTATGCAGGCCAATTTACTATCCAACTCCTCACGGTTCACCTACAAACAAACAACATAAACAAAAGTAAATTAATGAAGCCTAAAGACACTTTTTACAAAAACTAATTATTTATTTAAATGAGAATCGTTTACACGTTCGAGATGTCATTTTTTTATGTTCTAATTCCAAGGTGGTGGTGGCATTATGCTTAGCCCTTTAAATTCAGTTTGTCTCTGTAACATTGTTAATTGACACATTGGTGCCATGGTAAATGTTATTAGAGAACTATTGTTCAGATAGAATAAATCTGCCGTGACTTATTTTATGGCGACGAGGTATGTCTTAGAATCGCTCAACTCAGCTATGTTAAAGAAAATTACGTCAAAAGGAAAACTAAGAGCATGGATTGTCATAAGCTACTCTCGTCGTTACACTTGGGGGTGGAATATTCTCTAAATGACGTGTCTTTATCACACAGTGAGGTTTCGGATGATAGTATGATAAGTAATATGATTTGAGAATCTTGATTTTTAACAACATTAAGTTTGTAGTTAATGATAAATGCAATCACCGTTGTTACCAACAAATTAGCCCTATGGCTTGCACGTGCTACAGATAAAATTGAATTATAAATTACCTCTGTTCACATTACACATAAAGACGTACCTATTCATTTAATAAGTAACGGTAGTAGGTTGGCATATTGGTTTTGAATACAACCTCAAACTCTTTACTAATGGCCTATTTATTATACAGTTTTATGTTACCTACACTAGTTCAATAGGTAATTATTTTGTCTTCGGTTGACTTGTCAACTACATTAGGAACAATTAGAACAAAAATTAATCATATTTATACTAACCGGGGCCGAATCCATAATCATTTTGACGTTTCCAGCGCCATACTTTTGCTCGTAAAAGTTTTGTAATTTCTCTGAGATTTCACTCAGTGACGTTAGTTTGGGCTCTTTGTAGATGAATTCAATGCCTTCCTCATCTTCACCAAAATGTGCTTTTCCGAAGAAGGCAACGCGGTAGAATCTACCCAGCAATCGTTTCCCTGAGTTGGTAACTTCGATAACTTTGGCATAAGCTTTAGTGAGGTGCTGGTAGCAGGCAAGAAGAGCCTGATAGTCCTTTCGTCGTTCATAAAGAGGTATTATGAGGCGGTAAAGCGGGCCTAGGAGTTCATATCTTTCGGCTTTGTCCGCGGCTTCCGTGCATATCAACAGTTGGTCGAGGAAAGCTTGCTCGTTGTAGTGAACGTCGGTCATACCTGAAATATAGAAAATCCACATGATTCAAATGTTTATTTTGCAATTTGGTTGCTACTTCTAATACATTTTATTGTAAACCTTTCGATTATTTATTTAAATCTTAATATTTTTTTCTAGGATATGTCCTCGTGATCTAGCAAATCTAGGTTAATGATATCTATGCAAGTCGAGATTATGTGATTATATCACTCTTTTTTTAACACAACTAAAGAAAAATAGTAAAGAAATCATATTGCAAGCAAAACGAAACAACATTAATGTTGTATTACGATTAAATTCGACGTGGTTTAAATTGAAAAGGGACATTACAAAGGAAACTATAATTTTGTTATTCATTCTGATATATAGGTATCAGAATGAATAACAAAATTATAGTTTCCTGTTGTTCTTTGAAAAGCTCGATTTCGACTATGCGTTATATCTTTGCGGTAGAAAATTAAGTATGAAGTAGTTTTTATATCGGTCAAGTGATGGGACTATGGTTAAGGACCTGGACGACCTTGAGGGTTTAAATCCGGTCAAACAATAATGTGAAGTTAGTGTTCATATCATCATAATTTCTAAGTTTTTCTTTCACTTTGAGTAAGCGTAGTGATTAACGCTCGTTTATTCTGTGTCTGAGATTTTTTTTTTATTTCTTGACTGTAACAAGCTGGTATATAGTCACAACTGTGGTCTATGGTCTATGGTGCGGTCTATGTCGCAACAGGGCAAAACGGCCAGCCGAGACACAACAATTAAATATGTCTTAAGTTAAGGGAAGACCATGAGATCTTCTATTGAATGGATATCAAGGTAAAATAATGATTGAGGAAAATTTATTACTCAAAGGAGAATTAATTAAAGTAAAACTTCAGTTAATAATGTCATCAAGCCATTGTTTTGTAGCCCTTTAGTATTTTTTGTTACATTTTTTATAAGTACGATAGAGCAGGTCAGGAACACAATATCACTAGATTTAGGACAAAATATATTTTTTTTTTCGGGGTTTCCTCTTCGAGTTGTATACTATGGGCCTTCCTTTAACTTAAAACAAAATTTCAAGTAGAGGGATTTGGTCCTTATCATTTGAGAATAATTCTAATAATTTAAGCCTATATATTACAGGATGTTATTAAATATTTTTTCCGAATGCCACTTTGTAAAATATAGGATGAATACCTAATTAAAAATATTTTCTTTCCCTTTTCCGTAATTACATTATGATTAATAGCAATTGATTAACTATTGTGTCTGTAATGCGGCCAGTGAACCTGAAAGGTACTTTCCCTGTTCTAACCGTTTTCTACTTTTTATAAGGGTTATCGTATCACGCAGCGAGTAATGGAGTGTTATATCTTAGGAGTTTAAATCACTAGTTACATTTGATACACGATATTGGGTTCCAAAATTCACTGATGTAAGTAACAGGGCTGCCAAGCTTAAATGGCACTGGGCTGGCCACAAAGTTAAGCCCAGTGGTGTGCCCACTGCCACAGCCAAGTCATAGCTCCCGAGTTCGAAACCAAGGCACGCAGCTTTGATTTTTCGGATTCATATGCGTATTGTTTAGTTATCACTTGCTTCGGTGAGGGAAACATTGTGAGGAAACCAGCATGCCTGAGAGATATTTGTCGACGGCATGTTAGCCAAGTCAGAGCCCTCGCTTTGTATAGATTACCCGTAGATTGTGTGATCCGCATAAATTGGATTTGTATAGTTTCATTGCTCACTGTACGTACCTACACGGACCAAGGAACAAGTGAGTTAAATACAATATTTTGATCACCTGTCGACGAGGTTGCCCCGTGTTAATTGGGATCGAAGCTACACTTTTTCTTCTTCTATTCTCCACTATCACGCGTCCCGCCATAATTGATTTCCTTTTTTTTAAGTCGGATAAAAATTATGCGCAAAGCTCTACCGTTATGAAGGATATATTCCAGTTTTCTTTCAAATCGTTCCACACACATTCGCTGTATTGCATTGCTTTGGTCTTTTACTCCCTCTACATCCTTCAACATGATCAATTTGATATTGCAATCAATGTTTTTATGATATTTATTTCGAATTTCTGCAGCAAATATACCACACAGTAACAAAAAAAAAAACGTAGGAATTAATCATATTTAGTTTACTATCTATTGTTTTATGAATCTACACATGTATTTATCTTGATAACGTAGATACGCGAACGCTGTACAAAAACTAACGCTGAAAATGATTTGAAAACTTCTATGAATGAAAAGCCTGACCCTGAACCATTCCACGTACTTCATGCCATTAGCTATGTACCGCGATCTTGTCTACTATATTAGCCATAATTATGCACGTACATTTTAATTCGTAGTAAAATTGAGATGTTTTAGAACCTCGCACGGTAGACTCACAAAGGTGCAATTTTCGGTATTAATAGACATCTAACGACAGATTACGTTGTTAGAGATTCGCACAGCTATTGAAGCGGTACTGTCCGCCGGCCCTCTTGAAATACAATTCTATGTATCTCTATATAAATGGAGCAGAGGCTCTGCGTGTTGCAGTCGAAAACGGTTCGCGAACGCGCGTACGTACCGCCGATAAGAGACCGCTCTGTCGGTTTGGCGGGAAATTAGCATTCAAAAATGGGGCTGGTGATCGTGTTGGTAGTTGTACTTGTGGGGGCAGTGTGCGGGCTGGAGCCGGTGGTGGAGCCCCGTCGGATCGACTCAGCAGACAATGGCCTGGCGAACACAGAGCTGGTCCTCGCATTTGTGGTACGTCTGATGACTTGTTATTCAACCGCTCACGACCGGCACGCGTGCCAGCTTCCTACATGAATCGCAGGTCATTCATTTAATGACGAACAGTGGTCAATCATTTTATCAAACGAGGACAGGTTACCGGTTACGTTGACACGGTGCCGAAAATTTGCATTGTAGTTACTAACCAATTAGTTACGAAGATCGATAAATTAACATAGTATTTATATTCAACATATTATAATAAAATAATTTATTTGAAAACCTGAAATTTATAAGATGTATGTGTGTACAGATGTTTATTGACGTCAATGAATTGTTAACAGATGTTCCGCCATGGCGATCGTACTCCTGACCAAGAGGAGTTGGTTCTATATCCATCTGATCAAAAATTAACGGACGAACTTTTCTTTCCGTACGGAAAGAAAGCCCTGACAAATGTAAGTTTAAACAGCATGTTCATTTATGATAAAAATGGAAATTATTAAAAAAAATGCAATTCAAAATAAACGCATCGGTAATGCCATCACGCGCAAGTGGGAATAATTTTCAGGATAGATATGGTATGACAGAGTTCTACTGAGCAACTATTACAATGGATTGCTGGAATGACAACGTTTATCATAGTAATCGTCAGATTACCTCGGGGTTAACGAATTACCCTAGTTGGCACGATCTGGTCTTAGTCCGATACTAAGACCCAATCGCGCCAATCGCTTCTTTCTGGGACATAATATTCAAATGTTGCAAAACATCGCAATTCACAAACTTAGAAATGACACATAAATCCTAATCTATCTATAGGTAGTTACTTTGATATACCGACTCTTTATAGAATAAATACCAATTTAATATAACATCGATGTAGATCGAAATAAACTATAAAAATGTCAAAGACAATACCGATAAAGCATTTAATAATACATAATACAACATAGCAAAGAGTTTAGGCACCAGCATGATATCAAACCTGAAAATCTATAATGTATTTAGCTACGGTCTTGGATTACGTAAACATTAGAATTGTAAGTTAGTACTACGACCAGATTGTTCACGCATCTACAGAACAGCGGCTATTAAAACTACTTGAAAAAAAAACAACATGATTTAAAATGTTTCTTTTTGGTTCTTCTCCATAGAAAACTGAGAAACCCGAACAGTGCACCTTTTCTCGGCGTTTTTATAAGTGCCGATGTAGGTATATTTAGAACTAACGCAGATTAGGGTTATAAACAAGGTCAAAGGATACCGAACTTTGTTTCGTCTTTGATGAAGGACGTAAGGAGGTTTGTTTGTGTTGATATCTAATTTAAGTAGTGGATCTTGGAGAAGAAGGAACAGCGTGGCTGTCACACAACGGACTGTGGACTTGCTGAAGATCGTAGCAATTTTCTAGATCAATGAATCAGTAGAGGTATTTCCGCTGGTTAGGTTAGTATATTCATTTTCGCTGCTGGGTTGATTGTGTAGAGTGCAATTATGTCCCTGCACCCCAGCCAGAAGTGACGAGAAAGAACACCCGTGTGGTTTTAGTCAGTAGGAGTCTGACAGACCCCTCCACCATGGCGGAGGACATCCATCGAGGAAAGTATGTTCAAACTAACCTAATTAGCGGATAGCGAACCCAACATAGTTGATAAAATGCTAAGCAGATGATGACGTTTGAAAGAAAAAGGTTCTAGCTGTGTTAGTATAGTACAGAATTCTGGATGGTTACCTATAGTCTGGTGAACGATGGTCACACAATGTGTGCACCAGTGTAGAATTAGCACAAGGACTGCATATTTTCACATATTGATATCTAGATTTCAAGATGAGGTCTACCAGCCTCCTTATCAGTTATCATAAAAATATGCAAACACCACGTGCTTGCGTAAATATATTTTTAAGGTCCCGTAATTCAAAAGAAACAAATGGAACCCTTATTGAATCACTTTGTTGTCCGCCTGTCTCTCGGTAACGCGGGGAGGTATCGAGTTGGAAAACATACAGTCATACACATTTTTAAAACCATATACAACCATCTTTGTGTTGTGAAAAAATCAACCTAGAGGGTTGATTTTTAGTCTGGTCTAGTTCTAGTCATGTTTATAGTCACCAGTATGTACGGAACCCTTGGTGCGTGAGTCCGACTCACAATTGGCCCATTTTTCTAATGTTTGTCATCTGTCTACAGAAAGGCAAACAAAGAAGTTACTTCGTAGGCAAGTATCTAAGGGAGCTCTATGATGGATTTATCAGCAAGTTATATTTGCCTGACGAGATCACTATACGAACTACTGACTACGCTAGAACCCAGATGACAGCTTTGACTGCCTTGTCGGCTTTATATCCACCTCAGCCAGCCCAGAAGTGGAACCCGAATCTGGATTGGCAACCCATTCCATATAATACACCGCCGTATGATGAAGACGATGTAAGTACCAAGTAGCTTGAAAAGGAACTACTCAACCCATTGATCTACATGTTAATCTATTTATGACCATTTAGAAACAAATTGATTTTGCAAATTGTTATAATAATTTAAAACATTTTTTATTGCCTCAATGGTTGTTAAGAAATTACTTTAACCATCAGGTTTTCAGGTGACGATATAACAATTATCTAACAACCGGTTGGTAAATATATAAATTCTATCCATACATACAACTCGTTTTGGCGATAATGAGGAAATACACTAGCAAAAGTCACATCACAGAAAAAAAAACTTGATATACTTGTTATAATTCCCTTAATTTTATATCTCCTAGTATAATAATATCATTAAAACGATCACAATTCTTATTATCATAGTGAGAATTATTATGTTATTGAAAAACTTTGTTTGATTCAAATTAGCGTTAAGATTAAGAATGAAAAATATTTAAAAAGTAATCATACGAAACTGCGTGCATCTATGGTTTCTGAGCATTATGAGTAGAAACAACGTAACAAAACCTTTTTTATAGTGTTACAATTTTTTTAATTTATTCAATTGATTTCAGCTTCTTTACTGGTACAACTGCCCAAGGTACCTCTGGTTGCGAGACAAAGTTTATGAGCTGCCTGAGGTTAGAAAATGGATAGAATCCTATCAAGACCTGTTCGATTTGCTCACTGAGAAAACTGGGACGAATATTACAAGAACTGAAGATGTCTTTTTTTTGGATAATTTGTTCCAAACATTGGTAGGTTTTTTAATAGAAATATTCCTTGGGAATTCATATTTAAATACGGTGTAAGAAGGGCATTAACGCACAAACTGTTACCATGAAAAACTTGATTCTAGATTTTCGTTTTGTTTTTGCTTAACAAAACTAAAAACTGCTGTTTAGCACATTTTCACCGTGACTTGCTTTAAAAAAAAATCTATGAATATTCTATGCTGGGGATCTAGAACCATGGAGCTGTTGTACCTTATGCTATGTATTACGTAACTAAGCTAAAATAGAGTAATCTTTTCAGAATAACGTTGCTGTAGACCCGCCTCAATGGGCTCAAGAAGTCATGCCAAAAATAAAAGAAGTTACGAAAATGGAATTCGCTATAGAATTTTATAATGCAGAATTAATCAAATTGGCAGCAGGTAAAACAATTTTAAATGCTGTAGTCTGATTTAAATGAAATTGTGCCCGAAAAAAAGATGTACAAATTCTTTTAAACTAGGGAAAAGAATTTGTACATCTTTCTTTCTTTTTACAATCATTTTATTGAACATGAACTCATAGGAGTTCATGTTCAATAAAATGATTGTAAAAAGACCCATAATGAAGCCGAAAGGCATTTATTCTACCTGTCAATACGATCTGGACCATATCTTCTAGTTACGGAGATATAGGTATTGAAGGTCAAAGTTAGAACTTTTGCAGTATTTTTTTAAGCATATTTATAATGTGTGTTTTAAATGTAACCACCTGTACAATGTTTTGAGCGCCTTACATAGAGACTTACCGAAAACCGTGAATGTTCAGAACAAAAAAAAAATTGTCAGTTAGTCATATTTTTTTGCATTAAACTATTTAGTTTAAAGTTATGCTTGATGACAGCGTCATGAAGGGTCGGTATAAATCTTATATTTAAATTTCAGGTGTATTAATGCAATCGATAGTCAACATAACGCATATAGCCGTACACCACACGAACGTTCCTTTAGAGCCGAAGTTGTACGTGTACTCGGCCCATGAAAACAATGTGGCTGCCTTCATGGCTGCGGCGAGGGTGTTTGAAGCCCACCAGCCTAAGTACGGGTCTACCTTCTCGTTAGAACTAAGGAAGAATAACGTAACTCAAGAATATGGAATGTCGGTAAGTTAAGCTTGGATGTAAGAAATGTGGTATGGTAGGTATTGGTTTGGACACTATGGGCTAATATGCACGGAGTTGGAGGATATTCGAGTTTATCCGGCGCTACCAACAGACGATGACAGAATCAACACAGCGAAGATTGAGCCGGAAGGATTTTGATATCCTTATTTACCTCAAGGAAGTATCTATTAAAGCGCCATGCCCGTGTCAAAGGCGCGGTCGTGTTCCAAGCGCGCTTTAAAGGGATTTTACCATTAGGGCTGATGCCTGCCAGCGTTGCGGGTTGTTCGAAAGAGATACTGCAGCCCCGGAACACAAAGAACTCAAAAAGGAACATGGATGGGCTTTAGTTTGTAAAAGCCTAACACAGCCCCCAACTCCTTTCTGCACAGCCCACAGCAGCAGAGTTTATTCGTTGATTTACCCTTTGAAAAATTGTATCTTTTAAGGATATCTTTACTAAAAGAGTGATGTTTAGAATTTTTGTATGTATGTCATTAGTTCACCAGACAAGGTCTTTTGCAGGAAAACAAAAGCAAAAATTCTCGACAACAGCTAAAATCTCTAAGAAAAACAAAACTGAAATAAAGTGTTATTGTTTTAATAGAAACCAGTTTGGTTAATTTTACCGTTGACGTCAATTCCTACATTACTTGAGAAGAACTGTCAACGTCTATGTATAGGGAAACTAAATCTTAATTAGTAGAAAATGACCCTGAAATTGGTTTTATCCCTTTTGTATATTAGTTTTATGCCTTTTGGCTCTTCATATGAAAATATATTGGATTTGCGTAGAATAATTTACATATTTAGTGATCAGCATTGTAATGTTAATTTGTCACGGCAGATATTGTTTCAGCAGGTTCTTTGTGTAAAGCAAACGATTTGTCGATCGCACGATGACACGGAAATACAAATGTTTTTAGAGTGTCCTAATTTAAACTCCTAAGCCATCGCGCGAGCACAGGCAATGTTTCATTGGCCATTTTCATCGCACGATAAGAACGCATCGCGCCATCGTACGATGCCTGCCAATTAAGAGGTTATTTATTATCATCAAATAACTTGTCCCGCTCCGGCGGGCGGAGCGGAAGGGAGTGTCAGGCTTTTACGGACTAAAATCCATCCATGTTCCTCCTTTTGCCCTTTGTGTTGCGGGGCCGCGGTATCTCTTTCGAGCAACCCGCAACCCGGGCAGGCAATGGCCCTGGCTAGCCCTTCTGCTTTGCACACATCTGTTTGAGGCGCGAGTGGAACACGAACGCGTGGTCGACACTGCATGTCGTCACTCGACAGGCGGATGGTGAGCTATCCATTGCTCACCGTCCACAGACTCTAGGATAGCTACTTTCTGCATACTCACTAAATATAATTTTAGTTGTAACATTCATTTCTAGATGTTACTTAGTATTATGGTCGTTAGTCAGGGATATGCCAGTAACTTGCATTGCCATAATATACATGTGCCAGTTATAACATCATATCATATCTTATCACCAATCAATAGTCGTTATGACATAATAATGCAAGCTATGCCCTTAGGGCATTACAAGCGCGATGTTATGATACGTAATGCAAGCTACTTGAATATGTGGAAGAGGAGGTGGTGGCTGCCGTCGTCAGGACTGGTGGGTGCCCTGCCGACCAGGTGAAGGCAGTGGGCACCGTACGTCCTGACTACGGGGGCATGCGAACTGTGACGGTTAGCTGCCCCGTGACGGCGGCCAAAAAGATCGTGGAGGGCCGAAGGCTCCTGGTGGGCTGGGTCTCCGCGCAGGTCAAACTGCTGGAGCCCAGACCTCTGAGGTGCTTCCGCTGTCACGTGGGTCACCACGTGGCAGTCAAGTGCTCGGAGGTGGACCGCAGCCGCCTGTGCTTCCGCTGCGGTCAGCCCGGTCACAAGGCCGCGACCTGCGACGCCGCGCCGCACTGCGACGCATGTGCGACGGCGGCCAGGCCGGCCGATCACCGGGCGGGAGGCAAGGCCTGCGCACCACCCGCCAAAACCAGGGGCAGGGGTAAGTCCTCCGCGACGTCCTCCACCACCAACCCCGCCGCCGCAACCGTCGCCGCTGACGCCGCTGCTGTCGCCGCTACGAGCGCCACCGCTATCGCCACAGCGGTGGCAGCCGGACCCTCACAAGAGGTCCAGGAGGGGGCTGTAATGGAGTGCCAATAACGGCCCCATTACGCCTCCTCCAGGCGAATATCAACCACTGCGCCTGCGCTCAGGATCTCCTGCTCCAGAGCATGGCGCAGTGGTCGATTCATATCGCCGTGGTCGCTGAGCCGTACTTTGTCCTCCCCAGGGACGACTGGGTTGAGGACCTGAGCGGCTCAGTGACCATAATTTCGTCGGCTGCCGCCGGTACCCCGTCCTTCGAGGGTGTCAGGAAGGGTCAGGGGTGCGTCGCGGCACGGTTCGGGGATATAGTCGTAGCGGGCGTCTACTTCTCCCCGAGCCGAACTCTCGCCGAGTTCCACAACTCCCTGAGGGAGTTGACCGTCGTCGTCGGTAACCCCTCCCTCCCCGTGCTAGTGCTCGGGGACTTCAACGCCAAGAACTTGGCTTGGGGTTCTCGCTGCACGGATGTGCGGGGAAGGATGGTGGAGGACTGGGCACTGGAGAGGGCCTGGTCGTCCTAAATCGGGGTTCTGTCCCCACGTGTGTGCGGATGCGGGGCGAGTCGGTGGTGGACATTTCGTTCGCTAGCCCCGCTCTGTCGCCGCGTGTCGTCGACTGGCGCGTCATGGAGGAGGTGGAGACCTACTCCGATCACCGGTATATCCGGCTCGACGTCTCCACCCAGACCTCCAGCGCGCCGGTCCTACAGGCCCCGAGTGGTCCGCGTTGGGCGCTGAAACAGCTGGACCGGGAGCTCCTCCTGGAAGCCTCGATCGTGCAGGCCTGGGTGTCATCACCGGACAGGCCTGCCGACACTAAACACGAGGCGGACTGGTTCCAGGAGGCCATGTCGGAGATCTGTGACGTGGCAATGCCCCGAGTCCGGTCTGGAAGCGCCCGGCGTCAGGTGTACTGGTGGTCGCGCGAGCTGACGGCACTGCGAGATGCATGCGTCGCTGCGCGACACCTGTACGCCAGGCACCGCAGGCTCCGCATTCGAGCACCGGATGCGGCAGCCATCGAGGCGGAGCTGTATGAGGGGTACAGAGCGGCGAAGACCGCCCTCCTAGAAGGTGTCTTGCGGGTCAAGGATCTGGCCCGCGAGGAGATGCTGGAGTCTCTGGACGGGGATCCGTGGGGGCGCCCATACAAGATGGTGCGGGATAAACTCCGCACCAGGGCCCCCCCGCTGACGCAGAGTCTCCGGCCCCAACTAGTTGAGGATGTGGTGAGCGCTCTGTTCCCTTCGCGAGGGGAGCATGCTCCTCCGCCCATGGCTCCGCCGCTTGCGGTGCCACAAGCGGACCACGAGGACAACGACGACGACGACGTTCCGGAGGTGACTGGGGTGGATCTGAGAGCGGCGGTGGGCAGGCTGAAAGCCAAAAACACCGCCCCGGGACCCGATGGCTTGCATGGCAAAGCCTGGGTCCTGGCCCTGGAGGCTCTCGGGCCCCGACTACTAGGGCTCCTAAGCGCATGCTTGGAGAGAGGCCAGTTCCCACTTCGTTGGAAGACGGGGAAGCTGGTCCTCATTCAGAAGCCGGGGCGCCCTGCGGACTTTCCGTCCGCATTCCGGCCCATTGTGCTGCTCGACGAGGTGGGCAAGCTCTTTGAAAGAGTAATTGCAAACCGCCTCGTCGGGCACCTTTTGGGGACGGGGCCGGATCTTGCGGATCACCAGTATGGTTTCCGCAAGGGGCGCTCGACGGTGGACGCCATCATGCGCGTGAGAGCCCTTACGACGGGGGCTGCAGTGTCCAGGGGTGGGGTTGTCGTGGCGGTGTCTCTCGACATCGCTAACGCGTTTAACACCATGCCCTGGGGCTGCATCAGGGAGGCACTCCAATACCACCGGATGCCGACCTATCTTCGTCGTGTGGTCGGGGCATATCTGACGGACAGGGCCGTCATATACCCCGGTCGCTCTGGAGAGTGGAAACGGCGAGAGATGTCGTGCGGTGTCCCACAGGGATCGGTCTTGGGGCCGCTCCTGTGGGACATCGGCTACGACTGGGTGCTGCGCGCCGACCTCCCCAGCGGCGTCAGTGTAGTTTGTTACGCTGACGACACGCTCGTCCTGGCTCAGGGGGGGTCGCACCAGGCGGCGGCCGACAATGTGACACGCGGGGTTGCGATAGTCGCGGAGAGGATCCGGCTACTGGGTCTCGAGGTGGCCTTGCACAAATCCGAGGCCATGGTTTTTCATGGCCGCGGAAACACGCCACCGTCGGGATCCCAGTTGACGGTAGGAGGGGTTCGCATCGGCGTCGGGTCGACGATGAAGTACCTGGGAATCGTCCTCGACAGCCGGTGGAACTTCGTCGAACACTTCCGACGTTTGGCTCCCAAGCTCGAGCGGACGGGGGCTGCTTTCAAGCGGCTCCTGCCCAACCTCAAGGGGCCAAACGCCTCCTGCCGTAGGCTCTATGCCGGAGTCGTGCGGTCCATGGCCCTTTACGGGGCCCCAGTATGGGCGCGTTCTTTAGGGCGGCGCGCCGCCCACTATCTGAACGCGCCCCAAAGGGTGGTGGCCATACGGCTTGTCCGGGGCTACCGCACGATCTCCGGCGAGGCAGCAAGCCTCCTTGCCGGACTGCCACCGTGGGATCTGGAGGCGATAGTCCTCGCGCGCCTGTTTGAGTGGCGCGCAGAGGCACTAAACCGGGGGGAAAACCCACTACCGCGGCAAGTTGCCGCTCGGCGGGCAGACCTCCGGTGCGATCTCATGGTGGCATGGAGAGAGCGACTGTCGCAACCCCGTGCAGGGCACGCTACAATAGTGGCGGTAAGTCCCCTCTTTGAGGAGTGGCTGGAGAGGCGTCATGGCGTCCTCACCTACCGCCTGACGCAGGTCCTCACCGGACACGGAAGTTTCGGGAGGTTCCTGCACATCATCGGGCGGGAGGAAGCGCCCGGGTGTCACCATTGTGACGATCGCCCGGAGGACACGGTGGAGCACACAGTGGCGATCTGCCCGGCTTGGGCGGAGCACCGCCGTGCCCTCGTAGAGGCGATCGGCGGCGGCGATCTCTCGCGTCCGGCCCTGGTTCAGGCCATGGTCCGGAGCGAGAGGGAATGGGAAGCGGTCACCACCTTCTGCGAAGCAGTAATGTTAGCGAAGGAGGTGGCCGGGCGTTTGAGGGAGAGAACATCTGCCCAACCCAGCCGCCGCGGGAGACGCCCATGGCGCCGGGCGCCGCGAGACGACTTCCGGCCACCGTAGATGCGGGCCTGTGGGCGGTGAGCAATGGGTAGTTCACCGTCCGTCCGTCGATTGACGACAGGCCGTGTCGACGGCGCGTTCGTGTTTCACGCGCGCCTCAAAGAGAGTCAGCAAAGCAGAGGGGCTTGCCAGAGCCTCTGCCTGCCGGGGTTGCGGGTTGTTCGAAAGAGATACCGCGGCCTCGGAACGTAAAGGGCAATAGAAGAAACATGGGTGGGTTTTAGTCAGTACAAGTCTGACATGCCCCCCCGCTCCACCCAGAGCGGGGGAAGTCATTGGATGATTTCCCACCCGGAAAAAAAAAAAAAAAAAAAGCTACTTGAATATATTTATGTAAGTTATCATGAGTTTGTATTAACATGTCAATTTTATGCGCCGGCTTAGGTATATCGAACTCAATGTTTATATAACGTTGCATTGAGCTAACATTATTTTAGAGATGTAGAAGATATCAGACACGTAAGATAACAATGCTCAAGTCATGAAAAACACTTAATGACAAGCAAGTCGATAAAGTCATTGCAATAATGACATTTATTTTTACTAAGTTTTTATTTACTGCAAGATTTAAAGTTTTAAATAGATGTTTACTATCTCCGCCTGGGTCTTTGACTGTTGTATAAAAGGCATTTTTTTGACTGGTCCATTTTCAAGGAAAGAGCTAAATCGTGATATATTTTGACAACATTGAGGAAGCAATATCATGACAGTAGTCGAAATTATTGGGGCATTGATCTATGAGTATGAAAAACCGTTGTGTTGTGTAACACTAGCTTATACCCGTGCTTTGCTTTCGTGGTGTTAGGTGATTGTGATGTTTTTTTGTTGCATTCAAATCCGTTCAGTAGTTTTTGCATGAAATAGTAACAAACAACCATACATCCAGACATGTAGATATTCTCACAAAATTTCCCATTTATATATTAGTAGGATTTAAATATTCTTGTTTTTTGTCTAGGCTGTATACGCCCGTGAAGCCGGCGGTCCAGGGGAAATCCTACCAATCAGCGGCTGCGGAGGCCAACTCGTCTGCCCATACGATAAGTTTTGCAGTCTAGTACAAGACGTAATATGGTCGAAAGAAGAAATGGATCAACAATGCAAAAATCTAAAGCCATTATAGCACATTTAAAATATGTAAATAGATACTAGTTGACACGAATAAAGTGGCTGTGATTTTTATTGAATTTGTTTGATTTGAATTACCATCAGGCATAGGTACTTGAAAAGTTAAAATAAAATATATAAACCTAGCCGTTTTCCCAACTATTTTGGGGTCGGTTTCCAGTCTTACCAGATTAAGCATAATACTAGTATTCTTACATGGAGCATGGTGAAAGTCAGATAGGCAGTCGCCTATCTGACCTCCACAACTCTCGTTGAATACTGGGTTATACGGTACTCCTTGGTAAGAAATAGTTGTCACACTTTAAGAGTAACGACTTTCAAAGATCTACAAATGAAAACTGGGCCCAAAGGCTTAATGTTCTTTCCGAGGCACCCATTACATACCGAGGTATGTAATGGGTGCCTCGTGGTCCCATCTTCAGACCAACCTAGGTAAACACAGCTTAACGTCAAGATCGACCCGAGCTCCTTCCAAAATTAAAATCTTCTGTAGAATAATATCGAATGACCGTGAAAATAAGTATACGATGTTGTGCAGGTAGCACATCGAAACACGTTTTTACGTCCTAGCGATACGCCCTGGATTCGCTCGTTTGATTTAGAATAATAAAACTCAATTTATCAGAATGCGTCCCATGTTAAAACATTCACATATTTGTGGAATTGAATTTATGGTCATTAACTTATTTAGTTAATGTTTTATGAGGTTTATTTTTTCAATTTATGGCAACGTCGTTTCCGAGACGGAGCCTAAAAATTGTCTGCCATACCCATTGGCTTTATAGGATACTTTTAATTTTGCAGACAACTACAAAAAGAAGAAATAAAACAAATTTCAAGGAAATTGACATATTTAAAGGCACATACATATACTTCCGCCTGGTTCCCATGGAGGTAGATAGGCAGAAGTAACAAAACGCCACCAGCTACGATCCTTCCATACTCCTTTTGTCTCGTCACATTCATACATCTGGGCTACACGCACGGTTGATCCACAAAATATGCCCAGCTGTTATCTCAAATCTTTAGGGCTTAAACGCCACTGGATGCAGCAATAATCGTCGATATATCATCGATTGATTCGAAAAGAAAAACACCGCTATAAAACTAGGCTACATAAATAGTCAAAAGAGGTTACCTTAAAAACAAGTCCGACCTCCTATATAAAATATTGTCTTTTCGATGACCTCAACAACCTGGTTTAGTAGTAGTAAGGAGTAAACGGACCAAGCATTTTATCGATCAAACTAAGTACATAAAAAATATTGGTGAGATTTTTGGGGTTAAAAAACACGTTTTACGAAATGTACTCAAAACAGTGTAGTAAAGGGATCATCGAGGTTTTAAAAGCAAAGTTATAACATTTCAAAATTTGTACTTACAAGAAAAAAAGACAGTGAAAAAGTTGAAACTTTAAACTGCAATATGGTGAAATTGTTATAATTCGGGAACCTTCTAGTTCTTCTAAAAGGTCCCCGGGCATGGTCCAGAGCAAAAAATACAATGACGAGGAGCACTAATGCTTTTCGGTTTCGTTAAGGGGCCTCTTACACCCATTATTTCAGGGATTTTTTCTTCGAGGTATTTACTACTACAAAGCCAAGGGTACGATGTATAGGGGACAGGAAGTTAGAAATTCCTTGTGATGATTTCCCTAATGGCAGTAGTCACAGCTAACAATATGCGGGTGCATTGTCATGATGAGGTGAATCAAACATAGGACCTTGAAAGTCTAGGCCCAATAATGCTCCTAGACTGATGTGATCACAGCAGATTTTATCTATGAACTGAAGGTTTTTGAGCCGACAGATTTCAACATGAAAGGGCTTTTAAACCAACTTATCTTGGGAGCACTACAAATATTTTAAGGCCAAATAGAGGATCCATCAGCTTGATTTCTTAGCTTCGCTCAGAAATCCTTCCTTCTAGTTTCCAAACTGGTAACCCATAAGGATGACACATACATACCCTCTTTATAATACCTGGAGTGAGGATAATTTAACATTCTTCTTCTTAGTCATTCACTCTTGACAGAGTGGTCGTTGACATAGGGGGTGCGGTGGCTGCCTTCGCGATCTTTTTCCACCGGTCTCTATTGGCGGCGAGCACATTCTGCCACAGCGAACTTAATGGCAGATTCTATGTAGTCTGTCCATAGGGTTGGTGATCGACCACGTGGTCTCGTGCCAGGAACAGGGTCCAAAGTAGGTAACTGAGGATTCGTAATTAAACGAGCGACGACAGTGTCTTTTGCGGATGGGAAATCATCAAATAACTTCTCCTGCTCTGGGCGGAACGGGGGGGGGGGGGAATGCCAGACTTGTACCGACTAATACCCACCCATGTTCCTTCTTTTGCCCTTTTATGTCCCGAAGCTGCGGTATCTCTTTCGATCAATCCGCACCCCCGGCAGGAGTGACGACAGTTTTTGTTTAATACGTAGTTCATTAAGTATTATTGTATATGCTAACCAAATAAATCTATCAATTGCGAAAGTGCTAACACGTGAAGCACAATAAGAAAGAAGTTATTAAGACAACATAAATGTGTTAATATGTACATTAAAAAAATTTTAATGGAAGCCACCCCACATCTTTAATACGACACGATACACCGACATAATAATGCAAATAAGCGAGTATATTCACTGAAAACATAAAAGATGTAAGAACAGTACAATTGTAGTTACAATATGATTAGATATTATCACAAGCAGTGTGACTGCCATAGAATTATAAGAACAACGTTTCCTCCAACGTCTTATTAAAATCTTATCACTAACCGAGATGTGCAGATTATACAAATAATTTATACCAAGATAATTTGGCGTTTTAATTAGAAGTACTGAGTCTTGTGATGGCGAGATGGTGCATCTGACGAGTGTTCTATGTATCAAGTAAGTGGTTTACTATTTATTACTTTCCTTGTATGCTTTAGTAAGAGTTGTGCAAATGTTTTTATAGATGCTTACGGAGATCTTAAGTTGAAAAATATTTTTGTTTGTTACGGTCTGTTTTTTATTGTTTTTGATGATGATAAAACGTTGATTTATATTCATATCCTTAATAAGATACGCAATAGTAGGTAACATGTTCGCTCGTCTATTTTATAGTGGAATAGTTTCTAAGTTTTGCTCACAAAATTGAGGAAATCTTGTCACAATTCATTCTTAGCAACAATTACCTAGCAAGAATGCGAGGTCGTCATAGAAAAATAGTTTTTCAGTACTCACTCCCCCACCAGGATAGGGCAGGCGGAAGGCATTGTATGTTCGCACGGCAGCGCGCGCGCAATCTTTTAATTCACACTATCAGGCGAATCAAAGCACCCTAGTACAAATAATACCCACATGTTACTGTGCTATTCATACATACTCTTTGTTTCTATTGCACATTCACAATGTATTTCCTACAGGAAATTAACGTTATCCATCTTTAGTACGTATGAAAATCCACCATATATAGTCCATTCAGAGAATGAATGCTCGTGTAGGTATACATGGGGCCACATTGTGCGACCACATCTGATTTTTCCATTGAATCTGAGGTTAACAAGGGCGCCGGCCGTCTAAATATCAACATCGGACGATACGGGCAATGTGTAAATAGGCACCGTGGTACAATCGATTGGACAAAGTCAATCATCTGAGCACAGGTCGCGGCGACCGTGAATCTGCCGAGCGTCCCGTACGGGTCTCAGTGGGACTCCGCCTCGCGCGCCGTGCGCTTCCTGCCTCACACCGCTACCGTTTACCGTTTCTTACGTATACGAAGTGGATGCTACTGACAGTTCCCGTGTTTCATGTGCCAACACTAAATTATAAATTATGCGCTACCCTGAGTGACTTAAGCCCGATTAAGATCGGATTACAATGTAGAGCTGCCGACCCGGCGGAGGAAAATGTGAGTGACGTTTTTGAGACATCATTCAATAAAGCGGATGTTTTAGTCAATTGCAGTTTCTGCGCGGACACGTGCAACAATTAGCATGCGCATTATTGTCCTATCGTAAAATTATACCTTACTAATTTAACTTGTTTCGAATAATTAAAATACGTAATTGAGTGCTTGATTACCACAAACATAACATATAAAAATCAATAAAATAAGTTGGCCAAAAAACTAGAAACGAAGGAAATTGAAGCAGTATTTCTTGTGGTCAAGTGTGTGGTGCGTTTGCGCAGGAAAGAGGGCGGTCGCGAGGAGGAGCCGACCAACGCGGCGGAAGCGGCGCCGGCGCAGGGCATGCGCATAGAACACACTTGCTGCTGCCTCGGCGTGTTGGTGGGCATCTCGCTCATCGCCGGTATGTATGGGTACATGGCATACCAAAGTTCGTCATTGTTTTAGTACAAAAAGGGAAGGTTAATAACTCTTAGGAGCGGGCTTTGAGACTTTTAATATTAAATAATAATAACAAAAAACAGAAGCAGGCTAATCATTAGATTATCTTTATGGGAAAGCTAATTAAGAGATGGCGAGGAAGATTGCAATGCCTAAAGCGAATGTTGGAACTAAAGAAATAAGTTTTAGGTTACAATCAAATCCGTTTTTTTTGTTTCGACGTCTCTACTAAAAATATGTCTGTATGTGACGGTCGATTAGAATGACGCAGAAAATTAGAATTTAGGTACTTAAAATCCAAGTTGAATGGCAAATGAAAAGAAATATATTTATTAAATTCATAAAACGAATACTTTAAAAATGTTACATTTTCCTTCAGCCCTCGTAGCAGTGATCCTGATGAAGGACTCAACGGTGGAGGTGACTGTACTTCGACAAGTACACGTGGTAAGACCATTAACATAACTTAATTATGAATAATAAGAAGGTATGTTTTACAACTATATCCATATTTAAAATTATGCAGGGACGCATAGAATGCTCTCTTAATAAGTTGATTATTATTGCGAAATAAGAGACTGTTGAGCATACTAAAGTTGACTATTCTTAATCTAAAATCGACTTTAAAAGCACTGAATGGGTTGGTAGATGTTTATGATACGCTGGTATTTTGCGAGTTTTTTTTTAAGTACCAACAATATTAATTGTGAGATATATGTATATACCTCATTGAAGAGAAATAGTTGGAAAAGCATGCTTCACAAACAATTTTACTATAAATGATGCATGAATTAGAGCTAACTTTATATAATTAACCGGTTTTAATTATTGCTGAAAAAAGAAGCCTACAAAGGCATCACTTAGACAGTTATCATACTGTTCACAGTTCAATGTATCCATTTGTATGATAATTTTAACGACTATTTTCGAAAATTTGGGTAATTTTAGAATTTGACGCACTAGTAATAGTTTATTGATTGCCACTTATTTTGCAAAAATGTTCAGACAGTATATGTTTAATTTTGTACTTTAAAATTGATGTCTTTTACTTTTGCAGCTTATGTCGCACGGGGAGCGTACCCCTAGCGAGGGTGAGCTTGCTATGCTTGGAGCCCCTCCACCTGACCACGTGTTTTCGCCTTACGGAGCAGGCGCTATGACTAATGTGAGTGCCCATTCCATTTTCTACTGACTTTATAAATTTTAATTCTCGTCAAAGACACGAGAAGTTAGTATATGTCGAAACTCAACAAATCATTAAAAATATACCTATATCATGGGAACCACAAGAGGCGTCATTTTTAACAATGGGCCTTTTTAGCGTAGTTCCTCGATACATTAAATTAGGTGTCCGCCGGCCGTAACGAATGGCGTACTCATACCATAACCGCGACTGTCGTTGGTCAATGGTGATGTTGCATATTGTACATTACTCATATGCGCCGCCACTCCTCCGTCCCGTACTGACAATGCTGGCAATGTAACAAAAGAGCACTTGTTGATCCGTCCTTGTCGGCCATCCACTCAGGTATATAACCCATTCACAAGATTAGCAATGCAACAAATATACGTTACAGTTCGATTTTGAATGTCAAACCATAAATCTCATCCATTTACAATGCACGTGCAATATTTACTAGTAATATAATAAGTACTAATAAGGTGCAATACCATTTCATTGGAAACGACTACAAATCATATTAAGCGACACGTAACACTTTGTCGGGGCCGTGGCAATGAATCCCCGGAACCACAATTAAGGGTCGGAGCAGAAGGACAAGTGAAGACGAATGATGTTATAACGAAGTGTCGCTTCCTAGTCCGAATGCGGGAGGGAGTCCCGATAGCCGAAGGTCGCGGACTGCTAAACGGGAACGAAGTGTCGGCAGACACGCAGATTGCCGTCAGCCACTAATAATGATTTATTGCTTGTACCACGTCACACGGCTCTAATAGAAAAGCATTCGTGCGTAGACCGGACTATATTAATGAAGACGTTTGTCTATTGCCATTTCTTTATCTTTCAGGAGGGCAAGATGTTGACATTTGAAATGGGCGCATTACTTAGGAAGAGGTATACCGAGTTTTTGGGACCATACTATGAAAGTGGTAATTATTGTGATTTATTTATTTATCATATAAGTATAGAAGCTAATAATACAGATTCAAAATAATATGTAAGGCTGGCCGCTAATAACAAGTCTTCGCTTAAAAAATAATATTGTTAGAAAGAGAGCGTGAACAACACAGCACTGGCCACGAAATAGAAAAAAAAAGCAAACATTAAACTTAAATTAAATACATATAATACTACCAATACTACCACTACTTTTACTAGTCCTTAAATTTGTTGAGCATATACCTATTTAAACACATGAATACATTCCTAACCTACACATAATAAATTTTAATTAAAAAAGATAAACATATCCTAATTATAAAAGCTAAGGCTCAGGCACCTTCTGGCCGAGAACACACTTGTTGAGAAGAGATTGACATCATGCTGTTTACATAAATGTTGCTGCAATTACTACGTTCACGAACTATATTAATGAATTCTGCATATAGTAAGTAAAAATAAAAGGAACTTGCAACGGCGGGAACGTTAATTTAGCTGATTATCAATTTTGTTTGTAAATTATTAGTAAAACATTGATATTTTACAATAGAGAGCAGTATCGTGATATCGTCGGATACAGAACTGAGTAAGATGACGGCTCTGTTGATCGCGGCGGGACTGTGGCCTCCTTCCCCGCCGCAGGAGTGGAACGACACGCTGCCCTGGCAACCAGTGCCTTACAAATATCCCCCGAAACGTCAAGACTTTGTAAGTATTTTTCGACAAGATTACTAGCTCATTGATGTGAAATGAGACGACACGGTTAGCGCAGTGGCTGAGCGATCGATTGCTGCGCTGCGTGTCTCGGGTTCGATCCCCGCACGGAACAAATGTTTGTAAGGACTACAAATAGTTGTTTCGGGTCTGGCTGTTTGTGTATGTGAGTTAAAATGTTTGTAAACGCACCCACGATACATGAGAAATTCCTAGAGTGGGGCAAGTATAAAGAAAATAAAAACCGGCCTTGATTTATAGCAGGCTAAGCTTACTGTGGCTGAGGCAAAATTGGACAAGGAACATACATTTTATAATTCGAAATTAGAAGGCTGTTTTAAAAGTCTGACATTCAGCAATGCCGAGCGTTACGTATTGCCCAGAAATAACTGTCTTGCGGAGGTCAGTCGCTCTATGTTAAATACTGCTATTCAGCTGCATCCGGTTAGACTGGAAGCCGATGACGATGATGAAGGCTGTTAAAACTTTTGCTTGAAAGGTTTTCTTAGGATTTCCGTTATGTTCCCCCGTAGGACACTCGAGGGGATAAGGATTACCATTATAGGAAGTTCATTTAATTTAAAATAAAATATATTTAAAAATGTTAGGTAT
The DNA here is from genome assembly GCA_958449745.1 of Ochropleura leucogaster. NCBI lineage: Eukaryota > Metazoa > Arthropoda > Insecta > Lepidoptera > Noctuidae > Ochropleura > Ochropleura leucogaster. The sequence continues at coordinate 7,183,905 of OY288208.1, forward strand.
TAAAGAGATAGATTTAGATATCGTTGATGCCAATTTATTTTTTAGAGTTCCGTACCTCGAAAGGAAAATATGGAACCCTTATAAGATCATTTTGTTTTCCGTCTGTCTCTCTTTCAAGACCCTTTATCTCGCGAACGCGTGGGAGTATCGAGTTGAAATTAAAACCATACACTCAAATCTCTAGTTCCTTGGGAGTTGGGGCTCTCTTACGAAGTCTAAGCGGTTCAAAGATATGGCCGTTTATGTCGCAAGTTTGTGCGTTACGGTGCGCGAGTCCTACTTGCACTTGACCAGTTTTTAATCTTATGTATCATTTCATTCAGCTTCTGAACTGTGTGTTCTACTTCCAGCTACTCTACGAAGAGAACTGTCCTCGCTACCAACAAGAGAAGGACAGGATACTTAAGGCATTCACAGACGAAGGCCTGTTGTTGCCTTACCGCGATTTTTTCCACAAAATCGCGCAAATGACCAACACCAACTTTAGCACGCCGCAAGAGGCGTACTACCTAAACAATTTATTCCTAATTCAGGTTCGTAGATGCTCGACTTTTATTACTTACTAACTTATATGAATGCGAAGGTTTATGAGAGAATGTTTCTGGATGTTTATCTCTTTCACCCAAAAACTACTAAACGGTTATGAATGAAATTTGTCACACAGGTACTTTTAATCCTACTAATTTTATGAATGTGAATGTTTGTGAGTGGATGGATGGATAGAAAGATGGATGTATGGATGTCTGGATGTTTGTTACTCTTTCACGTCAAAACGGCTGAACGGATCTTGATGAAATTTGGCACAGAAGTAGATTACATTCTGGAATAACACATAGGATACTTTAAATATATAAAATAGGGCAGCTAGTATAGGATATTTAAATTTTGGTAGAATGACCTGGTGGGACAATTACCGAACTTTACTGGCAACGTCGCGGGCATTATAGCTTGTATCCAATGAATAAAAGTGCAGCTAGAATGGGGTCGATTAAAGTGGGCAAGTCGATGTTGATGACTTAAAGTTCTGATCTAATCGAAGCGAATCGCCAGCTGTTTGCGGTGCGCATTGTCTTTGTCAGCTAATTTGTATAGAGGTGTTTGAACTGGTACAAATAGTGGCGTGATCTCCTTATCATTACAACAATCGTTGCGGCGCCTCAGCGTGGTTAGCTTGATGTCAAGATGTCATCAACCATTTGGCGTTGATCGTTGATCTAATTTTTATTGTAGAAACTGTGACAGAGGACAGTTGTGTTGCTAGGGAGTTTATTGCGCCACTTTTTCTCAAATCAAAAGATAGGAAGAGCTTGGTAATTTGGGGGTTAAAGTTTAAAAGGGATTGATCCAACACCTATACTCGAAGTTTAAAGCATTAGTATCTACGACGTCTGCGTGAAGCTCGTGGCTAAATAATAACAGGCTCTCGAGTCGATATTTAGGTTTTGCCCAGCTTGTCTAGGTTGGTCTGTGGACGGGTGACAACCCATTCCTCCATGCCTCGAAAAGCACGTTAAGCTGTTGGTTCCGGCTGTCATTTGTAGTTTTTTTTACAGTCATTACAGCAGGTTCCCCGAAAATGTCTTGATAACCAGTCTTACCAAGGGGTATCGTATTACCCAGTATTAACTGAGTTGTGGAGGTCAGATAGGCTGTCACTCTATGTAAAATACTTGTATTCATAGACTAGAAGCAGACCTCAATATGGTTGTGAAAAGGCTAGGCAAATGATGACGTTTCGGGTAATTTACCGACCATTCTTAAGAGCGATTATTGTATTACAAGTATGTGTAGGAAAGATATGCAGCCTCCATGTAAAAATCGAATAGGCATTTTACAAAAAAATATGAGGACGACTCCATTGGTTGGGATAAGGAAGAAAGAATAGGATATACAGATGATGATATTAAATAGGTCCCTACTTACTTTAATCGATTATTTGACCTACCTAACGCTTGTTATAAATTCCAGGACGATATTAAAGTAGCGAATCCGAAATGGGCAAAACATGTGAAAAGAAAACTTATGGATATTGCCAGATTGGAGTACTCAATGATGTTCCACAATAATTTGCTAAGGAAACTCAGTGGTGGTAAGATTTTATTATTTTAAGATATTTTATAGAAAAATAATAATCAATGAACCAACTTGACTGCCTCGTTGTACGAGGCTGAGCATGAGGAGGATGTCATGGTCAGCCTCGAAAACGAGGCTGTAAACTACGACAAAATTCCAGATAAAAAAGGCATCAACCCCAGGAGGGTAGGGGAGTAGCAGAAACGGGGCTTCGATTTGTGCCCGGATGGACAGAGGCTTTTACTAAATAGGTTTGCGTTTGGCTGCAAGTCGCCTGATGTTTAACGTTGACGACGCTTATAACTAGCAAAATGTGGGTGTACTATTAAATACACTTCTGCCAAACCCCACAGGGATTAAAGTCGTTATGTTATGAATCATTAAACAGATTTTAAGTTTGTAAATTGGTATATTAATAGCAAAAACGTAAAATATGATTTAATTATTCATATTTTTTTGATTCATGTTTACTACACACGTGTTCAGGATTAAAATGAAATATTACTTTATAATCGCTTTAAGAACCACCAGAGATGTGACCACTATGATGACTTTGGTCAACTAATAGGGTGACCACTCAACTAGATCCATACCTAGGGCGCAGTACGGGTAGGGCTGGGGTGGCGTGATGCGAGGGCAGAGTCGCTCGCAATGAGTATATCATGCAACCGGTACCACCCACGCGGTCCCAGAAATTAATAACTTATTATTCTGTTATAATTACTCGTAGGAATGTTTTTCTTCGATTTAAATTAAATTACTGATTAACAAAAAAAAAGAGTTCCGATTCCTAGATTATAGAAGTGTAAACCAACCTTTCGCGAAGCCGTCAACCATGCATTCTGTATACCAACTAAGTAACTGACGGCACGGTTGGCGCAGTGGCTGAGCGATTGACTGCTGCGCTGGGTGTCGCGGGTTCGATTCTCGCACGAAACTAATATTTGTATGGCCTATAAATAGTTGTTTTGGGTCTGGGTGTTTGTGAGTTTATATGTTTGTAAACGCACCCACGAAACAGGTGAAAATCCCAGAGTGGGGCAACGTTTATCTTAAAGAAAAAATAAAAAAAAAAAACTACGAAAAAAATATTGCTGGGAAATGACTGTTTTTGGGGTGTAAAAATATGTTTTACGGTAGAACTCAAAGGTATGCACTTAAAACATTGTGCTGGCGGATGCATTGTATGATAAGGGGGTCGGAAAACGGGGCGTTAGTGTTCCACGCGCGCCTTATAGAGTTGCCTGCCAGGGCCACAGCCTGCCGGGGTTGCGGGTTGTTCGAAAGAGATACCGCGGCCCCGGAACATAAAGAGCAATAGAAGGAACATGGGTGGGTTTTAGTCAGTACAAGTCTGATACTCTCCCCGCTGCTATTTGAAGGGAAGTTATTTGATCCGCATAAAACGGGAGTCGGAAACGTATTTAAAGTAAAGTAATAACATTAAAATAAAAACTTGGAACTTTGAAGTTGAACCCCTAATATATCCGAAACTAAAAGATTCCGGTATGTTTTTGTTCTAAACCATACCTGGGAATTTTTTAGAACAAAAAAATACCTGCCTTTCGAAACAAATAACAGGCTGTAAATAAAGTGATTAACAGTATAAATGCTATAATTACATTTCAATCAGTCGACCTGGTTAGTCGGCGCTTTTTGCCGACTTTGGCCGTATAGTATAGTGGTTACATCTCTAATGACGACCTTGACATTTAAGAGTCGAGATATTAATTAAAATTCAAAGGTCGTTAAAGCTAATCATCACGTCTAGACAGAATGATAGTATACGTAAAAACTGTTTAGACTTTAGACAAAAATAAATAGTATGAAGTCTTCATACGGCATAGCTTTGCACTCTTTGGTATGTGTCATAGACAGAGTTTTCATATCATCTTAGAATAAACTTTTGCAGGCATAATGGAAGAGATTTCTTTAGAAATATGCAACATATTTGTATTTTGCTGTTCCTTTCTTTATTTCAGGATTAATTGTTTGTTAAATAAATAAGCGGTCCTTTTGCAGTTATTTCTAACTCTGTTGGCTAAATTTTTTATATTTCAAAGGTAAAATATTTGTAAAGCCAAAGTTTTTTTTTAAACTCTGCGGTATCAATAGTGCCCTCTTTAGTTTTAAAATTCGAAATAGGCTTGTGTTCAGACAACCGAGGTTACCCTTTCTATTTTAGGAGCCCTTCTCCAACAAATAATAAAAGAAGCAAGTAGCAACAGTGCAGGCGAGTCCCAGCTTCGTTTCGTCGTGCGCACAGGGACCCCAGTCTCCGTCGCAGCCTTGCTAGGGGCCTGTGTGGCCCCACCACCACGCTTGCCCGATCCTGGGGCCGCTTTACTATTCGAGTTACACGAACGACGGCCCCCGCCGCAGTCGAATAAGGAACAGAAGATACTGGCTGATGGCCAGCGGTTTGGTCTTAAGGTAAACTTAAATGGTTTTGTTTCTGATCCGGATAGTATGACGGCACGGTTGGCGCAGTGACTGAGCGATTGACTGCTGCGTTGTTTGTCGCGGGTTCGATCCCCGCATGGAACACATATTTGTATGATTTACAGGTTAAATGTTTGTTAACATATAATATTGTAATATATATACTCTTATCTCTTGGTTTAATAATAACAACCGCACAGGGTAAAGGCTTAGCTACACTCATTACGTCCCCATGGTAGTCTCTGACATAGAAAAAGACTAGGCATTGTGAAAAACAGTGTAAAAAAATCAGTGACACCGTTGATTTCTCGCTGTTTTTTGGGAAGCCCAAAGTTTTGTAGATCTGACTAATAACGAATGCGACCTCCAGAATACTAAGTAGGCTGTAGGCATTCTCTTTCTTAGTAATTACAATAACTAATGAGTTTTTAGGCACTCCGTAAGAAAGTCGACCGTGAACTCCGACACCGTCTCCGCAATGCTAATTAGACACGACTGTTCAATAAACTGAAGGCCTTCCTTGAAAACCTATTTTACTTTATTTATGCGTTTTATTTGACCAATTAGAAATGGTTCAGTTTGTTTGTATTTTCCTCATTCTTTTGAATAACAAATTCAACGCGTTTGTCTCTTTTTTGTTCCGTTTAAGAGTAAGTTGGGAATACTGCCTGTCAGTTTGAGCTTTTATACTTTTACAAATACTTTATTTTCAGATATATTACTGGGATGATGATTCAGCGGAACCTCGCCTCATGGAAGTACCAGGCTGCAACGCATTCTGTCCTCTCGAGACATTCCAAGAGCTAACCAAATACATAGTGTCACATAACTATAACCAAGACTGCAAACTACTTCCTGATACATAAGTTAACCAAGGAAACTTTATTTAGTGCTTTCAAAAATCGATGGATTAGGCTGTGGTATTTAAAATTGAACTTTATGACGCATAACGCACGATGTGAAATATATAATTTGTATTGTGTTATTGGTGTTTTACTTACCCTCGTCGATTTTGAGGCTGGTTTCGTCTCGGGGAATGTTGCGGGAGATCTCGGCGAATTCGTCCGCGCCCCATTGTTGAGTTCCTCGTAGTTTAAGGTATTCTGCTATGAGTGCTGCGATGTGTAGTTGGCAGCACATAGCCTGTTCATATTTTTAATTGGTTAGATTATTTGATCGGAGGAAGGAAGTTCTCAAGTCAACAACGACGAACGGCACGGTTGGCACAGTAGTTAGCTATCGACAGCTGCGCTGCGCGTCGCGGGTTCGATCCCCGCAAGGAACAAATATTTGTATGACTCGAAACAACTACCTACTTGTTTAGGGTCTGGCTTTTTGTGTATTTTTTAAATGTTTGTGAACGCGCCCACGATACAGGAGAAATTCCGAGTGTGGGGCAACGTTTAAACAATAAACTGTGTTGAAAAGAGTTGACGTTAACACTATATTTACGTATTCGAATAATTCATGAGAGATATCTAAATTGCAGTCGAAGAATACAATACTTAAATAAAATAAAACTATATTTTTTATTTATACAAGAGAAAATTTTCGCATGTTACAAGATTATTGTAATAAATTTGCGAAATGATTAATTGTATACCTCATCATAATCTCCTTGTCGTGCGTTATGTTCTGCCAGGTTAGATAGCCATGCGTGCCGCAACCGTGGCGTCGCGCGGCATGACGCCGCCAGCGCGTGCTGTAACTCGGCTAAGTGCACACTGCCTGCACCTAAGTCATAAGTCAATAGTTTAGTTTACTGTGCTAGCGTTTCATGGGTCGGTTCTAATAAATGTTGAAATGTGATCTCAAATTAATATCTTGATTAAGTTAGTTTAAATAGGTGATGGTATGCTCAAATCTCCCGTGGTTGCGGGTTGTTCGAAAGAGATATCGACTCCGGAACATAAAGGGCGAAAGAAGGAACATGGGTGGGTTTAGTTAGTCAGTGCAAGTCTGATACTCCCCCGCTCGAAGTTATTTGATGATTTTCCATACGCAAAAAAAAGGACAAAGGGTGGCCACGGAGCTGAACTTTTATTCCCTTATCCGCAAATTAAAAAAAAACAATTCAAATGGATTATATTCCGTTGTTTGGACATAGTTTGCTGACAGCGAATGTACGCAGTGAAGACTGGGAAATTGATTGCGATCAATATTTGAACTTTAACCCGTTATTTAACTGCATATTATAGCAATTCTTGGTAAAAAATATTATAATTACCTGATGCACCAGCTCCTCCCACTCCAGCGAGACGCGCCCGCGCACCAACAACAGTGCGCACGCGACGCATCAGTTCCGCCACTTCGCTAGACAAGCCTAATACACACACATAATAAACGTATGAGCTAATAGATTTTAATTATAACTGTAGAGATCGATAAACCGCGATTACTACAAATACTGGATATGCTTTGAGGAACAGCAAGAGACACTATTAAATTCTAATCTCTTACTGAGACGGTACCAGAGGTATATGCGTGGTGCGGAAGAAGTTAATGACCTGTTACAGAAGGTTCATTCACCTAATGAAAGGCGGCAATGACCCCCTCCCCCCTTCCCCACCGTGCTGTTGCTTCAGGCACTGAATCGACTCAGTTAATGATACTTATTTTATTATTGTACAGTCGAAGGAGAAGTTGTAGATGTTTTTTCTTTTATTTTGCTTCCAAAAACTTACAACAACAATAAATGAATATTCTATTCCAATCTCAAATATCGTCAGTAGAAACATTACTGCAGGCATGCAGCTAAAAGCAATTTCTTACACTTGCCGATTCAATGAACAAGATCATTCTATCGTCGATTACGAACGCAGTCGTGCATAAAAAACTATTTGGTTTTTATGGTTTCTATGAATAATGTTGTTTTTTTTTCTTACCAGTTCCTTTCATAGCTTTGTCGCCAGTCGCAAAACAATTGATGACTGAGAGAGATTCTTGAAAACGCTTGCAGTTGAGCGCGGTTGAGTTGTCGAGCAGCTTTGACACCGCCATGATAACCTACGCAAATATTATGATACATGACTCGTTTGTGTACGCTTGAAGAAAAATTAACCTCTTGGTGTGTCGATTTTTTTCTAGTCAATGTTTTGCCTTAGATGTCGGTTGAGACGAGTCTTTGCTAGATTGTTTAATAGTCCAAGACAAGTCCTACAATACAAAAGTTAGGCCAAAAGGACCAATTAATTACTAATTCCGCAACTAATTGTGCAAATTGACACACGGAAAAATACATTTGGTAAAACAAGTAATTGACCTCATTTTACATATTGTTTACTAGCTGTTCCCCGCGGTTTCACCCACGCTGCTCAGCACCTGTTGGTCGCAGCGTGATGTTATATAGCCTCTAGCCTTCCTCAAAAAATGGACTATCCAATACTAAAAGAATTTTCCAATTCCAACCAGTAGTCCCTGAGATTAGCGCGTTCAAACAAACAAACAAACAAACTCTTCAGCTTTATAATATTAGTATAGATTTATCCATACCTGCAGATGCACTCTAGTCAAGTCTCCACCAGTCCCGTGCTGGAAGTTGGCTCGCATCAGCAAGTACAGCGCGGCCGCAGCCTCGCGCCGCAACCACGCCGCGCGCGCCTCACACAGACGTACCACCGCGGCTACTACGCCCGAACATACCGTACTGCCTCCTGTATACAAATAAATACGTGTTTTTATAGGAATGTCTTCCGTTTGATAGATGACAGAGCTTCATATTAGACTAGCTTTTGCCCGCGGCTTCGCTCGCGTTAAATTCGGGGTAACACAGTTCCCCTTGCGCCTTATTGATTTGTAATAGCAACGCTAAGTTTTCCCTTTTCTTCCCTCTTTCTCCCTCACATCCCACTTTTTTTTAAATAAAAAGTAGCCTATGTCCGTCTCCTGGTTCCCAACTATCTTTGTACCAAAATTCATCAAAATCGGTGTAGCCATTAAAGCGTGAAGAGGTAACAAATAAACTCACTTTCGCTTTTATAATATTAGTAAGGATAATAGTTCCACTTATTGACACGGAATCGGCTGGAGTCGGTCAGAAAAACCTTTATTTGAATGCAGTAAGAGACGTTGGTAGCTTTTATGAACGGACCCATACCGATTCCAGGTTTGTAAGTATCGTCACTTGAAGATTAATTCAATTATCTTAGAACAAAATGTTATCTAAATGCAAAACAAGGGTTTCGTTCGCTACAAAACATTGAAATATTTAACGCAATTTTGTTATCGTATGTAGCTAGAGTTACCGATCTAAAATTTTGTATCATTTTTTTTTAATACTTTTTCTATTTAACGGTAATTTTATTTTACAGCCAAGAATCGCTTGCTTATAATAAAATACTGACCTTCAAACAACGTCTCAGAAAACTGATTGATATAGGCTCTTAAGGCAGAAAACAGGTGTTTATACAAAGTCTCGCTCTGTGGGTATTGCAGTAGCTTCAGATAGGGCTTCGCCGCGACGCCATCAGCTGCTCCAAGGTTCTTCATGAAGAGACACGAGCGGTCTATTATGGTGAGGCCCACCTCCGTAGCCAGACAGCTTGCGGATAGCACTGTGTGTTCAGCTATCGCTTCAAGTTCTATAAACAGAGAACAAAAATGTTTTGGTTAGGTAGGAGTTGATATAACATTTACGTATGTATTCTATATACAATAGTATGTTGACATAGAAACTATTCACACAAACCTGCTTCGATTGTTTAAAAAAAAGTTTATTTCTTAGCATCCTATACTAGCTTTGTGGCCACAATCTCGCTTGGGTAAGCCAGTGACTGCTTTGGATAATTTAATCACATGAACAGTCATAGACTTCTAATTAGGCAAAGTGAAAATGTATTTTCCTTCACTCTGTTCTCGGTCAGAAAAAAAAGAAGTACAACGGAAAATCGTCAGCATAACATGGATATGTTCAACTTACCAGTAGTAACCGAAGGATTAACAAGGTTCTCCCTGTTAACAGTATTGTTTTTCTCCACAACAATAGGAGGTTCTTTTGAGAAGTCTGGCGGACTCATCCTAGCGGGCAAGGTCCTTGCTTTCACGGGCTTCGGTTTACCGTTGCAGTCTGGTGTAGTTGCTTTCATTTCAGACAGGATCTTCTTTCGTCCGACATATTGGAATTGTTCGGCGCATATCCTGAAAAAATAGATGTTGGATAGTTGAAGTTTTGATCAATACATTGTTTTTTTTAAACTTAGCCCCGCACTCGTTTGCAAACATTTAAACTCACATACCCAAACACCCAGACCCGAAACAACTATCTGTAAGCCATACAAATATTTGTTCCGTGCGGGGATCGAACCTTCGACACGCAGCGCAGCAGTCGATCGCTCAGTCACTGCGCTAACCGTGTCGTCATACATTGATTTAGTAGACACAATAAAACGCGTGTAATTATGACACAGAAGATTAGAAAGAGTCCAACGAACAGATGTGAGGGGCAAAGGGTGGGGTGCTCGACTAAGCTGAATTTAATCTATTTATAAGTCTGTATATTGAATTAATTGTCATTGGAACTAACTCAGAGCAAAATATAAAATCTACTTAGTACTTTCAAAGACTTACTCTAGAACATTAAAGAATGATTGTTGCTGAGCTTGAGATTGTGTCTTCCACCAGTCCACAAGTCGTTCATCATCCAAATACTTCAAAACGAACAGGAAACACAAAAGCACATCCCGCACCTCTTCTGCAGACATTACACCGAACCTATACACACGGAAATGAGCATTAGCGTCACATAAATAATGTTCAATATTCCACAACGATTCAATTGTGAATACCGAATTCACGTACACATGCATTACACATATCATTACACATATGAATAGAGTTCAATATTGTATAATAAATAATTTAAGTACCTGTTGACTTGGTCGCCAATTTCACTTAAATCGAGCCGCCCAACGTTTCTAGGTAGTGAGTCGCCGCCGGACATTGTAGATACTGATTCTAAAGAGCTTTGTGACATATTGTTGGCGTGATCTGAACAAATAAGAGACTTTACATGAGTTTCGAGGCACAAAATATCGCTCAAAGTGCGTATCAATCAAAACAATCATCGTTCAGAACCATCATTGTTCTAGTTTGAGAGAGATGGAGCTCTAAAGACGGATAGGATTTTGTAATATTTATATATAGACATATGTGAGTACAACTATGTGATACTTAAAAAATAGTATTTTTTTTTATTATTAAAATATGTTTTTTTTTGCATAGAAACAATGATGGACACTTTATTTTGATTCTCGAGACATACCTGTGTTTGCGTGCGTTCGTTGTGAACTTTCTATTTTGAACGTTATGGCTGTTATAGAGATTATAAAGCATTTTTTTTGCCTTGGATACTAGACCTCAAAAATACATTAAGGTACATTTTTGTATAGCAACCAATGAATTTAAAGTGGCATAAAATGTGCTCTATATTTAAATTTATTTAACACCGATGAGACCCACTCCACAATCACCAAATGCAAACAATTCTTGAAAATCATAAATACTCACCTTTTCCATACATATGATTGCTTGGAATAGTGGGTGGTTCCTTAAAATGTGCCGAGTTCCTAACAGGTGTATGATCAAAGTGCAATGTCAGTCTGTTTCTTCGTGGAGTGCTATTGGCTGAAGCTGCAACATTCTGGGTACTGTTGAGTACTGGGATCATCGTCGCGTCTCCATCGACTTTATCATGTCCATTCTCCACTGGACTTGCCAGGGTTTTTGTAATGAGACGGTGGGCGTTTTCTGTGGTAAAGTACATACAATTTTTTTTTAAAATCATACAATAATTAAAATTAAAACAGCAGATAGATGGAGACAAATGTCTGTTATATTTACTATTTCGTTGAGATAGACAAAAATAGTCAGATGTTTTTGAAAAAAGACCGATCAATTTTGTCGATCCTTAAAAGGTTGATTGTTTTTTCATGAACATTATCTTCATTATTTGAATTATCATGTCAATTTTATCCAGAATAACTTACCGAGAACGATAGTAAGCCATGGCGAATATAAGTACGCAAGCCTAGCTCGACACTGACGAGTTCTATACCGGTCATCATGTTCATGCTTAGTCAATAAAGCCCGTAACACACTCAACGCAGACCTACGTTTTAGGGGTGCCTCTCGCAATGACTGTTCCACCTGAAAAAATATACGCATTTGAAATATTTGGAGGACAGATGAATAAATGAATGTATTCAAGCATGAGTCATGCTTTATAATAATTAGCTAGCAATGTACATATTTGGAAAACAAGGGAATACTTGTTTTAGTAGGGTTCCAGCAAGAAAGTGTCTCATTATAAAATCTTCAGTGAGTCTCAGCCTGGCGGGATCTGTGTAAAAATACAGTTATTCACTAGTGGATAGGGAGAAATACACTTTATCTAATGGCACAGTCTATCTATATCTCTTTGAAAATATTTCAGATACGTAACTTCCCAAAGATACTAAAACGCGTAAAGTCGTTAGACATCGCACGGCGTCGTCAGATGTCTTTGGTCCAAATTCTAGCTAAACAAAACATGCCTGTAATCCTCGAATGGTTAGGCAGAGGTATACCTTAATAGTACACTGACATTTGGCCAGTTATAGAAGGCGCGTCTATTATTATCAACCGGGCACAAGTCACGACTCTGGTAGCCATTGAGAAATTCCTGAAAAACCCAGTAAAGCTCTGCTAAACCAGGGAATTAACCCAAGGACCACGCTAGCGATCACTAGACCAACGTATCATATGGTTGCTTTTTCAATAAAACTTGTATGTGACAAACGCGCATGCTTGTGAGGTCTGATGACGTCACACGATGTCTATGGTTAGGGAATTTTGTCCCTTCGAATTTTGTGTCCTGAGATTATCTTTGTCAGCTCGGGAAGGCCCTCATTATGAATAAAAAACTTAAGAAATGTTCAAGTTATGTACTTTTGAGATACAGATACACTGTGTTCTTATATAAAATCTGTGTTCCAGAATTCTTACCTTCATCGCCGTCTCTTGACAATTTGTTCGCGTGTAAAGGCAGGTTGAAAGGAACAAAGTGCTCATGTGAACAGATTGTTTGCAGGAACGTGAACTTGAAGTCAAACAACGCTTTCGGATCGCATACTTTAAACTTGTCTAGATATTTCTTTATTTGTCGGAATACGAAACCTCTGTCCATGAATGATAGGCATGACTGTAAAATAAAGTTAAGGTATTCAAACACATTTTCTTTTTCTCACAGACTATCATGTACATTTCTTTTTAACCGGCTTTAAAAAAAGGAGGGGGTTCTCTATTCGACTGTTTTTTTTTATGTTTGCTACGCGACTTTTCCGTCCATTGTGAAATGGGTACCCCTTTCACTCGAAGCGGTCCCATATGAACATTATCTATGCTGAGGTAATTTTTGAGCTATCTTTTATAATACATATATTTTCTTTCATCTGCATATTGTTAATTCACCTTTTTAGTTTGTCTATTTAGTGTATTTTAGGAGTGCCGTTTTTGTTTAAATTTCTCCTTTCACAGACCGCTGGTAGAAAATTCTTAAGAAATAAGTACCATAGCTTAAAATAAATTCACGTTTTTTATGAAATTTTGTGAACTTATCAAGTAGGTCTGAAAATCGGCCAACATATATTATTCATACCATTAACTGACAAAGGGGACTTCCGAGTTACGACACAACTAGTATTTTCATAGAATTCTACATAAAAAAATACCAACCTTTAGAAACGTGGCAAGATTCTTGTTAAAAATGTGAGTTTGCATCGGCTGCTGTAATATATACGACGGTTCCACAGTCGATACCAATCTGTCAATGTTGTCCAAGAGATCAGCATGGAATCTTTCATTACGTGACATCTAAAAAGAAGGTTCAGACTTGAGACTATGATAAAATAATTGCAAGAGGAAAAATATTCATAAATGGACGGAACATGTTTCAATTAATTTACATAATATAACATCACGCTTGTTATAAGTGAAGGGTTAGCGTAAGCCGGTTATATTAGATGAGAAGTCATGTCATGTCAAGTGATGAGTAGTAAATTAAAAAAAAAACATTATCCCACACTAGGAATTTCTCCTGTATCGTGGGTGCGTTTACAGACATTTAAACTCACATATACAAACAGCCAGACCCGAAACAACTATTTGTAGGCCATACAAAATTTGTTCCGTACGGGAATCGAACCCGCGACACGTAGCTCAGCAGCCGGTCGCTCAGCCACTGCGCCAACCGTGCCGTCAAATGAAAACTGTGTACTGCTACGATGGGTAGCCATTTCAAATTTGAGTTGCCATCAACTGGCCACAAATCCAGACTCCGTGGCTGATACTGAGAAATTCCTGATGGGAAAAACCCAATAACACTTTTCCTAACCCGGGAATCGAACCCAAGACCTCGTGCTCAGCGGGCGCTTGCTACCACTATACCAACGAGGTGTACCATCGTAATACATTATGGCATATATGGTAATATAATATAGTATTAATTATGGCATTAGTGGTTTTCCTTGTTCTATTTTAAAAGGTAGGTACTTACTTTAATTCTTCCTGTATTGATTAGATACTGTGCCATACTTTTTGTGATGATGTCAAAGAAAAAGCCGGAATACTGCATGAATTTGTTTCCTAGTAGAAAGTCTGGTTGGTTAGGGTCCACAAACATGTGTAGTGGGGCCGTCAACATTGTATGTAGTTTGAACTCAACACAGTTGAAAACGTACTGTAGACAAAAATAACATTTTATTTTTTTATCATATGATCCGAATGGCGGTATAGTTAAAAAGTCGTGCTGGATATAGGAACAAAATGAAGCGGGACCGTGACTAATTAAGGAAAATAAACAAAGTACTTTACAAATCATTCATGTTATAGAGTTCAATATTCTACCTAAGCAATGCAACATTTTTTTTCTCGATGATAGAAAACTTTGCTCCGCACTAGGAATTTCTCCTGTATCGTGGGTGCGGTAGCAAACATTGAACTCACATACACAAACAGCCCAACCCGAACTAAACTACCAGTAGATCATACTAATATTTGTTCCGTGCGTGGATCAAACCCGCGACACACAACGCAGCAGTCGATCGCTCAGCCACTGCGCCAACCGTGCCGTCTAATAATTATACATTATAACGATCTGTAGCAAATATATGGAATCATTTAACTTACCTTAACGTAGCTATCCAATAAGTCTTTCCGACCGTAGTCATGTATCATGTGAACAAAATGAACGATCAATTTTACGATCTGGTAACCCATATCTTGAGTGTAGCTTTTTTCAACTGTCTGCAAACAGAAATAAAGTCTTCACAGCGAACATGCATAAGAGAAACATTGCATATTTTTGTAGTATGTACAGACGACGGCAGGTCAACCTATACTAAGCTATTACAACCTGATCCCTCTACTACGAATCGCACACCGTAGTAGAGAGATCAGGTTAAAATGGTTTTATGTAGGTTGATGTGCCGTCGTCTGTACAAGTAATTATAATTCAAAAACAACTGGCGATACTGCCTACTCCATTATGGATACAGTTTGTAAGTATATGTAAACAATAATAAAAAATATTTACCATCAATTCAAAAAGTTGATTCATAATAGTCGGCAAGAAAGCGACGAGCGAGCTCAATTTAATCGCGTGCGCAGCTTTGAGCGCATTGCATACGTCATTCCACGGCGGCGGGGACGGCGAGGTGGGGGGCGAACTCGACTTGATCAGTCTTTCAGCTTGGTTGAACAGATTGTGTAAGTGTGAGTCCCTGGTAGCTACGGTTGAGTCCAGGACTAGTTGACAGCGGAATAGTTGTTTCTCACCTTCCACCCATACTACTTCTGGGCCTGTATTCTGTATAAAAAATATAAATGTTTTTAAAGACGATGTTGTAAAAACAAAGTTTTGACTTTGGAATGCATTTCTCACAATTGTTGTGCGCTCTGTTATGATTCACATTATTGTTATATCATCATAACAATAACGTGATTCACAACGAAGTTGCATTATTACCAGTGAAAATTAAATACTTTAGTGTCTATTTTCACCACAAAAAAAAATGTAAAGTAACTTGGGATTTTAACTCTAGGCGCTGAGCCGAGCGTTGACAATACAACACGCTTTTATCAGACACAATAGATTTGAAGTGTAACATTTGTTGGTAAAATGAGGCATTGTATTGTGTAATGGGCTGGTGTCAGCAACTTAACATACAAAGTGCGTATTTTTCTTACGGAAAAATATGGGCCATTGGGAGCTTCATTTAAATAATTCGATTACGAATTATGATTGGTCGTTCTAGTAAGTCTTACTGAGTACAAGACTGAAAGAATTAGTTTCATAAATAAGACATACCCCTTTCCCAAGTCCTAATGGCTGAATAGCCAAATATCCAGACGGCAAGTGTGTAGCAATAGGTAAGTTTACAACTTCATCGACCAACTTATCGTTTTTTAACAACGGTATCCACGCGTATCTGAAAGGAAAGAGCACGTGGTGTAAAACAATCGCATTCCAATTGAGATCATTATTATATAAATTAGTTAATTAATATAATAATGGTCCGTTTTGTTATGTGCTGGATTTATGGAGTATTGTTTGCTAGAAACAATAGGGGATATAGTTCTGATACTTTTGGCTATCAAATCGATGACCATCAGCCTCATACGTATCAATTATGATAAGATATTGGGAATGACTGAAATCTGGCTGAATAAGTCGTAAAGAAGGCTATGTCTACTTCAATTGCCAATTTAGAATACACGAAATTGGGAACGTGCTGTCAGCCTGGCCGAATACAAAAAAAAAACATTTTGACAAAATAGGTTGCAGATCAACTCTTTTTGAACGTTAATTGCACAAGACAGTCCTCTAAAACGTACACCCCTCGCCACTTTCTAGTGTTTTAGCTGGGATGACGAAGTAGCGCCCCAGATACAAATTCTCTAATAGGTTAAAACAAACCGGACCTATTGTCTTACGTCACAATTATATTGCCACGAAAAAATAACATCATGCTATGATTTTAATTAATTTGGGGCTGGTAGGCGCAACATATCATAATGTCTTGTTGCATGATTCGTTTTATAAGTGTCCATGTAGGACAATGTGAAATAAACATATTTTGATTTGATTTGATTCTATTATGTGTCACCTGAAAATAGGTCATCTATAAAGTCATAACCACGTTTTAAATGCAAAAAAAAAAACAGTCAAAATATTTACCCAATACAAGTTTCGACATTAGCATCGTTTTTCTTCGCGAGGTCGCACGATATGTGGTGGAAGGTGAACAATAAATGATGCTGGGAAGTTATTGTGGCCGGCAGTCGGATCTTAGCCTCGTCGCTCCATGTGGGATTCGCATTGTGATGCAGCACAGAGCAGCGGTACTGTGATGTCATGCCGAATCTTCCGTAGACCGCCTAGAAAAATAATTGAGGATGGGATATTGTAATTCGGCTAAAAAATACTGGCCACTGACGATGAAATAATCGTATAAATATTCATGCATTGTTTGGTGGTTGCGAGTTGTTTGCCCGGGGTTGCGGATTGTCCGAAATAGATGGGTTTTAGTCAGTAAGCCTGACCAACGGTTTACGGTTGCCGAAAAAATTGCATTCTGATGTGAGGAAAGATATTTTTGGTGTGTCATGCTTTGTGTTTCTTAAACCTAAGTTAAGTAAGCTAAGCTTAAAGCTTAGTTATCTTAATATGAAAAATATTTAAAATATATGGTTAAAACCAGAATGATTATCAAAAACCAATTAAACATGAGAAAATATTTTGTATTGTGCTGGAGCAAAAACTTTTTTTTTTGAGCTAATAGATAGTATCAAATAATATTATCCAACTAGATCGGCGTTTTGGCCCAGAAAGAGAGGATTCCAAGCTGTGCAAATTCCATGCAAAAATGACCTTTTTGGTACTTCTCAAGACGCTTCAATGTCTTTCGCGCTCCAATGAAGCCCGACACATGTCGACAGATGTAAATCAGTACTTAAGTATAATGGGCTTACTACTACTGGTGAAATTTTTTAGATCATGTGGAATTATTTATACTATTAACTAAACGGGCAATTTCTTTTGAAATAGGAAAGTGCTTTTGTTCTTTTGTATTGTTTCTGACTAACTGGCATTATTATAAAACAGGAAATATTATATTTTACAGATATAAATTCACCATTTATAGAGAAAAAAGAAACATGTTAAGGTCTAACTCAAGTGACAGTATATGCATGTATTTTTTATTTCGGCATTTTTTGCTTTGCAATCGTTTATTCTTACCTGAAGCGATTTATGTTCACCAGCATCGTTATCCCTCAACTCAATAGAACAAGCAATATTCCTGGCTCTGGCAAACATTTTCTGAGATTCGAAATTCAAAGCCAAAGGGCGGACGTACAAATGATGTATGTATGCTGCATAAGGCTGCTCCGGTTCCACGTTTAATGTTGCCAGTTCTACTGTGAGTGGCAACGTAGGCGGAAGTGGAAAAGGTTTTAATGCGGCGTAGGAGTTTGACATACAATCTGTAAAGCATCGTGTGACGTATTAGAAAATTATAATTGGGTGGTTCTTTTTTTTTGTACTCAAAATAAAAAACATTCAAAAAGTAAAGAGCAGATTTGAAGTAAAATTCAGATCTAAATTAGAAAAAAATATGCTTACTTGGTACTGGTTCGTTACTTTGATGTATATTAATACTGAGCCAGCCAGGTATCACAGTTAGTTTAGCCATTTTCTCAGACTTGCGGTAGTCCGACAATATTTTTAGCATATCGTCATCTGACATTTTGTTGGGCTCCTGCCGATATATGGTAGGAAATTCAGGAGTCAAATCCAAGTCATTGCTGTACATCCTGAAACAAACATGAAATAACTGTAAAAGAAAACGCAATATTTTTAAGTTATTGATTTGTTTGATGAAATATCCCTCGGAGCCGATGGACTATCTATATCCAGAATTAATCCGTAGAATAATTTTACAACATAATTCTAAGATGCAAAGGAATTCGTAGAGATGCAGTAGTTTATAATATGTCTTACTTGTACAAAGGTTTCGCTGCCCAAGCAAACGGCATTCTGTAGGTACCCACACGGTTTGCATAAGCTTGGACATTTTTGTGGACTTTGAGCCCAAGTCTTGGGTCTTTAGTAGCTTTGAGGTACGGTTCCATCACTTGACTCACATGACCTTGAAGGATTTTGTCAATTTTGACCACCAGGAACAAGTCGGGGTGAGGATTGTTTACCGACAGCATTACCTGAGAATTATCATAAACATGTTATATCTTTTTAACAGACTATAAAATTATCATAAATGCATCTCAAATTTGACTAGTTTTCATATGTAAATTGATGCAAAATACCTGTCTCTTAGATCGAAACCACTCTTCCGGAATCTGATTAACGTCTAACTTAACATCGTAACTAAAATTTTCAACTAATGACTTTGTGCACTCTGTGTCCTTGACTAGATCTCTGACGGCTTCGTGGTTGAGGTCAAAGTGGAAGTTCTCCGAGAGTTTCTTCCCACTCCTCGCGTCGTACAACGCTAAGTATGTGTAATAAGGCTCTACTTGACACAATAGTTCTTTATCGCCGTCTATAGGCGCTTGTAACCTAAACTTTAAGCTTTCGCATTTGAGCAAAATTCTTTGGCCAAAGTGTTCTCTGAAACAATAAAAATACCGTTAAACCTAGACAGAATGTCCATGACAGTTACTGTGTCTAGAACAAAAAAATTATAACTCAAAGAATGACAATCATACTGAAATGGTTTTATTGTTATGGCTGGCGATAAAAACGACACAAAAACAAGCTACTTGCGTAAGAAAAGTGGCTTTCACTGGCCAAGAAACTGATAAAAAAAATACACCAATACTACGTACTTGAATGGTTCGAGCTGAGGTTCAGGTGAAGGCGCACGCTTATACGGCATATTGAAGATGTTATATCGGCACTCGTTGCGCGCTGCCGCTATGGACATGTCTGTCTCGCGGGAGTACCGCATGAGGAGCGGGTTCATGCTGTGCTCCAGACCCTTGAGGGTGCCATACGTAGGAGGTGGAGGCTCCGCTGTTAGGGATACGTCAGCATCTAGATATTAGGAATGTGCAAAAGTTGTATTTGTGTAAATAAAGTGAAAGATAATTTCTAGACATAGTGCTAAGTAACACTGACAGTCAGCTGAAATACCACTTTCTTGATTTAGCACGACTTGAGCTACGCAAAATAGGACAAGCTCAAGTTATAAAGGTACTAGCTTTTGCCCGCGGCTTCGCGTTAAATTCGGGGTAACACAGTACCCCTTTCCTGATTCGTAAGTACCTGCTACCTGTAGTTTTTGCCCTTACCTTCCCTCTTTCCCCAGCATAGCCTATGTCAGTCTCCAGGGTCCTAACTATTTCTGTACCAAAATTTATCAAAATCGGTTTAGCCATTAAAGCGTGAAGACGTAACAATAAAACTCACTTTCCCTTTTATAATATTAGTAAGGATTATAGCGATAAGCGAGTCTCATAAATCCTACCTTTATCTAATGCCTCATCGCTTTGGTGAGTTTCCTGGCTATCCTGGTTCTTCTTCAGCGCTGCTTTAAAAGCATTGATCCAATCAATCACATCTTCTTCATTCTCAGCGGCAAACGTATAACCTTTTCCACCCGACATGCGCAACTCGAAGGAAAACCTTCCCCTTTTTGGATTCTGTAACCACGCGGATTATTAATCTTACGATATCAATGTCCGATAAATAAACCTACATAAGAACGAGTAAATAAAAAAAAATGATAAGATATTACTTTTGTAACACCTAGTGGGTCTTAACTATAGCTGTTTTTTTTTTCAAGAGTCGCTTTACGTTCAGAATTGCTTGATTCGTTTCGAATTCAACGGATCGCATTGTAAGTCGAGTCTGAAACAGGCGTATAGTTTCCAAATCGTTAAAAATAAATAAGCGTAGAGCTAAGCCCATATAAACTAGAAGATTATTCTATTTTTACAATTCCGGAAACACATACTGGTTAAGTATTATGTAATGGATAATATTGATAAAGCCTTACCCTGACAACATCAGAACAAAAGTCCATTACGATAGTGAGCTTCGTATCCGTCTTCTTATCATCCTTGTACACTTCCAGTATGTATGTGCCATCGGCCTCCCTAAGCATTGAGCAATATCGTTTCTTAAAAGACTTTGAAGCAAGGTTACTGAATATTCTATCTGAGCCGATTTCGGGTCCTTTGAGCAAGTGCCCCTCTTTGGTACCAAGGTCTAGCTTGGCCGCCTGTGTTTCGTTATCACTCTCAGTCTCGGCGTCAATATCATATACCTCTTCCGGAAATTTATTCTCTATTGGCCTGTGCAAGAAAAGATAGTAGTATTGGTATTGATAAGCAGTATCAATTAGTCAATTGGTATGTTTGAATTTACTCATGCTTGTCGTAAAAATGTTGATTCTTTGAAATGCTGATTCAGGAAATCCCCGCCCATAATATCATTTTGTAACGCGAATTTTGATACGTTTATGTATGAACTTGTTGTCAAACATACTTAACTATAAATGAATTCAAGCAATTAGAATGTTAGATAAATCACACAAAAGACCTTTCATAACTTGAAGTTTGAAAGGGGGTCATGATCTTTAAGATTAGCTTATTTCTGTTAATTTATGTTATGAAAATATCAAGCTGGCCTTAAGAAATTAATTTTAAATTTAATTTAATCAGTGAAAGTGTCTGTCCGACCATCATTACCATATTATGTGACTTATTAATTAACTATATTTGGTATTAAATCCTTTCATCCTATGTTGTGCAATAGGATATGAGTCATGCATCAGATATGAGCATAATGCCATGGCCTTGGAAATACAGCACATTACTTTTTGTTAACCATACATTGTTCATTGCCATGTAAAGTAGGTATGTTAATTATAACTACAAATGAGAACCCCTCTGTTTGTTACAATTTTAGCACATTGCATGCAATCGCCTTTCATTAGTTTTAGATGGGAAGCCGATAATCAATGCATTTTCAACAATGATATTCAAATGTAACCTTTATGTTGTGCATATAATTAACATTTTAAATTTGGCATTTTGGTGAATTTGTAGCTTGAGCTGTTTATTATTCTTAGTGCTTTCTAATATGATTTTTAAACTGTAATGGTTAATTGTTGTGTTAATCACACTTATGTTTTATTTGTATAATTTTCAAACGACAGTAAACTAACTACAGTAAAGCTCATACAAAACTTTAGTAGGATAAGAGAAGGATGTGCATACACAATCAATAAAATTATAACATTGTATTTCTGTCTGGCCAATCTTACCTTGGTAGATTGAGGTAGGTGCCTGAGTAGTTGCTGAACTTGTAATGTATAAGGTTCCAACTGGAGGCATAGCTGAGTAAGGCCTGTCTTGTGAGCAGGGGGCAGGAGGCCGCAGTCCTAACGTCAGGCACCGCCGTCGTGACCGTCCTCCAGCGACGAGGTAATACAACACTCTGTCAGGCAATATAATTCATATCAAGTTTCGGTAGGAGGTTCTGGGTTCAAAATCAAATCAAAGTCATCTATGCAAACTTGGCAGTGGTCAGCACTTTTTAACGTCATTGCACGAGAGAGACCCCAAAACGCTCACCCTTCGCGACTTCCTAGTGTTTTAGCTGGGAAAACAAAGTGGCCGAACAAACTCCCCAGCAACACAACTGTCTGATAAATTTGATGAACCAGTTTAATTCCCAATTTAAACTAAGTAACCGGGGATGTTTCAATAATAGCCCAGACATTTTGTGCCTAGTTGATAGTACTGATCCCATCCCCCAATTAAGTTTTTATATGAATAACTCTACCTTATCTTTTCGTGATTACAGGTGTAATGTTAAGTTTTAAATTGTTTTTAGCTAACCTAGCTACTTTTATCAGGGAGAGAAGCCGGGTTTCAGTTATTGAATACCAAAATTTTATTAAATAGTTGAACTATGTATATCGATTTATGCTTTGAATTTGCTTGTGATGACGAATGACTGAGGGACTTTTACTGTTATATATAAGTCCACAAGATTCAAACATTACTTCCATGCATTGAATTCAATAAAAACATAGCTACACAACCCAAGTATGGGGATTCCCATTTAGGTTTTCCTGTTCTCAATGAAACCTATAAAAAAAAGGCTTGCAAAGCACAGTAATTTAAAATCTTATGCACAATGTCATATTTTAGTAAATGGCAATGGGGTATATATAGAAAAAAAAAATTTAAATACTTCTTAGAAAATTATGTGGACTGCTATTTTTTGTATTTTTAAATGTTTTATTCAGTTTTGATAAGAATATTGTAAAACTATGTTAAAAAAATAATAAACAGACAAAATATTAATAAAAAATTAATTGCATGTGTCTTTTTATTGAATAGGAAACCTTAATGTAATGCTTACCAAAGGAAAGTGTGTAAACAAATATATGTATAGAAACTTACAGAGACATCATCAGTAGGGTACAGTAGAATATCCCTAAGTGGATCATTCATCAAGAGAGTCTTGTTGTCTTGGATGTACTGCTCAAAATCCAGTGCTGTACATTTCTTGGCAATGATATTCTGTAATAAAGGGGAATTAATCAGATTTAAATTTATTAAATTAGATTAAAATTGATTTTATTTAGGTAATTATAAAATTTGACTGCACAGTTGGCACAATGGCTGAGTGATCAACTACTGTGTTGCATTGCAGATTCAATCCAAACTAAACTTTACTTCTTCAACATTTTTGAGGATGAATATAATATATGGACTTATGTACACAGTCATTTTATATAAATTTTCCAAATCTAAAAACATTACAATAATAAATTTTGTTTTTTACAAAATTTATTATTGTAATGTTAAATATATTATTTTAAAACTAAATCAATTATTTATTAAAAAGGGGCACATCTATATCTATACTAATACTAGCTGTGCCCAGCGGTTTCACCCGCTGCCCCCTTAGGGGTATGAAAAATAGATGTTGGCCGATTCTCAGACCTACCCGATATGTACACAAAATTTCGTTTAAATCGGTCCAGCCGTTTCGGAGGAGTATGGGAACGAAAACTGTGACACGAGAATTTTATATATTTGATTCTAAAGAGGAATGGTTTGTTTGTTTGTATTGAATAATAATAAAACTACTGGACCAATTTAAATTTTTTTTTCACATATAGTAAGCTACATTAGGAAGTAACATAGGCTATACAATATCACACTACTACCCTCAGGAGCGGGGCAGCAACTAAAGTGCCTGAACTAGGACCTAGCTGTTTGAGGCTATTAAATGCATTGATACTTACTTAACAGTAAGTAAAAATTTGTATTAGTACTAAAACTTATTGTAAAGTGCTAACTTAACTTTTGTATATTTTCAGACAACAAGAGATCTTTTTTGTAACAATTCAATTAAGTACTAGGCAGATACAAGAACTAACTTCTATGGTCTATAAAGAGCAATCTGAGACTAAGCAATTTCTTAGTCATTTGTGTTAGTAAGTTTAAATCCAGCATTCAGTTGTTTTAGCAACTTAAGTAAAATTGTTTATTTGTCTAAGTACTTATTTTTCTTGTAAATATTTTGTAATGTGGATAACATTACAAACAAATAAAGACAAAAAAAAATTAACAAATAAAGTTCTTTTTTTTTAAATTATGTGATTGTAAGATTCACTTCTAATAATGTTTAGTTGGTGTAATCTCAGTATCGTTCTTCCAGTGTTTACAATATCCTACAGCTAATGTTATGTAAATATTGTAAAGCAGACATAAATCTAAGGTAGAAATTATACTTAATATTAGAGAAAATATTATTAAGGTAATTATGCCTTAGATTGAAATATAATGGTAGAATTAATGGAACAAACACTATTTCTAGCATGGAATAAAGTGATATAAAGTATGCATGATGCATGCAATTAGAAATTTCTAATGCAAATAGAAAGTAAGCAAAGGAAATTTTCCAATTAGGAACACAAAATTTATTTGTTTATAGTTATGCAACATTACGCAGGCCTCTATAAATGGATAGTTTAAAAACTATGTAATATGTCCGTGCTTATTTTAGCTATAACTGATCTTTATAATACAAATCTCTACTTGTTATATTTACCTCATATTCTGCGCCGTTCTTTTTCACCTTAGAATTGACTGGAGGCATCGTGGAAACACTTTTAACACTGAATTTTTGTATCCAATCACATATATTTACTTTTAATAACACGACTGTTTACATCTTGAAAAAAATCAATCATTTTTCATTCACAAAACGCCGAAAACCGCAACGCGAACGAAGGAAGATGCGAAACACGAACGAAAATGACAGGCGACAGCAATCAAACAGCAGCGACGGCATTATTAGCATTGGCAATCTTTTGCTTTAAAATAATTTTCAGTGTTGCCTCTACTTTCCAAAAACAATGAACGACTTTTTTTGCTATACTCAAAGTACTTGTCTTTTAAGAACAATGGGGAAGTTCGGTCTAAGCTCATTGTAGATTGCTATGACATTGACACGGGCATATCTTTACGAGACGAACGGATGGTGGGCTTTCGATTGCTCACCATGTACAGATGCCTACAGTGACCGGAAGTGGTCTCGTATGTCCCGATGCCCGAGGCGTCTTCAACAGCAGCTGGAACGTGAGGTTCTTTTCAAATGTCCCATCTTATATGACTACTGGTTTTTCGGATGGGAAATCATCAAATAACATTACCCGCAATCGTCGAAGCAGTGGAGAGAATCAGACTTTTACTGACTAAATTCATCCATGTTAATTCTTTTGCTTTTTGTCCCAGGGCGCAGCAAGATAAGCATCGTGCGTGCAACAGCATAGAACTTTCGAAACGGCACTCACATAAACACGCGTTTTTCGTGAGTGCCGCGTGAAGACGAGTGGTTGTATTTACCTCCACAAAATGCCACGAGTGTGTTGCGTAGTTTGTACGGTATATTTGAAGAAGCTCATCATGTGCCTAGCCTTTTCCCAACTACGTTGGGGTCGGCTTCCAATCTAACCGGATGCAGCTGAATATCAGCATTTGAAGAAGCTATTCATTAGAATGAGAATTTATTATACTATAAAATGTAATTAAAGCATTCCGAACATGTCGTAGCAGCCGAAAGTATTTTTCAGTAGGTACTTAAATAAATTGTAACTGTGTAACAAAGATATTTTTTTTAATGTAATGGTGTTTTAATTATTGTCACACGCATTTTCGGGTTAAACCCCAGTACTATGCGTTTCAACTTATAAAAGGATGACCTTGGCCCTATATTACAATTCTCTCATGCGTCATGCTCGCTTTTCTAATACTTACACGCTCGTAAATAAACAATAATCATATGAAAATATCATGAACAAGATCAATATTATTGAAAAGTAATTTGCAAAAAAAAATATTTGTCAAAGTTTATTATCGTCACAATATGGTGCCAAGGTCATCCTATCCTTAATTGAAACGCATAGTACGGTGCACAGCCACCCGCGCCGGGTTGATCCAGGCATGGGGTGATTGTGTCTGCTGGGGTGATTGTGTAGAATGCAAATGTGTCCCCGCACCCCAGCCAGAAGTGACGAGAAGGAACACCGTGTGGTTTTAGTCAGTAGGAGTCTGACAGACCCCTCCGCAAAGGCGGAGGACATCCATTGAGGATTTCCACACGAAAAAAAAAAAAAAAAAAAAGGCATCGGTGCCACATATACCGATACGATATGCCGCGCGCAGGGCGGCGTCCACCGCGCGCACTTCCGAAGTCGATTGTTTCATTACTACTGAACACAGAACCAGATGTTTTGAACACCCGTTACAGGACAAAAAATATTGCACCTTCAAAAACGGCTATACCTACACTAAAATTTATAAGTACCGAATCTTTTCAGTCACCCGCCTTTGAAGACTGAAGTTACATAAGCGCTAAATCATTTCCAGTCGATTAAAAATTACGCTGGTGCCTGTTACATAATAAAAAATCTCGAGCGCTTGCAAAACTTTGTGTCCCGTCTTCTGAAGTATGAACATGTTTCTCACCTTCGCGAGGAACTCGTAGCTCTCTATCCGCCTTCGCAAGAACACACGGATATCCGTAATCCTTACTTAATATTATAAAAGCGAAAGTGAGTTTGTTTGTTTGTTACCTCTTCACGCTTTAATGGCTGAACCGATTTGGATGAATTTTGGTACAGAGCTAGTAGGGAACCAGGAGACGGACATAGGCTAATATTTTTTTGAAAAAAGTGGGATGTGAGGGAGAAAGAGGGAAGAGAAGGGAAAACTTAGCGTTGCTATTACAAATCAATAAGGCGCAATGGGAACTGCGTTACCCCAAATTTAACGCGGGCGAAAGCTAGTAATATTATAAAAGCGAAAGTGAGTTTGTTTGTTTGTTTGTTACCTCTTCACGCTTTAATGGCTTAACCGATTTTGATGAATTTTGGTACAGAGATAGTTGGGAACCAGGAGACGGACATAGGCTAATATTTTTTTGAAAACAGTGGGATGTGAGGGAGAAAGAGGAAAACTTAGCATTGCTATTACAAATCAATAAGGCGCTACCGAATTTAACGCGAACGAAGCCGCGGGCAAAAGCTAGTCTACTATATTTCCTTTTTAAAATTCTACATAGGTAAATCGTCTTATCGTTTCTACCTGTTTTAGAGTTTTACTTACTGTCACCCTCGCGACGCACCAATTTAGAAGTTCCTTCTCTATGTCCATGCTATAAGATTTTGGAACTCACTTCCGCTTAGCATTAGATAAGTATTTAAAAGTTAAACAAAATATATTGACTGTTGAGGAGTCAAATAAAAATGTTAATGCCACTCTCCTCACAAATAGTCCTTAAACTTATGACAGTTAAAATTTATAATAAATTACCAAACTGTCTAAAAAAATAAATGAGGAGCGCTTCTCTTCTCGTTGCCGGCCTCTTCGCAGTGATGACGACGGCACGGTAAGGCCGTGCGCTGCGTTAGGCGGGCGCACGGCACGGGCGCCCGCTTGGCGTGCTGTTTCTTAACGCAGCGCACGGCCATTGGCCGAGCGCTGCGGCGGGCGACCCGTTGCACGCAGCGCTGATCTATGAGATTACATGAAACAGCACGCCACGCGGGCGCCCGCCTAACGCAGCGCACGGCCTAAAACGTCCGTACGTTTCCTAACGGGTGAATAGGTAGGTACACTACATGTAGTCACGTAAACACTGGATTTTCCTACTTGTCACGGTTCGGCCCCACGTTGGGCGCCAGTTTAAAAGGCGTAAATACTTTGCAAGTTATTTATTTATAGAAGCACTCATCAAATACAACAGTCTATCAGCACAACATACTGAGACAAGATTAACAATATAGGGCTTTCGCACACAACCCGAGAGTCGCGGAGACACTTCTTCCGTCTGACCTCGTTGGCGATCGGGGGTTTTCTCTCAGCGTCCGCGGCCTGCGCGGGCGCGATGCAGCCCGCGTGCGGAGGAGAAGGGGTGTGTCACGTGGCACGGCACACCGTAGCAACAGCAGCTTACAAACCGCAGCCTACTTAATATTATTCCCCGCGATATACAAATTATTAAAGCTTAGGTTCTACTCAATTGACGAATTTATGACTGATAAAAATTCGACCACAATCTTAGAACTTAGCCGCTGCTTTTGGTTTATCGGAATGTGGATCTCGGAAATGTGACGCTTTAGAGCAGCGGTCGGCAACCTCTTGGCAAGCAAAGGCCAAAAGGTGACGAAATAAACTAAAAGCGGGCCGCAGTAAGTTTTCCCTTTTCTTCCCTCTTTCTCCCTCATTTCTCACTATTTTTTTTAATAGTTAGTCGATGACCGTCTCCAGTATCCCAACTATCGCTGTACCAAAATTCATCAAAATCGGTTTAGACATTAAGGCGTAAAAATGTAACAAACAAACAAACTCTCTTGGGATACTCTCTCATTCTCATGCATTAATTGACTTTGACTTAATTACGATTTATAATTTTAAGTATAATATTAAATTGAATTAAATAATATAGGTACTGTAAAACAAAATAGAATGAATAAAGCTACTTTGAAAATTAATTAAAATGGCGAAGTTAGGCAGGCTAAATCCAATGTTGCGGGTTGTTCGAAAGAGATACCGCGGCCCCGGAACGTAAAGGGCAATAGAAGGATCATGGGTGGGTTTTAGTCAGTAGGAACAAGTCTGACATGGCGAAGTCATTTGATGAATTCGCACCCGAATAAAAAGTAGAAAAGGCAGGCTAAATAATTCAAACCAATATAAACTCTTACTCGAGCGCCTCTTCAGTTTTATTATAAACTAGCATATTTACTAATAACTCGTTTATTCGTGATTGTAATTCCTTTTGCTTAGGCTTAGAATTGAACAATTCTAAGCTCATGACTACGCCCAATTCTTTGAAGAAATTTCGTATGTAAGCATCACTTACTTCATCGTTTGAATCTTCTAAAGTGGTGCCAGCTGGCATATTAGTTGTCGTTGTATTTCCTAAATCAACTTTTATGTTAGTTTCATTATTCAAATTAATGTCTACTTCTAAGTTTTCATCTCTAACACCATCTTCATCTTCCATATTTATATTTTCATCATTATGTTCTTCCTTTGTATCATCATTTTTAATAATAAGTTCACTGTGTAATCCCATATTATTATGTTCAGATGTGTTTTCTTCATCACTTGAAATTGAAATAGAATGAGACTTACTTGTAAGCATATTTCGTAAATATTCGGTTTGTGTTGCAACAGAATTCACAGCATTTTCATCATTGTTATAAACAATGTCAGTAGATGGAAATGGCAAGGTATTATTTATTTGTAGTAGCTCCTCTAACTTACATTTTACAGCAGTGTTAATTGCTGTTTTAATTGATTGTAGAGAATCTGTATCCATGTCATCGGAATCATTGTTTCCTTGTAATTTTCTTTTATGTAGCAATGCTTTAACTTGTCCATGTGTAATGGTTACTTTATTTGGATAAATTCGTTTCGTTCTTAAACCAAATATGTCGTTTATTGCCTTGTGCATGATATGTGGTATTTTGTCATCACCCAATTCACATAAATATGGGTCCATAAAACTAAGACGCCCATCAAAAAATCTTTTTGTTTCTGAATTGGTTTCTGCAATCTTCCTTGTTATTACTCCAGACTTGATTAAATTCATTATCTTAGCATATTTGAATTTTATATTTCTCCATAGTTGTTTACATGACATAACTGAAAATTATAAACAAGTAGATATCAGTTTTATTTATTAAAGTACTATAAACTATAATACGGTAGAAGCTGGAAACCACTTTGAATGAGTCTTTGTAGTGTAGTGTCTGACTGTATGTCTGTCTAAAACAAAGGTTCCCAACCTTCCATGTGGGGACCACTTAAGGGTTCCTTTTTGTACAAAAAATAGTGGTATTACTTTGTTACAAAAAAAACTTTAAAGATTTCATAAAAAAATGTCCTTGTTTATTTCCGATTTATTAAAAACTAAAATCTTATGCTTTAGCTGTATTCCTATGTTGAAATTAAATTGCATAAATAATGATGACAGAAATAAGAGAGGACGAATTGTATGAGATCTCAGTATCAAAACTTTGTACACAGGTGGTTATAATACCACACTGGTAAAGAATTAAAGAAAAGAAGAAGCGTCATTTGTATGGCACTAAGTCATTTGTATGGCACTAAGTCATACAACAAGTTACCCAAAAAAGAACAACTGATAAACATTTATTTAAAAAATAGCCAACCAACATAATGGTACTAAAATGTTACTATTCTCTATCCGAGTTTTTGAATAATGTGTTATGATTTATTTCATAACTACCTACCTACCTAATGAATTATATACACAAAATGAAAACCTTTAGAATTAAGATAGTGAAGGATACAAGAGCAATCAAAGCTCCAATTTTGTTAATACTTTGTTTGATTTTGCAGAAATGCTTATGAATATTCTTACAAGATTGAACAAAACAAGTTCAAAAGATTTAGAGCTCTGCCTCTCATATTTTTTTTTTATGAATAGGTTTGAGCTTGAATCTTCTGTGCAAGTTAAAAAGTGTGAATTAATTTTACCTTCCATAGTTTAAGGTCTTATGGACCACCGGTGATCCATGGACTAGGTTGGAAACCAATGGTCTCAAGTCAATCTTGCTAGAAAGATTGCAGTTTTGATTTGAAAAATAAGGGATCTGAATGATGGTGGGTTACATAGTAAATTGTATTGAATAAAGGACAGTAAATTACTCCACGTCCAAAGCGAGAAAAAAAAAGTAAATTAAATATATCTGGGTCAATTTGTTTACATAAATACATTAAAAAATATGAGTACTTACGGGGTTGGTCTAATTTTGAGGAAATTTCTAACCAGGCTTCGTCCCATTTAGATTTGTCAAATCTTGTACGACGTTGTATATAGCTACTAGGCAATGGGACATAAGCAATAGGATATTTTGATATCATATAAATCAAATTAGCATGTTGCGGATGCCAGTTTTTTTTTGTGTATTTCTTCCTAAGTCTTTCACGGCTTTTGTCAGTACACGCCATACTTTTATAGTCAATACGCGGAGTACCTACGTTAATAAATCGCTTAGGAATGCGCACAGTATGCGCGCTAAGCACCGCTATTGTATTCTATTATGAGAATTGTAAACCCAATTATCATTGTTATTTACTAAATTGTAGTTATGCCAAAGAGATATCTTATACACGAAACATGTCACAGTGACATCCTAGTGTTGCTTGTCACTGTCAGTGGTGTCAGTTGAGACTACAGTGTTGTCAACTGGGTTTTAAGATTCGGGGCTAAACAGAATCAAAAAAGGGCTAGATGGGGGCTAAATTGCTTTTTTTAATAAAAAATAAATAAGAGAATTGAATTTTATTAACTATTGTTTACTTATTACATATATTTTTTGGAACACACAATCAAAAATTTAAAAACAGTCTAACTTAATTTAAAAAAAAACAACTTAAATGTACAGACGCCTGCACATCAAGCTACCACAATCTGTCAGATTTCTTTGATAGATTTTCGACTTTAATTCTGAACTATTAGGTTCAAGGTTCATTGGAAAAAATTGACAGTTTCGAATAGCTTGACCTGCCGGCGTCTGTACAAGTCCTCATCAGAGGATTCTTCGCCACACAAGATTACGCTCACACATTTGATGAATTTGAGTAATAGTGTGTGTGTGAGACTGTGAGTGCGTTTAGTTTAGGTATGCTAAGTTTTGTTTGAATTTAGGGTTTTCATTTGGGGGCTAGATATAGGGCTAGGTACAAATACAAACCATTTATTGGTTTAATGGTACAAAATCAATTTGAAATTATTGTCAACTCCGTCTACGAATACATAAAAAAAAGGTGCTAAATAATTATTTTAAGGGCTAACAAAGCTAAAAAAGGGCTAGATCTAGCCCCGAAAGGGCTAAATTGGCAACGCTGAGACTACTACATCTATAATCTACTTTACAAATCTGCTTCCCAGTATGGCTTGGTCAAAGTTTCTACAAAGCCTTACCATAATGGTTTTTTTTATGAATGGCATCTCGTAGTTCAACCAAGAAGTTGTCGTCTGCTTAACCGGGTTCACCATAATGGATACAGAGAACTTGTTAAATAGTCTATTATTTTCCTTAGATGGTTCACCAGTCACCACCGCTGTTCGGTAGCACCGAATTAGGCGATTTTTCAATAAAATAAATAACATGTCCCCCTCTTTTTAGCTGGAATCATTCGCAAAAAAGGCTAGTTCACCAGTAGGGATAATTTTATTGCTACTCTTGGAAATATTAGTTTTGGGTAAACTTAGGTGGTTACAATAAAGAGAATCTTGGTCTTTGTACACTTTATTTTCGTTATTTTTCTAACATGAATACAGCAGGTACTTTGTAAGTGTAACCTACTCAAAATCCCAGAATAATTCATTGAGTTATCAAGACTTTTATCATTAAGATTTTTTATTCTTTTGAATACCTACCTACTTATTTTAGTTTATTTAATTATTATAATGTATACAAATTATAGTTTACTCTCAAAATAAAATTTGTAGCCTACTTAATAAATATTTATGTGCACGTATATTTTTCTTATTTTTATTAAACTTTAATTTAATTCGAAATAGTGTTCAATTTACACAATTTAACTGTACTAGAGTCATTTTCAAGTATCTACTTACATAAAGGACTCAAGTTGAATTAATTTGGCAATAGTAATATGAAACTGTTCTTTGCAAAACTTTTTTTTATTTGAGTGTAACTCGTAGGTTTTTACGCCTTTTTGTATAGTATTTTGGGACATACCTACATTAAAAAAAATCTCAGTAGTCATATTAATTTTGTTCCAGTTGTAGGTACGTTTAAAATAAAGCTCTATTAAGACCCATCTATTAAAGTTCAGGGGCATGAATGAACTGAGACATGAGTAGTTAGGTTCTTTTGTAAAAAATCATCTACAGATATTTATCCTAAAAAGGGACTAAAACATTTAATAAAGAATTGAATGCGATCGGCTTTGAACTCAGTTGACTGTTGCTCTAAACACAATCCAAAATGGGGCTCTATTAGACGCGCACAACGAAAAAACATAGCCTACGACTAGGATAAATGTCTAACTGTATCTTATGTTATACATGCCTATTGTATAGTTTTATGCAATTTATTGTTATCATACATCCTATCAACAGATACAAAGTTTAGTCAACACCTACTTAGGTACATTTTACAAACCAGTAAAAGTCGTATAGGTTCGTTTTGTCACACACACTTAAATATCTATTTACTCACTGTTTGGAACACATACATATTTATTTAATTATTTATTCTTAAGTATTTATAAACAGTATTATGGGATAAATTTTTCTATCGTCTTATATTTTAGGTATTTTTATTTTTGGCATATGGCACACAGAATAATTAATAAAATTATGCACTTACTAAGATATCATACACAACACTCTTTTAAATACCATAAGGATTTACACAACTACAAAAGTAATGTTTTCGTCGTATAGAATATTATTATGAAAAATATCACACTTAGATAGGTAATTGAGTATTGACTCTACATTTTCGCAATTACTTTACATTCCTGGCTCTCGGAATTTTACTCCTGGTAGACGCTGCACCTGTACATCGATGTTAACACTGAAATTGGGAGAGGACGCTACTCTGTGAACGGAATGTGCTGGTGAGAGCCATGGCGGCGGCGATAGCCGAGGGCGAGGAGCGCGGCACGTACTGAGAGGCCGACGCCAGCGCCGGCTGTCAGGTGTACTCCTCGTCCTCATCCTCATCCTCACTAGAGTCGAATGAAGCCTCCATCTCAGCATGATCTTCGGGCGTAGGTAGTGACAGTTTCAAATAATCAACCGGTAACTGCTCCTTCGGGATCAAATACCCTGTCGAGTCTTGTGGCGGCGGTGGAGGTCGCGGCAGGCGCATTTGCATAACTTGGCCACCCGCGGCTGCATCATCTAATTTTCTACATATTTCATCAAAACCTATTCTATCGCGAGGATCAGCCTTCCAACATGCACGCATTAAATCGCCCGCAAATCGTGGGCAGTCTTCGGGAGGTACCAACACTATACCTCGTAAGATCAACTTTGTAGCACCATCGTTATTCTGACCATAGAAGGGCTGTTTACCTCTGCTGTATATCTCCCACAGTACGACACCATAAGACCACACGTCTGATTCGTGGGTGAACCGAGCGTACACGATACTCTCAGGTGACATCCACCGTACAGGCATGGGCCTTTCACCACCCATCTTGTAATAGTCGCACGTGTAAATGTCTCGTGACATGCCGAAGTCTGCAATTTTCACTGTAAGATTGGCACCGACTAGACAGTTCCTTGCTGCGAGATCCCGGTGGACAAATCTTCTTGAAGCAAGGTACTGCATGCCTCGGGCTATTTGTAAAGCCACATGCAATAAGGCTGGCTCGTCTAGCAGGGGTCCCGGTCGCCCGCCACCGCGGGATCCTCGCAAGACACCGGCTAGATCTCCCCACTCCATGTATTCAAATACCATCCAGGGACTCGCGTTGATATCATCTGCAAGTGACAAGTTTGTATCCATGAGTTAAATATACGAAAAAGAAGCACTTTAAAATAATGACTACGAACAATAATAGATAGTTAATTACCTCTGTATACGACTCCAACTAGTGCAAGAATATTAGGATGTCTAAACGCAGACATTATAGAGACTTCTCTCACGAAATCTTCCTCCGCATTGCGACCTGCACTTTCTTTTAGTACTTTGATAGCTACTACTTGTTCTTCAGCGGCCGTTCTCAAGAGCCCTGTAACAATTATTTGGTAAGTATTAAGTAGGTAACTAATTCGTGTAAAGATGGTTTGTAATAGGACTTGCTATTTGATGAGTGCTATGTTTAGTGGTATTTACCTTTGTGGACTTTACCAAAGCATCCTTCCCCGACCTCTTCAAGGAATGTAAGCGCGTTTCTGTCGAGGAGTTGGACCTGTGACTTGTTGGTGTCATCAGTGTCCATGGCCCCCGGGGTTCCTGGGACCGGCACGTTGCCTGCGCCGTATACTCCATACTGCGGGTTCGTTATATACCGTTCAGCAAGCAGAGGTTCCCCTGGTCGTACACGCTGTAAAAAACCAAGCTGTTCAATCTTCTTGCATCTTTGTGGAGTGATTACGTGCAAAAAGACGGTAGGACCGATCAAGCAATCCGAAATCAGTTAATCATCCTTATAATACGCTGTTATTAATTTCATAATTATTGATAGTACCGTGCAGAGGTTAAAATATAGGTCTTGTTAGGGATATAAAGTGATTGAGTGAACTTGATTCTCATTATAACAAAAAAAATCTACTTACAGGTTGTGTTTTCCCGTCTACACGACACATACGTTTTTTGAGATACAGCAGAATAATCGAGACGATTAGTATTAAGGTTACAGCTCCTGAAACGGTGACGGCTATGAGGGTGCCCACACTGGCGGTCATGCCGTTCTCTATTAACGAGCCGTTACCAGTCGTGGATTCCGCGAAGATCTCTCCACTCGTTAAGGATTTGGATATCTAGAAAAAGAAAACATACGTAAAGTTTTAGATTCACACTGATATTACTACTACTATTACTATACTATATACTCCTGTGTAGCCGTATGAACGGGTTTTGATAAAATTTAGGACATAGGTGGAACAAATAAGGCATAGGATGCTTTTAAATTCCGTCATGATGGCCAAGTCGCTGTTCGGAAGTAGTGAGTGTTTTTATTAATAAAGAATTATTCGGCTCTATTGGTATGTACCTCGATAATTTAGTCGGGGTGAATGTCAGATCAAACATAAGAATACATTAAGGTAAATACCGGACAAAAATGTCATAACAAACTCAATTGTAGTTGTTACAAGGCATAAAGAAAGAATACTTAATACAAAAGTCTCTGCGTAAACAAAGTACTTCCACAATTTGGGTGACATCTAACGTTATCATGGCTGACCCTATCATGAATATTTATCAGTCACTAACTATGGAAAAACACTGATTTCATTTTCCATCCCATGTTATTTTAGCGTGCCTGATTAAAATCAATACTTTCATTGACGAAAGTTCATCGTTTGTTATTTTCATTGTCCTCTAGTAATTCACTTAGCACGGCCAAACATAAGTACGTGGGCACTTCAGCTTTTTGGGTCATATTTAGGACGGTATAAAACAGCTCGCTTTGTCACGTAGGCCAAAACGAGACGAATTCATTGCGACCGAACTAAATGTTAGCGTCAAGTGAGGTTTAGTAGGACTTTCCATTTCCATAAACATTTATCTCTAACCTAATATTTTTTAATCAAGCTGGCAATCTGTGCAGTAGGACAGCGTGATAAGCCGATAAAAGGGTTTTAATTAAGATGAATGTTCTTACTTGTGCGGTGGGCGATGACGGCGGGTATCGGCTATCTGAGGCGTTCGAAGTTCTTGGCGGGATCACGTTATATATGGGCTTCAAAGTCACGGGAACTGGAATTAATTAATACAGTTTACTCTTAGACTTCTACTAGCACAAATGTAGGATGGAAATGCAAATTGTGGTGACTGTGGACCCAGTTGTTTGACGGCTCACTGTCTGGATGGAAGACATTTGGTAACTTTGGAGTTTGTAAGCCAGATTTACAGACTTTATTTAGTGCAAGTTTCATGTTTGTAGGTTTGCAGTAGGTGCTACAGCTTTCCATTAACGATAAGATAGACCAATGAGCATTTAGTTAGGCCCATACAACCACACCGTGTTTTTTTTTGTAAAAAAATATAACAAAAATAATAGAGTTGCAAGTACTAAAATCCGTTATCTTTGATGAAACGATTACAAAACATTAAATAGACGTAGCACCAAAACAATAAAATAAAACATTGTTTAAGCTATCACGGTGTTTACTGTAATTATTTTTTACCACCCTCCCGCCATTTCCAATCAATCATGGCGCTATCCCGAAATCATGGCGGCTACAGCGTCGAAATATCGGGTGGCCATAACAAATGGAAATCACGGCTGATATCCAATACATGACAGTTTCAATAATAAAATAAATGTTTAAAAACTCAGTGTAACAAATAACTATCAATCAAGTATTATGAGTTTTATACATAGTTTGTAAGTTCACCTGTGCTTCTAGGACATTTAAAGTCTTCTGTGACTGGCAACCCGTTGGAGGTGCAGCGGCAGTAGTGCATAGTACTGTTGTATGGCATGCACGCCGCCTCTTTGCCGCACGACTGTAGGCTGCAAGTTCCAGGCATGTATTTCACTGGAAAGGAAAATATTGTTTAAGTTTCCTGAAAGAGCTTTTATTAAGGTTTTTTGAGTGGCTTCATTGTTCAACTCGAAACGATGCAGTTATTTAGGTAGGGATTGGATAACATTTGAGCAGATAACTATTAACAAAGAGCCATACATCATTTAATTATCATTATTAATTACAAATCAACAACATGTATTGGGTTCCCTCTATCTGGCAGAATCTTGATGCTACGAAATTTATTTGGCAAAACACACTTAGCATAATTTTCTTTAAACGAACATTTTAAAGGCATAAAAATTATTTGGCATAGTTATCGTTTGGCATAATGTTTAAAACTTCGAATTAACAATGGCATACTTTTAAGATGGCAGAATTACATTTAGTATAATTACGATTGGCAGAGTTCAAATTTCGCATAATATATTATTTGATATAATTATACTTGGCATACTATGCAGACGGCAGTAATGCCTAGGTTAGGTTAGGTTAAAACTGTGACCTCCTACGCACGAGCCGAGCGAGCGTAGCGAGCGGTGCCGCGGCAGCGGCCGGCGAGTGCCAGCAACGACTTTCGTTAATAGAAAAAAGAGTATGTTTTATGTAGGTTACCCGGAACTGAACTATTTAGATTAGGATACCTAATTACTTATTGAATTCAATGATATTATCTCAAATTCAATTAAACAATAACTTAAAAAATTACATTATTTTAAAGAAATAATTAATCAAAATAAATGACAAAGATGACCGTAACTATAAACTTTCTACGATATGACAATTTTGCCGTTTAATGATCATCGATATAAAATATATTATGCCAAAAGACTATTCTGACTGTGAACTTTCTGCGATATGATGTTTCTACTTTTTAAATATTATGGATATGAAGTTTATGCCTAGAGATGATTCTGACTTACAAAATTATGAGTTTAGAATGTATGATAAATGAGTGTCTGCTAAACAATTTTCTGCGAAGTGAAGTTTATGCCATCCGTTGTTATGCAAAATAAAATTATGACATAAAAAGTTCTGCTATAAAGGGTGGACCCACATGTATTACGAAGCCCCTTATGTATTAGATCTAATCCTATCTGTTTAATATAATGTATTATCAGTTGAAAAATATTAATTAAGTATACGACTATCACCAGGTATGTTTTATTTATAATATTCCAACCATTATCCTAAATGACAAAAGGGATTAGCTAATTTTGTTTCGAACAACGCCTATCCAGATAATGACAGTCAATTTGTAATTAATGTAATTAGGTGTTCTCACTGCCGATACATTAATGAAATCTCTAATTAGGTATTCAATGTTTTGTAAAAATTGTATCTACATAAATTAGGTACGAGGAGCTATATATTGTGTTAGTAATTTTAATTGTGCTAAATGAAGTCAGCGAAATATGTAAAACCATTTTATATAAAAGATCAGAATTTACTATATTTAATTCAATTATAGAATCTTCTCTTAAAACCGTGATTTTTTTACAAGAAAATTATAATAAAACTTACTAAACAAAAACTTACTATCTAAACAGTTGTAAGCAATAAAACCCGCTATCTTAGAGGAGACCATTACAAAACAGTAAATCGAGTAATCGACGTAGCACAAAAACAATAAAATAAAAGTTCAATAAACTCAGTGTAACAAATAACTATCAATTAAACATTGTAAGAGTTATAAATAGTCGTAAGTTCACCTGTGCTTCTGGGACATTTGAAGTCTTCTGTGACTGGCAACCCATTGGAGGTGCAGCGGCAGTAGTGCATGGTACTGTTGTATGGCATGCACGCCGCCTCTTTGCCGCACGACTCTGGGCTACAAGGTCCTGGCATGTATTTGACTGGAAAAAAAAATGGTATCCTGAATGAGTTTCTATTCAGATTTTGAGTGGGGGCAAATGCCTATTCAGCTTCAGTGTTAAATTCGATTTGACGCAGTTATTGAACAACATAAGTAAGCCTATCGAGACAATGGCAGTCAAGTTGTAATCATGCGTCCCGTTGGGGATACATTCACACAATTCATGTGGCTATGCCTATTTTTTCCTTTCTCTCTTTTTTGAGATATATTTTATTAAAGGAAAGGAAAAAAATCGTAGGTAACCCTTATATAATCACTTGTTGTCTGCCTGTCTATCAAGACCCTTGATCTAAAGAACGCGTAGATTATTGAGTTGAAATATAAAAATATAATCTCAAATCTGCGGCCCCGTGGAGCTTGGTAAAAAAAGTCAAAGATATGGCACCTCTATGGAATCCTCGTTGCGCGAGACCGATTCGCACTTGACCGGTTTTTATGCGAATGTTTCGCCATTATACACAGTTAATTGTAATCAATGTCCACTGTCCATCAGTTCGAAACGAACAAGGCTAATAGAAATTCACGTCAAACGTTGTCTCACGATACTTGCAATTTAAATCCGAACCGCTTTGATTGTAAAGTTAAATTAAATGTTTTCTCTTATTTGTGGAGCGTGGAACCGGGTAATTAAAACTATTCATAGTATGTAAATTGTTGTGATCAAAGAGAGTATTTCACATTCATAGTATTTGGTATTAGTATGAGAAATTAATCAAAAACTACACTTGTTGTTGTGGATATAAAAGAAATACACGTATATACTGTGTGTGATACTTTATAGGAAACTCACAACAGTCTAATATTATAAAAGCGAAAGTTTGAGAGGATGTATGTATGTATATTTGTTAAACTTTCACGTAAAAACGGATTTTGATGAAATTTCTCACACTACCACAAATATCATAATTTACGATAAAATAACAAACAGTAAATACTACAAATTAAAATAAGACATCTCAATCACATTTGTGCCAATAAATGGCCGGCACAGAACATCAGCCTTTCCATTAAGGGCGAATGCTCCGACGGAATAATTACCATAATCACAAGCTTGCCAATTGATTGATTAATCACAACACAGTGTTAAATAGTGGTCCCAAGTTTTGTGATCAACTTGAGTGATATAAGTATTTAAATAAATAAACTGTAAATTAAATAAATGACGGGTCCATTTGACCACTGGTAAGACTAAATGAAACAATTTATCATCGCTATGGCCTAGCGCACAGGTGTTTTGCAAAGGAGATTTGTGTCTGATAAGACACCCTGTATAGAGAATAAATCCTACTTTAGATAGCGTTTTTGCCTACGGTTCTATCACAACTATCGGTAGGTACCTACCAACTTTGGTTTACAGTTTACAAATCAAAAGCTTTAAAATAAAACGTTTTTACACGACTACGGCGAAGCAAAAAAGAGGGTTATGGTTTGAACTGGTGTGTATGTAATGTTAGAAACACAGCTCCTGTTCAAAAACAGGAGCTGTGATCTTCTGACAGGCAATAGGCAATTTAAGACAAGAATATTTTCTTGTATCATACTTTTTGGAGCGTTGTTTTTCAGCACTAGTCGGGTTTTAGTTAATGAATTAATTTTATGATTGATTGCCTATTCGTAATGATTTTCGTACCGACATACCAATTTTAGACTAAAATATTCGTCAAAACATAAAATTACAACCAACAACTTGTGTAGGCGAAAATTTGATAATGTGTAGGTAGAGATTGGTGCAGAAAAGAAAATAAAATTTGTAATCTATTTACTTGGCGGTAGTTCCTGTGTTTGTTCTGGCCTCGCCTCCTCTCGGGCAACTCTCGCCAGCTTTTCCGCGTATTCCCGTAACCGCTGAAACAATTAGATTAGTATGTTGAAACAGAATACAAAGAGGTGTCTGTTGTTATTGATTACACACTAATAAACCTTCTGTGGGATTAAAAGATGGACTTTTTTTTTGGGAGGGAAATCATCAATTAACTTCCCCCGCTCTGGGCGGATCTGGGGAGAGTGTCAGACTTTTACTGACTAAAACCCACCCATGTTCCTCCTATTGCTTTTTGCGTTCCGGGGCCGCGGTATCTCTTTCGAACAACCGCAACCCGGCAGGCGGAGGCCCTGGTAAGCCTCTCTGCTTTGCTGACATCTCTTTGAGGCGCGCGTGAAACACTAATGTGCCGTAAAAGATGGACTTGGAGTGAAGATTTGGATAGCTCTTGAGATGTACGCCCCGTAACAAGTTTAGAACATTTCAGTTTCGAAGTTCTTGTTTAGGTTCAAGTCCAAATCACACTCAAACAAGTGAATTCACGTCTTCTGGCTAAGGGTCAGCAGAAAGCCTGCTACGATCCTCACATAGGTACTCCGTTAGCTTCATAAACGTTCTTACATCTGGTCAAATTGTTTTGTGCAAATTAATGTTTTGAAATATCCGATACACAGCACTCAGGCCACGCAGCAATTTGATTACGAGTGCTTTACTAAATAAATTGAGTTTAAACGCACCCTTCACGCACTATTGATTGGAATCAATCAAAACGCATTTTCATATTAATTGGACCCGATAGAAAGACCAGATTCTGACGGTCTGGCGCCGACCAAAACCACTTGTTAAACGGGAAT
The DNA here is from genome assembly GCA_958449745.1 of Ochropleura leucogaster. Classification (NCBI taxonomy): domain Eukaryota; kingdom Metazoa; phylum Arthropoda; class Insecta; order Lepidoptera; family Noctuidae; genus Ochropleura; species Ochropleura leucogaster. The sequence goes on from OY288208.1 coordinate 7,225,709, forward strand.
ATCATAACATATGGGTGCCTACTACCTATCCATCACAATCTTGTTACGTAAATTGCACAACAGAGTAACAAACAATCTACAACAATAATGGAATTCTAAAAACAACAGTTACAAACATGGATTCTTGGATCTGCCGCAATACGTCCCTCATGTCAATCAGCTCATAATTAAACAATTAACGTAAATTAGAATGCGTTTTCACGTTAATTGGCTACTGTTTGGCATACATAAGGCTGCTAATTACCATCGGGATGCATTCATTCTCTGGTCATGGTGTAGAGGCACGATCTCGCAATATCTTGAGATCGCCGGTAGAAACTGCATGCTCTATCGTCTACATTTAGTCGTAAAATTTGCGGGCGTTTTGCACTTTAAATTGGGCGTATTACAGGTTATAAGTATATAATAAAAAACACAAGACGGTCGGGGCTGCGTTATGTTATCTGTGAAACGTTTGAGATGCTCGGCACGGAGTTATTTTGGCCACGTTATCGTGGAGAGTGGCTGCACTCTGCCTTGCCCTCGGGTTACGATAAATCAATAATATCGTGTACCTAAGTGAATTATCGATATTTTACATTTTATGCCTATTTGTTATCGTTAATAGGAACGAAGTTAACGATCGCACTGCGCAATTACCTCTAGGCTAGGCTGTTTGTCTGTCCCGCGGCGTAGGTAATCATGTACTCCTTCAATGGCAGATACTTTACGAATCAGTCATTTGACATTCTCTGCTCTATCGTAGCGAAAATAAATCTTGAGGGGATCCTAAGTAGTGTTATTGTAGCCGGATATACTTTCATTACTAAATAGTTGTTTACCTTCGTTACCTATAAGAAGCGTTTCTGAACTGTCATTTGTTTTCATAAACTTTTCATAGACGCTATTCGTTTAAAATACTCGGTGACGCTTGTTTGTTATTTATTTTTTCTTCGTGTAAATGTAGGGAGGGTAGCCCAAATTAGATGAAAATACTTGTGGCAAGGATTTTCTAGAAGAAATCAGTAGATTATTTCTAGACTCGGCGGCCAAAAGAACTTAAGTTCAAAATTGACTTAAGTTCTTATGGCTTCCGAACAAAATTGACTTTGAGTCTCAAAATGTTGATTTATTCATTCATGGAATTGAATTTTCCCAATATAGATAAGTAGAAAAGTCACTGCTACGGTCCTGGAATAATTTGGTTTTTAAATTGCTCGTTCAAAAGATTGTTATTTAGTCACTGTCTCTGTGTTTCTTCGAGCTTAAATAACGTTCTACATTTTATAAATACTGGGTTGCTATGACACAAAAATCTTGTAACGAAGGCGAGCTAGTTTAGATTTTGTTTCAATTAAATCAATAGTTGTAGAAGTTATATAGGCAGTCGCTTTATGTAACATTGGCTTTTGCCCGCGGCTTCGCTCGCGTTAAACTCGGGGTAACATAGTACCCCTTTCCAGATTTGCAGGAACCTGTTATCTATAGTTTTTGCTCTTGCGCTTTATTGGTTGTAATAGCAAAGCTAAGTTTTCCCTTTTCTTCTCACTTTCTCCACCTTACCTCTCTTAAAATAAATAGCCTATGTCCGTCTCCAGGGTCCCAACTATCTATGTACCAAAATCGGTTTAGCCATTTAGGCGTGAAGACGTAACAAGCAAAAAAACTCACTTTCTCTTTTATAATATTATTATTAGTAAGGATACTGGTACTGAGCTGCATCCAGATAGACTAAAAGCCGACAGTATTTATCCTTTTATCAATGTTTTTAGTCAATGAGTTTTTCTGAGTCACATATTTTTTTACTGACCAAAATTATCGAGGTACTTACTTGACTTCAGCAACTTTCTCTCTATTGACCAAATGATTAAATAATAAAATTTATTTCTGATTGTTTTACTTTTTTTTCTTCGGATGGGAAGTCATCAAATTACTCCACCCACTCTGGGCGAAGTGTCAGTCTGTTACGGACTAAAACCCGTCTACGTTTCTTCTTTTGTCGCTCGAGCTTCGGAGCCACGGTATCTCTTTCGAACAACCCGTACCCTCATTGTATCCCTAGGCCAATATCTAAACTTAACCTTTATGTAGCTATAGACTAATAAAACATTAATCCAATTTCGGGAAAATTAATCCTGTCTAAAAGGAGACGTACAATAAAACTCTTCGCTAGCTCACAAAGCTATTATTAGGTAAACCATTCCAATTTCCCCTAAGGGATGGGTACTGGTTGTGACGGATAAACTTGTTTTTTGTACTCCCACATTTCGCCAGTAATATTTAAAGCATCCATCGCATAAGCATAAGCATCCCGTACCGTACAATCAATAGCTAAAAAGCTATTGATTGTACGGTACGATGAAACGATTGGTTCTCGTCGCACGATGAGTTCAAATATATAGATCAGAGTGTCCTAACCTAAGTGAAGCTCGTAAGCCATCGTGCGAGCACAGGCAATGTTTAATTGACCATTTTCATCGCACTACAAATCGCATCGCTTCGTGCCGTAGTGCGGTTCCAACCAGTTAAAGACGCCTGAGGTACGTGTAATATAGCAGTTAGCAAAATGACAACTTGGATTAAAATATATAATAAAAAAAAAATTATACCCACACAAGAAGATCGAACAAGAAGAATTTCTCCAGTATCGTGGGTGCATTTACAAACATTTAAATTCACGTGAATTTAAATGTTTGTAAATGCTGTTTGTGTACGTACGTACACAAACAGCCAAACCCGGAACAAGTACCTGTACGCCATACGAATATTTGTTCCGTGCGGGAATCGAACCCGCGACACGCAGAGCAGCATTCAAACGCTCAGCCACTGCGCCAACCGTGCCGTCAAACTATACTAGCCGTCAATCGGGAACGAATATAGACTCCATGGAACATCCTCGTGGAAAAATCGAATACACTATTAATAAAGAATAGGAGCTTGCGAATACTCTTTATCTTTTTACTACCTAACCTATTAAGTTAGTTTTTCTAGTACGACTGTCGGGCTTGTTAAAGAAACAAGTGTAGTAAACTGGTCCGCGTTGTTACTGCTAAATATTAGGTTTGGAAATTTGATTCTTGTGTTAGGTGTTTAGGCTTTCTATCAGGATATTTTCAGTGTAACTGAAGCCTAAACGAAGTTAGTATATGACGCTCTTTTATTCAAACCGGGAATCATCAAATAACTTCAAGGAAGTTTGTCCGACTCACAGAAATATTAAACTGACATCTATGGTCCGACTTTTACTGACTAAACTTACTTTCTTTTGCCCCTTTGTATTCCGGGGCCGCGGTATTTCTTTCGAACAACCCGAAACGGTATCTGAGTTCTTTGGTGGCAATATCTCGCCCTCTATTTAAATTTGTCTTTAACATAACAGGGGCCTAAGTCTGATATTACAATAGTGTCAGAATTTTCGATCACTGATCGCATAATAGTTGATTTTGACAAGTTTAGTATGTAGTAGATTACCAAAATTATCAAAATCAACCATTATGCGATCAGTGATCGACTATTCTGACACTATTGTAATAGCAGACTTAGGTCCGTGGTGTAAGGTGGGTGAAAGTACTTTAGGTAGATCTCTGTATAACCTTTCGATGATTACACGCGTGAGGGTATGTTGTCAAAGAACACGTGTCACACGATCATGTCATCGAACAGGGCACGTAGGAAGAGAAACACAAACGACATGAATTGGAAATCAAATCTTGTTTGATTACACCAATCTCATTCAAATTTTCAAATGATTCTCACAATTCTGCGTATGGCTCGATCATCTAATTATTTCTATTCAATTTTCTCCAGTATATAGTAGGTAAACGTATAGGTAATAAGTTCTGGGATTGGTATAAGTATGGAACTTATACCGGGGTTTACAGAAATAAAGTAAATGTAGGTATATTATGGATGTGCTAGGATGTATGGCTAACACTAACCATAAATGGATGGATGGATGTTATTACACACAAATTCTTATCGAGTATTCATTTTTCATTATTATTAAAAGATATTAGGACCCATTATCATGCGAAGAAAAAAAAAACTCATATGTTATCCAAGCAAATTAGATAAAATTCATGTAGAAAGAGGTCCAATATGGATTTTAATTTAATTAATTCTAACGTTGGAAAAATCGCGTAATAAACACACAAAAAAGCAGTCGAATTGAGAACCTCCTCCTATTTTTGAAATCGGTTAATAACATAACATGACGTCTGTTGAACCACACTACTGTATTGTTCAATAGTACTAGAAGGTGGTGGTGAGGTAGTGGCACCTATTTTCTTACGTAAACAATTACCTACATACTTCCTAAAGGCTCTAACGATTAGCATTTTCTTAAAAATCCATTAATGTTTTCGAATCAAGTAACATCATTTAATAGCAAACAAACAGTTCATTAAATAAATTAAAGATTCGAAGACGTCCATGGAAAAAGCACATTATATCTGATGAGCCTGGTTAGTTATCTCTTTTGTTGATCGTTCATCTCTAAAGGGAATGCAGCCTTAGACTGGCGGAGGGGAGCGAGGATCGTTTTGAATACTAACTGAAATAGAGCTTAACTTAATCTAGTTATTTCCATGACAGTCTCATGAATAAGAAGCTTGAATATGCAATACAAGAGTATCTTATCGGATCTACGCATTGTTTAATCTTAAACGAGAATTTTATAAATGCCTAGCTGACCTAGGCAAGTAGTAGAATGTTTTCCAATCTGAGATAAGTATGGTAATATCTTATACATATTCTCTACGGTCGCTGTTACAATGTTGTGTACAAGGCAGTTGTCTATGGTACTCGAAAACCTGACCGTAGGCGAATAGACAAAACACAAATATGTAAATGTCAAATCAGAATAACAAGTTAAGAACTTTTTATCCTATTAATATTTTATCCTACTCCCTACTATTATTATATTGGATGGATGGATGTATGGTTGTTTGTTACTCTTTCACGTCAAAATGGCTTAACGGATCTTGATAAAATTTGGCACAAAGGTAGATTATAGTCTGGAATAAACACAGGATACTTTTTTTTCGATCATCACGCGGGCTTCACAAACATTCGCATTTATAATATTAGTATCTAAGATATTTGATTGAAAAAGGATAACGAATACTTATTCACTTGTTCCCTTCCGATTTGTCATATCGATTTACTGTTGCTTTGATTAGCATGACTTATGAACTTGAAAATTCATAGCCTAATAATACTGACGAATTATTTTAACCTACACAATCATCTTTTGTAACATCAGCAAGCGGATTTCTGATCTACAATTTTGTAAAGCGAATAGGTACTTATTACGTCCGTTGCTACATCCATTGTAAAATCAGTGGACATTCGTTAATCCAACGTGTCATTTTATTGTATTTTGTAACTTGACGTCTTAGCACAGAACTGTGAACTTTCATAATCGTTCAACGTTCCTTTACATACTTGCGATGGCTATGGGGATTCATTTGCATAGATATAGCGCAATGGATTATTTCCCGAAATTATGATGCCTGTGTAGATGAAGACGAAGATGAAGGTAGAACGGAGAAAAGGAGGAGAAAGTTTCCCTGCGTTGAAAATCTAACAGCGCATTTTATTTACAAATTCATGTATTCAAAGATAGCTCTCAGTGTTAGTTATAGCGAACAAGATAAGCTTAGGTTTTGTATCTTAATTTGTATAATCTATAGTAAGTAGGTGTAGTTCTAAGTAAGTAGGTAAGTATCTACATTGGTTGCGTCAAGACAATAAATAAATTGATTGAGTACAAAGTGGTAATAATTACATATAATATGGAGAGAATTATAGGTTGTGTTAATTTCGAATACTAGGTTTTGCCTAGCACTTCACCCGTGAATGTCAGATACTATCTCGCGGGAACGTACGTGTCTCCAACCGCGATAAAAAGTACCTAGTAGGTACCCTGTTTATTAACCCGTGTGGTAATATCATCGAAATTCGTTTAGCCATTCAAATATCCAAATATATGTACAGACAGACAAACACATAGAGTTCGTTTCCTTGGATTTCCTTTTGTAATAAACTCCTATTTCGAAGTGCGAATATTTTGACATGTGACGTGAATTTATTTACATAAATGAATTGGACAAGCTAGGTTCGTGACAAGCAATGTGGGTTTAATTTAAATTTAATCATGAAATTAAGCAAATAGCAAGGAATTAGATTAAGTTTCTTATATTGGATTATAACATTACATAAATTCGTTAAATTACGACAAACGAAATCCCAAAGACTACCTATTAGCGGATAGTAAGTATTAGGGGAAAATACTTTATAAGTTGGGTTTACAACTGAAAGAAAATAAGACAAAACATACCTTTGATCATTTGACCAAGACAACAAAAATTTTTGTTTGTTGTTCAATTTGGTACTTACACAATATTATTGGACTAGGAAAAACGTTAATTAATACATTTGATGTAGAAGAACCTGAAGGCATTTTTTTCGTGTAGAAACGTGTTTTAAATATATAAGTATATATTTTCAAAATAACTTTTTATAAAGAAACGAAAAAGATAAAGAAGTATAACAGCGTAGAGCGCAAAAGTCGCCATTCAAGGAGTAGAATACTTATACCAGCCCAGATCTATTAGGGGCCGCCAGGGCCACTGCCTGCTGAGGTTGCGGGTTGTACCGCTAGCCCTATATACCGCGGCCCCAAAACACTAAGGCCAAAAGAAGGTAAATGTATATAAGTCAGTAAAAGTCAGAGCGGTGGAAGTTATTTGATGTTTTCCCATCTCTAAAAAAAAGCCGAGATCTATCAACACACAAGCGACACTTGACAGTAACGGATTAAGAATTGTGAAAAATTATGTTCTTTTAGTTTGAAGTCTGAGAAAGAGTGCAAAAATGTTTATTAGTCTCGCACAGAACAAAACAATAAAACAAATGGGTGGGGGCTAGTACTTCTAAAAAGGCAATTAATTGTATTGATAAAATAATAACTAAAATAAACACAAGCTACACAGCTCCATCAAAATCTATAGGATACAGCTCATCAGCTTAGCCTATAAAAGGCGGTAAAACACCCTTAACGAAACTGAGAGGTGGGTCATACTCTTATTTACGGGAATGTCAATTATTATTATTATTTATTTATTTTACAGACTACAATGTGAAATAAATAACAATTGATTTGAACTGTGACACCCCGAATTTAACGGGAGCGAAGACGCGCTCAAAAGCTAGTAGCAAATAATTGAGGGTTTTACACTTTCAAATAAAGCTGTTGTACAAGTTATTAATTGTGCGATGACAACAATAAAATCACAATAGCCGTTGAACATTGCTGACCCAAATACTTGTGGCTTCAAATCCCGACGCTGAAACTTATTGCCTCCAAGGATACCCGTGTTCGTGAGAATATTCAAGCGTCCATTATTTCCGTCTTTAGAATGTTTTGACATGGCGGATTCACGAGGTGTTTCATACATTCATCTTGTTTAATTTGTTGCCGTAGAAGGCGTTATTGTTAACAACGATAATCAGGAATGAGGCTAGAGAATATGGTACCTAGTATTGTTTACATTGTCATCTTCATTAAGCAAGCAGAATTTATGAAGTAGATAGGTAGGATGTGGAATAAAACAGAACAAAAAGGTTACTTTATTTAATGTTCATACCTATCTTTTCAATTGTAATAATTTAGTTTCCGCTGAATACCGGTCACACTTTGCATCTTGGGTTCGTTCTAAGACCACTCCTAGCTCATTCGCTCACTTCTTGTGATCGTTTAGCTCAAAAATATAGACAATATTTTACATCAGTTAAATCGATGGCTCACGGCTATCATTATCTCGCGATCGTGTTGGTTTTCAATGTTTAAACGCGAATGAGAAATTCAGAAATGTCAAAACGATAAAATGTACTTTATTGAACTGTTGAGATAACGATAATCACGAAACCACGCGCCGGCGCAGTCAGTTTTACGTGTGCCCTTAACAATAATATTCATTACCGTGCAATGTACGCAATATAAAGAGAACAGCAGTAATCTAGCTGCGATATTGAAGATCGTGTCGCTCTCGAACACAGACATTCAATAATCTAAAGTTCACTGCTTCGTCATTCGTACTGGGGCATTGGAAATCTCAGATTACTCCAGAAATATTTTTAATGACTCTACTTTTTTTTCTGGCAGTAGTTGTATATTTGATGACTTTACTTAAATCGATTTAATTCGACCCCCAAATGTCTCTAAACCTTATTTGAACAAAAAACTGACAAGCAGACATCACGATCCTGACCTGACTGCTTTCAAGTGCTGACACTGCTGTCAGTGTCATAATTGATCAGAAATATTGAAACTGATAGATCTTGCTTAAAAGGGCCGATCGCGTTAGTTTTCATTGGCGGAATTTGATCTAAGTGTTTATCGTCGATATCAAATAATCGTCGAAATAAATCGGAATAGAAAACAAAACAATAATTGGTTGAACTTCTGTATTTCAAACTTCACATTCACATTCGGTTTGTTAGTGGACCAAGCACCCACGTGACAGTTTCGTTGATAGATTACGGTATAAATAACCGTCGGACAAGTCGTAGCTTAGAGCCACGCTCGACTCGTCCCCGCTGATGGCAAAACAATACAACAAATTACTAACACTATTGTTAACTTCTTACATCACCCACACCTACGTAGATTATGTCTGTGTAGGCAGGCGCGTTCGAATTTTGAATTTGAACTATTGTTTCTGTTCTGGATGTGACTTATTTTTAAAATAAATTGTCTATGAAAAATTGGAGGTAAAATGGCCGGCTTTGTTTGATTGATTATGTAAAACCCGAATGGTAAGACAAAACAATATATTTAAATTGTATTCATTGTAGCGAAAGAACAAAAAATTCTTATTATAAACAAAACCATACATTTATATGGTTTCAATGACACATGGGCTCGATTTCCATCCATCCGGTCATCCCAATAAAACCCCGAGAGAAGCTGGTCATTCAAACAAATTGGCTGTAGCGACACAAAGATGCAAGTGGCAAACAGTACTACAGCGCCATCTATCCAGCCACTGAAGAACTAACGGCAAGATTCCTACATCGCGCAAGCAAAGTTGTACGCGCAGTTAGCATATATACGAGCGCCCGACAAACAACTGTCGGGCAGTGGCCCGCCAGACACAACACCCGTCTGGTCGGAGGATCCTCCCTTTTCCTTAGAGGATGGAGAACTTTACACCCTGTTCTTCATATCTCTAAATTGGTGACCCCGACGTGATCCCGACTGGACGTCAACGCAGCCTTCGAACATCATGACGTCACCATCGTCATATCACTCCCTCCAGCTCCCGAGCAGCGAGTCAACGCAGCCAGCCAGCTACTCTCGGGTACCCTGACCACCAGCATGCAGCAGAACGCATTCCTGGTCAGCCCCTGAAACTTCATCAGCGACCACGGCGCCAGCACACTGCACTCCCGACGGTTGAGAGTCGACGCAGATCCTCTCCCGGTCGACGCCGGCAGTCAGCCACGACGCGTCGCTGTACCGAACCCAATCGACCTTGGGTCTTTGGGGGGGAGTGATGTAGCGACACAAAGATGCAAGTGGCAAACAGTACTACAGCGCCATCTATCCAGCCACTGAAGAACTAACGGCAAGATTCCTACATCGCGCAAGCAAAGTTGTACGCGCAGTTAGCATATATACGAGCGCCCGACAAACAACTGTCGGGCAGTGGCCCGCCAGACACAACACCCGTCTGGTCGGAGGATCCTCCCTTTTCCTTAGAGGATGGAGAACTTTACACCCTGTTCTTCATATCTCTAAATGGCCAATCGTCAGAAAAACACGCAATCTTTTTGTAACCACGTTTACATTCTCAGAATCATTCGGTACAAGAATAGGGCACTTCATTCAGAACCTAATTTTATACTCTGGAGTATCCTGGCGAATTAAGCTTGGATTGGATGGATAAAAGTGCCTACATACACCCGGACACACACGTTACACATATGTGACAATAAGTTCAACTCTTATAGGTATAAATTATAGAAGAAAGCCTTTGCTCACGGATCTCTAATACCCATGTTTTTCGCTCTACATGGGCAAAGAAGATGATACTTTGTGAAAAATAAAAAGTAACGTATACGTGTGTATATATATAATACCTACGTAGTCTGTCCCCTACACACCCATAGCTACTGAATTCGGTGCCCCAAAGAAAGGATGTCCGATCATTCTAGAAATAGTTTCAGTTGTTGTTTGCCAGCTGTCGAGGAGGAAGGATCCTCCTCTATAAATATTCGTAGGAAATAAAACAATCAAGTTTTGTACGTTTATATCGCATAGCATTCCGACATTTATTAGTAGAAATTATATAAGACGGTATATTTCTTTAGTACCAGATAGTTCTTAATTTTCTATGTAAAATTGTTAGTAAAATAAACTCAGTGTTTTCAAATAAATAGGTTACTGTTTTAAGAACAAAAGAAGTATTACGATTAGGGGAGGACACGCGGGGTCGCGGGCGCACCGTCTGCGTACACCTGGCAGCGCAGGCGCACGCGATCATTAAAAATGTTTATTTAAAAATCCGACCGCTTAACGCCGGCCGACTCTCCACAAAAGTGAACCATTTCGGTTGAAGACCTACGTGTTTATTATGACGTTATATAATTAATGCTTTGCTACGTAATTTGTAAACATAGTGCTCATACTAACTTATTCATAAACAATAATGGTTTGAGCTGCGCTTATCATTAATGCAATCAATTAGTAGCTAATTATTATGCATGATCTAATAATGGTATTGATATATAATTCTATCTAAGCTACGTATATAAACTACGTTACTATTATAAGAATAACATGAACCACATTGCATCAACTATTTATATACAAATATAGAGCAGTGTTTGAACTTGTGCGCAACAAGAGCTACCTGCGTAAAAGAATTTTGCATGTTGAGACATTAATCATAGTGTTTAAGAGTTCGTTTAGGTGAATACACATACTACATAATCCTTTCCAATGTCTACAAACGGTCTGTCTATTTTCCTAATGTGTCGGCGCGGGCGCAGGCCCGGCCTCTTCACCGATTGGACGGTGCTTTTTAACAAAACAAGACTCTTCCTGAAACATCAACAACATATCAATGAACGCATTACCAGATATAAATGAAAACAAAGCTTTTTATTCTATTTATTTGTGTTATTATAACATTCAACAGATTCTGATTACGCTCTAAAATTCCAAGGATAATTTTTATTTAGAGTGCTAAGGGGCGTTGCGCAATAAAAGTATTGCCTTGTCAAAATAATCTTTGTAAACTATGAGGCTCTTCGAGGAATAAATGAGCGCCATACGTTTATGTTATTTTAGATAGAGTAGCCTGAGGGATCTGTAAGGCATTCAATATCTTTCTGTTCGTTTACACAACGGACGGACGGCGACTGAAAATGTCGAAATAGGAAAGTTCATTAAGCTCGTGCTGCGGCTGCGACGTATAATCCTGAAATGTTTACTCAACAATAAAGGCGCCTAAAGCGCACTAAACTATGACATAAAAAGTTTAAAAAGCTCTCAGTAGATCAAACAAGACGAGTGGTGTCACTCGACAGACGGCGCGGTGTTGGGTTACGGCCGGCGGGTCACATTTGTCCCAAATAATAAACTCCAGATTGGTGTCAAAAAGAACACTTTTTATGACACCATCAGTCCGTAAAACCCTCAATTCAATGTTTATTTTTAATAAATCTTCCGCGAAGGTCGATGAGTCTTTGATCTGCCGAAGCAAACTTTGTTAATCAATCTATCATACATACGATGTAATTCAGAATTCAGATGTGATTTGCGAATTTGACGCACAAAATAATTATGTAGACCTACCTACGGTTTGTTTATCTTTAGTTCGGGTATACGAGTTACTGTAACAATAAAACAAAGTAATTAATTCTTTAGTGGTGTTCTCAATTTTGTTCAGATTTGTTTATTCTGTCGTAATGTAAGCGGTATACCTAATCAAAGCTAGGTCAAGCGTGTCTAAAATAGACGGACATATCTATCAGTACTTCGAGAACCATTGCCATAATGGAAGTGCATATAATGTATAAACCCTGCAATGTGGGTAGTAATGAACCATCGTAAATCAGCGAAAACGTAATTCAATAGCAATGACTGCTCGTATGAAGAGAAAATTGCACGAACCAACGCGTATAGTACTTATAAGGGTTATGCTTTCTCGTAATTTGAGTGAAAGCGATGAGGCGAGAGGATGCACAGGAATGCAATCCACAATTGCATTGCTTTATGGAGGGAATTCCCACAGCGCATTGATATGAAAAACGAACTCAAGCGTGCGCCTAGACAGATACAACTACAAGATGACGTCATGCGGAGATTTGATAGTGCGATCAGTCGTGTCGGTCGTTGTCACCTGTAACAGCCACTGTCACAGGGTCTTAATGCGGAAATGTGCATTTGGGGCACCGGTATGCGAATTGTTGGGCACGGCGCGTTCGGAACTACGTCCCAGTTGCCCAGTTGCAAGACCCGGCCCGACACACATTCTCCGAACAAAGATCCTTTAATTAGACGGTGCACCGGCTCTAATGTTGCATAGCTCGTTTACGCAATGCTCTGTTACAGTTTGAGTTTATAGGAGCACCTGTTTAGCTCTCACAATGGTCGTCTGTCTGTAATGATTGGACACGGAACATATAATCCAGACGTATACTGAACACTTAGTCATTTCGGTTAACTCTTGAGTGTTTCGAGACGATGAAGGATTTGTATAGGTAAGCTCACCTTCATGTAAGTTTCTATAAACTTCCACAACGTTTGACCAATAAACGCGATTATTAATCCTTCAAACTACGAAGGGCCCATAGTCACAACATTCGCAGCTATTAATAAGTACAGAGTAAAATGAAACTTCGGTCTTTCCCTAGTTAGTACGTGTAACCGCAGGGGTTGCTCAAGTGTATAAGATTCGGTTCCCAACAGTTCTATATTAAGTTCTGATCGATTACTTATGCGTTAATAATATAATGTTTATAAAACAAAATGAGCTCGTTCAAAACAAGTAATTACAATCAAGATCAAGTTGCTATTTTGAAAACGTCTTACTTGCTTATGAGAAAATCTAAATTGGTCATTAAGTTTTTGTTTTATGGGTAGAAATACTTTCTAGTAAGCCGGTTTTTCTATGAAACGATAATATAAATCAAAAAGCGTCTTTCAATCTGAAGTAAAATCCTCTTGATTGATTACACACACGTTGTAATATTTTACGTGAGCAGAAAGATGTTATTCAATTACATAGTAATACCCAGATAACCATTTAGGAGTTAGTCATTTCTTACCCTCGTCGTATGTTCTTCAATCATGTCTGTGCAAAATCAGTTCAGATTTTTAACGCTTGCAAAAATATGGAGATGATTCAGTCATAAACTCTTGCGTAATTCTTAATTTTAGTAAAAAATGAGAAAATATTTTGTGGAGCCTTCTTCTTTTAGGAATGCTATCATGGTGCTTCCCAAATTTTTGCACAAAGCTGTCCGGAAATCAATATCTACATAAAAAACGGGTTTCATTCGGCTTGTGCCGATCAGCAAACTCATTTCCGCATCGATCATCGTTGAATCATGGTTGGCGTTACAGTTCAAGGTAAGCCTGACTTGAACTGTAACACCAGCAGAATTTTACACCATACATTAGTGTTGGATCTGAACATGCCTGTATCACACCTAAGTACTACAATGTGTGCGGTATTCAATTAGAGAGGACACCAAATATTCTAACTGGAGTTTGTCAGCAGTTAAACTTAATTCCACTCACCATTTATATTTATTTATTAATGTTTTTCGCGAAGTCAGGGGGCGCGCGGGGGGGCATGCGTGATCCATGGACGAGTAACCAGCGGACGCGTGGGATGCTGCACTCGCTACAAAAACGCGCGCCCTTGAACAAGCCGCTCTGTTTATTTGACTGTCGTCTAGCACTTAACGCCAACGTCGATATTTGCTATTTTTGCACGATACAACAGCAAAAATCCGCTCTGTGGAAAATTATAAGCCATCTCCATGTCTAGTGAGATATTTTCGTTAAAATTTCTTGCTGAATCTTGTGGGTTCTATTTTAGGTGAGATAGTTCAGCCCACGAACATAGCGACAGCGATTTGATTAATAAATTCGAGTGAGATTCGTCCGAGTCGGGTAGCTTAAGCCAAAAATCACTCTCACTTAGTTTTGTGCTCATTTCAAGTATTTGCAGCTTTTTCAGTTTGAACGTAAGTAGGTAAACATTTCGGAGAATTTTCAAGAACAATTCGAATTACTTCTTAGAATCGGATTCCGCGAGAATAAAATGAGAGATGTTAAATTGGATTTTAATGATGCTTACGATAGCTTGTGCCCGTTCCAATTTCGTTACGAAAACAAATAAAACAGTTTTTTTGTGTTTGAAGAGCTTGTTATCCCCTCCCCAATAGGTATATAAAGCCAAAGTATACGAAATTCTAGAAGTACCTTATCATTACGATTAAGTATTACAAATACAATCTGCACATGTTCACTCGGGCGCTATTCTAACGCCACCCGAATCTACCGCTGGCAGAAGCTAGAATTGCCTAAAAACCTTTAGTTTCTTGGAAACGGTACAATTACCTATTCAACAAATAAGTATATGACATTATTTTGGATCGCGTAGTAAACTTAGTTAAGAAATTAATTACTATACCTAGTCATTCAGCTGTCAAGCCTTTTTATTGAGCCAATCAGGTATAGAATTCAACGGAGTAATAAACGTACTTATAATGGTATGAAATAAATAATTTATTTGGAACATAAATAAATCGTACCTTAAGGAAAAACAAGCTTTGCCCTTGCCTTGTTTTACTTGGCTTTGTGGTTCTCCGAATTGAAGTAAAATTTTAAGTTCGATTCGTTTTTGTACTTTAAAAATAACATTTGTCAATTTAAACAAACCTTAACTTAACTTTAAATCGAAAAGATAATAATAATCCATTCGTTGTCATCGATTTCTAATTAGTATCGATTGAACGTTTCTTGAATCTTCGATCGTGAATTAGGTGTATCTACATAATATCACGCTTATATTCCCCTAAGGGTTAGACAGATAGCTCAGGGTCCGTCCGCCTATTGACATAGGCCGTGTCGACGGCGCGTTAGTGTTCCACGCGCGCCTCAAAGAGATGTCAGCAAAGCAGAGGGGCCTGCCGGGGCTACCGCCTGCCCGGGTTGCGGGTTGTTCGAAAGAGATACCGCAGCCCCGGAACATAAAGGGCAATAGAACGAACATGGTGGGCTTTAGTACAAGTCTGACACTCCCTCCCGCTCCGCCCAAAGTGGGGGAAGTTAATTGATAATTTCCCATCTGCAAAAAAAAGGGTTAAGCAGAGGCATATTTCGCTAGTTACGTTTAAGTCTCATGTAATAGGGGCGAGTTTATTGCCATCAAACGGACAGACGTATTGACTACGTGGCTGCTACTATAAAATTTCTGATAGAAAACCCAATAACACTTTGCCCGACCCGTGAATGGAACCCAGGACGTCCGCGCTCAACAGCTGCGATAGCGACCAATAGACTAACAAGCCATCTTAATAAACAAAATATAGAGTCGGTCTCTACATTTAGTTAAAGTCGTTAAATTTCATTAAAAAACCCACGTTACCGTTATACTATGCACACAATTTAATTACAATCACTTAAACCATTTGTCGGAATAAAAACCATGTTTGCTTACTGATTTACGGATGCCAACCCAAAAGACCAATTTCATAGACATTGACAAATGAATTTTAAACAGACATGAAAGATAATATAATATTAGTAAGGAACATGCAATTAACTACAGTTAGATTCTAATTAAAAGGAATGAAAAGAAATGGTAGATACCATTGTTTACAGAAAATACAGGGTTAATCACAGAACATATAAAAGAAAGAAAGGGGAAAGAAAGGGGTTAATAAAAAAGCCAATAGAATATGGAATCATTTTTCAATCTTCTTCTAAAAAAACCTTTCTTGTTTTTATAACGATCTAGTTTTCAATCGGAAAGATTCTTGAGTAGAGCTTACCGATGTTAGTTGTTCAGACTTTTTATTGATTTTTTCTCTATAATGTATATGTATATTTTTCAATTTTCATGTTTACTTAAGGAATGGTTACTTCTCAAATTTTCCAACTTTCTGGGGGGTTGCGGCTCTTTAAATTTTTCTTTCTTTTACAACTTTATTAAGCTTATGCACATGAAAAAAAATAAGATACGTTCATAACAGGAACATCATTTAATATCTACTTAAAGGCAGATCGATTTCTATAATACCTAATTTTATATTGCCTTATTTAAATATAAGTATGTTATTTCCATAATGTTTATGCAGGTAAATACATAAACAAATAATGTGCATAACTTTTCCCCTTATCGGTATTTTCTTATCAAATGTTATTGACGATAAAAGATGCTTTTCTAGTGAAACTCCTCCTTTCACTCTTGAGGATTTAATATTATTGAACGAAGGATTTAAGTAGGTACCTTCTATCTACTTGGTATTAACACTTGCTTACTAATACGACGATAATTTAGGTAAAGTTATTTACATTTATTTTTAATTGATTTGACTACCAATATTACATTGTTCTATTGGCTTTTCAACGCCTTTCATAGGCAGGCGATTACAGTACCAATAACAGATGTTTTTTTTCTGTAGAATTAGTATTGTAAAACAGCTTATATATGTACAAATTCCTTGTAAATAGACGTTTGATTGTTTAAGATATATAATTTCTGTTAAAATACTTCTTCGTGCCACAACGGACCTTTCTGTGATTTACGATTAGTTACATACCGATCCGTTAATAGAGTGTGTGTGTGTTTATCATCTCAATAATCCCTGGACACGGACAACTCTTGTGATTATGCCCTTGGGATGTTTTCGGGTCTACTTAAGATGGCTGCTACTAACGACGGTTAAATAATCGTGTCCTACTTTGTTAGAGTTTATAAGTAAGTAGGTGATATCACAATCTTCTGGCCATTGCCTTGAGTATTACTAATATTGTTGTAAAAAAAAAGCGATTAACCAATTTTTGGGGATGGGAAATCATCAAATACCTTCCTCCGCTCCGCCCAGAGCGGGGAGGAGTGTCAGACTTTTACTGAGTAACCCACATGTTCCCTCTTTTGCCCTTTATGTTCCGGGGCCGCGGTGTCCCTTTAAAACA
Source organism: Ochropleura leucogaster (assembly GCA_958449745.1). Lineage (NCBI taxonomy): Eukaryota > Metazoa > Arthropoda > Insecta > Lepidoptera > Noctuidae > Ochropleura > Ochropleura leucogaster. The sequence continues at coordinate 7,242,915 of OY288208.1, forward strand.
ACCCGCACTCCTACTTTTTTCTTGTGGTTGGTGTCTATGCCTATCAGAGTTTTTATGCTGCTCTAGCTTCTAGCTTTACTGTTTAGTTCTATATTTAAATACTGGGGTCTCATCTCCCAGACTATGTGATTCGATTAAAACACTCTTCAATTGCTAAACTTGTGACTCAAACGGCCTTATCTTTTGATTGTGAAGACTTGAGTAGGTTTTTATTTTAACGTGATATCTCCACGCGTTCCCGAATCCCGTTGTCCTATAAGGGTTCTGTTTTTTTACTTTTAAGGTACGAAAACCTAAAACTACACATGATGCTGTGAATGGAGAGTAAAGTAAGTCTAAAACCTCACGAGGTATCATCAAAGGTCCTAAAAACTTCACGGAAACGCCATGCTAATATCTGATATACTGCTGGTCTGTATGTTGTTTTATGTTTCAATGTTGGCGCCACTTAGCATGATTTTTATTCGTCTTGCATAACAAGACACATATTCGCAAATTGATGGGCACACTTAAACATAAATATAAGTTCCTTTTATGTGACAATAATCGTTATAAATAATTATAATTGTACAGTCTTTAAACGCAAGTGATCGTGTCCAGCATATAAATAAACAGAAACCCGTTCCATGATGTTATGTGTAAAAAGATTTATATTCTTCCTGGTTAAGTTTTTACCGCCATTTTTTGTCTGAATTCGCTTTCTGGTTGTCGGCAAGTTTGTTTGGTTTGCGGATCGATTAGTCGTAGATTCCATCTATACTTTTATCTGGAAATAGTTGTAAGTTTCTTTAGCTAGCAGCTTTTTTACAAAAATCGTTTGAGTATTATTCTGATAGTAGTAAGAAGCTCGGAAGTCTGATAACCGGTTATATCAGGGGTATCGTCCAATGTAAATCAAAGCATTAAAGTAATTCAGGTAGGCCATGCAGTGCAGGCCGTGCAGGCACTTTTGAAACGTCGGAACAATAAAATTAAGCTATAGTCCTGGACACAAGGCATAGTAACTGGGGTAGTGCTGGTCAGATAGGCAGTCACTCCAAGTAAATTTCGTGTGTTGAGGTTAGGCTTGATGGCACCTAAACAGTATCTCAATCTAAATGTGTCCAAAACCAAAATAAAAGATTACAAATTAAACCAATTTGTGAGCCTTGTGAATAATATCAAGGTTCTATTTCTTACATCCCTAGTGACCAACTGGCCAGGCTCGAGTTAATTTATGGGTATCCTGCTCTAAAACTGCTAGTTTTAGGTAAAACACTAATAAATAGAGTGGAAGGGTCTAATCGGGAAAACTCTCAGGAGGCTAACCAGTCACCCATTAACCTTTTTGTATATTTATTGGTGTATATTTTTTTGTGTAAATTAGTTTTAGCTGTTTTAAGTTCTTTGCTAAATATCTGCCTAACCTTTAAGGGATTTCGGGCGTAATGTTATGTGTTTTACTTACTTAATTACGTTATCAATTGTAACACAAAACCACTTTGACATTATTGGTTATCATTAATTCATCAGTAATAATCTATTTAATTCGAAATCCAGTTACGTTGTGAAGTAGTGCTATAAATTATCGAACTGTTTTAATGATCGCTAAAAATAGTCTGTGTTGACAGGTACAAATTAATTCTGGTGGCTAAGAGCTTATTTGGCGCCATTTTTCTCCTACATGTTTGACAGTTAGTAGATTAGTGGGGTATCCAGTTGCCTTCGGGGGCAGAGACCTGTCCGTATACGTTACTGGCTTTAGCCCTGAGTCTCCATACAAATAAGTAAAGGCAAGTTTTTCTAACTGTTTCCTTCACTCGGTGATGGTCAACGTCTACGTGCATTGGGTGTAACGGTTTTGTACTTACCACTTCCATATATGGTCTGATTGACTTTCCATTATTCTGTAGGAAAATGGAAGCTTTTTGCTTCAAAAACATGCAGGCGCTGTGTGCTCAATATGATTTTTTACAATAAAATCGCCCATTGTGTCATTCTTCGGAATATGACTGCATTCTTAACTATTTTTATGTATTTTAAAACTTATAAATGGAACAGCCATGAAGACTAAAGCCAGTACTAATATTCTTTTTTAGGGTACCAAAGGAAAACGGAACACTTATAGGATCAATTGTTGTCCGTCTGTGTGGCGCCTTGGAGCTGTGAACAAATCAACCCTCTAAATCCACGCAGTCAAACGATATGGACATTTATGTCGTAAGTTTTGACGGAACCCTTGGTGCGCGACTCCAAATCGCACTTGACTGGTTTATAATTTACTAATAATATAAAAGCGACCTCTTCACGCTTTAATGGCTAAACCGATTTTGATGAATTTTGGTACAGAGATAGTTGGGAACCAGGAGACGGACATAGGCTATTTTAAAAAAATATGTGGGATATGAGGGAGAACAAGGGAAAACTTAGCGTTAAATTAGCGTTACCTACTAATAAAATAAATATTGACAGTAAAGAATTAAAAACAACAAATTCAATTAAATGTTGGAACACAAAAATGTACACGCAATATTTTTTTTTAATAAATTTCATTAAAAAAACACTGGCTGATTCTTTGTAGGCATAGATTTATAGACATTTATTATCTCAGAACAGAAATATTTTGAGGTAATGTCTTGGTAATTCCCAGTTGTTAATAAGATGAATCAGCCTTAGGATGAATATCTTCGATTATAATGATGTCATCAATCTTGGAAGTAAATTCAAGTATATTGTCAAACTGATTGATGGTTACTGATTACAGACAACTTACGAAATATGCACACGAATTGTTTAGCTACAAAATCCTTAGATTGTTGTGTGTTTTTCCAAAGACAAAACGTAAATTCTCAACTTACAGTGCTCAAGGTTAATCTGTTGGCTAAGGTTATTTAGGTAATTTAGCTGAGTTTCAGGAATGTCAAACCTGGGTGTCTAAAATGGCTGCTTTAGCAGAACAATAATCTGAAAAACGATAAAATTCTTAAAATGATCAAAGACAGTTAATATATTGGTTTGTCACTTTGTGACCATTTTTTTACGAATGGTAAAGTAATTCATATTATTAACCTATTCCGATTCTACTCAAGCGGCCATTTAGACCCCATTTTTGCGGTTTGGAAATCATCAATTATCTTGTCTTTGAGTGTCAGACTTGTACGGACTAAAACGCACCCATGTGCCTTCTATTGCCCTTTAGGTTCCGGGGCCACGGTATCTCTTTCGAACAACCCACAACCCCGGATTTAGATCCCTTGAGCTCGTGATGTACAAAATCTTTGTGTAGCAACTAAACTATGTTCTTAAATAAGCAAAACGCAAAATAATATATTTTTGACATTTAAAAATAAAGCTTCGTAGTATATCCAGTGGTCGCAAGCGCGACTGCTGAGCTCGGAGACCTGAGTTTCATTCCCAAGTCGGGCCATCAACAATTACTCAGTAGCTGCCAAGTTTTTTTTTTGGAAAACCCACCTATGTTCCTTCTATTGCCCTTTGCGTTCCGGAGCCGCTGTATCTCTTTCGAACAACCCGCAACACCGGCAAGCGTAGACCCTGGCAAGCCCCTCTGCTTTGCTGACATCTCTTTGAGACGCGCGTGAAGCTGCCAAGTATTATTTCCCAGTTAATGGCAATACTCGCCTCCTATTACATGGTAATTAAAATATAACCTGCGAAGTGTGTTTTTTTAGATAGGGCCACTGGAAGTTCAACTCGTTAGAGTTGTTTTACTACTTAAGGTCTATCAGCGAAATGTGGCGTTACTATTCGGTACACCTCTGCCTAACCCTACGGGAATTACAGGCGTGTTGATACGATAGAAGGAGAGCTGGAATATTTTGAAGTCTACTTAAGTTTGCTTTCATGAAAATAAAAGTGTAATGCAAGAAATAAAAACAAGTATGTATGGTGGGGGTGACGACTCCTGACATTTTCCTGCTTCGTTGTAAACATCCTTATTGCTGTAATATATTTAGATATTTAGATCAGTAGGTCAAGGACGAAAAGACATCAAGCGTTTATTGCATCGATTTCAAAATATGTTAAGAATGTAGGTACTAGGAAATGTATGTTTATAAGAAAACAAGCCAACTTCAAGTGGACTTGGCAATAAAATCGCGTTCTTTTTTATAAGGGCACTTTAATTTGTAACTTGACTAGCAATTTACTATTGTAATTGTTCGACAGGATTATATTTCTGGGATAAAAAGATCCTATGTATAACTCCAGGTTATAAACTACCAGTGTGCCAAAATTTGTTCTAATCCATTGTAAGAAAAACTCCATAAATGATTCAATAAAAACACTTATATTGCAAATCACACATTATAAGCTTTTAAACAATTAGATATGCATAATACATCATAGAACAATATCAAATTACCTTAGATTTTATTGACACACTTCACAACTTATTTTAAAAGATGTTCACCAGAAGAATCTCCGAACGACTGACTATCTAGCCGGGCTGTTAAAGTTCGTTATTTCCAATTACCGCCATTTCAATATTGAAATGGGCGCGTTCCTGTGATTGGTTGGTTTTGAATCTTTTGAGTGTTGCCAATTAATAAAATAGTGGTATAGTTGCATGTTAATAAACCGAAAACATATCAAATTTATTATAGACGCTAACACCATTCAGCAGATTTGTTGTGAAAGACTAACAACTATTCATACATCCTCACAAACTTTCGCATTTATAGCTGGAAGGGTTTTATTTTTATTTGCTTTTTTAGCGGCCATACACACTCTGGGGATTTTAAATGTCTACTTTTAGTTGATCAAAAGATACGGTCAGACAGCAAAACCTTAGTAGCAGCACTCATTATCATTTACCACCCTTAAGTAGGCTGCAGACCATGGGCTAAGCTAAGCATTCATGACATGACGGATGTGGCAAGAAGATTCTGACATTCTGACACCAAATCCATTTAATTAACATTTTCCAAAATTAATTTTTAACGACCCGCGCAGCGCTGCAGTCGATCAGCCACTGCACCTACCGTAGGCGCAGTGGCTGATCGACTGCCGCGCTGCGTGTTGTGGGTTCGGTCCCCGCACGGAACAAGTATTTGTATAGCCTACAAATAGTTGTTCCTTGTCTGGCTGTTTGTGTATGTGAGTTTAAATGTTTATAAATGCACCCACGATACAGGAGAAATTTCTAGTGTGTGGCAAAGCTTTTTTAAATAAATAAAAAAAAATCTAAGTAGATGTCTAAACATCAAATTAGATCGGGCAGGCTGACAAGGATTAAAAAGCTAAAAGGAGTTTTAAAGGTTATTCTTTCGGTTGATTAGGTACGCTCTCGCTAGCATAAACAAATACACCAGATAAGATATAATAAATAACAACGAGACCAAGAGTTCATGGCTAAACAATAACAGGCACTCTCTTCAGTTTAAGCTGCGCCTGCCTGGATGGGTGAACCATTACATAACGAGTTTTATCTGTGCCTCGGAAAGCATATTAAGTCATTGGTCCTGCCTGTCATTTATAGATCTTTGACGGCCGTTACAGGTACTCAGTGGCCCGAAAGTGGGACAACCGTACATCCTTACTAACATTATAAAAGCGAAAGTGAGTTTGTTTGTTACGTCTTCATGCCTAAATGGACAAACCGATTTTGATGAATTTTGGTAAAGAGATAGTTGGGAATCTGGAGACGAACATAAGCTATAAAAAGTGAAAAAAGGGGTAGAAAGAGGGAACAAAAGGGGAGAGAAAGATTTTTTTTCGATCATCACGCGGGTTTTAGTTAGCGTTAGCCCATAGTAACTATGCCACGTGGACGAAGTCGCGGGTGGAAGCTAGTACGTATCTAATAAAATAAACCTTTTATAAGGTTTTTGGTACTACATAGTGTCTCTAGTGGTGCTATCTGGTGAGTTCAAATACGATAACCCTGATTTAGATAGTGGTTATTTAGAAACCTTGGATTGTTATTTAGAAACCAAACTCTCATACCCCTAGTCTACACCCTATACCCTGGTAAGCCGGATTGCCTCGTTGGTTGAGAGCAAATACGACTACTCATCTTGCGGTAACGGTTTTGATTCCTATTTAGGGCAATGTTATTGGGTTTTTTCCATCAGGAGTTTATCAGCAGCAGTCACTGAGTATGGATTTGTTGGCCTTTTGATAGCAATTTCGCCTCCTATTACATTAAAGATTACTGGCGAGACGTGGGTGGACTAATCGGTTCAGCTCTGCCCTTAAGCAATTAAAGGCGTGTTGTTATGTGGTAAACACTCTCTTTGTACACCAAAAATCGTAAATAACGTAGCTAAGTACTGTAATTAAATAATAATTACCAAACAAACACATCAATGTAATGACACCAAGAAACCAAAGGTAGTTAATGAAAATCATTATCAAACAAAAATGTGTGTCAGCGGTAGTATTTTAACGACAACACCTCGCAAGATTTATTAGAGAGGCATCATTTACGTCATCAGCCCAATCTAACGACATGATTTATTACGATTCAACACCCTACTTGGCACTGGACTATGCCTATTATAAATCTAAACACATGCCGTGTCTGTGCATTATAATAAACGGAAGAATAATTTGGTTTATAGGAGGAGTTCAAGCTTTTTGGCAACTTCCGAATTTCGAATTTTAATTTATATTGTCTATGATACAATTATAAATAGGTAACATTGTGGAGTACTCATGAATATTTGTAGTGAGGAGGTAGGAGCATAGGTTATTATTTTTGGGAAAAAATTTTGTGTTCACCAAAAATACTGATCGTGCACCAAATATTCTTTCCTGAATGCTAAAAAAATGCGTAGGTTAGGTTAGGTTAAAACTGCGACCCCCTACGCACGAGCCGAGCGAGCGGAGCGAGCGGTACCTCGGCAGCGGCCGGCGAGTGCCAGTAACGACTTGCATTAATAGAAAATGGATAAAGATATAACACTTTTTTATTGTAGTGCTGTCTTTTTCCTGATGCTCGTTATGACATATTTTAATTAACATATTTTGGTACACATTCAGTATATTTGGTGCAACACAGGCAAAATTAGGTAAACGAAATGGGAATAAATTGAAGTACTTTTAAATACCATCCATTATTTTTGTATAAAATGGCTTACAGCAGCAGTTGTCTGTGGTCATCAAACGTACGATTATAACAGGCTGTGGAAGCAAGATACAAACGGTTACAGTGTCTAAACAGATTTAAAAGACTCTTTGGTAAAGAAAAAGAATAGTAGTGTTTTATTTTTAAAACTGATGTTGCCAACCCAAAGAAACGATGGATTAACTGTGTAAAGTATGAATTGGCAAGAAATGAGGTGTCTAATGAAATTATGATTAATTGAAATAATGAATAATAGAGGAGTATAGAAGAAGAAAAATTGTTGCGCGGTCTCAATTAATGGGATAAGGGCAGGAAAATGACGATGCACATTTTTTAAACTGTTCAGAAAAGCCATAAGTAATTATTTATAATTAGCTTAAACACAAGCAGAACCACCAGTGAAGCTTATCTCGGTTTATTCAAAGATTACGTTAACAAGATGCACTAATCATTAATCTCAGAAATATTGTTCTCTCAGTTCAAAGGTCGTTTTGTCTACCTCCAATAAATAACATTGACCCCGGGGTCAAAATAATTCAATACATTCTCTTTGAAAAACGGGAATACAACGGGTATAGACACTTCGACAAATGCTTCTTATAAATTAATGTTTTATTTGATAAATTAACTGATTATGCAACTTATCTGCATGGAAGGAAAAAACAGTAAAATCGCTATAAAGCTGAAGATTATACGCTTTTTACGATGAGGATAAGGATATATTAAACTGTATGTATTAAACAGAAAGGTCACAAGTTTTATAATACAATAAAATTACAAAATGTTAACCTTTAATTCTAGTGCATAAAAAAGCTTTATTGTATAAGAGAGAGTATTACCCAAACTGAGATATCACTCACACTAGGATTCCCTGTGTCGTGGAGACTAGTCTCCTTCGTCTTACAAGATAAATAGGCACGAAATATAGATACAGCTACTTTTGTCTTCAAAGAAGCATGTAAAGAAAAACGAGATGATACATGAAAGCCGAAAAATCGCAAAGCTTAAAAGCTTCTCAACCTACGCTACAAAAATGTTCTTTACGAAGTTCGCGTTTTTTTACACAATGTAACGTTCTTATTATAGCATCTTACATACTCGTATTTGTTTGGATAACTCTTCCTCAGATTGTAGTAGACAGTCAAATTTATTCATCCCATAAAACAACAACGGTTACAAAACCCATTAATCCATTATAAAATATATACGTAGGTAACACCTTATAATTAAAATATCGTGAAACATTTGTTTTAATTTGCAATTTCACGATACTTGAGACGTGCTCTGTTTATAACTGCTATTATAACAACAGCTCTCTTAATCCTACGCAGAGGGTCTCATGTTTACACTGGCGGTCATATGTTTCTCGATCTATGTTATTAGCGCATATTTAAGCCGTTTATCAATATCGTAATGAGTGGTGAGAGCCAGCGTACTCAATAACGGAGAATACGAATACGTGTCGATACACGGTGCAAAGACAATCGCGTTCAGAAGACGTCCGCGTTATCTGGCATGTTATCTGGGGAACGTGACCCCGCTGCCCCGCTATCGGCGAGCATGCCGCCGCCGCCCGCCCATCTCACCCCGACAGTTCTTCTCGAAGCCCAACGCAAATAAATATCGGCCGAGTATTTTACGAAAGCCATTAATTTAGAAATGCCGATCTGTCGTACGATTGTTTATGATCATCGAGTCGGACCACCTTGTCCGTGTTATTAATTGATCGTACGATAAGCTTCGCAGTTAACGATTACACGGTTCGATTTTCTTTCCTTAAAAATTACACGGTGCCCATTATTTTGGTTGGATATTGAAACAGGAACTTGTTCTAAAAATAAATTGAGTGGAAGCGAAGTGCCGCGTGGTCACCGGATATGGTGGCACGAGGGGCCTGACGCATCGCGTGCTGTCAGGGGCCCGTACTCCCGCACTTTGGTTGCTCACTTCGCAGTCACCGCACTTGTGCCCCACTCCTTACACTCTTTGCTAACGTTCCTCCAGAACGATATTCAACAAGTCGTTGAATATCTCGCACCACCTGTTGCGAGCCAAACAAACATCTCAGCTAGGAAAATGTCGGAAGGATTACGTTAAGATGGCCATCATTTTTCTTTGGCTTACACAAAGTCAGTCTTAGCATATTTTGCAAACATCTTGTTGAGAAATAAACTGGGAACTCAATATTGTTTACTTCAAATGGACCGCATTACAAGCAATTGAGAAACATCAAGTGCACGGTTGCACATAGATAATATATGTCCTATAATTATAGAAGGAATTGTGAGGATATCCTACCGAGATGAAGAGGCTATAAGAAACTCCAAGGTTCAAAAGACGTGAACTAAGGTTTTTTATTTTATTTAATCCTTACATTAAGGTTTCCATTACGGAGTGTAACTGAGTCGTCTCAGGGTAGCGCAGCTCATTGCCTCTGTGCGAGCAAGTGGGCACTGAGCGCGATTATAATATTAAATATCTCTCTTGGCTCACTGCTCACTGGTCGCACTTCGTGGAATTTAAGAAGAACTTGAGTGACACGTAGGTACAGTCACATTATACAGTACTTACAAACATTGCCTAGTCCTAAGTCAGCGTGCAATTTCGTTTTTATGCAAATACTAGCCAACCCACTCTTGAAACCACTTAAAACATGAATTTATGTCTAAATGAAAATTGTTTCAAATAAAGTTGTAGAGAACAGGAAATGAGCGGAAATAGTTCTTAGGTATTATTACAAGTAAGATGTAATTCATGTGGTGTCGGTGTTGTTTGAACTCGATGAGTTACGTCATGTGACGATTGCAAACTACTCTAACTCAGTTGAATTCGTTAAGTTTAGCCGATATCAAAACCAAAGGTCGTAGGTCGTTCATATTGTTAGTAAGTTTCAACTAAACTTGAATGGCGATTGTTATTAATGTTAGTTTATTTTGAATGGTAGCATTATCGTTATTTGTGTGCTGTGTACACTCATTATAAATGTGGGATTCTTATATTAGGTACCTAGTTTTAAATAAATTTGTTTGGGGTAAGTGGCTGTTTGTCCTCATTATATTTCGGAGAATATACGATATCCACAAAGTGGTTTTAAGGAAAGTTGTTTACAACTGCCATTACGTTAGCTGCTCACTACAAATTCGCTCTACCTACGTAACTACCTCTAACAAAATTTTGAACCACTTTGAATGATAACTTTTTTTTCCTGAAAAACTAGAGGATTTATTTATGTAACTATGCTGCCTTAAAACGTTGTTTTAAACGTAAAACAGGGATTAGGTCCGCTATTTGTATTAGTAAGACTCTAACAGTTACTTTTATTCCAATAATGCGACGGATACCAGGCTTAATTAAACTAGGGGCACAGGAACGTTAACAGTCCTCCGAAATAGAGGATTTCAGTATAAACGTACGTAAGTGCAAAGTTGAGTGGACCTACAAGCTATATTTTTAAACTATAAGCATACATACAATTGTGTATGTTACGCCTTTAATCCCCGAAAGGTAAGACAGAGTGAGTACCTAATACACACATTTCGACAGTTATGTCTTAGTCCCAAGGAATAGGGGCGATCTCGAGTCTATTACAATTAATCGTGTACAAATCTTGACAACTGGAGGGAGTGGGGAGTGTAAGAGTTGTACTGACTAAAACTCACCCATGTTCCTTCTATTGTCGCGGTATCTCTTTCGAACAACCCCCAGCCCCGGATACAAGGGTACTTAGCGCCTGTATTGTTTTACTATTTATTTTGTTACTGCGCATATCTACTTTAATATTAAAAGCTAGGTACAGCATTCTATGTATGATTATAATAGATGAACATAAATAATTAAAACGGTAACCAATAATAGTTTAATCAATTTGTATATTTGAACCAAGGAGAAAGCGAATGCATAGTAATAATCACAGGATTATTATAAGCTTTTGAGTGAATTCGATTACATGCGATTTAATTTTATCGTAGCAATTTGTTACTGGCAATACTAACAACCTAACTTGAAATAACAATATGTCTGTAATACCCTAAGGGTTAGCTAAAGGTGAACTGCGCCAGTTATGTTTAAATCTCAACGAAATAAAATATATTTCGTTTTAATTTGACGACACGGTTGGCGCAATGACTGAGCGATTAACTGCTACGCTACTATATTAACTGTGTCGCGGGTTAGATCCCCGAACGAAACAAATATTTGTATGGCCTACAGATAGTTGTTTCGAGTCTGGCTGTTTGTGTGTGTGAGTTTAAATGTTTGGGAACGCACCCACGATACAGGAGAAAATAATAGTGTGGGGCAAAAAATAAAAATAAGTGTTTTGTGTACGTAAAGAGATATTATATTAACATATTTTTAATCATTAGAAGATTAGAATGACGGGACCTAACCATACATTGTCATCTAGAAATTAAATATGCATGCAAAATGTCACCTCAATCAGAAATAAGGAAGTGGATCAAATTTATATACTAAGAATTGTTTACACCCGGGGTTGCGGGTTAATCAAAGGAGATACTGCTACCCCGGAACATACACCAAACCCACCCATGTCCTTTCTTTTTCAGTTTTTTTTGGGACCGCGGTACCTCTTACGAAAAAACCCGCAACCCCTACAGGCGGTGGCCCTGGCAGGCCACCTCTGATGTTTCCTAGCTGAATAGAAAAGTTGGCTGAAGAGTAACCTAATTAATAAACGTCATTGAGATAACTATTGGAAATTATTCATTAGAAAATTGGACTTAACATACTGCTTTCGCTGTAGCATGGTGCGGGTGACATTGATTTAATGAACCGCTCCTCTTCAATCTGAAACGTTACCGTGATTTACGATCATGACTGATTATAGTCTTTATCTTGAATATCACAATCGTAAAAGACTACCCATTATAGCAATACATCCCATCACTAAACATGTCTTAACATCTAATGTCAGCCGCACCATGATACAGCGAAATTACTTAAAGTAGACTAGCTTTTGCCCGCGGCTTCGCTCGCTATAAATTCGGGGTAAAACAGTTCCCCCCCCTCCCGGTTTGCAGGTACCTGCAACCTGTAATTTTTGCTTTTGCCCCATATTGATTGTAAGTAATAGCAATGCTAAGCTTTCTCCCCCATATTCCACTTTATAAAAAGCCTTTGTCCGTCTCCCGGGTCCTAACTATCTCTATATCAAAATTCATCAAAATCGATTTAGCCATTAAGGCGTGAATGCGTAACAAACAAACAAACTCATTTTTGCTTTTATAATATTAGTAAGGATATAAAATGTGATTATATAATAGGAAAATTGACAAAAGTAAATTCCCATGCACATGGATTGCATTGTTTTGTACAGTCAACTCAATTATGTTTTGGTCAGGCTTTTTCGTGTATTGATACGACTATCGTACGGCTTACTTTATTAGTAATAGCTAATACCACACTGCGAAACTGTTTCCTTACATTATTTCGTTTCATCAGGTTGAAAGCCCACGCAAAGTATAAACCCCGTGTTATTGTGTATTTGTGTCTGATCCAACACAATAATTACGTGATAAACTACAATTATTGTGGACCTCATTTAAGCCTTTGATGCATTTTACACCATTTGCTTTGCTGAGTTTAGAAATGAATCTGTATTATCTTTTATCAATTTATTTAAACTGTTGGCGCAGTGGCTCAGCGATTGACTGCTGGGCTGCGTGTGGCGAGTACAATTCGCGTACGAAACAAATGTTTGTATGACTTACAGACAGTTGTTCCGGGTCTGGCTGTTTGTGTATGTGAGTTTAATGTTTGTAAACGCACCCACGATACAAGGAAATTGCTAGAGTAGGGAAATATTATAAAAAAAGTTACGACATTTAACACATTCAGTATCATTATTTTCCTGAGTTAGCTATAGGACGAACATGGCTGCATGGTGGATGAGCATGATGAAGCTCCTATTGAAGGAAGAACTTTTCAATCTGACAATCCAAGACGGATTGCCAGAACAAAAATAGAAGAGCACCAGACACCACCTAAACTGGGATAGATCTAAAAAGATAATGAAAGATAGACGGATAATCTTCTATCCGTATTTTCTACTAGGTTAAGTACGTCTGCTTTTGCTCGTTAAACAGTACCTCAGTCAGCTTCAGAACATTGGATGTTGGATTCCCAGTTCCAACAAAGAGGTTTAAACTTTTAAATGTACGAATTTCTTGGTAGTAGCTTGTAGTTACTGTGCCACGTACTAAGTATAACGTGGGTAAACTTTAACGTGAAGAATTATAGGTGTACTTACTTTTATATCTGCAAACCACTTCGGGGATTACAGTCATAATGTTTTCTATAAAGATGGTAAAGCTACATCGACAATAATAACAAATGTGTGTCCCTACACTCACATATTGCCCGTTATTTAATGAGGGTGAGCCAATCGCCATCAACCAGGGACAAATCCAGACTGCTGCTGTTGAGGAATGCCAGGTGAAAAAACCCAAAAAAACACTTAGTCCTGGGAATTGAAGCCAGGATCATTAAGGTCCATAACAGCAAAGCTGAAGGCCCCGCTAAGGTTGCCGTGGTTGTGGGTTTTTTCGAAAGAGATACCGCGGCAACGGAACATAAAGGGCAAATGAAGGAACATGGATAGAATCAGTCTGACACTCTCTTTCGTTCCGCCCAGGAGGAGACATTTGATGATTTCATCCGAAACAGGGGGTCTACTCTAATTCTACGTAAAACGAAATTGCGGCCGAAACTTCGAACGTTTTCTACCACGGTTTCATTTCATTTCATTCATTTCGAAATTTCGGACGTCCGAAGTTTATTTGACATTAAAATTTTCTAAACCTACTCTAATTCACGCAAAATGATATAGAGTAGGGTTACAAACGTTACCTACTTTTGACTTTCGTTCGTTAATGAAGTTACGTTTCGGAGAAAGAGAGTAGGCCCCCAGAGCCCTACTGTAACGTGGATGATAAACATACACATACTTACATGTATGTATTTGCCTATTCTCTTTTCGCTTTTTACACACTGTGTCTACAACTCTACATCTCTCTCCCTATCTTTATTTGTATTTATTCTTCTTTCGCAGGTATGCTGGAAGAGATTTGAGAAATAAGCATTTTCCTCATACCTGTTTTCTGTTCCTGTCTTCTTTACTGTATTGACTGTGTACGTAAATCGTTAAATTAACAAATACCCAATTATGTGTGTTTTTAATCCTTACTATCCTTACTAATATTATAAAAGCGAAAGTGAGTTTGTTTGTTTGTTACCTCTTCACGCTTTAATGGCTAAACCGATTTTGATGAATTTTGGTACAGAGATAGTTGAGAACCAGGAGACGGACATAGGCTAATTTTTATTTAAAAAATGGGATGTGAGGGAGAAAGAGGGAAGAAAAGGGAAAACTTAGCGTTGCTATTACAAATCAATAAGGCGCAAGGGGAACTGTATTAGCCCAAATTTAACGGGGGCGAAGCCGCGGGCGAAACCTAGTAAAAAATATATCATGAACTATCGTTTGATACATCATGGCACTAGCCTCGTGTAGTTTAAGTGAAGATACATGTTCTCTATGTTTTAAAAATATGTTGCCGCATTAATAAATTATGTAAAACAGACATCGATGTACATTCAACTTGTGTGTTAACAAGCTCTGCATAGAAACTTGTGTTTAACAACTAAATGAAATGAAGAAAGGTTTTTAATTTATAACTTTATCTTGGTTTATTGAATTTGGATATCTCTTATGTATAAAATACTAGTTTCCGCTCGCGACTTCGTCCGCGCGGCATAGTTACTTCGAGTTAATGCTAACTATAACCCAGAAAAATTCTTCTCTCCCCTTTTCTCCCTTTCTTCTCTATTTCTCCCCCTTATCTCACTTTAAAAAAAATAGTCTTTATCATCTCCAGGGTTCCAACTATCTCTGTACCAAAATTCATCAAAATCGATTAGACCATTTAAGGCGTGAAGACGTAATAAACAAACAAACAAACTCACTTTCGCTTTTATAATATTAGTGAGGATTCGTGGCCCAGTTTTAGTTGCCATACTCCTCTGAAACTGATTTTTATAAAATTTAATATGCATATTCTGTAGGTCTGAAAATCAGAAAATCTATATTTCATAACCCTAAGTGATAAAGGTAGCGCTCTTCAAAAGAGGACTGGAGCAACGGGTGAAACCGTTAAGCCCAGCTAGTATTTATATATGTGCTTACATTGTAACAACGATACAATTTCAAAACTTATCAAAACTTTCCTCATGCATGCATTAGTGTTTGGGAGTTCAAATAACAAAACAAACAAATCATAGCACCAACAAAAAATATATAACATGTATTTACTTTCCTCCACTGATGTCTGTGATGGTTAAGATAAACCTCAGAAAGTACGTATGAACTGAAAAGTCACAAAGATACTAAGGAAAGCATCGTGAGGAATGGAAGACTTATCTGTATTTATAGAGAAGAAAAAATTACAGACTTACTCATCACGAAATCACAGAAACTACATGTGTTAGTGGTTTCAAATTTTGCATGGGGGATCCTTACTTTTAGTACGTAGTAAATCCCGTCTTAGTGAGTTCTCTCTTCTAAGACGGGAGTTTACAAAATTCAAACTGTAAAGGGGTGAACTGCGGTCCCGGAACATAAAGGGCAAAAGAAGGAAAAAGGAGATGAAAAGTGTGGTAAACTTAGTTTGGGAGAACGTGATTCTTTGACCGAATTGACTTGAAATTGACCAGATATGTTTGTTATTTTACAGATATATTTGCTTAGCTTTTCTTTAGGCTTATACAAATGCGTAATCAAGTATAGCTTTAGTTTTTGATTTTCGGGCGAGAATTCGAAGTCTTCAAGAATTCGAAGATTTCAATTCATCATATAACTTTCCACGCTTTGGGCTGAGGGGGGGTGTTAGACTTATACTGACTAAAACCCATCCTTGTTACTTCTCTTGCCCTTTGTGTTCCGAGGCCGCTATATATTTTTTAGACAACCCTCAACCCCAGCAGGCAATAGCCCTGGCAGATCCATCTGCAAGTATGGCTTTTAGCAGTTGTTGGAGTCGCGTCGCAACGTCAAGTTTAAGGCGTTTGTGCTGGGTGTACCGACGTGTTATCTGCACCCCGTCTTGGAAGAGGACTTTAGGACGCAAGGATTGGTTTTCCGGCGCTTCCACGGACAAGTGCCACATGAACGCGCAGTGACATAGTGCAGTGAAGTGCTACTAACATAGTTGTTAAGGTTTATTTACTAACACGAATTGTATTAGCAATGTGTAAGATTGTAAGGTTGATGAGATGCCTGAAAATAAATGTTTTTTTTTTATTTATTTTGGTTTTATTATTGCTTCGATACCAAGCACATTGGTGTTCAGAATTGAAAGCGTACTTATGTGTACTTATTTCCTCCATTTACACTAGGAGAGCTATAAAGTCAATGCGAAGCTTTCATTGTTGGAATTACGAAACACATTTGTTTGCAAGAGAATAAAACAAGAAGATTTAAACTTTTTATAGCGCGGCAAAAAGTTTGTTTGTTTTCGTTATTTATTACGGCTTCTAGTCGAAGGTTAAATAAAGATTTAATTGAGGGTTTTTTATTTCACAGTTCTTTAGTCAAACTTGTAGGGAAAACGGATTCGTAGTCTTACACTAACACCTAATATAACAAAGTTACAGCAGTGATTGGTTGTGCAAACTTACCCTTCGTTTTCCCTTCGGCTTTTCCGAAGTCTGACTGTGGTTTCTCTTCTTCATGTTGCCAGCTTTTAATTCCCTCATGATTAAACTAGCATCTTATTCTACGATTGTGCAAATTACTTTCACTTATTAACACTATAGTGTACCCAACACACATCCTTATCAAACGCTTCAATTTGTTCGTCTGTTTATATAAACGTCACATACACTGAACATTATCAAATCCAAAGAGAATTGAAGGATCCGGTGTTTTCACTATTTGCGTGAGGTTTCAGAATTTTCTGAAAATGCGTGTGCGTAGTTTCCCGCGCTACGACAGCAACGGCGCGCGTCGTGTGGAGCGGTGAGCGGTGAGGCGTCGCGCTACGCTTCCAACTTGACGTAGAGTGGGATCCTCCGCGGTCGCTCCCGCCTGCGGGCTCGCGACAGCTTCCCGCCGCGCGCCGCCCACTCGCCCCGCACACCCGCCAAACAGATAAGTAAACACAAAATTCTTTGAGAGATAACGTATAGTAAACCCTTCATAACTCACCCTTAATTAAACTTACGATAACGAAGCTCAAGGACCAGAATGAGTTTTTAATTACGAGATCATAGACAAATTAGAGTCGACATAAAATCATTGACTTGTAGAGTCGTAAACAGAAATCACTTTAATTCACTTATCTCATACATTTGGAGCCACTTTTGAATCCATATATTCTATTATGCAAATAGAGTTATAATTTTATTTGCCACTGTCGTATAATTTGCTGGAGTTACCCTATATACAACTGAATTAGAGGATTTAGATGTTAATTGTTGATAATGAAAGTAAGGCTGGCTATAACCGCTTGAGTAAGTTGAGTGTCGCACGCGCATGCCGCACTCGCAAACAGCTAATGATTCCGCTGCGAGATTGCAATAAACGTCGGCTTGCATCCACATCGCATACAAATTATCCAAGCTCTTAACGCATAAAGTTGAGAAGTCATTTTATATCTATTTACCTACGTACATTTTAACGCCATGAGCAAGCAACGTGTTATCTGACACAGAGGTCACATGTCATCGACGAAACATACGGAAATACACAGAAATACACGTCGAAATCATAACAAGAATCATAGAATGGGGATAAAAGCAAAAGAATTATTCACATTTCTCATTTTAGCACTGAAAGCCTATGGAAAAATGTGTGATGTCAGCTCTGACGCAAAGCTCGACAGATTGAGTGGTGTCTACGTCAAATGCGCGGTCAGTGTTAATACTTGTCGATCCCAGCATTGCGCTGATTTATTAACACATTATGTGAGGCGCAGAAGGATTATCAGGGCTAGGCTCGATAATATTTATGTTTCAACGTGAATTCAGAAAACGAATCTGATGTTTTTTTAAACATTCTTTAACTCAGCTGTGATTGATTTGAGTTTGACTCTGTTTTTATTTAATGATTAGCTATCGTTAGTTGGTACTTCAATAGTTCCTTATTCGTAATAGCTAGATCACCGGAGGAAAATCTCTGCAATATTACGAAAATATTTTCAGTCATATTTTACTATTTCATGTCTTTGCTTAAGCTAGAATTTTAAAATGTCAATTCTAAATTCAAAGCCGTACGAATAGGTCTTGTAACCCACGCTGTAGTAACTAATGAGACTGATCAGAAACCGAACGCTTGGTTAATTCTTCTGTGAAAAAACTGGCAAAGTACGAGTAGGACTCTCGCACCGAAGGTTCCGTACAAACTTGCGACATAAATAGAAAAAAATTTTGAACTACATAGACTTAGATAGATAGAATATTCTTTATTATGTAAACCATGCAAATAACTAGAATAACATTAAACAACTTATAAATAGGGTGACACAATGGGCGGTCTTATCGCTAAAAGCGATCTTTTCAAGACAACCTTTGGATGGATTTAAAGGAGGACAAACAGTACTGGAGGTAGTATGTGTGACTTAGTTGGTTAATTTTTTCAAAGCTTAACTCGTAAGTCACCGTATACTTGAGAATACGATTTTTTCAATTCGATACCTCCACGAGTTTTCGAGATAAGGGTATTGACAGACAGACAGACTATCAGAAAACAAGGGTTCCGTTTTTTCCTATTGACTAAAAAGTGTGAGTGATTCGAAATACATTTTTTATGACACGTTGCCCCACACTAGGAATTTCTCCTGTGTCGTGAGTGCGTTTACAAACATTTAAACTCAAATACACAAAAACGACGCTCAGCTACTGCGCCAACCGGGCCGGCAACATTATAAGTTAATTACATTAAAAATATTTAGAATTATCCTAAATTACTATATAGGCACAGTGGTAAGTATATACACAGATCGGTTCACCCAACAAGTATTATCAACACTAACTGCGCCCAGCGGTTTCGCCCGTAAATTATCATAACGTGATGTTATGCCTTCTTCGATAAAAGAGCCTCATGGGTTATCCAATACTAAAAAATAATGATTACGGCTTACCTTTCTAGAAACAAAGTTTTAATTACAGGTTTAATTTAAATTTTGCAAATATTACGTTACTTATTCTGTTTTTAAGTAGATCTGATAATCGCTTAAAAACCTATGTCCAATGTGCAGTCTTTATTAATTAATAAATAAAATAATTCATATTTTCGTAAGATAATTTCCAACTTGAATGTTGTGTTTTTTGGTGGATTTTTTTCTTTTTCAACATTATATTAGTAAATTAGATGCACAAGTTCAAAGGATTTTTATTTATACTTTCTTGGAATGCTAACTAATAATACTTTGAAAACGGCTTTTTACGTCCTTTAACAACGGTCAATTAAATTAACAAAAGATTATAAAAGCTTTCAACAAAAAAATGGTAGAACACCGATTTACAAGGATACTTCCGCCCACCTAACTCAATAACTTTTTCTTTTAGTAGGTACACTGAATAATTCTTCTGTTTTACAGATTTGATACCCGCAATTACTTACTTTTTAACTTCTTAAAGCCAATACTCCTACTATCACACATTATACTACAAGTTCGAACCCAAGACACGCACCGCTGATTTTCAGTCTCATGTACGTATAATTTTATTACTTGCTTAGGTCAAGGAAAATCTCGTGAGGCAACCGGCACACCTGAACAATTGAGAGGCTTATGGGCGGCATAACAACTCCGTCATCTGGCTAGGCACTAACCACACAACCAAGAAAACCTTATTTTCGGGTTGGTCACAATAGGCATGGCCGAAAAAACAGCCTATGTCCGTTTCCAGGGTTCCAACTATCTCTGTACTTAAATTCATCAAAATCGCTTTAGCCGTTTAGACGTGAAACAAACAAACTCACTTTCGCACTTATAATGTTAGAATAAATAAATAATAGTAAAGAATAGTAAGGATAATATGGATACATTAGACATTTGCAATAAATCTGGGCAACGTAAACACGCAGCTTTTATCCTTCTTTGCAGAATGATTACAAACGATTCCAGGGTCGGGAAAACACTAACTAAATTACTTAAATGTTTAATTATAATTGTCTTGTAATATATAGAAGTAAGAAGCTGTCCTCCGCAAAATAAAATACCTGATTGCCCCTAATTACATTGGCCCTATGTTGAGATCATCGAATTATCGGCCCCCAAATAGTATTAGTCCAGAGCCCCACAAACTCACGGTCCGCCTCTGATTATATCCAGAATTCAAGAGCAAGTCCGCAGACATACCAACAGATTTTAAATTGTATCAAGTAACGGGTATATTTGCAGTTTAGTGCGTAGTATATTGTCCTAATGAGAAGGAGGTGCGTTATTCTCGCATATCTGTTTCATTTCAACAGCTGGTTTACTTGTATAAACTTGGCGGCCGACTCTATTCCGCGTAGTGTTGGGCTCCTGCTAAATGTTTACATTATGCAGTTCGCATGCATCCCTACATCCAAACTGCGATAGCTAAATAAGCTAATTAGAGTCGTGAGCTGAATTTAAAAGACTGCCTCCGGATTTAAATGCATTTGCATATTTTAACGAGACATTAGTGACTGAAATTATCATTTGAATGCCCCACAGCACATGAGTCGTATCATAAAAATATTGCAATTGAATTGCCTCAAAGACGCAAGTGACGTACGAGGCAGAGAAGTTGCAATCAATCTCTGACTGCAGACTTTTATTGCCACAAGAATTACGAATATTATCGTTTAAATATGCAGCCTCCCTGTAGAGCTATTTAATCAATTATGCAATGGCCAGTTAGCTGTCATTTGTTAGCATTGCTTACTGTAAACGCCGCTTACAATACATTTTGATCATAAATCGGTTGAATAGTGACCACCTATTAGCTTGGTACGACTGCCAATGACTGTGAACGAATCGATATTTAGTATTTATCATCATAATGATGAGTTATGCCAAGTATCTGTGTCAGAGACCGCTATTATAGTTCTGTCCTAGGTTGCTTGGTTCCTGAACAAACGGTATTCAAACAGACATTACGATCTATGGGACTGACGAAAATTAAATGGATTTCCATTTACATACGTGATATTGATTGTTGTGAGACTATAATTAATCGGAACGTGCTTTATCAACAAATCCTGAATAATATCACCTTATTATTTCGCATATCATCTGTTTGTAAATGGAAAACAATATAATTTCAGGCCGCAACCTCATTGGCTGTTAAACAGTGACCACGGCCAATATAATAACAACATTATTTTATGATAAGAATATTTTTAAATTCGCATCTACTTTGTATTCAACAACAAACATGGCTGATCTTTCGCCCTTTGAATTTCAGTAAAATAAGATTAGTTTTTGGAAGGAGATTAACATCTCATTCAAAACGAATCTTATTTGTTTTCCTTTTTGTTATTTTTCTCTTCTGTTTTGCTCAAACAAAATTGTAATTTTTGTTGGTTTTATTTATTATTGTTATGACTTATATGTGAAAAATGTTGGTTAACCTGTAATTTAAAATTGCATTAGACCAATACTACTATACTTATTTATCTATACTAATATACTATATACTAATATTATAAAGCTGAAGAGTTTGTTTGTTTGTTTGAACGCGCTAATCTCAGGGACTACTGGTTGGAATTGGATAATTGTTTTAGTGTTGGATAGTCCATTTCTTGAGGAAGGCTATAGGCTATATAACATCACGCTACGACCAACAGGTGCTGAGCAGCGTGGGTGAAACATCGGAGAACAGCTAGTAATTTTATACAGAAGCTGTCGGTGACCTTTATGAATTAAACAAAATCATTTTCGCCTAAGTAGTGATGAATGAGGATAGTCAAAATTCAGTTTCTAAAGTCATTCCTACCCAATCTTTTCTAATATACGATAGAGTTGTTAATTAAGCCCTCTGTCACAGAATTCGGTCACGATAGAAGAGGTAATAATAAAATTAGTAACGCAATCAGACCCCAAGCTATAAATGAAACAAGCAAATTATTAACAAAAGCTAGGCAAGACACATGCGACTACATTTCATAGAAATTGTAAGTGAAGAATTAATGTGCCACTTTAATTACACTCGTTCAGTATTACAAACCAATTTACATAGCTTGGCCGTGCGTCGTGACACTGAGTTTAGCTAGTTTCCCACAGGCCTTAACGACGTGTGTCGCTTCGTGTCACAAATTAAAATATTACGGTGCATCTGCTAAGTATGCGATGCACTGCCTAGTAAAATACCAGCTACATAAGTTCAAGTACAAGCGTTTTAACAACGCAAGCTTTCGGCGATTATTCAAACTGATTTATACGACAGTGTTTATGCTAGTACGTAACAGGAAAGCAGATTACAAGTGTAACAATACAACGAACGTTGCTTTATTACGTTTAAATTATACTTTCTACGTGTTGATCGTTCAGATGTGGCGCCATTAGAATTCGAGTACATCGTGCCTTTGTTTAATATGTGTTGGTATGTACAGCTTGCTTTTCTATAACATTTTATAAGGAAACAGAAGGCCGATGTAGTAAATTAAACAATTTTTGGAAGTGCGTCGTTAAACTTGCGAATAATAAATAGCAAAACATTGGGTTACACGGGGTTACGTGCCGCTTCGTCGATTGCGAAAGGTTAACTGTTAATTTCCCCTCTTTGAAATTGAGTGTGAAGATAAAACCTTTCTACATTGTAGAATACATTCGGAGGATAATGGAAAAAGGGATGTCAATGTAAGCATTCACGTATTTTATGTCAGCGTTTGATCGTTACTGCAGGTGTTCTGTATTCTAAACATTTATGTAATTGCAACACATGCATTCATCTTTTGTTTTAGTTTAAGGCATAATGTGTGACAGGTGGATAGTTATTTTAAGTAAGTTTTATCGTAGCCCCGTGTGTCTATTGACATCGTTGCTACAGAAGATCCAGTGATCTGTAGGAAATCGGGTGATTTCCTTCAGGTTTACTCGTCCTGGATCAGCCAAACCTCAAAAGATACCCTTATAGGATCACATTGTTATCCGTTTGCCTATCTGTCAAGACCTTTTATCTTGTTGCAGGTCTGTAAGGTCTTCTCACACTAAACCACCGGTTAACTGCAAAGAATTGATTAAGTGACTATCAAGTACTGAAACTTAGGGTAGTTAGGTATCAAATTTTGACAGTTAATCCTTTTACCAATGGGTTTGGAGTTTAAGGGTTAGGCTCATGAGCTTATTTGAAAAGTCAAAAACTCTCTTGAAATTACTAACATACCTACCAATGTTATCTATAACTAGTTGAGAAGCTCGTGAACAGTAGTTAGAGTCGTTAAGGCAAGCTTACCAAGCACGGCCACCCATTACGTAGCGAGTTTCCTTCGTACATCGGAAAGCACGTTAAGCCGTTGGTCGTGGCTGTCATTTGTAGATCTTTAACAATCGTTACTGGTAGTCAGTGGCCAGATTATCCAAAGGATTTCAAATTACAGTGTTAAATGGTTTGTTGAGGTCAAATAGACATTCGCTTTATTTAAAATACTGGTATTGAATTGAACCTACTCTAAGAGTTGGGAAAACGCTTGGTAGATGAATATTAGTTGTTCTTTGTATCAACACCAAGGAGTAGATATAGGGTAAGCAGAAGATGCAGATCGAGACCGTGTTCCAATGAATCGTCTTAGAAATTTGCGTGACTAGATTGAAACAGTGCCGTTTAATGTGTTATTACATGGAAACTTGCCCATAAGATAATATCAGAGATTTTATGACTTCTTAGTAAAACTCTTTTACCTGACCAGAAGTTCAAATTCGGACACGTCGTGAATGCACCTGAATGCTATTCTTGCAAAAACTATTAAATAACTTTTTTATTAATCAGATATATCATTGGGGAGAATGTGTTAATATCTAGTGAAGAGACAAAATATGCCTGCCGAGGTTGCAGGTTGTTCGAAAAAGTTACCGCGGCCCAGCGACATAAAGGGCACAAGAAGGAACATAGGTGGGTTTTTAGTCAGTACGAGACTGACACTCGCCCCCGCTCCGCTTAGAGCGAGGTTAAGCGAGGGAGGAAGTTATTTGATGAGGTTCCATCCGCAAAAAAAGGGCAAAATATCGCAAACTTGAAAAGATACTTAAAGAAATAACTGATTAATTAATTAAAATATGAATTAATGGGTTAAAATATGAATTTTTGTTCACTTCCGTATTTAAACGTTTTACTTCTTTTTTTGCAAATGAATTTCTTTATTGCTCGCTTGTTTTTGATTTCGCAAATTTTCTATTTGATTGACGTTTCCATCACTTTTCTATTTATTTTCATGCCAAAAGGATTTCGTCAAAGCTTTGTTGACAATTTCCTTTTGTTTTCCAATTTCCTTTGTGTGTATTTGACGTCGGTCATTACTAAGTTGAACAAATAGCTGTTACGCGGTTATTGGGAAATTTAAAGCAGAATAACGAACTGTAACGTGGACTCGAGAGTCAGTGTGTCCTGATTACTCCTAGTCTGGATGTATTTCTCGCGATAATTAAAAATGTGTTGAGAAAAAAAAGATACCAATATGGTTTTACGGGATAAATTAGAAGTTAGTAGTTTTGAAAAGAAAGAAATAAAATAACTTTGTTTGGCACATGCCACAAGTACACACAACATTAAACCAAAAGAAACTTAAACATAAACACGAAAATAAGTTAATTATTGTGTGTCTCAGGGCTGCGCCAAATAGGCCCAGTTCAGCAAAATGTCGGGCAACTACTAGTTGCCCGACCTTCGCAAAAAAAGGTATATGTTGATAATTGATTATTTTGTTCTCATGCCACAACCCCAATTTAGTTGTAAGTCGATACAGCAAGAAAGAAAGAGTATGATAAATACTCTTTCTTTCATTCTCCGGAAAAAAAAATTAAAACCTTAACAATATTTATAAACTGTCTTTATTTCTTTGTATCTGTTTCTATTCGTACGGATCCACACATTACCTTACCTTATCTTTTATTGGATTTATTTTTGCTTTTATTTTGGTTAAACGGTCCAAGTATGTGTTTTTATCCGTTTCTCTGGGAACATATTATAATATTTGGATATTTCTGCGTACTACATTTTACAATTTATTAAGTAAGCGGTTTGATATTTCTTTTAATAGGTACCCAGAGTTACTTGTAGAGTTGTTTTTTGATAATCGATTATCTCTGTGTCTCTTCCAATCATGGCAATTATGGTAAACCAGTGACTGGTTTTAGCCCAGTTTGCGTTGTAAAGATTTGGTCACAAATCCAAGGAGGTATCCCTGTGCAGCATCAAGTAGGTAAATAATGGTAATTAGATTCCGAACTATCCGCGGTGTGAATACACAAGTGGCGGCCGACCGTTTGGCTCGCGATGTAGGTCGCCTCCGTCACGCACGCACGCCTGTAAATGCTTCCATATCTTCACTCTTCACTCCAAAGACACGGTCTGTTACTATTGTTCGGCCCTTTATTTACTTCGTTCTAATAGACTCCTTAGCCTTCGAGCTCTTGAATGCCGGTGGGCTCGCTCTCTCGGGTAATTTGTTAAAGGTGTTGCGATGCGCTGTTGTCATCTACTACTCTCCTGGTACTCTTAGATCTGTAGGGATGTCAAAAAAAGTTTTTGTTCATTTTATTTCGTCTTTGATATATGACATATTGTATCTTTTTAGTTAAAATAAAGTATTTTTTGTAATTTATAAGTAGCCCAACAACGTGATCGATCCATTTACTGTTATTATTTTATCCGCAATATTTCTCCCAGATTTTATTATATTAACAGCGGGTTACAAAGAAACTCGGAAACCGACATTAAGGAAGCTATTAGTGTGAAGTAAATAAGTAAAAGGAATGTCGAACAAATATGCTATTAACTCAAGATACACTTACCAGTTACCAGGCAAGCAGTTTAGATAAGAGGTTCGGTAATTAGAGCTAATGTTCAGGCAAAAGTTTTAATATCATTCATTAACCTAATATGTTAGCGAAACCATGATTAACCTAGGACACTGTTTTGGGGCAGATAAGATAAACACACAAGGACATGGTTTTAATTCAGTTAGATATAAAATAGCTCCAGCAAAGGTATATTTATTATGTATGTAGGGTCACTAACGACAATGTTGTCTACATTGTCGTTAGTGGAAAAATCTGGAAATGTTTTGGTAAATTGACCAAGTACCTATACCTTACTACAGCCTAGAGGCACAATTTTCGTTCGACCTTTATTAAATAAACTACAAAACTGCCTTTAATTAACATCTATTCAGAATTGAATTATGTGTCCGGGGTCTAATTGATTATATTAGTGGACAAGAAAAGCAATTTCGAACCTAGGTAGCTAAAAAGCTATATTAGATTTCGACTACTATACTCCAAATGAGAATATAACATGATGCCTGATATTTCCGAACGGTTAAGCAGAAATGTGCTAGCTTGGCAGGCTAACACAAAAACAGGCTTTTTAAAAAAATATATGTATATAGCAAGATCAGCTAACTTTTTTTTAGAAAAAGGCTGTTTTTACCACGAGTTATACAATACAGTTGATATAATAGCACGAGTACCTACTACCTAACAAATGATATAACCATAACTCTCTCACCTGAGTCATTTGAGTTTTACCGTGCATTTAATCATCGACACAAAAAATCCACTCATACAAAACATAACCCAGAAATCATGTTTTAGAAAGCAAGAAATCAGACCCAGTAGTTTACTAGTAAATAAGACATAACATTAGTACACTGACGGGCATATATCGGTGTCCAAGCTGACCGCTTGTCTAAAAACGGCAGTTACCTCGTGGTTGCTATTTAGTTTTTTTTAGAATAAACCAAATCAAATTATGACCGACCTGGGAATTCAACCCAGTAACCCACGCTCAGCATTCGCATTTGATACCACTAGAACAAAAAGGCAGTTATGTAAATGAAAATAATGAGAAAGGCAGTTAAGCTTATAGAATAACATCCCTCCTTCTAAATCAGTAAAACATAACAAAAACCAATCAGTTAATGAAAAAGTAAACATAGACAAAATTATCCTCATTTTGTTTTTAAAACAAAATTAGAATAGGTACTCTTTGGAGATGGAACAGATGATACAGATAATCAAAACAGTCTGTTACAGTTGCAGACAGCACCTCATTGTTATATGTAGGCCAAGCATAGAATTCGGCAATAGACAAAACGTGATTCGGCACTATTCCCACTCCTAACCTGAATTTAGTGTAAGACAAGATAATCGATAATAAATATACTTCAGATCGCTTTGGAGCAACAATTTCTACCAACATCCCACTACTCTTCGAGTTTAAAAGTTTATTTAACACTTAGATATCGAGTGTAGGTTATTTTCAAATATTTACCACATAGAAACATTCTTAACAAATATTTTTCTTTAGAACTAAAAATATTTATGTGGCTCACTAGGACAATGTGTTTTTGTTCTGTTTTATATACTTACATATATCTGATATACCTGTAAACAAAAACCTACACAATTTACAAAGACATGGAGCAGGGTTCAAACTCCTGAAAAGGGATGGCGCCCTGGCGGTTTTGTTGTTTTGCCCCCAGCTGCTGGACATTAATTAAACACAACATTAATGAGGTAAAGGACAATAAAATCGTAATGCATTTAAAGATATGCCAGTGCAAACTTACGACATTATACGGAAACATATTCTAAGAGAACGCGTATAGATATAAGATTTTACAATCATGATCTGGGCGACCGGCGATCGACCTCTGTTTGGGTGAATTTTCACAGATATAAGACCAAGTTAGATTTATTTTACAACTCTCATCGAAATCGACCGAGCCGTTTTGGAGAACGTAATGTTTACGCGAAAATATATACATACAAGTACAATTTAATCAGAAAAATCCAAGTTATTGCATAGTTAAAATAATATTTAAAGTATGGAATGATAAAATATTTTTCTATTTGCGCTACACAAACCAATTGCTCATTTTAAACTCGTTATAAAGGCTCTTTCGTGATGGCCTAGAGGTTAAGCGCCTCGCCTCTTCTGTATGAGGTTGTAAGTTCAAATCCGGGCAAATACAAATGTGACTTATTCAATTCATGTTTACTTTCTAAAAAAGTTTATCTAAGTCATCACAGACTTGCGGGTTGTTCGAAGGAGATACCGCGGTCCCGGTACGTAAAGGGCGATAGAAGGAACACGGGTGGGTTTTCGTCAGTACAAGTCTGATACTCCCCCCACCCAGGGCGGTGGAAGTTATTTGATGATTTGCCAACCCAAAAAAGAAGTCATCACAGATATCGGTAGGTAAAAGAAAAAGTGGTGAGAAAAGTTGGACTTATAACGAATATAAGTTTGAAATCGCCAACCCGTCTTGAGCAAGCGTGGTGATCAAAGCTCATGCCTTCTCTGTATGAGAGGAGGCCTTTGCCCAGCAGTGGGACAATTATAGGCTGGTATTATAATATAGGAATAGTAACATGGTTCATTTCAAATCCATCTAGCCAGTTTTCCATCTCTACGTTATCTTTTCCTATAGCTTTCGTCCGTGTGACATAGTAGTTACTTTGGCTAACGCTAACTTTAACCCACATGATGATCGAAAAAAAAAACTCACTTTCGCTTTTATAATATTAGTAAGGATGTTGTGTGAAACACATAGGAACAGCAAAACGAATAAACACTCGATCGCGAACCAAAGAAACGAACAAATATTGTTATTACATGATTAAGATTATGCATGCATCGCGGCCATTTGCGTCCAGCCTCCTGCTATCTAAATCGTTGCTGAGGATGTGCTCTTCGAAGTACCACTCTAATCGGCAGAATCGTATTGCTAAAGTAAATAATGGCAGCTTTTGTAAAAGGTTGGACAATTTTATTCAGGACAAAAATTCAAAGTCGCAGGCAATACCTATAGTATTTCCTGCGACTTTGCATTTTGGGTTTTTCTTTTTATATTATTTTTTTCATACCCATTATTTACATCCCTACTAAGTATAAAATTATAAAAGCGAAAGTCAGTTTGTTTGTTTGTTAACTCTTCAAGCCTAAATAGCCAAACAGATTTTAATGAATTTTGATACAGGGTTCCACCCTGGAGACGGACATAGCATTTGCCCGCGGCTTCGCTCGCGTTAAATTCGGGATAACATAGTTCCCCTTTCCTGATTTGCAGGTACCTGCTACCTGTAGTTTTTGCCCTTGCGAATAATTTATTGTAATAGCATTGCTAAGTTTTCCGTTTTCTTCCCTCTTTAAATCTTTGGTGCGTTGTTTTTTTTTCCATGATTGTAACGGTCAAGGACTAGCCAAGTTATTTTCTTTCCTAGCCCTCGCTGTCCCACTTATTTTCTCATGCTGTCTTGAACCAGCCCTGGTATCACTACGGTGGTATTGGCGGGCCTCTTGGTCTAGTGGTTAGTGGCCCTGACTGCTAAGCCGGAGGTCGTGGGTTCGATTCCCACCCAGGACAAAATTTTGTGTGATGAGCATGATTGTTTGTTCTGTGTCTGGGTGTGATTTATCTATAATATGTATGTATTTATAAAATATATAAGTATGTATATCAGTTGTCTGGTTACCATATCACAAGCTCTGCTTAGCTTGGGATCAGATTTATTTTATTTATTTACTAAGTCATCACGCCATCTCTTGCGGGCGTCGACAGCGCAACCGTCCGCGCGACACGGTCCATCTCCTGGCACCCATTGAGTGGCCGCTTCTTCTTGCCGTATACATAATGTATTTCCTGCCCATCTAACTCGATCTTACTTTTTGTGCTGTTACTCACATGTATTATTCAAGAACAAATATTATTATTAAATTATATTAATTAAGGTAGGCGAAACCGCGGGTAAAAGCTAGTAGACATTTATGAAATATCATAAGAATGGGTCGAGCCGTTTCGGAGGAGTACCTATGGCAAAACGAGAATTTATACTATATGAATATATACTAGCTGTGCCCTGCGGTTTCATCCGCTGCTCAGCTTCTTTCCTGGAGAGGGGTATGAAAAAGAGATGTTTGCCGATTCTCAGATGTACCCGATATGCACACAAAATTTCATTCGATTCGGTCAAGTCGTTTCGGAGGAGTTTGGTAAGAAACACCGCTACACAAAAATTTTGTATTTTAGATATACATACATATAATGCAAATGGCCCTGTTTTCACACCCTAGGGTCATTAACTCCACCTCTGTTATCCATTATCCGATACTAACACCCATACAAAGTATCCGGAACCGACACTCATAATTAAGTAAAACATAATTAGCTGAACACTTTATCTGTTTTGGCACTATGACGCAAATGTTGACAAAAATAAATCCGCTACCATTTTCGGTAAACATTATATGATATTTTTATCGTGGCGAGCGGTTAATCAACGTGTGACCACACACGACGATCTGACACTTACATTAGAATGATGTACGCAATTGCGTCAGGTAAAAAACTATTAGTAGAACGCACTACAGGTGAAGGTTCTAGAAAGGAGAGGTTGCTATCGAACTCTTTCGTCATGCAGCTCGTCCCGAGATAAAAAAGAAAAATTTGAGAGGTGTCAAGGGATACCCGGATGGAACGAAGTTATTATTTACTATGTACAAAAAACCTGTATACACTCAACAAAAATAATCGTCGCGACACCACAATGTTCAATGCGAAATAAAGATTATTCTTATACTTAAATAGAAATGTCTTTCTATTTAAGTATAAGTATAATCTTTATTTCGCTTGCTTAACTGGCTTGATTTCTATGAGAGAGAGACAGACAGAGAAACACGCGCACGCCGCACGGACTTACAAATATTGCAAAAAGTGTCGTTACAACTTTTGGTCTTAATTATTCCCGTCTAGCCCCCTTTCGCAACGTGCGGTAAAGAACTTCGTTCCAAAATCAAAGATTTTGCAAAAATTAAGTCTTTAAGATAATAATATAAAGGATGGAAAATCTTAGAAATCCATAAATTGTAATGAAGAAAGGTACCGATCAAATTAGCGCCTGTGGACTCTGCTAAAGAATAATAATGAATGTCCCTGTATATTGTGGAAGTTAATAATTACGTTTAATTAATCTATACAGAAACTAAACATGCTACTGTTTAGGTACATAATTAATCTCGTGTGTGACAAGCTGACCCGAATATTTGTCATCATTGCGTACACCAATAATTGCAGGCTTATTATCAAGCGATTTAGTGTTGGGATAATTAGGTGGGATCCTATCTGCATATATTGACACCAATATGTGACCTAAGACTAATTGAATACATGTACCTATCAATATCTACTCCGCAGTGAGTGTGATAGTAGCAGTCTGTCTTGCCAACGGCTCCGGAAAACGCGTGCCATTACAAAATTCACTTCGTGATAACATGTGACATAAATTCAGTATCGCCTTGCTCGCAGTTCATAGAACTTACGCTAGGTGGCTAAGGCAACGGTTGTATGTAAGGCGACAGCGATACGGAAGCGGAATTGTGATGTGGCAGGCGGAAAGTTACTGATGAAAACGCACTGTATTAACATTATGGTAAAAAAAAACAGAAAACAAGCACATAAGGGCTTAAATTTTTAATTTGAAGGTAAATTGTTTTGTACAGATATTTTGTGTACCCAAAGATATCTTTTACCATTTTTTATTTAATAAGTATTTTGAAAACTATCTAGTTAACCATACATTGCTGCTTGTCACGGGTTCGATTCTCGCACGGAACAAATATTTGTATGGCCTGCAAATAGTCGTTTCGGGTCTGTCTGTTTGTGTATGTGAGTTTAAATGTTTGCAAACGCACCAATACGGGAGAAATTCCTAGAGTGGTGGCACCATTTAAAAAAAAATGTATTTTATAAAAAAAAATATCTAAATCGGAAACAGGCAAGTAGCTCAAATGTATCTTTTTGACGCTGTTTGTTTATTTTTAATAACTAACATCAAATAAAAATTAATAAATAAGTAATTAAAATAACTTAGATTAACTAACTAAAAAATTGCATAAAAAAGTTCGTCCCGAACTTTGACGTTGTTGGTTTATTAGTGGATATATGAACATATGAAAGCCGCGATGCCTTTTGAAGTTTTCTATTTAAATCGAACCATCAGAATTTAAACTATTAGTACTTACAATATTTTTGCTTTCTCGGTCATTAGAAAATCAAGAATGGAATTACAAATGCCGATATTAAACACATTGTATTGAATACGTTCTATTGTTCAAAAAAAAAATAAAGAGCAAAAAGATGATGATGATATAGTGAGACGTGGTATCCATCTTATCTCACATTCATTGGAAATCTTGAAAATATTATAAACTGTACCTAAGATTTTAGGAATAGGCAGAGGGCCTGCCAGGGCAAAAGAAGGAACATAGGTTGGTGTAGTCAGTAAAAGTGTGACACTTCCCCCCCGCTCCCGATCTCCCATCCGAAAAAAAAAGAGTTTAGAAATTTCTAAATTGGATAGTGGTTTTAGCGGGCATGGGCCCGTGGCATGGGTATCCTTCGTGTTTAAGTTGTCAGGAGTCAGGCTACCTTTCCTGTTTTTTTTTTTTAAATCGTTGTCCTACACTAGAATCGTAGGTACGTTTACAAACATTTAAACTCACATACACAAACAGCCAGACCCGTAACAACTATCTATCTGCAGGTCATACAAATATTTGTTCCGTGCGGGAATCGAACCCGCGACACGCAGCGCAGAAGTCGATCGCTCAGCCACTGCGCCAACCGTGTGGTCAATATATATGAACACCTTAGAACCAGCTTTTTTGTTTTGAAACAGCTTTTTGCCTATGTCCTATTTGCTCAACCGTAACGGGGCGATTATAATTTTAGTAAAATCCGCTTCAGCATACACCACCACCGCTCCCCACGATACCTAAGAGTTTATTTACTTCAAAACACAATATGAACATGAGTCAATCTCGAAAGTCATTACGTTATCATTCGTAGATGCGCGTCGCGGAGAAATGGATGCGTTGTAGCATCGGGGACACGACTACCCTCCCTTATCACTGAGTGCCAAGCTTCGTCCGCATGCTGCAATCAATAAACATTTTTGAACTTAGGCACGTAAGCATGTAGGTACCTCTTTGTTAACGTGGAGGGAAGTTGGGTATCGATAATTTACTTTTGTTCTGGGGCCTTAGTCTGCTATTACAATAGTGTCAGAATGGTCGATCACTGATCGCATAAGGTTGATTTTGATAAGTTTAGTATGTAGCAGATTACCAAACTTGTCAAAATTAACCATAATGCGATCAGTGATCGACCATTCTGACACTATTGTAATAGCAGACTAACCCCCGAATACTGAAACGTCACTCAAAACTTAAGTACCACTTAAATTTAACAGATACTCAGAAGTGACGTTTGACAATACAAAATCTAAAGTTTAAGAGCTGCTCAAATGTTAAGCAGCCCTCAAATTTTAAGTGACGTTTCAGTATTCGGGGGTAAGGCCCCTGGTGTGTAGGTATAAGCTTCATAATTGTGTCTAAACCGTATTGTCATCGACTGTTTCTATACGCCCACCAGTTACTATTGCTTTACGAAAACTGCTCTTACTACTATGTCATACGGTTGTCCCAGTCAAATTGTCACTACTGATGAGATCAAATCTTGCCGATTTAGATACTCATGTTGTTTCCCTAAATATAGGCATTAGCTCCGTATTTTTTAACGTAAATTCTCCCTCAGTAAGTTTATTTCTTGTCACAATAAGCTGCCTTATATGTATCATTGCCTATTTAGAAGGCGATCATTTGTATAGCGACATTTTCCGGTCTATCGACACCACTGCTGACAACCATTGATACCTTTTCCACCTCGCCGAAATACTTATAAAGCTTTTCAGATATACTTACAAAATATTCCATAAATAAGTCTGTGTCCAAATCAATTTCAAGTTATTTTGCAAAATGCTGAATAGTTTACGATCGTTTATTGTACGAGCACGTCCAATAGAAATGCGAACTAAGTGTGTAATTACAACTATTCCTGTATAACCTACCAACTCACAGACCAGACACGACTACAATAGAAACTGCATTGATAAGCCCTAACATATTACTCTCTATTTATATCGAGTTGAATTTATGGCGGCCCCGTCCGGGAGTTGGCGAGGCTTGCCTGGAGGCAAAATGTTGCAACAAATTACCATAGGGTGGTGAGAAGCCGAGATTCTTTACTGAATATAATCGTAAGTTCAGTAATCGTATGCTTCGATCTCTGCGGACACGGCGCTGTCGTCGCGGATTGGATTTATCGTCTCTTCGGCACAACGCCAGCCGTTGTGTGGTTCCGGCTCCTTAGTCGAACCTCAGGCCGGCCGGCTGCCCCGCCAGGGCTATCTGCACGCGATATCGCAGCCTCCGCTAACGAACTCGTTCACTTGCCTATAAAATCTTATTGACACCTCTATTACTGCACATCTAGATTCAATTGTTGCGTTCCCACTACGCAGTTTAACAGTACTCGATGGCTCTGAGTGACAGTTATCAGTTTGTTGGCTACACACAAGTAATTAGGTCCTGTCGTTGTTTCGTGTTGTTGAACTATGATGTGACATGTTTCCTTTTGTGTTGCTACGGATACCTACCAAAGTGTTATATTTATTGTTTAGGTGACTGAGAAAGGATAGTGAGTAAATCAAACTCAGACAATACTCAATACATAGTCCATAATTAACCATCAATATGGTCTAACTATTTTTGGTTACGAGGTGGGTAGGGAAAATGATGAATAAACAAATTTCACTTATGCCAAGTCAATCATGAATCCTTCTGAGATTGGAAAAGAAAAGGATTTGCAAAATGCTGGCGGCACTGTTGGCGCATTGGCTGAGCGAGCGACTGCTGCGCTGCGTGTCGCGGGTTCGATCCCCGCACGGAACAAATATTTGTATGAGCTACAGGTAGTTGTTTCGGGTCTGGCTGTTTGTGTATATGGCTTGAAATGTTCGTAAACGCACCCACAATATAGAAGAATTTCTTAGTGTGGGGTAACGTTTAAAAATAATAGTAAAGCCTTTATAATGTTGAGAATTTAATTACTTGAATGAAAGTTATTGGAAACTCAATGCTAAATTTTCAGCATCCTTTCAGATACTTAATCTTAAAATGAATAAGGATTTTGTTTATATATTCCGGAACAAAAAAAGTTTTATCGTAAGTATCAGCCCTGGTGTAAGACTCGCAAATTAGTAGAGAAGATTGAATACATGAGGTGTCGGGTTGCAGCGGCCGAGGGCCTTGGCCCAGCCTCCGACGGCTAGCCATAAGAAGCTTTATACTATCTCCTCGACAATGTAGCGTATTATTAACTATCCGACAGCGTTCATTTATCGATTAACTGTTACTATCTCTAAGATGTATCTCATTTCTAACGCAAGGCTGCTATTTATATCCTGTTTGTTTTTCCGATTGTGTTTTTCTGATTCTAAAAGAATCCTTTTACAAAGTCAGGCTAAATAAACTAACCCTGAATGTTACTAACAGGTAAGTTTAAGCACTTAACTCACCCGCTAAGAACATTCAGTTTGGCAGAGCAGCTAAAGTCATGAATTTCAAAACAGCAATAAACTAAATGCTTCTCCAGTTTACAATAAATTGTTTTGCAATATTATTCATCAGTTTTCATTATTTCAATCAACACTTAGGTAAAATGTAGCGCCATTTGTGGAATTGGTATTGTCTGATCATCCTAAATAGATAGCGTAGATTTAATACGGTAAGGATATAGTGGACTGACGCTTGACTACAACTAGCTTTGCTTTGGGACTTCATCTCTTGATATTATACGAGTTTATATACAGATGAAATACTAGTTAGCAAGCAGAATCCCTACTTTTTACGATCATTAATTTCTATATTTTTACTTACTACTTACTTTTCGGAAAATACAAGTACAATTTAAACTAATTAGGGTAACTTCTGTTATTGGGGGCAAAAGTACCCACTATCAACTATATATATCTATACTATATATATCCTTACTAATATTATAAAAGCGAAAGTGAGCTAATGCCCGCGGCTTCACTCGCGTTAAATTCGGGGTAACACAGTTCCCCTTGCGCCTTATTGATTTGTAATAGCAACTCTAGGTTTTCCCTTTTCTTCCCTCTTCCTCCCTCACTTCCTACTTTTTTCAAAAAAATATATGTCCCAACTATCTCTGTACCAAAATTCATCAAAATCGGGTTAGCCATTAAAGCGTGAAGAGTTAACAAACAAACAAACTCACTTTCGCTTTTATAATATTAGTAAGGATTCCAAAAACTATCTACTATATATATATATTCCAAAGCCGAAAGGGATTTGTTCCCATCATTGGTATTTATTCTTTCTAGGTAGACCATATCTGGGAACCGTTTAGTTCCGGAGATATTAGGGGTCACAGCTTCAATTTTGGCACTTTTTTTTCTAAATATTATAACTTCACTATTAATAAACCGACGATCCCGTACTAATAAATGCTTCACCAGCACAATTTTTTGTACGATAAATTGAGTCTTACGTAAAACATGATTTTTGCCCCTAAAAATAGTTGCTACCTTCCTTAGCACGAGTTCTCGAGAGGAATTTTTAAATTATTGCTAAAATATGCTTAATTTATATAAAATACTGTAATGCTTGTTTGCCCCTTCGTGAATGATCCGCCATGGAATTGATATTGATGATGATATAAATCCACAAAACGTGGTGTTTGTTACCAAACTCCTCCGAAACATTTGTGTACAGACGCCTGCACATCAAGCTACTACAATCTGTCAGATTTCTTTGATAGACTTTCGACTTTATTTCTAAAGTATAAGGTTCAAGGTTCATTGGGAAAAATTGGCAGTTTCGGGTAGCTTGACCTACAGGCGTCTGTACATATCGGGTAGGTCTGAGAATCGGCTACTGAGCAGCGGGTGAAACCGCTGCGCACAGCTTGTAATTTAATAGTAATACAAATAAATTTCATTACATACCAATACTGATTTCATTTACGATATGCAAACTTAAGCCATTTAATCAAACCAATGAATCCTGTCAAAATTGGATTGCGTTTTGCGGTTTTACTTTTAATCTTATTTCGATTGTATGCAAATCAAAATTATTAAAATTAAAACAAAATTATAACATTTTAATCTTTCAACAAATTAATCGCCTACAATTTTATATATAAACTAGGTGCCTAGGTATTATATATTCCTATCGCTTGCTTCTGATCTGAGAATCTAGACGGCACAGGTGTTGCTTGCAGGATAACTGAATTTACGATCGTTTGAGTAAGAGTGTGCAGCAAGCTACGATGTAAGTTTATCATAGCTTTGCATCGAAGTATTCAACATTTTCTGAGGCCAATTAACTGTACTTGCCCATAGTCAAACTCTAGTTAGACGCCGAGATTTGCTGACCGAAACTCAAATCAATGTTGGTGTCAATAGGTTCCTAAATTAATTACCCTAGGCTGAATAAATTGTATTTTTCCTAAATCATGTAAACATTAGTATTAAAGTCAGTTTCTTCTTTAGAGAACGGGTGTAAAGGTCTCTCTCTCGATTGAGAGCTCTCGCGTTATCGCTCCCGAGACGTCTCGGGATAAATACAGCACTTCTCCCATGTACACTATTTAACGACCGCCCTGACTCACAGTGATTAGTACCTACATCATGATTTGTATAGATATTGGTGTATCAAACATCGGTGTTTCACCCTAATTTCCCTGACTGACACCAATGTCGACGTAGCATATCCTCTTCTTCCATTCTTCTCTTAGCAGTCATCTCATTCATGAGTCACTTCCTTCCTATCCATAACTTGAAAGTATAATTATTTATATGTACTCTCATTATGTTCTACAGTACATAAAGCTCAATCTTTCTGCCTCGCAATTACCGTTCCCGGTAATCTCATCTCCGCTCTTCATCGACATGTAAGCGTATGGTAAATTAGCGAAAAATAATCGCAATACCAATGTCTGCGCGTGCGATCGCCAGTCGGCCCTTTTTCAACACCGCTCGGCTGCATTCCCCGTAAGCGGCCTCTCTGATGTACAGACTTGGATTATAATGGACTATGTATGCTATATGTTGATGTGGTATAATTTATAATGGAGCAATGTAACTGTGTTTATTTTTTTTTTTTTTTTTTATTCTTTATTAATTTTGGGACATTTACCGCAATGCGTATGCCAGTCCCATAACTGTGTTTATTGCTGCGTCTAACTGCATACAAACGGGAAAATAATGCAGTCTGGGAAGAGAATGTAGGGAGGTTGCAAATTTTTCGAAGTATGGAAGAACGTTTAGAGGAGCTCATGGCTAAATAATAGCAGCCGTTCAGGTCGATCTTTAGGTTAAGCCGTGTTTGCCTAGATTGGTCTGTGGACGGGTGACCACCCGTTACATACCGAGATTTCTCCGTGCCTCGAAAAGCACGTTAAGCTCTGCCGTTATTGGTCACGGCTGTCATTTGTAGATCTTTGACGGACATTCATTACAGAGTCAGTGTCGCGAACGTCTGACAAAGTCTTACCAAGGGGTATTGTATTACCCAGTATTAACTGGGTTATGGAGGTCAGATAGGCAGTCGCTCCATGTAAAATACTGGTATTCAGCTACATCTGGTAAGACTGGACGCCGACCCCAACATAGTTAGGAAAAGGCTAGGCAGATAATGATGATATAAGAACGTTTAGAAAGTGTGATTTATTCAGCAATGATGAAAATTCCAATGTCAGGGTTGAACCTCATCTGGCAGCATGGAATTTTCGCCGGTGCGATTGGCAACTCGCTCTGTTTCGTTCTGAGCGACGGAAAAGAATAGGAGCATAAAACGGGCGATTCTGTGCTGCCACATGTGGTTCAACCCTTATTCCAGCTCTGGGGCTAGACTAAAAAGCGACATTATCAGAGGATTTTATCAGCTTTAATAATGATGAAGAAATACAAAAAATGCAACAAGTATTTCATTGAATCGAATCGTTTTGAAAATCTTTGTAAATACTTAAGTCTTATACGAAACGTAGTTGTGACTGGGACTGTAGCTTTATTTTTATTTTTGTCAATGTTTAGACATCTCAAAAGTGCCTGTAACTAGCCTACTAGAAATAAATGATTTTGATTTTGATGGCCTACAAACCTAAATTAAAAAGTGAATAGTCATTTTTGTTAATACTACACAAACATTCAAAATCATTTAAGTTATCTGTGGTGTGGTAATTTAGAGGTAAAGTTAATACAATTGTGTTAGAAAGCACCACTCACTTAACTATAGTTAATACGGGTTAAAATCGTCTTGCTATCTGTAGCGCCAGTGTCTCCGATAATCTTTAAACCTCGGTTATAGGTACACGTGATGATGCTGACGCCCGTGTTGCTACCGTTTGTAATCTGTTACGATACCGACTGTTTACACTGGCGTGTGTAATAATGGTAAACAAAACACGCTTAAATAATGCTATCTATCAAAATATTTATCAGTGAAATGGCTGCTGTAGGTAAGTACGGTCAACGGCAGAACTCGTTGATCACTTTGTGGTTTGAATGTACAAAATCTTGAAAATATTCACTATTTTCCTACTTTATTTTGTAAATATTTTATTCTTTTTTACGGATGCTCATGATAAATCAAGTTTATTTTGCAAGTAGGTTTTCACAAACACTTTTACACGTATTTTTTTTTAAAACTATTTGAGGCCGGTGTTTCGTACGCGACTACTCTGAGAAGAAACAGCCGAAACAAACTCAGAGGTCATAGTCTCTTTTAAGGTCCAGACAAAATAATCTTGGTCAGCTTACATGAGGACTATGCAGATAGTGTCTGAAATGGTCTTTTTAAGAAAGCACCACACAGATTGAGTGTCATTTATCAAACAAATTCCCCCGCTCTAGGTGGAGCAGGGGAAAGTGTCAGACTCCAAAACCCTCAACCCCGGCAGGCGGTGACCAGTGGCAGGTACCATATTTTTATAACGGTCTTATGAATTGAAACTGCGTCTCAGAATCACCAAAATCAATAAGGATAAAGCTCCAGGAGATCGCATAATATTTTACATTTATTGGTTTCCTTGAACATTACTTTATTTTTAAATGGCGGATCATACAACATTTTCATTTATTTTATTTTGCCGAAATAAATTTTGCTGTACAATCTTAGCATCAATTTATTTTCTCCCTTATAATTCTTGAATAATTTTATCATTTACGAATATCAGCTTTTACTTACCACTTTTAAACCAACGACTTCAAAAATGTATGTTTGGTTTCGCGAATTCTCCGCTGATTTTCAAAAATTCTTTTTATTATCGAATAGGTAAAATCTTTATATTACTTAGGTAATTTATGAGTTATTTCCAAAGTAAATATTATTTACTTCTAATGTACGTAGGTACGTATAGACGAGAGACTAAGTAGCAATGAAAAATTAATTCTTTACTCTTACTTACTTTATTTTCCATCTTTTTAGTATTATTTTGACGTCTGTTTTTTACCAGAATAAAAGTAATGTCTTCAGCTTTAAAATGTGTAAAGTGCAGTTCAGTACATTATTTAGGTTTCCTAGTCCGGTGTCGAGAAATAGTTCTCGACTGATTTTACCGAAGTTTTAAAAGGAACTCTAATAATATTGGCATTCAGTTTTTTCCTGTGCCAGTCCGCCAATTGTTGGCAGTACCTAATTACATATCATCAGGTGTCATATCTCTGACCTCTCCAAAAAAAGTTCATAAGTCATCGCGTCCGCTATCAATGGCGCACTGTGTGAATATCTTAAGCGTTATGATACACTGCGCATCATGTGGCAGGGCTGCTGACCTAAGCCGGCCGTCTTTACGCCGCATAAAATAAAATACGAATCTTACTACGATTCAACCATGATGTCTGCAAAAAATACGCAACTAACAACTTATTGAAAACAAACACAGAACACTCTGTATTGAAGTCAGCTAAATAGAATGGCATTAAATATTTATTCCAAACATCACTTGTTGAACGCATTCCACGACTCCGTGAAGTTTATACATTTTTCTTTCCAAAGATTTATATCTTAAATCGAATTTCAAAGTGATTGAAAGCCAAATAAAGATTTAAAAAAGGTCATTAAAGCGTGTCAACACACATAGAGTTAAATAACAGTTACAGAAACAAAACGTAAATCAGTAAATGAATCTGTTTTGATAAACATAAATAACTAACGTCTTGGGTGTTAAAAAATGGCCAGTTGTTCACCAGAAGGGATACTTCAATCACAACTTGAAGCGTAGCATCGCTCTTTGAAGTGGGACAAAGCATTGTTTATTGGTATTGGTTGCGCCACCTCCTCGGGATATCAGCTCAGCCGAAGAAGAATAGGTTAAAACCTAACGTATGTTCGTCATCGGCTAGCTTCGCTGGAAATTCGTGGAAAACAGTAGTTTCTATTTTTCAATTCTGGAACGCGAACATTTTTCGTCGACGGTTTATTGTTATCATGAAGCAGCCAGATGGTGTTGGGTAAGATTTCATTTAGAGTACAATAAATACACGATTCGCCGATTATATTCAAGCTCATTTTGACTTTTAGGTTAGTGAAGATCCAGGTGTAGGTAATGGCAACTAGTGATTGAAACGAGTTACGAGGTATCAAACTAAAATCTTTTGATAATAGGTTTTTTTCGGATTTGAAATCATCAAATAACTTCTTCCGCTCTAAGCGGATGGGGAAGGAGTGTCAGAGTTTAACTGTTTTACGTAGCAACATGTTTACAGTATAAGCCTAGTCTAGTCGGAACATAAAGGGATCTTTGTTTTCCGGGACCACGCTATCTCTTTCATATAACCTGCTACTTCGGCAGGCCGTGACCCTGTCACCTCTGCTTTGCTGACATTTCTCTGAGGCGTGCGTGGAACACGACCGCGCCGTCTACACAGCTTTGATTGTAGTTGGACAACGAGGTGCATTTTGCACATCAAAGCTAGTCATTTTCCATAATCTTTAATTTAGATGATCTCTCACAACATTTGGACAGGAGACTGGAAGCAAACACTCCACAATCTTGCCTGCACTTCCGCAATCCAGAAGTATTATTTTTACGGATGAGTGTGGATTACCGTGCCGAACCATCGCATCGGGAGTATACTCATGTTACAGTGGCCGTCCAGTCTTGTCTACGAATAGATCACCTTTGTTCCACTGCGGCAGATCGTGGGAGGCAACTGAGATATTAGGTAACTTCCACCTGGTACTAATTATATCATACTACGTTAACTAATCTGTCTACCAAGTGGTCTGGTTAGTGCATTACCGTCCCAAGATCTGGATATTGTTGGAGCAGATAACAGAAAAAACTTGATTATATTTAACGCTTTCGTCATCTCGATGTACCGTTATAAACATCGATTCCTCCGTACATTTACAAATATTTCAACTTTTATCAGCACTTAGTTTAAATCTTGAAACGGTTTAAGTACCACATTTTGCAGAGTGCATCCAAAATTCGATACCAAGTAATATAAGACTTTAAGGAAAAAAGGGGACGCAATTAATTATGTTTATTTAACTTGGACATTCCCAACCGTTAAAGATAAAACAAAGTGTCCATTTTTATATACCTCTTATTTATACCTAAGTGTAAATAGAGGATAGATAAATAAACTATGAGCATAAATGAAGGAAAAATTGAAACAGAATCAATATTT
Source organism: Ochropleura leucogaster (assembly GCA_958449745.1). Taxonomy (NCBI): domain Eukaryota; kingdom Metazoa; phylum Arthropoda; class Insecta; order Lepidoptera; family Noctuidae; genus Ochropleura; species Ochropleura leucogaster. The sequence goes on from OY288208.1 coordinate 7,285,749, forward strand.
GTCAATTTAGTGGTGATTCATTCCAATTTCTAGTAAAGAAGCGAAATGTATATTTGTTATGGGTTTAACAATAAAATTAAAGTTATCAAAACAAGAGGCAATAATGATTATCATTTCTTAAAAGTGATTGTTTTTGTAAATTAAATGAACACGGATGTGACCAGCTGGCGCTTCAATACCGCTCGTAATATCCTGTCTGTTGGATTAAAATGATACAGGGGCATCACTGGAATACATTCACTTATATTTAGTTTTAGAATAATAGATTTTTACCAGTAAATTGTACACAATGCGAGTGCTGCTCTATTTTTCATTATTCTTTTTATTATCTTTTATATAAACAATCGTTTCTCGTGGCTGTAACAATACAAAATAAACAAGAAAACACATGTAGCTCAAACACAAACTAGTCACAATAACCTTCACTATGAAAAATTTCCACCAATCGTGCATATTATTGTCTATGCAGGCCCACAGGCCAGTGAACACAACGGTCTCTATAGTACAAACTATAATCCAGAACACATGCCACACACGCACGTGCCGGAAACGTATCTTAAACTCCATCAGACAAAATAAGTATATGAATGCAAGGAACACGTAGAATCCTCTCTTCACGGTACTAGCTTTGGGCACTATGAGGAACAACAACATCGCCTGGTAGTGCGAAAACAGAATAATAATGGCGACGAACGGAAAAAAGTTTATAAAACATGCTATAGAGAGTAAGCGACATACAAAAAACATGTACCAGCCCAAAAAATGTACTAATGCAGCTGTAGCGTCCTGAGGTTCTAGACCTCGCATGTAGGACCTGGGCACACGACGCGGAATGTCCGGCTCATCTTGGACTACTTCGTCGCAATATTTTCTTCTCGGAGGTGCTGATAGCCAGTTAGGAATAGACTCCGCATTTTCAACCATCTTCTCCGCCCATACAGCTAACGACATCGGCCTTGGTGCCAACATTACGGGTGGTGGAACTATATCAACTTTCTCAACTGTAAAATCAGTGTTCCTTCTTAAAGGTGCCACTCTGTCAATTATAGATATGGGTCTCACATATTCCTCATCACTACTTAATTCTTCAACTACATCTTTTGTATTTTCTCGTTTGGGAGGCAAGTAATCCGAACTGGTATCTGAATCACTTAATATTTCGTTATCGAAGAATCCTGAAGACATCATAGTATTCCTAGGAGAAAACTTGATTAAATCACTGCTCGTATTACGATAATATTTTGTGCCGTCGTGATAATCTGAATTGATAGAGTCCTTTTTAATAACAGTTTCATAAATCGGTTCTTCGTTGACTACATTATTTTTATCACCATCCACATAATCATTGTCATCATTATCGTCATCATTTTCGTCGTCATTTGTCAATAGAGGGTCAGTCTTCTTGCCCCACGGATATTTTCGTCCACTCAGCTTTTCTCTTTCAAATCTCCTGTACATTGTAGCTGTACTAGCCATCCGGAGTGAAGACGCGATAATACTCACAGCTTGAACTGAAACTGATGAAAACAAGTGGTAAGAAGCATTTACATCTAGGTATGTTATGAACTAAAATTTTACAAAAAAACCGGCCAAGAGCGTGTCGGGCCACGCTCAGTGTAGGGTTCCGTAGTTTTGGTGTTAATTGTGGATTGCGAGAACCGATTTAAATAATTCTTTTTTAATTTGAAAAAAGATACGTTCAGGATAATAAAATATGTAAACGAAGTTAAAAAATGCTTGCATAAACGATTATACTACAAACTTAGTCCACAAATTATTTTGTACAACTTTTTTTTTTGTACAAAAACTGTTATGTCAATCAAGTTCAAAATAATTTTCATAGAAAGTCCTTATAAAGTTCTACTTTTCAGATTTTTTTCATATTTTCTAAACTTATGGTTCAAAAGTTAGAGGGGGGGGGGACACATTGTTTTTTACTTTTGAAGCGATTATTTCCGAAATTATTAACATTATCAAAAAATGATTTTAGTAAACCCCTATTCATTTTTAAATACCTTTCCAACAATATATCACACATTAGGGTTGAAATTAAAAAAAAATCACTTCCCACTTCACATATAGGGTGGCTACCCTAATAACACATATTTTTCCAATTTTTATTTTACCACTTTGTCGGCGTGATTGATATACATATTGGTACCAAATTTCAGCTTTCTAGTGCTAACGGTTACAGAGATTAAGCGAGGACGGACGGACGGACGGACAGACAGACATGGCGAAACTATAAGGGTTCCTAGTTGACTACGGAACCCTAAAAAGGACAAAAATGAGTATTAGATCATTTTAGCTCGCTACTTTACACGCTTTTATAGACGATTTCCACAATACGGTATTACACCCATTTTTAAAAAGTATCTCATTTTGTTCCTAGAGTAATAGTAAACCACCAGAAAAAAAAACAAAAAAAATATTCAATCGATAAGTGCCATAAAACTGCATTTCAATTTTACAATTTCTATTTTCGCGCGTAAAATCACAAAAACGCTTGACGCCGTGTTACTCTGGTCATGACGTCGGTTGGTCATGTAAACAAATGTGCTATTTTTAGTCTTTCTGTTTAGTTGTATTTTTCACTATAGTTTAAAGTATTATTATATGGTAGTATTTATTTCTTCCATGGTAGTATTACTATTATTACAATAAAAATTAAAATGTAAAGTTTTATAATATAAAAATAGTAATAGTTGCTCAGTTGACAGTTGTCACTTTTTGTTAACATGACCATATGACGTAATAATCATGGCGGACACTGTTTCGCTTAGTAAAACAACAGACTAAAAAAAGTGAAAACTTTGAAATCAATTTTAAAATTTATTTTGGTGTTTTATTAACTAAATTTAACATTTTCCGACTGCTTGTTGCCTAAGCTATCTAAATTGTATATTTTTAATACCCTATTGTAAATAGGTTGATATTGTATATTTACCTTTGTCAAAAGTCATGTCGGAGTATCGCGCCATCAAATCGAGGATATTGACGATGGCATGTGGAGCCGCATGGATGAAGGACTGCAGAAACAGGTACAGTTCAATAGGCGAAGGTGCTCGAGCTATCTCAATTGCCTCCTGCGTCCGTTCCTTGTCATCGCTGCGAGCTGCACAAACAGCTTCCACCCACCAGAATATTTGGTGGCAGTATCTGTAGAGCCCCAAGTAAAGCATTTTATTAGTTTCTTTTTGTAACATCGCGCCTGTAATGCTCGAAAGGTAAGGCCTCGTGTGCCTTTCTCTTTTTCGGTGAAATGTGGTTGAACTTTAGGTAATAGAATAGACAGTTATGTTTTTAAGTCCCATGTAGCAGGCCGGCCATATTGCCGTCAACCAGCACAAATCAAGACTGCTACTGAGACATCCTACTTAGATGAAAAACCCAATAACAACCCGAACTGGAAATCGAACCCAGGGCTGGACCAATAGACAGGCGTGCTAGGGCCACCGCCTGCCGGGGTTGCGTGTTTTTCAAAAGAGATACCCGGAACATAAAGGGCAAAAGAAGCAACATGAGTGAGTTGTAGTCAGTATAAGTCTGACACTGCCCCCGCTCAACCCCCAGAGCGGAGAAAGTAATTTGCCGATTACCCATCCGTAAAAAAGTCGTTTTTCCAAAATGGAATTCCAGAACAGCAGACGTTGCACATAGTATTGAAATTGTATACCTACTTATGCATTGTAGGAAAAGGTTTGACTCCATCACATGTTACTTTAAGTAGGTAGTGAAATGCTAATATACTTAATACCACTGCCTACCCTCTGGTATGTTATTTATTTGATAGTGAGTCGACTTGTCAACCCATCCCGAGTTAACGACCTAGAATAAGTAAGTAATGTCCGGATGAAACTAATATATTTTCGGATCGTTGACTTCTGGGGGTCTACTCTAATTCTACGTAAAACGAAATTGCGGCCGAAACTTCGAACGTTTTCTACCACGGTTTCATTTCATTTCATTCATTTCGAAATTTCGGACGTCCGAAGTTTATTTGACATTAAAATTTTCTAAACCTACACTAATTCACGCAAAATGATATAGAGTAGGGTTACAAACGTAACTACTTTTGACTTTCGTTCGTTAACGAAGTTACGTTTCGGAGAAAGAGAGTAGACCCCCTGTTCCGGACTTTGGAGGGACCCATGTGAATTCGGTTAAATAGTCCATTTCCATCCATTTGGTCAAAAAATCTCTAACATCCTAATCGTATTAACGAGCTCTGAAACCGTTATCACGTCTACTGGAGCTAGGTACGTACATTTTTATAATTACCTTGTAAAATCATACAAATTATATTTGAGGGATATACCGACGGATTAATTAATGGATAATTATTTTCCTCTTATCTTCGTTTTATCCATAGTCAAAGGAACAAAGGACATCGTGGAAACATTCAAAATAGAAAGGAGACAGGCAGATTTCTTATAAGAACGGTGGTATTATAGTACCATCTGTCGAATTATGGTAATCAAAACAAATTACCTACGACCTATTTTACTTACACGAGCTAAATTTCCGAAAGTTCTTGGGAAATTTTACAATATTTTTCGGGTTCCCTGTTAATGAATTGCGACAAAACGTTTAATGTTTTCGCGTAAGTATATTACAAGTGCACTCTCTTTTTTAACTTGCCAATCTCCTTTAGGTGTACCTAAAGGAGATTGGCAAGTTCCACAATCTCCTTTAGGTGTACCTAAAGGAAATTGGCAAGTTCAAATCATAAAAAAACACACACTAACCTGCCAATCGCAGCAATAGGAAAGGAGATGGCGTTCACAAACTGCATGGCCAGCCATCGAATGTCTTTCTTTTCTATTGTCACAGAACAAGCTGATGATTCAGTCTTTAACCCTGGTGGAGGCGATGCCAGCGTGAATACTAACGATATCAAAGATGGTAATACGATGAGGATTGTGCAAAATACTCCTATTCTGTAAACAAGAGAAAACTAATTATTCAAATTAGAGAAACAATCTTAACAATTCTTAGGGCAATTTACATGTTAAATGATCGTGCGTGGTTGTTGTACCTGAAAAATGAGATTGTACCTCCATAAATAGACAACGTTTAGGTTCAGCGTCGACGTGGGTTTGTGGACGGTGAGCAATTGATAAGCTCACCTTTGGTTCGTCTAGTGACGACACGTCGTATCCTAAAAGAGATGTCAGCAAAGCAGAGAGGCCTGACAGGGCCGAAATTGCGAATTGTTGGAAAGACATACCGCGGCCCCGGAACACAAAGTGCAAAAGTCGGAACATGGATGAGTTTTTAGTCAGTAATTAACATTTATGTTATGATAGTGAGTATTAGACCTTTTTAGCTCGCAACTTTACAAAAGTCTTACAATCCTTTCCGGTCCGCCCAGAGCGGGAGAAGTTATTTGATGAATTCTCATCCGAAAAAAAGAATGAACTTTTGGTTAGATACTATTATGAAGTACCTACATAGGTTTCTATCAACCTGGGTAGAATAACATTAAGATGTTTTGTGTGATTCTGGGTGTTCGTTTCATCTTTTTTGCTTTTGTCATTCAATAGTGGCAAGTTGAAGTGGTGCAATAGTGTAACAAAAGCTCTAAAATCAATAATTGCAAATAGTTGTTTTCCTTCACTATTGGTAAGTCTTATCAGTCTTGCTGACAAAAACCACCCCAATGCCAGGACTACCCACCTCTAGTTTACCAAACAGAAAAGTATGGTGAAACTAAGCTTATTTCAAACTTATTCCGGTTGTGGTCGAATGAGTACCTACCTACCTCAAGTACTACTTCACCTCAACTCATAGTACTAAATTGAGGTTAGAAACAAGCACGTACCCTTCACTCCCGTTTATGAAATGTTCGCAAATAAGTGTAAAATCATAGCAAATAAGAACAATGTAAATGATGAGACCCCCGCAGGAGGGCAGCACTCGATGGAGCAAGAGAGCTTGCCATGCTGGGATCTTCCACCCAAGTAGCTCTCCCGACACTTCTTGATCGAACTCACAAGTCACCATATTGTATTATATTTGTAACATTATTATATCCGTTTTGAACTTATAATGGAGTTTTATTTCACTTGACACATCTTGACGTTTTTGTCTCCAAAACCGCAATTTTCAAACAAATTGTTACTGTATCCAGACAAAAAAAAATTGAACTGTTTTCGTTGAAACAATTGTACATAAAGCAATAATGTGTTGTATTCGTATTCCCCACGCCCATTGATAAAGATAAGATAACAGAGTTGAGTCAAATAGATAACTTAGCTGACATCGTTTCTAATCAGGTGTGCATTTATTTTCGTTTTAGCAGCAAACAGTAGCTATATTTGTAGAATATATAATAAACTCGAAGTAGGTCTTGCCCCGGGTGCCATTGATCTGTGCATCCTCCCTAACTGAAGCAGACTCATCACCACGACTTAAATAAAAAGGTGCTAGATAAATAACACAGCATTTATTGGAAATTCACTTTTTATCACAACGTCATGGCACTGTTAACAGACAAAAATCTGTCTTTTTGAAATACAGATATTTTAAAATACTAGAATTTAAAAGAACGCGTTTTCATAAATCAAAAATGTTTTTTGGGACAAACCGGCTAACCGAAAAACAAGAGTTGTAAAAATGCAAAAAGTAATACAAGCTGTATAATGTCACTTGTGACATTGACAACTTGACAATTATTTTTTTAGGTTATATTTATTTTGTAAGTTTAAAATCGCGCAATATAATATAGCAAAGGTAGAATAATATTCCATATATAGATTGAATTTGGCATTGAAAGGCAAGATGTTGAGGAAAATTTTCTCAAGAACATTAAGGCACCGTCCAAGCAGTTCATTAGTGCGTTGTGCTGATAATGTTGATATCAATAGGCAAATACACTGCGGAGTTTGTTTAAGGAATCCTAGGTATACATCCAAGACAAACAGAACCTCACCAGCTTTAGCCAGCAAGTACCAAGTGATTACAGATGTAAATCCCACGATAATAGAGAACACTGCAGAAGAAATACCTGTTGAAAACAAATATGCTTTACTTAGTGATGAATTTGATGGCATTAATTTAGAAAGTAAGTAATTTGCCTTAAATATTGAAGCTGTTTATTTCCTAATAGACTTTACACAATTTATATTAAATTCTGTTACATTATTTTAGGAGGCCAAAGAGGTGTTTTTGAAATAGAAGATCTTGTGGAATTACTACAAAGAGAAAACTCCAAAGATATATTTGTAGCCACCGTACCCAAAGATATCCGTTATGTAGATTACATATGTGTTGTCAGTGGTCGGAACAAGAGGCATATTTTGGGAATATCAGAATTTGTCAGGAAAGTGTACAAAAAGAAGTGTGATAAAGCAGATCCTATACCTAGAATTGAAGGCAAAGAGTCTGATGAATGGATGGCATTAGACTTAGGTAATTCAAAACTTTAATCATTAATAATAAGCTTTCACTTACAACATTTTTTCACCATACATCAGTTGTTTTATAAAGTTTATCTTAATCTAAAACATGTGGTTCCTAGCACCAGCTGTTTCAGCTTCTGTTTTAATTGCTCATTTCTATTACCATTAATTCAATTTGGTATTTTCAGGCAACATAGCATTACATGTCTTCACAGAAAAAGCAAGAAAAGCATATGATTTGGAGACACTGTGGTCTGTTGGCCCAGAGTATGATGATCAGATCAACAAGAAGAGTGAAGTTATTGACATGTTTGAGAACTACAGTGATTACTTGAAAGATCTTAAACCCTTATAAAAGCTATTAAATAATATTTTAGATTGTATTTAGTTTTTCTTATATTGAATTCCTGATTATGGTGGTAAGAATTAAAATCCCTTTAAAAGTCTCATATAAAATGTTTATTTCTGCTTAATTACATTAAAGATACATATGGATTGTATAATTCAATCACAATTCACAATCTAAATAATTATGAAACATTGAATTCAAGTATTTAAAATCAATTAAATAAAAACAAATATCCATAATATTTCAATATTGTAATACGAAAAATTTATTATTCATTATAATTGCTGTAATAATAGGTCTGTCCATCAAGATCAATACAAATATAATTTGATATACAAAATAACAATTTGGCATAATTTATAACTAGCTCAGAATTTTAAATGCAGTAATATGACAATGTAAAATTATATAAAAAGAACAGCAGTTGACTAATACATTCATACCACATTCACAAGATCCTTATTTCAGTCAAAATGCAGTTGCACATACTAGTAAATCTAAGTTTACACTAAGTAGCATAGTTTTGAAAGCAACCTAATATTAGTGCTTTATGAGTTAAAACTAACTATGTATAAGGATAAAATATAGTGGAAGCCAATCAGTAATACAGATAGTAACATATTTTGTGTAGCAAATTAGCAATTATAATAATTCATTAAAAAAAAGTTTGGACCACCAACAAGTCTTTCATTTTAGTGACTACGTAATTAATAAATTTATGAGCATACAAAATAATATTGCACTGCCAATATAAAGCATTTGTGCACATACAAAATTAAATATTTTCACATTGTTCAATGTAATCTTTAAGACATACACAGTTAATTATTAAAAGGGTATGAAATACCACACACTGTTGATTTATCTACCTGTAGCCTAATAATGTATCATCAAATTAAGTGGAAACTTTCATTTGTCACCTGATAAAATTCAAAATGTCAAATAAAACCTATGATTATCACATATTGATGATACATTTTTAGACCTGTATTATCAAGGCAATAGTTGGCAGTTGTTGTCAAATATTAATACTTAAATATTGTAAATTATTGCCAAATGGTAAAATTAACATTCAATCGGGTGCAAAAATTCTAAATACAATACATTCTTATAAAATACACAAATATTATTTGTAGATTTGTGATTCATTTTGGATCTCAATTTTGGCTCATGACTAATCAGTTTATGACAATATGGCTACACTTCGCCTTACGCCAGCACCTGAATTGACATTGTCTAAGCTTGACCACTTCTTAATGCCATTCTTTACTACTTCAGCAGCTATTTTATCCTCCATAACTCGAGACATTGCCTCTAACTTTTGTGCTCTCTCTTTACTTAAAGGTTCACTGGGGAATGCCAAATCATTGGCTTCAGCGAGGGTACGAAGATCAAAATAGTATTTAGCATACACACTAGATGGAACATTGATATTAAATTGTAACATTTCTAAAAATTGCCTCTCAAGCTCATTCATGTCTTCCACAGTGATATCTTTCAAGATCTGGCAGTAATCTACATTCCAAACAGCTTGATCATCCCATACCTTACTTGCCAGTAAGATTGCTCCCAAGACTATTCTTTTCCAGTTGGATGGAGCAATATCCAGTTCAGCACATATTAGGAGACGCTCCAAGTACACCAAAGTGATAATAGCACATTCTGCTGTTAATTGAGCAGCATTAAATAATGTTCTGACAAACTTATAAATCTGTTTGTGCTCAGGATTATACCTATCATAATCATCACTGACTCCTTCTTTACTAAGAGGATGCAGCTTTTCATCAAATATGTCTAACCTGCGCTCTGATGTTCTGTTTTTAATGTGATAGTAAATAGCGAGGGCTACACACTTGACCGTGTTCTTCAGATTAGGCTGTGATACTGTGCTATCATCTAAATAAATAGTTGAACAGGAACTGCTTTTTTTGAGCTTATTATCAGCAATTTGGTGTTGACTGCGCTTCCTAGTCATTCCATTTTCTATGGAAGCTTTGGAACGCTCCATAAAAATGGTTCCAGCAATAGGATCTTGTGAAGGATCGATGTCGCCATCATCTGGTTCTCTCTCGCTGATGTGCTGTATATTATTAGAGCTTACTTCTCCTTCCGGAAGGTAATCCTCTAGTTTGACGATGTCCTTTCTGATCGGCGACGGACTGCGGTAACAACAGCAACTGTTTTGGTTACCCATTTTGTATCACATATAACTGTATTACAGATTAATTGTTATCATTCTACAAGCACTGCCTCACCTCTAGACATGCGTAAACACTGTGCCGATACATAGGAATGACATAAATGGCCCATAGTATCTGAAACAAAAGGTGCTACATGAATATTCTATTAATGAATGCCAACATTAGCATTGAATAAAAATAGGTCTATAAGGGCATTATATTATAAAATATCATACCCTAACATCTTCGGTTCTTAGAATAATCACACATTTCACCAGAACATAAATCAACCCAGAGAAGATTTCATATTACTTTTTTGACAGTAGAATTCACAGACAGAACAGCGTTGAATTGAATTTGATAGATATTGCAATGCAAAACAGAATTCAGCAGGTCAACCTTGATCAATCTTCCTCCTAGTAGTCACAGATAACATACGTAACGCGTATCATACTGATAGGTAAAAAAATAATATCGAAAATAAACATGCATGGCTCGTAATATAGCTAATTTAAATTAAGGTTTTTTATCAAAAGCTTGTTGGAGTACATAATGTGATACAAGATTTATACATCACGATTTATCAGACAAAGTGAATAGTAGAGCCTTGAGTGCATGCCACAGTACAGTTATTGTCAGTTATAGTGATTGTCAAAACCACCACGAAGCAAGCGCATCACTGATTTAAAACCGGAAAAAAACCTTAGCAAAATATTTGAGTTATTAAAAGCATCCAGCTGTATTTTCTAATTGAAAATAAAATGGTATGTTGTATGTGTACACCCCACCAAAATGCGTATATTATAAAAGCGAAAGTGAGTTGGTTTGTTACGTCTCCATGCCTAAATGGCTAAACCGATTTAGATGAATTTAGGTAAAGAGATAGTTGGGACTCTGGAGACGGACATAGCAGGTACCTGCAAATCAGGAATGGGGAACTGTGTTAGCCCAAATTTATCGCGAGCGAAGCCGCGGTCAAAAGGTTATATGGTAAAAAATAGTAAAAATTATCGTTTTTTTCTGTGATTTTTGAGATTTACTACAAAAACATGGCCGTTGTGACTAATGTCCAATTGGACACCCCAAGTGTGACTACCACCTTATAGAAAGCCCTTAAGTTTTCACAAAACATGTTTTTTTAGCAATAGCAACACGTTTAAATATGGCGCGCGCGCGGCCATTGCCATTATTCGCTTCTGTTGTAGATTATAGCACGCTGTTATTAGTATTTGGAAGTTAATTTTAGCCAACAATTATAGAGTTACTGGTAATTTGAAGTATAAAGTTGTGTTTGTGTATTATTAACTTAAAAGTGATCTTATTTAATATTTGTTTCTATGTGTATTTTAGGCTGCAATGCGTCGCAAAAGTGAGCGTACCGCGAGTAAAAAAGGGAAGGCTTCGCCAGAAAAGAAGGTTGAAAAGGTAAAACGTACAAGAACGAGTAGACGCAGGAAGCAGTCTTCGTCTTCTGAGAATGAATCCGCCGATGAAGCAAGCCCTGTGCGAGAAGTTGAAAGCGTCGTTGAACCTGAAAAAATCCCACCAACAACGCCCGCCAAAGAGGTCAGTCCCGAAGAAGCCCAAGATCAGGTGTGGCGCGTTAAAACTACGGAGACACCCGGAGATATTAAGAAACTAAAAATATGCCTAACTCGACCGCCATCCACACCTGAAAGAGTTGATAGATCTCCACGTAGCAGAAGAAAGCATTCGCGTGCGACAAGTTCCAGCGATACGCCTAGTGTTGAGGGTGCGGATGAAAAGAAGAAAACTAAACATCGTTCCAAACGGGCACCTCGTGGGGACTCAAAAGATGACGCTGACAAAAATGACAGTCAGGGAGAAGAACCCGACCATGAATCAGGGTCGCAACAAGATGCAGATAAATCTAGTGATGAAGTAACACAAAGTGAAACTGTTGAAGAAACCGAGACCCCCATGTCTACAACTAATGATGATGTAAAGGTGACTGAAAGTGAAAGAGTGATACAATCCAGTCAAGAATCCAGTCAAGAAGTGCCTGAGGAAAGTACAGAATCTAAAAAAACTGATTCACAGGACACAGACAAAGCCTCTGATGCTGATACAACTGTTGTTTCACCAAGAGATGAAACAAGAGTTGCATCACCACCAGAAGAAGCAAATGCTGAATCTAACTCTGACAACCAAGAAGTACAACCTTCAAATATAATTGAGAACAAAAGCCCTGAACGTCCTGAGACTACCGAGAAGGAAAGCCCACAGCGGAAAAGAAGCCAGTCCCTTGAAAAGTCTGAAGTTCTGGAACTGCATGCAGAAGATAGTAAATGTGAATCGGACAATGAAGCAGCTCAATCTAAAGTGGAATCTAAAGAAGAACTAAAGGAGGATTCAAAGGAGGAACCAACTGTGCCCCAAGAAGAAAAACCTGCATCAGAAGAACAAGAGGTAAGTAAAAATAATGAAGAAAGTATTAATAAGGAAACTGACAAAGATGAATCTGAAGGGGGAATAGCTACTAATAAAACTGATGTTGTAGAGAGTTCTGAGAATGTAGTTATAGAAAAAAATATCCGGAAAATGTCAACTGATTCTGGAAACAAACCTGAGGAAACTGCACAAGAGAAATCGGATCAAGAACCAAACCAGACACAGCAGTCAGATTCTGTGAAACCAATTACTGAAGAACCAATTGCTAATGGCCAATCTGCACCTGTTGTAGTGGGCAGGAAGAGAAGGTGGGGCTCGAGGAGCTCTAAACTGACAACGCAGAAGTCAATAACTATTTCAACAGATGTTTTAAAAGATATAATACCTGATGTGAAACCTGTTGAATTTGATGAAGTTATTGAAGAGAAGAAACACAGAAGAGCAGAGCATCAGGAAAGAATTGAAAGACCTGTGCTTCCAAAGATTATTATTGATAATACAGAAAATGTGGAATTGAAAAAGGAACTTGAAGAAAATAACAAGGATCCTCATACTCCAAAACCAAGAGATTTAGCTTCCAATAGAAAAATATCTATAATTAAGGATAATGATAGTATAATAACAAGACCCCCAAGCCCACCCAGAAATAAACAGTCCTGTATTTTGTACATTACAAACTTGGTGAGACCATTCACATTGCCACAATTAAAGAATTTATTGCAAAGAACAGGCAGACTTGTGGAGAATGGGTTTTGGATAGATAGGATTAAGTCCAAATGCTTTGTTCAATATGAGACTGAAGAGTGAGTACCTTTATTAATTACACACACCAACCCATTTTTAAAGTTTTGCTAATAGGATAATATTATTATTCAGAATGTTAACTGTTTTTATATTTATATTATCCTTTCATAATAATACTTTGTTATCAACCACATAATTATGTATTTTGTAAAAAAAAAATAATTTTATTTATTTTTCAGCCAAGCAGTAGAGACGAGGCATGCTTTGCATGGTGTAACATGGCCAGTCTCAAACCCTAAGACGTTACAAGTTGATTTTTCAACACAAGAAGCTTTTGATAAGGCAAAGATAAATGAAGAGACAGACACTGCACCAGTTTCGACTATTCCTGGAACTGTGGAAGACTGGCTTCGGGAGCAAGATATGAAGAGGGAACGTGGGGAATTGGTAAAGTTTTCTTTCATCATATAATAATCACAACTTTATTCTCAAAAAAATCTATTGATGCCCAGATCAATTGTTATCACTCATTCTGTGTTAGTTATATATTAATTGAGTAATAATTAGTTACTCCTCTTCTGTATGTTTTTATACTTCTCAATAACTTTTTTATTTTAATTGCTTAGTTAGTCTTGCGATCGCAGCCGTGACTGCCAAGCACGGAGTCCTGGGTTCGAAACCCAGGTTGGGAAAAGTTGCATTGGTATTTTGTATAAACTCTTTCTCAGTAACAGCCTGAGAGTTTGGAAGCTTGTATGAAACTGCACATTTAGCCATTGGTCCTGCGCCTGATCTCTCCTGTCTTGTCGGATTGCCGTCCTACCGGACTGAGGGTAAAGGATCAGAGAGTGCACACATGTCTCACACACACTTGTGCACTATAATATCTCCCACAATGATATTATCGGCCGAGATTAGCCGAAAACAGTTAAGAGGAATAATATGCATTATTATATTGATGTAATTGTTTGATTAGGAGAAGCCATGGGAACGGAAGGCGGCGACGAGGGAATGGGATCTAGGCAAGAATGATAAAGACAAGGATAACATCAAAGATAATTCTAAACTAAGGCGTGAAGAACGGCCCATGGACAAGAGAAGGCATCGGTCCCCAGAGAAAAGTCCCGAGCCAGGTAATAATATTATCATGCCTTTAAAGAATTTCAACACCAATTAGGTCTACTTGAAGAATAAGAACGCATACCTAAGTGCGTTAAAAAAGCATATTGACAACATTAAAAATATTGAAAGTTCAATGTTCAGTCAAAAAAAAATTCTGGAGTAAATTGTGCAAAGACAATTTTAATATCACGTAATGTAATATTCTGAATACCTATAGGTGAAAACTAAAAACTATTTATTGTCACTATGGCTATGGCTATTGGCATATCGTTATATAAATAAATAAAAACCTGTAGGTTTTATTTGTTTTTTATCGATATTGTCTATTGGTGCTCTTTAGTCGAAGCTTTCACACATTGCTATGTATCAGTTGCGCATATAAAAGCTTATTACCAGTGTAATTTTACAAAAAACACAATTTGTGCAGTAGATTCAAGAAGTTTGTAGATTTCCCGATTTTCAGCGTCACTTTATCCGATAACACTGCTTCTGCGCGTCTCAAAAAGTGCCATCGCCGACACATTTGCCTCTTGCCATAGTTCTAGGTGCCGGTCTAGAACTCCCCATGCTCTGCCCTAGAGTTGATTATTGGTTAAAAAAACCCTTTTTGTAGTCCTATTAAGAATACAGCTTTGAGCGCAGCGACGACCCCAGACGAACTATATCGGACAATTATAATGGCGAATATTATTACTAAAAAAATCTTGATTAAAGTGCAATGATTAAAACAATGTCTATTTTTTTAATATCATCTGGAGCGCGTGCGCACGTGTTATTTAATATGAATACATGATATGTAGTTCTTATTTATGTTTTAAAACTAAAATTGTTGTGATTACAGCGAGAAAATTCAAGAAGAACGAGGAAGAAGCACCAGCTAAGCTGTTGGATGACTTGTTTAGAAAGACTAAGACGACTCCATGCATATACTGGTTGCCGCTCTCAGCTGAAACGGTAAATTAAAGTAAAAACATTTTTTATAAACATTTTCAAGCTTTACTGCGGTTTTTTATTATTTTGATCATAACTATTAAAAGTTTTACATCTTGGAATCATTAAACCTTGTCTCATTGACCGCTATAGCTAATCATATCATCCCCACATGCGCATATGCACTACGCGCACTTTATGCGAATGACGCTTGTAAGGTAAAGCACCAGATTAGCCCGCGAAATTACAATTTTCGAAGGTTATTGCATTCTGCTGGTCAGTGTTAGTATGTTAATTAAAATATAAATTGCAACCGTTTAAATATGGGTTTACTAAATTATAATCATTTTAAACATCAATACAACTCTTGTTAGTTGTTTTGACTAAGTTTCCATGAAATTCAAGGTATTTTATTATTTGGATTGATGGTTTTAATTATTTTAACTTATACGTCCTGACACTGATATGTAAATTGCAAAAAACAGCTTCCTCCGCATATTACACAAACTATAACGAAAAGTATACCATAACGAACACGACATACAGCTCACCTTGTCCTCCTCGTGGAGTCTGTAATGTGTGCAGAATATTATATTGCATAGCAATATTCTCTTCCTATCACCCATCACCAATATCATAATCACTTGAGTATTAGGGGATCATGACATGTTATCATAACTGGGGCCATTTTGAGAATAGTTGATTATTTTTCGTTCGGCTATGGCTGAAACAACAAGATATATTATTGTATATTTGTTCATAAATTATTTTCTGTCATTCAGATAGCAATAAAGGAGGAACAGCGGCGCCAGCACATGGCTGAGCACGAGCGACGGCTGCAGGAGCTGCGCCGAACTCACCGCCGTCACTAGCATGGTCCGTCTCACACTCTCCATCGTCATTACATCACACACTCAGACACACCTCATCCTCCCACCACACACATACACTCACAGTCATCCACATGAACTCACACGTCATTAACTCACACTCATATTAATATTTGTCGCTCAGTCGACATTCCTTTTCAGGCAGTGCTGTCTTCAGTGACAGTGATTTTATTTTGTTTATTTGAGGAATAATTTTGTTACATGTTAGTCATTACTATTTAGGTTTAAGGGCGACATATTCAAGAATATCTTGGCAGGATTTCTGAGACATGGACATTATGAATTGATTTTATACAAAATGTTATAGAAAGGCAAGCTTGGAGGAAAGCCTATGATTTAATTCGTCGTCGGCGTAATGCAGTCACTTGATCGAAACGAGCAGGGGATGCCGCTGTGGGAAACAGATGCACTACGATTGACGTCGAATCCACTTGACTTTACGTCGATGTGCGCCTTTCGGCCAGACGTACGCGCATACCGCGTTTGGTGATACAGTCATGAAATTATCTGTATATTGACAACGGCTCTACAATCAACAGAACCATCAAAACAAATATTCTGAGTACAACAATAATACTGTATTCTGATGAATGAAGAAATTGAAGATTCATGTGATCAACTCCATAAAAACAATCATGATTTCGACAGTGGAATTTAAGAACGTGAATAATGAAATTGTAATAGCAGAGGAACAGCTGATTATGGTACCTAAATTGGTGGAAAAGGACATATTTTTGTTTGAGAATGTAGCCAGCATCGTCGTCTCAAATAGATAGACACGTACGTAGCGCGAAGGTTCTTTGCGAGTTAGTCAGGTTATCGTCGTAATGTTTCTATGTTTTTGTCTGAAGAATATTCGGTTCACTTGATGTTGAATAAATACTTACCTATCTGAAATACTTTGCTTTTTTTTTTTGCTTTCCCTGTACGTTTTCTTAGGGCACGCACATGATGCATATTGTTTCCTAGTCTTACATAAAAAAACTCCATTTTTCGTGTATTGTCTGTTAGTATGGTATTTACCTAGTGCTTTTACAAAAAAAAACCGTCTGTATTGCTGTATACGCGGTATGTATGAGCTATAGAAATAATGCGTATAAAAATAAGTAGCATGGACCTACTGTCAAAAATACGTATTCTTTGTAAATGACAAAATCACAAAACTCCAAGGGCTATGTTGACTTGAATGATAATTTCTGACCAATAAAGTTTTTTCATTTGAAGAATTGAGTCATATCCCCGAATACTGAAACGTCACTTAAAATTTAAGTCCCACTTAAATTTAACAGAGACTCAGAAGTGACGTTTGACCATACAAAATCTTAAGCATACAAAATGTTAAGCAGCCCTCACATTTTGTGTGACTTTTCAGTATTCGGGGTAAGTAACTTTTAAAATAAGTGCTATTGACGTAGGTAGATCATCTTGTTAAAAGGACGCATGACGCGGCTATTTGCCTATTCAAAATATTACAGTAATACATTCTAATCGACCTATTAAAAATAATATCTAAAAAATTTGTCAATAATCTCCACCTATCAGCCCATATCTTTATCAAAGGGATAAGAATATTAATTTTTATGATAATTTTAAGACAGTTGTGTGTTGGCGATTACGAACGCCAACTACTAAATTCCGGTGGTAAGAGGATCCAGCATGGTAAGTGGAGTATGTTCTTACTATTACCTGAAATTCTGCTTAAAAAAATAGAGATACATATCTAGATAATGTTTCGATATGTTGAAAGAGGCACTCTAAAAGATAACCTTGGTTGATATGGCTTTCTAGGCCAGTTTAGTGCATGTTCAATTCATGATTGGTGGCAAAGTCCCTGAAAAGTAAGTTCATAAAAATGTGAACCTATCATTTATTGCGTACTAATTCAAAAAGGCGCAGACGTCGTGGTGGTGCATGTTTGCTGTGCTGGTGGTGTCTGCCACTGCCCAGCAGAACTTCACTCTTGAAGAGTTTGTGACTGGACAATTCGGCCAGAGAGGTTTTACAGGCAGATGGATTTCTGGTAAGTTCCTACATAACCTAGCTATTTGTCCTAAGAAAACAATCTGATTTGAGAAGTGATTATCAGAAGGGCTACTATGACATCTTATAGCAGTTCTTATTCCACTGAGGGAAAGAGATGGTGCTAGACACCTGTTTAGCTCTGTCTCTTTCCCTCAGTGGAATAAGAACTGCTTTAAGACGACATAGTAGGGTAGCAGGAAAGAAATATTCTACCGTTGAGCAGTGGCGGCCTAAATTTGATGTGGGCGAGAAAAATTGGCGAGGCCCTCATGAAGACGAATTCTGTATCTATACAAAAAAAAGAAGAGTTTGAAAGTTTTTTTTTTTAAATTCGATTAGGCTAGAATGATGATGATGATCAAAGATAACTGTATCTATCTATGTTTTGGATGTCTGTAACTATTCTTATATTTTCTTCTCAGTCAGTTTTTTTTTAATAGAAATTATTTATTATTTTGTAATCGTAAACACAACCTTTGTTTAGAGTAGTTACAGCAAAGAAAGTCTGTGCTCTTAGACCTATTATTTTTCAAATCATAGTAACAGTGGCACAGCTAGTTAGTTGTAATACGGAACTGTATCGAGTTTTGAGGGCCCTTTGAACCTGAGAAATATTTAAGGGATCTGGACCTTCGATAAATTACTCAGTGAGGAGTGAAAGTAGCGATCTCGAAAAATTGCAGGTTTAGTGATTAAAATTTCATTAGTAACTCAATGCGAGCCGCGAGTCCCGTCGAACTGTGAGGTCGCTGGTGGCATTTGTCCCCCACGCCTTACACTGTCATTAACCTTTTAAACGGTTTCGTCACATATAGGTACGACTAGCAAGTGCGTGCCCTGGACGCCAACGACACAAATATGTGACAAAAATTTAGGTAAACTGAGTTTCTCAGCATGGAGGGCACGCTTATGGCGTTGTAAAGTAAAAAGGTCAATATGTGAGCCAATGTCGGTATCCTCTGAATAAGTAGGTATACTTAGTCCATACCTCCAAGTTGCTTAGTCATCCTACAGCATTAATAATTGATATTTCAACAGCTAACAACTAAGGTTGAAATTATAATAACAATAATATAACATTCCCAATAATATTGTGATGGATACCTACCTACTTTCAATTTCAACCTTTTTTTTTTCGGGTGGGAAATCATCCAATGACTTCCCCCGCTCTGGGCGGAGCGGGAGGGCATGATGATGCCGATGATGTGCAGGAACCTCCCGAAACTTCCGTGTCCGGTAAGGACCTGCGTCAGGCGGTAGGTGAGGACGCCATGACGCCTCTCCAGCCACTCCTCAAAGAGGGGACTTACCGCCACTATTGTGGCGTGCCCTTTCACGCGCGCCTCAAAGAGAGTCAGCAAAGCAGAGGGGCTTGCCAGAGCCTCTGCCTGCCGGGGTTGCGGGTTGTTCCAAAGAGATACCGCGGCCTCGGAACGTAAAGGGCAACAGAAGGAACATGGGTGGGTTTTAGTCAGTACAAGTCTGACATGCCCCCCCGCTCCGCCCAGAGCGGGGGAAGTCATTGGATGATTTCCCACCCGAAAAAAAAAAAAAAAGGCGCGCGTGAAACACGAACGCGCCGTCGACACGGCCTGTCGTCAATCGACGGACGGACGGTGAACTACCCATTGCTCACCGCCCACAGGCCCGCATCTACGGTGGCCGGAAGTCGTCTCGCGGCGCCCGGCGCCATGGGCGTCTCCCGCGGCGGCTGGGTTGGGCAGATGTTCTCTCCCTCAGACGCCCGGCCACCTCCTTTGCTAGCATTACTGCTTCGCAGAAGGTGGTGACCGCTTCCCATTCCCTCTCGCTCCGGACCATGGCCTGAACCAGGGCCGGACGCGAGAGATCGCCGCCGCCGATCGCCTCTACGAGGGCACGGTGGTGCTCCGCCCACGCTGGGCAGATCGCCACTGTGTGCTCCACCGTGTCCTCCGGGCGATCGTCACAATGGTGACACCCGGGCGCTTCCTCCCGCCCGATGATGTGCAGGAACCTCCCGAAACTTCCGTGTCCGGTGAGGACCTGCGTCAGGCGGTAGGTGAGGATGCCATGACGCCTCTCCAGCCACTCCTCAAAGAGGGGACTTATCGCCACTATTGTGGCGTGCCTTGCACGGGGTTGCGACAGTCGCTCTCTCCATGCCACCATGAGATCGCACTGGAGGTCTGCCCGCCGAGCGACAACTTGCCGCGGCAGCGGGTTTTCCCCCCGGTGTAGTGCCTCCGCGCGCCACTCAAACAGACGCGCGAGGACTATCGCCTCCAGCTCCCACGGTGGCAGTCCGGCAAGGAGGCTTGCTGCCTCGCCGGAGATCGTGCGGTAGCCCCGGATAAGCCGTATGGCCACCACCCTTTGGGGCGCGTTCAGATAGTGGGCGGCGCGCCGCCCTAAAGAACGCGCCCATACTGGGGCCCCGTAAAGGGCCATGGACCGCACGACTCCGGCATAGAGCCTACGGCAGGAGGCGTTTGGCTCCTTGAGATTGGGCAGGAGCCGCTTGAAAGCAGCCCCCGTCCGCTCGAGCTTGGGAGCCAAACGTCGGAAGTGTTCGACGAAGTTCCACCGGCTGTCGAGGACGATTCCCAGGTACTTCATCGTCGACCCGACGCCGATGCGAACCCCTCCTACCATCAACTGGGATCCCGACGGTGGCGTGTTTCCGCGGCCATGAAAAACCATGGCCTCGGATTTGTGCAAGGCCACCTCGAGACCCAGTAGCCGGATCCTCTCCACGACTATCGCAACCCCGCGTGTCACATTGTCGGCCGCCGCCTGGTGCGACCCCCCCTGAGCCAGGACGAGCGTGTCGTCAGCGTAGCAAACTACACTGACGCCGCTGGGTATTCAATTTCAACCTTACAGTTGTTTCGCAGTTCAGCGCCATATTCACGATCCATCTTGCTGTACGCCCCGCCGTGGTTATAAATGATTCACGACCAAAAACGATAAACAACGAAGCAAAAGTAGAAAAGTAGAATTTAAACTAAAATTAAAAATAAGCGAATAAACTTTGAGGAACTTTGAAGCTTCTATAGTGGCCGGACGATGCAAGTAAAGAAGTCCTAACGGTGGTCAGATCCATTTTTTTGGTGATGGTACATATTTCAATAATAATTTTGGATGACCATTGAAACTATGAACGTTGAAGTGAAACTATTCATGTTTGTTTAATTCGTCCTTGGAGAACAGAATCTGTTCAACAGATGAAGAGTTTAGTTTTTATTACCTACTTACACCTATTTGATTTTCAGACCATGAGTTTACATTCACCAGGGCTGGCCAGCCTGGCATCTTTGTGTATGATGCTGAAAATAATGAAGAAAGGGTCCTCGTATCTGCAGACCTTATGGTGTGTATTATACTAATATTTTAGCCGAACAAGTATTGGACATTTGTACCACCTACGCAGCGCGTTCTTTATTTATTTTTAGGGTTCCCTACCTTGAAAGGAAAAATGGGACCCTAATTGGAGCACTTTGTTGTCCATCTGTCTGTCAAGGCTTTTTATCATGTAATTGCGTGAAGGTATCGAGTTGAATTTAAAACCATACTATGGTTAACATCAACTCATATACCAACCATAAACTCAATTTTATGGTCCCTTGGAGTTGTGGAAAAACCAAATGTTTAAGTGTATGCAATCAAATGATATGGCCGTTTATGTCGCAAGTTTGTACGGAACCCGTGGTGTGCGAGTCTGTTTCGCACTTGGCTTGTTTTTTTATATCAGATTACAAGAATTACTCGGCGAGTTTTTAATGGAGTGTTGAAATACTTATTTGATGGCACTTTCCTACGCATATTTACAGTACCTTGACTGACCCTTAATAAGGTAGGTACTGGTCCGTCCACTGACCGTTTTACACTAATTGTTTGTTAAAACGGTTTTTATCCCGCCATGCAGCAAGCATGGTGATTTGCTGGCCATCGGGTACGCTCAACCCAGTGCCATTAAAGACTGGTAAAGAATGCCTTATGGCATTGCGTACGCCTATATACCACTATTGTACATGAAGTTTAAATAAATAAAGTGACGCCTTGAGGATGACTCAACCTAACATAGGTATGGGTACCTACATTAAAGTAAATCTTAACACTTGGGCGAACTTAATAAGAGCAGTCAAAATTAGGTGGCTGCCTTTTGAAGCTACACATTCTGACATTCGAAGCTACATAAATTTACAACATGCTGAAAATTGGTGCAATCGTTCAAAATATAATTGTAAATACAATTTGAAAGTTCCCCATGTTTACCTTGTATGGAAAAAAGAAGTTATTCGAGGTCTTAGGTGAAAAAAAGAAGTTTTTCGCGATTTTCCGCAAAACGGTAAGTTTTATCTTAACAATTCCTGAGACAAAAATGTAGATCCATAATATCATCTATAAAAAACTACTTAAATACTTTTTTCTTACTTCTTCTACTTTTATTACTTTCTTCTTTTTTAGGGGAAATATGGGAATTTTAATTATAATTATATTTAGAACGATTTCACCAATTTTCAGCTTGTTGTAAATTAATGTAGCTTCGCTCTTATTTTTTGGTCTAATTTGACCGTAATAATGTGTAATGTACGTGTACTATTGAAACACGTCTGGCTAATTTTTAGAGTTTACAGCTGTCATTTTATGCTAAATCGAAATTAGGTTTAATGATTTTTTGAGCTTAATATCGTATCTTCATTTTCCAGGCGGTGCTGAATACCAACAACCCCATACTCTCTCCAGACGCAAAGTATATTCTAGCTGCTAGTGAAGTACAGCAAGTAAGTTATTCATGAAATGCGTCCTCTTAACAGTAAATTAGATTAGCCTATCTTTACAGACTGAATATAAAATAACATGATAAACTTATCTATAGATATCGAAATCGTTAATCCTTTCAAATACCTTAATTATGTTGTATTGTTTCAGAATATTTATCTAAGTACTTGTATTAAATGATACTTAATATATCTTTCAGGTTTACAGATATTCGACTACTGCTGTATACTCCCTCTATAAAATAGACGATGAGTAAGTTATACATAATTTATTTCAAGTTTTATTAATGGTTGAGAGCCCCTCTAAAAAGTAGGTAGACATATTTTAAACTAGCTGTTCCCCACGGTTTCACCCGCGCTGCTTAGCACCCGTTGGTCGTAGCGTGATGTTATATAGCCTATAATTATATTGCTATAATATATATATATAGCTATATTGGCCACCCCTGCTATAGCAGGGGTGGCCAACCTTGATGAACCAACGTGCCATTTTTCCTAAATAAATGTTGAATGACGCCACAGACGTGCCATCAAATAATTTTGACTAAGTGATTGTATTAGGAAAATAATTACTATCAATTCGAAACTTTTTTTACTGACTAGTAGAGTCATCGCCAAACGGTTTGTAAGCGAATTAATTTTATTCATCTCTGAAAATAATGAATCGCTCCGGCGAGTCAAAAAATGATAGTAAGATAAAAATATGATTAAAATTGTTTGCGTGCCCAATTCGTTTTGTCGCGTGCCGTCTTTGGCACGCGTGCCATTGGTTCGCCATCTCTGGCCTATAGCCTTCCTCAAGAAATGGACTATCCAACACTAAAAGAATTTTCCAATTCCAACCAGTAGTCCCTGAGATTAGCGCGTTCAAACAAACAAACAAACTCTTCAGCTTTATAATATTATAGTATAGATTAGGCCAAAACTAGCAATTTTCGGTCGAGAACCACTTTAAATACTAATTACTCTATTTAAAATTCAATATTAAAAACAAAAACGTCATCACCAAACTCAACATAATTTATTTTCAGACGGCTAATTCCTATAGCGGGCGGACAGCGTCTGCAGCTTTGCATCTTCAGCGGCGCTGACAGTAACAACCACGCTGTGGCTTATGTCTTAGACAATAACCTGTACTATCAGCCTTCAAGCAGCGCTCAAGCTATACCGATCACTGACAACGGCAAAGTAGGCGTCATCTATAATGGACACGCTGACTGGGTGTATGAAGGTACGATGTATAGAAAAAAGCTTTACAAACGACGCGTCTTTTTTATGAATATTCGATGTTTTATCACTTTTTACGAAATACATACAAAAAATTGTAACCTTGTTCATGTTTATGCTTTATGGAAATGACAAACAAACAAAAATACGGGCCAGATTTTAGGCAAAGTTATTTAATAGGTAAATAGTAATAGGCAAATTCTTTAAAATTAGTAACTAATCAGTTTACAACTTAAACCAATATTTCAAAAGTAAGTAAAATAAAAAACCGGCTAAGTGAACCGGAACGTAAAGGGCAATAGAAGGAACATGGGTGGGTTTTAGTCAGTACAAGTCTGACACCCCCCCCCCCCCGCTGTGCCCAGCGGGGGAAGTTATTTGGTGAATTCCCACCCCAAAAAAAAGCCTCCACCAGCATAATGTTTTGAGTGCGTTACATTGAGTTCTATCGTAAAATTTCATCTTGATTTTTCACTCAATATAATCATTTCTCAGCAATATATACACCCTGTATAAACAAGTTAACTTTTATGAAAATTAATCCAATCCGCATTTTGTTTAGATTTTATATTTAGTTTACGATTCCACTCACACTTTAAGTACCACACTGGCTCATCCACTTCTTACGAACCAAGAGTCCTTGCCAGTCTTCGCCCTTCTTTAGTTAACCATGACGCTTAACGGTCCATTCTTCTTTTTGAAAAGCTTGCACGGTTGGCGCAGTGGCTGAGCGATCGAGTGCTGCGCAGCGTGTCGCGGGTTCGAAACCCGCACGGCACAATTTTTTGTATAACCTGCAGATAGTTGTTTCGGGGTTTATTGTTTGTGTATGTGAGTTTAAATGTTTGTAAACGCACCCACGATACAGGACAAATTCCAAGTGTGGGTCAACGTTTTTGGTTAAAAAAAAAGGAAACTAGAATCCTCGCAACATGTGGGTGATAGCCGTCTAGCCAGTGCTTTAAAAAAAACATGTTGATAAGGCTATTGATCAGGCACTATGTCGCGTATATAACGTTCTAAGTTCAAGTAACATGCGCACGACAATACTAAAGTATTAGATTTCTATTTTAGAGGATGTCATGTACACCGGTCAGGCGACGTGGCTCTCCACGGCAGGTTCATTCCTCGCATTTGCGACCTATGACGACACTAACGTCGAGGACTATTCCTACTACTATTATGACGACAAGACCGACAAAGATGATCCTTACCCTGAGCTCGTTGACCTGAAGTATCCCAAGGTATGACCTTTTATTTTTAAGTAGCTTTTTGTGTAGAACCTTTTTTGACAGACAGCGTTTAACAGTTAATTTGCTCACTGTGTGCTGGAGAAATATACCGTTGTCCTGCCCTTTTCCCAATTTATTTGGGGACTGCGCACCATTTCTTCGAAGAAGAAACTATTTGAATAAAACATTTTCTTTGATGAGATAAAATAATCATTTAAGTAAAAAAAGGAGAAAAGCAGATTTCCAAATTGTTTTGTAAAATTTTCACCAATGGGAACTAGCAATTAGACGAATGGCCATTTCTGTTGTAAGTGAGCGTTTACATAAGTCCAAAACACCAAATTTTCAGGTCGGCCGCGAGAACCCGACGGCCCTACTCCGCGTGGTGAATCTAGACTCCTTAGTAGCGACTAACACGGTGAATTTCATAAACATGGCGCCTCCGGAAATTGTGACTGAAGACCACATCCTGGGAGGAGTGACATGGCTCACAGATAATGAGCTAGCAGTGCACTGGTTGAACAGAAGACAGAATTATACTGTCCTCAGGATTTGCAATGTTGTGACTGGGAGTTGTGAAGTAAGTGCTACACCATCTGTAAGGTTTCATAATTTTTTCATTGTTATATCAATTTGAATCATAGGCGAAAGGAAATAAAGTTGCTAGTTATTTTTTCCATTGTAACGCTTGTAGAAAGATTGATTTCGTTTTTGTTAATGAGCCGGGAGTGACAGCCGTCGTGCGGAAAAGCTGCAGCTAATATTTTGTAATCTGGTCTTTAGGAGGAGCATCGTCAACAGCCCAACGGCTGGGTGCCCATCGCGATGCCGCGGTTCAGCAGCAAGGGAGACTTCTTCGTGTCGCTGCGCTGGTCTCTCCCACAGGCTGACGGCAGCATCTGGCAACATCTTTACGTCAGCATGCGCGTCGGAGGGGAGATCTTCTCCAGTTCCATCACTCCTGGACCCATCACTGTCAATAACTTTATCGGAATGGATGAAGAGAACCTGGCATAGTGAGTATTAGTGAAGTGGCTTTATTTTGGGAAAGCTAAGATAGGTTTAGCCAACGTTTTTGTCAAAAACGAAAAAAATATACTAACTTCTGCTCTCAGATATTTTCTTTCCATGCAATGAAATGATACTTACACGAAACAGTCGAACGATATGAAAAATATATTCTTATTTATTTATGCAAACACCAAACACAATTACTTACTACTTAAACCAACAAAAAACCAATTGTTATGTGTTGACCAACTAATCTAAAATAATCACTCTGTACATACGCACATGCACCATTGGTAGCTACATGTGCGTGTGTTTTATTCATGCATAAGCAATTTATTTATATATATTATTTTGTTCGGCACAGCTACTTCACACGCACAGTAGTAGGCAAGCCGTGGGAGACAGAAGTGCACGTCGCAGGCGCAGGCGCCGGCTGCCTCAGCTGCCGCCTCGTGCTGCCCGACGGCGGCAACTGCACGTGGGCCACGGCCACGCTCAGCGCGCGCGGCTCCTACATGACCATCACCTGCTCCTCGCCCGAGGAGCCCTCCGCCACCTACGTCATCAACCCGAGGGTGAGGACCTGTTGTAAAAGCTAAGCACGTTAATCTATAATAGTTACGCTGGCTGGCTGGCTCCCTGGCTTGAGGCCTTTTACCCAAGGGTAGTCTACTTAACCTCTATAGCCCCAGCGACACAAAAACGTGCCAGTAAACAAGTATTACCGTTGAGCCCCGCTGGCACAAATTTGTGCCACCAAACCCCGATCGATTTAAAACTGTAATTGTAGTAAAGATAAGTCTTAAAATCAGATTACGCTTACGATAAGAGCCCACCCGGCGGTGCTTGACGGATAGTTGACGTAAATAATGGCGGTCCTTGAGAAGTTAAGCAGACTAGACGACAACCACTAAGATTGACCAGCAGGGTGCCATAAAAAACCCGATAGTTCTGCGCCGATCTATGTATGGTGTGTCGGGTTATTATCCCATTGGACTATGATAGTAAGGCAAATGAGAGTGTGCTTGCGTTTGCGCATACACTGCACATATGCTTGGGTTAATGCCTGCCCCTATGTCGTTATTATTAAAAAACATGAAATAGTGTGCAGAACTTAAAATAAACAAAACATTATTTTTATGCGAGATATAGTAGCTGAAGAGCTTAACGAACTAGGGCGCTGAACATCAGTTTTATGTTCAGTGTGGGCGAGATATGGGACTGAACATCTGACGTCGTGCATATTCGCATTACTTCCATTAAGGTAACGTTGGAGGGGCTGGTAACAGTTCCTGTGATAATCCTCTATAGGGGACGAGTAGCCCTGTCTCCACTCTTGTCGCAAATATGCCTGTCTCCTCAAACCCTTAATTTCCATTACCCAGCAAAACTCCACCATAAGGATCTGGGAAGACAACGCAATCGTCCGCGAGCGCCTGGTTGGTAAGGCTCGCTGGAGCAGCATCATCACAACAGTTCCCTTGGAGAACGGTTTCCCTGCCCCAGTGAGGCTACTCCTGCCTCCTGGCTTGAACGTCAACGATGCTACTGTCAAGTATCCCGTAGTGTTCTACGTTTATTCCGGACCTAATACACAAACGGTGTTGAATACTTTTACTGTTGGTGAGTATTTTGTTTGCTATTTATTTTGTGAGACTCGTTCATATTCTGGTAGTCTGTCTGGTCTGGTATTCGTAATGAACTAAGGACCCAAAAGATGACCTAGCAGAAATCAAAATGTCCACCAACCCCTCACCTCGCCTCCTGGAGCATAGCATAGTGATGGATGTTTTTTTATGGGCTCTCTTTGTTGTCCGCCTGTCTGTCTGACTGTCAGACATACAGACATACTCTTTATCTTTAGAACGCGTCGAGGCATAGACTTGAAATTAAAACCATATACTCAAGACTGTGATCCTTTTGTGTTGTGAAATCAACCTTCTAAGTCTACACAATCAAAAGATATGGCTGTTTATATCGCAAGTTTGTACGAAACCCTCGGTGCACGAGTCCCGACTAGTTCCAACCGGTTCTTTTTTAAAGAAACATCGAATCTAACCCAGTTTCTTCTACCAGGCTACCACGCATACCTGACGACGAGCCGCAACATCATCTACATGCTAGCTGACGGCCGCGGCTCCGGTCTCAAGGGACAAGACATTCTATACTCGCTCAACAACAAGCTGGGAACTGTGGAGGTGGAAGACCACTTCGTGATCCTTAGGTAAGGGGTCGTGGGCCGTGATGCGGGCCTCTCCGATCCGTCCGTTTATTGACGACAGGCCGTGTTGACGGCGCGTTTGTTTTTAACGCGAGCCCCAAAGAGATGTCAGCAAAGCAGAGGGGCTTGCCAGGGCCTCCGCCCGCCGGGGTTGCGAGTTGTTCGAAAGAGATACCGCGGCCCCGGAACATAAAGGGCAATAGAAGGAACATGGGTGGTTTTTGGTCAGTAAAAGTCTAACACGCCCCCCGCTCCATCCAGAGCGGGGAAAGGTATTTGATGATTTCCCACCCCAAAAAAAAGAGGTCGTGGGCCGGCCTGGGCCACTGTCTGCTGGGGTTGCGGGTTGTTCGAAAGACATACCACGGCCTCGAAACACAAAGACTGGAGAGGTTTTATTGCGTAAAAGTCTTACATTCCCTTCCGGTCCGCCCAGAGCGGGAGTAGTTATTTGATGATTTCCCATCCGCATAAAAACGAGGTTCCTCACGTACCTACTTATACTTCACAACTCACTGAATAGTAATTCAATTCACTGGAAATTCAATCTTCACTATGTTTTAATTTCTGTCGGTTTTTGTCGAAACGTCTCGGAAGGGACGTAAAACAGTCTCTCGAATGTTTTCGAATAAAGTTAAATTTATTTAATAGAAAGCAAACAGTTCATTAAATAGATTGAGTTGAAGATTTTTATAAGAAAAATGTTACGATATCTGATGAGGCTGGTTACTTATCTCTCTTGCTGACTGTATAGGTACACTGTTACATTTTATAAGCGCGTGCGCGTACGCACGTCATGAAACTCATTTTACCTACATTTTTTTGGCACAATCGTCAGACACAATATTAGCGTTGCTTTTTATTTTTGTCTTTACTTCCTTTTTTATTTAACCACCACCATTAAATACACCATTAAATTTTAACACTACAAAGTGTTAAAATTTAATGGTGTGTGTACTTGTGTCAAGTGTGTGTGTGTCAAGTACTTACCGCAAAAGGAAAATTGCAACCGTTTGTTTTCCGTCTATCTGTCTGTCTGTCTTATATCTGTCTGTCTGTCTGTCTTATTAACTCTCAAGTCTATGCACGCAAAGGTGCGGAACGGTTGTACGGAAGCTTCGTTGCGCGAGTCGGTCTTCCACTTAGCTGGTTTTTCTTCTGATTTATACCCTAGATATTATATGCTAGGTCTGCATAGGTCACATAGACGTTCGACTATTTTCGGAGGGTAATTTGCACTAGTCTCAAAATGCCGAGAAAAATACCTAAACATTATAATATAAGTAGTTAAAAATAACACGCTCTCTCGGATTCTTATCAACAAACCTTTTATTTGATGTACCATGGGTATGCAAACAAAATAACAAGTTCGCCATTTATAGAAGTCTGCCAGATTGGATTTGGAATGACGTCACTTAGCTAACCATGCATTGTCATCCGAACCAGACATCATCATCATTTCCTGCCCTTTTCTGCCATTGTCCCATTTTACATATTTGGGGTTGGCACAACACATTTTCTTCATCGTTTTCGTTATATAAACTAAACATTTGAAAAATTGCGGAAACTATGAAGTAGGTTAAATTTTATATCTTTGTTTTTTTTTACATAAGTAAGTAGTTAGAACAGATGGAACTAATAAAATCGTGTTTAAAAACACGTCACTCTAGTGAGGATTAGGATCTCAAGAAATCTTACGTAATGTTAGTATCATAGAAACCAGTTCGATTTAAATATCGACCGAGTGTCCACCATTGACCTAAATGAATAAATTAATATGTGATTTGTTTGTTAAATAAATGCCATTATTATTTTAGGGTTCTGTACCTCATATGGAAAAATACGGAACACACTGAATTACTTTTTTGTCTCTGTCAAGACTCTTTATCTCGGTAGTGCGTGGAGGTTATCCAGTTGAAATTAAAAACATAATATTCTCAACTCCGTGGTTCCTTTATACTGTGAAATCAACCTTCTAAGTCTTCGCAGTCAAAAGATATAGCCGTTTATGTCGCAAGTTTGTACGGAACCCTCGGTGCGTGAGTCTGACTCTCTCTTTACCGTTTTTTATAATTTCTTCCGCTATTAGCGGTTTTATGTAAGATGTAAGAGATTCGCGGATTTAACAAGAAATAAAGTTTCTCAAGTTTGATTATGTGGCGTTTGCTTTGTTCGGTAATACGGGAAGCTCTCATATAGGCATCTACTTAATTATAGATTGTTCTAAAATAATGTTAATAGAATACACTTTACTGCACACCAAAATCGAAAATAAACTGTTTTACAAAACAGTGCTAAATCTGTGGTTACAATGGCGGTCTTATCGCTAATAGCGATAACTTCCAGACAGCCTTTGGATGGACTTTACGAATATAAAAATACAACGGGGGGTAGTCAATGGTGTACCTACTGCTAATACTACATAAATTTAATTAACGATTAGTACCTAATAATAATTAATTAATTGACGATACCTCATGATAACATACTAATTTTCTACGACAAAATAAGGAAAGGTGTATAAATTCTTACATTTTAATTTCTGTCTTTTGTGGATTTTGACCAACAGGTCGGGTAATTGTTATTTGGTGTTTTCACAATTCTTAGCAGTAGGATTGGACCGGTGTCTGAACTTCTGGCGTTATAACTTGGCTAGGTAATAGGGGCACTTGTTGCTATTAGGGACAGGGTTCATAAAGTAGACGTGGGTCTGTGGACGGAGAGCAGTAGATAGCTCACCCCGTCTAGACGACAGGCCGTGCCGACGGCGCGGTAGTGTTCCACGCGCACCTTAAAGAGATGTCAGCAAAGCAGTGTGGGGCCTGCCAGGGCCGCTGCCTGCTGGGGTTTGCTGGTTGTTCGAAAGAGATTCCGCGGCCGCGGAATACAAAGGGTAAAAGAAGGTGCAGTCTCTGTTTCCTCGCTCTTATAGTCCGATGAGACGGCAATTCGATACGACCGTAGCGAGATCAGGCGCAGGATCAACGGCAGAAAATAGATCACGTTCAAAAGAAATAGTAAACTTGTAAATATATAAAAGAAAATTGATTCATATTATTGGAGTACCTACGTAGGTAATTATATTATTAATTGTTATTTAAACAACTGTTATTTGTGGTCAAATCTCCCGTTTATTTAATGACTCCATTACGTTGAGATGCATGTAAACTTACCAATATATTAATTGTGTTCCAAACTGATGATAAGTTAATTGCTTTTACGATTAA
Source organism: Ochropleura leucogaster (assembly GCA_958449745.1). NCBI lineage: Eukaryota > Metazoa > Arthropoda > Insecta > Lepidoptera > Noctuidae > Ochropleura > Ochropleura leucogaster. The sequence continues at coordinate 7,317,482 of OY288208.1, forward strand.
TATGGTAAATAACAATTTTAACAGGTTGATACCGTTTTCAAGGTCACTCTATATAGCTACACGTTCAATCACTATTTCTTTTGCTCTGCCGTCGTTAATGCCTTTAAAATCGTTTTTTTAAATCTATGGTTTGATTGACGCTTTTGCTCTGCCTATCCTATTTACACTTCTTAGGGCAAGTGTCACCATTGAAACTAAACGCGATCAGTACATTAAAACCGAGTTCAAGAACTGTAATAGTAATCGTTGTTACGGAATTTAAATTGCAATGGTGAAATCAGTCCACAGTCGCCTATGTCAGGAATCATGCGAAACAACGGCTGCATATATGTTTACATGACTAGGAAAAAAAGGACAGACATTTTCTAGTGTTACATAAAGATTGATGCAACAGAGTTCAATAAACCTATGAGGCAAACCAAGTCATAAAAGTTTTATGATGAATACGAAGCCAACTGCAATCTTTATTGGTATTTCTAACAAAAAATGCTGTTTATCCTACTTCCTACTAATATTATATATGCGAAAGTTTGTGATTATGGATGTATATTTCATCCTCTTTCACGAAAAAAGTACTGAACGGATCTTGATGAAATTTGGCACAGAGGTAGATTATAGTCTGGAATAACACCTAGGATACTTTTTTTTATCATCACGCGGGTGAAGCCGCGGGTTCTCGTTACCCTTAATTGGAATCTTATTGCATGCTTCAGGGCCTTGTTTTTCGGTCGCCTGTTTGTTTTTTTCGACGTATGAGTTGGTCATTTTGACAGTTTTCTGGGGACAAAACGTCACATTTAGTCTTGAAGTAAAAGTTGCGGAATGATTAGAAAATCGGTTTAAGTAGAATGGGATTTTGCCAAACCCAACTCTTAAGGTACACATGGTAGAAAAGAGGTTGACTTTAGCAGTATGGCGCCTTCAATCTCCATATATTTTATGTTATTAAGATTCAATTGACTGCCTGTTGGTTTCAAGGTCACGAGCATAACTGCTGCGCGTAGATATAGGTTCGAATGCTAAGTGGAGCAAAAGTACGTAAAAGTCTTTGGCCCTGTGTTTGACCTCATCCTGGTATCTTATCGGAATTTCCAAATACACACACGTATGCAATATACCATTTATCACCCTCGTCGATGGCCATAGTTTCTGCTGTGATTGGCAGCCATAGCCGAAATTCGGTCTGAAAGACTGGGAAGTTAAATCTGCATGTTCTATATTAATTAATATTCCCCAGGCAAGTGCTAGACCGTTACCCGTTCATGGACCGCACGAGGGTCGGTATCTGGGGCCACAGCTACGGCGGCTACGCGACGCTACTTACGATGCTGAAGGACGACGAGAAGATGTTCCAGTGTGGTGTGTCCGGGGCTCCAGTCACGTCTTGGCTTTATTATAGTAAGTTCAAATGTTGTTGACTACCTTATCTTATGTTCTGGTGTAGTGGTCGCAAACGCGGCAGCTGAGAATAAGGTTCTGGGTCTGATTCCCGGGTCGGAAAAACTGTTGCTGGGTTCTTCTATCAGGAATTTCTCAGTATCAGCCACTACGTTTATTTGCGCTCGTTTGATGGTAATAGACCCGCCCCCTATTACATGGGACTTAGATAACTACTATTAGGTACACCTCTACCCAACCCTTCGGAGATGTCAGTCGGGTAAAAAGATGTAATAGGATGGGTACGTTTGTAACACATAAATTGAAACTTAAACTAATAAAATACATCCTTTAGCATTGAGTAGGTAGGTAATAATTATGACTTCTTTTATTTTATTTATTTGGGACAAAAAACAGTTACACGACACAGTATTGTAATTTAGTAGTTTGTAATCACACCATTGTCCACGGAATAACGACGATATTAAAAAAAGGAAATAAGGAAACGGACGTATGTATAGAAAAGGAGAATTAAAAGACAAAATGCTAAAGGTCTCAATAACCAATTCTTAAAAGTGCTCCCCGTTAAGACGTGGAACATAAACCACATCTTTACTAATATAATAAAAGCGAAAGTGAGTTTGTTTGTTACCTCTTCACGCTTTAATGGTTAAACCGATTTTGATAAATTTTGGTACAGAGATAGTTTGGAAACGAGAAAACGGACATAAGCTATTTTTTTTTATAAATAGTGGGATATGAGGTATAAAGAGGGAAGAAAAGAGAAAACTTAGCGTTGCTTTACAAATCAATAAGGCGCTAGGGCAAAAACTGCAGGTAGCAGGTACTGTGTTATACCGAATTCAACGCGAGGGAAGCCGCGGGCAAAAGCTAGTAAAAAATAAAAATGAAAAGTATTGTTTTTGTATTCGATATTATTTATGGACTTTAATTTATTAAAATATACTTCCATATTTCGCGTAATATTCAAGTGACACTTTCGCTCAATATTAGCATACAAGTGTGAAAATCATTCGTTGCTAGGTTAGGAAACCAAAAGTTGATAATTTTGCATAAAGGTTTTTAAATTTAATTAGATAATCTGAGATGAATCAATCAATTTGACCCGTGTGGAGTATTGACAGCAATGCATATTTTTTTGTATGTTTTTGTTTTGTCCAGCTTTTAAACATGTGTGCCAAATTTCATAAGTGTATGTATGTTTTTAGACGCTTATCTTAAAAATTATCGAACTGCAAGTTTGCAGTTTCAAGTTTCAATAAAATCGCTTTAGTAGTTTTTGAGAAAGAAAGTTAAGTATGCATCTGTAACTAGAAAAACCTATATATCTGGATGATCTGCAAGTTACTTAGTGGCTATGAAAAATAAAAACTCGATAAGAATTTGTGACATATCGTCACAACACTACTGAAAAGAATGAAATAAAGTCTTCCTTAAAGTTGGTGGAAAAAAATCCAAAAAATAAACAGAATTTACCTTGTCACCTAGTCACACTGTGTTTATTTAAAGTATCAAATGACACTATACCAAATGAAAAAAAATAAGCATGTACGTGTAACAAACATTGATTTACGGGAAATATATTAAAAATAATGAGATTCCGTTTCAGAATGTACTAACATTCTCCTCGTTTCATTCATGTCGACCTATAAAAAAATATTAAAAACTTTTCCACCGATGGGCCAATCACTTTGACTTTGTGAACTAATCCTACACCTTGATCTGCCTTACTTCAATTTTAAAATTAATCTTGAAACAAATAAAAAATGTTTGTCTTAAATGTTTCGAATATTCTAGCAACTTTACCAATGGACGGAACCACCAGCTCGTTATAAACTACATCTTCACCTTTTGTCTTCCCTAGACACAATGTACACAGAGCGCTACATGGGTCTCCCTACACCCGAGGACAACCTGAAGGGCTACGAAGATGGTGACGTCACCCTCCTGGCCGAGAAACTCCGTGGTCATGACTTCTTCCTCATGCACGGCAACGCTGATGATAATGTGCACTTCCAAAATGCCGCCAAGCTAATGACAGCACTGCAACAGCTTGATATTCCGTTTGAGCAGATGGTGAGTATCATGAGTCCACCTAAAATATAGTGCGTTTCAAATGAGAATAGGTTGAACTGGCGCCATTTTGAGAACGTCATAGCTGTTACGCATTTGGTTGTTTGTTTTTTTATTGCCATAAAAAATAAAGGATAAAGATTGGTCTCAAGATGCAGGCAAAGAGTGCGCATCAATATATATCGAGAATTGTCCAGAATTCAAGTGACGGCTGACAGACAGTCAAAATATTATGGCCCGAGTTCAATCCCAATCTCATTTGAAACGCATAGAATAGCAACATTACTACTGCACACGCAGGCCTGGTTACGGTATGGGAGTTTAGGTATTTCCCAAATTACGACTAGCAATTTTTTTTTAATTAAAAATAAATTCGTCCTTCACTAACTAATGATTACGTATAGGTGCTAAGATTAACTGTGATGCTTGCAAATAATTTGAAGTCCAGAAGGGCTACCTTGACATCTTATAGCAGTTCTTATACCACTGAGGAAAAGAGATGGTGCTAGACACCGTGTATAGCTCTGTCTCTTTCCCTCAGTGGAATAAGAACTGCTTAAAGACGTCATAGTAGGGTAGCTGTTTACTTTTAAGCGTTTGTTTGTAGTTTTTTTTTTTTCAAAACAGCCATTATTAGACCAATTTGCCTTCCCAGCAATTAAGCCTTCCTTTCAATCTTTTCTGTTTTTTTTAAATGAGAAGATATATTTTGAAACAATCTGTTTTGTTTGCAGTCATACCCCGACGAGGCGCACAGTTTGTCAGGAGTGAACCTTCATAGATACAATGCGATGGACCGCTACTGGACGCGTTGTCTCAGGCTGCAAGATTGGGACTAAAAGTATTCAGCTACCTCTTCAATATGCACTCTAAAATAATACTCTGAATGTACCTACTACTCGACTAACTACGGGCGTGACAGAATTAAGAAGAAATACTGGTACTGTGGTACCCTATACACAAGCGCAATTTAATACCATTGGAACATTTTTCACATTGCCAATTTAGTCGTGTCTGTGTTAATGTACAAACATGATTTGTAAATGACATACTAATAAGTGTGCTGTTTCTATTTATGCTGTTTAACTTCATATTACCTAAGTTTAATTTAATAAAAGTTTTCAATAAAATGTTGTGTAAAGTTTTGTTTTTTTTATATAAGTAGGTACATATATTTTGAACATCTTTTGATTATTTTGTTATGTCTATTTGATAAGGTTTTACCAGAAACCTACAGATTTGTGATACCTATTGCCAAGCTTCCTATAAAACAGGTTTCTTAGCACAACTTTCTCAAATCATACATTTGATGCATTCACTTTCATTCCTCGGTTCACATGACCCATGAGGTCAATGTAATGTTTTTATTCCTATGGCACATCAAAATCAAATAACAAAGGCGTTCGCTAAATAGCGCGGGTACGCGTGAAGCTGCACACTTGCCTCGGTTTTCCTAGGAACTGCTGACACTGGGCACTTCGGCAAGTGCCCAAGGGTTTGCCCATATTTTCGGATGGGAAATCATCAAAAAATCTCCCCCACTTTGGGGGGAGCAGAGGGGAGTGTCAGATTTGTACTGTCTCAAACTCACCTAAGTTCTTTCTTTTGCCCTTTATGTACCGCGGCCGCGCTGTTTCGAACAATCCGCAACCCCGGTAGGCGGTGACCCTGGCAGGCCCCTCTGTTGTCGAGTCCTGGGTTCGATTTCTACTTCCGGACCTCCGCTCCACCCAAGGTCTGACACTCATCTGAGTGAATTACCGACTAAAACCCATCCTTATTCCTTGATTTGCCCTTTGTGTCACGGTCTCTTTTGAAAAACCCGCAACTAGCAGGCAGTATCTCTGGCAGGCTCCTTTGCTTTGACATCTCTTTGAGGCGAGCTTGGAATACGAACGTGCCATCGACACGGTGTGTCGTCAATAGACGGACGGACGGTGAACTACCCAGTGCTCACCCGCGTCTACGGTGGTAGGGAGTCGTCTCGCGGCACCCTACTTCCGGAGCGTCTCCCGCGGCGGCTGGGTAGGTTTGAGGTTCTCTTTCTCAAACGTCCGGCCACCAATCTTCGCCAGCATGTCTGGAGGTGACCGCTGAACTAGGGCCGGACGCGAGAGGTAGTCGCCGCCGAAGCAAATGCCTTTAATATTTTTTATGATGAAAAATTTTCAGGATGAATATTTACGCTTTCCCAATATTAATTTAATCTGCCCAAACATAAGTACATTTCTCGAAAAAATCATGATGACAAATATAATGCAAACATATTTCTCCAACTTCCATATCTTACATAACTCATAACTCATGCAAACCACACTGGTACTAGGTTAGCAGATCAACGGAGCGGTAATACCAAAACGAACCACAACACATGAGACTATTGTGTCCGGCTATCACTTCCGAGGTCATCAGTCATATTCCTGATTATGGTAATGTATGCTATGTCTGTATTATACTGACGGTTGCCAACATGTTAAGAATATTATTTTATATTTATGCTTCTTCCGTAGATTGAAGATGGGTGAAGCATGTTAAGAAGTTCCTTAACGGTAAAACTTTTTTTTTAAGTACACGTTGAAACGTTTATTCCCATTCCCGTTTACGTGCATGCATCTATCTTATTGTTAAACCCGTAATGTTATACGAGTCGCGGTGCCTATTAGCACCGTTGCTTGATACGATATTAGGAAGCATGGTGTCTTGTAAAAAAAATGGTACCTACATACCTAATTAGTAGTTAGACTGGAAACCGACTTAAATATAGTTAGATAGAGGCAAAGTGCACGTGATGATGGTGCCCACTACTCGTCTAGTTTTAGTTAATTTGAGTTATGTTCTCACTCAGGCTTCCCGGCAATGCTGAATATTTTTCGACAAGAGTCACGTTAGTCTAAAAGTTTAGTTAAGTTTGTCGCTGTACCGGTGATCACACTGTACAATTACGTGATACCTTGACACATTATGTATCCCACACCATCCCGCATCATAATAACAAATATTTATCTCTGTATCGTGTGTCGTGTGTTACCTTATAGCAGCGTAGGCATGCAAAGTATCTAGGTTTCTAGAAAATAATCTAGTAAAATATTGAACCAGATGCGGGAGTCGAACTGCAATTCCGAGGGACTTTTGAACGAGACCTCGCTCTGTTTCTCCTGAGATGTCTAGCAATCCAACCGACAGTTCACCAAGAGCAAGCTAGGATCGACGTCGCGACGGACTCGTTGGTTAGGGCGGATATCGGGCAGACAGGGCACTTATTGCACGTAGAGCAGTTACGGCAGTCAGGGCAGTTAGGCCACGTAGGGAAAATAGGGCAGTTATGGCACGTAGAGCAGCAAAGACAGGCAGATCAATTAGGGCATACAGGGCAATTAGGGCAGTAAAGAAGAATCTGACAGATATAGAATATGGGATGAACCCTGAACTTCAATGAATCTTATTCTTCGTGTTGGAAATTGGTTAAAAGTTATTTGTTAAGGTTGATACTATGATCTTACTATTTTAAGCTATCACACTTCTAATATTAATTATGAAGGCTAAAGTTTGGAAAGTTGTGAAATGAGTCTGTGTAGGTACGTTTATTACTTTATGCCCAAACGTCTAGACCGACTTGGATGCAATTTGATATCCTGGATATTAATCCAGGATATCAAATTGCATCCAAGTCGGCTTTGTATTAACAAAGCCTTATTTATATTCCGGTCAACGCTGGTGAAACCGCGGGGCACAGTTAATTAGGTAATAAAAGGGAGGTTTAGCAAATTATCAGTTGCTAAACATGATTTAAGAAGCATTGCACCATGGTTCTATTAAAGCCGATGACATTCATTAAAGCATATATATAATTATACCATAATAATCACATTCTTCAATCCAAAATACAGCCAGCACACTCGTAAGTACGATACATGCAGGTAGTAATTTGTTGGTTAAGTACGTTTTAACAGCGGTTGCGTCTGCGCCGGTGATGTTGCACTATTGTGCTCTATTGCGCAACAGAGCTGGGCCCTTCTCGTCGCCGTGACCACAGCATCGATGATGGATACCTTTAAAAAAAAAACCGGCCAAGAGCGTGTCGGGACACGCTCAGTGTAGGGTTCCGTAGTTTCCCGTCCGTCACAATAAGTGTTCCCAGTTATGAGGCCAACCGAACAATTCGGTAATACCCGATCCAATGTAATAAGTACCTACAGCGCCATCTCTCGAGGAATTGGGTTACTAATTAATACAAAGACTCGCAATTTTGGTGGCAATTTTGGATTGCGCGAACCGATTTCAATAATTCTTTTTTGTTTGAAAAAAGATACGTTCAGGATAATAAAATATGTAAACAAAGTTACAAAAAAAGCTTGCATATACGATTATACTACAAACTTAGTCCAGAAATTATTTTGTACAACTTTTTGTCTTTTTTGTACAAAAGCTGTTGTGTCAATCAAGTTCAAAATAATTTTCATAGAAAGTCCTTATAAAGTTCTACTTTTCGGATTTTTTTCATAGTTTTTAGACTTATGGTTCAAAAGTTAGAGGGAGGGGGAAACATTGTTTTTACTTTTGGAGCGATTATTTCCGAAATTATTGACATTATCAAAAAATTACCTTAGTAAACCCCTATTCATTTTTAAATACCTTTCCAACAATATATCACACGTTAGGGTTGAAATTAAAAAAAAAATCACCTCCCACTTTACATATAGGGTGGCTACCCTAATAAAACATTTTTTTCCAATTTTTATTTTACCACTTTGTCGGCGTGATTGATATACATATTGGTACCAAATTTCAGCTTTCTAGCGCTAACGGTCACAGAGATTAAGCGAGGACGGACGGACGGACGGACGGACGGACGGACAGACAGACATGGCGAAACTATAAGGGTTCCTAGTTGACTACGGAACCCTAAAAAAACCTGTCAATTGCGAATCAAACTCACGTACCGAGGGTTCTGTATTAACTTATAAAATATTTATTATAATAAACGTACAAAAATATTACCACATTAACTGTAAGGTGTTTGTAAAGAGGCTTTGCTTGCGACTGCGTTTGCGTTGACTTAGAGAATATAAGACAAAAGGGAATATACAGTATGAAAAAATAAAAAGAAATAAAGGAATGTCTGCTTTTCAGTAAATTGAGCCAGCATAAAGATTTAAGATAGTTTCCCTCCAGGGCCCGATTTATTTTTTTCACACTGTTAATGGTTTTAATTTCAACTCGATACGTAAATGTGTTTCTGCGATAAAAGGTCATGACAGTCAGGCATGCGGACAACAAAGTGGCTCGATTAGTATTAGGTTTTTTACTTTTTTCCTTTTGAGGTAGGTACATACGTACCCTAAAAACTATCAGCGGCTCGCTGGCTTTCAGGAGTTGCTGTGGAAGGAGTAGTTTTACAGACTTGTGCCAAAAAGTTTTCTTCGAAGTCTTGGGTCTAGTACACGGCGGTTTTCCATTTTGTTTTGAATCGCGCAATATCATAAATACTTATATGTTAACTCATTATAAGCACAACATATAATAACTTAGAAGTACAAGCTAACAAACACCAATGTTTAGTAAGCTGTGTATTGTGCAACTACTAGTGAATTGTGTGTTGCTGTTTGCAATGTGATAATAAGTAAATAGTTATATTCCTAGTAACTTTTCCAGTAAACCATTGTATGGTTCCGCACGATATTACACTACAAATTGTGTGGTAATTGTTCCTATTTCAAAAAAGTGCAGTTGAATTTATAGGAGACCAGCGTAATATCGAAAAAAAGTATGTATCCTATGTGTTATTCCAGACCGTAATCTACCTCTGTGCCAAATTTCATCAAGGCTCAGCCGTTTTGACGTGAAAGAGTAACAAACATCCATACATCCATCCATACATACACACATTCATCCATACATACATCCTTCCATACATCCTCACAAACATTCGCATTTATAATACTACTAGTAAGACTAATAGGATTATAGGATAATAACTATTGTATCTAATCTATGATGTTACAATTCTTACATATACGGCCATGTTGCTTTAATTTGATCATGTATTTTGTTTTTATAAATGATTGATTTGGTTCGGATATCCAGCTGCACTACAAAGGTATTTAAAACTAGTAGTAGCGACCACTCATGTGGTCGACGAGCTCGTGGCTAAATAAGAGTAGCCACTCGGGTCGATCTTTAGGTAAGCCGCGCTGGCCTAGGTTGGCCTGTGGATGGGTGACCACCCGTTACATACCGAGTTTCCTCCGTGCCTCGGAAAGCACGTTAAGCCGTGGGTCCCGGCTGCCATTTGTAGACCTTTGACAGTCGTTACAGGAAGTCAGTGTTCCGAAAGTCTGACAACCAGTCTTACCAAGGGGTATCGTATTACCCAGTATTAACTGGGTTGAGGAGGTCAGATAGGCAGTCGCTCCATGTAAAATACTGATATTCAGCTGCATCCGGTTAGACTGGAAACCGACCCCAACGTAGTTGGGAAGAGTCTAGGCAGATGAGTAGCGACCACTCATGTGGATATGGTTAGGTTAGGTCTAATGACCAGACTAGGCAGCATACCGCGTTTTCAGTTTTAATTTAAAGTCATTAATATTGGCTTACTGTTCTCGATTATACTAATAAGGAAGCGAATAACATATTTTGTTTCTGTGTATTATTTATAAGTCGAAACTATGCGTTGGTATCTCGGTCAAATAAACAATTTAATTATAATGAATGGGAAGTTTGAAAGTTGCGCCTGTTACAGAAAAGTAACGTTTGATAATATATGAAGACTAGCTGGCGCCCGCGGCTTCGCCCGCGTGATATCACAAAAAAATATCCTATGTGTTATACCAGACTATAATCTACCTCTGTGCCCAATTTTATCAAGATCAGCTACCCTACCATGACGTGTTAAAGCAGAACTTATTCCGCTGAGGGAAAGGGACAGAGTTATACAGGGTGTCTAGCACCATCTCTTTCACTCAGTGGAATAAGTTCTGCTTTAAGACGTCATAGTAGGGTAGCAGTTCAGCCGTTTTGACGTGTAAGAGTACCAAACATCCATACATCCATCCTCACAAACATTCGCATTTATGTTAGTAGGATATATTTTTGGGCAGGACACGATAATTTTTTGTAGAATAACAAGAGATAGATGGAGTCATGGTACGCACCAATCAAGGGATTTCCACTCTAATAAATGTTACAACTAGGTTGACATCTAATACAGGGGCAAACATGACTTACAAATATTTAAGGATTATTTTACTTAAGTTACGCATATTATATCGTTTATAATATTTACATTACTTTCAATGCGTCCATAATTAATATTAAATAAAACTAATTTATTTTTCTTCTTGCAGTTCCACACATGTGCAATTTTAATTGCTTTCATTTTAACAGAGAATTATTATTTATAAAAATAGATTATATAATTAAAAAGATAGATTTACATTCGTGTGTAAATACATTACATTTTGGGGTTATTATTATTTTTACTGGCTATTTGCAAAACAAAAAATTTAGGCCGTATTTAAGAAATACCATTTAAAAACTGGAGGCGGAAGGAGATGGTTGTTCTTGGCATAAATTATGGCTTCGTCAGCGAGGAGAGGGAGGGGGAGGGGAAATGGGTCACATGGTATGGGTACGTTTCAATCATTTTATAGTTTATAATTTTATTTTTTATAAAAAATTGGCGGTTAGAAATTTGAAGTTAGTTCAAATTTAAATATTTAGAGGAATGCGGAACATTATGTAAAGGTCTCCATTCTCTATGGAAAAGGGATGATCCTCCGACCAGACGGGTGTCGTGTCTGGTGGGCCACTGCCCGACAGCTGCTTGTCGGGTGGTCGTATATGCTAACTTTTATTGCAAACGCATTACATATATTTAAATCTAATAACAGTTATAATCTATAACAGAAAATAAGGCTGTATCTACTCTTGATTATTTACATCAATCATCATATCTAGCTAAATTATAAAAATATAGTAACGGCTCTTTGTATTTACCGCTAATTTCGTAAAAGGTTAAATGTCATAGACATAAGCGCTCAAATTATTTTTAGGGTTCCGTACCCTGCGATCCTGATTCAGTCCATGGTCCTGAGCGAGAGAGAATAAGAAGCGGTCACTTCCTTCTGCGAAACAGTCATGCTAGCGAAGGTGGTGGCCGGGCGTTTGAGGGAGAGAACCTCAAACCAACCCAGCCGCCATGAGAGACACTCCAGGCTCGGAGCCGCGAGACTACGCCCGGCCACCGGGTGACGACAGGGCCATTCAACAGCGCGTTAGTGTTTAACGCGCGCCTCAAAGAAATCTGAGCAAAGCAGAGGGGCCTATCAGGGCCACCGCATGGCCGGGGTTGAGGGTTGTTCGAAGGAAATTTGCTTCCCCGGCACATAAAGGGCTATAGAAGGAACATGGGTTGGGTTTTAGTCAGTAGGTACATGTGTGACTCTCCCTACAAAGTTATTTAATGATTCCCCATCCGCAAAATAAAGGTTTTCGTACCTCAAAAAGAAAAATGGAACCCTTATTAAAACCAGCGCTGTGCTGTGGGCTCCCAAGGCACAGCGTCATGCTGAGTGGTGAGATACCTGTCGCAGTCACGACGTGCAAGCTATTTTTATTTTGCCCCATATGTATTTGTAAATGTTTGTGATAATTTGCATGTTAAATTTTTATTTTTTTGTTGCTTGTCGTAATTTGCGACTAATAAACGTTTTTTCTTTCTTTTTTTCTTTCTTATTGCATCACTTTGTTGTCCGTCTACTTGTCTAAGCATAGGCAGTGTATATTTATGGCCGTTTATGTCGCAAGTTTCTACGGAACCTTCGTAGCGCTAAACGCACGTTTTTTTTAATAGTATCGTAGGTGTTTTTATTGAGGTTTAGACGATCGGTTTTTTTACTTAAGCACAGAATTGTAATAAGTAGTACTAACTGTAGTGATAGATAACTGTAGAGATCACTATACGTATTAAATAGCAAAACCCTCTACCGTGTTTGTTTGTCTGGATTCGATAGACTCAAAAACCCTTTACGGATTCTCATTTGGTTTCCACTTATAGACGGAGTAATTCAAGAGGAAGCTAGGAAGTAAGGAAGGTTTAGTTGGATAACTTATAAAAGGTTTTATGTAATCAATAAATATATGTTAATCCGGCCAAGGAATCACGTTTCCCCATACAAAACACCATGTTTCACCTCTTTTTTTGCGTATGGCGAATCATTAAATAATTTCCCCCGCTCTGCAAACTCAACAAAAACATATTAGTCCTAAATCCTTTTTATTTTAAATATTAATTCAGGTTTCCCGAACTGCGATGGGCAAAGGAAAAATATTATTATCTTGGTCTTAAAAGTGTGACGGATGATTATCCAAATGACTAACTAACTATATAAACGTTAAATTGAGTTTGTTTGTCTTGTCAAGCCTTCAAGAAATTGCAACTGATTAAATTTGATGAAATTTGGCTCGCTGGTAGACATTGATATAGGATGGAAAGACTCTATAATCCAGTTATTTTCCAATAATTTTCGATACGTACGCAGGCAAAGCTGAAAAGCAAAAGCTAGTAAGCTACTTGATTTTTGCCTTTCCGCTTTGCATAATGTTTTAAGTGACCGATATGATACTACTACTATCTAACTTTAAGTTATCTATCTATATAGTATAAAAATGAAAATCACTGTCTCACTCACTCAGTCTCAAATTTTGCAAGAGGGATCCTTTTAGGAAGTAGGTGATCACTAAGACGAGATCGTAGCGAATATAGCTTATACCTAATTATAACCTTATCTTGAGATCCTCGTTATCGACCACAAAGCTTTAAAACTTCGAACGTGTCCCGATCCTTGACATTGCAACTTGAAATATTAAAATCATAAAGACTTATCAGTTGAAGATGAAGAACAAAATCCGATTTGCCAAGAAATGTAGATGTTTTAGTTATAATAGTCTGAAGGTCGTTCGTAATGCTTCGGCGAAAATTAATGTTACGATACAAGAAAATAGCAAGAAGTTTATGTGTCTATGATGGACCCTCTTCACTGCCTCTTCTTCGTATCGCTGGTACTTTGACACCGTTTTTCGAGATATCAGAACAGGAGGTAGAAAGTTGTGGAGCTGTGTCACAAACAGCTCCACAGCTTTCGTACAGTACCTTGCAGTGCAGTACATTTTTGACAGGCTGATATGACCCTCACATCAGCTGTTTCTTCAGCCCCAATAACTCGTCTTCTTGAATTTTTTTATTCCTTTTTAAATTTTAAGAGATAGCAAAATTCAACAGTTTATGTTGAGTTTGAATAAGTTTGTTTACAAAAACTTTGTGATGAAAAAAATATAAGATTCTTTTTGCGGCCGAATTAGTTAGAACCAGAAAATAGTTGACATCAACATTGTACCGTAAAGTAGTTCGATTCCTCGGCAGAAGTAGTGTTTCCTCATAGTTCAATCTGGTTAACTTAGGCGATAATGAGACTCGAGGAAAAATGTTGCTGAGCAAGAAATCTTCTTCTTTTCCTATCAGGGGAAATAAAATGGTGGATTGCATAGAAGTCGTCATAATACAGGGTTACATCACAGATGTTGGTGGGATAACCAACTAGTGAGTTGGGCAGACATGAATGCCCAATAGGGTAGTAAAACCCTAGCACATGAAGAGCAAAAAAAGGAACATGGGTGGGTTTTAGTCAGTACAAGTTTGCCACTCTCCTCGCTCCGCCCAGAGCGGGGATGATTAAACATCGGCACAAAAAGGATAGTCACTCGGTGAAACATTGGCAACTTTTACTTACTGCGTCACTTTGACGTAGAAGACACTACCGTTTTATTCGTTGTACCTATCAAACGTTGTGCAAAGTTGAACTACTTTTCGTCACCTGTATTGTCACACAACAAAACGTCACTCTCGTTATTTGGGTCGGTCTTCTTGCTTTGCTTGGGCTTACTTCTGATATTGGAAAGGATCTTGTGTAAGAGCTCACATAACTGTACGAGGCGAGATCTCCGGTCGTTGCACGCTTGCCGCTTGCGTCACCACCACCGATACAAAAGATTACCAAGCGCTAAAGTGTGGCTTACTTTAAACCAAATTAATGTTTCTAGAACTCAAGTCTGTTAGGATGTAAAACGTTGCGTAAATGATGATTCAAATGGAATCAATGTTAGTGAAAGTTATGGCATCCACTTATGTTATCATTTTGACATCATAAAAAAATATAAAAAAACAAGGAAAGGAAAAACTAAACTAAAACAATTTACGAACTGACTGACGGTTTTTCCAAAATAACGAAAATATCACAAGGAAGTGTAAACCTTTTTGTTACTGATTACGTACAGTTGGCAAAAAAGATGAGAAACTAGACTCGGCAGTTTTTGAGTTATCGTCTATAAAACATATTTTTTATTCTATGTCTATATGGATGATCTGCTAATCTTTATTGTAACAAATGGAAAATGAATAGTTGATAAAAAACTATGTGAGGTATCATAAGTGGGTACTATAAATAAGAATTATAAAATAACAAAGACTTTTTTGATAAAAAAATACCGATTGTGTCGGAAGCAAAAAAGACAACAAAACAAACAAGAGTCACCAACTTCCGGAAGTAAAGTTATTTTCTTTTTGTTTTTGGAATTCAGTTTTTTTTTAGAAGAAAAAGTCAATTATATCTGACTTATCTGTTTTGTTGATCGTACATAATGAATATTTTCTTCATCCTCCGATACCTATGGAACAATACAAAAATAACACATCCTAATAAATCTTGTTTATTTTAAACCAGTTTTTCGTAGTTTAGGATAAGCATAGTGACTGGAGGAGATAGGAAGTCAGGTCAGCTAGCCAGCTTTGCAGTTATCGCAGTCTCCGCAGTCGGTACCCGCGCGCCTCCGCGTCAACTCGTGCGCAGGCAACGAACGGTGCGGTGTGTGAGTGATGACCGCTGATTGGACTATTAGCATTCATTGAGGAGGTCGAGACCTCGCATCCTGCGGTACTTGCGTGTACGCGTGTAAAATGGTGAGTATTTCCGTTTGTTTATTGATAAATACTATAACGACATTCACGACCATTAACAAAATATTTTCAAGGATATTTTTGTTTGTTTGTACGATATTGAAATTTTGACGGTACCGTACCTACTAGTATAGAATAGTTAAAATCCAGAAACGCATCATGACTTCATTTTAAAATTTGGTCTATCTATGCGCTGTTGTTGTTGTTTGTGTATGTGAGTTTATATGTTTGTAAACGCACCCATGATACAGGAGAAATTCCTAGTGTAGGGCAACGTTTTTTTTTACGCAAATAAAATAAATAAAAAATGTAATAGCTGAAATAGTGGTTTTAAGACCAAACTGAAAAGGCTTGATTTCCTCTGTGGGATTTTAATGTACCTTGGTTTGTTAGGTTGAAATCTGTACATGGGCTCGAAAGGCTCATAAAATACCTTAATTTTATTGCCAGGGTTTGGTTTTCTCAAGAGTGTACCAGTTTTATTGCGGCTTACCTTCATAAAATGTTCAATTTTAAAGAGCCGACAAAGGCAATCAATTGTTTTTTTTTTGTATTACATAAACCAACATTAATTTGATTTCCGTTTTTCCGTTACCAAGCGATTTCAATAACATATGTACAATTATTATAAATACTTAGCCTTAAAAAAATGCTAATTTATTTTAATTTATGACATTGTGACAGTATTGTCTATTGTGTAACATATTTTCAAGATAACAGAACAAAAACATGACTTTGAAATATATATTTTAAGATGAAAAACGTCGATATAAGTACGTACGTGAAGTAATAAGTACGTACGTATATTTTTGTCAAATTAGTTCCACTAAACATGCGCACACGCATACCGTAGTACCATTTTCATAGAACTACTAGCTGTGTCCAGTGGTTTCAGCCGCTGCTCAGTTAGGGGCATGAAAAATAAATGTTAGCCGTTTCTCAGACCTACCCGATATGCACACAAAATTTCGTTCAAATCGGTCCAGCCGTTTTGGAGGAGTATGGGAACGAATTTGAATGAAATTGTGACATGAGAATTTTATATAAGATATTTTATAAATTAGAAGACATCCTTACTAATACCTATTTTAAAAGCGAAAGTGAGTTTGTTCGTTACGTCTTCGCGCCTAAATGGCAAACCCGATTTTGATGAATATTGGTACAGAGAGGTAGTTGAGACCCTGGAGGTTGTGATACTCAATATTGGCCCTATTCAATTCTTTCTTTAAAAAATGAAATTTTTAATATGAGAATGTTTTTATTAAAATTAAAATTAGAAACGGTATAAAAATACCCTTCTATTGATATAAAACACTCACTATTACAAGAAAGGGTTTTTAAATAAAAACTAGAAAAAAGTACTTGTTCCTTAGACTTTGTTGATGTGTGTAGTTTAAATTTTCGATACCTTTAGGTACGTTTTCCTTCCGAAGCCCTTTACTTTGTTACAAGTAAAGCTTATAACAGCGTGTTTATGGAAAGGTAGCATACACACCTGTCAAATCGCAAAGTATTAAGTGTTAACAATTGTTCGAAGATACTAAAAAGATACTTTTTAAATTGTTATTAAGTGTATTTTCAATGTAAGTAGGTACATATATGGATATTTGTTTTTTAATTTTATGGCACCGAGTTGCCGTGTCTGGCATACCGCTGTTAAACCCGCGATGATTTTTGTTGGTATGTTGTAGTTCCTAAATTGTATTGTAATTATGTGCTTTGAATAATAAATAAAAAAAAAATGCACGAAAACCGTTCGCATCCAAACAACACTAGTGTTGCTTTAAATGAATGTGGGTGGGACAACTGTTTGTATTAGCTGCTCATAAACAATAGCATCAACACATATCAGTACTGTTTGTTCTGCATAGAATACCTCTTCAATTTAAGAGGGAATGAGTCTTTATTCAGGCTGCGTTCTTCAAAAGGTAAAAACGGAACAATCGTAGGGTCACTTTATTGTCTATCTGTTTATTAAGACCCTTTATCTCAGGAACGCGTGGAGATGCCGAGTTTAATTTAAGATTAAAACCATATACTCAAGCCTGTGATTTTATGAAGCTGTGAAAATCAACTCTCTAAGTCTACACTATCAAAAGATATAGCCGTTTATAAATATATTTATATATATTTTCAGGCATCTTATACCCATAAATAAATACCTTACAGACAAACATATATAGTTAATATAAGTAATTCGTTTTAGTAAAATGTTAGTAGCACTTCACTGCACTTGTACGTTTGTACGAAACCTTGGTGTGTCAGTCCGAAACTCTTGATTCTTTTTCTCTAGCCATTTCAGCATTCACCTCCTTTCTATCCATAGAATCATTAACGCAGTCCATCCATCGCCATTTTGGTCTTCCATTCCTCTTAAAGTCATCCAGATTATTTTTACTTAAAAAAAAAAAAACGTTGCCCACTCTAGGAATTTCTCCTGTATCGTGGGTGCGTTTACAAACATTTAAATTCACATAGGTACGCAAACAGCCAGAGCCGAAACAACTACCTGTAGGCCAGACAAATTTTAATATTTGTTCCGTGCGGGAATCGAACCTGCGACACGCAGCGCAGCAGTCAATCGCTCAGCCACTGCGCCAACCGTGCCGTAAAAACATGCATACTCAAAACTTTTCTCACGATTAAATAACGGAATAAGGACCTCCACATCTGATGCGCATACCATGATAACAGATTTCCACCGAATATACAAAACAATATTCAGCCAAATTCAATTAAACGCCTTCTTACAAATTGTTCTCCTGTGCCACGATACCATAAGCAAGGGTTCATTGTTTTTTAAATGAGAGGATGCGTTTGCTTGCTCACGTATGAGTATTATTGGTCATAACAATAATGGCCAAGTCAAATAAATCTTAATAAAAGCCCTAAAGGAAGTTCTTTGTGTAGAATGTTATCATAGTAACTTGAGAATGCATGTTAATACTAGTGTAAATTAATGACGTTTTAGGGTACTGTAGGATCTAAACTATCCAACTTTAAAGAAAGCGCATAAAATACTTTGAGATTATATTTTATAGAAACGCGTCACACTTCTTATTTTATTTCTTTATGGTGTTTTTCTAGTTCCTTTTTTGAAACGACCTGAGTATTGGAACGTCATGGCCAACCAGCCAGTATTGGTTGAGCTATAAAACCTCTTACAGTACCGTACCTCTAAGAGGAAAATTTTGAACTCTTATAAAATAGCTTTGTTGTTCGTCTGTTTGTCTGACA
Source organism: Ochropleura leucogaster (assembly GCA_958449745.1). Classification (NCBI taxonomy): domain Eukaryota; kingdom Metazoa; phylum Arthropoda; class Insecta; order Lepidoptera; family Noctuidae; genus Ochropleura; species Ochropleura leucogaster. The sequence goes on from OY288208.1 coordinate 7,336,203, forward strand.
GGACCCTTTATCTCGGAAACGCATGGAGTTATCGAATTGAAAATAAAACTATAAACTCCAGTATATAGGCTATTAGAGGCCATGTTTGTCCGTCTGTCTGTCAAGACCCTTTATCTCAGGAATGCGGGGCGATATCGAGTTAAAAAAATAAAACTGTATACTCAAGTGCATTGCCCTTAGGAGCTGTAAGAAAATCAATCCCCTAAGGTAAAAATGACGCCGCGTATATTGCAAGTTTGTATGGACTCCTCAGTGCACTTGTATGACGTGAAATTGATCGAGTAGGTACCTGGATTCCTGGAGTTTGGATTTGAGCTCGGTTAATGGTATGGACTTCAATCTAGGTAAATTATGTGATCTCTGCTTAATCCTTCTAATATAATCTAACTAGCTTTCGCCCGCGGCTTCGCCCGCGTTAAACTTGGGGTAACACAGTTCCCCTTGCGCCTTATTGATTTGTAATAGCAACGCTAAGTTTTCCCTTTTCTTCCCTCTTTCTCCCTCACATCCCACTTTTTTCAAAAAATATTAGCCTATGTCCGTCTCCTGGTTCTCAATTATCTCTGTACCAAAATTCATCAAAATCGGTTTAGCCATTAAAGCGTGAAGAGGTAACAAACAAACAAACAAATAAACAAACAAACAAACTCACTTTCGCTTTTATAATATTAGTAAGGATTGTTATATTTAACTAGCTGTGCCCAGCGGTTTTACCCGCTGCCCACTTAGGGGTATGAAAAATAGATGTTGGCCGATTCTCAGACCTACCCGATATGTACACAAAATTTCGTTTAAATCGGTCCAGCCGTTTCGGAGGAGTATGGGAACGAAAACTGTGACACGAGAATTTTATATATTAGATATTAAAAATGCGAATGTTTGTGAAGATGGATGGATGTATGGATGTTTGTTACTCTTTCGGGGCAAAACGGTTGAACGTATCTTGATGAAATTTGGCACAGAGGTAGATTATAGTCTGGAATAACATAAAGGATACTTTCGATATAATGCGGGCAAAGCCACAAGTAAATCCAACGCTAGTTTTTTATATACTATAATTTTGACATTATAAGTAAGTACCTACTTACTAATTAATTACATTTACGATGCTAAGTAAGTCTTAAGTTGTCAATCACACAATCGAGTTTGCTTTAAAAAAAGCTCAGGCCGCTAAGTACATGACAAACATAGGCAGCTGACTAGCAGTAATATAGCTCCCTAAAGGCTGATTGCACTTACTCCATAATTTCGGATGCTCAAACAGATTGAGTAATGATAGCCTGGGTTGCAATAGCATTGGCCATGAACGACACAGAGTAGTGAGGATAGAATACGGCGACATATTTATACTAGTGTTGTGAATAGATACAAGGATCTTTTGGTTAAAATTAGAACTAAGGCCGCCATCTTGATTTTTACACGCTTTTATTACCATCGTTGATAGTGTCAAAACATCTTAGAAGTTGATGACACTGCATAGTTAGCTACCAGGTGTATTTCTGAATCCAATATGGCGTACTCCCAAAGATGGCGGTTTTTTTTCGAATGCCCATAATATTGGTATTAAATGAAAGGGTTTGTTGAGGAGGAATACGAGAATTAAAAAGGACTTTTTTAGACCAAAATTTTATTTTTATATTGTTACTAGCTTTTGCCCGCGGCTTCGCTCGCGTTAAATTCGGTAGCGCCTTATTGATTTGTAATAGCAACGCTAAGTTTTCCCGTTTCTTCCCTCTTTCTCCGTCACATCCCACTTTTTTCATCGAAATCGGTTTAGCCATTAAAGCGTGAAGAGGTAACAAACAAACAAACAAATAAACAAACTCACTTTCGCTTTTATAATATTAGTAAAAAAGTAAAATATTAGTAAGGATAATTACATTTCAAAATTCAATTAAAATTTTCAGTCGTACTATTTGACGAACCAATTTCTCAATGTTTAACAACAACTCTTCTCTGTCCATGGCATTTAAGCACCACAAAATCCTTGTACCGGGGTATAAGTATATTTCTTATTCAGGGTCCAGCAAAAGAAGTAAGATTTTCGTATTGTTTTGCGGTGCATATGTTGTATTCTGTGTAAATAAATACGTAGCAAATGGCAAAAAAAGGGAAAATCCAAAAGGTTGCATTTTAATATTTAATCATAGTGGTTAAATTCCTCAGGCTGTTTTTCTTTTTCGCAATGCCATTTTGACATAAAAAAACAAATACTTATTTTTGTCACCAATTTTCAACACTGTGCGGTTTTTAGGGTTCCGTAGTCAACTAGGAACCCTTATAGTTTCGCCATGTCTGTCTGTCCGTCCGTCCGTCCGTCCGTCCGTCCTCGCTTAATCTATGTGACCTAGAAAGCTGAAAGGTACCAATATGTATATCAATCACGCCGACAAAGTGGTAAAATAAAAATTGGAAAAAAATGTTTTATTAGGGTAGCCACCCTATATGTAAAGTGGGAAGTGATTTTATTTTTAATTTCAACCCTAACGTGTGATATATTGTTAGAAAGGTATTTAAAAATGAATAGGGGTTTACAAAAATCATTTTTTGATAATGTCAATAATTTCGGAAATAATCGCTCCAAAAGTAAAAAACAATGTGTCCCCCCCCCTCTAACTTTTGAACCATAAGTTTAGAAAACATAAAAAAAAATCTGAAAAGTAGAACTTTATAAGGACTTTCTAGGAAAATTATTTTGAACTTGATTGACACAACAGTTTTTATACAAAAAAGACAAAAAGTTGTACGAAATAATTTCTGGACTAAGTTTGTAGTATAATCGTATATGCAAGCATTTTTTTTAACTTCCTTTACATATTTTGTATATATATATATACCTGAACGTATCTGTTTTACGTACGTATTTGTTTTGTAATCATAATAATAAAGCATAATCTAAAAGTCGTCGAAGTTTGAGCGCTCCCCTTTGTGCTCGCGCTAAAAACCGTTACAAGTCGGAGCGCCTGCCGCGGAGCGTGCAATGTTGCACGCTCCTCCACCTTTAAACTCATAAGTGGGAACACTTATTGTGACGGACGGGAAACTATGGAACCCTACACTGAACGTGGCCCGACACGCTCTTGGCCGGTTTTTTCATTTGTTTGCACTATCAATACATAAACAATTTTATTATACCTTGCGTTTCCGAGAAAAATGATTAGTAGGTATACTGTGTTGTGTGTTTTTAATTGTATCTAATAAATAAGTAATTCTATAAAATTAAAGCAGGATAAAACTGAACATCGATATAATAGCAATCGTATTTTTCGAGCCATTTTCCGTATCTGTTTACTTACTTATTTATTTATTACTTCTAACAGCATGAGATAGTGACCCTAGTGAGCCTTGAATACTTAAAAAAAAAAAAATACTAGAAGAAACAAACTGATTGAAGGAAACTGTTTGGTTAAATTTCAGAAACATGTGTGTTTGTAACAATAAGTATACCATTTTAAGGGGTTCCGTGCCTCAAAAGGAAAAATGAGAACCCTTATAAGATGATTTTTTTGTCCGTCTGTCTGTCAAGACCCTTTATCTCGGAAACGTGTGGTGGTATCGAGTTGAAATTACAAAACAAAACTGAAACAATATGAAATAAAAAAAATTAAAACCCATGTCAGGTCCTTTGAAACTGTAAAAAATCAACCCTCTAAATCTACGCAGCCAAAAGATATGGTCGTTTGCGTTCATATACCGCAAGTTTGCTTGGAACCCTCACCTCGGTGCGCGAGTGCGAATCGCACTTTGCCGGCTTTTGCGATTTTTACTTGTGTTATTTTTTCTAAACCTCTATTTTCTGACGATGGGCAGTACCCCGCAGCCTTGCACTATTCTGTCCCTGGGATTTTCTCCGGTCAATATATCACGCCAGTTTTTTTTTGTACCAAATTACATGCATTGTTATCTGAAGACATGTTTGTTTGTTAACAGTCGCTGAAAACGATTATCAGCCTGGTCCTGGCGCTGCTGAGCAGCCACACGGAGTCGTCCCCGTACTTAAATGGAGGCTTGAAAACGTTCGCCCTCGAGGAAGTGGTGCCGTTGACTGTCGGCTTCTTCCCAGAACAACTGTCTGTACAATGGATCTCAGGTTAGTCCTACAAAATATTAAGATTTCTTTTAGGGGACTGCCTCGTTGGTCTAGTAGTTGCAGGCGCGATTGTTGAGCATAAGGCCCTTGATTTGATTTCCAGGTCGAGCTAAGTGTTATTGTGATTTTCAATCAGGTATTTAGTTCGGTTGGTGGCAATAGGCTCGCCCCTTTTTAATTGTGACGAAATGTGGTTGTACACACTTCAATGATTACAAGCGAAATGTCATTTTATATTCTTTTATGGGGTGAATACTCTTTTAGATGTAGAATCAATTTCTCTTGCAGTGTGTTGTAGTAGTGTTAAGCTTTCGTTTTAGTATCCATCTCAGGATCTTTGTTACCTGAAATAAATGGTTTATTTTAATTCTCTTTATTTATTTATCAACAAAACACACATTGAAATAAGTGTCAGTAGTCAGACTTTTACTGACTAAAACCCACCCATGTTCCTTCTTTTGCCCTTAATTTATGGTCCGGGGCCGCGGGATCACTTTCGAAAAAACCGCAACCCCGGCAGGCGGTGACCCTGGCCCTCTGAATAACTTAGTGCTCTCCTATATTAATTTACTAGCTTTTGCCAGCGGCTTCGCTCGCGTTAAATTCGGTATAACTCAGTACCTGTTACCTGCAGGCTTTGCTCTTGCGCCTTATTGATGTGTAAAAGCAACGCTAAGTTTTCCCTTTTCTTCCCTCGTTCTCCCTCATATCCAACTTTAATAAAAAAATTGCCTATGTCCGTCTCCTGGTTCCCAACTGTCTCTGTACCAAAATTCATCAAAATCGGTTTAGCCATTAAAGCGTGAAGAGGTAACTAACAAACAAACAAACTCACTTTCGCTTTAATAATATTAGTAAGGATTATCAACATTGTGTTCCCAATGGTTTAACTGAATAAAATTGCAGTCATAATATGACTGATGATAAGCCTCCGAAGAAAACAATAGCTCTATGATGTAACGTGATGATAAGGTTCAAAGATACTCGTACAACTATTGTTTTACTTGCTTCATTACTATCATGAGAGCGTAGCTTTATTCACATCTAATGGCATCTCAATGAGCCTCATTAACGAGACTGTCTCACCCTATATACTTATCATTTCGTAATTAAACAACGTGTGAAACTGCCCCTTAGGTATAGTAGTCGTGAGCGCTACTGCTCAGAATGTGGCCTTGGGTTCGATTTCCAGATGTGAAAAGTGTTATTTTTTTTAAGTCGTATTAGTGGCAGGGTACTGAATCTGATATTTCCAGAGCCTTCTTATAAAGAAGAATAGGAAAAATAGGGGTCAGCTAATACTGGGCACTGACTGAGTGTAACAGAATTTTTGTATTTTAAATGTACCTTAAAAATAACATTGGCCAAAAGCTTCGACGACCATCTCTCGAAGCTCTTCGTAGGCGGTTGGATCAAAAGCCTGATTCAGAAGGCAGTACTTCTCGATACGGACCGCATTGTGAGGAGGTTTCTGTTTCTGGAGCGCTAACCACCAGCAACTGTCAGATTACTGTTTTTATGTAATTTAAAAAAAAAAATAAGTAAAATTGTGATAATACTGCAGGTAGTCTGGGGTTTATAATATGAATTACGTTATTATTCGTAAAATGGTCGAAAAGTGATAATTCACAATATAAACTGCGTCTCTGATCATTTTAATAATTTTAACGTACTTAATTCATTATATTTATCCACTTATAATTATGCTTAAGCGGCTATTTTAGGCCTCCTTTAGCATAACCACTAGGTACTACTATTATCACTACTACTGATTGTTTACTTTGGCACATCTCTACCGCTCCGAAAGAAACAGACATTTTGTTATGTTATAATTAAATATTTCAGATACGGAGTATATCTACAAAGAGCCAGGACAGGGTGTCTGGAAATTCGACGTGCCTCAAGAGACTTATTCTGCAGTCCTAGATGAAAATGACCTGGTAAGAGGAACTCATTTTTAGGGTTCCGTAGTCAACTAGGAACCCTTATAGTTTCGCCATGTCTGTCTGTCCGTCCGTCCGTCCGTCCGTCCTCGCTTAATCTCTGTGACCGTTTGCACTAGAAAGCTGAAATTTGGTACCAATATGTATATCAATCACGCCGACAAAGTGGTAAAATAAAAGTTGGAAACAAATGTTTTATTAGGGTAGCCACCCTATATGTAAAGTGGGAAGTGTTTTTTTTTTAATTTCAACCCTAACGTGTGATATATTGTTGGAAAGGTATTTAAAAATGAATAGGGGTTTACTAAAATCATTTTTTGATAATGTCAATAATTTCGGAAATAATCGCTCCAAAAGTAAAAAACAATGTGTCCCCCCCCCTCTAACTTTTGAACCATAAGTTTAGAAAATATGAAAAAAATCAGAAAAGTAGAACTTTATAAGGACTTTCTATGAAAATTATTTTGAACTTGATTGACATAACAGTTTTTGTACAAAAAAAAAAGTTGTACAAAATAATTTCTGGACTAAGTTTGTAGTATAATCGTTTATGCAAGCATTTTTTTTAACTTCGTTTACATATTTTATTATCCTGAACGTATCTTTTTTCAAACAAAAAAAGAATTATTGAAATCGGTTCTCGCAATCCAAAATTACCACCGAAATTGCACGTCTTTGTATTAATTAGTAACCCAATTCCCCGAGAGATGGTGCTGTAGGTACTTATTACATTGGATCGGGTATTACCGAATTGTTCGGTTGGTCTCTCCTTGGCATTGGCGGTATCTTATAACTACATAAAACTTCTATTAAGAACATGCTAAGGCAATTTAGAACAAAACTAAAATTATTTTTTTTAACACCATCAAAATGTTAAGGTAAAAACCAGTTCAAAAATGCTTCGATAGATGGCGTTGTGTAATGACGTCATTTTTTTAAAAGTCGATGTTAAGACTTTCCGTGCTTTCATGACCTACCGTGGTAAAGTAAGTTGCACTTAAATATAATATTTATGAGTGCATAATCTAATTACTCGTCGAGGTTTGAGCGCTTCCCTTTGTGTTCGCGCTAAAAAACCGTCACAAATCGGAACGCCTGCCATTTAACTCATAAGTGGGAACACTTATTGTGACGGACGGGAAACTACGGAACCCTACACTGAGCGTGGCCCGGCACGCTCTTGGCCGGTTTTTTTTTTTCACAAAACAACTTTATTTTTAATTCAACTCAACGCAACTCATTATTTATTTATTCATTCATTGAATGCACATTGTACAAATAGTTACACGCTAAGCTTATACCCTGTTAGCGTAGCAAAATGTCTTAAAATTAATAAAATAATATTGCAGAAACTGATATCACGTATGGTAGGAACTTTGAATTTGAATCGATAGCTCAAGTATTTTTGGTGTTTAAAAATAGCTACACAAAAGGTCAAGCCATAAGTACTCAAGCTCAATTGCACCTTGAACCACGTAAAACGTTTTGTGTTAAACGTAAGTCATTATTTTTTAAAACATTGTTAACTTTCTATAATTCCTTTGAAGATGACAGACGCAGACTGCTTGACGTTTAGTATATTTTGAGTATTTAAGTTGCGGATTGCGGTGTGTTTAGTAGCGCTATCTTTGTTGCTGTATTGAAGATGTTTTTGCTGTTTCCCAATATTGTTGTATAAAAGGTTAAGCAATATACTTATTGCTCCAGCTTAAGTAAAGGTTTTCTTTAGGTTTTTTGATTGTTTGAGTAATTGCTTGTTTTACTATATCCATGTTATTTCTTTACACACTTTCTATTATTATCATTTTATTTTCCCTATTTATTTAACTAAACATTTTTTTAAAATTAATATTAAATAATAATTTGATATTTTTCTTACAGGCCAAAATAAGTAATTACACGATGTCGACGTTTTCCGAAGACATGAAATATTTGCTGCTGATGACGAACAAACAGAAAGTGAGTATCTTGACCATTTATTTTACATTTGTAGAAGTCTATAGCTATTTCTATTTCTCAATAACGCCTGGACCAATTTTACCAATTTATTTTTATTAAATATTCGTTGAAATCCTAGGATGGTTTTCACGGCGAAAAAAATCGAATAGTTGCCGGGAAAACCCTAAAATAGCCTTTTTCTTATTTCCCATACAAATGCATATATCATCAAGGTGACGGTTCTGCTCAAGAGATTTTTGCGCCAACTATTATATACTAACAAAAAAACTGCCACATTCCAAATCTTATTGACAGAGCGAAGTCTGCCGGGTCCGCTAGTTTTAAATAAAAAACATCGAACAGTCGTAATTGTTCGTCATCTTGACCAATCGTCTATTACTTTGTTACGTGAATTCCTTTAACAATGCGTCTATTGACAAAAGTGATCAGCCGTGAGACTGCCTTCTATAACTGGATTGCTTCATCTCTTACTTTCGCGGCACTCCGTCTCCGCCACCTTAGATTCCTTGCGAGGGAATTCCTGCACTATTATGATGCCTTAGTACATTCCTACCGTTTTTGCAATAAGAACAAGGAATGCTTGGGAGGTGATGATCACTGTGTTATCAGAGTATTTTGTACGACTTGGTAACTATGGTAACTACATAAATACACTTGAAACGGGATATTTACCATGTTTGTTATTAATATTCGAGTTTCTGATATTTCGGCGATGTTGCAAACGCTCATAGCGTTTCAATATCGCCTTTCAAGTGTTAATAATATTGATAGTGACCATATCAGTTTAGACTATAATATTTAAGACTTATACATAGATACGTTAAATATTATAATAACAAAAACGAATTGCCTTTCGGCTTATACGTTAAATATAGTCGAAATTAATTATCTTTTTAATTTAGACTAAACCACACATAAATTAACATCTAAATAGACTTATCTATTTAGAAGTTAATTGGTTTTTGTTGTTCTGGTCCATACCAACCTTCTAGTTTCGAAGATATAGGAGTGCAAAGTTCCAATTTTTTGTAACCCTTAATGGATAACTTTGTTGCTCGCGTGTCTGTATGTCTGTCAAGACCCTATATCTTGGGAACGCGTGGAGGTATTGAGTTGAAATTAAAACCATATATTCAAGCATGTGGTCACTCTGTAAAAAAAACAACCCTCTAATTGTAAGTAATCAAAAGATATAGCCGTTTATGTCACAAGTTTGTACTGGTACTGCGCGGTTTTTTAGACACCAGCTACCCTACTATGACGTCATAAAACAGAACTTATTCCACTGAGGGAAAGAGACAGAACTATACAGGATGTCTAGCACCATCTCTTTCCCTCAGTGGAATAAGAACTGCTATAAGATGTCATGGTAACCCTTCAGGTTACAGTAATATTTCTTGCGGAGAATTACTTAGTTAGTAATTTCGTCACCTTGTGTTAGTGAACGAGCATACATTTGGAGCCTATATGTAATGGATCTTAGGAAACATACGTTTTTTTCAAAACGTGTTCCCACGCTAGGAATTTCTCTTGTATCGCGGGTGTGTTTACAACCATTTAAACTCACATACACAAAGAGCTACTAGGTCGTCGTTCGAACATTGGTCATACAAATACTTGTTGCGGGCATCGAACTCGCGACGAGCAGCGCAGCAGTCGATCGCTCAGCCGCTGCGCCAACCGTGCCGTCAATTGTTACTTAGACATTCTATATGTATAATATAAAATTCTTGTGTCACAATTTTCGTTCCCATACTCCTCCGAAACGGCTGGACCGATTTAAACGATTGATTACATATCGGGTAGGTCTGAGAATCGGTCAACATCTATTTTTCATACTCCTAAGTGAGCAGCGGGTGAAACCACTGAGCACAGCTATATTTATATATCATACTGTAGCAGCATTTTTATGGGTTCTCATACTAGGTAGGTATTCTTAATCTATGATGCAAAAAATCAATTTTCACGGCAAAAGATTTTCATTCATTTTAGTTTACAATTTCCTTTTCGCGTCATTTGCAACAGCGTTAAAACTACGATTAAAATTATGAAATTCTTTGCGATAATCGGAAAGTATGATAATAATCGTCATTGCCATAATATATAACAAATACTGCACGTATAATGTTACGTATATCTTGAAACGTAACGCATCATCACACAGTGCAGGCATTATAAAAAGTTGATTAACGTTTTAAATTAATGCCAATCAAATCGAATTACTCCCGGCTAAACTTAATTTTTTAACCCCTGTTTGTGTATGTGGGTTTAAATGTTTGTAAACGCACTCACGATACAGGAGAAATCTTAGGGTGGTCCAAGGTTTTTTTAAAAAAAGTTCTTCAATTTAGTTAATTACTAGCTGTTCCCCACGGTTTCACCCACGCTGCTCAGCACCTGTTCGTCGTAGCGTGATGTTATATAGCCTATAGCCTTCCTCAAGAAATGGACTATCCAACACTAAAAGAATTTTCCAATTCCAACCAGTAGTCCCTGAGATTAGCGCGTTCAAACAAACAAACAAACAAACAAACTCTTCAGCTTTATAATATTTATATTTATTATTTATTTATTTATTATTTACAATATTTACAATTACTATATTTTTTTAAATTACTACTTTAGATATTTCAGCTTTGTCGACAAAGCATACAAATAAATAAAGAGAAATTAGTTTTCTCTTACGCATTAACTTTAATCGGCGTCACGGAATACGATTGCGAATACGATGCGGATGACAGCAATTATATTTAATTTTAAAATGATTACAATTGGTTTTGTTTCCCGTTAATGTTGGAAACTAATTGCGACGTTTAGTAAATAACGATTAAAAATTGACGGAAATACCCAGGTAGACTTTTTAAACGAACAAAATTACAGGCAGGATGAAATTGAGTTTTAAGTTTGAGTTTAGCATGTAGATCGTACAAAATCAAAATCAAATCAAAAGTCATTTATTCAAATTAGGCTGATAATCAGCACTTTTTGAACGTCAGATTACAAGAGACAGTCCCACAAAAACGCCCTGCCCTTCGCAACGTACGCAATACATAGTTATTACGCATACGTAAAAAATACGTCAAATTTTAATTAAAATGTACGTGGATTTGTTATTAAAATACTATACTCTGTCACGATCGTGAAAAACGTGGAAATAACGTTTGTAACTTTCAGATAAGACGCATTTCATAATAGTTCGGGTTATGGAATTCGATATATGTAAAAACAAGAAATCATAATAGGAAAAATCACTTTTAAATGTTGCTATGTGTATGAATATTTATAGTGAAAAAAACCCGCTAGGTGTGAGTCGGACTTGCGAATCAAGGGTTTCGTACAAACTTGCGACATAAGTGTTATTATTATTATAAACGGCCATATCGCAGCTTCAACAATACAACAATACAGACTTGGATATATGGTTTTAATTTCAACTAAATAGCTTTACGCGTTCTCGAGATAAAAGGTCTTGACAGACAGACAGACGGAAAACAAAGAGATTCTATTAGAGTTCCGTGTTTTCCTTTTGAGGTAAAGCACCCTGAAAATTTTTAAATGTACACAATAGTACCTAATTCTTCTGTACAAAATATACAGCGTGTACCAGAAAGGTGTAATTATATTGTCGACAGGCCGTGTCAAGAGCGCGTTAGTGTTCCACGCGCGCCTCAAAGAGATGTCAGCATAGGGGCCTGCCAGGGTCACCGCCTGCCAGAGTTGCGGGTTGTTCGAAAGAGATACCGCTGCCCCGGAACGTGAAAGGCAATAAAAGGAATGTGTGGGTTTTAGTCAGTACAAGTCTGACAATTCCTCACGCTCCGCCCAGAGCGGGGGAAGTTATTTGATGATTTCACATCCGTAAAAAAGGGTGTGATTCAAATCATCACGCTGAACAATTTTCTCTATGGGATCACCATCGAAAACGCGTAACAGAAATCATCTGTCCAGTACAAAAATTTTAATACAAGACTTACTCCACACAAGTATGGGTACAGTTTTTCGCGATATCGAAGCTGCTTGTATGAAGAGAGTTGTTTAGTTTAACCCTTTCGCTGCCCAGTCCAAATTTTACCATACATTTTGAACTCATACGCTGAGTTCTGGGCAAGCGAAGAGTTAGTCTTAATCACGCCCTTTTTTTACGGATAGGAAATTATCAAATAATTTACCTCGCTCTGGGGGCGATGTGGAGTGTCAACCTTTTACTGACTGAAACCCACCCATGTTCCTTCTTTTGCTTTTATGTTAAGGGGCTGCGGTATCTCTTTGGAACTACCCGCAACTCCGGCAGGCTTAATCCTTCCCCTTAATTTTTCGGTACACACTATGTACACACGACGGCAGGGCAACCTATTCTAAACTATTATAACCTGATCTCTACTACGGATCGCACACCGTAGTAGAGAGATCAGGTTAAAATGGTTTTGTTGATGTGCTGTCGTGGTTACATGTAAGTAATATGACAATCGTGTCATTACTCCCCAGTATACACAGCGAGTATAGACGCTACGTTCACCAGTTCCCTCCTCTCAATATTGCGACACGCGTTATCTAATAGCTCGGCCAAGGCGTGCCTAATTCTGCGATGCAGTTTTGTGATGCAAACATGCATGTTTACACGTTTTTGTTTGTTATTGTTGACATACATAGTCCAACATCGCGGTTTTACGATGCATCATTTATTAAAATTTACGACACGGTTGGCGCAGTGGCTGAGCGATCGACTGCTGTGCTGCGTGTCTCGGGTTCGATTCCCGCACGAGACAAATATTTGTATGGCCTACAGATAGTTGTTCCGGGTCTGGCTGTTTGTGTATGAGAGTTTAAATGTTTGTAAAGGCACCCACGATACAGGAGTTTCTAGATTAGGGCAACGTTCCTTACTATGAAACATACCGTAGTGCCCAAACTATGATAGAAATTTGATTATGTATTTTATTAAATTGTGGTTGATTGAATAATACCAGTATAGTATATCTGTCTATCTATATATTCATAAGTACTTATTAACATAAGAACTACGTATTTTATTTAATAGAATCCACGTGTTAGCAATAATAAATATTATATTAGCATTTGATCCAATTTGCATGTTTTTAATTGGCTTAATGAGAAAAATATTAATACTTGTTTCTGCGGATGGAACCAGTTTAATTGAATAAACCGGCCAAGAGCGAGTCAGGCTTGCGCACTGAGGGTTCTGTATAATATAGCAACATAAACAACAGCCATATCTTTTCTCTGCGTAGACTAGGGGATGATTTTTTCACAGCTCCAAGAGACCACAGATATGAGTATATATATGGTTTTCATTTCAACTCGATACCTTTAAGCGTTCCCAAGATAAAGGGTCTTGACAAACAGACTGACAACTAAGAGATCCGTTTTTTTCTTTTGAGGCCTACTATGACATCTTAAAGCAGAACTTATTCCACTGAGTGAAAGAGATGGTGCTAGACACCCTGTATAACTCTGTCCCTTTCCCTCAGCGGAATAAGTTCTGCTTTAACACGTCATGGTAGGGTAGCAGAACGCTTAAAACTGTTATTTCGAAACATAATAAACAATACACGATCAAAACGTATGGAACGGCAGTTTTTTTTTAATTATCACAGACTATAATATTTTCTTTGATGGATGGATGTACTGATGACGTGATAACCGTTGGAGTATCGATGTACACACGACGGCAAGTCAACTTATTTTAAACTGTTATAACCTGATCTCACTACTACGGATCGCACACCGTAGTAGAGAGATCAGGTTAAAATGGTTCTGTGTAAGTTGATGTGCTGTCGTGTGTACGTTCCCCTCAGAATAACTATAATGTAAGCAGTAGTGTGTCCATAAGACTGCCAAGTCATAAGGTCCCGAGTTCGAACCCAAGCTACGCACCTCTTGTCTTTTTGGATTCATGTGCGTATTGTATAATTATCACTTGCTTCGGTGAGGGAAACATCGTGAGGAAACCAGCATACCAAAGACATATTTCTTACTAGCCTCTTCCCGCGGCTTTGCTCGCGTTAAATTCGAGGTTGCACAGTTCCCCTTTCCTGATTTACAGGTACCTGCTACCTGTAGTTTTTGCCCTTGCGCCTTAATTATCGTAATAGTAAAGCTGAGTTTCCCCTTTTCTTGCCACTTTCTATCTCAATTCTCACTTTAAAAAAATATTAGCCTATGCCTATGCTAGCCTAAATTTATCAAAATCGGTTTAACTATTTAGGCGTGAAAACGTAACAAACAAACTAACAAACTCACTTTCTCTTTTATAATATGAGTAAGGATTATAATGTCAGGGTGAGCGGTCATGAGTTAGTCACTAACCACACGATTAATAACTATATGTACGCGACTTTACAATACAACTTTCTATTTCAGAAATACAGACACTCAAGCACCGCCGAGTACTGGGTGTACGACCTCGAGACCAAGTAAGTTCACTAAGTAAAGAAGTTAAAAACTTATGTATTAAGTGGGAAAACGTGTGGCTTTTGTTTACTAAACTGCACATGTGTAGGTCAGTGGTTAGGTCATGAGTTCACACATAGGCAGGACATTTTGGTGTAGGCCATTTATTTTATCACACCCCAAACAGTGAGGAAACCGGATTGTCCTGGAACCACCAAGTTAAAGAGACAAGACATCTTCCTTCGCAGTGGGCGTGCGTGATGGAGAAGAGGCTGGCAGTAGTATAGTTACTCATACAGTGACTCATTTTTAAACCTATAAAATTATTTTGGCAATAGCTTCCCCGCGTGTTCGTCCGCGTGCCATTATGTTACTTTGGGCTAACGCTAACTTTAACCTGAGTGATGAACTGATGATCGAAAAATAAATCTTTTCTCTCCCCATTTCTTCCCTCTTTCTCCACATTTTTCTCACTTTTTATCCTTTGTCCGTCTTCAGGGTCCCAGTTATCTCTGTTCGCGCCATCTTTGTTGCTGTATTGAAAATGTTTTTGTTTCCCAATATCGTTGCATAAAAGGTTAAGCAATATACTTATTGCTACAGCTTCAGTGAAGGGTTTCTTTAGTTTTATTGGTAATTTGAATAATTGCATGTTTTACTATTTGGAAGAAGATTATTAATAATTTTAAGGAATTACATTTTCTTGAGACACTTTCTATTATTACCTATCATTTTATTTCCCCTATTTATTTAACAAAACATTTTTATAATCATTAAAAAATATATAAATACGTTAAAAATATTTAAAAAAAAACAGTGGTCCGCCGGTATAGAGGGCCGGGTCCAAGCTACCGCTGGTTAAGCCTCAATTATTAATTACTAGCTTTCGCCCGCGGCTTCGCCCGCGGCTTCGCCCGCGTTAAATTTGGGGTAACACAATTCCCCTTGCGCCTTATTGATTTGTAATAGCAACGCTAAGTTTTCCCTTCTCTTCCCTCTTTCTCCCTCACATCCCACTTTTTTCAAAAAATTATTATGTCCGCCTCCTGGTTCCCAACTATCTCTGTACCAAAAATTCATCCAAATCGGTTCAGCCATTAAAGCGTGAAGAGGTAACAAACAAACAAACAAACTCACTTTCGCTTTTATAATATTACTAGCTTTCGCCCGCGGCTTCGCCCGCGTTAAATTTGGGGTAACACAGTTCCCCTTGCGCCTTATTGATTTGTAATAGCAACGCTAAGTTTTCCCTTCTCTTCCCTCTTTCTCCCTCACATCCCACTTTTTTCAAAAAATTATTATGTCCGCCTCCTGGTTCCCAACTATCTCTGTACCAAAAATTCATCCAAATCGGTTCAGCCATTAAAGCGTGAAGAGGTAACAAACAAACAAACAAACAAACTCACTTTCGCTTTTATAATATTAGTAAGGATAGTAAGGATAAGTAAGGAGTAAGGATAAGGATATTATACACTTCTGTCTAAGTTGACACACTAATACTTGCTTTTTATAACATAAATGCGCATTTGTGTTATAGTCCGTTGTAATAAGGGTTGAGCCTATTGCCATCAACTCGGCACTATTCTAGTTTAGTTAGTTTGTTTGTTACGTCTTCACGCCTAAATGGCCTAAACGATTTTGATGAATTTTGTTACAGAGATAGTTGGGACCCTAAAGACAGACTTAGGCTAAAAAAAAGTGAGAATAGAGTAGGGGAGAAAGAAGGAAGAAAAGGGCAGAGAAGGATATTTTTTTTTCGATCATCACAGGTGTTAAAGTTGGCGTTAGCCTAAAGTAACTATGCCACGCGGACAAAGTCGCGGGCGGAAGCTAGTTTGTTATTCTATATAGTAATTGAATTTCCAATGAAGTAATTCGTAAAAATGAAGTATCTTTTTGTACGTGTAACTCCTAACCAAAAAGAAACCTGGCAATAACTAACCTTAGGCCTATATTACTTAAAGTAGGCGACCATACGTTTTTATCAAATCGCTAGTGCCTTGAAAATTCGCAAAACGGACACAACCGTCAACGACGTCTGCCCTCATGCGTCTGCCCGCGTTCGGGTCGCGCACTCAGCGATGAGCCACTTCTTCCCCACCGCACCTACCCCGCTCCCCCCACGCCCCGTTCGCCTGGCACCGCTGCCGGTATTTATCACCGAAACAGTATTTATCGCCGAAATTGCTATGACTCTGCATTTTAAATCTGTGATATCTTCGAAAATATTTATTTAATTTACATGCTGTAAAAAGCCATATTGATTTTTATTAAATGCACAATGTATTTAAGATACTTAATTGGATAAGGATTAATACTGTATTGCTTAAAATCGCTTCGTAAATAAGCCATTATTTCTCGTACAAATTAAAGGATAAAAAATGGTTATTGTGGGTTATTCCTAAGAGATAAACATATACCATCACGGACTTTTTTGTAGACCTTTTTAAGTTGTACAATACTGTAGTACATTGTTTTGATCTATCTTGTAGGATTCAGTCAGCGTTTGCAATGTAAGCGCAAAAAAATGTGTTTTTTTACGACCTCACATTAGAAACCTCAAAAATTGTAGCCTATGTGTTATTCTGATGTATAAGCTATATAGCCTATGTGTTATTCTGATGTATAAGCTATATTGTGGTAAAGTTTCATGCAAATCCATTCAGCAGTTTTTACGTGAAAGAGTAACAAACATCCATACATCCATACTTACAAACTTTCGCCTTTATAATATAGTAGTAGGATCTTACTAGCTTTTGCCCGCGACTTCGCTCGCATTAAATTCGGGGTAGCACAGTTCGCCTTTCCTGATTTATAGGTACCTGTAGTGTTTGCCCTTGCGCCTAATTTATTGTAATAGCAATGCTAACTTTTCCCTTTTCTTCCCTCTTTCTTCCTCACATATCAATCATAGCCTATGTCCGCCTCCAGGATCCCAACTATCTCTGTACCAAAATTCATCAAAATCGGTTTAGCCATTTTGGGCGTGAATACGAAAGCTGACAGAATAGCAGCACAGCCATAATGCTTACAAGAAAAAAAAACTATGTTGTGACTTAACTAATCCATTTATTATTATAGTTTCCGCTACTGTTAATAACATCTTTGTTTAAAACGTGTGCGTCATACAATTGTTTCACCTACGATCATTTTACAACATACATATTTAAATTGTCATTCAGTATTGTTTAAAGTAATTCAAACAATCGTAGGAATACCATATCCGATAATGCTTCATTGTTTATATGAACGGCAATTTTTCGGTTAAAAGTAAAATATAATAGTAATATATAGTTTTTAATTTTCAAAGTTTATAGTATACTAGCTTCCGCTCGCGACTTCGTCCACGTGGCATAGTTACTTTGGGCTTACACTAATTTTAACCCGCGTGAAGATCGAAAAAAAAGGTCTTTTGCTCCCCTTTTCTTCCCTCTTTATCCCTCTTTTCTCACATTTTTTAGCTTATATCCGTCTCTAGGGTCCCAACTATCTCTGTACCAAAATTCATCAAAATCGGTTTTGCCATTTAGGAGTGAGGACGTAACGAACGAAGAAACAAACTCACTTTCGCTTTTGTAATATTAGTAAGGACTAGCGACCCGTTCTGGCTTCGCACGGGTGCAATGTAGATACTAATATTTTACATATAAATCTTTCCTTTGAATCACTCTGTCTATTGCTGAAAACTACTTTAAAAGATCTAAGCGAACAGAGAGCAGATCTTAATTTTTAGGGTTCCGTAGTCAACTAGGAACCCTTATAGTTTCGCCATGTCTGTCTGTCCGTCCGTCCGTCCGTCTCTCGAATCTCTGTGACCGTTAGCACTAGAAAGCTGAAATTTGGTACCAATATGTATATCAATCACGCCGACAAAGTGGTAAAATAAAAATTTGAAAAAAATGTTTAATTAGGGTAGCCACCCTATATGTAAAGTGGGAAGTGATTTTTTTTTTAATTTCAACCCTAACGTGTGATATATTGTTGGAAAGGTATTTAAAAATGAATAGGGGTTTACTAAGATCATTTTTTGATAATGTCAATAATTTCGTAAATAATCGCTCCAAAAGTAAAACACAATATGTCCCCCCCCCCTCTAACTTTTGAATCATAAGTTTAGAAAATATGAAAAAAATCTGAAAAGTAGAACTTTATAAGGACTTTCTATGAAAATCATTTTGAACTTGATTGACACAACAGTTTTTGTACAAAAAAAACAAAAAGTTGTACAAAATAATTTCTGGACTAAGTTTGTAGTATAATCGTATATGCAAGCATTTTTTGTAACTTTGTTTACATATTTTATTATCCTGAACGTATCTTTTTTCAAACAAAAAAAGAATTTTTGAAATCGGTTCTCGCAATCCAAAATTACCACCGAAATTGCACGTCTTTGTATTAATTAGTAACCCAATTCCCCGAGAGATGGCGCTGTAGGTACTTATTACATTGGATCGGGTATTACCGAATTGTTCGGTTGGCTTCATAACTGGGAACACTTATTGTGACGGACGGGAAACTACGGAACCCTACACTGAGCGTGGCCCGACACGCTCTTGGCCGGTTTTTTATTATGCAACGAATAGTGTTGTGATATTGTTTCGATATTTTATTTGGATACCATATTATCCCAGAAACAAAAGACCGGTCAAGTTCAAGTCGGACTCGCGCACCGAGGGTACCGTACAAACTTGAAACCAAAACAGCAGGGCACGCCACAACAGTGGCGGTAACGCCACTGTTGTGGCGTCCCCTCTTTGAGGAGTGGCTGGAGAGGCGCCATGGCATCCTCACCTACCGCCTGACGCAGGCCTTCACCGGATACGGAAGTTTCGGGAGGTTCCTGCACATAATCGGGCGGGAGGAAACGCCCGGGCGTCACTATTGTGGTCTAATTTCAAATAAAAATATGTGTCCCTTATTTTTAAACAGTTTATAATACAGACTAAATAGAATGTTATTATTTTGAACATGGAAACTACCCTATTCCTAGTGTTGCTATAAGCTGGAAAAGTGGCGGAAAAACTCCCTAGCGATCGAGTTGTGAGATGGATTTGACGGCCTAGACTAGTGAATAGTGAAATTCTTAAAATGGTCACAATGGTTGATATTGTGTATGTTTTTCTAACTTTATGCACATGTATAAAAAAATACTGTACAAAGGCGGACTTAATGCCTTGGGCATGGTTGCGGGTTGTTTGAAAGAGATACCGCGGCTCCGGAACATAAAGGGCAATAGAAGGAACATGGGTGGGTTTTAGTCAGTACACGTCTGACACTCCCCCCCGCTCCGTCCAGAGCGGGTGATTTGATGAAATCCCATCCGAAAAAAAACCTGCAAAGGTGAAGGTGAGCTCCAAAGGACCACAAACGGTTTTAATTTCAACTCGATACCTCGTTTACCGTTTCTGAGATAAAGGGTTTGATAGACAAACAGACAGACAGAGATAAGGGTTCAGTTTTTTTTCCTTTTAAGTTACGGAGCCTTAAAAAGAATTAGTTAAACTTTTTCAAATCAATGGCTTTGTGAGACGTTTTCTGAGAGTCTCACAACCCAGGAAATACCAGGCATTTATCACGTAAATAAAAATAAATCGTAACTTGTTCGAAATGAACAAATGTTAACACTTATTTCTTTATGTGTTACGTGCAGTTTTCTATGGGAAATATATTTTTTCCGATACGTAACTGAATTGGCGTGACTACTTGTTGCATGTTCAATGTTTCTTGTTTCTACTAAGGTGTTGACTTTGGAACTTTATGTGCTGGTCTAAATATAGGCCATTTAATTGAAGATTGTTTTCTGCATCATACGTATGTTTAGTTAACTTTGTTTAGCTGTTCTCAAAGTAAGATTGAGATGTTAGTTATGAAAGGGTATGTTTTTGTATTGGTTGCAGTATAAATATATTTTGTTATTTTGACTGGAACTTATCCCAAAGCGTAGCAGCATGTCAGTCATCAATATTTATTATGTTGACTAAGAGATATTTCCCGACGGCATGTTAAGAAAAGTAATAGGCCCACGAGTGCCATAAAAACTATAAACAATAAATGTCTTTAAAATTGTAAAAAAGACAGACAAGCGTGGGTTCCATACAAACTTGCGACATAAACTGTCATATCTTTTGACTGCGTAAACTTAGACGGTTGAAATTTATCACAGCCACAAGAAACCACAGACTTGAGATATATGGTTTTGATTTTATCTCGATACCTACACGCGTTGCCGAGATAACGAGACAGACAGATATACAGACGGAAAACAAAGTGATCCTCAAAGGGTTCCGTCTTTTCCATTTGAGGTACAGAACCCTAAAAATACTAGTATCGATTGGAAATCCACGTGAACATACTTCGTTAGGAAGATAAATTATTTTCAGCGTTTAAATAAATACTTCTCGTTTTATTCAGATCCATCATAAGACTGGGCCGCAACTCCCTGGACGTGGTCGTCTGGGGTAGTGGACGTTCCCTGGCATACGTGAGGGAGAACAACGTGTACTACGTCCATGATGTGGACACTGACAACGCTGTGGCCCTCACTAAGGATGGCAAGCCAGGAGAAGTGTATCATGGTGTCACTGACTGGCTATATGAAGGTGAGCTGATGAGATTTTCTTACTTTATCGAACATGTATTTGTAAAATGCACATTTAAGTTTATGATAATCGAACAGAAAATATAGAGTTACAGTTAGTCAATTTCTCATATATTTGAGAAATGTACTGTAACAGTACGTAGAAAAGTAAACTTCTCTGATCTTCCGATTCGTTAATTGTTCGTTTTTTAATTAGGGAATTTCCGGGTGTCAATAATATATTTTTTCTTATTTATTGGAGTTCAAAAGTGTTAATTAAATAATATTAAAATGCAAAAAAATATGCATGTGGTGTTTGCGAGAAGCAATCGAGCGGTTAAGTTATTGTTGCACTTATAAATGTATCTCGTGGCATTTTAAATGAAATGTAAAATGTAAACAATTGTTGGTTTACCTAAATAAATAAAGAATACGCAAGGCTTCTGGGGCTCCGGACTATCTACCATTTAATTTTAGGAACTAGTAACTAAATCCTGTTTTTTTTTACAGAGGAGATGTTCAACGCAGCTGAAGCCTTGTGGTTCTCTCCTAGAGGCAGCTACTTAGCGGTGGCATCGTTCAACGATACCAATGTAGAGACAGCTACATATCCCTACTACGGAAAGCCTTTCGATCTAAACAACCAGTATCCTGAAATAATACACTTCAAGTATCCAAAGGTGAGCCCATTTACCATATTTTACAAAGGCCTGTTTTTTCTCGAACATGGAATCACTAACAATATTAATTTTATTGTCAGGCAGGTCGAACAAATCCAATAGTAGGGTTACGTGTCTTTAAACTAGACGACCTTCGCGGAGAACCATGGAATATTCCCGCACCCGTCGACATAGTGGGACTCGACCACTACCTGGGAAGGGTCGACTGGGCATCTGAACAAAACCTAGTAGTACTATGGCTAAACAGACGACAAAACATCAGCGTACTAGTTAACTGCGACTTAGAAAAAGATAAGTGCAGTATCGTCAAAGAGCATTCCGAACCAAACGGCTGGATCGATGTGAGGAAGCCATTCTTCGACCGTTCGGGGAACAAGATGTTAGAGATACAAAACTTGTACAACGGTGACCAAAGGTTCCCTCATGCGGGTCGATTTAACTTCTTATCTTTGACAACCGAAGACTTAAGTCCTGGGAACTCGTCAGTGATTTCAATATTGGGTTGGAATCAGAACACAGATACTATTTACTATGTGGTGTCTCCGGGGAACGTGCCGTGGTTACGGCAGATGTGGGCTACTTCTGGGGGAGTGGTGCGCTGTGTGTCGTGCAGGGAACCGTCCTGTCACCATGTGTCAGCGTCGTTCTCGCCTGGTGCCAGCTATGGTATCGTGACGTGCAGCTCTTCCTTCAATCCACCGAAGATTTTCTTATATAATAGTGCGGTGAGTTTTGTTTACTTATTTGTATTAAAGACTATCTGCACCCTGCGTTTTCATTAGACTAGGATATTATACATATAAACCTTCCTCTTGAATCATTCTATCTATTGCTGAAAACTGCATCAATTTAAGAGATCTTTGCGAAGAGACAGCAAGCGACTTAATTTTATACCATGTAAAGATTAATATTATCTGTAGTTACAATGAAAAATAATGGCGCCCCTGATAAAGCATACATCAACTTTCATAATGACAACTGATTGCTAATGCTCTTCCTTCTAGGAAACAAATATTCGTTACGACGTCTTAAAGCAGAACTTATTCCACTGAGGGAAAGGGACAGAGCTATTCAGGGTGTCTAGCGTCATCTCTTTTTCACACGGGAATAAGAACTGCTATAAGATGTCATGGGAACCCTATAGGAGTACTTGTTAGGTAACCGAAAAGCTTGTCTATGAAAACATATTATTTTTTCAGACCGACAGCTTCAAACTGATCAAAGAAAATTTAAGACTGAAAGACAAGTTAAGGCAGTACAAGTTGCCGATGATACTCTTCAACGTAATATCGATAGGAGATAATCCTCTAGGACATGTGAAACTGCTACTACCGCCAAATATGAAGTCTGGGGTGAAATACCCCATGATAGTCAGAGTCTACGCAGGACCTGGCACCAGCAGAGTTAAGGATAGTTTTGATTTAGGTGAGTTTTTCTAGATTTTTGGATCAGTAATTAATCGATTGTAGGCCTAAAGCTGGGATAACTGAGGTATATTTCATTCGAAACTATAACATACTAGCTGTTCCACGCGGTTTCACCCACGCTGCTCAGCACCTGTGGGTCGTAGCGTGATGTTATATAGCCTATAGCCTTCCTCAAAAAATGGACTATCCAACACTAAAAGAATTTTCCAATTCCAACCAGTAGTCCCTGAGATTAGCGCGTTCAAACAAACAAACAAACAAACAAACTCTTCAGCTTTATAATATTAGTATAGATGTAGTTTTTAGTTCATTAAGTTTATTCAATGACTTGAACGGAAGTCTACTTTACCCTGGCATTGACAAAAAACAAAACGCTATAAACAATACTTGTTCGGCTGTGTGTCGCGGGTTCGATCCCCGTACGGACAAATAGACCTACAGGTAAGTGTTCCGTGTCTGACTGTTTATGTATGTGAGTTTAAATGTTTGTAAACGCACCCACGATACAAGAAAAACTCGTTGTGTGTAAAATATTGTAGCCTATGTGTTATTCTGATATGTTATTGTAAGCTATATTATTGTGAATTTTTATCAAAATCCATTCAGTAGTTTTTGCATGAAAGAGCAACAAACACACTTAGGTACATACATCGTCGCAAACTTTCGCTTTTATGTTTTTTGTAGAATTCGTGTTACAGTTTTACTAGGTAGCCATACTTCTCCGAAATGGCATGACCGATTTTTATAAAATTTCATGGTTATTCAGTAGGTTTTTCATAGCCCTAAGTGATAACGGTGGCCCTCATCAGAAGGAGACCTGGATACAGCTACTGTTAAAAAGGAGGTTTGATGTCTGCAAGTTGAAATGAGTTCGCATGCAGCTCGAGTTGATGACGAGGCCGTAACTTCAAAAGTTATTTCAAAGTTTTCTGTGTGACACACGATCTCATCTGTCTTTGTTTGTTGTTTGTATCGATAACATATTTACATAAACCTCTTTCTATGGTTCATTAATTGTTTGTTAAAATATTTTAAATCATTTAAACTCTTTGTTGTGTTCTATTCATCAATTATAATTACTGAAATAGTCTCCAGCGTTTGATTGTCTACCATAGTAGCTACGTGATATTGGCAAAATTGCGGTGTCTCTTTCCACAAACGCCATTAAATAAATAAGTCAAGTCAACATATTAACAATGTGAATGATATCTTGTATTGCCTACCTCAAAAGGAAAAAAACCGGAACCCTTATTGGATCACTTCGTTGTCCGTCTGTCTGATTATCAATACCCTTTAACTCGGGAACGTGTGGAGGTATCGAGTTAAAATTAAAACCATATACTCAAGTCTGTGGTCCCTTTGTGCTTTGAAAAACAACCATCCAAACATCAAATCTCTCAGTCAACGCAGTCAAAAGATATGACCGCTTATATAGCAAGTTTGTAGGTACGGAACCATCGGTGCGTGATTCCGACTCGGACTTGACCGTTTTTTTTGTTTGTATATGGATTAATAAGCATTTTAATTTGATTATTTCATGATAAATGACAGTTTGATCAGTGGTTATTTTGTTTTTAAATGATAACTAAGTATTTAGTACACCTAGTCTTGTGCCGTGTTCAGAAACATAACCATTATTTCTTAAGTTTCATCAATTTTGTTAAACTCTAATAGAAACAATATAATTTGATAAGACCGCCCATTGTGTCACCCTATTTATAAGTTGCTTAATGTTATTCTAGTTATTTGCATGGTGTACATAATAAATAATATTCTATCTATCTATCTATCTATAATTTGTCCTATTTCAGAATACTATAATACGTACTTAGCGACGAACAGGAGTTACATTGTCGCGGCCATCGATGTGCGAGGCTCCGCTGCCATGGGTGTAGAAGCCATGCACGCTGTCAATAACGCGCTTGGAACAGTCGAGGTTGCTGATACTTTGGCTTCCATCAGGTAAGATAAATGATGTTTATTTATTTATTTGGATCTTTATTTATTAGATATCCAACAGAGGAGAAACAGCCGAAACAAAGGCAGAAGTCTTAATCTCTTTTAAGATAAATATCTATAATATATCTTGGGACAACTCACACACGGCTATCTGATCCCAAGCTAAGCAGAGCTTGTGTTATGGTAACCAGACAACTGATATACATCTTAATATATAAAAATCTCGTGTCACAATGTTTGTCCTCAATGGACTCCGAAACCACTTAACCGATTATAATAAAATTCGCACACCATGTGCAGTTTGATCCAACTTGAGAGATAGGGTAGGTAGGGTATGTAGGGTAGGTAGGGTATGTAGGGTATGTAGGGTATGTAGGGTAGGTAGGGTATGTAGGGTATGTAGGGTATGGAGGGTAGGTAGGGTATGTAGGGTAGGTAGGGTAGGTAAGGTAGGTAGGGTATGTAGGGTATGTACGATAGGTAGGGTATGCAGGGTAGGCAGGTAGGTAGAAAGGTAGAAAATTGCATTGCAACGCATGCCAGGGCACAGCTAGTACTAATATAATTTATAAATACATACATATTATAGATAAATCACACCCAGACACAGAACAAACAATCATGCTCATCACACAAAGTTTGTCCTGGGTGGGAATCGAACCCACGACCTCCGGCTCAGCAGTTAGGGCCACTAACCACTAGACCAACAGGCCCGTTAACAGACCCGGATAATCTTGGTCAACTTATATGAGGACTATGCAGATTAGTGTCTGAAATGGTCTTTTTAAAAAAGCACCACACAGATTGAGTGGACCTGTCCAGTCAGTGCATGCATTTGTTAGTAATCGTGTAGCTCGACTCATAACACAAGGAGCTCAATGACACGACGAACAATACCAAAGAAGGACATTTGTGTAGGTCGCTTATAGTAAACTGCCTGAAAAGATGATAGTTATTTTTTCTTGTAGTACTACTGCCTGCTTTGTTGGTCCAGTGCTTGGTCCTGGGTTCGATTCCTCGGGCGGGAAAATTGTTATAGTTATATAGTCTGGATTTGGGCCCGGTTAATGGCTTTAGACTAGCTCTCAATAACATGAGACTTAAACATAACTGGCGAAATGTGGGTTTACTATTTGGTTCCATCTTTACCTGTATTCGTTTTAATGTTTACTACACGTGTACCGTTTTGTTGACTTATTGGTTTCTGTATTTTAAAATAAAAAAGGTGTCGTAAAATGTCGCATAAAACCTTGTATAGGTACATGAATATAAATAGAAGCCATTAAATAAAAAAGCAATTGTTTGGCACACGCATAACCCGTAGCCCGTCATCGACTGAAGATGTGTACGTTTAGTATTTAATACTTCCATGTCCATTACTGACAGAAAATAATGATCACTTACCAGAGCCGTACTTTTAGTTGAGACACGATTTTTAAATAATCCTTAGTACCGACCAACATATTTTTAAGTGTGTAATCTTCCAAGCTAATGACCTAAAAAGCCAATTAAGTGACCCCTTCTTAACATTAACGTTTTACGTCGCACTGCGTCTTTGAAATAAAGAAGGAAACCTTAGTTTCAGACTGTTTAATCTTTTGTCACCTTTAGTACTGACTTAAGTAGCTATTTGAGCTGCTTTTTATTTTATTTTCTCATCGTATAAACGGGAGCGTCCTCCAAAGGGCTAGTACCAACACTCTGTTTAAAGCCAATCTTCTTGATTCAGGGCACAATTTGATTGACTGACTGTAATTTGCCTTTATATTCAATAGTTTATTAAAAAAAACCGGCTAAGTGCGAATTCACATACAGGGTTTAGCGCCATAGAATAGCAATATTATATGGCTTATTTAAATTAAATACATATTTACGCGTTACGGCGACCCCAAATAGAATGAGACAAGGGCAGGAAAATGATGATTTACACTCAATCGAAAAAATTAATTGGTTTTTCATGTTATCTGAAAAATAAACTTATTGCTGCAGTCCCAATGTTAGATCTTATTCAAACCAATTTTTTGGCAAGTTTCATACATACTACAAACCTAATATTTCTAAAATACGAAATTTGTATGGATGTTTGTTGGTTAATGACCCCAGAACGGCTGAACGGAACCGTGCAAAATTTGGCATAGAGATAGATTATAGTTGTGTTACTGTGTTATTAGAATCTTGATTGATGTCTGAAGTAGATGATAGTAGTTTATCATATTTTTTCGAACAATACTTGTTAGGCGCGTTTTCAAAAAGCTATTAGATTACTTTATATAACTCCGCTGTGACCGTGGCGTTAAATCAATTTGCTAAACTGCCGTGAATTTGAAACAACGTGTGACAGTGGCAATTTAACTCAATTTCGTGTTTGCGCTGTAAACTTTGAATTCCATTATTGTTGAACGCAGTTATGGCTGTTTATTTATGAGGGTTTTATTGAGAACTAGGTTTAGATTAACAAAAAAGTGTTTGAGGTTAACTCCTGAACCCTTCGGAGATTGGCTTGGTGTAAAATGTTTGTCTAACTTTAATTAGTCCATGATATTCCCACCATTGGATGGATGTTCCAGCTTCCGCTTAATCTCAGGCAGTGGGTTAGAATCACGTGGGACCTAACCTAATATATTTTTGGTTCTAAGACATTCCGGTTACATCCCGACATTTTTCTTCGCGTTTTGGGAGAGGTGGCGATATAAATGAACATAAAATGAACTAAACAAAGTTATACGCCTTCCTGGAATCGAACTCACGGCCTCAATAAGTCTTAGGACATGATATCAAGTGCCTCATCGTTTGAGGGACAATACCCCATTTACATTGCAGAGCAGTGTCATCTCTGAGGTTGTGGGTTGTTCGAAAGAGATACCGAGGCCCCGCAACGTAAAGGGCAAAAGGATGATCATGGGTGGGTTTTAGTCAGTAAAAGTCTAACACGCTCCCCTTCCCACTTCATCCAGAGCTGGGGAAGTTAGATGATTTCCCAGAAAAAGAGCAGTGTCATCTGCATATGACAACATTGAAAACCTATGTCCTGATTCTATATTATGGTAAACAATGGTAATGGCGACCAAAAAATGATTTTCACCACAG
Source organism: Ochropleura leucogaster (assembly GCA_958449745.1). Lineage (NCBI taxonomy): Eukaryota > Metazoa > Arthropoda > Insecta > Lepidoptera > Noctuidae > Ochropleura > Ochropleura leucogaster. Next base: position 7,364,336 of record OY288208.1, read on the forward strand.
AGTCTTTCCATAGAGCGTTCAACAAGGAGCATTTAATGTACAGTTTTACTAAATTATCTTTTCTATATTTTGCAGGAGTCTAGCAAGTGTATACACTTTCATCGACCCGGAGCGCATCGGTGCTTGGGGCTGGAGTTATGGCGGGTTTGTGTCAACCATGATGCTCATACAAGATGACCAGAAAACGCTCAGCTGCGCTGCTGCCGTCGCGCCGGTCACATCTTGGCTTTATTATGGTTGGCTTTTCTTCTTTTCAAACTGTTTTTGAACGGGTAACCAGAAATTTCGGCTTTTTTTTGCGCATGGGTAATCATCAGATAACTTACCCTGCTCTCGGCGCGGGGGGGAGTGTCTGACTTGTACTGACTAAAACCCACCCTTGTTCCTTCTATTGCCCTTTACGTTCGGGGCGCGGTATCTCTTTCGAACATCCCGCAACCCCGGCAGGTGGAGGCCCTGGCATGCCCCTCTGCTTTGCTGACATCTCTTTGAGGCGCGCGTGGAACACTAACTAGTCGAGGACCTTGTTCTTAGAGGAATTAGGTGCAAATTTCCTCGATCGATCTCAAAAATTCTCGAGAGGTAGAAATCTCAATGGATACAAAGTATATCAAACTCAGCCCTTTATCTATTCCGTTCACAGATACAATGTATACCGAGCGCTACATGGACACGCCGCAAGCGAACCCGCTAGGCTACGAGCGCTCTGACGTCATCAGACAGGCGGAGCAGCTGCGCGGGCGCCGCTACCTGTTGGTGCACGGCACTGACGACGACAACGTTCACTACCAGCACAGCATGCTGCTGGCCAAGGAGCTGCAGCATAATGATATTGACTTTACACAGATGGTGAGTGAACTGTAATAGTTATCTTTAACCTTTAGTTATTCCTATTGACATCTTTTCTTTAGAGAAATAAGATTCGATATCCGTCTTTAAGAAACGTTGCCCGTGCCGCACTTGTGTTTAAACTCACATACACAAACAGCCAGTCCCGAATCAACTACCTGAAGGTCATACAAGTACGCGGCGTAGCAGCCAATACGAATAAACGGAACAAATATTTGTGTGACCAACAGGTAGTTGTTCTGGGGAGATGTGCAACTTAATAAAATTGTTTGTAAGTTTGTGTGTCAGAGGCTATCTTTAGAACTACTAAGCCGGTCCCAAAAAAACCTTTACTAACGTTAAGCGCCATTATTTTCGAGTATAGACTACTTTTCAAACATTCTCGTACGTTACTTGTTAATTTCCATACATAATAGGTGAGCAAAACCCCGAGGAAAAGCTAGTACAAAAACAAAAATAGAAATTTCAAGTCAACAGACAAAGCCACTAAGAAAAGCTTCTTTCTTCTTTTTTACTGTTCACAACTTGATTGAATGTTTATATTTCCAGAGCTACGCGGACGAGAAACACTCTCTACTCGGCGTCAGTCGACATTTCTACCACATGTTGGATCACTTCTGGACTAAATGTTTCGAATGAGAGTGAATGTGTCGCCCCCTGTCGGGCTTGTCACTAAGTGCCGTTGTGTTGTGTTCAGCGACTAGTACCTCGTGTTCCACGTTGTCATATTGTGATCTCGTTGCCGTCGAAGAAATGAAAACTTTAGATTTAAGACAAGCTTGAATTCGATGTAAGCATTAGTTTAGATGTAGAGATATTTATAAAGATACGCTTAAGAACAACTGTTGTTTTATTTCCTTTTAAACTGAAACAGACAGATACATTTAAAGTTAGTATTACCTATGTTCACGGGAATAAGGTCTATATCTGATTCATGATTTGATGTTTAAAATTTGGTTCTTCTAACCTGATGGATGTGTTGCTAGGGAGTTTGTTCCGCCACTTCTTCTTCCCAGCTAAAACACTAGGAAGTGGCGAAGGGCGGGGTGTTTTTGTGGGACTGTCTCTTGTAATGTGACGTTCCTAAAGTGCTGATTAGCAGCCTAATTTGAATAAATGACTTGATTTTGAAGAAAATACTCAAATACGTCTCAAAGGATTTTGCTATTTTGTATTGAATTTGCATTAGATACTAAAAAATTGTCGACTGTTTGAGTGTGATTTTAATATATGTTTGTCGTATGCCTGTGTGTGAAAAGTTACTTTTAACTGATGTACCAATAAACCTTATATATTTAGATTGTATAGTAGTTAGATATACATAGTTTTCCATACCGTAGGTACTTCTTTTTTCGGTGAAAAGCTAATAAATACCTCGAGTCATAAAGAAAATATACTTTAATACAAATGGCGAAAACAATTACTCAGTGTACAGTTAGCAAACTTTGGTAGAAGTCTAGCAATTAGTGCGCCGCAAAAACAAAGTAGAAAAATCACATCGGCGCGGCGCCAGAATGCTCCCGTTACCCTGCCAAATAAAACATTAGCCGTTTCGCTTGCTTCTCTACAAAGAACGCGTTACTTCACATATTATTTGTTTATGTTTTGTAGATTTATCTGCGGACAAGATTTTTTGAGGGAAGATTAGACCCGTCAAGGGTAGGGTTTAAACTTGCGTTTCTCCAACTGACTGTCTCGTTGGTTTAGTGGTCGCGATCACGACTGCTCAGTATGACGTCATGGATTTGGTTGCCGGGTCCGACAAAATGAAATTGCATAAGAAAGTAGTCTTTTAAAAAACGTTATCCCACACTAGGAATTTCTCCTGTACCGTGGGTGCGTTTACAAACATTTAAACTCACATACACAAAAAGCCAGACGCGAAACAACTACCTAGACTGTAGTTCATACAAATATTTGTTCCGTGCGGGGATCGAACCAAGACACGCAACGCAGCAGTCGATCTCTCAGCCTCTGCGCCAACCGATCGTAACTTGATTTTGATTTGCGAAGTTTACAGGATTGATGTTATGGTAATGTCCATAAAACTATAGCCGCGTAGACAGAGATAAGAAGTCTCTTTTGCGCCTTTTTTTCTACGGATGGGAAATCAGCAAATAACTTTGCCGCTCTGGGCGGATCGGGGTGTCAGACTTTTACTGACTAAATCTACCGATGTTCCTTCTTTTGCCCTTTATGTTTCGGGGCCGCGGTATCTCTTTCAACGACCGGCATCCCCGGCAAGCAGTGGCCCTAGAAGGCGTTGCAGGCGTTGCTGACATCTCTTTGAGGCGCGCGTGGAACCCAAACGCGTCATCGACACGGCTCATTTATGCCCTAGAATAAGCTTATTATAGTAAAATGCTAATAGTCTTTTTCACTATAAGATCTACCTGTATTTGAAACCATCATTACTATTTCGGACAGCCGAGGACATAATCTTTAAATACTTCACCCGGAACTATTTTGAGAACGATAAAAATGAAGTTAACAAATACTCTATGGCATACCAAACATGTCACAAGTTGTGCTGTCATTGCAGTACTCCAAACCAAAAACTCCATACCGTATTATCTTTAGCCATGTAACGTGAATTACAGACTTTGAAATTTCGCTTGTACATATGCAAATTTGCAGTAAGTTATTTTTATTAAGAAAGCTATGGCTGAGGACTTCAATTCGAAGGTATGTGAACTTAACAAAAGGCTGAATGTTTGTCCTGAATCGTCAGTTATAAGCATTATGTGTCTTGGTTTTCCCACTAAATTCAAGTGCCAGTGTAATCGGTTGTTCGTGAATAATATTGGTGTATTTTAATTTTTCATAACCGAGTTACTGAGTACGATACCTACCCTTTGGTAAGATTGGTTCTCAGACATTCGGGCTACTTTGTAACTACTGTCAAAGATCGAGATGATATAGCAAAACACCAATTTAACTTGCTTGGTTTTTGAGGTACAGACGCCTGCAAGTCAAGCTACCCGAAGCTGTAAATTTTTCCCAATGAACCTTGAACCTAATACTTTAGAAATAAAGTCGAAAATCTATTAAAGAAATCTGACAGATTGTAGTAGCTTGATGTGCAGGCGTCTGTACAATACGAAAGCGCTTAATAGAAAATTGGTGACTTGCGTTCGTGTTCAGTCCATGGTCTGGAGTGCGAGGAAATGGGAAGCAGTGACTTCCTACTGTGTAACTGTTAGTGAAGGAGGTGGCCGTTTGTGGGAGCGAACCTCAAACCAACCCAGCCGCCGCCGGAGACGTTTCGGGCATCAGGCACTACACGATGACGACTCCCGGCCACTTAGCATCAAAGATATTCGGTACTCATTGGGGTACTGAGTACATGTATCCATGTACTTATGTTTCCTGAGTAAAACTCTATACCGTCGCCTTAGAGTGAAAACCTCGGGAATGCATTTTTGCTGAAATTTATTTTATTGCGTTTCTAGGAAGAAAACCTCGCAACGTATATCCTGATTTGACTCATTTGTTCATTCGATACTCATAGCGCCATCTATGACAGTAAATGAGAACCTCGTAAATACTCGCATCTGTCAGTTTGGCGTGAATACTCGTAAGTAGAATTTTATGCATTTGGGACAATCGAACCGTTCTGGATATAAAAGCGGGTTGAATCTCGATACTAATTAATAAAAAAAACATAAAAGACGCCGTACAAAAATTTTACAGAACGCAGTTACCTCTTTTACGAGGTTTTCACTCTAAGGCGTCGATACAATAATAGGATAGTTAAAGACTATAGCAATTGAATAACATATTATGGAGTCAATATGAAAATCAACTATGTACGTTGAAATGTAATACTGCGTTAATGAAAAAGAGCTTTTTTGGTGTTGCACCAAAAATTTTTAATAAAATACCTGATGCTATAAAATGTATGCCATTAAAGAAATTCAAAAAGTGTCTTCACAAGTTATTAGTTGAGAAATGTTATTATACCTTGGATGACTATTTTAATGATAATACTATTTGATTAAATTCTGTAATTTTATAATTTTATATTATTAATGTTGACTTAGATGACTATTTTAATTTTTGATGACTATTTGATTAAATTCTGTAATTTTATTAATTCATATTATTAATGTAACGGACGAATAATTTCTCGCATGTTCTTTTGTTATGATTAGGGCATGCAAAACCGGAAAGTCATCAAAACCGATTTTGAACATCGTTTTTTGGCACCAAAACCGAAAACCGGACCTAGGTCCGGTTTTAGTAAAAATAATCTAATGTAGTATAAACACCATTTTTTTAAAATACCCACTAAGTCTACAAATAAAACAAATTGTATGTTATATTTCTTTTTAATCCAAACCATAATAATTGTACAGATAACAATGAACTTATAATAGTATAAAGATTAATTAACTGAGATCAAATCAACAACAAGTAATTTTTTGGTATCTTTGGTACCTATTAAGTCTGCTTTAAAAAATAATATATTTTAAACATAGAAAACACAATCAGCATCTTCAAATATTAAACACAGCCACCCACAATTACCAAAAAAATCAACTCACTCGTAGAAACGGATTAATAACTAAAATTAGGCTAAAATTCCGCGCATTTCGGTGCTTTAACACTAGAGGTGACTAGTCTATGGCTAAAAAATATCTGTCACTTTGGTTAATGTTTACGTTATTACTAATAAAGGAAATATTATAATAACGTAAACATTATTATTAATAGTAATAACGTAAACATTAACAAATTAAGATTTTTAGAGAAATTGATTTTTATATATGTTAAATCTGTAAAAATCATTTTCTCTAAGACTTGGAAAAATTGGTACAAGAGTTCTACTCTTACGTTATGGCACAATACCTTGATTCACGTAAATCAAACAAGACAAATATCGTTGACGTTTAATTGTCGTTCGGTCGTCCTCTATCCTACCCAAAATAGGTATTCACGTATTCTTTGAACGGGATTCGATAGAATGACAATCCAAACGGCTCAGAACAGAACCGAATCAAAAACTTTTGTCAGTTAAAAAATTATCTATATAGTTCCCGCACGTTGATATTGGGATTGGCGACCATCTTGGCCGCCAATCGCTCTCCAATACCTTTCCTTCTGTGCGACGGGATTCGTCACGCAGCTGTTATTGTGATTAGGTTCCTTCCCAATATCAACGTGCGGGGATTACATTACACGAATAATAAAACACAAGTTTTAATTAAATCTTGCTTGCTGTCACAAGTAGTGAACTATAATGTAATGTAATTCGGGCTAACGCAGCAACTACTGGATGTAATTGCGCCCTTCGTGTCGTTTCATCCGCGAGCTCAACATAAATGTACATTAAAAAACACAAAATATAATAAATTAATAACTAAAAAAAAAATACTCACATTTTGTCCTAGCGTCGCACGCGAGAGCGGCGGACACGCACTTGCACTCCCGGTAAGGGTATTACTGCAACAACGCAGGCGCAGGCTGGCGGGTTACGGGTGCGGGAATAGTGGAGGGAGGCGTGTAAGTGGGTGGATGCAGGCTGTGTTCGGTTCGGATACATTTGATGCCTCAAAATTAATTATTTTTTGAGTGTTCGAAAAAAATGTTAATAAAAATCAAAATGTTAATTGTTATTCAGTAATGGGAAAACCGGAGCCGAGCTCCGGTTTTTGCTCTCAAAACCGGTTTTCAAACATCGTTAAATTTTGGGCGATTTTCGGTTTTGCGCAAAACCGGAAAACCGGTTTTGCATGCCCTAGTTATGATCTTCTTCTGTGTGTTTTTTGTTTTTCTTTCTTGTAGTGGACATTATTAAATTGATTATGTTAATGTATTTGTATAAAATTGATAGAAAATTTTGTTAACTTTGATGAACCTGACTTCAATATTTGTATGTCAACAATGACAAAGCATAGTGCAACACTTATCTATTTAAGACCTTGACATGTATGATTAATGTATATATGTTCTTCACCTATGTTTCACAAATAAATAATTCTGATTCTGATTCTGATTCATATTTCTCACGTCCCACACAATCCCCTAACAATCGTAATTTACTTTATCTACCACAACATCCAGATCTTTTCAATTTGTCTAATATCAGACAGCAAAATTATAAAAATTCAAAGTTTTTAATGTTCATTATAGGAAATTGGCGTCGTCAATCGATAGCCCCTTTGCTGCTAGTGACTCAATTTGTGGACCAAATTTAGAGGACAGAGCTATTTGCGCGATAGACCCATGCGACGTCGAGAAATGTTACCCAGAACCCCGTGTCGTCATCATAGGCGCAGGCATGGCCGGCCTGTCCGCCGCGGCCCGGCTCTCGCAGCGCGGCATCAACAATGTAGTGGTGCTTGAAGCTTACGAGAGGTAAGAGTAATGCGATTGAAACTTTTTAGTAGTTTAGACTCACTACCTATACCTACAAATACCCGAGTCTTTCCAGACCCGGTGGCCGGATTCACTCATGCTGGCTTGGAGACATCGTTGCTGAATTAGGATCACACTGGAAGCCTGATGACAGCTTCACACATCCTGTTTACACGATGTCTGCCACCGAAGATCCTCCCCGTCCCGGTGTGCCCGGCTCTGAACATACTCGCGGTCTTTTCAATCGTATAGTTACTGGTAAAATGGCGTTTCCCCCCACATTAGCTGCATACCATAAATTTCGTCAGATAGAACAGGAAGCTGCTCAAATATACTGCCTGGGTGGTAGTAAACAGGCAGGTTCCCTAATCAATTTTATGAGTCTGCGAATTCAACAAGAACTGCACGAGTTTCCTTTGGAGCAGCAACATGATGCAGCGAGGATAATGTTTGGGCTGTGCCACATGCTGAGCGCACGCTGCGGGGACGACACGGCGATGCTGTGCGCTGACCATGTCGGCTGCTTCATGAACATGCCCGGCGGTGAAGTACGCGTGCCTTTGGGCTTAATCGGTATACTAGCTCCGTTGCTGCGGCAAATTCCGGAAGGATCTATTCGTTATTGTAAGCCGGTTAACTGTGTTTACTGGGGAACATCACAGAGAGAAGGCTATCGAGCTATCGTATGTACGTGTGATGGAGAAGAATTTCCTTGTGACTACGTCATAGTAACGGTGTCTCTCGGAGTGTTGTACCACAATGCGATCAAAATGTTTTGCCCTACACTGCCAGCGACAAAAATAGATGCCATGCGAGGCCTTGGATTTGGATTTTGTAATAAAATTTATATGGAATATTGTCGCCCTTTTTGGTATTGGCATAAAGGAAATTTAAACTTCAAATATTGTTGTAACGAACTTTGTGACCGCTCTGATTGGACTCGAGGAATAACTTCAATAGAACCGGTGCCTAACAGTAAACATGTTATGTGTGCTTGGGTAGTTGGCCAAGAAGCTTTAATGATGGAAGGGCTTTGTGACAGAGACGTAGCTGAAGGTTTGACTGAAATACTACGTATCTCGACGGGTAACTGCAGCATACCGTATCCAAGTACATTGTTGCGATCGCATTGGACTTCAGACCCCTTTTTCTGCGGTGCATATTCTTATGACAGTTTCGGTTCTGACGGGGATTTACAACGGGCGTTGGGGTGTCCACTGCCGGGACCTACAGAGCCTATTCCTCCAATATTGTTGTTCGCTGGTGAGGCCACGGTGCCAGGACACTACGCCACCGTGTCAGGTGCTCGCCTAAGTGGCGTACGTGAGGCTGAGCGGGTGCTGAGTTTAACTCTGCGATACAAGGGCCCTCCTTTACCTGGTATTGATAGACAGCCAAAAGATAAAAAGAAAAGTAAAAAAGAGGGGAAGAAGAAGAAGTGAAACTCCTACGTCATACCGTTAATAATAAGCAATGTTCTAAGTCTAATCCTTTGCCCTTTTGTCAGAATGTGGGAAATATATGTAAAGTTTCACGTTACGTTTGTGTTCTACTCCTTTCATATTTTCACCCGGAACTCGTGTCTACGTAACTACGGCCTGACAAGTTTGCGGGACTCGCTAGTGTCTGTTGTTAGTTTTGAAACTAGAATGATAGTCTACTTGTTTGATGTCTCTCCTTATCTCATTTTGTGTGGTGGCCTGCGCTGAAACTTTTAAATGTGCTTTCAAAGTATTTTGTATATGTTTGTAGATAGTATCTCTATACACTACGTACGAGTATTTACTTTGTGCTGTATAATTAAGTGGGAAAATGTAGGTACACCTCTATCTTACCCTTCAGAGTTGAAGGCGTGATGTTATTTTCAATTCAATTCAGTTTTTATCTACAAACATCTCGATCTAACAGTTAGTGTACAGACGCCTGCAGGTCAAGCTACCCGAAACTGTCAATTTTTCCCAATGAACCTTGAACCTTAAAACTTTAGAAATAAAGTCGAAAATCTATCAAAGAAATCGGACAGATTGTAGTAGCTTGATGTGTAGCCGTCTGTACATACTGACTCAAAACTATTGTTAGTAACACAAAAACAAAAAGCACTTATTCTAATATTTCGCCTCAGGGCAGGAAAACAGTAACTGCCCCTGACACTCATAAATACCCCTGCGCTGACAACCCGCCCCATTCCAATAACCGATAAAGAGATAGGTACCCTTACCTCTCATCATTACCTACCCTACTCTACCCTTACCGATCATCAGAACTTTCTTCCTAATCACAGCGCGAAAACCGGTAGTGCGCGCACATCTCGGAGGCACTGCAGAAACATATGCAATATGATAAATGATGTTTATTTAAGTTGGTTTTTACAAACTCGTCGTTGTTTTTTTTAAAACTAGATGAGGTCGGTGACCTGACTACTAAATAAAATAAAAATAAAAAAGCCTTTATTGTTGTTAACTAGTTTTACACGAGTAGTTTCGTATGCCTAAAATTAATTTACTTATGACTACTATCTAAAAACACATTTTGACTATAAACTAGAGTTTAACTAATATATTAACAACTTTAATATTACAACTTGTCTTCTGACAAAGGCCTCCTCTAAAGATCTCCAGTCTTTTCTCATTTTCGCAGTGCGAGTCCATGTTGAACCCGCTACTTTCTTAATGTCATCCTCCCATCTCTTAGCCTGTCTTCCTCTATGTCTCTTTCCGTCTAAAGGGTACCATTCTGTGATAAGTTTTGTTCATTTTTCTTGCTTTTCTCTCATCATGACTTGACTACTATATGAGAATAAATAGCCGAAATAAACTTAGAAGTCATAGTCTTTTTTAAGGTCCAGACAAAAATCTTGGTCAATATACATGAGGACTATGTAGTCTAGTGTCTGAAATGGTCTTTTTAAGAAAGAACCCCACAGATTTTAGTGGACCTGTCCAGTCAGTGCAAGCAGTTGTCAGTTATCGTGTAGCTGTACTCACAACTCAAGGAGCTTAACGACACGACGAACAGTACCAAAAAGGACATTTGTGTATTAAGATGTTTTAAAGTATTTGTGCTGTGGTAACAAAAATATTAGTAACTATTCACAATAAAAAAATAAAAAACGGCCAAGAGCGAGTCAGTCTCGCCCACCGAGGGGTCCAAACAAACTTGCGAAATAAACAGCCAATATCTTTTGACTGTTTAGATTTGAAGATTGATTTTTTCACAGCACAAAAGGACCACAGAGCTGAGTATATATGGTTTTAATTTCAACTTGATTCCTTCTCGCGTTCCCTAGATAAAGGGTCTTGGTCCAATAAGGGTTCCGTTTTTTTCTTTTGAGGTACGTAACCCTAATAATAAACATACAGGAGCTACGAAAAATAAATTCATAACTGTCCCCACATAATTTCAAACAACGTACTAAATCTGTTATTGGCAAAACGGTCTGTAGACAAACAATTTGCATAGGTCCCGAACGTTATACATAATGGCGGAGAATTCGACTGATTGAGCTATTGTTCGCCATATTTGCACATCAAGATTGAAAGCGGTTGAGGGAGATGCTTTACGATTTCCAGAGGCTCTGATATATGGCATGGGTTGGGTTGGTAGCCGGATTAAAGCCAGTTAAAAGCTGAATTCCTGGGTTGGTTTTATTACTAGTGTTTTTTTTTGGATATGGAAAAAAATTAAATGTTACACCACAATATAGACACTATTCTAAACTTCTAGAACAACAAATGAGCCCGTAGCTATGTACTCACATAATGTTTTGAAACTAACAAACCTACATGTAAAGCAAAAATTAGGTCAATTAAAAAAAACCGGTCAAATGCGAGTAGGACTCGCGCACCGAGGGTTCCGTAGAAACTTGTGATATAAACGGCCTTTTTTCTAGACTGCGTAGATTTAGAGGGTTGATTTTTTCACAGGTCCAAGGGACCAAAGATTTATATATATGGTTTTGATTTCAAATTTATACCTCAACGCGTTCTCGATGTAAAGGGAGATGGACAGACAGATAGACAGACGAACAACAAGGTAATCTTATAAGGGCTCCGTATTTTCCTTTTAAGGTACAGAATCCTAAAAAACAGACTTCTTGAGAGTGTGACAAGTTTTCCCAGTTTTCTGTGTTATCCTTACTAATATTATAAAAGCGAAAGTGAGTTTGTTTGTTACCTCTTCACACTTTAATGGCTAAACCGATTTGGATGAATGTTGGTACAGAGATAGTTGGGAACCAGGATACGGACATAGACTTTTTTTTTAAAAGTGGGATTTGAGGGAGAAAGAGGGAAGAAAAGGGAAAACTTAACGTTGCTATTACAAATCAATAAGGCGCAAGGGGAACTGTGTTACCCCGAATTTAACGCGAGCGAAGCCGCGGGCAAAAGCTAGTTGTTTCAATAAAATGAATTGTTTGCCAGTAGACCCTACCGAAGGCATATTATTACGAGTGGCTGCGGCTTCTCTCCCACCGTACAATACATTCCGTACATTAGTATCCGGAAGAATAAATTTCGCCCTTTTGTCTTCAGCGCGTTTTGTGCCCTCCACAAACTTGGATTTTTGTTACAACATGATTCACGTTTAACTATAGACATGTTTCTTCGTCTACGGTTCAATTTGAACAGGATAGAAAATAGGCAAGTAAAACTGTGTTACTTTAGTGGTAAGCAGTTTTAGCCTAGTAGCTCAGCGGTTAAGGCGTGGACTGACGTACAAAAGATCGTTTGTTTGATTCCCGTTAATGTTACTGGCTTAATTTTGGGTGTACGCTGTCCTCTCTAACTTGTTCTAACGCTTTAACAACTACATTGTAAACCTAAATGATTTTAAAATAGTAACCATGGTGTTTCTTGCTGGTTTCTCTCCCAACCCGAAATGTGCACATTTCTTGAGTTTCATGTGAAATAAAAATAATATGCCTATATATAAGTTTGATTTGCCCCAAGCAAGCTTGAAAGATCCTCCTGGGCGTCTCGGGCGCCGCGAGACGACTCCCTGCCACTGTAGATGCGGGCCTGTGCACGGTGAGCAATGGGGAGCTCACCGTCCGTCTGTCTTTTACCGACAGGCCGTGTCGACGCCGCATTAATGTTCTACGCGCGCCTCAAAGCGAATGTCAGCAAAGCAAACGTGCCTGTGACCTGCCAAGGGCACCGCCTACCAGGGTTGCGGGTTGTTCGAAGGAGATACCGCGGCCCCGGAACGTAAAGGGAAATATAAGGAACATGGGTTTTAGTAAGTACAAGTTTGACACTCCGCCCAGAGCGGGGGAACTTATTTAATGTTTTCCCATCCTCAAAAAAAGCATGCTCCACCCTAGGCCACATCATCCTTCACATCGGGCGATATGCGGCAAAACGCACGTCTATTTAGTATATAAAACCCAGTCTCATATTTACTCCACGTTGCGCTTTAGGTTTAGTTTAGCTTAGCAGAAAATACCACTAACTGATTTTTACCCGACTACGATATACTGCTTCTTACTCTTATGCCGTTATCATTCTTCAGACGATACCCATAGAGAAACAGCCTCTTTTTCATCAAAGCTATACATTATTTTTTTTTTTTTTATTTTTCAATATAGAACCTGTTTAGTTGTGGTATGGTGTCTTACACAAATTATTATCGAGTATTCATTTTCAATTGCTACTGAGAGATATTAGAATATCGTCCATATACCTACATTAGATAAAGTAAACCGGCCCAGAGCGGGTTAGACTCGCGCACCGACGCGACGGTCCCGTACAAACTTGCGACAAACAGCCATATCTTAAAACTGCGTAGACTTAGAGGTTTAATTTTTCACAGCACAAAGGGCCAACAGACTTGAATATTTGGTTTTAATTTCAACTACTTACCTCCAGGCATTCCCGAGATAAAGGGTCATGGTAGGCAGACGTTCAACAAAGTGATCCAATAAGGCCCATAGCACACTGCGTATTTTAAACGCGCAGACGACGCACTGCTCGTTTAAAAAACACCGTGTGCTATGGGCCTAAGGATTCCGTTTTTGCTTTTGAGATACGGAACCCTAAAAATTAAGAATGAAATGATTTTCTCATGGATGCCACTGTCAGAACTGGAACCACACGGGAAGCACTAGCTTTCAAATAATAAAAAAAAAACAAATGAATCGTGTACCCAGTCCAAAGTTTTGAGGTAAAAAACAAAAACAGTCGAATTGAAAACTCTTCTGTTTTTAAAGTCGGTTAAAATACCAATTTAATTAGGACTTATTCGAGCTTCCAACATGTGAGAAATAACACAAAGTGGAATGTTCATTTTGTCAGGTGATTTACACAGTAATCTCGCTAACTGGAATTCTTCGAGAATATAACTCAATTATTTTCCGATAGAGGGAGTTTCCCCTTATGGTACGATCGTAGCATCGTAGGTGCAATTTATCTACACACATTTTTCATCAGATCAGCCACTGAATACCGAAGTGCAACATTAATTTCAATAACGTTTCCCTTGAAAGAATTTTCCTTTACTATCTATCCTGCCTCCATAATGGGTGTAAAAATATATTTTTCACGAAATCGAAAGGCGCTTAATTTCCCCGTCTTTCCGCGACATGTATTTTTTTTTTAAATCCAAGTTTTTTGTGTCGTAACTTTACTTTAAATACTTCCCGGGCCCCCCAAAAACATAAATAATAAGTTATTATTTTGATGATAATGAAAGTCTACTTCTGAACTTCTTGTACCCTTTTTTTTTGTAAATTTATTATTGTTTTGATTTATACACATCTAAGTTTACATATTTAAATATTTCATAATAAAAAATATAAAATGAATTAATAAATAATGAAATTATTATTTTTATCATTGCGATATTTTTTTATTCTAGACCCCGATCAAGGTTCCAACCACTTCACATTTTTTTTATAAAATCATAGTTTGAATAATATTACTTTAATTGAAATATGTCACCCGTACGATTCAATGCATGAGTTCTACAGAAAAACGTGATAATTTCAACCCGAAATAGTCGTTTCCTAGCAAAACTTTTTTTGTTACTTAGATTGATGTACAGGGGGTCTAAAATGGCCGCTACAGCAGAATAATAATATGAAGTATTTTTTTAATGTTTACACACACAGTTAATATTGTGAATTGTCAGTTTGTGACCATTTTACAATTTTTTATGTAATTCATATCATTATCCTATTATGATTTTGCGGAAGCGGCCATTTTAGACCCCCAAAATAAAGCCTGGTTGACGTCTTCGTGAAAGCTCCGTTTACACCCTGTATTTTATCACAAAAGGAAGTGGGAACTATGTAAGTGTGTCATCAATATGATTTGATCTGTTTGCTAAGCTACTGTAGCGATTATGGCTTCATCGTCTTATGGCCGTTCGTTAATGTTGTTAATTAGGACTAGGTTCGGTAATAGACTTTAATGGCTTATAATATTGTGTTATGTGATTGCTGTCTAGATTATCTACATGTATTTTGGTCTTGATTTTGCCTTGGGTTAACAAACCATCAGCTTCTACCTAGCATTTTCCTATGTTGGGGTTGGCTTCCAGCCTTACCGCATTCCAGCATGGAGCTGAGCGACTGCCTATCTGACTTCCGCAACCAAGTTAGTAACTGGGTAATTGAAACCACTTGGTAAGACTGGTTGTCAGGCTTACCTACTGTAAAATTTGGGAAGGAAAGCCCAACAATTAAGGCAACAGGGAGTGAGTTCAAAACCCATCCTTTGTTTAGTTGTTGTGATCTACATGGCAAAATTTGCAATTTTAAAATTAGATTGTTTTTGAAAAAATGGATGTTACCTTATCAAGACATTACTATGACATTAAGCATATTTAATGATAATGTTACGAAAGCTAAGATGAAGTGTTTCACGAGCTCATATAAATACAATTATTTTATAATCCACAGTCTACCCCATCTCGAGGGAAACATCGCCTGAATCACAAATATATCGGCGATTCCTACGAATTGATTCCGCAGTGATTGATGTTCGCTGTTCTACTGGCTCGGCTACAACGTTCGCTTCAAGAGCCTTTTGATTCCACGTCACTTTACTCAACACAATCAATAGGGAGACGGAACGGAATTCGCTTTATCGCGTCCTCTTTCATTGGATTATTGGGTATTTGTTTCATTATTATTTGCTAATGTGGAACTACTCATTCATTCGAGCAGAAATGATGAGCCTTGAGCAAGAAAACATCGAATTTATGCACATAAACTTAGGCTCTAGTTTAATAACATGCGCTTCTAAATATAAGCAAGAGGGTTGCGGAAAATTGCATCAAAGTTAACAAGAGAATATAAATTTATGTTGTAATTAAACATAGCTTGTCTTCAGAACTCATAGTTGTTTATTAATTAATATAAGAGCAACGGAAAACAACGGAGCACTGCCCGTGTTTCTCGGAAAACATATCATGAACGTTTTCTGCGAAACGCTGGCAGTTTGCAGTATAAGTAAAAATATGACCTTGCCAGCGTCGAACGGCAAATATCTGATAATTCAGCTCTATTGAGCTTTACGGATGTAATGCGAAGAGTTTCGCGGAGGGCATTAACACCGTCGCAATGAGAGGGCGGCGCGCGCCCGAGCGCTCAGAGCGAGCCCGGCCAGCACGTCTCTGCAGATGGCGGGCTGCGGGAGCACGCAAGAAAGCGTCGAGACAGATGCGTGACGCAGCGCGCAGGACCGCCCCCCCTCCTCCCCCGCCCGCGGGACCCCGCCGGCTGTGCGTGCCGCGCCCCGCGGTCCCTGCTCCGCGCGACACATCTCACAGAACACATCGATAATCGCGTGGTGCGTGAGCCCGCAGCGGGCTCGGACTCGGGTAGGTAGCTCAGCGCGCGGCGCGGCGGCGTGCGGTGGCGCGGCCGTGTGTGCCGGTGCAGGCGGTGCGTGGCGCGGGCGGGGCGCGCGCGGCGGCCCGGGCGGCAGTCGCTGGGAGGCAGGCGGCGGCTCGCGTCGCCCTGCGCTCTCTCGCTGCACGCTGCATCGTTGCGCTCGCGATCTCGCGACAAGGTACGCGCCGCGACACCGCACCGCACGCTGCACATGTTACACATCACACTCGTGCATTTTTTCATTCACCACTTCGTAGATTTTTGCTTTATTGTCGGTCGTATCGTGATCCGCGAAAGAACCTTCTCGGGCGCGCGCATATTACCTTAAATTATATTCAAAATTCGGTTAGATTTTGAAAATCACATTTGATGATAATAAATAAAAATTACTCAGGTAAGTAATAATAAGTAAATATTTTCTGCGTCTTCCTTAAGGCTGTAACGAAATAGACACAGGCATGCGTAAGCTCTCTAATGGCAGCCGAAAATATTATGCGAAGCTAAGAGAATAAGAAAACGTGATGAAAATTTTAAATTTCTTTGTTATTCGTAGAAGAGAAGGGAATTATTATGGACGTCATTAATTTTATAATGATTTTTGAGACGCAAAGACTGCGCTTCGTTTTATCTTATAGAAGATGTCATGAGGGAGAAAACAGCAAAAGTACTGGCCTGATGCCAAATGTCGACCGCGGCACACATCTTTCAGTAACAAATATTTTAGAAATATCAGAGATATAATGTCTGGACATTTAAATGTCTGTAGTGGACTGAACATGTATGTTGTCGGAAAGATGAGCTCTGTCATCGTTTGTTCGTTTGATAAATGAAAATGCTGGAGACCAACACGTAGGTAGTCTACCTCCGCTAACTAATTAGAACAGTTGCCTCTCCCAGTGATCTGTGACTTTCAACATGAAAATAATTTCCAGCAGAAACTGAAAGATCTCATTAGTTATTTCTTTAGTTGATAAAATCTCATCTTAATATTTCACACATTTTAGCAAAACGATTGTAATAACGGAAGAATAAATCTCTAAAATGGCCACCACAGCGCAATTTTAATATTTTCTCCGAACGTTCATTTTCATTTCAGTTGATTTTCTTTCATGAATATTTTTCGGGGTGAGACGCTCGATCTTCACGCCCACAATTATGATAACGTGCTTGATGACAAACATGGAGATAACAACTCAGACATTTCGACAATCGTCTTTAGGTCTCTCATTTTTTTCCGCCAAATTTCAAATCATTTTGTGATTGCTTAACCAGCAGCATTCATGTATGTAGATGATATAAATTGTAAATTAACCATAAGATGTAAAATACCATCACGCCTGTATTTGCGAAAGGGTTGGGCAGAGGTATGACGATCAACCACATTTTGCCATATTGCCATCTTACTGACAATAGGCTCAACTGCTTGTTACATTTAACTTAAATTCTTACTAATATTATAAAAGCGAAAGTGAGTTTGTTTTTTAAATCTTCACGCTTTAATGGCTGCACCGATTTTGATGAATTTTGGTACAGAGATAGTTGGGAACCAGGAGACGGACATAGGCTAATATTTTTTTCTAAAAAAGTGGGATGTGAGGGAGAAAGAGGGAAGAAAAGGGGAAAATAAGCGTTGCTATTACAAATCAATAAGGCGCAAGGGGAACTGTGTGACCCCGAATTTAACGCGAGCGAAGCCGCGGGCAAAAGCTAGTTTGATAATAAATATTTAAGATATTCGAAGGTTTCGGCAGTTAAAGCTGGGTGTCAGCTCTGTGGCTGAATATTTGGCACGCGGCGTGCCTTGTTGCGGGAATCTACAGCCTTCCTATCCACTTCGTATGAGTGCTCGCTATTTCTTGTTGAATACATACAAATATGTATATTTTTATATATACAAAAGCTAAAGTATTTCGGTTCAGGGAGTAAACGAACCCATCAAGAACCCGTCAACCATGCATTTTGTATATCAAACCAAGAACTCTACAGAAAAATTAATTCCTGGGAAATGAGTTTTTTTCGGATTGATAAATTACACTTTCTGGTACATATTCAAACATTGTCTTGGTGGATACATTCCATAGTACAAGTGAGGTATTTCAATTCAAATTATATAATTAAAACTATCCTACTAATATCATTGATGCGAATGTTTGTAAGGATGGATGTTTGTTACTCTTTCACGTGAAAACGGCTGAACGGATCTTGATAAAATTTGGCACAGATTTAGATTATACTTTGGAATAACAGATATGATACTTTTTTTCGATCATCATGCGGGCGAAGCCGCGGGTGCCTGCTAGTGATTTAATGAAAAAAAATAACTGGAAGGTTCCAAGGGTATCTACAAAAAAAATATCGTAATGTTAAAAATTATAATAATTGATTAATACTAAGTTTACAAAGACTTCTGTACCCTTTGGTACTGAAAGATCAGAAGAAGATTTTCATTATATGCAGTTAAATAATAACTTATAATGGTGGTGAGAATTAGTAGCTTTCGGTTTCGTTAAAGGGACACACTCATTATTATAATTATATTAGTCTATCACTTAGAACCTTTCATAAGAATCTACTAAATAAAAATAAACAACGCACGGCTCAAGCATTGATTTAATTATCATGTTTTACTCAAGATTTATAGTACTTTTATAACAAACTAGCTGCACCACGCGGTTTCACTGACGTAGACTGTTATACCTATAAAGAAATTAATATACATCTTTATGAATTGTAGCCTATGTGTTATTCTGATATGTAAGCTAAATTATAGTAAAGTTTCATCAAAATCCATTTAATAGTTTTAGCGTGAAAGAGCATCAAACATACTTACATACATCTTCACAAAGTTTCGCTTTTATAATACTTATTAGTACGTTTTGAACCAAGTTCTACCTTTGACTGCGATCTTGCAGGTTTTAAAACAACCAAAACAAACGGCAGTTCATTTCGACTGAACTAATTGAGTTCGCGTAACGAGCAGACGACCCACCCCTTTAATCAAGTCAACAATATACAATGTAAGCGATTTTATAAAATTCTGAACCCTATGCTCAACAATTTATTTATTTACAAGCCGTACGCCTGATTTCCCTTCGCGCAAAAATGATGAACTTCCATGCAAAATTTCCTCTCCCTTATTTCACCCCTCTAGGGGGCGAATTTTAAAAATCCTCTCCGTTTTTCTCCATTCTTTACATAGTATGCAATAATGTCGCTTCCACTGTCTGTGTGCTTAGATCTTTTAAACTACTCAATGGATTTTAATGCAGCCAGCAATAGATAGAGTGATTCAAGAGGAAAGTTTATATGTATAACTAGCTTTTGCCCGCGGTTTCGCCCGCGTTAAATTCGGGGTATCACAGTTCCCCTTTCCTGATTTGCAGGTACCTGCTACCAGTAATTTACCCTAGCGCCTTATTAATTGTTATAGCAATGCTAAGTTTTCCCTTTTTTTCCCTCTTTCTTCATCATTTTTCACTCTTTTTTTTTAAATAGCCTATGTCCGTCGCCAGGGTCCCAACTATCTCTGTACCAAAATTCATCAAAATTGGTTTAGCCATTAATCCGTGAAGAGGTAACAAACAAACTCACTTTCGCTTTTGTAATATTAGTAAGGATTAGTAAGGATATGAGAATCTACACTGCACCCGTGCGAAGCGGGGGCGGGTCGCTAGTAAATCACAAAACAGCAAACAATTATCAACTATAACAATATTGTACATTTATCACGAAACTAATTTGTAACACTGTTGGTATAATACATATTCGTAAATGCATATAAGAGCCTTGCTTCCCTGCCGAGCTCCCTCCAAACTTACAAGTTGGTTATATGAGTAAACAGTAAGCACGTAAGTTCCCGACTTCGTCCGTAAGCCTGTAACACTCAGAAATACCCACTTGCGATTCCCGGAAAACTAATAGTCAAAGGCAAATTGTCATTTCAGTCGGAGTTGCTGACGTTTGGGGCAATTTGTGAGCTATCCCCAAGAGATGCAATTTCCCCCTTCCGCCTAATTGCTCCCGGGGCGTGCTGCTACAAAGCTAGTTAGGAAACTGCCTCTCGGACCACTTGTGTCGCCTCGACCCCAATCAATTATAT
The DNA here is from genome assembly GCA_958449745.1 of Ochropleura leucogaster. Taxonomy (NCBI): domain Eukaryota; kingdom Metazoa; phylum Arthropoda; class Insecta; order Lepidoptera; family Noctuidae; genus Ochropleura; species Ochropleura leucogaster. Next base: position 7,384,480 of record OY288208.1, read on the forward strand.
GCTCAGAGCCCACGATGCCCACTGTGCCAGATCTGACCGTCGGTGAGACAATGTCATAGAGAAGATTCGAATCACCGCGCGCACCGCACACCTACTATTTTGACATTGGTATTCTACTTTGTGTAGTACCCGTCTGCAATCAACTTTTAAAATTTTATTACTAGCTTTTGCCCGAGGCTTTGCTCGCATTGAATTCGGGGTAACACAGTTCCCCTTTCCTGATTTGCAGGTACCTGCTACCTGTACTTTTTGCCCTTGCACCTTATACTTATAACTTTATAACTTTGCTTTGCTATTACAATAGCAAAGCAAAGTTTTCCCTATTCTTCCCTCTTTCTCCCTCATTTCTCACCGTTAAAAAAAGTATCCAGGGTCCCAACTATCTCTGTACCAAAATTCATCAAAATCGGTTTGGCCATTTACGCGTGAAGACGCAACAAAACTCACTTTCGCTTTTATAATATTAGTAAGGAAATTCATTGTTTCTCATAATTATTTTTTTGATACATAATTGCCTTGCATTTTGCCGCAACTCACCGGATGAGAAGTGGTGATGCAGCCTATTGTGAAGCACACTTGCCAATTCAGTTGAACGAAGAGATCCAGATTTCAATGATAAATAACACTTTATGTTTCATTCTAAAGCGTGGTTTATGCATTTCTCCTTCTAATTGGGTGTGTGAAGTGTAAAATATCGTTATATCGCGGATAGAAAACATGTACTAGAGAATGCGGTCTCACATTTTACACCAACGAATCGCATACGGATTCCTTAGGACGAATAATTTTCTGTAAACGACATTGTGACGATGTCTGTGAGTCGTGCCAGACATAAGAATGAATGGGTTACATGTGTTTCCTGAAGTAGATAATGTGTCATTTAATTAAATGCGTGATTGGGATTTTAACTAAAATAGTCGCTACTGGTCACAAAAACATTGTTGATCGCGTGTGACCACACAAATAGCAATTTAACTGTGTAAATAAATTCATAATTGTTTTTGCATTAAGCGTGACACAATTCACAATTATTGTCCAAACCACTAGTTTTTCATTAAGCGGAGAATCAGCTCAAAAGAATCTATTAGTTAAGCTTGGAAAGCTGAGTCTTTTTTGTACACGTGGTTTTAGGGTTGATTCTCAGGCTGGGCACAGTTTTAATATGATTTTCCTTTAGGAATTTCCTCTTCTGGAGTCGGATTTGTTTTTCTCGCCAAAGTTGGTCCTACGAAGCCAAGGCCGTCCAAAAGCGCTTTGGGTTGACAATATAGTTATAGAATGGCAGAAGCCAAGAGAGGTGCTCAACAGTGGTTGATTTCGGTTTGAAATGATGATGACGGACTATTGCTGGCCCCTTTAATATCGGCCTTACATAACTAATGTGACTTTACTTCAGGATTCTGGGGTCGCACTTTAATCACATGAAGTTTAAATAGTGGGGGTTGGGACAGATAAAATCGCGATAACTCACAATGGGGGGAGTATAGCGTGAAAAAAATACCGAAAAATAATTAAAAACCTAAGTTAAGCGATTTTTTGCAATAAGAATTTAAAAAAGTGATGAAAATAAAACTTTCATCAAAACATATTCTATTTTATCTGTTCAATAATAAAAATACACATGACACTGGTAACTAAAAAAGACACGAAGTTTCGCCAAGGGGACAAGGGCCTATAAAAATGGTCAAGAAAATCTCACCTGATTTAAGAATTGCCCCTCTTCTTACCTATCAAACATTACAGGGGTAATGTTTAGATTTACAAACCTATTAGTTCTAGTTCATTCTAGTGTTTGAAGAATCTAGAAACGAGGAGTTACTGAGTCCATAGAGAATGTTAATAGCATAATCTTCTTATAACCGACGCGCTCAGGTTTCATGAAACCTTATATGTATAAAGTCCCGTTTAAATTCTTGCTATATAAAAATATGCGGATTAGATTTTGCCGTTGTCTTTTACGTAATGAATCGTCATTAATTCATCACCTCAACTGCGTAACACACTTTAATTTAAATTACGAAGTAATGGGTTTTGTAGGAAATTCCTAATCCATTGCTTACATGTTTGGCACATTCGTCTGTTTTCCAACGTGAAAAATGCAATGAATGAAGTGATTTGTTCATTGAATACTCCGTTGTCTTATCGGTGTCTTAGAATTATAAGGCTCATTAAATGTATGTCTTGCTTAATAACTCTTTTTTTGTTTTTAAAGGGTTCCGTTGCCATAATAGCAAAACACGGAACTCATAGATTTGGAACTGTAGAGTAGAAGTTTGGAGAGTTAGTGCCGATTATGGACTGCTACACAAATCCTTACTCCTTACTAATATTATAAAAGCGAAAGTGAGTTTGTTTGTTACGTCTGCACGCCTAAATGGCCCAACCGATTTTGATGAATTTCGTTCAGAGATAGTTGGGACCCTAGAGACGGACATAGGGTAAAAAATAATAGGAAAGGGAGAAAAGGGTAGAGGAAGATATATTTTTTTCGATCATAACGCGGGTTAAAGTTAGCGTGAGCCCAAAGTAGCTATGCCACGCGGGCAAAGTCGCAGGCGGAAGCTAGTATAAATATACAGTTTGGTGCTACAGAACTCTTTATGTGAGACCCGCTGTTGGCTGGTAATTTAGGCGATGTCGCCTTTTCATTCATTTTATTCTAGAGGTGCGCTTGTATGATAGCTAATTAGAGATAGATAAGGGAGTGTTTCATTATGAACATAATAAAAAATGGAAAGAGTATGTGTGTGTTGTGTGTATGTGTGTGTGATTGTAGGTAACGAACATAATAAATATGGTTTATTCAAGTTTAATTAAAATACGTGCAATGATCGTTGTACAATGTACAGGAATTGAAAAACCATTCAGCACAATGTGTAACGAAGTCGATTCCTTTATTTTTTAATTTCTCTTCGCCTTTTAGCATAGGTATTGAATTCAAGCTGGATTTAATTAAAATCTGTGTTAAATTAAAGGAACTATGAGGCAGTGATGTAAGAGCGACCGCTTCGCTGAACGGATGGTCGGAAACGGCTGAAATTATAGCGGTTACTTGGTTTTGGGATCCTAAAATAGGTTTCTACAATAAATTTTGATTTTCCTACGTGAAAATATATTGATTGTGAGGAAAGATTTTTTTTTTATGATCATTCGAAGAACTAGTTTAGCGCTAAATTACAAGTAGGTTACATACAAATGTGCTAATCTGTGGTAGAAGATAGATAATCTTGTAACAAAGTAATCAATTAGACAATTAGCTAGAAGTTCATTCAGATAGATCCTTATTAAAATCTCATCAATTCGACTTTTCGGCCGAAATATAGTCCATTATTATTTATTAGCTTTTGTCCACGGCTTCGCTCGCGTTAATTCGGGGTAACACAGTTCCCTTTTCCTGTTCCGTTTTTGCCCTTGCGCCTTATTGATTGTAATTGCAAAGCTAAGTTTTCCCTTTTCTTCTCTCTTTCTCCCACATTTTTTTTAAAAGCTTATATCCGTTTCCAGGGTCCCAACTATCTCTGTACCAAAATCGGTTTAGCCATTTAGGCGTGAAGACGTAACAAACAAACAAACTCAGTTTCGCTTTTAGAATATTAGTAAGGATGACATTTATCAACATCCTTATAGAACGATGTTACTGTATCATTTTCCCATTCATCTCTATTACGGACGGCTCTGCATCTCTACTACATCCGTCGGCACCACCCAGCCCCACTCAGCCATACTCGATCACAACGCTAATTTAAACTCCGATCTGTTACCTACACCTACATAGTTAACACACATTTATCTCGTTCACAGATCGCGATTGCAAAGTCACAGCGAACGCTTTTTTACACGAAATATTCCCCATCATTTTCCGACTCCAATTTATCACAAACTCACTCCACTATACGTTTGTCGCTGTTGTGACCTGAATTTTTACTAATGGCCGCCAATAATAAAAACAATACATAACACGTTATGAAAATAGTTCGCGACTGGAATGCGTATCATCCGCGGAGCCCCCAAACGATGGCGAGCTAATATTCAAATAGATAAATCAAGCGCCTAGTCCTGCCGGCTTTTTGCACGGGGAAGATTGATGGCGAAATTTTTGCAAAAATTCCTCGAGATGTTGATCGTCGACTATTACGTAGAGGGCTTTTGTACGAATGATAATACGGTCCGAGGGAGCGTCGGGCGATGTGATTGCGGAGTCGAGATATGTTCCAGTTGAAAACTGGCTTAGTCACGTCCGCAGAGCCAGGCTCGAGCGGTAAACAATGACATATACATCCCAATTCTATATCGATAGGTGTTTTGTATTGATCACTTCTTCAGTATCATGACTTGCTTCGTAATCGCATCATTTTTATGGTAATCGAAACCCCATACCATTCTCAGAACGTAAGAAATGTCAAACGAAATTGATCTAGATTTCTGTTGAAGTCACATGATTAGTTTGTTCGAATGGCAATCTTTGCGTGACTGAAATATACTCTTTATCATTTTTATTGTCTAAAAATAAATATATTAATGTTTCTGTGAATAGACGTGCGTTTGGAAAGTTATCGTAGATTTAGGTCTCAGAATCGACACATTAATTTCTTTGTCATAGCCATTATGATTTTGAATGGAATTGGCGTACCATTGTATATTATATTATTCAATTTGTAATGTTCACACAGAATCATAATAACCGCACATATTACTCACCTTCACATACACTACAAAATAATCCTTATTGACTAAACATTCGTTTTGTTTCAGGTGCGAAAGTCCCGTGAACATTGGTGTCGGTGAGACGATCACTAGTGTTAGTCAGTGCTTAGTTCTCCGTCTGTCATATTTAAAGTGCCTAAGTTACATCTGTTAGTACATTAAAAGACAAATAGACGGTGTAGTGTTGTGAACTGAAACTTCTGTGTAGAATTTTCTCGTGAACCGTACTTGTATAAAAGGTGGAAAGATAGTGTGTTTTTTTTATCCTCAAAGAGTTTCTGTGTTCACCGATTATGATATAAAGGTAAGTTATTTTTTGCTTGAACAGTTTGCTTTTTCCATTTCTACGAGAATGGAGAACTTTATTGTACGAAATGCCTTTGTTTAAACTGATTCTACAGGTTTTTGTTTTGATTTTATATTCCTCTCATTTTGTCGTATTCGATCGGAGTTCCAGTTTTAAAAACCCGGTTTTCCATTTTCGAATACTCCAACCAATGTTTGAGGTAGTTAAGCAAACGTTGCTTGCTGACTTCGCCAGTTTTTCGCCATTTTTACAGCCGTCGTACGTTACGTGAAGCGCAGATTTTGATGAATGACAGCCGAGAAGATTTATCATAACACCGTAACTGAACATTATTTATGCGCCGCAGGATCCTCATCTGTTTAACTATAACCCATAAATTAAAACAAAAACTAGGTCACAACTCTGTTTACTATAAACAACGGTTATTGGCAACAATATTCATATTTACATGCTTACGAAATTTTCTGTGGCAGTTGCACAACATTCTTTTTTAATTTGGTTTTGGATGGGCTAGAAAGAAAGAAAAGAAAAAGTATTTTTGAGAAGATAAATAAATGCGTCCAAAAAGTATTCTTTGTTTCAAAAATTCCTTTCTAGAATGGCTATTTTTTACTTACTAGGAACCTATAAGAAATACCAATTATGGTAGAATTTTAATGGGACAACCTCGTTCGTCTTCTAGGCGTAAGTGCGACTGCTGAGTTCGAGGTGGTTCTGGGTTCGATTCTCGGGTGGGGTGTTATTGGGTTTTTCCATCAGAATTTTTTCGGTACCAGCCAAGGATTCTGGATTTGTGCCCTGTTGATGGCAATGGGTTAGCCCCCTATTTAATGGTACTTAAACCTTCTTTTTGTCGGATGGGAAATCATCATATAACTTCCCTTGCTCGGGGCAGAGAGGAGGGGAGTGTCAGACTATAACTGATTAAAACTCACCCATGTTCCTTCTATTACCCTTTATGTTCCGGGCCGCGGTATCTCTTTCGAACAACCCCGGCAGGCCACCACCCTGGCAGGCCCTTCTGCTTTGCTGATATCTCTTTGAACAGGCACATTGAGAGCCGAGTTCACATTCCTCACCTTGCGATGTGGAGTCTAACTGAGCACATAAAATATACACAGTATGTATTAGGCCTTCACACAAGCGTCCTCCATTCCTTAAAATAATTCAATAAAATGTTTTGTCTATAAAAAAAAACGGATTAATTTCCTCATTATCTGTAACAGAATCGAATCAGATAGTTACTACTATTATAAACATTGGCCGTGATCCAACTTTGTGACACCAACCGTGGCCTTACTAGAGGTTGCTAATAATCTAAACATAGTGCAAGCTAGATGTTTTAATTATCACTGTTTGTATCGTTCAATGTCCTCAACGTAGTAGGAAATGTTGATTGATTTGCTCCAGGTGACATGTTATTGCATCTCATTTATTTATACTTCTACTAGCTGTGCCCAGCGTTTCACCCACTGCTCAGGCTACCCTTATCACTTATGGGTTTGAAAGATAGATATTAGCCAATTAGCCAATTCGCAGACTTATTGAATATCTATGGATAAAAATATTAATGACAATCGGTCGAGCCGTTTCGGATATGGAAACGAAAATTGTGACATGAGAATGTTTTATTAGGTACTTATTATATTTTGAAGGGGACAGATTTGTTTGTTTGTATCGAACAGGCTCCAAAACTACTGGAGTGATTTTAACCATTTTTTTCATTTATAGGAAGTTACGTTATCAGGAAATAGCATAGGCTATACAAAATTACGCTTCTACCCACGGGAGCGGGTTAACAACTAAAGACGTGGATAAAAACGGCCAAGATAGCTATTCAATATAAATTTAATAAAATAATATAATATTTGACGACACGGTTGGCGCTGAGGTTGAGCGACCGACTGCGCTGCGTGTCGCAGGTTTGATCCCCGCACGGAAGAAATATTTGTATGGCCTATAGATAGTTGATCCGGGTCTGGCTGTGTGTGAGTTTAAAAAAAAATAAGTCTGAGATAAATCTGAGAGTCTCCGTATGGTATGGAATCTTTGATAACGGAAACGAATTTGTCGGATAGTCTTTGCCAAATAATTTATACTAGTCACAATTGTACCGGAGACGAATTTGTATCACATTCTGAGCCAAATAGACTATACCTATAGATAGAGCTATGGTCACTGTAAATGTCTAGAAAATACGGAAAATAAATTAACTTCTGGAAGTTTGGTTAACTTTGTTTGATTCATCGATTTTTGCCTCCGACTTCCGGAATTAAATTTAAATTCGTCTGTCTGGAAGACGGTTTTTTTTTAAATAAAGTTTTTTTTATTTTAGTCTCTTTAGTTATGGTATCTCATACAATTTTAAATCGAGAATTCATTTTCCATTGCTCCTAACAGCACGCAAGAAGAAGAAAATAATATATATTGTAGAAGATAACTCATAAACTACTAAAGCAGTATCGATAAAGTTAAAGTGGAATTTCCCTTTCGATTTGGAAGATATTTTTTTGAATATCGAACCACAATCCACAAGTAACAAACGTACAAAAGAAAAACAGCCCAATTGAAAATCTCCTCGTTTTTTTGAAAAACGATTAGAAAAAAAACCAAGCTTGACGCTTCTAGGAATTCCCACAAGAACCTCAATCAGATGTTAGCCTTACAGCATTATAATAATAAATAATAATAATAATAAATGTCTTGGGACAACTCACACACGGCTATCTGATCCCAAGCTAAGCAGAGCTTGTGTTATGGTAACCAGACAACTGATATACATACTTATATAATTTATAAATACATACAAATTATAGATAAATCACACCCAGACACAGAACAAACAATCATGCTCATCACGACGTCATCACACAAAATTTGTCCTGGGTGAGAATCGAACCCACGACCTCCGGCTCAGCAGTCAGGCCCACTAACCACTAGACCAACAGGCCCGTCATTGCCAGTTATTTGAATTTGCACGCTACTGAAATAACGGCTAGGTATTGAGTACCTAGTCTGTGAGTCACTTACCATATTTGATACAGGACACGAAGACATGTAACACGACGGCTTCAATTTTGGTGCCATGGTTGCGGGTTGTTCGAAAGAGATACCGCGGTCCCGGAACATAAGGGGCAAAAGTAGGAACATGGATGGGTTAGTCAATAAAAGTGTGACTTTTTTCCCCGCTTCGCCCAGAAAATATTTGTATTTTTTAGGGATGGCAATCATACTATGTATAGTAACTTTCCCCGCCCTGTGGGGAGCGGGAACTACTGTTAGAATTTTACGGACTAAAACCCATATATGTTCCTTCTTTTGTCCCTTTCAACGTGCAACATCTCTTAATAGTATTAAGAGTATTAAGTTAATACTCATACTTCCCTCTTAAAGTAAGGCTAACTAGCAGCGATACGAAAGGTCATTGACCTAAAGAACAACTGTGGCGTTGACAATCTAATATTTAGCTCTTTCCATCTTGTGCCTTTGTCGTAATGTCTCGTTCTCCCGGCAAAAACATGACAACGTTAAGACGGGTTCGCCAACATTCGGGCGGCCATTTTAGATGGGGTTTTAGCATGGGTTTTGTTTACATTTGGTATCGCTTCTCGTTGGCCGTACTTTAGTATAGGAAATATTGTACAGTGTACACCTCTTGAAGTACTTACTGCAGGTAGCAAGCATGTTAAAGCGCTATTAACTGCTATAATCGGATTAAAGCGCTGTGTGCTATGTCGTACACCTCTGGGTGGATACTTTGTATTGGTACTTAATGTGCATGCCACCCGGTATAATATTCTCGTTAATTAGAAACTACACAATGAAAGTTTTACTGATATTGAAACTATATAAGCCATTTTTTTTAAATGTTCAATCCACATAGGATCGGTATTATATTACACTAGCTTTTGCCCGCGGCTTCGCTCGCGTTAAATTCGGAGTTGCCTGCTACCTGTAGTTTTTGCCCTAGCGCCTTATTTATTGTAATAGCAAAGCTAAGTTTTCCGTATTCTTCCCTCTTTCTCCCGCATTTCTGAATTAAAAAATAGCCTATGTCCGTCTCCAGGGTCCCAACTATCTCTATACCAAAAGTCAGTAAAATCGGTTTAGCTATTTAGGTGTGAAGACGTAACAAACAAACTCACTTTCGCTTTTATAATATAAAGTAAGGACACCAGATTTTTTGCAACAAAACCTTCAGATAGTACTACTAAGTAAAATATCATATTCTGTTGTTGTTCTACACAACCAACCTTGTTTCTAAATACAGTAATCGTTAAGGTCCAAATATCGGGTTTATGTCCCCAATACCGGCTGGGAGGTTGCCCGGGGACGGCCGAGTGCCCATCAGCTGCCGAAGTGCCACCTGCGACCTGCATCCGAACTAATCCTAATACTTTACTTCTAATACAAAGCTCTTAAAGTGAGATGTTTCGACTTTTAGGAAGTAATTTTCTTTTAAATTACTGTTAGCCACAGCTTAAACAGCCGACATTTGGTACTATGAGATATAATAAATCAAATCAATTGAAAAGCATTTAAGTATTTCAAGTGGGCCAGTTACAAGCACTTTTGAGCTGTCAATACAATGATAACAAAAAAAAAAATAAGCTACAGTCCTAGTCACAAGGCATAATAATTCGATTCCAAAGCGTAGATCTCTATGGAAAAGAAACTCTATGGTCACTCTTTTAAATCGTAACATCTTGACAAAATTATGGTTACATCATTTATATTGAGATTAAACAAATATGCGAGAACGATGTATCAACGCGTCCAGAGTAAAAGCAAAAATATCATTAAAAATATAAATTTATTAAAATAAACTGTGGTAGTTAAGACATGAGCAGTCTTAACTGACAGCGCCCGTTCACGAACACGACGCATTGATCAGCCCCATTCAGTTCAACCATTGAAGGGAATTAAATGAAGTCGAGTTATTGGCAAGTTTCAGAGTCGAGAGCATTCTCCTTAACTCCCATCTCTTAATGGACTCGGATGGTCGAAGCGTTATTACGGGTAATTACTACTGGCCACATATTTTATGGCATCGTCCGGTTCGGGTATTTAACACAGGTTTGATAGCAACTAAATCATGCTCCAAGAGTTTATCACCTGTGCACTTGTGAGATAAAGTTTTGCAACTTTGTTCCTGTTAGGTAGATGAAAATATATTTGACTTTTCATTTCACTCTCTTTTAACTGTCGGAAACGACGTAGTTTATTAAATGAACACAATTTCCATGAAATGGATGTCGACATTTTGATTTGAATTCGGAACACTCCAATTATTAAAAAAATATTGCTCCAAAAATTAATATTCTTAAATTGAAAATCAATAGACTCAATTTATTTCGGTTCGAACAATTAGGTTCTCCCGATCTGCTCCAAAACACCCTTATCTTTTACCTTTTGCATCTTGCCTGTCCCGATTACCTTTTTAAGGTCGGAAATGAATAGTAATTAGTGACACCGTGATTCGAACTTACGTTGGATTTCTGAGTCAAGTTGCACTCGAGTGAATCGAGTGAATCAAATATGGAAATCTGATTCGATTCACATTGAAGTGAACAGTTGGTTTATTTACTCATTAACGTTGCTGGTTTATTGATTGTGTGTGGTAAGCGCTTTGAGATTTGTGTTGGAACTGGTCCAAGCTCATCATCTTAATAGCTTTATTTGTTTTAGTTTCATTTGGTATCCAGCTTGGTTTTAAAAATTACATTTTTTTTTCAAATCATTGGTAATCGATGTGGAGCATCTTTCTACATTTTCCAAATATGACTACGTAGAAATAAGCCTTTATCTGCCTTGTGCAAGGACCACTAACTTGGAATCGCAAGTAACTATACCTATAAATATAATTTTTGACCTAAGGTAGATAGATCAGTCATTTATTTGATGCAGCAAAAGACATAATACAGCAATTAGCACAAAAAATATCAAACTGAAAAAGACATAGATTAAAAAAGAAAGTAAGGTAGAAGTTAGACACATCACATCACTACATCACATAACGGTCGCCCACTACCGGGCGGTGTGTGTTTCAATATTGCACCAAATAGGAGTCCAGCTCAGCATAATGTCAGGTAGACTACCTGACGCTGGTATTCTGCTGAATCCTGCTAGTAACACGAATATCGAGAAAATTCAATTATCTAAAGAGAACAAAATGCGATATTGTGCGGCGAATATTTTGAAGGTAAATAATGAAGGAAGTATCCACATCTAAACGGACATGCATTTAAAATTGACAGAAAGAAATATTTGACTAAGAGCAATACAATGAGCTTTTAAGCTTGAGGCAGTGTTCTGGTCACTTAGTCAATGTTACAAAATCATAGCTCCAAGAAAGAAATTAAGCCACCTACTTACAAATTATTAGTTGCCAGCTCATTAGATAATCCGTTTTCTAATGACTATACTAGCAGTCACCTATATAAAGTTTAATTAACCATGAAATTATACAAAGGAAACCATATTCCTGTTTACACAATCACATACTTGCTTTATATAGATTTGTTTTGCGACAAGTCAGACATTTTGAAAACATATTAATGACCTTTTGGTTTGGTGTTACAAAAAATGAAAATTTAGAGGAGCAAGCCAAGGCCACTGGTTTCGGGTTGTTCGAAAGAGATATCGAATACAAAGGGCAAAAGTAGGAACATGGATGGGTTTTAATCAGTAAAAGCTTCGCCTAGTTGTCTATGAAAATGAGAAAAAAAAATCATGTTTATGGTATGGAAGACCCCTTAAATATCACACACTTTGTTCGACTCAGAAATCGAACTTAGGACCTAAATGCTCAGCACTCACGCTTGCGACAACGGGACCAACAAAGTAACCTAATAAAGAAAACGAAAATTATTTTTTGGTATTATAAGGTGTGTAGGCTGTTATAACACTAGTATTTACACACGTATACACTACAACCTGCCCTAATTATGTATAAAAATATCCGTACGGCTTGCAGGACAGAACATTGTGAAACATTTTTTTTTTATTTATTACACCACTACCAAAAAAAGTACATGTATTATTCCAGACCATAATCTACCTCTGTGCCTAATTTCATCAAGATCCGTTCAGCCGTTTTGACGTGAAAGAGTGACAAACATCCATACATCCTCACAAACAAGATAAGGTGTATAGGTACTTACCTACTTTTATCTATGTTAAACCAATAAACCTATTTGAATTTGGAGAAAATTAAAATCAACAGCTTCTGTTAGAAAATCGACTCACTCACAATTTCAAACAGCTTCATCTCTTTAAACACCACTAAATATAGGTTTGAGATACTCCACTGTTATAGCACTAACTCAGCGTAATGATTGCTAGTTAGTAACTGAACTGTTCAAAGAGCAAATAAAACAGCTAACAGCTCGTCAGTAGTCGCACGTGATTTGTCAATGTTTAAGTAAACAGTGCTAGTTTGCTCAAACAGATATTGGTTGGGTATTGGCTCCGTTTATTCACTTCACATACCGTTAACATCACGCTAGTATTACCCAAGAGGGTTGAGTGCCTGGTACACCTACTATTTGCCAGTTATATTTATGTTCCTAATAAAAGAGGGGACCGAAGGAGCTTGTGGCTAAATAATAACAGCTACTTCAGTTGATCTTTAGGTCAAGCCGCGCTTGCCTAGGTTGATCCATGGGTGGGTGGCGTACTTTTTTTTGCGAATGGGAAATCATGAAATAATTTCCCTCGCTTTAGGCGGAGCGGGGGGGGGGGGGGATTGTCAGACTTGTACCGACTAAAATCCACCCATTTGCCCTTTATGTTCCGGGGTATACGTATCTCTTTCGAACAACCCGTAACCCTGGTAGGCGGTGGCCCTGGCAGGCCCTTCTGCATTGATGGTATACTGAGTTTGCTTCGTGCTTCGGGAAACACGTAAAGCCGTTGGTCTTGGATGCCATTTCTAGATCTTTGGCACTCGATATTGGTAGTAAGTGGCTTGCAATTCTGACAACAAGACTTACCAAGGGATATCATCCTATTTCCCAGTACTGACTGTATTGTGGATATCAGATAGGCAGTCGCTCCATGTAAAATAATGTTGACTAGCTCCTGCCGGGGTTGCGGGTATTTAGAAAGAGAGTGAGCTAGTTCGCGGCCCCGGCACTTAAAGGGCAATGGAAGGAAAATGGGTGGGTTTTATTCAGTACAAGTCTGATACTCCCCTCCGCTCCGCACAGAGCGGGGGAAGTTATTTGATAATATCCAACCCCAAAAAAAATGTTGTATAGTCTAACTGGAAGTAGCAGTTAGACTGGTACACGCCCCAGCATAGTTGGAAAAAGGGTAGGCAGGTAATGAACAATAGAGGCTCCGTCGTATTGTGATGAATTAGAAAAAAGGAAAGTTCTGATGAATTGAAAACTTCTGTAGTAACGCAGTTATTTTCTGATTTTCGATTGAAAAACATAGGACAGTCCTTTCTAGTGTTTATCTGGCAGGAAACAATCTCCTCGACGAGATTAAATCTCACCAAATACGACAAAATATCAGCAGAAAAATCCCAAAATAGTTTACTTTTCGCCAGCGCTGGGAAAAAATACCCGGCCATTTTAAAACGCACGTATGTGAACATCCTGACAACTCGACAGACTATGAATGAACTTTTACTTCGCCGTCCAATTTCATTATAAAAAGTTCGGCCACAATTTTAATCTCAACCATCTACAATATTCTACATACCTAGTAATTTATGGGCTGTGTAGATTATAAAGATTATGAATTCCTTTACCTAGTTTGCGTGCAGCACCTGTATTTGTTAAGTAATAGCATTTGGTGGGGCAAACGCTAAATTATACGAAATGTAATCAATCATGAGTTTCAATAGTAGTGTAGTTCAACACGTAATGTTCTGATTGTAAGTTAGAAGTCTGACACACCCCTAGATTTCAATCAACGGCGGAAAATGAGCAGAACCTTGTACACGAGCGCACGGTGTAAACGACATGTAAATACATAAATTTTTGAATCGCAAACACATTTATCCTTAATAAAACAACAAACTGAATCCAAAGACATGACATAGATAGTTCTTAAAATTATGAAATAATTAAATATGTAAAACATAATCTACGTTTTGCATTTTTGTGGATGGATATTCATTAAATAACTCCCCGCTCTGAGCGGAACGGGGAAGTGTGTCAAACTTGTACTGACTAAAACCCATCCATGTTCCTTATTTTGCCCTTTGTGTTCCGGGGCAGCGGTATCTCTTTCGAACGACCCGCAACTACGCAGGCAGTGGCCCTGACAGGCCCCTTTGCTTTGCTGACATCTCTTTTAGAAATCTACGTATTACATTACGTTGACACCGCTCTCGTGTTAGGGCGTCTAAAATACTTCATGAACGGTCAGCTTCAAAGTAAATGATCCCCATAGGCTCGTAGTGTGTTTCAATTCAATTGGAATCTATTCGAATGGAAACTTGCCATAACTAGTTTGCCTAACTCGATACTGGACAGTCGGTTGAAAACCATTTAATATCGGTCATAGTGATACGTACAAATGGCGGTTGATCTCCGGATGTGAACTGGACTGACATGTACTTAATTTAACATGTCTCCGTAGCCGCGTCTGCAATTTGTCCGTCTCGGTTTCAACGATTCTTCAAGATGAAGAATGATGTAAGACGTAGGTAGTTTTCACGAATACATTCGCTTATAGGCATTGCTGCATTCGGTTAGATTGGAAACCAACCCCAATATACATAGCTCCTGCCGGGTTTAAAGAGCCTTGTCGGGGTTACGGGTTGTTTGAAAGATATATCCTGGCTTCGAAAAACAAAAGGTAAAAGAATCTCAGTGCACTGACACTCCCTCCAGCTCCGTCTGTGGCGGGGCTTCCCCCGCTCTATTTGAAGATCTTACATCTCTAAAAAAAACTGGAACCTACTCAAAGTTAGGAAAACAATAACAGTCATTTTTGTTAGAGTTGTTGATGATGATACACTATATCTAATGATGAAAGCGTTTGAAATTTACAAAGTATAAAGTCACTTCCTTCTATTCTAAAATCTGCATAAGAAAAGATTGTCTTCTCTAACAATCGAGGTTCTGTAATAGCAAGAGTAAGTAGAAAAGTTGTAACAATCAGGAATGTCCAACACAATGGTCAGACTACTTTGCTTATAACAAAGACTGAGGTTTCAAAGACAGGCGGTCGATTGCATTGATGTGTGCGATAAGCAGTACCTATGTTAGACAGACCTAAGGCCAGCGCAAATTGGCGACGGCATGGCAGATCATTTTATTTATACCCAACGTAAATTAGTATATTTAAGATTTTAGAAAAAAATATGGGGGATCAAGCATTCTAGACAGATATTCACCGACCTTAATAGTAATTATTAACCGACTTCAAAAAAAGAAGGAGGTTCTCAATTCGTCAGAATCTTTTATTTTTTATGTATGTTCACCGATTACTCAAAGACGCCTGGACCGATTTGCAAAATTATTTTTTCCGGAATTGTTTTTTTTTATAATTTGAAATCGATTGGTCCCATATCAATTTTATTTATGTTGTTTAAGTAGTTTAAAAGTTATCGTCAAAACAGTTTTTTTTCTCTATGTATGTATGGATATAAAAGGAAAATAAAAATATTTTTTGTAAAAAAAAAAACAACTTCCTTCCACTTCTTTCCGGTGGCAAAAAAGTCAACTAGACCAACAAAAGTCACCTACTTCAGCACGTAAAGTTATTTTAAAATTGATAGTTTTTTTTTTGGAAGTCTGTTTTATTTTCTATTATAAAGATATTTTTTTCTAAAACTTCGTATAGGTATCTTGTTTTGGTTGTTAGAACAAAGCAAAAAAACATAGGCTGTCTTCTATAAAAATTGTTGTTCCAATTAATCGAAAAAATATGCAAATACAGAAAATTGCAAGAAAAGGCATGTTATTAATGCTGAAGACCTTGAATATTAAACCTTCGCTCAATTCAGCAACAAATTGAAGATGTCATGCGATGCGCAGTTAGTTTTGGCACCATTGAATATTAAGTGTTTCCTATATAAGGGCTAGCAGATTGGCGAATTATTCAGCGTCCTGGCATCGAACAAACTCACAAACAAACGCTAGTCGCGGTGGTCGAATCGTATCATGGAAGTTTGATACAGGGGCTAATGAAGACTTCCGCAATTTATATTCAGCAATTGAACGCAAAACGTGATACAGCATTGAAGCAATACCTAAAATGCGTGTTTTCAATCTTCTTTTCTTTGAGTCGATATTACTATCAATATTAACGATTTTGAGATCTTGCTTTATGATCATGTAAGTGAAGGAGTACACCTACGTGATACTGTTGTCGTCCCTAATTTAAGTTACATCATCTGTGTAAATCTTTTGTTGGAGATCAAGTGATAATAAATAATGATATCTGTCAATGGCTTAATTGCCAAGAGCCTCGACCTAATACCTAAGGAGGCTCTCGATAGGTAGCTGGATCAAGGGCTTGATACAGAAAACGGTACTCTTGGACAAGGCTCGTATTGTCAAGGGGTTTCTTTCTCTGGAGCCCTAACCGCCGATAGCTTGGACCCTATTTCCGATACCGGTGGGCTACTATTTTTTGTATTATTAAATGTGTTTTTTCTGCGTTATTTATATTTGAATAAGGAATGTGTAAAAATACAATTGATATGTGAAAATGAATAAACGAAATAAATAAATCTAACAATTAAAATTAGAACTAAAAGTAACCGAACCGCGAGGAAGAATTCAGTCGCAAAATCGCAAATCGCCGATGTCAAAAGTAGCAAGTCTGCTTTTGGCTAAAATGACATCAACAGACGCGTCCTATTAAATCAAGACAGCATACATATGCCAAATATAGAAATGTATCATATGCCTCAAATATGCACTTTAAATACTTTAAGACAGTCTACGTTTGTGTAAATAAATCAATTAACACCTCGTTTTGATCTCGTAAGTTATTAAAAACACTGATCAATCTTCACGTTGAATAAAAATTTTAATGGATGTTGTATAAACACAACAGTGGATGAGGAATCGATTTCTTTTATTTTTAGGGTTCCGTACCTCAGAACGGAATACAAAGTGGTTTGTGTTTATTGTCTGTCTGGCTGTCTATCTGTCTGTCAAGACCCTTTGTCTCGGGAACGCATAGAGGTGTGCCCTTTGTGTTTTGAAAAAATCAACCTTTCTAACGTCCGGTGCCAATAAACAAAAACGACTCGTTTTGCTTACGGATAGTTGTATTTTGACATAAGTTCTATGAGACTTATGTCAAAATACAACTATTGTATTTTGGTTGTTTTTTTTTTAAACCGCTTTGAAACCGGGAACCGGGCGTAAGTCTACGCAGTCAAAATATTTGGACGTTTATGTCGCAAGTTTGTACGGAACCCTCAGTGCGCGGGTCTGCCTCGGTCGTAAGGATTCATAAAAACCGGCCAGGTTTTTATGAATCCTTACTAATATTATAAAAGCGAAAGTGAGTTTGTTTGTTTGTTACCTCTTCACGCTTTAATGGCTGAACCGATTTGGATGAATTTTGGTACAGAGATAGTAGGGAACCAGGAGACGGACATAGGCTAATATTTTTTTGAAAAAAGTGGGATGTGAGGGAGAAAGAGGGAAGAGAAGGGAAAACTTAGCGTTGCTATTACAAATCAATAAGGCGCAAGAAGAACTGTGTTACCCCAAATTTAACGCGGGCGAAGCCGCGGGCGAAAGCTAGTAACTAATAAAACTAAAATATATGACTCATATTAACCTAACTAGGCTAAATACAGTCCCCATATAGGATGCAATTCGAAGCCAAGACATATTTGTTGCCGTTTGCCGAGAGCCTTGACCATAACTATTACTGTTTATTTATTAAGGATCTCCAACAAAAGATGTACACAGATCATTTAACTTCAATTATAGACGACAATAGTATCACGTAGGTGCACTCCTTCACTTACAGGAGACCACAGCAGCTGTTATCAATATTAACTTTTATAAGTTTCAAACCGTTTGACATCTTTATGTGTTTTGGCTAAACTTTTAATTAATCTAAATAGCAATCGAAGCAATTTGTGCTAGAACCAAACTGCAATAGCCTGTAATTTTCATAAATGATTCCCATTCATTACATTTATCGCACCTTTGCTCGCTGCCGTTGCCACAATAGCACAGTTAAGCCTTATTTAAGCTCCGATTCAGTGTTGCTTCAGGCCCCTAAAGCAACAAATCGAATATCAAACTGATTGTCCTAATTCGTTAATCTCCAGTTACTGTATCGGTTAAGTTAGTTGTGGTATCGGCTGTTTCAATTTCTATTAATTAGGGTTAACAGAGATACAGATGTCATTATATTCTGCAGTAAATGCTTTGATGAGAGCCATGTGGTCCCGGTTTCCTATAACGTCATTGCTTCCTTATTATCGTTTTAACGACTACACAAAGTTTTATGGAAACATCTTAATGCTACTGTCACTAATGTCATATCGAAAGGCAATTATGAAAATTACGATGTAAACCCACTATGTATGTATGTGGAACTGCACTACTTTTGTCAGCAAAGTAGAGGGGCTTACCAGGGCCGTGTTGTTCGAAAGAGATACCCCGCCCCCGGAACATAAAGGGCAAAAGGAGGAACATGAGTGGGTTTTAGTTAATAAAAGTCTGATACTCCCCTCCGGTCTGCCCAGAGCGGGGGAAGTTATTTGATGATTTCCCATCCGTAAAAGTAAAAGGGTATAATTATATATTACACTCCAGAGTACAATTACGTTTATTTTTCGTTTTGAATTTTATAACATACACGTTTGTCTATAAAGTATTTGCCTGATGACTTCCAGGTTAGCTATGCCGACTCATATCCAGGTGGTAACGAATAGTTTTGTAGGGGTCGCTTTGATGCCTTTCAAGTGAAAACTTTACATTCGAATTTTAAAAATATAACCCATAGACACGTAACAAACCAGACAATTACAGAAAGTTAAACGACGTCAATATGTCAAATGGCACTCAGTATCCATGGGTAAAAACCCGAAATATTCCCCGATGTGTATTCTATTGAACAATGAGCGGTGTTCGCTACGCATTGTTATACTTTACGCAACTCGACAGTGTACTATTGTGTACAGTGTATTATGTATCAGTGAGTTAAAAGCTCATTTATACAAGGAGAGTTTCTCTCCCGCCTAGAGACGAGGCGTGGCGAGTCGATTCTCATAAAAGACCCTGGCGATTTTAACACTAAAGCAGGAAATAATAGCTGTCCTATTATGTGGTTATACGAGTCTCTCTGGGAGATTTTCTTGAACTGTGCTAAGGAAACTTCTGGAAATTAAAATCAAATCAATCATAGAATTTGCGCAATTTTTGAAATCATCAAATAACTTCCACGCTATGAGCGGAGTGGCGGTGAATGTTAGTGACTAAAATATGTTCCTTCTTTTAGCCCTTTGGGTTATGGGCCGCGGTATCTCTTTCAAACAACCTGCAACCCCGGCAGAAACAACCCGCAACTTCAGCAGAAAGTATACCGCCCTTATGTTGTACTATCAATGACAAATTGCTGCCGTAAACATACGGTTGACCACACATAGGGACTGTTTACACAAGTTATTCTTCGCTGATGGCTTATTCGAGGCGAGATACGTTCTTTGTGTAAACGAGCCTTGAGTGTCAGAGTGTCGCAGTGTCAGTGTAGTACACTTGCTACAGCTCTCCTTTGGGTTGTTACCCCAATAAAACCGAGCACGTTGGCTCATCCCGACAAAAGGACGAGCATTCGGTACGTTTCTAACTTTATCTCGCATTTAACTGGTTCATTTTAATAGCTGTGACCTTTTCATGGCTTTTGAATTGATAAAGGTTAATGACGAATTTGGTCTTAAGTTCATTTAGTTGAATAAAGGGGTTATCTCGTCCTCAGGGATAAATTTATTATTCTAGATTTTAAGACAGTCTTCTTCTTTTACAGCAGTGTAAATCAAAATATTCATAGTAATACATAGATTCTCTCTCATAAGGAGACTGATGATGATGTAGAATTACTCTCATACTGTTTCCCGTAACGCTAGCTCTATTCTTTACACCAAAAAGTCAATTGTTCGTGAAAAACCGGCCCTTTCCTGATTTACAGGTACTTGCCACCTGTGGTTTTTGCCCTTGCGCCTCATTAATTGTAATAGCAATGCTAAGTTTTCCCTTTTCTTCCCTCTTTCTCCCTCACATCTCATTTTTTTTTAAATATAGCCTCTGTCCGTCTCCAGGGTCCCAAATATCTCTGTACCAAAATTCATCAAAATCAGTTTAGCCATTCAGGCGTGAAGACGTAACAAACAATCTCACTTTCGCTTTTATAATATTAGTATGGATACTAAAAATCCAGAACACGAGTCCCAACAAATCAAGATATTTAACAAAAAATACTCCATAAGACGTCAATATACAAAAGACTACCACACACAAGTACACGTTATATACTTGTGAATATTAAGTATTTGGAGATATCAAATGGAAGCGCTGTGTATCTGCCAGCGGCCGGAGACTTGCCAAATATCGTTTTATTTCATCTCATGATTGCGATCAAATATATTGTTCGTGCTTTTTCCTTGTTCGGATAAGCCTGATATAAGACACAGCGGTACACCAAGATATGCCTGACCTTCACAGATAGAATTGTTAGGGAAATGGCCATTTGTGTATTATGGTCAGTCATAAGAAGGGATAAAATAATTCAAACAAGATCAAATAACTTCCCCCGTTCTGGATGGACCGGGGTGGATTTTTACTGATTAAAACCCATCCATGTTCCTTTTTTTGCCCTTTGGTTTCCTGCAGCCGCGGTTTTTCTGTCGAACAACCCGCAACCCCGCAGGCAATGGCCCTGGCAGGCCCCCTCTGTTTGACTAAGACTGAGCTAGTTCCGGTATTTTGTATCTAAAAGTTGGCTCGATTTCCCATAATGCCTACGTCTGATTTTGAAGTTATATTGCCGATTAAAAAAAGTCGTTTGCAGTTAGAATCGGTAGAGCAACCGAGCATTTTTGAAACAGCTTGAGGTCGAGTCGTACAGTTTAATAACGTACAATCACCGAATAATACCTTAAGCATCGTGCCTGTTATCTTCGAAAGGCAGAGCAGGAAAGGGCAGGGAGAGTGCCTAAAAGTAGACCCACATTTCGCCAGTTATGTTGAAGTCCCAGTAATATAAAAAATACTTAGCCAATGTCAATGTTTAGTAAAAATTATTAATATTCAGGCGTACATTTACCCCCTTTTATTTACTGGTTCCTACTTTTTTTTGGGAAATCATCAAATAATTTTCCTCGCTTTGGGTGGACCGGTCGGGAGCGTCAGACTTTTACCGACTAAGGCCATGTTCCTTTTTTTGCCCTTATGTTCGGAGGCCGCGGTATCTCTTACAACAACCCACAACGCCACACCGGGGCACCGGTACCTACTGAGATACTTTTCAATCAAGCGGAGCTACAAATGTCTGAAAGCTTTATTCAGCGGAAAGCAACATAACCGCTCAAAGTGAGAATGAGATGAGTTCGGTCGTGTTGGAGACTCGGTTTACATCGCAATAGAATACGACACTATACTAACACTGGAGTAAAAATAAAAGAAGTATAAATCCTTATCCTTATTTCCTGACTAGTATTATAAAAGCGAAAGTGAGTTTGTTTGTTTGTTACATCAACTATCTCTGTACCAAAATTCATCAAAATCGGTTTAGCCATTAAAGCGTGAGAACTTTGGTACAGAGATAGTTGGGAACCAGGAGACAGACATAGGCTATTTTTTTTAAAGTGGGATATGAGGGAGTAAGCGGGAAGAAAAGGGAAAACTTAGCGTTGCTTTTACTAATCAATAAGACGCAAGGGCAAAAACTGCAGGTTTACTCCCAACTGCCACCACTAAAACGGGCACCAGTGGTGGCCGTTGGATTAGTGCATTATTTTTTGTCCCAACGGCCACCAGTGGCGGACGTTGGCACATTCCAACTAATATTTGTCTCAACGGCCACCACTACATTGCCACCACTGGGGGCCGTTAGCATAAATATTATTTACTGTGTCAACTGTAATTGCCATTGGTGGCAATTACAGTCAGACCAATCGAGCTCGAATTGTAGGTGGAATGTGATACAAATGGAATACAATAGTAAGTACCTAAAGTAAACTGCAATAAGAATACCACCGAGCCCCGCCCTTCACAATATTGGTTTAATTTTTTATTGTTTGTCTCTTTACCTCGGTAAAAATAAATCAAAGTGGACCCCAATAGTAGGTAGGATTAAAAAGTTTACGACATTCTTCCGATTCCGAATCGTAGCCGTTTATTATTGTTCGTAGTTACTTATCTCCCCTGAATTCCGAGAACTGCTAGTGTGATTATTGATTTTCTATGCAAATAAATAGGAAAATGAATGAAATGATATTAAGTATTAAAGCGAATAAAATGGCTACTTTCAAATTGTTGAATTAACATTATTTAGAAATTCACCAGATATGTATGTATCTATATCTGTAAGCAATTAATCTGTTAGTTAAATTATAGGTACATTTGCTATAGTTAGATTAAATTGACAAAACACTAATAATAAATATTATTTGGAATGTGCCAACGTCCACCACTGGTGGCAGTTGGGACAAAAAATAATGCACTGATCCAACGGCCACCACTGGTGCCCGTTTTAGTGGTGGCCGTTGGGAATAAACCAAACTGCAGGTAGCAGGTACTGTGTCATACCGAATTTAACGCGAGCGAAGCCGCAGGCAAAAGCTAGTGTTATTATACGCTTGATAGTAAATATACCTATAGAGAGGTACAAGTGAGTTGTTTTACCTAATAAGTAGAGACAGAAGAATGGAGAATACTAGTCCTTATAAAAAGAATTCTGAAAATCGGTTCACAATCGACGACGATTTTAATATATGTACTAGACTAGTATGATAACTCGGCTTAAGAGTGTAGTACGAATACAGAACATTAGAATAAAAAGTCCATACTTTAGACTCTAAACTGCGCCTAAATAAGTGCATGCAAACTCGACCCGTATGCATTATGTGCTCGACCGCTGAGCAAACATCGCTTTCAGCGCTGGAAAGCGCTGCGAGCGGCCTTTAATTTCACATGCAGCCTGCAGCTATTAAACTGTACAGGCTGATTTTGATTCCAATGCTTATTTTTCTGGAGGTAAAGTACAAAAATAATACAAAATGCTTTATTTAGTGTATCAAGTTTTGCACTGCGTAACTAATTTTTGAAGTATCCTTTTAGAGAAAAAATCCTGTAGTATCACTTCGCTCTCCAATAACTTATATATTCTCAATGTACAGAACTGTTAAATAAAAAAAATAGTAGAAGATTAAAAAATATAACAATAGAGTAAAAATAAAGTTAAGTAACTCGTATTATTTTTATAACGCAATTAAAAACAACCACTAATCACTATTTACCTACTTATATATCTCTTT
Organism: Ochropleura leucogaster; assembly: GCA_958449745.1. Classification (NCBI taxonomy): domain Eukaryota; kingdom Metazoa; phylum Arthropoda; class Insecta; order Lepidoptera; family Noctuidae; genus Ochropleura; species Ochropleura leucogaster. Next base: position 7,407,966 of record OY288208.1, read on the forward strand.
ATTTCATCGTCAAAATCAAATTGACCGCTCACACAAACACGATTGCTTGCATGGTTTATGTGCCGACCGATCCTTCGAGAAAGTTCCACAATTTTCTGGAACTCTCTTCATAGCTTTATAGCGGAACACTCAAATACTATTCTTGAATCTTCTAATGAATTCCATAGATCTCTTTGTAGACCCCATTTTTTATATTTTAGAGTTAGTCCACTAGCAAAACTTGTTAATCAAGAGTTATATTAAATTGTAACTTCTGTAATATTAGCTTACTTGTGCACCTACATATATTTTTGTTTTATTTTTTGTGTTTCTTTGCAATAGAAGAGCGATGCTTCTCAACACAGGCATTACTTGCTTAAAGAGAAGTTCTAAACACTACATTTTGTGAAACAATAAAGTATTTTGTATTTTGTAAGAGATTGCCAATCAATTTAAAGGCAACCTCTAAAACTAAACATATGACCCACCCTGTATAATGCACTTATTCCACGTGACAATTCACTTGGAGGTGCCACCTCTCTAATCGAGTTGAAAGCTTTGAGAATTGACGAGAGACATGGGAACTGTGAGTAGGTAGGTACAGACGGGAAAATGTCTCCCTGAACACAGTGTAATTTAACTAGCTGACCATATTAAATTATAGAATTATCTTGACAATTATATCGAGTAACTGTAAAAGAACACAGTGTTTCTAATTTCTAAATCGACTTTTCTTGCATACTGTACATACTCTTCACATATTTTACCTTTGCTCGCTATCTACAAACGAAATTTTACATATAAAAATGAAACCTTAAATAAATTACACTTGGGAAGCAATAATTTAATCAGCAACATGAAATATCACATGGGCTTCACTCTGATACTTACTTTAATGCAAATTAAATTAATATTACGAATATTATGCAAATGTTCATAAAGACATCTGCCGCAATAATTCACACGATATTATTTATGATGTAACATTCCTAAGTTACGTCATAACGGTGACGTCAGAATTATATTTGAAAATCGAGTTTTACATACTTGTGATATTTTTTCATAACACCAAAGGGAAGATGCGATCCTGCATTTGGATCATGTTACACTTCGAATTTAAATTTCGAATGTTATATTATTTGATAAAATAAAGCTACCTACGTTTAGATCACGTAAAGAAGTTAGGCGGAATACTTTCCACAAATAAACAGTATACCTTCTTGGTAGATTTAAAACAATAGACAAGACACAAGACCTGAGAGCTCTATCAATACCTGAGGCCTTGGCAGGTCCGGGGTTGCGGGTTGTTCGAAAGAGATACCGCGGCCCCGGAACGTAAAGGGCAACAGAAGGAACATGGGTGGGTTTTAGTCAGTAAAAGTCTGACATGCCCCCCGCTCCACCAAGAGCGGGAGAAGTCATTAGATAATTACCCATCCGAAAAAAAAAGGCCTTGGCAGGTTCCTCTGCTTTGCTGACATCTACGCTGCTGGCGCGCGTGACTAGACGTACGGAGGTTGAGCTACCCACTTTCTCCATCATAATAATAAAAATTTCAACCGTCTAACTACCACAGCTCATGAAAGACAGACTGGTGACAGACGGACGAAGGGCGGAGTATTAGTAAAAAGGTCCCGTTTTATCCTTTGGATACGGAACCCAAACAACGAGCGTAAATCCCATTTTAATCCTCCCGTGACACTACACTATAACCTACTAATGTAATATTCACGAATGCATCCGTTATAAACGCACCTAAACTGGGCCGCTCGCTGCTGACGTTAAAACAATCTGTGGTAATTTCCGGGCTCAAAACAACTGGCTTTGACACACGAGCCTGTGTGGTGACGTCACACCGTTAATAGTACATAGTTGGTATTTACTTTTAGTCGTTGTTATATGTAAGATACATTTAACAGAAGCCAGGTAGTGTTTAAATCTATTTGTTTTTGCCCGCGTACGTGTTGTTTTTTATGCCTTCTTTCGTTCTTATCTAATATATAAAATTCTCGTGTCACAGTTTTCGTTCCCATACTCCTCCAAAACGGCTGGACCGATTTGGACGAAATTTTGTGTGCATATCGGGTAGGTCTGAGAATCGGCTAACATCTATTTTTCATGCCCCTAACCGAGCAGCGGGTGAAATTCTCGTGTCAAATTTTTAGTTGCCATACAATATATTCGATAGGTTTGATAATAGGTCGTAATCTAGTTTTCTTACCCTTTAGTAATAAGGGTGGCCCTCTTCAGAAGAGGAGGTCCTCTTAGCTTGCTCAGGTGAGCAGACTGGCTGAAACCGCAGGACCCAGCTATATCTAATATATAAAATTCTCGTGTCGTGGAGTTTGTTACCAAACTCATCCGAAAAGGCTGGACCCTAAGTGAGAAGGTAAGAGACCTGAGCAGCGGGCGAATCCACTAGGCACAGCTATATTTAAAATGCCATTTTTACCCGAAGGTTCAAAGTTATGCAGGGTTAAGAAAGCTATGAAAATTATAAGACAGGACTTTACACACCTTTTAATACAAAGGAATGCAACATTATGTTTTTGTAAAATCACTTCATATCCTATATATACTAATACTATAAATGCGAATGTTTGTGAGGACGGATGCATGGATGTATGGATGTTTGTTACTCTTTCACGTCAAAACACCTGAACGGATCTTGATAAAATTTGGCACAGAGGTAGATTATAGTCTGGAATAAAGTGAAGCCGCGAGCGCCAGCTAGTTCATAATAAAAACTCAATCGTGTTAAATTAACTTTGAATGATTCTCAAAATACACAAAAATAATTCTAATTAAAAAAAAATCCTAAAAACTTTCGTGTATAGACTTTCTATTCGCATTGAAAAACAGCCGTGTGAAAACAACTGCAGATTTCTTGTTTAGAAAACTGATACTGGTCTTCTCTATTCTGGGAATATTGCATAGGGTGTTGCGTTTACGAACAAACACTAACAGTTAACAAAAGCCCGTATACTGGTAACTGGTTTCCCGTTTGCTTGAATATATTTTATACTCAACATTTCACCATATCTGAGACTAAAAGCCACTTCTAATTGCCATTTCTTGGAAATGCAGATTCCTCATTTTGCATAACAACTGCATATTCCATTGGTGTACTCAATGCCGCAAGCTAAAGGGGAGCATCTAACGGAATAAAATAAGCCTCAATAACAGCGCCGATTCATCTTGTTAGGGTGATTCTTCTTTGTATCCTATCCTCAGATAAACAAAATTGTCAGAGACAACAAAGACAAAGGGATTCTTAAATTAAATCCAACCATAAATATAAATTGCATAAAAACTTCTTGTATTCACATCTTTAATCAAAATATTCAAACAAAATTACAGATTACCCTTATTTCATCAACATTTCACTTTAACAACTTATTTGACGCTCAAACCCAAAGAAAATGGCTCACTCGCACTCCAAAACTGTAGTTTAACCCCATTCCATCAAAGTTCTTAAGGCTGGTTGTTATATTTATGTAAATGTTCGCGTAACACCGACTTGGAGACATTTGACTTTCCTTTTCAGCTCTAGACCCGGCCTTCGTACCCTAAAACGTCGTGCAAACACAAAATATTAAGTAAACAGTAAATATATGCCGTGAATGTCGTGCCTAATTAATATTACACCGTAAATTGTGTCGCCTGTTATAAATCGTCTGCACTGTAAGTCGGTTGAACGAACACATGCACCGAACATTTATCCAGCTTCCGTTAGTTAATAGCGCCATTAAATCGCTGTTGATTTTGGCCAATGATTTGCGTGTCGAGAGGACGAGGGGGGCGTGAGTGACGCACGCCCGGGCGGGGGTGCGGCCGTTACGTCACGCGTGTCGTCACAAATCCAATGCTACGCGTTACGAAGGCTACGAGCTACGAAGGCTACGAAGCTACGACGTAGCAATCAAATATCCCCATATAACCAGGCCTTTAGCCGATGCTAGAGCTATTTATACTTTATCATAAGTTGACACGAGATTCTTTTAGATGAGGCGGCATATTTTCAGGCCATAAAACACCACCCCCTTCAATTTTGCACTGCTATGGATAGACCGGGATCCAATCAAGTTAAGAGGTCGTTTCACAACGGTAGTCCTACCGTGCAGAATGCAAGCAATATCCATTACTCAACTAAATATCTGGAGGTGAATATAAAAGTGGGCACCGCAATCGTAGTCTTTGTGGTTTCTATCAGGCCGTATTGCGATTTCAATAAAACTTTAGTTAGTAGATAAAAAATCAGGTCAGAGAGATATTTTTTCATCGGTTATTTATGTAGGAGTTATTCGGAACACGATCGAGCTGCCACCTATCACGCCGAACGATGAAATTGCAGAAAGATGTTCTGAATGTCAAACATCCACCTTTTGATACAGGTGGGGGAATTCTGAACTTTTTAACATTCGCAATTAGACTCATTTTTCAAATTAAACAGAAAATGTGATAATGAGAGTGACTGATTTTGTTTTATAATAATTTAATAACTTTCTTCGAGAGACTCCTACTCATTATCTCATTTAGAACTGATTACTTCTTGTGTCTTTAAAAGTATGATATGTGACCTTCCTTTTCCCAAATTTGTTGGGGTCGGCATCCAGTCTAACCGGATGCAGCTGAATACCAGTATTTTACATGGGCGACTGCCTATCCTCCACAACCCGGTCAGTACTGCGTAATACAACACCCTTTCGGCCAAAAGAAATTGTCGACACGTTTGGCGCAGTGGGTGAGCGATCGACTTCTGCGCTGCGTGTCCCGGGGTTCGATTCCCGCACCGAACAAATATTTGTATGACCAATATTTGTATTTGTATAAATGTTTGTAAACGCACCCATGATACAGGAGAAATTCCTAGTGTGAGGTATCGTTTTTCTTAAAAAAATACTATATATATATTCTCGGCCATTCAAGTGATCACCAATTGGTTTGTAGCCAAACAAACAACAAAATAATTAACAGTTGACAAAAAATCTGTTTATAGTATCAGACACTCATATAGGTACGTCATATAAAATTAACAAAGGGCATGCGACATCTGGTCACGCACGTCTAAATGCCGTGAGCCATACGAAAAACGAGTATTTACACATTCCTAACAATTTGACTAAAGCTATATACATACAGTAAGACCTGATTCAGTTTAGTGCTAAATTTAATTCCGCGTTAATATTTAGGATGTTTGTGCTTCAGATTTTATTAACATTTTGAGGATATTTACATTTTGTTTGTATGTTTATGCAAACAAATAGACGTTTATTTGTGCGCTTGCCGTTTCATCTTTTATGACACGAATAGATGTCTTCATTATAAATTCTTGGGATGTAAGTAAATGTAAACAGTGTTGGAATTTGAGCAGGGCTGTCTTTTACTCATTAGAGGTTCTGGAAGAGGTACTGCTCTTCCAAGATAATGGAGTATATATGGAAAAGCCTAAACATTGAAATGTTAAGTACAATAATAATTCATCGTATAGGTTTAGAACATCGGAGCCCCATGGATCGCATGACCCTGGGCACTTGCTTAGAATAGTCAATGGAAGAAACAGCAATGAATTTAATATTTGTGTTTATGTATTAAACAAATCGAACTCGAAATTGGACGACTCCTGTTGCAGAGGGTATTACCATAAGAGCGACAACTACAAAATAGTTACTTGATAATAGGAAAAAGAAATACACACATATACATGATATTACAATTTGCATCGTAAAACACAGAACACAAGATCAATAAACCATTGGCAATATTTCCAATGAACTGATCTCGCATCTATCAGCTCCATTTTTAGCGAGATCCTTGCCTTGCTTCGTTAACAGTAAATTGTTTACCCAATTAAAAGTTTGTACAACAACACGACGAGCAGACTGGGCGACGGTGTATATATTTATATGGCATCTTTCTGCTATCTAAAATTATCTTTTACCAGTCTTATTGGTAACTTGAAGGTTTTAATCATCGTAGAAAAAAATATAGTAGAGGAGGTGTCTAGGAAGCTAAACTTAGGAATAGCAGCCCCATTTTTTTTTAAAACATTGCCCCACACTATAGGTAAGTCATACAAATATTTGTCCGTGCGGGGATCGAACTAAACCCATCTTGTATTGTTCCATGGCTAGGCATAGACTTCTTTCCTATGTCACCCGACTTCTGCAGTAGACTTCTATAGGTATTTTTAAGGTCTATATAGGTCCGGTGTAGCAGGTTGTGCCGGCGTTGCGGGTTGTTCGAAAGAAATACCGCGGCCCCGGAATATAAAGGGCAAAAGAAGGAATATGGGTGGGCTTTAGTCAGTAACAGTCTGACACCCCCCCCCCGCTCCAGAGCGGGGGAAGTTAATTGATAATTTCCCATCCGCAAAAAAGGCCAATATAAGACATTTGAATGGACTATTACATGACACAATCCTGTCATTGTAAAAAATAAAAATGTGTCTATACAACCGCTCATTGTTATCTGCCAACCCTTTTCCAGAATACAAGCGTGACACATATCGACGACGAAAACTTAAAATGATTTTGGGGCGTTGAGTGTGCCGTTGGATTTTCGCCTTTCACCGCTGAGTTGAATGTTGCATATTCAACAGCACACTTAATGTCGGTTACATCATTTCTCATTTTACAACCTGGAAACCCACTGTCGCATAGATGAAAAGATGCATAAATGTGGAAGAAACGGGAGGTATGTGTGGATCGTACCACGTGACGTCGAGTTTACGTCATATAAATAGAATAAAGTGTGCATATAGGAAGTGGGGACCTCTTGTGATTCTGGTTAAATTTCGTTTCGAAAGGATTAACAATATTTTTTACAGCATTGATTGCTGTAATTTGGGCACGCAGAAATGAGGCACTTAAAATTGGGGGTCTAAAATGGCTGCTTTACATTGTTTAAGACTAGCTGCACTCCGTGGTTGCACTCGTGTGGTGATAGAATACTAAATATTTCTTTATGAATTGTAGCCTATGTGTTATTCTGATGTATAAGCTATATTATTGTAAAGTTTCTTTAACGTCCATTTGGTAGGTTTTGCGTGAAAGAGTTGGCATTAATTATATTGGTAAGATAGCTGGCGTCCGCAACTTCACCCGCGTGATATCAAAATTAAAGTATCATAATCTACCTCAGTGCCAAATTTCATCAAGAGACGTTCAGCCGCTTTGACGTGAAAGAGTAACAAACATTCATACATCCATCCATCCATCCATCCTTCCTCACAAACATTCGGATTAATAATATTAGTAGGATAATAATTTGAATTCCGTTTAATTTCTCAAAATGGTCACACACGCAGTTAATATTGTGAACCATTTTACGAATGGTAAAGTAATTCATATTATTTACCTATTGTGATTCTGCCTAATCGGCCATTTTAGACCCCCTATACGTACAGATGGCGAAAACTTGATTTTAAAATAAAAACGATATTCTATAAATAGCTTTCAAGCATGGCCAGAGGGGCTTGCCAGAGCCTCCGCCTGCCGGGGTTGCGGGATGTTCGAAAAAGATACCGCGGCTCCGGAACGTAAAGGGCAATAGAAGGAACATGGGTGGGTAAAGGTCTGACATGCCCCCTCGCTCCACCCAGAGCGGGGGAAGTCATTTGATGATTTCCCACCCAAAAAAAAAGTATGTTGACAGGATATCGATATTACCTTCGAGAATCACTCGTAACATCATTGAAACTCCTGAAAATATAAATGTAACCGGGAAATGTTACTGACATGCAAAACATAATGATGAAGATGAATGACGCGATATTTTCGCTACCGATTCCAAAGAAATATGCTATTTTTCTTTTTGTTTTCAAAAGAAATGCATATCATCGTCGGGAATGTCAGAGATGTTTACGAGTAAAATGGCAACTCGCTGATTTTGTAAATGTAAACGATTTGATGAAACTGACTGTTCTTTTTTCTAGACACGTTGTCGTACGCCTACATTATTAAACTTTTTGCCGCAATGGACTTCAATAGAAGTTATATTATAAACTAGCTTTCGCCCGCGGCTTCGCCCGCGTTAAATTTGGGGTAATACAGTACCCTTTGCGCCTTATTGATTTGTAATAGCAACGCTACGTTTTCCCTTTTCTTCCCTCTTTCTCCCTCACATCCCACTTTTTTTTTTAAATTAGCTTATGTCCGTCTCCTGGTTCCCAACTATCTCTATACCAAAATTCATCAAAATCGGGTTAGTCATTAAAGCGTGAAGAGGTAACAAACAAACAAACAAACTCACTTTCGCTTTTATAATATTAGTAAGGATGATCCTACTTATAAATAATTATAATACTATAAATGCGAATGTTTGTGAGGATGGATGTATGAATATTTGGTAGTCTTTCACGTCATAACGGCTTAACGGATCTTGATGTAATTAGAGTTAGATTATAGTCTGGAATACTTTTTGCGATCACTACGCGAGCTAAGACGTGGGCGTCAACTAGTTTTTTATTATTTTAACTTCTTATCTTTTTGTTATTTAAGACACCTAGAACATTTTTTTCTTAAGCCAATGGTTGATGGGATATTTGAAACCAAAACACTACAACAAACCAATATCTATTAACTAATTCTTTATATATATAATTCTTCTGTGAGTGTCGCTGAACTTCTCTCAAACGACTGGACCGATTTTGATGAAATTTTTGTGTGTGTTCAAGGGTATCTGGGAATGGTTTAGATTTACAATTTTGTCTGGTAGATGGCGCTGCATCACATTTTTTTGTAAATACGTAGCGAAGCATGTACCGGGCCGCTAGTATTTGTATAAAATTCTTCTTACAGTCATGAAAATTGCATTACGAATACATAGAATCCATGTAGTTGCGTTGAGCTATAATTTTGGCGTGCAATTTAAACTCGTCAATGGCCATTACCCAACCACAGAAGCGTGTTGGTGATCTATCGATACATCCCTACCCTAGTGGTGCAGATATATATGTATCCATAGGAGAGTTTTATGTTGAATATTTTTCTATATTTAGTTATGATTCAGTAAAGAGAATCATCATTTGAATAGCCTTTTCTCAACTATGTTGGATGGGCTTCCATTCTAACCAGATGCAGCTGAATACCAGTATTTTACATGGAGCAACTCTCTATATAACCTCCACAACCCAGTTACTACTGGGTACACCTTCAAAGATCTACAAAAATGACTGCAACGCTACCTCATTTTGTAAATCGATACCCCTTGGTAAAACTGATTGTGTAGCTTTGTTCTTGTTATTTTTAAATAACGTTCCCCACACCTAGGAATTTCTCCTGTATCGTGGGTGCGTTTACAAACATTTAACTCACGTACATAGACAGCCAGACCCGGACCAACTATCTGTAGACCATACAAATGTTTGTTCCGTCCGGGAATTGAACCCGCGACAGGCAGCGCAGCAGTTGTTCGCTCAGCCACTGCGCCAACCGTGTCGTCAAGCTTTCTGGCTACTTTTTCGTCGTGTTGATTGTCCACTGTAACGACTGCCAAAGATCTACAAATAACAGCCAGGACCGATAGCTTGCCTTTTTTTCTAGGTAGGGTGAAACTTGGTTTGTAAGGGGTTGTCACCCATCTACAGACTAACCTAGGCTGCTTAACCTTAAGATCGACGCAAGTGACTGTTACTATTAAGCCGCTCCACACGCATCCACGTGAAGAGAGTGTATACTGTTTTTATCTTCGCACTGAACGTAGGTTAGGCCTATGATTATGAAGCAGACCAGAGGCCAGGTTAATGAGCATAGTCACTTATATTACATCGGATTCCAGTACATAACATAACGCTTATCATCTCCAAAGGGGTAAGCAGAAGTGTACCTAATAGTACCAAAACCCACATCTCACCAGTTACGTTTCATATAAAATAAATAAAGCGTTTTTTTCCAAAAAATACATAATTCTGTTACTTTATTTTATGCAACAAACAGGACACTTCCATTTCAATCTTATATCATTTTTTTTCTTTTTTAAAGTATATGTGAATATTTTGTAGCAACTCATGATTCGAATAATATACACATTACAGATTTAAATTACAGAATATTTTGCAATATTATTGTTATTATGTGTATACCATTTGGCTACCCCTCTTTCCAGAGCTGTCCATCTTTTGCTTGGCTTATGTTACAAGTATATATATATAACTAGCTGTGAACAGCGGTTTCACCCGCTGCTCGGTTAGGGGCATGAAAAATAGATGTTAGCCGATTCTCAGACCTACCCGATATGCACTCAAAATTTCGTTCAAATCGCTCCAGCCGTTTCGGAGAAGTGTGGGAACGAAAACTGTTTTAATACTTTTGAATTTTATATATTAGATGTAAAATGCAGATGTAGGTACATCTCAGTCTTATAATATAACACTTCGAAGCGAATAGGGTTGGCAGTCTGAGTAAATAATTATTAATAACGTTGACTGTACCTATTAGTGTTGTACACACACACGATAACACGTTACGTTATAAACTCAAAACTGATTTAGCTGAAAATAACAGCGTTACTCATTACGGTTAACGTTCCTAATTAACGTAAATAACCCTTCGTAATAACATACGTTTATTAATTAAGCAGGGAATTCCACGTTGTAGTGAAGGCTAATTGAATAAACCCCTGTATTAACGGGAGACACGCGAAGTAGCGATTTTCAACTATTTCTAAAAACTGATTACTTTATTTTCTAGTAAATATGAAAAGGAACGCCCTGCGATTTCCGTTTGTAAACTCTCTTGAACTGCACGACATTAATATTATTTTCAAGAAGTTGTTAAATTGTTCAAAATTTGTGTGTGAATTCAATTATTTGTATAAAAGAACAAATAATTGGTTTCCTTGGAGTTACTTGCCTGTTCTTCTCCATAGTAAAACTTTGACTGTGTAGATTTAGAGGGTTGATTTTCACAGCACAAAGGGACCATAGACTTGTGTACATGTTTTTAATTTCAATTCGATACTTTTACGCTTTCTCAAGATATGGTCTTGACAGACAGATAGACAGCAAAGTGATCCTGTAAGGGTACCGTTTTCTCCTTTTGACGTACGGAACTCTAAAAATGGCGGCTTTACGCAAATGTCAAAGATGCTAGCCATCAAGGAAAGACTAAGAGTGGAATATCTGCAATTGACTGAAAAATAGCCACTTTATATGTCGCTCTATTTCGTTTCATTCCGTACCAAAAATCACAGTCGAAACAATGAAGGCTTTCATATTGTACTGGTGCCAAAACAATTCAAATTCTATTCCACAAAAAGGAGAATTGAAATTTCAATACACGAGACCGAATCGCACTAAATGTTGAAAAAATTTGAACATCGTTTCAATAAATGACAGTTAGCTTTACGCAGTCTAGTTAAAATATATCTTGCATTCCAAAACTATATGTTTTAGAATATCGAATCTTTACACGAGATAATTTCTTACTTTTGCTCTATTCTAATTTCCCGACCTGCTGACTGTTGGGACACAGACTCTGATCGCTAGAGTAGTTTATAAATACACAAATACAGTTTGGTGGATGCCTGGTGATGTTTTTCTTAAGTGATGTTATTTTCTAATAAAAGGCGGCGGTTTTAACTGTATGTTTTTACTTATTAGTGATTTACTTATATCGGGAAAAACTAGCCAAAAATATAGACATGGACGCTTCTTAGTTAGTCATATACAAAGTTCAGTGTTGCCAATAATATTTAAATGTTGAACATTGCCATATTCAACATTAAGGATTTCTTTGTCTGACTAATTGACTCAAAAAAGAACCGACTTTCAAAAAAAGATGGAAAACAAATTTAGTTCACCCTGTACTAGATTGAGGTAGAAATATTATTTTGCTTCTGATTTTAAGGATTTTCTTTATCCAATAATACAGACAACCCTATTTAATATTACAGGGTAACAACCTTAAAAAACTGTCACACGAAAAATGATACCCCCCCCTGTTCATATACCTACACATGCGAACCATCGGTAATTAATTACGTTTCATTAATCACCAGTGAACGGTGATCTTTCATCGTAATCCCCGTTTTGTCATAAGCCTTTTTAACGTGTCTTCTGAATCGTGAATGTAGGTTATTTGAAATATTTATATAGCTGGGACTGGCCTGTCAGGTTGGATTACGATTGAGTTTGGATTGTACGATATGTTTTATTTATAAGTACATTTAACATGTTAGCGTCTATAATAAATTTCTTATGTTTTCGGTTTATTAACTTGCAACTATACCACTATTTTATTAATTGGCAACTCTCAAAAAATGTCCTCTGACTGGTTCAAAACCAACCAATCACAGGAACGCGCCCATTTCACTATTGAAATGGCGGTAATTGGAAATAACGAACTTTAACAGCCCGGCTAGATAGTCAGTCGTTCGGAGCTTCTTCTAGTGAACATCTTTTAAAATAAGTTGTGAATTGTTTCAATAAAACCTAAGGTAATATGATATTGTTCTATGATGTATTATACGTATATAAATGTTATAAAAGCTTATAATATGTGATTTGCAATATAAGTGTTTTTATTGAATCATTTATGGAGTTGTCCTTACAAACATTTTCGCAATAAGCATAATTTACGTGGTCGTTACTTATGGTATTGTTATGCCTGCAATACTTTTAGGGCTCCCTACCGCCTTAAAATTAAAATGAGTGCAGTATTTTCACAGTTGTGACTGGGACTATAGCTTCATTTTTATTGTTGTCAAAGTTTCGACAGTTCAAAAGTCTCTGTAACTGGCCTACTTGAAATAAATGATTTTGATTTGATTTGATTAGAGTAGATTGCTTTTTTTCGGATGGAAAATCATCAAGTAACTTCTCCGGCTTTGGGAGGAGTGGAATGGAGTCTCAGACTTTAACTCACTAAAACCCATTGATAGAATCTAACCTTTTCCTACAATGCAGATACAATTTCAAAACCATGTGCAATGTCTGCTGTTCTGGATTTCCATTAAAGAAAACTATTATGGCGGCCATGACGGGGACTGTTTCGTTGGTCGAGCCCTTTTTTATTTTTTATGAAAACTTTCCCCGCTCTGAGCGGAGCGGGGGGGGGGGGGTGTCAGACGTACACTGAGTAAAACCCATTCATATTCTTTATTTTGCCCTTTGTGTTCCGGGGCCGCAGTATCTGTTTCGAACAACCCGCAACTCCGGCAGGCAATGGCCTTGGCCTCTCTGCTTTGCTGATACATTTTTGAGGCGCACCTGGAACAAGACACGGCCTGTTATTACTAGGCGGACCGGCGGTATGCTACTCTATTGCTCATTGTCCACAGGCCAGCGGTGTCCACGATCACTTTGTTGTCCGTCTGTCTGATGTCAATTTGTAGATGCATCACAAAAAAAAACATTACAAACTTAATTTTAGTTGATAACCGCGACCCTACCCCATTCATAGGTCGCGGTTTTCAAAAGTTAAAAAACTTGGGCAAAGTTAACTTTCTCCTCCAATACAGTTAATCTTTCAATCACACACGTTTGTACGGAACTCTCGATGCGCGAGTCCGACTTGCATTTGTTTTATATAACTTCTCGCTTCTAATACCCGAATGGTTTGGCAGAAGTGTACCTAATAGTAAACACACATTTCGCTAGTTATGTTATAGTCCCTTGAGGTTGCCAGGTTGAGCCCATTGCCATCAATTGGGCAATAACCCAGATGGCGCTATTGTGAAACTTCTGACCAAAAATCCTAATAATATGTTGCTCGACCTAGGAATCGAAACTCGAAACGGACGCACACTGGCGACCAGTAGACAAAGGAGGTTGTATCTAAATACCTACAGAAGAAAAACTCGACGACACGGTTGGCGCAGTCGCTAAGCGTTTGAACTCTGCGCTACGTGTTGCGGGATCGATTCCCGCACGAAACAAATATTTTTATGACCTACAGATAGTTGTAACGTGTCTGGCTTTTTTGTCAGGATCAATACCCCAGTACATACGATGGACTTAACTAAACTCTAGTTTTGCCTACAATTGATAGCTATGCCAATACAAGCCGGGCGAACCATGCTATTTCCTAGAATCAACATCGACGACTGCCCGATATAAACATCAGTCAGTTCAACTAAATGGCGTGAAATTGTAACAACATTTGAACGAAGTATTCGGGACAGTCAATTATTGTTCGATTCTGTACTTAATTTAATAATACATGCAGGTACACACCACAGCCAGTCAAAGTACGCAAAACCAGTTCAAGCTAATCTCTCATTGTCCAGATAGCGTATGTAAAGCGAGCTGATGTTATACTGGATATGTTTAGCTTGATATGTACAATAAACTTGTACTTGCTTCTCCTTCCTTTCTTCCTGCTTATTTAGATAGGTATTAGAAACATAAAGATAGAATTTAAAGATCACCAAACAAAATAAATAAGAACTATTTACTATTACAACAGCAAACTAGAACCTCAATATCTACTAGAAATCCGATTAATTCCAAAGCATTTTGAAGTTTCAATTAGCGGGATGCATGCAGCGTCTAGCACGTAAAAGCCATTACTCTCCTTTGAACTCGCGCAAGTAAAGCGAAAAGGAAACAGCGCACAAGCGCAATAAAGTATGACACAATTTAAACGAAGCACGGGAAATTGTACACATTTTTTTGTGTTCTTATCCGATCTTCGTGTCGAACTGACGTGCGGTAACACAAAATAAACGAAGAATTTGTGTCTCCAATACTAAACAGACATTTGTACGACAACGAAGCTGTTTGTAACAAAGTTCCGCTGTTTTATTGACTTTGCTAACTTGTATCAGTATTCTTGTCATGTGAATATTATAGGAATATGAGCTTTAACTTGGGTAGTTAAAGTTACGAATAAGGAACTATGGGCGGATGAAGGACTGAGGACTCATGGCGTGTTAAGAGGGGTTATCATCGTTGAGATTTATATTTTTCATTGTTATTTAATATGATACGACTGTTAGTAAACAATAAAATCTAAATTAATTAAATTGATGCGGTACAAACCGTCTTGAAACCCACATATAAAGTTAAATATAACTTCATAAACGCGAGATGTGGTAACCTGCACCTCACACATAAAATATAGATTTTACTTAAAATTTTCAGCTTAACTATTTGGAGCCGGGCGAGTGCATGCGAAAGTTTTAGCGCTCAAGTGTTCTGGCGAAATGTAAGTTTGAAACGACTCCCCTAGATATGAGTACACTCTTTCTAAACGTTGAAGAGGCCCCAGTCACCAGAATATTAAAAGAGATAAAAAAAACAAACTAGTAGTATGGCCCTGTAAAACGCCGCATACGAGACCAAAAGCTTTTAAAGCAATAACTTAAAATGTACATTTAGGTTTCGTCGAAATTCTCTGAACTCGCCTGGGGATCGCCGCTGCATAGCTGCTAAGAGATACACAAACTTGTATGTACTTTATATTTTTCAGTAAAGTACTCATTCAGCGCGACAGATGCGAGTCCCGGCCGACCTTTGCCAAAGTTTTATCTCATAACGCGTCTTCATGTTCACGTGAAAATCCTCTTGGGTCGCGTGCGGTAATTTTAATTAAGTATATTTAGTGAGACGAGCTCCGAGCGCCCGGGCTCGGTAATAAATGTTAGCCGTAAAGGTAACAAATGTTAGCGGGGAGGGTCGGCGGGCTCGAGCGAGGCGTGTGAGCGCGCGCTGCGGAACTGCCGCCTGCCGACACGACAGGTGATATCCACCTGCGCGACTTCTTCCTTCCTGCCTCTCCATAGCTTTAATATTTCAACACTCTCCTCTTTTCTCAAGCACTAAAATATTTTATCTGTAAATGCCGAAAACGACAATTCTGTTGCCACATTTCGTAGTGCTTTCGGAAACCGATATATCATATCGGAAAATGATTTCCCGAATTCGCTTCGTATTTTATAAATTGAATATTAAATAAAGAAGGATTGCTTTAAAAAGGGTCGTGTTCACGATAGCATTGCAAAAGTAAGCAATTGTCGAAAAAATACCGATTGCGATTCGGGTCAATCTCGACAAGTCAGCGAAGATTTAAATCCTTGGCGAGTCGGGAATTTAGAAATTTTCTTGCGCCGTATTCGGGTCGGGTTTTGCTCGGCTGAATTCGGGGAGCTTCCGAAAGTCTGTGAAAATTGAACGCAAATCCGATTTGTTCGGATCTAGAACCGAAATCTTCGTAAAATATACCTATATGCATTCTTAGCGCCCTCGTGGCAATAGATACGCTTTGTCAACTTACCTCGATACAGCGTAGTACGACTGATTTAAAGTGAAATTATTCTAGCAGAAACAACTTGCTTAAGTACCTACTCGACGTTAACCTTATAACACACAGTTAAGTAGCACTCGTGCACAAATAACTATCGCAGCGGCATAATGAAACCGTTCCTACGTACGAGGAGCTTGCTAATTTTAATTCTACAATACATTAATTCTCCATCCTGTAATTAAAGTTGGCGGGTAATATTAAGTCGGGAACGAGTATTAACGCCTGTACGTATAATGTTGGGCTACGTGGCTCTTGGCTGGTTGGTGGCTCATATCCTTTACTAACTTTAGCCCCATAAATTCAGAACTTTGACACGTAGAGAGAAACTATGAAATGCTACTAAATCTGTTACTCAAGTTGTGGTCTCAGGATATGGTTAGAAGAGAAAATGGTAAGTTGCTGCCGTGTGTAGAATAATGGCTTGGGGTAAATTATAATTTATACTGAATATAATTTGCAAGCGTCGGTGTGTATTCCGCTTTCTCATTTTGATTTACTTGGCTTATTCATGAGACCTAGAAAACTACAACACTGTAGGATTGTATATAACAGTTTCAAAAAATTTTACCTTATCACCAAATTACTATTATGTGAAAATTTTAAATAAAGTTTTTCCAAATTAAACTGCCTAGCCTTTTGCCAACTATGTTGGGATCCGCTTCCAGTCCTACCGGATTGCAGCTGAATACCAGTATTTTACATGGAGAGACTGCCTATTTGCCCTTACAAACCAGTTAGTACAGGGTAATACGATACCTCTTAGTAAGACTGGTTGTCGAACTTTCGGGACACTGACTACCTGTAACGACTGTCGAAGATCTACAAATGACAGCTGGGACCAACAGCTTAACGTGCATTCCGAGGCACGGAGGAAACTCGGTATGTAATGAGTTGGCACTGCCGGGGTTGCGGGTTGTTCGAAAGAGATACCGCAGCCTCGGAACGTAAAGGGCAATAGAAGGAACATGGGTAGGTTTTAGTCAGTACAAGTTTGACACTCCGCCCAGAGCGGGGGAAGTTATTTGATGATTACCAACCCCAAAAAAAGGGTTGGCACCCATCCACAGGCCAACCTAGGCAAACGCGGCTTAACCTAAAGATTGACCCGAGCAGCTGCTATTACTTAGTCACGAGCTACTCTCCTCTTCTTCGCTTCTCTCCTTTTCCAAATTACAGAACCCTAAAAACACGCCTTAAGATTATATAACAGTGAAGGGTTAAGGGAAAATATTTCATAATATATATAAGTAATTTAGTCGTAAAGTAATTAGCAACAATGTTTGCTGCGAAAAACTTGTTCGCATATCAGTTAAAACCGATCTAGAATATACATACATTAAACTATTAAAACACAGCCATTAGCAATCTTACTGTGTGTTTAAAACATAAATAGGAGGTATCGTGGTAGTCACACAGTGTGCTTTATATAAAGCGTCCATATTTAGGGTTCCATACCTCAAAAGGAACAAACGGACCCCTTTTAGTTTCACTTTGTTTTCCGTCTCTCACCAGACTGTATTTCATGAACCGTGATTGTTAGAAAGTTGAACTAAAAAAACAGAATAAAATAAATACTTAAGAGGCTCTCATAAAACAAATATGTTTTTTTAGATATAGTTTCTGCCCGCGGCTTAACGCGAGCGATCGCGTTAAATGAGGGGTAACACAGCTCCCCTTTCCTGAAAAATACTGGTAGCAAGTACCAGTATTTTTTGCCCTTGCGCCTTATTTATTGTAATACAAAGCTAAGTTTTCCCTTTTCTTCCCTCTTTCTACCTCATTTCTTTACTACTTCTCTCTTTTTGAAATTAGCCTATGTCCGGTTCCAGAGTCTCAACTATCTCTGTACCAAAATTCATCAAAATCGGTTTAGCCATTTAGTCGTGTAGACGAAACAAACTCACTTTCGCTTTTATAATATTAGTAAGGATAGTAAGGAACCCTTTGTACGGGATTCCGACTCGCACATGCCTGACTTTTTCTTCACGTCGTCGCGACCGAATGAGAGAAGTACAAAAGAATACATTTTACGAGTACTGCCGCAATTAAAAGAAGAAATCAACCATCTACAATTTTACGATGGGGAATAAATGTACTTACTGTAGATACTTAATTCATTTTATTTACTGTTAGCCTCTTAAATATCCAAGGGTAGTTGTAGTTTATTAGATAGTACTTAAAAATAGTAATAAATATAAAAATGGCTGACTTGCCAAAGGAGTTTATGACCACTATCAAGTCAAGCGAAACGTTGTGTCAGTTGACTTCCGACTTTTGCTAAGGCTCCGTGTACAGCCTCGGGCGATGCAACTTGACACAAGTCTTTCGCGAGCGCGCGTCTTGTTTCCTCCGCGTGAGTTCATCCCGGTCGTGGTGACACTGGTGACTCTCGCTCGACATGCGCTATGCAACTTCATTCATTTGTTTTCCCCACATTCGTTGTCGCTTGAGTACCTACGTTATTTTGTGGCCAGGCTTTTCTTTATAAAAATTTCTTAATCTCTTGACGTAGAATTTTGGCTAGATCTAGCAAGAAAATAAAGATAGTAGTGGTCTTCTAGGCTCTAACTAACAAAACTAAAAGATCAATTAAACACATAAACTCGTTAAGAAATATCTGTCTATCAATTTAATCTATCAATTAATGAAGCGCACACATTTGCTCGCAGTCAATCAATTTTTTTATTTATTCAATCAAAATCTGTATACAAATAACATATAAATATTCTGCCAAACTGTGAAACAATTTGCCGGCAGTTATTCTCGTTTCACAATACAAATATCAAATTTAGACCTAAAAAATACCGTAAAAAAAAAGAAATTCAATTTGCAATTCATATTTTGCACTTTTGGAAAATTGATATTTGCCATAAATGCAAAATTGGTTATGGACACAATGTCAGATAGTCTATTTAAGAAAATTTTTAAGCTGGTCTCTAAATTTGACAGGCGAAATCATTTACGCGAGTAACTCATGCTGTTTATTTTATAGTGCGCTTACCAAATCAAATAGTTTGCGAGTTGAGAAAAAGAAAGTTTCTTCTTTTTAGATAAACGCGTTAGATACATTTGTCTACGTTCCTCTTCGTAATATTTATTACTAAATTGTTCAGTCAGAATATTAAGTTTAATTTTGAAATTATCTTTTGAATTTAATAAGTCAAATGCCACGCGTATCGAGTATATTGCCACGAGCATCACCTGAGGATCGCTCGGCCGATATGGATGTTTTTGTTCCGTTCGTAAGGCTCAAAAAGTACAGGATAAGGTTTGTATAAAAACATTTAATTTTTTTTTATCGTTAAATTTCACCGGTGTCAAACCGGGATGAGTTATGATGAAGTATAATTGTTCTAAAAGTTTATTTTATCAAGGCATAAGTCATTAATATAAAACAGCCATTCTAATATCTAACAAAACATACCTAAGTTTTCCAACCATGAAAAGTCATTAACCGCTCTAATCACAGTGATTGCGTGGGTTAGCGAAGGGCCCTCATATACGTGGAGGGTCTAATCCAGGGCACGCCGGGCCCAAAGCTGTTTATCCGACCTACTTACACGGCTTACTCCTGCAGTTTTATCTTCATTAATCTGTGGGAGAACTGCGGTGCCCAGTGGGAAGGGCACGACAACTATTAAGCCTAGGTTTGAACCCAGGTAGGCTCTTTTATCATTATCATCACCAGCCTTTCATCATTATCAAGACAGCGTTCTATTTTTGTTTGAATTATGTGGGACTTTACTTTGTGTGAATTGTATCTCCACTGCAACTGCTTGTATACATTTTAAGTAAAATTTTCTTTTTTGTCGTGTGAGAAATCTTTAAATAACTTGCTGTTCCTATTTTGCCCTTTGTGTTCTAGGGCCGCAGTATCTCTATCAAACAACCTGCAATCACGTCAAGCAGTGGCCTGGCAGGCCCCTCTGCTTCGCTGACATCTTGTACAGGCACGTTTGAAACACGAACGCGCCGCCGACACAGACTGTAACGGCTTGTCTTAGAACTAAATTTCAAAGACATATAGTGAAATTCACCAATCTGCCAGCGTGGGTGGACTACTGTTGGCTCCCTTAGGTAGAGCGGAACCTGTGTCCCAATGGGTTAAAAGAGACAACGTTCATGTAAGAAGTCGTTTAATTCTCATCCGTTTGGTCAAACTCTCGCAGATGAGTCGGAAAAGAAACTTGGTTGAAACTTTGGCATTTTAATAAGCGGGTAGGTGAAAATTTAAATAAGTTTGATGTTTGTGAACGGTAGTTAGTCTTGATGAAGTGCCACCGCATTCTGACGGCGCAGATTAATTGCCTGAAGTTCTTTCTTACATAAGCCAAAGTTTATGTAATAATGGCCTCAGAAAGCATCAAAGTTACTGGCCTTATAATGTGTGTTGGCTTACATAAAATCGTTATGCACACGGTCTTAAAATCAATATGATATGTGAGGGTTTTCTAAAAGTCCACGTTTTCTAAGAAAAATATCAGAAGATAAAACACAGAACTTCAAATAAAAACATTGAAAGTTTTTCGAAAAAATATTTGCTTGATCAGACAAAGGAAGGAGACGATATTGATTTAGACAGTGAAGAAATAAGACAAGATTCTCATTGCACCCACACTTCAATAGAGGAGCGAGCATCTTCTGTGTGCGGAGTTTCCCAGTGAACAAACAAAGTAATGGAAACATTCCATTTTTCAGCTAAAAGCCCGCCGGTTCTCGCCGACAAATTTCGACTAAACCCAGACATGTTTTATACAAATTGCAATATATTCTCTATTGTTATTGTGCGCGGTATAAAAAATATGTCACGTATTGCATTTGTTTTGTGCTCTCATAAAACTGTCGTTGTACTCGGGTGCACTAATCCTATCCAAAATAATAAAACAACGGTCAAGAGTGAGTCAGACTCGTGCACCGAGGATTCTGTCCAAACTTGTGACTTAAACAGTCATATATTTTGACTGTGTAGACTTAGAGTGTAGACTGTTCACAACACAAGGATCATAGAGTTGAGTATTTGTTTTTAATTTCTATTCGATACCTTCACGTGACAACACAGTGATCTTATAAGGGTTCCTAGACGCTCTTTTTGTCTTTACTATTTACAGTTTTAACGTGCACGTCTAACTACATCGTTCTCACATATTTCTATAATCTCAACATGAATGATGTAACCATGATCTTGTAAAGTTATTATTAAAAGAGTGTCCATGCAGTTTCTTGCCCATTCTTCTCCATCATAGAGATCAACACTTTGGAAAAGCCAACTATAGTACTTTCACTTTATTTTGCATTGTGTGTGAGACTGTAGCTTATTTTTTTGGTTCTTGACATTTAAAAGTGCCTGTAATGGTCTAATTGACAGAGGGGTTTGCCAGTGCCTCCGCCTGCCGGGGTTGCGGGTTGTTAGAAAGAGATACCGCGGGTCCGGAACGTAAAGGGCAAGAGAAGGAACATGGGTGGGTTTTATTCAGTAAAAGTCTGACACGCTCCCCCCTCGCTCCGCCCAGAGCGGGGAAAGTTATTTGATGATTCCCCAACCCAAAAAAAATGGTCTAATTGAAATAAATGCTTTGAGATTTTTCTTTTTGAAGTACGGAACCTGAAAACCAGACTGAATTCTTAAACAAAAGTTAGCGTTGCGTGTAAACTTAAAACGTAATGAATAATCGGAAATTTACTTGCATTATGCAGCCGTACATCAAACAATCTTTACCTTTATCAAACTACCTGTACACAAAGGAAAGGTGAAATCTTGATAATTTTAGAACCAAAGCTATTTGCGTGCACCGGCTAATAGAATGCTCGGAACAAAGATTGCATCTTAATAGCTTTAGGAGCTGGAAGATAAACAGCTCCGAAGTCCACGCAACCTTGGAAGCAGCATAAAGTCATAAATATTGCATAGAGGGGACCACCCCTGTAATTTCCAGGAGCCTTGTTACTCTAATTAAGTTTAACCTTGTTTTATATCGCGATCAAATTACACTATGTTGCATATTAAAGCGTGCACTTAAAGGTCGTGCAAATTAGCTGCCTACTGTTTATGTATTATTATATTTAAGTCGCTGACTTTGGTTACGTTCTCTACCGCAATCGTTAACTATAAAATTTCCCCTTTATGTAAGTACAATAATTATCAATACCAGCTAATTGCTGTCCCACTGCTGGGCAAAAGCCGTTTCAGATAGAAAGAAGGCACGAGCATTGATCATCTACTACGTCTACTTTCGGAGTCTACAATTAAGGTTCTAAGTACTCTAACACTCTGTAAATCGTTTTTCAATTCATTAGCAATCCCCTTAATCAAGATCATCCCTTTTATACCCTCGATACTTCCTCGTATACTCTCTGCAACTAATGACCGCCGTATCTAGTTAACATGAGTAAATATTCATCAGCGCGACGCAAGATAAATGAGGCCCGCCACCGCCTGCCACCTGCCGCCACCGCGCTGTGCCGCAACCTGATACCCGCCGCACACTTACCGCTTTTTAATCCTTTATTACCGGTATAAAGCGGTTTAAACCGGTATTTAGCTTCACGCCTTTAGTATGTCGCGATGTGGCAAAATGGTTTAGTTATTAAAATCTCGGACGGGCTGTGGAGGTAATTGGGCAGGACACTTGGTCGGAGACGAGTTGGAAGACTTACAAACAAATCCGTGCGGTGGGTAAAACTGGGTAAAACCTACAGGAGTCTTGCTAAAGTATTCATTCAAGGATAGAAACTTTAAATGACGGATATTAATTCTTTGGCATTCTCATTCTCATACTTTACTGTTGATACGGGTGTTTAACACCATTTCACTACATAGTATTTTTTTTATATCTCACAGCTTTATTTTTGTGTGAGAAATGCAATCGTAGGAAATAAGTTTAAGTTATTAAATCACAATGCTGCCTCGCATATATTATTTAATCTCGTATGTGCTTCATTTCCAAATGAGAAGAAAAAAGAAAGCTAATAAATTTATTTTCCATTTTCTGTAATTCTGTGTTCGGAAGCTGGATTTTTTTCATCTAGCAACAATTAGTTAACATCTGACGCAGTAGATATTTGCTCAGTAAACAAAAGATGATGACAAATAAGTTTTAACACCATATAAATAGAGTCGGTAATCGGCTCACAGCGATTATCTTACTAGACAAATGTTAGTATTGGTATATTTCTGTCCATTGACTCAATGACAAATATTATAAACCTATATATAGACATGTCTGAACTAATTCTGGCCGGTTTAATCTTAACTGGAGATTATCTATTTGATAGATTAATAGCGTTATTGGTTTGATGTCCTGACTTCTTGTGTTAATCTGAAGAAGTAGATAACTTTGTCATTTCTTTTTAGAGTTAGACTTGATTATCGTACAGTCGAAAGTTGGCACTGCATACTTATGGCTATTCAGCTATTTCACTGTATTAATAAATAATTCAATATTGCTGAATGAAATTATAGAATGCTTAATGTTGCACCGAAATATTGATTATGACTTGCAATAGTAAGACTAGATACGATGTTTATCCAGTTGTAAGCTTAGAAAAACCAGCCAACTGGGAATCAGTCGTATACGCATTCACTGAGTTCCGTAGCATTAAACAATCTTTCCTTACTAATATTATAAAAGCGAAAGTCAGTTTGTTTGTTTGTTACCTCTTCACGCTTTAATGGCTTAACCGATTTTGTCGATTTTTGGTACAGAGATAGTTGGAAACCAGGAGACGGACAGAGGCTAACTTTTATTTTAAAAAAGTGGGATGTGAGGGAGAAAGAGGGAGAAAAGGGAAAACTTAGCGTTGCTATTACAAATCAATAAGGCGCAAGGAGAATTGTATTACCCCAAATTTTACGCGGGCGAAGCCGCGGGCGAAAGCTAGTATAATATAATCATGAATTTCTCAGTAGCACTCACGAAGACAGAAGTCTAGATTTTTGCCTATTTGATAGCAATAGACTCGCCCATTATTACTTGGAACTTGATGACCGCTGCAGCGCTCATTGGTTGATTACTCGGGTGTTTTTCGACTTCGCAGCCCCGAAATGGCAATTTTATTTTATTAAAAAAAATGCACGCTTAAAAAATATATTTACGCTAAGCCCTTTTAATAAGCTTTGTTATTTGATGTAACTTTTATATACTTTTCCAAGACACGATTTCAGACTTTTCCAAGACATAAATTCATTGAAAAACTCGTTTGAAATCATACATTAGTGTCACATTCGTGTTTTTTTTTAAAAAGCCATCTAATTTATATCTTGTTTCGATTTCCATACAGCTTTCGGTCATATGGTCAACTTTAATTAAATGGTTTTTATGGTGTTCTTTGTTATTTTTATGGATTTCCATAGGTTAAAAAACTTTAAAAATTGATAAAAACTTGTATTTAACATAACTGGTGAAAGGTGGGTGTATCTACTAACAGTAATACACCTCTGCCGAACTCTTCGAGGATTACCCGCGTGATGTTATGTGATTTATTTTCCATGACAGTGACATATTCGAAAGCCATGTACGCCGTTGCCAACTTACAAAATGCACCCTCTTCATATTTATTATAATACACAATAAATATTGTCAGTATTGCTCACACATAATAAAATGAAGGAAGCATTGTGGCCTGCCGAGGTTGCGGGTTGTTCGGGCGAGATACAGCGGCCCCGGAACGTAAAGGGCAATGGACTAAAACCCACTTATGTTCCAAAGGTGGGTTTTAGTCAGTACAAGTCTGACACTCCCCCCCACTCCACCCAGGGCAAGTTATTTGAAGTTATTTGATGGTAGGCATTACCGGCCGGTAAATTTCATAAGAATCGGTCGAGCTGTTTCGGAGGAGTATGGGAACATAGTGGTATGAGAATTTTATATATGTATTAGATTTGGATACGGGTGAAGGTGTTTTTTGCTACTTAACACGCTATCAGTGTGTTAGGCAAAATTGACAATCAAAACTAACTTCGCATTTCTTAAGTAAATTGCATTTATTGTATTCCTTTAGTACGATCCACTCCATCGGGCATGATATGGGAAGTTTTCCGAGTTTTCTGCAACTATAGAGGGCCCTCAGACCCTTAGGGAAATCAGACCTTCACGTATGGTGTAGCTGTTGTCAATTTAAGTAAGTATGTACACATTTAGACAGATGTTGTTATCTTTCTGACCAGTTACCAACCCCTAAGTTCTTTTCTTCCGTGATGACAAGTGATAATATAGTATTTATGTTTACTTTCATTCAAGTGAGGAAACTTTGTCATTGCGTACGAGGCGGATTTAACGCCGAGTAGCTAGGTGAGGGTGTTATAGAGCCGAGAACAGCAGTGACAAATTTTCACGTGAATCAAACGACGTTTTTCAATACAATTACGGAGAATTTAAACATCAGAACAAAAAGTACTTTTATCATGAATCTAATAATTTGTTTTTTGCTTAAGACTAAAGGAGAAACAAAGATATGACACCGCTAAACAGCCTAATATTAAAAGTGAGGAATTCAAATATTTTTGAATTAAGTCAATTTGTTGTCTTAAGTAAATTATGGTATAAATGATCATGTTTATTTGTAATATTCTGTTGACAAACTCAATATTATTTGTTGTTTAATAAAAGACCTTAAATCCCACATTATTGAAAAATTGGATCTTACTGGTTGCCTTTTGTGTTATCATTGCTACACTGCTGATTCAATTCAATTTGTTTGTTGGCAGGAAAATAACTTGGCATCTTGAAAAGTACTTATAAAACACACGTCATAAAATTCACGTCTTGGAAAATCGAAATTACAAATGCGAGCCAAAAGTATTGTCTTGTTCATCATCGGCTACCAAGCTATATCGCAAAACGGTTTAGCCTTCTAGTCTAAACCTTATTAAGTCAAGTCTTGTTCTAAATAGCCTTATTATCACTGATGTTTTTAAGAAAAAAAATTAAGCCAGGCATATCCAAAATCAAAGAAGAAAAGATGGCCATGGTGTTTATTAGTGGCGTGCGTAGAGTAAACAATACGGCAAGCAGGCTGTTTATAAACCATCATGAATAGCAGTAGGTTATTTATAAGGATAAGCCAAGCTTTTAGGCGTGTATTAACGTAACGCCACTGGGTAATGGTTTACACCCCAGGCAGTTCAGCAATGGGTACATCAACAGTTGAGTACGCATGTCTATTAATGGTAATAGAAGTTTTTTTGTATGGCATCTTGCAGTTCGACCTGTGAGGTCGAACTGTCCTGTGGATGCCTTGCATTTAAGGCCTTCAGCCAGGGAATAGAAGAACTTTACCGTCGGTTTTTGACGCCATAAAACAGTCAAAGCACTTGCTTGTTCATCAAACAATATCAGCTAATATATAGCTGCCTATGTCGATCCATTACAAGCAGATAGAAGGATTATATATGAACGGACGACCGGAGTTAGCATGCCACAAAATGCAAATGCTGATATGCTGATTTGCGCGAACATTTCAGGGTGCTATGTAAAGTGACGTATAGCATGTAGGTAATCTATATTTATAAAGGTATTTTCTCTTTACATATAAAATAGTTTCGTGACTGGCTCAATGCATCTCTGAATACATAACACTTGGAATATTATAAGTCGTTTGTCTGTGTTATGCATTGGTAAAGTGATGAACATCTTTCTTGTAAACATATTTTCTTTCTTGAAATTGTTCCCTATGCCTATTTTTATTAAATACTTTGTTGTCCTTCTATCTATCTGTCAAGAACCTTTTGTTAAAATTAAAACAATTTACTCAAATCCGTGGTCCCTTGAAGCTCCCATGCTAGCGAAGGAGGTGGCCGGGCGTTTGAGGGAGAAAACCTGAAATCAACCCAGCCGCCGCGGGAGACGCCCCGGGCGTCGCACGCCGCAAGACGACTCCCGGCCACCGTAGATGCGGGTCTGTGGACGGTGAGCAATGAGTAGCTCACCCGCAGTCAAAAAATATGGCTGTTTATATAGCAAGTTTGTACGAAACCCTCGGTGCGCGAGTCCGACTCGCTCTTGGCCAGTTTTTTATTCCTTTTATTTTATATTCACTTCACTCGTCGTTTAAGGGTTTAATGATCTGTGCATTTTTAGCAGTTAGTGAATTAAAGATACTCATTAAGGAGACGTATATTTTTTTGCATCACCACATGTTATAGCGAAACACACTAACTGTACCTTTATCAACATGCATGCGCCTTAACTGATCACATCGCAACATGCATTACATATCGCTGGTCTTAATTGTTACTAATTAATGAACAGTCTACAAGTCCACATCGATAATACCCGCTTAATTGAGATAATAACCTTGTAAGTCGCCACTTAGTTGATACATGATGTTAAACTACAATCAATAAACACAAATCTGTAATTATATTTGGTTTAACATAGAGAGCATACGAGACTCGCATCATTTAAGGAGAATGAGCTAAGATAGCCCCCAAAATTCAAATTGTCTGCATTACTTTTTTTACAAATTAGCCTTAATTTAGATTGCCGTTTATCCCTGGAGTATCCTACTAATATTATAAATGCGAATATTTGTGAGGATGGATGGATATATGGATGCGTGTTAAATGTGTGTGGTCTCTTGAAGCTGTGAAAAAATAAGTCTAAGCATTAAAAAGATGGCCGTTTATGTTGTAAACACTTGGTGAACGGGTACGACTTGCACTTGGCTAGCTTTTTCCCAATTTGAACCTACATAAAACCTACATAACTTGAATGAGATGTTTACAAAACAGTTTAGAAAACTCTTAATCAGCCATGCTTCGTTGCATTTTATTGTGTACCTCAAGTATCTTCACCCACGCTTTAAAGATTGATAAACAGCTAAAGTTACTTGTTGGAAACTCTTGAAATGATACCTTTGAAAGGAGAACCGTTGAGAGAAGTTTCGCGAAGTTACCTCGTCCAGGTAAATAAAGACATTTTGTGAGAGCTGGCCCTTAACTTCGTTTTGTCGTGTGATGTTCACTTTTTGTAAGATTGAGCTTTGTCGTCCTTTTACGTTTCAGTTTTATTTGAGAGTTTTCGAAAGCTTATTTTAATTTTATCATTTATTTGGCTGATAAGAATTAGTATATCTAAATATACCAATTCTTTTTTCTTTTATACCTACGTAAAATTTTGTGAGACTTCGAAACAAAAAATGTAGACGCGATGTGCTCAAAGCCTATCCAAAGAAATTCAAAATGTCTAGTTGACCGTTCCCATGACAAAGGCTGACTGGAGTATTGACATAGGTACGTCAATACTCCAGTCAGCCTGGTAACGTGGTAACGTCGCCTGTCTCTTGGGGACATGAACATGGAGTGTCTGCTACCCTACCATGACGTGTTAAAGCAGAACTTATTCCGCTGAGGGAAAGGGACAGAGCTATACAGGGTGTCTAGCACCATCTCTTTCACTCAGTGGAATAAGTTCTGCTTTAAGATGTCATAGTAGGCCTACTGATGTTATTCAAAGTCTATTGCCAAGATAATTACCTACATTAGGTTTTTTTTTTAAATAGGCGCCTACCTTGGCATTTTCTTTTTGTATAGCCACTTAAGCAGAATCATAAAAAATGCTTTACAATATTAAATGCGGCTGTGACCATTTTAAGAATTATAACGTAATTCATATTATTATCCTATACCTAATGATTCTGCTAAATTGATCATTTCAATATTGAGTAGTACAATAATTAAATTGTTATTATTTATTTTAGTGAACATTTAGTATTTTATTGTTGTAGTTGTGTATATAAGAATTATATTCCAATAACAAAGAAGATTACTCACTCATGATTTTTAATTTTGATAAATGATATGCAAAATATGAAATGATAATGTTCAACTAGTTTGGAAATCCAATAATTTACGGTGCGAACGTTACGGCTGATATAATTAGCGCACAAAGTGTGTCGTGGTAATAATTACGAGTTTCCAGTCCCAGGCGACGCCGACGGGAAGATAGCAGCATCCATTAGCACCCATAATTATATAGTCATGGTTAATAGCAACTGGGATGCAACAGGGATGCATGTTTTATTGACAGATTCATTAATTAATAATGGACAGAGAATTTTAGAGATAAGACGTCAGAGCCAATAACAAGATGTCATACTCCATCTGCCTAGACTTTTCTTAATACGTAGGCCTTTATTTAAATGCAAGACAGCCGCGTTACTGCCGGGGTTGCGGGTTGTTCAAATGAAATACCGCGACCCCGGAACATAAAGGGAAGTAGAGGGAACATGGGTGGGTTTTAGGTAGTACAAGTCTGACGCTCAACTAACTCCGCATAACACAACATAACGTCAAATGACGTCCCCCGCTCCACCCAGAGTGGGGGGAGTTATTTGATGATTACCCATCCGCAAAAAAAAGGCAGCCGCATTTTCGAAGTATGACGAAAAGTATAAAATTGTTTTTTTCTGAAAAAAGAAAACAACCACACTGTACATATATTTCTATTTCAACTGAGCCAGTCTTAATTTTTGGGGTTTATTGGAGTTTACTCCTTAAGAATCGATTTTCATATATAAGGCCCCCGGTATGAGAAAAATCCGAGGGGTAAAACCTACTAAAGTAACGAAAATGTATCATGTTTTTGGTGCGCACCTTTAGTGCGCAACTTTCTAATTTGGCTGGGAGTGTATTAAGACGTACATTTGGTATGCTGTATAGGCGACTATACCGATATACTATATGTTATTGGGCTTGTTTGTTTCTATCAGTGTCGATGTATTTATATTGCTATTTTTTCATTAATTTGTGAATTTATCCTTTCATATGATATTAATCTTTTTTCAGTTGAATAAACTCTTTTTGCGTATGGTTAGTTAGATACTTGTACTTAAGGAGAAAACTCCAGTCGTGCGTCGGAGCTGACACACACACTTTTTTTTTTTTACTGAGCCAGTGTAAATTGTATTCATTTTAAATCAACTTCCAAAAGGATTGCGATAATAGTCGTTACAACTGGGTAACTATATTTTTTTTGCATTTGTTACAGGTACTTACAGAATCCTGTGATCATCTTTTGGTTCAATTACAATCGTTTTTATACCAAGGTATGTAGATCAAACCTCTCCCCTTGCAATCTCAAAGCCTATGAGAATAAAAGGGCTCGCTTTGAAAAATCAAGTGGAAGATTGTTATAAAAAGAAAGAGTTGCAAGATGGGTTGACCTCTTCTAATCCGGGCCCGTTATTCCGGTGCCCGGTCCGTAATGGGTCGGTTCATTTCCGACTCTTTCTATCGATGAGACCCGTTCTGTTAGCTCTCTTGGCTCATTTTGTAGTTATGTTTTTGCTGTGATGTATTGTTGGTATGCTATTGATTTGGACTGGAAATTAGTTAATGCATACCTACTCGTAATTACCTCGTGAATATATGCCTCAACAAGCAAACCTGGATCGTTGATCTAGTGATTGATCGTTGGTCTGCTGAGCATAGTCCTGCTGCGGTTAATTCGCAGGACGGTCGGGAAGTGCTACAGCTTTTTCCATTAGAACTTTTTTTGTAGCAGTCACAAAGTCTAGATTTGGTTGACTATCAACTCCTCATTGGAGTTTTCTAGGTAGCTCAGGGGCACTCAGAACACATACAGGAACATTTTTATGACGGTCGAGGAAGTGAAGTTTTAAGGCGCTGTAGGTATATAGCAAACACTTTGTAAAACGTCTAGATTTTCGTCGCAAAGTTAGCCGTATCTGTACATACTATAACCTACAAAAACAGTTATAGTCAAATAGATAAAGAAAAGACTTAAACAAAAACAGTTTACAAAAGTGGTCCAGAACTACGAAAAAAAAAAATTATTGTCTCGAAATTCTTTCAGCTTTCTCCATTTTTTCAGTGACAACCATCATACTTTTATATCTATTACAAAAGAAATTTCATAGACTGAAGACACATCTAAAACTTTTAAAACATGGAACTGTATTGTTTCAAATATTCAATTAAAATTGCAGAATGACTTACATTTTGGCGGACATGATATTCAAATAAAATCAAACGCCGAAATAATTTTCGACCTTATTTCTATTCTTTCGATGCACTACTGTCGTATACTTCTTCTGTCAGTCGACGCCCAGTCTGCAGCTAGCCTCACCTCTGGGAATACCCAAAGATAAGCTTCTTACTGTGCCTTAACCAAGATTGGGCCTACAAACCCCGGAGCTGTTCATAGGTGCGTTGAGTTGACGGTAACGTAAAAATCGCAGGATGGAAGATGGGTGCCGCCGGATGACAAATGCAACTGATGGATGAGGGACGCACAGAACAGAAAACAGAGGAAAAAGTAAAAACTTGAGAGGTGTCGAGGGACACCCGGATGGAACGAAGTTATTATTTATTATGTACAAGAAACCTGTATACACTCAACAAAAATAATCGTCGCGATACCACACTGTTCAATGCGAAATAGAAAGACGAAACGAAAATAACTGGCTTGCTTTCTATGAGAGAGAGACAGACAGAGAAACACGCGCATGCCGCACGGCTTACAACTTTAGCAAAAAGTGTCGTTACAACTTTTGGTCTTAATTTCTTCGTTCCAAAAGGGAGGCATATAACCAACAGTGGAATTCTGCCATCAGCCAGCAAAATATTCGCTTCCTGCATTACCAAGATATGTCAAACAAAAAGTGTACGAAAGTGCACATTTTTGAGGATTACACACTACCCCAGTTTCCATTTTAAAAACACATGTACGTAGCATTGTTCCGTAGTGTTGTGGAATATGCAAAATGTTGTGTATTCTCTCTTTGTTTTGTGAGAGTGAGGGTAGTTTTAGGCGGCAGCTCGGGGAATCGCGTTACGTTCGAGCTCGTAAATAAGAATACTTCGGCCACATGCGGGTGCACTTTTATTTCGTCTTGTATCTACATATTTTGTAGTTTATGCATTATTTATTTTGTCTTGTGATTTTATTTTATGGTATTCTAGTGTTTAACTGCATCCGTGTAGACGCTAGGCACGTAAGAGGCTAGGTAGAGCATGATTTTAATTAAAACATTTTTGTTTTGAAAATCGAAAATTAATATGATGATGATATTGTCTTTTTTTTGGAATTATCTATAAATATTACGATTTAATCACCATACGCAAAATACGCGCCTCAGACATGGATTTGCGGACATCAGTCCGTTATAAAATACGGTTTAATTAAAACAGTAATAAACAGGTGATATCAAAATC
This sequence comes from Ochropleura leucogaster, assembly GCA_958449745.1. Taxonomy (NCBI): domain Eukaryota; kingdom Metazoa; phylum Arthropoda; class Insecta; order Lepidoptera; family Noctuidae; genus Ochropleura; species Ochropleura leucogaster. The sequence continues at coordinate 7,440,366 of OY288208.1, forward strand.
TATGGAACGGGTTTGAATAAAATCTGGCACACAGAGAGTTTATATCCAAAATTAACACATAGGATATTTTTATCCCGATAGTGCGATCCTGTGGCAAAATTATCGAACTTTACGTGGGCCAAGTCGTTAAAATAATAGACCTTACAGAAAAACATCACCTCTGTAAATTTCAACTGTCCATCACGGTTTATGAGATACACCTAGGTGACAGACGGTCGTACACCGGAGTCTGTCTTAAAAACCTCAAGTTAATTGAACAGTAAAGGGTTACATAAATCTCTTAGCACCCACCGAATACCTAACTCAATAAAGCGAGGAGAAGTGCTATAATATCGAACTGATCAGTCTGTCCGGTGAGGATCTATACTACTGATAATAAGTAAAACGTTCCAAAGAGTCGAGAGCTCTTCCCCTTAACCATTGGTTATTTTTGTGAATAGACTTCCGCAAAATAGCGTCCTATTCAATAAATTAAGATTTATGACCGACTATTAATATCTATATCAGTTATTTTTAAGATAACATCGTAACCAACAGTTAATGTTATTGACCATGTATTGGCAAGGCTCTTGATGTAGGAAATCGAAAGGTTACGATCAAATAATATTAGTAAGGATTATAAATTTTAAATTTGACATATTTACGTTATGTTTACACCAAACTCTCGAGCTAACGCATCTGGGGGTCTAAAATAAAAAAAATATATAAAAGGACACTAGATACTATGATTCTGCTAAAACGGCCAGTAACATGACTTTTTAAATTCTATGAATATTTCTTAAAATGGTCACAGGGTGACAATTCACTATATAAACTGCGTCTGTGACCATTTTAAGAATTTAATATTATAAGTAATGTAATTCATATTATTATCCTATTATGATTCTGCTTAAGTAGCCATTTAGACCCCCTGGAGTTAAAAGCCGATTTACTTCGGTCGAGTGCGAAATAGATACGTATAGTGAGTGTGGTCAATGGTGTTCTGCCTCGCAATGTGCTCGGAGTTTTTCAGCCAGAGTTGGATATGCTAGCCACCTATGAGCATACGCCTATTCCTAGGACATTAGGGGCTATCAACGCTCTCCTGAACTCTGACACAGGTTTTGATATGTTTGCGGATGAATGGTAGGTGATATTGTTAGAATGTGAAAATTTCTGTGAGAAGAACGAATGACTAAATTTTATAAATTATATTTGTTGACATAGTGTTATTTGCCTCCGCCGTTCTATTTATAATAAATAATTAAATGATAGAGCCACAGACCAAAAGTTGTTACCTTTGGTCTGTGGCTCTATCATTTAATTATTACCGAAGCCAAGTCGCTATGACCGAAATCGGTTAGATAGCGTTATCATCATTAACACCAACTCGATCAGACAGTAGCGAGTCAGTAGACGATGACTCGCTCCAGATATTCGCTACTCTCTAGTTTGACAGGTATTGAAGTGAATGTCCGGTGTCCGCAGTCCCTCAATTTCTCAATTCCGGCATAAGAAAACTTTTACGTAAGCATCATAGTAGAAACATAATTTTCCTTAATTGAGTTACCAAAAATACTAACAAAATTCAATACGAATCTTAACTTTATTTTCAAAAATCGCTGTTAAAATCTATCCTTTTCACGCTGTCCTAGCCACAGTAATGTTGTCACCTTTTTCGCAAAACTTCTCCGCGCCTTCAACACATTCTGTTTCCCTGTAAAAAGTGTACAAATCATAAATATTACGGGAGGAACGCGTATGGGGTGCAAAAAGCTGCCGTTACCTCGTATATTCAAGGAGCAGGTTCGATTACTAGTGCACCTGACAGTTATGAGGCAAACCCGACTAAGATTACGCACGCAACACATGAAACCTTTTTAGATACAACCTTTTTATACTATACAGCTGAAAAAAATTGAAACGCAAGCGAAAATGTTTGTGAAGTTGGTTTTTCAACGGTAAAGTTAAGTTTGTTGCGTTAAAAGTATCAATGTAAATAATAACACTTTAGCTAGCGTGTGTGTACTGTTATGTCACTCGCGTGTGTATGCTCGTATGTGTTGGGCCATTATCTCCTAAATGAGAACGTCACCGTTAATTTGCGGTGGTCACGTTATATGTTCGGTTTTAACGACTTCTCGTAATGAGATCTAACTTAACGGTCTGCTTTTTAATGGTCTTCATCTTAATGTTGGGGGCAAATGGTGCAATTACTATTGTAAAAGACTGGTAAGGATTCTGTAGTTGATTTTGCTATACATCCTTCGAAGAGATAATATTATTCATAATGTATATCAACATTGATCTATAACTCCCTAAGACACCCTATTTATAATATGGTTTTGTTACGTAATATTTATACGTAAATATTGCGCAGTGTTTACACCACAAATAACATTCTGTTGATGTTCATTGTTCATATTTACTTGGCTGAACATTAATAACTTCATACTCGCGAAGTATACGTATTACCTACATACAATATTTCATCTGGCTCACCTCGCGTGCTACTCACACCAACGTTTTCCCTCCAAAACTTCGCCCTCCATTCAAAACTTTTTAAATCTATTAAAGAAGTTACAGAGGTACCTATCAGCGTCGGATGCTTATGAACACAAAATGAAATCTATACCACAGAGTGCAAACTGTTGTGTAACACGCACGTCACACGCAACGTCGACGCAACGCTAACGCCGTGACGTCACGAAACGCAGATAAACGAAACCCTCAGGAAAAGATTTACTTTCAATATTTATGGACTCTATTTTCGGTGACACTTTCATTGAGAATTGTGCCGTTGAGGACAATACATAGTAACCTCGGACTTTGACAATGACGTCAACAGGATACCTACCCTATCTTAGTACGTACGAAAACTGTAACTTTGTCAGAAATGCTTATACAGCGGTCGACCGAACGACGAAGTCATTTGTGGCGACGCAACGAGAATTTTCCTAAGTGACAATAAAAAACTAAAAGGTTCATCGCCCTGCAAGCTACTGCGTCTGTGTTGAGCAGCGCAGGGGCAATAAGATACGAGCTAGGGTCACCACAGCGCTGTTTAGTATAACGTTCGCCTAGTCTCGTCGGATGGCCCGCTGCCATTTGAATTTCTCAAAACGTTTCCTAGGGGATCAGCCCTGAGTAGATAGCGTCTGAGTCCTCCCTGAACTGTGTTTTGGCAACCCTGTTTGAGGCACTCGGGTCTCGGATATATACTTTGAATAGAAATTACGTAATCGACAAAATTTTGACGCAGCCTGCGGCGTCCTCCCCTCTCCCTTCTTTATCGACACTACATCCCCATTGCATTAGACTTTCCCTTCAGAATACCGACGCGCTGATTTAATTTTCTTTTGACCTGTAAATTAGACCCGTTATCGACAGAATGTAACTGAATTTTGTACAGGTAATTGAATGATGTTTCTCAGTTAAGACAATCTGATACCTTCTGAGTTTATGAATACCTTTAGAAAATTTATATTAAAGACATATGCATGTAGCTCTGACCATTTTGAGAAATAAAACAGTTCTAAATCAAAATCATAGCGTTTAATCCTTAGTATTAATATTATAACAGCAAAAGTGAGTTTGTTTGTTACGTTTTCACGCCTAAATGGCCAAACCGATTATGATATTTTTTGGTACAGATATAGTTGGGACACTGGAGACGGACATAGGCTAAAAAAAGTGAGAAAAGGGGGAGAAAGAGAAAAAAGAAAGGGAGAGAAAGATATTTTTTTCGATCATCACGCGGGCTAAAGTTAGCGTTAGCCCAAAGTAACTATAATCTGATTGAAACGAGTGTCAATCAGAATATTGTAACAAAAACCTTGATTACATCTTGCATTTTAAGATTATACACTATGCGAGAACGATATACACACGCGTGCAAGTTAAAATTCTCAATAGTAAAAACAAAAAACCTAATTTAAAAAAATATTATTTCAGTTTTAGTTTATCTCAAATGATTCTCTCAATTATTGACCATTTCATTCAAACCACGTATGATTATTAAGTGGCTTGATGGTGGCAATCACACTACAATAATTTGTGCAAATCCAAAGCAAGATTGCAACTGGCAGGACGGGAGAGGACGTCTCGTACTTTCCTCTCACTCTACGCAAAATTACCTAACGCTAGACAGAGAAAGTCCATTAGGTTTTATGGCCCTCACTTCGGAGGACGAATGGTGCTCGAAACGTTGAAATTAATTAAATTCTCACCTAAACGCGACTCAAAAGCGAATTGTGCTCTTTCAAAGATAGGTTTAGGTACCAACATTTCATTTTGCTGGTTCTTTTTTTTTAGCGTTAGCAAAATGTTTTCGAGCTGACGCCGTGATTTTTGACGTGATTATTTTCGGCCAGTGATCTTGATTGGTGTTTCTCGTGTGATGATTGGTAGAGGATTAAATAACTTCTCAATATTATTTAACGTGGTTTATGTCAATATGTACTAAATCCTTACTAATATTATAATATAAAAGCGAAAGTGAGTTTGTTTGTTTATTTTGAGACCCTGGAGACGGACAAAGGCTACTTTTTTTTTAAAGATTAAGATATGAGGAAGAAAGAGGAAAGAAAAGGGAAAACTCAGCATTGCCATTACAATAAATAAGGCACAAGGGCAAACACTACAGGTAGCAGGTACCTGCAAATCAGGGAAGGGGAACTGTGTTACCCCAAATTTAACGAGAGCGAAGCCGCGGGCAAAAACTAGTGCCTCATATATCTTGAAAGGTCACTGACCTCCATGAAAGTACATGTTTCTGGCAAGTCTCCTAGCTTCGACTAATGGTAAAATTATCAAGATGGCTTTTAAGTTTCTAGTGCATGTTACGGTATAGGTTTGCCATTTATCATTTTCAGAATGTATTTACCTACTTCTCTAGTTTCAAACACGCTTTTTTTAGTTTCACCTTTAACTAATAAACTACGAAAGAATCTTTCAATGTTCCGTTTTCGATTAAGCTGAAAACATGTTTTATTTGGATGACAATACATAGGGAGCTACATTATTGTCGTTCTAAATTCAAAGACTCTTAAAGATGGCGCACTAGTTAGTGTTTATTCATTCAAATCTCTCTTCTCTTCTCTTCTCAGCAAACTTCTTCATTTGATACCCATGTCGGGTATCAAATGAAGAAGTTTGCTGAGAAGAATACGAGAAAGTGTGTCTTTCAGATATTTGTATTTACCTTCTTGAATCGTGGTGTTTATATAACTAGGCACCTATATGTTTAGGATTAGTACATATTTGAAAACGCTCTACTTTACAGCATAACCAGCTTTTGCCCGTGGCTTTGCGCGCGTTAATTTCAGGGTAGCACAGTTCCCATTTCTTGATTTGCAGGTACCTGCTACCTGTAGTTTTTGCTCTTGCGCTTTATTTATTGTAATAGCAATGCTAAGTTTTCCCTTTTCTCCGCTCTATCTCCCTGATTTCTCACTTAAAAAAAAATAGTGCCTATGTTCGTCCTCAAGGGTCCCAACTATATCTGTGCCAAAATTCATTAAAATCAGTTTAGCCATTTAGGCGTGAAGACGAAACAAACAAACACTTTCGCTTTTATAATATTAGTAAGTAAGGATTCTATTAGCCAATAAATAAATTTTCCTGTAACTAGGATGTGTCAGTCTGTTTATTTGAGTAGCAGCTTTCTTTTCCTTTCGCAGGTCTGCTGGCAGGAATTTCTTAAGAAGTAACCATACCTTTGGCTCAATTTTTATATGTTTTTTTCCTGTCTGGTCTACTGTGTGTACATAAATTATTAAATAAATAAACACTTTTTGCCCGACCCGGGAATCAAACTCAGAACTCTATGCCCAGCAGTGGCGCTGGCGACTGCAAGACCAACGGAACAGTTATGTTATATAGAGCTATGATGGATATTATTCTTAATTTGAAATGCAACACATGAAACACATCGTTACTAAACTCTGTGATTTCTTAAGCGGATATCCTAATGACTTCCTCCCCACACTTCCTCACAACTCAGAAGTCCTTTAGAAAACCAACGCAGCTATGTTTTAACGAGACAAGATTTCGCCTCGCCTTTAGAGACGTCTTTCTTCTGCCATCCAGCAATCAGACGACTATTCATTTAGACTATTCCAGAGAGACGTCATCAAATTGCAGCTAAGAATTTTAAGACGCCTGAAGAGGTGCCCAAACGTCCAGGGCCCTTAATTTCAAAGTTATTCTGCACCAAATTACACTCGGTTTGCAATTAAAACTATGTACAATCATGAATAATTCATAAGGAAGCAATTTGCAATGTTCAGACCGACATGTGTCATGTGTGAGCACTACGCCCAATTACTCATACAATACAGCGGAGTGCGGTTTACAAGGAACATAACTCTGTCTTTAGTTATCGTGTGTGTACCCCGGGACACTGAGCCCGGGACGGCGAAACAGATCCGCTATTGTATGCCCGTCATTATGACACGGGACGTTTTCTCACTATTGGGGTTCTCAACACACCGCCACCAACACGACCCGCAAAACGAAACTTATTCGATTTCAAAACCGCATTAATACGCGTGACGGAGGTACACACTTACATTTTATTTGAGTTGAAAACTTTGTTATTGTTTTCAAAGTACTTAATACCTATCTCTATCATTTACGAGGAGCTGTTTGTGCAAATGCAAATTTCATGTTTAATCACTTCTCCCCGAACGATCCCAGCTTTTGGGTATTATATCAGAAAAGTTTACTCGTAAAAATCTGGCATACTGAGGCTAAATCGTAAACCAGTTGAGTTTCAAAAGCGGCCACTTTTTAGCAGGAATGTCTCCGGCGGCGGCGACCGTGTCGAACTTCCGAACTTACGACTCTAATTTTAATAAACGTGGGCGGCGGTTGCGCCACCCTACATTCATTTGTTTTACTGTGTAAGTTGTTTAAATTATAGCAGACCAATACAACGTCGGAGGAAAAAGTTGGGGAAGTTGTTTCTAGGCAGCCAAGTTTATAACGGTAGCTCATGCGGACTGCGTTGTCGATAAATCTTTACTCTGCAGATTTCGATTTTCTCCCTATGGCAGGTTTCTGAAATATCTTGCTCAGCTCGGTGTCACGTACTGAGGTGCATAGTAAAACTAATAGGGGAACAATTTATCCCCAAAACTGCAGGTTCCTGCAAACTATTTCTTGTTCCAATATAACAGAAATTGGTTTACGTACTCACCACGGCCTTGTACGAGCGAAATATAAATCGTAACGTAACCCTTCCAAACAATATCGATAAATTATCACACAAGAGGAAATAATGCGGATGTGTAAAAACAATAAAAATATTGACGGCATTCGGCGCTAGGACATTTAATTCCGTAATGGAGCGTGCATCTTGTAACGCAGATTTCATTTTTATGGATGATGTTTTCTTTTGTACTCAAATAAAATAAATGTAAAAACGAGATTGAGTTCCAAACACAGGCATTCTCAATTCAAACGGTCCAGTCTCTTATGCACAAATATGGAAACACATCGAACATTTCAATTAGAAGGGAGTTTATACGCCATTTAAAACAATAACATGCTCGAATGCACTCATAACATTGCGTTACTCACTCCCGGGATAGTTAGTCATTCTGGTATGATTTGATGATCAACAAAATAATTGGCCTGCAACGTGTTCAGTTACAGAACACTGGATGTTTAGATGAGCGTATTTTCGGCGCGTTTATTCTTCGGAAGAGAGTGTACGCGCATGCACGCGCGACTTTTGTGACTATGACCGTACCAGCTCTTATGAGCGTGAGCCACGAGCAATACCCCTCACGCACCTGGACTTCCAAACACAAACTCAAAGCATTTATTTGAATTAGACCATTACAGGGACTGAATATCAAGAAACAAAATGATAAAGCCACAGTCCAGGTCACAAGGCATAATAATTTGTAAAAGTATTGTAGTTTTGCTTCCCACGCGAACACGCTTTAAGAGCCTGTGAGACTGTGTACGTAAGATTTCCTATCCGCAAAAAAAGACTGTGTACACTTGTCTGGTTTTTTGAAGTCTAAAATGTTGCGCGCGTCTGAGCGCATACGCGCTAATAGGCGCTACAATAACGCTAACCGCTTGTACAAGCACTGCAACTGATATGTATTAAGTTACCTCATTAACTAATCCTTTAGTCACTTAGCAAATCACTTACTCTCTTAGCTAATCCCGTTGCAGTTTAGAGTCTTGTAAACAGAATTCCAAACGGCTCTACCGAAGTCAATGCTGATTCCGTGCAGTTCTAAATGATCCTTGACCGTTCACCTAAACTTCAAATCAAAATGCACAGACTATTGATTCATACTTACTATTTGACAGATACTTTCTATCAAAGGATATTTAAAAATGGAACTATAGTTTTGTTTTAAATACAGAGTTTAAAATCAACTGGAAAACTTATTAATATTGTTTTTGGTATCACCGGGAGATAAATGTCAGATTTAACTCATTCGTATATTTTCGATTGATGCTTTTTTATGAAATTGCATTTGTGAATGAAAGCGACTTTGCAAAACGGGATTTAAATGGAATACCATACCAGGAATTCCAGTTTTTTTTTTAATAAAGAACACGTTTTAATGTTTAAAACGTTCATTCCTTTTAAACAAATTAACGTGTTCATTTTTGCATTTTTTACCTATAAGCATTTATCTACCAGTTGGCATTAATACTACCTTATCTAGGTACATAAATATAATCTGGTTCGCAGTAACTATTTCAGCCTAATTATTTTAAGGACATTACAGATGACTGTTGGTTTACTCGGAGACCGTAGAGAAGTCGTGGGAAAACCAAAATTATATATATCTGCGGGCTGTGCGGGTGCTGCAATTACTAAGATCCACCAGCAGTTCAAGTACTCTAATGTGAAGGCTAAGAAGAAATACGTTTATTAAACGAACATAAAATACTATAGTACTATATTTTGGTTCATAGTTTCAACAACACATGTCACACAACGAAAAATAAAGCTGCTTTTATTCTTTCTAAATCTGTATTTTAAAAACTTGAGCATTCGAATGTCTTTGGAAACTAGCCTGTACTATCAGAGGATTGATCAGTGTTATCAGACACTACAGTAGCGTGCGTTGTTGACAGCTACAGTTTCGAGTCGTTGGACTCGAAACACTCGGAGAATGTTGAGATGGATGTGTGTAGTGACAAGAATGGATAAAGTAAGGAATGAGTATATTAGAGGAAGTTTGAAGAAAAATTGAAAGGGAGTCGTTTGTATGGACATGTAATGAGGAGGGACGAAGCACATGTGACTAAAAGAGTGATGGACCTGAAGGTTAAAGGATGGAGAGCGAGAGGAAAGCCAAAGAAAAGATGGATGAATTGTGTAAGGAATGATATGAAGGAGAAAGGAGTAAATGATGCCGTGACGTCTGATAGGGGAGAATGGAAGAAGAAAACAAGTTGCGCCGACCCCAAATAGAATGAGACAAGGGCAGGAAAATGATGATGTACTCGAAACACTCGGGTCACGGGGCTCGAGTTCTTGACACCTTTTAAGAAACTCTCGCCAACTGGTCGATACCTTCTGTGACCAGAGAGCTGGCTCTTTTTTTGACCGTTAATAAAAAAAGAATAAGCATAGACATTCAACGTGGCAATGTTGCCACTCTTCTGGGCACGTTGCCGGATGAAAGCGATGCGGAGGAGTACTTTGACGCTTGAGTGTTTAATTGTCGTTTTTGTTTAAATGTAGGTCGATAGTCTTAATGTTTAGAGTCTTACATTTGGACTGTGAAATGAAAGCAGTGGGCTTTAGAAACTGATAACGTGTTTCCAAAATAGTGTGCAGAATTAAAAATAATAAGCGCGTGTATCGTCGGTGTCGGTTGTTCTCACTTGCAAAGAATCGACTCCCACCTCACAGTAGGCGGCGACTCTTGTGGGTGTAGTATTTGATACGGTAATCCTTAACCCTTCTTTAATTACAGGCGTGACGTTATAGTATACCTAGCTCCCGCCCGCAACATCGTCAGCGTGGCATAGTTACTTTGGGCTAACGCTAATTTTAACCCGTGTGATGATCGCAAAAAAATTATATCTCTGTACGAAAATTCATCAAAATTGGTTTGGCCATTTAGGCGTGAAGACGTAACAAACAAACTTACTTTCGCTTTTATAATATTAGTAAGGATTTTTATCGTTTTAATAAACCTTGTTATTCACTCTGTTTGAATAAATAAACTGTCCGAAACTATAAATGAAAATTTAAAAGTGAATCGATGGCTCGCGATCGATATAGTTACAGCGTATGAAGTTGACTGGCGATCTCGTTAGTCTGCTGGCTAAAATCCTGTTGCGTCGAGCTTTCGCAGTCATGGAACACCGAATACAGTTTGAAGTACACCTTGTTGTGTTGGGTTTAACTGGAAGTATTAATTAAATTGAAATAGATATACTCTGTTTATGATGAGTAAGTATTATATTACAACTAGTTGGTTAGCTGATGCCGTAGTGTATCAAGTAGTCTCTCATTTATTGAATACGTTCTCAGCTCTTTTCAAATGGGAAAATAGTCCTAAAGGAATGATGAAAAGGTTGCTTTCTGGTTGACACCTTTTTGCATCAGATGGCAAAATCATCGTCATCATCCTGCCATTGTCTCGTGTTATCTGGGGTTTTCGCAGGACGTGTTTTTTCTTCTATTCTCGCTGCCAATCACTTTTTCGTTCACAACTGATTAACATTTTTTTTGCATCAGGTATATATTTTTCAAAAACCCTTTTAGTCAACAGGATGAGATTTAAGATACTTTCAGATAATTTCTGTATTGAATTATTTTCGTTTCAGATAATATTTAGGTAAACTTCGACACATTTTCAAAATTCGAAAGACAATCATTTCCGACAAGAAATTCTTACCAGTGCAATGCATCAAAGGAACGGAGGAACTTCCCCAGAAACTTAATCAAACGTGTCAAATCGAGTAACCGCCAGTCTGATTGAGTGTTTCTGCTGACCAAGCTACGATTACTTCTAACAAACTTGTAAAACTGAGGAAGGGAAATAGAAGTTTTCCGTTTAAGTAAAATTTCAGAACTTAACCTTACTTTAAAGAGAAAGAGGATATTCCTTTTTCTCATACCAAAAAAGCCATTAAAAAAATTAAATCTCTCCGTATCTGCACAGTTACTTACATGACAATGTGTACTTATATTTTATTTATAGGAGAATGTATCCGCAATATAAGGAAACATAAAAACGGTGTGGAAAGGGACAGGAAACAGTACAGCGGACCACGATGGAAGGGCACGGGCCTCGCCAGGCGCCGCTATAAGTCACGCGCGGTATTTACATAACACAATGCATTTAGGAAATGAGATAGCTCGCACAATACCATCTTAACTTCTTCGGGAAATTAGTCTCCAGTTCGTGAGCAAGTCGTGATCGCCGAAATTCGCACGTTAATCGGATCCCGAGGCCGAACGCGTGACGCTTTCCCTTCCCTTGAAACGCGTTTTATTATTCAAAATAAGGAAGTGGTCATGCGATGTCGTGTTGACAAAGTTTTTATTAGACTTCTGTCGTAAATCGGCGCTGAGCAAACTCCCATTTAATGAAAGCTTACTTTTATATGCTAGTAATGTGTTCTAGAATACGTAAGGTTTATTTTTGATTTCGCGATTGTAAAAAAACCGAGGTGGGTAATGAAACGCAGCACGCGAAACGGAGGTAGCTATCCGATTAGTTAGAGATAAAGGGGTTAGTTTTAGTACGGTTAATTACTGTTTGATAAGGGAGGTGTTGGACATGCGATGATGCCGCTGCGTGCACGCAACTGTGACGCCATGTTCACGCAATCGGGACAGTATCCGGGGCACACAATGTTACCGGAAGCTGTTTATCTCCTGTGTAGTTAACTAACGAGATAACTGAACCTAATCATTGGCGTGTATACTAGCTGAGAGGGTTATGGTTAGTGTATTCTCTAAGAAGTTATGCAAACAGTTAACTCAAGCAATTATCTATAACAAACATAATTCCACGGTTACACGTTTGGCGCAGTGGCTGAGCGATCTACAGCTGCGCTGCGTGCTGCGGGTTCGATCCCCGCACGGAACAAATATTTGTATGACCTGAGATAGTTGTTACAGGTCTGGCTGTTTGTGTATGTGAGTTTAAATGTTTGTAAGCGCACCCACGATACAGGAGAAATTCATAGTGTGGAGTGACATTTTTTTTTCGTTTTTAAAGCTTTCCCTTTTGTAATGAATCTGTTACTCAATAACTAGTTTTTTTAAATCCCAAGTAATCGAGGGCGAACCTATTGCCATTAACCGGGCACACAGTCTTATAATTTTATCTATTTATAATAATACCAGCTTTTGCCCGCGGCTTTGCTCGCGTTAGTTTCGGGGTAACACAGTTCCCCTTTCCTGATTTGCAGGTACTTACTACCTGTAGTTTTGTATGTATGTTTTCACTTTTCTTCCCTCGTTCCTCCCTGATTACTCACTTTAAAAAAAAAATGTTATCCTATATCCTGTTCAGGATCCCAACTATCTCTGTACCAAAATTCATCGAAATCGGTTTAGCCATTTATGCGTGAAGACGTAACAAACAAGCAAACTCACTTTCGCTTTTATAATATTATAGTCCATATAATATAAGGTAAGGATAATAAGATAAGGTCAATGGTAAAAAAAATAGTTTTTCATAATTTTCAGCAAAATGGTTAGTTTTATTATAAAACTAGCTTTCGCCCGCGGCTTCGCCCGCATTAAATTTGGGGTAACACATTTCCCCTTGCGCCTTATTGATTTGTAATAGCAACGCTAAGTTTTCCCTTTACTTCCCTCTTTTTTCAAAAAAATATAGCCTATGTCCGTCTCCTAGTTCCCAACTATCTCTGTACCAAAATTCATCAAAATCAGTTTACCCGTTAAAGCGCGAAGAGGTAACAAACAAACAAACAAACTCACTTTCGCTTTTATAATATTATTAGTAAGGATACCTCAGACAAAAATTGTAGATCATAAAATTATCTACAAAAAAAATTAATACCTTTTCTCTAGAGCAACCATTTTTGAGATATAACGATTCAAAAAGTTGTAATCGTCATAAAAACTCATTTTTTGACCTTTGACTTTGAATTTTTTTTTCCTTACAGGGGAAAGATGGGGAACTTACAAATTTTGTTTTTAATGATATTTTAAACAATCTTACCGATTTTCAGCTTGGTGGGAATTTATGTAACTTCGAATGTCTAAATTGACCGGACTATTATTAAGGATAACACATAGATAGATGCAGATTTAATAATAGCTTTTAGATATGAACTTCAAGCTTATAAAATGTGAACTGGCAGTTTTTAATTTATGGCACAATTTTAAACATTTCTATAATACCTAATGCTTTAAATGCAGCAAAAATTGGTGTTAGTTTATTTGTTCACACATGAAAGGAAGCCTTAAAATAGCTAGCCACGTTCAAATTCATAGTTACTCCCAAAATAGACGCAATAAATTCAGCGTGTTAGCTATCCATCTGATCTGACTGATAAGCTAAGTACTGGCGAGCTATATCCATCCTTCGAGCTATATCTATGCTTCGAGCTATATCTGTCTGTACATCTAACCTTGACCCGCAGCTTGACCTGCGGCTTCAAGGGGTTCAAGTAATAGAATACCGCTATCGGTTCAAGACGTAGATTGCTTAGCAAATGGAGCGCTATTAACGCTTCACTGCTGAATTATCTATGGCATGAATCCTATTGGCTTAGTTACCGACGTTTTCGTTTTTTTGGGTTACGAAACTCAAAAAGAAAGAACGGAATCTTCATTGGTTCACTTTGTTGTCCGTCTGTCTGTCTGAATACCAAGACCCTTTATCTCAGGAACGCGAGATAGTATCGAGAAATTCTCTTTGTGTTGTGAAAAAATCAACCCTCTAAGTCTACGCAATCTAATGGTATGGCTGTTTATGTTGCAAGTTTGTACGGAACCCTCGGATTGAGGCTGACTTGCTCTTGGCCGGTTCTTTTTTTGTATGAAACACCTGGCAGCCAAGGCAAGCAGGTAAGGTTTCATTCGGTTGACCTCTGCCTCAACGGATTAACTAAAGTAAAATAGGCTTATAAACTGTTGTAACTTACTGAATTACAATTACCAAAACAGCAATATAATATGCAAATTAAAGCGATCCATCACAACTCAACCCATTCACCCGAACATTGTCACTCCATTTCCTACCTACTCCATGGACGAGGGCTATCAAGATCCCCGCGGCGCGGCTCGCTATTCATCATCGAACGTCCCAGCTGATCGATCGTAGCTACGATTACCAGACCCTCCTTGCCCTCTCGCTTTGCCCTGACACTCTGTAACAAACAATCTCCCGGTTTTGGAAATTGTTTAAATTTAACTTTAAAATTAGCTTGAAAATTTATTTTGTACTTTGCGATAGAAATTGAGAATTGGAAATGTTTCTGTAAGAAATCATATCAACTTACTTGCCAAATTCGTTTTAGCGTTTTCAGTTTTGTAATTTATTTTATTTTTAAGTTCCAACTTTACCAGCTGATAACAAAGTCAAAGTATTAACTTGTCCCATACCTACAACGATAAAAAAAAACACATCGATCTTCTTTCAAAGTAAAATAAAAAGTTCTAAACAAAACACAAAGCCTTATCAACGTATCCTGTTCTCGTAAAACTTTCGACTTCGTAAGCCAGATAGATAGTTGAGTATTTTTTAAAGCACCTATTTTGTAGCGTGCCTTGTTCCACATAAACCAGCATGAAGGAAGGAAGGGCAAGCTCGCTCATTCAAATGTTTAGCAATTCTAATTCAGTTCCGAGTCCTATCAGTGTTGCCATTGTGAATAAACTTTAAAGGGCAAGTCTGACACGCTAGCTTTAGGACAAATAAGCCGTTAATAATGGTAATGCGTCACATAGATATAAGCCACAGATTTTTACGGTTAATTAGAACATTTTTAATGAGGTTGTGTATTACTAAATGAAGAAGGATTTATAGGTATCGTTACTGGCAATAAAAACAGAGTCAAATAAGCCGTTAATAATGGTAATATGCCACAGATATAAGCCAGAGAATTCGAATTTTGATTTGTTTATGGAATATTGGAACATTTTTACGAGCTTGAGAATTTTACTACCAAACGAAAAAGAATTTAAGGAAGTCGTTTTGCTGGCAAAACAATAGAATTTAACTCTGACAACACTGAGATCTGCCACAGCAGGAAAATAACTGTTATCGACTGTGTTTGAGATTCGGATAAGTTACAAAGAAATGTAAAAACCACAACCTTATTTTACAGAAATATAAATAAATCTGTTCACAAATTCCCTATTCTCGACTCCTCTTTGTACAAACGTAAACTGCAGTGTCGTTTTTTTCCGTTTAGAAAGCTCTTTATCATGGAGAAAAAAAATGTTCTAAACTAGCCATGATGCTAATGAGCTACTTGCTAATGAGCACAAGAAAAACGGCTAGACTCAAACATAAATAAACAGTATGGGTGGGCTCGTTTAGTTAAATAATTGAACTAGCCTGTAAATAATGTATTGTTGCATTTGCGGAATAAGGCTTTCTGACATTTTTGAGGTTCGGTCAAATCAGTGGACAAGTTGCAGATGGGCTTAGGACTATTTTGCAGATAATGAGTTTGCGAAACACGCAGAATGTCGGAGATGTTAAATCATCACTTTATTTCTGAGACCCCCAGGTACCTAGATTCCCCGACTAGAAACCCGTTACCAGTTTAGGTTTAAAGAATTTATTCTCGTAAGAACAATACATAGGTCACTTACAATGAAATACAAATAATCCTATCCTTCCTATTTATACTTATATTCTTCTTCCTATCCTACTTATATTATAAATGCTAACGCCTTATTGATTTGTAATAGCAACGCTAAGTTTTCCCTTTTCCTCCCTCTTTCTCCCTCATATCCCACTTTTTTAAAGAAAAAGTAGCCTATGTCCGTCTCCTGGTTCCCAACTTTCTCTACCAAAACTCATCAAAATCGGTTTAGCCATTAACCGATTAAAGCGTGAAGAGGTAACAAACAAACAATCCCACTTTCGCTTTTATAATATTAGTAAGGATAACACATAGATAGATGCAGATTTAATAATAGCTTTTAGACATGAACTTCATTCTTATAAAAATGTGAACTAGCAGTTTTTAATTTATGGCACAATTTTAAACATTTCTATAATACCTAATGCTTTAAAATGCAGCAAAAATTGGTGTTAGTTTATTTGTTCACACATGAAAGGAAGCCTTAAAATAGCTAGCCACGTTCAAATTCATAGTTCATCATTGAACAGCTGTGCTTCTTTGGACAGTATGTTTTTTTTACCGTAGGTTGTCCGTTTTTTACCGTAGTTTCAGTTTACAATCCAGTCAGTCTTCATTGACCATAATCCAGAAATAGTTTCATTATCATAATAAGACATTGAAAACAAATGATATTTCGTCAGGTTCGGGCCGCCGCCGCGCCGTCCATCTTGGAAATTGCATCGTTTGTCCGAAACTCGTCGAGGTTTATTGTCTCGATTCTTTTTCGAGTTACAATGGTAGGCAGACGGGCTTGATTCTAGAAGAAAAAAACATGCAAAAGTTACATAAGTACGCCGAAATATTATTGTTTACAAAATAATTAATTAATGTGACTCATAAATTTTTAATGTTGCTATTCCATAAAATAAATCTCACACAGTGTTACAACGGTCGTAAAATTATTTTAGGTACCATGTAATGACCCAACAATTAGGCTTTACATTATTGCTAGTCTACATGCGATTAGATATAACCTAACCTAGTGCCTAAAAACTAAACTAATTTAGGTTAGACATGTGCTTTCACAATTTAAAATAATTAACGAGGCAATGAAACCATATGAGAATTTAGTAAAAAAATATTTTAATTCAGATATTTATAATGTAATTCAAATAAGTATTTAGTCATAGTTTTTTTCTTAATTTTTTAAGAAGTATTTTTTGTACCCTATCAAAATGTTGTCGTATTTAACCCAAAGGTTGACTGGTAGAAAATGCCTTATGGCATTAAATTCACCTACTTACCACTATTGAAGTTTAAATAAATAATATTAAATATTAAGTTTATCTTTGACAGTCGTTACTGGTAGTCAGTGGCTTAAATGTCTGACAACCAGGATTTCTAAGGCGTATCGCATGACCCAGTACTCACTGGGTTGTGGAGTTCAAATATGCAGTCGCTCCATGTAAAATCCTGGTATCAGCTGCACCTGCTTTAAGTGGAAACCGTCCCCAACACAGTCGGTAAAAGGCTAAACAGATTATGAAGTTTGAGTGTGACGGTTGATAGTTACACGGATCACAGATACCAAACCAATCACACGATTTGGAGCACGTTTTATATATATCAACTAGCTTTTGCCCGCGGCTTCGCTCGCGTTAAATTCGGGGTAACACAGTTCCCCTTCCCTGATTCCCAGGTACCTGCTACCTGTACTTTTTGCCCTTGCGCCTTATTTATTGTGAAAGCAATGCTAAGTTTTCACTTTTCTTCCCTATTTCTCTCTCATTTCTCACTTATCTCTGTGCCAAAATTCATCAAAATTAGTTTAGCCATTTAGGCGTGAAGATGTAACAAACAAACAAACTCACTTTTGCTTTTATCATATTAGTAAGGATTCCATCTCATTTGTGGCTTGCCGTAACCCTGCCTCACTTCCTGTTATTTTGGACCTCAGTATGTGGACAGACATGTCCAGCGCAGTTAAATTGGGCAGTGGTTTGAGCCACATCGGCTGTTGTTTTACAGAACAGTATAACAATCGCAAGATATTTTTTTGTATCACGGAAGCAATAACAAACGCTATAGCAGTATTAGTACACTCCTAAGGAATAATTCTTATCCGAAATGCGGGTGAAACCGAGGCAAGAGTTAATAATAACATAAAAGCTTGCACACAAAGTGCTAAGGGAACAACGTTACTATAAACCAAATGCATAATATATGTTACATTTATGTATAAAATATGGCGTCGTATATCCCAGTTTACATTATATTACACGGGGCGTATTACCAGCGGTATATCCGACCGGTATATTCAAGTTGCACGCTTCAGGAAGCTCACAACGTGAAACTACTAGTTCCGAAAGATTTTAAACTTTGATACCGCCATGTTTTGCCTAAATTCCGTACCTGTTGTACCTAATCAATGGTTGTAAGTTTGTAAAGTTATGTAGGTTAAATGGAATGCCGCACTTTAGGATATTGTGGTATAAAATTAAGCTAGGTGCCTTATTTATTCACAGCGGATGTCTTATTTATTTAAATTGCATAGCGTGACTTATACCGGAATTTGTTTGATGATTCTAACTTCGACAGTCGAATTAGTTTCAATCTCATTCAACTTTTTCCACCGCATATTTAAGCTTTTCCTACCTATTTATATACTTAGTTAAAAGTAGGTTAATATTTGGTTCGCTAAAACACCAGCTTTCCTTTGTGAGTGGCATTGTAATTAATGTTGCTACTACATAATTTCCCTAAAGGCCGAACACAAGAATGAACAAAAGGACCTAAATAAAAGAAAACAAATTACAGCCTCGGTGCGTCTAAATAGTGAAAAATATAGGGTTGATACTTAAATAGTGAGCAAGGTCCCACGGCCGCGGGGGCGACCCTGGGTTCTTCACAAGCGCCATTTCCGGACACCGAATCAGAGTGAACACGCGAGCCGGCTTTACAAAGGGTGTTAATTTAGTTGCTGTGAAAAACCTCCGCGAGTTATTGCGCTGGAACGTGCGAAATTAGCATTTCCATTACTACATTAAATGCTATAAATCATTTTCACGTGCGGATTGTTCCCGTTATTCTGAATATCCACTTTAATATTCCGTTGCATTTACATATTAGGAAGCGAAGGACGATTTTGTGACAGATTTAGTGGCCCTCGTGTTTACCTTTAAATTTAATTGAATCCCCAATCTTGTTGTTTGTCTTAGTTCTGCGTATAGAGGTTCTAGGTAGGTAGGTACTCCGTGTGGGTAGTGTTTGGGTACACTAAATTAAATTCTAGTCCTGGCCGCTCGTTAGAGCAGATTGAAATATCCATTTTATTATTTTCCTACCTACGAGCAAGCTTGGGCTTTAAGCCTAAATACCACAAATATTTTATGTTACTATTTATATTCTGCATCCCACTTTACGAACATATTATAAAATTTGCGGTAGCCATACTGGATAGACTAGTTGGCAATCTGGTCAGTGACCACCAAATAACACGAGATCACCTCATCTAGGTTTCGAAGTTTAATTAGTGTGATGTTCCCTGGCACACGTAGTGTAGTGTGGCTCTACTGGGCCAAACTTTCTTAGTCTGTGGTTACAGCTTGGACGTAAACTTGTGCAGTAAAAAAACACATATCAGCAGTTGTTAGATAGATAGATAGAATATTCTTTATTATGTACACCATACAAAAAACAAGACTAACATTAAAAAAACTTATAAAAAGGGTGACACAATCGCGATCTTTTCATGACAACTTTTGGATGGATTTAAAGGAGGAGAAACAGTTCTTACGTACGTACGTTGTTGCTCAACTTATAGTGCAGTTTCGGTGTTAAATAAGAATTGGGCGCCTAGATTTTTATTGAGTCCTATCTGGCTTTAGAGTTGGCTATTAGTTTTCAGTGCCAACGGTATAAAAACGGTATCTTATTATACATCAAACGATCTGAAAAATATCGAACATAAATAAAAATGCTAATAAACAATAAAAGTTTCATTTTTCAAATGTGTGTTTTCATTTTAATGACGTCGTTTTTAAATACAGTACCGACCACAAAACGTCATTTTTATTGCTCCAGGTCACAACATTACAAATTTCTAATTTCCTGTAGTCATAAAATGTTATTATTTTCTATTGTAATCACCGGTTACCTCCCAAGATGCATTTTACGACTTTCATAAAACTTAGTACTGAGGCCGCACTTCGAGTCGTATCTCATGACATGTTACGACTCTCATCCTAGCGTTAGTATTCATTGACAAAATATTTAACTTTAGTTTTAATTTACTGTAAGAGTAGTTGCAAGTACACATTTATCTGGTAAGAGAAGCAATCGAGATTACCAAATATAGGAATTTCAACCTAGAAAATGGGTTTCAGCTGTCAAGAGCCGGTAACCCAGCAGTTTGATCATGTAAAAACCAAAAAAGAGCCGTAAAAAGTTCGCGACCAAACAACTACAGTACAAGTTTTGACGACACGGTTGGCGCAGTGGCTGACCGTTTGACTGCTGCGCTGCGTGTCGCGGGTTCGATCCCCGAACGGAACAAATATTAGTATGGCCTACAGATAGTTGTTCCGGGTCTGGCTGTTTGTGTATGTGAGTTTAAATGTTTGTAAACGCACCGACGATACAGGAGAAATTCTTAGTGTGGTTATATTTTTTTAAAAGTACTGGTAGGGCGGAACTTCCTAACACAAGTATATTGTTTACTTAAATCGAAGTTCCCTAAAAACATATGTAAAAGTATTTTTGAACTGTTTTAATAAAAGTTTTTTTTTCTTTTTTTATTTATTCATTTAGTTTTGACGTCATATATTTTGACACGTCCTTTTTTTGTATGTATAACTTCTGTTATAATCTTACTAACTGCTTACTGCGATTTATCATTGTATAGAAAACCTTGTTCATATAAAAAACTAATATATGTAAAAAAATAAAGTTAGTGTATTTAAATTAATATGATGACATGTTTCGAGCCCGAACAAAGCGCCATATGTCCATATTTATTGTGCAAAGAACCGCCAGTGGATTTCACTACCAGCTTTCCCGTTCCCTGATCATTAAAATCTGGATCACTTCAAAGTTCAAGTGTATCGGTTTCTCCTAGGCAAGCTTGTTCCATCCTTAGCTGCATTATTGCTTCACATAAAGCGAATTGCGACCAAACGCAAGCCTATTTGGTATTTGAAAAAATCTTTACAGCAGTTATGGTGTGAAGTCAAAATACAACAAACAGACAAGCTGATTTTTTTTGCGGATGGGACATCATCAAATAACTTACCCCGCTTTGAGTGGACGCGGGGCGGGAGTGTTAGACTTTTATTGACTAAAACCCACTCATGTTCCTCTATTGCTTTTTATGTTTCGGGGCCGTGATATCTCTTTCGAACAACCCGCAACCCTGCAAGAAACAAAAATGCATAAAAAACCGTGTATAAAGTTTATAGTGCCTGTGCTTACGTCACAATGCCATTTTCGTTTCATGTTATTTAAAATGTGTATATGAATATCTATAATACGAAAAACGCGATAAACGAATTTTAATCGTCTCCAATCACATTTTTGTAACAAACTGTCGATAAGGATACAGTTTCAGTTTGCTCTATCGGATATAATCCCTTGCTCGTCCCTGAAGACACTCGCTGTAAGGAGGTTCTATTCTCAGACTTGTGTTTGAGCAATCTTAATCAAAGACTAATCTAACATTTAAAGGTCAAGATCAATCAAGTGAACTAACAAGTAACATGGATAATTTTAAAGTGAACCAACAACTTCTATTTAAGGACGAACTCAGTCTAAAATGGTTAAAGGGTAGAGGAAGGTATCTGTGGGTTAATGTGTGCTTAAAGTTACATAGAGAAAATCAAGTTTTTTTAAAGAAGTTGGCAGAAACCACAGTATTCCACCTGCTACGACTCTTGCATACTCCTTTTGCCTTGTCCACGTTCATTAATATGGGCATTCCCAACTGGGTGTCCCCTCCAGGCGTTGCCACTCAACGTCTGCCCTGTAAACACCTTTTCCTCATCCTCTCTACATGACCTGCTTATGGATACAGTTCATAAAAATTATAATTCTGATGTTTCCACAATCAGGCACTGTCCTCTTTCTCTTTGAGAAGCAGAGCTGTATTTTCACCACTCGCGACAGTGTAGGTGTCTTATTAACCGACTTCTGAAAAAGGAAGACGTTAGGTTTTCATGTATAAACACCGATAACACCATGATAACTTGGCCGATGATTTAAGGTCACATATAAATTTTATTAACTTTGCTTCAGTTCTTATGAGCCTCTCTTTACCTTATATGTATTTTATTCTCTTTGGGCTATTTGGAAAATAGCCCAAAAAGAATAAAAAACATATAAATAATGATAACTTCCAGTTGTAATGTAAAATTTTTGCTTGACAAGGAGTTGTATGATAAAAATAAGCGACTTCCGAGAGTCGGTTATTTTATTTTGTACCGACCTTTTGATAATTCCGTATTAAAACCTACTTCTTTAATATCGAACACCATTTTAACCTCACATCAATTAATCATCAACAACAGAATAATCATAGAAACTAATCAAGCAACTGCCACAAACGTCTTACAGCTCCTCAGCACAATATACCGCGCGTACATGTATCATATCCGCCATGACAGTTGTAGTGTCAGCGCCACAGAGCCGCATAGAGGCAGCTCATATCCATCACGCAGGCTATCAATCATCTTGACAGTCTGTGCACTTTGCTCTGCTCTTTGGCATTGCAACTTCAAATGTGATATTGATATAAAGGGTGAAGCTTTTCAGTTGGGAAGTTAAAATGTTGTATTGGAGTTGTTTGAAAAGATTTTATTTGAGCGGGTTGTGATAGGGATTTAGTATTAATAAATAATAATAATAAGTATATGGATGCTTCAGTTTACAAAGGGGTGTGTTTGGAGCCTCCTTTTAAGCAAACAATGACTGTGTTAGGATACTTCGATCTTCTATAGATTTCAATTTTTACCTATTCTAGCAATGTAAATTAAAGTTTTGAACAATAAAGTATTGAATGATTAAATTGTTTAAATTTAATTGTTTTTAAGGAGCTCATGGTTAAATAATAACAGGCTACACAAGTTGATCTTTGAGGTAAAACCGCGCTTGGTACGGTCAGTATGTAGATGGATGACTATCCATTACATACTGAGTTTACTATGCGCGTCGAAAATGGGTCTCGAGTTGTCATTTGAAGATCGTAGACAGTCGTTACAAGTAGTCAGTGCCCTGAATGTCTGACAATCAGTCTTATCAAGGGGTACCGTTTTACACAATACTAACTAGGTTGTGGAGGTCAAATTGGTAGCTGCTCCTTGTGTAATACTGGTATTCAGCTGCATCTGGTAAGACTGGAAGCCAAACCCAACGAAGTTGTGAAAAGATTAGGCAGACGACATTTTCTCTCACCATTTAATTTGTAATGTATTGAGAATACCTTACACTCAACCTTAAACATCAAAAGCTATGTTAACAACAAAGGTTATCCCTTTCCTAAACCGCTGTATTGTGTTGCACGCACTTGTATTATATGGTATGCTCTAATATAGTCCTTATTGTCTCTAATTGCACCAATTACCCCGTTCCCCAAAATTCGTCCCTAACACGGGCACGTATCGAAAATGAATGGAATGCCGCTCCAATAATCCAAAATTGATAACTGCCATTCTAAAATGTTCACGAAACGGGGCTTTATCGTTCGCACGCCTCACCAATAGAGCGATTCGAGCAAATTATTGGCGTGTGTAAAATCAATACAAAACCGGGAATTGATTGTGAACATTTCCAATTAACAACTTTGACGTTGGAATGATGAAGAAACGAAAAGTTTTGCCACTTGTATTGTACTGGCGCGAATATACGAGTGTGAGGCACGAATCGGCAGCGAATTAGTTATTCGTTTTGTAGGACGCAAAACAACGTGAAAAGTTGAAACTACTTTTATTTATTTGGTCTAGAAACAATTGTTTACACTAACAACTTGAAATAAGCTAACGTGTTTTTAAAACTTTAAACAATGCAACAATTACTTATAGTATTATCAGTTAATAATTACTTATAGGTAGTATTATTAGTTAATATAAGCTGATGTACATGACTAGCTCCTGCCGGGGTTGCGGGCCTTGCCTGAGTGGCGGGTTTTTCGAAAGAAATACTGCGTCCCCGGAACGTCAAGTTAGACGATAAAAGTTTTACACTCCCGCACGCCCACAGAACGGCGGACGTTATTTGATGATTTCCCATTCGCAAAATAAAAAAACAATTAAAAGTTGGCATGCAAACTTAAAATTAAAAAAAAAAAACATATCTATCGAATAAAATTACTGCTAGTATTTAGACTGTTTAAATTTTTAATTTATTCAACTGTTTTGGTTTAATCATTTTATTTGTCTTGTTGGAGCTGGTATGCTAGGTTTACCACACGCTGGGTTAGATAGATACATGTGATGTAAGTTTTTAAGCTGACAGTCACTAACATTATTAAAAAACTGAATATTTACCATGTTTGAGTTCCCGGTATTTTGGCGCAGTTGGATAAACTGAAGTTACTGCGGGTGGATGTTTATAAGCAGACAAAACGGTCTACTATCTTCCTGATTCGTTTTTAGCGTTCGGGACCGCTACCACTGTTAGTCACAACCTGATTCTGTTCTTGACACACGATACTCACTGTTATTTTAAAAAAATACAATATAATAAATATACAATAAATAGTAATTTCTCCTGTATCGTGGGTACGTTAACAAACATTTAAACTCACATACACGAACGGCCAGACCCGAAATAACTATCTGTAGGCCATACAAATATTTGTTCCGTGCAGAGATCGAACCCGCGACACGCAGCGCAGCAATGGATCGCTCAGCCACTGCGCCAAACGTGTCGTTTAAACTTGTACTGTAGTTGTTTGGTCGCGAACTTTTTACGGCTCTTTTTTTGGTTTTTACATGATCAAACTGCCGGGTTACAGCCTCTTGACAGCTGAAACTCATTCTCTAGGTTGAAATTCCTATATTTGGTAATCTCGATTGCTTCTCTTACCAGATAAATGTACACTTGCAACATGTCAGGTTAAAAAAAATAGTTTATTCCCTTTCTAATAAATACATTTTTATCATCTTTCTCCACCCTTGGTCCCAATTTATTTAAGGTCGGCGCAGCATGTGTTTTCTTTCTTACTTCCTATTTTCTTCTCTTCTTTTGACTTCCTATTAAGTATATTGCCTACTTGACATTTCAACAGTAAACTCAAAAAAATATTTTATTCAAAAAATAAAACCGACTTCAAAAAAACAATCTAAAAACTTTAATTTCGGAAGTCGATGACTTTTGTTGCTCTCGTTGACTTTTTTGCCACCGACTTCCGGAAGTAAAGTTATTTAAGTACTAGTTTTTTTGGAAGTCTGTTTTATTTTTGCAAAAAAATAAATATTTTAGCATTTTTAATGGTATAACGATATATCACATAATTTGTGTCGAGTTTTCTTTTTCCATTGTTATTAGTAACATATTAGCAGATCTTCCATATGGGCATACCCTGTCAAACAAAAAAGAATTTAGCAAATCGGCCCAGGCGTCTTTGATGGACATACATACCTAATTGAAAATATACATACATAATTGAAAACCTCCTCCTTTTTTGAAGTCGGTTAACCACTTTATAAGTGCAAATTGAAACTTTTCTTTATCTTTACATACACGTATGTACTTGTTTATACATTAAACTATAAAATATTAAGTTAGACTCAAGTAGTTTGTTAGTCTGTTTAGGCTGGATTATAATTGAATATTTATTAGGAACTTTACTTTTTATTAACATAAAAAAGTAATTTAGATGCCAACGTATTATGGTAGAAGATTATTCAACTCCAAAGTCGATGGTACAGTCAGCAAAACAGAAAAGTAACCGGCCTGTAAAATAATTTTTTTTTTTTTTAGAAAAAAAATTGACCTTTTCAGCTCAAATCTAATTTATTGTATGAACCGTTTGTTCTTTTCAAATCAACTTTAATTTATTCGAAAATATTCTTAGATTTATAAGAAAGTTTCAACTGCATCTAATGAGCCGGAATATTTATCTCCTTTGCTTACTGTAAGTGCCTACATGCAATTAGGAAAATAAACAAATTCATCGACTTTAAACAAACTTATCAACTTTAAACAAACTTATCAACTTTAAACAAACTCATCAACTTTAAACAAACTCATCAACTTTAAAAAAACTCATCAACTTTAAACAAACTCATCAACTTTAAACAAACTCATCAACTTTATACAAACTCATCAACTTTAAACAAACTCACCAACCTTAAAAAAAACCCATCGAAGTTAAACAAACTTCTTATTTGTCACAGTAAGATTACTAGTCAGCTCTGCCTCAGTACGCGGATGTACCAGTATAGTGAGTAATGGACACTGCCCCACTGCGACAGTGCGACATTGCGACAGTGCGTTACTTTTTAGTTTTTAATAAAAAGGAAATAATGACTAGCTGTCATGATGCGCTAAGCGCGTGCAACGCGATGCCGCACCCAGTTGTAAAACACAATGTTGTTTATACTCGTATTTCTTTCGTTACTTGTAAAAAAAAAACGTTGCCCCACACTAGGAATTTTTCCTGTATCGTGGATGCGTTTACAAACAATTAAACTCACATACACAAACAGCTAGACCCGAAAAAACTATTTGTAGGCCATACACATATTTGTTTCGTACGGGAATCGAACCCACGACAAGCAGCGCAGCAGTTAATCGTTCAGCTACTAGCAAAAAAGTGGTTAATATGTATGTAAATAATAACTTACCCCGATAAGATTTCATGATACTCCTCTTTTTTTAGTTGATGTTTTTTTTTAACTTGTCTTTAAAATATCATGATAAATGAATATGTCTACCCAATTTACAAGCATTTAAACTTAAATACACAAACAGCTACTACTATAGCTAGATACTTAGATACATACATTTTGTTTATGTACTCAAAATAGATGAATATCTGCAGATGAATTAGTAGCCGTCAATCATGATCACGTTTGAATGATTTTATCGGATCTATCTTCCCTATAAAGGTCAAGTATGTTTGCGGAACTTCGAATGTAAATCATAGTCAGTATGAATATTTAGTTCCCTCTCTCTTTTGCATAAAAACTTGCAAAAATATTAAGTGGGACGCGAAATGTCGTGATTGCTGTGCTCATTAGCGAAACTTGTCACTATTTGTTACTTTAAAATTTATTTTTGATTTCTAGAATGTTACAGAAATGTAGCTCATTACTGTATACCTAACTTCTAACGAAAATGTAGCTCCACGAAGGCATTACTTACTCAACAATGTTAGCAACTGTAGTACTGCGCCAGACAGGCCTTGCAACAATCTTTGCGCGAGATTGCAAAAAGTTCAACAACTATTTGCTTTCATGAGAACCTTGCCAATACTTTAAAGGCAGCTGAAGTTATTTTATCTGTGCAACAAAAGCACTTTTGCACACATACAACTCACTGTGTGCACATATATCACGTATATAGTTACTGTTCCTCAGACATGCCGCGTCTAGTCAATATACTATTCAATGTTTGCCCACCCGCCTCGACTTACACGCAATTTTCTTTTTGTTCTTCTCAAATAAATTCAACCAGTATCGAGATTCGTGAGATGAGACCGCGTCTTTTGAATGAATATTAGAACGTAAGCCAACGTCTAGCTACTACTTTTTATATTGCCAACGTGAGGTAAAACCTGGCAAACGCGCCTCGAATTGAAAACGGACTGAACCTCGAGACAAATCTTCTTACCAGACGCTATCTTTCATATAGCTCACGGATTTCAATTCAGAGGTAATTGGATGTGCTCTACATAATGACTTAATCTTAAGTTGGGAGTCTTGATAACTGGCATTTAGCAAATTAACGTTTTAGGGGTGAAATTAGCGAACATCCAAACTAGTGCAAGTTCACACAGTCGTTCTTTGACTTCACAATCTCGTTCTCTTATCACTATAAACTTGCAGATGACCTTGCATCAGTTCGGAAGAAAAATACTTACTTGTAATTATCCCGACACAATAGGTAACTCTCGCGGGATCTACATTCCATATTTCATTCTGTAATAGAATATTATTTCTCTTTGTTACTCAATCATGTCTCTATGGGTCGATAATTTTGTCAAACGAAAATGTTATTACAAAGTTTGAGAGTTTTCCGAAGACATATTTGTAGTGGCGGACCAAGTTTAATGTGGTGTTAGATTGAACGTTAGTTCTTCGTGGAAACTTGTTCTTGTAGATAGCTGATGAGGCTACATTGTTTCGTGTTTTATACCACAACAGAACACATGATCTGAGCCGGTGGTGGGCAAAGTTGGCTCGGCTTGAAACTCTCAGCTGGTCAATTAAACTTCGTCAATATTATGCGGCTGCAGGCTTCGGATATAATTCTGCTGTTACAATGCAGCGATATCAGATCGTAACTTAAATTGATTATAGTTTTACATTGAGTTTTGATGGAGATTGATGAGTTTTATCAGATACGATAGTAGTTAATTAAAAGGCGGGTACTGCATTCATTTTCAGGTAAAGACATTAATCACTTTTTTCATTATTTTCAGATAACCACGTAGATACCAATAATTTGAGAGAAACGCTTGTTTCCATTAACATGAACTATATAGGAAATGCAATTTGACCTGTCTATAATTTGAAAACAAACGATGAGCACAAACTATCACCGTTACCTAATTTAATGCGACTATCATTTCCCGAGACAACTCAATTTAGCTCCTACTTTGCGAGGGACGTGTCTTGATGATAGGTACTCTTTCTCTTTAATAATAGTGTTAACTTACCAAATGAAAATCGACTTCTACTGAAAACATCCTTTTGAACGTTATCAAGTAGCTGGTAGAATGAGGGAACGTGTTTAAGAATAGCATTTTGACTCAAGTTAGGAAACTTTGTCATTGCGGCCGAAGCGGATTTAACGCCCGAGCCGCCGCGTGAGGGTGTTATAGAGCCGAGAACAGCAGTAACAAATTCTCACGTAAATCATACGACGTTTTTTAATACACTTACGGAGAATTTAAATAAGAGCACAAAAATATTTTGTCATTAATAAGCTGAAACTATGATTTAATTTGTTATTTCCCCGCGCTTTGTCTTTTCATATAGTAAAAGAAACTCTTACAATATGAAAAGCGACTGCAATACACTGCAATGCACTACAGCCCAATATAGAAAAAAATACAAAAAATCAAATATTTTACAATTTCAAACTCAAATAATTCTCTATTTGTGAGCTAATTATTTTATAAATTAGCATTTTTATTGGTGAGTTTCTGTTAATTAACACATTTTTTTATTAAATACAAACGCCTTAAAAACATGCGTCTCTCTGCTCTAAAAATATCACCGCAGTTGTTTACTGTTATCCGTGTTGAAATCAGAAAAAAAACAAAGTCCTTGTTGCAATAAATGAGAAAAAAATACGCGTGTAAAAACATTTCATGTTGAACCTAATCACAGTGCAATCAGTCAGTTTTAGAGGAAGTGTATTGAAAATAAGTGCATATAAACAAGATAGGATCAAATTAATTTTGATGGTGCCTCAATATTTCTATAGCAAATGTAACGGGGCAAGAGTTAGAAACATGGCGAGCAAAACATCACGAAAACCTCTTCCGTTTCAACTTCGACCCTAAACTCAAATTAATATTTTATGTTTCAAAGGATCCCGGGTTTAATGGGAACATCTAGAATTGATTAACATCAAATCAAAAGCGAATGTAGAATAATACACAACAAAAGTGGCAAGGTATGTCATTTAACCGTATCCGCCATCCTCATTTCGGAACGAGCTAAAAAAGGAGCCTGGGCATCCCGGGCTGAATTTTCCGATTCATATCCTTTGGAATTTTTCCAGGCCGCGCATCTACCGTGCGGTACGAATTTTTATTTCATTTGCTTCCTACTAACAAAACGAAAGCATGGTCCTGTGAGCACTAATGAACCTGCCTTCAGAGTATTCACCCGACTAAAATGCGCGCCTAAACTGATACATTTGCGACGTAATGAACACCTGTGCCATTCCAATCCCCACCTTATTTCCTTGTGTATAGAACTTTCAGATTTCGGCTTTTGCGTATTCCAGCTGTAATTTAATGTTTGTCGGGGTAAAAGGGGGAATTATCGGGGAAGCGCGGACGTTTCCATAACAGCGCTCGGATGAGTGTGGTATGTAGTCTTCAAGTGAAAACCGTTAATTATAATGAGACGGAAAAATTAAGAAAAAAGCTGGATTCAGACGAGTTTTTAATTAAGTTCGGTTCGAGAATGAGAATACTAATTAACTTAGTGATGTACTGGGAGGTTAAAACAGGTTTTAACCTGCAATTATCTTGGGTAAAGTCTGTCGTAAGGTTAATGGCCGTAGTTGCATAGCATATTGAGGTAGGTTCGGGTACTGCGAACTCTTGTACAAAAAATATTATACAAATCAAAATGTGTACGTTCTATGGTCTCCTTTTTCAATGTTATTTTGAGTGAAATTTATTAAGGTGTTGCCATGCCTATTTGTCCATATAGCTAATTAATCTTGTTTTTATTTATTTACAGGTATGTTCAGCAAAGAAAGATTCCATCAATCCAGTCTGACTTTACCAGTTTAAAACAGCAGGTGTGTTTTTTCTAATTATTTTCGTTTAATAAGCGGAATGGTGGAAGTGCCAAGGTAGATATCCCTATTTACATTAAACGTTCATGTAATTAAGATTTAATATCACACCACAAATTGCAGCTAAGTACTTTTGGAACACTCTCATTAGTGCAAGCCGCTATTAATTTAATTTTAAAACATGCATGCAATTATGTTGTAGTCCAGGGTGTAACCATACAATTACTTAAAACTGGAATAATGAAACGTACTTTACTAGGTGAATATTACCTTTAGCGAATATACCGTCCTGCCTACACATCCGTGCCGTGCACAAATTAGATATTCTATTCCAATTACGTGCAAAGTGAGTAGCTTGGACGAAATTTTAGCACTGGCAACATTCAATAAAGGGTAATGCCCAAACGTAGGTACTTAACGCGTTTTATAGTAGTTAGAGTTTTACTTAGGATCCAAATGCACGTGCGTGTAGCTGTTTTGTTGTCAAAAAGGTCATCCATCACATCCATCCATCATCCACAGATAAACTAAAGCAAACGCGACTTAACCGAAAGATCGACCCGAGCGGCTGTTATTATTTAGCTACGGGCTCCTCATTATTACATAGTTCACTGTAATTGTAAAAGTGATTAACACCAGATTCCTTTCGTTGTCCCGCGAATTCATCACTTTACCTGATAGGGAATCAGGTAAAGTGATGAATTCGCGGTACCGTAGTTATAATGTGCTGTTAATTTAATGCTGTGCCTATTAACATACGCTACCCATCCTTTAACATCCTGTCATCTCCTTTGCTAGCATTACTGCTCAGCAAAAGGAGGTGACCACTTCCCAGTCTCTCCCACCCCGGACTATGGACTGAACCAAGGCCGGGCACCACGACCCTAACATTATAAATACCTAGTAAAGAAGTTTATTACAGAAATCTATTTCTGTCTGTGTGGTAAAGTGAGAGCTTTTAGTAATTAAAATGACAGGAAAACTACATATGGAGAAGGAAAAAACGCATGTGATTAAAAAAAGAGATGTTTATGAAAGTTGATGGATGGAAAGGGAGACAAAGGCCAGTGCACTCTCAGGAATCGCGTTCTCCCATATATATGTCACCCCGTTTCACCCCCTAAGGAGATGAATTTAATAAAATCCCTTCTTAATAAGCACCTACACCTTAAAAGTATCCTCCATATAAAATTTGAGACTCCTTACACTTGGAGTTTCTGAGATTTCGTGGTGAGTGAGTGATTTTCTCTTTTATAAAAATAAATTACTACACTAACACAAAATAAATCACGCTATGCTGATACCTTTATGCAGAAACGTAACACACCCGATTGATCGCCATCATTGTATGCTGCCGAGCAGTTAGCCTGGTTTACGAGCCCTCGCTTCGACGCTTCGACCGATAGATAAAGTTTACGAGGCCGTGTTAAATAACCTAATGAAACTCCCCTAAACTAACCACAGTCGACATTACTGTATCGATAAAACTATCTGTTAATATCTCATACTATATTGTGTGGGGTATTGTGTTTTGATTTTTATGGAAATTATGAATTGTTATTACTTCTTGTTCTTTAAGTTACTTAAAAAAAGAAGTACACTTAACAATTAACAAAAAATGGGTTAAAATAAAACTAACAAAACTGGGCAAGTGCAACGTGGAATACGTACCTAAAGTTCCGTACAAACTTTAAAAAAAAAACGTTGTCCTTTCACAGATTTCTCCTGTATTGCGAGAGTCTGACTCACTCTTGGCAATTTTATATTTCAGTATGACTAGACATCGCAAGAACGAGCACTTCATAAATATAAGATCCCTAATGTGACTACATGTGTCATACAAATAAATAAGTAAATTATTATGATTATACAGTAGAAGTACACAGTACTGCGAAGGCCTTAGAATTTTGATTCTTAAGTATGAAGACATGCGTCTGAACATCAAAATAAAGGTTCAGAGTCGTTTCCCTCAGCCCTTAACAGCCAATCTTATGTTAATCTCAAAAACAAAGGATCCATATGAAAATAAAAATAACGCAAAATGCCTCATAATACTTGTAAATACATACTAACTGGAACGAGGGAAATTATGCGCCCGTTTCGGTTTTAAAATATGCATCAAACAAAACATGCTACAATACATTTTTAGTATTCAGGTAATTCTACAAAAGGTAAAATATTCGCGTCATAATATTTACCTCGTACGGAATTCAAGCCTTAAAATATATATTTAAATCCGTTATTAGCATAAGTCCCGGGGTGGCCACCACCCTGTCGAATGCGCTCTCTACTGCAACTGGGTTGCCACTGCGGAAATAAAAAAAAATCTGCGATTCAGCTCATGAATTCTGCTGAATATTTTCATTGGTGCCATTTTGGTCATTTTTGGATTCGAAATAGTATTTCAAAATTTCATAAATAGCTAACGTTTATTAACTTTGGATTCTCGGAAATTGAGACCGACATATGAAAGAAAAAGTTCGTGTTTAGTTCTGTCAAAAAATGGCTTAAAACCTTTTCTTTTTTAAACAATTCTTTTTTATTCAATTTTTCTCATGTTTAGCGTAGGTAACTGAATTGAAATTGACATAACTTTTGTGGAATTGGACCCAAAAAACTGGCAGCGTGGCTTATTCGAAGAGATATCTCGACCCCAACGCAAAAGAAGAAACATGTTTGGGTTTTAGTCAGTGCAAGTCTGACACTTAGAGAGTTATTTGATAATTTCCCATCTAAAAAAAAAAAGTCATTCACGGAAAGAAAAACAAAAAAAAAACAAGTACACAAAATAATAATAAAAAATAAAAACAATAAACATTCGAAGCATCACAAACATTTACAAATACATACATGGGATAAAATATAAAAAAAAAACTTGCACGGGACTGCGACAGGTATCAGCATGGTGCAAATAAAGTAAACAAAGCATTACAATTGGGTAGTTGACACCATTAACCAATAATGCAAAAACACATTTTTTTCTGAAAGAACACCTTATTCTAGACCTGAAATTAAAAAACTCCATTAATTTCAAAATAACTTTAAAATTCGATTTTTAGTTGCTTTTAAATCAATAAATAGTTGCATCATTGACTTGACAACTTAGTGACGTCATCGGTTGCGAGTCTCATACAAAATCTATGGGGGAAGCGCGTTTTGACAGCTCATAAAAAGTATATCAATTGATTGGTGGTGTCAACTACCCTATTTATTCACATCCATACCAATCCAGATTATTTCTTCCATGTGACAACCCTCACTAGGGGCCAGAGCGCTGATTGTTTCCTGGAGCCAAATGGCGGATTTAATTCAATATTACTCCAATTAGCATGCGTACGTGCTACTGTTTTATTTAAACGGTCCATTAACTGCCTGCAGATTGTAATGAAGAAACTTTAATGTATGTTACTTAATAACTACTTATTGTATGTTTAATTAACATAGCTTTAAGTGTTGAGAAGCTTATGGCCAGATAATAACAACGACTCGGGTCGATCATCCACCTACTATGTTTTGTCTCTGTATCACCCTAAGGTAGACTGGTAGAAAATGGCTAAGGCATTAAGTCCGCCTGTGTACAGTTTTTACTTATTCATAAAATTTTGATAAATAAATCATCCAGGTTAATCCGCGCCATGCCATTATAATATGAGTAGGATAGGATATAGTGTATTTTTTTTTTAATTTCAATAAAATAAATATTTTACTTTAAATTAGTTTAAGGAGATGTTCGATTTTGGGCTAGGAATATGTACACCGCATAGATAAAAAGGAAAAAAAATATAGATTCTCATAAAAATACAATTAAATTAGTTAGAATAAAAGTACAGGTGTACTTAATCAATTATTTGAAAAGTATTTTAGTGATATAACCCTTTTTTTAAGGTAGTCATGACAGTAGTTATGACGTTTGATTGACGACTTTGACAGTTCTAAGCAAAGAGTATAACATTATAAAGGGTACTTCTAAGTTTTGTTTACGTTTACTTTGAATCATCGTGTTCGTGAATGTTGAGTTAGTTGTGTTTCGGAGTTTTTAGGGTTCCGTAGTCAACTAGGAACCCTTATAGTTTCGCCATGTCTGTCTGTCCGTCCGTCCGTCCGTCCGTCCTCGCTTAATCTCTGTGACCGTTAGCACTAGAAAGCTGAAATTTGGTACCAATATGTATATCAATCACGCCGACAAAGTGGTAAAATAAAAATTTGAAAAAAATGTTTTATTAGGGTAGCCACCCTATATGTAAAGTGGGAAGTGATTTTTTTTTTAATTTCAACCCTAACGTGTGATATATTGTTGGAAAGGTATTTAAAAATGAATAGGGGTTTACTAAGATCATTTTTTGATAATGTCAATAATTTCGGAAATAATCGCTCCAAAAGTAAAAAACAATGTGTCCCCCCCCCTCTAACTTTTGAACCATAAGTCTAAAAAATATGAAAAAATTCTGAAAAGTAGAACTTTATAAGAACTTTCTATGAAAATTATTTTGAACTTGATCGACACAACAGTTTTTGTACAAAAAAGACAAAAAGTTGTACAAAATAATTTCTGGACTAAGTTTGTAGTATAATCGTATATGCAAGCTTTTTTTGTAACTTTGTTTACATATTTTATTATCCTAAACGTATCTTTTTTCAAACAAAAAATTGTTGTTGAATTACCACCAAAATTGCACGTCTTTGTATTAATTAGTAACCCTATTCCTCGAGAGATGGCGCTGTAGGTACTTATTACATTGGATCGGGTATTACCGAATTGTTCGGTTGGCCTCATAACTGGGAACACTTATTGTGACGGACGGGAAACTACGGAACCCTACACTGAGCGTGTCCCGACACGCTCTTGGCCGGTTTTTTTAACGATTGTTTTTGTTTTGCGAAGCAGTTTACTATTACGGACCTTGATTGATTGCTTCTCTGTTGACCCTGGTTTTGTTATATGATAGTTTCTGATTCGTCAGTGATTTGGATCCCGTCGTATGTAGTGTTTTTTTTACAATAACAAGTTCAGTTTCAGGTATGTATCCTCTTTTCTTTGTACAAATGTTATTTCTTTGCGATGTTTTCTTACCTTGTTCATTATTGTAACATTTTATCTCAAATTGCTCCAGTTTATTGACAATGGCGTGCGTAAGGCGCACCTCGGTAATAAATGGGAATGAACAATATTGCGCTAAACCATGTAACTAATCTAGCTGCAATAATAGGTATTACAAGATAAGCAGACGCAAACAAGTAGTATGCTCGGAATTCGTGTTTTGTTTTTCTCGCAGTTATAAATAAGGTGACACACAACACATCAATCAAATGTCATTGTCAAAATCATATTTAGCTTATTGCTGACCACCATATTTATTAGTAGTTGTGTTGCTCTCCTTGACCGAGTTAAATTGGATTTACATAAAAACGACGGCAAAATATAGGAAATTAACACAATAAAACGTTAACTATACTGTATAGTGATATTTACATTAGGTGTACATAGAGCTGGCCCAAGCTCCATACATTTCTGGAACATCTCCTTTGTATGTTTAGTTTAATTACGCATTATTTCACTTATGTAAAACTATACTTCGATGCTCTAAACAGGCAAAATATGGTTTGTGCCTTAACTACCAATATATTTTAAGCTAATTTAAATTATATTTAAATTTAACAATATAGTTTAGAAAGTACATATGACTTGAAAAAGTCACATTGATACTTGCCCGGATTTGAACTCACAACTTATTACTTAAAAGACTAAAGGTCTGCAAATCTTACCACGGAGGATAAAAAAGGCAGTCGCTCCATGTAATGTGGCCTTTTTCGCCGGTTCTTCTCCATAGGAAACGACCAATCCCAACCGTGCACATATGCCATGAAGTTTCATGATTTTGTTAAATAATTATGTTAGTCTATCGACTGGAAACTAACTGGTAAATATTTGAGCACAAGCTAGTCAGATTAGATTAGTTTTTCCTCAAAAGTTCCTGTTTTCGAAAATAATTCATTCATCATAAAATGCGAATAACGCATTCATGAAAAAAGCGTTCAAAAATTTTCCATGAAAATATAATTCAAACAATGAATGCAAATGAACCCGTAAAGTTTGTTTCACTTTCATGAATAAAGTTGTCGCATTAAAAATACATAATGTTGGATAAATTCTCTCCACCTTACTTAGATTTTAATGAAGAAACGTTGTTTACTTCTACCTTCGGGAACATGGCTGTTCAACTATGAACAGCTGAGAAATCAAAGCTTTTGCATTCTCGTAACTATGAAAATTCAAAAATAAAACTACAGCAGAAAAGTATAGTAGATGCAGAAAAACAACTTATTATTTTTGCTTTAATTAGTCAAGGTTTCTATGCAAATAAGGCTTACCTACCTACTCTCCACTGCAGCCATTTAAAACTCAACGAACTCCCAAAGGGCGGCACGGCCATCTATCCTTGTACAACACTTTACATAACTAAAACAGTAGACAAAGCGTGTAATGAAAAACTACACTAACAAAGTAAAGTCAACGAGATAACCAGAAGCTGAATGTTTCTATTTAAAGTTTTAAAAGTAAAATTCACTTTAAGTTCATGCTTGAATGCGCTCCGAAGACAACACGAGATACCGAGGAAAATGTATCCAAGTAGCTCCCACATCGCATCCGTACCGCATGCATTTGTGTAATGAATGCTGCTCAGACGCGCAACAGGTTTCATAGCTAATATCACTGCTTTGAAACACGCTAAAGAGCTTAAGTTTTCTTTATGCTAAATCACATTTGCACAGCAGCCACAAGCCGCGACGTATCCGCGGGTAACGCCCCGGGCGTCATCTCTTTACGCCTCTTTGCGCTAACATCGTCGTCTCATTTCATATTCACATAACCAACATTATACCACTCTTTATGCGATTTTGATCTTTATATCATATCAGTTTTTTACATCAACGCGAAAACATATTCCATTTATGATATCATTCTGTAGTAGGCACAATACACAGCTGAAATGTGACGGTTTGAAATGGACCGTGTTAACTCTGTTGACAATAAAAATGATTTACTGTGCGCGGCGTCACGTACCGTGTCCGGATAAAATCATTCATGCTAACTCTTCCGTGTTCCAGAGGCTGTAAGCTTTTGTATAAAACGTTTTGGGAAATTCTAAAGCGTTCTAAACGCTGCATTGTGCTGGCACGAGGCAATGCGTGCGAGAAACAGCCAAGTCTACCGTGAATTATGCTTTAGACTCACATTCGCGTGCAAAAACGGTCCAGCGGATTCCGAATGATTCCGAAACATACAAGATAGATTGATCGATTGACAGCAGCACTGCAAATAAATTGTATAACAGTGGAACATCTTTCAGAGATCACAAAAGGCTGCAAAAATCAATTCACTCGGCGACGCATGTAGTTGGCAATATTTCAAATTCTCTTTGATGCAATATTTCCCTTCCTCTCATTTCTCCGCATTACGTAACCGAGGAAATATGCTATCCGCATTTTGTTAAGTTGACATCTCGGGAAATTTGATACTAAATGGTTTTTGAAATGTACACACCGAACACTGATATGTTTTGCGCTATCATGCGGTAAAGATTTCTGCAATGGCTTTGACATTGATTCTTTAGTAACTTGAATACAGTTTTAACTAAATTCTCTAAACACAGAATCACACTGTTTTTTTGTTTTTTTTTTTGGGGTGGGAAATCATAAAAGCTTCCCCCGCTCTGGGCGGCGCGGGGGGAGTGTCAGACTTTTACTGACTAAAACCCACCCATGTCCCTTCTATTGCCTTTACGCTCCGGGGCCGCGGTATCTCTTTCGAACAACCCGCCACCCCGGTTCACACTGTACCTTACTTCAAGTTTCTGTGTTATTTTCCATATTTCGCACACACTTTCCTTCATAAAGGAACCGTGAGGAATTTCGTACAGAACTACGGAACAAATACCTCGATGGAACGACAAAATCCACAGCACTAATTTCAAACTATTACACATATTATCAAAAATCATTCGCCAAAGCTAGCTCGATATAAACCTCCATTTTATTGCGTTTAACGATAGTAACCAATAACCACAAGTCAACCTGAAATATTAATTGAAATAATATTATCCGTGAAATTAAATTCAACAGATTATGTAAATGGCGCGGATGTGGTTAAAATTATTGCATTTAGAATTAAATTTGTGAATTTTAAATGACTAGAGAGGTAAGGAAGATTAAAATGGAAGTATTTAAGGGTTTTTAGCTAAATTACTGTTTCAGTTTAACTGAAGAAACTTTTTAAGTATAACAATTTCTTACCTTTAGCGTTGGGTTTCGTTCGTATAGAAGCATTTTGTAGGAATATTTTCATTGTTCATACCTATCTATTGATTTATAGCATTACTAGCTTCCGCCCACGATTTCGTCCACGTGGCATAGTATTTTTAACCCACGTGATAATCGAAAAAAAAAATATTTTTCGCTCCCGTTTTCTTCCCTCATTCTCCCCTTTTTCTCACTTTAAAAGAAAATGCTTATGTCCGTCTCCAGAGTTTGGCCATTTAGGCGTGAAGACGTTAGAAACAAACTCATTTTCGCTTTTATAATATTACTAGTAAGGATGTAGTCTTCTCTACCATTTTTGGCTACAGCGGCCAATCTCAGCCGAGGTTACCCATCTGCATTGAATATATTATAGTACACAAATGTGTGCGCAGGCGCAAGTGCCCTCTATATTCCCTCAATCTCATAGTCCGATGGGACGGCAATCCGTCGCGACGGAGAGAAATCAGGCGCAGGAGCGCTTAACGTGCTTTCCGAGGCATAGGGGGTAACTTCCAAATTCAAATTCCAGGCTACTGGGGTAGATCCTAATGGAAAAACCCAATAAATTGTTTTGTCCGACCCGGGACTTGAGTCCAGGACCCCGTGCTCAGCAATCGCGCTTGCAACCGCGAGAGACCAACGGAGCACTTACAGCATATAACGCTTCTTTCATGTAGTATACATGAAAGAAGCGTTATTTTCATTACAATAATTTTAGAATGCAACCTTAAATAGACCATCTCAGACACTAGTCTGCATATCATACACAACTCAGAAATAAACTCAGAGGTTAAAATCTCGTTTAGGGTTAAAAGTCATTATGGCCTCTCAGTTTATTTTGGCTGTGGCTGCTTTTTCTCAGCGCAGTCGGAACGAAACACCGGACCCAGTATTAAAACAAACGTTTTTTAAACCCACTTCCATGGTAAACACCATTTGCGGGTTTTTCGAAAGAGAAACCACGGCCCTGGATGATGATGTGTCGGTAAAAGTCTGACTCTCTTCCCCGCTCCGCCGAGAGCGGAAGTTATTTGATGATTCCCCATTCGAAAATAAAACAAAGAAAAACATATTATAACATCGAACTGAAAACAAGTCGAAGGAGTTTAAAATTTATCTGCAAAATGCGGCCATTTTGAAAGTGTTGTATGTGATAGAACTCTAATAAGTCAAATATATTTGGCTAACATACATCCGTGCCATACACTCTTTTTTCGTAGCAGCCGCGTAGCCAAGCGCGCTACGCGAAATCAACACAGGCAACACTGCTACGAAACGGTCTACAAACATAAATCCCAATAACAAACCTACATCGCATCGTCTCTTACGCAAGAGGTCCATTAAAGTTGTTAGTATTCAAGCAATGGACGTCGAAGTGAGTCCGTCGTCGCCTTTTGTGTACGGAAGCCATATGCTTAGTCGAACTTTTGACTAAAATTGCACTCTGGAGAGTATGCAATTTTCATCTACAATTTCGTTGAACTTTGTCTATAATCATGACGTAAGGTTTTGGAATCAGGTATGCTTATAACAGTCTGAAGGCTTCATAAAATTGCTCTGTTATCTAAATAGCATGAACGTTAGATCAAATAACTTCGCCAGACTTACTAAACGGAGACCTACTTATCGAGTAGTTTCCGAAAACTTTTTGCATCGTTTGTTAATTTCATGACGTTATAAAGTTTGTTAATATACTATGATGATGTCTTAATGATTTTTTAAATATTTTCTCACTGTTGGTACTTCAACTATCGTAGTTGAGGATGCAAGAATGTTTTGACGCGATGTTTTCCGCGCAGTGGAAGCGTGCTGGGCCCATAACCTATTAAAATGAAATTAAATAAACTAGTTTTATGTGAAAATAGTGAAACTTTTAATTAATAAGAAAAAAATACAATGGTCGGCTTTTGATGTCTTTTTAAGAAAGATTGCATAGACTATAAAACTATGAAACACAGATAAGTAAAATATAGAACACAGAAGGCGCATTTCAAAAAAAATTACAATAACTTTTTAATTTATTATATTTTTTTAAAGTTATTTTAATTTGTTTTTGGTTCATTTTAATTATTTTTACGTAATATAACTTGGTCTGAAGGACGTACAAAATGCTTGGTCATACAGGGTTCATTTACACCTATATGACTGATGTACAAGATGTTGACTTAGTACCTAAGTTCATAAGCTGGTGTTTACTAGCCCCTTAATGAATCTATCGCTTCTAAGTACCTGATGTTTGATCGCTAAATAAAGCGCGCGCTAATGACCACTTGTACAAGACAGTGCGCACTAACGAGATATCTATTCTTAAAGCGGAATTATTCTAGTTACGATAATGTATTTCTTTGACTGTCCTACTTATATCGAAAAGTAAAAACAACATATTTTAAAAAAAATTAAGTTACTGTCCGCAGCAGTTCCACAAGCTACTCAGCTCCTTAATGTCGTAGCGTGATGTTATACAGATAATGTCTATTAATTTTGTGAATGAATGGCAATGCCCAACTGACTCAACTCAAAAACTCAAAAATATTCACTGGTATAGTTTGTTCACAATAAGAAAGTGACTGACTACACACATCTTGTCATAACTGTTAAATCGAAAAAGTTGGTTGTTTGGAATTTTTTATTGCCAAAAAAACACATCATTGATCGGCCTCAAGACGCTGACAAAGACTACTCACCAATATACAGGGTGTTTGGAAGATCGATGCAAAGCCGTGAAGCAGACCTAGTATAGACTATTTAGAACCATTTGAACCTAACTTGTCTTCGGCGAAGTGTGACTATTTTTTTTAAATCAAATTTTAATGATTTTTGATGATAATCCTAAAATTTTGCAGTTATTTGCAAATAATTAGTCAGTTTGAAAGATAAATCATTAATTTTTTTAATTTATTTTATTAAAGTAATGTCTGAACAATCAAACGAAACATGATTAAGGCATCTGTGTCATGAGAATTTTTTTTTTTAGACAGTTGAAGTTAATACTTCTGTTTTTAGATTAAGAAAACAGATTTTTGACAGTTTAAAAAAAAATCACGGATCTTGCTTTTTCTGTTCAAACATTTTTAAAGACATGCCTAGTTATTAGACTTTCTTTTGAGGTATCAATTACGCAGATAGCTTACAAATTATTGAAATTAGGATCTACAAACTAAAGTGAGGGAGAAAATTAAAATGTATCGGTGAAATAATTAAAACAAAATTTTAATACAAATCATTTATTTTTCATGTTCAAAATGTCCGCCGCGGTTCCTAACACAAGCACGGGCCCGTCTTCTCACTTCCGTTGTTGTAATTTTCAACTTCATCTCTAGTTTCATTGTTTCAAATGCTGAATTTATTCTCGCAATCAGTTCTTCTTTAGTATTTATCTCTACGTTTGTATAAACTAGTTCCTTGGCCCGACCCCACACGAAAAAGTCAAGCGGCGTTAGATCGGGTGACCGGGCGGGCCAAGGGATTGGTCCGTCTCTGCCGATCCAGCTGTCAGGGAAGCAATTGTTTAAGTGCTCGCGTACATTCAATGTCCAATGCGCTGGACAACCATCTTGTTGGAAAATAATTTCTCGGTCTCCTGTGAATATTAGGGCCCCGGATTCCTCTACAAGCTCTGGAAAATCATTTTGTAAGAATTCCAAATAACTATTGCCATTCAAATTATCCGGTAAGAAATGGGGCCCAACCAGTGTTCTGCCGATCACTCCGGCCCACACGTTGACCGAGAATTTCCTTTGAAATGACTTCTGCTTTTTCCAATGTGGATTGTTGTGTTTTTCAGCCCATTGATGAAGATTGTGGAAATTAGTTATGCCTTCCCTAGAAAATTTACTTTCGTCTGTCCACAAGATTGACTTCAGAAACCATGCATTTTCAATGTCAGAGTTAAGAAGAAAACGACAAAACTGTATCCTTCTCTGAGGATCTCGCTCTTCAAGACCTTGAACGCCCGTGCCATGATACGCATACCTGTTATTTTGGTGCATTGTATTCCACACTTTCCAATGGGAGATGTTTAAATTTCGAGCTACTTTTCTAGTGCTGGTATGTGGATCAGCTTGAAATGCCGCTAAGATATCTTGTTCGATGTCAGTACCATGTCTACCTGGATTGACTCCAGGTTCCACACGGTGTATCCCATCTGCAGCAAGCCGACGAAATGTGTTGTAAAACACTCTTACGTTCGGTACTCTCCGATTAGGATAGCGTTCTTGGTACATCCGTCGTGCTAAAGATCCATTGCCGTCTGCTCTGCCATACATAAAAACGATGTCAGCATATTCCTCGTTCGAGAAAGTAGCCATAGTCAGTTCTCACAAAAACGGCTGGTAACGCACTAAAAGTTCAACTTAAAATAAAAGTTCAAGAGTCACGTGCAGGAGCGCAAAGGGCTACAACTGAACACGATGAATTGTCACGAAAAAGGAGATAACGTTTAGTCACAAGCGCAGTTGTTACTCGACTTAGTAAACTGGCGTCCCTTCAAAAAAACAGGTAGTTACTGACCCTATCTAAAGAAACACGACCCTATTGTCTTACCAATAAAGTCGTTTTTGCTGTGAAATGTGTTCACGTAACTAGGGGTGCGCGGGCGCTACCTGAAATTGTCAAAGTTATCGCCATCTTATCGCTCGCGTCACGCGTCGGCAGTGTTAGAGAGTCTCCCCTAAATTTTATTT
This sequence comes from Ochropleura leucogaster, assembly GCA_958449745.1. NCBI lineage: Eukaryota > Metazoa > Arthropoda > Insecta > Lepidoptera > Noctuidae > Ochropleura > Ochropleura leucogaster. The sequence goes on from OY288208.1 coordinate 7,483,799, forward strand.
CGAATGTCCAAAATTAAAGTTATCTTCTTATTTTTTTTTAACATAAAATCTATTTTTTAATAAGTATAATAATAAATGTTATTATTTTAAAGCACTAGTCTCGTTTTATCACCCTATTTAAAATGTTTAATTTTCTCCCTCACTTTAGTTTGTAGATCCTAATTTCAATAATTTGTAAGCTATCTGCGTAATTGATACCTCAAAAGAAAGTCTAATAACTAGGCATGTCTTTAAAAATGTTTGAACAGAAAAAGCACGATCCGTGATTTTTTTTTAAACTGTCAAAAATCTGTTTTCTTAATCTAAAAACAGAAGTATTAACTTCAACTGTCTAAAAAAAAAATTCTCATGACACAGATGCCTTAATCATGTTTCGTTTGATTGTTCAGACATTACTTTAATAAAATAAATTAAAAAAATAAATGATTTATCTTTCAAACTGACTAATTATTTGCAAATAACTGCAAAATTTTAGGATTATCATCAAAAATCATTAAAATTTGATTTAAAAAAAATAGTCACACTTCGCCGAAGACAAGTTAGGTTCAAATGGTTCTAAATAGTCTATACTAGGTCTGCTTCACGGCTTTGCATCGATCTTCCAAACACCCTGTATATCAAGAATTTGTCAGCATCATAGATATCAATTTCTACGATCAGCATTCAAATGTCAGTTGACAGATAGAGTCGCAATATGGCGCAAGCTCAGTCACTTTCTCATTGTAAACGCATTGTAGTAAGTTAAGTTATTGCTGAGAGCCAAAGGAAATATTTAGGTTTAAAGTTATACATATAACAATATGGATTAAGTTGACTGTCGATAAGTTAAATCTGACAGACAACGATTGTGGGCTATTTTTCTTTGGACATTTTATTGTGTACTTATTAATTTGCAGATTATTAAAAGCTTTTTAGCAAAGGACATAAATCCTTGCAGCCCGGTTGGAATATGTATCATGCTTAGTGTAGTTGAGTTAACTTTCTGGCAAATTGTCATCTTACAGTCGCAATTAGTTTTGTTAGCTTAAAAACCTTCATTAAATAATTGAAAAACTTTTTTTTTTCATTTTACTTGTAACGGATTAGCACTTTACTGCCGGGATTGCGGATTGTTCCAAAGAGGTACCGCGGCCTCTGAACATAAAGGGCAAAAACACCCCCCCCCGCTCCACCCAGAGGGGGTAAGTTATTTGATGACTTCCCATCACTAAATAAAAAAGTCGGTGCATGATAGACATGTATTGTAAGTTTTTTAACATCATTATCATCATAATTTTCCTGGACACAAACTTCCTGCCACATTTTCACCTGCATCATTGGCCTACTCTTTTCTCTTTCATAGCATTCCTCACACAAACCTTCCGTCTGTCTGTCTGACCGTCAAGACCCTATATCTAGGTAACACGTGGAGATATCGAGTTGAAATCTATACTAATCTATACTAATATTATAAAGCTGAAGAGTTTGTTTGTGTTTGTTTGAACGGGCTAATCTCAGGGACTACTGGTTGGAATTGGAAAATTCTTTTAGTGTTGGATAGTCCATTTCTTGAGGAAGGCTATAGGCTATATAACATCACGCTACGACCATCAGGTGCTGAGCAGCGCGGGTGAAACCGCGTGGAAGAGCTAGTTAAAACCATATACTCCAATATGAGATCCCTTATAACTACAAAAAAATCAACTCTCTAAGTCCACGCAATCAAAAGATGGCCATTTATGTCGCAAATTTGTTCGGAACCCTCGATGCGCGAATCCGACTCGCTCTTGGCCGTTTTTTTTGCCTTCCTCTCCCTCTCCATCCATCAAAATTTATACCCATCTTTCTCTCTCTTTAATCACATGTTTTCTGTTATATTCACTAGAAAAGTATATTTGATACAGCAGACAGAAATAGTTTTCTGTAGTAAACAAATTTACTATTTATAACCGCAGCGTCACGTTGTGGCTAAGCAGATATTAATAGGCATACCATTAAATTAACAGCAGATAGTTAACGCTAATTATAACTACGGTACCGCGAACTCACTACTTTTAATCTGATAGGAAGGAGACAACGAAATGAATGCGGTGTTAATTACTTTTGATTACAGTTAACTGTGTGCTGTGAAGTGAAGAATCAGGAGGTCAATCTTCAGGTTAAGACGCGCTAGCTTGGGTTGGTTTGTGGATGGGTGACCATTCCTTTACATACCTAGTTTCCTCCATTCCTCAAAAAGTATGTTAAGTAGTTGGTACTGTAGATCTTTGACAAGTGGCGGCCCGGTCTGTCAACCAGTTGTGGTAAACAGAGTGGGTTTCCCTGACTAAAATTCACCCATAATCCTTCTATTGCCCTTTATGTTCCGGGGCCGTGGTATTTCTTTCGAACAACGGTTTTTTTAATGGAGTAAAATGTGTGAATATTAATTTTCTGTTATGTTTAAGTCACATATTATAGGGAGCAAACCAGACACCGTCGTTGCAACTCACACTTTCCCACATTAAACATGGTTGTAAAAACTCTGTTCTCCTAGACCGGTCAGCTAAACCCATAACTCTTGTCGGCGCAACACTATCACACTATCAAGACACAATTTTCCCAACAAAACATTGTTGCATTGGAAAACTCGCTCAAAGTCAAAACTCACAAAAGCCAAGTTTTTCCACTACAGTAAACTTATCGACAGCATTCGCCTCGACGGCCTTATCAATCTGATTTATGAAGCTTATCAGTCGCGCTCCTCACTCACTGATAGTGAACTTAACAAAGTGAGCTTTAATCAATCACTTAGTCGCTGGCGTTTTCAATTTGTCCTTTTAAGCATTGCTCTTATCTGCTACAAGTTTCAAGAATACAAATTCGATTAAAGGCCCGCTTTTTAGCCTCTGGCGGCACGATTTAGAATGAATTAGATATTTTTGGAACGGGGAGAAAAGAAAGTGGCTTTTTGTATACGATTTTAAGAATACTCCAATTTGTAGGTATAAGACGGTTGTTGCATATTGAGCCCTCTCGCTTCAAGTGAGCGTTGCTTTTTCAGTTGTAATCAAGCAGTATATCATAAGTTCTGATATTTGAATTAAGAATGGCTTCGAACTGCGTTGGCCAGCCACATATTAATGTGTTCTGTTAGAGTATGATCTAATTAAAACGTTTACTAAGTATTCAACATTCGTCTTTTCTATGTCGAAAACCTAGAGAGACAAAACTCTATGCTTTAACTATGTTGTACAGGAGACTGTTTGAGACTTGGTTTAAAACTTACAGGCGTTGTGCGAAAACTTAGACATTGTTACCGATAGTTCCTGAATCCACACTCCCTATGGGATGAATTTCAACTTGACGTTGTTTTAAAAACTGCGACTCACCTACGACAATTGTTCGAACGATTTTTAAAATATTCAGTGAACTGTTGCCAGTATTAGCACTTGAGCGGTCTTCTCCGAGGTTCCGACACTGCATACAACAATTGTGTGTAATGAAATTTGTCGAACAACGCAGCATTCGGCGCACGTCCCCGCACCGGAGCCCGTTCAAATTGACGCCTAATTAAATTACAAGCCGCTGCAGGCGCGCCGACACAGAATTCATTTCGACCTCTTAAACTCCTCTTTTACAGTTCAAAAGACGATCAATACTTTTGTACAGATAAATTTACAGTGAGTGAACAAATAACACAATATTTGAAGACGTTTTCCTTAAGAAATGTTTTCTTTGAGCTTATCTTTTGATACCGTTTGTCCCATAGGGAAGTATTTTTGCTGTATGCAAATGCAATGCCCTCTCGAGAAAGGATTCTCCATGGGCAGTAAGCTTTTATCGCATTGCTATTCGCTCGCATTCTAGACCATGTGAGTGCATATGACAACAGATAGATAAAACTCTTTTCTGTAATCTCGGTAAGCCGAGAAAATCGGTCGCGGAACACGTCCTATTGTTTGAGAGACAAGGCACCCGCGACGCTCGCTGGCGGCGTCTTAGTAGCGACTGCATTATTTCAGCGATGTATTGCAAACTGTCCCAGACTGTCTACTAAGAAACTAGTAACAATGACGCATCGTTTATTACACCACCAGCATAAATTTTCATTACAAGTAAGTACGTCTTTTAAAGGAAAATACGGGCTTCGAGATCGCTTCGAACGGGAAAGTTATTGCTTGTAAAATTGAACTGGGGTGTTACGTCATCAATTTAGAAACGATACAAAAAGTATTTTTATTGCTTCTACATTGAAATGGAAAAGGATGATTTGTTTACACAATAAAACGTAGTGTACGTACTTTAATTATTCAAAAAACTAGAGACAGAAACATTATTTTTCTTTCTCAAAGTAATGTCCTCCTAATTCCCTATCCAAACCTAATAAACAGTTTATATCTCTCGAACTAGACCATATACCTAGATAACAGTCCTACAAGGAATACAAACAGAAAGTTTTATGTAAATGTCGCCTCCTTTGAGTCATAGTGGCGCTGATAACACAGCCTCCAGGGAGCGCGCCTGTCGTCTGATCCCAAGATGTATGCAAAATTGCCAATACGTGCTACAATATCGAACAGAATTACATTTTTAATACTTATACGTTTCTTCGTTCGTGTTAATGTTATATTTTTAATAACGTTGTGTCGATTTTAAAGTAAAAATAACAATTTGCAAATATGTTTCAAAAGTTGAAAAAAAAGCAATAAAACCTTTTTTTATTAAAACTACTTTTAAAAATGTTGTTCGCTGGCTGTTTGAGCTCGAAAAACAATCGGATGCCATTAAAGTGTTTTTTTATATTGGCAAATGGCCAGCTATTTATTTTTTCTTTGAAAAACAGCCATTGTTTTGGACGTTATTGTAACCAAGCCTCTTTTCTAGAAAAATGAAAAGCAACGTTGTTACTCGGTCTTCAGCAACTGGTTATTTTAACTTTTTAGCTTCCCAAGTTTCCCATCTTTCGCATTTTCATGCATAATTTTAGTTTTTGCATTTTTATTTAGGCATTTAATAAAATGTGTGAGTGAGTGGAATCTTATTCACTACTTTTACATTCAATCTGTACATTTCCCTTTTAAGTTACAAGTTTTTAAAGAGAAAGTGTTGTGGCGCGAACCTTAAAACCTTGTTATCTTTAAAATATCCTCAGAAGAGCGTTCAACACTGGCCGCTTGAAGTCGAAAAACAATTAGGTACATGTCATTACAGTTTTTTTTTTCATTCTGACAAATGGCGACGTTAATAACTTATTGAAAAATAACATATTTTATCAAACCTTTTTCTAAAGAAAACTTAATTTCGTTCATGCCTTATCTTTAGCACATGGTTTTTTTTTACTTTTTAGCTTTAGGTTCTATAAACAATGATTTACCAAAGACAATCGTCAAACGCGCCAACAAATAACTTGAGAGAGGTAATGATAACATCTGACCACGTTCAGCCTCCGTCTAAGTTTGGACAAGGAAGGAATGTTCCAATGTTCACGGGAACCGATTAATTTCAAATTCAGACAGTTACACAGAAATTATGCCTTATTCAATGTAAATGGGAAGGAAGGGATGTTAAGGCTGCGACTACACTGACCTGGGAGATCGAAAACGCGTTATTCTATGAAAATGTATTTATTAAAATTTGACTGTGACGAAATATTTGAGAGTATTTAATTAAACTCGAAAAATATTTACTAACGTGAAAGTTTTATAACACGAGTGAAAATATTTTTGCGTAAAAGGCCAATTTAGAAAAAAAAAAAAACTTGTATTTATGTTACTACCTTAAAAGGCGGGAAAACGTGAAATTGGAAGGGCGCGCTTTTCGATCATAAAATAATTTATTCATTTATTTTGCACAGTATTATTGTAAATAATTGTATTAATAGTTAGTGTTAGGTCTTAGTAGTTATAGTTTATCAAAATGGTTAAAAAGAGAAAGAGAAAGGAGGGGGAACCTCCTCCGGATCCTCAGCTGCAGGTATCTTCTGATTCAGACTCAGCGGAATCTGCGGTATGTACAATTTCCTATAAGGATGCAATTGACAAGGACCCGAAGAATAAATACGACATCTACAAAGTAAAGGGTTACACTCGTAAATATCCAGAGGATTCAAACAAAAAAGAGCTGGTTGTTTTCTTAAACCACCAAGAAGACAACAAATCTTTTTCCGACAGAGATCGCATGGCTCTCTCTAAGGGTATACGCGAGCATGGCGTTTCAGGCGTCATGCATATGCGTTCTATTAATAAATATAAGGTTGGCATCACATTCGACCTACCAAATAATGCTAACATGTTTTTGAAAAATAAAAAAATACTGGATCAGTTGGGACTTAAAGCGTCAATTCCTGCTGCAGACACAGAGGTTACTGGAGTCCTCACTTCAGTCCCGGTAGACATGTCAAACTCCGAAATATTTGCGTTAATTGGTAGTTCCAAAAATGTCGTTCAAGTTAGGCGCTTCATGCGCAGGGTAAAAGGATTTAACGGTGTAGAATTTGTACCTACACAGGCAGTCGCGATTACATTCGCATCCACCATTCTTCCTTCGTACATATACCTGGACTCATGGCGTCACGAAGTGAATAGCTACATTCCACCAGTCAAGCAATGTCTTAAGTGTTTGCGATACGGGCATATTGCTAAATTCTGTCGTAATACAGAGGTATGTTCGATTTGTACATTAAATCACAATTTTAAAAACTGTCAGGTCGATCCTAAGGATGCCAAATGTGCAAACTGCAAGGGCGATCATATAGCCATCTCCTCATCTTGTCCATTAAAAAAACAAAAAATCGAAGAAAACAAAATTAAGTCAAGAAATGCTACATACTCCGATCTCTTCAATGTTAACGCATTTCCAGCATTAACTGCAAAAAATTTAGATGTACAAATTAATAATTTAATGAAATCTGATAAGTTTATAAATATTTTAGTAGAAACAATTACAAGAATTGTTAGTAATAAAGATGTCCCTATCAATTCAAACTCAATTAAAGAGGTTTTAAAAAAAACTTTAAGTAATAAAATTTCCTCACCTCCATAATGGATTTATCAAATTTAAATATAATGCAATGGAATGCACAAAGTCTTAACAGTAACAAACACATATTTATCAATTTCCTCTATACAAATAATATTCACATAGCATTAATCAGTGAAACATGGTTAAAACCTGAACAAAACTTTAAAATAAAAAATTACAGTATCGAAAGAAATGACTGTGGCAACAAACATAACGGAGTTGCCATTATAATTCATAAAAGTATTAACTATACTAAAATTAACACCTTTTTCGACAATTCTTTACAAAACATTTGTGTTAAAATTACAGTTAATAACAAGGAGATAAGTTTAGTCAGTTTCTATAGTCCTTTAAACTCTAATCCAGCTTTCAATAAAGATAAATTTGATTCATTGGTGAAGTCTATTCCTGGTCCCTTTATATTTGCTGGGGACTTTAATGCTCATCACACGTCTTGGGGTTGTGGTTCTGACTCTTTACGTGGTCGAAATATCTTAGAAGTCATCGACGAAAATAACTTAATTTTGCTCAATAATGGTCAGGCAACAACTGTTGGCTCTTTAACATGGCGTGCTAATGCTCTGGATTTGTCTTTGGTTTCTCCATCTTTGGCACTTTGTAGCGAATGGAATGTACATGATAGTCCTCTTGGAAGTAGTTACCACATCCCTGCAATTATTCAAGTAGTAATTAGCAATAGTCAAAATAACGATCCTTGTGGAAATTGTCCTAATACTGCACATTTGCCCATCTACCCAAACTACAAAGTTGTAGATTGGCAAAAATATAGCAATAATGTAGATAAATTATTAGTTGATTTTAAAACAGTTAATATATGTCCTCTCGATTCATATCGTCATTTTTGTTCTATTTTACGTACAGCTGCTGCTAATTCAATCCCCAACTCTAATATTAACGTAAATACCAGCAATCGCTCATATCCCACAAATAGGATTAGAAGACCTTCCCTTCCTTGGTGGAATCAAAAGTGTACAGAGGCAGTTTTAAATTTCAAAAAAGCTTACATAAATTTTAAAAATAATCCTTCAGAAGTCACTTATTTAGAATTTAAAAGACTTCGAGCTTTAAAAAAATTAACAATCAAAATAGAGCGACAAAAAAGCTGGTTTACGTTGTGTGAAACTTTTAACAGATGCACACCAATATCTATTATATGGAAATTCATGCGTAAATATAATAAAACGTTTAATTTTAATAACCATGAAAATGATGCATGGATTTTAGATTTTTTGAAGAAGTACACTCCTGATTTTGTGTGTCATGCCTCAAATTATTCGTTTAACAATAATACAAACTCCAGCCATAGTTTCCTAGTTAATCCCTTTTCAGTCAGCGAACTTATTTCCGCCATCTCTTCCCGAAGAGACACTACTTACGGTCTCGACGGAATGCCATACATATTATTTAAAAAACTTAGCAATACTGGTTTAAAAGCATTCATTGATGTTGTAAATTTGCTATGGGAAAATAACATTATACCTCAAGACTGGAAAGTGGATTGCCTTGTACCAATTTTAAAACCAGAAAAACCCAAATTATGTCCCGATTCTTATCGTCCCATAGCACTTACTTCTTGTGTTGGTAAACTATTTGAGCAATTGTTGAAGCATCGTTTAGAATTCTATGTTGAAAAAAATCATATTTTATCTTCTAACCAATTCGGTTTTCGTAGAAATCGTTCTGCTAGGGAAAGTGTCTGTCAATTGCAGCTTGACATACATTACTCTTTATTAGCCAATAATAACTTGGTTGCAGTTTTTTTTGATGTTGCTGGAGCTTTTAATAGTGTAAATATAGATATTTTATGTCGTGAACTATTACAAATAGGGATCAGCGAAAAAATTGTAATTTGGGTCAGTAATTTCCTGAGCAATAGAGAAGTCTTTGTTAAATCTAATAGACATCTTTATGGTCCCAGACTAGCTTCAAAAGGAGTCTGTCAAGGAGGTATATTATCACCTTTATTATTCATATTATATATACGTAGATTAAATTTAATTTTAGGGTCTCAGGTCAAAAACTTACAGTTTGCAGATGATTTAGTTGTTTATGCTTCAGGAAAAAATTTAACACAGGTTTTTCAAAAAGTCAATGATGCCCTGTCAAAGCTTCATGAATATTTCACTTATCTTGATCTTAATGTCAATCCATCTAAGTCTAAAGTGGTTGTGTTTGGTAAACAGTGTCATAATATGCATTCTGTGCAATATAACAATTGTGCATTGTCTATTTCACAAGAAGTTAAATTTTTAGGGGTTCTTTTTTCATATAATTTATCCTGGAACAGTTATATTAAACATATAATTAATAAAGCAAATAAAGCTTATAATATATTGAAATCGTTAGCTGGTTCATACTGGGGTGCTGACCCAAAAATTTTGCTAATGTTGTACAAATCTTTAGTGCGTAGTCATTTTGAATATGGTTTTTATTGTTTTGCTGCAGATACCAAAACTGTAAATAGTTTAGATGTTTTACAAAACAAATGTTTGCGCATTATCACTGGGGCATTCAGAAGTACTCCTATAAATGCAATGCAGATTGAATGTAATGTTCCACCATTACAAGTTCGTTTCCAATACCTAAAAGAAAGATTCTTATTAAAACTTTTTAGTGTCTCTAATAACAGTCTTCTAGTCAATTTACTGCATTCCAACCCTAGTTTAGGTATAAAACCATTTTTTATGTTAGAGGAGCTTCATAGTTTTATGAATTTTATTAAAGATATGAACATTTATCAGTCAAATCATATTCTGCCTTGTTACCAAGGAGCCTTTATTGCTAAATTTCCAAAAATAGAGATAGTTATTAAAAATAAAAAGGAGCTCTCCTCAAAAGAGAAAGTTAATGCAATGTTGTTAGAGTGGTCAGATCATAAATTTGTGTACAGTGATGGTTCCAAAAATGATACAGCAGTGTCTTTTGCTATTTATGAGTCAACCTCAAATATAGGTCTTGGTCGAAAAATCAACAAAAATGCCAGTATTTTTACGGCTGAAGCTGTTGCGATTCTCAGTGCTTTAAAACATATTAAAAATTGCAATTCAGGTCACAGCAAGTGGATTGTAGTTAGTGATAGCATGAGTGTCCTTAAAAACCTGGCAAATAATAAATTACATGCTAACACTAACTATATAATCTATTTAATAAAAGAGTTATGGGTTGAACTGTCTCATTCAAATATTGAAGTTAGTTTTGTTTGGGTACCGTCACACATCGGTGTCACTGGAAATGAAAAGGCAGACTATTTGGCCAAAAAAATTGTTGAACTAGGTGAATTGATTCCGAATGTTGATATGAGTGTGTCCATACCGCATACAGATGCAGTTAGTCTTTTAAGACAGCGTATGCATCAAATGTGGGGGAGACATTTATACCAGTCCACACAAATAGAAAAGAAAGGTACTTGGTTTGCCACTTTGGATGTACAAACAAACACTATACCTTGGTTTTGCAGGTCTATCAAATTTATAAATAGAAAATTTTATTCATTTATCTGTCGTATGCGTTTTGGTCATTGTCGTTTAAATTATCATCTTCATCGTCTTAAAATTGTTACATCTCCATATTGTGAGTATTGTCAATTACCAAAAATTCAATCTTTGCATCATATCTTCTTTGAGTGTTCGTCTTTCAGCATTCAGCGCCTTGTGTTGTCGGATGAACTTCTAAAAATTTATAAAAAACCTGATAGGGTCCCGCAATGCATTCAGGAGTTACTTAAGAATGCCTCAACCTATATATATTTGTACAAATTTATAACAGAGACTGTAAATGACATCTAGTTTATATTTTATATGTTTGTATTATAATCATCTAATATAATTTATTATACTCTGAGTTAGGTTAGTAGTGTAGGTTTATTCTATGAGGAGATAGCTATTATTTGACATGCGCGTGTATGTCATGTTTGACAATGTTTGAAGTAACGTCAATAACGTATTCTGACAAAACATAATTATATTTATGTATAAACAAGACATTATGACAAAACTAATAACGAAATTGGATTTGAAAAAATAACGGACTTACGAAAGACAAAATAACAAAAATACACAAATATGATAATTAAATACGAAAGACATTATTAAAAAACTTAACAACTATGAAACACAAATACGAAAGACATTACTGCATAAAACTTAATATGCGTAAAAACACGGACGTAAGACTAGGCAATATGGTCGAAAGACTATAGCCTTCCCTTTGGGGTAAAAAAAAAAAAAAAAAAAAAAATTATGTTACTACCTTTTTAAAATGAGAACGTTATCTTCCTTTTGTATATTTATTCGAGAACAGATTTTAAATTTTACGTTTGGAAATCTTTAAGTTTCGGTCATGTTGCTCACATCACGTAAACAAAAACACGTAACTCAAAAACAAATTGACTTCCTAGACACTATCATCACAAAAAAGAACGAAGGCTTGCTCGTAACAGCAACAAAACTAAGAGCACCTGGGGCAAGTCGATTAGCGCTAAGCTAGAATAGCCCCGCGTCGCGTGCTGTGGGGCGAAGGCTAATAGCCCCGGATTTGAACAAATCACTTCATTGGAACATTGGAACAGCGGGTAAGTTATTGCCTAATTCGTTCGCCAGCCGATATCCTTCGCTTCTTCCTTATGGTTCTTGATTAATCGATTTTATTTTATTAATTACAAGGTAGCAGCTTGTTTTCTTGGAAGTTTTTTTTTTTGATTGATGATAGTTTTTATCACCCGACTTCTTTGACATACTTATTTATATTCTTGATTATAAAAATTGAACATGTTTTAATTAAAATTATACTAGCTCCGCTGTAGCATCGTGCAGGTAACATTAGATAAACCGTTCCTATATCTTGAAGAAAATCACGATTTAAAATCATGTCTGAATATTTTAGCTGCACCATGATTATTTTACTCGTAAAATCCAGAAACAGTAATAACTTATTTTTTAACTAATTAAAACATCCAAAATGATTTTGTATAAATAACAAAAAAAAATATGAAAAATGAAGCAAAGCGTAATGCGTGCGTCAAATAAATGTGTACTAATATATTTTAAAATAACAAATAAGCAAAGATAACAAGATTATTGCCGTAAGAATCGTTAAGAATACATTTTATTTCGACGGTTCCTACGTACATCAGGTTAAGTCAAAAACAGAGGTTTCCAGGAGAGCGTTATTTGTGTTCAACACGCCCTAGAAATAATTCTATGAGCAATAATAAATATTTTCTTTCAACAATATTTTGCACAAACTAACGACACTTACAACAATTAACAGTTTTAAGAGCTTTATGATGCTATTTACAAATAAATATTTTATTTTAAACGTTTTCTTAGAAAAACTGATAGATGACCGTTTCTACGACAATTACCTATTCGTTGTATTTAATACTTGTTCCCTTAAACGATTTCTAAAACAATGTAAATAAATTAAAATAAAATCAAAATCGTATGTCAGCATGTGTGCATAGATAATCTAAAGCCAAATGATACAATAAAAAAATGCCATTTTCGACATGTCTGTATGTACGTAAGGACCGTCGATTTGTTCTTGTGTTCTTAAAAAATATCGACTATATAAATATATATATATATATATATATATATAAATTGTTTTGTCATCTAATGCCATACGCACGATAATACAGCAAAAATAGTGAAGCATTATTAAAGGCATAAGTTGTCCGTTTTCCACAAAACATGCTTATTCTTGAGATTACCAATTGAATATCAGATTAACAACAATTATGAATTAACATATCCAATTCTGCTCGCACTAATCAGTAAACCAATTGCAATAGTAGTCATGAACAGAATATAATGAGACGGTATTACAATGTAATCTGCAAATTCAATTAGTTACAACGAATAGTATGTAAGGCTTTGCTAAGCCAGTTTGCATGCCCAGTTGCATACCAACAGTTTAGATTTGAGTTTTTAACACAATTAACATGTTGTGTGATTTAATCTTGCTTTTAACCGACTGAAAAAATAAAAGAGGTTACGTATTCACGTACCGATTTGTCCTTTCATATAGGTAAAACCGCACACAAAAAAATGCATAATAAAATGAATTAAAAGGTATCATCTACACTATAATATTATAAAAGGGAAAGTGAGTTTGTCTGTTGGTTTGTTACGTCTTCACGCCTAAATGGCTAAACCAATTTTGATGAATTTGGTACAGAGATAGTCGGGACCCTCGAGACGGACACATACAATTTTTTTTATAGTGAGAACTGAAGGAGAAAGAGCTTTGATAATACAATAAATAAGGCGCTATGGCAAAAACTGCAGGTAGTAGGTACCTGTAAATCAGGAAAGGGAAACTGTGTTACCCCGATATTAACGCGAGCGAAGCCGCGGGCAAAAGCTAGTGTTTTGATAAAACGAGTTCGAAACACGTAGCTAAGTAACATAAAAATATCATTGCAATATCTATTCCCGTTTTGCAAAAAAACATCATGTTCATGATAGACAAGGAAAACAAACAATTTTGACGCAGACGTTTTCACCAGATGATTCACATATCATTTTGTTTAAAACCTGCCATAACACGAAAACATTTTTAAAGAGCAGAGCGTACGCTAATTGAAATACATTACAAAGAATTTTTAAAGTACGTTTTTTACAAACACTTTTGAGCAGGAATGGTAGTTGCTTGTGATAAAATAATTTCACAAAGGAGTACAAGCGTAGCAACAGTATTTTTCTGAAGCGTAGTTCTTATTGCCTGCTTGGGTAAGTTTTCAAATAAACACATCTTGGACAACTGCAATTACACATAGATTAAACTACTGTTCTTTCCACTTTAAGGCTTCCAATAATTCACAGTCAAAATGATTGTAAATCTGAAATTAACGTAAAACAGTTTCATTCGTATCAAAATTGCAATAAATTTGCGACATGGAATTACAGTCGGGCCGCGATGAAAGATTACTCGTGTTGATTGCTATAAATCATTTACGATTGCATTCATTCAACTGTTTTATAGTTTTGAATAACGAAAGAGACAAAGGGGTTGTGTCAAAGTGGGATATTTACCAATCGTAACACTGATTAAGTGTAAGTCTTCTTGTTTTACGAATATTTGTTGTATCTTTTTATAGAAAAGCCTTGAAAAATTTCCTCATTACAAAGTTCACTTATTAACAACGTGTTAATGCCGGGTTCGTCATAAATCAATGATAACGACATTACACTAACAACAGGGAAACTTCTAGAAACGATAGGAAAACCGAGTTATTTATAGCAACAAACTAAATATAATTTAAACAGACAGGTTTATAAATAGCTGCTGTTAACAGTTAATGATAGCTCAAACAAAGTGGCTGGCATTTAGTTCGCTAATGGGTATTTTTCGTACAACATTTACAATGTGGGTTGGGCCCTAAAGACCGCTTGGACATTGACAGTAGTAAACAGCTGCTCAAATTACAAGACACATTTAACTTGACATGATACAATTTCATCAATTTAGGTAGCTCTTCAATAAGGCAACCACATTCGGATACAATCACGGTGTTTCATATGGGTCACGTTTCGGTTGATTGCAAAGACTTTTCAAAACGGTCGCCACAAGACAATAGTGACGGTGTTATAGTGAAATGCACAAAATTTTTAATTTTGCATCTGCACTTCACTAGCTTCATTATAAAGATGGAATTTATATAAAAAAAAACAAATAAAGTTCTTTTATTAACCTACATATTTCAAAATAACAGTTTTCCACGGCTTCGCCTTCACACTTTTCATGAGCAACTTCGTCAAAATTCGTTGAGTAGTTTTTGCGTGAAAAAGTAATAAACATCATACTCACATCCTCACAAACTTTCGCATTAAAAATATTTATATAGAAAAAAAGGACAGGATGATTCTCGGCATGGTCAAATTTTGTTAACTTAAAAACTTTAATTTCGACCAAGCTTAATCATAACTTCTGCAATTCCCGCTGTAGCCCGTGGTCAGTCACAGACTTAGTAGCCACAAAGTGTGAGTCATCATTAGCTAAGTGGGATCTCGCACAGAACCGCACCCTGCATAATGTTACCGCCGAGTTTACACCCTGCATAGCGAAACTGCCGAATCACCTTACTATCTACTTACTCATTTTCCATAGACAACTTTCTAAGATGGAAAACAAGAGCAGGAAATGAAAATGGGAATGAGTTCCTACTTATTCCCACTTTTTCACTCCTGCTGACAAAAAGAAATATTTATAGATGGATTTATTTATACTATGTGTTCTTAGTCAAAACTGCAAACACTTTAGTTTCAACAAATTCTTGAAAAACAACAGCAATTTAATTTGGCATTTACAATTTTATGCTCTATAACATCAATAACGTTATTTACATGACATGAATGTCAAGCAGTTACGCGAATTGTTGGCACGTATAATAGCAATAATTAACATTATCGATACACATGACATTGATCCGTACGATCCTTTTATTAATGTTCAATTTGAAATGGCTTTGCCAAGTAATTGAACGTTTATTATCGCTAGTTAATGTTTGCACGTAGTTATTAACAGATTATTGCTTTGTTACAGGTGTGTGAGGATCGTAGTGTATGTAAACAACGCATGACCTAAACATCACAGGCGCCTGGTGAACGTGAGTAATATTTAATATCAATGAAAACAAAGTCCTTTGTTTCTTTTTGTTAGAATTTTTATGAACGAGTACACGCGGTAAATTAAAAAATTGTGCAGGCAGTCAACAAACACAAATGTAAGGGCTGTGTCAATTGCGCGTTAGTGTTCCACGCGTATCTCAAAGAGAAGTCAGCAAAAACCGCTGTCCCGGAACGAAAAAGAACGAGGGTGGGTTTTAGTCAGAACAAGTCTGACACTCCCTCCGCTCCGCCCAAGACGGGGAAGTTGTTTGATGATTTGCCACCACAACAAAAAAACGTTGTGCTCATTCATGAAAACGCTGAACTTGTTTTCATGAATTCGCTTCGGAAACTTTTCCAAATATAGATGACCCTGCTGACCACTAAAGCTAGCCATTAAAATACACAATTAGTGGGAATTTTTTCGGCTACGGCTCTCTTCATTAGCACTGCAGTTAATTGCCTGCACATTTATCTCTTTTACCTACAGTACCTAGGTAGTATAGTTAGCTATACAGATACTAAGAGTACCTAGCAATGTACCAAAAGAACTCATTTTAATTTCGAGCTGTCCCACTGCCGCAATAAATA